>OY998101.1:0-4800000 GCA_963921955.1 Aleiodes alternator | reverse complement strand
AAATTGATTAAATAAAAAGGTCTACAAGCACATCCCCTAGCAATCAATTGCAAATGCAAAATTATTATACAGCTCAATGAAACTACATTTTCTCTTTACAAAAATTTACAAAAAAGAATATTAAAATAATAAGAATATTCATAAAAAAATTTACAAAGAAAATATTCTTCATCACTTCGCTTCAGGTAGTAAAGTGGGAAAGTCACATAGGTTTTCAGGTAATTCCAGGAAAATATCCCTACTCCAATCCCGAACTTTTACTACCTGGCACAAAGCCACCATAAAATGATTTGACCTTCCACCAAGCTTCATAATTATGAACTGCCAGTGGGTCAAATATTTTGGTGAAACTTTCAATCGTTCGCGGAGCCTTGAGAAACATTTTGAAAAATCCAAAAAAAATTCACACACTTGTATTAACGGATAAGCTAACGGTTTTTGACATTGCAACGACAAAGATTGAAAATTTTTATTTTTCGGGCCAGCCTAATGTGGAATAGCTTTTGCATACTATAGGCGTCCCCTCCAAAAAATCAGTTTTTCATGAATTTTTCCAAGAATTTTTAATTTTTTGCTATTAATTCCCATAATTTACAATATACACATTCACATTAAATTCAAAATAGTTTGAAATTACAATTATCACAGGAAAAATAGAGTCTGAAATCATCCATTTATTTTGATGTTTTGAGTTGTTGAGGGAGAGGGACGCGGTGTGCGGGACGAAGCAGCGAGCGAAAATTATCGATTATTTTGCGTAATAAAGTGTGTATTAGACATTTACATTGGTAAGACAGAGACCAATGGCATTGGAGTGGGGCAATTTTGGCATTGTAAACCATTTGAGCCTTCTTCATGTCCAGTGAGTTTTCTGGTGTTACTTGGTTATTAACTTTGTTTTGTTCTTCTTAAAGAAGAAAAGAGTGTAATGTCTCCACTAAATACCGTTGGATTTTCTATTCCAGATGAGTATTTTTGAAATTTTCTAAAATCCGTATGAAAATTATAAATGGTTTCGAATTAAATAAATTTCCTTTCTGAATTTGATGTTAAAAATTAACGGTTGATATTATTCCACGCGAAGCATTCATATTATTGACATGGGTAAACAAAAGTACGCATTTTTTATGCTCAAAGTACTTGTTTTCCAGAAAAAGTAAAATTAAATTTTTCCAGCTCAAAGAAGGTGAGCGGAGGTTTTTGTCAATAAAAATTCTTCAACAAAATCCCGTGTGTCGCATTGGTTTGGTTGTGTAGGTTCTTTTGAGGCCTATGCACCACTACGTCCCCGTCGTGGCCTTGGGTAATGCAAAACGTGGTGATAATCTCAATTTTGTAACTTTTGGTTTTTTTGTTTATATGGGTTATACTTCCCAGGAAAAAGTTGGTTGTAATTTTTCAAAATTTTAATTAGGATGTTGTTTTTGACCTCGCGCCGAGTTACTGACCCCTAGACAACCAAAGCATATAGAAAAAGTTCCAATAAAACGAGTACACTAAATTTTATTTTAGGGGCAGCTGTGGTATGCATAAGCCTGTGGAATTAATTTTAAACGATTAACTTCAGTTAGTTAACTTGGCGCGATCAGGAAAAATTTAAGATGGCACTCTTAAAAGCAGTCGAAAACATCTTAACGTAGTTGACTCCCTACCGTCCAGTTAAAAAGTTTTGGCTCTGAGGCGCTACCCGATGTGTTGATAATGTACTACTATGAACCTATATATTTTCGACTTAAGGAGGAACAGCAGGTCTCTACGTGGTGAGGCGCACGGGGGGAAACATCAGAGGTTCCGACGGATAGTGCCAATCCCAAATAAATGAAATATCATAATTTAAAAAAATGCTCATATCGCGTAAAAGCCGAGAAATAGTTAATAAATAGAAATTATAACTCTTATAGAGCATCCGTAACAATTAGTTAATCAATTTTTTTACTGAAAGGAATTATTTAAGTAATTATTGAAAATGTATTCCACTTGGCAACGTCGTCTTTCTACGTTTAGGAGTTGGTAACGGTTCGGTCGGTAAAACCGCATCTTCATCGATTGAGCTGATACTCTCGGCCGGGATACTGCGACATGCACATGTTTCATTTTATACACACGCTCAACCAACACATCACGACCTACACACACAAATTAAACACTAACACAGAGCGGTTGTTCTCATACACACCGAGCTTCTACACATGACCGTGCCGCCACAGCTTTGTCGTGCACATGTCTAATATGTAGCACATGTGTGTACTTCATCGACAAATTGTGCTCGTTAATTATTAGTCGGTGTAAGTGGAATTAAGCATTGTGCTCGTCCATTTCTCGTTGGTGTAGGTCGAATGACATATTGTCCACATCGATTTACTTCGTGTACGCGATTAGAAGAGGATATTATGTCTTCTCCAAAGAAATTGACGAAATTTGAAGGAGAGACTGTAATAAATACTTAATTTATTGAAAATGCGCACTTATATTGAAAAAAAAGATGGATAAGATCTGAAGAATTAATAAATTGAAATTAGACAAGAAAACGTTTATTCATTAATCTTTAAATATTAATAGTCAGTACATTTGAATATGAATACGTAATGAATCAATTATTAAAAACTACTTTTTTAACTACTGGCGTGTCAGGTGTACCAGAGAGTCGTATTTTCAGCACTTACGTCTTTTTGTTTTTACTAATTTTTTTTTTACTGAAAGAAAGAGATGGTGAATGCATGTCGGGGCGCATAATGGGGGAATTTTTTTTTTAATAATGAATGATTTCTGATTCCTGACGGTTTCACCGTTTCTGAGGTATTTTATTCGTGAGTGTAGGAGAAGGTGGGGTAGAATGGACACTCCAATTGAATAGTTCGAGATTGAAATATTCTACTGATCTTATTGAAAAGCTGAGGAAATTTTAGGAGGAAAACATAGGTCAGAATGAATTTGATAGGAATTTTGGAAAATTCTATTTTTTTTTGCGTTTTTGAGGAGTATGAGGAATAAAACCTTTTCCATTTTTGAAAAGATTCATTTTTCCAAGGATATCTCTTGTCCTATCGATCGTACATAGAATACTAGATAATACCTGCACGATAATAAAATAGTCATGACACTTTACTGGCTTTCCTTCACATGCTAGTGTCACATCTACAAATTCTTCAGAGTCGAGAAGAGAGGGAAAGCTATGCTGCATGTTGCTGTGGTGACTGTTCCACCTGAGGCAGATCTCAGCTGACTATTGAGAAATGACATCCTTAGGCATTGGAGTCGTTGGTGCATCCGGCAATATTTTCATCCTTGTTGGAGCCACTTGCTTCACTTCTAATGGAATTGTCTCCAAAACTAGTGCCTTGGTGATTGTCTCTGTATTTGGATTACCCACTGCGCTGAGACTTCTCACATTTTAAAAATTTCTTTTTTCGGCCAAATTATGAAGGGGCTAATTTCCTCTTGAGAGTCGAAAAAATTCACTTTTTCGGCGATATCTCCAGTGACCGGGCCACAGTGACTTGGAGCTGATCTCAAATGAAAGGTGAGCTCATTTTCCAACAATTTATGTGGTTCCAAATTCTTAGAATCAATTTTTCAAATACTTTTAGGCCATTTTCTGAAAATGAGTTTTTACCCTATAGGTACTTGGAAAATTGTCAATTTTTTTCTTCAACCATATAAATCGATGGGAAATGAGCTCCCCTTTCATTCGAGATCCACCCCAGATTACTACGACTAGTAGAACCAAAGATATTCCCAAAAACCTAAAATCTCATGTTAAAAATCTAGCGCGATTTTTATGACGCTCACTCAAGTTACTTATGAGTGACCGTATAGATTTTCAATGAAGTTCAATTAAAGTGGACTGTATTTGATGTTAATGGATGTTTGATGAATTTCAGGATAGTTTGAGGAATTTCAGGATAATTGGCGATGGTTTAACACAATGATAACTCGCGAACTTTTATCAAAAATATAACTGTAATTTTGACTAGATTTTCACTCGTTACATGGATAAATTTCACTGATAATATTCTGATAATTCACTCGATAATTGTCTCTTTAATGTTCTTGATAATTGTCATTAATTCACTGGTCTTGGATCATTTAAACAATGATATTAATTAATAATCTGTAACGGGTTTTCGTCCAATCCCGTCACACTTCCGGCCATCCCTTTCCACACACACGGTTCGATAGCATGGGCGCCAGTTTATTCTTTACAGGAGGAATAAACAAAACTCACTGTGTGCTGGTTTTCCCTGGGCTCACCACGCTTAACCTCTTAGGGCGGTTACGGGCTAACCTGCTGAACCTTCGGCAGTAATTACTCGGGGAATTACTAACCCCAATGGATGGCATGGGCAATCCATTCCCGGTAACCCAGTGTGCTGGTTATGGTAGAGGGGCGTGGGTCTAGTCACAGTCCCTCTAGCGAGAACAAGTCGGAATTGGGGTATTCCGCGATAGCCTCTGGATGAGCCCGTCCGCAGTATTCCTCTGATCTATCGTCACCCAGAGAATACCGGACGTCTCCATCCACACGAGAAACGCCACGTAGCCACTCTACGGGCAACCAACGATAACTCTCACCGAAGTGAGCGGTAGAGGATCCAGGGACGTCTCCCGATCCTCTCGAGTCTGCCGCCCAAGGCAGACTAACTGAACACCGTGTCGTTGGGTCTATTTATATCGGCTGAGGCTGCTTCTCCTCGTCTAGAGGTCTCTCCGTGCGCCTGCGTGATTCTTCCTCTCACACCACTGCCAGGCCCGGAGATAACTCCGACATCTCTAGTGGAGCGCCAGCATTTCAGCTGGGCTTCTGCCTTATCCTCAGCCGCATATAAAACCCACTGACGTGTCAGTTAGCTTTCGATAACTTTAAGGTGTCATCTTACGCAGATGGCACCGCGGTAGTATTGTCTAGCTGTTCATGTGTGAGTCTCCTCGAGCTCTACACTTGAATAGCTTCACCCGAAGGTGGCATAAGCCGATACGATAGCCGTAACGAGAAACCTCGTTACAAATCTGAAGGATTATTGATGATGCGCGTACGAATTATAAGAAGATAATTCGTTTAGCGTTAATTAAATGATAATTTTCCGATAACTTCGATAGTTTAACAATGATAATTAACACTGATTCTATTCGGTAGTTGATAACGTTCATTACTATTCGATGATCGCATTTCCCTGCCGGGTTGTAAGGCCGGTCTTACATCGAAATGCTAGATAATGTCTTTAGTTAATGTTGAATGTCTCTTTGATATGTAACAACCGGATGAGAACCCTTCACATTACACTATTCGCGTCTATCGACTATAGCGTCGGTTTATTACACCCGAAAAGTCTCTAACGATTAAGATAGATAATTTTCTTGATAATGCACGGACTCACGAAGAATCTAGCTATTGATGCACGTATTCACTAAGAATGTAGCTATTGATGATGGTTGATACGCGAAACCATGTCTTCACTGTTTCGCGGATCGATGACTAAGTTATTTTAATGATGAGTTACTGATTACGCGAAACACGTCTACACTGTCCCGCGGCTCGATGCCGAAGTTTTAATGATGATTGACTGATTACGCGAAAACACGTCTGCACGGTCTCGCGGCTCGTTCACGAAGCTCGTCTCTTGCCGAGACAATTGGCCCCATCGGTGTCGATGACGCCTTGGGTGATATTTGGGCATCAATTTAACTAATTGATGACCCCTGATCCGCGGGTAACCCTGGCTCAGTCGATAAACTAGCCAGGATTTTTAACATATAGGTACTTGGAAAATTGACAATTTTTTTCTTCAACCATATAAATCGATGGGAAATGAGCTCCCCTTTCTTTCGCGATCCACCCCAGATTACTACGACTAGTAGAACCAAAGATATTCCCAAAAACCTAAAAATTTTCAATAACAGAAAGATTTCACCTTCAAATCTTGACCAAAGAATGGAATTTTTGAAAAATTATAAAAAAATAACTTCCTACATATGATTTCCATATGAAATTTCCTCAACTTTCCAAAGGATTCATTACGAAAAATCCATCTTCAATAATCCCATCCATTTCAAGTAAATTTGATCGCATAAAATACCAAAAGTAGCCCGTGTCCGCTTGACCCCTTGTGTCCATTGTTATCGTAGGTGGTGGAGATACGACTCTCTGGTACACCTGGCACAACAGTCTCTCCTTCAAATTCCGTCAATTTCTTTGGAGAAGAGATAATATTCTCTTCTTATCGCGTACACGAAGTAAATCGATGTGGACAATATGTCATTCGACCTACACCAACGAGAAATGGACGAGTACAATGCTTAATTCCACCTGCACCGACTAATAATTGACGAGCACAATATTTGATTCAACCTACACCGACTAATAATTAACGAGCATAATGTGTCGATGAAGTACACACATGTGCTCGACATATTACACATGTGCACGTCTAAATGCACAGGGTGTATGATAAGATGTTTATTATCTGTTGCGTAAATCATTATAAAGTGTAATGTGTAATTTAGAAAGTTATATATGTGCTTTCCGAATTTCCCGGGTGTGTTCGTCGCCGAAAGCTTCTGCGCATACCAAAGCTGTGGCGGTACGGTTATGTGTAGAAGCTCGGTGTGTATGAGAACAACCGCTCTGTGTTAGTGTTCAATTTGTGTGTGTAGGTCGTGATGTGTTGGTTGAGCGTGTGTATAAATTGAAACATGTGCATGTCGTAGTATCCCCTCTCGGCCAATCAAATGTGTGTTTATAACCTGTTAGTGTGAAAGTGTCGGTTTTGAAATACGAAATATGTTATGTTGAAGTTCCAGATAAAAGATTAAAGAATGTATAATTTTTCCAATGCAAAGAAATATTTTTGGAAAGGTAAATTGGTGAATAAAAAAAGATATAAATTGATGCTTCAAAGACAGTCGAATGGTTTCAACAGTCGTGAAAAAGTCCCGACAGAGGAAGAAAAAATCAGGAGGGAAAATGAAGAGGCGCATAGAGTTGATGGCGAATTTCCAGTCAAAGGTGAAAGAATCATTGACGTTGAATTTATGGCTAGGAATTTGAGATGTACAGACTGCAAGAGTCCTTTGCTATTAGAGGATATTGTCAAAGAAACTCGTCGAGGATGCAAGTCAGTGTTTAACATAGAGTGTCACTCATGTTTGTTGGTGAACAGTGTTCCAACAGGAAAGCAAGGGACTGACACTAATGACAATTCCCATTTTCAACTGAATTATAAAATTGCCATGGGTTAGTATTGTATTCGCTTCGCAGTTCCTTACAGAACAATATAATTATTGATAATTTGATTTTTTCAGCTCTTATTAACACAGGAATTGCTTACGAGTGCTTTGATAAATTATGTGCCTGCTTAGATATTCCGTCAATGAGCCGTCATACTTTCGAATATTATGAAAGACTAGTAGGACTGCAAGTTGAGCTAGTAGCTCAAGAGAGTTGGGATAAAGCTACACTTATTGAAAAGGAATTAACAATTAAAAATATTGATGAAATTAGTAAGATACTGTAAGTTTCCAAACTTCGCTTTTTTTTCTTCATTCGGTTTTTCATATCCGATTTTATTTTACCTCTTTGTTTTTATTGACTCATTTTTTGACCATAACATCTAGAAAATATCCCCTTTTATTCATTTCATTTTCAAAGTGCCTGAATTGAATTTTCAATTTTCATCATTTTTATCCACACTTAATATTTCTTTACATCGACAATTTCTTCTCTGTTTTCTAATCTTCATTCAGCTTTTGAAATTAATTTTTTTCTGCATTTTTTTATTGCTGTCAATTCATTCCTGCAATAGTGGGAACAATTTGAATTAAGGGAAAATGGAATCAATTGAAATACATATATAATTTTGTCAATTATGAAAAGAATATTCATTTACAGACCATGATAATACTTCTCCTAAGAATCATTCAGTTCTTCCCAGAATCACTTTGTAGGACAATCAGTGACAAATAACTGTAATGAGATGACACGATTGCTCATCAAAATTATTGATAGTAGATGGATACTTTATTGAGTAAAAAAGATAAAGTATTTATTTAAGAAAATGGAATGATGGCTGCTGTTTCTTAATAGATATTAGAAATAATCCTGCAGTGAAACACAATCATCGTTTTCCTTGTTTTCAGTACTGAAACGTATCATGATAGAACGATATAAATTAATTTGACGATAACAGGATCCTGTGAAAGGTATTCTCAAAAATAACGAAAATTATGGAATTTTCTCAATGCTGAAAATCAATCAAAAACATCACCATGGAGATTTTTCCATACCTTTCAGTTTCCAAACAGTAAAAAAAAATTATTTGTATCGTTTTAACATTTTTTTTTCTTTTTATGGGCACAAATATGTGATTTTTTTCTTTTTATAAATCTAGACCAAAACATTTAGATACAGATTTCCTCGTTTCTCCACGGTTACCAAACGACTCCAATGAACAATGATCCTTAGATTATTTATCACAATCACTGGTGAGAGTGATGGTTTTCTTTGACACTGGGTGGTCAAAAAGAGGATCTGGATATAATTACGACAGTTTGAACGGCTATGCTACGTTCTGTGGTACACAAAGTGGACTTGTCGTAGCTTATGGCACAGATAATCGCTCTTGTAAAACGTGTACAGCCGCCAAGAAGCGCAAAACTAAACCCAAAGCTCATGGGTGTCGAATAAACTTTTGCGGAAGTGCAAAAGCCATGGAGGCCGATTCAGCTATACAACTTGGTGCAAAAAATAAAATATTCGAGAGAAATAATGTTGAAGTGGGAATATTTGTTGCAGACGACGATTCTTCATCTATCAGAGGACTCAGAGGAGAAGTCAGTCATGAAGTGATAAAACTATCTGATCGTGGACATGCGAATAAAAATGTCAAAAAATTGCTGCTCAATATTGATAAAGCGAAAGATCCAGATAAGGAATTGCACAATGCAACAGTCACTCATTTGCACAAGTGTTTCAAATATGCAGTTGCACAAAATCACGGTGATGTAGAAGGCTTAGCAAGAAGCATTAAAAATATACCAGAACATGCTTTTAATCATCATGAGGAATGTGATGCAGCATGGTGTGGATTCTTGAAACGTGGTGAAAATTATCATCATTCTGTTATTGGAGATGGCCTCCAAAATGACGTTTTATACAGAGCCTTGACCGATATCTTCAAACAATTAGCTGACAATGCAGAGAAATTTGCTTTTTCAGCTTTAACTCAAGTGAACGAGAGCATGAATGCTCTTATCAGCAGGAAAGCTCCCGAAGCAATCTGCTATAGTCTTAGTGCAGTGATGGATTTCAGAGTGGCAGCCGCAGTCGCTGAGAAAAATGAAGGGGAGAATTACATTATGTATGTCTTTGATCGAATGGGAATCGGTTATGGTAAAAATACAAGAATGGTAGAAAACCAAGAAGAGAATGAGTGAATACCGTCAAACAATTGAGGCAAAAAGGCAACGAGTGGAATGGTCCAACGATCGTGCTGCTTTACGTTTCAGAAAAGAAAAAGCTGAGGGACCTACGTATCAATCCAGCATGAGCTTACTGGATGCAGCTAAAAATAATGATGCATCAACTGAATCAGTAGAACCTGAAGACATTGATCTGTTTGACAGTCAATATTCTTTGGTTTTTTTCGACTTGGAAACATCCGATCTTTCCAAGAAAGCTGATATTCTTCAAGTTGCTGCTGGAAAAAGTATTTCTTCATTTAATCCGTATATTGAACCAAGTAGAGCTATTGATCCCAGAGCAACTGCTGTGCATGGATTAAGGATGGTCAGGTCGGATCTAAGATTGCATGATGAACCTCTTGAAGCTGTATCTTTACAGACAGCTATTAAAGATTTCCTCACATATCTGGCCCAGTTTAATCAACCAACTGTCTTGATAGCACATAATTGCCAGTTTGATGCCATACGTCTCTGACTCGCTGCTCAAAAGGTCTCCTTGATGGACCAATTGAAGACAGTTGTTGATGGCTTTGCATGCTCTTTAATTTCTTATAAGAAAAAGCATAATAATGAAAAATTCAAGAAAGGTGATTTGACCCTCAGTGAATTAACAAGAAGAAGCATGCACATTTCAGAGGAGAGAGCACATATATGCGCTCTGTGCAAAACTGTGCAAAATTTATGGAGACATGCTGTGAATGTATTTTAGAAGGAAAATTAACGAAGGAAATGAGCAAAACGCCGTTTTTCTACGACCAGTAATTTCCAAGATATCAATTTTTCGATGAGTAGGTCAGAAACAATGGACAAGGCCCGATAGCAAATAAATTGCCGCTCGAGCGTCCCTTCTGAATTTTTCATTAAAAAATCAATATCTTAATAATTACGAATTGTAGAAAAACGGAATTCTGCTCCTTTTATTCGTTAATTTTCCCTCTAAATTTCATTCACAGCATGTCTCGATAACTTTTGAGTACTTTTCGAGATATTTCAATCGAAAGCCAAGTGTAAAATGGCTAATTTTAATCGAAATATTATCATACAACCACGATAAACATATGAAGAGAAATGGTATAAAAATTTGGGGAACATTATAATGAAAAAACAATTCAATAATAAATACATGCGAATAATCCTACTGATCATAATAATCACGAGATTATCGATGAGATAAAAAATCTTTCTATAAATTATGATAATTTGAAAAAAAAGAATAAATTTTCTGAAGCGTTTCTTCTCGTAATTTTACTGGATTCAATAGCTTTTGAATTCCTTCATTTCCATCATTTTCATGAGATTTGACTATATCGTCAAGTTGGATTCTAGCACTTGCTATTTTTGAAAGCATATACGTTGTTAGAATATCCTTGAGAGGAGACAATGTTGCCAGACATTTCTTGATATCCTGTCCCTCTTCTTCTCTTGACAACAATTCATCAACGCTTGAAAAACTGACTAACAATTCCTCAGTAGTGAATTCTGTGCAAGCGAAATGTTTCAGCATATGAACATCATAAACTACATCATCCCAATAAGCAAAGGAATGTACCGGAATTAATCCTCAATGCGTACCAGCCGATAGCTTCCATAAAACATTCCCAAATTGTTTATGATAGATATCATGGAGAACAGTTCTGCGGGAACGTTTGGGGAATGTGTTGGAAATATATCGGACAGTATGTATTCAACGGGTCTCCCGGAAATGTTGTGGGAACGTTTGCTTTGACCCTGTGATGGACTGATTCGCCACGAAACGTTCCAGGTATGTTCCCAAGGTATGTATTTCTGGTGGAACGTTCCTCAAACATTCTGAAGGATGCACCATGGAATCTTCCGACATCTTCGTACGGGAATATTCCAGGTACGTCCGTGGAATGTTCTGCGTAGTTTATGTCGAAGTCGTTTATGGGGAATGTTTTGGAAAGATGCCGAAATGAATGTACTGGAATATTTTGCTTAAAATCTTAGGGGCATGTTCGTTCTGACTTTACAGAGACACTGATTCGATGGATGCGGTTCCCGGAGCGTTCTAGCGGAAATTGATTCATTACATTCTCGGTGAATGATTCTCAAAATCTCCTCGAGGATGCAAAATGAAACCTTCCTATTTTCTTCTACGGGAACATTCCAAGTGCATTCTTGGAATGTTTTGCGTAGTTCATTCAGTATCCGTTCACGGAGAATCTTCGAGAAATAGGCCGTAGGAAATGTACCGGAATATTTTGAGGTTCCTGGGACGTTCTAGAGGAAATTGATCCTCTAAATTCTCGGCGGAAGATTCCCAAAACCTTCTCGAGGATGCGAAATGAAACCTGTCGATTTCCCATTACGGGAACATTTCAAGTGCATTCTTGGAATGTTTTTCGTGGTTCATCCAGTAGCCGTTCACGGTGAATGTTTGAGAAATATGCCGTGGGAAATGTACCGGAATATTTTACCTTAAACGTTAGGGGCATGTTCACGCTGACTTCACAGAGGCACTGATTCGACGGATGAGGTTCCTGGGACGTTCTAGCGGGAATTGATTCATTACAGTCTTGGCGGAAGATCACTCAAACCTTCTCGAGGATGCGAAATGGAGCCTCCTTATTTCCCTTTCCCGGAATATTCCCGGAGCATTCTTGGAATGTTTTCCGTAGCTCAGTCGATACCCGTTCACGGAGAATGTTTGAAAAATATGCCGTGGGGATTGTACCGGAATATTTTGCCTAAAACGTTACGGGCATGTTTCCTCTGAGTCCATAGAGTCTCTGGTTCGACGGATAAGGTTCCTGGAACGTTCTGAAATCAATCGATTCGTTACCGCCCGGTGGGAGATTTTCACATACATTCTTGTGGAGGACATATTTTAGAACCTGTCAAGCTTCGTTCCCTCGATGATGGCAGCAATGCTAAGTCGGTGAGTTCTCATCAGCTCAGCACAACTGATGCATCAGTTGTGTTCAGCTGATTATAACTTACCGACGGAGCATAGGTGCCCTGCAGATGGCGTTAGATGTTGGGAAAAGTTGCACTATAAAAAAATTTTCTCCGGATACTTGAACGATATTTGAATGATACCAGGTCAATAACCGATCGTACTGAATTAATGAAAGACAGGTAGCTTCCTCAAACACTAATATGTGCAGTTTATGTTGTTTGCAAATTATCACAAATTGAGAGAGATACATTTACGGAAATAATGAGATGTCATATATATTGTGACGTAATTCTGAGGTCTAACGGTAAACCTCACAATTAAGCACGCCTGAAAATAAAACCAACTTCAACATTCAAAATAATCGAATACCATATGGGCGCCAGGATAATCTAAAGTTATCCAAATCAATAAACAAAATAACATAAAATTCAAACCCAAAATACTCCCTTACTCTGCTCGACTGTCTCAGCGATCTCTCCAAGGTCGTTTGTTGTGGGTGAGAATAAGGAGTAATAAAAAAAAAAAAATAAATAATTCAAACACCAAAATATGTAGGGAAATCAAAAATGTAAATTTAATTTAATAAAATTGCTTTTTAAAAAAAAATAATAATAATGAAAATAATTAATCAAACAATTTATTCGTGCACAGCACGATATTAATTATTTATACGTCACGAGACGTTTCAATAAAATTGAGTTATTTTATAAAAATTCAAGAATTAATTAATAATTGGAAAGTTATCAATTAATTCGTCGTACATAAAATTAAAATTTCAATCAGTAATACAAAATTTAAATTCGAATAAATCTAGGGATTTCCCGCCAAAGAAAGTTACTATAAAAGTCACTAGAAAATTCCCTAGGGGACGCTACTACAATGTCCCTGATTTCCCCAACGACCTTGACCAAAAACTGAATTTTCACAATAAAATTTTCAATTTGAAAAGAATAAAATAAATTACAAAATAAAAAAAAAATCCTTTTCCTTTTTCTTTTCCAGGAATAATAAAAAAAATTATGAAAATGAATTTAAAAAAATTAGTTATGTTTGATAACGACGTTTTATACTTTTAATTAAAATAAATAAAAATAAAAAAAAATTTATTCTAATTTGTCAACGAGAGATTTCCAAAAAGAAATAACGACAAATAATTAATGAAAGAGAATTTTTCACACAAGAGTATGATCTCGGAAAAACAAACGATAATTAAAGTCGTTACAATACGACAAAAAAAAATTGGAAGAAGAAAAAAAAATGGCTCGATAAAATTCTCTATCACACAAAAATTAATTAATTGATTATTTCGCTCACCAGACGAATATTTCAATAACTCCAATCGTAATTAATTTTCCAATAATGTGGCAAACTTTCAACTGAATTTATTTTATAATTTCTTTATTAATTTCTCTAATATTGTAGAAGAAATAATTTCGGAAAGAGTTTTACGCCACAATACGAGCACGCGTCCAGAACGAGAGTAACGCCATGTTGCTCTCGTTAGGGACAAGACGCCGGCCGGTACGAAAATTCCAACGTGGAGGGCTCCCATTGGTTAGACAAGTTCAACTGCCATGAGTTCAACAGGTGACCGCTAGTTGTCACAATATTTGAATTTCCAGCTTCCAACGATGAGAAACAAGAAACTCCCAAAATAATAATTTGCGGAGTATTGTCAATTGCTCAAGATATTGACTGATGCTGGAACCTTCTCCAGACTTCCCTCTTGTCCTCATCCGATGAAGGGAAAATTCTATGGTCTTTCTTTTCTCCGAAACTCCAAATTATAGCCTTTTCCTTGTGTGGTATTTTCGTCCATAAGGTGCTGCCCTCTTCCGCTCAATACGAAATATCGCCGATGAGCGGTACAAATTCAAAAAAAATAAAGAAAATACAAATTCATTAGATTATGTTTTAAAATTAATTATGATCTCCCATTGACAAAAAGGTTTTCACTCCCATCCTGGACACTTTTAAATCATAATTAACGCGCCCAGACGACAACAATGTAACGAGATGAAATATCACGTTACAATATATACATGTGTTTTTTTTTTGTGAATAAAAATGGCTTAATCGGTCGAGCATGAATTTTCCAAAAAAGGAAATTTATTTAATAAAAAAGAAAAATTTTGCCCAACGTTTCTGTCTCGAATCTGAGACCATCTTCAGGGGCTACAAAGAGTCTGTAACAATATTCCATAAAATTTTAATAAATTATTTACAATGAGTTTACAATATATTGCATGATTTTCCAGAAAATATAAATATAAACAAAAAAATATAAAAGAACAAGAAAGATTCCAATATAGATTTCTAATTTTTTGGTTAATTTTTTCAAATATCGAAAACAATAATAAATAAATGGTTTTTACTTAATATAAAAACGAGTATTCTATTTTTTATGCTTTCTCACAAAATTATGAGTTAAAATCTTTTTTAAAAGTTTAAAAGTAGTATATTATTTATTGAAAATCTCAGTGACAGATTAATTTACTTGTTGTTTGTTTGATGACAGAGAGATAAGAGGGTTATTGAAAACACTTTGGTAATTTCTAGAGTTTTTGATTGAAGTAACCAGAAATAGTTACTTATTTTGGTTCTTTCTTGGTGACTATTAAAATGTAGAGTTCCTTATACAATGAAGTTTTAAATAATTTAAAAACCGTTTTTGACAGTCTTAAGCGTGTTAAAATGTAAAAATAGAGTAAACAATATTATGTTTTTGTTGATTTGCAAGTTGTATAAAATTTTTTTAAAATATCAAGCTTAAGATCACAGTTATGTTATTGTGATAAAAACTTTAATTATTTATAATTTATTATTGCATTGTAATTTTTTGGTAATTTAATTATATTAGTTCTGAAATTTACAGTCTTATTTATTGATTTTTCAATGAAAATCATTTCTTTTATTTCTCTCTTTTTCTTATTTTCTTCTATGGTTAAAATTTTTGTTTCATTGAAGTGGAAATTATGTTTCAATGATTTTGCATGATCAGAAAGAGCGGTATTATTCAAATCATGTGATAGAGTATATTTATGACCATATAATCTCTCTTCAAGATATCTTCCTGTTTGTCCAATGTAAATCTTATCACAATCTGAGCATGGTATTTCATAAACCATTCCAGATTTCTCGTTTTTTTCAAGCATGTCTCCATAAATTTTGCACAGTTTCCGAGATATTTCAATCGAAAGCCAAGTGTGAAATGGCCAATTGCTCATGAACCGACAACAGCATAAAAATGAAAAATTCAAGAAAGGTGATTTGACCCTCAGTGAATTAACAAGAAGAAGCATGCACATTTCAGAGGAGAAAGCGCATATATGCGCATATATATATTATTTTACGACATATGCCAAAATGAAGGTTTGGTGGCGAAATTTACATGATATTTCATGTGCATATACATTTAATGTATTAAGTATAAAAAAATATTATTTTACGACATATGCCAAAATGAAGGTTTGGTGGCGAAATTTACATGATATTTCATGTGCATATACATTTAATGTATTAAGTATAAAAAAATATTATTAACTTCCCGATAAGGGAAGTTTATGTAATGGCCCCGAAAATGAAAAATCGATTTTTCGATCGATCTTCATGTTTTAAGACCTCCCCAACATTTTTTGATAGTTTTCACGATCATGTCTGTGTGTGTGTTTGTGTGTGTGTGTGTGTATGTCCGTGATCATTTTTTTCGTTCACGTTTTCTCATAAATCAATAATGTGATCGAGGTGATCGATGTCGTAATCGAAGCATCTTGACATAAATTCGCGGTCATTAGATTTTGATCGGAATGAATCCAGTACTTTCTTAGTTTTTTAAGGAAACATTATCGAGTTTTTCTTAATTTCCCAAAAAGAGGAGTCTATGCACTACCCTCGAAAAGGAAAAATTGATTTTTTTTATTGATCTCCATATTTTGAGATTTCCCCAACATTTTTTGATAGTTTCCACGATAATGTCTGTTGTTATTCATGGTTTTTATCATTCATCATTTTTTCTAATAGTAAGTGAGAGAAATTATCGGGAAGTTCTTAGTGCGGTTTGAAGTCGCACTCATCACAATACATTCTCACTAATTCCTTCTCATCAGCAATTACGCACTCCTCCATTCGCCAGCGAACGAGCAACTACGCACTCCTCTATTCGCGAGCGAGCGAGCAATTACTCACCCCTAGTTTTTTATTATATGCACATATATGCGCTCTCTCCTCTGAAATGTGCATGCTTCTTCTTGTTAATTCACTGAGGGTCAAATCACCTTTCTTGAATTTTTCATTTTTATGCTGTTGTCGGTTCATGAGCAATTGGCCATTTCACACTTGGCTTTCGATTGAAATATCTCGGAAACTGTGCAAAATTTATGGAGACATGCTGTGAATGAATTTTAGAAGGAAAATTAACGAAGGAAATAAGCAAAGCGCCGTTTTTCTATAACCAGTAATTTCCGAGATATCAATTTTTCGATGAGTAGGTCAGAAACAATGGACAAGGCCCGATAGCAAATAAATGGCCGCTCGAGCGTCCCTTCTGAATTTTTCATTCGAAAATCAATATCTTAATAATTACGAATTGTAGAAAAACGGAATTCTGCTCCTTTTATTCGTTAATTTTCCCTCTAAATTTCATTCACAGCATGTCTCGATAACTTTTGAGTACTTTTCGAGATATTTCAATCGAAAGCCAAGTGTAAAATGGCTAGTTTTTTAAGAAATGAAAAGCAAAAATTTTGCTGTGGAGCATGGGAATTTTTCGGTTCAGAAGTAAATTGCATCCCGTTTGTAGAGCGGCATGGTAATTTTTTTAAAAAACATTCAAAAAAATTCTTCTATTTTTCTCTCTGTGCAGTGATTAGAAAAAATTCAATGAAAAAACAAAAGACAAAGAGGCGCACACACATGTATATATATATGACATCCCATTATTTCCGTAAATGTATCTCTCTCAATTTGTGATAATTTGCAAACAACATAAACAGCACATATTAGTGTTTGAGGAAGCTACCTGTCTTTCATTAATTCAGTACGATCGGTTATTGACCTGGTATCATTCAAATATCATTCAAGTATCCGGAGAAAATTTTTTTATAGTGCAACTTTTCTCAACATCTAACGCCATCTGCAGGGCAGCTATGCTCAGTCGGTGAGTTATAATCAGCTGAACACAACTGATGCATCAGTTGTGCTGAGCTGATGAGAACTCACCGACTGAGCATTGCTGCCATCATCGAGGGAACGAAGCTTGACAGGTTCTAAAATATGTCCTCCACAAGAATGTATGTGAAAATCTCCCACCAGGGCGGTAACGAATCGATTGATTTTAGAACGTTTCAGGAACCTTATCCGTCGAACCAGAGACTCTATGGACTCGGAGGAAACATGCCCGTAACGTTTTAGGCAAAATATTCCGGTACAATCCCCACGGCATATTTTTCAAACATTCTCCGTGAACGGGTATCGACTGAGCTACGGAAAACATTCCAAGAATGCTCCGGGAATATTCCGGGAAAGGGAAATAAGGAGGCTCCATTTCGCATCCTCGAGAAGGTTTGAGTGATCTTCCGCCAAGACTGTAATGAATCAATTCCCGCTAGAACGTCCCAGGAACCTCATCCGTCGAATCAGTGCCTCTGTGAAGTCAGCGTGAACATGCCCCTAACGTTTAAGGTAAAATATTCCTGTACATTTCCCACGGCATATTTCTCAAACATTCACCGTGAACGGCTACTGGATGAACCACGAGAAACATTCCAAGAATGCACTTGAAATGTTCCCGTAAAGGGAAATCGACAGGTTTCATTTCGCATCCTCGAGAAGGTTTTGGGAATCTTCCGCCGAGAATTTAGAGGATCAATTTCCTCTAGAACGTCCCAGGAACCTCATCCGTCGCATATGTGTCTCTAGGAAATCAGAGGAAACATGCCCCTAACGTTTTAGGCAAAATATTCCGGTACATTTCCTACGGCCTATTTCTCGAAGATTCCCCGTGAACGGATACTGAATGAACTACGCAAAACATTCCAAGAATGCACTTGGAATGTTCCCGTAGAAGAAAATAGGAAGGTTTCATTTTGCATCCTCGAGGAGATTTTGAGAATCATTCACCGAGAATGTAATGAATCAATTTCCGCTAGAACGCTCCGGGAACCGCATCCATCGAATCAGTGTCTCTATAAAGTCAGAACGAACATGCCCCTAAGATTTTAAGCAAAATATTCCAGTACATTCATTTCGGCATCTTTCCAAAACATTCCCCATAAACGACTTCGATATAAACTACGCAGAACATTCCACGGACGTACCTGGAATATTCCCGTACGAAGATGTCGGAAGATTCCATGGTGCATCCTTCAGAATGTTTGAGGAACGTTCCACCAGAAATACATACCTTGCGAACATACCTGGAACGTTTCGTGCCGAATCAGTCCATCACAGGGTCAAAGCAAACGTTCCCACAACATTTCCGGAAAACCCGTTGAATACATACTGTCCGATATATTTCCAACACATTCCCCAAACGTTCCCGCAGAACTGTTCTCCATGATATCTATCATAAACAATTTGGGAATGTTTTATGGAAGCTATCGGCCGGTACGCATTGAGGATTAATTCCGGTACATTCCTTTGCTTATTGGGATGATGCAGTTTATGATGTTCATATGCTGAAACATTTCGCTTGCACAGAATTCACTACTGAGGAATTGTTAGTCAGTTTTTCAAACGTTGATGAATTGTTGTCAAAAGAAGAAGAGGGACAGGATATCAAGAAATGTGTGGCAACATTGTCTCCTCTCAAGGATATTCTAACAACGTATATGCTTTCAGAAATAGCAAGTGCTAGAATCCAACTCGACGATATAATCAAATCTCATGAAAATGATGGAAATGAAGGAATTCAAAAGCTATTGAATCCAGTCAAATTACGAGAAGAAACGCTTCAGAAAATTTATCCTTTTTTTTCAAATTATCATAATTTATAGAAAGATTTTTTATCTCATCGATAATCTCGTGATTATTATGATCAGTAGGATTATTCGCATGTATTTATTATTGAATTGTTTTTTCATTATAATGTTCCCCAAATTTTTATACCATTTCTCTTCATATGTTTATCGTGGTTGCATGATAATATTTCGATGAACAATCTTTAAATTTTTTATTTTATTATTATTATCCTTGCTATCGTCTTTCTTATTTTCCCAACCGAGAAAATGCAAATCCAGCCTCAATTCATTTGAAAAATCCGCCCGCTTCTGCTTGCAGTAACGTCACACAACGCTGTTGCCACGATTTTGCAAATGGCGCCTGTCTTGATTGAAAAACTGACGTTTTTTGAGACATTAATGTAAATTGTGTAAAATTGCGTTGGTGATGGGTTAAAAAAAAATCACCGGTTGCCATAGTGGAATTACGTTCAATAGAAAATGATTTACATTTTTTATTGCGTTCTTTCATTTTTTCCTCACTTCCGAAAGTATTGGCCCATGAAATCACATGGAAAATGACTGTTTTTCGGAAAATTGTTTTTAAAAATTGGTAAGGTGAAACTGACTGAAATTTTAACAATTTGTTGCTCATATACTTAAGTATCGAGAAAAAAATTAAAAAACACTAATATTGTGATTCTATTTTCCTGCTGTTCCTCCTTAACTGTACACTCACACAGTAGTATTCTCTATATGAATACACACAACTGTGAAATGTTCTCCCACAACACGCTCGCGCAGCCATCTTGATACCCCTTCCACTGAGAATTTCGTCAAAATTTCGGTTTTATTTTTGATTATTCACCGAAACCATGTGGTCAATGATCTTCATATTTTTAAAAATAATTCTAGATGTCTAGTTCTGATAGGTGTTAGTTTTTTATAATGATGGCTTTTTTTTCAACGTGAAAAAGAATAAAATTAGTAGTTTTCCCACGCTTCTCTCATACTGCCTGTACAAAAACGGTGATTTTAATTTCAATTATCTCATATATACTGTGGACCATCGTTCTCGAATTTCATTATTAGATGCATTGTGCATCTAATTATTCATAGCCCGATTTTCAAGTAAGTCTTGAACTGTGTCATTAGGGAGTCAACTACCTTAAAATGGCCACAGACTGACGACCATTCTACCATAACTGGAATTGATCTCCAAGTCATCGTGCCAAGAATTGATTCCCCAAAAGTCAGTAAAAATTCAATAATTTTACAGCATATGATACTAGGCTCATGTTTAGTTCAGCATGTTTAGTTCTCCATAGAATTTGTGACAGTAAAATTCGCCTCAACCTAATATTTTCAATTGTCACTAAAAATTTGAAATTTGCGGTGAATTGACAGAGGGAAACACGAGAGGTCGACCTTGACGCCCTTGAAGCATATACTTGACGAAAGATGTAAACGCGTCAAAATTTCCCCCACTAAGGAAGTCGACTCGATCGAGACTCACTCGTATCCGAGCATTCATTGCGTGGGGTCAAAATTTACCTTGAATCATTAATTAATTATTATCAATTCTTTCTGTATCGTAATTTTGTCGAAATGATCGTCGTTAGTGTCATTATTGTCGATAACCACCGGAAAACAAATCTGTAAACGAGTCAACTAGAATAAAACGTAAGTTGTTCATAATTCTTCATTAATTTATTTCAATTATTTGTCCTTCTGCTTATACTTTTCGGTCATCCCAATCGAACTTCCCTTCAGATCCTTGCTCATTAATTCATAAAATTATTTTTCTCAAATAATTTCGGCTGTTTCGGTCATTGCACAAATGAATAAAAAATTTTTTTTTGAAAACAAAGTTTAAAAATTGTATGAAATACACCAACGTTTCGGCCAGCTATGTGCGGCCCTCGTCAGGGTGTTTACTTTATTTTAAATTATCTGGAATGATTTCATAAACTTATTATTATAAAGATTTAAAATTTTTTCAATATATATTGATTAGGGTGATTCGTTTTGAACGAACATTTTTTTTTTCGCTCCCATAGCGGAATATTGTTCTACATACCGAAAACAAAATTCCTTCAAAATTTGAGCCGTTAATTTTACTTCTAAATACTTTTTTTTTGATCTTGAACATTTTCTATTTAAAATACATAGGAAATTTGGAACTTTTTTTTCAATTTCCTATAACTAAGCGGCATTTAACGCTACTGCAATGAACCGAGATGCAATTTGTAGGTAATCAGTTACTCTTTCAAAGTACTTTTAGCAATTCTACGCTACCTCATTTTTTTCATATATATACTTCCCAAAGTCATATTTCTATGAAAAAAACTTCATTTTTCGAATTTTTCGGCAAAACGGTCAGAGTGACAAAAAAATTGAATGGGATATTTATTGTAGGAAATTTAATTTCCTATAAAAAAGATTCCATACGTTGAAGCAATAAAATGTACGGTTCAAAAGATATAGAGCATTTTAGAAGCTAATTTGCCGAATATTGATAAATGAGCTCATTTTATGTTCTTCAAATTACTAATGTGGTTATTCCTCTTCCATAAATTCCATTCCGACCATAATATATGATTTAACATGAAAAAAATTCTTCAAAAGCAAGCTACTAATTTAATTTTCAACAGCAAGCCATCAATGAAAGGCTGATTTTTCCATTATTAGTCTAGCAATAGAAATAATAATTCCAAATAATACTGACTGACAGTATTTGATTTCATCGACCGTGTATTTATTATTATTATTTCCGTGACATCACTTTAACGCGCAATTTTGGTCATATATAGACTATAGTTCGTTCCTGAGAATTTCGATCTGAACTTAAGGGAGTTCATCGGGTAACTGAAATAATAGACCAATAATTATGAAAAAAGAGGGTGCGTGGACCTCTGTATATCTGAAAGAAGTTATACTTCCTTAGCATGAGCGGGAATTCATTTTATCATGTATTTAAGGAAGTTCATCTGGTACCCAGGTGGAAATATGCTTGACATATTTTGACAAAAAATGTCATAATGTAACGAAAAATGGCAAAATATGACAAATAATCAGGGTGATGATGAATTTTGACATAATATTTTCTTTTTTGACATACTATGACAAAAAATGTCATTTTTTTTCTGACCAATAATGACCAAATATGTTAGATTTGGTCATCGATCGAATATGACATAAATCGTTAGAAATTGACATTTTTTGTTAAACATATGTCACAAAATGTCATTTTTTCTAAAAAATTTGAAACTGTTTTTTGATATCTTATGACATATTTTGATGTGTCATAAATTGACAAATTCTTGTAATTAATGACATTTTTTCGTGAAATATGTTATAAATTTTCAGACATTATTTGTCATATTTTTATGGGACATGAAGTGTAAAAATAGGACAAAATATGTCATAGGAAGTCATATTATAACAAATTTAAAAATGTCATAATTAGCTATATTATGATCAATTCGAACAAGTATTTTAGAGAATATGTGGATGTCATAATTTGACAAAAAATATCAAATTTTGTCATAAAATAAGAAAAAAAGACAAATGATAGAAACAATTCCTTATTTTATATGAATTTAACATTTTTTGACATATCATCTCATATTTTGTCAATTTCTTATTTGACCGATTATGACCGACTATGTGAGATTTGCTGATTGATCAAAAATGACATAAATTGTTAGAAATTGACATTTTCTGTTAAACATATGTCAAAAAATGTCATTTGTTTGAAAAAATTGGGGACTGTCTTTTGATATTTTATGACATATTTTGATTTGTCATAAATTGACAAATTCTGATAATCAATGACATTTTTTTATGAAATATGTTATAAATTTTCAGACATTATTTGTCATATTTTTATGGGACATGAAGTGTAAGAATATGACAAAATATGTCATATTAAGACATATTATAACAAATTTAAATATTTCATAATTAGCCATATTATGATCAATTCGGACAAATATTTTAGAGAAAATGTGGATGTCATAATTTGACAAAAAATGTCATTGAGACAGGCTTTTTCTCTTTGACCAAAATATTGAATTCAATTCGAATAATAATTAACTGGAAGTTATAATTTACTTTATTCAATTTTCCAAAAAAAGCCTTCATCCAGCGCGGCCCGGGTCAGAGGCTGCTGGAGCTCTATTTGACTGGTATTTTAATTTAATGTTAATGTTGGGCGCCAATTAGTTTTCTGGTAAACTAATAAACCGTTAGAAAGTGTCACAACGTTCCTCGTTCAACAAGATTAGAAAGAAAGAGATGAGAAAGTGGATCCAGTTTGGGTGACCCCAGAAAATGAAGACTGCAGCAATAATAAGAAGGAGAGGCAATTGAACTGATACTTACAATTTATTTTAACAGACAACTCTCCTTTTATTTCTCAGTTTTCTTGTTACAATTTTGATCAACTTGAATTTCGGTCCTTTTTATGTTTGAATAATTGACCGGGAAAACAAAATAATATCGAACGAAACGGATAAATTTTATAAGGAAAATTAATAGTTTAATTTGAGACGTTCTCTCAAAGGCGCTAGAACAACGAGTGAGGCCCCCCACTTGTTGCACGTCTCACGGCGTAAGGGCGATCAATATTTTGGCGCCTGCGCCTAGAGTTTAGGGCCACTAGACATCGAGGCCATACTCTTTTGACCGCGAATTTTGAGCGCCTGTCACATCATAATGTGACAAAAATCATAAAATATGACAATTGCAGAGAATAATGCCAAGTGTTGTCATTATATTTCATTTTTTGACATATCACAATAGGAAATTTCATTTGTTTCCTGACCAATAATAACCGATATGTCAGATTTTCTCATCGACCAAGAATTAAATTAATTTTGAAAATTTAACATTTTTTGTCGAACATATGTCAAACAATGACATTTGTTCGAAAAAATTTATGACTGCTCCTTGACATTTCTTGACATATTCTGATTTGTCATCAAATGTGAAAAATATCTTCGTGAAAAATATCATACCCTTTCGAACATAATCTGTCATAATTTTCGTAGTCATAAAATGGGGAAATATGACAAAATATGTCACAATTTTTCAGAAAATGAGTGAAACTGGTAGTTCCGAAGGCGCCGCTAGAGTGCGCATTGTAGAAAACTAGTCCCTAAGCCCGCTATCGTTTGAGAAGTCATAAATTCAAACGGGCGAGGCAGTTTTCTTCGTGAATCTGGTCGGGCAAAGATAATGCTCAACAAGATTACCGCATTTTTGATATTATCCGTATGGGTCGTTCCCATACGGCATAAAAGAATAGTACCCGTTTGTGTTGGCTTTCCTACTTGTGTCATGCAGTGCCATGTCCAATCCCTTATTCTTCATCAAGGTGTACGACATATTATGACATGACATCTTATAGTATATTTGGATAATTCAAGGAATGACACAAATGCCGAAGGAACATGTCGAAATTTGTCCGATAATGACAGTTTATGAGCTATTATGTCAAATTCTGACATAAGTTCTCTCTAAGATTCAGTTAAAATTTGTCATATAATAATTTTGACAGAATTTGACATTTTTTGACTGAAAATGACAAATTCAATAGACACTTTTAGAAATATTATGTCATTACATGTTAAAAAGTCACATATCATGACACGATTTGCCATTTTCTGTCTTATTTTCACATTTTTTGGACGTTTTTGTCAGAATATGTCAAATAGCTCAGAGTTGTCTGCCACACAATACAATCAAAATATGACATATTCTGTCATAATTTGTCAAATTATGACAGAAATTTTTCTGAGAAAATTTGACGAAATATGACATACTGTTCCAATTGATACTCAAAAATCATCATATTTTAACAAAAACAGTCAAATTATGACATTTTATGGTAGATTCTGTGAAAATAGGTCAAATTATGACGAATTTTTTCTCAAAATTTGTCAAATTTGATCAGAATTTGACATTTTTTGTCAAAATATGTCAAGCATATTTCCACCTGGGTACTGATTTAATTAGTAAGAAAAATCACTACGACTAACGTAGTGGGCCCGATGACTAGCGTAGTCATAACCATTACAGCTGATATATACTAGGAATGCTTCTTCAGCAATCATATTTTTTCTTGGTAAAAATACGAATTTACAGTAATAATTTTTTTGAAGATCAAGTAGAAAAGGGTCAATTCATGACATTTTCAGCTATTTTTGTATAACTTGATGTGCAAGCGTAGTATACATTGCGTAATTCAGAAAGCATTCATATTATTTTCAAAAAGCGCACGGTTCTGACGTTACTGTCATGAGAGTGAGATGGAGGTTGAACTCCAGAAAATCAGTATTTTTCGAGACAAATTAATTCATTCTAAAATCACCAAGTATCTAATGTATATGAGAAAGCTCTCAAATTGTTCTTTCATTTATGTATCCATTATGAAAGTTTCCCCTCTGAAAACCTGTTAATTGCCACAAATTTCATGTTTCTAGACGAAAACCTATGGGTTTCATAATGGACCGTGTTCATTGAAAAAATCTTCATTCATCAATTTCTTCCGAACAAGAGATCCGAGGAGTTTGAAATTTTAACAGGTGACTTTTCATATTTCCAGAAGTATATGCAAATTTTTTCATAATTATTGGTCTATTAATTGAGTTACCGGATGAACTCCCTTAAGGAACGTATCGAAAATTGGAAAATGAGTGACGGAAAATAACTACAATTGATGGAATTTAACACAGTCTGTAAAATCTAGAAGGTAAATATTCTCTAGATTGGTAAGGAAAAATAAATCTATTTATTCTTTGATTCAATTTAAATTCCACTAATTGTAGCTATTTTCCGTCACTCATTTCCCAATTTCAGATAGGTTCCTTTAATACACGATAAATTGAATTCCCGCTCATGCTAAAGAAGTATAACTTCTTCCGCGTGTACAGAGTTCCCCGCACCCTCTTTTTTAATAATATTTTTAATTATTATTCAATACAAACACTCATTAATAAAACTTGTTAATTCTCAATGGAGACAAACACACGTGAAAATGCTATACCTTGCTCCGATCTCTATCCCCACTACTACGCTGGTAAAATCGTACTGGTCAATGGAGTAACTTCGGAAATATCCGGCTCTTGTGCTACAACATGTAAATTTCAGCTTCGGGTCGAGTTCGGAAGTTACCTCTTTGGCTAGTTCGACAATAGTTTGGACCCCTTAGGAGAGAAGTACGCCGATGCACAGATAGTCGTTCCACGCACGTTTGCAGCTACATTCATCCTGTGAAATTTCTGACTCGGTGTGCGCGCGCACTTCGTTTCACTCAGAAATTCCACTCTCATCGGATTGGTGTAACGTGCCTAAAGAAGTATAACTTCAAAAAATTCGAATATACTTCTGAAAATCTAAAAAGTCACCTGTTAAAATTTCAAACTCTTCGGATATCTTGTTCGGGAGAAATTAATGAATAGATTTTTCAATTAACATGGTCGCTTATGATTGATTCAATTCTCTACGGAAATTGATTTATTTAATAATTCTATTTCCATTTTTACGCGATGATATGAGATTTCAACTGCTATAACCTGAATAGGTTAGAAGTTTGAATATTCAAGCACTTTGGGCCTTCTCTCCATTTAAGTTCAGATGGAAATTCTCATGAACGAATTATAGCCTATATATGACCCAAATTACACGTTAAAGTGATGTCACGAAAATGATAATAATAAATACACGGTCGATGAAATCAAATACTGTCAATCAATATTATTTAAAATTATTATATCTATTGCTAGACTAATAATGGGAAAATCAACCTTTCATTGATGGCTTGCTTTTGAAAATTCAATTAGTAGCTTGTTTTTGAAGAATTTTTTTCATGTTAAGTCTTATATCATAGTCGGAATGGAATTTATGGAAGAGAAATAACCACATTAGTAATTTGAAGAACATAAAACGAGTTCATTTATCAATATTCGGCAAATTAGCTCCTAAAATGCTCTATATCTTTTGAACCGTGCATTTTATTGCTTCAACGTATGGAATCTTTTTTGTAGAAAATTAAATTTCCTACAACAAAGATCCCATTCAATTTTTTTGTCACTCTGACCGTTTTGCCGAAAAATGCGAAAAATGAAGTTTTTTTCATAGGAATATGACTTTGGGAAGTATATATATGAAAAAAATGAGGTAACGTAGAATTGCTAAAAGTACTTTGGAAGAGTAACTGATTACCTACAAATTGCATCTCGGTTCATTGCAGTAGCGTTAAATGCCGCTCAGTTATAGGAAATTGAAAAAAAAAGTTCCAAATTTCCTATGTATTTTAAATAGAAAATGTTCAAGATAAAAAAAAAGTGCTTAGAAGTAAAATTAAGGGCTCAAATATTGAAAGAATTTCGTTTTCGGTATGTAGAACAATATTCCGCTATGAGAGCGAAAAAAAAAAATATTCGTTCAAAACGAATCACCCTAATATTGATCTATTGCACATACTATTTTAACTTAAAATATCATTATCTTTCAATTATATTACACGTTCAAACTAAATACCTTCATAATTAATAACTCATAGAATGTTTTTTGCCTTTCTTCTCCATAATAATCCTTCATAACCTTATATTATGCCAAAGAGTGTTGAATTTATGTCAGTTATCTTAAAAATTGTTGATGACTTGATGTCATCAAGTAAAACATCACTATTGATGGTTTCTCAGTCATCAATAATAATTCTATTTTTATAAAAAGATATACATACAAATAAATAAACATGGAAACAATTAAAACCACAAATGAATCTTTCTCTTAGTCATCAACAAACTGCTTTTTCAACCGTCACAATAATCAAACTCACTAATCTATATGGCGTGAAATTAGTCAAATATAAAATATAGCGACTAGAAATTTTGAAACGAAATATTCACATTTATGTTATACTCTATCATAATTATAATATCATTTTTTCTTTTCACTTTCATGTAAAGTAATGACTTGATCGTAAATATTATTTAATTTTGTACTATCGACTGCATAACTTACTGTTTTGTTGATAAATTTTTTTATATAAAAAACCTCATAAATATCTCTTTTAAATTTATTATCTGCTCTGTTCAATATCTTAGATTTTTCAAAATCAAATGAGTGTTTTTTTCAATTTAGAGTGATCTGCTAATGCTGAATGACAATTTGTATTACTTTTTTCACTTCTCATGATTCTTTCATTCTTTCTCCAAAAAATCTTTTGGTCTGACCAACATAACACATTTCACAATCTTTACACGGTATGTGGTAGATTACTTCTTTTTTCTTTTCTATTGGAATTTTATCTTTGGTTGACTTTAATTGATTCTTCAACTTGTTTGAAATTGTTGAAATAACGTTTAAATCAAACTTTTTCCCAATTTGTTTTAAATGTGGTGTTAATGTCTCAGAAAATGGAAAAATCAATGATCTGCTGAAATCTCTATCATCTAATTCAGTATTTTGATTGAAATTTGAATTTCTTCTTTTTTCAATTTCATCAATTCTTGTAATTATATTTTGATTAATGAAAGTCATTGGGCAATTATTAATTAATAAAATTTTTTTCATGAAATCTAAATTTTTTTGTATGAATTCTTCATCAGAAATCCTTGTAATTCTATCGACTAGATTTTTAATTATAGCACTCTTTTGAGATATTGGATGCATCGATTCATAATTCAATAATCTATCAGACCATGTTGGTTTCTGATACCAATCAAATATGATATTACCATTATTACCTCTAATTACTTTCACATCAAGAAATGGTAAAAAGCCCTCATTCTCTAATTCAAAAGTAAATTTAATTCTATCATGACGAAGGGGGATCACGTGACGCCTGTTAGTGAATTGACGTGTGGATGGAGTGCTCTGTTATATCCTCCTTTTATAATTTTATGCTGAAGAGCTGTGCATTTATAACTGTTTTAAAAAATTAGCATGTGATCTGGCTGTGTTTAAATTATTTTACTTTGGGTGGTTCTTGTTCCGTTGCTTCATATTCAGCCTTTTTTTGAAGCCCAAGTTGTGTAAAGGTTATGTCGAATACGGACTTGTTGCGGGACAAGAAATCAGCTCCAGAGAATAGTGCCCTCTCTGATACGAAGAACGTATCTGTCAGTAAGATATCTGTTTTACCCACATGCAAACGACCAAGTAAAATCAAACTAAGTAAAAAACAACAAAACAGAGTTTTTAAACCTGCTACACCTACTCGAAAAAGAGCTGGCTCGGTATGCAATATTGAGGAGTATTTTAAAAGAAAAAGACCCGATGATATAGATCTAGACAATTTCTGGTCTGATTTGGATGAAAGCCTTCAACAACTCAAAAAATTACATAAAAAACTGCCTCACTCCTCCCCCAATACAAATAACCACAACACCATGGATAAGTGCAATACAGCAACAAATTCCCTGGAAAACCCTGCTCAGGAAGCGTTGAACAACATGTCTATCGATGCGAATCTATCGCGAGTCTATCGAGCAGATCAATGCCAATACCAGTAAACTTGAAGAGCAAATCAAATCGAGCCAGTTGAGAAATGAAGCTGCCATTGAGCAGATAAGAAATGATTTTAGAAAATGCGAACAGAACTTAACTGGACAATTGAAGCAGGTTGTGGATCGTCAAAATAAGCTCGAGGCGGAGATAGTAGCTATTAAGTCCAATAAAGACAGCTCGTCATCAAAGTACTCGACTTCACCTTCACTCGAAGAAACAAAAGCTAAAATTAATCAGCTTGATGATATGATCCATCAGCAAGAAAAATTATCTAAACAGCTGAACATTATTGTGAAAAACTATAAGTGGTCTGAACATAACCTCTTAGCTGATGCAAACGAATTTATTAGGGTAAAGTTTAACCTGCCAGACGCTATTGAAAACATAACACAAATAAGTCGTGAGCAAAAAATTGTAAGAATTAAATTTAATAACTCAACTGCCAAAGAAACAGTGATGTCGGCCAAATCACGTGTCTTAAGAGACTCTAATATGTCTATTAACCATGATCTTACCAAACGTGCCTTGTATTGTATCAAAAGACTCAAAGAATCAGTTTTGGAATTGAGAAATTCGGGCAAAGCGGCTAAAATTGTGGGCAATCGTCTTTTCATGGAAAATGAATGGTACATTTGGAGCCTGAAAGATGGCGCAATACGTCCGGTTGGAAAAAATAATTCCACCTCAAAAAAAGCAACTTATCCTCCAAAAAACTAACCATCTTGTCCTGGAACGTGAGAGGCCTGCAGAATTTTTTTAGTAACCAGCAATGTCATAAGAACGTCGATATTCTCTGTATTTGCGAAACTTGGCTGACCAGTTCCATCACTCTCCCGCCTGACTGGCAGAACTACACCGTCATTTCATCACCAGCTATCAAAGAAAAAAGCATGGGCCGAGCAAGTGGGGGCATTGCAATTATTGCTAAAAATAATTTGGGTATTAACCCAGGAAAAAATGTTCAGATCTGATCAGATCAAAATAGATCTGATCAGATCTAATTAGATCTGAGTTCCTTAGAACTGATCAGATCTGAAAATTGGCACGCTCTGACCAGATCTAATTTGATCCAATTAGATCTGAGTTCCTTAGATCTGATCAGATCCAATTGGATCCAAAATCCAAAATTAAAAATTTCAAATTTTTAGAGAAAATGAAAAATAAATCAAAATCTGAATTATTTGCTAAACAAATGAATGAAAATTAAAATTTTTAAAGAAAAAAAAATCGAAAAAAAAAAATGGACCTCGGCGGGATCGAACTCGGGACCATAGGATTACCAGTCTCCTACTCTAGCCACTCAGCTATCACACGATTTCTTGATACCAAGCAGAATTCGAATCGTCATAAATGAAGAAGATTAGAAAAATTTGAGGAAATAACTTCGGCGAAAAGTTGAGACTGTCTAAATGGAATGCAGAATCATGCATGAAAATAAATATGACATTCTATGATAATGAAATGAGCACAGATCTGACACATTGCCAATTTTTTTTAACAGATAAATTTTTATTTGAAAAAGATTTTAAAAGAAACCATATTTATAGTTCTATGACTGCCCTCTTTAATAATATGAAAATCCAATTCTGCCTGATCATATTTGTCTATTCACCTAATTTTGATTTCCATATCTGATCAGATCTAACTAGATCTGATCAGATCCAGCCAGACCTGATCAGATCTGATGACCCAATATACATATTAGGTCATCAGATCTGATCAGATCTAGTTGGATCTGATCAGATCTAGTTAGATCTGACCAGATCTAGTTGGATCTAATCAGATCTAATTAGATCTGAACAGATCTAATCAGACTTAGATCTGATTGTATCTAACCAGATCTAATCAGATCTAATTAGATCTAATCAGATCTAATTAGATCTGATCAGATCTATTCATGTTAAAAATTTTCATTTTGTCAGATCTGATTGGATCTAATTAGATCTAATTAGATCTGATCAGATCTAATTTGATCTGATCAGATCTGAAAATTTTTTCCTGGGAAGGTAATAGATCCCTCAGATAGCTGGCTTTTTGTCTTAGTTACTGTTGGCGTGCTCTCTTTTGTTCTAGCATGTATCTATATTAGACCATCGCGCAGTATGGAGACATCCTTGGATTTACTTCAGCAATCAATTGATGAAATTAATCAAACTCTTGGCCATCTGCCACTGATCCTCTCTGGTGATTTTAATGCTCATGTTGGGAATTTGGACTGCATTCCGGAAGAGCTTATTCTAGGCACTAGCCTGACAGAAATCAAAACTGCTATTGACCAAAAAGTCGACACCAGGGGACGGAAATTATATAACTTCTTGCAAAGTAATTCTATACATTTTATCAATGGCAGGACGCCTAGCGACTCACCTGGGAAAATCACCTGTATTGGTAAAGGGAGTAGTACCATTGATTTTATACTGGCTAATGTGCAATGTCTAGAGCTCATCGCCGATTTGGAGGTCCTACAATACGATAATGATTCTGACCACTTCGCGCTTTTATTGCAGATTTATTCTCCAAACTCTCACAAGTCTATCAATAATCCCACTGCCGTCAAAAATTCGTGCAAAATAATATACAACTGGTCCAACGATAAGAGTGGTGCCTTCAGAACACACATGTATAACTCACCGAGAATCTGTGTGGATTTCTCGCGCTTATCGATAAATGAACTCAGTCAAAATCTCCAAGAAACCATAGTTGAAGCTGCAAACTCTGTAGGACTAGTCAAAAGAGTTACAATTCCGAGCAACAAAAGAAAATCCAAGGCCTGGTACGATGAGGACTGCAAAGCTGTTAAAAATAACCTCAGATACTTGTTCAAACAGTTCAAAAGCAACGACTTCCAAGGCAACGCTAAAAAACAGTACTTCGCTGCAAAGAAAAACTATCAAGCTCTCATCAAGTCAAAAAAACGGCAATTCAACGAGGAAATTTTGGACAGCTTAGCAAATATAAAAAATTCTAGAGAATTCTGGCAAGCGGCAAGATACTTTAAGAAACCTATACAAAATTCTATACCTATTGACATCAATACCTGGGAAAACTATTATGCTGAACACACTCCACTTAAGGTCTTGGATGAATCTACATTCTTTGGTGTCCACGATCCGACTTTGGACATAGAGTTTTCAATGGATGAACTAAATGAAGCCCTCAATAAATGTAAGCCAAATAAAGCGCCTGGTCCGGATAACGTCAAAAGCGAATTTTATAAATCTTTGCCTCCAAATTGGAAATTATACATTCTTTGCCTGTTCAACAAGGTGCTCGAGACGGAAATGATACCAGAAGACTGGTTCACATCTATAATAACAATGCTGCATAAAAAAGGTAGTAAAACTGAACCCTCAAATTACCGCGCAATTGCTTTAATAAATCATGTTTCAAAACTCTTTACCTCCATGCTCAACAAAAGGCTTGTAACGTGGGCAAAAACTGCAAAAGTTATTCCTGAAGCACAAGCCGGCTTCCAAGAGGAAAAAAGCTGCAGGGACAATCTCTTCAACCTACTGGCCACTACACAATTCCGCTTACGTCAAGATAAAGCTCAGTTGCTTGTATTATTTGTGGATTTCAAAAGAGCGTTTGACTCCATAAACCACAAACTGCTCTGGCTCAAGTTATACAAGGTGGGTCTGAGTGCCAAAATCATCAGAATACTCAAAAACATCTATAACACGGCCTCTTTTGTAGTGAAAAGTAATAGTGAGATAACTCACAAATTCGATACTTCAGAAGGCGTACTGCAGGGAGAGATTTTGAGCCCAATGCTGTTCATACTCTTCGACCTCGAAGACTTCCTTAGAGAAAATGGTTGTGAAGGTATAAATATTGATGGCATTATAGATGTACTTGCTCTACTTTACGCTGATGATTTGGCTATAGTAGGTTGCTCCAAGGTGGACCTAGATAAGAAACTGAACCTTCTGCACCATTATTCTTCTTATAGAAAAAATCTCTCCTGAAATGGCACGTGGCTTGTCTGAGTTAAATCTGCACGTTTGGTGTTCAAAAGAAGAAGAATTTTTAAACTTATACAGAAACTTCTTACAGCAGCAGGATATCGAACTTGCCACAAAGTCTCATTATCTGCCAACGCCTTACATCCTCGTAAACTCAAGGGATAGCTATTTAACAAACAGAGTAAATTTTTACACTCTAAGAGTTTTCTCCCAGCTCAGATTAGCCAGCAGATTCTACTGCTCAATTAAAGTCAATAATTGCAGCTACAAATTCGATAGCTCAAAAAAATGCCCGATTTGCAACCTCGATGACAAAGATACTATTGAACATTTCTTGCTGAGGTGTCCAGTATTGAATCACCCTCGGCAACACTATCTTTTTACCAAATTTTGCACGACCTCTTCCGTACAGGACATTCTTAAACCAGACTGCAAGGCAATTAAGGCAGTGTACCAGTTTGTTAAAAATGCATGCCTGCTAAGGGCTTTTATATTGTTTGAATATTTTTTTGTATTTTTGTATCGGCCTTCGTATATGTATGGATGGATGTGTATGTGTGCATTTCATTTATTTTATCGCAAAAAAAAATACTCTGTAAATTTTTTTGTTTTCTTTTTTTATATACAAAACTGTATTTGTGACTTCCCCCATGCTATAGGATTGTATACATTCCTGAGAAGCAATAAAGAATCTATCTATCTATCTATCATGACGACTATTGAAGATCTTCATGACAAAGAGAAAGATTCATTTGTGGTTTTAATTGTTTCCATGTTTATTTATTTGTATGTATATCTTTTTATAAAAATAAAATTATTATTGATGACTGAGAAACCATCAATAGTGATGTTTTACTTGATGACATCAAGTCATCAACAATTTTTAAGATAACTGACATATAAATTCAACACTCTTTGGCATAATATAGGGTTATGAAGGATTATTATGGAGAAGAAAGGCAAAAAACATTCTATGAGTTATTAATGATGGAGGTATTTACTTTGAATGTGTAATATAATTGAAAGCTAATGATATTTTGAGTTAAAATAATATGTGCAATAGATTAATATATATATTGAAAAAATTTTAAATCTTTATAATAATAAGTTTATAAAATCATTCCAGATAATTTAAAATAAAGTAAACACCCTTATGAGGGCCGCACATAGCTGGCCGAAACGTTGGTGTATTTCATACAATTTTTAAATTTTGTTTTCAAAAAAAAATTTTTTATTCATTTGTGCAATGACCGAAACAGCTGAAATTATTTGAGAAAAATCAAAAATGTATCATAAAATTATTATTAATCGTTGACAAATCGTCAACTGGCGCCCAACAAATTAAAATTTTCTTGAGCCCCGACAGCCCTTGACCGCGGCCGCGTCGGGTGAAAGGTAAAATAATAAATAATTAAAATAAAATAAAGCCTTTTGTCTCAAATCGAATCAATGTCAATGACCCAATATCTACATTAGACTGATTCAAAAAATTCGACTATTTTTTTTTCTTCAAAACCCCTTACTGACTAGTTTCGGAGAGGTCACATGAGATGCCTATCAAATTTTGAGCCCTTAATATTAATATTAACTAGAGGTCGCTCATCACTGTGATCCATTTATTGACCATTAGAAATTTTTTTTTTCAATTTCGTATTGTTATAACACATCAGCAGATGAATGAATTTGAATGAACAAGACATATTCTTATTGGAAATTTACCGCGCTACAAAAATGATCTCTTATCATTTTTCGATAAATGCAACCCTTTAAAAGTTATTTAAGCTTCAAGTCAAAGTTATCGCCAATTTCTATCTTTTTTTATTTTTCTGGCAGAGTTTTCAAATTGAGCACAGAAGTTCAGAGGATCTCATTTATAGATTATTCCATTTCACATAGAAAGAAGTCATCCACTCTTGCTTGATCCTTATAGTTCAACAATGACAAGTTTCGTGAATCAATATCCTGGAAGAAATCGTTATTCTGATGAAGGAGGCATCAAAAAATTCTCCTGTCATATAGAACTGTCTCAAAACTTATTGTCTATTGCTCAATTTCGGAAAGGAAATAGGTCCCTTGTATGATAATTAATTTCCATTCATCAAGATATATCAAATTTTTTCCATTCGATAGCTATTCAATAATTGAAGTGTTTGAAGTTGATCAACTCACATCGATGAATTCTAAAAGACGTGACACAAGACGTGCAGCTCACTGGCAAGATAGTGTCCTTATTTATCATTGGAGCATGAATTGATTTACTTGCTACAATTCTGCACTGTTGCTCAAAATGATTTCCTCACTTTTTTCTATATTTTACTATTCACGTCTTTGATTTATTTCTAACGGATTCTGATTCTACATCTCGTTGAACGTATTATTTTGTTAATAATGGAGGACCAAATTTACTTAATTGGTAATATGAACGAAAATTTTGTTGGACGTAAACTACCAACGAATAAAGAAGTTATGTCTGTATTCTTTTATGAACATGAGCAGCATAAACTAGCATTAAAACAGAGTGCCTCTATTACAATAAAAAAACTTGAAGAGAAATGGTCGGAAGCTGGACTTCCAATTTGTAAAAAAAATCATGCTGTTCAAAAACTATTAAAGTTATTTGATATGTGGTTGAAATTGCACAAGAATCGGAAGCGAAAAAAATCTCCCGCGCAGAAGAAGAGAGTAGCAGTATTCTTAGAGAAATCTGGAAAGTTGTTCGATATAGCTCGATTGAATCTGATGTATCAAGATCTCGATGATGATAAAAAATTATTTTTCAATGCTCAAAGATTTGCTGGTCGGTATGGGTTTATTGATGCAAATGTTTCACATGAAGAAAGTGAAGAAGTTTCAGTAGACTCAGATGTTGATGGCAATTATTTATGAATCAATCTTGACGAGATCGATGCAGAGCTTATCGCAATTGTCATAAAAATAAACTAGTTAGCGGGTAAAGCACATGAAATCAATTATTTTTCCACATGAGTCAATGTGAGATAGCTTGGTTGTTGATGGTAGTCATATACCACAAACATTGTAAGCTTTCTTTTTTATTTATGTAATTTTTTCTTTTACTGAGGAGACAAGTTATAGTGAGGGCTAACTATTTGGACGTCCCAGTCATCTGAAATTAGAGATGCACCAATTTATATCTTATTTGTATTATTAATAATCAAAAATTTGAATTGTTTTTGCATAAAGAATCCGGAATTTTTCATTTTTTTTATTTTCCCGTATTTTCAATTGACCATTCTCCTCTCTCTAGCAACGATGAAAATCATTGCTGAGTAAAGAGGCACGGTCACATTGTAGAAAAAAATTGAAAACAAAATTTTTTTTAAATGGCAGAGAGCACTGACTTTTCCTACTATTTTTGAATAATTTTTTTTTTTCAACTATTCCTTTGCCTTGACGCATTCCCCTCTCATTAGTAACGATGAAAACCATTGCTGAAGAGAGGAAAACGATCAAAATGAGGAGAAGAGTTGAAATTTTTTTTTTGAAAAAAACGGTAAAGAATCCAGGCCTCTTCCACATTTGCCATTTTTTTTTAACTGTTTCCTTGCCTTAACGCATTCCTCTCTCTACAGCAATGATGGAAATTATTGCTGAGGAGAGGGGAACGGCTAAATTGGGGCAAAAATGGAGAAAAAGAAACTGAAAAAATGGCCGAGAGTCCCGGCTTTTCTATTTTTTTTGTTTATTTCTTCGAATCTCTCCCTTGCCTTTGATGAAAAAATAAGGAAGAACGGCAGAGTGGTCCGGCCTTTTCTACTGTTTTAAAAAAAAAAATTCTTCAATTATTACCTTGCCTTGACACATTCTCCTCTCTTCAGCAATGAGGGAAATCATTGCTGAGGAGGAGGGAACGGCCAAATTGAGAGGAAAAATTAGATGAAAAAATAAAGCAAGCACGGTAGAGGAGCCTGGCCTTTTCTACTACTTTTTTCCAATTTTTCCTTGCCTTGACGCATTCCCCCCTCCTCAGCAATGATTTTCAGCTGACGTGGAAAAGGCCTCGACTCTTTACCATTCTTTTCAAAAAAAATTTCCAACTCTTTCCTTCAACTTTACCGTTTCCCTCTCTTTAGCAATGATTTTGATCGTGGCCGAAGAGAGGGAAATGCGTCAAGGCAAGAGAGAAATTCAAAAAAATAAACAAAAAAAAATAGTAGAAGACGCCGGGGCTCCTGGGCATTTTTTCAATTATTTTTTTTCAATTTTTGCCTCCAATTTCGCCGTTCCCTTCTCCTCAGCAATGATTTTCATTATTGCTGAAGAGAGTGGAGTGCGTCAAGGCAAGGAAACAGTTTTAAAAAAAATGGAAAATCTGGAAGAGGCCTGGACTCTCTGCCATTTTTTGCCAAAATTTTTTTTCAACTCTTCTCCTCATTTTTACCGTTTCCCTCTCTTCAGCAATGATTTTCATCGTTGCTAAAGAGAGGAGAATGCTTCAAAGTAAAGGAATAGTTAAAAAGTAAAATTATTTGAAAGTAGTAAAAAAGGCCGGTCCTCTCTACCATTAAAAAAAAACTCGCTCGCTCGCGAATAAAGGAGTGCGTTATTGCTGATCAGGAGGAGTTAGTAGGAATGTAAGATAACGAGTGTGACTCTTCGAGCCGCACTATGAACTTCCCCATAATTTCTATTATCGCTGAGGAAATGCCGAGGAAATTTTTGGTAAAAATCATATATAAAACCCATTATAATGGAAATCATGTGTCAAATATGACAAATGATTATTTTTTTTCCATTTTTGCTTCCGAATGGAAGCATTGTAAACGCGATTTTTTTCGATTTCGAGATTTCATCGGAATATGACTCAGAATGATCCAAAACGTCAAGGAATGACATTTTTTTAAAATGTCTGTATGTATGTATGTGTGTGTGTGTGTATGTGTGACAGATATCAGCTAATTGCTCATCAACGGTAATACTTGGTGAGCTGAAAATTTAACAGTACTTCCCCTCCCCCTGCAAATTGCTGTCTGTGAAATTTGAGAGAAATCGGTTGAGCACTTTTCGAGAAAACTCAAATTTTCGAAAAATCGTTTTTTTGATTTTTCTCCGCGAAAAATTGATTCACAGCCCCCACTCTCAGCGATGAAATACATCTCATTTGAACTCACAATTTTTACTCGGGGTAAATTTTGCTCAGATTTTTCGCTTGCAGATAATTTCAATTACAGTGTTTTTTATCCTGAATTTACTATACACGATAGCTCAAAAACTATTTGAGTTAGGGACTTCAAATTTCACCAGTTTGTGCATCTAATGACCGCAAAGTTTGGTATCGAAATTGGGCCGAATCGCTCCAATAGTTTCTGAGATATTGGCCAAAAAATTTTTTATGAAAAGAGGTTATATCTCGAAAACTATCCAAGCGATTACATCCAAGTTCAGCTCAAAAGATTCATCTCAATGAGCCCCACAAATGGTGATAATTTCAGATTTTTCAGAAGAAGTCTCTTGTAAGGGTATTCGATGAATTAGTTTTTTCAAAAATCACGGTTTTTCTTAGCTTTCTCCCTAGGAACACTACTATTTTTTATTTCACCATTCGAAAGTAGACAATTTTTTCTACAAGATGAGTACCTTTTCATTCTGACGACAATCAGAAAGAATAGAAATCCTATTTGGAACCCGAACTTCCATTTTTCAGATTTGTCGTAGGATCATAAATTATAGTATGTCTGTAGTAACAAAAATATCTGTACAACTATAAAAAGTACTTATTTGTTGAGAAACCAAGTTTCGTTACTGCACTTAGAATAATGAAAAATATAAATAGTGATTTCATGGATAATATATATAAAAATTCCATTCGGAAGCATTTTCCCAATCGAATTGGCAAAATATCAAATGTCACACAAGGAGTGGGGTTCACGAATAACGCACAGGATATAACGCTCCTGCTTGTTTTAAAATGCAGCATTTTTTTAAATCAAGATTATAAGAGTGAGTCCTTTTTTTTCTGAGTGAGTTTGAGAATATTCGCAGTTCTATTAATCATATTTAAAAATTTTCATAACTTTCTTTTAAAAAACTAAGAAAGTACTGGATTGATTCCAATCGAAATCTAATGACCGCGAATTTATGTCAAGATGCTTCGATTACGACATCGATCACATCATTGATTTATGGGAAAACGTGAACGAAAAAATTGATTACGGACATGCACACATACAGATATAGTTGTGAAAACTATCGAAAAATGTTGGGCAGGTGTCAAAACATGTAGACTGATCGAAAAATCGATTTTTCATTTTCGGGGCCAGTACATAAACTTCCCTTATCGTGGAGCTAAAAATAAAAATATTTGAAAGTAGTAGAAAAGGCCGGTCCTCTCTACCATTTAAAAAAATGTTTGTTTTCAATTTTTTTCTTGCAATTTGACCGCGCCCCTCTATGCAGCAATGATTTTCATCGTTGCTGGAGAGAGGGGAATGGTCAATGGAATATACAGGAAAATAAAAAGAATGAAAAATTCCGGATTCGTTATGCGAAAAAAATCCAGATTTCTGGTTATTAATAATACAAATATGATATAAATTGGTGCATCTCTAATTTCAGATGACTGGGACGTCCAAATAGTTAGCCCTCACTATGACTGGTCTCCTCAGTGAAACAAAAAAATTAAATAAATCATAAAGGAAGCTTACAATGTTTGTGGTATATGACTACCATCAACCACCAAGCTATTTCACATTGACTCATGTAAAAAAATAATTGATTTCATGTATTTCACCCGCTAACTAGTTACCGTAATAAACAATTAATTTTTATAAGCGGAGTCTTACTAATAATTGAATAAAAATATGCTACGAAGAACCACCATGCGACCACCAACAGGATGCAGTTCGAGAAAATTTATGAATAAATTATTTACCCGCTAACTCTGTGGATGTATGCAACCAGCAGCAGAAGTATACATTAGCGCCCTCTAACAGATGAGCAGAGCGTATGAGTTACCAGCTGAGCTGCTAGAGGTCACGTTGATTCCAGTAGAGAAATGCGCCGTTGATGAAATTTGAATTGTATATAGACAAGTAGAAATCGTCTTCATATTTCTATAAAATAGGTATAGTACAAGAACCACCCCCACATTCCCTCATTTTTTTATTTCCAACGTAATGTCAACTAGAACTTGATTCTTTTTCTAACCAGTATTAGCTACATACAATTATATTATCGCCTCTTCGAACATTTTTTAGAATATAAATTCCATATCATTACAGTAAGTGGAGATCGCGAGTTAGAACTATCATCTTCTTCGAAAGAATTGATTATTTTTGCTAACGATATTAGCAATGATTAATTAGATTTTCATGATAATATATTTTATGATCCTATAATATAGATATCTCACATATTAATAATCCACCCTCTATCTGTAAACAATTATTTGTATGATACAATTTTATGAAGTCGTATGTATATCATCTGTTGGATGGATGAGGGCTTGTCGTACTCGTATCTCCCGCGCCTGCGAGCGCAAATGGAGAAGGGGAGAGTTGGTGCAGCCGCGTGACGAGAGGGGCGCTCTAGTTGAGATAAATAAAAAAAAAAAAGGATGTAGAGACGCACTCCTCTCGTCAGTCTTAAAAAGAGTTTCCAAGAGAACACAATTTTGTTTGTCTTCATTTAATAAAGCCTTATTTTCTATTCAATTAATGTACGACTAGTGTTAATATTTATCCTCAAATTTCCTCTGATTCCCATAAAACTCAACAGGCTATAGGCCCAGTGCTTTTAAAGAGGAAAAGAAATTTGAGTGATTAACCCTATAAGGAACTGGGCGTTTCTCCCACCAGTTTACTCGGTACGGCGTGCATAGAGTGGGGGCGCCTACAGGCCAATCCAGTTGAACGCGCGAAGGCTGGTAACAGTACCGTCTAGTTTGAACTATTGAAAAATATGAGGTTCAGTGAGATTCAAGTAATTATAACAAACAACATTTCATATTCTGAAAGAATATTTACTTAATGATTAAATTATGAAACATGAAATAAAATGGTAAAATATTAAATCATTGTTTAAAATAATATTCATTGGATAAATCACCAACATGATGAGTGAAATTTTCAGGAGGACAATGATTCAATTCAGTAGACCATTCATACTGATTTGTTTTTTGTGTTTTCAAATTGCCCTTATCAGGACATTTATCATTTAAATCTTCACCATTGCTATCACATTCATCAGCCCAAGAACAATCAGAACTATCACTATGGTAGTCTTCTTCTTCATTGGATAACACATCCATATCATTATTATTATTCACATTTACTTTGGTAACATTACCTTTTTTTATTTTTGTTCCAATTGTTTTATTATTTTTTCTTTTCCCACGAGTACTCACAGAACGGATTTTTTTTTCTTTAGCATTTTGATTTTTGTTATCAACCGCTTTTCTCTTTCTTTCATTTTTGTCCATCTTTAAACCAATCTTCCACAATAGACACAATACACACACTGGCACTGACAATGACACTATTGCTATAATTTAAAAAAAAACAAATTCGTTGAAAAATTGAAAAAAAATTTGAATAAAAGGTTACCATAACCAAAAACAACGGGATCATTCGTTCGTACGGTCCTGGGCCGAAAAATAACGCTACGCGATTGGTTACCCCCACTCTATAGCCCTAAGTACGTTCTAGTACGACTTGTGGCTTAGAGGGTTAAATCGTTGAGGACTTCGGCAACAGGTTGGTCGTACCGCGTGGCACGCAGTAGACATTTTTTTATCTTGAAGGCGAGAGCCAGCTCATTCGTTTATTGAAAGAAAATTTCTTGTGTGCGTGGTCGAAACAGTGAGAATGTCGAACGAAATTTCAACGAGCCATATTGAAAAATTGGACGGGTCGAATTTCTTGACGTGGAAATTCGAAATGTTGGCTTTGTTCAGGGCAGCACGCTTGCACAATATTGTGAACGGCACGGATGCGTTGCCGGAGGAACCTACAGTGGCAGTGAGGAACACATGGGAAGAAAGTGATCCGAAGGCGAAAGTGCTGATCGCGACGACCCTCGAGAGATCGCAATTAGTTTCCTTAATCACTTGTGAAACCGCGAAAGAAATGTGGGATGCGCTGTACAATCAATATGAACAAAGATCAGCAACGAGCAAGCTGCACCAGTTGAATAAATTCCATGCGTATCGTATGGAATCCGGTGATACGGTGGTACAACATGTCTCGAAACTGAAGAACATGGTGCTGCAGTTGAAGAATGTAGGTGAGATAATGTCTGATGCTACAGTGATGGCAAAAATTCTTTCCGGTTTTCCACCAAGCTACAGCAGTTTCCAAACGGCGTGGGACAATGTTGATGAATCGAAACAGACAGTTGAAAATTTAACAGAGCGACTTGTGCGTGAGGAATCACGACAAATGTCGAACGGTGATGTGGTTGATGTCTTAGCTGTTGTGCAAAACAGTGGTACAATGAGAAAAATGGCGAACCCGAGACAGAAAGGCAAAAAGGATCTGAAAGACATCAAATGTTTCAAGTGCCATGAAAAAGAATACTACGCGCGTGATTGTCCGCAGAAGAAACGAAGTGGTGGTGAGAAAGATACAGATGAAGATGATTCGCGAAAATTTGTGCTTGTGGCCACAGTGAAAGAGAACGAACCAATCATGCAAGGAAAACGCGTGGGTATCTCGGCAGAGCAAGTGAGGCGATTACTCGAGGTCGATAAAGCAGGGGCTTGGATTGGCGACAGTGGAGCTTTCCGGCACATCTCTCATCGGCACGAATGGTTCGAGACTATTCGCACGGACGTCAGTGGCGCGGTGGTGCTTGGCAATGGCATTGAGTGCAAGGTGGAAGGAGAAGGAAATATAAATCTTGAGGCATTCGTTGACGGTCATTGGAACCGAATAAAACTCAAAGGCGTTCTATATGTTCCTGAGATTAAAAAGAATCTGCTTTCTATGGGCGCTTGTGCCGAGAAAGGTTATTTTATCGGGCTCGACAATGAACACATGACAGTCTCGCTGAAGGACGAAGTGGTTATGATTGGTGCAAATCAAGGCAACGCGATTTATCGGATGCTCGTTCGTGTGGTGTGACCAAAAGAAACGATGAAAGTCAACGTGTCAACGGCTGATTTAAGAACGTGGAATGAGCGTTTGGGACATGTCGGAGCTCGTGCACTCAAGGACATGGTTAAGAACGATCTGGTCACTGGTGTAAAGTTGAAAAACGCACACGAATTCTTCTGCGAGCCGTGTCAACTGGGAAAGGCGCACCGAAAACCTTTCCAAAAAAAATCATGTTCGAGAGAAATGAAGCCGGGTGAGTTCGTCCATACTGACGTGTGTGGACCGATTCAGGTGCAATCTCAGGGAGGCGCGAGTTACTTCGTAACATTTGTAGATGAAGCTTCAAGTTTTTGTCATGTTTATTTCTTAAAACACAAAGTCGAAGTGTTTGAAGAATTCCAGATATACGATCAGCTGGTCGAGAATAAGTTCGGGTCTACACTGAAGATAGTGAAATCAGACAACGATGGAGAATACAAAAACAAGTAGATGGCAGCGTATCTTGAAGCTCGAGGAATAACCATGGAGAATTCAGCACCGTATACACCCCAACAGAATGGGAAGGCAGAGAGAGCAAATCGAACAATATTCGAAAGTGCGAGAACGATGCTCCGAGCCAAAGATCTTCCGAAGACATGGGCTGAGGCGGTCAGGACAGCGGTCTACGTACTCAACAGGACAACACACTCAAGCAGAAAAGGCATCAGAACTGCATATGAAGAGTGAACCGGAAGAAAACCGGAGCTGAATCATGTCAGAGTCTTGGATCAACAGCGTATGCTCATATTCTTGGGCAGTTTCGTCAGAAACTCGACGATAAGGCGAAGAAATTGATACTGGTGGGATACCAGGGGGAATCGTCGAATTATCGTTTATACGATCCGATAAAGAAAACGATTGTTGAGTCCCGCGATGTCGAGTTTAACGAAGCTGGAGCCAACGAGGGTGAGATCGTGTGTGACTCTAAAGATAAGCCACTGAAAATAACAGGAGAAGATGAAGCTATCGAAGTTCCAAACGAATCAGACGAGGAAATCGTACCAGAAGATCCAGCCCCACTTCAGCAGGGAGAGGAAGTCGAGGAGCACAATGAGCAACGTGAGGTAGTGGCTGGACCAGTACTCAGAGATCGACGATTGATTCAGCCACCATCCAGGTACGTCTGCGATATCGATTGCGTGCAGTACAAGGTACCTGCAACTTTCCAGGAGGCAGTGAGTGGACCTGATGGACAAAAATGGTCAAAAGCTATCGAACAAGAATTTTCAGCTCACGAGAAGAACGAAACCTGGACGGTGGTTAATAAGAAATCCGACGAAAAGCTGATAGACTCGAAATGGGTTTTCAAGGTCATTCCGGGGTCATCAATGGGTGAGTGTTGTTACAAAGCTCGTCTATGTGCACAAGGTTTTCTGCAGCGACCAGGTATCGATTACAACGAAACGTTTGCACCTGTTATTCGTTACGATTCACTTCGGGCGTTTCTGGCACAGACAACGAAAGGAGATTATGAACTGATGCAGTTTGACGTTTGCACGGCCTTTTTGTACGGCGAGCTGGAAGAGGAAATCTTGATGAAAATTCCTGAAGGTTTTAATGTTGAAGGAAGCATGAATATGCAAGGAAAATTCGTGTGTAAGTTGAATAAATCGCTATACGGTCTCAAGCAGTCACCCAGATGCTGGAACCGCAAGTTCAGCGACTTCTTAATAAAGTTCAGTTTTACTCAGGTTGATGCGGACCATTGTGTATTTAAGGGATTTGTCGATGGTGTGAATGTTCTTCTGGCTTTATTTGTTGATGATGGCCTCGTGGCCTCAGAGTCGAGCGATATACTGAATACTGTGATGGATTATCTGAAAAGCGAGCTTGAGATAACGACAGGAGAGGCGTCACGATTTGTAGGCTTGCAGATTGAACGAAATCGATTCGAGAAAACAATGTTCATACATCAATCGGAGTACGCTGAAAAGATCTTAAAGAAATTTGGTATGTTGAATGCTAAATCTGTCTGTGTGCTTGCTGATCCGAATGTGATACTGTAGCCAGCTGAAAGTGGCGAGGAATGCGAGAGAGTCCCTTATCGCGAAGCAGTCGGCTCGTTAATGTTCTTGGTGGTTGTTTCACGTCCGGATATTGCTTTCGCGGTAAGCTCTGTATCGAAGTATCTGAATAATCACACTCGAGCGCATTGGATGGCTGTGAAGCGTATTTTCGCGTATTTGCTTGGAACGAAGGGACTCGGTATACTCTACAAGAGTGGTGGAATTGAGCCAGAACTTGTTGGCTACTGCGATGCTGATTTTGCGGGCGATGTAGAAACGCGTCGGTCAACCACAGGGTACGCGTTCATGTACGCGAACGCATTGATTCCTTGGTCGAGTCAACGGCAGAAACTTGTAACACTGAGCACCACTGAGTCAGAATATGTGGCTGCTACTGCTGCTACACGAGAAGCTATTTGGTTGCGAAATTTGTTCGATGGAATCGGTTCACTCTGTGAAAAACCCACCGTGATTTGGGTTGACAATCAAAGTGCCATAAAACTTGCGAAAAATCTAGAATTTCACAAACGCACCAAACACATTGATGTAAAATATCATTACGTACGTGAAAAAGTAGCTAGGCGTGATATCGAAATTAAGTATGTTTCTGCAAAATACCAAAGAGCGGATCTCTTCACAAAAGCACTGGCTAGAGTGTAATTTAACTTGCTGTGTGGAATGCTAACGATAACGAGTGCTCAAACGGTGAGAGTGTTGGATGGATGAGAGTTTTCCCGTACTCGTATCTCCCGCGCCTGCGAGCGTAAATGGAGAAGGGGAGAGTTGGTGGAGCCGCGTGACGAGAGGGGCGCTGGAGTTAAGATAAATAAAGCAAGTGGAAACTTGCATCATTATCCACATCATTATAGCTTTATCTGCTAATTTATTAGCAAGTCGCTTCCGAATGCATTTATTTTTCTCCTCGTTACAATCGTTTCATATACATTTCCATTTTTGTTTATTTCAAAGGAGAAAAGTATTGAGTAATAAGCTAATCTGAATTATTGGATGATTTTATTTTAATTGCTATTCCATTGCACATTCCATTATTATGTTATGAGGATATCGATTCATTCCGTTTTTTTACGTTTCCTTGGTGACCAATTTTCAATAAACTTTATTATATCTGATATAACGTGTCATGTCTGAAGGTTATTTTTATTCTTCAATTATCGAATTATTGTTATAATTTTTTTTTTCTACTAATAATTTACAAGTAAAAAGAACTAATTCGTGCGATATGTCTGACATCAAAAGTGAAAGTGGAACGAGTGTAAGTCAGTCATCCCATACGACTTGTGTTAATTTTCAATTTGTTCTTGAATCCAGATTGGACGTAATGAATTTATAAAAATTCCTGATTATACGCAGCCTCTCATGAGCAGGCGTGGCTGTAGCGATAATTCGGAGACAAAAAATTGAAAATCTCGTGAATGGCAATTGAGAGTTAATTGAAAAACTGATCAGTATCTTCCTTGAACAATCAGGAAAAATAATTGACCATTTTTTCGGGACCGCACAAGTGGTGATCAACCTCCTTACGTTGAAATTTGATCATCATATCATATTCACTAAATATAATCAACCATTTCTTTCCATCTAGAATCAAACCATCATAAAATAATTTTCACAAGAGGATGTCTTCGTGTTGATGATTAACCTCAGACTTTTAGATGACAATTAATGAACAATTCAAGGAAATTCTTCGTAAAAAATTTAAGTTTTCCCAGAATTTTTTAGAATTTAAAATTCTGTTGATTTAATTAATTGAAATTTATATTATTTTTCTTTTCCATCGTAGAACCTTCCACTCTATCAAGATGAAGTAGACGAAAATCAGAAATTTTGAATATAACTAATTCTACAATTTTATGAAGATGAAGAACTCATGTAAAGATTATAATCAAGATTGTAATTAGTTCCTATTCTTTTCCATTTTTCCGTCTGGGTTTTTGAAAAGAATATGGGTTGAGAGCCCCAGATAATCAAGATGAATGTTAGTTTCTATAGAAATTAATACTTATCTTTATTGCTCTTGACAGTTACACTAAACATACTGATTCATAACGATTTTGCATAAAAGACAATATTTTCGATTGAGAGCTAAATATCAGTAAAATTCGAAGCTCATATCTTGACTACTTCATTTCTAATAGGGTTTTTTTATCGAACAAACAAAATTTTTCATGTAATATTAATGAAATCAAAATAACTCAAAAACTAATGGCGAGAAAAATCTGAAAAAATTCACACAGTTATATAATATAGTGTCTAATATTATCCCTCAGTCTGGATGGAATCACTCGGAAACTTATTGCAAATTTTGAAAAAATGAAAAAATTGAAATTTTGAAAAATCTCTCATATCTAAAAAAATATTCCTCCAATGCTGTCCAATAACGATCCCAAGCTGCAGGTTCAGAAGACCAATATGTGAGCCAAATTTGGAATTCCTATCTCAATTGCTCCGATTGTTATTGAAACAACAAAATTTGGCAAGAAAAATGATAAAAATCGACATAACTTAAAAACGAAGCATTAGAAAAAAATTTGTCATATCTCAAAAAATATTGAATGAATTCCAAGTAACGAGGTCTCGAAAAGAAACATTTATCACAACCAATATACAGTAGAAATATGAGATTGTTCGGTTGAAATTTTACCGTTTATAAGTAAAAAAAAATCCACACAGACACACATACATACATACACACACACACACACACACACACACAGACTTTTTCTCTAAATATCATTTTCGGACTCTCCACATCATTTTAAGTGATTTGCAACAAAAAAATCGAAATCGAAAATCCTTACGATTGTTAAGCTTCCATTCGGAAGCAAAAGAAAAAGAATGTAGAGACGCACTCTTCCCGTCAGTCTTCAAAAGAGTTTCCAAGAGAACACAATTCTGTTTGTCTTCATTTCATAAAGCCTTATTTTCTATTCAATTAATGTACGACTAGTGTTAATATTTATCCTCAAATTTCCTCTGATTCCCATAAAACTCAACATCATCGATACATTGTATTATCAGGCGCTCCTGATGAATCCATTCCATGAGATTATTGTATGTTCTAGAAATATCTCGCGTGCAATCTACATATCAAGACTCATAACTACTAAGCATCTTGTGCTTTAGTGCATGTCCCCCTGAAAATAATGGAACTCTATTCTTTATTGGTTCTCATCAATTTTATACCTCCATAAATTTCGCGCTTTATAGGACCAGTTCTTTCTTTCAAATAATTATTCGGACCTGGTCGTTTGCGCGGTAGATTACGGTAGATAATGTAGCGAGTGTATATTATCATATGTTCAGACGACTGTTGTGGAATATCTTCAGTGATTTTATTATTTGGGTTCTGTAGCCCGTGGAGGCGCTGAAGCGCTCTGCTCAAAAGTGTGGGAAGTTTGAAATAAATAACTCACTATTATACTTACACTAACACTTGATTGTTTTATTAATTAACATGAAATATTCACTCAAATGCAATTCAATGGTTACAATTACATTCACTAAGCTTTAATGTTCAACTCGTAATACAACTCGTCATTTATTCTAATTATATTCAAGTTCACAGCTATTTTTATAGAAACTTTACTAAGTATACTGAGGTCTCGACTACTTGAAAGTTCGTTCGGAAGTGCTTGACTCTAAAAATTATATACTTCCTCCAAGTGTTCGTTGCATGAGGCCCAACTCTCTAGCTGAGGGAGAGGGGTTGTAGGTTTGCCAATCAGGATCTTCGATTTGGGTTGAGGAGGGGGAGGTCCGAGGGTAGAGCATTCGAGCCACGATGAGGGGACTCTTGACCATGAAAAGGGGGAAAAATCAGGGATCTGCGTACTTTCCCAATAAAACGGAGTTTTACGGGTTTTATAACTTTCACGTGAACAATAGAAAAGGTAAAGAAAAGACAGAGGGACATTTCTTAGGATTGTAAAAGTAAAACCTTTTACAATTGAAGAAATGCGAAGGATTATTTTTATGGTTTTTACAGTTTGCAGCTTGCTTGAAATTTGGTGGCCAGATGTTTAATTACTTTTACTCATCGCGTTTGGGTTCAGTTTCGAAGAAATATTTGCTAAATCGTTTTATTGAGGTTTTGAGAAGGTATTCTTGAAAATATTGTCACTGAGGAAAAAATTCAAAGTGTTGGGGTTTTTATTGTTGTAAGGATTGGGAATTTTTGGTCGCCTGGGGAATTTCCCCATTGGCTAGTTACCTACGTAACACGACAGAGCGCTTCTTGAGAATAGCTCAGTCTTCATATTGAGGGGATACTACGACATGTACATGTTTCATTTTGTATACACGTTCAACCAGCACATCACGACCTACACACACAAATTGAACACTAACACAGAGCGGTTGTTCTCATACACACCGAGCTTCTACACATGACCGTACCGCCACAGCTTTGTCATGCGCAGAAGCTTTCGGCGACGAGCACACCCGGGAAATTCGAAAGGCACATATATAATTTTTTAAATTACACATTACACTTTATGATGATTTACGCAACAGACAATAAACATCTTATCATACACCCTGTGCATTTAGACTTGCAGATGTGTACTATGTCGAGCACATGTGTACTTCATCGACACATTGTGCTCGTTAATTATTAGTCGGTGTAGGTGGAATTGAGCATGTGCTCGTCCATTTCTCGTTGGTGTAGGTCGAATGACATATTGTCCACATAGATTTACTTGGTGTACGCGATAAGAAGAGAATATTATCTCTTCTCCAGAGAAATTGACAGAATTTGAAGGAGAGACTGTTGTGCCAGGTGTACCAGATAGTCGTATCTCCAGCACCTACGATAACAATGGACACAAGGGGTCAAGCGGACACGGGCTAGTTTTGGTATTTTATGCTATCAAATTTACTTGAAATGGATGGGATTATTGAAGATGGATTTTTCCTAATGAATCCTTTGGAAAGCTGAGGAAATTTCATATGGAAATCATATGTAGGAAGTTATTTTTTTATAATTTTTCAAAAATTCCATTCTTTGGTCAAGATTTGAAGGTGAAATCTTTCTGTTTTTGAAAAATTTTAGGTTTTTGGGAATATCTTTGGTTCTACTGGTCGTAGTAACCTGGGGTGGATCTCGAATGAAAGGGGAGCTCATTTCCCATCGATTTATATGGTTGAAGAAAAAAATTGTCAATTTTCCAAGTACCTATAGGGTAAAAACTCATTTTCAGAAAATGGCCTAAAAGTATTTGAAAAATTGATTCTAAGAATTTGGAACCACATAAATTGTTGGAAAATGAGCTCACCTTTCATTTGAGATCAGCTCCAAGTCACTGTGGCCCGGTCACCGGAGATATCGCCGAAAAATTTTTTCGACTCTCAAGAGGAAATTAGCCCCTTCATAATTTGGCCGAAAAAGGAAATTTTAAAAATGTGAGAAGTCTCAGCGCAGTGGGTAATCCAAATACAGAGACAATCACCAAGGCACTAGTTTTGGAGACAATTCTATTAGAAGTGAAGCAAGTGGCTCCAACAAGGATGAAAATATTGCCGAATGCACCAACGACTCCAATGCCTAAGGATGTCATTTCTCAATAGTCAGCCGAGATCTGCCTCAGATGGAACAGTCACCACAGCAACATGCAGCATAGCTTTCCCTCTCTTCTCGACTCTGAAGAGTTTGTAGATGTGACACTAGCATGTGAAGGAAAGCCAGTAAAGTGTCATGACTATTTTATTATCGTGCAAGTATTATCTAGTATTCTATGTACGATCGATAGGACAAGAGATATCCTTGGAAAAATGAATCTTTTCAAAAATGGAAAAGGTTTTTTCTCACTCATGCCCAAATTCCGGTCTTTTTCAGACCGCCTGGCGGCTGAAATTCGGTACTTTTCTGTATTGGTCGGGCAGTGGCGCCACCAGTCTGAGAAAAATCTTTTCACAGACTGCTCAGACTGCCTAGGCTGAAAAAAGACTTTTCTCAGACTGGATCCGTGAAAAAAGGGGCGTGTCTTAAGCCAAACCGAGCAGTTTCATGTTTCTCCGGTGACGTCACTGTTCCCAGCCGAATATCGAGTGTATTCAAACAGTCGATTCATATGAATGAATGAAATTTATTGAATTGAAATAGTTGAGTTATTAAGTTGAACAAAATTCAATAAATTGAACATCTTTTTTAATTATTTCAAAAACATATTTGCTAAGGATCAATGAAACAAATATTTAAAAGTTTTTGTTCCTTTCTTTCTTCTCAGTGTATGACTTCATTGATATCGAAGAATTCACCAAAGTAAAATTCCAAATTATCAAAGAGATATAATTTTTGAACAGTGCAAGTGAAGATTCACTTATTATTAATTAACAAATGTTTCATTGATGAGTTTATTATTGATTAACGTGTCTTGGATAAGATTGAGGCCGTTTTAAGTATCTCTTTTCAATTAATTGAAACGAAATCATTTGGAAATATTTTAGTGCATTCAATCTGAGAGATTTCCTACAATATTAAGAACCGTTACAACTGCCAATGATTTTTTCTGTGTTCCAAAATCCTTCTCACTGCAAAATTTCAATACATTCCTGTATTTTTCAGTTTTTAGTTTCCATTATAGTTTTTTTCTTTGGTTTTTTTCTTCATTAAATTTCTTTTTTTTTTAAATGGGGGGGCTCCGCCCCCCCAACCCCCCGTCCCCCCCTTCCCCCTCCACCCGCCCCCACTCTCCCTTTTTGGGCATTCGTGAGAAAAAATAGTATATGCCATTCGGCTGAAAACCTCGGGCTTCTCAGATTGTCGTTCAGTTCGCGCACTCGGCATGGTGGGAGGTACTCGGCTCGCCTTCGGCGAGCCTCGTCCCCCCACCATGCCTCGTGCTGCGAACTGAACGACGATCTGAAAAACCCTCGGTTTTCAGCCTCATGACATAATATACTATTACTCCTCATACTCCTCAAAAACGCAAAAAAAAATAGAATTTTCCAAAATTCCTATCAAATTCATTCTGATCTATGTTTTCCTCCTAAAATTTCCTCAGCTTTTCAATAAGATCAGTAGAATATTTCAATATCGAACTATTCAATTGGAGTGTCCATTCTACCCCACCTTCTCCTACACTCACGAATAAAATGCCTCAGAAACGGTGAAACCGTCAGGAATCAGAAATCATTCATTATTAAAAAAGAAATTCCCCCATTGCAGGCGTCCCGACATGCATTCACCATCTCTTTCTTTCAGTAAAAAAAAAATTAGTAAAAACAAAAAGACGTAAGTGCTGAAAATACGACTCTCTGGTACACCTGGCACGCCAGTAGCTAAAAACGTAGTTTTTAATAATTGATTCATTACGTATTCATATTCAAATGTACTGACTATTAATATTTAAAGATTAATAAATAAACGTTTTCTTGTCTAATTTTAATTTATTAATTCTTCAGATCTTATCCATCTTTTTTTTAATATAAATGCGCATTTTCAATTAATTAAGTATTCATTACAGTCTCTCCTTCAAATTTCGTCAATTTCTTTGGAGAAGAGATAATATTCTCTTCTTATCGCGTACACGAAGTAAATCGATGTGGAGAATATGTCATTCGACCTACACCAACGAGAAATGGACGAGCACAATGCTTAATTCCACCTACACCGACTAATAACTGACGAGCACAATATTTGATTTAACCTACACCCACTAATAATTAACGAGCACAATGTTTCGATGAAGTACACATGTGCTCGACATATTACACATGTGCACGTCTAAATGCACACGGTGTATGATGAGATGTTTATTGTCTGTTGCGTAAATCATCATAAAGTGTAATGTGTAATTTAAAAAATTAGGCAGAAAAATGAGGTGGCAAATCAAAGATTCAAAAAATATTACGCACAAGAATGGAAATAAAACCCAATGGCAGGGGAAAATATAAAGGAGGTAGGGAGAAATTTTCATTTCAATTTATCCATCTATAACTGCAGCAGTAAAGACAGAAAAGTAGGCCTTTCTACGTAAGAAAAGAGCTTTGTCTTTTCACTATTGGTAAAAATGCACATGGCGCGCCCGTTTTTTTTTCAAATAGAAGTCTGTATAATCATAGAACGACTTAACTTAATAAAGGCTAGGTCAGTCGCTTAATAATCATCTTGATTTCGGTATGAGCAAATGTTTACTATTTCAAGATTCTCATAAATCTATGAACTTTCCATGAATGAAATACCAATTCAAAGAACAGCTGGTTGAGGTTATATTCATCCCTTTCTAACTGTTTAACTAATTTTTCTATCTCATATTAATAAGTGTGTGATACTATGGAACAAATACTTTTCTTCATACATGTTTATTGAAAGTGATGTGTAATCATCATCATCTTCATTACGTTGCAGAATGATTTGATCTATTTGAAAAAAACCGGGCGCGTCATGTGCATTTTTACCAATAGTGAAAAGACAAAGCTCTTTTCTTACGTAGAAAGGCCTACTTTTCCGTCTTTACTGCTGCAATTATAGATAGATAAATTGAATTGAAAATTTCTCCCTACCTCCTTTATATTTTCCCCTGCCATTGGGTTTTATTTCCATTCTTGTGCGTAATATTTTCTGAATCTTTGATTTGCCACCTCATTTTTCTGCCCATTCATCTATTATTTGCACAGCCAACCCTGGTTCAGTTTTTGGCCTGCCAAACAACACGTTTTGAACGTGCACATGGCGCGTTTTTTTTATTTTTAATAATTTGTCGGGCCATATTTCATTTCTTTTGCGTCATTTTGGATATTGTCATTCTTATAATATCGTAAAAAAACTAGATATTCGGACGCAGGAGTTATGAAATCACGTGATATTTTTTCTCATATTCTAAACGTCTTGAGATCTTGGAAATCTTAACCCTTGAGAACCCACGCTATTAGCGTGATGCCGCACTCGGTACGAAAATGTGAATATCAACTAATAGACTAAAAATATCGAATTGTAACTTTTGGAATCCTTTTTGAATAATGTTGCGAATCGAAAAGGACCTTTTTTTGTGGGATATATTTTTTTTGTATAAAAAAATATTTTTTTGTGAGTCCGATTCCGGGATGTAGCACGCTGCTCACTACGCGACTGGCATCGTAGTGGAAATTCTTCCCACCGTGTTGCCACGTCACTCGATTTGTGTGTATGAAAATGGCTGGTACTTCGAGTCGTTAATGGTTATTGGCAACGTTGCACTTTACTCAAAACGTGCAGTGTCGCACCCATCACCTGATGAAAATCGTCAATCTCATGAGTGCGAGTTCTCAACTTTTGAAAATTTTTGAAAAAAAAAAAAAAAAAGAATTCGACTTCACTTAGAAACAGTAAGACTTCAACCTAAAAATCTTGTGTTTTCACAGTATATTTGTTTTAATAAATGCTTTCTTTTGAGGCATCGTCGCTTCGAACTCATTCAGTATTCTTTGAGATGTGATGAATTTCGGATTTAAAAAAAAAAATCAATGTTTTAAAAAATTCTGTACCGCTTCCGTCCAGATGAATTTATAACATTCGATACCATATTCTGCAACTGCGTGAATTTTTCCAGATTTTTCTCGTCATTAGTTCTTGAGTTATTTTAATTCTATTGATATTGCATGAAGAAGCTTCATCTACAGCTCGTTTTCAAAGTAGAGGCAATTTTTTGAAATTTCAATTCTCAGAATTTTCTTAAAATTCAAAACAAATTCTCAGTCAATCTCATTCAGATGATTATTAGGGGAATATTCAAAATTGAATGTTCGCTAATAGAAAGGAGAACCATTTGGAACTGATTTGCTAATGACTTAGTAGATAAAACTATAATGATAACTATAATTAAAGCAAGTTTCCACTTGTTTTAGAATAACTCGAAAACTAAGTGGAATAGCGCGATTTTGTCCTAATCTTTTTTTGTAATTCTAGGAATTGTTGACGAAAGAGAATTAGGGTAAGATCATTTTATCTCGTTTAGATTTCGGAATATTGTTAGAAAACTACAAATTTGATAATCGAGAGGTCAAAGAGTGTCTGTACTCTTTGGGAAGGTAAAGCAGAGAAAAATCTCTTTTTCAATATTTTTTCTACATCAGCTCGGAAACTATAAAAAAAAAAAAAAAAAGCTCGGAAACAAACAGAGGTATGGTTTTTCCTTTATACTTTGTCATGCTCTTAGAATTCTCAGCAGAAAAGACTTCAGGCAAAATTGTTCCATCTCGCTAAGTTTCCAATTCATTCTGAGAATAATGAAAATTCCAAGAAATGGGTGAAAGTGATAAAAAACAGGGAGAAAATTACGTGTGAAGCTTTGTCAGAAATCTATGCAATTTTTTGAGGATCAATTTTATGTGACAGATTAGAACGCTGTTATTATGTATAATGAAAATGATTATCATTTAGTGAAAAAAGAATGAAATGAAAAAAAAAAGATCGAAAGTTCATAAAATTATATAGAAATTAATTTTTTTTAGGAATTTCGAACATCAGTATCACTTCATTTCAATTGAATTCTCAATAATGAATTGATGAGATCATAAGGAATGTCCTGCTTTTAAATTTAAATTGATTTTGGAGCGAAGTTTTCAAGAAAAAAATATTTGAAGTTCCAATTTTTGTACAGAGAGATATGGCAAGCCGATAGGATTAGCATGAAATCTGCTTTACCGTGTGAGCGGTATAGAAAATCCCGTCCTTTTTTTCATCTCCCCGTGTAAAATCTATAAATTCAAATATTTTTTCCTCGAAAACTAAACTACAAAATGACATCGAATTTTGGCACGATATTTACGTAATTGATGGAAAATATTATAGAATTTCTCATTTTTAATTATTCGTATCATTGGACCTTCAAAAACCCCAGATTTTTTTTTCCATGACTTTATCTGTAGCCGATTGTATTTTTTTTTTTTTTTGAATCCCTCAATTATTCCAATTATTCCAATACAATTTGAGCTGTGATTTTTTTCCATCAACTTTTTTCATTAATTCATATTTTTTTTATAAATTAATAATTTTTTCGTTTGAGAAACTGCCTAGCACGGTTTATATTACTCCGGACTTTTTGAGGTTACAGTGCACTGTTGTTGTTTTGACGGGTATACATTGATAGTCAGTGCCGCCAACGTTTAGAAAAAATGTCTCACCGATTCATTTCAGCCAGCCGAATGCAGCCAACGTTACAACGAAATGTCTCACCGACTTTTCATTTTAGACAAAAACGGCGGGATGGGGGGCGTGGCTCATATTAAAATATTTTTTTTTAACATTCAGAATCTTTTTTTTATCATTGAAGCATCATTTTCACACTAAAATACTGCAAGGGACGTGTAGTATTTTTGGTGATGAAAAAAAAGACTTTAATGAAAAAATAGAAGAAAAGCCTCTGAAAGGAAATGTATATAATAGCGCTGTGCACGTTAAACGTGCACATGGCGCAAAACGCTATCGCGTTTTTTGACGCTGTGCACGAGTTAAACGTGCACATGGCGCAAAACGCTATCGCGTTTTTTGATATATGTGCTTTTCGAATTTCCCGGGTGTGTTCGTCGCCGAAAGCTTCTGCGCATGACAAAGCTGTGGCGGTACGGTCATGTGTAGAAGCTCGGTGTGTATGAGAACAACCGCTCTGTGTTAGTGTTCAATTGTGTGTGTAGGTCGTGATGTGCTAGTTGAGCGTGTGTACTGTTACGTACCGAGCGGGTTATCCAGGGAATCCAGATGGCAGGTCCGTTGCCTGTGGAGTGCTAAACCCCTCTGCTTCACAAGTGCGGGAATATTTGAATGGTTAAGGCGCCTCGAGGGTATATATATAGATATACAAATGTATGGGAAACTTTGCGCCATTCCCATGTCGTAACAAATTATTGAAAAAATATAAAACTTACATGGCAATTATTCTTATTTTTTTCTGAACCGGCTAATACACATTTCTCGCGAAAAAACGTCCGTAGTCGAAAGTAATGATAATTTTAACTTATGAGGCGCGGTGACAGCTGGCGGCCATGATGTTTTTCTTTTTTTTTTTTAAAGATTTTGTATGCAGATCAATCGATAAATGAGACATCGTCAGTTCATATTCGTGCAAGAAAGCGCAAGAGTTCGAAAAACAGGTAGGTCAATTTATGAAATAAAATAAAAAATTTCCTCATATCTTTCATTCATAATTTCATCCATTTATTACATGAGTGAATGAAATGTTTTCATTTCAGATGAATCATTTTTGAAAAATTCAATGGTGGAGCCAACAGAAACTGAATGGGAGCATTTTTTTAAATTAATAATCTAGGATTTGGACGGAATATTTTTTCAAATAAGGATGAACGGCAGAGTATCCCAGTCTTTTCCACTATTTTCTTCATTTTTTTTTCAATTTTTTCCTTGCCTTGGCGCATTCCCCTCTCATCAGCAATGATTTCCATCGTTGCCTGAGAGAGGAGAAGGCAAGGGAACAGTTGAAAATTATTTCTTGGAAATGGGAAAGAGGACTGGACTCTCTGCCATTCTTTCCAAAAAAAATTTTCAACCATTCCCTCAACCTTACCGCTTCCCGCTCTTCAGCAATGATTTCCATCGTTGCCGGAAGGAAGGAAATGCGTCGAGGCAAGGAAATGATTGATAAAAAAAAAACAAAATTGAAAAAGCCGGGCCCCTCTGCTGTTCTCCCTTATCTTTTTATATAATTTTTCCCCTTAATTTAGCCGTTCCCTTCTCCTCAGTAATGATTTTCATCATTGCTGAAAAGAGGAGAATGCGTCGAAGCAAGGAAATAATTGAAAAACAAAATGAAGAAAATAGTAAAAAAAAGGCCGGGCTATTCTGCCATTCTTCCTTATTTGAGAAAATTATCAGTCCAAATCTTAGATTATCAATTTTAAAAAATACTCCCATTCAGTTTCTGTTGGCTCCACCATGGAATTTTTCAAAAATGATTCATCTAAAATGAAAAAATTTCATTCTCTCAGATAATAAATAGATGAGATTATGAATGAAAGATATAAGGAAAGTTTTCATTTTATTTCATACATTTACCTACCTGTTTTTTTAACTTTTGCGCTTCTTTGTACGAATATGAACTGACGATGTCTCATTTATCGATTGTTCTGCATACAGAATCATCAAAAAAAAATGAAAAACATCATGGCTGCCAGCTGTCACCACGCTTCAAAAGTTCAAATTATTATTACTTTCGACTATGGACGTTTTTTCGCGAGAAATGTGTATTAGCCGGTTCAGAAAAAAGTAAGAATAATTTCCATGTAAGTTTTATATTCTTTCAATAATTTGTTACGACATGGGAATGGCGCAAAGTTTCCCACGCATTTGTATATCTATATATATACCCTCGAGGCGCCTTAAATATAAAATAAATATGTAGAACATAGCTTTTTAGGTGCACTATTATTGGTTACATATTCTTTAAATAATTGTCGAATTACACAACAGTTTTGTACACTCTTAAAAATTAACTTCTTCAATTTTAGTCCACGACGTGAGATCAAGATTATCTTGATCTTCTTAGTTTTATTGTCGGGAAGAGTCTGCCTTTTCAAAACTTAGAACGAATTTACGAAAACTGAGTTGAAAGTGTCGCGCGCATCTATTGCCAAGGGTAGGGGACTGACCCAGCCAATTGTAGAGATTATCTAAGTCGAAGGGCTTGGCTTTCCACCCCCCCAAGGTCCAGCATTCCTCCGGCCCCAACTCTCGGGCCCACGTGTTTCCAAACAAAGAGACCTCACATGTGCAAAGAGAGAGATAGAAGAGACACTTGAAAAACCCTTGGAGGAACTTGATGAACGACTTTCACGACTTTTATGACTCTACGACAGGTTTTGGATTACTCTCGAAAATGCATCGGAAAATTGAGAGAAAAATACAAATACATAAGGAGCTCTATTCTCGGGTGGTCCTATTACATTGGAATGTTGGGGTTTGAATTCTATGGCTCTTTTCTGTTTACTCAAAATCCATGACTTTCTCTCCGAGTGTTGTGCACGTGTCTCTTCCTCTTTTTATTCCTTAGAATTAACAGATTTATTATTGGGTTTTATTGAATTTTCATTTTCAATTCTCGCGGTATTTTTTTAGTAAAAATGGAGGTATCTAGTGGCACTAAATGATAACTAGCGGGCTACGCGACAGTACAAAATGAAACATGTACATGTCGTAGTATCCCCATATTGAGGCATTGGTCTGTGAAACCCTGGCGTCCGCGGCCTCAACCCAAAAATTCCGCTTCAGCTGACAAAAAGTAAACAATAAAATGGAGTCAGTTAATAATTTTTTGGATAATTTGAAGCAAGATCAAGAGTGTCGACTTCGTGAACTCAGTGAAAAAGAAAAATTGAAGATAGAAGAGACTGAAAAAATGATTCAGACGTTAAATCAACTCAGAGGTTACGTTTATTATATTTATTTTAGAGGTTAATTGGGATATTGGGCAATTAAATGAACTATTCGAAGTCAATCTTCTCATTTATTTTAAAAACCATGATTCAAGAAAGTAAATGGGAAGATTGACTTCGGATATTTATTCATTTAACGACAAGGCTAGATGTACAGAAGTGCCTTCAATAAATGCTTTGAATTCTATATATAATATTAGTGACATCAAGTGTCATTTGAGTATACATAAAGTGTAAGTAAACTAACATATACTCCAAAGGGCATGTTGAATACACGCGAAAGACACTTCTGTACCTTCAGCCTTATCGTTCATTTAATTATCCAATATCCCAATCAACCTCCAAATTAATTATATCATCATTAAGGACAACAATGAAAGTTTATTATAGTTTCAATTCAGTAGTAAGGAGGCTAAACAAGATTTCGATTTTTTTTGTCCTCAGTTTTCCTCCAAAAAATCTTGGTTCAAGATTCTTGGAAACCAATGGAGATACTCCCTTTCCGTACTCGTTTTGTTTTATAGCTCTTGAAATTCATTGAAGAAGAGGATTTAGGTAAAATTATCATATCTTGTTTAGTTCCGAGATATTCGCAATTGAAATTTGTTGAGAGAAATCGTCTCCCATTTTCCCTCTTTTCCATTTCTTTATAATAAAACTCTACACTCTTCTTTTTTATTGAAAATTACAGAACATTTATAGGAGAAAGTGGGGTAAAATGCACCTGTTTTTTAGAATAATTTGGGATTGTCTAGAGAATAGGCAGCTCTATGAAAAAATTTGAAAAAATTATGCAAAAATGAAGACACATTGGAGCATCTTCTTAAATTTTTTCAGATTTTCCCTTCGTGTCCTTAACATCGAAAAAGAATCCTGAATTATGTTGTTGCAGAGGTCCATTTTACTCCATTCTCCCCCATAATTTTTGATGAATTTATTATATATTCATTTGTTATAATTAACCTGCAGATCAGAGAAAACAGTGCGTTTTAAATATCAACAAGAATCTCAATTCAATTACATCTTTGAAACACAGTATTCACAAAAGTCTCGAAGAAACACAGGATAACGTTGCATTGCCAATTTCCAATGTCTCAAGAGCGTGAGTTGAATCTAAGTATTCATTCATCTTTGTATGACCTCTCGACCTTTTACAATATTTGACCCTTTCCTCTTTTTTAAGGAGTTACACTACTGTAAAAGCCTAGAAAAGGCGTTTTTTGGATTTTTTTAATAGAAAAAGATACAATGAAATGATATTTGAGGGAGTGATTGAAAATATATTGGAGTCTTCAGAAAAAAAGTATTAAAAATTGACGACACAAAAGCCATTCTTGCGAGGCTCCTCGAATTTGAAACACTCTGCGGTACGCAGTGTAACTGATGCAAATTTCATTTGAGAAGAACCAAAAAAAATTGGCTCAGTCTAGATACACATAGCTACAGAAATACGTAGGGGATTTCAAAAATATTGTTTTTTGTGTGATTGGTGACCATTTGAATGAAAAAGTTCAAATTTCGACCAAAAAACCGGCAATTTTCTATGAGTAAAAAATGTGCAAATCAATTTTTTGAAAATCCTCTATGTTTTTCCGTTCGGAATATTGTTTTCAAGATGCTGTGGGAAATTCAAATGAAAATAATGAAAATTATTGGAGTTATACTGCCTTCCAATTTGAAAAATCATGTTTCGAGAAAAATACGATGGAAACTTTGATTTACGCTATGAATATGAAGAAATGCCTCGGGAAAAATTCGAAATCTCATGAGAAAAAATGGGTTTCAGGTGATAACTTCCATCGCCCATATTGTGGAGGGCCCAAGGTAATTCTCTGAGCAATAAAAAAAAATCGATTTGTTGAAAATTGAACAGTGGTGTAACCCCTTAAGGATGATGAGGTGGTACAATCGATGAAAAAAAGTTAATTTTTGGTATGAAATCATAAATAACAATGTATAAAAGAGGAAAGTCTCAAAATGAATCCGGTAAGTATTCGAAGAATGTAATAAGGAACAAAATGAGCCCTAGATCCAAAAAATTAGTTGAAAATTGAAAAATTAAGACCTTTTTTTTACACTTCTTCAAAATTTTTTAAATTTAAACGGATTGGTACCAATCTTTCAATTTTCAATTAATTTTTTGCTTCCCGGGCTCATTTTATTCCTCATTACATTTCCCACAAATTCACTGAATCAGATTTGAGAATTTCATCTTGTATAAATTGTTATTAACAATTTTATACGGAAATTTAAGTTTTTTTCCGATTGTACCTTTCAATCACCCACAACCATTTTCTTATGACTGCTTTTTATTCATCAATAATAAAAATAATTTTCATAATTTTTCCAGACATGCGCTAAACTTTATCAATGATGCCATGACCTTCATCAACAATCAAACTGAAAACACATCGAATATTAGTGGAGATAGGAGCATAAAAACCGAAGAATTATCGTCTAATATAGTGAATAATTTTTTTTTTTAATCATAAATAACTAATTTTCATCGATTAAATTCATTAAATTCATTTAATTGAATATTATTTATCAATTCACAGCAAAAATCAACTGAAAACAGCAACAAAGACGTTGTTACAATGAAAAACAAAGTAGCAGCAGTTGAAACTGTCGCTGCAAATATTCCAATACTTTCTGCATACATTTCACTAGTTGATAAAGGTAAAAAATCTAAAAATATTGACATTATCAATAATTAAACTAATAGTTTTTTTTCAATACTTTCCACTAGTGGCAGTGACTAGATTAGATTTTTTTACGAATGTATCTGTTTCAGAGGACCCGACACAGCTCGAAACTTCAGTCACTTCGTATCTAGACTGAATTAATGAATTTTTATAGATTTAAAAAAATAACACTTTCACCCAATTGTTTGCATATCACTTATTAATTGATTCGATGTGTCTAATTTATTGTCTAGATTTAATTTCAATAGTAGAAGTTGTGGATCTACTACATCCTGTAATCGAAATTATATTCTCATTATTCTATTTTCATTATCAATTCCAAATTAATAATTTTTTTCCAATGCAATTTTTTCACATTTTTTACCTTGAAATAAGTTTGCACTTGGGGCAGATAGTAGGGCTGATGCATTTCACTGTGGTATGAATTATTAGATACATCTTTCTCTGGTTTATCATGAATTTTAATTGCCAGTCTATCTCTAGAATTAAGAAAAAAAAATCTATATATATTTTAGAATAATTAAATTATTTTATTACGAATTATTTTTTTAAAAATCAGTAGCAAAAAGGTAAACCAATAAAATATTCTGGAGATTGATGGAGATATGCCCTTTTTCAACTATAATCTTCTTTTCTAGCGAATTTTCATAGATACAAAATTGAATTAGAGAAAAAAGGCGTATCTCCATTAATTTTCATCGAAGAAAACACTTGTTTCATCTATTGTTAATGAAATATCTCGAAAAATAATAGAGATACGCCTCTTTGTGTCTCAATCCTTTTTTATGGAGAATTTTAAAAGCTGTAAGAAAAGGTCGAGCCGAAAAGGGCGTATCTCCACTAGTTTCCGAGATATTTTAATAAAAATGAGAATAATTTTAATTTCATTGAAAAATCAGTAGTGAAATCACTTTTTCCTCCCCATTTTACTTTCTCTGTAAAACATCTTGGAAACTAAGCGAGATAGAGTAATTTTGCATGAATTCTTTTTTATAGAGAGTGAAAGAGATTTTTCAATAGCTTAAAAGTTGCAGAGTAAAAAGGGCGCATCTCCATTGGTTTCTGAAATATTTGAGAGAAACGGTCGAAAAAATGATTAATCTTGTGCTTTACCTTTTTTTATTAGTACTTGATTATTAATTACCTTGCTAACGAAAGCTTTTCACTGGCTACTCTATTCTCACGTTGAGTTAATAAATCCAATTGCATTTCTAATTGACTCGTTCGTTCTTTACACTGTTTTTCTATTCTATGAGCTTCTCTAAGCGCTCTGAGACCTTCTTCACGCTTCAGAATTGCTGACTATACAAAAATAAAGGAAATTTAGATTTTAGATCATTTTTTTAGTTTAAAAAGATCACCTGAGTCAAATTCTCCAGTTCCTTTGCCCTTTCCATCAAATTTTTCTCCTTTTCTCGTATTTTTTCTTGATCAGCTTCGTTGGAGTTTATTCGTTCCTGCCATTTTTTTCTCTCTAAATTAGCAGATTGTCTGGCCTCATGGGCTGCTCTTATTGCTGCTTCCAACTGGAATTTTTCATAATTTTTATTTAGAAAATAATAATCATAATAATGTGAATCATTAGAATGAGTGAAATAGGAAAAATTTATTTTTTATCCATTTTTTTTTAAGAATATCCTGGAAACTGAGGGAGATAGAGCGATTTTCCATGAATTCTTTCTTACATAGATAATTACATTGAGAAATTGGGAGAGCTGCAGACAGCGACATAGAGCGAATTTCCCCGAATCCTTGTTTAAAGCTCTTGAAATTGTCTACAAAATGGATTCGTGCAAAATTGCCCTATCTTTTTTAGTTTCCAAGATATTCTCTCACAGAAACATTTGAAAAATACCTCTGCTTTTGTAACATCATCGGAATTAATTTTTAAGTGATTATAAATTTCGAGTTTTGCTCTTTCAGCAGCAACAGCTTCGCTTTCAGTCGCTAATTGTTGCATCTGTCGTCTCTGTTCCGTCTTCCACGATTCCTTCAAATACTAAGAATCGATTTAAAAAAAAAAACATTTAATTTCTTTGAATTTTTCATTTTTTAGACATTTTTTACCTGCAAATTTTCCCGTTCCCATTGACTCTGCTCTTGGAACAGCTCTCTGTCTTTAATAATCGCTTTCTCTCGAATTAAAAGTCTGGATTCAGTCTCATTAAGTAATTCATTATTTTTTGCAAATTGTTGTGACAATTGTGATGTTTCTGCCTTTAAATTAACAGCAGCAATCATCAATTGTCTCCTCTCATTGTTCAGTAATTCTTGTTGTGAATTCAACTGCTCTCTCATTGCTATTTGAAGAAAAATCATGATAATTGAGGTATTATCCCAGAATACGGTCGATCAAACAGAAAAAAATGAGGATTTGTACATTGATTTCCAATTAATTGCTGATAATTCGGGAAAATGGCGTTCAATTTACCCAAAAAAAAGTGATTAAACTATTTGAAAGCCATATCTTCAGCTTGTGAATATAATTTTTATTTTTTTTTCGAATTTTTTTACATCAATTTCCTATCACATGCGTGAGATAGAGAGAGAGGCAAATAGTTACGGCTACCTTCTAATTAAAATTTCTCAATAACTATACAGTGAATTGAATATTTTTCTCTTCTATTATTCAGTTGAAATGCTGTTCTCTTTTCCAATTGTTTCCAAATAATGGGTCAACCCTGTGGTTTTTCTTAGTATTTCCTTCATTTTCGTTCAATTCAAGACATAAAAAAGGGGTCAACTGTACTCGAGTTCACTGGGATACTACCTTAATTAAATTTTTCTTTTTTTCTTTGTAGAAAATCTTCCTTCACTTTAATTAAATTGAAACAATTCCCCTTCACTTTAATGAATGAATTACCTTGCAGCTGTTCCTCCTGTTTCTTCAACCAATTTTCCTTTTTGTCATTCACATCATTTTCTTTAACTCTTAATTGATCACTTATAGTTTGATAATTATCAAATATTATTCTAGATTTATCTAATATTTCATCCAAATTATTTTTATTCAATTCCACAAAATTCATGGTTTTTTTCTCCAATTCTTTGGCACGTAATATATTTTCAATTGTCTCTGAATATTCATGTTGAAGATGTGCTAATTGCTCTGTATGTCTATCGTGTATCTGTTTTATTTCTTCATTATGTTCTTTCTATGAAAAGAAAAGAATAATTGAATTTTTTTCTTTTATTTTGATCTAGATGAGAATGAAAATTCTTTTTTTGAGGATATCGCGGAAATTAATGGAGATACGCCCTTTTTAGCCGAATCCGTTTTGTAGCTCTTAAAACTCTCCACAAAAAAAGATTCGAGCAAAAAGAGCGTATCTCCTTCACTCTCTGAGACATGATCAAACAGGATTTTTTTTTTAATCTCTCTAAATTCACTCGTTTCGAAAATTTAAAAGAAAAATTAAAAAATTAATGTTTTCTCATAATTTTTACTCACCTTAAGATTATCAAATTTTTCTTTGAAAAATTCCTCCAATTGATTTTTTTCATTAACTAATTTGTCAATTTTTTTCTCATAATCTTTCTCCAAAGTTTCAGTATCCTCTCGCAATTTTGTCTCGAGTCTCTCCAAAGACAAGCGCATGAAATGCATCTGTGTTCTACCATCAAAAGAATGATTTAAAAAATTAATATATAATGATAAATTGTGGAAATTATAGGGAAAGGTGGGATGAAACGGATACATCTTAGTTCTTATGTTTTACATTATGAAAATCGCGAGAAATCAATGGAAATATTGGAGATAGGTTTTTTCTGATGATTCCATTGGAGAGCTGAGGAAATTTCCGATGGAAATCAGTGCCAGATTCGATTTTTTTGAATTTTCTCAAAAATTTCGATTCTTGGGTCATGATTTGAAGGTGAAATCCTTTTACTTTTTGAAAAATTTAAATTTTTCGGAGATTTCTCCGGTTCTATCGGTCACAGCGATCTGGACCTGGACTCAAGTGAAAAATGAGCTCATTTCCCATCGATTTATATCGTTTTTAAAAAAATTATCGATTTTTCAAATAGATAGGAAGCAAAACTGATTTCCAAAAAATGGGCTACAAGTAATTGAAAAATCGATAAAAAAATTTTCGAACTACATGAATCGATGGGAAATGAGCTCACCTTTCATTCAAGATCAACCCTAGGTCACTACGACCAATAGAACCAGAGATATCCTCAAAAAAGAGAATTTTTTCGATTTTCGAAATTTCGGCTAAGAAGTTCGAATTTTCAAATGATTCGAAGAAAAATAATTTTGACACATGTTTTCCGCCTGAAATTTCCTCAGCTTTCCAAGGGAATCAGCAAAAAATCTCTATCACGAACCGCCTAATCGAAATATCCGTTCTACCACACTTTCCTCTAATGATAAATCGTAAAAATTATAATTGAAAAATTAATGTAATTTAGTTACTCGTGTGAATCCTCGAGAATTTTTATCTCCTTCTCATGTTTATCCTTCAGAATATCTACAATTCTTTCTAAATTCTGTTTATCAATTTCTAATTTACCAATTAAATTGTTAGACCCTATTCCACTATCTTCTCTCAGTGTATCACCTTTATATAAATCGAATTCCTCATTTTCTCTGTGCAATGCTGATGATCTAATTGGTTGTCTTGAGAGTATCTACAAAAATTCATCAAATTAATTTATTATAAATTATTTTTTGGAGTGAAATGAGATTTATCCATTTTTCTACATAATTAGTTTAATTAATTGTAAAAAAATATCTTAGAAACTAATGGAGATCCGTCTTTTCCACGTCACTAATTTTGTGAAGAGATAATTAATTCCAAGAGCTACAAAAGAAAAGAAACTTTAAAGAAAAACTATTAAAATTTTTAAAAAATCGATTCTCCACATTTTTTTTGCTTCTTGAAAATATCTCGGAAACTCAGAGAGATAGACCCTTCTTACCCCAATTCTTTTCGATAGCTCTTGAAATTCTCTAGGGGAAGGTGGGGCAAAATGAACATCAGAGGTAAAATGGACACATCTCAATTTTTAGGCAAATATTATAAAAAACTCTTGAAATTAATAGAAATATTGGCGATAAATTGATTTTGATGATTCCATTGGGAAGCTGAGGAAATTTTAGGTGGGAAACAAGCGCCCGATTTAATATTTTGGAATTTTTGACAATTTTGACTTTTTTGAGCATTTCAGGGGTGTAAAACCCTTCTTTTTCTTGGAAATTGTCAGTTTTTTGATAATATCTTCGGTTTTATTCGTCGTAACGTGAAAAATCCAACGAGGGGTGAAAGGTGAAATCATTTGCCATCAATTCATAGGGTTTTCAATTGAAAAATATCGATTTTTAAGGTATTTATGGGCATTTTTATGAAATAGTTTTGGGAAACATATTTCGGCCCATAACTATCTAAAAAATTGATATTTTTTGATCCAAAATTCCATAAATCGATGGGAAATGAGCTCACCTTTCATTTCAGATCAACCCCTAATTGTTACGACCAATAGAACCAGAGATATTTGCAAAAAACTGAAAATTTCCAAAAAATAAAAAGAATTTTTACCTGCTAATTTTAAGATGAGCGGTGTTGTTGACAGGTTCTGGTGTGTCATTTTGTGACACATCAAAACCCGGAATTGATGTTCTGAAAACTGTTTTTTTTTTTATATATAACAAATTATTTGGGTTTTGATGTGTCACAAAATGACACACCAGAACCTGTCAACAACACCGCTACCCATCATGTAGCTTTTTATTTTAAAAACAGTTTTCAGAACATCAATTCCGGGTTTTGATGTGTCACAAAATGACACACCAGAACCTGTCAACAAAACCCATTAAACAAATAAATTTATTAATAAATTAATTTTTTTATTAATAAATTTTTAAGAGAATCAAATTCCGGAAAAAATATGTAATGTGCAAGCAGGATTTGAACCCACGACCCTCTGATTACATGTCAGGTGCTCTACCGCTGAGCTATTGCGAGTTATTATATTTACCTTCGACTTTTTGATTCTCACATCTTTTCTCCACCTCCCATTAAACAAATAAACAGTGTGACACCAGGTAATTTACCTGTTAATGTTTTACCCCTCAAAAATGCCAAAAATCTCGAATTTTCCAAAAAATCGAAAAAGTACATCTGACACTGGTTTTCCGGCTAAAATTTCCGCAGCTTTCCACTAGAAACATAAAAAAAACATCTCTAACCGTTTGCACCGTTCTCTAACATCTCCTCTATAGAATAGGATTCATCTAAAATCGCCCTATCTCGCTTACTTTCCGAGATATCCTCAAAAAAAACTCATCTCCCTCTTCAAAACTGACTTTTTTCCCATTTTACAAAAATCGAAAATGAATCGACTTGTCTCATTTCATCAAATTTTCTGATAAAAAAATTTTCTGTGCAATTTTTTATGATTACTCTTCATTATTACCTGAATGTAGTGATCAATTTTTGCCTGCTGCATTTTTATTTCCATATCGAGACTCGCTTGTCTGTCAATCTGTCTTTTTACCAATAAATTAAATACTTTTTCCTGTTCATTCAATTGATTTCTTTGACGTTCTATGATACTGCTAAATTGTTCAGTATGATTCGACAATAATGTGGCAGTTCTGAGCTCATGCTCCTGTTGTTGAAGTGCAATTATTGCAGCTTGCTGCTCGAACTCAGCTTCATTCAATTGGGACAGTTCTGAATGAAGAGTTATTTTATCCTCAGATTTGGAGACAATTGGGGATTTTGTGGTATCAGTTTCTTTCGGCACTTGGGGCTTTGATTCCCCGGATTTTTCAGACTTTTTTGTGCCTCCCAGCCACTCTGGCAGATCCTCTGAGGCTCCAGTAGATGGATTTTTCTTCTCAATTATGTCAGTTGTCTTCTGTCGAAAAAAAAACAAAAACAGAAATTGAGAAATAGGGGAAATTGGGGAAAAATGATTCGAGATTTTTTTTTGGCAGTGAAGAAGTTCATGAAAATAATCAAAAAAATTATTTGACATTGTGGATATGTTGAAGCATCTTCTCAATTTTTATTAGATTTTTTAAATTGAGGTCTCCATTGCAATTCCTTTTTTTTAATGTGGTTTTTAGGTGAAATTTGAGAAGAATTGGGGGAATTCTGGGGGAAGTATTAGGGATAGAGTTTTTTCGATGTTTTCATTGAAAAGCTGAGAAAATTTGAGGTGAAAATGATATGTCACATAGATTTTTAAGGTTTTTTTTCTCGAAATTTCGACTATTCTCGGGAAAAATTTGAGTACAGATCCTTTCGATTTTTCGAATTTTCCAGTTCTTTGGGGAAAAGGGAATGAATAGATGGTAGATGATCTCACTTTTTACCTCCAATTCGAATTTCAACAGTATGACAATTAGAACCAGCGATATTCTCAAAAAACTGAAATTTGTTGGAAAATTCAAATTTTATCCTCGATGCCCAAAATCTCAAAATTTTCAAAAAAATCCTTAAAAATCTTGTGACATATACTTTTAAGCTCAAACTTTTTCAGCTTTTCAGTGGAATCATTGAAAAAAATCCATTAACCATCGTTTTATGGGAAAATCCATTACTACCCTTTCTTTTGTCTAAATAATTCTGTATTTTCCTCATGTTTCAAGTAAAAATTAAGATATTTTCGCTCCACAGCACATGGCTAGTAGAATAAATAACTCTGGCTCCGAAGAGAAACGCCGAGAGTAATATTCCCAAAAAAAAATCATTTCTCTCGGAAATTGATCCTTAATTCCTAAATCATACTTAGAAAAATAAAAAAAAAATATACCCAGATCATTTTTTCATCAAAACAAAAAATCATTTTTTCAATAGAAAAAGAAAAAATAATTTTTCCAATTGGAAAAATCATTTCTCCAATAGATAAAATCACTTCTTCAATTGAAAAAATCATTCTTTCAATTAAAGAAATCATATTTTCAATTGAAAAAATCATTTTTTTGAATAAAAAAAAATCATTTTTCTAATAGAAAAAATCATTTTTTTGAATAAAAAAAATCATTCTCTCAATAGATGAAATCACTTCTTTAATTGAAAAAATCATAAAAAAGGAAAAAATCATTTCTTTCATGAAGAAAAACTGTTTCTTCAATAAAAAAAGGAATTACTCCAGTGACCTGGGCCTCTCGTTGCACCTGCGAAGACGCGAGGATGCCCAAAGGATCATCAATAGCAGCAGATCTAGTTCTCCCCCTCCTGGGTTCTCTGACACTGGAAGAGGTGAGTGTGAATCCACTCAAACCCGATTTACCCCCTTGATCCTTCCCCAGAAGATTCGGCATTGACTCGGAGACTAATCCCTCAGGTTCATCGTTGCTTTTCTTCGCCGGATGTTTCGTGATGTCCTTCAAAGAACTGGCGCGAGGCCTCGAAGGATACAAATCATTCATAAGTGCCGATTTTTTGAGTTTATCAGGTGCTTTGGAAAGGGGAATGTCACTACCGATGTTCTCGAGTGCTTCGAGGGTCCTCGGAGGCTCTGGGGAGGTGCGCCTATCAATAGCCGCACGTTTTTCCGGTTTATAATCGTTTTTAGACACTTTTATTGCACTGGAATCTGCAAAATTCGCTGTTGTAGTGGTTGTAGCTTTTCCTCTGGGTTCTGTCGAATCAATTCTGAATAAATCTGCAGCTTTGCTGGCACTTGCCTCAGTCAGGAGAGGCTTGAAGATATTGGACGAGTCATTTGCGTCACTTAGGAGATCGTCGAGGGGAGTGTCGTCATCGAAATCTGTTGAAAAAAATCGATTAAAGTGATTCTAGTGGTTCGGGCAATCTATCTTCCCTTTTCGATTTTGGTCACTCTCGATAGAATAGCATGAGAAGATTTTTTTAACTTTTTATAATTTAGTTTACCCCATGTTACCGGACGAATAAGGCCAAAATTGATTTTTGGAGATAATTGAATCAACATTGAAACTCCATAAGCGAGGTTCAGTTTCAGTTTCACTGCGAAAATTCATGATCACAGACCTATTTTTTCCTTGTGCAACCTTATAGGTTTTTTGTTCGTCGGACAGTCTATTAATTTTTGGAATCATGAAAAATGCATAGTACCGGACATATAACGACGATTCATGCAATTAATTACATGAAAAAATCAATGGCGGGAATATTGGTATTTAAAATCCGAGGATCCTTCAATTACAGTCCTAGATACTGGGACAGTGTGAGTCAAATGCGGAACAATATTGAATATTCATAATATTAGGGGAGAGTGGGGCAAAATGGACACTGTAATGAAACGGTTGGAAATGAATTTTTTTTGATGATACTTTTGAAAAGCTCAGAAAATTTTAGCTGGAAAAGTGGTGTCAGATGTATTTTTTTCGAGTTCTTTGAAAATTTGATATTTTGCGGCATTTTTGAGGGGCAAATGAAGCGTCCAGTGGGAAATCAAATTATCTAAAAATAGATTTCTTCGAGAAATCACGTGACAACTCGCCCCCAGACTTGAGGGAGAATCGCGCGGGAACCGAAGCGTCATCGAGGCACTCGGTCAAGAGCACCAGAGGTGTCAAGTCGCGTTTCGCATGGATTCAATGACCCGAGTCGAAAAATAAGCCTTCATAAGATGTAGTTTTGACAGCAAAAGAGTCCTCGTTTTCGGAGGTATTTTGAAAATTTCCAACATCAACGTGAAATTAAACGATGCCCATTTCGCTAGAAGTCATAAAAGTATTGAAATCATTCGGTGTTAGAATATCGTTTTGTATCGTCCTTACTCAAAAACGACAACTCATACCATCAAAAATCTTCGTTCGACTTCAATATTTAATGAGGGTAGGACGACTTTTGACTTCGAGTTGACGTTGGATAGTTTCATTTTTATGACCCTTGGAAAATATGTCTATCTCTCTCTAATCCTTTTATGGCTTGAGGAAGGCTGGGATTACAGGTACAAAAATGGGGGTTTCCCCATTTTTTTGCACGATTAAAAACACTCATTTGCAAATTAAAAATCTGGTTCATTTATTTACACTCGAATTGGGAAAAATATACATATACAGATCACTAAAGGCAGGCTATTTCAATGAAGAATAATAAAAATATTATGTATACGTCCATGCATCTAACATATCATATGTCTAAACACGTAAATATATCTAATACATCATATGAATTATATTTTACATATTTTAAAGATATGATGGAAGCACTAGTTATCAAAAAGTTAAGGGAATGGCACTAGTATCTGGACAGTGAAGAATGAACTTATTGAAATGATAAAAGATTTCATTTCAGTCAATCAAACAATTCAATCGTTTTTTATTTTGACACTTTGCAAGTATTGAAAATCTGCTTTTCTCACTCAAATATTGATTATTAGTATATCTTGCCACTACCTCCGTAAACTGGGGTATGTCCGGTAGCTGGGTCCACCATGGTAATAGCGTCTTAAAAGCTAATAGAAGGAATTTTGTCTCAAATGAAATTAACAGGCAGAATATCACTTTTGTTTTTCACTATCCAGAAAATCAATGCAGAAATTACGGCGAACTAAACAGTACAACACTTTATACATAAATTCACTTCGACTGCCTTGAACGATGCACTCCTTACAAGGGCTGGTTTAAGACTGAATTTTCGACGCCTCTGGTCTTTTAATTTCCCGAAAATAGCGGGAAAATACCTCGAACCTTCGTACTTTTCGGTATATTTTGTTTTATCACCCTCTCGTCATAAAAATGGGACATACCTGATGGAAAAAGGACCACAGTATAGCTGTACCCAGTACGGCACACTGGCAGCCCTTTGACCATTGCGGGTTTGGTATCTGAGAAACGCATAAAATATCGATCGATTAAAAAAATTGAAATTTTCAAACAAATTTTCTTCACTTGATATTTCATCAAATTCATCCTCTGAAAATGCATCAAGAATATCTAGCCCACAGCAAGATAAAAATTTTTTAATTTCAACAAATACTAAAATTTTTCAAAGTCTAATTGAGTTTGAAAATTTTCTAAGTTCCTAAATGAAGGAAAACTTAGCCTGACAAAATGATAGCCCCATCCTTCTCTTGAGAATTTCAGGGGGACCATAAAATTTTTATGATTATTATACCCGTGACCGTCCGTACTCGACGGGGGTCAAAATTTTTTGAAGACCTGTAACACCAATTCGACTACTTATGAAGTTTCTGTCCGTTTGTCGTTTCGAATCTTCATTTTAGTGTCGTATGATGGTGCAGGAAAAGGTAAAACGACGATAGCAGCCGTCAAATTGAAGTTTTGTGACTCCCTCCAAAATTGTTGATGTCTTTGATGTTGAAAAACATCAAATGAAGACATGGAAAAAGGTTGGAGAACAAAAGAAATGACACTCGAAGCAGTCAAAACTACATCTTACGACGACTTATTTTTCGACTCGGGGAATCTCAGTTAAATTGAAATTGATTAACATTGTAAATATATTTCGAAATAGTATAATAAAATTAACTGAAGTTGATTAATTGAGTTTTCTCATTTATTATAAACTAATAGTCCCTTCACAAAAGCCTTTTCTTTTTTGTAAATTTTCAGTTTTTTGCAAATATCTCTGGTTCTATTGGTCATAGCGAATCGGGGTTAGTCTCAAATGAAAAGTGAGCTCATTTCCCATCGATTTATGGCGTTTTGAATTGTCATATATCGATTTTTGGAATAGTTATAGGCTGAAAATGGTTTCACAAAACTGTTCCACAAAAATGCCCATGAATATCTTGAAAATCAATATTTTCAAATTGAAAACCCTATGAATCGATGGTAAATGATCTCACCTTCCACCTCCCATCGGACTTTCTACGCTAGGACAAATAGAACCGAAGATATTCTCAAAACACTGAAAATTTTCAAAAAAAAAAGTGTTTTCCCCCTCTAAAAATTAATTCCGGAATTTTTCTCCCGTCTAAAATTCCCTCAGCTTTCCAATGGAATCATCAAAAAAAAACCTACCGCCAATATTTCTATGCATTTCAGAACTTTTCCATAATATTTGTCTAAAAATTTAGATGTGTCCATTTTGCCCCTGATGTCCATTTTGCCCCATCTTCCCTTATCAAATAACAATTAATCATCTTGGACATCGTTCTAGTATCGGTAAAATGTTGAAAAATTGAAATAGTTATAGTAACTATAATAAGGAATAGGAAAAAAATGAAAGTCGATCATTTGAACCTGCCACTAGAATTACCTTAAACAGGTTTTAGAGAGTGGAGGAGTCATTTTTTGGAAGTATCTGGAGAACTAATGGGGATAGGAACTTTTTGACACAATTCTTTTTTTTAGAGAATTTGTGAGAGCTACAAAATGGATTCGGATGGAATGGCTCCATCTCGCTTAGTCATCGAGATACTTGAGAAAAATGAATAACGAAAAATCTTATTCTTAAAATACGAAAGAAAAATTAGATATTAAAAAACAAAAAAAATGGAAAAATCCACAAAAAAGACCTTGAAAGACAACTTTCTTCTGATTTTCTCTTCCCCGATGATTCTTTGATTCCACAGAATTTTTCTTCTTCAGTACTCCATCAAACCCCAACAGTTCATTGTCCAGATCATCAAAATTATCCATAATCTCCGCAATTTCATCCATTCCCAGGAAAAAATCCAATAATTGACAATTTAATTGATTAAAATGATTATTAAATCCATTTGAAATTTAATAATAACATTAAAATTTTCACTGTCACTCCGAAACACATTGCACATTGTATACACCAATCAGCTGGCGCGTCTCTATAGCAACTCCCCTCCCTTCTCCTTCCCCTTCTTTCCACCCTCTTCACCTCTCTGGCTCTGCACTTGCCCCTCTCCCCACCCTACGGCACACACCACTCTTCGCTCCACTGTCCCCTCCCGGCCCCTCTTTGCCTTCCTTCCCGCTTGCGCACCCTCTTCGCCCCATACATCACTTGCCGTTCTCCCCTCCCCTCTCTCTCCCATTACGTTCGCCTTTCCCCTCTCCGCCCTCCCCGCCCCACTCGTATCCATCCACATAATCTCCCCCACCCCTTACCATTCTCCCCTTCTGTCGTCTCTCGCCCCTTCCCCTTCCCTTCCCTCACCACTTTCCCCTACCCTCTCGCCTATTGACTGCACCAATTCATTCCATGACAGTCCTGACGTGTTAAAAAAACCCAAAACCCTCAAGTGTATTTAATTTAATGGGCATTTAATCATTTAAACTCCAAATAACTTGAGCAATAAATTGGAAGAATGGCAAAAATATCATTCTCACCTCGAGCTTACTGCAAAATAACTCTTCACGCCGCAAAGTATCCACACTGTGCAATTAATGGATTACTTCTGGCAAAACAGAAAAAAAGTGATGTAAAAAGCACTGATTTATACATTGAAGATGCAATTCCTCTTTTTCATCAGTGCTTGCACGTTTCACCGATGTCTGAGATAGCACTTGCATTAGTGAGTATAATAATGTTTTTTTTTAATGGTGAAATTGTGTTGGTTTATGTATTTTATTTTTTGATGAGAGATTCTAACCTAAAAAATTGAAATTTTTAATACTTCAGAAAAATTGAGTTTATTTTGACGGTTTTTTGAGAATATCTTGGAAACTAAGCGAGATGAGGCAATTTTATTTCAACACTTTTTTGTAGAGAATTTTGAGGTGTACAAAAAAGGATTCGAGTGAGATCGCTCGATCTCGCTTAGTTTCCGAGATATTTTCAAGAAACTGATGGAATATTCGATATCGAAAAAGTAAAACTTCTATTTTTTTCCCAGTTTTTTAAAAAAATCTCAGAAATTAAGCGAAATAGAGTAAATTTACCCCAGTGTTCTTTTTTAGCTCTTGAAATTCTGTACAAAAAAGGATTGAGGAAAAATTGCTCTATCTCGCTTAGTTTCCAAGGTATTTCGAAAATACTGGCTACGAAATGAAACTAATTCGTCTGAAAACTCGGAAAAAAACTTTAAAAAAATTAAATGTTTCTCTAGGTCGATCAGTTTGCTAGTCAGAATGGATTGGTCATTTCTGGATACTATTTGGCGAATGAACTTCTCAATGATTTGAGGTGAATTTTACGTTTTTCTTCTTTGGAGGTGAAAATGGAAATGATAAAGGGGCAAAACAGGACGAATTAATCTTATTTTTGTCCTTATTTCCAATGGAATTTCTCAATAAACAATGAAAGATTCGCTCTTTTTACTCTGCTGGGGAATTTTTTTTATAGAGCATTTCAAAAGCTAAAAAATAGATTATAGTGAAAAGGGCGTATCTCCATTGGTTTTCGAGATATTTGAGGTATAGTGATCGGAGAAAAGATCGACTCATCTAGTTCTACCTCTTCTTTACTGAATTAACATTTTTTTTCAGACTTTCAGAAATTAAGCGAGATAAAGCCATTCTGTGCAGATCTTTTTCTTTGCATTGAAGTGACTTCACCACATCTCGCTTATTTTCAAATTTTCTTCCAATATTTAACGTTTCAAAAATTTCGAAAATCCTCAAAACATTTCGAAATCTAAAAATTACGAGATTTCTGATTAAATCACAAATTTTTTGAGATACAATTGATTTTTTTTTCTATTTTTTTTTTTTTTTTTTGAATATATTAAGAAAAGCTGGTGACAAAATGAAATCAATTTGTTCAAAAAATTTATATGTACCTATACCACGTTCCATCATTCTCTTGTCATGAATATTTAATAATTATAGGAGAGAGTGGGGCAAAATGGACGCTGTTATGAAACGGTTAGAGATGGATTTTTCTTTAATGATTCTATTGAAAAGCTGAAAAAGTTTTGACCGAAAAAAGAGTGTCAGATGTATTTTTTCTATTTTTTCGAAAATTCGATATTTTTCCCCATTTTTGAGGGGTAAAAAGCCTCTGTTAAGAAAATGGCTAGATTACCGACTGATCCTACATTACCACGGGATCAGAAGGTCAATCACGTCGAGACAATTACGTGTATCGACACCAGAGGTGATTTGGGGGACCACCGGCGTGGTCTCGCGAATAATCGTTCTTCTTCGCGTGGGTCTCATCAGAGAAGCATCATCGACGTATACCGTGAAAATCATCAGGACAACCGACGCCGAAGTCGATAGACGCGTGGCGTTAATAATTACAACAATTGTTTTAACGGTTTTGAGTAGTACAAATCAAACTAGTGAATCATTAATTTACATTAATCGCGACTTACAACCGGGATTAAATTAACAGTGGATTAATTGACATTATTAGTGAAAAACGAGACAATTATCAAAAAGAGACAATTAATCAAAGAAAATAATAAATTCAGTGCGGGCAAATTATCTTTGAGTATGTAAATCTAGTCACGTTATTTATTAAAGAGTTATATTTTTGATAAACCACGTGTCAATTATCATTGAGAAACCGATCAAATCCACTTTAACTTCTTATAATCATTTAACAGCTAATTATTATACAGTCCACTACGAAGAGAAAATCAACGAGGGTTTCGGCGAGCTGCATCGAAATTCTCTACTCAGAATCTACCTCAAAATCAGGCAGATTTTGAACAGCCTCTCCTTATTCAAAAATCTTCAGTTTTTTGCAAATATCTCTGGTTCTCTTAGTCGTAGCAATTCGGAGTTAGTCTTAAATGGAAGGTGAGCTCATTTCCCATCGATTTATGGGGTTTTGAATTCAAAAATATCAATTTTTGGAATAGTTATAGGCCAAAAATTGTTTCACAAAACTGTTACACAAAAATGCCCATAAATACTCTAAAAACCGATATTTTTAATTGAAAATCCTATGAATCGATGGTAAATGATCTCATCTTTCACCTCCCATTGGAATTTTTACACTACGCCAGATAGAACCGAAGATATTCTCAAAAAACTGAAAATTTTCGAAAAAAGGAAGGGACTTATCCGTCTAAAATGCTCTAAAATGTCAAAATCGCCAAAAATTAAAAAAAAAATCAATGCCGGCACTTGTTTCCCGACCGAAATTTCCTCAGATTTCCAATGGAATTATCATCAAGAACAATCTACAGCCAATATTTCTATTGATTTCAAAAGTTTTTCATAATATTTGCCTGAAAATTTAGAGGTGTCAACTTTACCCCTGATGTCCATTTTGCCCCACCTTTCCCTATGATGATTTATATTTTTGGAAAAATTGCAGTACCGATAGACCAGCACACAGAATTGCTGACAAAATAGCTGAAAACTTTGGGCACGCTCTGATGGCTGTGGTAAGCATTCCTTGTTCCCTAGAAGTAGTTCAGTATCGCAGGGGTAAAACTGGATAAATCAATTTCTTTTGGTTCTCATGAATTTTCCGAGAATTTTTTGGAAACTGAGGAAGATAGAGTTATCTCATTTTAATATTTCTCTGTAGTTTCTGAAATCCTGTATAAAAATAAAAAAGAGAATTCTTCCGAAATCGCCCTATCTTGCTTAATTTCCGAGATATTTCCTTGAGGACAATCACAAAAATAAGTCGATGTATCTTTATTTACCTCATTATTACTGAAATGATAGAATTTTTTTTCTTTCTTATTAGTAAATGATAGAATAATTCTTAAAATATATGCCGAATGGACCAAAATAAATCTGGAAGCAATATAATTAAAAAAAAAAATGAAAATTTTTTCCTAAAATACGATTTTTTCTTCTTCTCAACAGATAGACAATCGGGAATTCACACATAATATGAATTCGAGTCCCCTCCGAGTCTCTCAATTCCTTGATGGAAAGTGGAAGCTGCAGGACAGAGCAGAGTAATAAAAAAAAATTATAATTTTTTTTCCCCTCTATTCTCTAAATCCTCTAATTTTCGAATTTACGTTTCAGCATTGTTTATGACGGAGGAGATGCAGTTATCGAGGCAATCGATGTTTTATTGAAAGAGGAGAAATATCAACAGCTCGTTGACTTTGACAATCACTTGGACAATATCTCACTTGACTGGCACAACAACGAGATAAATAAAATCATTAAGAAAACAGTTTCCGTTAAATGATAAAAACTTTAATTTTGATTAAAAAAAAAAATTAAAATTTTTCAATTGAATAGTCAAATTTATCCGTTTTTTTCATGTATATAAATATTTAAATTCACTTTCTAACTGTTAAGCCGAAAAAAAATGCATTTTACTAAAGTTCAGAGGAAGAATTTTTCAATTTAAAGAAAATTCAAATAATTCACAGTAAAGAAAAACCACTTTTATTTTCATGCATTTAACATTCTTCTCACCATATTATTTATGAAAAATACATGATTCAGCGTTAATTACGAAATTAAACAATGCAACAATAACAATTTATCTTATTGATTTTCAAACACAAGCTTTGATCGTTAATTACCTTTTTTCTGGGAATTTTCAGTTTTTCATTTGAATAATTATATATCTTCGTTACCAAAAAAAAAAAAACGAATCAATTATGATAATATATACAATAACATTGTCTAGTGAACCATATTATTTGACTTCATGAAAAAATATTGTTTATTGTTTGTTTTATATATTTTCAATGTTTAATAGAATCATTGAAAAATAGTAAATTTTTCATTTGAATTCCAACAATTTATAATTTCCTCATCAATGAACCATTATTTGTAAATATATATATTTATATATATTTTTCCCTTTTTCTTTGAATTTTCCATGAAAAATCAATGGATTTACATTATTCTACAAACACAATCACTCGCAAATTATTCATTCTTATATTTATAATTTTACAATTATAACTTTTTTGTCTCAAATTAAATTTTTCGTTCAAATTTATGGCTTTCTCGAATTATTAGCAAAAATTTATGAATAATTTTTATGTTGTTTTTTTTTACAAATTTTGAACCAACGATTTTTGAGAAAAAAAAACGGTTATTATTATAATTTTTTTTTAATGGTCTTTTCTACCTCAAAATTAATTGCATCATCCTCACCACAATTATTGACTCACAATCATCGTAAATTAATTAGTATGATTCAATTAATTAATGTTTCTTCTTCATTAAGCTAAATTTAACCAATTTGATATGTCATGAGAATTTCGTACTGATTCACAAATACACAAAAAAAAATTAATTTTTCTAATTAATTTTTTTTTATGATGATTTCTAATGATTACTGTACATCACAGAACAAATGCAGATGTATTTCAAAAAAATACTTATTACATCTGAATTCAATTCAATTGAATGATAAATTTAATTATCCATTTGTCATTACAAATTATTTTAATTAAAAAATTTATTTTCACAATTTTATTTTTGTGAAAAATAAATTTTTCACACTCGAGAGTAATTAGATTACACAGCCTTCATAATATTGCACAGTAATTCCATGATATTCTATGTCAATCGCATGAATTTATGATTTATTGATTTTTTGAGTGAAAAATTATATTTGAATTTAATTTTAAAAAAATAGAAAATTTCAAAATTGAATTTTTCAAATTTCTCTGAAATAAATGGAATCAGATAAAATAGCGCTGTCTCGTTTATTTTCCGAGGTATTTTCAAGAAACTAATGGAAATTTCACTTTTACTGAGAAAAATATATCTTGAAAAATAATGGGGATACGCCTTTTATACTCTATAATTCTCCTTGTAGTCATCGAAATTTTCCATAAAACAGGATAAAAGTAAAAGCGCCTTATCTCGCTTAATTTCCGGGATATTTTCAAAAAAACAAACGATTCATTTTTTATTATTAACTTTTTCGCTCGTAAAATCCTTCCAAAAAAATCAATATCATTCACTTGCGAGACAAAAATTTCGATTGTAGATGTTTTCTGGCATTGAAAAAGGCTTTTGCCCATTAATTTCCATCTTCAATCACCTCAAATTACTAACAATCTTCAAGAATGATGAAATTTTCATTGATCCACTTTTTTGCCCCTGATTTCAGCGTTTTTGCGTTTTATTTCATCCATAAAAAATATATGTTCTATCGTGAGTCATGAATGTGTTGGGAATGGGGTAAAATGAATATTTTGATTGAGTGGTTTGAGATAGAAAATTTTCGATGATTCCATTGAAAAGCTGAGGAAATTTTGAGCGGAAAACATGCGTCAAAATTAATTTTTTCGAATTTTTGTAAAATTCGAAATTTGTCGTCGAAATTTCGAAAATCGAAAAAATTCACTTTTTCGGGTATATCTCTGGTTATATTGGTCGTTGCGACCTGGGGTCGATCTTGAATGAAAAGTGAGCTCATTTCCCATCGATTCATGTAGTTCTAAATTTAGTTTATCGATTTTTCAATTACTTGTAGACCATTTTTTGGAAATCATTTTTTGCACTTTATCTATTTGAAAAATCGATAATTTTTTTTTCAACTATATAAATCGATGGAAAATGGGCTCACCTTCCATTTGAGACCATCCCCAGGTAGCTGCGACCAATAAGAACCAGGGAAATCCTCGAAAAAGTGGAATTATTAGAAAAGTAAAAGAATTTCAGCTTCAAATCTTGACCAAAAAATCGAAATTTTTGAAAAAATTCAAAAAAATCATTTCTGGCACATGATTTCCATCGGAAATTTTCTCAGCTTCCCAATGGAATCATCAGGAAAAACCTATCTCCAATATTTCCATCAATTTTTCACGATTTTCATAATATAAAACATCAAAATGTGTCCGTTTTACCCTTTCTCACCCTTTTACCCCTCATACTACTTCTTCACTCACTCGATTAATTAAAATTTGAACGAATTCTATTTATCTACACTCAACAACATCTTTCAAGGGCATTTTTCGCGTTTAAACAATCATTAAATTTCCCTAGGACACGTCATTGTGTCACTTCAATTTTCCTCACAATTTATTCATTACTCAAACTATTTGTTTACAAATTTTTTTTTCCTTCTTTCTTCATTTTTAGTTTGAGGCAAAAAAAACTATTTTATTGAGCTCGACACTTGACAAACTATCGATTTAAGTCACTATATATGTATATATATAAATAGTTCTAGTCTATACACTTTTTCCTATAAGAATTATAGAAATTATGACTCAATTATTTTGAATATTTCATCTCAACACTCGGATTAACAAATTATTTAACTTTTTTTTTTTTTATGTAAAAGTGTCTTTTTCTTATAAGTATGTAATTTACAGTTTTTAGTGAGGTAATAATCACTCCTAAAATCCGTGTACACTGAACTTCAAATTGCAAAAATTCAAAGTTTCTCGAATTCTCAGAAGACTTCATGATAATTCATGAGATTTCTTGTAATCTATGAAAATTTAACGGATCCCTGAAGATTTCACAGATTTCTATGAGAATTCAAGTGATTTCAGGGAATTCTAAGAGATTTCAAGATTTCATGGGAGAAACAAAAATCTATAAAAAATAAAAAATTTGATTAAAATAATGTTCAACAAAATTAAAAATCTTCTGTGACTTTTTCCAAGTCTACAAATCGACTTTTTCAGATATTTTCATGATTTATTTTGGATGAAATTTCAAAGACTTCAGACATTTCATGAAATTACCATCGGATTTCTCTAGTTTGTGGGGGCAATTCCAAGCCTTATTTCCAGATTTTATAAAATTTTAAAAATTCCAAGATTTCAGAAATCGTTGAAAAAATTCTTAAAATTTTCTTGAGATTCATGATTCTAATGTACACGAGATTTCACAAGTGATTATTCCTTCGGGTTTTTTTCTACCTTTTTTTTTCTTTCATTAAATTTCACACGATCGATTTCACGATTTATCTGACGTATGTGCAAAGTGCCATTGCGCAACAACATTAGTTTTACAAAGTGCATAAACTTATTTCTCACTTTTATTTACAATATTTTTCATTTTTTTTTTTCGTCTTCAACAATTATAAAATTTCTACGAATTCTTGTTTCTCACTTTTTGGGAACTAATTCCTCTGTTTTTTAAATATTTTCTTTTTATTCAAATGCTGTCTTTCAATAAACAATCATTTTGGACGGTCGCATATTGAAAAGCAAATTATTGGTTTATTTATAATTAAAATTTCTTCTTTTTTTTAGAACTTCTCATGTTTTTTTGTGACAGAGAAAAATGGAGTAAAATGGACATTTTTCAAAATTTTCTAGGAAATTGACATTTTTGCTCAAAAATTTATATCAATAGACAGAAAAAGAAAAATATGCTAATAATTTCGTATTATTTTTAAAAAAATTAATTGAGCCAATTTTTCATTCCTTTTTTCTTGTATCAAAAAATTAATTAAATTATTTCTTTAAATTTTTTAAAATTTTAGAATTTTTTTTTTTGAAATTATTAATCAAGGGATTTTCATTATCTATTCATTTTACCCCACCCTCATTTATTTCAATTTCTCCATTAATTTGCCTAGTTTCAACTAATTTTTGTAACAATTATTTTAATTCTCTTTCTCACTCCAGTGCACAATTTACTTATTTTTAACTGAATAAATAAGAGAATAATAGAGAACAGAGAAGAAATTGAATTGAATTCCAGGAAAAAAATATGGAACAAGGGAGATTTAAATCGTTTCTCCAGAAACAAAGTGGTGTAAGTACTATGCTTATAGATAGCACTTAAGCCACTTTGTTTCTAAGGTAACGACATAATTTTCTGCAATGAACGAAAAAAAAAACTTGAAATTGAATTAATTTATCAATGAAGAGGTGAAACAACGATTTTTTCCTCAAATATCTCGAAAAATAATGGAGATACGCCCTTTTCACTCAAATCCTTTCTTAAAAAGCATTTCAAGAGCTAAAGAAGGATCAGGGCAAGAAGGGCGTATCTCCATTAGTCCTAGTTATCTTCAAAAAATTATCCTTTTTTACCCTTTCACTGAGTCAATTAATTTGAAAAAAAAAACAATAAAAATGACAATACGTAATTATTAATAATTCATCCCTCGATTTCTCTGAGTTAAGTATGATTAAGAGGTACACTCTTGAAAAAAAGTTAAATTTTTTGTTTAAAATCGTTAATAACAATTTATACAAAATGAAATTCTCAAATTTGATTCGGTGAATCTGTAAGAAATGTAATAATGAATAAAATAAATCCTGAAAACCAAAAAAATTAATTGAAAATTAAAAAATTTTCATTATTTTTTACATTTCTTCAAATCTTGAAAAATTTGAAAAAAATGTAAAAAAATTATGAAGATTTTTCTACTTTCAATTAATTTTTTGTATCAACAGCTCATCCAATTTCTCATTACATTTTTCACAGATTCACTGAATCAGATTTGAAAATTTCATCTTGTATAAATTGTTATTAACCGTTTTAAACCAAAAATTGGATTTTTTTTTAATTGTACCTCTCAAAAATCCCTAACTCAATTAAAAATAAGTGATTCAACTAAAATGAATAAATACGAATCAGTTTAAGATAAGATTATGCCGAATGGACCAAAATAGGTCTGAAGGCAATATAATTGAAATAAACATATATATATATAGGGGAGAATGGGGTAAAATGAACCTCTGCAACAACATGATTCAGGATTTTTTTTCGATGTTAAGCACACGAAGGAAAAATCTGAAAAAATTTGAGAAGATGCACCAATATGTCTCCATTTTTGTATAATTTTTTCAAATTTTTTCATAGAGCTGCCTATTCTCTACAAAATCTCAAATCATTCTAACAAACAGGTCCATTCTACCCCAATTTCCCCTATATTTTTAAGATATGAAAAAAAAAAATATATATATATATTCAAGATAAGAAATTTCCGAAGCTATCATATCGCTACGTCAACGATGACTTTGTTTCACTTTGTGTTGGTAATTGTGGTGTTTGCCTATTTGTTAAACGTCTTGGCCAGTGCTGGGGTGATACTGGTGGTGTTGTCCTGGGTGTAACTGGGGCTGAGCCAGCCATGACCCGCCAACTACTTCCAATTGCTCCACTTCTTCCAACTGTATTGAGGCTGAGTGTACTGCTGCTGCTACAAGCAACTGCTGCTGATAAATCCACCCTCGACACCGCTCTGTGAACAGACAATACAGTATTGAATTTTTTTTTCTTAGCCCATTGTCACACGTCATTGTTGGAAAATCCTCGTTCTCAGTGCTATTATGTGGGTTTTTTTTTAGATTTTTTTCTTGATTCTTTCGACGTCGATGATTGCTCCATTTTTTCCGGAAACTCTCATTCTCGCTCTTTTTAAATTAAATTTTTTTTTTTCAATTTTAGTAGTGGAGAATGGGGCAAAATGGACACTGTAATGAAACGGTTAGAGATGGATTTTTTTTGATGATTCTATTGAAAAGCAGAGAAAATTTTGAGGAAAAGCTGCGGAAAATGAGTGTCAGATGTATTTTTTTTGATTTTTTTTGAGGTTCTCATGTTTTTGCATATATCTCGGCTTCTATTGGTCCTAGCAATTCGGAGTTGGTCTCAAATAAAAGATGAGCTCATTTCCCATCGATTCACAGGAATTCTGATTCAGAAATATCAATGTTTGGGAGAGTTATAGGCTAAAAACTGTGTAACAAAACTGTTTCACAAAAATGCCCATAAATACCTTAAGAATCAATATTTTTTAATTGAAAATCCTATGAATCGATGGCAAATGATCTCATCTTTCACCTCCCGTCGGAATTTTTATGCTACAACTGATAGAACCGAAGATATTATGGAAAAACTGAAAATTTCCAAATAAAGGAAGGTTTCTACCCCTCTAAAATGCTCAAAAAAGTCAAAATCGCAAAAAATTCATTCCGGCAATTGTATCCCCCACCCCCCCCCCCCTAAAAAAAATTCCTCAGCTTTCCAATGAAATCATCAAAAACAATCTTTTGCCAATATTTCTATTAATTTCAAGAGTTTTCCATGATATTTGCCTAAAAATTGAGGTGTATCCATTTTACCCCTGATGCCCATTTTGCCCCACCTCGCCTTATTTTTAAAAAATTTTCATTAATGTATCATCAATTTTTTTATTTTTTTCAAATTATTTTTTTATTTTTCTTCCATTTTTTTTTGAATTAATGCGGTAGAGAAAAAAGAAAATGGGATGAGACGAGTTTTTCAACATTTTTTTTTTTTAATATCTTGGAAACTAAGGGAGATAGAGCGATTTGACCGGAATCTCATTGACTAGGTCGAAGTTGCTCTATCTCGCTTAGTTTCCGAGATATTTTCATAAAAAGACGAATTATCGGGTTTTAAGATGATTTTTTGAGAACATTTTGGAGAATAATGGAGATACGCCCTTCTTGCCTTCATTCTTTTCAATAGCTCTTAAAGAATTGTCTATAGAAAAGGATCCGAGAATAATCGTCTTATCTCAATTAATCTGGTTTTTTTTTAGAGGAGATTTACAAAAAAGGAACGAATTGTCTGGTTTTGAAATGATTTTTTGAGAATATTTCGGAAAATAATGAAGATATGTCCTTTTCCTCTCGACCTCTTCTCACAGAATTTCAAGAGATTCAAAATTGCTCTATCTCGCTTAGTTTCCGTGATATTTTCAAAAAAAAGATTGACAAAACTCAAATAATTGAATAAATTTGAATTATTCATTATAAAGAAAATTAATCATCGTGTTTTACGAGGATTTCTCGAGAGTATTTCGGAAAATAATGGACATACGCCCTTCTTTCTCTTATCTTTCTCATACAAATTTTCAAAAGCTCCAAAAATTTGTCAGGACAAAGTTGCTCTATCTTGCTTGATTCCCGAGAATTTCCAAAAATTAAATGACTTCGAAAAAAAAAAATTGGATTTTAAGATGATTTTTTGAGAACATTTTGAAAAATAATGGAGAGTAAATGAAACAAAATTTCTAAAGATCAATTTCTTTTCATCTCTTTTACTTTCCGAAACATTCTAAAAAAAAAAGCACAAAAACATTTTTTTTTTCATTAAACATAATTTTTTTTTTAATAATGCAATGAAATGAAGATTAAAAAAAAAATAAAAAAAACATTAAAAAGAAAAAAAAATTTTGTTTTTTTAAATCAAGATTGCTCAAAAAAATTTCAAGCAAATATTCGAAATCACAAGTTTCCCCAGATTCTCATGAAAATCATCGAAAACTCCTATCTCAAATGGATTTAAAAGAATCCTTATTTTATCACCCCTTTTTCACCCCAGTAAATAAGAGTAAAAGTAAATTGATTTACCGAGAAGGTGGAGCTGAACCAGTGTACGAGTGTAATCCAGCTGGACCACTTCTTGGTCTTATAGCTGATATACCACTGACTGACCTTGGTAATGCTGGTGAGGGTGGGGCAGACGGTAGAAGACGCGGTGTCTGCGGGGGTGTACGACTAGATCCAGAACTACCAGTACTACTCGTTGATGATTTTCTTCTCAATTGTCTGCGGGGTTTAGAATTTTTTTTTCAACACAAATTTGTTTCGAAAAAAAAACTTAACAGGAACTGCAAAAAAAAATTGAGAAAAAAAAATAGTAGAGGAAATGGGGGGAGTGTCATGAATAAATCAGTAGTGAAGAGGTAAAAGGGGGAAAACTTCGGTTTTTTTGGGTCATTTTTTTGGGGGGAGGGGGGCGAAAATTTAGGGAGATACGCCTTTTTCAGATTCAGCCTTTTTCGGACGGAATTTCGAGAGCTAGAAAGAAGGATTCAGGCTGAAAAGGCGTATCTCCATCAATTTCCGAAATATTTGGTTAAAAATAATTAGGAAATTGAGTCGATCTGTACGTTTTTAGAAAAATGAGTACTTTCCCCAATTCGGTTTGGAATTTCCCGGGATTTTTTCGATTTTTCCACATAGATTTGGAGGATTTTTGCAAGTTGAGTACAGGAATTTTCTTTCACACATGAGTTTTTTGGAAAATTAGTATTTTTCTCCTCAGTTTTGACTTTTCCGGCAAATTTTTCGGAAAAATTTCTAGAATTTCCCCAAATTGAACTGCGGAATTATTCTTCACCAACAACATTTCTGAGGAATAATTTATTTTCCCAATTCCAAATGTCCCCGGATAATTCGGAAAATTTTAGACGATTTTTCCCAATTAAACCCAGCATTTTCTCCTCAATTTGAAATTTTCCAGAACTTTTTCCAATTATTCCAAATTAGACCCAGTATATGTTCCTCAATCTGGGATTTTCCAGAATTTTCTACAATTTCCCGAGCTTTTCCAGGATTTTTAAAAATTTTCCGAAATTTCCCAGAATTTATTTCGCCGGATTCTCATCCTTCGCGAGTTTTTCCAAATTGAACCCAGTACATTTTCCTCAATTTGGGAATTTCCAGAATTTTCCAAGATTTTACAAATTTTCCCAGTATTTTTTTCCTCTTCACTACTGAAATGATGTAAATGAAATTTTCCAGATTTTCCGAATTTTCAATGAATTTGTTTTATCACCTTTTTGAGGGCTGCCTACACAAACCAGTAGGACACTGTCTGCCCATTGCGCATTTTCCCTCGCAAACTTCTCGCGCAAGTGCAAGTGTCTCATAATTTCTGAGAGTTGCTCTGCAAGTTTCTGCATCTGATGCAGTCAAAGCGAGGGATGGGAAACGTTCCTTCAGCCTCCTTCGTTCCTTTGAGAAATATAGAAAAAAGACAAATGATTAAATCCCACAAATAATTGATTCATTCGAAATTACGCTGAAATAATGGAATTAAATTAAGACTGAATCGATTGATTGGTATTCCAGATTTTTATTAGAAGATAGGAAGAGCAGAAACAACAGTTGAATTTAAATTAACTATTTCCATTGATTGAAGTACTTGCGAGTCAATTCATCATTTGAATCAGACGGAATATGCTAATTTGAATTCCCAAATATCTCGAGAAATAACAGAAATAGTAGAGTTTTTATTTCTTTTTTGTTTTATTTCGTTTTTTTAGGGGAAAACCAGGTTTTCATGAAAATTGGAAAGTGGTGAAATCTCTTCTCTTCAGGGAAATTTACAATAAGACCTCTTCAGTTCCGGAGAATTTACTCTAAAAATAATGTTTTTATGAAGGCAATTATTTTTCCTTTTTTCCTGCTTCTTTTCTGCTAAATTCCCGCATTTTCCGATTCTGCGATCATTATTTCTATTTAATAGGGGAAACTAGGGCAAAATGGACCTTCAGATAAAATGAACTGAAAAAAATAGGAAAAATGACAAAATTATCTAGAAATTTTCATTATTTTGGCATTTTTTTAGGGGTAGATGGGGTAAAATGGACACTAGTTGATTTTGCTATTTCATACTATGGAAATTACTCGAAATGTATGGGAATATCGGAGATAGCTCTTTTCTGATGATTTCACTGGAAAGATGAGGAAATTTCCCATGAAAATTATATGTCAGAAGTTATTTTTTGAAATTTTTCAAAATTTCATTTTTCGCCCAAGTTTTGAAGGTGAAAGTCTTCTGCTTTTGAAAAATTTCAGGTTTTTGAGAATATATTTGGTTCTATTTATCGTAGTGAACTGCCCCGAGTCGAAAAATTTAGTCTTAGACTAACTTCGTGAGTTCATTGGTTTTTAGTCTGGATTTCAAGTCGGTTTTAGACCTGGGAATGCAACTTTAAGGACACAAACCGACGCTATTTTCGACAAGTTTCGTCGGTATTTAGTCACCATTCCAATCGGATTTATCGGTTTTTGGTCTAAATTTTTTCAATTAAATTTAAAAAAATCCGATGGAAGAATGAAAATAATTGTGCGTTTGGGAGTTAGATTCATATATTGCTTTTCATTTATTTTATTTGTGAAAAATTCCTTATGCATACATATCAGAATATAGTAATCGAAGTAGGCTTACACCTTTATAAATCATACTTGATTCACATTTTCTTGTGAAACACTTATATTCGAAATACTTAGAACGCAATAATATTAAAAAACGCCATAACATTAATACATAGCAAACCATCAATCTAAATTGGCTTATATTATTGTAAATTAATGTTTGATCATTTTCATCTAAAACACTTACATTTGAAATATTTAAAAGACAATAACATTTAAAAAACTGATGATTGAACTATAAATAATAACAATAAAGTATCATTTAAATATACGTATACCAAAATCGCAAATAATTCTGAAAACACTGCGCGTCACTGAATATCATTTGGAACCTCAAGAAGAGGTACGTCCACCGGTGGTTGACATTGAACTGAAGAAGTTTTTCTTCAAATCTCAACAGAAAGCTGGAGAGTAACAGAGAAAGAGCAAAGAATTTTCAGCAAGCTACTCAAAAAAAATTGTAGGAGAGAAAGAGAGAATAACGAAGCCTACCGGATGCAACATGTGTTGTTTTATTACTCAGGCGTACTCGAACAAGGGAAAAGGGCATTTATTACAATTTTGGGAAATACCCATTTGTCCACTGCTTAAAATTTATTCAATAATTTTCCATGTCCTTTTTACTGTTTATTGCAAATTGATATGAAATATAATGTAAATTATACACGGAGAGAAATTTCTATGAAAAATTGTGATGCTCAGCAACACAATGTGGATGCAAAATGCAGGCCGGGGCTATTTCATGAGTCTACCAATGGAAAAAATGTCTTTGCGCCAGCAATTAGTAATAGGGGCAATAAAATTTTTGAGATAAAATATCACAATAACTGTTATGTAGCATTACAAAAATATTAGCTAATAATTTTTTCTTTGGAAGTTGAGAAAAAATTGTCTATCCGACGAATGATGAATCATTGGGCCCTTAGAAATTTTCATACGCGACTAAGAATTTTTATAAATTTGTTTTAGAATTTTTCCCATGCCAGCCTCATAATGTGGTAGACGAAGATGCAAGTCGGGTACCTTCGGCTGTTTTCGGTACATGAGCCATTGGCCATTTCACACTTGGCTTTGGATTGAAATATCTCGGAAACTATGCAAAATTTATCGAGACATGCTGTGAATGAAATTTGAAGGGAAAATTAACGAAGAAAATAAGCAAGACTCCGTTTTTCTACGACCAGTAATTTCCGAGATATCAATTTTTTGATGAATAGGTCAGAAACAATGGACGAGGCCTGATAGTAAATAAATGGCCGCTCGAGCGTCCCTTCTGAATTTTTCATTAAAAAATTAATATCTTAATAATTAGGAGTTGTAAAAAGACGGAATTTCGCTCATTTTATTCGTTAATCTTCCCTCTAAATTTCATTCACAGCCTGTCTCGATAACTTTTCAGTACTTTTCGAGATATTTCAATCAAAAGCTAAATGTAAAATGGCTACTTTTTTAAAGAAATTAAAAGGAAAAATTATGATGTGGAGCATGACAACTTTTCCGTTTAGAAGCAAATTGATCCCGTTTGTGAAGCGGCATGGTAATTTTTTTAAGAATCATTCAGAAAAATTCTTATATTTTTCTCTCCGTGTAGAAATGACAATCAGGGGAAATCTTCACTATCTTCAATGAACTCTCTATAGCAGAGCTGAGATCAATCGAATTCAATTGAGAGTATACCATTCATATATTTCAATCAATTTGAGAAATAAATTCGTTATAGGATATACGTAATATTAATCGCTGAACTGTTATGATCTTTTTCATTCAGTGTGAGGTATTAATTATGTAGAGCGATGTTCTACTTTGCTAAAAATCTGGAGAAAAAAAGAAATAAGTCAATTTGGACTTTGAAAAAATTAACGAAAAATTGGACAAGCTTGAAATACTTAGATGAAAAATCCGCAGAGCGAAATTTTTCTAAGTTTGTGAAGAACTTAGAAAAATTTCAGCACCCAGAGACTCTTGTTCTCGTCGGTATTTCGTCTTTTTTTGAAAGTCAGTGGAGACGACGAACTCATCGGTAAATTGAGATAGACTTGAAACCGACTTGGTCATTTTCGGTTGGTCGGTTTTAGTTCGTAGAATGCAATTTTTAGACTTTTTTCCGATGATTTTCACGTGTTTCAGACTAAAAACCAACGAAATTTTTCGACTCGGGTGGGATTGATCTGAAATGAAGGATAAGCTCATTTCCCATCGATTTATGGGGTTAAAAAAGAAAAATATCAATTTTTTCCAGTACTTATAGGGCAAAAATTGATTTTCAGAGAAAGGAACTATAAATATGTGAAAAATTGATTATAAAAAAATTTGAACCTCATAAATCGATGAGAAATGACTTCACCTTTCATTTGAGATTAGCCCCAGATCGTTACGATCAACAGAATCACAGATATCGTCGAACAAGTGAATTTTTTCGATTTTCAAAAGGAAAACCCGTTCAAAACTTGCTCGAAAAAGTGAATTTTTCAAAAAATAGAGAAAAAAATTTTCAGCACATGTTTTCCACCTAAAATTTCCTCAGTTTTTCAATGGAATCATCAGAAAATTTCAATCTCCAACCGTGCAATTGGAGTGTCCATTTTACCCCACTTTCCCCAATAAACGTTTCTACTCCAAGAAAAAAATCCGAATTCATTTTACCTTATTCTCTACATTTTACTTTTTTTTAATTTTACCTCTTGCAGACGAGTTGCCTCAAAATCCTGCAGTTGTTGTTGAAATCCAACATTTGGATTAGCAACAGTTCGACCCACTCTAACTACCTTGAGTGCCTCTTTCCACGAAAGATTCGTTGTACTCATGATATATGCCACTGCAACTGTCACGCTCCTTGACATTCCAGCCAAGCTGTAAAATCGATTTCAATTTTATTCTTCCCATTTGACTATTTTTATTTCTCCTTAATCATGAAAGGAACAAAAACAAACAAAAAAAATATTACGATAAATGGAGAAAATAAAGCGAATTTATCGTTGTATTACCAGTGTATAAGAACATTTCCTCCCCTGAGTCTTGCTGCATGAATAAAATCATTGCACAGAGGAAAATATTGAGTTAAATTTTGATCCGGTGTATCTGCAGCAAGTATACACAAATAATGTTTGTCCTAAAAACAAATAAATTTACGTAATTTTAGATTATTTATTCTTCTATTTCAAATCAAGTTTTTTTTATGAATTGTCTTTTTGGGAATATCTCGGAAACTAAGCGAGATAGAGCAATTTCGCAGGAGTCTTTCTTTTAGTTCTTGAAATTCTCTGCAAAAAGCATTCATGTAAAATTGCTTTATCTCGCTTAGTTTCCGAGATCTCTTCTAAAAACGTCAACAAAAAAGGAGAATTTTTTAGTTCCATCTGTTTTAATGAATTTTTCTCTTCTCTTTCCAATAAAATCTTGGAAACTAAACGAGATAGAGCGATTTCGCATAGTTCCTCAATTGTAGCTTTTGAAATCCTCTACAAAAAAGGATTCAGGTAAAATCGCTCTATCTCGATTACTTTTTGAAATATTTTTTTTTAAATAAAAAATTGATGGAAAAAATTTAATATTCCTGAATTTTTGCTTTTTTACTCCTAAATTACTCATTAATTTCACTTACGGAATGAAGACGACGTGCTGCATCGTGAATTGCTAAAATATGCGTTATCTCGAATTCTTTCAGCTGTGCCTCGTCTTTGCTGTCTCTGTAATTGCCTACGTATAGGCCTGGTAATACCTGAAAATAAGGAATATTTCGAATTTTGAATCCAAAAGAGAAAATGAAAGAGGAGAAAAAATCTTTCAAAAATTAAAAAAAAGTCTTTCAGTAATTGGAAAAAAGGCAAAATGGGTACTCAGGAACTAAGGGGAGATACGTCATTTTCACCCGAATCCTTATTTGAAGAGAATTTCAAGAGCTATGGAAAAAGGCCTATCTCAATTATTTCCCGAGATATTATTTTAAATAAGTGGATAATAGTACTGCTTTCCAACTGATATAACTTTTTCTGCTGATACTTTAGCAATATGCTTCCGAATGGAAGTGATACAGCTTTTTTTCAAATCATCATCGAAATATCAAATTTCGAAGAAATTTATTGAAACGCCAATAACTCGAGAACTAATATATAGGAAAGAGTGGGGCAAAATGGACACTGTAATGGAATGGTTAGAGATGGATTTTTGTTGATGATTCTATTGAAAAGCTGAGGAAATTTTAGGCAGAAACCGAGTGTCAGATGTATTTTTCTAGATTTTTTTGAAAATTCTATATTTTTCGGCATTTTTGAGGGGTGAAATGAATTTTCAATCACTTCAGAAAGCCTTTCTTTTTTTTTTAATTTTCAGTTTTTTGCTAATATCTCTGGTTCTATTGGTCGTGCCAATTAGGGAATGGTTTCAAATGAAAGGTGAGCGCATTTCCCATCGATTTATGGGGTTTTGAATTTAAAAATATGAATTTTTGGGATAGTTATAGGCCAAAAACTTTTTCACAAAACTGTTCCACAAAAATGCCCATAAATACCTCGAAAATTGATATTTTTAAATTGGAAACCCTATCAATCGATAGCAAATGATCTCACCTTCCACCTTCCATTGGAATTTTTGTGCTACGACAAATAAAACCGAAGATATCCTCAAAAAACTGGAAGTTTTCAAAAAAAAGGGAGGGTTTGACTCCTCTAGAATGCTCAAAAAAGTCAAAATCGCCAAGAATTCAAAAAAATTCATTCCGGGACTCGTTTCCCCTCTCAAATTCCCTCAGCTTTCCAGTGGAATCATCAAAAACAATCTATCGCCAATATTTCTCATAATTTCAAGAGTTTTCCATGACATTTGCCTAAAAATTTAAATGTGTCCATTTGACCCCTGATGTTCATTTCGCCCCACCTTCCCCTATGTGTATAAATGACATCAGTTGAATAGTTTTCAGAAATTCCATTAAAAATTGATTTTTGAAAAATGGACATATCTCAAAAAGTACCGATGGAATTCTCTTGAAATAAATCTTAAAAAGTAGAATTCGTTCAGAGGAAGTTTTTCACAAAATATGAAATTTTTCTACAAAACCGTTTTGCTGTCATTAAGACTTTTATGTACTCACAGGCATACGCACATAAACAGATATGCGCTAAGAATGTTATTTAAATCAATAAAGATGTTATTTAAAGCCACTTTCCATTTCTCAAAAAATTCACTTTTTCCAAATATTTCCGATTTTATTAGCCATAGCTTGGAAATTCCGAATAGAGGTGAAAGGTGAGATCATTTTGATATGGTTTTATCAAATTCATCAGTGACAAATATCTATACTTGGATTACTTATGAGCATTTTTATAAAAATCTGTTTTTTCTCCATAAATACTTTGAAAATATACATTTTCTAATTGACAACTCCATAAATCATTTGCAAATCATCTCACTTCCCACCTTCATTCAGAATTTTCACGCTAAGCTCAATAAAACTAATGATACTTTCGAAAAAAAAAATTTCGAATTTTGTCTTTAAAATTTAACCAAAAAGTACATTTTTTCAACAATGACAAAAAATGATTTCTGACACATAAATTCCACCGAAAATTTCTCCGAATTCCCAATGGTATTACGAAAAATAATAAATTCTCAATATTTTTACTAATTTCCAATGTTTTTCATAATGTTGACATAAAAACTCAAACGTGTCTGTTTTACCCCACCTTACTCTCTAACTATCTTTCTCCCTCTCCTCTTTTTCTTCTCCATTAATTTCGTCAATTTTCGTCAAAAGTGAATTTTTTGAGAAATGGAAAGTGGCTCTTCAAATAATGAGCCAAAAAATTCAAATTTTCAAAAAACAAAATTCTGGGACTTATTTTTAACCTACTGTTTCCTCAGGTTTTCAATGCGATTATCAGAAAAATTTATCTCCAACAGTTTTATTCTCATGACTATCTCATCCCACTTATCCTCAATTGAAGTTTGCAATTTAAATGAAATAATAAAAAACTAATAAAATAATAGGAAAATAACGAATGTTGAAAAGTAAAAATAGCAGAATATTTCGTCAAGAAGAATTCGTAAAGGTGGATTTGGGTTACTGGACTTTTACATTCATGTTGCACGTCCCAACTAAGTATAGTTGTTCATCATTGTGTATTTGAGAACGAAATCTGTGAAAAATAACAAAAAGCATAGCTTGATTTGACCGTTGATACGCGTAAATCAGCGAAGCTTCAATGTATTTAGAGGAGTTTTTCTACACTGTTAAAAATTTCCATCTGAATTTCCCGTGCCAAATCACGGAAATTTTTAACAAGGTACATTTCTACTGAAATATCAGATAATCACGTTATTGAAAAATCAATACATCATCGATTTTCAAATAATTTCACGCCTGGATATCAATAAAATTGGTAAATTTCAGTTCAATTGTTTCTTGAAAATTCAGTAAAAATAGGAAAATTAAAAAAAAATGAAAATTCAAGTCATTTTGATTCTGAATATTCATGTTCAATTGAAAATTCAAGTAAATTGTAAATTTCCAAATTTTCATCTCAATTTTACTTAAAACTCATAGATTCCTTTGAATTTCTTCTGAAACCCACAGATTTCATAATAAATTTTCCCATTGACAAAAATTCAATATCACGTTTATGAAAATTCTCAACAAAATGTCTATGAAATTTCCATGTTTTTCTAACAGTGTACGTTGAAAATATCTTGAAAATTTCAACTTGGATCCATCTGAAACGCTTCTTCAGTTTCGTCCTCTACAGAAACATTCTTCGTGAGAATGATCTGTCAAGTGAATGTTCGCACTAAGAACTTTTTCATTTCGTTCTCTCACAGGAACGTTTCTTGAGAGCTTTTGCATTTCGTTCTCCCGTGCGATCGTTCTTACCGAGAACTTTTTGATTACATTCTCAAGCGAAATGTTCTCTGAGAATGTTTTCATTTCGCTCTTCCGTATGATCGTTCTTACCGAGAACTTTTCAATTTTGCTCTCTAGCGAAAACGTTCTCTGGGAACATTTTTATTATGCTCTTCCGTGCGATCGTTCTTTCCGAGAACTTTTTGATTTCGTTCTCGAGCGAAACGCTCTCTGAGATCGTTTTTATTTCGCTCTTCCGTGCGATCGCTCTCTTCGACAACGTTCTCACTCAATTCCTCGGTGGGAACGTTCTTTTCATTTCGTTCTTATTTCGTCCTCCCGTATGAACGTTCTTCGCATCCAGTTTTCATTTCGCTCCCGTTCTCGAAAAGTTCTTGAGAATGAAACGATAAAGAACGGTTTTCGATCCGTTCTTCTATTTCGTTCTTCCATTCTCTTATTTTCTATTAAAACAGAAAAAGTTGATTTTCTCCAACTATCTATTGAGAAAAAAAAAGGAAATCATAGGAATTTTCTACAAAAGAAAATTCCTATGATTTCCTTTCTTCAGGAGTCTTCTTTAAAAAAAAAATCAGAGTTACAGAAAAAATGCTCAAGTGAAAAGAAAACAATTTCGATGAAGAATCCAATGAAATTATTAATTTTAAATCCATAAAAATCTCGTGATTCTCTACAGAATCATAGTTAAAAATAATTTCACTTCCTTGCTATTGTGTACAGGGCATTTTTCAACTGTAATTATTTGAAGAGGAAGTCGCACAGTGGCAGTTGCACAATGCGAGAGTCACGTATTCAACAGATACGGCGTGAATAAGATTAATCTTGTTCCGAAATAATTGCAAGCTCTGCATCGTTACATAGAGTTCCGGTATTCCCCCTAGTCCATGAAAAGCCATGAGAACTCAGTAAACAACAAAATTAAATGAAAATAAGCCTTTGTCGGAAAAAAATCGGAAATTTGAATTAACAAAACAGGAAATTTCTTTTTTTTCAATTATTTTTTAAAAATATTTCGGAAAATAATGAAGATACGCCCTTTTCATCCTGATCTTTTTTTTCGAGAGAGATTTTCAAGAGCTACGAAAAAGGATTGATGTAAAAAAGGCTCCATCAGTTTCTGAGATATTATTCTGAAAAATAAAATAAAAATTTGGTAAAATGGGTAAAACAGAAAAAATTGTTTTTTTTTCCAACTTTTTTTTTGAAAATATCTCGGAAATTAAGCGAGGTAGGACGATTTTGTTTCAAGCCTTATTTGTAACTCTTAAAATTCTCTACAAAGACGGATTAGGATAAAAAGGACGTATCTCCATTAGTTTCCGAGAAATTTATTAAGAAACGAAGAGAGAAATTTAGTAAAAAAAGCGAAATACGAAAATTCTATTTTTCTCTTGACCTTATTTAGAAGATGTCTTGGAAACTAAGCGAGATAGAGTGATAATACTTGGATTCAATTTTGTAGCGAATTTTAAGAGGTACAAAAAAGATCTGAATCGAAATCACCCTATCTCGTTTAATTTCCGAGATATTATAAAAAAAAGAAGGGAAAAAATTTTAAAAAAAGATGAAGCCGGGAAAAAAGTTTTTACTCTTTTCAACTGTTTTCTGAAAATATCTCGAAAACTAATAGAGATAAGCTTTTTGTGCCTGAATCCTTTACTGTAGAGGATTTCAAGACCTAGAAAAAAGGATTCTAGCAGAATCGCCCTATCTCGCTTAGTTTCCAAGATATTCTCAAAAAAAAAGGACAAAAAAACAAATTCATCCAATTTTCCTTTAAATTTTACGAAATAATTCACTGAAAACCATATAATAAGAGCATTCCCTCCAATTATTTCCTCGGAAACTCCAATTTCCACGTGAATCCATTGAAACAGTTGACTGAATGAGCAAATGACGATGAAAAAAAAACCACAGCAAAATGATTGAACTCCCCACACATGACCCGAGAGAATTCATGTTCATTGACAGAGGAAAGAGGAAAAAAAATCAATATTTGACCAACTTTGCTGCTTATTTATTGAAAGAAATATATGGGACAATTGTGGCTTCAGCCTTTGTTACATTCCGCTTTTTTTCATATCGCAAAAATCTATCGATAATCAATATGAAAAAAATTGAGGAAAAAAAATTGAAAGGAAAAGAGTTTTTTTTTTAGATCCTCTTGAGAAACAATTTGAGGGGGAGGATGACGTTTTTGGTGCTGGTGAACCCCAGGGGCTTCGGAACTTGATGAAACATCCATGTTCATTCAAATTGACATTGACACGACTGTGACCTGACTAAAGGCCTCTGAAATACATTGGGTTTCATTGGACGAAATTGATGGGAGATTATTCTGAAAATGATAGATTATCGCTAATATTCTTTTTATCCTTAAGGATGAAAGAATGATTGACAGGTACAATCGGAAAAAAAGTTCATTTTTCGTATGTAATCGTAAATAACAAAGTTAAACAAGATAAATTTCTCAAAAATGATACAATAGGTATTTGAAGAATGCAGTGAGGAACAAAATGAGTCGTGAAAATAAGCAATTAAGTGAAAATTGAGAAATTTTGTATCATTCCCTCAATTTTACATTCTTTTCATTAATTTGAGATTTAAAGAAATCTAAAAAATGATACAAATCTTCCAGTTTTCAATTAATTTTCTTGTTTCGGGAGCTTATTTTAAATTCGTCGTTTTCGGCTCATTTTGCAACCTTACGCTTGTCAGAAAAGTACTTTTTTACCCATGGGGCTGGAAAAATAGGTTTCTAACCTCACTTTGCTTGGTTTGAAACGCATTTTTCCAGCACCCTTGGGCAAAAAAATACTATACGCACCATGGGTGGATAAAAATTAATTTCGACAAAATTTTCCTCCCGAGCGAAGCGAGGAAAACGGCGAAATTAACTTTTTTCCGCCCTAGGTGCGTAATGTACTATTACCGCACTTGTTAGGTAATGTACTTCTTTACACCTCGAGAGTAAGGAACCCACTTTACTCCCTCACTCCGCCCGGTCAGAAACATAGTTTATTCCCTTGGCAGAAAAAATAGCATGCACACCCCAAATGGAAAAACGTCAACCTCGACAAAAATTTGACACTCTTGCTTCACTGAGGAGGTAAAATTCAACATCTTCCCTCCTTAGGTGTGTAATATACTATTCTGACCAGTGTGAGGTTGCAAAACGAGCTACAGGCGATGAAATATTTCCCGCATATGTAAAGTACAGCATTTTATTGTAGCGTGTGTAAAGTGGTACTTTATGCACGGTGTACGATATAGTATATTACACACCTAGGGAAGAGAGAAATTAACCTCGAGAAATATTCGAGCAAATTTTTTCGGAGAGGTCTTCACTATTTAAAAAAAATCCGAATCATTTTGCCCCGATTTTCCTTATTTATTGACATGTTATGTCAGAATGATGATAACTGGTGACAAGATTTTTTAATTAATTGCGATTTAAAGAAGTATTTCTATGAATCCCAAATTAAACGAAAATCCCATCAACTAAATTTTTCCCTGTTTTAGTCCTAGCCTTTCGACCAATAGACTGGGATTAGGGAGTCGAAAGAAAAACACGTGTATTTTTAATAAACAACAATTTGAGTTATATTTTAACTATTTGCGCGATTTTACAAGAACATCAAAAACTTTTTGTCGACTAATTACTTTTATAGTTATTCTGATTCTATTTGTTTTTAAACTTCACTTTGAATTTAATTTAAACATATTTATGATTTAATTTCGAACTGATTTGAAATTGAATATGAGCAATACTTGTAATTATTCATTTAGTAATCAACTTTTAGAATGGTATTCAAATTCTTCTATTTCACTTTTTAACTGTTTTCTTCTTTTTCTTTTTTCTCATTTTCGTAGACTTAATCGGTTGACAATTGTAAAAGTAAGTAGACTTGACGGTTTCGGAGCTTAAACGTAACTAACTAAAAATTGAAAAGTTCTGTAGTCTTTTGGATTATTTTGAAGGCGTTTCCTTATTTCTTAAGGGAGAGGAGTCTAAGACCAATGACGTAACATTTGGGTCTTAGATTTTCCTCTTCAAAATGTTCTGGACCAATGCTTCAGGGCCACTCTATCCCCTCCACACTGTCTCGTCTTAATATCCTATATGTAAGGGAATACATGTTTTGCTTTGGGGAGGCCCGTTCTCCCCTCCACAAAATACCATTTTCTAACTTTCTCGAGAAAAAAAAACATCTGTTTCAAATAATTTCCGTTACATTTTCGTAGTTTCCAAAATTCTGAACACTTGTAGGAACGTCTGGATATTATCGCGATAGAATCTTTGAAAGAAGAGTATTCACAGGACCCTCTAGACCAGATGAGAGGGTCGTAAAAAGAAGAGAGACAGCGAGAGTGGGCCCGACGCCACTACGTCGTCTGTCCCTTGAGACCGTACATGGTTTCGCTTTTACTGGAATTTTCTCTTCGTTAACTTTTTGTTACGCGTTTTGAAATTCGAATCTCGTTCCAAAAACAAGAATTTTTAAAGTGAGACACTTGAGCAGACGGCACAGTGTCTCTAAAATTTATTGCTAGCCCACAGAAAACGTGGGAAAGCAACGAAAAATACTTTCAAAAAATGTATTCATTTCTTCGATATTTTAATATTTTTTATATCACTCACGCGGGTAAAATGACGCTTTACTTCGCTCTTTAGAGGTTGACAAGCGCTGTTTTATCCACTGAAACGTCTTACCCACCGTGTTCGACGAATGAGACTTTTAGCGAGGATAAAGCCCATTACCCACGCTGAAGCGTGCGGTAATGTCATTACCCACGTCTGCGGCGTGGGTAATGTCATCACCACACACTCCAGCATGGTTAATAGTCTTTATACACGCCAAAAATTTCATTCATCGAACACGATGAGTAAGACGTTTCAATGGATCAAAACAGCACTTGTCAACCTCTAAAGAGTAAGGTCAAGCTCCATTTCACACCGCATGTGAGTAATATAAAATTGTGTAGACCACTCGTGCGGGGCGCCGTACCCACTCGCACGTTTAAGCGCACTCGCTTTGCTCGTGCGCTCAAACCGTGCTCATGGGTAATACGGCGCTTCCCGCACTCGTTGTCTAATATACTATTTTGTCTATTTATTTATTTTAAATAAACGACTGACAAACGTCACAGACATTTATGAGTATTTATGGAAGTGCAATCAATGACTAGATCAAGAACACCTTTCGATTAATTGGATTGAAATGATGCTGGAACTGGTGGCGATCATGCGAAATGAGAGCAATGTAATTTTTTCTCTCATCTCAATTTTATGATTTACATTTTATACTCCAGTTATAAAAAATCGATCATTCAGAAAAGTGGAAGAGGGCCACGAGCTATTGTCGATTTGTCGATGCAAACAAGTACTACTGGTAGTGCCTGGTGCGAGAATACACCTGGGTAATAAAAATAACAATTCCTAGCAATAATAGAGGGGGGAGAGGGGGAGCACATTGTCAGCATGAAATTACATTGAGATTTGATATTCTTGGAGAGTGAGGGAGGGATAATAGCAAAAAACAATATTTCTTCAAGATTATTACTGGAGAATTGCATGAAACTGGGATTATATTGGTAGTTTTGATAGTATTTGCTATTATTAGATATTATTGGAGAGAGAAATTTGAGATGAAAATCTTCTAGAAAAATTCAGTTTTTGTAATTTTTTTCAAAAATTACGTTTTTTGTGTTGAAGATAGGATAAATTCTTTTTTTTTCTGGTTACTCAGTTTTTTGAAGATACATCATCTACCCACTTTCGCTGATTCAAAGGGTATTTCTCGTAATAAAAACCGTTCATCTCCATTTTTATTCGAGGAGATTTTATGAAATAGGAGAAACAAGATTGGCTGATGAAAAAATCCATGTTTTTATGTATCTTAGATTAACATACTGGAGAGACTGTGAAGGATTAATCTTATAAGTCTGTCCCTATGGCGAATTGAGAGACGATTTTTTTTGTAGTGCAAGACGATGACATTGGGAAGCTTTTGGAACCGGAATTTTGAGGGACGTCATATTTGGAGGAAAGATACGAAAAAGTGAGAATTTTCAAAAATGGAAAGGTTTTGACCCCAAATTCGTCCCCAAAAACTAGAATCTTCGGAAGATAAAAAATAAATTAATTCTGACACACGTTTTCCACCCGAAGTTCCCTTAGCTTTTCAATGAAATCGTCAAAAAAAATTCATCTCAACCCCTTCAATCAAAGTTCCCATTTCCTCCGATGCACTGCATCGAATGAAAACTCATCCCATATCCCAATGACGAAATGAAATTGACTTCACTTCTTAATGTCGACCCAGACAATTCAATTGTGGGTTCCAGTCGTCCGCTCAACTCGCATCCACTCCAAAGACCCCAGGAAATAACCAGCAATGAAATTACAGCTGCTTCCTACTGTTTACTGCTAAAATGTTGGCTTTAGGACCAAATGCACTTATGAAGCACTCTTGAAAAAAAAATAAGAATAAACAAGTGGATGATAGTATTGCTTCCGAACTGATGTAGTTTTTTCTGCTGATTCTTTAGCAATATGTTACCGAATGGAAGTGATACAACGTTTTTTCAAATCATCATCAGAATATCAAATTTTGAAGAAATTCATTAAAACACCAATAACTCGAGAACTAATCATGCAAATAAGCTCAAAATTCACAGGCATCTAACTGATACAATTCTCGAGATAATATATGAGTATAAATAACATCAGTTGAACAGTTCCCAGAAATTCCATTGAAAACTGATTTTCGAAAAATGGACATATCTCAGAAAGTATCGATCGAATCCTCTTGAAATAAAGCTTAAAAAATAGAGTTCGTCGAGAGGAAGTTTTCCAAAGAATATGCAATTTTTCTATAAAACCGTTTTGCTGTAATTGAGACTTTTATGCACACTCGGACATACACACACAGATATGCGCTGAAACTATCATTTTCTCTTTATTTAGATCATTTTAAGTATCTCCTATTAAGAAAATTATAATCAAGAATCCTGATTACATAGCTTGCATCTAAAAGCAAAAAGAAAAATAAGGAAGAAAAACAAAGAATTGTTCCACTCGACGAAAAAAAATTATATGAAAAAAAATGAGGTCAACAGAGGAAAAACACATTTAAAATGTATGCTAAACAATTTTCTCCAAATTAGAAAAAAAAAGAGAGAAAAATCTTTGACACGATTTGCACGAATAAGAAGAAAGAAAGGAGTGTACTTCACTCTACAAATAAAGGATTTCCTCTTGTGTTTCTTTTCTCTCTCTCAAAAAAAACACTTGGTGATTTTGGAGAATTTTGCAAATATATCCAAAAGCTTTTCTCTTCAATTCATGTGTTATTTGCTCAGTCATTCATTCATTCATTTGCTGATGATGAAATAAAAATAAGAGAGCGGGGAGAGGAGGGGGGGAAATACTCGAAAAATGGATTTCACTCCATCGTTAGATTTTTGAAGATATCTTGGAAACTAAGTGAGATGGAGCGATTTTACTCCAATCCTGTTTTGTAGCTCTAGAAATTTTCTACAAAACAGGATTCGTGCAAAATTATTCTACTTCGCTTGGTTACCGAGATATTTCGAAAAAAGTGGTCACAAAATCGATTTGTTGAAGAATTTTATATTCTTCGATAAATTGGGTCACTGCACTCGTTAATTCAGGCCAGACCTTAAATCTTCAGCAAATGCCATTCATCAATTCCTCTTGTAAGAATAACTATTCTTCTCGCTCATTTGGCTGGCCTTTTAAATGCAGCATTTGGCAGACTTTAAAAATAAAAAAAAGCGAATACTTGAGATTAAGTCTAGTGAAGGATTTAGTAAAATTTTGTAATGAACGTGCGGAAACATTTGACGATATTCAAGCCCTTTTTTTCTGGTGATAAATCATCGATGGAGCATTACAGCTCTATTGGAATCGAGCCAAGCGATAACGGCGCCACAAAACAGAGGGAAAAACATTGAAATTGAAGAAAAAGAGGCTTTTTCAATATTGAAAAAAAAAAAATTGCAAAAGTTTAAATGAAAAAGTTCTTCGAAGAGAAATATGTGATTATCATGAACGAAATATTTTATGAAACTTAACGAGATATACCCTTTTTATCCGAATCCTCATTCGTAAAAAATTCCAAAAAGCCACAAAAAAGGCTTACAATAATAAAAAGGGCGTATCTTTTTTAGTCACTCCTATAATTCTTCAAAAATTGAATGTTTTTGCTGTCGAATCATTTCGAATTAAAAAGGCGTAAGTGCTATGCTTATATACAGCACTTGCGCCCCTTCGTTTCTGAGGCAACGATTTTAATTTTTTGATAGTGAAAGAATTTTGAATTTTATAAAAAAATTAATGCAAATTATTTCAATGACCATCATTAAACGAACACAGAGATTCCAATTCTCGCAGAAAATCGCAAAAAATCTTCTGTAATTATCTGTTTTCTCATTAAGCTAGATATCATGATAATATACATGTCGTTTACCTTATTCATACCATTGCCCATTTTCACAGTGTTTAATAGCCCCTCGATGCACACTTGCTGTTAAGAATCTCTCGATGTCCACGTGATGATAGTACGATAACAATTAATCAATATTAAGCTCAATGAGCTAAACTGTTTACTCATCATCTTCATTCTCTTAATAAATTAAGGACTTGTGATTTTGCCCTGCAGGCATCATTGAATATCTGATGCTTCATTAGTGCTGGCATTGTCGTCAACATTGATTGAGTCAAAGTTCATTATCAGTTCAGCTGAAAAGAAAAAGATGATTGATTGTTAATAAAGCTCTCAAAATTTTCTACGGAAAAGGTCTCCATGAAAAGTTCTCGATCTCGCTTAGTTTCCGAAATCCTTTTGAAATACCGTTTTTCTATGAAGAAATTGAGTTTTTAAAGCTTTTTATGGTTTTTGAAAGGATCTTGGAAACTAAGCGACATAGAGGGATTTATGTAGATGCCTTTTTTAAAGTTTTTGAAATACTCTACAAAAAAGATTTCGACGAAAATTCCTCTATCTCGCTTAGTTTCCGAGGTTCTTTTGAAGAACTGTTTTTCCATGAATCATCGGTTTTTGAAGGTGTTTTATGTTTTTTTTTTGTTCAGACATTGGATAGCTTCGCTTTTGGAAGAGAATCAAGTACTAAAAACTTTTCCTGACTATAGCGCAACTGTTGAAATCAATATTTACTATAAAACACTCGTGACTGCGACATAACACGCGGTCATGGACAATGGCAATATCGATAATTGTCAAAAAAAAATTGAAATTTTCCACGTGTAATGTTATTTCATGGGATTATGAGTGGAATAGAGGTTTTATCAGGGTTTAATGTAATTTCTCATTTGAAAAATGACGATAATTATCAGGTGAGGTCACGTGGTATCGCTTAATCGAATTGTAGGCATTAATCCTTTATTAACTTGGAATTTCTCGCGGAATTATCACTGAAAAAGGTGAAATAGTCGAGTTTCTGACTTTTTTTTGGAAATATCTAGGCAATTAAGAGACATAGAGCGATTTTCCCCGAATTTTTTTCTGTAGCTCTTGAAATTCTCTACAAAAAAGGATTCCTGAAAGATCCCTCTATCTTGCTTAGTTTCCGAGTTATTCTCAAAAAAGAAGGGTAAAATCAGATAGAAGAGATAAAAATGGTAAAATTGTTTTACTTAGTTTTTTGAAAATATCTTTGAAATTAAGCGAGACATAGGGATTTCGTTCCTATCTTTATTTGTGGCCTTGAAAATTATCTTCAAAAAAGGATTCCGGTGACATGGCCCTATCTCGCTCAGTTTCCGAGATATCTTCAAAGAAATAATGGAAAAATCAACATTTTTTACTTTATTTTTCTGCAATTCAATTGAATGAGAAATTCCCACATTGTTCTTTATTCTCTTTCAATGCCTATTGATCCTTCTGGCATAACTAGGATCTTCATAAAATAATATGTTATCACACCTTGTCAATCATCACGAAAGCCCCAATAAAACGGAAATTACAAAATTGTCCCATATTATATTGATCCACATTTTTCTTTGTCCTCATGATTTGCGATTTTTCCGAGTTTTTTAAAAATTATTTTGGAATAAGATTCGAAATATTTTAAAAATTGTTTTGAGAAAAATGGCCTTTTTTCAAATTTTTCTCCGAATTAATAAAATCTTCCAAATCACTTAATTCAAATTTAAAAAATAGGAAATTATGAATATAGAATCAATATTTCGGGAAAATTTTCAGAAATTGAGATTAAATCGTCATTTTTCTATTAATACTTTAATTGTTAATAGAGATATTGGAAAAGTCATTAATAAAATTGAATTCTTGTGGAATCGCGACGTTTTGCTGAAAGGTCGACTGGAGAAACTGGCATTGTCCAGCGAAATGTCGAGATTTTACAATAATTTGATGTTGTTAATGACTTTTCCAATATCCCATTAACAATTTTTTTTCATTATTTCAACAACTTTTTCATTATCCCATTTCACAAATTTTTTCCTTTTTGCTTCCGAATGGAAGCATTTTTTGTGAATAAAAATGGCTTAATCGGTCGAGCATGAATTTTCCAAAAAAGGAAATTTATTTAATAAAAAAGAAAAATTTTGCCCAACGTTTCTGTCTCGAATCTGAGACCATCTTCAGGGGCTACAAAGAGTCTGTTGTTTGTTTGATGACAGAGAGATAAGAGCTAACAAACAAACAAACAACAGACTCTTTGTAGCCCCTGAAGATGGTCTCAGATTCGAGACAGAAACGTTGGGCAAAATTTTTCTTTTTTATTAAATAAATTTCCTTTTTTGGAAAATTCATGCTCGACCGATTAAGCCATTTTTATTCACAAAAAATTATTAAAACGGTCATACACATTAAAAATTTGAATGGAAGCATTGTAATCGTCATTTTTTTCGAGTTTGAGATTTCATCGGATTATAACTCCAAATGATCTGAAATGTCGGAAAAAAATATTTCTTTTCAAATGTCTGTGTGAATGTATGTGTGTGGGTTTGTGTGTATGTGTGTGATGACACATTCCATCACTTAATCCGGAAACGGCTGCATGTATCGATATGAAATTTGTAGGGTATATTCACTACGCGAGCGCAATGTTCTCCGCGAAATTTCAGCTAAATCGGTTCAATGGTTCTCGGAAAAAATTTTCAAGAAATCGTTTTTTCGAATTTTCTCAGCGAAAAATCAACTCACAGCATCTATCCTTCGCGAGGAGATGCGCACTGATAGGGCCCACTTTAAACCCCAAGGGTGACCAGTGCTCCGATTTTTCATTTTTTTGTTATATTTTTCTTACCGTGATTTTTGAAAAATCATTATTGAGATTACTTAAAAAATATTTCAGCTAGAGACTTCAAATTTGGTGTGTTTGTACATCTTATAAGTGCCAACATCGGCATTAAATCTCTGCGAAATTGACCCAACAGTTCCTGAGATATTTGCGGAAAACTTTTGGATGAGAGGAGAGTATATACACGGAACTGCTTGTCTGATTAGTACGAAGTTGAGCGGAAAATATCAATTTAGATGAGCATCACCAATCCTAAATATTTCAGATTTTTCAAAGGATTCTTCTATAAGAATGCTAATTTTTTTTTTCATAAAACCAAATTTTTCTAAATTTTTTTTAAAGAACCCTAGTATTTATTATTTTATCATTAGAAAGTAGATAATTTTTGCTAAAAAATAAGATCCTATTCATCCTGGTAGCATAACGAGAAGAACTTGAATAATTCCTGAAACCTAAACTCTAATTTCCAGATTTTTAATTTAAAGTGAATCTCATATTTATTCTGTACTATATACTATATTTATTATCCAAAGTCTTATTCAAAATAAAATCATAATCCAAAATAAAATAGTGAAAGAATCAAGTTTCCCTTGGGGTTCGAGGTTTTTCAATATCAAAATTGTTGCTTGATTTTCGTTTTCAAAGTTATGATAAATAAAGTGTTGAAAATCCATTCGGAAGCTTTATGCCATTTGCATTGGCATAATATTAAATGTTTTTCGTGATTAATTCTTCAATAGTGAAGACATCATAGAGTGAATAACGGAGGTTGAAATTTACGAAAAATGCCCGTAGGGTGAAGCGTCTGCTTGTTTTTCTAAGTCATCATAAATATTCTAATGATTCCGATTTTGTAATATTCTACCGATACTAAAACAATGTCCACGATAATAAATTGTTATTGAATCATATTACAAATATCCAATATTGTTGCGAGATTGACTGACGCTGTTCCGGCATCTAGGACTGTGATTGGAGAATCCTCAGATTTCAAATACCAATATTCCCGCCATTCATGTTTTCATGCAATTAATTGGATTAATCGTCGCTATTTGTCCGGTAACAGGTACTTTTTATGATTCAAAAAATTAATAGACACTCTGACGAAACAAGAATATATATAGTTATACGAGGAAAAAATATGTCTGCAATCAATGAATTGTTGGCACTAAAACTGAAACTGAATCCAGGCTTATGGAGTTCTCAATGTTAATTTAATTATTTTTCAAAAGCTGTTTTTGCCCCAATTTGTGTCCGGTAGCATGGTGTAAAGTAAATTTTAAAAAAATCTCCTTATACTACTCTATCGAGAGTGATCAAAAATTGAAAAGAAAAAATAGATTATCAGAACTATTTGGATATTCTTAAATCAGAAAAAAATGGAAAAGCATCTGAAAATAATTTTTTTCACGTTCCGTTCAATTTTTCTTCTTCTTCAACAGAAAATCAACCCCTTCAACTCCTTTTTTCCCACTTAGAACTCCACATATGAGTCAAGTTCCTGCGCAAACTTTCAGGCGATCGATTTTTCCCGCGAAAAAAAACAAAATCTGTGTGTGTGTGTGTGTGTGTGTGTGTGTGTGTGTGTGTGTGTGTGTGTGTGTGTGTGTGTGTGTGTGTGTGTGTGTGTGTGTGTGTGTGTGTGTGTGTGTGTGTGTGTGTGTGTGTGTGAAGAGATGAATGCAAACTGATTTCTGCCAAAACCAAAAAAAACAAGTAAAAGATGAGAGATAAAAAAGGAAGCCGCTTTATTTTTACAACGCGCGTTCGGTGAACGATTTTGTTTGTCTAGGTCACTGCAATACTTCGCTTTTGTGTTATATACGATATGCCTCACGTGCGCCAACACTTGTGGTAACTTGTTTACAAGGTATTATAATGTGTCACCGCGTAATTAGCCATTGAGGTCACCTAGGGATTCATTAAACATATGAAATCTATTCTTTCCGTATAAAACTTTGTAGTAGAAAACTTGAAGTTTCGAATTGATTGATTTTCCCTGTTTTTATCTCCATTAATTACCTCTAAATAAAAAAATTATTATGCTCTTTTTTAATGCGTCTGATTTCTCCTTTTTCCGTCATTTCATTAGTAGACCGAGGCTGTGTCCTCATTCATCTAATTGAAGTACACGAGTCTGTTTACACAAGAGTACGTTTCTTTTGATTCTGAGCTCGAGATTTATTGTGCAGTGTTTTGCAGATTTTTTTTCCTCTTTTTTTTATATCCAGTAAATTACAATTTTATTCACCCACAAAGTACCCATGTAGGGTTTCCCGACATCCACAGGGTGGCCAATGTTCGGGCCAAATTATTTTATACGATTTTGGGCAGTCGATCAAAGGCCAAAGTACGAAACAATATCGACGCCCCGATATTGGTTCCGCTAATAAGCCCGATATTCTTCCCAACGTCGAGCCCTGTATATTGGGATGGTGAGTTAGATCGTAACTCGGTTCTATATCGAGTAGCCGAATATCGGGAAACCTATATCTATCCAAAATCGCACGTAATTCGCGTAACCGAAGTTCGGCTGCTCTACTTTCGACGAGAATATTTCCAACAATAAGTTGATAATTTTTCTTTTTGATTAATTGTCATATTTTTTTATTTTCCAACATAACGATTGAAAAATCACGCCATAATTGATTTTCCTTCAATTATTCTTTTTGCTAATGATCAATTCGTGAACTAAATTTAGAAAAATATAAAAATAATGAATAAATGTGAAATAGAATAGATATAAAAATTGATCAAGAAAAAAATCTTCTCTTTCTGCCATCAAGTGATTCGATCATCAATAGAGGAAAAAATAATACTGAAATAAAACTTTAATTTTCAAAAATAGGGGAATTTTCTGTAAAAAAATGAAAATTCCATTACGAGAAATATGTAGTTTTGTTCCTCGGTTTTTACTTCATTTTTATTATATTCCTCTTAATAAAGATAGCCATATAAACAATATAAATATCGATATGAATTTAGACCAAATGATTTTTAGATTCATATAGACAGTACGATTCTGTCAAAGTCGAATAGAGTGATGGTCAAGTCGGCAGCGCGCAAGTTTCATCATCCAACGATCGAGGGTTCAAAACCGCCTGTGGGAACTAAAATTTGTAATGATAAAAATGACTTTGAAATGATTAACATTGAAATATAAATAATAAAAATACGAAATTACGGAATCTTAGAAAAAAAAATGATAATTTTCTTTTTATTTTGTGTTTAAAATTTGTTTTTATATTATTGAGCGTCTGTCGAGTTCGATATCGGACTCGATGTTGGGTGTATATCGTAGCGCTAAGTCGAAATTCGTCACATCGAATTTAGCCCGATGTAGGGCCGAACTCAAAACCCTATATCGGGTCGAAATCGGATGCGATGTACGCCCTATTTAGTTTTCGACTTCGGCCCGCTGTGACATGCCATTATTGGCTCGAAATTCGCACCAATCTAGTTACCCTATATCGAAACTCGGCAATTCGACATCGCCCCGAATTGCGGTCAATTTCGATTTCCTACATGGGTAGGGATCTTTCTATAATTTTCCCATTTTGTTAATACAAAAAAAAACCCTCCTTCTTCCTTTGTCTTTCTCTGGGAATATCTGAAGTGTACTATTGAGGATGAATTGAAATTGCCGGAGGGTGGGGCCCTATAAAAGCACGAATCTCGAAACTTCTTAAACTCATGCCAATGATACAAAACTTTTGTTGCATCCTCAACCAAATATGATTTATAGCAAATTGGATTCATCAAAGTTCACTTCGATCAATCAACATTGTAAAGATTTTTTTTTTCTAATAATTCATGAACAACATGATAAAAGAACTTGTCAACCGAACTTAGAAACCTCAAATATCAAGAACCTTTCAGTATTCAGGAATTTCTGGCCACGACGAACCCCTTAGCACTCAATGTCATTCATAAATTTGATAAAATATGTAATATTAGAATGCAATACCTTGTAAATCTATATATAATGTATAATTACAGAGTTATGTAAATAACCCTAACGGGTTCATACTACTTAATTTAAAAAAAACCTGATAGAGGCAGTTGGTAGGAAGTTGGCCACAAAGAGGAAAACAGAGACTAATGGTCTTAGAGGGATGGTGAATTTGGAAAATCAACCACATGAGCTTCTCTTGGCCAGTATAATTTTGGTTGTCTGTAGTAATACATCAAAACTGTGAGTTTTGTGTTAAATTTTGTTGCCACCACTGTGTGTGATTTTTTTTGGAAATCCAACTCTAAATGACTATTCACGATTTTTTTCATTCAAATTCCGTATGAAATGGATTGATGTTTTTTTTCGCTCCCTCTCGTTTTCATTCGTATGATGTATCTTCAGATTGATATTGTTCCACGCAAAGTGTAGAAGTTATTGACAAAAAAGATGGAAATAAAGTGCATTTTATAAGCCCTATGTGCAGAATGTACTTGTTTTCGTTATATTATGAAAGAAATTCTTCTTCTTTCATGGAAATTCATTTCCATGTTGTTGATAATTTATTTGAAGTATCAAGGAAATTCGGAAAGTTCTTCTAGAATTACAATACTAAAAGATTGTTAATTTGCGACTGAAGGCGTCAAGAGTAGTGCAATAACAAATAATTGAGTTTGTATTCATAAGGTATTTAATTCATCTGCAATATTGATGATTCTCAACATGAACCAGTTTAGGATTAATTTGACAAAGATTCTGATAATTTCTGATTCTGATATTTTGTTTTTCGTAATTTGTTCAATATATCTCAGAAAATAAGCGAGATAGAACGATTTTGATTCAAATCTCCTTAGTAGCTTCTCAAATTCGCTACAAAAATGGATTCCTTGTAACATCGCTTTATCTCGCTTAGTTTCCGAGATCTCGAAACTTCTTGAACTCATCCCGATTGATACAAAACTTTTGTTGCATCCTCAATCAAATATAATTTATAGTAAATTGGATTCATCGAACTTCATTTGGATCAATTACCATAGTACCGCCGATACTGTCCTAGTCGGTGGTTACAGTATCTCGTTTGAATCATGCAGTGTTTACACACTAGATAGCATTCCGAGTGAATAAGAGAGAGAAGAAAATATATAAAAAGTACAGTTTTCATAGTTATTCACTAATTACTACTATTACATGCTCGGAAGCTGCATCTTCAAGAGTTTAAAATGTTTCATACATCATTTTCTATCATTTCCTTTTTTTTAAATCCAAGACGGAACGATCAATTTTGTATAATATGATTTTAAAAAAAACGTCGACAAGTACGCGCCCCAATTTGATTGAAAAAAAAATATATGAAATGAGAATAGTACAAGTCCGGCGATCTACCTGTACATTCCTTTTTCAAATTAATTCATCATCCCATTATTTGGATACTAGATGAAATTGGCATTGTACAATGAATTTGAAAAATTGAATAGTAGAAAAATTAAACAAAAGAAACGTACTTGGTGTACCTGTAATCTGTGTCTTCATTTGGTACACCAAGTACGTTTCTTTTGTTTAATTTCTTTACTATTTAATTTTTCAAATTCATTGTACAATGCCAATTTCATCTAGTATCCGCATAATGAGATGATGAATTAATTTGAACAAGGAATGTACAGGTAGATCGCCGGACTTGTACTATTCTCATTTCATATATTTTTTTTCAATAAAATTGGGGCGCGAACTTGTCGACGTTTTTCTAAAACGCTCTAGCGTTTTTTTTTGCCATTTCACTTCTTTTTTTTATTTATAAATGAGCAATGTCATAGAGATGGATTAAATCGAATCCAGATGCGTGCTGATCGACTTGATTTGAAATTGCAATATGTCGAAAACTTTTGAAAATTTATCGAGACGTGAAATTTAGGAAAAAAATTAAGGAACAAAATGAGCAAAACCCCATTATCCTACGACTAGTTTCTGAAATATGATCTCTTTTAGGTCGTTTAGAAGAAAACTCTCTGCAATGAGAAATTTCCCAAAATTTGACCATTCATCATTTAAATAATAAAGAATGATCTGTCAAAATTTGAAATGATTTTGGAGCTTATTTTCCAAGAAGAAAAACTTTGAAGTTACGAGTTTTACACGTAGAGATATGGCAAGCCGATAAGCATAGTCCGGTATCTTTCTTAGCGCTCGCACGGTAACGTAGATTTCGTACTAACCTTTCTCATCTCTACGTGTAATTTCTTATAGGTCTCGCACGTCTTTGTCAAACTTTTCAGTAAAAAATTCATATCCCGGAAAATACAAGTCGTAGAAGAACGGGATTTTGCTCATTGTATTCGTTAATTCATCCAGTAAATTTTATTCACTGCATGTCTCGATAAATTTCCACTAGTTCTCGAGATATTTGCATTTGAAGCCAGGCGTGTTTGATGTTTACTGCGTGTGTTTGTGTAACGCATACTTCTACATAGTGTCGGTGAAGCACTAACACAGTTACAATGTCCCGAAGAAAGTTCGATTTGGAGAAGAATTCTGGCCAACGTTTTTTAATTAATAATAAAATATCGTTTTTTCAATTTTTTTTTTACATAAATTCGAAGATAATGGTAAAAGCAATATATTACCAGAAAATCATCTCACGAGATGGAATTTTGACTTTGGAAGAAATTATTGAAATTTTTCGAGTCGTATCTAGCCGTATAGGAGCGCGGTAGCCTTGCCTGGCAGGAAGTGTTTGGGCTCGTACTTGTCGAGACATGCTACCGCATCTCCTGATAAAATGTGCGATTTTCCATAAGGCTCAATGTTAAACTCATGAAATTTCAAGTGTCAATATCTATGACTCGTTCTCGCCAGCCATTCAAAAATTTAACTGGATTATGATCTTATCATAATTTACGAATGTGCCAAATTTCAGAATTTATTTCTTCATTTATTTCATGTTTTATGGAGACCCAACAGCCGAAGCCAAGATAGGATTAGAGTACGACCATAATACAAAAAATATATTAAAATTATTTTGAAAAAATGAATTTATAGGGGAGACCGGGGCCAAATGGGGTACGGGGGCATGTGCTTCAGAGTACCCCATTTTGCCCCGGTCTCCCCTATTAAATATATTTATAAAATATATCATATATATAATATTCTTTATATACCCAGGAAAAAATGTTTCGATCTGATTAGATCTAATTTGATCTGATCAGATCTGAACATTGTTTCCCGGGCATATATAATTCATATATATGTAATTAATAATAATAATATGCATACATAATAAATATTATATATAGGTATATATAAAATTCTGATCAATCTTTTTGCATAATTAGTGTACAATAGAAAAGAAGAGATTTATACTCAAAATTCATTCAATCATATGGCATTGCTATCGAAATGAATTGCCAAACTAGCGAACATTTCGATTTCTACCTCTTGAAATTCTCTACAAAGGATAAGAGACTCGCTACAAGAAGGGCGTATCTCCATCAGTTCCCGAGATATTCCACTGAGAACCAAAATGACTCAACTTGACTCGTTTCACCTCTTCGCAAAAGAAAAATCTCAAAAAATTTCAATTTCTTTCCTTTTTTTTCAACGAAATTACCTTAATTTGAAGATCGGAATTGGAAAATCGTCGACATGATGAAGATTATTCAAATGAAAAATCCTCCCTCCACTCTCATTGCTTTCCAAAGACTCAAAGAAACTCAAATCAACTGATTTTTCCCCTCTTTCACATGGAAAAATTAGAAAAAAAAATACCACAGAAGATTTACTCCAAAAATTGAAGCACTTTAGTCTCTTTCTCTGATCAAGTTCAATTATCATCAATTATTCAATTAGGAAAACTGTCTTCAGAAAATACGAAATGAACAAATGAAAAACACTGTCTCCGCTTTGACGTACACTTGACGACTCCTCGTGCCAGCAAACGGCTCGTGGGTGGATAGTCTCTAGTTCTGTGAAGGGGTGGGGGGTAGGTGCAAGGGGGTGGGAAGAGGGAGAAAGACATACAAAATTGCGCACGGTCCAGGTTGTTTCAGCAGCCCCTGTGTATGAGAGAAAGAGTTGCGCAGGCGCCGCTCGATACCACTAACCTCACTCTTTTCTTCCCCTCGTCAGGGAAACGTGCTTGCGAATCAAAATAATGAGATTTGAAAAAAGGAAGAAATTAGCGATTTAAGAATATCCAAGTAGTTCTGATAATCCATTTTTCCTCTTCAATTATTGGTCACTCTCGATGGAGTAGTCTGAGGAGATTTTTCTTAAATTTACTTTACACCATGCTACCGGACACAAATTGAGGCAAAAATAATTTTTGTAAAATAATTAAATTAAAATTAAGAACTCCATAAGCGTGGATTTAGTTCCAGTTTTACTGCAAACAATTCATTCGTTACAGATCTTTTTTCCCTTGTATAACTATATATATTCTTGTTTCATCAGAGTCTCTATTAATTTTTTGCATCATAAAAAGTACCTGTTACCGGACAAATAGCGACGATTAATCCAATTAATTGCATGAAAACATGAATGGCAGGAATATTGGTATTTGAAATCCGAGGATTCTCCAATCACAGTTCTAGATGCTGGAACAGCGTCAGTCAAATTCACAACAATAATGGATATTTGTAATATTATTTAATAACAATTCATTATCGTGAGCATTGTTTGAATATCGGTAAAATATGACAAAATCGGAATAATTACAATATTTATGATTTTTTTAGAAAATAAAAGAAAAAGAGTAGATCATTTGAACCTGCCACTAGGATATTACCTTAACTATACACGAGTTCACTGGGATACTACCTTAAAACCTAGCGTCTGTCTCTCTCTCTCCCTCTCGTACTCATGGGACCGGAAGTACATTTCCAGCGTTTCGTTCGCTCGCCACAGGAAAATGCTTTCCTCTAACAAACCACCGCGGTTTACTCCGGAAAATCTGGTTAAACAGAGGGATGAGGAGGGATGGGGAGGGGAAAGAGCAACTGTGTGGGTCGGAGAGGGGCGGCAGGGGGGAGGGGGTAGCTCAGTTCTTTATTAATCCTACTTCGACGAAATTAACGTGATTAGCGTGCACCTTAGAAATTGTTACAGGACAAGGTGACTTTTCGAATGCGGATGAACGTGATAATGCATACATCAGGTGCAAACTCAGTTATCTGTGGTGTCAGGTGAACGAGTTCGGTAGTGAAGAGATTGAGAGCCGGGAAATGTTGCGGTTGGTAAGTGGACTCGTTAACCGCTCGATAAAATAGAGGGGTTGGCATTTTTGCAAGAAAATTGTAGTTTCGGAGGCGGGAATTGTTTTGGATCGATTGAAATAATTTCGAAATGGATTATTTTCGTACTATAAAAAAAATATGATTAGTTTATAGGTTTTTTTAAGTTTTCTTTTCCTTAAGGAGTTTGGGGAGATAAGTCGAAAATATGGTGGAAAAATGAAAAAAATTGTAGATGAAGATAATAATATTTTGAATTTTCTCTCAAAATTTGAGAACCCTCCTGTATATAGTTTTTGAGAAAAAAATTGAGAAAATGTGTGCATTTAACATATGTTCAAATGGCAGCTCTGAGAAACTCCAACATAGCTCCCATATGAGATATGACAGAAAAAAAAAAAAAATTGTTCCCGATAGAGCAATTATCACTTATCATCACTTATAAATTTGGGGGACTTGGTGTATACCGTTTTCGAGAAACAATTAAAAATGTTTGTTAAAAATGACATTACTCGAAAAGTTCACGCGCGACGTCGCAACACTGCATATGAGACAAGTGGCGCGTAAATTTGAATGTCTGTGGCGCAAAGAATTACCAAGCATGCGATTTATTCGTTTGATTTTTACTTTCTTGAAGAATGAAAATTTATCCTACAGAACGGATGAGTGGTTACAGATTCATTATTATTATCAAGTAAAACTCATTTTTATATTATTTAATCAATTTAATTATTAGCACTCACAACATCCATTCTCTGTTTATCACTAGGAGGTTAGTTTGACTATACTGAACTGAGGCAACTGACATCTCAGTTCAACCAGCTTGTTAGATTGAAATTATTTTGCAGTCCAATGTTGCACGATTTACGCCTAAATAATTTTTTTTTTTTTTTAAATTATTTACACAATAACGAAATGAAAAATCAGTCTCCACGAGTTTTGAAAAATAGAAAAAAAAAAATTGCAAGAAGAATAGATGACAGAAATGATCAAATTCGATTTAATTTCGATATCGAATTTGTCAGTTTTTTGTCTTTCTAAAGTTGAAACCCTTCACGAATACAATAGACTTCCCTCCCGTCTCACCTCCCCTTACAATCCCTCCCCAAACTCCTTAAAAAATTTCATTAAGTTTTATTAATTCAAAGAAATTTGGGAAAAAATTCGGAAATACGGTCGAAAATAATGGAGATACGCCTTTTTTACTCTTATACTTTACTTGTAGATTAATGAAATTCTCTACAAGAAAAATTATTCCGGTAAAAAGGGCGTATCTCCATTATTTGTCGAGATATTTTACAAAAAGGACATCTTATTCTTATATGATAGTATTGCTTTCCAACTGATAAAGCTTTTTCTGCTGATACTTTAGCAATATGCTTCCAAATGGAAGTGATACAACTATTTTCAAACCATCATGAAAATATCAAATTTTGAAAAATTCATCAGAACGCCAATAATTCGAGAACTCATCATGCAAATAAGCTCAAAATTCACAGGCATCTAACTGATACAAATCTCGAGATAATATATGAGTATCAATGAAATCAGTTGAATAGTTTCCAGAAATTCCATTGAAAACTGATTTTCGAAAAATGGACATATCTCAAAAAGTATCGATCGAATTCTCTTGAAATAAAGCTCAAAAAATAGAGTTCATCGAGAGGAAATTTTCCAAAAAATATGAAATTTTTCTATAAAACCGTTTTGTTGGAATTGAGACTTTTATGCATACACCGACATACACAAACACACAGGAATTCGCTAAAAATATCATTTTCTCTCTATTTAGATTATTTTAAGTATCTTCTATTTTAAAAAAATTACAATGGAAAATTCTGATAATTACATAGCTTTCATTCGGAAGCAAAAATGAAAGATTGAATTCAAAGGGAAAAAGAAGAATATTTCATTTCAAAAAATGGTATTTTTTGTCTGAATTTATGACTTTTTACCAGAAACAATTGAAAAATTCATCATCACTAGTTTAATCAAGGAAATTCATGTGCTCTATTTCCCAATAGTGCTTCTTCCACAAATTCCGGATAATACTGGGCTCAAGTTATGAGATTGATGGCATCTCTGGGGACATTATAAAATCATTCGTTACTATAAATTCAAATTGACCCGCAAATAATTCCCACGAGAAGCCTACTCCCCATTTTATCAGGAATTAATTAAAAAAAATTAATTAACGACTTTTTCATAAAAATTCAATTTGTTTTTTAGGAAAAAGGAGAGAAAAAAACGTCAAAACTCTGGAAAAAATGGAAAATTTATTGGAGTCACTTGATAAAAAACATGAATACCGAATTCATTTAATTTTATCTTTTGGGGTCTTAATCTTCTTGTCGGGTGATGAGTAACAGATGAGAATTAATCCGAGAAGTACAAGTGAGGTTCCACACCACCAGAGCATTGTTGTGTTTTCCCCAAAAACGGCAAATCCAAGGAGTGCCTGAAAAAAAAAAAATTCAAATTTTTAAACAATGGGTCAAGTGTGTGGTTTTCTAGGTTTCTTAGGTTCTACAGGATGAAAATCGTGGAGAATATTTGAGATAGGGTATTATAAATGATTCAATTGAAGAGCTGAGGAAATTTGACATGGAAACCATATGTCGCATTGTTTTTGAGATTTTTTTTCGGAAATTCCAGGATTTTTGAAAAAATTGAGCCCATTTTTTCGACATTCCAAGGAAAAAAGAAAAATCACTTGTGGCATATGATTTCTACGTGCAATTTTCTCAGCTCTTCACTGGAAGCATCAGGAAAACTCTATCTCCCTCCATTTCATAGAAATCCTCCAATTTTTGTTCATAAATCTGAAAAAAATGTAGAGAATTGGGGAAAAAACTTCGAATAATCCCGTCTACGTATTTATACACGAAAAAAAATTAAATAGAACACTGAAAAATCAAGAAGATATACTTTCTTTTCTCTGTCTTTCTGAAAATAGCAGACATCTGAAAAAAAACAATAATAATTTGAGATTCAACCAGAATTGTGGAAATTCGTAGATTTCAAGATTTTTTTGAGATTTCTCGAGATTTTTCGTAAATTCAACATTTTCCACGAAAATTTCTCGAGATTTCTCTGAAATCGAACTCTGAAAATCCTCCTTTGCCACTTGAAACATTAAAAATCAGTTTAATCTTGAATAATTTGAGATTGAACCAGAAAAACTGCAAAATTCGGAGATTTCGAGATTTTTTAAAATAAAAATTAATTTTGTCCAAATTTGAAAATGGATATTTACATGCAGAAAATTCAAAAAACTGTAATTGCAGTTGATTTAATATTTCTTGTTATAATTATTGGTTTCAAAGAATCGAAACAGCTTTCAGTGCTGTGATAATTTTATTATTATAAAGGAAAAGACAAAAAATAGGGAAAAAACAATAGAACAGGTTCTTATTCATATTTTTATTCGTAATTACGTAATAAGTGGTATTATGAAGTGGATAAAGGCAGATTAAAGCAAACTAGTTTTGTTATATGATTATAATATGCCTTTCACTCGCTCTAGGCAAGTTTCGCGAAATTACATAGTCTGACTCGTATCAGTAACGAATAATGAAGTCGTGTTTAATGATAAAAATCTATTTTACTGCTTTTTTTCTATTTTCCTATTTTACTATAGGAAATGACGTAGTATCCTATTACTTATCATTTTCTTATTCCAATGAATTTTTCAAAGTAAGTTTTCCAGAAAAATAGGATAAATTGCCCTTTCCAATATTACGGAAACTAAACGAGATAGAGCGCTTTTGCACTACTCTTTTTTTATAGCTCTTGAAATTTTACAGTGAAAAAAGGCGTATCTTCATTGATTTTCAAAATATTATTAAAAAATAATACATGCTTTAAATATTATTGAAAAATTGATGTTATCTCATTAATTAGATCTAGAGCAAAAAGGGCGTATCTCCATTAGTTTCCGGAAAATTCGTTCAAAAATGATAAAGAATTTTTTTTTTTAAATTGATATTTGTTGGGAATGAAATAGAATACGTCTATTTTATTCTGTCAGTTTTTTTCAAAAATATGACGGAAATTGAGCGAGATAGAGCGATTTTCCCTGATCCTCTTTTGGAAATGTTTGAGATTCTTCACAAAAAAAAAGGATTGGGGTAAAGAAGGCGTATCTCCATCAATTCGACGGAGATTCCTAAAAAATAGATGTTCTCCCATTATTTTACAATTTATCCTATTTTTAATCATAAAATAATCTCAAATCAATATGCAATGGCGATAAAATGATGTAATCAAAGGAAGTGCAAATCTCACCGAACAAAAATAGTTTGTTGCAGCACTTGCTACTGTAGATGGTAAAGATGAACCGCAGCCTTGAAGACTACGCACAAAAAATGTGCATCCAGTTGTATTAAAAATCACCATAATTCCAAATAGAGTCAATTTCATTAGAATTTCTCCCTAAAAAGTCATTTAAAAAACTAATTTAAAAAAATTACTATTATTTCATGATGATAATAAAATTAGCAGACATCTGACAATTTTTCAAAAAACTGACGTTTTTTGGAAAAAAAAAAAACCTTCTGAACAAATAACATACTATAAAAAAAAAATATATTAAAAAAATTCGAACTTGTAATTTTTTTAATTTTCTACAAGTGCATATTTTTCTTTTTTTTAAAATTATTTATTTTTTAAACGAAAAAAATTATAATTGTTAAATATCTGCCATTTTCAGTATATATAATTTATTTTCGTCTTAAATAAAGAAAAAATACATATTGTCACCTTAGAAACGAAGGGGTGTAAGTGCTATGCTTATACATAGCACTTACGTCCTTTTCTTTCCAAGGAGAGAGTGTTATGTATAAACCTAGCACTTACGCCCCTTTTTTTCTAAGTCAACAATTGTTTTCTCCTCATTTATCGGCTTTTTTCATTCATCCAATATTTGAATTGCCGCAATTTTCCCGCCACTCACCGCTGATTCCATCTCCACACCGCCAGCAAGTTTACCGAATAAACTTCCCGTTGTCGCAAAAATTCCAGCAACAACACACAAATGTATAGAATTTCCCTTCAATTCTTCCATTTTTCTTTTCTATTTTTTAAATTAAAAAATCGTTCATTAATAAAATCGTCAATTAAATTAATTAACTTAGAATTTTAAAAACTCACTGCGTCAACTTTTTGCTTACAATCAAATTATAACCTAACCTTTAAATTACGAGAATGCATGTATTAGGGAAACGCGCATACGCAGATGTGACGTCATCTTTACGGCAGTTCTAACCCAGCCTGACACGAAAATATTTGAAATTTGTGTTTTTTGTGTGTTTCTGTTCATAAATCCGTTTGTTTACAAAAGTTCACTTTTTGCTCCGAATTTTTTGCACTGAGGAAAAAAAATTGTCAAGAAAATTTACTTAGTCGAAGAAAATTTACGTCACTCCAGAAAATTTCCATACATTTATATATATACATGTTTATATGTATATATATAGAGTTATGAAAATTGTGGATGTAAATTTCGTTAAGAGGCATTTTTTTTGCTACAAGAATTTTCTTTTCTTTTCAGCATTCGGCACTTTGTCCGAGAGGTTGAAGACATGTTTGAATGTGAGGTAAACTATATATATCAAGTGTAACGATTGTTTTTGAAAAAAGTGCAAAGACAATTGATGATAAAGTAGGGTCACACGATCAATAGATGGACGGTTTCTATTATCAAGGGTTAAATAAATGAATGATTCTTGTACTTTCCACGTCAATTCCTGATTATTACATTCATACAGACTTATGAAGTATTTATTACATATCGATTGATGGAAATTTAAAATCATACCACTGCAAATATGCAACTGTCTATCTATTGGGGGTTCAAGTTATTTTCCAGTTTTTCCTTGATTTTCTTTAATTATTTCTACATTATTCAAGTTTAATTGATTTTTAGTCGATTCACTGTATACTTTTCTGTACATCATTCTTTTCTGCAGCTTTTTAACCTGATTTGCCTGTTTCATATGAATTCATAAAGTCTAATATTTCCTTAAGGAGGAACATCAGCTTTCGACCTAAAACAAAAAACGCTTAGGTCAAAAGCTGATGTTCCTCCTTAACCGTCCATCTATTGGTAATGCTACCCTATAAGAAAGATGAAAGATGATTCTGAAATATTTTCAACAAACAAAATAATCGTTTGAAAATTTTACCATCATCTTTTCTTACCTCTTCAACAAAAGGGGGGGGGGGAGGAAGGTTGATGTTGAGAGTGATCATTCTCAACATCAACCCCCCCCCCTCCCCTCCTTCCCCGGAAACTGGGAGAACATTAATCACTTACGGAAGTCATAATAATTGATTTAATTAAATTAAACGGAAATTCCTAGACAACTCGGGGAAAACCTAAATAATTATATATATATGGCTGAAAAAGAAATCGAAATAGAAACAATTGTCGTTTTTCATCGTTTCGTGAAGATCAGGGGAATTTTTTTGTTCAAAAAAAAAAAAATTCAATTATTTAGGTGGTATTCAAGAGTACGGTCGATAAAACAGGAAACCATAAGAATTTGTCGATTTTTTTCAATCCATTGCTGATAATTCGGGGGAAATGGGGTTTAGTTTCCCCGGAAAAAGTGATTAAACTATTCGAAAGTCATATCTTCAGCTTGTGAATATCATTTTTCTTTCTCGAATTTTTTTTATATCAATCCCCTATCACATGCGTGAGATAGAGAGAGGCAAATAGTTACGACTACCTTCTAATCAAAATTTCTCAATAACTATACGGTGAATTGAATATTTTTTTCTTCTATTATTTAGTTAAAATGCTGTTCTCTTCGCCAATAATGTTTAACTAATGGGTCAACTGTGTGGTTTTCTAGGTTTCTTAGATTCTATAGGATGAAAATCGGGGGAAATACTTGAGATAGGGTATTACAGATGATTACATTGAAGAGCTGAGGAAATTTGATATGAAAACCATATGTCGCATTGTTTTTAAGATTTTTTTTTGAACATTCCAGGATTTTTTGAAAAAATGGAGCCAAAATTTTCGAAATTTCGAGAGAAAAAAACAAAAATAAATTGGGACACATGTTTTCTACATGAAATTTTCTCAGCTCTTCACTGGAAGCATCAAAAAAACTCTGTCTCCCTCCATTTCATAAAAATCCTTCACTTTTCGTTCCTAAATCTGAAAAAAATGTAGAGAATTGGGGAAAAAACTTCAAATAATCCCGTCCACGTATTTATACATAAAAAAAAATCCAACAATCCGAAATTCCACCTCCCCATCAACTTTTCACTCCAATAATTTTCGATTCTTTCATTATTTTGAACAATTTTTGGAGAATTGAATATTTTTTCCTTCTATCATTCACTTTTTACAGATTTTTCCATATTTGTCATTCTTTTTACGCAATTTTTTTTTCTTTTCAGATACAATATCATCCATCTTCAGTATTATACACAAACAATCGTCATTTTTCCACGGTTTCCTGAAAATGAACGGAATCTAGAGGAAGAAAAATTCAATTTTTATCATTATCATTATTTTTATTGTATGAAAAAAAAGAGGCAAGTGTGTGAGAAAGGGTGGCGCGCCAGTGATCATGCTTACAGGTAGTTTAAAAATGGCCGCCATCAGGTGAAAACCAATAAGCCCGTGTACGTTGGCATTTACAATAATCTGCCTCTATTATTTTCTTTAAAAATTCATTTTTTTGGTTTCTTTTACAGTTTTTAAGTGTCAGTGAAAATAAGGCTTTTCGGGTGGACGAGAGAATGGCGATTTTCTGTGACAACAAGTAGTTTCTCATTTATCAGAAAAAAAAATTTTCACCAATTTTTTCCAACCGTTTCGCATTTGGTGCAACATTCCACACGGTCACGACCAGAGACCAAGGGGGAGGAGAAGAGGGGGGATAAAAGAAACCAATACCGGATATAATAAATATAATAATTAGAACATGTGTTTTATCCAGTGAAATTCGGATATTTATGTGAGTATTCTTTTAGTACTTGCTTATTTATTTAATTTAATCTTTTTTAAAGGTTTTTTGGGATTTTGGGAATGCGCATGAGTTGAGGACCCTGACCTGTGGTATCCGAAAATTACGAGAATTTTTTTTTTTCGATTTTGAAAAAAACGTCGGTTTATTTTGGAATTTTTGAAATATGGGGATTTGTAAAGTTTTCTATTTAAGATAAAAGGGGAAAAAAGATTAATTTTCGCATAAATAATGGGATTTTTGTATTTTTTTGGGAATTTTCATTTTTTTCCGGATTTTGAAGGAAAAGGTCGGTTTATTTTAGGATTTTCGAAATATAGGAATTTGTAAAGTTTTTTCTTTAACAAAAAAAGGGAAAAACAAATGAATCTTCGAATAAATAAAGGGATTTTTGTATTTTTTGGGGAATTTCGTTATTCTTTCATTTTCATTTTCAATTATTTGAAATTCAGGGACTTTTAAATTTATTTCCCATTGGAATGAAAAAGGAGGGAAAAGGTCGAAATGAGAGGATTAATAGGATTTTCATTTTCTTTTGAATTCGACTGTTTTTTCAATTTTGAAGGAAAGGGGGAAAAGATGAATTTGGGATAAAATAAGAGGATTTTTTTGTTTTCATAAACTTCATTTTTTATCAATTCTGGGAAAAAACTAATTTTCAATAATTCAAAATATGTAAATTTTCGAATTTTTTTAATTACAAGAAAAGAGGAAGAGCTGCAATTGTAAAAAATAAGACGATCTTTTAGTTTTCTTTGAAACTTTAATTTTCTTCTCTAATTTTCAAAAAAAGATATAATTAATTGACTATTTTTTTCTTGAAATTTATGAATTTGTGAATTTACTTATTTAAAAAAAAGGAAAGAAAAAAGGGAATTGTGAAAAATAATGGGAATTTCGTTTTCTTTTCATCATCATTATTATTATTATTTTTATTATTATTATTTTTTTCTTTTGGATAAAAAGTTGGTGTAGTATATAACAAGTGAGATAAGAATTGATAATAATTCTTGATAAGTTCATTGATTACACAACACAACTTGGGAGAGTCTATTTTCTCCCTAGTTTGCACATTTTATTGAATTTGTAAATTGTTGATTTAATCGTGAATAATGAAGTTGATTATTATTTTTCATGGAGGGGATATTAATTATTTGAGAATTCAGGAAAAACATGTCAGTAGTGAAGAGGTAAAAAAATGGGGCAAAATGGATATTGCGATTATTTTTAATGAAATATCTCAGGAATTAATGGAGATACGCCTTTTTAGTCTCGTTCCTCTTCTTGTTAAAAATTTGAAGTACTGCAATAAAAAAATTGTACTGAAAAACAACGTATCTCGCTTACTTTCCGAGATATTCTAAGATATTTTCTCAATTTTTTAGCTTAAAAGGATTTCGACAAAATCGCCTTATCTCGTTGAGTTTCCTAAATATCTTGAATAAAGTAATTTAAAAACATTGAGAAAAAAACCAATGGACATACGCCTTTTTTTCTATTGCAATCCACTTTGATTGCAAAGTTCAAGATCTACGAAAAAGAAGATATAAAAATAAGAAGGGCGTATCTCCATTAGTTTCCGAGATATTCTCAAAAAAAGGACCCAACTAAGGAAAAACACCTGTTTTTTTTCAATTTTCTTTCCTCAATTAATTGAAAATTCTAATTTAATGAATTGACAATATTTTTACGCTTAAAATACAATTTATTCTATTTTTAAAAACAAAATGATTAATTCAAATTGAAAATCTCATTTAATAAATTGCAATTTTTTTTTTCACGTTCAAAACAAATTTCACTTTCTTTTTTTTTAATTCTTCGATTCATATTGAAAAATTCTGATTTAGTAGTTGACAATATTTTTTCGGTTTGAAATATACTTCTTTTTTTTTCTTCAATTTTTCAATTTTAGCTGAAAATTCTGAATTTAATAGATTGACAATATTTTTACTGTTAAAATAAACTTTTCTTTTAGAAAAGAATTCTTCAATTTGAATAAAAATTGAAATTTCTAATTTAATGAATTGGCAATGCTGTTTTTTTTTTTTTAATAAACCATTTTTTCGTTCCAATTCCTCAATTCAAATCGAAGATTCTGATTGGACAATTGAAAATATTTTTCTCTTTAAAATGAATAATTTTTTTTTCAATTTCTTCAATTCAAATTGAAAATTCTGATTTAATGAATTGGCAATATTTTCACGTCTAAATTAAATATCATTTTTTAAAAACAAATTCTTCAATTTAAGTGGATGATTCTTGTTTTTTTTCAGGAATTATCTCATGTAATAAAATTTCACCTGTCAGAGGCTTTAATTGTACAAATATGCTTCAAGTACACTTGTTGATGTGGCAAGACGCCATAGAGAGATTATACACTAAGTGAATATACCAAGAATCTGTTAACTGTTGCTAATTTATCGAGATGAAGCAGTTCTTTTTCACCGTTTCTGTTTTTTTTATAATTCTAATAATTTAGATTAGATGTGAATTAGAATTAAATTAAATTAAAAATGGAGAGTAGATTGTATTTTGGTCCAAAGGCACTCAGCAAACTCGCCAATAAAGCAAGTTTACATTCAGGTACTTCAATTAATCAATCACGTGACTTCATCAATATATCGTTAACTGATTGATTTTTAATTGAATTAAATTTTAATTTAATTCAAATATGTGAAAAAAAAAAATTTCTTGAGATTTTTTTTTTTGTTAAATTGATTTTTTTCTTTGAATTGTTTTTTGAGAATATCTCGGAAACTAAGCGAGATAGAGTGATTTTATTCTGGAGACGTTTTGGAGCTCTTGAGAGGCTCTACAAAAAAGAATTCCTGCAAAATTGCTCTATCTCGTTTAGTTTCCGAGATATTTGAAGAAAAAACACAAGAATTATGAATAAAATGAAGAAATACGAGTGAATTTGTTTTTTTCGAAAATATCTTGGAAAATAAGCGAGATAGAGCGATTTTGCTAAAGTCCTTTTTTGTATTTCTTGGAATTCTCTACAAAGCTGTCTTGAGATAGAAAAAGATAAAGCTAATTTACATTCAGGCACTTAAATTAATTAATTAATCACGTAACTTCGACGATATTCCATGAAAAGAGAAACGGAAAAACAAGTTTAATTGATAAATCGAGTGGATAGATGTAAATTTTATCGTTCGATGACAGGCGAAGCATTTGTGTAAATATTGAGAATTTTGAAAAAACCTGGAAGAATTTTTTGTGAAAATAAAAATATTTTTTTTTGTGGATTTCAATTTTTTTTTGTAAAAAAGGGAAAAGTGCAGTGATTTTTTGGGATTTTGTGAAGAAATGGTGAAGATTGGGGAATAATTGTGGAAATTTTTGTTAAAATTTCAAGATCTATAAAAAAGGTTTCAGACAAAATCGCTCTATCTCACTTAGTTTCCGAAATCTTTTCGAAAAACTTTAAAAAAAGAGAACGTATCTAATTTTACAATTTTTTTTCAATTTTTAAAAATATTTTGGAACGAATTCCTTTTCTTTTCTAGCTCTTGAAATTCTTCACAATAGTGAAGTCGTATTAATTTTGTATTATCTCGTTTAATTTCCGCGATAATCTCGTTATTTCCCTGGAAAATAGACTAACTCTGAATGATTTTTCCTCAGTGAAATTATTAATCAAATTTAGCCAGCAAATATGAACTTGCCATGTACAAATACGAAGAATTTGTCAATTAAACAATCACATCAACTCTTTGAAGATAAATATTTTTATTGTCTTTTCTTTCTTTTTTTCATTATAGGAGAGAGTGGGGCAAAATGGAGCGAAATGATTCAGAATTTTTTTTCGATGTCAAGACATCGTGAAAAAAATCGAAAAAAAAATGAAAACAAGTGGATAATAGTATTGCTTTCCAACTGATATAGCTTTGCTAAAGTATCTGCTGATACTTTTGCAATATGCTTCCGAATGAAAGTGATACAACTTTTTTTCAAACCATCATTGAAATATCATATTTTGAAGAAATTCATTAAAACGCCGATAACTCGAGAAACTAATCATGCAAATAAGCTCAAAATTCACAGGCATCTAACCGATACAAATCTCGAGATAATATAGGGGAGAGTGGGGCAAAAAAGACACTGTATTTTTTCGATTTTTTTTTTGAAAATTCGATATTTTCAGGCATTTTTGAGGGGTGAAAATACTTTCTTTTTTTTTTTTAATTTTCTATTATGGCAAATATCTTTGGTTCTAGTGTGCGTAGCAATTCGGGGCTGCTCTCAAATGAGAGGTGAGCTCATTTCCCATCGATTTATGAGGTTTTGAATCTAAAAATATCAATTTTTGGGATAGTGATAGGCCAAAAACTGTTTCCCAAAACTCTTCCACCAAAATGTCCATGAATACCTCGAAAATCGATATTTTCAAATTGGAAACCCTATGAATCGATGGCAAATGATCTCGTCTCTCACCTCCAATTGGAATTTTCACGCTACGACAAATAGAACCGAAGATATCCGCAAAAAACTGAAAATTAAAAAAAAAAAGGAGGGTTTTATCCGTCTAGAATGCTAAAAAACGTCAAAATCGACAAAAATTGAAAAAAAAACAAATTCCGGCACTTGTTTTCCCCTTAAAATTTCCTCAGATTTCCAATGGAATCATTAAAAACAATCAATCGCCATATTTTCTATTAATTTTAAGAGTTTTCCATAATATTTGCCTAAAAATTTAGATGTGTCTATTTCACCCCTGATGTCCATTTTGCCCCACCTTCTCCTATATGTATAAATAACATCAGTTGAATAGTTCCCGGAACTTCTATTAAAAACTGATTTTCGAATAATGGACATATCCCAAAAAGTACCGATCGGAGTCTCTTGAAATAAAGCTTAGAAAATAGAGTTCGCTGAGAGGAAGTTTTCTAAAAAATATGAAGTTTTTCTATAAAACCGTTTTGCTGTAATTGAGGCTTTTATGCGTACACACACACACACACACACACAGATATGCCATAAAAATATCATTTTATCTCTATTTAGATAATTTTAAGTGTCTTCTATTCAAAAAAATTACAATCAAAAATTCTGATGATTACATAGCTTCCATTTGGAAGCAAATAATGATTCAATATTCGAAAATTATTGCGATTTTTTCTCAAAATTTCTTTGTAGAAGCCTTCATCCACAGAAAGTGGATGCAAATTCATTTTCAATTCATTAATCCCCATGCCAAACCATTATCCATGTTTTTTTTTTTTTTTTTTTTTTTTAGTAAATGACTAATCGGAAAAATTTGAAAAGATTTGACAAGATGCTCCGATATTTGAAGTTTTTTAGTGAATTTTTTCAAATTTTTTCGAAAAGCCCTTCACTCTCAAAAAAAATTCCAAATCATTTTTAATCACTGGTCCATCTTGTCCCAGTTTCTTCCACGTAAAGATTACAAATTGTTTGATGAATAAATATTTTTATTGTCCCTATTCCAAATTTGTTCAAGCAGTAAAGTATAATTGCAAGAGCAACAAACACACAGCAATGGAGCATGCTGATCTTGTTGCTGAAATGGTCCATGTGGAGAGACTGACAACACAGGAGAGATTGCATTTAGCACGTCATCGTAGACTCCAACAGTTAAAAATTTGGAGACAAAGAGAGAAAGAATGGTTGAGACATCAAACTAGACACTCGAGTAACAAGAGAAGTATATTTTTTGATGACTCGGTGATGCTGCTGGAGGCTGCTGCACGTAATGACATTGATGAAGGTGATTATTTGAGAATTTAATTGATTTTCAATTAAATTATATTCGATTTAAAAAAATATGAGGGAGTTTTTGTTTTTTGAGAATATCTCCGAAATTAGAGAGATAGATCGATTTTGGATGAATTCTTCCTTGTAGCTCCTGAAATTCTCTAGAAAAGTGTTTGAGGGCAAAAAGGGCGTATCTCCATTAGTTTTCGAGATATTCTCAAGAAATAAGATATGATTTTTTATTTATTTTATTTTTAAAATATTTAGAAATTTTTTAATCTTTTTCTCTTCCTTTTTCATGAAATTAGTGAGAAGACTGTTAAAAAAAGGAGTTAATCCAGATTCGACTAATGAGGATGGATTAACTGCTCTTCATCAGTGCTGCATAGATGATAATGAAGAAATGATGAAATTATTGACTGAATTTGGTGCTAATGTTAATGCTGAGGACAGTGAAAAATGGACACCATTACATGCAGCAGCTACATGTGGTCATTTGCATTTAGTTAGATATCTCATTGCTGCTGGTGCTAATTTATTGGCTGTAAATGCTGATGGTAATATGCCTTATGACATTTGTGAGGATGAGAAAACACTGGACTGCATCGAAGGTAAATTCTTGATGTTTTCTATTATGAAAATTGGGAGAAATCCATGGAACTATTGGAGATAGGTTTTTCCTGATGATTTCATTGGAAAGCTGAGGAAATCTCACATAGAAATCATGTGCCAGAATTGATTTTTTTGAATTTTTTCAAAAATTTCGATTTTTTGGTCAAGATTTGAAGGTGAAATCTTTTTACTTTTTGAAAAATTCAACTTTTTCGGGGATTTCTCCGGTTCTATTGGTCGTACTGACCTGGAGCTAGTCTCAAATGGAAGGTGAGCTCATTTCCCATCGATTTATATAGTTGTAAAAAAAATTATCGATTTTTCAAATAGATAAGGAACAAAAGCTGATTTACAAAAAATGGCCTACAAGCAATTGAAAAATCGATTTAGAATCACATGAATCGATGGGAAATGAGCTCACCTTTCATTCAAGATCAACCCCAGGTCGCTACGACCAATAGAACCAGAGATATCCCCAAAAAAGTGAATTTTTCGATTTTCTAAATGTCGATCGAAAAATTTTAATTTTTCAAAGAAATCTATTTCGACAGATGTTTTCTGCCTAAAATTTCTTCAGCTTTCCAATAGAATCATCAGGAAATCTCTATCTCGAACCGCCTAATCGAAATACCATTTTCCCCAATTTAATTCGATCAATTTCAACAGGGGAAATGGCGAGTCGTGGAGTTACACAGGAGCTCATTGATGAGACACGTGCAGCAACAGAAATGCAGATGCTCGAGGATTTACAAAAAATTGCATCAGTTGGCGGAGATTTGGAGTACAAGGATCATCAAGGAGCTACCCCAGTACGTTAATCAAAATTCTATTTTTTTTGAACCCATTGAGAAAATCTTGGAAAATAGTGGAGATACGCTTTTTCTACTCAAATATTTTCGTCATATAGAGCGATTTTACCCTATTCTTCCCTTCTTTTTCATGAACAAACAATTGGATAATAGTATTGGTTTCCAACTGATATAGCTTTTTTTGCTGATACTTTAGCAATATGCTTCCGAATGGAAATGATACAACTTTTTTCGAAACATCATCGAAATATCAAATTTTGAAGAAATTCATTAAAACGCCAATAACTCCAGAACTAATCATGCAAATAAGCTCAAAATTCACAGGCATCTAACTGATACAAATCTCGAAATAATATATGAGTATAAATAACATCAGTTGAATAGTTTCCTTGAATAGTTTCCAGAAATTCCATTAAAAACTGATTTTCGAAAAATGGTCATATCTCAAAAAGTACCGATCGGATTCTCTTGGAATAAAGTTTAAAAACAGAGTTCGTCGAGAGGAGGTTTTCCAAAAAATATGAAAGTTTTCTATAAAACCGTTTTGCTGTAATCGAGACTTTTATGCACACACAGACATACACACACAGACATGTACTAAACATATCATTTTCTCTCCATTCAGATCATTTTAAGTATCTTCTATTTTTAAAAATTAATCAAAAGAGAATCAGGACAAAAAGGGCGTATCTCCATCATTTTCTGATATTTTTGAGAAAAATCATTGTCAAATAAGAAATTCTAATTATTTTCGTGATCATTATCCTTTTAGAGGTGTAAAAATGGCTTCATCGGTCTTGCTCAAAATTAGTCATTTATTTAAAATGAAAAAAATTTACAAATCCCAACGTTTCGATCTCATTCTGAGATCCTCATCAGGGGGTTAAAATACACTGTTGTTCATTGTGTATAGGTTATGTTTGTGATCATTATCCATAGATATCTCGGAAGATAAGCGAGATAGAGCAATTTTGAGAACTTCAAGGAAGGATTTTGGCAAAGTCGCTTTATCTCGTTAACTTTCCATGATATTTTCCAGACAAAATGAACAAAAAAATTGCATTATTTCTCTCTGTTTTCTTCTTTTTTGCTAGAAAAATTCATGAATTTGTTTTTCTTTTCAGCTTCACATATCAGCAGCCAATGGCTATCTTCGAGTCGTGGAGTTTCTGTTGGACCAGCACGTTTCAACAGACGTGGAAGACAACGACAAGTGGCAGCCAGTTCATGCTGCTGCTTGCTGGGGTCACGTATGTATCCCCCCTCCCCATTTATTCAATTATTCAAACGTGAATTTCATTAAGGTAATTCTAGTGGGAGGTTCAAATGATCGATTTTTTTTTTTCCTTTTAGTTATTATAAATTACTATAACTATTTCGATTTTTCAACATTTTACCAATACTAGAACGATATCCAAGATGATAAATTGCTATTAGATAATATCATGAATATTCAATATTGTTCCGCATTTGACTCACGATTTCCCAGTATCTAGGACTAGGATTGGAGGATCCTCGGATTTTAAATACCAAAATTGCCGCCATTGATTTTCTCATGTAATTACTTGCATTAATCGTCGTTATATGTCCGGTAACATGCATTTTTCATGATTTCAAAAATTAATAGACATTCTAACGAACAAAAAACATATAAAGCTGTATGAAGAAAAACTAGGCCTGTCATCATGAATTTTCGCAGTGAAACTGAAACTGAACCTCGTTTATGGAGTTTCAATGTTAATTCAATTATTTTCAAAAATCAATTTTGGCCTTAGTTGTCCGGTAACATGGGGCAAACTAAATTTTAACTAGGGGTGAGCAGTTACTCGCTCGCTATGCTACGCTTGCTCGCGAATAGAAAAGTGCGTTATTGCTGATTAGAAGGAATTAGTGAGAATGTATTGTGATGTGTGTGACTTTAAGCCGCACTAAGAACTTCCCGATAGTTTTTCTCACTTACTATTAGAAAATTTTTTGGGGTCAGTGCATAGACTCCACTTTTTGCGAAATTGAGAAAACTTTAATAATATATTTTTTTTTCTAAACTAAGAAAGTACTGTATCGATTTCAATCAAAAACTAATCAGATCGAATCTATATCGAGATGCTTCGATTGCCACATCGATCATCTCGATCGCGTTATTGATTAATGAGAAAACGCGAACGGAAAAATTGGTCATGCACACACACAGACATGATCGTGAAAACTATCAAAAAATGTTGAGGAGGTCCTAAAACATGGAGATCGATCGAAAAATGGATTTTCCACTTTCGGGGCCATTACATAAACTTCCCTTATCGGGAAGTTAAAAAAATCTCCTCATTCTATCGAAAGTGACCAAAATGGGAAAGGAAAAATCGATTGCCCGAACCACTAGGATTACCTCAAAGCCAGTAAATATTTATTTTACGGGATTAATTCAATTTTTTCAGCTTGAAGTACTCGAATTATTGGTGCAAAATGGTGCTGACCTGAATGCAAAAAACAAGCATGAAGAAACACCAGCTGGTAATGAGAACTATAAAATTAAATCGAGGGAATAATTACTTTTGAAATCTTGTGTACATTAAAATCATGAATCTCAAGAAAATTTGAAAATCCTTTCAAAGATATCTGAAAATTTGGAATTTTTAAAATCTCATAAAATCTGGAAATAAGTCTTGGAATCGGCCCCACAAACTAGAGAACTCCAATGGTGATTTCATGGAATCTCTGAAGTCTTTGAAATTTCATCCAACATAAATCGCGAAAATATCTGAAAAAAATCGATTTGTAGACTCGAAAAAAGCCACAGGAGATTTTTAATTTTGTTGAGCATTATTTTAATCAAATCTTGTATTTTTTATGTATTTTTGTTTCTACTATGGAATCTTGAAATCTCTTAGAATTCCCTGAAATCACTTGAATTCTCATAGAAATCTGTGAAATCTTCAGAAATCCATTGAAGTTTCATAGATTTCAAGAAATCTCATGAATTTCCATGAAGTCTCCTGAGAATTCGAGAATCTTTGAATTTTTGCAATTTGAAGTTCAGTGTACACAGATTTAAGGAGTGATTACCCTCGCTCCAATCAAATCATTAGAAAAATATTGAAAAATTTCAATTTCTGAGGTTTTTTAGATAATTTTGAATCAATAATTTTAATAATTCTTTTTTTATCATTCTTCTCAGATATTTGCGAGGATCCAGAGATCAGGGAACGAATAGTGGAGTTGAAAACAGAACAGGAGAGCAAAAAACTTCGAGAAGCACAAAGCAGAAGAATTCGTAGATCCCAAAGCATAAATACGAGAACACAGAGTGTTAGAAGAACGTCAATCAGAGATAAAGTACTTACGACCAAAAAAGATGCACAAGAAGAGGCGAGACTCAGGATACAAGCTCAACAGGTAATATCCTTGAAAAAATTCTTATTTTAATTAAAAAAACGTAATTAATTCGGAAATAAAAGTGGATAAATCGATTTTTTTTGTTCTTTTTTTAAGAATATCTCGGAAATCAAGGGAGATAGAGCGATTCTGTAAGAATTCTGTTTTGTAGAGAATTTTAAAAGCTACAAAAAAGGTTTCAGGCAAAATCGATCTATCTCTCTTAGTTTCCGAGATATTTTTCACAAGCAAATGACAAGAAAAAAAATCGAATAGGTTGTTTTGATTTTTTTGTGGTTTCTCAAGGATATCTCCGAAAGTAAGCGAGATAGAGCGATTTTTCTTCAATCCTTTTTTCTAGCTCTTCAAATTTTCTACAAAAAAAGATACATGCAAATTCGCTCCATCTCGCTTATTTTTCGAGATATCGTCAAAAGAATCCTGAAAAATCCCCAAAAAACAAATAAAAAGTAAGAAATTAATTAATTAATTGCATAAAAGTCAAGAATTTAATAAATAAATTCAAAAAAAAATCATTATCCATAATTTTTTCATTTCAGACTTATGCACCACCATCATCAACAGATCCACCAACATCAAATACAACAAATAATCAAGATAATAAATCAGATGATACTGATTCATCTGCATTAACATCATCAGTACGACGTGGACCAGAAGGAAAAGACAATGATTCATTTCTGCGTGAAGACGTTGACAAAGACACAGGTACAATTCGGGGCTTATTTTGCTTGCATTGGTTGTGGTTTTGTAGGACATTGTGGTAAGAGGTAGCTTCTGTGAGGTATTTTATTTTTTTTTTCTACAAATGAAAAAGAAAAAATCAATCATTTTTCAATTTAAAAAGGAAAAAGAAAGGATTTTTGACAAAAGAAATTTGTTTTTCACTAAAAAAAAAGGATTTTTTACTAGAGACAAAATTTTTTTGACTAAAAAAAGTATTTTTCACTGAAAAAAAATCGTATTTTTTCAATTTCGAAGAAAATGATATTTCTTGAATTCTTTAATTGAAAAAAAATGTATCAATTATCTTTCTTCTCTGCGAAGAAACATTAATTTCGATAATTAGTTGTGAGAATTCGATAAATTTTGATGAATAAAATACTCAAAATTTTTATTAACAACAGAAAATTGAGAAAAAAATGTAACTAATTTTATTTTACTATCATTAGTAGAATATTTTTATTTGTATATATATGTTTCTATAATTTTTCTATGTAATTTTCAAAAAAATCCATCACTCATTCACCTGCTCTCTTTTTTCTTTCTGTTCTGTTTCCATCAATAATGCCTGCGCCTACCCTTCGAAAAACACTTGAAAATAAACCAAAAAAACAAAAAATCCAAAAATTTTAAACAATTAACGAGGTCAGTTCTTTACGTAACTTTCTTATTTCTTTAAAATAACACTGAAGACTCTAATTAATGATTTTTCCTTTTTGATTAAAAAAAAAAAAGAAATGATGAAAAAAAAAACATTCTTCAATAATAATTGTAATGGAAATATTTATTTCCAAATTAATCTTCAGTGCGTATTCTTTTTTTTTAATTATAAAAATTTGATACTTTAGCATGTTTTTAAGAAAAAAGAAGAGAATCGGATTTATTCGTTGAGTAAATTAATTAATTAATTAATTTAAAAAAAAATTATTCTATTAATCACATTTTTTGCTTGTTTTTTCTGCAAAAAAGAATTTATCAAAAATTAAGACAATTTTCCTCGTAATATTTTTTCTTCCAACTTCATCAGCTTTAAGAGACTCGAGCTTAGATGTAAATATTAATTTTAGCTTTTTATTATCATGTGCATGAATAAATGATGAAAAAAAAAGAAGAAAAAAACTTCACTTTCTTTTTCTATAAAGTTAAAATTTTCTATAAAATTTTTTTTTCAAAGAAACTCTTTGCATGTTCACTTCAATCAATTCGCTTGAGATATTATTTTATTATTCATTGAAGAGAGAAATATTGTATATAGACATTTCTCCGGTGGAGTGGGGAAGAAAAATGTGTCAATTTGATATTTTTCGATTTTTCTTCGATTTTTGCAAATTAGAGATTTTTTTTTGTGAAAAAAGTCGATTTTTTTGCTCTTTTTGATCAAATATCTCGGAAAATGATGGAGATACGCCCTTTTTATCCTCATCCTTTTTTGGAGCCCTTGAAATTTTCTACAAAAAAGAATTGATGCAAAATCGCTCTATCTCCCTCATTTTCCTCGATATTTCTGACAAAAAAGAAAAAAAAATAGATAGAAAAAAATCAATTAAAATTAAAAAAAAAAACTGTAATTTTTTGTAATTATTGAAAATTCTTCACCAATTTTTATGTTGTTGCCTAAGAATCAAAGAGGCGTAAGTCTTACGCGTATACATATGCACTTACGCCCCTTTGTTTCCAAGGCTGCTGATGTAATGTTTTTTTCTCCTTCGAATTTCGTAGAAATTTTATCTTTTTTCATCACAAAACAAAAACATTTGTTAAGTAATAGTAATTATTGATAAATAAAAAAATAATTAATAACATTCTGTATATCTCGGCTGGCACAAGTGAGAATGGAAAAAAAATCAAATAATAATGACAATTATTATTTAGAAACAATGAGAAATGCAAGGAAAAATTCTGCATGAAAATTAAAATTAAAAAAATAAAAAACAATTAAATTTGATGATTTTGAGGAATTGAAGCAGGAATCTGACAATTTTTAGGGTTTTTTTGAATTTTTTCAACAAATAAATTATTTAAAACAAAAATCAAGAATGTGCCAAAGTCGAAGAATTTTTCAAAAAAGTGGAGAGGAAGGTGGGGTAAAACGGGCACATCTTAGTTTTGATGTTTTATATTATGAGAATCGTGAGAAATTGATGGAAATATTGGAGGTAAATTTTTTCTGATGATTCCATTGGAAAGCTGCGGAAATTTCCGATGAAAATCATGTGCCAGAATTGATTTTTTTGAATTTTTTCAAAAATTTTGATTTTTTGGTCAAGATGGGAAGGTGAACTCCTTTTACTTTTTGAAAAATTTCATTTTTTCGGGGATTTCTCTGGTTCTATTGGTCGCAGCGACCTGGAGCTGCTCACAAATGGAAGGTGAGCTCATTTCCCATCGATTTATGGTTGTAAAAAAATTATCGATTTTTCAAATAGATGAAGAGCGAAAACTGATTTCCGAAAAATGGCCGACAAGTAATGGAAAACTCGATAAAAAAAAATTTTGAACTACAAGAATCGATGGGAAATAGGCTCACCTTTCATCCCAATCAACCCCAGGTCGCTACGACCAATAGAACCCGAGATATCCCCAAAAAAGTGAATTTTTTCGATTGTCGAAATTTTGATCGAAACATTTCGATTTTTCAAAAAATTCAAAAAAATCAATTTCGACACATGTTTTCTGCCTAAAATTTCCTCAACTTTCCGATGCAATCATCAGAAAATCTCTATCTTCAACCCCCCGATCAAAATATCCATTTTGCCCCATATTCCCCAAAGCCCAACATTTTTCGAAATTTTTTTCAACGAGATAATTCATTTATCAAAGAAAAAAAAAGAGATGAAGAAAATCAAAAAAAATTGTCAGTTCCAAGCTAATCTCATCATTTCCATCGAAATTTAATTTTTAATTAAATTAATTAGTAACGAAATTTCTTTCAACCAAAAAAAAGGGTTCAGGGAAAAGAAAAATTGTGAGTGAATTAGATTAAATTACCGGAAGAATTGGAATATTATTATGGAATTTGACTTGGCAGTGACAGGGCCAGACTCGCCTGTTGGCAGCCAACAGCCGATATACACAGCTGAGACTGATGCTAATGGCAAGATCAACATACACGTGTCTGTAGTTTTCGTCAAATCGTTGTCCGATCTGAAGAAACAACGCTCCCAGAGTCGTCATACATCTCCAAATATTGATGCCAATGGAAATGGACCAGTACCTGTATCATCAAAAGCTGAAAGTGAGATAACTGTTGATGATTTTCATCGATTTTCCGGGAATACCAGCGACATCATATGCGATAATCAAACTGAGCAACGCTGTTGTATTCTCATGTGAGTTTTAAAAAAAAAATTTCTAGTTTTTTTTTTACAATTTTTCTTGTTGCATCGCTATTTTTCATGGAGGAGAAGAAATTAGTGAAAAAAAGGTAAAAATTCGGGTTTTTTCGCGGAATTCAAACGAGATACAGCGATTTTCAACGAGTAGAAATTAAAGTCTTCATTGGAATCGCTCTATCTCCCTTAGATTCCGTGATTTCTATGGAAAATTTGTTATAAAATGAAATAAATTTGGATTTTTATTTTCTTTTATTTCGGAAAATTAAGCTTTTTCAGTTTTTTTGGTCAATTCTTTGGGAATGTCGTGAAATTTGAGTGAGATAGAGCGATTCTTATCAAATGGACCAAAAGTCCTTATGGAAAGTGATCTATCTTGCTTAGATTCCTTGATTTTTATGGAGAAATTCGTTATAGAAGGAAATAAATTTGGACTTTTATTTTTTTTTATTTGGAAAAATTTAGCTTTTCCTTTTTTTTTGGTCAATTTTTTGGAGATTTAGTGGAATTTAAGCGAGATAGAGCGATTCTTATGAAATGGACAAGAAGTCCTTATGGGAAGTGATCTATCTTGCTTAGATTCCGAAATTTTCATTGAAATTTTGTTACACAAAATAAATTTGGATTTTTATTTTTTTTTATCTGGAAAAATTCATCTTTTTAATTTTTTTTGAGGCCAGTTTCTTCGAGAATATCGAGGAAATTAAGCGAGATAGAGCGATTCTTGCAAAATAGAATGAAATTCTTCGTGAGAGGTGCTCTATCTTGCTTAGATTTCGTGATTTCTATGAAAATTTGTTATAGAATAAAATGAATTTGGATATTTATTTTTATTATTTGGAAAAATTCATCTTTTTAATTTTTTTGGTCAGTTTGGTCAGTTTTGAAGAGATTGGGGAATCTAAGCGAGATAGAGCGATTTCAATTGAACATTTCTTAAAGAGAATTTTGAGAGCTACAAAAAAGGTTTCTATGAAAATCGCTCTATCTCGCTTAGATTCCGAGATATTTTTTTTTTAACTTGCCATACAATACAATTAATTCAATTCATTTATTTAGTATTTTTTCGTTAGTTCTTCAAGAATATCTTGGTAAATAATGGAGATACGCCCTCTTTATCCCAAGCCTATTTTGTAGCTCTTGAAGTTCTCTGACGAAAAAGCCTTAGCGTAAAGAGGGCGTATCTCCATTATTTCCCAAAATATTTGCCTCAAAAAATCCGCAGAAAAACAATTGATCTCTAGGATAAAATGACTAGAAATTTTTTTTACAAGTGAAAGACTCTTCGAAAAAATTTGAGAAGATACTGCAATATGTCTCGATTCTTGTCGAATTTTTTCAGAATGTTTCGTGGAGTGGCATCTTTTTTAAAAAAAATTTTCGATCATTTCACGTCTCACATCTACTTTTTATTCCATAAAAATATTGAAAATCCATTTTAAAAATCATTATTCTCATTTTTCCCCACTTTTTCACTATAAATTTCTTCAAACCCCATAAAAATATGATCTTCCAACTTGCATAATTTACCGTAAATGAAAAAAAAACGAAAAATATGTACCACTGTGCCGAATTCTTCGTCTAATATCGTAATTTTTAGAAAAGAAAAAAATCTGTATTTTTTCTCAATAAAAAAAAAAAAAATCTGTATTAGATTCAACGAAACAAAAGGGGCAAGTTACTTGTGATTTATTCAAATTGAAGATTGAAAAACTATTCAGAAGATTTTTCGACTTACTATTTATAACTGATAAAGTATTATTCCTTCTTGAATTAGTAGGAGAAAAAAAGAGAAAAGTTAAAAAAAAGAGAAAAGTTAGAAAAAAAAAGAGTAAAGATTTTTATAGTCTCAAAATAAATAATAGCTCATTTGTAAATAATATTTATTATTAAAATTCATTGATTCCTGCATCACAGCATGAAGATGCACTTTTTAAAAAAACAATTTAATTATAATTAATACGAGAGTAAGCATCACAATAATTTTTTCCCGTTCATTTGGATATTAAGCACAATTTAGAATAAAATGTTTAGCTTTTTTAATTTAATTTGCATGTAAATAATTTAAAATTTATTTATTTTCTCATTGTAAGTAGGTTATGTTGTTTGAATCAATTGTGTTATATATATTTTTATATTTGAAAATAAATTGTAATGATAGCTGATAAGCATGTTAATGTTCAAATTGAGTTTTCTCGATAATTTTATGTTTTTCGTTTTTAGAATTCAGCTGTGAAATTCCGGCGCAAAATGGATATTTCGATTGGGCGGTTTGAGATGGAAATTTTCTGATGATTCTATTGGCCAGCTGAGGAAATTTTAGGCGGAAAACATGTGTCGAAATTGATTTTCTTGAATTTTTTGAAAAATTGAAATTTTTCGATCGAAATTTCGAAAATCTAAAAAATTCACTTTTTTGAGGATATCTCTGGTTCGATTGGTCGCAGCAACCTGGGGTTGATCTTGAATGAAAGGTGAGCTCATTTCCCATCGATTCATGTAGTTCTAAATTTTTTTAATCGATTTTTCAATTACTTGTAGGCCATTTTTTGGAAATCAGTTTCTGCTCTTTATCTATTTGAAAAATCGATAATTTTTTTTACAACTATATTAATCGACGGGAAATGAGCTCACCTTCCATTTAAGACCAGCTCCAGTCACTGCGACCAATAGAGCCGGAGAAATTCCCGAAAAAGTGAAATTTTTAAAAAAATAAAAGGATTTCTACCTTCAAATCTTGACCAAAAAATCGAATTTTTGAAAAAATTCAAAAGAATCAATTCTGGCGCATGATTTCCACGGGAAATTTCCTCAGCTTTCCAATGGAATCATCAGAAAAAACCTATCTCCAACATTTCCATTAATTTCTCGCGATTTTCATAATATAAAACATCAGACTGAAACGTTTCCATTTCTTATCTTTCTTAATAAAAAAAAAAAAAAACGTAATAAATAAAATCGAGGTACTCACTTTCATTCTTTCATTGCTGAATTCAATTATCAAAATTCTATGTTTCCCTTGTATTTTCATTCTTTTTAATGTGTGTAGTGCTTGCTCTAAAATCTTTTTTTTATGTTTTTTTTCTTATCAAAAAAACAATTTCCGAAAAATCATGCAAGCCTATATTCTCTCCATTCGAGGATAAATTTCGGGTATAAATATTTAAAAAAAATTGCTCATTCATTATTACTTTAATCATAAATACGTAGTACTTAATGAAAAAAATAATAATTATTAAAAATAATTCTATGATCAATTTTATAGAAAAAAAAAATATGTTGACTCAGTGAGTCGTGAAAAAGCGTTGTGATTTATAGATGCGCGAAATGCATATTTTTTATAATTTTTATTGAAAAAAGAGACAAACTTAGTATTATATAGTAAATAATTGTCAACATCTTGCGATTGACGATTTTTTTTTTCCAAACCGAGGAGAAAAAATAATCGTTTGAGTTCTTTTGATAAATCTCGGTTTATTAATTCCATATTGTTACACTTTATTGTGATAATTCAGAAAAAAAAACAATGAGAATTTCATTTTTTCGAAAATTTGAGTTTACAAAATTTTATAAATTTTATTGAAAAACCGAAATATTCGTTTTTTTCCATCTTTTTTCGAAGATATCTCGGAAAATAATGGAGATACGCTCTTTTTCCCCGAGACACTTTTCCAGTTCTCGAAAGTCTCTACGAAACAGGTCTCGAGCAAGAAAGGCGTATCTCCATTAGTTTCCAATATATTCTCAAGAAAACGTAAAAAAAAATCTATTTCACTTTTTTTCAACCGATTTTTTTTTCAAAATATCTCGAAAACTATTGGTCCAAAATCGATCTTTCTATATCGTTTTCCGCCTCAAATTTTCCGTTCTTTTCAATGGAATTCACGAAATTCCGATAATCTATCAATTTTGATAACTCTAAAATTCGAAAAAATCTCATCTCAGACATAAGAATCACTTTAATTATACATTTATACGAATCTCGAATTAATAGCATTTATAAACTGATTTCTTGAATTCAAAAACACTTTTTCCAAAAGTCAAACTACAAATAATTCAATAATATTCAAAAAAAAAGGCAAATTTTTAAGTCTCAAATGTTAAAAAAAAAAATTAAAAATCAAATCTCAGTGTTTCCTAGTGTCTTTCCGTTTTCAATTAATCACTTAAATTGATGAAACAAAATATTCTTCCATTAAATCATTTATTCCTCTTCGTTTGTAGTATAATGAAAACTTTTTTATTAAAAAAGTTTTGAAGCTCACAATTACTACGTCTTATGCCAAATTATCAATTATCAAATAAGTATTGAACTTAATTCATTTTTTTTATATAAAAACTTTCATCAAATATTCTTTAAAATAATGATTTTTCATATAAATGTCATTCCAAATGTGTTTTTTCCACTTATTGGTGTGATTATTCGATCTTTAAAAAATATATTTTTCCTCGAATGAAAAATTGAAGTGAAAAGAGAAGCAAAATGCATCAATATTCAATAAAATAAATTATTCTTCAGTCATTAGAAATCAGAATTTTGAAAAAAATCATTTAAAACATGCATGAAAAATAGTTAATTAAGAAACGAATGAATCAGAGAGCATTTAAAATAGAAAGAAAGAAAAAGGAACAGAATTTATTATCATTAAAAATTAACAGAAGAGAAAAAAAAATGAGAAAAATGTCTAATTAATCGATTGTGAGAATTCATGACTTACCAATTGTACGAATTATAATTATTAGTTATTAATTTTCGTGGTAAACAGTAAAAGAATCAATTGAAAATCGTTAAAATCCAAAAAAAAAAATTAGTTAAAATTGGGAGAAAAAAATTAATTCTTCATATTTTTTTTCGAAAATTTTGAAAACCACGAAAATTTATCACTAATAAACTCATAGTACCGAATAAAATATTAACATTAAAAAATAAATAATAATAATTCACCAATGAAATGAGAAAATTGAATTTTCCATTAAAATATTTCTTTTTGAATTTTTTTATTTCTCATAAGATTTTTCCAAAAAATTAAATTGTAATGAAAAGATTCATTTTTCTCATCGAAAAACAATATAATTGACTGAGATTAACATTCCAAATGTTTATTTATAAAGATCACAATAAGTGAAGAAAACAATATTTAAAATTAATGAAAAAGAAAAAAAAAGTGAAAAAAAATCAAACTGTGTTTCTGTGAATCGAAATAATTTTGTGCTTTTTACAAAAAAAGGGTTTTTTTTCTTGTACTTACGAAATTATTAAATATTATATTTATGTACTGTATATATATATATATGCATACTAATATATTACATATCAAAAAGTTTATTATTATTTTTAATTTATTATTTTTTAATTTCTATTTCTTCACATCGAATGCAATTTATGCATTTTCTAATTAATTAGATTAGCAATGATTATTCAGTTACACGTAGTGAATTTAATTTATGGTACTGTATCCATGCCATTGACCTAGATTGTAGATTCTGTGCCACGCACATTAATGTGTACAAACGCTTTTATTAACAGAATTTTTTTATATTTTTTTAATCTTGATAAATTAATTATTATATTTTTATCATAATTAATCAAATTGACAATTAACAGAAAAAGTTTCTTATTAACAAAAAAATGTTTTTTTTTTTTTAAATTTACTTACATTCTGCATACATTAATTGTAACTTTTTTTATAATAATTAATCAAATTGACAATTTCTTTTTTTTCCAAATCGACAATTAACAGAAAAAAGTTTTTATCAACGAAAATATTTTTTTAAATTTACTTGAGTTCTGCATAAATTAATTATAGCTTTTCTTTATAATAATTGATCAAATTGACAATTTCTTTTTTTTCGTTTCAAATTGACAATTGGCCAAAAAAATTTTTTATTAACACAAGAATTTTCGCTTTTATTACTTAAATTCTCGATTAATTGATTAACTTTATTATCGTAATAGATGAAATTGACGTTTTTGTCATTATAATTATTCATTAATTCCAGGAAAATTGATTATGAACACGTTATCAGTGATTAATTGTTCTTTTAGCTCATGAAAAAAAAAATGAATTTTTTTATATATTCGTGGCAAACTAAGCGAGATAGAGTGATTTTTTCGAATTCTTCTTTGTAGCTTTTTGAATTCTCTACGAAAAAGGTTTTTCCTAAATTTCTGCTATCTTATTTATTTTCTGAGATTTTTGCACAAAATGAAAAACACAACAGAAGGTGAGTTTTTAGTTTTGATGTTTTATCTATTCATTTATATTGAAAATCGGGTGAAATTAGGAGAAATATTCGAGATAGAATTTTTCTGAGGATTCCATTGAAAAGCTGAGAAAATTTCCATTGAAAAACACATGTCAACTTAATTTTTGATAGCTTTTTGAAAATTCGACTTTTCTAGGGAAAAGTTGGGGGTTGTAACCTTTGCGAAATTGAAAAATTTCAATTTTTCGGAAATATCTCTGGTTCTATTGGTCGCAGTAACTTGGGACCGATCTTAAATGAAAGGTAAAATTATTTGCCATAAATTCATGTGGTTTTCAAATTTTTCTGTCGATTATTGAAAATAATGCGATGAAAAAACTTATTTTCATGAAATGAGCTATAAGTCACTGGAAAATCGATAAAAAAAAAATTTGAACCACATGAATCGATGGAAAATGACCTCACCTTTCATTTGAGATGGGTCCCAGGTCGCAGCGACAAATAGAACCGGAAATATCTCCGAAAAAGTGAGAATTTTCAAAAATGGAAAGGTTTGACCCCCAAATCGTCACCAAAACAGTAGAATCTTCAAAAAAATCAAAAAAATCAATTTTGACACATGTTTTCCACCCGAAATTTCCCCAGCTTTTCGATGGAATCATCAAAAACAATCCATTTCAACCACTTCCATCAAAATCTCCACTTTTCCCTATGGAAATAGAATTATTCTAAACAAACACAATTCGAATAATTCGTTAATTCAAGGGGGCTTGAAAATTTGAGGTATTTTCAGTTTTTTTTTGGAGGTCAAAATAATGTGCAAGATAATATGCAAACTTTCCAGGTATATTATAACACTCATGCTGCATACAAAAACATTTTTTTTTTTTAATTAAAAAATATTTTGATTATGTAAAAAATGGCACTGAACTCCCTCCGAAAAAATGGACCTTGGTGGCGGAATTGATTTCGACTTTAATATTCATCTGAGAAATAAAAATCAAGGGAATTCTCAATCAGTATGAGTGCAGTTATGACCGGGACTAAAATAAAAAAAAAGTTGAAAATTGACAGAATGACGCGCTTTCGAAACTTAAGTTCTCGAATTTTTTGTAGGACTTAAATTTCTAAAGCCCGTCATTCTGTCAAATTTCAACTTTTTTTTTATCCTAGTCCCGACCATAACTGCACTCATACTGATTAAGAATTTCCTTGGTTTTTATTTCTCAGATGAATAGAAAAGTCGAAATCAATCCCGCCACCAAGGTCCATTTCTTTGGAGGGGATCCTGCTTAGTGCCATTTTTTACATATATAAAAATTTTTTTTTAATTTCAAAAAAAATATTTTTGTATGCAGCATGAGTGTTATAAAATACCTGGAAAGTTTGCATATTATCGTACATTATTTTGACCTCCAAAAAAAAGAACTGAAAATATCTTAAATTTTCGAACGCTAGACCACTGAATTGAGGCATTCACCATCTCTTATTCTCTCTCATTCTCATGAGTCATTATCATTCCCTTTCATAATTCCCAACTAATCGAAACTAATTAATCAAAGGCATGCCAACACTTGTAGTAACACTAATTAACAATTTATCGTTTCCTCATAAATTCAACATTTTATTTACTAATTTCTTTTCTTCTAAATATCTCGAAAATTTACTGAAATACAAAAATTTTCACTTTTTCCTTTAGATTAAAAAAGTTGTCTTAAAAACTTTTTTTTAACAATTTTTAAAAATTCCCTCTAGATTTCAAGATATTCTTCAAAAAATTGATAAGAAATCTTAAAATAGTTTTATCAGTTGTATCAATCTGTCTTTGACCTTCTTTGCTGTCTGATAAATTTAATTATCCGTAATTTTCACTCTTTTTATCCAAAAATTATTATTTATTCTTTATAGATCAAAGACACTAAAGATAAATGTAAAAAAAAAATTATTTTTTTTTACACTTGTCTAGAAATTTTTTTTACACTTGTTTGAAAAAATTTTTATACTAGTTTCAAAAAATCGTAATTATATTTTCTTTACACTTGTTTAAAAAAGTCCTGATTACATTTTTTTACACTTGTTTGAAAAATAATTTTTACACACCCTTAAAAAAATTTGTAATTATTTTTTCTTCTATTTACACTCGTCTAAAATTTTTTTTACACTTTTCAAGAAAAAATTGTACTTATTTTTTTTTAAACTTGTGTAAAAAAACTTTTTTTGCACTTGTCTGAAAAACATTATTACAATTTTTCTTTTTTTTTTTCTCTTCTATTTAATGCATCTGAAATAATGATAATGATAACACGAAATAAATGGGATGCTGAGCGCACGAGACTCGTAGATTACATCAGAAAGATTCATCACAATTGTTTCGAGTGATCTCTTGAACCCATGGCAATTATCCATTTTCTGATGTAAGCACAAAGTTTGTTTGAATAACTCATAAAACACGTGTCAATCCATATCTTTATTATTATTGATTTTTTTTTTAAGAATTAATACTTTGTGAATTGTCCATTGATGTAATGATGCGATTAAATTTTACAAGATAAGATAGTGAATGAATTAGACGTAGTAAATTTTTCGGATGATGAGAAAAAAAGAAATGCCGAAAGATTTATCTCGGAAAGTAAGCGAGATCTTTGATGAAATTTTTTTTTTTCTCGAGAATTTATCGATTTTTTTAAATAGTTTTTTGGAAGGATCTCGGAAACTATGCGAGATAGAGCGATTTTACAAGAATCCTTTTTTGTAGAAAATTTGAAGAGCTAAAAAAAAAGGATTCAAGAAAAATCGCTCCATCTCGCTTAGTTTCTGAGATAATCTAAAAAAGCTAAAAAAATTAGGAAAAAACGAGAAATTCGAGAAAGAAGAAGAGAAAAAGAAGCATTTGTAAATAAATAATATCCATTGATGTGAATAGACCAATTAAATTTCATGATATTGATACAAATGATAAGATAATGAATGGATTAGACGTAATAAATTTTTGGGATTATATAAATTTCTCTGAAATTGTGTTGAATTCCGCTATTTACATGATGTCTGGTAATTTTTTGAAATTCCTTTTTGTTTCATTGGCTCAAATGATTTCTATTATTGAAATGGAGTAGATTAAAATTTAATTTTACGAATAATTTTTTTCAATAAAAAAAACATCTAATAAAAAAATAAATTTTAATAAATTTCATTGAATCAATAAATTAATGAATTTCAATGAATTTTATTAAAATTCATAACTTAATAAATCATTTGGAAATTAAATTCAATAAATCAATTGATGAGTTTATCAAATTAATAAAATGAATGAATTTAATGAATTTTCAGAAAAAATTTCTTCTTTTCTCTATTTTTCGTTGAAACAAAAAATTTCAGGAGAAAAATTGTCTCGTTTTTCATTTCATTTTTTTGGTATTATCAACTTAAGTGATTTTCAATCATAAAAGGGAAGTAGATTAAAATTCAACTTTACAGATAAGCTTTCATTTTTTTAATATTTTTCATTTCCTTTTTTTTTCACATAAAAATTATTTCCTTCTTCTTCTATTGCTCGATGAAATGCAAAAACTAGAGAAAAGAAATTATCTTCTATTTTTTTTTCTTTTTTATTGTTAAAATATAGTGATACAGATTCAATTGTAATTTTACAGATAATTTTCAATTTCTTTAGATTTTTTTCAAATTATTTCTTTTAAAAATGATTTACTCGTCTTTATCTTCCTCCTTAAAATGAGAAATCAGAAGAAAAAAAAATATTTCCCAATTTTTTTCATTTTTTTAGTGTCCTCAACTCAAATAATTTTCGTTATTAAATGAAAAATAATTAAAAACATAAATTTTTACATATACTTTTCAATTATTTCAAGATTTTTAATTATTATTATTTTTTTTTTCACAAATTATTCTCTACTTCTTCTCTTTTCCGTTAAAACGAGAAATTAAAGGAAAAAACAATTTCCTTTTTTTTCGTTTTTTCAGTGTAAGGAACTCGAATAATTTTCATTATTAATATATAGTAAAATAGATTAAAACATAATTTAACATATAATTTCCAATTATTTTAATATTTTTCATTAATTTTTTTTTTTCATAAATTATTCTCTACTTCTTCTCTTTCTCTTAAAAATGGCAAAATTGGAGGAGAGAAACCTGTTTATAATTGCGTTCGAGGATAATTTTTTGGATTTACCAGGAATTACAGTTTTTTACTTTTTTCGAGAGAGAAAGAGAGAGAGAGAAAACAAATGTAGCATGCCACGATGTTGAAGCGTGGAGGGCATTTCATTGTGGAGAGAGAATGAAAGAAGAAAAAGAAGAAGAAGAAGAGGAATCTTCGATTTCCCCCCTTCGTTAATTGTGTAACGAGGGGAAGGGGAATGGGTTTCATCAGACATAAAAAGTGGAGCGTGATACGATGATTATGGTCAGTCTCAATCATTCCTGTGTCAGTTCAGCTTGTGTGTTGCCGGAGTTGCACGAAGAATATTAATTTTTGAAAATTCAAGAAAGACTCAACGATAAAAAAAAGTTAATATTAATTGTGAGTAAAAAAAAATTTCGAGTTTTAATTTTTTCGATTTTTTAAAAATCTTATTTCTCTGTGAAGTTTTTTGGAAATTTAGTCAAATAGATGAATTTTTGAGGCAATTTTTTTTTAAATCAAAGTTTAGGGGAAACCGAGATAAATCAATTTTTTTAGTCGTTTTTCAGAATATGTAGGAAACTAAGCGAGATAGAGCGATTTTACCTGAATCCTTTTTTGTAGCTCTTGGAATTCTCTACAAAAAAGAATTCGTGTGAAATTGCTCTATCTCCCGTAGTTTCCCAGATATTCCCAATAAAAGATCACCAAAAGAAAAAAAAAATTCTCCCTTTTCACATCTCTAATTTTTTAATGAATCGTTTTTCAAAAAGATCTCGGAATTTAAGCGAGATAGGGCAATTTTATAGAAATTCTTCTTGGACTTCTTGCAATTCTCTCCAAAAAAGGATCCTTGCAGAATCGCTCTATCTCGCTTAGTTTCCAAGATATTCTCAATAATTCAACAAATTTTTTTTTTCTTTACAATTTACAACCAAATTTTTTTCGAAACAAATTAATTAACTTCTTTCTTTAAATATATAAAAATGATTTTCGATTTTTTCATTGCTCTAGACTTTCTTCAATTCCATCAGACAAACAAAAAAAAATATGCCAGGACAACTGGAAGAACAGAAAGTTAAACGTGCAACATTTGGTATGGGCTGTTTTTGGGCAGGTGACTCGCTATTTGGTGCAACAGAAGGTGTTCTAAGAACATGCGTTGGATATGCTGGTGGTACCAAGCCATTTCCAACATACAAAAACTTGTAAGTCATCAATTGACACAGAATTAACGATAGTTTCATTATTTTTTTGCTTCCGCATGGAAGCTATGTAATCATCAGAATTTTCGATTGTAATAGAGAGGAGATCTAAATAGAGAGGAGATCATATTTTCAGCGCATGTCTGTGTGTGCATAAAAGTCTCAATTACAGCAAAACGATTTTATAGAAAAATTTCATATTTTTTGGAAAACTTCCTCTCGACAAACTCTATTTTTTAAGCCTTATTTCAAAAGAATTCGATCGGTACTTTTTGAGATGTCCATTTTTCGAAAATCAGTTTCTAATGGAATTTCTAGAAACTATCCAACTGATGTTATTTATCCACGTAGGGGAAGTGGGGCAAAATGGACATCAGGGGTAAAATGGACACATCTAACTTTTTAGGCAAATATTATGGAAAACTCTTCAAATTAATAGAAATATTGGCGATGGATTGTTTTTAATGATTCCATTGGAAAGCTGAGGAAATTTTAAGGGGAAAACAAGTGCCGGAATTAATTTTTTTGAATTTTTGGTGATTTTGACTTTTTTGAGCAGTGAAGAGTGGTGAAAGCCTTCCTTTTTTTGAGAATTTTCAGTTTTTCGAGGATATCTTCGGTTTTATTTGTCGTAGCGTAAAAATTCCGACGGGAGGTGAAAGGTGAGATCATTTGCTATCGATTCATAGGGTTTTCAATCTGAAAATATCAATTTTCGACGTATTTATGGGCATTTTTGTGGAACAGTTTTGTGAAACAGTTTTTGGCCTATAACTATCCCAAACATTGATATTTTTGAATTCAAAACCCCATAAATCGATGGGAAATGAGCTCACCTTTTATTTGAGACCAGCCCTGAATTGGTACGCTTAATAGAACCAGAGATATTTGCAAAAAAATGAAAATTAAAAAAAAATTTACCCCTTAAAAATGTCGCAAAATATCGAATTTTCAAAAAAATCGAAAAAAATACGCCTGACACTCGTTTTCCAGCTGAAATTTCCTCAGCTTTTCAATAGAATCATCACAGTGTCCATTTTGCCCCACTCTCCCCCAATTATCTCGAGAGTTGGATCAGTTAGATGCTCGTCAATTTTGAGTTTATATTTGCATAATTAGTTCTCGAGTTATTGGCGTTTTAATGAATTTCTTCGAAATTTGATACTTCGATGATGGTTTGTAAAAAAGTTGTATAACTTTCATTCGGAAGCATATTGCTAACGTATCAGTGGAAAAAGCTGTATCTGTTGGAAAGCAATACTATTATCCGCTATTAAAAAAAAAAAACAAGCAGGCGCTTCACCCTATGGGCATTTTTCGTAAATTTCAACCTTCGTTATTCACTCTATGATGTCTTCACTATTGAAGAATTAATCGCGAAAAACATTTAATATTATGCCAATGCAATTGGCATAAAGCTTCCGAATGGATTTTCAACTCTTTACTTTTCATAACTTCGAAAATGAAAATCAAGCAACAATTTTGATATTGAAAAACCTCGGACCCTTAGCTTGTAGTCGAACTCAGAACCCTCCAGTGACGCGTCGGATATTCTTCCAACTGAGCTAGCGTGAGCTCCCAGAACTTCTTTCTCAAACTAATACAACCACCCTCCATTATACCGTCAATTGAAATGATACAAATTTCACAGTGAAAATTCCAAAATCCGAAATATTTAGGATCGGTGATGCTCATCTAAATTGATATTTTCCGCTCAACTTGGATGTAATCAGACGAGCAGTTCCGCGTATATACTCTCTTTTCATCCAAAGTTTTTCGCAAATATCTCAGGAACTGTTGGTTCAATTTCGCTGAGATTTAATACTGAAGTTGGCACTCATAAGATGTACAAACGCACGGAATTTGAAGTCTCTAGCTCAAATATTTCTTAAGCTATCGCAATAACAGCGATTTTTCGAGAATTACAGTAAAAAAATTATAATTAAAAAAAAAAAAAACGGAGCTCTGGTCACCTTTGGCGCTTAATGTGCGCCTTATCAGTGCGCATCTCCTCACGAAGGATAGATGCTGCGAGCTGATTTTTCGCTGAGAAAACTCAAAAACACGATTTTTTGATCATCCACTTTTTCTCGAGAACCATTGAACCGATTTCGCTGAAATTCAATAGCAAAGTTAACACTCATAAGATATACAAACACACCAAATTTGAAGTCTCTAGCTCTAATATTTTTTTAATTATCGCAATAACCGCGATTTTTCAAAAATCACAGTAAGAAAAATATAACAAAACAAGCAGGCGCTTCACCCTATGGGTATTTTTCGTAAATTTCAACCTTCGTTCTTCACTCTATAATGCCTTCCCTATTGAAGAAAAACATTTAATATTATGCCAATGCAATTGGCATAAAGCTTCCGAATGGATTATCAACTCTTTATTTTTCATAACTTTGAAAATGAAAATCAAGCAACATTTTGATATTGAAAAACCTCATAGTCAAAATAGCCTTTCCACGACTTGTAACATAATACACTACTTTTTCAGTTTGTATGCATAGGAAATGCCATACCTCACTTTAATGGTTTCATACCAAACGGAGTTAATCCAGATTTGATCACGGACTTCGAATAGCACGTTCATCATGCTCATCAAATTACTCGATTTGGGGAACTTGATATACCAGGCCGTGCAGTAATTGAAAGAGAAACTTGATTATTTTTTAACTATTTTATTTTGAATGATGATTTTCTTTCGAGTAAGACTTTGGATAATAAATAGAGTATATAGTACAGAATAAAAATGAGATTCATTTTAAATTAAAAATCTGGAAATTAGAGTTTAGGTTTCAGGAATTATTCAAGTTCTTCTCGTTATACTACCAGGATGAATAGGGTCTTATTTTTTAGCAAAAATTATCTACTTTCTAATGATAAAATAATGAATACTAGTGTTCATTTAAAGAAATTTAGAAAAATTTGATTTTATAAAAAAAAAATATGATTCTTGTAAAAGAATCCTTTGAAAAATCTGAAATATTTAGGATTGGTGATGCTCATCTAAATTGATATTTTCCGCTCAACTTGGATGTAATCAGACAAGCAGTTCCGTGTATATACTCTCTTTTCATCCAATAGTTTTTCGCAAATATCTCAGGAATTGTTGGGTCAATTTCGCTGAGATTTAATGCCGAAGTTGGTACTCATAAGATGTACAAACACACGAAATTTGAAGTCTCTAGCTCGAATACTTCTTCAGCTATCGCAATAACCGCGATTTTTCGAAAATTACAGTAAAAAAAATATAATAAATGAACCAAAAATCGGAGCACTGGTCACCCTTGGGGCTTAATGTGCGCCCTATCAGTGCGCATCTCCTCGCGGAGGATAGATGCTGTGAGTTGATTTTTCGCTGAGAAAATTCGAAAAAACTATTTCTATAAAATTCGCTTTTTCGCGAGAACTATTAAACCGATTTAGCTGAAATTTCGCGGAGAACATTGCGCCCGCGTAGTGAATATACCCTACAAATTTCATATCAATATATGCAGCCGTTTCCGAATAAAGTGATGCAATGTGTCATCACACACATATACACATACACACACACACACATACATACACACAGACATTTGAAAAAAATATTTTTTTCCGACATTTCAGATCATTTGGAGTCATAATCCGATGAAATCTGAAACTCGAAAAAAATGACGATTACAAAGCTTCCATTCGTAAGCAAAAAGAGAAATAGTTCAATGGAAAAATGTGAAATTTAATTAAAATCAATCAACTTTTTTTTTTGCTTCTTTTGCTTCTTCTTACAGAGGCGATCATACGGAGGTCATCGATATTGAGTACGATCCATCGGTCATTTCCTTCAATCAATTGCTGAGTTTGTTTTGGAACAATCACGAGTACGGTCTTACTACAAAGATTAAGGCGCAGGTACTTAATCATTTAATTAATTGTTTTTTCTTTCATATTTTAGAAAAGCGGTGAAATAGGATAAATAGTTTGAAAAATTTTTATTTTCAGGAATACTTCGGAGAATAAGCGAGATAGAGCGATTTTAGTCAAATATTTTTTTGGGAAGACAATTTCAAAAACTGCAACGAAGAATTTCGGTGAAACTGTGACCTATCTCGCTTAGTTTCCAAGATATTTTCAAAAAACTGACGAAAAAACAGACGTTCTCCGAATTTTTTCATCATTCTTTTTTTATTTCTTTTCTATATTTTCTTTTTTTTTTAAAATTATTGCAAATTATTGAAACAAAAAAATTGTCTCTAGGAATATTAATTTAAATATTTTAATTTTTGTTTATATTTTAATTTTTTTAATAATTATTGCAAATTATTGAAACAAAAAAATTGTCTTCAGAAATATTGATTCAATTTTTAAAATCCTTTTTATCCTTTGAATCCGTTCTTTGATAAATTTTATTCATCTCTAATCGAAAAAATTATGACTATTTTTTTTTTTTATTTCGAATTTCTCTGTTTGAAATGATGAATGACCTATCGATTCAATATCACGATTTATTGATCTCATTTAATCACTTCACTATTAAATTGACAAATAAATGATTCGCTGTTTTTTTCTTTCTATGCAGTATGCATCATTGATTCTATATCACGATGACGAGCAAAAGGCGATTGCAGAAAAATCTCGTGATCACGAACAACGCGAGCGTGATGAGCATTTGACGACAGAAATAAAGGCATTTGGAAAATTTTATCCCGCTGAAGAGTGAGTGATTTGCATTTGAATTTTCTATATTCTGAGAATATCCAAGTAGTTCTGATAATCTATTTTTGCTTTTCGATTTTTGGTCACTTTCGATGGAGTAGACTGAGGAGATTTTTTTAAAATTTACTTTACACCATGTTACCGGTCAAACAGCGACGATTAATCCAATTAATTACATGAAAACATGAATGGCGGGAATATTGGTATTTGAAATCCGAGGATTCTCCAATCACAGTCCTAGATGCTGGAAGAGCGTCAGTCGAATTCGTAACAAAATTGGATATTTGTGATATTATTTAATAACAATTTATTATCGTGGACATTGTTTTAACATCGGTAAAATATTACAAAATTGTAATAATTAGAATATTTATGATAATTCAAAAAAAAGTAGATTATTTGAACCTGTTACTTGGATCTCTATAATGAAATTTCGATAATTTAGAAATTTCGAAATTGAAACAGGCTAAGTTCATTTTTTTTTAACGAATATTTTATCAAAAATATCTCAGAAATTATGCGAGATAGCGCAATTTCGTCTCAATTCTTTTTTCGTATTTCTAAAATTCCCTCCAAAACCACCTTAGAGCAATCATTATGCGTTATCTCACTTAGTTTCTTATTTATAAATATCTTTATCAAAAAGATTCGTGAAAAAGCCAAAATTTTATTTTTTCACATCTTTCCAAACAATTCTGAGAAATCTTAAATATTAAAATAAAACTGGTTTTTAAAATGTGTTAATTTAAGAAAATTTTGGAAGATTTTTTATAAAAATTTCGAAAAAAAAATTTCAAAATTTCAAAAAAAAATTCAAATAATTTGGAAAATTCAGAAAAATCTCAAATATCAAAATACCAATGATTTTTTTTTCGGTCCCCAAATTTCGTAACAATCAATTCATTTAATCAGTATTAATCATTAAAAAATGACCTACTTTCATGGAATAATCGTCATTTCCAATCTTTTTAATGTAGTTATCATCAAAAATATCGTCTGCAATCGCATCCATGGATCTTGGAGTCTCTTGGACTTACAACTAGTGAGTTATTAAGAACATCATCAATTGCAGCTAAATTAAATGGATATGTTTCTGGTGCAACGAGTGTTGAACAATTCGAGAGTGACCCACTCTGCAAGAATCTCAATCAGAAGCAGTATCAGTATTTAAAGGAATGTGTTATCGAGAAGCAAGGAAGTGGACTTTACTGCTAGTATTTGAAGTAAAAGGAGAGAAGAAATGAATGATTATCAGCTTTTTCAAATAAAACGAGAAGATAACAGTTGACTCGCGTGATTCGATTGAAATTTTTTCAAGTATTCCGAAATTTTCATTAGTTTTTTGAGATTATCTTGGAAATTAAGCGGGATAGAGCGATTCGATTTTTGTAAACTGCTTTTTTAAGAAGAATTTCGGTAGCTACAGAAAAGAATTCTAGGAAAAAAGGTGTATCTCGTTAGTTTCCGAGATAGTTGAGAAAAACTTCCGAAAAAATGGAAACATTCTTCTGAAATTTTCGTGACATTGTTTTTTTTTCGATAAAATCTGTGACTCTAGTGATTCGATTTTCATCAGTTTTTTGAGAATATCTTGGAAACTAAGCGAGATGGATCGATTTTATTTCTTTTAATTGCTTTTGTGTAAAGATTTTTAGTAGCTACAAAAAAGAATTCTGGGGAAAAGGGTGTATCTCGCTTAGTTTCCGAGATATTTGAGAAAAACTGCCGGAAAAATAGCAATATTCTTAAATTTTCATGATTTTTTTTTCGAAATCTGATTCGTATAATTCGATGAAAAATTCTCAAGTATTCCGAAATTTTCATGTGTTTTTTGAAATTGTCTTGGAAACTAAGCGAGATGGAGCGATTCTATTTTTGTAAATGGCTTTTTTGTTAAGAACTTTAGTGGCTACAGAAAAGAATTCTAGGGAAAAGGGTGTATCTCGCTTGGTTTCCGAGATATTTGAGAAAAATGCCGAAAAATAGGCATTTTCTGGAATTCTTATGATTTTCCGCCCTTTTGATGAAATCTGTGACTCGAATGATGTTCCGTGCCATCCACGGGAAATTCCCCACAAATTCAGCTGCCTCTAGGATAATTTCAAACACAGTTTTTCCTCAATTGTTTGTTGTCAATAATTTTAAATATTTCTGGGTTTTTCCCACCCTCAATAAAATTCAGCACTCAACATCATCACCTAACCAGTCGAAGCACGCTTTGGGTCGTTTATGACTTTGTTAAGAATAGGACCCCCTGCCGTGTTTATGATTATTGCTTCTAATCCCTCTTAATTACTGTCCCTTCCCATGCTAATCCTGTGCAGCTGCTGGGATTAGTCATACCTCGCCCAGCCTAACGACCTGACGCCTCTCCCACTTTACCAATTTTCCCTCACCTCCAACCCTCTGGAAAGTTCCAAAATGTAACCAATCACAGCAATTTCCCTCTCCTCCTCACTAACTCGAAAACTGAAGAAGATTATGATTGGTTCGGCACCAATTTCACTTTTGTAAATATAAACCCGATAATTTAGAATTTAAGTCAGTTAACATTGTAGCTTCAGAGAAGAAACTTGTACAAATTAAAATAAAGGAAATAGTTATAGAAAACTATTGATTTGTACACACTCTCTCTCCAAAGTCTCCAAATCTCCGAACTACCTAGTTCCTTCATACATCCTTCTCACACATACAAATATCAAACAACTACACAAAGAATACTTCAGCGTGTAGTAACAGTCAAAAATATTAATCTGTGTAACAGACCGTTGGAATTTACAACTCCAAAGGATCTAAAACGATTTAATATTCATTCATCTGTACAAATGATTCGATTTTCATTATTTTCTCGAGAATATCTTGGAAACTAAGCGAGATAGAGCGATTTTATTTCTGTGAATGGCTTTTCTGTAGAGAATTTTAGTGACTGCAAAAATGAATTCTAGGAAAAAGTGCGTATCTCGCTTAGTTTTTGAGACATTTAAAAAAAACTACCGAAAGAAAAAACTTTATCTGAAATTTTTGAGTTTTTTTTCTCAATAAAATCTGCGACTCGAGTGATTTGATAAAACATTCTTAAGTTGTCCTAAAATAGATAATAGATTAGGATCATGAATTTCTTCTTATCGAGAGTCATTTCAGTATTTAGCATTATGTCCTTGAAAATTTTCATTTTTATTTAATTTTGAATATCTTGGAAAGTAAGCGAGATAGAGCGATTTTGGCTTGATTTCTTTTTTATGTGAAATTTCAAGTACTAGAAAATAATAATTAGGGGAAAAGCGCGTATCTCCATTATTTTTTGAAATTTTCTAGAAGAAAAATAGAGGATTTCTCTTTTATTTTAGAATATTTTTTGAAAAGTGACAAGAAAAAGGAATTATTCTTTAGTAGAGAATTTTAAGAGCTAGAAAAGAAAAATTCAGGTAAAAAAGGCGTATCTCAATCATTTTTCGAGATATTTTAGAAGAAATGGTTGAAAGAAAAGTGAAATTGTCGCTCGTAATAAAATATAATTTTTTTATTGAGGGAAAATGAGCGATTTTCATTGACACATTTTGATTGTGGGTAGTGGCTCGAGTCCACTTCTTATGACGCTTTTTCATGGACAATCATAATAAATTGTTATTTCCTCTTTACTTTGAGGACCTCGAGGATTTAGAGAAGAGGTATCAATCGATTTTTCATGTGAAAATCAAAACCTGTAGTTCGCATTGCCCTGAAGAGAATATAGGTACGGCCCCATGCAGACGATTTACGCTAACGTCTAGCGTTAAATCAGGTCAGTAGTAAGAACGAAGTGCGCGTCCTTAGCGAAAAGGGGCGTGGCTTCGCTATTGGGGGTGGGGAGTGACTGATGGCGGTCCCATTGTAGGGCCCTTCTAGGGTGCAGGTGTTCATCTGTAAGAGGGGTGACTAATGGGTTTTCCTTGCGTGGGAAAGATTTTTTCCGAAGGTGGGTGGCAGCGGGTGGGAAAGGAATTTTTGGGAAGATGGGTTTCTGAAGTGGGTGTCGGAAGGGGGGGGGAGAAATAGCGTAGAGGGAGGCGTATGAGGTGTCTGGGGAAAGGGGAGAACGTGGGGAGGTGGGTGGTGGGTGAATTTTGAGGATACTGAGGAAAATTTTTCCAAGTGGGTGGGAGGGGGGGGGGGGGCGGGGGAGGGTGGCGTGTGAGGTTTCAGGGGATAGGGTTAAAGAAGAAAATCATAAACAAATAAATATTTTTGAAATTGGCAAAATTTATTCAAATTAAATCTTAAAAGTAGGATACAATCAACTGTGGCTTAGCATATTGATTAAAATAAGATAACCCTCTACCAGACAAGTTCTGGAAGGTGTTTCTTGCATTACGATGCTTCCTCTTCATCTTAGAAGTGATAGATTTGAACATTTTGATAACTACACGATCGTTCCGTTTTGTATCATTTGTAAATAATCTATGAAAGGAGCGTAAGTCCCCATTATTGCGAAGCCAGTGAGGCATAACAATGCAGTACTGGCCGCAAACATCAGACGATATGTCTTGGAGTCTTTTTCCGCTCCATTCAAATATACGGCAATTTCGTCTAAGGATTTGAGCGATTCCTGAGTTGAAAGGTGGCATTCCGAAACTGTCGAAATAGACTCCGCGGCCATTGGGACCGAGATATATGGCCACTCAATGGGTTCCTGGCTGTGAGTGATTATCGGTGTTGACAATGATCGCACAAGGCCTCGTCCACGACCAGGGAACTCTGTCCGCAGGGTAGAATCCTCCGATGCCGACATTAGTAAATGGTAATGTTTTACGCAACTATAGAGTATTCATAAAAAAAGATCCACAGTTTGTAGCAATAGACCGTGCTGCTCAAAAGGATGCTCGTACCTTACTGTGATATATATTAAACCAAGATCACAATATATATAGATCTTTCTTTTTAACCGCTGTAGTCCATTATAACTTGTCTCGTCGAATCAATTTCTAATAAGTTGTCGTATTCAGCATATATAACACAATTCACATTGTTTGCTATTATGGCCGCGAAGCCAACTTCGAGACGCATACATCCGCTCTTTACAAGATTCCAATGTCTAGCGCAGCTTGCTGATAGATCCGGTGTTAAATCGAAGGCGAATAAGCAGTAACCGTCTGCATATGAAGAACGATTGATGCCATTGCCATGATCACTAAAGTGTGTCCCAGTTCCGGAGAATACGGTGTTGAACGCTTCAACTGATGCTGAAATATTTTCAGTGCATTTTGGTTGAAGGGGTTTCGTAGGTATCTATCACCCGTCAACGTTGAGACAAAGGAAATTGATACCGAAATTTTGAAAATTGAAAGGATTCTTCCTTTTTGTAGCATTGAAACCGGCATTTTCCACAAAGCCTAGGATTATTCTCATGGGTAATTGCCCTAAAATGACATTATCGATAGTTTCGCCGAGAATGCCACTATGAAGTACGAATGATTTTACTTCAACACGCGACATTGGATACTTGTTGCACTTTTGGAAGTAGGGATACGATAGATTGATTAACAGTCTTTCTTATAATTTGATTTATTGTTGAAATTAAAGTTGAAATAGACAAAAGGGAATAAAAGGCGCCTGTAACATGAATATAATTAATTACAAAAATATGCATGTGAATAGGCAACATGTGCTTACAATGAAAGAGTACAACATCAATGGACAAGTCCATATTTTGAGAGTTTACATACCTTTTACTCTTCAATATTAACAGACACAGACTAAGCGATTCTTTATCTCTCCACTGACCAATAACAGACATACGATTACTTACAATTAAAGTCAGACAAAAAGGATTAATTGTACTCTTTCTTGAAACACGTGACCGACCCAAGAGACGCTTTCTCTCCTTCTGAACCTTCTCTTAACTAATCTCAGTCGGTAAAGTAATTTACTTCAACACTCCTCCTTAATTACTTTACTTCGTAATTGTTTGAAGATTGTACATGGCAGTGGTTTTGTCAGAATGTCGGCTATCTGTTCAGCACTTGTCACATGTTCTAAGGTAATCGTGGATCCCAAATGTTCTTGAATGAATTTACGTGGAATTTCGATATGTTTCTTTCCTTTGGTGATTTTCCCCTCATGAGCATTTTGCAGCATACAGATTGCAGATCTATTATCAATACATAATGTTGTGGGATGACTCAAGTTTGTAATGCCGAGTTCTTTCCCTATTCGTCTAATCCAAGAAATATCGTCAATTGAGGATACAGCAGCTCGATATTCAGCTTCAGCTGTTGAGTTTGCTACATGTCTCTGTCTTTGTGCATACCATACAATGGGACCTCCTCTTAACACAAGTACTCCGCTCGTTGATTGACCAGTCTCTGAGTCTCCTCCATAGTCAGAATCAGTGTAAGCTACGAGCTGATTATCTCCGTTGAAGAAAATTCCAAATTGTGTTGTACCTCTTAAATATTGGAAAACACGCTTTACCATTTTCCAATGACTCATCATGGGCGCACTCATTTTTCTGCTGAGATAGTTTACTGCAAAACTAATATCTGGACGACTGATTGTAGCCAAATAAAGTAGACTGCCTATGGCTTCCCGATACAAATGTAAGTTGTCGAAAGGTTTATCATTTACCAAGTTTTCTTCATTAGTTGTCATACCACATTCCATTGGAGTAGATACAGAATTGGAGTTTTCAAATCTGAATCGTTTCAGAATTTTCTCGGTGTACTTTGGCTGACTTACAAAAATACCATTTGATTTTATTTTAATATCCATACCCAAGTATGACAGACAATTACTTGCTGCAGTATTAAACGTAATTTCAAATTCCTGATGCACTCTTCTCAAAATTTTAATCACTTCTTGTTCACTTTTTCCTGCAATTATACCATCATCAACGAATAGAATCAAGATAATGCTTTTATCTTTGTTGTAGTACACACATGGATCATCATCAGTGCTTTCAAACTCTAATGTTTTCAAGTGTGTTGTTATTCTTTCATTCCAATTCTTTGGTGATTGCTTTAGTCCATATAAACTTTTAAATAATTTGCAAACTCGTCCGGACCCATCATCAAATCCTTCTGGTTGATGCATGTATATATTCTCTTCTAATTCGCCATGTAAAAAAGCAGTCTTTACGTTAAAAGTCATTAATTTCATTTTATTAGATGCAGCAAGACTTAACAAAAGTCGAATAGATGCATGTCGAGCAACGGGGCTAAAGGTTTCGAAGTAATCTATACCTTTTTCTTGCTCAAACCCTCGCGCTACTAGCCTGGCCTTCAAAGTACCATCAGATTTTTGACGCAGAACCCAACGACAAGATAATGGTTTAACATCTTTCGGTGCATCTACTAATTTCCACGTATTCATCTCGACTAATAATTCATATTCATCGTGCATTGCTTTGTACCAATTTTTATCTTTTAATGCTTCAGACGTAGGTATATCTTCTACTTCATTTATCATCGCAAAGTTCGCTGTCCTCTTGGTCCAGTTCATTTCATAATCATCAAATCTTTTAGGCATTCTTAATTCACGACGACTCCGTAAATTCACATTTCCAGTTTGATTTGTGCTCTGAGTGCTCTCAGGTACTTCGATATTTTGATCTTCGCTTGAACTTTCAGACTCCAATGACTCAAACTCTGAGTCTTCTGACTCCTCTCCAGTAAGTTCCTTTTCTTCTTCATTTCCAGTTAAAGGTACTTGAAATTCTGTGCCACTCTGATCTGGTTGAGACTTTTCGTTGAAAATTACATTTCCTGAACTAATCACGTCATTTTTCTCACGAGAATAAATTCTGTAACTCGGTGAATCTAAGTCATATCCCACGAAAATTCCTTTTAGCGACTTTTTGCCCATTTTCGTTCGCTTATGATCTGGTAGTAAAGCGTAGCAGTCACATCCAAATGCTCTTAGTTTATTGATCTCAATCATACGTCCAAACCATAATTCAGCTGGTGACTTTTCTTTCTGTGAACTGGTACCTGTCTGATTAATTGTGAAAACTGCATAATTAATTGCTTCAGCCCATAAATTTTCATTTAAATCTTTGGCTTGAATTGCACTTCTGGCTGCCTCGACAATTGTACGCATTTCACGTTCTATTCGGCGATTTTGTTCTGGCGTGTAAGCATTGGATTTGCTGTGAAAAACTCCTAAATTATCTAACAGTTTCTTAGTTTCAGTATTTTTAATTTCTGTGCCATTATCAGATCTTAGATTTTTAACTTTTCTACCAAGTTGATTCTCTGCCAATTTTAAAAATGTGTCGAGTTTCGCAACTGCCTCATCTTTGCTCTTGAGAAAATACACTGTTCGATAGTGTGTGAAATCGTCCTTTAACAATAGAAAATACTTGGCTCCTCCCAAAGATCTAACGTCCATTTCACCCAGATCCACATGTATCAGATCCAGTGGTTGTGAAGCTACTTTAATATTTTTAGGATGGGACACTTTGTGTTGTTTTCCATACGCACACCCTTCACAAACATAATTGTCCCAGTCATCAATATACTTAACACCTTGTTTATCTAAGATATGTTTGACATACTTAATATTTTGATGTGCCATTCGTTCATGCCACTGTCTAATAGAAATACTAGCTAAACAATTTGTTGTACAGTCTGATTCATTGTTATTACTGTCTAAATTTTCCATACGAAACATCATTTTAAATAAATTTCCATCTCTCTTTGCTATTGCAACAATCTCACTTTGGTCTTTGGTCATGAAAACAGAATTTCTTGAGTCTGCCATCTGTGTATATCCTTTATCTAACATTTTTGTGACTGAAAATAAATTAAAGGGCATCTGTGGCGTGTGTAATACATTTTTCAATTCAACTTTATACCATCTGTCTCCATTAAAAGCTTCTACTTTAACATTACCTACACCAATACCTTCGATTCTGGTTGCATCACCAATTACGACCATCACAGGTTCTTTCAGTCTCACATAATCACTCATCCATTCTACATGTGAAGTCATATGTTGTGTCGCAGCACAGTCTTGATACCATAAACTATTACAATTTTGCTGAGAATTTATATACTTAATATTCGCAGCTGATAACCCGACCGTTATAAATGCTCGCCGAACGTCATTATTATTATTTGAATCACTCTCATCAGACTTCTTATTCTTATCTTTACAGTCTTTCGCGAAATGACCCTTTTTCTTACAAATATTGCAGCTGAAATTTTTCTTACAATACTCTAAATATTTGGCACATGGTTTGTTTCTACAGTCTTTCTTCATATGACCAGTCTTTCCACATTTGTAACATTCAATTTTCTGATTTGATTTTCTTGAATCATTTCCTGTCTGCTTAGATATTAACGCGCTTCGAGAGTTTTCACTGTCATCGTTACTTTCATTCAATCTGTCTTCTTCCAGACGTAAAAGCTCGAAGAGTTTATTTAAATTTTTATCAACGTTACTCATACATTCCCAAGAAGTTCGAAAATGATGGAGTTTGGGTGGCAGAACACTCAAAATTCTAGACATAACCCAACTCTCTTTAATTTGTTCTCCTTCAGCCGTTAATTTTTCTGCACATTGCTGAATTTCCATACAATTTTCGATGACTGATTTATTTTCATCATACTTATAACTAAAAAAAGATCTCTGCAAACTTTCAACTGTAATATCTGACTTTTTCGCGTATAACATCTCCAATTTTTCAAGCATCATACTCGCAGACGTACAATTACGAATTTTTTCGGCTATATTGCCACTTACATTCAGACCAATTAATGCTTGAGCTTCGAGATCTGTCTTCAACCAATCTGCGACTTGTGCAGTGGTCTCCTCTCCATGAGGTCTGACTTTAATACCTGTTGCAACGTCAAACAATACATGAATTCAATAACGTTTCAATATATGCTCTATACGCATATAACTTGTTAGGTGGCGTAACAATTGTCTGATTGAAAAACACGTCCACTTGATTGAACATAGAGTGCAAAAAATGATTCACTGGAGCAACGGAGTCAGCGGCTACAGCAGTCCCATCGGGTTTTACTATTTTTGCCTGTATTTTTATCATTGTATGCGCTAAATCAAGATAATCCTTGCCATGGCCTGGTACAATGAATTCAATCGGAGCATCTTCACCTATTGTTGAAATCGGGTTGTCATAGACACACTGCGATTGTTCAATGCTTGTTTGTGTTGGATGCAGTGTGAATAGATCCAGCTCAGATTTCGCACACTCAGAGGAGTGGAAATGTAGGAACGACATTTTATTTATTGATAAATATCGTAGACACTGCGTTTCTTACTCTTTTTCTTCAAACTACTTTTAGCCTTACTCTTTTTCTTTTTGATTGAAGCACTCTTCTTTTTCTTCTTCTTACTTAACCTTTTGAGGTTGTTTACACGACTACGACTGATGCGTTTCTGGGTGTTTCGGCGTTTACGCTTTCTTTTATAACCCGATCCCTGCATCATGGATGGAATTTTCTCCGCGGCCTTCCTTTTCAGGACACGTCCTGACTCGGTTAATCGGTTCTCGAGCGCCACCTTCAATGGCACTCTATTTCCTACATCACCTTTCACGTTCAAACCTGCACTGAGGGCTTCTTCACCGACAGTGCGTGAAGCGCTACCAAATAGGGGTAAAATACGCCGGAAAAGTCCTCCAAGGAATGCTGCGATTCCATTTGATAAGGGTTTCCAACATGAACCTGTCCGAAATTGCTGAATTTTTCAACAGACCCTCCTCCGGCCTGATGTTCATAATATTCAAGATAGGGTACCATAATTAATAGATCCTCTTGAAATGAAGTGTCACGTTTAAAGGTCCGTACTCGAATGGTATCGCCTTTCCTTGATTATTCCTTATATCTATTTCTATGGTACGAAAGGATGCCCTCATAAGTGAGGCTGCGAACATAATGCGTATATAATGAGGCTGCGAAAATGTAACGCAGCTCGTACTACCATAAATATATTTGACAGCATTTAGAGGAATGACCCGTAGCAAAGGTGACACCACATCACCTGTTACATATGGTGTAAACAAGTCCGAATAAATGAATAGACTTGACGGTAAGGCCCGTAATAAACTTCCGGGTCTTTCGGCTCTATACGTGTTGGGTTTATCAAATACAAAATTCACGGTGGTAAAGCCAAATATATCTGCAAGTTTTTGAGAAATCACCAACCTATGACACAATGTAGCATATTCTTTCTTCGCGCAATGACGCTGTATCAGGGCTGTATTGGTCTTAGGATTCCATTTAATCACCAGGTGATCCACCATCGCACTTGCTTTATTCTGTAACGTAATATTTCGATTACGTTACTTTTTGTCGTCTGGGCGCGTAAGTAATTTTGAATTTTGGATAGTTTTGGTACCACCAACCGAGGATCAAAACAAACAAATCACGAGAGTTCAATATTAGTATAAATTTCGTAAAACTAATGCCGATTGGTTAATTTTGTATGTTAACGCTCATTGGATTGTCGTCAATTGAGCTGATGTCTCACGACTGGAAGAGGGAGACACCAGATGGACGATGATGGAGGGAATCGACATTATCGAAGGAGTCGGTTAATTGGACGAAAGTTTTGGCGCCAATGACGAGATTCATCGGAAGAATTAATTGAGACGTTTAGACGAACTTTGGTTGCATCCTTGGACTTGATAAAATTGTCCCAACTCTAATGTCATCGACTTGGAGTTTCTCAATTGTCTTCGTTGGAATTTATTGTCATTGAAAAGAAGAAATTATTGTTGTCAGCTTATACTGGGTTAACTGACGTAGTCTGGGATTGACCAATGAAAAGAGTCCTCTTCCCGAAAAAGACGCCTTAGCCGGTGCACAGCGTTGGCTGTCGGTAGGATTCTCGTTTGGTGTGCCGTAGAGTAAACACATGTTTTGTTCGTGTTTCTGCACCAATTTTGTATAATCGCCATTTTCACGTTTGGAATAAATTAATTCATTGGAATTAATTGCATTAATTGTCGTTTAATTAAGTTGAATATAATATATTGTTCACGTTGAAATTAATTTGGCATAATCTGGTGAGCAAATTTTTGTTTAATTAACTTTTGTACGGTAATTGATTTCGTGGTCGTGGAAATTAAATTTTTTCAGCGTAATGACGCCAAGTAGAAAGTGACGCCATGAAGTTAATTGCCATTTATCGGCGAATTAATTTGATGATTTTTTTTTTGGAAATATTAATTTTGTTAAAATAATTTTTGGAACTCTCGTGCTCGTTTCTCGAAAAAATATTTTTTTTTTAGAAAATATTTTTTTTTGTTGTTTGGATAAAATGTCGCGAATTGAGAAAATTCGATTAACGGATATATTTTCGCGTCATGGCCAAAGATAATTAATTGGAATTCATTTTGGAATTTTAGTCTCACGACATTGTAAAATATATTGAATTTTGTTTGTAATTATTTTTTTTTATTATTCAATATTTTGAGGAATTGTCTTTGTTAAATTAATTTTTCATTGAATTAATTTAATTATTTATTATTTTTTTTTCTTTTATTTATTTCCTTTTGGTATTACCATATCGGTTTTATACCCTCCCCTTTCATCTGCCTTTTTGCCTTTTTGCCGCCTTCTTTCCCTATTTGCGAGAGCCATGGATCGACTTTCTATCACTGCCCGCATTTGCCGTGGACCAGGGGAAACCATGGAAAACCCTGATCAGTGCAGTCGGATTCGTACAGAGCCTTAATGTGCCTTTCTGTCACACTGACGAGAAAGGCACACTAATTCTCTATAGTCACACCTTACCGTATGGTTCAGTTTGTTGTTCGAATCTGTGTACGGCAAGCGGTCACCCATCCAAGTAGTAACCAGACGCAATGCTGCTTAACCCGGTAGATCCGCCGAACCGTACACAGACCGAACAGCCAAACTGCCGGTTTATTAATTTAATTAATTTCATTGTTGACATATCGTTGAGATGATAGTTACATCTAGGGAAATTGTCACTAGGGGCACTAGACTAGGGACACTAGTTACTTTCGTTTCGTTGCGAAAGATGACTGTAGGTGGCAGCAACATTAAGTTCTTATGAATTTGAATTTGATTGTAATTCTTTGAACATATTTTTTTTTATTGATGACTTTATTATGCGTTGACGATTAATTAATAAATTAATCAATTTGTTAATTAATTAGATTCTTTTATTTGATTAGATTGATTTTGAATTTGGTTTCAAAGAATTTGTTTGTAATTAATTGTTTATTTATTTTGAATTGTTTTATTTGTTTAGAAATTTATAATATTTTATTTATTGTGCTGCGCACTCGCCGATGTAACGCAGGGGTTTAATAATTTATAATTTCTTTTTTTTTATATATAAAATTTTTATTTTATCCTCTAAATTGTTTTTGTTTGGAATTATTTATACTCCTTATTCAAACCCACAACAGCGACCCTGAGGGGGAGACTGAACTAGTTCGTGCTGAATAAGGGAGTATTTGAGTTTGTGGTTATTTTATTTGAATTTTTGATTTTGTTGTTATTGTTTAGATCAATTTAAGATTGATCGGATGTTGAGATACATCCTGGCGCCCATTTTGTTTTTGGTTTTGTTTTGAATTTTGTTTTGGCTATTGGGTGCTTTTCAAGCGTGCTTAATTGCTGAGCTTACCGTTAGGATCAGGAATTACGTCACAATTCATAGTTTTTACCAATTCAGGAATAGAGTTATACACTCCAGCTGGTAGGGCCATCCTCTTCAAATTACCAATAGTTTCTTCTTCTTCTTTTTTTGTAAACGTGAATACTTCAATGAAGCCGTTATCTAAGCTCAGGTGTAGAAAACTACAGGGAAATTGGATCTCACTCAGACCTACCACCCATTCCCCATTCCATTCGATTTGATTCGGAAGGAGGGTAGTGTATTTCGATGCTGTATTGGATGGATAGTAATCCATACTGCTATCGCTGGGTAATACAGTGTAAAACTCGTTTTTCGTCATTTTTTCGTTATATTCTGAATGTTGACCGCAGGTATCCAAGAATTAAATTTTTCGGGATATTCTTCCCACTCCACGAGCACTTCTCTATTCTTCCCCTTTCCCCTAGAGCGAATAACACGCTCCACTATGAACTGATCTTCTTCGATGCTTTTATTCACAGGAACTAGCTCTTGTTCATAGAATACCCCATCAATTTCTTCCGAATCTAAGTCTTTCAATTCATATATTGGAAGAGATTGTTTTAGCAGACATCTACGTATTTCAAAAATTGCTTTGCTCCAATTATTCTCATATCCTTTCTCGAAGATGCTCTTAGCCTTACTGATGCGAACGTGGTCTCCAACCTTATATTTAAAGGATTCTTTACGGGGTTTTTCATTAATAAATCGTTCTTGTATATTTCGCCATGTCTGCGAAGCATTATCAATAGTAACGGCAGCAGGCGTCATTTTTATTGAAGAATGTTTTGAATGATTATAAGCATTGACAATTTTTTGTAGGACATCTACATATTTGTAAATTCTAGAATACGTGAAATAACGCCACATTCGTTCTTTCAAAGTTCGATTAAAATGCTCTACAGCAGCTGCTTTTATATCAGGGTTACGTGCAATATGAAATTTTATATCATTCTCCTTAAAAAATTTTTCGTTACGGCATAGTGTAAACGGGGAAATTTCCGTCTTATCGATCTGTGAAGAGTGTACGTATCCTGAGCATTCAGCCAGTTCTTAACATCATCTGCAGAGATTTCACGTTTAGATTTCTCTAAAAGGTTTCGAGCCCCCGTGTATCCTACAGGTTCTGAAGGGCTATAATATGATTTTAACCACTTCTCTAGAAGTGGAGCCATTCTCTTCTGAGCCGGGGGTGATGAGGGTGGTGATAGTGCTTCTTCTGCTCCTCCTTGAATATTGTCGGCATGTTGCTGTGATGCTGTAAAGACACGGCTGAACACTCTAGCCTGGAATCTCGGATTACCCATAAACTCCAGAGGTGTGTTGATCTCCCGAAGAAATTTAGCGAAGGCTTCCCAGCCCCTAGCGTGATGATTTTTTCTGGATCCACAGCGACTCTTCTCAGCCATTACAATCTTACAACTGGTTACTGAGCTTATCTCTACATAAGTTAGAGCTTCTAGAAATTATAAATAAATTCCAAATCGAAATAGCTCTCATATCCGAAACGAGGCTAACGGCAAAAAAGAAACTTAAAATTCCAGATTTTAATATCATTCGCGCAGACGGTACAGGTGCCACGGGCCGAGGTGTGGCGGTAGCAGTACACAATTCTCTACAATATGACCCCCTCCCTCTTCCCCAATCTCCCTCCGAACTTGTGGGCATCTTGCTAAAAACACGTAACAAAAACATAAATATTTATTCAATCTATAATTTCCCCAATACCGTTCTCGACATACCTCTTATCTCCTCCCTCCTCTCCACCTCAACCCCCACAAGACTAGCTGGCGACTTGAATGCAAAAGACCCGACCTGGACAACTGCAACACCCAACATCTCAGGTACCCTCATGGCCGAATTTATTACCAACTCCCCCCACCACCTTTTTGCACCCTCGCAACCAGCTCACTATCCAAGGACGGGAGCAACTCCCAGTATCCTCGATCTCCTCCTCACAAACACCCATTCCTTAATCAGTAAATTCTCCGTCATAAACGAGTCTCCGTCGGACCATCTTCCTCTTCACTTCTCCATCTTCTGTCAACCAACCCCCAAAACTCTGCCTAGAATTCTCAACTACAAGAAAGCAGACTGGACTTCCTTCAAAAATGAAATAAATCACGCTCTCCCTTCGGCGAATCCCTCACTCCCCACCACTGATTCAATTGACAGTGAAATTCAGTCCTTCACCACTCTGATTACCTCCTCCATAGACAAACACATCCCCAAAACTCAACCCACCTCCCACAACCCCCCACTACCCCCGAAAATCAAGAAGCTTATAAAAACCAGAAACTCACTACGCAAAAAATGGCAGAAATCCAGAAGCCCCTTGCTGAAACCCCAACTCAACAAACTCACACGTGAGATTCAAACCCAAATCACTTCCTTCACCCAATCTAATTGGGAAAATTACCTCAAAAAAGCAGAACTCAAACCAAACTCCATCTGGAAAATAGTTAAAGGTTTCAACAAGAACTCCACACCTGAACTTCCTCCACTAATCTCCAATAACCACACAGCAACCTCAAATCCTGAAAGAGCTGACACTCCATGCCAGCATTATGCCCATATACATGAACTTGCTCATGCCAGGGGAAACCCTGCTGAGGATCTCAAGATCTCGACTGAGCTTTCCGCTCTTCTAGTTGTCTCACCGACCAGCTCATCTCTCCCTCCAAAAGCCCTCACTTCGCCCAAAGAAGTCTCCACCACCATCGCCAAATTAAAGTCGCGCTCTGCTCCAGGACCAGACTTAATTCCCCCAACAGTCATCAAGCATCGCCCAATGAAAGCAATAGTACTCCTCACCAAAATCATTAACTCCTACACACTCCTTCGTTACTTCCCCAAATGCTGGAAGGAAGCCACCGTTATCCCCATCTTTAAACCCCACAAACCACCCAACAAACCAGTCAGCTACCACCCCATAAGCCTATTGAGCACCTTTGCAAAAATTCTCGAAAAAGTTCTGCTCGCCAGGCTGCTGGACGAAATAAACTCCCGAGAACTGATTCCAAAAACCCAATTTGGATTCAAGAAGCACCACTCTATTGTGCACCAACTCCTACGTATCACAAATCATATAAAAACCTCAGCAAATAAAAAACTATGCACGGCACTACTACTGTTAGACAGTGAGAAGACCTTTGATTCTGTCTGGCATCAAGGTCTCGTCCACAGACTCTTCAACATGAAAATTCCACATTACTTATGCAATATCATTTATTCTTATCTATCAGATCGACAAATCAGAGTCAGGGTAGCCTCCTCACTGTCAGGGCCAAAGCATATAGTTGCGGGAGTCCCACAGGGCTCAGTTCTCGCCCCCACGCTTTTCAACCTGTATATAGCGCATTTATTCTACGATCTCCCTCCCCTTGCTCAAATCGCAGGCTTTGCTGATGATCTGGCCATATTTGCATCGAGCACCTCCACTCAATATGCCATAAATAAACTGATAAATGTTGGAGAAAAAATCATTAATCAACTCAAATCTCTGAAAATCAACGTTAATGTCCCCAAAACACAATGTACCCTCTTCACCACTAGAAAAACCCACATAAAAACCCTATACCTCGATAACGAAGAGGTAAAAATCCCTCCCACCTCCGAATACCTTGGGATATCGCTTGACAGCAGACTCATTTGGAACTCCCATATAAACAAAGCCACTCAAAAAACAAAAGGAATCATGGGAAGACTGTTTTACCTCCTAAAATCCAAAGCACTTTCACACAAAACGAAGCTCAAATTGTACAAAATGATCATAAGACCCGTCATGACATGTGCTGCCCCAGTGTGGCATAACGCAGCTCCTACTCTCCTTGCTAAACTCCAGATCCAACAAAATAAATTCTTAAGAGTAATAAATGGTGCCTACAGTCGAACCCCAATCCCCAAACTACACGAAATGTCCAACATCGATCTCCCCAAAAACCACATTGCAAACCTCGCAAATAACTTTGCAGAGAAATTAAAAACTCACCCAAACACCCTACTAAACCATCAAAATCCCAACATACTCTCCAGGTGGTCCATCAACCGCCGTTAATTACTCCAAACACGCACTCATCACGAAATAGGGTTTTTTGTATACTTTTCCCTATCTCACATCTCTCAACATCTCACTCACCATGTTCACAACTAAAATCGTCATGATAACATATGTAAAAGCCTGCGGGCTGGGACTATGTCCTAAAACGATTATGTAACGCATTGCTCAATTATCTATTGTTATTATTCTTTGTTGTAATGTATAAATGATTTATGCTAATAAAAATTGTGATCTATCTATCTATCTTACAACTGGTACATCCGTCGAGTTACCTCTTCCTTTTATAAGCCGACTCTTTCGAGGTACATAAACGTAATGGTAGATGTCGCTAGGGAAGATACAATTTCTAAATCTACAATTCTCTGGCGTCGCTTGTTTGAGATCAAGTAATAAATATCCAGGTGCAGGCGTTGTGGCATCAAAATATGCTTCTTGTAAAAATTTCAGGATATATCTGCCGTGCTAAGTGGGCGATTTGAGCTCGATCGCGGGGGTTTCTGAAAACAATTATGTAGTTAGTGTTTAACGAAATATCTCGCTGACCTTTACCCTAATCGAAAAGATTCTGCGAGCGAAACATTACACTAAGGTTTTATGGTGGCTACCCTTAGTGAATAAATCCACTATGGCGCCATTTAATGACTCACGCATTAAATCATCAACCACTACGAGTTTTGGGAGATTATCATCAAAATCACCGGATTTAGGAATTCCTTCCCAAAATTCAACGAAATCCTTAGCATAATCGGTATATGCACTTTGCCATTCAGCGTAACAGAATATTACTTTTTCTATTTCCTTGTCACAAATTTCTTTGATTTCTTTCAAAAAACGCTTAACGAAAAAAGTTTTCCCACAGGCCGTAGGACCACATATCATAGATGTAAAAGGATGTTTCCACCTCGGATCCATTTTCGCATGTGAATGATTTTACAGAAAAAACACTTCTTTTATAATAAAACTATGCATTTCTCAAGGGATATCGTACCTGAGCCTTCCTTTGAGGGTAGCGCGCTGGGGGGTCCGAGCGTCAGCCAGAGAATCTACCTGCGCCGGGCGCCCCTTTGTCGCGCCTGTTAAGGAAGGAAAAGCCCATAGGTGGGGGTGAGGCATTTTTTCCTATGCACGCCTTCCGAAAATTTGGGTTTTCTCTCTTTTCTAAGATGCTGCGGGCAGTTCAAACTTAGTTGTTGACCATGTCACAGCGTCCCAAATTTCCCGAGCCAAGTGGCTCCGGCCAGCCTGCGCTTTTAGCGTACGCTGATCCTGAAGTTCAACAGGATGCGTACGATTATGTTGAAAATTTCAACCCGGATTTATTTATCGAACCAAGTGAAAGTGAAGTGGAAAATTTATTTAATAATCCTGAAATCTCGAAAACGCTGATGAATACATTGCCAATTTTGATTGGCAATTACTCGATAATCAGATGATGATTGATCAGTTAGGAAATGGTAAGTACAGAGGAATTCAATCGTGATTACTATGAGAGATTAAAAAAAAACAATAATTGACTGCTTTCTTATCATATTTCTTATCACACGGGTAGAGATGGTAAGAATCGCATGTGTTTAACGTTCCATTTTGCTAATATGCAAAAAGACAATGCTCGGGTAAGTCCTCGTGCAATCAATGGATACGAGTTCGAGGACTTATGGAATCTCGTGAGTTCAATTGCGCAAAGTGCCAACGGTTTCGATCGTGCTGATACATTTTGGATACAGCTTCATGTGGCAGAAACATCAGCAGGAACGGCAATTCCTGATGTAGAGAAAAAATCACGGAGAAGGAACTCTGGTCTCATACAGATCTTGAACATGGATAATTTGTGTTTACCCCGTTCGCTTGTAGTAGCACTAGTACATGCACAGAAAACGAATTCTAGAGCTGATTCGGGAAGTATAAGTGAGTATTGGAATACCATCCGTCAGGCCAAGGGAAAGCTACACAGAATAGAAGCAGTAAAACTGACCCACAATGCAAAGGTAAAGATACCACTTGGTGGGTGTAGTTCTGAAGAAATCAAACAATACCAAAGGTATCTTGCTCAAGAGGGTTATGGTATTATAGTATTTTCGATAAAGAGAAATCGCAAACTGTGTCCTATTCTCTATGATGGTAGTTCAGAAGTTACTGCTAGGCATGTAACCATCAGAGCCACGTTGCGCATTGCATATTATGAAGAAAAGAAGCATTATGAGCCAATTAGCTGTATTCATGCGTTCTTTGGTTCGAAATATTATTGCCAGCATTGTGAGAAACCTTATCAATCAGCTGGACACATATGTAATAAGATTTGCGATAGATGCTTGAAAAATCCTCCATGTAATAGTACAATTGTGAATAAAATAATATGTGATGCTTGTAATCGCGAATTTCATGGACAACAATGTTTTGATAATCACAAGCAGTCAGGGTCATATAGTGGAAGAAATCCTATAGTGTGTGCCAATATTCAACTGTGTAGAAAATGCAACACAAAATTCTATCCTATCAAAACTAAACATGTGTGTAACAAGTACAAATGCTCTACATGCCAGCAAATGGACGATGTGTCCCATCTTTGCTATATCCCTGCATTGAAGCATAAAAAACACGGAAATAAAAAACGTGTCGCTTTTGTTTTTTATGATTTTGGAACGCATCAGGATGATACCATGGATGGTAATGAAGCTGTAAACATACATGTACCAACACTCTGCGTTGCTCAAATCGTGTGTGATGTTTGTGCTGAAGAAAATGATGATGACATTGCTGGAATGAAGAACAAAAGCCCATGCAATGATTGTAAGAAACGTGAAAATATATTTGATGGAGATGATCCTGTTCGGGGGTTTGTGGATTACGTCACATCGATGGGGAAAGCATATCAAAAGGTAGTATGGATCGCTCATAACGCGAAAGGCTATGATTCGCAGTTCGTTCTACGTGATGTAATGAAGAGAGTAAATAACGAAATAAAAGCTATCATTAACGGAACTAATATAATTCTAATGGAGTTCAATAATAATAAATTCATCGATAGCTTGAATTATTTCCATATGGCTTTGCCTAACTTGCCAGAAGCTTTTGGGCTGGGAGATATAGGGAAAGGATATTTTCCTCATTTTTTCAATCCGCGTGGAAATCAAAATTATGTAGGGCCTATACCAGATAAAGAATATTACGGTTATAACACAATGGTTGAAAAAGTTCGCGAAAAGTTTTTACCATGGCATGATGCTCGTGTAAAAGAAAAAGTTGAATTTGATTTCAAAAAAGAGATTCTTCATTATTGTAAACTTGATGTAACAATTTTGAGACGCGCATGCATCAAGTTTCGGTAATTAATTCTAGGGATTGGTAATGTTTGTCCGTTAACTGAATGTGTGACAATTGCGTCAACATGTATGCGCTTGTTTCAAACAAATTTTTTAGGAGAGAAACAAATCGGTATTATACCGCAGGGTGGTTATAGGCTCAGTAAAACACAATCTAAAGTAGCAATTCAATGGCTCCTATGGCGACAACATGAAGAAAGACGTACAATAGCTCACACAGGGAATGGACGCGAGTATAGGGCCGAGTCAGGTCATCGTTTAGACGGTTATTGGAAAGATAACCGTACAAATATAGAATATGCTTATCAATTCCATGGCTGTTATTGGCATGGATGTCCACGCTGCTTCAAATTTAATAGAGATAAAACATTGACGCATAACGATACGTTAGAAGGGCGTTATGAAAGAACCGACTCGCAGTCTGCAAAATTAGGGTTACATAGTTAGTGAGATGTGGGAGTGTGATTTTAATCGTGATAAAAAAAATAACCCAACACTATCCGAACTTTTGAATAGTATCGATCAGCAATTATTTACACCATTAGATCCTAGGGACGCATTTTTCGGGGGCGTACAGGGAATACGGTTACACATTATGATGTCAAAGAAGGTGAGAAGATCGAGTACGTTGATGTCTGCTCACTGTATCCTTATGTGTTGAAAACAGGTGTTTTCCCTATAGGCCATCCTGAAGTTCATATGGGGGGAGCATGCAAGAAACCATGTCCGAATAATGACATATCAAGAATCGAAGGAATTGTTAAAAGCAGAGTCTTACCATCTAGGCAGTTATTCCACCCTGTTTTACCAGTTACGGCACATGGGAAACTATTGTTCCCTCTTTGCCGTTCTTGTTATGAAGGATTGGTACAGTATAATTGTCTTCATGATCGACCCCAAGACCGTGAATTTCTAGGTACTTGGGTATCTCTTGAATTACGCAAGGTGGTGGGAGGCTGGCTATGAAATTTTAGAAATTAGCGAAATATGGGAATACAAGAAAACTACGCGATATGATCCTGCAACACGTACGGGTGGCTTATTTGCAGGTTACGTCGATACTTTTTTGAAAATTAAACAGGAAGCTTCGGGCGGGCTTGCAGAATATGTAGACGACAAATTAAGAATAAAATACATCACCGAGTATGAAGCAAAAGAAGGCATCAAATTAGAAGAGGATAAAATTGAAGAGAATCCGGGGTTGAGGGCTGTTGCTTAACTTTGCTTGAATTGTTTGTCAGGAAAATTCGGAGAAAGAGAGAATTTAACGAAGAAAGCAATAGTTAGGTCTTATCAAGAATTCGCAGCAATAATGTTTGATCCTGAAGTAGAGGTAACAGATCTGATGCCTGTCGATAATGATGCTCTCTTCATGTCCTGGAAACATCTCAGGGAAGTTGCGGAAAGTTCGACCAAGGCAAACGTAGTTATTGCCACATATACAACCGCTCACGAGCGATTGAAACTTTAGAGCTACTTAAAAAAGCAGCAAGAACGCGTTTTATATTATGATACCGATTCAGTCATTTATGTGAGTAACGGTAAAAATGATTTACCGCTGGATAACTTTCTCGGCGATTTAACTAACGAAGTAAAGGGCTACGATGAAGGGAGCTATATTAAAACGTTCGTTTCTGGAGGCACAAAGTTTTATATATATCGTGTACAAAAACCAGACAGCTTGATCAACGAAGTTTGTAAAATTAAAGGAGTTCGATTAAATTATGAAACAAGAAAAGAAATAAATTATGACTCAGTTCTCACGCTGTCGTTGATAAAAAGGATTCGTTTGAGATCAAATACAAAGGGATACGACGTACAATGTACCACGACGTCGTTACCAAGCCTGAGGGAAAAACAATTCGCGTCACTGGCCCCAAACGGCGTTTCGATGAGGGCGCTACTACTCTACCATATGGTTTCAAAACACTACGGTTAAATTAACAATTTTTTAAGGGGAAAAAAATGGCAAATAACAAAAATTATATATATATTGTAACGCCATATTTTGGCCGTTACAAATATTTGTTTTGTTATTAGACCGGTATCGCGGTGAATGTTTATTTTATTGAAATCACCAAGACGGAAGGTCCCGAGAAACGAGAAAGAATATTTTGATTTAATTAATTCGTTTATTTTTGAATTTTCCGCCTTGAATATTCCCGCGTTTGCCGGAGTTTTCCTTCATGCCGGAAGGAGGCGCTTGCTGACGGACGAGAATCACAGAGAGCTGCTCCAGGAAGTTATCGACGTAGAAATTGGATATCGATGGGAGGAGTTTTCCGTTGGACTCTCTACTCTGATTGGCGGAAAATTGAGGAAATCAAGGACGTCTGGAAAATCATAATTAATTTGATAATAATTGATTGTGATAAAAATTAATTAAGAGATCATCATGGAAAATTTTAGCGGAATTTTTGACGTAAAATTATAAGATTTATTCTTTTATCATTTATTTAATTACCGGAATAAAAGCAAAACAATACCGGCGATAAAAGAAATCTTGAACGTCATTGGATGATTAATTATGGGAAGAGCCACCTGTAGTCTAATTTTTGACGCACGCCGGCGTCTTCCCTCACTTTCCGTTTTGGTGGCATATTGTACAGACGTGATTTTCGTTGTAAATAATTTCGATTAATTACCGTTGCAATAATCGCAATACTTATCGTTGCAATTATTATTTTTGGAGAAATTAAAATTCCCGAGGATAATTGGAGATTTTCTTGGATGATTACCGGGGAAATTGGACGATTGAAGAAGGGATTTGGTTTCGAGGTTAATCAACAACACTCCGGTAAGCGTGTGATTATTCTCGGCATAGTTTTTGGACAATTTTTTTTGTTAGCGTCGTTACGACGCCGGTAACCGCCATTTTGGGATTTTCCGTGACGTGATAGTTTTTTTTGTTGTATTATTCGCGGAATTAAATAAATGCAAATGGTTTAATGTTTCTCGTTTCTCGTTAATTATTTTTTTTATTTTCGGAAAATGATTGTCGGGAAAATTACTTGAGAAATTGTGATTTAAACAATTTTTTTTTATTAAAATTGGTCGGCATTTAATTTAATTTTCAGCGATAAATTTTAGACGATAATTTTGATTATTTTTATTATTTTTTTATTCGATAACGACGATTGTTACGTCTAATTTATTTTTTTTATTATTATGTTTTTTTTATTATTTCGAATTATCGCTGGGAATTATGAAGGTGCATTTTAAAGGACCCCGATCGTCCATGCGGCTATAGAGCCTTAAGGTACTTGTCGCGTGAATCAGAATTAATTCAAATTTTGACTTTTAATTTTCTTGACAATTTTTTTTGAACGACAATTTAAATTGTATTGTTAATTAATGTTTTGTTGTGTTATTGAAAATTTGTCGGGACTTTTGAATTAGTTCTGATTATCATGATTTTTTTTTGTTTTTGGAAGTGTGAGAGGTAAGCTGTGGAGGTAAGGTAGAATGGGGGATAGTGGGAAGGTAAAGGAGGCCGCGGAGGCTGACTTGATCGTTTGGGCAGAAGTGAATGATGAGAAAAAAGGGAGGGAGAATGAGAACGTGAATGATGGAAAAGAGTTGGTTGAGGGAGAGATTGAAAAGGGGGATGATAATGATGGTGGATGGAAAGAATCGAATGATGATGAGGAGGAGGATGAATCGGGAGCCTTCAGTACACCAAGAACGGTTCTGAGGCATCCGACAGGTGGTTTGGGAGGGAGAGGGGGAGGGAAGGGGCGGGGAGATTGAGCAACTTGGAAAGGCTGAGGAGAGACGGTAAATCGTGGGGTTCGCTGTCGAACCTGGAGAAGTGGAGAGGTTCGACGGCGGCATCTAGCAGCAGCGAGGGTGAGAGAGAGGACAAAAGAAAGAGGATCGAGAGGGGGGGGGGTGAGGACGAGGGAAATGAGGAAGGGTCTGCGTTCAGAAGGTCCAAAAAGACACGGCGGTCTCCGGTATTCGTGGAAGAAGGATTTGGGAGGCTGGAGGAATTGATTAAGGGATTCCGGGAAGAAACGGTGGGTCGATTGGAGAGGGTTGAACGTCAGGGGGGAGTTTAAGGGAGGAAATAAAGAAAATGAGAGAGAAATGGAATGAGTGGGAAAAAGCATGGTTTGAAAAGAAAGAGAAGATCTGGGAAAAGTTTGAGAGTGTGAAAGGTAATCAGAAGAGAATGGAAGAGGGAAATGAGAGGGGGATGAGAGAGGTGAAAAAGAGGTTGGAGGAACTGGAGCTGAGGGATAGGGTAAGTGGAACGTCTGAAAGGGCAGTAGGCGAGGCGGCATCGGCGTCTGCTGGCGAGACGGCGTCGGCAGAGGACAAGAAAAGAAGAGAGATAGCGGAGGAAAGAGTATCGGAGAAAATGGAACAATTAGAAAGGTTGATTGAGAGGAATGAGAGAGAGAAAAGAGCGTTGAACGTGGTGATCAGGGATTTGGGAGTGGAGTCAGAATCAGGGAGAGAGGAAGTGGAACAGATGTTAAGAGATATTGAGGTAGAGGCGGAGGTGGATTGGGTAAAGAGGTAAGAGGAGTAAACAAATGCATGCTTCTGGTGAGGATCAAGGACTGGCAAGGCAAGAAAGAAGTGATGTTGAATAAGAAGAAGTTGAAAGGGAGGAGTACGAGGGTGGAAAATGATCTGACACCAAAGGAGAGGAGAATGCGATGGGCAGTGGAAGACAAGGTAAGAGTGGAGAGAGCGAGTGGAAAGGTGGTAAGGTGGGGCTACGATAGGATGTGGACAGGAGGTGTGGAATGGAGATGGTGCGAGACGGGAGGCTGCCTGAAGGAGATTAAGACTGATGATACAGGAAGGGAGCAAAAGGGAATTTTTAGGTTGTTGTTGCTCACTCGCTGCGCTCGCCCGCGAATTTGTGGGTTGTTGTAGCTCGCTTGCTGCGCTCGCTCGCGAATTTGTGGGTTATTGTTGCTCGCTCGCTGCGCTCGCGAATTTGTAGGTTGTTATTGCTTGCTCGTTGCGCTCGCTCACGAATTGGTGGGCTGTTGTGGCTCGTTCGCTACGCTCACTCGCGACTGCGTAGTGGCTTCAGTTCACTAAGTTTTTTCATTAATAACTTTCCGATTGAAAGTTGTTTTTTCTTCCAACTTTTTTTTGTGACTCTGCAAACGTGTCACAAAATTAACTTCCTGATATATTCACAGCAAAGAACTGCGCGTGCCCTCTGAGTCACGATTTAACCGGGTTCTACGTGGGATGATGGTAGAAATCCCCGAAAAACATAATTATGCAAAAAAAGAGGAGTCCATTTTACCCTGGGGGTCCATTTTGACGCGAGGTTCATCTTACCCTGGGGGTCTATTTTGCCCCACTCTCCCCATATTGTCATATCTTCCACTTTCATGACGATTTTTTTTTCCGTATCTTGTCTTTTTGGAGATATCATTTTATTGTTTGTTGAATAAATGAAAGATGATTGCACTAAATCAATCCAAAATTTAATCAGCTCTGGTTCCCAGCAAAATGCATCGATCGCGATATTGAAGATCTCGATCCGATTATTATTTCGGGAGAAATCGTTGTTGGAAAAAAAATGACCACATACAGACGAACACACACACATACACACACACACACATACACCCCCCCCCCCCCCTTGGAATCGTTCTAGAAACCTCCCAAACATATAATCTAACTACTCCCCCACCTCTCTGAAGAAGTTCGGTTTTAGGGGTAATCCCTATAACTTCCTATCGGAAAGTTAAAAAAAAGCAATTTGAAGCTTGAAGTCTCTAGTTTTGAGATCTTCAGACCAAAAAAAATTCCGTCCCAAGATCTCAAAACTAGATTTTTCGAGCTTCAAACTGTTTTTTTTAAAACTCCGATCCGATCAGTTTTGAAAAAGATACGGCCATTTGAAAAACCGCTAAAAAATAGGAAATTTTTCTTTAATCCCTTAATTGTTTCCGCTAGTGTATTAGAAAAAACTAATTATGCGACGCGTAATAAAAATGCTACGCTTTCTCCAAATATTATAGTTATCTTAATATCAAAATTTCGGTTTGGCTCTTCGTTGAACATTTTTTAAGTAATTTTAGTCAGTATATTTTTTCTAACTTCCTCTTATTGTCTCAATTATTTATATTTCATGGAATACTAGTCTGTACAACCGTAATTATGCAGAAAAGGGGCCTCATAAAAATGAGTTAAAAAAAATTAAATTAGTAAAAAAATTTTTTGTCAATATATTGACGAAGATTTTGACAATTTACTCATTCGGCAGTAGGAAAATATCAGTTGACCGCATTTACAATGAAATTCTCATGAAAAATTAAACAAATTTCAAAAAAACTCAAATTTATGATTTAAAAAATGCGAAAAAGTAGCTTAAAAAATCGAAGACATTTGAATCCCACTTTCATTAAGAGCTTAAAAAACACGTTTTATAACCTAGTACAACATATATTTTTTTCAAAAGAATCAAAAGTGTCGCTCTTCAAAAAAATTCAAAATTAAAGTTACAAATTAAGAAAAAACGGCGAAAAATAAAAAAATTGGTTCTTATATTTTTTTTTCGAAAACTACATTCCAAAACAAAGAAAATAGCTACCTGTAAGATATGATTACGATAATTTAATCAGGAGATATAAATATTTGAAAATTACCACATTATTAATTTTTTGAGATATTCAAAAATTCATATCTCCGAGGCTTTTGAAAATTAAGGGCTCAAAATTTGGGTTTAGGCATATTTTAATACGTACCAAAACATATAAAAAATTCAGCTGAATCAAAAAATACGATTTTTGAAATCTGGTGATTTGACATGGAATGACCCACATACATACATACAATAATGTGTAGTTTGAATTTAGATTGAAAAAAAACAAAAAAGATTGGAAATTATGAAAATGTGAAAATAAATAAAAGGAATAGAATTGAGAAAGAAAATGAGAGAAAATAATAGAATTGCTCCGGAAAATAGTATAAAATAATAACAAATGGAATAGATCTAAGGAAACGATAGACTTAGTGAAAAAAAAACAAATCATGTAGAATTATGTATAAATGAAATATTGAATAAAAAAAATTAAATCTTAAAAAATCAATGTTAGATTTTGTATGAAAAATAATTTAAATTGAAAAAAAGTATAGAAATAAGATAAATTTGAGAAAAATATTAGATTTGGTATGACAAGAGACAGATTTTAAGGAGAATAAACTAGACTTGAACAAAACTATAACTTTAACTTGAACTAGGAATAATGTAGAATAAATAAATAAAAAATGTAAAAAAAAAGTAATGGATATTATGAAAATTGTGAAAATTTGACGAATAAAATGGAAAATTACGCAAGAATAAAATTAACAATGTCAAATCAATTCAACATTGAAGAAATACCGTAATTACGTGAAAAATTGAAGAAGTCACAAGAAAAATATCAGAGATGATGAAGATTTCCTTCAAAATTAATGATAAGGCGAAGAAGAAGCAAGAGATAAAGTAGTTTCCATCGGTAATCGATGAAAACTGCAAAAATTGCAAAATTTCGCGAAAAATCCGCCAGGAGCGGTGATTTCCATCGGTAATCGATGGAAGCTGCAAAAATTGCAAAATTCCGCGAAAAATTCGATTCATTCTTGAGAACCGCTGTTACAGTTGGCTGTCACGAATTACTAGCGTCCTTATTTTTTTTAACTTTTTTCCGATGTTCATTAATAGTTTAAATTCCTTTTTTCTATGAATCAAAACGCATTTACGTTGTTTCATTGTTTTTTGATACAGTTTGTGGAATGTTATGTAGTTTTTGACTGAAAAGTGTGTTTTTTCGAATTCAGTGAATTCTTGGACAAGAATCAAAGTGATGGTCTACGTGAACACTTGATTTGAAATTGATGTTGTAGTGAAATAAATCGTTTTTTTTTGTGTGTGTTTTTTTCTTGGGTATAAAAATTTTAATATTTTTTCTAAACCAATCACATCATAGACATCATTTGATAGATCATCATTTGGAACGGTTTAATTTTATTTGAATTTACTCAAATCTTTTGTGAATTTAATGAGTTTGAACTTTGGACTGTGTTTATTCCCGAGACTTTAAATTTTGTAAGCACTACTCAATCGGTATCAGCTGATAATCTGTTTATCGTTGAAAATATTAATTCACGTCAACTCATTCCAGTATTATTTTTCTATACTCTATTTTTTATTTTTCTTATTTCCATGGTTATATGTTCATATTGCAAACAGGAGTTCGGAAATGGTCTCAGTGGACGAGCTGTGAGACCCATTGGAAATAATTGTAATCACGTTTTTCATGGCTTATGTATTAGAGACAGATTTCTTCCCGAATATTCAGTTGTTAAGGCAATATCAATCCAATCAAAAACGATATGTCTTATGTGTGAGGAAAAGAGAAAAAATGATAAACAGAAGAAAGAAACAGCTGAAATAGAAAAGGAGAAAAGGAGAACAAACGAAGAAGAAAGAAAGAGAGAAGCCGTAAAAGAAGATACAAAAGGAAAAGAGAAGAAAACAGTAGCGTTAGAGGAAGAAGAGAGAAAGCAAGAAGAAATACACGTGAGCAAAGTAATTGATCTAACTGATGAGCATTCGACTGGTTCTTCTGATTCATTTTTCAGCACATTATTTGATGAGCCATTAACTTCGCAAAGTTTACAATATAATACTTCGATGGATTCCACTTTGAGTTCTGTTGAGAGTAGTGATAGCAACATGGAAGTTTTGTTACGAACGATAAATGACAATTTATAATCTTTAAACTCTAAGGTTGATGATTTATGTAAAGAAGTTAAGGAGCATAGTCTTTCATTAAAGCAATTAACAGAGAATGATGCAATAAGGGCATCAGAAAATGTGAAGCTGAATACAAAAATATCTTCTGTGTTAACTAAAGTCAATCATCTCTCTGAAACTTTGAATGTAGTCAAAACTCAGGTGGCGGATCATAGTTCTCGTATCAATGCTGTTGAAAATAAAGTTGATGAAGAGTTGGGACAATTCAAAACTCGTCTGGATGTTTTTGAATGCAATACGTCTGTTGTACGTGATGAGGATCCCAAGAATTTGATACAAAAGATTGATGAGATCCAAGCTTTTAATACAACGAGTTCTGATGAAATGTTTCGGCGAGTACTTCCTCTTGAAAACAGTAGTGTTAACACACAATTAGTTATTACAGGACTTCCAGAAGAGCGCGATGGAAGGCTTGATGAAGTTATGAAAAAAATTTTTACTATTTTATCTGTTACAGTATCTCAGGCTGATTTGATCAAGGTGGAGCGTATGGGTAAGCCAAAATCATCGAATAAACCAAGAGATGTTATAATTGGAGTTTCAAATAAACAGTTAGCAAATGGAATCTTACTGCCTAAGAAGAGAAAAGGTCGTATTCCACTTAAGTCATTAAATGATAAATGGGCTAATGTACCTTTCTACGTCAATCATAAGGTTACTCCTTCCTTACAACACTTGAGGAATGAAATACTACGCAAATTACCAGATATTGAGCCAAATAAAGTCTGGTTCGGTGATTCTTCTATTTTAGTACGCAGACCTGGTGAAGATCAACTATTTCAAGTTAAAGTTCCAAGTGACATTCAAAAGCTCATGCAATGACGGTTACATGTGAATATAACGAACAATGTCAGTGATAGAAGAAGTTATCTCAAATTTTGTCACATCAATGCTCAGTCTCTATTATGTCATATTGATGTCTTCCGTCTACGAATGCTGGGAGATGATTTCGATGTCATAGGTGTTAGTGAAACGTGGTTTAAGACATAGACCTTAGATTCGCAAGTAGCTCTACCAGGATATAAATTGATTAGACGTGATCGCCAGCGTGCTCGTGGTGGTGGCATTGCTCTTTATGTCAAGAATGAGATCTCTGTCCGTTTCCTTTCCGGTTTTGATATGACAGAAGAGAAAGTACCTGAGTACATGTTTGCAAAAATTTGGATCGAAGGAGAACATAAAGTTTTATTAGCGCTCATGTACAGGCCACCAAATATTGGTAATTTGCATCACTTCGAATGTGATTTCGCTGAAAGGTGGACTGACTATCGCAGTGTGATTGTTCTTGGAGATCTCAATGCAGATATGAATATTAATGAGAATAACAGTACAAGGCTGGTTGGAGATCAGTACTATTCGCACAGACTGAAGCAGTTTCTCCTGACACTTCAAATGCATATAATTCCCTTTCAGGGTACTCATCATCTTGAACATTCGGATAAATGGATTGATGTTGTTGCTGTAGATGACATTGATCGGGTTGTTTCTAGTGGTCAATCAGATACTCCTTTTCTGTCTGGGCATGATCTCTTGTATTTCAACTATAGATATAATCTACGTGGGATACAAACACCTGCAAGCTCCTCATACGGTCGTCGTTGGAATACTCGGTCTCGGGAAAATTTGTTACGAGGTTTGGATGCTTCAGATTGGTCTTTTTTACAGGATGATTCAACGATTGATAATAAAATAGAAAAGTTTTCTGAAGTGATCGCGACTATCATTGAAGAACAGGCTACTCTGAAGTTTCATGAAAGACGTTTTGTTGTCCCAGGGATCACCCATGAAGTTCGTCAGCTTATTTCTGAAGACAGGCGGACCTATCGTTCTTGGAAACGTTCTAGGAACGTTAACGTTTATCATAAATATAAGGGACTTAGATCGGCTGTGAAAAGAACAATTCGGAAAAGTCAATGGAGACAGATGGAGCAGAGTATTGGAATCGGACATAAGCCAAAAGATTTCTGGAGATAGGTAGATGATCTTGGACTCACCAAAAAAAGCAAAACACTAAGTGCACCTATAATTCCACCGGAAATGAATTTGGATGAGCTTAATGATTACTTTGTTAATCTTGGGCCAGCCAATGTTGCTCTTTTACAACAGTTAATGGATGATCAAACACTAGATGATAATAATTTTACGGATGCAGGAACTGATATCGATTTTGGTGCCATTCAAAGCGCCAATAATGGTATTCATCACCCTCATTTGAGTTTATTCCGATCAAATCAAAATTATTGTCAATTTTCACCAGTGACTCCAGAGGCCGTTGGGTCTGCGCTATCGGAAATCAGTCTACTGCGGTTGGCGCTGATGGCCAAAATCCAAAAATGTTCAAATGTTTCGGTAAACTTCTATGGTATGTCATCTCAGTCATCTTCAACGTATCTCTTGATACTGGCGTATTTCCAACTTCTTGGAAACGAGCCCTGGTATGACCTCTGGGCAAAGTAGCAGGTGCATGTCGTATGGTAGATTTTAGACCTATTTCACAGAGAAAGGAATTGATGGATCCATTTCAGACGGGCTTTCGAGAAGGTTTAATTGTTTCAAATTGAAACAAATATTTGATGGTAAATATAGTAACTCGCAATAGCTCAGCGGTAGAGCACCTGACATGTAATCAGAGGGTCGTGGGTTCGAATCCTGCTTGCGCATTACATATTTTTTCCGAAATTTGATTTTCTAAATAAAATTTATTAATAAAAATTAATTTATTAATAAATTTAATTGTTTAATGGCCATTAAACAATTAAATTTATTAATAAATTAATTTTTATTAATAAATTTTATTTAGAAAATCAAATTTCGGAAAAAATATGTAATGCGCAAGCAGGATTTGAACCCACGACCCTCTGATTACATGTCAGATGCTCTACCGCTGAGCTATTGCGAGTTACTATATTTACCATCAAATATTTGATTCTCACATCTTTTCTCCACCTCCCATCCACGAGGCAATGTCGCCATTAAACAATTAAAAATTTTAATTAAAATTTTAATATTTTCTCATTTAGCTAATTAAATTAGCTATTGCGAGTTACTATATTTACCATCAAATATTTGGTTTCGAGAAGGCTACGGTACTCATACGGCAGTCTTGAGACTAACAGATGACATTCGTAAAGGTTTTGATAAGAAAGAAGTAACTATAGCAGTATTCCTTGATTTTTCAAAGGCTTTTTATTCTGTTGATCATGAAAAACTATTGATTAAATTGCAAGCATTGAAGTTTGCACAAGCGCCTTTGAATTGGTTTCGTTCATATCTTATGAATCGTGAACAAAAAGTAATTAATGATAATAAGCAATCATCATGGAGTGGAATTTCGTGTGGAGTTCCACAAGGTAGCGTTCTTGGCTCATTACTGTACTCCATTTACAGTAAGGACTTGGCTGATTCTTTTCGTTATGTCAAACATCTATGTTATGCTGATGACACAGTCATGTATTTAACGAGTTCATTGGATAAATATAATGATAATGTTCGAAAAATTAATAGTGATCTACGGCGATTACAAAGTTGGTGTATTTCAAATGGTATTCGTTATAATCCAGAGAAAACTAAAGCAATACTTCTTGCAACTTCACAAATGCTAGTTCAATATCCTATAGAGAGCTTTATAAAAGTTAGTTTTTCTAATTTTGATTTGCCTTTTGTTGATTCTGTGAAATACTTAGGGGTAACATTGCAATCCACATTGGCATGGGATAAGCATGTTACTGCCACTTTCTGTGGAGTGTTTTAGACTTTGAAGAGAATCAAGGCAAATGGAGATCTTTTGTCGAAAAAGTTGCGAAAAAAATTAGTTACTGCGTTGATTTTGCCAATTTTCGATTATTGTTCAATAGTATTAACTGACATTTCTTATCATAATTCATTGAAGCTTCAAAGAGCATTTAATGCATGTATACGTTTTGTTGCTAATCTGAGACGTTTTGATCATATTTCAGATACGAGAAGAGAATTAGGATGGCTTACGGTAACTAATAGGAGGCTTTATTTGATTGCTTGTTATATGTTTAAAGTAATTAATCTTGGATATACGGGGCTTCACGGTGACGATTTCTGCTTTCGACCAGTAAATAGCTTGCGAAGACCACTTCACCGAACTGATACTCTGATTATACCGTACGCGAGGCTCACTGTTTTTCAAAGATCTTTTGTTGTTTCTGCTGCGAGTTTTTGGAATCAATTGCCACCAGAAATTACTACTGCTCAGTCTCTAACTGTTTTTCGAAGATTGTGTTATAACTATTTAGTGTCGCAAGAAAATGTGATTTAAATTGAACCTCACTATGTTCACATGGAAATATCATAAATGATGTATATTTATTTTTTTTCTCTTTTTATACTTTGATTGTCTATTGTTTGTAATGTCACTACAATTGAATGTATTATGAGATAATCTATGTGATATTTTGTTTTAAAAAATTATTGTCTCATCAAGCTATTTTTTATTCTATTTTTGCAACAGTTATATTTTTGTATTTGTAACGGCGAATGCATGGATTAATGGGGTCCGATGGGTTTTCAAACCTGGAGTTCGGAATTGAATAAAGATAAAGATAAAGATAGAGAGTCCAACGGAAAACTCCTCCCATCGATTTCCAATTTCTGCGTCGATAACTTCCTGAAGCAGCTCTCTGTGATACTCGTCCGTCCGCAGGCGCCTCCTTCCGGCGTGAAGAAAAACTCCGGCAAGAGCGGGAATATTCAAGGCGGGAAAGAAATCAATTAAATCAGTAAAAAAACATGAATATCGTTTCTCGGACTCTCCGTTCTGGTGGAGAATAAAACTAATTTTTCAACGCGATACCGGTCTCAAAAAAATAATACAGATTGTAACGGGAATAAAATGACCAAAAGTAAACGCGAAGGCTGTAAAGAGTGGGGGGAAAAACGAGCGCGCTCTCCATTGGTTGAGAGTGAGTGAGTGGGGGCAAGCGGTTGACGGCGGGCCGAGTGGCAGGGATATAAGGAGCCCACAGCACGGACCGCAGTCACTTCGCCTCTGCCGGCGGTCGAGACCAGACCTCTCCTATCCGACGAGCTATTCGAGCGGGACAACGCCTCGATTGATTAATAAGCGGGGAGTGACACGAGCTCATAGATTGAGCCATATGAGATCAAGAGACCAAGGATTGTCAGTATCCGAATGTTACTAACTCAATGGAAACAGGCAAAGGACCTATAAAGGGGTATAGAGGCGGTGCGCGAACCACCAAATCTAGGCCGAGCATTGCCATGCTTGGGCCTTTACATGGCAACTGTATCAAGACTTTGCCACAATAGAAGGGCAAGTACCTATAAGTGCGCCTTCGACAACCCAAAGTAGGGTATCCGAAAAGGGCTCGAGGGTTGAAGGTCACTGGGAGAAAGTGACTAAGCTCCTAAACCTAGGAGGTTATTCATAAGTTCAGTGAGAATACCTCCAAACTAGTCAACGTGCGCCCTGAAGCCAACTTGACAACTAGGTGGGAGGCCATTTAGAGTCAATGCACTACGACCTAATGCTACGAACGCAAACCCCTCGATTATGTCAGGCTTCAGTCAAGTCCTTGGGTCTAGTTGACGCTTAGCTAACCTAAGACCAACAGTCTCAAGGCACCACGGCTCAAGCGAGCGAGGTAGGAGAGTGCGGTAGTTGCCACAGTAACTGCAGGAACAGGATTTATGCTGTTCACAAAGGGCTTAAACTTCCGAGGATTTTGAATGACAATTCACTGTGGGGCTTCGGCTAAGACGGAGCAATGCCGTAAGTTTGGTGCACAGAGCCCATTGCTATGTTCATCGAGCTGTGTACGGTATGGTGCGGGCCACGAATATACTACCGGCGGCGCTCATCCATGCACATCTTGACTAAGTCAGGTGTGTGAGATACTGTTCTTTTTAGAGCACAAACTGTTCGCTCCAAACTCTTCCTGAGGAACAGCTAACCAGAGGCAGGCAACTGTCGCTGAGACTACAGGAAGGAAATCGGTAAGTCCTACAACCAGAATGGGCGGAGGCTGGTAACCTAGTAAGCTGCTGGGAGTAGGCAAAAGTCCTGGATCGGATCGTGCTTAGACCTCGCATACTAAGCTGTCGAGCTCAGGCAAGTATGAGAGTGGGACTGAAAGGTGATGGATGCGTTGTTGAATGGGACTCGCTTCCGATGTCGCCTAAACTCTATTTTCGGATATGAGTTATGGAGGAGAGGTCCGTACCCATCTCGGGGAACTTCTTCTTCGGTGGCTTAGGCAGAGTGAATGGGCTCTGTTTGCCAAAAAACTCTAAATATTTCGACGAAGCTGCATGTCCGCGGACATGAAGGAATCCCCGCCCAGAGGTTCTCCGTGGACGCCATTCCAAAGCCATTTATGACGATGGAATGGTGACGAAGTATTCCTCCGGTGGCACGATCGAGCCGGCAGTATCGGATTTTTCGGAGACTGTTTTTCACAGCAGAGGTTTTGACATAATAACACACCTCCAAAAACATGCGGATCAGTTGATCCCCGACCGATGGACCTTATGTGTCCAGGTGGCGTATGAAATTAATCCGACGAGCTAAGCACTCCTAGGATTCCCTTCTTCTGAACCTTAGCAGTACGACGGCGAACAGCCCTAGTAAACGACGGTGACTTCTCACAACGGCGGTAAGCCCGAGTGACTTCCTCTGGCGACGAGAATACTCTTAGCCGAATTCCCCCGAACATCGACGACATCGAAGCAGCAAGCACGGAGCCCGGCAGCCAATCCGGAGACCGGAGCCCAGCCAAGGAGGAAGGGGAAGCCGCAGAGTGGGGGAATCGGAGGCGCTGATCATTTTGGGCATATAAAGAGCCCGCAACGCAGAGAGAACTCAGTTCGCTTCTGCCAACCAAGGCAGGAACAACTCGCCTCTCCAACGAGCTCTCGCAGCTCCTAGGATTTCCTTGTTTCTTTTCCTTTTTACGACGGCGAATAGCCCTAGTAGTGTCTATTGACAACGGTGTTCAACCCTAGTCATCACAGCTCCCATCCTTCACGACGGCGAAAGCCCTAGTGCCCTTGCGATGAGCCCCGAGCTCCTAGCAAAAATTTAATAAAATACTTCCTCCACAGAAAAGAACGGGACCACAGTGGGCTTTAGACCTCTTCCGTAAATCACCAGGTGAGGGAAAAGACCGACGATCACGATAATAAGCACGGCGAACGAAGAGGACTTCGCCGTCGGCGATCAGTTAATCCACGGAAAATACTACAGAGTAGTAGGAGTCAATGGGTTATCCATTAATCTCAAGGGAAAAGGAGTACCAGGATCACGACAACGCCCGTCTCATTGAATTGTTAAAATAGTGGCGAAGTCTTCGACGAGCCAGAAATACCTTAATATTGTTTGAGTTTATGAAAAGATTTAATAAAAGAAATAAATAAATAGATACTTGGTTAAAAAAGAAATGAAAGATATAAATTGTAAAGAGGATAAATGCTCCTCTGGAACCTATATAATTGTTAAGAAAATTTTAATGAATATTATTCTTATGAGCATTGAATTGACTGTGTTGGCTTCATCATTTAATATTGTAGTATAGGTCTCTCTGGTTTGTGGACAAAGACCCATCCCCTCTTCTCGTAAAAACGGCTAAAAATTGGTACGTTACAATATATGGGGCATTCCACACCAAATCGGACACCATTTGGCTTTTGCATCTCGGATTTTTTCGAAAATTTTTTTTCTTTTAGTATGGGTTGAAAGAAGTTTTCATGATTTTTTTCAAATTTTTTCCTTGAACCGTTTTTGAGATATCGAATTTTGAAAAATTTAGACATTTTTTTTTTCAAACGCCTATAACTTCGCGAAAAGTGGTTTGAATGAAATTTCCCAAGAAATAAAAAATGTTCATTTTTAGACATATTTTCAGTAAAAAATATTTAAACAAAATTTTGAATTACTCTTCCATTGAAATTTTGACTTTTAAGTATAAATTGTCGATTTACAGAAAACACGTACTGATCGATTTTCCTCATAATTTTTCAGAGCAAACTCTGACCTATTCTACAACTTTTTCAGCTATGCTCATAATGGGACAACGATGGGATCTATTTTTTTTCGATTTTTTGAATTTCATATTCCACTTTTTTCTAATAAAAAATGTCTAAAAAAAGTATCTTACTCTGGATTTACTATTAATGATTATCTGACACACAATTATCATCAAAATTTTCGAATTTCGTTTCCGCAGAATAATTATTATTGATTCACATCTATTTCCTTACATGTATGAATATTTTATAGATCCGAGATTCAACGGATGATGAAGATTCTTTAAATTTTACATCGTAAATTTGTTCATTCATGTGTTCGTAAAGCCTCCTTCACTTCAAGCTATAATTCCAACTGTTCACTACAGTCGGTAAGGAAGACTGTAGCAGAGAATTTTTCGCTTTAGTATTTCTCTTGTTTACATTTAGATTTCAGAATAACAGTAGCGGTGTTGTTGTTAATCACATGTTTTTAGTGTCTTTTCTTAACAACCTGTCTCAATTTTTTCAAAAGAAATATCAGTGTATAATTTTTACTGTAAACAAGCAAACAGTATTGTGAATATTTACGTTATGGAAAATTTTAGAAGATATAATTTGTGCTGTAATCCTCTACAATTGGAAGGTCATAGAGTGAAAAACGGTCTCCGACGAGCTTCTGTTACTCAACAAACTGCACATAATTTGAGTACTAATGACTATCTCTGCACATCGTGTAGAAAAGCACTGGGTTGGCAAAATACTGCATCTTATTCGGCTGCTGAGGTTGATGAGCATGTTGAAGATGATCTTACCGGAAGTACTCCTTCATCAATTTTAAACATTCCATCTGGTAAAATTAGCCAAATTTCATGTCCTGATATTATTCTTAAGATACTACAAATGTATTATTTTAAAATAATAATTTAATCTTTTTAATTTTTAGGCTCAGAGGATTTTAGTCAAGAACTATTAGTAGCACAAACCAGTAGTTTATCTGGTTTAAGTTTAGAAGCAGTATTGCCGGTGGTCAATGATGCATTTGCTCTATTGAATCAATCACCTATTATTGAGAAAAATATCGATAATCAAACTTATTTAGAAAATAAAGTCAGAAAAGTTTATGATGTACCTCCTTGAAATACCTCCTTGAAAGTAACAAAATTGTCTGATGATGAAATCCACTCACAAAATTTTTTAGAATTGCTCGAGAAATTAACAACTAAATTTAACGACAGTGATACGCAGTCATCTGAAAAAATTCAAATCCTCACTCTTTTGCCTGAAACGTGGGGATTATCCCGAGTGTGTGAAGTAATGGGTTGCACAAAATACATGGCAGTTATTGCAAAATCTCTTCGAGAGAAGAACGGGATTCTTTCAACTCCGAATGCCAAATTAGGTTAGAACCTTTTTAAAATCATATTCAAATAAATAATGCCCATTAATGTTTTCCCTGGTGGATCGTGCGACAGGGCAGTCGATTTTTTCACGGAATCGACCGTGATTCGATCACGATGCGATCGCATCGCAGCTGTATTGCAGTCGCATCGCCGTCGCACACACTCGCACGCAGTTGCATCGTGGTCACATGACAGTCGATTTGGTGAAAAAATCGACTGTCTGATCGATATGCAATCGCCCGTTCCATCAGGGTTCAGTGATGATTAATTCAATTTGTTTCCGTTTTAGGTCGAAATCTATCAAATGACATCAAATCCAAGATTTTAGAATTCTATACTAGTGATGAAATGAGTGTAAATATGCCAGGGATGAAAGACTATCCGTCTATCAGAAATGATAATGGAAAACGTGAGCATATACAGAAACGTCTTATTTTCTCGAACTTGAAAGAGTTATATGAACTTTTCAAGGAATGTCATCCAGGGTGTCGGGTTGGCTTTTTAAAATTTGCATCATTGCGTCCTCAACATTGCATGCTTGCTGGTTCTAGCGGAACCCATACTATTTGTGTGTGTTCTATGCACCAAAACGTCAAACTTATGATATTAGGTGAGCTATACACTAGAAAGGTCTTTGTCAAAATAATTCATGGTCTCTTCCATTGCAGGCTGTAACTTGGCGGCACTTACTGACCAATTAGCATCACCATTACAGAGGTATAGTGACTGCTTGAAAATAATCATATGTCAAAACCCTACCTCTGATTGCTACTTTCACAATTGTGAAGGGTGTCCAGGAATCCAAACGTTGAAAGATTTACTATCAGATGTACTAGATGAAAATGGAATTGATGAAATTAAATATAAATATTGGATTTCGAAGCCCCGTACGAGCTTAGAGACATTTGTTAAAAAGTCATCAGATTTTGTCGAGAGTTTTTGTGAAAATATCACAAGTCTTGTTCCTCATAATTATATTGCTAAAGAGCAAGCAGGCTATTTGAGGTCGTTAAAAGAATCATTGAATGAGAATGAATTTATTGTTATCTGTGATTTTGCGGAAAATTATGCCTTTGTTATCCAGAATGCTGCATCTGGATTCCACTGGAATAACAGCCAGGCAACTGTTTATCCAGTTTTAATATATTATAAAAAAAATGATGAGCTGGTTCATCAATGTCTAGTGATTATATCAGATTGCTTATCTCATGATGCAGTTGCTGTTAATGAGTTTACCAGAGTTACCACTAATTTTATCAAAGGTATTCCCAATAATGCTTTAAAAATCATTTACTTCTCTGACGGAGCACCTCAACAATTTAAAAATTATAAAAATTTTGTAAACCTTCATTATCATGAAGAAGACTTTGGAATTAAAGCTGAATGACATTACTTTGCAACCGCACATGGCAAAGGACCTTGCGATGAAGCAGGGGGGACTTTGAAGAGAATGGCAGCACGATCAAGTCTTCAGCTGCCATTTGATCAACAAATTTCAAATCCTGTCGAACTATATGATTGGGCGAAAAAACCGAATTCTTTACCAAATATGAGTATTGAATTTTTTTGCAATGAAAAGTACAATCAGGCCAAACTATTCTTGGATCAACGATATTCATGAGCAAAAACTATCACAGGGACGCAAAAATATCATTGTGTCATTCCAGACGAAAGAGATACTTCAAGATTCAAAGAATTTTCATCATCCGCAGAATCTCGGATCTATAAAATATTTAAACGTGTGAGGAAATAGATGTGAATTAATAACAATTTTTCTGTGGAAATAAAATTTGAAAATTTTGATGATAAGTGTGTGTCCGATAATTATTAATAGTAAATCCTGAGCGTGATATCTTTTTAGACATTTTTTATCACAAAAAAGTGGAATATGAAATTCAAAAAATCGAAAAAAAAATAGATCCCATCGTGGTCCCATTATGAGCATAGCTGAAAAAGTTGTAAAATAGGTCAGAGTTTGCTCTGAAAAATTATGAGGAAAATCGATCAGTACGTGTTTTCTGTAAATCGACAATTTATACTTAAAAGTCAAAATTTCAATGGAAGAGTAGTTCAAAATTTTGTTTAAATATTTTTTACTGAAAATATGTCTAAAAATGAACATTTTTTATTTCTTGGGAAATTTCATTCAAACCACTTTTCGCGAAGTTATAGGCGTTTGAAAAAAAAATATCTAAATTTTTCAAAATTCGATATCTCAAAAATGGTTCAAGGAAAAAATTTGAAGAAAATCATGAAAACTTCTTTCAACCCATACTAAAAGAAAAAAAAGTTTCAAAAAAATCCGAGATGCGAAAGCCAAATGGTGTCCGATTTGGCGGGGAATGCCCCATATATATATATATGTTCATAAACTGGGACTTCTGAGGACAGAGGCGGATCATGAAAGACAATGCATACATAGGTCTCTATTCTTCTATTGAATCCTGTATATAACATTTTTTTAATTTCTGCTAAACTCAATTCGATATATGCCGACTTTGAAAAAAAAAATTATTTTTTCATAAATCGCTACTTCTGAGGACATGTCCTCATAACTACCATAACAACACCAATGGTACTTGTGAGGACAGAACAATATATATAGTGGGAGTTCTGAGGACACTGGACTTATACACATTTCCACACACAGCCTGGCATTTCTGAGGACTTCTGTAATAAAATTAAATAACCCCATTAATAGGACATTACCTAATTAATAGAACCCTAGTGCGCTAGATAATGATCCTTTCAAAACTTCTTATACGCTTTTTTCATATGCGACAAAATGGGAAAATTCGTTTAAGAGAGAGATTCTTTGGAGAATCTGATGCTTCTGAATCTCATTGACAGATGACATTTTATCTAGGAAGAGAGTTTTCAATTCAATCTCTGAATTTTTGACTGAATGAACATGTTCAATCGCTGTTGGTGCAAAATTTTGTTTCCATACGCTTTTTATACTTCATCCTCACAAATATTACATTGTACAAGATAGTGTCCCCATAACTACCAGAATGTATATTTGAAGTTATAAAGACTGTCCTCATAAGGACCAACTTTCGAATTATTCTTGTGAATACGTATATATGTATCTGTACGTACATAGGCATATATAGTTCAACTGTTTTAATACTGGTACTTATGAGGACTGAGAAATATATTCAGTGGTAGTTCTGAGACCAATCAATGTATACAGATTTTCACACAAAGCCTGGCACTTCTGAAGATCTGGAATTTCATCATCAGAGGCATGTTGCTCCTCATAATGATGCTTTGCATAATTTTCCTATATAGAAACCCAGAAAATTCCCCCTCGTATAGGAATTATTCTCGGAGGCCCTTAATTTCCATAAGACTACCTATCGAATTGCCTTTGTATAGAAATAATTCTTAGAGAAACTCAATTCACGGATAGAACCCACGAAATTCTCATCATATAGAAATTATTCTTATAGGCACTTCATCTGCGTGCAGGATAACACAAATTCTATGGCGTATTGGGTAACATGCTCATATCATATACGCAGAGCTATAAGATTCTCTATAGGACGTTTCTATGCGAATATTCTATGAAAACTCCCTATACGTTCTTCTTCATACGTGAAAACATCGAAAAATTCGTTTGGGGGAGAGATTCTCTGAAGAATCTGATGCTCCTGGAGTTCATTGATAAATTGTATCCCATCCAGGAAGGGAGCTCCCCACTCGATTCCTGAATTTTTGACTGAATCAATAGGTTTAATCATCATTGGTCCATGATACTGTCTTCATACTTTTTCTTCATGAATACTACATCACACGAGATTGTGTCCTCAGAACTACCAGAATGCACATTGAAGGTTATGAAAACTGTCCTCAGAAGTACCAACTTTTGAATTATTATTGTGACTATGTACATACGAATCGCCACGTACAAACGGGGCATTCCATGCCAACTCATCCTACCAATTGCCTTTGCATCTCCGATTTGGCTGAAACGTGGGCATCTTTTTGTATCCTTCGAAAGAGGTTTCTGTGATTTTTTTTGATTTTTTTTATCAAGCCACTTCGGAGATATGAATTTTTTAAAATTTCGGGTTTTTTTTTTCAAATAGCCGTAACTTTATGACAAATTGTCCAAAATGGGTCTTTTTTTTTTTGAAAATTCGTGTTTTTTGATGAATTTTCTGAAAATTTCATGGAAAAAATTATTCTTGATCATTCTGATCGGTTTTTATTCATTTCAAAGTTAAAACATGAAATTTAAAACTGTTTGTATCCTTCGATTTTTTTAAAAAAATTCTCATGAATACTACTCCTAAAAACACAAATTTTAAGCCTTGTCCGGTAATGGGATAATGATGGGATATAATTTTTTTTGAATTTTAAAGTAATAAATTCCTTTTTTTTGTGTTGTTTTTACTGTTAATGTATTATCGACGTATTTTCAGATGAAATGTGGAAAAACCTCATACATGGAAATAATTGACACTTAAAGTTAGAATTCACATTTTTGAGGTAAATTGTATTAATAACCTGAAAATTTTTTGAATGAGATTTTTGAAACAAATGATATTGATGAACTGACATATCAATATTGGATTTCGAAACCGTGGACAGCCCTTGAAACTTTAACGGCAATCTCATCAGAGTTTATCAGCGAATCCTGCAATAAAATTGAAGAATTTTTGCCTCATGCTTTTATTGCAAAATCACAAGCAAGATTCATGAAATCTCTTAAATAGTCTCTTGGACCCGATGAATTTCTTGTTGTTTATGATTTTGCTGAGAACTACAAGTTCGTTATCCAAAATGCAGTACTAGGATTCCACTGGAACAATGATCAGGCGACCATATTTACTGTGGTTATTTATTATAAAAAAAATGGCGAATTATTGCACAAAAGTTTAGCGATTATATCTGAGTGTTGCACGCATTCTACTGCAATTCACATTTTTTTGAAAACTGTTACTGATTTGATGAAATCTTTGTCTGATACTGCTGTAAAGATCTACTACTTTTCTGATGGAGCTCCGCAACGGTTCAAGAACTTCCAAAATTTTGTTAATTTATATTATCACCATGAAGATTTTGGAATATCCGCTGAATGGCATTTTTCCGCAAGCTACCATGGAAAAGGACCTTGTGATGGTGTAGGAGGTATATTAAAAAGAGCTACAGCCAGAGCTAGTCTTCAGTTGCCATTTGATAAACAAATTTCAAACGCCCGAGAGTTGTATGAATGGGCCATGCAGCCAAATAACTTGCCAAAAATTGAAATATGATATTCAAGTACTGCCAAATATGAGAGAACAGCAGAAAGTTTGAATGTACGTTATTCTTGAGCTAAAACGATCACAGGTACACAAAAGTATCATTGTGTTGTACCAAAAACAGATGGAATTCTCACAATGAAATTGATTTCATGTTCAATCACAACATATTCTTGTAAAATATTCAACCGTGAAAAAAAAATTCTCAGGTTATTGATACAATTTACCCCGAAAATTTGAATTTTTACTTTAATTGTCAATTATTTCCATGTATGAGCTTTTCCCACCTTTCATCGGAAAATACGTCGATAATACATTAACAGTAGAAAAAACACAAAAAAAAGGAATTTATTACTTTAAAATTAAAAAAAAATTATATCCCATCATTATCCCATTACCGGACTAGGCTTAAAATTTGTGTTTTTAGAAGTAGTATTTATGAGAATTTTTTTAAAAAAATCGAAGGATACAAACAGTTTTAAAATTCATGTTTTAACTTTGAAATAAATAAAAACTGATCAGAATGATCATGAATAATTTTTTGCATGAAATTTTCAGAAAATTCATCAAAAAACACGAATTTCCAAAAAAAAAAAGACCCATTTTGGACAATTTGTCATAAAGTTACGGCTATTTGAAAAAAAAAAACCCGAAATTTTAAAAAATTCATATCTGCGAAGTGGCTGGATAAAAAAAATTGAAAAAAATCACAGAAACCTTTTTCGAAGTACACAAAAAGATGCCCAAGTTTCAGCCAAATCGGAGATGCAAAGGCAATTGGTAGGATGAGTTGGCATGGAATGCCCCAAACGCATATATAGGTCAACTATGTCAAGACTGGTACTTATGAGGACTGACAAATATATTCAGTGGTAGTTCTGAAGCCAATCCAAGTATAAAGATTCCCATGCACAGCCTGGCACTTCTGAGGACCTGAAATTTCATCAACAGAGGCATATTGTGCCTGATAATCATGCTTTTCAGCATTTTTGTAGATTGAAACCCACGAAATCCCCCCTCGTATAGAAATTATTCTGAGGAAAACTCCAATCACTCATAGAACCCAATAAATTCTCATAATATAGGACTAACTCTCATAGATCTTTAATTCGCATGTAGAGGAACACTAAGTCCGTGGCGTATCAGAAAATATTTCCAGATCATAACTGCAAAAGCTCTAAGATTCCTCATAGGAAAATCCTATGAAAATATCTCTTTGAAACTTCTTATACGCTTTTTTCATACGCGACAACATGGAAAAATTCGTTTGAGAGAAAGATTCTTTGAAGAATCTGATGCTTCTGAAGCTCGTTGACGAATGGCATTTTATCCAGGAAGAGAGTTTTCTATTCAATTTCTGAATTTTTGACTGAACGAACATGTTCAATCGTTGTTGGTGCATAATTTTGTCTCCATACGCTTTTCATACTTCATCCTCACGAATATTACATTGTACAAGATAGTGTCCTCATAACTACCAGAATGCATATTTGAAGTTATAAAGACTGTCCTCATAAGGTCCAACTTTTGAATTATTTTTGTGAATACGTATAATTCAATTCAATACTGGTACTTATGAGGACTGACAAATATATTCAGTGATAGTTCTGAGGCCGATCGATGTATACAGATTCTCACACAAAGCCTGGCACTTCTGAAGACCTGAAATTTCATCATGAGGTTGCGCCTCATAATGATGCGTTCTATAATCTTCAATATAGGAACCCAGAAAATTCCTCCTCATATTGAAATTATTCTCAGAGGTCCTCAATTCGCATCAGATGACCTAGCAAATCGCCTTTGTCTAGGGATCATTCTTAGGGAAACTTAATTCACGGATAGAGCGCACGAAATTCTCGTATAGGAACTATCCTTATAGGCACTTCATCTGCGTGTAGGGTAACACAAAATCTATGGCGTATTGGATAACATGCTCATATCATATACGCCGAGGTATAAGATTCCCTTTAGGAAGTTTCTATGGAAATAGTCTATCGAAATTTCCTATACGTTCTTCTTCATACGTGAAAACATCGGAAAATTCATTTGGGGAAGAGATCCTTTGAAGAATCTGATGCTCCTGGAGCTCATTGATAAATTGTATTCTTCCCAGGAAGAGAGCTCCCCACTAAATTTCTGAATTTTGAACTGAATCAATAGGTTCAATTATCATAGGTTCATAATATTGTCTTCATACATTTTTTCCATGAATACTACATCGCATAAGACTGTGTCCTCAGAACTACCAGAATGCAAATTGGAGGTTATAAAAACTGTCCTCATAAGTACTAATTTTGGAATGATTATTGTGAATACGTACATACGGATCGCCACGAACAAATGGATATATAGGTCAACTATGTAAAGACTGGTACTTATGAGGACTGACAAATATATTCAATGGTAGTTCTGAGGCCAATCGATGTTCACAGATTGCCACATACAGTCTGGTTCTCTTAAAGACCTGAAATTTCTTCAACGAAAGCATGTTGTGACTGATAATGATCCTCCTCATGATTTTTGTGGATAGAAATCCATGAAATTCCCCCTCGTATAGGAATTATTCTTGTAGGCCCTTGACTTGCATGAAAGAATCAATTGAATTGTTTTCGCATAGAAATTATTCTCAGAGAAATTCATTGAACATATAGAACCCACGAAATTCTCATCGTATAGAAATTATTGTTATGGACACGCAAGTTACGTGTAGAGGCACACAAACTTCATGGTGTGTAAGAAAATATCCCCATATCATATACGCAAATCTATAAGATTGGCTATAGGAAGTTTCTATGGAAATGTTCTATTAACACTTAATATACGTTTTTTTTTCATATGTGTAATAGCATTGTCTCCAGATGCCTCTCAGACTCTGTCCCCATAGGTACACATCATTCGAGATATTGTCCTTGAAACCACCAGAAAACACATTGGACATTATACAGACTGTCTTCATTGGAATCTACATGTGAATTATGATTATGAATGCGTATATATGGATCTCCACGTACATGTGAATTTATATGTAAAATATGTCAATACTGGTACTTGTGAGGACAGAGAAATATATATAGTGGCAGTTCTGAGGCCAATGAACTTATACACATTTCCACACAGACCCTGGTACTTCTTAGGACTTCTATTTCGGAATTCGATGTACAGAATCAGATTGTGGGACTCACTATTCCCTCTGTAATTCCACATGTCATTAGAATATAATTGACTCATATACAGATAAATGCTTCATAGTGCTGTGCATTGATGAAAGCTCCTCTCTCTTGCGAGAAATTCTCATAATTATTGGAGACCATTGAGAATGACTTTCAGTGAAAAAGGTTGATTGGATATTCTAAGAATTCTGGAGTGCCTCAACAAATTTCAGTTCATCTCAAACCGGATTTATCTATTGAATTTCCCCATTTTCGACTGGATCAACACGTTTGAACATTGCTGACACATGAATATTGTCCCCATACGTTTTGCAGGCATTGTCCTCATAAGTCCCATATTATACGAGATATTGTCCCCATAATTACCAGAATACACATCAAAGCATATAAAGTCAGTCCCCATAAGACCCAGTATTCGAATGATTTTTATATATGCGTATATATGGATATACACGTATATACGTGTATATATAATAATCATTTGAACTCTGGTGTATATGAGGACAGTCGCCATAACCTCCAAATCTTGGATTGCTGGGTTTATGGGGACAGTCTTCAGAAGTACCAATCCATACATGAAACATATGAGGACTGTCCTCATATGTACCAAATGTCCTGCGAAGTACCACTTTGTACCGAAGAATGTCCTCACAACTACCGGTTTATCAACATATATATATATATATATATATATATATATATATATATATATATATATATATATATATATATATATATATATATATATATATATATATATATATATATATATATATATATATATATATATATATATATATATATATATATATATATATATATTGTATACTATGACGACCTCGCAAAAAATTTCAAAATGTAACCTAACTTTTCACCCGCGAGTGTTGCAAAAAGGCAACACCCACCGCTCTTAGCATGACCCAGGATCAACGGACTTGGACGTGGCGGTGGACTGATCCCAAAAAGTTGTTTGGTTTTTTGGATATTTCCGTATTAAAGGAATATCCCGGGATAACGCGCAAACCCACACCCCTCATCCCACCGTCTCCAGATCACGCACAGTACTAGTAGATGTTCAGTACTCACCATGTTGTCAACCACACCTCCGCCGACCTTCAAACGGCAACATAAAAGTATAATGTTACTTTGGAGACCTGTCTCCAAAGTTCCAAAAAAGTATATATCTATACTTAATTTTTGGTTGATTTTAAACATTTTAATATGGGGCTTACGTCTACGGATGATCCGCAGGCTGCCCATGCACTGTTTTTGTCACGATAGTACTTTTTAAGTTACGAAATTTCCGAGTCGCCAAACCATACATTACATAAACATATATATATATATATATATATATATATATATATATATATATATATATATATATATATATATATATATATATATATATATATATATATATATATATATATATATATATATATATATATATATATATATATATATATATATATATTGTATACTATGACGACCTCGCAAAAAATTTCAAAATGTAACCTAACTTTTCACCCGCGAGTGTTGCAAAAAGGCAACACCCACCGCTCTTAGCATGACCCAGGATCAACGGACTTGGACGTGGCGGTGGACTGATCCCAAAAAGTTGTTTGGTTTTTTGGATATTTCCGTATTAAAGGAATATCCCGGGATAACGCGCAAACCCACACCCCTCATCCCACCGTCTCCAGATCACGCACAGTACTAGTAGATGTTCAGTACTCACCATGTTGTCAACCACACCTCCGCCGACCTTCAAACGGCAACATAAAAGTATAATGTTACTTTGGAGACCTGTCTCCAAAGTTCCAAAAAAGTATATATCTATACTTAATTTTTGGTTGATTTTAAACATTTTAATATGGGGCTTACGTCTACGGATGATCCGCAGGCTGCCCATGCACTGTTTTTGTCACGATAGTACTTTTTAAGTTACGAAATTTCCGAGTCGCCAAACCATACATTACATAAACATATATATATATATATATATATATTGTGACGTAATTCCTGAGCCTAACGGTAAGCTCAGCAATTAAGCACGCTTGAAAAGCACCCAATAGCCAAAACAAAATTCAAAACAAAAACAAACTCAAAATGGGCGCCAGGATGTATTTCAACATCCGATCAATCTTAAATTGATCTAAACAATAACAACAAAATCAAAATTTCAAATAAATTACCACCAACTCGAATACTCCCTTATTCAGCACGAACTAGTTCAGTCTCCCCCTCAGGGTCGCTGTTGTGGGTTTGAATAAGGAGTGTAAATAATTCCAAACAAAACAATTTAGGGGATAAAATAAAAATTTTTATATAAAAAAAAATTAATTATAAATTATTAAACCCCTGCGTTACATCGGCGAGTGCGCAGCACAATAAATAAATAAAAAAAAATTATAAATTTCAAACAAATAAAACAATTCAAAATAAATAAACAATTAATTACAAACAAATTCTTTGAAACGAAATTAAAAATCAAATTAATCAAAATAATAAAAAAAAATTTAATTAATTAACAAATTGATTAATTTATTAATTAATCGTCAACGCATAATAAAGTCAACAATAAAAAAAAACATATTCAAAGAATTACAATCAAATTCAAATTCATAAGAAATTCATGTTGCTGCCACCTACAGTCATCTTTCGCAACGAAACGAAAGTAACTATTGTTCCCTAGCGCTAAGTTACTAGAAATTCCCTAGCGATATTCCCTAGGTGTCAAGGCCGACTCAACCATACTCAATGCATGAAATTAATTAAATTAATTTCATAAAAATGAAAAAAATAATTCATCAAACAAAATTTCTCAAAATATTGAATAATAAAAAAAAATTAAAACAGAATTCAATATATTTCACAAAGTCGCGAGACTAAAATTCCAAAATAAATTCCAATTGATTATCTTTGGCCATGACGCCAAAATATTTCCGTTAATTGAAAATTTTCAATTCGCGACATTTTATCCAAACAAAAAAAAAATATAATTTTCTAAAAAAAAATATTTTTTTTTTCCGAGAAACGAGCACGAGAGTTCCAAAAATTATTTTAACAAAATTAATGTTTCCAAAATTATTAAACAACATCGCCGATAAATGGTAATTAATTTCATGGCGTCACTTTCTACTTGGCGTCATTACGCTTTTAAAAAAAAAAAAATATTTAATTTCCACGACCACGAAATTAATCCCCGTACAAAATTTAATTAACTAAAATTTTGCTCACCAGATATGCCGAATTTACTTCAACGTGAACAATATATTTTATTCAACTTAATCAAACGACAATTAATTCCAATGAATTAATTTTTCCAAACGTGAAAATGGCGATTTTACAGAAGTGTGCAAAACACGACAAAACATGTGTTTACTCTACGGCACACCAAACGAGAATCCTGCCGACAGCAAACGCTGTACTCGGCTAAGGCGTCTTTTCCGGGAAGGACTCTTCTGATTGGTCAGTCCCAGACTACGTCAGTTAACACAGCTTAACCTGACGACAATAATTTCTTCTGTTCAATGACAATAAATTCCAACGAAGACAATTGAGAAACTCCAAGTCGATGACATTAGAGTTGGGACAATTTTATCAAGTCCAAGGATGCAACCAAAGTTCATCTAAACGTCTCAATTAATTCTTCCGATGAATCTTGTCATTGGCGCCAAAACTTTAGTCCAATTAACCGACTCCTTCGGTAATGTCGATTCCCTTCATCATCGTCCATCTGGTGTCTCCCTCTTCCAGTCGTGAGACATCAACTCAATTGACGACAATCCAATGAGCGTTAACAAAAGAAATTAACCAATCGGCATTAGTTTTACATAATTTATACAAAAATTGAACTCTCGTGATTCGTTTGTTTTGATTCTCCATTGGTGGTGCCAAAACTATTCAGAATTTAAAATTAATTACGCGCCCAGACGACAAAAAGTAACGTAATCGAAATATTACGTTACAATATATATATATATATATATATATATATATATATATATATATATATATATATATATATATATATATATATATATATATATATATATATATATATATATATATATATATATATATATATATATATATATATATATATATATTGTCCAAATGTTTTCCATTTAGAATTATAAAATGTCATCAATATACATATGTCTTTTGCAACATTCATTTTCAAAACTTGCATTTATTGTTAGTTCTTAATAAGTATTAAATTTCAAATTTTTAATTACAGTCGCCGTGGTTTTCAAGAGCAGAGGCCAAAAATCATATAGTTCCTAGCAAATTTTCCAAATTTTCAGAAAAAAATAAAAAAATTAAAAAAAAATTTGGGAAACGATTCGAAACAAGCATTTGAAGTTTTTAAAGAGCATTTTCACCTCGAAAACAAGGACAAAGACAGAAAAGGATATTTTTTTCAGAAAATTCAGAAAATTTGCGATGAAAATCTATATTTTGTATTTTTTTTTCATTTAGCTACTCACGTCATTCTTAAGAGAAAATTTCGATGCAAAAATCAAAATTCATTGATTTCTGCTTCGATAGTGGGGCAAAATGGTTTAGAATTTAGGAGTTTCTTCATTTTAATGGTTTCAATCGATGAGGACTGAAAAGTCGCCCCCCAAAATTTGGAGCCGAAATTCTATTCGAGAATTGGTGGAATCGCCCATATATATATATACTGTAACGCCATATTTTTGACGTTACAATGGTTTTTGGTTAGCCCGGTATCGCGGTGAAATAATTATAGAAATAAACCACCAAGACGGAAGGTCCGAGAAACGAGAGAATATGTTTGTTCTTTTATTAGTAAATTAATTGATTTTGATTTCTTTCCGCCTTGAATATTCCCGCTCTTGCCGGAGTTTTTCTTCATGACGGAAGGAGGCGCTAGCGGATGGACGAGTATCACGGAGAGCTGCAGGAAGTTATCGACGCAGGAATTGGAAATCGATGGGAGGAGCTTTCCGTTGGACTCTGGATTTTGATTGGCGGAGAATTGAGGAAATCAAGGACATCTGGAAAATAGCATAATTAATTCGAAATTAATTGATTATGATAAAATTTAATCAAAAGATCATCATAGACATTTTTAACGGAATTTTTGACATGGAAATATAAGATTTATTCTTTTATTATTTATTTAATTACCGGGATAAAAGTAAAAGAATACCGGCGATAAAAGAAAGTCTTAAATGTCATTGGATAATTAATCATGGGAAGAGCCACCTGTGGTCTAATTTTCGACGCACACCGGCATCTTCCTCACTTTCCGTTTTGGTGTGATTTGGTCAACACGTGTTTTGTCGTTGCAAAATTTTGAGAATTATATCGCAACATTTAACGTTGCAAATTTTTTGAAATTCAAATTGAATAATTTTGAGAAATTTACTAAAGAAAATTTGGGAGGCTGTACCGGAGCTATTGGAATTTGAGAGAATTAACAGTTGGAGGTTAATCAACAAAACTCCGGTAAGCGTGTGAATTTTCTCGGCGAAATTATTTTTTTTGTTAGCGTCATTTAACGACGCCGGTGACCGCCATTTTCGGGTTTTCCGTGGCGTGATCTATAATTTTCGATTATGTTAATTTATTAATGATTTGTTGATTTTTCTCGTTTCTCATTCGTTTGAAAAAAATTTCGAAATAATATTGTCGCGAGAATTTTTTTTTTTTTGGAATATATTTTTTTTGCTGAATTTTTTATCATTTTGGAAAAGTGGCGTCCCGACAATGATTTCAGTCGGACATTTTGTTTTATTGAGGGTTGTTTGACGGTGAATTTAATTTCATTAAAAATTTAATTCATCGATCGTTTATTTTTTTTTGGGTTCGACTGAACAAATTGTCGCGGACAACGCTCATTGAAATTCTCGAAGCTGAAGGTGCTTCCACACAAGGTATTGGGATTGATTCAAATATTTGACTTTATTTTTTTTGACTAATCATTCGATTTTAACGACGTTTCAAATTTGTTCGTGATAATTGTGTTATGTCGTGTTATTAAATAACGTCATGGACTTTTGAGTCAATCCTGAATATTCTCGAATAATTATCTTTTTATTGTATCGAATCTTTGATGATTTTATTTTTTTTTGTGGATGAATTTGTTTATAACGACAATATTTATTTTTTTTTGAATTTTGGAATTCAGTAACAATTATTTCATTTATTATTGTAATTTTTTTTTTGAGCAAAAATTTTAAAAGAAACCTTATCGCTCTAATTATATTAATGAATTTTAAATGATTTTTTTTTTATTTTCGAAATCTGTATTCCTAGTTCCAAATTTTATAGGTGAAGTTGGGAACCCAGCCGCCTCCGCGGTCATTAGAATTTTGAATTCTTTTGTTACTGACTAGTTGGACATTCACCTGGGAATTATTTTGGTTCATTTGATTTTGTTTGTTGTTTTGAATTTCGGACGAAAGGTCGTCCTGGCGCCCAACAATTGAGTTGTTTTGAATTTATTTGATTTTTGAATATTTTGATTTTATTGAGTTTCACGAGATTATTTTGATTACCGTGGATTGAAAAATACGTGACAATACATATGTGAGATGAACAGTGTTACGGGGTCAGAATTCGTATTGAATTTCTGCCTCGTAGCGTGTTCTTGCGTGCGTGTGTATGGATGGGCGTGCGTGTATAGGTGTATGTGGAAGTACCAGTTGAGAGCGGATGATCAGGTGAAAACGAATAAGAGTAATTAATTGTCTGATGACAACTGACTGGAGTCGAGAGCAATCGGTAACAACCCCGCGATGTCCGGAATTTGTCCTCTGCCGTAACCCGTGCTGCCTGAATTCCTCAATAATCACCCTGGAAAGATGTTCGGTAGTCTAAGAAATAATAACAATAACAATCGTCCTCGATAATAACAATTTAATTGATGCAGCCAGTCTCATTTAACAATTACAGCTTCTTATCTCTATTCGAATGCCTCGGCTGATGGTTGTGGAACTGTCCGTAGTCGATGTTTTTGGAATGCCCTATCGTTACATGGAGTGGTGCGGGCCGTCGATCAAAAATGGCCGCACCACGTGGAAAATGTACAATTTATTCCTTATATGACACCGAATTCGATTTGCTTACAATGGCTGAATTAATGCCGGAGATTTCTTATTTAATTAATTTTAATTATATCTTTTGTCCGGTGAATTACACGGTTTTTATCCCGATTAATTCGAGTAAAATAATTAATTACCAATGTTGCACGTGGTCACGAATATTCTATTTTCTTTCGGCGCCAATTGCACGTGGCTGTAATTCCGATTTAATACTTTTATAATCCTTGGGTCGGATGAATTCCCCCAAAAATACTCTACTTCGTCGTGATAATTTAATTCCCTTAAGTTTTATTCTAATCAATTGCAAATCAATTGATTAACTATCGTATAAATACTGGAGTCGGCCATGCGGGTAAACAAGTGGGTACTCACGTTGCAATAACCTCGTGGTCGTCCGGTATTACTTTTCTTTCCTTTGATTTTACTAATAATCTTTCTCACTTGGAGTCTTTTATTTGGCACTAGTGTGTGTCCGATTTATTAACTTAATTTTCTAATAACTTAATTCACTAACTTAATCACTATTTAATCACTAATTCCTTATTTAATTAGTGAGACTTAATATTTCTACATGATTGTTGTTTTACGGTTGACACAGGAGTGGGGATTTTTGGTAAGATGCCCGGCTTCCCAAGTCCTTACCCCGCGAGGCGGCTGACCCCTTCGTTCGGTCGATAATTATCTTATCGACCGCTGAATCACTCTGATATGAGAGGAGGAGGAAGATGTCGCCTCGGCGAACTAATTCTCACACATCGTGACAACAGTTTGGTGACTCGCGATTTTTAAAACGTGGAAAGTGTTAACTTTATGAAAAAAGTGCAAAAGAGGCAACATTACTGTTTTTCAGTAGAAGTAAGACCCCTTGATAGTGGTGATTCACCGGATCCACCGTTTTGTGTTTTTTAGAACCTGGTGGTCACTTTGGTGACTGTCACCAAAGTGTAATCATAATTTTTTACAGCCGCGAGAGGGACGGCGGAGTAAAATTTTTTCATGAGGTGAGTCCTTTCCATAACCTTATAGTTAGTCATGATCGGGACGCGATAGGATGCGGTCGTTCGCGGCTTTGCGATTTGTGCGATTTAACACATAATCGTGGAGCATAGCTATTGATAGAGTGATTTCACCCCAAGACGGAAGTGAAATCGCTCCATCTCGCTTAGTTTCCGAGATTTTCTCAAAACAATTGATAGGAAAAGTTGATTTATCCAATTTTACTTCCTCATTCTGAAGTGAAATAGAGCAATTTTATCTTGAACTTTTTTTATGGAGAGTTTTAAGAGCTACAAAAAGAGTTCAGAGTAAAATCAATCAATCCTGCTTAGTTCCCGAGATATATTCTTGAAAATAATTGATTGAAAGAATTGATTTCTTCAATTTAACAGCTTCGCTCGATTCTTCCTCTTCAATATCTCGAAAACTAAGCGACATAGAGTAATTTTGCTTGGATCCGTTTTGTAGCGAACTTTAAAAGCTGAAAAGAAGAATCCAGACGAAATCCCTCTATCTCGCGTTGTTTCCGAGATATTTTCAAAAACAGTTAATTAGAAAAAATTTTCTACTCAATTTTACTTCTTCACTGAACTCATTTATTTATGGATATCTTAGAAACCAAGTGAGATAGAGCAATTTTGTGCTTGGATCCTTTTTTGTTTATAGAATATTTCAATAGCTATAAAACGAGTTGTAAGTGAAATCGCTTAATCTTTCTTAGGTTTGGAAATATTCCCAAAACAATTGAAAAAGAAAAGTAGATTTATGCTATTTTACTTCATCACTGGATCTATTTTTCTTTGAACATCTTGGAAACCAAGCGAGATAGAGCAATTTTGCCTGGAGCCTTTTTTAATGGAGAATTTCAAGCGCCACCAAACAAGGGGAAGGTGAAATCGCTTTATCTCACTTAATTTTCGAGATATTTCCGAAAACAATTGAAAAGAAAATTGATTCATCCAATTTTATTTCTTTATGGAATTCATTTTTTCATGAATTTCGCGGAAAATAAATGAGATAGAGCAACTTCGCCCTCGTGCCGTAGAGAATTTATAGAGAATTTCAAAGGCTACCAAAGTGTATGGAAGGAAAACTACTCTATCTCGTTTAATTTCCGAGATATTCTCAAAAATAATTGATTGAAAAAATCAATTTGTTCAGTTTGACTTTTTTACTGAATTTGTTCTTCAATATCTCGAAAGCTGAGTGCGATAGAGTGATTTTGCTGTGATACTTTCCTGTAGAGAATTCGAAGTTTTACAAGAAGAAACGTCGTATCTCGCTTAGTTTCTGGAATATTCTCGGAAAATTATGAATAAAAGTTACAATGAACCCGACACGATTTTCCTCCGGCTTCCTTCCTTTCCTACACACGAGAACAAAACAGTTAGCGAGGTTAATCAGTTGGCGCATGTGTAGAGTCGTACTGGCCAATAGAGTAACCTCGGAAATATTCAGATCCTATGCTTTAACATGTAAATTTCAGCTACGGGTGGACTGCCCAGGTTACCTCCTCGGCTAGTTCGATAATACCGCGTACTGCAGCACAGTACGCATGCGCCAACTGATTAACCTCGCCAACTGTTGTGTTCTCGTGTGTACGGCCGGAGGAAAATCGTGTCGGGTCTGTTTTAACTTTTATTTATAATTTTCCGAAAATATTCCGGAAACTAAGTGAGATAGGACGTTTCTTTTTGTAAATCTTCGAATTTTCTACAGGAAAGTATCACAGCAAAATCACTCTATCTCACTCAATTTTCGAGATATTGAAGAACAAATTCAGTAAGAAAAGTCAGACTGAACAAATTGATTTTTTCAATCAATTATTTTTGAGAATATCTCGGAAATTAAACGAGATAGAGTAGTTTTCCTTCCATACTCTTTGGTAGCCTTTAAAATTCTCTATAAATTCTCTACAGCACGAGTGCGAAATTGCTCTATCTCATTTATTTTCCAAGATATTCAAGAAAAAATGAATTCCATAAAGAATTAAAATTGGATGAATCAATTTTTTTTTCAATTGTTTTCGAAATATCTCGGAAATTGAGTGAGATAAAGCGATTTCACCTTCCCCTCGTTTTGTGGCGCTTGAAATTCTCCATAAAAAAGGCTTCAGGCAAAGTTACTCTATCTCGCTTGGTTTCCAAGATGCTCAAAGAAAAATAAATCCATCGACGAAGTAAAATAGCATAAATCTACTTTTTCTTTCAATCGTTTTTGGGAATATTCCCAAAAGTAAGAAAGATTAAGCGATTTCACTTACAACTCGTTTCATAGCTATTGAAATATTCTATAAACTAAAAAGGATCTAAGCACAAAATTGCTCTATCTCACTTCGTTTCTAAGATATCCATAAATAAATAAGTTCAGTGAAGAAGTAAAACTGGGTAGAAAATTTTTTCTTATTAAATGTTTTTGAAAATATCTCGGAAACAACGCGAGATAGAGGGATTTCGTATTGAGTCTTCTTTTTAGCTTTTAAAGTTCACTACAAAACGGATCCAAGCAAAATTACTCTATGCCACTTAGTTTTCGAGATATTGAAGGGGAAGAATCCAGCGAAACAGTCAAATTGAAGAAATCTATTCTTTCAATCAATTATTTTTAAGAATATCTCGGGTGTTAATAATCTGAGTAAAATTACCGATCGATCCAGGATTACCCCTGGAGCGGTCAAGTGGATTCACGGTAAATCAATTGATCTAATGATCACTAGGGGCGCATTGACCCTGGTGACCAAATTGAGGCGAAAACGACGCGCCTAATGCTTACTTATCGTCGAGCCATCTGAGAGAAGAGTCACCGAGTTTTCGCACTGAGTTATTGAGAAAATTATCGTGTAATAACGGGGGGACCGACGCCGAGTCGACAGACGCGTGGCGATAATAGAGTTTTTTACGGTTCCTTGTTAGTGCACTTTGAGACCAATTATCAATAATCGCGATTTACAACCGCGATAAAACAATTAAAGAGACATTCAACGAAGAGAAAATCATCAATCCAGTGTATACTCTAGTCAGAATAAACGTGATTTAATTTATGTAAAACATTGTGTCTCGAGTTATCATTGGATTCCTCCCTAACACCTAAAAAATACAGTCCACTCAAGAGAAAATCAACGAGGAAGCCACGGCGAGTAGCATCGGGTTTCCTCCCGTAAAAATGATTGGTAAAGAGTTACTATAATTTTTAACATGGTCCTTCGAGCCGGATCGGAGTGATCCGGCTTCGAGATAGAAACCAAAACCCATTGAGTAACCTGAGTAAATTATCTGTGAGTGAGCATAAAACATTGAGACAATAGTGAACAATTATAGTGAACACGTGCGCGAAAACTATCGTAAAATTTCATAAAATATTAATCGTGGTAATTTGCGAGTGATAAATCATAGCCAAATTCGTCGTTAAAATTTGAGTGAATTAAATTCAGTGAGTGAAATTTATTCGAAAAATTATTAAATTGAGCGAGTTTTTCGTCTGGCTTTCTCTATCGCGTGTGTTAGACAAAGACAGTGAGCATTTAAAACGTCGAATTTGTCGACCAAAATTGAGACAAAACTTATTTGTTTACAATCGAGACAATAGACGCAGTGTAAACCATCGGTCAGTGCTTACATCTGGTGCGCGCGTGAAATTCGGGAGAACCGAAGTGCCTTCGAGTGAGTTCGAACATTGTCGAGTCAACGAGCGAGACAGGGCATCGCATTCCCACCGAGTACACCCATCAGTGACGCGTTTTGCGTCACGGCACCGAGCAACGACGAGGCGCGCCGAGAGCCAGCGAAGCACCGAGCCAACAGAGCACAGAGTTTCTCCCCACCACTACACAGCAGCCACGCGGCAGTCGTTAGGCGAGAGCGGCAAGAAGGCATATTTTTCAATTGCAACGAAAAAAGAGGCAATTGAAATTAATTCAATTGAGAAAAGCTACAAGAAAGATAAGTTTTTTATTTATTATTTATTAACATGGCCGAACGAGTAGATGACAAGGTGCCCAGTGATCCACCAGAGGAGGAGAACGGCAACCCAGCTGCAGACAATTTAAATAATGTAAATGCAAATGTCATTAATCTCCAAACAGCTGATCTTGATGGGACAAAACATGTACCTGAGGAGACAATCACTACTGCAAAGGCGGGAGAAACCACACAAACTGTCAAAACAAGACGGTCGATTCCCCTCCATGGGTTTAATTTACCGCCATTTGACGATCTCGATGAGGATCCTGAAACACTCACGCGTATTGAACAAGAGCGTGATCGAGAAAGGATCATTCGAGAACGGTATCGAGAACAAAAGGAGATTTGGGATCATAAACTCGGTATTCAATTCACGAGATTTAAAGAATTTAGACACGAATTAGATTCATTATCGGGCAGTGGCGTGAGAGATTTATCGGCAGCGATACTAAGCAAACGCGAACAACTCAATGAGAGACACTTCAACATGTTCGTTAATTACCACGAGAAATTATTGAGTGAGACGCCACCGCAAGTGATGCGTCATCCATATTTCGAGGACGACATTTATCTAGCAGTAACACGATTGTATTCACAAATTCAAATACACCTCGCGAGCGCGCTAGAATCCGCGAAATCAAGAGAACGAGCCGAGCATCTACCACATCATGCGCCAGCATTAAAGCTACCTGAAGTAGACTTTGAGCATTTTCACGGAGATTACACAAAGTGGCCCGCGTTCAGTAATCTTTTCAATCGAACCGTGGGAATATCGAGATATAGCGATCAAGACAAGCTGGTGCTGTTAAAATCGTGTGTTGAGGGTCCAGCATCAACACTCATCGCGCATCTTGGAGTGTGGGATGAAAATTACAAGGTAGCGTGGGAGTTATTAAGAGATCGATACGAGAATCCAAAACAAATAATCCAAGAGCACATGAATCGAGTTCTTGATCTAAGGCCCTTGAGCGAAAGATCAAAAGAAAAATTAGTGGAGTTAGTAGACATCATCAATCAGTCTTTAGGTGCTGTTAAGGCATTGAGTGAGCTATCCAAACACTGGGACGTCATAACCAGCTGTATTTTGAGGAGACTATTGGACGTGGACACGAGGCAGGCCTGGGATCTGAGCAATGGATCCAACAAAGAGTGGCCAGCCGTGAGCGAGTTCACTAAATTCATCGAGTCAAGAGCAATGGCACTAGGAGGAATGATCCATCCCACCCAGAAAACGAGAAATCAAGTACAAAGAGGCAACAACAACAACAATAATGCCAGATCAAATCATGGGCATATTGATGAGAAATCCAACGAGCAACCACCACCAAAAGAAAACAATAGGCAGTGTGCTGCATGTGGGAAGAGGGATCATTGGATTGGTGCACAATGTGGCAGATTCGATGGCATGACGCTCGAGAAACGCATCAAACTCATCGAGGAGAAGGAGATCTGCTACAACTGCTTGGGACCACACACAGTATCACATTGCAAATCGGCCAAGCGGTGCCGTGAATGTCATCACAAACATCATACGATGATTCACGACCCGAGTAGAGACTCGACGAGGAAGCAGATCCAGGATTCATCATCCAACTCAAAGAGATCATCAAAGGATCTGAATGAGAAGGGAGCCTCAGGATCCCAACAATGAGACAGGAGAAAGCCAACGATCCCAAAGAAGAAAAAACGGAGAAAGACAATCAGAAAGAGGAGAGTCATCGTCAATCAGGTCATGGAGGACAATCATTAAGAGAAATCATTAAATAAACTGACGATATTAGCAACTGCTAGTGTCAGAGCCTCATCATCAAAAGGACTGCACAGAAGAGCTAGAGTGTTGATTGACCAGGGTTCAGAAGTGTCATTCATCACCGAGAGTCTAGCATCACAACTGAAGCTAGAGAGAAAATCGTCATCAATTAGAATCATCGGAATTGGCCACAATGAGTCCAATTCGTCAAGAGGAAAAGCGACTGTTACACTTCAATCGGATCGGCCTTACAACCCGGCGATTGAATGTACAGTGTACATCCTGAACAAACTAACGGCCAAAATTCCACCGTTCACCTGTCAGTCCAAAGACACTAGAGATTTTGAGAACATGGATCTAGCAGATCAAACATTTTGGAGATCTGGCCCAATTGACGTCATATTGGGTGCAGATTACTATAGAGACATCATTAAACAAGGCCTCATAAAGAAGGCAGAGCATCAGCTAATTGCGCAAAACACCATCTTTGGCTGGATCATATCAGGTCCCACCTGCTGCGACGATTGCTATCCGAGAACATCACTATCAACTGTAAAGAAATCATCGAATCAACAGTTGATCGAACTTCTTCGAAGTTTCTGGGAGCAAGAAGACGTTGTGCCATCATCAACAGAGATACTCACACCTGAGGAGCAGGAATGCGAAGAGCATTTCAAACGAACTCACTATCGAGACGTATCAGGTCGATACGTAGTGAGAATACCATTCAAATCGAGTGCAAAATCGCTTGGCACTTCCAGACACGTAGCGGAAGCCATGCTAATGAGATTAAAGAGAAAATTATCAAAGGGGTCATCATTTAACGAGCTGTACCGTAATTTCATGAGCGAGTATGAGCAACTGGGTCACATGGTACAGGCACCATCAGAGAGCACCTCAACAAATCACTTTTACTTTCCTCATCATGGAGTATTCAGAGAAGACAGTATAACAACGAAGTTAAGAGTAGTTTTTAACGGGTCTTCGAAGTAATCATCAGGAGTATCAATAAACGAGATCACACACGCTGGGCAAAAGCTGCAATCAAATAGCTCAGATGTGTTACTGTGGTTCAGACTCCACAAACTGGTCTTTGGAACAGACATCACCAAGATGTTTCGACAGATCAAGGTCGACCCTGAAAACTGGGATTATCAAAGAATCCTGTGGCTGAACAACAAAAATGAGCCGTGTGAATATCAACTAACCACCGTAACTTATGGAACAACGAGTGCTCCATGGTTAGCACTGAGAGTGTTACAGCAACTCGTAGAGGATGAAGGCCATAAATTCCCCAGAGCGTCGCGAACTCTGACCAAGGGAAGATACGTGGACGACATCTTCGGAGGAGCCGACACTAAAGAAGAGTTAGAGTCTACCATCAGAGACGTAATTAACCTCTGCATGGCGGGCGGCTTCCTACTGCAAAAATGGTGCAGTAATTCACCGGACATCATCGAGAAACTTCAACTTACATCGAGCTCCTCATCGTCATCACAACTATGGGAAGAGACTTCAACTAAAGTACTTGGAATACAGTGGAATCAGCAAGAGGACGTCCTTCAGTTTCACTCCAAACCAATCAAGAAAGCAACTATCACAAAGCGGAGCATATTATCCGAGATCGCTCAAATTTATGACCCACTGGGATTGATATCACCCGTATTGGTCAGAGCGAAAATTATCATGCAGAAATTATGGCTGATAAAGGCAGGATGGGATGAGGAACTGCCTGAGAGTACCCAACAAAAATGGACCCAATTCAGAGAGAGTCTGCAACATCTTGAGGAGATAAAAATACCCAGGTGGATTCATCTATCACAAGAGGAGAATTTACATTTGCAGCTGCATGGCTTTGCTGACGCCTCAAACGACGCAATGGCGGCAGCAATTTACTTTCGAGTCACCTGTGGAAACCGACACATCAAATCAGGGTTGGTTTGTGCAAAAACAAAGGTAGCTCCTTTGAAACGCATGACCATCCCGAGGTTGGAGTTAACGGCAGCAGTCATGGTCACTGAATTGGCAACATACGTCAAGACCATCATTGAACAGCCAGAGATCGAGACGTATCTGTGGACGGACTCATCAGTTGCCTTGACATGGATCAGGAGCCATCCATCATGATGGAAGGATTTTGTCAGCAACCGAGTCCAAAAAATACAAGCGTCACAACCAAACGCAATGTGGAGACATATCAACGGTACCAGTAACCCAGCAGATTGTGCATCGAGAGACATCACGCCAGAGCAACTATCACAGCATCCATTATGGTGGCACGGTCCAGATTGGCTTAGCCAAGATCAATCAAACTGGCCAACCCCGAGAATCGAGATAACCACAGATGTGGCTATTGAGGAGAAGCCACAACCAATTTAATCGTTCCCAGTTCAACAACCAGAGGACGACGAGTTCCTCGTGAGATACTTATCACTGTCGAGAACGCTCAAGATCTTTGGTCTACTCCTAAGAGCAAAGAAAAAATTCAAACGTATACCGTGCTCAGACTCGCTAGTAGCTACACCTGGGGAGATTGAGGAAGCACGACTGTACTGGATAGCATATATCCAAAGCTTATACTTCGAGAATGAGATGACAACGATTGAATCAGGGAGATCCCTTCCTGAGAGCAATCCATTAGCAAAACTAATGCCAATCCTGGAAGACCATAGAGTTTTTCGCGTCGGAGGACGCTTGAGGAATGCCAGGATTGACTACGAGGAGCAACACCAAATAATCATACCAAGACACTCAGCAATGACCACATTGATAATGAGAGAGGCTCATCAGAGAACACTACACGGAGGGACACAACTAACGCTGGCACAAATCAGAAAACAGTACTGGATTGTGGGAGGAAGAGCTCCAGTAAGATCATTTATTCAGAAGTGTGTTATTTGTACACGTTGGAGACAAATCAGAGCTAAACAGATGATGGGTCAACTACCAAGTGAGAGAGTCAACGCTACAAGAGCATTCGAGCATACAGGAGTCGATTATGCTGGTCCAGTACTTGTGCTCCGTTATCGAGGATTAGGGGCCAAGACGTATAAGTGCTGGATTGCAGTTTTCATATGCATGACCACGTCAGCAATACACATTGAGCTAGTCACCGACTATACCACAGAGGCATTCATCGCAGCATTCCGAAGATTTACCTCGAGAAGGGGAATCTGCAGAACATTGTCGAGTGACAATGGGAGTAACTTCGTTGGAGCAGACACTGAGCTACGAGAACTGTTCGCCCAACAATCCCAACAACTCAAGAGAATAGCATCAGTAATCGCCACACATGGCACCGAGTGGAAATTTAATCCACCATACGCACCCCACTTTGGAGGGAAGTGGGAAGCAGCAGTCAAGAGCGTGAAATATTATCTGAGACGAGTCATCGGCGGTTTCCAGCTGACATACGAGGAACTTACAACGCTACTATGTCAGGTGGAAGCAGCAGTAAATTCGAGACCCCTATGTCCACTGACTGATGACCCAGAGGACTATGAGGCACTCACACCAGGACACTTCCTAGTGGGACACCCACTAACGAGAGTTCCAGAGCCATCATTGCAACACTTGAATCCAAAGAGACTAGGGCGATGGCAAATCATTTCCTATCGTCTTCAATAATTCTGGGATCGTTGGCATCGAGAATGCATCCAGAGATACCAAGCTATAAATAAATGGATGAGACCAGAGGAGAACCTGAAGGTTGGTTCACTGGTGCTCATCTCCGACGAGAACTACCCACCATCAAAGTGGCCACTAGCATGAGTAGTGGTACCACATGTAGCCAGAGACGGACACGTTCGTATCGTGAGATGCAAAACAGCTGAGAAGATTATCTTGAGGCCAATACACAAATTGGTTCCTCTACCAATAAACGAGCAAGAAGATTTAGTCACGCCAGAGGAAGTCGAGCAAGCTTTACATCTTGAACACGAGCAAGAATCACCAAGAGATAAAGACTAAGTCGACTGCAGGAGTTCATCGACGGCGGGCGGATGTTAATAATCTGAGTAAAATTACCGATCGATCCAGGATTACCCCTGGAGCGGTCAAGTGGATTCACGGTAAATCAATTGATCTAATGATCACTAGAGGCGCATTGACCTTGGTGACCAAATTGAGGCGAAAACGACGCGCCTCATGCTTACTTATCGTCGAGCCATCTGAGAGAAGAGTCACCGAGTTTTCGCACTGAGTTATTGAGAAAATTATCGTGTACTAACGGGAAGACCGACGCCGAGTCGATAGACGCGTGGCGATAATAGAGTTTTTTTACGGTTCCTTGTTAGTGCACTTTGAGATCAATTATCAATAATCGCGATTTACAACCGCAATAAAACAATTAAAGAGACATTCAACGAAGAGAAAATCATCAATCCAGTGTATACTCTAGTCAGAATAAACAAGATTTAATTTATGTAAAACATTGTGTCTCGAGTTATCATTGGATTCCTCCCTAACACCTAAAAAATACAGTCCACTCAAGAGAAAATCAACGAGGAAGCCACGGCGAGTTGCATCGGGTTTCCTCCCGTAAAAATTATTGGTAAAGAGTTACTATAATTTTTAACATCGGGAACTAAGCAGGATAGATTGATTTACCCTGAACTTTTTTTGTAGCTCTTGAAATTTTCCGTAAAAAAAGTTCAAGATAAAATTGCTCTATTTGACTTCAGAATGAAAAAGTGAAATTGGATAAATCAACTTTTCCTATCAATTGTTTTGGAAATATCTCGGAAACTAAGCGAGACGGTGCGATTTCACTTCCGTCTTGGGGTGAAATCACTCTATCAATAGCTCTACCGCGCTTAGTTTCCAAGATATTCATAAAAAATGAATGAAGTGAAAAAGTAAAACTGAATAAATCATTTTTCTTTCAATTTGTTAACGACAGAGGTCGTTAATACAATTGGGTCAGGATTTTAAGGGAAAATCGTATAAAGGGTTCATCAAAACGCGGATTTCAGTATAAGAAATGAATACGTTTATTATATGCACAGGATTGCAGTTTAAACTTGGTGGTTCTCGCGCGCCACCTCTCACACTCACTCATGCACACAAAGAGACGAATATTGTAAAAAGAGTCGTTCGGCGACTCCACTCGCCACGATCGGATTCGTGGTCTCTCTCTATCGTTTGCGTGTTTCTCCTGTTACGTCTCCCGCACTCTTCGCGACTACTACTCTCCTTCGCGGCTCCGGGCCTTCTTGTGTGCTCTTTACACACATACTCTCATACACACGCACACACACACACGTACACACATACGCACATGCATACACCCTTGTGCCTCTAACATCGGCCATCCTTACATGCGGCTCGCCCTCGAGTCGCTAATTAATCAACTTTCAATCATGTTTTTTTTGTACCTTATCCTATGACTGATGTTAACTCTCTTTCTTTTTTTTTTTGTTTCTTTTATCACAATTCTTTCTTTGGACAATTTCTACCATAGTGAGAGTCCCAACGGGGGAAACAAAAACCGCGAGAAACATCAAAACAAAATAATAATAATAATACACCTGAAAAAAAAATTATATATATATCGAATATAAACCAATTCGCTTATTTCCTCATTTAACGTTCACAATCTGTCCTCTTTCTTCTTCCTTCTTCTCACGTTATAATGGTTTTCTTTCATTCTTCACGTGTTTACTTCATATTTCTCATCTGAATGCTCAATATAGAGAAAAAAATGCTCAATACTTTTTCGTTTTTTTTTTAATCTTTCTGAACGACTTAATCTCTACGTTTTTACAATTTATTCTTTCACTCCCACACATTCATACACATCGTCTGAATTCACTCATACTTGCATTTCCCATACTTTTTCCACACTTCACTTGTTTTTTTTTTGCACTTTTCACTCATCACTTCACCCTTTTTCACTCGTTATTCAGATCTCCATATCTCTCCGTTGTTTTACGTACTCGATGACTTGGCCGTACGTCATCATCATCATTCCCTTCTTGTGACGTTTCTTTCACTTTCACCTTTCTTCTCTTGGTACTCTGTCTTCTCGTCTGTTTCTGCGACCCTCCGGGATTCATTTCTACATCTGAACTATCATACTCACAACTTTCATTAGCGTATGATGGTTTCCACACTTTAATTTGGCTGGCATGAGCTGTACTCGAGTATCGTCTCCTGGAGTTATCACCCTCCAATTATGTTACCCGATACGTATCACCATTTAACGTCTCCGTAATTACCAGTGGTCCTCGATAGGGATTTTGTAATTTTGTACTCTCGCCAGTGGCGACGACTTTCGTTGCTATAAATACAATATCTCCCACATTGAATTTCGTAGATATGCCTCGAGTTTTATCGTAACGATTTTTGCGTGTAATGCTCGTCGTTCTCACTCGTTAAGTGGTGGATGACACCTTTGTCGAAACGTGGCATGTATCCAAATAGTAATTCGAATGGACTTTTTTTTGTGGTTTGATTGGGCACGCATTTAAATTCCGTTGAACGTATTTTTCAGCTGTGAATCCCAATCCCTTCCGTCCTCTCGTTGTAAACTCATTCTCATTGCTGGAAGTAACGTCGCGTTCACACGTTCGACCATTCCGATTGCCTGCGGATGTCTGGGTGAATTCAGCACGTGTTGAATAACGTGTTTATCACAAAATTCTCTGAATTGTTTTGACGTAAAACATGTTCCACGATCGGTGACGATACGTTGTGGTGTTCCGTAATTTAATACTAATTCATTCAATGCTTTCAGCACCCCTGAGGTTTTCGTGTCTTTTGTCGTTTTCTGAAATTCTAAGAACTTGGGGGAAAACGACAAATCCCCAAGTTTTACTCTAATTCAACGAAATTACAAAACCCCAAAAAGACTCTAATTTTACCCGCTTTTTTATATGAAACTCTCAATTTATCCCGAGGGGGAGAGGGGACGATACCCTCTATTTGGATATTCGTGACGACAAAAACTTTGCACAAAACTCATGGCAAATTTTAACTCAAATCATATAAATTCGATATATTCAGAAAAATTAATTATATACACGTGAATTGAAAAAAACATGAAATATTTAAAGAAACTTTTCGTGATTAATCTTATAATTATTTCACACTAATTATTAACTCTAAATTTAACTCAGAATGACCAACAATAAATCCAATATTACCCGGGTGGCCTCACCCGGAACAGACGCTAACTCGACGTTTTCTTTACTTTAAATTCTTTACTCAAAATTATTTACTTTAAACTGAAAACATTAATTGTACGGGGACTCGCGTACCTTACGTTATCTGTGCTGTCTTTCCTCCGTGTTGACCTCTCTTTATTTATCTTTACTCCAATTTTCCTTACGTAATTCTTGACAATTTTCTTTACGTTTCTCTACACGATGTGATTGCCATGGTGTCGCGGGAGAAGAAAAACGAGTCTTCTCTCCCACGAGTCGGCATTGGGTTCCCTCGGCTGTTTCCGCTCAATTTCGGTAGAGCCGAGGCCCAACCCAACCAATTGTCCCGCGAGTCCCCCACTACTTTACCCTAACGTCACTGGCTTTACTTAAATTTCTCGTAAACTAACTAATTCCAAATAATGTACAAAAATAATCATAATAACTCGGACAATATTTTCCGGACAATTATAAACGGAAAAGTTTTTGTCTTTTCATTCACTTTAGTCTTTTTATTTTCACACTTTTCACTGTTCCAGGAGATCTCCAACTTCCTTCACTGTTGGCCAACATTCTTCCTAGTTGGCTGATGCTGGACCAAACGAGTGGATGCTGTTTCTTCCCAAGTTCCTCTCGGGTGCCCTTGGTGCCGCTACTTTTATCTTTGGGACTGGGGAAATTTCTCACCAGTCCTGACTCCTGACTTTCTCTCCATTTTTCCGGAGTGATTCCAAACGAAAATAAACGAAAATAATTAGTGAGGTCACAAAATATGTTGACCTCACTCTGGACATTTGCTGTCTTGACTCGAAATGAGCCCTATCCTCACCGGGTACCGCGAATCGCGACCAAAACCATGATTTTCGTGAAATTTATTTATTATTTTAATTTTATTGATTCTGTGACGGTAAAAACCGTCACAACGTACTTGGAATTTTTTTTCCCCGAAAATTCACTTTTGGGGTTTTTATGGCATTTCACTTCTTTTTGTTTGCGTATTTATAGTATTGAAATAAATAAAATGTCAAATAGTAATTAAGTGTGTTTTTTTTATTGCACTTAACCCCATTATTATTCCGTTTTTTAGTATTTAATTTAGCTATATTCAGTCATTTCATCCCTTATTTCACCCTCAATTCAAGTGTAAGATAAGGGAGGAAATGTATTTGAAAAGGGGAAGATTCGTTTTTGTGAATATTTTGTAGAAATAGAAATAAAGAGAAACACCATCTAGCGGACGAATTTTATACTTTGTCATCATTCTGTTGTAAATGGCGTTCGACGGGAAGAAAGATAATCTATTTGGTAAAATTTGTCGCATGACTTTTTTTCATTGAATATTTATTAAAACACAATAATAATAAATGAAAAAATCATGAAAAATTACTCATAATTAATGAATTAAACGATAAATAGAGCATTTAGGGGAAAATAAATTATTTTCAGTGAATTAAAACACAAGTGAGTGATTCGCCGGGATAAGTATAGCGGTGCGCGATACCTGCTCAAAACGTACTTGGCATTGTATCGCTACCGCGATACTTGATGACGAAAATTTGCGCATACAAAAAAGCATGGTGAATTCTCCTCTATCCATGGCAAATACGCCATGGACATCCGTAATGACGAAAATTTTTATATAGAGAAACCATGGTAAATCCTCCGTTACCCATGATAAATGTGCCATGGATGATCGCAATGACGAAAATTTACACATACAAAAAACCATGGTAAATTCTCCTCTATCCATGGCAAATAAACCATGGACATCCGTTGCGACGAAAATTTATGTATAGACACAAGCAGGAGTTCCGCCCTTTGTGCGTTATTTGCAAACCCCACTCTTTGTGTGACATTTAATATTTTGCCAATTCGATTTGCAAAATGCTTCCGAACAGGATTTTACCCATAATCAATCGAATCTCTATAAAAATGAATATCTTTTCAATCGCTCAAAAAATAACATTATTCTCGCAAGAAATACGCATTGATAGATTCCTACAAATATTGCTTGAGACTGTATCGATCTATTTAGTATTCCATCTACGATACTTAGAACCAACTCGGAATTCGAAATCTCAGCTCAGAATAATCGATTAAATTGCAATAATATCACATGGTACATGAAAATTCAATATTAGATGAAAATTCAGATCCTATGATGGAACATAAAAATTGACGTTCGGGTTCCGAATAGGATTTCTATTCTTTCTGATTGTCGTCAGAATGGAGAGGTACTCATTTTGTAGAGAAAATTGTCTACTTTCGAATGGTGAAATAAAAAATAGTAGTGTTCATAGGGAGAAAGCTAAGAAAAACCGTGATTTTTGAAAAAACTAATTTATCGAACATCCTTACAAGAGACTTCTTCTGAAAAATCTGAAATTGTTACAATTTGTGGGGCTCATTGAGATGAATCTTTTAAGCTGAACTTGGATGTAATCGCTTGGATAGTTTTCGAGATATAACCTCTTTTCATAAAATGGTTTTTAGCCAATATCTCAGAAACTACTGGAGCGATTTCGCCCAATTTCAATACTGAACTTTTCGCTCATTAGATGCATAAACTGGCAAAATTTGAAATCTCTAACTCAAATAGTTTTTGAGCTATCGTGTATAGTAAATTCAGGATAAAAAACACTGTAATTGAAATTATCTGCAAACGAAAAATCTGAGCAAAATTTACCCCGAATGAAAATTGTGAGTTCAAATGAGATGTATTTCATCGCTGAGAGTAGGGGCTGTGAATCAATTTTTCGCAAAGAAAAAACGACAAAACGATTTTTCGAAAATTTGAGTTTTCTCGAAAAGTACTCAACCGATTTCGCTCAAATTTCACTGACACCCTCGTGGAAATCGCTTCGGCAGATTTCGACAAATAATGTCAAACAATCTCAAAAAATGTCATAAAATGAGAAATAGTACAGATAATGAGAGAATAGTATACAATTCGACATAATTCTTCAAGTTTTGTCAGAATTTTTATGAGGAATTTTGACGGAGAATGTCATATTGTGAGAAATCGATTGGATGACATATATTGTCATTATTTGACTCTTTATGTCATCATCATGGCCAAAAATGTCATTTATTCACATAAAATTACAAACTTTTATTGTCGCTTTATGACATTTTTTGCCATATCATATAGCGTCCAAATATGCCGAAAAATGACAATCTTTGCCATAATACCTTTCTTTCTCTGTGATTTTTCACCACTTCATGGTGTTTCATAAACTGTCAGAATCGGACGATTAATGAGAAAAAATTAGGAATAATGTCAGCATATTTCAAATTTCGTTAAATATTTTCTATCATAATATGTCATATAATTTCATATTCGGACAAACAGTCATTGTTGGAGGCATGTTGTAGAATCATGATGAAAAGTGATAGAATGGAATATATAATGTCAAATCATGACAGATTATGTCATTTTCTAAGCATCATAATATGTGATATAATGCTATGTGTATGAGTGAAATTGGTAGTTCTGAAAGCGCCGCTAGAGCACGCATCATAGAAAACTAGTCCGCAAGTCCACTATCATTTTAGAAGTCATAAGTTCAAACCAGCGAGCAAGTTTTCTGGGACAATTCGATGGTGCAAGGATCGTGTTAGGCAACTAAATCACCGCATTTTTGATACTATCCGTGTGGGTGCTTCTCATACGCCTTAGAAGAATAATACCCGCTGCTAGCCTTCCTAGTGGAGTGTTAAATTATGATACAATTTTCTAAGGGAAAGGTTAATAAAATATGATGATGTTCCAATTGATGGTGAAACATTTTCATATTTTGACAACAAAAGTCAATACACCACAGTAAAATTATTTTACCAATTAATATACAAAACAAGCAGGAGTTCCACCCTTTGTGCGTTATTTGCAAACCCCACTCTTTGTGTGACATCTAATATTTTGCCAATTCGATTGGCAAAATGCTTCCGAATGGGATTTTACCCATAATCAATCGAATCTCTATAAAAATGAATATCTTTTCAATCGCTCAAAAAATAACATTATTCTCGCAAGAAATACGTACTTATAGATCCCTACAAATCTCAGCTCAGAATAATCGATTAAATTGCAATAATATCACATGGTACATAAAAATTGAATATTAGATGAAAATTCAGATCCTATGATGGAACACAAAAATTGACGTTCGGTTTCCAAATAGGATTCCTATTCTTTCTGATTGTCGTCAGGATGAAAAGGTACTCATTTTGTAGAAAAAATTGTCTACTTTCGAATGGCGAAATAAAAAATAGTAGTGTTCTTAGGGAGAAAGCTAAGAAAAACCGTGATTTTTGAAAAAACTAATTTATCGAACACCTTTACAAGAGACTTCTTCTGAAAAATCTGAAATTATCACCATTTGTGGGGCTCATTGAGATGAATGTTTTAAGCTGAACTTGGATGTAATCGCTTGGATAGTTTTCGAGATATAACCTCTTTTCATAAAATGGGTTTTGGCCAATATCTCAGAAACTACTGGTGCGATTTCGCCCAATTTCAATACCAAACTTTTCGCTCCTTAGATGCACAAACTGGCAAAATTTGAAGTCTCTAACTCAAATAGTTTTTGAGCTATCGTGTATAGTAAATTCAGGATGAAAAACACTGTAATTGATATTATCTGCAAACGAAAAATCTGAGCAAAATTTACCCCGAGTGAAAATTGTGAGTTCAAATGAGATGTATTTCATCGCTGAGTGTGGGGACTGTGAATCAATTTTTCGCGGAGAAAAGTCGAAAAAACGATTTTTCAAAAATTTTAGTTTTCTCGAAAAGTACTGAACCGATTCCGCTCAAATTTCACTGACAGCAATTTGCATGGGGAGGGAAAGTACTGTTAAATTTTCAGCTCACTAAGTATTACCGTTGCTGAGCAATGAGCTGATATCTGTCACACATACCCACACACACCCACACACATACAGACATTTTTGAAAAATGTCATTTCTCGACGTTTTGGATCATTCTGAGTCATATTCCGATGAAATCTCGAAATCGAAAAAAATCGCGTTTACAATGCTTCCATTCGGAAGCAAAAAAACATCAAAGTATGATATTTTATGATAGATTCTGCTAAAATATTTCAGATTATGACATTTTTTGACAAATTTGCCATCCCTATTTACACCCGAATTATGACAGATCATGGCAGATTCTTCGATAATTTTTCGAATTATGACATTTTTTTTCTGAATAAAGATGACGAAATCTGACCTGCTTGTTCCAATTTACGGATAGAAACCGTCAATTTTTGATGGAAAGTGTCAAATATGATCGATATATGTCCGATTCTGACAGACTTCTAACGAAATCTGACATAAATTGTCAGCCAGTTTTGATGTATTTCTACAGAATTCTGCTGCGTCTGTCATTTTTCTACAGAATCTGACGACTCGATTTTCACGAGGGCAGCAATTCACATGGGGAGGGAAAGTACTGTTAAATTTTCAGCTCACCAAGTATTACCGTTGCTGAGCAATGAGCTCATATCTGACACACACACACACACACACACACACACACACACATACATACAGACATTTTTTAAAAATGTCGTTTCTCGACGTTTTGGATCATTCTGAGTCATATTCCGATGAAACCTCGAAATCGAAAAAAATCACGTTTACAATGCTTCCATTCGGAAGCAAAACCATGGTGAATTCTCCTTTATCCACGGCAAATGCGCCATGGACGATCGCAGTGACGAAAATTTTTATCTAGAAAAACCATGGTAAGTCCTCCTTTATCCATGGCAAATGTGCCATGGACATTCGTAATGACGGAATCTTGTCTATGGAAAAACCATAGTAAATTCTCCTTTGTCTATGGCAGATTGGCCATAGACAATCGCCGTTCGTAAAGCAATGGTTCGACGATTTGTCCATGGCACCATCCATGGTTTTTCTCCGAAATACTGATGGCAGGTGCTATGACATATTTCATGGATTTGGTCATGACAGTATCCATGGCGAACCCATGGCAGCTGCAGTGAAAATTTTCATACGTGTTAACTCATTTTGCTTCCGAATGGAAGCTTTGTAATCGTAATTTTTTTCGATTTTGAGATTTTATCATAATATGACTGCAAATGACCCAAAACGTCGAGATCCGTCGTTTTTGAAAAATGTGTGTGTGTGTGTGTGTGTGTGTGTGTGATGACGCATTTTCCGCTTTACTCTGAAGTGGGGTTAGCTAACGATCTGAAAATTTTACCATAAGTTCGCCATGCGTGCCCCAAGCTCTCACAAAAATTTCAGCTAAATCGGCCGGATAGTTTTTGAGAAAAATGAAAATGTTGAAATATCGTTTTTTCGACTTTTCTCGATGAAAGATGGAATCACAGCGTCCAGTCTCCACGAGGAGATGCGCGTCCAAGAGTCGCATTTTTGACCCCCGGGGTGGTGGGAGCTCAGATTTTTATTTTAGCCAGTAGAAAACTTTTGATAAATTTTTCGTGAAAATCTTGATTCCACGATAACTTAATAAATAATTGAGCTAGAGACCTCAAATTTTGTGAGGTTATACATCTGATGAGCACGAAGGTTGGTATTGAAACTGGGCGAAATCGGTCCAGTAGTTTTTTAAATATTAACCTAGAAACATCAGAAAAAGCAAGCTATATCTTCAACCTTGAATTATCTGCAACCTTGAATTAGGCTGAGTTTGGGCAAGGCTAAACTCGAGTTAGCTAACTTGACTATGAAGTTGAAGCTCAAGATTTCAATGGAATATGACTCAACATGTTCCAAAAAGTATAAATATGGCAATAAAAAAGAATTTTGTTACTCATAGCAAACGAGGGGATTCTCATCATCTTCAGAACATCCAAAGAGATATCATATTTAACAAAAAGAACATGAATTGACGTGATTAATATGAATAAGATCAATGATGGTAGATTTGAAATTAAAAAGTTCATTCGGAAGCTTTCTGCCAATTGCATTGGCAGAATATTAGATGTAAGATTCTCAAATTACGCACAAGTAATGGGGCTCCTGCTTGTTCAAGTTTTAATGTACCAATTTAGTTACAAATTTTCTTCATAAATTTTAAGATGAGATTTCTTGACAAATTTCGAGTCTAATACAAAATGGACTCAATCGCTACTTTGTGACGGTTTTTACTGGCACAGAATCAATAAAATTAAAATATTGAAGAAATTTGATGGTAATCATGGTTTTGGTCGCGATTCGCGGTACCCGGTGAGGATAGGGCTCATTTTGAGTCAAGATAGCAAATGTCCAGAGTGAGGTCAACATATTTTGTGACCTCACTAATTATTTTTGTTCATTTTTTGTTCGATTTAACTCCAAAATTTGGAAGAAAGTACGAGAGTTAGGACTAGGAAGGATTTTGCCCAGTCCCACGAATAAATTAGAAGAATCAAGGACGATCCGGAGAAGCTTGGACAAGAGCAGCCTCCAAGGGATTGGTACAACACCAGCCAACGAGGAGGAATGTTGGTCAACAGCGGGAGGAGTTGGAGATCTCCAGGAACAGTGAAAATTGCCAAAATAAAAAGACTAGAGTGAATGAAAAGACAAAACTTTTCCGTTTATAATTGTCGGGAAAATACTGTCCGAATTATTGTGGTTATTTTTGGTATATTATTCAGAATTAGTTGAGTGAGAATTGGCGCGAGATTAGGGTCAAGTAGTGGGGGACTCGCGGAACAATTGGTTGAGTTGGGCCTCGGCTCCAACGAAATTGAGCGGAAACAGCCGAGGGAACCCAATGCCAACTCGTGGGAGCGAAGACTCGTTCTTCTTCTCCCGGAGCACCGTGGCGATCACTTCGTGTAGAGAAAAGTTAGAGAGATGTGAAGAAAATTGTAAAGAATTACGTAAAGAAAATTGAAGTAAAGAAAAATAAAGAGAGATCGACACGGAGGAAAGACAGCACAAATAACGTAAGGTACGCGAGTCCCCGTACAATTAACACTTCGAATGTAAAGTAAAGAATTTTGAGTAAAGATTAAAAGTAAAGAATTTTCGGTAAAGAATAAAATTGAGGAAAACGTCGAGTTAGCATCTGGTCCGGGTGAGTCCACCCGGCTAATATCAAAATTATTGTCATTCATTCTGAGTTGGGTTTAGAGTAATAATTCAGACGAATTAATTATTATATTATTTATCGAAAAAAGTCATAATTTCTTTGATTTAAGTGTACATAAATTATTCTCTCTGAATATATCGAATTTATATTATTTGAGTTAAAATTTGTCATGAGTTTTGTGTATAGTTTTTTGTCGTCACGAATACCCAGATAGAGGGTATCGTCCCCTCTCCCCCTCGGGATAAAAGGAGAGTTTCATATAAAAAAAGTGGGTAAAGTCAAAGTATTTTTGGGAGTTTGTTATTCATTTGAATTAAAATGAAACTTGGGGATTTGTCGTTTTCCCCCAAATTAGTAAAATCCGGCTAAAACGACTGGCGCCCATTTCTGATAAAGTCAATTAATTGGGGTAAATTGGGTAAAGATTTAGAGCATAAATTTGGGTTAAGTTTCAGAGTTTTTCAGTGCATTTAACGAGTTGGTTCAAGGTCAGCCGAGCCAACCGTTACAACTTACATAATTTTGGAGTAAACGATTTTAGAGTCAATGAAATGCCCTTATTTCTTATCGTGGATCCTCGATCATCCTCAGTAATACCAGAAAGGTTTCGAGGTGATTGGAAAATCCACTTACATTAGTCGATATTTTTCTATTTAATGTTCGAGTTCTTATTTCTCCACTTTTTTTTACTTCATTTCATTTAAAATAAACTAATGTTTGCTCATTTCAGCTGAAGGCTGCGGTTTGCCCAATTCCCAATATTTCCCAAAAATTTATCGTGAACTTTCAATTAGTATTTTGTAAATTTTTGTGCGACAATAGGCTAATTTCACAATCAGTTCTTGAAGAGTAATTCTTACTGTTGATTTATCGGCGTTCAAGATAAGGCTGGCATCTTTTGGACTTCCAGTCTGTCATCGACTTCAAGAAGGTCATTGCCTCTGATTGTGACATTGGCTAGGTTGCACAAAATTGACAAATTCAAAAAGAAAAATGATGAACCAAGTACTTCGTCATAAATTTATGTGGAAACACCCTGGTCAGCACTTTCTGTATTCCCGAAAGCAAATTGTGAAATCATACTCTATAGGTTATTAACCTGTTTTATTCAATTAGTTTGAGGTAATGATAGGTTTTTATTTCAATTATCTTTTTGTTCATTTTATGTTATATTTCATTTAGAGAAAGAAAGAACTAGAATTGAAAATTTTCTCTGGACCTAACAGTTGTATTTGTGAGGCTCAATAAATACACTCTTGAAATACATTTTTTTAAAAATGACCACGTATTCTATGTTTTTTTAGCCAAAAATATCATTTTAATGCAATGCCCTCAATTTATGCGCCTTTATTGAAATTTTCATTATGAGCCATCTGAACAAGAAAAAAAATGGGTTTAGGTTCAATATATCTCCAGCAACTGCCTCAACTAGGATAATCTCAAAATTTTCATTTTTACAAATTTTTTGTTGCGAAAAACAGTGAGAAAGAAGGCATTTTTTTCTTTGATTTTGTCGCCATTCCTTTATGTTTGCATGCACATTGAAAATCCTAGTTCAGGCGGTTGCTGGAATTACAATGAACCTAAAACAATTTTCTTTCTCAGATCGCCCGTTTGTAAAATTCGAAGCCACCTATAAATCGAGGCATTGGATTAAAGTCATAGTTCTGGGTAAAATAAGTGCATAAAATAAATGGAAAAAAGTTTCTAACGTATTTCAAGAGTGTATTTATTGGGCCTGACAAACCCTACATGAATATCTTTATTCATTATCTCAGAAAAAAATTTAGATAAAAGCATTTTTTTCAAAGTTTCAAAGTAGAATCCTGTCTCAAGGCGCCTCGAGGGAATGTATATAGATATACAAATGCATGAAAAACTTTGCGCTATTTCCACGTCGTAACGAATTATTGAATAAATATAAAACTTACATGGAAAGAAATAGGATTGAATCAATAAGTGGACACTATTCTCTTTAAATGGAAGTTTATACACAAATATATTGCCAAAAATGGTATTACTACAGTTTCGTTAATCAGAGTATGATCTCATCCATGATATGAACATCAATAGATTCTACTTGATAAATCTTGAGTAACTTCCCGGTGATTCCAACATAGTCTCTCGGTATTTCGGTCGAAAATTTAACAAACGCTGCCATCTGTTAATAGTTTGAGCTGATTTTCAGTAGCATATAATCCATATTCTCATCATTTTTCATTATTTTCGAAGAAACAAATCCAGAAGTCTAACCGCACACAAATTCCAGGTTATCAATGTTAATATTGACTATTCATTACGCAGCTTGTGAACAAGCGTTGTCCGCGAATAAAACCACCTGTTTTCATCCATACTATCTATCTATTAAAAGAACAACGGTGAATAAATGATGAAAAATTTGGGATATTATCTCTGTGTATTTCCAAAGTATCGTCAAATTCATCAGTTCTCATTGCTTCACAGTGGATGCATATCTCTCATATAAGGTAAGATTCTATCATGAATTAATCATTTATTTGATAATTAGATTCGATGATCTAACGCATCCATAAAGAAAATTATATTGAGGTAAATGTCCCCATGATCGCCAAGTTAAGCCCAGAATTATGATAATTTTATACTTTTTTGGAAAGTAAAAATTCATTTCCAACTAGAAATCCACGCGAAGCAAAATTGATTTTTATTCCTTTATTTTAAGTATCTGACAATGTAGACATGATAACTTCACTCAGCAAAGAAATCTGGTTTATTTTGCCTTGTAAAATCGAATTCTGCTTGAAGAATTACGTTTTGTCGAAAAATGAGTGCAATAATTTCACCAAATGAATACACTTTCAGATCTGCTCACGGGAAAATACCAATGGACTATCCGCTCCTTGTTTTACTTCTTGGAGTCTGTTTTTTTCATTGGACAACAGCAACTTTGCACCATTTGGGACCCTCTCTTCTGGAATTGAACGATGGACTTCTGAAGAATGTGACCTTGTTGATAAACACGAGTGACCTCGGGATATGCGGTATGGGCTTCACGGAAATTGCAGTAGATGCTTTTGATACTGTAACACACATTGAAAGACTGGACCTCTCGGACAATAGCATCGAAAGTCTTCCACCTAATATTTTTTCAAAGCTGTCAAATCTTGAAAGATTATCATTGGCTAATAATAAGCTTAACTCTCGCCGATTCTACAAGAGTTTTATTGGATTGAATAAGTTGAGACGTTTGACTCTATCAGATAACAATATATCTTTCTTAGGCTCAGACACTTTTATTGGTCTGCCAAACTCTGCGACAGTAATAATCAGGAGGGGCTTCTGCGAGTTCAATTTTCACGGGTATACAGTTCCGAAGGAAGATGTGCAAGAGAACTCCAGTTTTCATAATTATACAGTCCAGAAAAAAAATGTAAAAGAATCAGCAGAGAGAATACCTGGGAAGAGAATGCCTGCAAATAGTAGAATTCAATTGTGCAAAAATAATGACACTGTGGATTCCCTGTCGGAATTGAAGAAGGAGGACGCACTCGCTACTAATTGTTCTGTGATACGTGGGGTTCGAAACAGATCTAAGATACGCTTGATCGGACAGCGTCTAAGGAGTTTTAACCCTGACTGGTACAAATTAGCTGCTTATGACATCCACAAAATTGACTTGTCGTACAATATGCTACATGAGATTTCACCGCATATCCTCAATGATTTAACGGTGCCTCTGATAATTGATCTTCGCTACAATGGCATCAGTGTAATTAAAAAAAATATAATGGAGAATACGCATTGTATGGGCCTGTGGTTCGGAGAGGAGTCTCTCCGAGTGATTGAAGATGGTGCCTTTGAAAAATTGTGCCTGACCAAACTTGTTATTAAGAACAGTAATTTGGGCAATCTGAATTTTATTTGGTCTTTACCGGTTATGATCCAAAATTTGGCAGTCATCAATAGTAAAATCACCGAAATTCCTTACAGTATATTCGAACATCTCAATCGATTAGAGTCGATCGATTTGAGTTCTAATAGATTAAGGAATATCGAGGTAAATGTGTTCTCAGGATTACTGAACATACGTGATATTGTTCTCGATCATAATGAGATTGTTTCGATTGCAGAGGGAAGCTTTTCTAATGTGAGTCTAGATCACCTGGGACTCAATTATAACAAAATAACAGGCGAATCAATCCGTAAAAATGCGTTTCTTCCGTCGAATATTGAAATTTTGGAATTAACACATAATTTGATGACTAGTTTTGATGAAGAATTATTTCATGGTATTTCGAATGATTGTTGGATTAAGCTTGATAATAATCCGATAATAAGCATCGTGAACTTGAATTACAGAGGAAAAATTTCTCACCAAGATCAATAAATGTAGAAGACGACGAAATTCTTACTAGGATAGATCGATGCATTCCCAAGAAATTTTTATTGGCATAATTACATCTACTTATATATTTTTCTTATAATTTTTTAACTCGGAGGTTTGAGCTATTAGTCCGACACTCTACCGAACGAGCCACTGTTCACTTCTACATCTACTTATATCTAATTAGATATAGGTATATATCAACAGATCTGCCGTCAGATCTGTGGAGATATAGGCAGACATACTGATTGATGTAACGAGATCTGAGAACCCCGCTACGGAACAGTCCAGATCTGCATCAGATATAATTATATATATTTAAATGTTGGCAAATCTGTAATTTGATAAACGTTCTGAGATTGAAATACATCTAAATCACTGTGTATCTGATGCTTTCGTAACAATGGAATGAATGAATACTTTTCCTCATTTCTGCATCTGTTTTGCTTGACATAAAAGGAATAGTCTTAATCATGATTGGAAACTTGTGACAAGTGAGTTCCAGTGGAGATTTTCAATTAAAATTAATTTTCCATTTCGTCAAAATGCTAACGAAATGATGGATGATCAATGATGTTCATTTCATCATTACTCTTATTATTTTGTAACTGGAATATAAGATTCATCATGTGAATGAATAAAAATAATTTTAACAATCAGAACGATAGTGTTTCCCATTATTTATTTATTTCTGAGATATTCATTGAAAATTACAGGAAAACAGTTTACACAATGAAGATATCCAATGATATATTAAATAATTTCTACTTTATCACCAATGAAATGCTCTTACAGATAAATTTCACAAGTGCGAAAACGTGGCAACATTGCTATAGCAATGTTATATAACATTCGGAGAAATTGATCAGTGGAATGTAATCGAGCAAATTCAAACAATAATATCAGGACAATTTCCTACAATCAATTACTTCAGCTCCTCAGTTGAATATTAAAAAAAAATATTAGTCAATCACGGTTATTTGGTGATTTGCCATTATTAATGCGATGGAAAATACGATAGTGCTGATTGATAATCCAGCTCCTAGTACTTCCGAAGCAAAAGTTAATTCATTAAGTTTGAAGGGGTGTTACTGTGTTGAGGATGTTTCAGCTTCGCCTGACTGATATCGAGACAGGCCCTTTTGATCCTTCAACTTCCCCCAATAATTCGGTAAACCAGACTTGAAAATTCTTAAAACCTTCTTTGCAAAAGCATTTCGTAGCGGCCAATTTCGGCGATGTATGAAAAAGATATTGAAGCTTGCCATTGGTTGCTCAATGAAGTTCAAATTGCCTGCATCCAATGCTGACTTTTGTGTGTGGATCCGTAGAAACTATACATCAAGAGGTTCATTCTGCACCCTGAAGATGTGCGAGGATTCCTCTGCTAAACCATCTTTCGACCTCGCTAGACCAAGTGCACACCCATTTGGATCTTCAATGTATGTATATCCCAATTCTTCTAATTCATCAATTGTTTCCGGAAGACTGACCCTTTCTGGTTTTATTAAAAATGTCCCAATGAATCTCTGAAAGACTCCATAGGAGATAACAATGAAGATAAGTATTGTTGTGAAATAGATTCGAAACTTATGACTCTGATCATCCACTGAAACGGATTTATAAGTGAGTAGCCTTATGAGATTCAATACCACAATGGAAAAACTGCGCTTCTGTATCGTCAACATTATCAATAAGGTGGCCAGTACTATGACTGCTCCAATCAACACTGTGGGACTCCATAATTGATGAATTTCTATCGATGTGGATAGTTCTTGGCGAAATTTTCCTACTGCGATCATTTGAAAATTCATATTAGTGGGAATGGCAACTTTCCTGTCGTGAACTGCTGAATCTTTCCACATTGATATGTCTGCAGTGCATTCTTGAAAACGCTTCTTCACGGCGATGGAGCTATCTACGTAATCGAGGCGTGTGGTTGCATTCGATTCTCGAAACGACCGAAAATTTTTCCGTGAACGGAAATCGTTCCGTTCACGGAAAAGATCCGTTGATGGAAATTTTCCACGCGTAAAATGGGTTCCAAAAACGGAAAGATTGCGTCCATGAGTCGTTGCATTGTCACTCATTTCTCATAGTCTAGCAGGTAATTTTCCCGTGCAATTAATACTAAATCATTAGAGATCATCATTTTCAATATAAAAATAAGCTCTGTTGGCTGTATAGTCTGAGGCTGAAGGCCACTCGTGCGCAGGCGTAACACAAATAAGAAGAAGAATATAAAAAGAAGTGAATAATAATGAATACTTGAATAAACCACAGAAAAATGACGATGGAAGCAAAGAAAAAATTATCTTTGAGAAGGGTCTAGTGGCACGTAAAACATTCGGGAATAATGAACTTCATGTATCTGAAGGTAATTAAAAAGGTCGAGATAAATATATCGGCAGAAAAAATACATAATTAAAAAAAAACGAATACAGTGAATAAAAAACACTAATTTGAGGTTAGTGATTTGACAGATACACAATATTATCGTCACCGCACTGCTCACGGACGGAATTTTTCCGTTTACGGAACCCATTTCATGCGTGAAAGATTTCCGTCGATGAATGTTTTCTGTGAAGGGAACGATTTCCGTTCACGAAAAAATTTTTAGTCTCTTCGAGAATCGAGGCCATGGTGAGGACCATCATCAATATGGGAGGATATTCCAAACTCTTGTCCGATGCGTCGAAATGTTCCCTTCTAGGATATGAATGTGGGCGGTTCGCCATAGGAACCATAGCTGTAACTCCATATCCATACAGATTCTTTGTTTCATCGTAATGTAAACTTTCACAGGCAATATCTGAAAATCAATCAATTGACTGAAATTTCGTAGAGTAAAATAATTTTGGATTTTGAGAAAAATAAAAAAATTAATATTATAACAAGAATTTTCGATATGTTATTTTTGTCCTCTTAATTTTATTTTTCTGCCCTCCAGCCGGAGAGTGGCAACTTTCGCGCCGCTGCGCTAAACGAAGTTGCCACTTTCCGGCTTCGCCGGGCAGAAATAGTATATTACGTACTTAGGTCCCACCTCGGCCAACAATTACATGTACTCTGAGACATTTCTTACTTTTCTGGCCTAGGTACGTAATATACTATTTCGTCCAAGTCGAAACATCGTGCACAGGATGTTTAATGAACAAGGGGCGTATCTTCCGCAAATACGCCCGTTTGTTTTAAATCATCTTTTGTAATTAACGAAAATTTTGGAAGATATGCCTTTTTTTATGATAACATTTCAGAGTGAATTTTGAATTAAGAAAAATTATCAATAAAAAAAGGAAGTAAGTGGGGATTATACGCTATTTTGTTATTATCTATCGTTCAAGGATATGGGACGATTGGAGAAATTGCTAATAATCAACTGGCGTATGAACTGGAAATACATCTTTTGGTTGTTATGAACGCTCATTACATTCCGCGAATTTTCTAACATTATTAATAACAAATTACAAATTGACAATGATTCAGTATTGTAATTTATCAGCTTCCAATATCCCATGAAAATTGAGTTAATTATTAATAACAGAAGGGCGTATGTTTAAAGGGGATGCTTTATTCATGCTACACCTCGACAATTACGGGCTTCTGCCACGTCAATTTCTAGTTTATTATTTTTCTTAATTTCATCATGAAAAATGTTTTGTGAATCATTTCGGACATTCGCCTCTTTCCCTCTGAAAATTGAGTTTTCTGGTACTTATGCCATTCTACTTCTAGGATGATGGTATAATTAAATTAACGAATTTTGGATACGGTCTGTGCAACCTGACACAGACATGAGGGAGTACTGTCAAGCCGAATGAAAAAACTGATCATTCATAATCCGCAACTAGAATTGAATATCTTCAAATTGAATACGAACCATTATCTTCTGATTCACAAAAGAATCATCTGGTTTCTACAACTTTTCGAAACCTTCTATTCCAGTCATCCACAGGAAGAATAACCAGCACTTGAATAATGACAACTGCATCATGGCTTGGAGAATTCTCTTCAACGATGCTCTCGGTACTAACTCTCACAGTGATACTAAAATTATTCACACGCTCATATCCTTCATATTGCCGGTTGAGCCTATTAATCGGTAAAGAACACGACGTTTTGTTTAGAGAAGAGCATAGTCATATAAGCTGTTTTATCAATAAGTTTCAGAAGTTCTACGCCTCAACAAATCTGATAAAGTTGCCGAATAATCAAAACATATGAATATTGTAGAAAGGAAATGTCTATCATACACACGTCAAAAGTGACGTTGAATGTTCGAAATTTGAAATTGTTATTTCAAGCATTTGAAAATACAGTTGACAATTCGATGTTTCAATTCGGAGATTCTACTTTAGAGATAATTAAAGGGAACAAAATATTATTGTAACTAGGGGTGAGCAGCTGCTCGCTCGCGAATGGAGGGCTGCATTATTGCTGATCAGGAAGAGTTAGTAGGAATGTATGATAACGAGTGTGACTCTCCGAGCCGCACTATGAACTTCCCGATAATTCCTCTTCTTACTTATTAGAACAAATTATGGATGAACAAAATAAATGCATGTTCAAAAAATAAAAATCTCAAAAAGGACTGTAAGAATCGAGAGGTGTAAATGTCATAATTGAAATAATAACAAATTGAAAAGAAAAAGGACGTAATTTCAAATATTTTTGAATGGAGTGAAAAAATTATGAAAATATTTAATCTTAGATTTTCAGAAAAACTCCTGGCCATTTGCACAATAATTGATCGATTGAGAAAATCGATAAAGAACAACAAACATAGTCGTGAAAAGTATCAAAAAATGTTGGGGAGATCTCAAAATATGGAGATAAATAAAAAAATAGATTTTTCCTTTTCGGGGTCAGTGCATAGACTTCACTTTCAGGGAAGTTGAGAAAAATTTAATAATATTTTTCTTAAAAAAGTGAAAAGGTACTGTATCGATTTCAATCAAAAACTAATCAGATTGAATCTATATCGAGATGCTTCGATTGCAACATCGATTATCACGATCGCGTTATTGATTAACGAGAAAGCGTGAACGAAAAAATTGGTCACATACATCATCATCATTACTCTAATTCTTTTGTAACTGAAATATAAGATCCATCATGTGAATCAATGAAAATGATCTCACCAAACAAAACAATAGTTTTTCCCAATATTTATTCATTTCCGAAATATTCATTGGAGATAACGGAAAAATAAGTTACACGAAGGAGATATCCAATCATATATTAAGTGTTTTCTACTTTATCACCAATGATATGCTCTCACAGATAAATTTCACACGTGCGAAAAGGTAGCAGCTCTGCTAATAATCGAAAAAATTTATTAGTGAAGTGTAATTGTGCAAATTCAAACAGCCATGTCAAGGCAATTCCCTCAAGTCAATTACTTCGAATTCTCAGTTGAATAATCAGAAAAGTATAGCAAAAACGCATCTTCCTAATATTTTGCCACAATTAATTCGATGAAGAATACGATAGTGCGGATCGATAGTCCAGTTCCTAATATTTCAAAAGCATAAGTTAACTCATCAAGTTTGAGGGGTTTGTACTGCGGTGAGGATGATTCATTTTCTCGCAACTGATGGTTGCGCAGTTTCTGCAATATCAAGCGTCCCCCCCCCCCCCCCGAAAATTTGGCAAACCTGACTCGAAAATTCTCAAAAGTCTCTGTAAAAGCATTTCGTAGAGGCCAATTTTTGCGATGTACCAAACAAAATTGCTCGATTGACACTGGTTGCTCAATAGAGTCCAAATTTCGTGCATCCAACGCTGACCTTTGTATCCATATTCATAGTAAGAGTACATGACGAGGGTCATTCTTCACAAACTCTATAGAGGTGGGCCCGTGCTTTCCTGAATCGCATTCTCCAGATGCGTTTTCCTGATTGTTCCATCAGTTGGAACATCGATGTACATTGTATATCCCAATCCTTGTAATTCACACACTGTCCAGAGGTGTTAACAATGAAGACAAGGATTGTTGTGAAATAGATTATGAACTTATGACACCTATTATTCGCTGAAATGGATGTACAAGTGAGTAGCCTTGTGAGATTCAATACGGCAGTGGAGAAATTGTGATTCTGTACTGTCAGCATTATCAATAAACTGGTCAGTACTATGGCTGCCCTAATCAACACTGTGGAACTCCATAATTGACGAATTTCTGTCAATGTGAACAATTCTTGGTGAGATTTCCCTATTGCAATGAGTTCTTCCTTAATATAAGTGGAAATGACAGATTTCATGGACCGAGATAAAGCGATGTTGTTTTCTTCCTTTTTATTAAGGAAGTGCAAGAGCTATGAAACTTTTAACTTAAACTTTAACAGATTTTTATTAACATAAATAAAAGTTTTACATTATAACAATATTATATACAGATGAGTAATGTGTACATGTGGTTTTGGATTATAGTCCCAGCCCGAAGGCTTTTACATATAAATCTTGAGTGTTGTGAGATGGTTGCGTAATGAGTGTTGGTGAAAACATGTGATATGTAATAGGGAAAATTGATTTAAAAAACCCTATTTCTTGAGGAATGTATGAGAAGAATTAGCGGCGGTTAGTGGACCACCTGGATAATATGTAGGGGTTTATGTGGTCTCTCAGAGGATTTGGGTGTTTTTTAAGGGAATCGGAGAATTATTTGTAATTTTCATTAAATGGGAGTTGATAGGTTCAATATTTGACATCTCGTGAAGAGTGGGGATAGGTGTTGAGCGGTAGGCTCCATTTATTACTCTTAGAAACTTATTCTGGGTAATTTGTAATTTCGCAATGAGAGAGAGAGCTGCATTGTGCCAGACTGGAACTGCGTAGGCCATTACGGGTCTTACTATTGTTTTGTATAGTTTGAGCTTAGTTTTCTGGGAAAGGACTTTGGATTTCAGGAGGAAGTACAAGCGGCCCATTATTGATTTTGTTTTTTGGGTAATTTTATTAATATGGTTATTCCAAATAAGTCTATTGTCCATTGAGACACCTAAGTACTCGGCATTTTTGGCAATTTTGACCTCCTCATTGTCAATGTTCAACGTTTTTATGTGAGTTTTGCTGGTAAGGAATAAAGTACATTGAGTCTTAGGGACATTTACATTTATTTTGAGAGCTTTGAGCTGATTGATTATTCTTTCGCCAACATCAATGAGTTTGTTTACAGCGTATTGGGGTGAAGTGCTCGAGGCGAAGATGGCCAAGTCATCGGCGAAGCCTGCGATATGTGCGAGTGGCGGAAGATCATAAAATAAGTGCGCTACGTATTGTAACGTAACATTTCGATTACGTTATTTTTTGTCGTCTGGGCGCGTAATTAATTTTGAATTCTGGATAGTTTTGGCACCACCAACCGAGGATCAAAACAAACGAATCACGAGAGTTCAAGTTTTGTAGAAATTATGTAAAACTAATGCCGATTGGTTAATTTTGTATGTTAACGCTCATTGGATTATCATCGATTGAGTTGATGTCTCACGACTATAAGAGGGAGACACCAGATGGACGATGATGGAGGAAATCGACATTGCCTACGGAGTTGGTTAATGAGAGTAAAGTTTTGGCACCAACGACGAAATTCATCGGAAGGATTAATCGAGACGTTTTGATGAACTTTTGGGTTGCATCCTCGAACAATAAATTTGTTCCAACTCTAATGTCAACGACTTGGAGTTTCTCAATTTACTTCGTTGGAATTTATCGTTGTTGCAAAGAAGAAATTATTGTCGTCAGGTTATACTGGGTTAACTGACGTAGTCTGGGATTGACCAATGAGGAGGGTCCTTCCCGGAAAAGACGCCTTAGCCAGAGTACAGCGTTTGCTGTCGGCAGGATGCTCGTTTGGTGTGCCGTAGAGTAGACACATGTTTTGTCGTGGCTCTTTGCACAATTTTGTATAACCGTCATTTTCACGTTTGGAATAAATTAATTCATTGGAATTAATTGTACTAATTGTCATCTAATTAAAATTGAGAAAAAAAAATATTGTTCACGTTTGGCATAATCTGGTGAGCAAATTTTTGTTTAATTAAATTTTGTACGGTGATTGATTTCGTGGTCGTGGAATTTTAATTTTTTTTTAGCGTAATGACGCCAAGTAGAAAGTGACGCCATGAAATTAATTACCATTTATCGGCGGAGTTATTTGATAATTTTGGAAACATCTTACTTTTTTTTTTTTTTATAATTTCGAACTCTCGTTATCGTCTCGTTATCAACTGTTTTTGAATTTTATTTTTTTTTCATAAAAAAAAAATTTATTTTGTCGTGAATTGAATTAATTAACGGATAATGTTGGCGTCTTGGCCAAAGTTAATTGAATGTAATTTATTGAAGATTTTATAAAGTCTTGCGATTTTGTGTAAATTTCATATTTCTTTGAATTTCATTCTTCGATTTTACATTGTTGAATAAGCTTTAATGAACTTGGAATTTTTATGAAATTAATTTAATTAATTTCATGTATTGAGTATGGTTGAGTTGGCCTTGACACATAGGGAATATCGCTAGGGAATTTCTGGTAACTTAGCGCTAGGGAATTATAGTTACTTTCGTTTCTTTGCGAAAGATAACTGTAGGTGGCAGCACCATTAAGTAATTTGAATTATTTTGAATATTTTGGAATTGACGATTCATTAATAAGTCAATCAATTTATTAATTAATTAAAATTTTATTTTTGACATAATATTTTTTTTTTTAATTTAGTTTTAAATATTTTGTTTGTAATTAATTGTTTATTTATTCTGAATTGTTTTATTTGTTTAAAAGAAATTTATAACATGTTTCTTTATTTGTGCTGCACACTAGCCGATTTAACGCAGGGGTATAATAATTTATAATTAATTTTTTTTCATATAAAATTTTTTATTTTATCCCCTAAATTGTTTTGTTTGGAATTATTTACACTCCTTATTCAAACCCACAACAGCGACCTTGAAGGGAGACTGAACTAGTTCGTGCTGAATAAGGGAGTATTGGAGTATTTGGTTCAAATGATTTGATTTTGATTTTTATTTTTTGTGTTTAGATCAATTTAAGATTGATCGGATGTTGAGATACATCCTGGCGCCCATTTAGATTTTGGTTTTTGTTTTGAATTTTGTTTTTGGCTATTGGGTGCTTTTCAAGCGTGCTTAATTGCTGAGCTTACCGTTAGGCTCAGAAATTACGTCGCAGTATATATTGAATAGCGTAGGAGCAAGTACAGAGCCCTGGGGTACTCCTGCGACTATGGTTTTAGGTTCTGACAGGGAGGAGGCCACCCTGACTCTGATTTGGTGATCTTGGAGGTACGAGTGGAGTATCTTACAAAGATACGGTGAAATTTTCATTTTAAAAAGCCTGTGAATGAGTCCTTGATGCCAACCGGAGTCGGAGGCCTTCTCACTATCAAGGAGGAGAAGAGCCGTACAGAGTTTTTTATTGGCTGATAATTTGATATGATTAGTAATGCGAATCAGTTGGTGGACAGTTGAGTGTCGGCTTGTAAAGCCAAATTGGGTGTTAGGCAGGAGCTTAAGGGCACCAGTATCTCTGGCTAGACGTCACAGTATAACTTTTTCAGTGATTTTGGCAGAAGTGCTGAGGAGGCTTATGGGACGGTAGCTGACTGGTAGGTATGGGGATTTGGATGGCTTCAAGATGGGGATTACTGTTGCCTTTTTCCAGCAACTTAGGCAGTGCTGGAGGGTAAGGCAGGAGTTAATTATTCTTGTTAATCGGACAATTGCTTTTTTGGGAAGATGCTTGATGACTGTGGATGGGATTGCGTCCGGCCCAGGGGCTGACTGAGATCTGAGTTTTTCAATAATGGAGTATATATCCTGAGAGGAGGTGAGGGTAGGAGGGAGATGAGATGAGCTCTTTGTTGATGTAGTGAGAAGGGAGAGGAGATTATCAGTGACCTTTCGGTCGTCTGAGGGGTCACCCCTCTCGAGTGCGTTTTGATGAATTTTGGCATAATGATCGCAGAGGATATTTGATTTGTCAGGATTAGTAATAGCTGTGGAGTTGTTATACTTCAATGGGGGGATTTCAGAGTTGGGAATATTGTTAAAGCTTTTCACAATTTTCCAGATCGAGTTTGGGTTTGACTCGGATCTTTTAAGGTTGTCCCAATTCACTTGGGTGAAGGCTAGGATTTGGGTTTGTATATCTCCGGCGAGTTTGTTGAGATGAGGTTTCAGGAGTGGGTTTCGGGTTTTTTGCCACTTTTTCCGGAGATAGTTTTCTGTTTTGATTAGCTTGATGATTTTGGGAGGTAATGGAGGGTTGAACGCTATAGGTTTGGTTTTGGGGATATGCTTGTCCATGGAGGAAGTAATGAGATTGGTGAGAGACTCGATTTCAGCCTCTATCTTATCAGTAGAGGGGAGAGAGGAATTGGCAGAGGGGATAGCCAAGTTGATTTCTTCTTTGAAGGAAGTCCAATTGGCTTTGCGGAAATTTAGAAATATCGGGGGGGGGGGGGGGTTTGTGGGACAGGTAGGCAGAATAAGGAGAAGTGCAGTGGAAGGTGATCCGAGGGGGATTCATTCAGTACACGGAATTTGTTTATAAGATTAGAGGAATTCGTGAGGAGAAGATCGAGGGTACTGGGCGATGCACCAGTGCGTGGATAATGTGTAGGCTGCGTGGGTGCGTAGAGGTCATGAGGAGAATCGGCGATCAAGTTTGCAAGCAATGCGCCAGACTTGTTGGGATTTGCTGTGCTCCAGGTAGTGTCTTTGGAGTTGAAATCAGTAGGTAGGCTAGGCCGATTCTAAATCAAGTGATGATGTAATCAAAAGGGCGTAAGTCCATCACTCAGGGAATGAAAAGGGCGTAAGTCCAGATGACGTCATCACATGATGGAAAGAGGAAATTCTAAGAAATGACGTCATATAGGTCGGTTCTAGACCACATTCCTCAGGGAATGAAAAGGGCGTAAGTCCATCACTCAGGGAATGAAAAGGGCTTAAGTCCATATGGAATGAAAAGGGCGTAAGTCCACCCCTCAGAGAATTGAAACGGTTTATGTGGTAATGGAAAGGGCGTAAGTCCATTGCTCAAAGAATGAAAAGGACGTAAGTCCAGATGACGTCATCATATGATGGAAAGGCAGATTCTAAGGAACATCGTCATATTGAATTCTGAGGAATCATATATTTATTTCTCAGAATGCTGAAGAGGCTCTAGGGGCAATTCTCTGATGAATTAACTTTTGTCTTATTCGATGAATTTCGTTTCAATCGTGAACATTCTTCTTTCTCGCGGGGCATTTCACTCATAGTGAAGAAATGACGTCATATTGTGGAATGCTGAGGAAATGAGGGAATGACATCAGGTAGAGATGACTGAAGCATCTTATCGCTTGTAATACGAGTCCTGCCGTCAATGAACTGCCTTCGGCATTCGATTCACTCAAATTTGTGATGATCACAATCCGAGTATAAAGAGAGAATATCCAAAAAGATCAGGTGGAGATGATTGAAGCATCTTATCGTTTTTAACTTGAATCTGAGGTCAATGTACGTACAAGAAATATCTTGAAGAAGTATATTCTGAATTCATTTCTATTCACTTAATGATGAAATAATTCAATCCTATTTTTTTTCATTCAGAACGGAATAGAGGCATGATATTCTTTTTTTTTGAAGAATTACTGGGAGACTACAATATTCTTCATAAGAATCTTTATATTTTCAGTTTTGAAGGTGTCTTCAGAATTAAGAAATTGCCTCATTGCTCATAATTTAAAAACTTCAGTTAATTGAAGTTGAAGATGAGTTTGAAGGAGTAAACTCTAAATTCATTTTAATGATCACCCTGATACATTTCTCCACTACGTTCTCTAATCTGTAACATGAAACCTGCAAACAGCAGTCTTCACGGATGTTGATTGAATCCTTTCTTCAGCTTCATTCTAGCACTGTAATATGTTGTATAACTACTCAAATGACTTCTCTTTCTATCGTTTCCACTCATTTTCCAGAAACTGCGGATAGTATACTTTATAATATTGTTTCCTTACAAATTCATTTAGTCTCAATATCTCTCATATCTATTGTATTCACTCCAAGTTTCAATGATAATAATCAGAATATGAGGGAAGAATATCCAAATAGACCAGATGGAGATGACTGAAGTGTATTATCGCTCGTCACCTAAACCCTGAGGACAATGTACGTACAAGGAATGTTTTTTTTTTAAGAAAAAAAAAGGGCGTAAGTCTATCACTCAAAGAATGAAAAGGGCGTAAGTCCTCGAATGATAAACATGATGATACATTCTTTTCCTTACAAATTCATTTAGTCTCAATATCTCTCATATCTATTGTATTCACTCCAATTTTAATGACAATAATCAGAATATGAAGAGAGAATATCCAAATACACCAGATGGAGATGACTGAAGTGTATTATCGCTTGTAACCTAAACCCTGCGGTCAATGTACATACAAGAAATGTTTTTTTTTTTATGAAAAAAGAGCGTAAGTCCATCACTCAGCGAATGCAAAGGGCGTAAGTTCTTGAATGATAAACATGATGATACATTCTTTTCCTTACAAATTCATTTAGTCTCAATATCGCTCATATCTATTGTATTCACTACAATTTTCAACAACAATAATCAGAATATGAAGAGAGAATATCCAAAATACACATTTCTCCTTGCAAATTTATCGAACTTCATCAATATCTAAAAACATGAGATGGAGATGTCTAAAGCGTCTTATCGCTTGTAACTCAAAGCCGACACTCAATGTATGTACAAGGAATGTTTTGGAGGAGAATACTTTGAATCTATTTCTGATAAACATGATGATACATTCTTTTCCTTACAAATTCATTTAGTCTCAATATTTCTCATATCTATTGTATTCACTCCAATTTTAATGACAATAATCAGAATATGAAGAGAGAATATCCAAATACACCAGCAGTGAGTGTACGTACACGGAATTTCCTGGAGAAATATCAACTCATTTCATTTCAGATGAACATTTTCGACACATTTCTCCTTGCAAATTTATCGAACCTCATCATCATCATCAATATCATTCTATCCACTCAAATTTTTTTTTTGACAATAACCATTAGAATATCCAAAAACATCAGATAGAAATGTCTAAAGCGTCTTATCGATTGTAACTCAAAGCCGACACTCAATAAACGTGAAGCAATGTTTTGAAGGAGTATACTCTGAATTTATTTCTGATAAACATCTTGATACATTGTTTCCATGCGAATTCATACAACATTGATATCACCAATATCATTATATTCACTCAAATTCTTTTGACGATAACAATCAGAATATGAAGAGAGAATATCCAGAACATTAGGTGAAGATGATTGAAATCTCTTATCACTTGTAGCTTCAAAAAAGAGTTTTATATGAGCAATCAATGAAATTACAGATACACTTATAGAAAAAAAACTGTCTCATAAACTCCAAAACCTTATATGTTATACTACATATGCTGCGTCTGGTAGTGTTAATAGTTTTCGATATTTTTTTTTTTTTCGTATCAGTCCATGACATTCTTCGTTCGAAGTTCTAGAAGGAATGAGTTAACAGGTATTATTTTTCTTTCCTCTTTGGTAAAAACAATTTAACGAAAAATCCAAAAGAACCCTATCTTATCACTTGTAACCTAAGCCCTGTAGTCAATATACGTACAGGGAATCTTTTGAAGGAGTATACTTTAGATTCATTTTTTAAGAAACATCTTCATACATTTCCTTAATAGATTCGCTTAGATGAAAAAAAAAGAAAAAAACTTATTTAGTGAAATTCAATGTACAATACTAAGAAATGATAGCACGAACACTCATTTCAATACTTCCTCGACACACAGGACACTCTGTCATGCTAGATGCACATGTAACACAAGCGCTCATATGTCGACATGGTAAAAACAAAACCCCCAATTCATTGTTATAGCAAATTTTAGAAATCCTCCCATCGTCTGCATTGTTACTCTTAAACGATGTAGATGCAACAGCAGGATTCATCTCTTCCTCCTGATTATTCTCTATCCTTGTAGATTCATAGGCACTGTTTCCTACAACAGCATAAAACAAACAAAAAAAAGTCATTAATTATCAAATAAAACAATCAAACAAAACCTCTCTCATCGGAGTAAACGCGCGTCTTGTTTCATGAATGAACATAAAAATTAAAGGAAAAATTGAACCAACCTCTCTAGTTAGCAGCGCTTCTCTCTGTCCAATGAATCTGTCAATGAATAATTGACCCTTAACTGTAAGCACATGGTAGCACTTTGTAAACCACTTAGCATGTTGCTCCCAAGGATCATCTGTAGGTTCCCAATCCTCGAGTACACCACTGCAGTGATAGCATCGTGTTTCATCATAACGTCCAGTATAATAAAATCCAGCATCGGCTAATTGTTCCTTTGTCGGAGGCAATGATTTCAACCAATTGTCGAATGTCCGCAATCGTGATTCATAGCTGGTATATTCTAGATGCTTTGGAAACAAACGTAAACTGTTCACTCTCACAGTGCTCGAGAATTGGGATTCTTCCTGTTCCGTACGATAATCAGGTGATGCATCTGGTCTATAGTCCACACCAAAGACATCTCGACTTCTCTGTGCTGGAATTGGTATTGTATCAGGATCAACACCGATTGGTACATTACCACATGGTATCATTCGCACGAATTTACAGATGGGTCGCCAATGTTGATGATTTGACATGGGATTGTCTCCCTCAACCCATTCAAATATCTCGGTACCACACTCGAAGCATTTAACATGATCAGGATTACCAGTATAAAAAAAACCAGCACCTGCTAATTGAGATGGACTCATGTAAGGCACCATCCAATTCTCATAACTCGCAAGTCTTGCGGAATCCAAACGGTAGTCGATTGATGGATAATCTTGATTATCTATGATGCGACTTGTGCTGGACATTATGATAATTATTTGAATAATTCACTCAACACATTCACAAGGTTTTCTCAATGGACAGGAGAATTATGACAGTTGCATCACAAGAGTTCTGGTGAGATGTTCGTCGTTTTGGAAAGATTCAAACTGCTGTAGAGCATCCGAGGGATGCTTATATATGGGGCATTCCACGCCAAATCGGACACCATTTGGCTTTTGCATCTCGGATTTTTTTGAAACTTTTTTTTCTTTTAGTATGGGTTGAAAGAAGTTTTCATGATTTTTTTCAAATTTTTTCCTTGAACCATTTTTGAGATATCGAATTTTGAAAAATTTAGATATTTTTTTTTCAAACGCCTATAACTTCGCGAAAAGTGGTTTGAATGAAATTTCCCAAGAAATAAAAAATGTTCATTTTTAGACATATTTTCAGTAAAAAATATTTAAACAAAATTTTGAACTACTCTTCCATTGAAATTTTGACTTTTAAGTATAAATTGTCGATTTACAGAAAACACGTACTGATCGATTTTCCTCATAATTTTTCAGAGCAAACTCTGACCTATTCTACAACTTTTTCAGCTATGCTCATAATGGGACAACGATGGGATCTATTTTTTTTTCGATTTTTCGAATTTCATATTCCACTTTTTTGTGATAAAAAATGTCTAAAAAGATATCACGCTCAGGATTTACTATTAATAATTATCGGACACACACTTATCATCAAAATTTTCAAATTTTATTTCCACAGAAAAATTGTTATTAATTCACATCTATTTCCTCACACGTTTAAATATTTTATAGATCCGAGATTCTGCGGATGATGAAAATTCTTTGAATCTTGAAGTATCTCTTTCGTCTGGAATGACACAATGATATTTTTGCGTCCCTGTGATAGTTTTTGCTCGTGAATATCGTTGATCCAAGAATAGTTTGGCCTGATTGTACTTTTCATTGCAAAAAAATTCAATACTCATATTTGGTAAAGAATTCGGTTTTTTCGCCCAATCATATAGTTCGACAGGATTTGAAATTTGTTGATCAAATGGCAGCTGAAGACTTGATCGTGCTGCCATTCTCTTCAAAGTCCCCCCTGCTTCATCGCAAGGTCCTTTGCCATGTGCGGTTGCAAAGTAATGTCATTCAGCTTTAATTCCAAAGTCTTCTTCATGATAATGAAGGTTTACAAAATTTTTATAATTTTTAAATTGTTGAGGTGCTCCGTCAGAGAAGTAAATGATTTTTAAAGCATTATTGGGAATACCTTTGATAAAATTAGTGGTAACTCTGGTAAACTCATTAACAGCAACTGCATCATGAGATAAGCAATCTGATATAATCACTAGACATTGATGAACCAGCTCATCATTTTTTTTATAATATATTAAAACTGGATAAACAGTTGCCTGGCTGTTATTCCAGTGGAATCCAGATGCAGCATTCTGGATAACAAAGGCATAATTTTCCGCAAAATCACAGATAACAATAAATTCATTCTCATTCAATGATTCTTTTAACGACCTCAAATAGCCTGCTTGCTCTTTAGCAATATAATTATGAGGAACAAGACTTGTGATATTTTCACAAAAACTCTCGACAAAATCTGATGACTTTTTAACAAATGTCTCTAAGCTCGTACGGGGCTTCGAAATCCAATATTTATATTTAATTTCATCAATTCCGTTTTCATCTAGTACATCTGATAGTAAATCTTTCAACGTTTGGATTCCTGGACACCCTTCACAATTGTGAAAGTAGCAATCAGAGGTAGGGTTTTGACATATGATTATTTTCAAGCAGTCACTATACCTCTGTAATGGTGATGCTAATTGGTCAGTAAGTGCCGCCAAGTTACAGCCTGTAATGGAAGAGACCATGAATTATTTTGACAAAGACCTTTCTAGTGTATAGCTCACCTAATATCATAAGTTTGACGTTTTGGTGCATAGAACACACAAATAGTATGGGTTCCGCTAGAACCAGCAAGCACGCAATGTTGAGGACGCAATGATGCAAATTTTGAAAAGCCAACCCGACACTCTGGATGACATTCCTTGAAAAGTTCATATAACTCTTTCAAGTTCGAGAAAATAAGACGTTTCTGTATATGCTCACGTTTTCCATTATCATTTCTGATAGACGGATAGTCTTTCATCCCTGGCATATTTACACTCATTTCATCACTAGTATAGAATTCTAAAATCTTGGATTTGATGTGATTTGATAGATTTCGACCTAAAACGGAAACAAATTGAATTAATCATCACTGAACCCTGATGGAACGGGCGATTGCATATCGATCAGACAGTCGATTTTTTCACCAAATCGACTGTCATGTGACCACGATGCGACTGCGTGCGAGTGTGTGCGACGACGATGTGACTGCAATACAGCTGCGATGCGATCGCATCGTGATCGAATCACGGTCGATTCCGTGAAAAAATCGACTGCCCTGTCGCACGATCCACCAGGGAAAACATTAATGGGCATTATTTATTTGAATATGATTTTAAAAATGTTCTAACCTAATTTGGCATTCAGAGTTGAAAGAATCCCGTTCTTCTCTCGAAGAGATTTTGCAATAACTGCCATGTATTTTGTGCAGCCCATTACTTCACACACTCGGGATAATCCCCACGTTTCAGGCAAAAGAGTGAGGATTTGAATTTTTTCAGATGACTGCGTATCACTGTCGTTAAATTTAGTTGTTAATTTCTCGAGCAATTCTAAAAAATTTCGTGAGTGGATTTCATCATCGGACAATTTTGTTACTTTCAAGGAGGTATTTCAAGGAGGTACATCATAAACTTTTCTGACTTTATTTTCTAAATAAGTTTGATTATCGATATTTTTCTTAATAATAGGTGATTGATTCAATAGAGCAAATGCATCATTGACCACCGGCAATACTGCTTCTAAACTTAAACCAAATAAACTACTGGTTTGTGCTACTAATAGTTCTTGACTAAAATCCTCTGAGCCTAAAAATTAAAAAGATTAAATTATTATTTTAAAATAATACATTTGTAGTATCTTAAGAATACTATCAGGACATGAAATTTGGCTAATTTTACCAGATGGAATGTTTGAAATTGATGAAGGAGTACTTCCGGTAAGATCATCTTCAACATGCTCTTCAACATGCTCATCAACCTCAGCATCCGAATAAGATGCAGTATTTTGCCAACCCAGTGCTTTTCTACACGATGTGCAGAGATAGTCATTAGTACTCAAATTATATGCAGTTTGTTGAGTAACAGAAGCTCGTCGGAGACCGCTTTTCACTCTATGACCTTCCAATTGTAGAGGATTACAGCACAAATTATATCTTCCAAAATTTTCCATAACGTAAATATTCACAATACTGTTTGCTTGTTTACAGTAAGAATTATACACTGATATTTCTTTTGAAAAAATTGAGACAGGTTGTTAAGAAAAGACACTAAAAACATGTGATTAACAACAACACCTCTACTGTTATTCTGAAATCTAAATGTAAACAAGAGAAATACTAAAGCGAAAAATTCTCTGCTACAGTCTTCCTTACCGACTGTAGTGAACAGTTGGAATTATAGTTTGAAGTGAAGGAGGCTTTACGAACACATGAATGAACAAATTTACGATGTAAAATTTAAAGAATCTTCATCATCCGTTGAATCTCGGATCTATAAAATATTCATACATGTAAGGAAATAGATGTGAATCAATAATAATTATTCTCTGGAAACAAAATTCGAAAATTTTGATGATAATTGTGTGTCAGATAATCATTAATAGTAAATCCAGAGTATGATACTTTTTTTAGACATTTTTTATTAGAAAAAAGTGGAATATGAAATTCAAAAAATCGAAAAAAATAGATCCCATCGTTGTCCCATTATGAGCATAGCTGAACAAGTTGTAGAATAGGTCAGAGTTTGCTCTGAAAAATTATGAGGAAAATCGATCAGTACGTGTTTTCTGTAAATCGACAATTTATACTTAAAAGTCAAAATTTCAATGGAAGAGTAGTTCAAAATTTTGTTTAAATATTCTTTACTGAAAATATGTCTAAAAATGAACATTTTTTATTTCTTGGGAAATTTCATTCAAACCACTTTTCGCGAAGTTATAGGCGTTTGAAAAAGAAATGTCTAAATTTTTCAAAATTCGATATCTCAAAAACGGTTCAAGGAAAAAATTTGAAAAAAAATCATGAAAACTTCTTTCAACCCATACTAAAAGAAAAAAATTTTCGAAAAAATCCGAGATGCAAAAGCCAAATGGTGTCCGATTTGGTGTGGAATGCCCCATATACACTCAACAAAAAAATTAAGGGAGCAGTAAATTTTGTTAGTTTTTTGGGTGATTCTCAAATGGCTGTAACTTCGTCGAAAATCATTGTATCAGGATAAAAAAAACGGTTGGAAAGCTTGAAGTTTCTACTCTTGAAATCTTGTGATGAAAATATATAACGAGATAAGAGGGTTGAAAGCGGAATTTTTTTTCTTTTCTTTTTCATTTTTTCAAAGTGCGCCACGGACTTCAAAAAAATTTTTTCACCCTAGCCTTTATCAGGATCGTGTAGCTTGATCTTTCAGTTTCAATTTTCTTTTTTTATTTTCCCCCTGAGACCATTTGTTGCTGAGATATCGTCGATTGAATCAAAAAACACCCTTTTGTCCTTAATCGTCGATATCTCAGAAACTACTGATCGCACAGCGAGCGGATAATGAGATTCGTAAACTTGAATGAATTTCCTGTGAGATATCTGCACTTTTCAACTGAAAAAAAAATTTCTTCCACTTTTAAAATTCGTTTGAAAAAGTACCAAAAAATTGATTTTTTTTCCTTTTTTGAAAATCGGTCAGAATTTCGCGAATTTTGTGAAAATTGCAAATGTTTTAACGTTTTTCTCTACTTTACTGTATGCTGCAACCCCGCCTGAATTTTCAAGCCAATCGGCTGGACCATTTTTTTTTCCCGAATGAACAAAATTTCAGCAAAAATTAAAGGAACACCTTTTTGTTCCTTAAACACCAATTAATGATGATTAAGGCCGAAAATGTGTTTTCTCCGTTGTTTTTTCGTGATTTTTTGTGCAAAATTTGTTCAGTCTCATCGAAAAAAAATAATGAAAAAATCTATTTTTTTTTGCAAAAATCAACAAAAAATTTGATTTTTTTTCTTTGATCAATAAAAAATTTGATTTTTTTTTCTTTGATCAATAAAAAAATCGAAAAATTTTCTTCGAAAAAAACCAGGAAAGAATCGAAAAAAAAATTTCAAAAATTAAAACAAAAAGCTAGAATCGCATTTGACTCAGAGTGATAGTGACTCAAAAATTGTTCTTAAACAAAAAAAATTTTTTTTTCGATTGAAAAATTGTTTTTTTTTAGTTTTGAATTAATCTTTTAGTTTTTAAATAATTTTTTAGTTTTTAATTTTGATCGAAAAAATATCGAGAAAAATTTTTTTTTGCTAAAAATATCGCTGTCTCCCCAAGTCTATTCCGATGGGAATCTTTTTCCCTTCCTTTCTCTTCCATCTTTTTCAAATCCAATGGGTTTTTTTTAAAGAAAAAGAACGAATTTTTCGTTGATTTTTGCGAAAAAAATCGTTTTGTTCATTGCACAGAAACTCACAAAGAAATGACGGAAAAAACACATTTTCGGCCTTAATCATCTTTAATTGGTGTTTAAGGAACAAAAAAGTGTTCTTTTAATTTTTGCTAAAACTTTGTTCATTCGGGAAAAAAACGGTCCAGCCGATTGGCTTGAAAATTTAGGCGGCATTTCAGCACACAGTAAAGTCGAGAAAAACGTTAGAACATTTGCAATTTTCACAAAATTCGCGAAATTCTGGGCAATTTTCAAAAAAGTAAAAAAACACAATTTTTCGGTACCTTTTCAAACGAATTTTAAAAGTGGAACTTTTTTTTTTTCAATTGAACAGTGCACTAGTCTTACAGGAAATTCATTCAAGTTCACGAATCTCATCATCCGCTCGCTGTGCGATCAGTAGTTTCTGAGATACCGACCATTAAAGACAAAAGGGCGTTTTTTGATTCAATCGACGATATCTCAGCAACAAATGGTCGTAAGGGGAAAATAAAAAAAGAAAAGTGAAGCTGAAAGATCAGGCTACACGATCCTGATAAGGGTTAGGGTGAAAATTTTTTTTTGAAGTCCGTGGGACAATTTGAAAAAATGAAAAAAAATGAAAAAAAAAAAATTTCCGCTCTCAACCCTCTTATCTCGTTATAACGGATGGTCATAAAAAAATTTAATTACAAGATTTTAAGAGTTGAAACTTCAAGCTTTCCAACCGTTTTTTTTATCCTGATACAATGATTTTTGACGAAGTTACAGCCATTTGAAAATCACCCAAAAAAATAACAAAATTTACTGCTCCCTTATTTTTTTTGCTGAGTGTATTTCATCATTAAGTGAATAGAAATGAATTCAGAATATACTTCTTCAAGATATTCTTTGTACGAACATTGACCTCAGATTCAAGTTAAAAGCGATAAGATGCTTCAATCATCTCCACCTGATCTTTTTGGATATTCTCTCTTTATAATTTGATTGTGATCATCACAAATTTGAGTGAATCGAATGCTGGATACAGTTCATTGACTGCAGGACTCGTATTACAAGCGATAAGATGCTTCAGTCATCTCTACCTGATGTCATTCCCTCATTTCCTCAGCATTCCACAATATGACGTCATTTCTTCACTATGAGTGAAATGCTCCGCGAGAAAGAAGAATGTTCACGAATGAAACGAAATTCATCGAATAAGACAAAAGTTAATTCATCAGAGAATTAACAGAAAGTCATGGGTTCAAATCCTGCTTGCGCATTACATATTTTTTCCGAAATTTGATTCTATAAAAAATTTATTAATAAAAATTAATTTATTAATAAATTTATTTGTTTAATGGTGTTTAATTGCCCCTAGAGACTCTTCAGCATTCTGAGAAATAAATATATGATTTCTCAGAATTCAATATGACGATGTTCCTGAGAATCTGCCTTTCCATCATATGATGACGTCATCTGGACTGACGTCCTTTTCATTCTTTGAGCAATGGACTTACGCCCTTTCCATTACCACATAAACCGTTTTAATTCTCTGAGGGGTGGACTTACGCCCTTTTCATTCCATATGGACTTAAGCCCTTTTCATTCTATATGGACTTAAGCTCTTTTCATTCCATATGGACTTAAGCCCTTTTCATTCCCTGAGTGATGGACTTACGCCCTTTTCATTCCCTGAGGAATGTGGTCTAGAACCGACCTATATGACGTCATTTCTTAGAATTTTCTCTTTCCATCATGTGATGACGTCATCTGGACTTACGCTCTTTTCATTCCCTGAGTGATGGACTTGCGCCCTTTTGATTACATCATCGTTTGATTTGGAATCGGCCTAGCCTACCTACTGAAATCTCCCGCTATAATAGTAGGGAGAGGATTGGAGAGTAAGGATGAGATGAGAGCAGTGTCCAGTTCTGTATTGGGAGAATTATAGAGTGAATATATATTAATGTCTTTGCCTCGTGTTTTGAGACAAATACCTATGAGCTCAGTGAGGGAGTTAGGGAGCGGGAGAGGGTCGAATTGGAGGGAGCCGTGTACAGCTACCGCCACACCTCGTCCAGTACTGCCTGTACAGTCTGCGCGAACAATTTTGAAATCTGATAGTTTCAATTTCTTTTCTGGGGTTAATCTAGTCTCAGATAATAATACTATTTTAATGTTATGTTTTTGACTGATTTGAAGGAGCTCTTGTTTGTGTAGAGATAAGCTCACAATATTCAAGGCTATAATGTTAAGAGTATTACGTTGTGGAGCCATAGTTGGAGTCGGAATCAGTATCAATCAAATGCGCATAGTTGGAGATAACTTTCGAAATATCCATGGGGGATCTTGCTGCTTTAATTTCTCTAATCATTCTTCTGAGTTCAGAGAGTACAGACAATATATTCAACTGCTCAATTTCGGTTGATATTGATTTCGCCTCACTTATCATCTCATTTAGGTCTTTTAATTCATTTAAAAAAGGATTAAAGTTACTTGATGGTACAGGGTTTTTGTGTGATGATCCAGATCCTGTTGACGTGTGCTGACCCCGCGATGGAGGGGGATCGCCTTTTGTATTGCGAGTAGTAGCATGTGCGTAAGATATTCGTTGTGATGACGTAGTTGTGTTTTCTTTTGCTTTACTTAGATTTGGTGTTCCGCCAGTCGATGTTATTGGAGAGTAGAATTCTGCGTTGTCGTAGACTGCTAGGCTTGAGTGTATACGTAGTGGTGTGATGAGATGTGCAGGAGTGGGGGGTGGTAACTGTGTGAGTTGTTGTGGCTGTCTGTGAGACATCTTAGACATATTAGCACTGTACTGTATCCTTTTGGGGCAGAGCCGATAGCTTGCCACCTGGTTTCCCCCAAAATTTGCACAATGAATGTCAGTGGGGGTTGGGCAGTCCTGGATCTTGTGATTTTTCCCACAGCGGACACATTTTGTTTGGTGTCTACAGCGAAAACTCGCATGGCCAAAAGACTGACGGTAGCACTGGGGGGGGGGGGGGGGGGGCTGACCGTTGGAACGATAGAACTCAACTCTGAAAGTGTGATACAGAATCGTGTTTACATTACGAATTTGTGTGAGTGTGGTTGTTGGAGCCGTCAAGATAGAGAAGACTGGGAGATTTTTCTTTGTATTGGTGACAGCGTCTGTTTTTGAAAATTGATGTACAACTGTCACTTCGATCTTGTTTACCAGTAGCTCTGCTTTAATTTCAGCAGGTGTAAATGACGCTGGGAGGCCATGTAGGACGAATTTTTTCATGCGGTCTTTTTTGAAGCCATGAGAATGAAACTCGTGATCAGCATCTTCAAGGGCCTTGAAAATCTTTTCATGGTCCAGATGGCAGGCAGGATAAATGAGAATTTGTTTACCTTTATCGGTGATTTTGAAAGGAATCGTAGATGCCTCTTTGAGAAGCAGAATGAGTTGTTTTCTGTCCATGCCATTGTTTTGCAGCTTGATGTGTGGGATGTGTTCCTTAGGTGGTGGATGGGTAATGAATTGGTTTACCTCATCGTCCTCAATTGAGTCCTGTGTCACTGAGGTGCTTGGATTTCCATTTTTTGGTTCTTGAAGTTTGGTGCCACGTTTCACTGCACCAACGGATTTACTCCGTTGTTTTTTCGTGTTCTTAGCATTTGAAGAATCTTTGGATTCAGTGGAGGTGTTTTTTCTATTGCGTCTCCCCATATTGGGAGAAACGCAAAGGTCACTCACAATAATGAGAAAACAGATTTTTAAAGTCGCACTGCTTGAAAATTTCAGTTTAATACTAATGTAAACAGCGCGAGGCTAACTGGCTACGGGGAGAGCAGGCGAACGAGCGTCCGATCAGCTTAGCAGACCGTGGCCGAATGAGCTATGAAAAGGGATCAGGGTGCAGTCGCTCTATCTCGCTCAATATGTAAAATTTTTAAGGAAATTGATGATGGAATTAATTTATTCATCTAGAAACTTCATATTTGTTGGAAATAAAAAAAAATGTTTCCAAACGAATTGATTTGACTCCATCATTAGTTTTTCTTCCAGGTGAACCTCTATCAGTACCAGGCATGGGTACAGATATTCATAAATACATAGACACAAATGTTTAATAAAAAAAAAACTGACACAAATGTAATAAAGATACATGTCAAGATTCTTTACTATATACTGCATATAGATTGATTGGTATAGATACTAAATAAAGATACTACAAATAAATTAAGATTGACATCTTAATATTGATGAGAAGCAGAACATTTCCTTTTTTGTTGATTCAAATTTCCTCCTCAGAGATTCGATAATACCCTGTTTATTCTTTCCTCCTTTTATTTTTTTTCAGATATAAAAATAACAGGAACATCAGCATATTTCAGAACTGTTTTGCACGTATTCTCATTCCTATTTGATGTTTCATTCAGCCAATAGAAATCGTCGCGAATATTGAAAACTCGCATCGAGACGTTTGGGGTGAGTTTCAAATTTTTTTCAAAACACTCCAGCACGCGTGATCTTTCGCAAGTGTACAAACAGGAAGATACTGTAGGGATAAGGGAGCATCATCCAATGTCCGAAAATAGAAGGATAATGTGGGTGGAAAGAGAACATTATTCAATGCTGAAAAACAGAAAGATGATATTTTTGGGGAAAAGACGACATTATCGAATGTTGAAGAACCAAAAGATAATCTGAGGAGAAAGGGAACATGATCTAATATTGAAGAACAGGAAGATAACGTGGGAAAAGGGGGACACTATCGAATGTTAAAGAACAGAAAGATAGTATTGGGAAAAATTGAAAACTATCCAGTGCTGAAGAACAGAAAGATAATGTTAGAAAACCAAGAACATTATGCAATTTTAAAGAATAAAAAGATAACTTGGGGGAACATGGAACATTATCCAATGCTATAGAATGGGAAAATAACGTGGGGGTGTGAGAGGAAATCATCTCCTTTGCAAATAAACAAAAAAACTAGGGGTGAGCAATTGCTCGCTCGCTACGCTCGCTTGCGAATGGAGGAGTGCATTACTGCTGATTAGAAGGAATTAGTGAGAATGTATTGTGATGAGTGTGACTTCAAGCCGCACTAGGAACTTCCCGATAATTTCTCTCACTCACTATTAGAAAAAATTATGAATGACAAAAACGATAAATAACAACAGACATAATCTTGGAAACTATCAAAAGAATGTTGGGGAGATCTCAAAATATGGAGATCAGTAAGAATATCAATTTTTCCTTTTCGGGGGCAATGCATAGACTCCACTTTTTGGGAAATTAAGAAGAACTTGATAATATTTTTCTTAAAAAACTAAGAAAGTACTGGATCGATTCCGATCAAAATCTAATGACCGCGAATTTATGTCAAGATGCTTCGATTACGACATCGATCACCTCGATCACATGATTGATTCATGAGAAAACGTGAACGAAAAAATTGATCACGGACATACACACACACAAACACACACACACAAACACACACACAGACATAATCGTGAAAACTATCAACAAATATTGGGGAGGTCTCAAAACATGAAGATCGATGGAAAAATCGATTTTTCATTTTCCGGCCCATCACATAAACTTCCCTTATCGGGAAGTTAATAATCGACTCCAACCATCGATATATTGAAAGTTGTATCGACTAGTCCTCTATTAATATTGACTGTGAAGTTTTCACAGGTGAACAGACTACATGGAAAAATAGTAGAGATCAATTCATTAGTGAAGAGGTAAAAAAAGCCAATTTACTCATCTTTGTGATCCTTCTGAACAGAAAATTCCGAAGTTTGTCGTCAATTTTCCTACTGTATTCAGTTAAAAACAATATTAAGAATTTCATAAGTCATTTATGAGATTAAGATACAATGGTATCATAATGCTCATTTGGAACCTCGGCATTAGTTCAAGTTTGCGTGATGGTACGAGATTAGATTCCTTTAAGAGAGAATTGGAAATTAGATTTACTAAGCACTGTATGAAGAATCACTGAAACAATATTGGAAGAAATCTATATCTTCATGCAACAATGAAATTTTCTTTCCTCAGTGGAAGCAAGATACCTAACGAGCGCACTTTAGCGCACCATCGGTCTTGTATCAAAATGATAGTGATGTGAAATTTTCGAAATTCCTTCTTCATTGTAAGTGAGTAACTGACTGTACAACATTCGGTCGTCTCTATCAAGATATAATAAACGAATCAGTAATTATGATAACTATATTATAATTTTTTCGGTCAACAACAAAATTTCCATTCTGGGCGGCAATATCGCGGATCTGTGGCTCGTTTATCATTCAATTGTATAGCCAAATAAACGATTCCTGATGTTTGATAAAAGTCAACTACTACAATATTAGCTAATGAATTCCATTCTTCAGTGTACCATCGATGAATATATCTACCTAATCGATCAGCCCAATGCCGAAGACTCAGATCTCTGCTCCATACATCCTGAGCAATAGTAGTCGCGGAATGTGTGAATTCTACCATACCAGCATAAGGCTTGAAAGGACTAGAAAAATAAGAAAAAATACCCAATTACTTTTTAGAACATTAGATATATAGTAAAACACGTGAAATAGAAATTATTCGATGATATCAACTTTGAATACATTCGGTGTAATCCATCCAGATGAGAATGTAATTGATTGATTTTTTCAGCATTAGCCCAGTTTTGAACAATTGGAGCCCACATATAACGAGATACTCTATATGCATGATGACCGTAGCTTAGAATGAGTGTTCTGTTCGCGACCCAAAATCCATTCAATTTATCCATCCAGGATTGACGTGGATGAATATACTTGGCAAGTGAAATTTCAAGATAGCTAATGAAATCTTGATGATCCTGATCCGTTTCAAATCCTGGAATTGCAAGATTGGGACGTATATTATCTAGATCAGTTTCTTGCTGAAGCACAATTAGTTGAAAATTTGAAAGTGTGAATATTTGAATAGATGAATATTTTGACCAATTTGAGAAAACATTGTTCGCTGAAACACCTAGCTGATGAATCAATTCTATTGTGGAGCATAAATTGCTTCCATTTCTAAGTAAAGAATAGTGAATTATCTTTTTCGATGACCCACTATTTTGCTATTCATTCAGATCTCAAACTGCACCGAGTACTTTGAGGCGAGATGTGTTGTTTCATTAGGGGAGACCAAGACAAAATCAATCAGGATTATTGCAGAAGAAGGCTTCTACGAAACAATCTGAAAAGATAACCCAGCAATACGGACATGTCCCATTTTTTCAAATTTGGTCACATTTTCTCGTAGATCCTTCACTTTGACCAGAATGCCTTCAGGAAAAAAATCGGCAAGCATGATCACGCTTTATCTTGCATGGCTTATGCATGATCATACCCAATTCAGGTATATTCAGCATGAATCGTGCAAGGTCATATTCAATAATGCATGAGCAGGAAGAAATAGTCACACGTGCTTCATCTAAAGTCATGAATGAGCACGCATGAATCATTCAAATATTCAAGCATGATCATACCCAAATGTTTGCCAGCCACAAGCACGCGTGATCATGCCTGATCAAATATGATGATACTGGCTCATGCGTGCTCATCGACATCGGAGTCGGAGGTCTTCACTAAAGACCAAGTTATGAATCTCAGACAGCTGATGATAGATAAAAATAATCAGTTCTTAACAAATTGAGTTTTCCAAATTTTGGGGAAATATACAGAGGATGACGAAGTGACATCAAGGATCATGTGTGAGGTAGAAGATCACTTCATTGAGCTCTCTTCTCCGGGCATAACTAATGAGCAGTAAAAGATTGAAGCTTCCGTTTGAATATCGATAACAATACTAATATAACTGGAAATTATTTTAGAAAACACTCATGGAAATCGAGTCGTCAGATTCTGTAGAAAAATGACAGAAGCTGCGGAATTTTGTAGAAATACATCAGAACTGGGTGGAAATTTACGCCAGATTTCGTCAAAATTCGGTCAGAATCGGATATATCGTCGCCTTAGTGACAAAGGGTCGTAGGTGCCAAAAACCCCACATTTAAAACCAAGAGGTCGTATCTCCAAAACCACCTTAAAAATTGTTTTTATGACGTTTTAGACGTGTTTTTTCTCTTTTCAAATGATAATGTCAAAGGAACGTAACTACCAATGGAAAAGGGAAAGGGTTGTATCTCCACACTTACGTCCCTTTGCTGTTACCGTTTCTCGAAAAGTATGGAACATGTATTTTTTTTTAAATTTTTTAATTATAATAAATGTTATTCATCAAATTGCGAGAAAAAATCCCCCCCCCCTCCCTCATAAGATAAGCCGTTAAGTCCTTGAAATTTTAAATTCCGTATTTGATCAGTCCCTCTACTCGTCACCAGAGGGCGAATGAGGCGGCTATTCACGAAGTGCATTGTAAATATTCCTTTATTGATGACGATCCGGTCTTTCAAAATGCCGGTAATCTGTGTTATGCTATAAAACATCGCGTTAGAGAATTGTGGAAGTGAAAAGAAACAATAAAATAATTGGAAGAAGGTAGAATGATTAATTGAATTGAGTGGATAGTTTATGGTGATTTTGAAGTGATTTCTGTGAATCATGTGGAAGTTTTGGAATGCAGTCAATCCATTAAAAAAAAAATCCGAAGGCTGATGCATCAACCGATGTCAAAGTAAATGTTGATGATAATGATGAAGAAACTACTACACATCACCAGATCGATGATTCAGAATGACCATCAACATCAAGTACTCCAGTACAAGAGGATGAATGTGAGAGTGACGATGATGAAATGGAGAAGATGGTCAAAGCAGCGTCCACATTGAGTGTGGAAAAGGAGGTTATAGATGTAAACATTTTGGAGCAAAGAGTGAATCAAACTCAGTCATTTTCGTCCACAGCTGCTGAATCCAAATCCTCAAAACCCTCGTCATTTTGCCAAGAAATTCCACAGTCTTTCAGAAGTGCGATGGTGGACTCTCCAATAATACGACCGAATCGAAAGTTTCGTGTACAAATTCTATAGGATTCTGAGAGTGAAGATGATGTTCGATTGAGGCAGAATGAGGAAGAGTATGGAGATGAAGATGATGATAATGAGGTTGATGATGTTGGAGATGGCGATGACAGTGAAAATGAAGATGGAGATGGTAATGATGGCGAGGATGAAGGTGCAGCACAATGTACTCCCAAGCGGAGAAGACTGGCTGATCCGAGCAAGTAGCTCCAGAATCAGCGTCGGAGGTTGAGGAATTCTGGCAAGGAATATCTGAAGGCGGAGAGGAATGAGTTTGAAGACGAACAGTGGGAAGAAGCAAAGAAAATACGTGATCCTTGTACTCGGAAAAGAAATTGTACTGAGACAATTACCGATGAATCGAGAAAACGTCAATTTGACGAGTTTTGGGACTCAGGAAATTATGATTTCCAAAACAGTATTCTGGCTTCTTTGGTTTCAGAAATGCCTAAGTCGAGACACCGTACCAAGGAGAAATCAAGACGGACATAAGTATAATATTCAATGTACATTGAAACGCATAATAATTTAAGAGTGATCAATGCAGTATCAAGAAGATTAAACAGGACGAGCTACATATTTCGGAGATTATGAAAGATATGTCTTTTTTGCCTCGATCTTTTTTTGTAGAAAATTCTATGAGTTAAAAAAATTGACGACGGTGGAATCGCCTTATCTTGCTTACTTTCGAGATATCGTGGAAAAACTAGTAAAAAAAAAACGAATTATCTTGTTTTATTCATTCATTTGCGAATTTTATTTCGATTATTAGTCTTTATCATTTTCTTCGTACTTTCAGCTACTCTCAGAAATGGAGGTTGAAAAATAGGGAGGAGTTTATTCAAGTCTGTAAAGGATACTTTCTTGGCACTTTTGACATCTCCGAAAAAAGAGTGCAAACAGCACTTAAAAAAAAAGACGTAGTACCACTGGAGCGCCCCCACCTGATAAAAGGTGACATCATCCTCCGGGAAACAAACTCTCTCCGGAAAGGCTTGATTTTGTTAAAAATCACATTCTGTCCCTTCCTGTTGTCCCAGCACACTACGTTCGGCGAAAAACTAATAGAAGATATGTTGAAGGATGTTTGAATCAATCACGAACTTATAAATTGTATTGCAGTTATGCTTTGGAGCATGACATGCAGCTAATATCACGACCAATTCATAGCAGTGAGTTAGAGAAACTGAACGTATCCTTCTATCAGCCAAGAGGGGATAGGTGCTGGTACTCCAATTTTCATACGTGGACACAGGAGGAACAAGAAGGCGAGCGAGAGGCTCACGAAGCACATGTCTTGAGGCAGGATAGGGTTCGAGCAGAATACTGCGGAGATAAAGATCTATCGAAGACTGATCGGAGTGTGGTTACCGCGTGTTTTGACATGTAGGCGATTTTATTTTGCCCTTTACTTCATAATAAACAAGTTTATTATAAAAAAAGCTGGCAAATTATAATCTCACCGTGTATGTTACAAAGACGTCACAAAGTTAGAAGCTCTAATCATCAGTCAACATTACTGCTAAGTAAATTATTCTACAGATATGAGCAAATATTTCTGAATTATCAACAGGTTATCGTTATCTCTGGGATGAATTAAAAGGAAAGAAGGGATCTATTGAAGTTTCTTCGTGTTTGAAGAATTTCATCATGACAGGGATATCCAGTATCGTGAAAGTATTGAATTTATACGCAGACAATTGCCCAGGTCAGTACACTCAAGCTAAATGCAAATAGGCAGATTTCTTGAACGGCTGAAGATTGAATCATGCTAATGATTCATTGGAAAGCTGAGAAAATTCCAGTTAGAAAATCTCTCTCTAATCAATTTTCGGTGATTTTTTGGGAATTTTCATTTTTTGTTCTATGATCCCTCGCGGTTTCGAGAAGACCGTATAAGTACCCGATGAATACGGTATAAGTGCAGTTTTTAGTCGCAATTTATTCCGTTGATATACAGTATATAGACCGACTGTAATCTAGTTGAATACCAGATAACAGCTGAATGAATAGCATATGTATACCGTAAATATTTCTTATATATAAAGACCATATTCCGAATATGTGCTGTTTACCGTCAATGGCCTAATTAATGCCACTTTTCATACATTTTCGTGATTATTGAACTTATTCGAATTCTCAACTCTAAATAATTGATCCCGTACAAGCGCTGGATAAATCTCGTATAAACACTGGATAAATGCTAGATAAATACTATGTAGCTATATTTCAACGGTCGATAAGAAAAAATCCTGCATATATCGAGTGCAAAGAGCGTATTACAACAGTAATAAATACCGTATAAAAACTGCACGGCTAAACCGTATAAATACGGAATACCGACTGAACTCTAACCGTATTAATTCCGAATTTATAAAGTTTTCCCGAAACCGCGAGGGATGAGCATAAAATACCGGTTTTTTCCTGGGTTTGCCTACATTTTTCCCCATTTCACCTAGATTCAGAAAATATTTTGTAGAAATCAAAACGGTTGTAAAATTTTCTTCATCATTATTTTTACTAATTTTTACTGGAGAAATTCTCAAAAAATGTAGTTTTTTTGGAAACGCGACAACTTATATCTTCTATTCTCGGGTTAAAATGTAGAATTTTCGAAAAGGTCACAAAAATCGACTGTAACACACTAATTCAATGTGAATTCCCTCAATTTTCCAAGAAAATCATAAGAAAAGTCCTACCGGAATCATTTTGTCTCGTTATTCTGGAATTTCACTTGTCAAACCTTAAAAAAAATAGGATCGATCAACTGTAATTCACTCTCCTCTGCTAGATTTCTGCATATTTCATAGACAATGAGTCGAATTCATAATTATTTACAATACCTGCCAGTCTGTTTTAGGCGAATATTTCCAATTTTATACTCATTTCCTTACTACTAACTGCATTTCCTTTCTTTCAATTTTCTAGGACAAAATAAAAATTCAATAGTCACCTCTGCCCTCATGTTCTGTCTCCTTAAGCATCCTTCTCTAAAAAAGATAAACCTGAAATTTCTAGAAGCAGGACACACGTATCAGGAGGCTGATAGTGTGCACTTCTGCATTAATACTGCTGCAAAACGGGAGTATATTTTGTAACGAGGTTTCTCGTTACGGCTATCGCTCGGCTTATGCCACCTTCGGGTGAAGCTATTCAAGTGTAGAGCTCGAAGAGACTCACACATGAATAGCTAGAAAATACTACCGCGGTGCCATCTGCGTAAGATGACACCTTAAAGTTATCGGAAACTAACTGACACGTCAGTGGGTTTTATATGCGGCTAAAGATAAGGCAGAAGCCCAGCTGAAATGCTGGCGCTCCACTAGAGATGTCGGAGTTATCTCCGGGCCTGGCAGTGGTGTGAGAGGAAGAATCACGCAGGCGCACGGAGAGACCTCTAGACGAGGAGAGGCAGCCTCAGCCGATATAAATAGACCCAACGACACGGTGCTCAGTTAGTCTGCCTTGGGCGGCAGACTCGAGAGGATCGGGAGACGTCCCTGGATCCTCTACCGCTCACTTCGGTGAGAGTTATCGTTGGTTGCCCGTAGCGTGGCTAAGTGGCGTTTCTCGTGTGGATGGAGACGTCCGGTATTCTCTGGGTGACGATAGATCAGAGGAATACTGCGGACGGGCTCATCCAGAGGCTATCGCGGAATACCCCAATTCCGACTTGTTCTCGCTAGAGGGACTGTGACTAGATCCACTCCCCTCTACCATGACCAGCACACTGGGTTACCGGGAATGGATTGCCCATGCCATCCATTGGGGTCAGTAATTCCCCGAGTAATGACTGCCGAAGGTTCAGCAGGTTAGCCCGAAACTGCCCTAAGAGGTTAAGCGTGGTGAGCTCAGGGAAAACCAGCACACAGTGAGTTTTGTTTATTCCTCCGGTAAAGAATAAATTGGCGCCCATGCTATCGAACCGTGTGTGTGGAAAGGGATGGCCGGAAGTGTAACGGAATTGGACGAATCCCCGTTACAATTTATTCGCCGGAGGATTGGGTCAGAGTAGTCAAAAATTCCAAACAAACTGGAAGACCCTATCACGTTCGAAAAATGTGTCAAGAACACTTCCATGATTATAAGACATATCGAGATGAGATGAATATTTTCAGATAATTAAAATTGACTTTATATTAATTGAAGAAAACTATTGCAGGCTGGCTTTAACGAGAAAATGAAGTTTGCTGATGGTTCGATACTAGTATGGCGTAATCTACAGGTCATCCAATTGCAAAGAGAAGCTCCACGGTACACTTAATTCACGTAAGGGAAGCTGGGGAAACGGAGACACGAGTTACTTTTCGTATTTTATTTCATGAAATACTTCTCGTGCTGCGGAATTGATTATCAATGGAATCATTAGGGAATCTCTATCTCAGATTCTTCGAGTGAAACATCCGGTTGCCCTTCTTTCTGATATAGCGATCAAATTCAAGGAAATTTGAATTTAGTGAAATTTCATCAATATTCTTTCTCTGTTAACAGGTCAATTTTTGTCAAGGTTGATTATGACAACAATTTCCAAGAAATTACTGTTAGGCAAGACTTTTCGAGAGCAGAACCTGAGCCTATGTATGACTCGCCCCTCGCCATTCCAAAATTTAAATGAAACGATCTGCAAGCATTGTGTGATGCACATGTGATTCCTGCTCCATACAGAGATTTCTATAAAAATCTGCCCTATACGGAGAGTGAGTGCTTTCTCTAATCCACGAACACTTTTGTTAATTAGTAGTGATTGGTATTAATTAGTAATGGGTGATTTTTACTCGAATTTGTGCAATCGTTTCTTTTTCTAAAAATTTATTTTCGGGTGATCTTAAGATGCTCGATTAGTCAATTTCTTTCGTCTTATTCAGCAGAATCGTATCGTTTATTTTACTGAAAAAGAAAATGAAAAATACAATTTATTGTCTCTCAAAGTGAAACTGGTGCTATGAATCCATCGAAGAATATCCGATATTTTGAATTAATGCCACTTATGGCATTGATTATTTGAATATTTGGAAATTATTGATTGAACGTTGATGGAATTATTCTTCTTGGGTGAGTGGTCCAGTGGTCGAACGGATAAGACTCGTCAGATACCAGTGATCGAACATAATAAATTCGATAATTACCCATGAATTCAACAGTTTAATAGCTCTTATTTGAGTTAACAAACATTGCATTGTGTCAATGTATCAACTGTTCATAGGAATTTTGGAAAAAGTAATTAACAACATCAAATTATTGTCAAATCACCAATAATTCGATGTTCTTCATTACTTTTCCCAATATTCCTAGTGAATAATTAATGCAGTGAATCGAAAAAAGTGAGAATGAATCCAATTATAAATTATATTGTGTCTTGGGGATAATGGTGATTGGTCGACGTGATATGGTTCTTTTCCAATTGGAGAAATCTACCGCTCAAAAAAGACTTGCAATTCCTTAAAAAAGAAAGGAAACGATTCTTCAGGAATCGATTGTTTTCCGTAAATCACCTTTAATTAGTATCAATCTATTCATTCTCAATTTCCAGACTCGACGAATTGAGGCGATGATCCAGACATTTCTGATGGAAGAGGTATCATGCCGGGAATAACTCGTTCCAGAAAATAAAATTTTTGAAGGTATACTTCTTTAGGCACGTTAGGCAAATCCGATGAGAGTGAAATTTCTGAGTGCAACGAAGTGCGCGCACACCGAGTCAGAAATTTCACAGGATGAATGCAGCTGCAAATGCGCGTTGAACGACTATACTGTACATCGGCGTACTTCTCCCCTAAGGGGCCCAAACTATTGTCGAACTAGCCAAAGAGGTAACCTCCGAACTCGATCCGAAGCTGAAAGTTACATGTTGTAGCACGAGAGCCGAATATTTCTGAGGTTACTTCACTGACCAGTACGACTTTACCAGCGTAGTAGTGGGGATAGAGATGGAAGCAGCGTATAGCATTTTCCCGTGTGTTTGTCTCCATTGAGAATTAACGAGTTTTATTAATGAGTGTTTGTATTGAATAATAATTAAAAATATTATTAAAAAAGCGGGTGCGTGGAACTCTATACACGCGGAAGAAGTTATACTTCTTTAGCATGAGCGGGCATTCATTTTATCGTGTATTCAAGGAACGTATCTAAAATTGGGAAATGAGTGACGGAAAATAACTACAATTGCGGAAATTTAAATTGAATCAAAGAATAAATAGATTTATTTTTCCCTTTCCAATGTAGAGAATATTTTAATATTTACCTTCTAGATTTTACAGACTGTGTTAAATTGCATCAATTGTAGTTATTTTCCGTCACTCATTTTCCAATTTTAGATACGTTCCTTAAGGGAGTTCATCCAGTAACTAAATTAATAGACCAATAATTATGAAAAAATTTGCATATACTTCTGAAAATATAAAAAGTCACCTGTTAAAATTTCAAACTCTCCAGATATCTTCTTCGGAAGAAATTGATGGATGAAGATTTTTTCAATTAACACCGTCCCTTATGAAACCCACAGGTATTCGTCTAGAAACATGAAATTCGTGGCAATTAACAGGTTTTCAGAGGGGAAACTTCCATAATGGATTGAGATAGAAGTGAAATTTGAATTTAAATGAATGCCCTCGACATCTCACGGAAGGTAAAGTTACTAATTGGTCAAGTCGATCATTGGCGCATGCGTCAAATTATTGATCGAAGGGCCAAGCGTACCACGAGGAGACAGCAACAAGTGACGCGTTTTCACTCGTTGTTCGTGCGCCATTGCCACCATAAGTGTGCTCTGTTTTCCGTTCATAATTTCTGTTCAATTTATTGCTCTATTATTAATAAAATATATACTATAAAATTTGATCGAAGATTTTGTGCCCGTTACTACAAAATAAAATATTTTCATTGATCAAAAGGATATTGAGGACTGGGATACTGTAAGTAAAATTACAATCAAAAATTATCCTCTTGGCTCTGCAATTTCACTCTTCTTTGGGTCTCCCAAATCGAACCCAAATTTTCTCGTTTCTTTTCCGCTTTGATCAACGTACACTGGACGAATTTGCACCATTGAAGGTTTATTGATTTCACCTCAAAATCAATTGGCGCTCAACTTTTCAGGTTTGTTATTAATCAAATAATTAGTCAAAGAGCCCGAGCAGCCATTGACCCCGGCCGCGCTCGGTGTAGGCTTCATTTCACGCCATTTTGCCAATTAAATTTATAAAAAATTCATAAAATAAAACTTAGATCAATATTTCATTTGATCAATTATTTAATTTTTATTCAATTAAAAAGAAGCCTGTCTCAGGATAAATAAAAGTGTAAAGAACAGTTTAAGAGCTTTCTCAAATACATTAGATACTTGGTGATTTTAGAATAAATTAATTTGGCTCGAAAAATACTGATTTTCTGGAATTTAACCTCCATCTCACTCGCATGACCGTAACGTCAGATCCGCGTGCTTTTTGGAAATAATATGAATGCTTTCCGAATTACGCAATGTATACTACGCTTACACATGAAGTCATACAAAAGTAACTGAAAATGTCATGAATTGACCCTTTTCTACTTGATCTTCAAAAAAATTATTACTATAAATTCATATTTTTACAAAAAAAATATGATTGCTGAGGAAGCATTCCTAGTATATATCAGCTGTAAAGGTTATGACTACGCTAGTCATCGAGCCGACTACCTTAGTCGTAGTGAGTTTTCTTACTAATTAGATCGGTACCAGATGAACTTTCTTAAATACACGATAAAATGCATTCCCGCTCATGCTAAGGAAGGATAAGTTCTTCCGCGTGTACAGAGTTCCACGCACCCTCTTTTATTCGAAATCTGAAAATAAATCCGCTTCAAATTTTGAATTCGTTGTTCCACATTATTTGCATCCCCTTAATTCACCACGAAAATCATGTGCTGGAGATACTTCTCTTTGATTTTATTTATGAGAATGTGACTGAACATTATAGGGGAGAGTGGGGCAGAATGGACGCTATAATGAAACGGTTGGAGATGGACTTTATTCGATGATTCTATTGAAAAGCTGAGGAAATTTTAGCCGGAAAACGACTGTCAGTAGTATTTTTTTCAATTTTTTGAAAAATTCAATTTTTTTCGACATTTTTGAGGGGTGAAAGACTGTCCTTTTTTGAAAATTCTCAGTTTCGTAAATATCTCTGGTTCTATTGGTCGTAGCAGATCGAGGCTGGTCCCAAATCAAAGGTGAGCTCATTTCCCATCGATTTATGGGGTTTTGAATTCAAAAATATCAATTTTTGGGATAGTTATAGGCGAATAACTGTTTCACAAAACTGTTCCACAAAAATTCCCATAAATACCTTGAAAATCGATATTTTTCGATTGAAAACCCTATGAATCGATGGAAATTGATCTCAATTTTCACCTCTCGTCAGAATTTTTACGGTACGACAAATAGAACCGAAGATATTCTCGAAAAACTGAAAATTTTAAAAAAAGGAAGGGTTTCATGTAGGAGTTACCGGGATTATGCCAAGTGCAGTCAAATGATTTAACTCATTAGATTGTCTCATGACTAATATATTTTAAGACTATTATTTACAGTTATTATATTTACAGAGAAATTCGATGCGCGAATTTATATAAGACGATTGAGAGATAGAACCGATGCTTCTACTCTGAGAGCTAGACGCGCGTTTCCCGAAAACCAAGCAAAAAAATGTTTGTTATTATTATTGCACTAATTAATTTGCGTTTTAATTGATCAAACTGGAGTTCCAGCGATGGGAACCAAAGTGTGGGTCTTTTCTTGTAGAATGGTTGTGCGCGAATGACAGGTGGTGGTGGTGGCTGTGTGACAGTTACCATTTGTTGTGGTGTTGATTTCCCACATTTTGCATCATCAGCTGGTTTGTCATTCGTCATTTCAAAGCAAAAATAGACGTTGGTAGAAATTTAAAGAAAAATCAATAGAGAAAAAAAAATTGAATTAGAGAGAGAGAATAATTTCAAGAGAAAAATAAATTTGGGAGAAAAATAAATTCAGAGATAAATTTAATTTCAAGAAAAATTCGTGAGAAAATGGAATTTAGAGATAAATTTGATTTCAAGAAAAATTCGTGAGAAAATCGAATTGAGAGATAAATTTATTCTCAAATTATTCGCTGTTGTTGTCCAAGGTCCAGCGTTCGGCTTTGTTATTGTCAACAAGGTCGTGCGATGCTTCAATTCTTCATGAAAATGTTCAGTTTTGTGTCTGAATAAAATTTAACATGAAAAATTTTTCACCACTGTAGCATAATGTTTCTGCTGTTCAATGAAGTTTGTGTGCTGCACTTCACTTGCACAGTAGCTTAAATGTCACTTCAAATGTCTGAAAAATGCCACGAATGAACTGCACCTGATCGCCAATTAATTACTAGCTTAATTAATTACTTTTTCAACAAATCACGTCGGGGTCACCAATTTGTAGGAGTTACCGGGATTATATCAAGTGCAATCAAATAATGAACTCAGTTGGATTGTCTTATTAACTAATATATTAAACACTATTATTTACAGGTAATATTTACAGAAAAATCCGACGCGCGAATTTATATAAGACTGAATGAGTAATGATACCGATGCTCCTACTCTGAGAGCTAGACGCTGTCTGTGACGAGAATCGCGCGTTTCCCGAAAACCAATTGTTTTTGTGGAAACAAATACAGATGAGTGTATATGTCACTTATTTGACAATTGATTGTATTGGTGTCTCTGGTACGCTCAACGGCTGAGGGACAGGTACCCAGAGACGTTACATTTCACCCCTCTAAAATGCTCAAAAAAGTCAAAATCACCAAAAATTCAAAAAAATTGATTCCGGCACTTGTTATCCGCTTAAAATCTCCTCAACTTTCTGAGGGAATCATCAAAAACAATCTACCGCTAATATCTCTATTAATTTCGAGAGTTTTCCATAATATTTGCCTGAAAATTCAAATGTGTCGATTTTACCCCTGATGTCCATTCTGCCCCACCTTCCACTAACAAAAGAGACTAAAGGGCTGGAGATACGACCTTTTCATTTTACTAATTTTTTTCAGAAAAATGGCACTGGATGGTGGAAACAAAAAGTCGTAAGTGTTGGAGTTACGACTCTTTGTTAATCTCAGTGGCATTTACGACTGTTTGATTTCAATTTTCTTCTTTTGTTAGTAATGCGAAAAAAACCTCCGAACATCCATTGGAGTAAAAAAAAAGATACGACTTTTTGATATTTCCGAAATGGAAAAATCGAGAAAATGGCACTTACGTCCCTTTGTTACTAAGGCGACGATATATTGATCATTTTTGACACTTTCATTCGAAAATTGACGACTTCTATCCGTAAATTGGAACAAGCAGGTCAGATATCATCATATTCATTCAGAAAAAAAAGTCATATTTCGACAAATTATCGAAGAATCTGTCATGATCATACTGTCAATGTCATACTTTGATGTTTTTGCTTCCGCATGGAAGCTTTGGAATCGTAATTTTTTTCGAGTTTGAGATTCATCATAATATAACTGCAAATGACCGAAAACGTCAAGAACTGCCGTTTTTAGAAAATGTCTGTACATGCATGTGTGTGTGTGTGTGTGTGTGTGTGTGTGATGAAGCACACACACACACACACATGAATGGGGCTAGCTAGCGATCTTGAAATTTTACCATGAGTTTTCCATGCTCACACAAAAATTTCAGCAGAATCGGCCGAATAGGTCTTGAGAAAAATGGAAATGTCGAAATATCGTTTTGTCGACTTTTCTTTATGAAGAATGAAATCACAGCGTCCACTCTCAGCGAGGAGATGCGCGCTCATGAACTGCATCTTTGACCCCTGAGCTGGTAGGAGCTCAAATTTTTAGTTTATCCAGTATAAAACTTTTGAGAAATTTTTCGTGAAAATCTTGATTCCACGATAATAAAATTTTCTCCGAAAATTAGATCGTGATTTTTCTATTTTCCAAATTAATTATTGGGATAAACAAAGTGATGGCAATGATCCCCACGCACTCGTAAAAATCTGAGAAATAATATAAGTTGAAGATTGATTTATTTCCGATTTTCATGTGAATTTTCGTGATACTTCATCAGACCATTCACGAGATATCACTCTTTTTATGTTTTTTCGCGATCCGAGGCCGCTGCCGAACAGCCATGTGCATGCACACACCGTTCTAGTTGCGAATTGCGTGATCACTGAAACTCGACTTACATACCAGTGGCCACGTGATCCGCAACTGGAATGGTGTGCGCATGCGCATAACTGTTCAGCAGTGGCCTCGGATCGCGGAAAAACAAGAAAAGAGAGATATCTCGTGAATGGCGTGATGAAGTATCACGAAAATTTACTCGAAAATCGGAAATAAATCAATCTTCAACATATATTATTTTTCAGATTTTTCTGGTTATAGGAGAGTAGAGTAGAGTGGTCGGGGTGTTCTTGTTTTTGAAGGGTTTTCGGAGGTAGAAAAGGGGAAGAGAAAAGTGAAAAAGGGGTCGAAGGGAAGAGTGTAAAACGGTGAGTCTGGAGAGTGAAAAGGAGAGCGTGAAAGGGCAAGGAGGGGTCAAAGGGAGGTGAAAGTAGAGTGAGTGTGAGAGAGAGAAGGAGAGTAATCCTTTATAAAAAGTAACAAGAACGCGAACAATCGATATATCGAAAGTTGTCACGATTAGAGTGAAGTCCTCATTCCTCATTGGTCAGGTGAATTGTGAGTAGTATAGTACGCGTAATATACTATACTAAAGATACCTAACGGGCGCGGTGTGGCACGCCACCGGTCTCGTCATAGAAAAGGTAGATAAGAGAGTGGAAGTTGCGTGGGTAGAGAGACGGGAAAGTGAGAGTGCTGCAGTACAGCGAAAGTGAGTAAAAGAACGAGGGTAAGGAGGAGTAAGTGAAGGTAAGGAAGAGAGTGGATGAAAAGAGGAAAACGAGAAGAGAGGAAGGTAAGGAAGAGAGTGAAAAAGGAAAGAGAGAATGAGTGATAAGGTGCAGGAAAGGAAGGAGGAAGGGAAAGGTATGGACACGCTTGTCCCTCCCGGGGTGATGGGGGGTGCCGTCCCAAGGGAGGTGAAGGAAGGAGAGTTGGAAGGAAGAGGCGGCAAGAAACGGGGAGGGAGGTTCACGAACGTTGAAAAACTTCAGAGAACGATCTCTCTGTCAGAAATGCCGCCGAGCCTGCACAACTTCTTTGGGAGCGAGACGAGCCTGCGTAGCCTGGTAGGGAGAAGTGGTGATGCAGAGGATAAGAGGAAGTGGGGGGAGACAGAGGACGATGGGAGTGAGTCAGGGAGTGAGTATGAAGCTATGCTGAAGGAGACCAAGAGGACGAAGAGAACCCCAAAAAATGTGAAAGAAGGGGAGAAAGGGTGCATGGAAGAATTGATAAGGGATTTGAAGAGAGAACTGTTGGGAGAATGGAAGAGTATGGAAGGGATGATGCAAGAATGGAGAAATGAATGGAAAGAGGAGAGTAAAGATCTGCGGGAGAGAATGGATAAGATGGAGAAGAGGCAAAAGCAGTTAGAGAAAGAGAAAGGGGAAGAGATAAAAGAATTGAGAGAGAGTGCTTAGGCTGGAGAGAGGGGAGTCGCAGAGAAGGGAGGAGGCATGTGTACTAAATGACAGAGGAATGCAGGGAGTGAATGGAGAAGAAGCAGGAACGATGAAAATGGATGAAAGATTGAGAGAGCTGGAGTGGAAGTTAGAGTTAGAGGAAAGAGAGAAAAGAAAGTGCAATGTGTTGGTGAAAGGAGCGAAAATGGAGAGAGGGGAGGAGAGGGAGAAAGCTGAAGAGATAATTAAGGCTGTGTGTGAAAAGGCGAAAGTGGTGGAGGCGAAGACGACAGGCGAGTAACAGGAGAACGCATGAGAATTAGGGTGTCCCAAAAAAAAACAAAATGTAGTTTTCCATCTGCATACCATCTGAATCAGTCAGATTACATGTCAATATGAAGTTCTCACAACCTGCATGTAATTGGACCAGTCTGAGTAGTGCCTCAACAATAATTAAGATTGGTCATTGAAAACGCATAAGAAAACAATTTCTCCTCAACAAATACTTCATTTTAATGCATATTATTTGAATTGCTTACGAATTGTTTACGAATTTATAGGAAAACATTGATTCATCGCACAAAACAATTGATTGTGCAGAGAGGTAATGAACAAAGGTACTTGAAGTTATTCTGCAATTAGTTCCTCGTGAATATCTGGGGAGCTGAATGGAATAGAGGGATTTATACCTGAATATTTTTACCCTGAGATATTTTCACCCTGAGATATGTTTGCCCTGAGATATTATCGTCGAGATATTTTGGTGTGAGATGTTTTTACCGTGAGATATTATTGTCGAGATTTTCTTGTCGAGATGTAATTGCCCGAGAAATAAAAAATCGTCACTGTACCTGAATATATTCTATAAACCAGCTTCATATTCACAGGATCCTCTATGCTGTACAGATTTAATAATATTTTATGGAGAATAATGATAGAAATGTGCTGATTAGTCATAGAAATATTGGAAAGAACATTAGCAGCTTTGAAATATTGCTTTATCAATATATTAATGTTGTTAATGTTTTTCTTTCAATATCCCCATGAACGATCAGTACTTTAACTCAGGAAATGAAATTGAATCCAGTAGTTGCATGACAGAAATTATGGCAAAAAAAAAGAAATTGATATTCCTGTAAAAATCGTAGCCAAGTACATGTTTCTGAGAATCCCTCTACTTGAAAAAAAATGAGATAATTTGGAAGAGCCAAGAATTCGAATTATTTCACGAAGGTTGATGAGGAAGACAAGGAATTGATGCGATTAGATGGGAGATTATTCGGTAGGAAAAATCAGAAACTTGATCTTTTCGATTTCCATCAATGACTTTAATTCAAATTCAGATGTGAAAAGGCCAAGTTTCTGATCTTTCCGACCGAATGATCTTCCATCTAATTGTATCAATTTCTTGTCTTTCTCATCAACCTTCGCGGAATAATCCAAATTCTTGACTCTTCCAAATTATCTCATTTTTTTTAAAGACAAGGATTCTCTGAAACATGTACTTGGCCAGATTTCATGGGCGCTTTCAATCAAATATTGCTTATGAAAAAAAATTAAAATCACCATTCGAACGCTCGATGTTGCTTTTTCCATAGCGCATTTTTAAGGAATTAAGGTAAGGGCACTAGTACCTGCTCACTATTCGATTCAGTTCCCCAAAATTCAACGGTAAAAATATTTCTATGGATTAAAAATCTGCATATCGTTTCCGAAATTATCATCAGATATTTCTAAATATAGAATAATTGAACTTTTCAGTTATTTGATGAAATTAATCGATAATATTGAAGTTTGAAGATAATTTTGCGCTTACCCGGGTACCTGCTCACGAAGAAGTGAATGGAACTAGTAGTGGATCTGTACGTTACCCCAATACCTGATCACTGAAAAGTATTTGCAGCAAATAAGAAAAGAAATGCAATTGAAATGTATGATTTATTACAAATACGTTGAATCACATGAAATAATTATAATTATCCGTTATTAGTTTCTTCCAAAAAGAAGATATGACTAAAAGATAATTGAACAGGAAAAAATGCGGAAAAGATACAAAATCATAAAAAATATGAGAAAAAACAGTAATAAATGGAAAATTTGTATTTAGTTGACTTTTTGTTTCTTTATTCTTTTTGCGGCTTTTTCTTCTTGTTCCAATTTCTGCAGCCTTTTCTTCTCTTCCATTTGCACTTTTTTTATTTTTTTTTTCATTTTCCTTCATTATTCTTTTCTCTTCGCGAGCAATTTTAACCTTTTTTTGGGCAAGCAGCTGTTCTTCTTTTTCTTCTTTCTTTTTCTGATGGTATTTAATCCACTCTTCACTGCTTGCTACTGCAGGTAATTTTTCTTTTCTTTTTCTTTTAGTATCGGCATTTTTTGGTTGATCAGGTGCTGGCCAGAAAAGTGTATTTTTAAAAGGAGATGGTATATCAGGTTCAGATTTTTTTATGTCATCATTAGATTGCTTCGTAGGCGTAGTTGCAAGACTGAATTGCGCATTGGGAAGAACTTTATCATTGATGTCTGCAATGAATGAGAGTATTGAATACTGTATGTTAGTGTGAAAATTTCTGCATTGATCCAAATAAATTTCGTTACCTTTGTTCTCCATTGAAAAATTCACATTTGACTCGCTGTCATCATCTAATTTATGTTGAGGTCTTGAATTTTCTCCACTGGTGTTACGTATCGATCTGTGTGATCATACGTATTTTTCAATAATAATCAAGAATAACTAATAATTCAGTCGAAAAGGCCCACAATTCCAATGTCTGGACCAATTTACCCTGAAAGAGGTCAATAATACATGAAAGTACACTAAAAGTTGAAAGTCAATAAAATCAGAAAGAAAAACATTAAAATTCATTGAAAAATCTGAAAAGTCCATCAATAAAGTATGTTAACAAATCAAGCAAAACGAACAAAATTGTCAAAAACAAGTAAAATATCATTAAAAATGTTTAAATACCAATTTACAACAAATTTCTGTTAATAGAAACAAAGATATACATGTTTAAAGGCCAACGGAAAAGTATTGACCGTGCCGGCCTTCAGCGACCTTCACTGAGTAGGTGCGCGCAGCCACACGCTGTGGACAAAACTTCCCCCACCAGTGACTCTCATAACTCTATGTCAAACTTTTGAAAAATCATAACTCTTTTGAATATTAAGATCAAGAAACGATTCCGATGCTAAAATTCGTTAAATAATTTGAACTAACGATTCCAGAAGGAAAACAATTGAAAAATCAATTTGCAACATAATTTGTTATAAACAATTTATGTAAAAACTCATTGTAAAAATACGAAAATAGACGTAAAATGTAGTTGACATCGAGATATTGGAGTATACTGAAAATCAACTCTTAATATTCATAATTAACCAAGATATGAATTTTATAACATATACACACACATACATTCAAACTTTTTATTTCTGAACTTTCAAAAATTCATAGCTTCCAAAATTATGATGATTAAGAAACCAAACTAGTACTAAAATTAATGAAAAAATACAAGCTACACAATGCGCTAAGAAAATTTGACAAAAGTTAATATTTACAATAATTTGTTATAAACAATTTATATGAAAAATCATTAGAGAATTATTAAAACCTATAGAATGCAAAGATAATCACATCAGAAGAATATAACCTCCAGAAATGAAAACGATAAAACCAATAGCAACAAAGTTATTCAATATTCAAATTTATTCACATATATATAGATATACTAAATACATGGCAAATATTCAAAAATCAATAACTTTTATAATAATCAATATTAAGGAATAATTTTCATTTGTAAAATCATCAAATAATTCAAACTAAAGGTTCATAAAAGAAAATTTAAGAAAAACCAAAATTTATGCAAAACCATTTTTGGACTTAAATTAACAATTGAATAACAACAAAAGTTATTAACTTAGGAAGACGAAACCAAGTTTGAAAAATAGATAAAAATAGTCTCTTCCAGACGCAATTGAGTTTATATTTTTAAAGTAATTATTTTGCAAGTTATTAACAATTAGCACTTTCAAGGTCATCCGACTTTAAATATAAATAACTCCGAAACTATAAAAGTTAAAGACTTGAATCCGACGCTAAAAATCATCAAATTCGATGGCCTTTCAGATGCACTATAGCACGATTCCAGATATTGTTAACTAACAAAGTTATTAACAATCAATTGTTTATAAAAAAATAATTTACAACTTTTGATACTAAAATTCGTTCATTTGGCCAAAAATAAGTTCAAATATAGAAAATTGTCAATTTGTCCCACTTCCAAGGGGATTTGACAAAATCGGTTTATAAGGTACACATCAGGATGTAAAAAGGAAGCCATTTCCGAAGAGTGAAAAATCAACTTTAAAATTGTTTAAAATCACATAAAACAATATATTATTATATCAAAAATAAGGTTACATATAAGAAAACAACAATATTGTATTTTTAATGTAATAATCTTTATTGTAAAACTACTATATCATAAGATACATATATATAAGCCTCAGCGCATGGACAGGCTACACAACAAGGGTAGAGAAAGGCGCTCCCCACTACATCAGCCACCACCAGCCACCAGTTGCGCCAGAGATCAACGGCGCATCCCCACTTATTGTACTCCCACCCTAACGGCTCAAGCCGCCGAACTGTCCATGTACCTAGATGCGCGAGGCTCGTTCAGTCAGTTCATCGCTCAACTTCAACTGGTAAAGACCTCCTCCTCCGGACGCGGTCGCGGTGACTCACTCGGGACTTAGAATAATTTTACTCAGTTTGGACTTAGAATATTTTCAGTGAATCGGGACTTAGAAAATTTTCAGTCGATCGACACTTAGAAAATTTTTATTGAAGTGGAACTTAGAATATTTTATTGAATCGGAACTTAGAATATTTTTACACAATCGACACTTAGAATCTTTTTACTCGATCGGAACTTAGAATTTTTCTGTCAATCGGAACTTAGAATATTTTTTTTATTAAATCACAACTTAGAATTTTTTTTATTATCGAAGTTTTTATTCAAATAATTTTTAATTTTATTTCTCAAATGAAATATTTTCTCGAACCGAATTAAATCGAACGAAATAATTTTCCCTCTTTATTCTGAGATCTGACGAAGCCTCGCGTTGATAGAAACAAATCAATTTATTTGAATAAATTTAAAATCATTTGAGTGAAATCGAGTTTTTTTTATTAATCAATTATTTCTTCCTTTTAAGAGCCTTAAAAATTTAACCTGGTCAACACCGCAGATAACGGTGCGGTTGACTACTCTTTCCTCCTTCAACCTATTCGGCCTTAAACATTACCTGGTCAACACCGCAGATAACGGTGCGGTTGACTATTCTATAAAAACCTGGTCAACACCGCAGATAACGGTGCGGTTGACTACTCTTTCCTCCCTCAACCTATTCGGCCTTAAATATTACCTGGTCAACACCGCAGATAACGGTGCGGTTGACCATTCTATAAAAACCCGATCAACACCGCAGATAACGGTGCGGTTGATCACTCTATCCTTTCAATAAAAATAGAAAAATACATAAAACTCGCTTTCTATCATTGAATCATAATCAAATCGTCTATGTACACCTTTATCCGTCAGAATCTCATGATAGAGTCGAAGGCAGAATTTTAAATCAAACAGTGATAATTTAGTGAATCCATATTATTCTTTATTATAGTGAAGGTGAAATCAAGGCAAATAAATACAGTGACATAAAAGTGAACAAAAGAATTCGAATTAATTAAGAAAACAGTAAAGAACAATTATCGTGCAGTGACTATACTACGTAAAGCTTGCGAGAGGAAGCCCAACGTGCTCTGGACATCAGTAACACGGTAAGTAACGAAATTTTCTGACTCTCTAGCCCCGGAAGTCGATTGATATTCCAAAAAGTAGAGAAACTTTAACGTAAATGGGAATTAATCGGGATTGAATTATATTTTGGGGATTTTTCTCGGAATAAATCATCTCGAGTCAATTCTTATACGTAACAAAATGGTGCTAAGTGTGGGGTAATTCAGACGTTCGTTCTAATCGTGTTACAATATTCTCCTTTTCATTATTTCCTTTTTTTTTACAATTAAAGTGGCCACACATTAGCAATTTTGTATAACAAAATGGTGCTAAGTGTGGGGTGATCAAAAGTTTCGTTCCAACTGTGTTGCAACCGTGCCTTCTTCTTTTTTCATTTTTTTTCTTTATACAATTCAAATTGGCCACACATTAGCAATTTTGTATAACAAAATGGTGCTAAGTGTGGGGTATATCAGATTTTCGTGCTAACCGTGCTATCAACGCCTCTCCCCATCAATTTTTTTTATTAGAATCATTTTTCCTACAATTTAGTTTTTTTTTCATTATTTCTTCTCATTTTTTGCAATTAAATTGGCCACACTTTAGCAATTTTGTATAACAAAATGGTGCTAAGTGTGGGGTGGTAATAGAAAAATTTCATGTGACCTGTGTTAGAGTTGTGCTTCCTTTTTCCATAATAATTTTTGTTCTATCGTTCAACATCAATTCAAAGTAAATTCTTTTAATTACGGAATCTCTATCCACTTAAAACTCCATTGTGACTTATTCTCGAAATTATTAATTTTTTTGTTTCAAATCATCCAAGAAAATTCTTTTACATGAAATTCAATCAGTACGTTCTATCTGAAAGTGTCATAGTTGAATTAAATCAAATTAATTGAATCGAATTAATTAAATTACAACTAAACAAAATTTTTCTTTTATATTTAATTACTCCATTTTCGGGTTTTTTTTTCATGAACAATCGATTATTCCAATTTTAAATTTTTTTTTGTTTGAACATTCAATTATTCCAATTTGGAATTTTTCATTTTTGAATTCTTTTTTTTTGGATTTTAAATTATTCCAATTAAAAATTTTTTTTTGACATCCAATTATTTCATTTTGAAAATTTTATTTAAAATTTTTTTTTTGGACATCCAACGATTCTAATTTAAATTTTTTTTTCTCGACATTCAATTATTTTATTTAAATTTTTTTTTGACATCCAACGATTCCAATTCAAAATTTTTTTTTTTGAACACTCAACTATTCAAATTTTCAAAATTTTTTTTTGTACATCCTATTATTCCAATTTAAAATTTTTTTTTTGATTGGTTCAATTTTAAATTTTCCTTAAAAATTGTTTTTTTGGACATTCCATCATCCCACTCTTGGGGAAATTTTTTTTATATATATACTTACAATCAATTAGGTTCATGTTTATAGACCATCAATTAGCCGATGAGTATTTAAATCGTTTATCCATAAATAAAATTTATTTTTTCTCTCTTGAATAAATTGAAATAAAATTTTTTTTTTATTATTATCATTAAATTCTTTCCATTGTCTCCAACAACATAGAATCAAGTTGATTTCAATTCACCTTTGACTTAAATTTTTTTTTGTTTTGAACTACTTCAAGTACATATAAAAAGTTTTTTTATATATATACAATTTATCATCATTAATTTTATTCCTTTTTTTTCTCAACTCATTATTACTAAATTTTCATTATGGAATCCCCAACTCTAGAAGAAGCGCGACTTCTTAATGAACAATTAGCAGAAAAATTGAAACTCATTGATGAGCAAGCTAAACTTATTCAAGAATTACACAGTCACAATCAAGACCTTCAAAATAATGTACGCGAATTACAAGGCAATAACAATACAAATTCAGGTAGCACACCACGCGATGAAAATCAGGAAAGCCAAAATTCACCAAACACTAGTAACCAACAGTCAGAAGATCCTCAACAAACATCCAATTCGGTTGATGAAATGATGAGGGTCCTAACATCTGAAATCACAAAAATAAGAGATGAGTTAAATAATATTAAACAAATGCCAAATACTAATGTGAACCATGACGAATACAGTGGTCAGGGTAATTTCAGATCCCCTCATACAGAATGTCACATACCTCATATTTCAGTTAAAGACGCTTTATATTATGTGCCAAAATTTAATGGAAACAATATGTCGGTTTCTCAATTCATTAGAACTTGTGAGAGGGCTTGTGCTATGATGAGTCATCAGGCAATGCCAGTATTTTTGGAATTATTACGTTCAAAATTTGAGGGAATAGCTAGAATTGCTGTAGAAAATATGGAATATCTATCCATTTCTGATCTAGAGTCTAAATTGCGTGATCTCTTCGATCCATTGTGTACTGCTAACCAATACAAAGCTGCTCTGCAAGGCATAATGATAGAAGCTAATGAGCATGTTGCAAGCTATGTAAATCGTGTTCAAACGCTTTACCTTGACATTATTAACGCTGAAATTCGCGAAAGACCCGGCTTCACCCAATTAGATGCACTAAGAATAGAAAATGATGCTATTAATTCATTCATGAACGGATTACCGCCTACTTTGAGAATTCAATGTCTAGCTAAGCCTCATCATACTTTATCTCAAGCTTACAAGGCCGCCACTGAAGTCTATAAAACTGCTCAACTAGATTTACAAAGATTTGGTGATTCTGCTAGATTTATTGGAATCACCCAAACATTAGAGTCCCCTCAAAACTTCGAAAATTCAGAATCAAGTAATTTTAATCGATCGAAAAAACGTCAGCCACCACAAGGCACTAATAATTCTAATGTCTCGAATTCCCAATCACAAAGCAACCCTAATAATCATAACGGAAATTCTCAAGTCCCAGAAAATACTTCTCAAAATTTGCAATTTAGTTCAAATAATTCTAATTATCAAAATCGAAACAACAATAATAATGTTCCTCATAATCCTTATCGGAATAATTACCCAAGAAATTATTTTAATGGGGGCAATGCTAATAGGAACTTCAATCCAAATAATCGCAATTTTTCCCGAGGTAATCATAATCAAAATTCCATCCCAAATCAGAATTTCGGAAATTCCAACTATAATAACAATCGTCAATACGCTCGCAGTAATAATAATAATAATCAAATTAATTCGAATAATAATCCTAATCAGCCAACAGGCCGAAGTCCTTCAGCTGATTATGATCCAAATAAATTTTGTGAATACTGTCGCCGTCGGGGACATGACTTAAGTGAATGCCGAAACTTACGTAACATTTGGTCAAAAAGAGAGTCTATCATTGCATCAAAAAACGAATCTTGCCCCGAGGTGAATTCCAATGGGTCCCTGGGGAAGACAACGAGCGAAATCCCGTTGAACAATCACCCGAGACAAGCACAACAGAGTGCTCAAATGAATCAGCAACCACTGCAACCAAACCCGTCAACGTCGCGTCAATAAATTTACAAGAATCTAAAATACCATCTTTTACTCTAAACTCAAAAGAATTATGTACTTCCACTATGATAATGATAGACAGTGGAGCTGAAGTAAATTTGATAAAATCGAACATATTAAATCCAAATCAAATTATCGATCATAACGATATAATTTATTTAACGGGAATTACAGACAGCCGCACGGCTACAATAGGAAGTACAGTCCTTCGAATTCATAATTATCCTGTAAAGTTTCACGTAGTAAAAACCGAATTTCCTATTATTTACGGAGGAATAATCGGTGCAAATTTTTTTGATGAATATAAAGCAACACTTTCCTACGAACATCGAACTTTTGCATTTAAAGACGTAGTTATTGAAATTAATTATGATGAAAAACAATTAGTATCAAAACACTCTACTCGCGCCTTTCTAATTAAATTAACTCAAGATTCACTAAATGCCGGTATTATACCAGATTTCCGCATTTCAGAAGAAATTACTTTAACTGGAGGTTTAGAAGAAAATTTGGGAGGTTATACTTATATTCGAGCTCACAACAAGTCAGATCAGGATATTCACATCCCTACACCAATTGTCAAAATGGGTCAATGCTGCTGGCTCAACGCCAAAACTGAAAATGATGAAGAAAATGCACAAAATATTTCCGATGATACCAATGAAAACTTAATACACAAAGAACTCACTAACGAGGCACTACTTAATAGGCAGTCGAACGTAGACTCCAACTTTATTTTACCTTACGAGAAAAACTCTAAGGTCACTAGAATTAATTATATACTTGAACAAAGCCCACACGCGGGTACAATCAATCATTTATCATCGGAACCATTACAATGCCATTCATTCACAAATACAACTAATATTAACACAATCACAGCTGACAAATTGACCCCAGAAAGAGCTAATATCATAAAAGATTCAATTCATACTGACGAAATTTCAATCGAAGAAAGACAAGTACTAAATAATCTTATTGAAAATAACCAGGACCTGTTCGTATTGAAAGATGAACCCCTCGGTTGTACAAATTCTATTTTTCACCGAATTAATACAGTAGATGACGCTCCAGTTTTTAAAAGACAGTATCGATTTCCTCCTAAACACAAAGACGAAATTTTAAAACAATGTGCAGAATTAGAAGAAAGGGGAATAATACGTCCTTCTGAGTCTCCATACAGCTCACCTGTGTGGGTTGTTCCAAAAAAGGAAGATTCACAGGGGAACAAGCGTATGAGAATGGTAATAGACTATCGGAGTCTAAACGAAAAAGCTATAGGGGATGCATATCCACTCCCCAACATTAGCGAGATTTTAGATCAATTAGGAAACGCAAAATATTTTTCTACTTTCGATTTAGCAAGTGGGTTTCATCAAATACCCATACATCCAGACGATATTCATAAAACTGCTTTTTCTACTCCATATCAACATTACGAATTTACTAGAATGCCATTTGGGCTTAAGAATGCTCCACCAACATTCCAACGAATGATGGATAAAGTCTTAATAGGACTTCAAGGAAAAGAAATTTTCGTTTACATGGATGACATAGTATTATATTCCGAAACATTAGAAGAACACGTAGAAAAATTTAGCAGATTATCAGAAAGACTTAGGAAAGCAGGTTTACAATTAGAGCCTGACAAATGTCATTTTCTTTGCAAATCAATTAATTACTTAGGTCATATCATATCAATTGATGGTGTTCAACCTGATCCAAAAAAATTAGAAGCTGTTAAAAATTTTCCTAGACCCACTAATCAAAAGAACATTCGACAATTTCTTGGTCTGACAGGATACTACAGACGTTTCATTCCTAACTACGCAAAAATCTCAAAACCACTGACTATTCTTTTACATAAAGACGTAAAATTCAATTGGAGTAATGATCAGAATCAAGCTTTTACTGAGTTGAGGGATATTTTGTGCAAATCTCCCATCTTACAGTACCCAGATTTCACTAAAGAATTCATAATAACCACAGACGCAAGTAATGTCGGCATAGCAGGAATCCTCAGTCAAGGTGACATCGGTAAGGATCTTCCTATCGCTTACATATCTAGAGTATTGAATAAAGCCGAAACAAATTATTCCACTATCGAGAAAGAAATGTTAGCTATCATATATTCAGTTCAATATTTTCGTCCGTACATATACGGGAGAAAATTTACATTAGTCACAGATCATAGACCATTAACATGGCTAAATTCAATTTCTTCCCCAAATTCAAGAGTAGTTAGATGGAGATTAAATATGCAGGATTTTGACTATAGGGTAGTGTATAAGCCAGGGTTGGTAAACGCAAACGCTGATGCATTATCTCGTAACATTTCGCCTGAAGAGTCGTCTCAAACAGAAATAGAAGAAATTAATAGTGCAAACATTCACGTTATTGCCATAAAAAAATTATTCATTTTAGAAGAAGATAGTAGTCCAGAAGTTAACAAATTCAAAGAGAAAATGAGAATTGAAATAGAGTCGAGCGAGAAGGAAGAAATTAGGCCTGATCCTTATGATACAGGTCAAGACAATTTACACAATAATCATTTATTTACATACAATAATGTAGAGTCTATAGAACATATAGAAAATAATTTATAAACATTTCTCTCATCATTTTAATTCCTCAAATCTCGATAATAAGCGTTAAGAGAGCTCAAATTATTTAAGGTAACTCTTCACGCGATTAACGGATGTGCAATCAGTAGCACGACATAATCTACATAATGCTGAATTAAAATCAAAGGAGTATTATGATGCTCATATCAATCCACAAGAATTTGGAATTGGTAGTAAAGTTTTTTTATTGAAAGAACCTCAAAAAGGTAAATTGACAGATCAATATGAAGGACCTTTCGAAGTAATAGAGGTTCTTCATAATGAAAACGTCATAATCAATGTTAATGGTAACGGGAAAAAAGTTCACAAAAATAAACTCCGCTTGTCACAATTGTAATTGAACTCAGTAATTACTAATAATATAAATCATTAAGAAAAACTCTCGATATATATTAATACATAGAAACCTTTGTAAATGCTATCGTAAAAATCAGTATTTATACAGAAAACTTGTTAGATCACTTAAACATTGTTTGATCAGTGAAAAAAAAAAAAAAACAGAGATATAGAAATGTAATAATTGATTGTTAGTGTAATTAATATAGAATACATACACTTCAAGAAAAAAAAAAAAAACCGAAAGTCAGCACTGAAATTTGTTCCAGACGTCGCGACAACATTCTACCCATGAACACCGTAAATGCCAGTCCTCATCAAATCTTCGAAAAAAAAAAAAAAAAAAAAACGCTCACATATTGTCTTGTTTCACAACAAAGCATGAAACACTCACCTACAATTATTGCTTGATGCCTGTAAAATCCCTAAACATCAGACCTTCAGATTTATTTTCATAGAATTCTTTCAAACAATTCTCATTGTCTGCAAATAGCCTGATTAACATGGAGCGTAACTTGATTGTCGCTGACATGCACTTATACATGAAAAGGACCTACCCTTTAGAAATCAGAGAACAAATCATTAAAAATTTAATTGAGTATGAAAAATTGCTGCGCGAAAAGACCTCTGAACATGAAGAACCTTCAATAGATTATAATATGGTTACTCTATTAGAAGAAGCCTCATATCCTATGGATATTAAAGCTGTCCTAGGTATGATAGAAGATAACATTCATACAATACGATTAAGTACAATTCCTGAAATCATAGAGGTAGCTTTTGGTGACGAACCAATCTGGAAACTACAGTTGAAGGCTTGCCTGAGGGCTGCCTCCGCATTAAAATCATTCCTACAATGAAAGAAACCCGCTTAGTATATCACCTCATGAAACAGTAAATCGGATAGGTGATATGCTGTTAATTTCAATGTATTAACGCTACCCGCCAAGCATGAAATGATAATAACACCAATTAAATTTACACACATTCTATTCACATTATCAACAAAATTCACAGATGTCTTCTAAAGATAAATCAAAAATCGTACCAGGATCTGAAGCTGTTAACCAAGTCAGAGAGCAAATAATGAAAATGTCTCTTGACCTAAAACTGGCTGGACAATTACAAATTAACTCAGTCACCTCGCCCACCACGACCTCGAGCTACAGTAGAAGTGAGAAGGAAAAGGAAATTGTTGAAGAAGTAGGAGTGGAACTGACGAAGATGGGACAGGTATTATGGAGTTTCTCTAGCTATATGCAGAGGAAGGTTCATAAGCTACGAGGAGAGGAACGGCAAGTGGAAGATATTTTGAAAGAACAGCCGTACAAAAAACAACATTGGCTTAAGAGATGGAGGAAATGAAGTGAAGGATTGACGAGTCCCCAGAATTATAAGAGTCATATTGTTAATACTAATGAAATGTTATTTCTTACCAATAAGAACAACAAATGCGGTGCATGACGAACTTCTCACAACTATTTTTAAACACATCAGATTGCAAATTTAACAAGCTTTTAAACAAAAATTTGCACTCTACGCATGCCGCATGACTTTTCTTTTCGTGTTTTTCCTGCATAATCACAAGTTTAGTTATAATAAATAAATCATATTACAGGATAAAAACGTACTGAGTCATGGCTCCAAATAAAAATATGACCATTGGGAACATGACCAGTCTAGAACGCAGGAGAATGATTGTCGTACTGAGGAAAATTGAACGAAAAGCGAGAAAAATTGGGAAACAACAGATAGAGCTGGCTGACAGCCTGCTGAACAGAATTTTATTGTTGAAGGACATAGAATGGGAATTTAAGCATGAGAAGGGGAAAGGAACAGAGGAAGAGAATGAGTTCTTATCACCAGGAGCATTGTTCGATGAGTTTGTGAGTGCATGCTTGAGTGACACAGACCCTGAGGAATCAGCAGAGGAGGACGCGAAATTTTCGTCGGACGAAGACCAAGACCTTGGGGAAGATGAAGACCCAGAACCACCAGCTGCAGCTGCTCAATTAGTGTCTAGTAATTAACAAGTCATCGAGAGATTTTACATTATATTACATATTTTATGACGTTACATTATATTACATTATATTATAGTATCCGAAAATTTTCGATTGTTAGAGAGAAATAAGTTAAAGGGGGTTTGGAGTCTATAAATACTGCGGAAACGACGAGCCGCGGGGTCCCCTATAGTTTTAGGATTAAGTTAGAATAAGTCAAAAAAAACGTTAAAAGACATTATCATATTATTCACTTTATTATTTCATTAATTTTGCTATATTTTTTTTTTTTTAACAACATTATACAACTATCTACATAGATGCACTATTTTTACGCATACGTGCATCAAGTACCAATATAATTTTTCTATTTTTTTTAACTACAATATTATACAAGTATATTATCCTACAAATATTAGATAAATGCACTATTTTTACGCATACGCGCATTATATAATAATCGCTTCCAATTTCCGAGAATTTTTTTTTCTTCATCAACAAATATTAGATTAATTTGCTTAAATGCACTATTTTTACGCATACGTGCATTCTATGATTATCGTTTTCCAATTTCTGAGAATTTTTTTTCTTCATCAACAAATATTAGATTAATTTGCTTAAATGCACTATTTTTACGCATACGTGCATTCTATGATTATCGTTTTCCAATTTCTGAGAATTTTTTTTCTTCATCAAAAAATATTGGGTTAATTTACTTAAATGCAATATTATTACACATACACGCATTTACATAAACATTATTTCAACTATATCATATAATGAATAATCATGAGTACATAGAATTAAGGTTTTCTCGCACTATAAACATCTTTTTTTTGTTTGTTTGGATCATAAAAGACTCGATAAGTTACTTTAATCAATTATTATAATTATCAATGAGCAATTTTCCCTTTTTCTACCTCAAAATATTCTACACGGAATACGAGTATTTTTTTTTGTACTTACACAACATTATCATAAAATTATCAATTAATATATATTCGGCGATTTCTTTCTATTATTATATACAGATATATGAAAATCAAACAAAAGTACTTATCTCTATTCAAAATATATTTGTCAGAAGATTACCCAACGTATTATATAAGAAACATTCAATCAATTATAATAATCAAGCACTAATCATTATATTCCATTGTTGCTAATAAAAAAAAAAAAAGCATACATACATTATCCTAATTTGGTGAAGGTTTATTATTATTATAACCTATTACTCTTATAGGATCAAGATTGCTGCACGCTTCCATGACTGCACGAATAAAGCATGAGTAGACATAGTTATAAATTACTTGACGTAAAACGAGAAAAAAATATTTTTCACAGAAAGATGCAAGCAGAGAAAGAAAGTAATAAAGAAACTGTAAGAGCATGGAAGACTCCAAGCCGAACTGCAATGAGAGCAAGAATGCAAAAACAGAGAAAAATAATAATATGTAGACAACTAATAAGAAAAGTTATAAAAATGAAAAGAACAATAGTTAAATTCGAAAAATATTTAGTGACTAAAACTTTAGAATTAAATAGCGAAGAAGTTAGAGGAGAAATTGAAGATTTATCTACCGAAAGCGATACGCAAAGCGAGGAAGAAACTCCAACGGAAGTCTAAGTGATAAGAATGAAATAAGAGTATGGGAGAAGAATGATAAAAATCGTGAGAAAGCTGACAGAAAGTTGAAGAGCTGAAATTAGAATAAGAGAACGAAATAAGAATCTTTGCAAAGAATGATAAAAATCGTGAGAAAACCGAATAAGTAGAAAAACAGTAACGTTAATTTAAACAAGTTGCTATTATCGACAACAGATAAAAGCAACTTCCCTCACGATGGAGATGTTACGTTCGCAAAAATTCGCGAGCGTACTAACTTTATTATAAGGATAATGATAGATAAGAATGAGATTCCTATTACATTTGTGACATAGCGGAGGACAAAAATTACTAATTAATCATAGTCATAAGCACGAATACAAACAAACAAACAATATCGATCATACGGAAAAGGCAGATTACGCCAAGAATTTTTTTTTTCATTTATATATTATTATTATTATCATTGTTTTATAAGAATACTATTGGATTTATATTAAGAGTTTAAACAAGTTGCTATTATCGACAACAGATAAAAGCAACTTCCCCCACGATGGAGATGTTACGTATCGATCTGTGTGATCATACGTATTTTTCAATAATAATCAAGAATAACTAATAATTCAGTCGAAAAGGCCCACAATTCCAATGTCTGGACCAATTTACCCTGAAAGAGGTCAATAATACATGAAAGTACACTAAAAGTTGAAAGTCAATAAAATCAGAAAGAAAAACATTAAAATTCATTGAAAAATCTGAAAAGTCCATCAATAAAGTATGTTAACAAATCAAGCAAAACGAACAAAATTGTCAAAAACAAGTAAAATATCATTAAAAATGTTTAAATACCAATTTACAACAAATTTCTGTTAATAGAAACAAAGATATACATGTTTAAAGGCCAACGGAAAAGTATTGACCGTGCCGGCCTTCAGCGACCTTCACTGAGTAGGTGCGCGCAGCCACACGCTGTGGACAAAACTTCCCCCACCAGTGACTCTCATAACTCTATGTCAAACTTTTGAAAAATCATAACTCTTTTGAATATTAAGATCAAGAAACGATTCCGATGCTAAAATTCGTTAAATAATTTGAACTAACGATTCCAGAAGGAAAACAATTGAAAAATCAATTTGCAACATAATTTGTTATAAACAATTTATGTAAAAACTCATTGTAAAAATACGAAAATAGACGTAAAATGTAGTTGACATCGAGATATTGGAGTATACTGAAAATCAACTCTTAATATTCATAATTAACCAAGATATGAATTTTATAACATATACACACACATACATTCAAACTTTTTATTTCTGAACTTTCAAAAATTCATAGCTTCCAAAATTATGATGATTAAGAAACCAAACTAGTACTAAAATTAATGAAAAAATACAAGCTACACAATGCGCTAAGAAAATTTGACAAAAGTTAATATTTACAATAATTTGTTATAAACAATTTATATGAAAAATCATTAGAGAATTATTAAAACCTATAGAATGCAAAGATAATCACATCAGAAGAATATAACCTCCAGAAATGAAAACGATAAAACCAATAGCAACAAAGTTATTCAATATTCAAATTTATTCACATATATATAGATATACTAAATACATGGCAAATATTCAAAAATCAATAACTTTTATAATAATCAATATTAAGGAATAATTTTCATTTGTAAAATCATCAAATAATTCAAACTAAAGGTTCATAAAAGAAAATTTAAGAAAAACCAAAATTTATGCAAAACCATTTTTGGACTTAAATTAACAATTGAATAACAACAAAAGTTATTAACTTAGGAAGACGAAACCAAGTTTGAAAAATAGATAAAAATAGTCTCTTCCAGACGCAATTGAGTTTATATTTTTAAAGTAATTATTTTGCAAGTTATTAACAATTAGCACTTTCAAGGTCATCCGACTTTAAATATAAATAACTCCGAAACTATAAAAGTTAAAGACTTGAATCCGACGCTAAAAATCATCAAATTCGATGGCCTTTCAGATGCACTATAGCACGATTCCAGATATTGTTAACTAACAAAGTTATTAACAATCAATTGTTTATAAAAAAATAATTTACAACTTTTGATACTAAAATTCGTTCATTTGGCCAAAAATAAGTTCAAATATAGAAAATTGTCAATTTGTCCCACTTCCAAGGGGATTTGACAAAATCGGTTTATAAGGTACACATCAGGATGTAAAAAGGAAGCCATTTCCGAAGAGTGAAAAATCAACTTTAAAATTGTTTAAAATCACATAAAACAATATATTATTATATCAAAAATAAGGTTACATATAAGAAAACAACAATATTGTATTTTTAATGTAATAATCTTTATTGTAAAACTACTATATCATAAGATACATATATATAAGCCTCAGCGCATGGACAGGCTACACAACAAGGGTAGAGAAAGGCGCTCCCCACTACATCAGCCACCACCAGCCACCAGTTGCGCCAGAGATCAACGGCGCATCCCCACTTATTGTACTCCCACCCTAACGGCTCAAGCCGCCGAACTGTCCATGTACCTAGATGCGCGAGGCTCGTTCAGTCAGTTCATCGCTCAACTTCAACTGGTAAAGACCTCCTCCTCCGGACGCGGTCGCGGTGACTCACTCGGGACTTAGAATAATTTTACTCAGTTTGGACTTAGAATATTTTCAGTGAATCGGGACTTAGAAAATTTTCAGTCGATCGACACTTAGAAAATTTTTATTGAAGTGGAACTTAGAATATTTTATTGAATCGGAACTTAGAATATTTTTACACAATCGACACTTAGAATCTTTTTACTCGATCGGAACTTAGAATTTTTCTGTCAATCGGAACTTAGAATATTTTTTTTATTAAATCACAACTTAGAATTTTTTTTATTATCGAAGTTTTTATTCAAATAATTTTTAATTTTATTTCTCAAATGAAATATTTTCTCGAACCGAATTAAATCGAACGAAATAATTTTCCCTCTTTATTCTGAGATCTGACGAAGCCTCGCGTTGATAGAAACAAATCAATTTATTTGAATAAATTTAAAATCATTTGAGTGAAATCGAGTTTTTTTTATTAATCAATTATTTCTTCCTTTTAAGAGCCTTAAAAATTTAACCTGGTCAACACCGCAGATAACGGTGCGGTTGACTACTCTTTCCTCCTTCAACCTATTCGGCCTTAAACATTACCTGGTCAACACCGCAGATAACGGTGCGGTTGACTATTCTATAAAAACCTGGTCAACACCGCAGATAACGGTGCGGTTGACTACTCTTTCCTCCCTCAACCTATTCGGCCTTAAATATTACCTGGTCAACACCGCAGATAACGGTGCGGTTGACCATTCTATAAAAACCCGATCAACACCGCAGATAACGGTGCGGTTGATCACTCTATCCTTTCAATAAAAATAGAAAAATACATAAAACTCGCTTTCTATCATTGAATCATAATCAAATCGTCTATGTACACCTTTATCCGTCAGAATCTCATGATAGAGTCGAAGGCAGAATTTTAAATCAAACAGTGATAATTTAGTGAATCCATATTATTCTTTATTATAGTGAAGGTGAAATCAAGGCAAATAAATACAGTGACATAAAAGTGAACAAAAGAATTCGAATTAATTAAGAAAACAGTAAAGAACAATTATCGTGCAGTGACTATACTACGTAAAGCTTGCGAGAGGAAGCCCAACGTGCTCTGGACATCAGTAACACGGTAAGTAACGAAATTTTCTGACTCTCTAGCCCCGGAAGTCGATTGATATTCCAAAAAGTAGAGAAACTTTAACGTAAATGGGAATTAATCGGGATTGAATTATATTTTGGGGATTTTTCTCGGAATAAATCATCTCGAGTCAATTCTTATACGTAACACTGGTAACCAATGGCACTTCAATAGTGATAACAGCTTCCGGTGACTCGATTTCACTCTGATCCATCGTTAATAATTCGTTCATCGAAGAAATATCATTCTAGAGGTCCAAGCGAAGATTTTTTTAATGTACATAATTAAAATAAAAAATATGCTCAATAACAACAAAAAAAATGTGCAGGGAATACCCCATTACTTGATTGAAAATACATTGTTTCATCTTATTTACTTAATTGCCATACGAGTTGACAAAAAATTATGACTCTGCCGATAGTCAATAATCATCTAATCAGAAACATAATTCAATTAAATTCATGTAGTGAAACGATTATATAATCCGCTAATTAATACAATTCCTTATTAAATGATAAAATGAAACTATTCGCGGCATAGTTATAATGAGAATTATATGATAAAATGAATTTATTTACCAGTACACTGGTCTCATTTTCATTACAAATAGCTATGACTTGCTCATCAGTAGATATTTGTTCAGTCTGTTCACAATTGACTTGTTCTTGTGAACAGGAGAATGAAGGGTTAAGGATATCGATCGATTCATCGATATGTAGTTGAGAGGAATTATCAACATCTACAGAGCAAGTTTTTAACCAGAATTCATATAATCGCTTTTCATCTTCAGGCCCATTCCACTCTCCAATTGTCGCAGCATTCTTAAAACGCTCAAGACATTCACTCTCTATATTCTTTTCAACAAAGTTGATACACTGGTTATCAGCACTGGTAACTATTTCTATTCTCTCTTTATTCACTGAATCATTGTTTGTTGAAGTACCACCTAACATTTTACTGTAATCAATTGCATCAGCATAAAATGGATGGAGTCCAGTTGCTTCAAATCCTTTACTTAGGATTTTCTGTAAATCTAATTTACTTAAAGCGTTGGCTAAGACATTTCTGAAAATTTCCTTGTTTAACGAGAGACCACGATGCTCCTCACGCCATTCCATAACTGCGCTTTTATATTCTTTTTTCAAAGGTTTAAACAGGGCATCATTAGGGTGCTTCATTTTTTGGCAATTTTTTTTCTTCAACTCCCACCTGAAAATCTTGTAGTTGATAGAAAAACCGGAATTTTGAGCATAAGGAAAGCCCTTAATTCTAATATTAACCCATTGCTCAAGAAGTTTGAATTTTTCTCATTTAAATAACATTGAAAGAAATTTTTTATCAGTTTTTCCTTCCGCTCACCTAGAGAACAATTCTCTTAGGAATTTTGACTCATGGTATCTTGTTGGCGATATAATTCGCTACAAAAAAGTTCCCGGTATCGAGTTTGTAACTCTCAACTGGCTCGATTAAAAACGGCTTTTCCGTTAAATTTTCATGAAAATAGCAGAAAGTCAAATTTATTTGCTAAACTATTGAATATAGAAGAAAACTGTAGAGGACAAATTTGCAGAGGGGTTTATGCCCTACAATTTTGTTTCGGTTATTCTTTTGTAGCTCTTATGGTGTAGCTATTATCGCCACTTAAAAACTCAAAATTAAGGTAATAGTATATTACACACCTAGGGAGTAAAGAAGTTAACTTCGACAAAAATTTGCCTCCCGAGCGAAGCGAGGGAGTAAAGTGGGTTCTTTACTCCCTAGTTGCAAAAAACAAATTTTCTTGACATTAATAATAACTCATTTACCAAATTTAGGTTAAAAAAATTTATTTTTTATCCCACCGCAGTGTAAAGTTCGTAACAGCTCCCACTGTGGAGGGAGGAAAGATAGTACTTCGCTCTCTAGAGAAAGCATGTGTGCGCATGCGCCAATATGCGGGCATGCGCTTTATCTGTCTGCGTCGCCTGTACTCTCACGTGTTGCGGCTTGCCGGTTATTGTTTTGTTACGTGCAATTTTTGTTTATGTGCAATTATCTATTTCATTTACGTACAAGTTTCTGATTCGAAAATAATTAATAATGAGTTCATCATCAGAGGATTTGTCCACTGATGATGAAGAAATAAGATTGAGTTTCCTGGAAAAAGCAAAAGAAGTGGAGAATGAATTGCTCCCTACCACATCGAGAGAAAGATACATCAAATGTTGGGAACTATTCGAAGAGTGGCAAAAAAAAAACTTCTAGCTGTGACGAAACTTGCCTTCTTGTCAATTTTAGTGAATTATCTGAGACTTACTCTCCAGCAACGTTATGGAGTAAGTGGTCTATGATAAAAGCAATTATGAGAATTAAGAAGAATATCAATCTCGATAATTACACTAAATTAAAAGCTTTTGTCAAACAAAAATCAAGAAAATACCGTTCCAAACAAGCTGCCACATTTTCATATGATAACCTCACAAAATTTTGCAATGACGCACCGGACGAAATTCATCTTGGAATGAAGGTATTTTAAATTTAATTCATTTACAATTCATTGATAATTTATTTACAATTTATCTACAAACTATCTGCAGTTTATTTACAATTTATATACAATTTATTTACAATTATGTATCTGCATCATTGACAATCATTTATTCACATTGTTTACAATTATTGAGCTAGATTATTTACAATTTAATTTCTGATTAATTTTTCCAGATTATTGCAATCATGGGAATCTTCTGCGCAATGATATGTGCAGAATTTTGCACATTAAAATCAACAGATGTTGTCGACACAATCCTTATGACACACGTGAAGTACCCAATCGATTTTTAATCAAGGTTGTTGATGTGAAAAGTAAAAAACTTCGTGAATATATTATTGGAGATCCCTTCTACAATTATATAAAAACATGAGACCAGAGGGGGCAGGATCGAATAATTTCTTCCTCAAATACCAGAATGGTAGAGTCATTCGTCAAAACATTGGTAAAAATTTCTTTGGGTCTTCACCAAGGAAAGTGGCTGAGTGGTTACACCTTGAGAATCCTGCAAGGTTCACTGGACATTCCTGGAGACGCTCTGGGGCTACTATTTTGGCTGAAAAAGGAGGAACTGTGATTGATGTTGAACAGCTGGGTAGTTGGGCATCAGACGCGTTAGCGCATCGTTACATTCAACATTCTCGAGGAACTCAATTGAGGATTTTCGATTTAATGAATAAAACGACTGATAAATTACTCGAGAATAATTCATTTCAAGATCAACACTCAAGTGAGGCTCTGAATCGCTCAATCACATCACCACCGAGGAAATTACAAAAATTGAATCAAAGTTTGGCAGCTCCATCAACATCAAATTCTGGCGCGAAGTCAATGGAGAGGCTGCATCGTAGTTTCCCAGATCCATCAATATCACATTCTGCAAAATCAACAGAGAAATTGCATCACAATTCTCAAGTTGCATCAACATCACACTCTAATGCAGACATGAATTGTTTCAACTCAGATCATGACGATTGGATGGCTGAAGCTGCTAATCGTTCAATTTTCTTTGAAGACGTCAATGACCGTGAGTGGGATGAAAATCACGAACGAGAGAAAACTGGCCAAACTACGGCCACACAATCTACAGGAAGAATCACACCACCATTGGCTGAGAATCAGAATGATCACGAACCAGTGAATCTCGCCAATCAAAGAAACCTGCACCGAGCATCCCGAGACAATTTCGTCAATGGTCATCCAGCAACTAAGCTGGATCACTGCACGATTCATCATCTTGTGATTAATAATTATTTCAACAACAAAGAAAATGAATCGCTGAACTCAGATGTAAACGTAAAACTTTATTTTTTTATGAGAAAATTAATATAAAAAATGTTAAATATTGATAAATATGATTGATTAAGTATTTGAAAAAATAAAACTGCGAAGTTCCTCAAAACTGTTTGAATAAGATAAATTTCACTGAAATATCTCAAAAATTGTGCAAGATAATTTTTTTATCAAATAATTATTTTATTGTTATTTTTGCAATTTTTCATAAAAAAGATATCCAGGAAAATTTTACTATCTTGCCTAATTTCTGAGATGTTCTTGGGAAAAAAATAATGTATATTTTTCTTTTCGTGAGGGTCGCCCGCCCCCGACCAGCAAAACCTCGGCTTCGCCTCGGTTTTGCAAATGTCGGCCGGGCGACCCTCATTTTTTTTCGATTCCTTCTCCCAATTATTCGCAAACAAATAAACTTTTGATAACGAACTTTCCACTTCGCTGGAATAAAAATAGCATATGCACCTTGGGAGTAAAGTAGGCGCTCGATCCGCATATCTGTGGCACCCTCGCTTCGCTCGGGCAGCACAGATATGCGGGTCGGAAGCGCCTACTTTCCTCCCTAGGTCCATAATATACTATTTCATTGATGTTTTGGAATTCATCTCAGTCAAAAATGTCTAAATCTGTCATTTTACAGCTATCATTATTTTTTGGCGTTCAGAATGATCAAAAAAATTTCTATAGAATTCTCAAAAATAGATTATTAGTTTGATAGTAGTTTTCTGTAATTTATGTTTATGAAATCTCTATGCAGCTCGTTTATTTTTCATGAAACAGCCCATGAAATACTTGCAATTAATTAATACTTGCAGATAATTAATTCAATAAATTTCGTGTCTATTAGTATTTTACCGAAAAAAATTTCAAATTCGAATTTCTTCGCGCTGAGTTTTCGCGCCACCAACTTGCATTGCCAACCCGCGCCACCAAACAGTTTTCAGTTATTGCAAATCATACTTTGAGAACAAACAATCAGCGCCGCCACGACGAAACAGTAATCCCCAAATGAACTGAGAGCTTTAGGTTGAAGGCCAGCTGCGACCAATCGCAGCACAACTAAGAAGAAGAAGAAGAACTGACAGCTTTAAAAGCCTCAATCAGCGGCGTCATATTATCCTTTCTCATTAAGATTAATTTCTATAATAATCATAATAATCTAGCCATATTGTTTAGATGGATTTAATGCTCATTGTTCTAAGAGACTTTAACAATCGTAAATGTATTTTCTATCTAAGCAATGTCGGTAAAAGATAATAAGAAAAAATATATATATTTAGTTGGATTTGAGTTAGAGAAACTTAATAACTCAATATTACCCAGAAATCATGATGTTCTCAGATTACTTTTTAATAAAATTCGTACGAAGAAATATACAGTCAGAGCAAGCTCCAAAGAGGTTAATTGTGAGATACGGGAAATTTGGAGTGAAGTTTCTATACCAACTGCTCGACCTCAACATTGTATTGATAAAATTGAAAGTTTATACCAGAAGTGCTATTGCTTCTAAAATCAGTGAATGATTTCCAAAAATTACTTTTTCACTCATAATACGCTTCTTAAATCTTGACAGGTTTTATCTTTCGATTTTTCTAATTTTACAGATTCAATCTTGCCTCTTTCTCAACACTCTATTTCTAGTTCTATATCGATTGCTTCAAAACGATCTGTTCGTGATTTCGAAGGTGAGTTAACTCAGCAACCTGGCCAAAAAAAATTGAAACTTCTTACACCAAGTGTCGTATCCGCGCTGGATAGAACAAAAACAACAGATAGAAATGCATGGCATATTATCGCTGCCGTTGCTTTTGCTTTGGGACATGATCCAGGTGAAGTACCTAGTCATAGTACGATTCGCCGTCAACGGATAGAAGGGCGAAAACAGATTGCTAATAATTTGAAACAAAATTTACAAACTGCTTTTAGTTTAGTCGTGCATTGGGACAGCAAAATGCTACCTGATATTGTTGGCAAAATAAAAGTCGATCGACTTCCGATTCTAATATCTGGTTTCAATACTCAGCAGTTATTAGCTGTACCTAAGCTTGAAAAATCGACCGGGATAAATCAAGCTTTGATTATTACTGAAACACTGGACGAGTGGAATATTAAAGAACGAGTTAAAGCTATGTGTTTTGATACACCGTCAGTAAACACAGGTATTTCATTGACTATGTAATACATTTGAATGTTTTACACATCTTCTACTACACCCAAGATTTTCCTTTCTCCCAATTAAAATTATGAATTAACCATACTCTTTAATCTGCTTCGATCAAAATTTTCAACTTCCTTCACATTTTGAAAAGAACTCACCTAATATTTGCATAGTTTCACGCTTCATCAATTTCATACATTCTAGTTAACTATTCAATATCAGATTGCAGTTGCTAAAAATCATATCAGAATCTTTATTTCTTGACATTTTAGGAGATCGCAATGGAACTTGCGTCTTACTAGAGAAGCAACTGAACAAAAAATTGTTACATTTGGCATGTCGTCACCACATTTTTGAACTAGTACTGAGAAGCGTCGTTGAATTCGTTTGGCCAGTAACAAAATCTCCAAATGTAGCGATTTTTGAACGATTTCGAAATGAATGCCGCACCTTGGATGAAAATAAGTTTTCAACTGGTTTGGAAGATAAATTTGTCAATGATGCAATCGGAAGCAAGCAAACTGAAATCCTTCAGGGAATTCAAGATCGTTTGCAGGTAAATTATTGACTTCAATTGCAGTTCTTGTACTTCTTTTTGATAAAATCAAATTACCTAATGAAGTCAATTTACTTTTTTTTATGTTAATGATGAACATTTTCAGTCAAACTATGGAAAATTTATTTTTTCAGCATCAATATGTGAGAGATGACTATAAAGAGTTATTGGAGTTATCATATCTATTTTTGGGTGGAATCCCAACTCATGGAGTGAACTTCAAAGCTCCTGGTGCAAATCATCATGCTCGTTGGCTTGCTAAAGCTTTGTATAGTTTAAAAATGTACATGTTTCAAAGTCAATTTCACCTGAAATCAGCAGATATAAATGGATTAAGACATATCTGTTTATTTGTAGTTCAATTTTATGTTGCTGCCTGGTTCAATGCTCCTTTGGCAATAAAAGCACCATACAACGATTTAATATTTTTACAGAAGTTAATATCATACAAAAATGTCAATAAAAAACTTTCGAATGATGCAAGCCTCAAATTTTCGAGACATTTATGGTATTTGTCAGAGGAGCTCGCGGCTTTAGTTCTCTTCGATGACAATGCCTCAAATGAAGATAAGAGGAAAATGGTTGACGCTATCCTAACCAAAGAAAGCACTTCTGAAAATCCAAGACGATTCATTGCAAAAAATCTCAACGATTTACTAACAGCAAATATTAGTGACTTCGTGAATAAAAACTCAGTAGTGCTATTTGATCAATTTGAGTTATCTTACAATTTTTTAGGCAAAGATCCAGAAGTTTGGAAATCAGATGAAGATTATATAAACTGCAAAAAAATATTGAGTGAAGTGAGTGTGGTTAATGATAATGCTGAAAGAGGAGTGGCATTGATCCAAGATTATAATAACAGCTTAACAAAAGACGAGGAACAGAAGCAATATTTATACGGGTTGTGGAAGATCACAGGTGAAAAATTTCCAGTTGCACTAAAAGTGCTTTTTCAGCGGCGTATCCAACGACATAAAGTGAATTGGAACTCTTGAAACTAATTTTTTGTTAATTAATTGAGGCATTTAAAAGATTATTTGAGAAATATTTCAATAAATTACATATCATTATTTAATCTAGAGAGTCTTTATTCTGAAAATCTTTATAATATAGATCATAAGCTTAAATAATCAAAGGTCGATAAGAACGAATGAAAATAAGTGAGCTGTTTGTAAATGAAAATTTTCGCTGAGATGAAATTCCAAAAAATACAATGAAGAATGAATTTTTTAACATAAATTTGGTAAATGAGTTATGATTGACGTCAAGAAAAAATTTTTCCCTTAACTTTGAGTTTTTAAGTGGTGATAACAGCTACACCATAAGAGCTACGAAAGAATAACCGAAACAAAATTGTAGGGCATAAACCCCTCTGCAAATTTGTCCTTTACATTTTTCTTCTATATTCAATAGTTTAGCAAATAAATACGACTTTCTGCTATTTTCATGAAAATTTAACGGAAAAGCCGTTTTTAATCGAGCCAGTTGAGAGTTACAAACTCGATACCGGGGACTTTTTTGTGGCGAATTATATCGCCAATAAGATACCATAAGTCAAAATTCTTAAGAGAATTGTTCTCTAGGTGAGCGGAAGGAAAAACTGATAAAAAATTTTTTTTCAATGTTATTTAAATGAGAAAAATTCAAACTTCTCGAGCAATGGAGTTAATATTAGAATTAAGGGCTTTTCTTATGCTCAATATTCCGGTTTTTCTATCAACTACAAGATTTTCAGGTGGGAGTTGAAGAAAAAAAAAATTGCCAAAAAATGAAGCACCCTAGGCAACATCCAAAGGCTGCATCAAATGAGTAACATTTGGATATAAAGCTATCAATTCAATTTTCTTCTCAGCGCAAGATTCACTTAATGGCAGAGTGAGGTGTGAGCTATGTCCATGGACGTACAAAATGATTGAGAAAACAATTCTTTCTCTCCAATACCATGGATAGAAAATATTGACGATGTACTCATAGAAACTTTCACCTGTCATCCACCCACTGTCACTTTTACCAGGTACGAATGAACTCGGAAGAAATTGGGCTATTTTGACAGGAAGTTTGGCACCTGTGAACATTATCAGACCCGGTGGCATTTCTCCTTTGGCGTTGCAAGTGATCAAACCCGTCAACGACTCCTTATCGTCATTGCATAAATTATAAACACTTTTGCGACCTTTTTTTACGATGACTTTATCAGTTTTCGGTGTAAGGTAAAAACAGCTTTCATCTAAATTAAATATTCGTGATGAGTCGTCGATATTTAATAGATTCTTAGATTGCAAATAATTGCCAACTTCAGAAGACCAGAGTCTAATGGAGTTCGCATTAACAGCAGCTCGTCTTCGAGTTAAATTTTGACTAGTTCGTGTACTTAAGACATTTTTGTGACGATTCATGAAACTGTTGTACCAACGTTTCGATGGTCTGTTATTCTTGAAAGGTGTCTTTTTGCGTAATTTATTGCAGATCAATTGCACACTGTCAAGAATCGATTGTTTGGTTCATGGAAATCCAATGCTACCCAAGTGGAGTATCCACTTCACTAAATTGTTTTCTTCTTCAGTACTTAATATTGTATCGGGACCTTTCCTTGTGATCAACGGATGAATACCTTTGTTTTTCGCTTGCAACGTTGAAAAAGGAATACTGAAATCTTTAGCAGTTTGCCTCATGATTTAACCATTTTTAATTGCCTCCAGTGCTCTTTGCAATTTTTTTTGAGGATACTGTTCCTCTTTCCGACGTTGCGGCATAGCTGTGAATAGTTCTCTGTTGATAATAATAGAAAAATGATGTTTGTTAGTAATTTATTGGAGTTTATTACAAAAATTACTTGAATGAAATGAAGAAATCACATTTTGTTAATAAAATGAATATTAATCTTTAGTTATCAGAATTCAATATTGATTATTTCAGAATATTTCTATTTAATTTTTTTTTTCGTCAATATAAATTCAATAAAATAACGATCCTATTGTGACAACGCTCAATGAATCAATAATCAAAGTTTAATTATAAAAATTGTCATAATAAGTCATAACCTCCCATTGGGACAAAACACTGAGCAGGTACTAGTCCCGTACATAAAAAATAGGAACTAGTACTAGATCACCATTTATTGAGAAATGAATAATATAAAATTGATATTTACCTTATCTAATAACACAAATTAACTATTAAACAAGCAGGAGCCCCATTACTTGTGCGTAATTTGAGAATCTTACATCTAATGTTCTGCCAATGCAATTGGCAGAAAGCTTCCGAATGAATTTTTTAATTTCAAATCTACCATCACTGATCTTATTCATATTAATCACGCCAATTCATGTTTTTTTTGTTAAATATGATATCTCTTTGAATGTTCTGAAGGTGATGAGAATCCCCTCGTTTGCTATGAGTAACAAAATTCTTTTTTATTGTCATATTTCAACTTTTTGGAACATCTTGAGTCATATTCCATTGAAATCTTGAGCTTCAACTTCATAGTCAAGCTAGCTAACTCGAGTTTAGCCTTGCTCAAACTCAGCCTAATTGAAGGTTGCTTATGATAAAATTCTCTGCAATGAGAAATTTTCAAAATTTGCGTAACTTTGAATTTTTACTCAATACTAAAATTGTGCTACCAAAAATCGATACAAGGAAAATATAATGTATAGATAGCATGAATCAATCAAGTTGATATAAACTATCTCATTTCAGAAGTCGAAATAATTCTACCACAACAATCAATCATATCATATAAAATGCGAAAAGTTACTGAGTACCGACGCCTAGTAGAATGGTCAATTATTCTCAAATTATTGTTCGCTAACAATAATTTCCAACAAATTATGATGATGTGGTACTGAACACTTGTACGACCAAAATCAATGCCTAACAGACAGAGGGGCGTCCACCTCCAAAAAGAAAAAAAAAAAAAAAAACGCGTCACTGATCTGTGCGTGGAATGCGAAAACTAAAATAGGCCTCAGAGGGTTAACTTTGTTCCAAATATAACCAAGTGAATAGTTTTGAAGATATAGCTTGCTTTTTCTGATGTTTCTATGCTAATATCTAAAAAACTACTGGACCGATTTCGCCCAGTTTCAATACCAACCTTTGTGCTCATCAGATGTATAATCTCACAAAATTTGAGGTTCTAGCTCAATTATTTATTAAGTTATCGTGGAATCAAGATTTTCACGAAAAATTTATCAAAAGTTTTCTACTGGCTAAAATAAAAATCTGAGCTCCCACCACCCGGGGGGTCAAAGATGCGGCTCTTGGACGTGCATCTCCTCCCGGAGACTGGACGCTGTGATTCCATTTTTCATCGAGAAAAGTCGAAAAAACGATATTTCAACATTTTCATTTTTCTCAAAAACTATCCAGCCGATTTAGCTGAAATTTTTGTGAGAGCTTGGGGCACGCATGGTGAACTTATGGTAAAATTTTTAGATCGCTAGCTAACCCCACTTCAGAGTAAAGCGGAAAATGCGTCATCACACACACACACACACATATACACACAGACATTTTTTAAAAACGACAGATCTCGACGTTTTGGGTCATTTGCAGTCATATTATGATGAAATCTCAAAATCGAAAAAAATTATGATTACAAAGCTTCCATTCGGAAGCAAAAATGTAAAAACAACATGAGTACACATTTGCATCACTAAATAACGGTCAAATATGAAATTCGCGCGGAGTGTCACCCTCGTTGATCGACATAGCTCGATGCGACAACTGGTGAAAAGTGCCAGAATGAACGAAGGCCGTTTGAAAATTATTTAATGCTTTTTGCTTCCGAATGGAAGCTTTCTAATCGTAATTTTTTTTGATTTCGAGATTTCATCATAATATGACTGCAAATGACCCAAAACGTCGAGATCCGTCGTTTTTAAAAAATGTCTGTGTGTATGTGTGTGTGTGTGTGTGCGTGTGATGACGCATTTTCCGCTTTACTCTGAAGTGGGGTTAGCTAGCGATCTGAAAATTTTACCATAAGTTCGCCATGCATGCCCCAAGCTCTCACAAAAATTTCAGCTAAATCGGCCGGATAGTTTTTGAGAAAAATGAAAATGTTGAAATATCGTTTTTTCGACTTTTCTCGATGAAAAATGGAATCACAGCGTCCAGTCTCCGCGAGGAGATGCGCGTCCAAGAGCCGCATCTTTGACCCGCGGGATGGTGGGAGCTCAGATTTTTATTTTAGCCAGTAGAAAACTTTTGATAAATTTTTCGTGAAAATCTTGATTCCACGATAACTTAATAAATAATTGAGCTAGAGACCTCAAATTTTGTGAGGTTATACATCTGATGAGCACAAAAGTTGGTATTGAAACTGGGCAGAATCAGTCCAGTAGTTTTTCAGATATTAGCATACAAACATCAGAAAAAGCAAGCTATATCTTCAACCTTGAATTATCTGTAACGTTGAATTGGGCTGAGTTTGGGCAAGGCTAAACTCGAGTTAGCTAACTTGACTATGGAGTTGAAGCTCAAGATTTCAATGGAATATGACTCAAGATGTTCCAAAAAGTAGAAATATGACAATAAAAAAGAATTTTGTTACTCATAGCAAACGAGGGGATTCTCATGATCTTCAGAACATTCAAAGATTAATATGAATAAGATCAGTGATGGTAGATTTGAAATTAAAAAATTCATTCGGAAGCTTTCTGCCAATTGCATTGGCAGAATATTAGATGTAAGATTCTCAAATTACGCACAAGTAATGGGGCTCCTGCTTGTTTATTGAAAAGTATAGTATTTGGGAGTGTAATGAATTCAAATTCATGGATAATTGACTAATATTGTTGAAATTTTCCAATTCGCTTTTCTCCACAATATAATTATATAAATATGAGAAATACCGAAAGTGAGCAGGTACTAGTGCCTGAGCAGGTACTAGTGCTCTTACCTTATATGATGAAAAAAAAAATCAGTGGAGTGGGAAGCTCTGTCCAGAATATGAACGCTCAGCGCTCGGCTTATCAACATTTTTGATAGGCCGAGCACTGAACGTTCATATTCCGGACAGAGCTTCCCACTAAAAATAAAAATCACCATTCGAACACTCGATAGCATAGAGGATCCTGTGAATATGAAGCTGGTTTATGGAAGATATTCAGATACAGTGACGCCTTTTTATTTCTCGGGCAATTACATCTCAGTAAGAAAATCTCGACCATAATATCTTACGGTAAAAATATCTCACACCAAAATATCTCGACGATAATATCTCAGGGTAAAAATATTCAGGTACAAATCCTTCTATTCCATTCAGTTCCCCAGATATTCACAAGGAACTGATTGCAGAATAACTTCAAGTACCTCCGTTCATTACCTCTCTGCACAATTAATTGTTTTGTGCAATGAGTCAATGTTTTCCTATAAATTTGCATATGCATTAAAATGAAGTATTTGTTAAGAAGAAATTGTTTTCTTATGCGTTTTCAATGAAAAATCTTAATTATTGTTGAGGCACTACTCAGACTGGTCCAATCACATGCAGGTTGTGAGAACTTCATATTGACATGTAATCTGACTGATTCAGGTGGTATGCAGATGGAAAACTACAGTTCGTTTTTTTTTGGACACCCTAATGAGAATGCTAGTAATAAGATTAGGGTCGGAGAGGGAGAAGAAGATGGTGATGGGAGGTAAGAGTAAGCTGAAAGGTAGGGATGAGAGAGTGGGAGAGGATCTGACTTATAAAGAGAGAATGAAGAAGGGTGAGATTAAGAAAAAGGCACGGACAGAGAGGAAGAAAGGGGCGATAGTGAGGGAATGAAAGGATAGAATATCGATAAATGGAGATTGCTGGGAATGGAATGAGTTGCATGGAGAACAGAAGAAATCAGAAGGGGGAGGAAAAAGAGTAAGAACGGAGAGAAACGTAAAGGAGAGAGTGGAAGACGGGAGTGCATCGACGTCGAGTGCATCGAAGCAAGGGGAAAGGGGAGATCTCTTAGTAAAATGAGGAAGGAGAGAGAGGGGGAGAAGGGGGAATGGAAGGCAGCGTTCTGGAATGTATGCGGCTTGGCGAATAAGGAGAGAGAGTTTTTTGAGGATCTGAAAAAATGGGATGTATGAGCATGTGCGAGACGTGGTTAGACGAGGCGGGATAGAAGAATGTGAAGAAGAAACTGCCAGAGGGATATAGATGGAAGGTCGAGTTCACGAGGAGAAGGTATAAGAAAGGTCGGGGAATGGGAGGCATGGTGTCCGGAGTGAGAGAATGCATGGTAGATGAAAGGGAAGAGGGTGAAGAAATAGAGGTTGGAAAGAATGAGGGCATAATGGTGAGAAAAGTGAAAGGAGGAAGTGAAAGATTTATAGTAATAGGAGTGTGTCGGAGAGTACATGGAAGACACAACGAAAGGGTTGAGGATGGCTGAAGTGGGAAGGGGAGGGGAAAGTGCTGATTGGGGGAGACTTCAACGCATGGACGGGGAGAAGAGGGGGAGAATGGTGGGATGAATGAGCGCAAGATTGTGTGAGAAATTCAAAGCATGGGGAAGTGAATAAAGAAGGAAGAGAGTTACTGAGTGCACTAGGTGAGACTGGATGGTTTATCGGTAATGGAGGTATGGAAGGAGACGAGGAGGGGGAGATAACATATGTGGGAAGAGGATGTACGGTGATAGATTACATTCTGTGTAACACGAAGACGAGAGAATGTCTGAAAGGCATGAAAGTGGGCGAAGAGAAAGATTCGGATCACTTTCCAGTCATCGCAAGGTTGACTGGGGGAAAAGGGGGACAGAACGTCAGGAGGTCGGTGAGAGAGAGAAAGAATCAGAGAATGAGTGAATGGCCCGAGGAAAAGCTGCGAACCTTTGGAACAAAAATGAATGAGAGGCTCAACTCGAGAGAGCAGAGAGAGAGGAGTGGAAAAGCTTTTGAGAGAAATGAAAGAGACGGCAAAGGAGGTGAAGAAGGGGATGGAGAGCGGGAAGGGAAAAAAGAAGAAGAATGAATGGTGGAATAAAGAATGTGAGGTCTTAAAAAAGAGTGTGAGAGCAAAACAAAAGCAATGGAAGAGAGTGTGGTATGAAGTGGGAGTGGGGGGTGGAGTCGGATAAGGAGGAGAGGAGAAAGTATAAGAGAGTGTTAGAGGAGAGGAAGGAGCATGAGAGAGCATGGTATGAAAGAGGAGCGGAGAGGGTGGTAAGGGAAGGGAGAGTATGGGAAGTGATTAACAAAGGAAGAAAGGAAGGGAAAAAGGTGAACGAAAGCATAAAACTGTGTGACTGGACGGCACATTTTATGAGAGTGTTTGAGGGTAGTAAGGAAAAAGTAGTGAGAGAGGGTGGTGGGGAAAAGGTAGAGGATAACAGTGAGGGTATAAGTATGGATGAGGTGAGAAAGGTGGTGAGGAAGATGTAGAGAGGAAAAGCAATGGGAGAAGATGGTCTGGAAAATGAGGTATGGAAGTTTGGTGGAGGGATGACGATGAATGTTTTGTGGGAAGTGTGCAATGAAGTGTGGAGGGGTGAAGGCTGGCCGGAGGAGTGGAAAAGTGGAATAGTGGTACCTCTTTCAAAGAAGGGTAAAGGGAACAAGGTGGACGACCATAGAGGGATTACACTTATGTCGGGCAGCTATCAGGTCTACGTGGAGATACTAAGGAATACGTTAGAGAAGGAAGCGGAGATGAAAAAAATTATTCCGAAAAACCGAACAGGTTTTAGAAGGGGCATGGGTACAATTGACAACGTATATACGCTTAATTACATAGTGAGCAGGGAATTAGGAAAGAAGAAAGGGGAACTAATGTCTCTGTTTGTGGACTTTAGAGCTGCTTTCGACACGGTAGATAGAGAGGTGCTATGGGAATGCCTGAGGAAGATGGGAGTATCGGATGGACTCAGAAAGAGGATGGAAGAAATATATGGGGAGACATCATGCAAGGTGAGAGTGAATGGAAAAATGGATGAGGAATTTCGGACGAGGAACGGGGTGAGACAAGGTTGCCCCTTAAGTCCTCTGCTCTTCAGCTTTTTCCTGGCGGATCTAGAGGAGGTGCTGGAGAGGAGGGGAAAAGGGGGTGTGAGTCTGGGAAATGGAAAACTGTACAGTCTGGTGTATGCAGACGATATAGTGGTGTTGGCGGAGGAAGAGAGCCGGATGAAAGTGGTAATGAATGAATTGGAAAGATATGTGAAGGAGAAGAAGTTATGTGTGAATGTGGCGAGAACGAAAATAATAAGATTCTGTAAGAAGAAGACAAAGAATGAGGAGGAGCATGACTGGCGAATGAATGGGGAGAAGGTGGAGGAAGTGAATGAGTTCTGCTACTTAGGTCTTTGGTTTGAAAGGAGAGGGTCTTCGGATTTGCACGTAAATAGGAGAGTGGAATGTGCGGGGAGAGTCATGGGTCAGGTATAGGGTATAGGGAAGAGAAAGTTCAAAGATGACTGGAGGAGGACTTGGATGTATGACACAATGGTATGGTCGGTTGCGAGCTATGGAATTGAAATTTGGGGATGGAAAGAAAGAAGAAGGATGGGAGGCTTGCATGAAAGATATCTGAAGTGGGTGATGGGACTTAAATGGCACTGCCCAGGATATATGGTACGAGAGGAGTTGGGGAGAGAGAAGATGCACCTGTGGGGTGTGAAGAGAGCATGGGGTTTTCAGGAGAAGTTGAGGGGTGGAGGAGGAAGTGGGATTGCGAGAGAGTGCCTAAAAGAGATTGAATGCAAGGAAAGAAGAGGTAACACAGAAGGCTCAAGGTGGGAAAGAGAGTGGGGAGTTGGAATGGTATTAGGAGGAGTGAATGGGCAGAAGTGGAACGCTTGGAGAGTGAAAGACAGAGGATAGAGAGATGGGGAAAGATCATAGACTCGAAATACAACAGATGGTACAGTCTGATAAAGCGCGAGAGTTTGCCGAAATATCTGAGTGGTAAATGGAGTGAGAGAAAGAGGGATATGGTGGCGAAATCCCGATTAGGAGATGGTATAAGAGGGTCACAGTACTGGAAGAGTGAAGAAGAGAGAAAATGCAGACTGTGTGAGCATGTAATAGGAGAATGTATGGAAAGAGAGGGAGATAGGGGGCAGGGGAGAGAGTATGCGAGATATTGTGTGAGGACAGGAGTGGAGTGGGATGGATGGAAGAATTAGAGAGGTTGAGGGGGGAAGAAAAATAGTAGAGGAATAAAAAGGGATGGAGAAAGAGGAGTCGCAGAAGGCTTCCGGAGCCCATGCGAAAAAGTAAAAGAACACCGAGACGAAGATGAAACGAGGAAAGTCGAAGAGATAGAGAGGGCAAAGTCCCAAAAGGGTTAGCCGGAAGCGGGGGCCGGAGGAGAGAAGGAGGAGTAAAAGAAAATGATTGTGAAAGCGTAGAAGTAATTAGAAGTAAGGTTTAAAGTAAGGAAAAGGCACATAGTGTTCGAGAACTCGTTGATTTTCTCTAGAGGACTGGAACTTCTGGAATTAGGATTGAGAATTTCTGGAAAAATAATCTGTGAACACAATTGCCGTGGATGGTCAAATTTAATGCCTCAAAAAAGAGAATCGTTATTACAATAAAGTTATTGTTCGCGTATTAAGAATTGGCAAAAAGGATTGAGTCGTTGAATTGACCGTTAATTCATAAATGCTAATTGTCCGTTAATTGTCCCTGAAAGTTGATACCCGAAAACACTGATAATTCACTGAAGCACTGCACTGGCGGTGTAACCTTGAAACCCGAGGATGTACCTATGTTGAAAAGGTGCCGAAAAGGCAAGATGCGTGCTCATGATGTCCCATGCATAAGTCTGTTATACTTGATGAGAATCCGATGAACGACCGAATGCATTAACAATGCATTCGTTGAAAAAACCACTATTTAATAAGGTGATTGTCGTTGACCGGTCCATAACCATGGAAAACTCGCAATAGACCGTTGAGAGCATCTTGGAAGAGATGCTTTCTCGATGATTATCCAATGACGACTGTTAATTTGACTGTAAGAGGGGAGGGGAGTAATTCGAAATGCCTTGATTCGAGACTTCTCGGCTCGAACTCCACCTGATCACTCAGGATTTTAGCGCCAGTTTCAAACACATAGCACAAGGGAAAGAAAAGAGAGAGAGATAGAAGAATTAGCGAGGCGTATACGAAAAAATAAGAGGAACTGTTATACTGTGTGAGAAAGAGAATGGGACATAGGTGTGGATGGATGGAGGAATGGACTATGTTAAAGAGTATGGAAAGAGAGTAGGGGAGGAAGAGATGGAATGAAGAGTGGGCATTCTGAGGAGGAGAAAAATCTGAATAGGTTATAAGGATAGGTTAAGTATAGTGGTAAGGATTTTGTATTAAAAGATGATGGTATAAAGTTTTATTGTAAAGGAGATGGAAACCCCTTAAACCCGTAAGGATAACAAGGAAATAAATATGAGTGATTCCACCAATTCTCGAATAGAATTTCGGCTCAAAGGTTTGGGGGGCGACTTTTTAGTCCTCATCGATTAAAACCATTAAAATGAAGAAAATCCCAAATTCTAAACCATTTTGCCCCACTATCGAAGCAGAAATCAATGAATTTTTATTTTTGCATCAAAATTCTCTCTTAAGAATGACGTGAGTAGCTAAATGAAAAAAAATATGCAAAATATAGATTTTCATCGCAAATTTTCTGAATTTTCTGAAAAAAATATCCTTTTTCTGCTTTGTCCTTGTTTTCGAGGTGAAAATGCTCTTTGAAAACTTCAAATGCTTGTTCCGAATTGTTCCCCAAATTTTTTTTCAATTTTTTTATTTTTTTCAGAAAATTTGGAAAATTTGCTAGGAACTATATGATTTTTGGCCCCAGCTCTTGAAAATCTCGGCGATTGTAATTAAAAATTTGAAATTTAATACTTATTAAGAACTAACAATAAATGCAAGTTGAAAAGATGGATGTTGCAAAAGACATATGTATATTGATCACATTTCATAATTCTAAATGGAACACATCAGTTGTTTAAATGTTTTCCATTTAGGATCATAAAATGTGATCAATATACATATGTCTTTTGCAACATTCATCTTTTCAACTTGCATTTATTGTTAGTACTTAATAAGTATTAAATTTCACATTTTTAATTACAGTTGCCGGGGTTTTCAAGAGCAGGGGCCAAAAATCATATAGTTCCTAGCAAATTTTCCAAATTTTCAGAAAAAAATTAAAAAATTGAAAAAAAAATTGGGGAACGATTCGAATCAAGCATTTGAAGTTTTCGAAGAGCATTTTCACCTCGAAAACAATGACAAAGACAAAAAAGGATATTTTTTTCAGAAAATTCAGAAAATTCGCGATGAAAATCTATATTTTGTATTTTTTTTTTCATTTAGCTACTCATGTCATTCTTAAGACAGAATGTTGATGCAAAAATCAAAATCCATTGATTTCTGCTTCGATAGTGGGGCAAAATGGTTTAGAATTTAGGATTTTCTTCATTTCAATGGTTTTAATCGATGAGAACCGAAAAGTCGCCCCCCAAAATTTTGAGCCGAAATTCTATTCGAGAATTGGTGGAATCGCCCATATAATAATATTATTTTCCAGATTTTTAAGAGTGCGTGGGGGATCATTGTCATCACTTTTTTCATCCCAATAATGGTAATTATGCAGAAGAGGGGCCTTCAATCAAAATTAAATAATTATCAAAGTCAAATCTTCGGAAGAAAATATGGAATGCGCCAGCGAGATTTGAACTCACGACCCTCTGATTACACTTCAGGTGCTCTACCGCTAAGCTATTGCGAGTTCCTATATTTTCCATCAAATTTTTGACCAAGATATATTACCTCATTTTCGCCTCCTCCCTTTCTGAGGTAATTTAAATTAATTTTGAATTAATTTTATTTGGATAGGCCACTATTCTGCATATTTACCCCAATAATTAATTAAAAGAATATAAAAATCGCGATCTAATTTTTGGAGAAAATTTTAATGTATTCTTATGCTCTTTCCCCACGAAAAAGTATTGTTCACTCTTTTGATATAACTAATATTAAATGAGATATGAACATCTGAAGTCAGAGAGAAATGAGTATCCACAACGCTTTTTCCAAAGTCAATATGCTCGTAAAAAAAATTTTTGACCATTGCTAATGACTTTTCTCAGTGATTCCGACATCATATCCAAAAATAAACCTCCTAGGGAGTCTAGCCATGAAGAAAAAAAAACACTTTCACATACCTAGTGAAACCAATACGAATGGGACCATACAGTGCTTCTCACCCAATATGGATTCACATCTTCCGCTCAGCCCTTTCTATGCTTTGGCGAGAAATTGGTATGCATCAATTTGCTCACGATAATGCTTAATTATTCAAAAATTGATCAATAAATATACCTTTCTCTCCTGTGATAACTGTTACAAGTATTTCCAAACAGTGTATAATGGATTCTCCTCGAGGTATCCTCAAAGCTAGCCAACTAATATCTTCAATTCAGGAGGAGTAATTAATATAATGGATAATTTACCTGGGCTTCCAGCACAATCTAGAATTTTTCCTGGCAATTCATAAAATCCACTATATGAGTCAATTTTGAAAGATGACCAGTTTCATAATTGTAACAATAAACCAGTAACCATCTAGCCTCAGTGAAATTCGGATAGTACCAAAAAATTGAAATTGGCAGACCATCCTCATTTTCAACAACTCCTTGAGTTACCGCGAAAACTAGTTTTTTTCTACACAGGAGTGTAGGTCTGATCGGGGTTAGAAAGGAAAGGATAAAAAAAAATATGACAGAATACATACTCCAATATATTATTGATTGCACTGAATAGGAGAAGATCGTACAAGATCTTTATGACAAGTAGATGAAGTCATGGTGCAGAACTGGTTAGATAATGATATTATTCATTATATTTACACAGATGTGCTGGGAGATATTCCTTTATTATTTTCTGGTACTACCTATCTCCATTATTTCAATGACGCAACCACCGTTCGACGTGTACTGTAACTTACCATTAATTTACTGTACAAAGACTGAAGAGCGGATGGGTCTATGAATCAGAGAGACGCATTTTAGAATATTAAATGATGTTGTCGAGACGTTTAATTTTATACTTAAATGAACAATGATTTTTTTTCTTTTTCATACACTTCTGAATTTTCGAGGACCATTCATCCTCTCGAGGATATTTAGGAGACCCCCTTTTTGCTTCCGAGTGGAAGCATTGTAAACGTCGGATTTTTAGATTTCGAGTTTTCATCGGAATATGATTCCAAATGATTCGAAACGTCGAAAAATCATATTTTTAAAGCACATGTGTGTGATGTGTGTCTGAGTGTACTGACATGTGTCGTCATTTTCTCTGGAACGGCCGTACTTAGCGCTCTGAAACCTTAACAGCATTTTTCCTCTGTGTGCAAGATGTTGTCAGCGACATTTCAGCGAAATCGGTTGAATAGTTTCCGAGAAATATCGAATTTTAAGTAGTGGTGCATAGGCCTCGAAAGGAACCTATCACGACCCATCCCATCAACGACACTCGGGATTTTTGTTGAAGATTTTTACCGACTCAAACTCTGCCCTCCACTGGTCATGGAAAACTCATTCCATATTATTACCAAAACAAGCACTTTATGCCCGTTGTACTTTCGAAATTGTATTTTTTTCCTTTCGTCAACAACTCATATGTATCGCATGGAACAATGAGCAACATTTATAAATAAAAAATGTGCAAATCAATTTTTGGAAAATCCTCTTCGTATTTTTGTTCGAAATATTGTTTTCAAGATGCTGTGAATACTTCGAATAACAATAATGAAAATTATTGGAGTCATGCTGCGTACCAAAATTCATGAGAAAGAATGGATTACAGGTGATAACTTTTCTTGCCCGTATTCTGGAAATCCCAAAGTCATTTTTGAAGCAAAAAGAATCAATTTTCTGAGAATTCTACAGTGGTATAACCACTGTTGAAAAATTGATGGAGATTTACGGAAAAACAAATAGTAGTAGAGATTGTTAAATTTTCGATACTTTCAGTGATCAGAGATGAATAAAATGGACTATCTGCGACAAAGCAAGAAAGTCTTGTGTATTTATTTTGAAATATCAATAGCTGATCGAGTCAAACTCTCCTCTTTTATCGAGAAAACAACGATTCGGTTAGGTGATATATCCCAGTCAAAAGCAGCCATCCTCATCTTATGAGGGAAAAAATGATTTCCAGAAACGGTCCATAACTTCATTGAAAATAGTCAGCAATCAACTGTTACCAGGTGACATTGATGGGGAGCTTCCATTTGAGCATAACCTCAAATCGCTCCGACAAATAGGAAAAAAAAATCGCAAAGAACCGAATTCTGAAAAGAATCTAAATTAATTGCTTGAGATTTTCACTTAAAAAAGAAACTATCGTGGAAAGTTCTATGGTTAAAATCTTCATTTCATTGTCCATTCAACTCCATCTTTATCTAATTACGAAAACGTGGGCGTATTCTATCGTACTCAATGTTCACTCAATAGCAGGAAAAGGAGATTATGTAAACAAGTTTTATATTCTGAAACCTAAATCTAATCCCAACATGAGTTCTTTACAAATACTATAAAGATCTTGTGGGCTCCTTTTTTCTGGACGATGATTTTGCCAATTTTCGGTTTATTTTGTTTCAGAATTTTGAAATTGATGTAATTTAAATCTGCTACCAGCTGAGTGGGAGGACTATTGGGCTTACAATTAGTTGCTAGGAAGTGAACAATATTTCCTCGTTTATAAGTCAGACCATCTCCACTTTGTGCTATGTTCTCAGGGTGTGGATGAGTATCATTTTGAGGAATAATTGGGTCATATACCTTGTATTGTTCTAATTCCTCTTTTCCAAGATCTTCATCCGTCAGATTGTTTGGAGTATTTGCTTTTTGACTTTCTTGTGGTAGTTTTGGCTCACACCTCCCACTTTTTTTTAAGGTATCACCCTCAGATGAGCTTTTTGTAGCCATGCCTGACTCTGATTCCGTTGAATTCTCTTTGTTGTCATTCTGTTGCTCAAATCCTTGGCTTCGACTCCTCAATCTTGGTGATTAACCCAAAATTTTGTGTGACGACTCCTCCAAGGACCCAGTTTCTTGAACATTTGACGGTTCGCCAAAGGCCTCTTCCAAATTTTGTGCTATTTGCTCTCTGTTGAGATTGTTTGAGATTGAATTCTTATGACTATTAACTTCCTCGTCGATCACATTATCTTTTATGGGGTTTGAATGGAAGTCATTATTTTCAGGTCCAAGAGCAAAAGTCACTCTTTTATTTGCTGAATTTGAATTTTCTTCTGGAGAAGATGGTGATACTGTAGTCTCCTCTTGTGAATTCGTTGTTGAGACAGGCTTCTTTTTAAATGAATAAAAATTTAAATAATTGATCAAATAAGATATTGATCTTAATTTTATTGAATGAATTTTAATAATTTTATTTCGTAAAAATGGCGTTAAATGAAGCCTTCACCGAGCGCGGCCTGGGTCAATGGCTGCTCGGGCTCTTTGACTGAAATTGATTAGTTAAATAACAAACCTGTAAAGTTGGGCGCCAATTGATTTTATGGAGAAATCAATAAACCGAAATAATTTGTCCGAAGTACGTTGATCGAAGCAGAGAGAAAAGAGGAAATTGGGTTCGATTTGGGAGACCCAGAAAAGCGAAAATTGCAGAGTTGAGGAGATGAATTAATTCCAGTTTTACTTACAAATTTTCCAGTTTAATAATGTCAAATCGGTTCCAAATTAATACAATTGATTGCTTCTTCGCAATGTATCAGAACAGACTTGATCAATTCCACAACTCCAAATTTAATAAATAAATGTAATTAGATCACAATAGATCGAAATAATAATGAGTTTAATATTTTGTGTACACACTATAACGCAGCCGAACAATGAGTAACTCGGCGTCACTTGTTGCCTCGTTTTCTGGTCCCCAAAATATCGACTTTGCACATGCGCCTAATTCTCTTACCTTGACCACCGCAAGATGTCGAGGGTGACAACAATTTAACATTTTCTAGACCTCTGTCTCATTGTATTGTAGCATTTGATGGTTTTGAGGAATTTCCTGGTCTTAAATGAGAGGGAATTATTCGCACTGTTTGTTCGTAAATACGTTTAGTTTCGTCACAAAGCTTTCCAATATTTTCATCTTGTTCTCTACCTCTTTTACTAGCTTCTTCGTAGTTCATGGTTGAATTTATGACCTGATTCCGAATTTCTTTGTCATCCAATTCTGCAAATTTTTTGATTGGTGAGAATTCTGATGAAGAAATAAAATTTCTTTCTCGGTCAGTATTTTCTCTCGTTTCGTTCATTTCGTTTTGGTCATCAGGTTCCATTAGATGATCATACTGTTGGATGCTTCTGTTTATCTCTTGAAGATCTTGGGTAGAGAGTCTGTTATTATCATTTAATATTTCTCGAAATTCCTTCAGACTTTCATTTATCTGAGTCAACTCTTGAGTTGATAATCTTTCTCTGTTAAATTCCTCAGGGTCTTCTGTTGGTTGAACTTGAGACTCTATCTGAGGCTCTTCTCTTAATTCCTGGTTGTTAATATTATCTTGTTCGCGTATAGTTTCATCTCCAGTATCTGAGTCCATTTCTTCTGTATCCTTGGGATCAGGGGCTATTTCAACTATTGCTTCTGGATCAACATCTGTAATGGTAGTTCTTTCCGAACTATTCACTGCAGGTTCAAAGACTTCGTCTTCGATTTCTTCAGATGAATTATCATTTGATTCTCGATCCAGTGCAGGTTCAATAGTTTCGATAACTTCCAAATTTTCCTCTGGGTCAGGTATTTTAATCTCTGATGTTGAAGGTCGTGTTTCTATGGTGACTTTCTTTCCCTTGCCTGCAGGTGTTTGTGTCTTCTTTTTATAAACCCTCGAGTCCTTATAATTTGGAGGTTTCTTGCCAGCATTTAGACTTGCATGTCTTGTGCTCACTCTAGTTGCTATTGTCTCCTTAGGCTGTTGGAGGACTTTCGAATGACTTAGTGTTCGAGGTCGTTTTGCAGCCTCCTTGATAAGCGTGGGAGGATATTTGGTTGTTTTCTTCAAAATTGATTTTGCTGGTATTTTACCTACTGGGAGAACGGTAAATGGTTCAGGCTCCGAATCAGATTGATTTTCTTCTATAGTTAATTTTTCCTCGATTTCCACTGGGTTTTGGGAGAATGTATCTGCATATCAATCTCTCTTTAATTTCCTGTGGATTACTGTGAATTCAAATTCATGTAACAGTGAGCACCATTCAGCTTGCCTTCCAGTAGGTGTTATTGTGTCCCTTAGCCATTCTATGGCTAAACTAGTAGTATATAGGACAAATGGTCTTCCGGATACATATGGCCTGAAATGATTTATCGCGTAGAAAACTGCTAAATAATTTTTTTCCGCCTCTGGGTATCGTGTCTCTGCATCAAGAAATAGTCTAAATGCAAAAGATATTGGGCGTTCATCTCCATTTTCGTCTTTTTGACTCAACTGCTCCAAGACCAATTTCAGAAGCGTCTGCAGCTATTATAAAGGGTTTGGCTGAATCAGGATAAAGTAGTAAAGATGCTTTGCAAATTGACTTTTTCATTTCCTCAAACGCCTGGTCAGCTTCTCCAGTCCAGATGAATTCATTAGCCTTTTTCAAAAGCTTCGTTAGTGGTTTAGCCTTATCTACATAATGGTCCATGAATTTCCTGTAGTAATTCACAATTCCCAAAAAGCTTCTCATTCCTTTTACATTTCTGGACTTAGGCATGTTTTTCAGCGATTCAACCTGTGCTGGATCTGGACGTACGCCTTTGTGGGTTATTAAATGACCCAAATAACCTACTTCTTTACATAGAAATTTACATTTATCTGGCTGTAGAGAAACTCTTTGAACTCTCAATCGTTTGAATAGTCTTTTAACCTTTGCATGATGTTCTACTAGATTTCTAGAAAAAAATTACAATGTCATCCAAATAAACATAAAGTTCGGTCCCAGTCAATCCGCTCAAAATTTTGTTCATCATTCTTTGAAAAACAGCTGGAGCATTCTTCCATCCAAAAGGCATCTTCCGAAATTCCCAGTGGCCTTCAGGAGCTTTAAAAGCTGGGTTCTCGCTATCAGCGGGGTCTATTGCTATTTGATGAAAGCCATTTGCTAGATCAAATGCACTAAAGTATTTTGCACCCCCCAATTTGTCCAAAATATCGCTGATCTGAGGCAAGGGTTAGGAGTCACCTAGAGTTGTTTTATTTAGGTCTTGAAAATCGATGACTAATCGCCATCGTTTGTTTCCCTTAGAGTCCGCCTTTTCAGGGACAATCCAGAGAGGTGAATTATATGGTGATTCTGATGAAGCGATAACCCCCTATTCAAGCATTTTATTGATTCGCTTATTGATTTCATCACGATATTCCATCGGGTAACGATACTGTTTCCTATGAATTGGTTTGTCATCGATTGTTCTGATTTTACAAGTGAAATTTTTGGCGCATCCCAAGGCATCACCTGGCAGGAAGAATATATTATTGAATTCCTTAATTATTTCCTCTACCTGCAATTCCTCTGATTCATTGAGATGGTCTGATGGGATCATATTCTTCAATTTTTCAATCCTTTCTTCAGAGTCTGCATGGACCTCTGAGGTTGCCAACTCAGGAACATCTTCCTCAGAGTCAGACTCTCTCAATTCTGTATTTAATTTGAAATCGAATGACTCTAGTTGTTGCGGAGGAATTTGGATCTCTGTTGGCTCCGATGCTGTATTTATTACCATAACCACACCCATATTATTCTCCACTTGTACTATTGCTTCACCTGCAAGAACTCTTTCTGCCAGATCTATTTTTGGGGAATAACCCTGTTCAATTTCATCATTTGTTACTTCTACGGGAATGGCTAATCTCATTCTAGGAGGAATTATTACCGGAGAGTTCATTCTGATATCTCGATACCAACCAATAGGATTATTAGGGTTTTTAGCTAAGTTAATATTTCTATGTTCGTACAAAATTTCTACTTTTTCTTGCACAAGAAATTCATTTCCCAATATCCCTACTCCGTCAATGAGGAGTTTGATGTTGATGACATGAAATTGTGCTGACGTTCCCAAAAGTTGCAAAGTTGTGACGCCCAGAGTACGTATTGTCTCGATTGTGAGGCCTTTGACTTCTCGTGATCTACTTCTATCGATTTCAACACCTGATTTCAATGTTGACTCTTCAGTTAAATTTACAGACGCCCCTGTATCTACAAAAAAACGTTGCTCACGGTCAATGAGCCCAGTTGGTGGAATATTTAGACAAGGCCCCCCCTCTGCCACGCAGACAAAGGGATCCGCCTCTATTGCAATTCTTCTGCATGCGTCGAGACAAAAATGTATAGGTTTTGTTGGATTAGATTTTAGAGTTATTGTATCATCCCAATAAGAAACTCTAGCTCGTTCTTGTTCTAAAAATGCATTTCCCGAGAGTGCTTTACATCCCCCAGGCTGTAAATCTACTACATAAAATTCTACGTCTGACTTTAAAATTTTAATATTTACTGTACCAATTGATTGAATTGAATTTGAAGTAAGACCCCCAATTTTAATGCTCTGAGAGGTATCAATTTTTGTCCCATGACGCAAAGCATTTGCATAAATCTAATTCACCTTTGCTCCTGTATCCATTAATGCAAGAGCACCTTCGTGATGTAATCGGGGTCCATGTAAAGTGACTGTGGGTTCAATTCCTGATACACAAACTACTACTTCTGTGTGTTCTTCTCTTGAATTTTTGTTGGATGAGTTGCTGTAACGGTGTGTTATTCTGGACGCTGGGATTTTTCGCTCGCCGTTGTGTCCTCGCGGCGAGAGCTTGTGACGGTTTTTACCGTCACAGAATCAATAAAAATAAGAATAATTAATTATTTTGATAAAAATCACGGTTTTGGTCGCGATTCGCGGTACCCGGTGAGGAAAGGGCTCATCTAGAGTCAGAACAGCAAATGTCCAGAGTGAGGTCAACATATTTTGTGACCTCACTAATTATTTTTGTTTATTTTTGTTCAATTTAACTCCAAAATTTGGAGGAAAGTACGAGAGTTCGGACTGGGAAGGATTTTCCCCAGTCCCACGAATAAATTAGAAGAATCCAGGATGATCCGGAGAAACTTGGAAAGAAACTGCATCCACTCGTTTGGTCCAGCATCAGCCAACTAGGAAGAATGTTGGCCAACAGTGAAGGAAGTTGGAGATCTCCAGGAACAGTGAAAAGTGTGAAAATAAAGACTAAAGTTACGTGTGTGGAAAGAAAAGACTAAAGTTTTCCATTTATAATTGTCGGGAAAATATTGTCCGAGTTATTATGATTATTTTTGTACATTATTTGGAATTAGTTAGTTTAAGAGAAATTCAAGTAAAGCCAGTCACGTTAGGGTAAAGTAGTGGGGGACTCGCGGGACAATTGGTTGGGTTGGGCCTCGGCTCTACCGAAATTGAGCGGAAACAGCCGAGGGAACCCAATGCCAGCTCGTGGGAGAGAAGACTCGTTCTTCTTCTCCCGGGACACCGTGGCGATCACATCGTGTAGAGAAACGTAAAGGAAATTGTAAAGAATTACGTCAAGAAAATAAAGAGAAGTCGACACGGAGGAAAGACAGCACAAATAACGTAAGGTACGCGAGTCCCCGTACAATTAATATTTTGAGTTTAGAGTAAAGAATTTTGAGTAAAAGATTAAACTAAAGAATTTTGAGTAAAGAATTTAAAGTAAAGAAAACGTCGAGAGTTAGCGTCTGTTCCGGGTGAGCCCATCCGGCTGATATTGGATTTATTGTTGGTCATTCTGAGTTAAATTTAGAGTTAATAATTAGTGTGAAATAATTATAATATTATTCACGAAAAGTTTCTTCAAATATTTCATGTTTTTTTTCAATTTACGTGTATATAATTAATTTTTCTGAATACATTGAATTTATATTATTTGAGCTAAAATTTGTCATGAGTTTTGTGTAAAGTTTTTGTCGTCACGAATACCCAAATAGAGGGTATCGTCCCCTCTCCCCCTCGGGATAAATTGAGAGTTTCATATAAAAAAGCGGGTAAAATTAGAGTCTTTTTGGGGTTTTGTAATTTCGTTGAATTAGAGTAAAACTTGGGGATTTGTCGTTTTCCCCCAAGTTCTTAGAATTTCAGAAAAACGACTGGCGCCCAGTTTAAATAAAGGGAAATTAATCGGGAGTAATTTGGGGAAAAATTTGGAGCATAATTTTGGGTCAATTTTGAGGAATTTCAGTGCATTTAACGCGTTGGCTCAAGGTCAGTCAAGCCAACCGTTACAATGGCGCCCAACGCGTGGGGCTTAGGTTTGGGTATTCGCGACAAAACAAACAGAGCACAGCAGTGGTGCTCAATCAATTAAGATTGAAATTAATAAAGTAAAGGTAGAGGGTTCTCAGTCGCACGGTTGTGGTGAGAGTGAGAGGTAGAGAAAATTCTCGGAAGTAAGGCGAGAAATAAGTAGAGAAAATTCTCGGAAATGAGGCGAGAAAAAGTAATTAGTATTTTTTTTGAATTAAATTGTGTTAAGTAAAATGAAAAAAAAATAAATTGAAGTCTTTGAATTAAATTGAGTAAAGTGTAAAAATGAATGTGAATTGTAAAAATGATTATCACGAAAAAAATTTTGAATGAAATTAATGAGATTACAGAAGATGAAAAATTAAGAAAAAAATTAGTAGAAGAGTGGCAGACATTCTGTCATGAAAAAATTAAAGAGTATCGTCAGGAAAAAGAGAATCAATTTTCTCCTCAAGAAAATTATGGTTGGGGGTATCCCCCAATGCCATCAAGAACACCAGTAAGGTCAAGTCAGTGGGCAATGTACCCACCAACACGAATAGATTATGTTCAGGATGTTGAATATCAATCAGCATTAAGTCGAGCAGTGGAGGAAGCTTGTGAGTGGGGAATTAAATTCTCCGGAAAACCTTTCGAAGATGCAGGACAATTTTTCGTAGATTTTATCACAGAGTGTGATGATAGAGGTATTCAAGATGAAGACAGATTTCAAATATTGTCTGAGGTCTTGCAAGGTGCGTTGAGTTGGTACAGGTGTGAGGACATCTCCAATATGAGTTGGAGAGATTTCGAGTGTCAGTTCCTGGCTATATTCGTAGGCGGGAGAGCTGGTGTCGCTCTCCAACAGAAAAACAGGTGGAGACAACAAAAAATAAAAGAACCAGCATTTGAGTATACTGCAGGAGTGAGAGACAAGTCCACGTGTCTTCCAATCAGGAGACCTGAGGAGGTCCACTTGGGGAAAACTTCCACGGCCGAGCCGAGTTTAAATAAGGGGCTCGTAAGTCCAGGTGTTGGTGCAGGTCACGATGACAGTCAAGGTAAAGTTGAAGTCAGTCGAGTTAATGTTGGTGGAAGTCATGTCAGTCGAGGTAATGATGGTGGAGGTCATGTTTGTCCAGGTAAAGATGATGTCAGTCAAACTAGAGGTAATGTTAGTGAAGTTTCAATTAGTCAAAGTCAAGTTAATGTCAATCGAGGTAATGCTAATGGAGTTTCTGTTAGTCAAAGTAAAGTTAATGTCAATCGAGGTAATGTTAATGGAGTTTCGGTTAGTCAAAGTAAAGTCAATTTCAATCGAGTTCATGTTAGTAGAAGTCATGTCAGTCAAAGTAAAGTCGATGATGGTCAAGGTAAAGTTGATGTTAGTGGAGGTCTTGGTGATGTTGGTGGAGATTATGAGTCTTTTAGTGAAAATGTTGGTAAAGTCAGTCAAGGTGGTGGTAAAGACAGTCAAGGTAAAGTTGAAGTCGGTAGGGGTTCTGGTAACGTAGGTAAAGGTCAGGTTAGTCAAGGTAGAGGTATCGTTACTCAGAATCCTGATGATATTCGTCAAGGTACAGTTAGTCAAGTCCAGTTAGGTGATGTTGGTAAAGTCAGTCAAGATGTTGGTGAAGTAAGTCAAGATATTGGTAAAGTCAGTCAAGATGTTGGTAAAGTCAGTCAAGATGTTGGTGAAGTAAGTCAAGATGTTGGTAAAGTCAGTCAAGATGTTGGTAAAGTCAGTCAAGATGTTGGTAAAGTCAGCCAAGGTGTTGGTAAAGACAGTCAAGGTAATGGTGAAGTCGGTTGGGGTTCTGGTAACGTAGGTAAAGGTCAGTTTAGTCAAGGTAAAGATATCGTTACTCAGAACTCTGTTGATATTCGTCAAGGTACAGTTAGTCAAGTCCAGTCAGGTGAAGATGGTGAAGGTTGTCATGGTAGAGTCAGTCAAGGTGAAGATGATGGAATTTGTGAAGGTAATGGTAATGTTGGTCGGAGTCTTGATGATGTTGGTAACGGTAAAGGTAATGTTAGTTACGGTCATGGTAATGTTGTTCAGGGTTCTGGTGATGTTTGTCAAGGTATAGCTGGTAAAGTTAGTCAAGGTTAAGCCAGTCTGGGTGAAGGTGCTGAAATTTGTGGAGATAATGGTCAGAGTTCAATTGTTTGCAGTAGTCAGGATGATCGGTGTTTGGTTGATGATAATCAAGAAAATTTAAGTGAAGAAGTTGAGAATAATCGAAAATTACCAGCCAGCCCCGAGAATCGAAATTTTCAAGTAAAGAATCAAGAAAAATTCAGCAATGTGGTGGAATATTCATCTCAACAATTGGGAGAAATAATTCTTCCAATTCCACAATCTGTGAAGTCAAGTCAGAGAATGATGAGTCATTCTCAACAGGAAAATTCCTCTTCCTCTGAGGCTCAACATTCAGGTTTAGCAAAAGTGCCAAAAATGGCTAGTATTGGTGAGCTGAGAGTGGATTTCACTCACGCTCTTGGGTTCAAGATTTGTGGTGATAGAGAACAGTGGAGTCTAGATGGTAGCTCCAATGTTTATTCAGTTTCTGATGATGGTCCAGGGCCAAATGACCCTGAAGAGTGTGAGATGATCACCGAATCAGTTTCAAGTCAAGTAATGCCGAATAAAATTCAGTCCAGGGAAGCTTCGCCTGAAAAAGCTCAATTCGAGGAAAACCAGCTCGAAAAAGCTCAGCTTGTGCAAGCTCAGTCTAGGGAAATCTCGTTAAGTGAAGCTCAGTCTAGTGACTTCCAGTTAAAGAAAGCTCTATCTAGTGACTTTTGCTCAAGAAAAGCTCAATCTGGTAACTTTCAGTCGGGAAAAGCTCAGCTTGCAAAAGCTCGGTCAGCGAAAGCACAGTTGAGTCAAGCACCAGATAAGTCGTCAAGAATAAACTGGGAAAATGTAAATTTCCCCAGAGGTACAGAAGATCAAGACGAAGATCTTGAATTAATTGTGAGGGTATTGGAAGAAAAAATGGACAGTAATGATTATGATGTGAGGGTAAAGAACGTAAGGCGAAATCTACAGGATTTCATCAATTTAAGGCATGAGGAGCATCGACTCTTCATCTTTGAGCCGAGACCACCGTGGAGAAAAATTAGGGACGAACGTGAAGATGGCTGAGGCACATCACCGTTCACGTCAGACTCGAGAGAGCATCTCCGAGAATTTTGTTGAAAAAATTATGAATAAAGATCATAGAAATTTAGTTAAGGTTCACTCTCAACCGAGAAAATAAGTTGAGAAAGTATAAAAACTCTCCATCACAGCTGATGCGGTTGGAGACCCGGTAGAGGACACCTGGACAATCAGAAAAGTACCAGGTGTCCAAGTATATAAGAAGTATATAAGGAGTACATAGAGAGTACATAAGTAAAGTATATAGGGTTGGTGTGATTGGAGATGCTGGTACAGCAGCGACAATCAGACCAACCCCATTCAGAGAATTAGCAGGGTCCATTGACCCCAGCTAGAAATTAAGAATTAAAGGTTGGAAGTAAAAGAATTTTAGGGATTAGGGTGTGGGTTCAAGCCCTCTGGAAAGTAATAAGACAAAACTCAGAGGGAACAACAATAATTATTGAAAATTTTGTGTTGAATATTTATTTTTGGGGAATTACTTTTTTTTCAGAAATACTTTGTTTGTTTTATTGTTTAAATTGAAGATGATGACTACTCTGGACAGTTGCTGACTCGGGGGAAAATTTTGATTTCGGTTTTGGTAAATTCTCAAGGAAAATTTTGTTTTGGGTTTTGGTTATTGGGACTCGTTAGCCTTTTTGTGTGGTATCCACTTACTTGAGTTACACGCCCAGGAGGGCTAATTCAAATAAGGAGCGTTGTGACGGTTTTTACCGTCCCAGAATCAATAAAAATAAGAATAATCAATTATTTTGATAAAAATCACGGTTTTGGTCGCGATTCGCGGTACCCGGTGAGGAAAGGGCTCATCTAGAGTCAGAACAGCAAATGTCCAGAGTGAGGTCAACATATTTTGTGACCTCACTAATTATTTTTGTTTATTTTTGTTCAATTTAACTCCAAAATTTGGAGGAAAGTACGAGAGTTAGGACTGGGGAGGATTTTCCCCAGTCCCACGAATAAATTAGAAGAATCAAGGATGATCCGGAGAAACTTGGAAAGAAACTGCATTTACTCGTTTGGTCCAGCATCAGCCAACTAGGAAGAATGTTGGCCAACAGTGAAGGAAGTTGGAGATCTCCAGGAACAGTGAAAAGTGTGAAAATAAAGACTAAAGGGTAAATGGGTAGTTTCACTCAGCCAACCAAAATTGAATTTCTTGATTTTTTTTTGAGTTTTTATGCTGTAATATAATGTATTTTAATTGATGAGAGATCGGTCACAAGATTCAAGGGCAAAGAGACAAAATCCTAATTAAATTTTTCACAAAAACAACGAACTTTTGTTGGAAGTCACTAACCAATAGAACCAAAAAAAAAAACCACAATTAAATGAAAAATTGAGATTGTCACCACGTTTGGCGTAACCCAAGGCCACGACGAGGACGTAGTGCTGCTTAGGCCTCGAAAAGGAACCTATCACGACCCATCCTATTAACGACACTCGGGATTTTTGATGAAGAATGTATTGACAACAACCTCCGCCCACCTTCATTGGGCATAAAAAATTAATTTTTATATTACACGGAAACAAGTATTTCATGCACATTGTGCTTTTTTAAATGTACCTTTTCCTTTGTTTGTCAATAATTTGTACCCTTCGCGTGGAACAATTTCAATTTGAAATGTCAATGAAAAATAGAAACGAGAAAAAAGAAAAAAGACGAAAAAAAAACCCTCAAGAAATTTAATACGGATCAAATGAAAACTTCAAAATACTCATCTGAAATCTGGATTTTCCAAAAAAAAAAAAACCCAAACGCAGTGGTGGCAACTAGCTTTTAAAACAAAACACACAGTTTTGATGTTTCACCGCAGAGACCAAATTTGTACTGGTTTAGAAAAGGCTCATTTGGTTGAATTACCAAATTTACCGTTTTCTTAAGACCATTGGTCTCTGTTTATCATTGTGTTTTCACACCAACTGTCTTTGTCAGGAAGAAATCGATTATTTCATTACCTCTTCCCCTCTCATCAGGTTCACTATCTCTTTCAAATTCAATCAAAACATGAAAATATACCGTATATGGGACAAGTTATTATTATTCTACTATTTCAAGAGTTAAAATTGAATAATTATCGAAATTAATTCATTGATTTGTTGAAAACAATGAAATCACTTCAAGTTATTTGGCTCAAAGGGAAATATTCAAAAATGATATTTTGAAATTTACAAAATTGAATTTACTTGTGATTATTGTCAATGCGACAGTTGAAACTAGACATGGTTAAAAATTGGTCAAAAAATTCAGATTTTTAATGTCAAAATTGAATACTTTTAGTTGGCAGAACTCTACTCCCTCTTTACCGACTAAAGTTACGTGTGTGGAAAGAAAAGACTCAAGTTTTCCATTTATAATTGTCGGGAAAATATTGTCCGAGTTATTATGATTATTTTTGTACATTATTTGGAATTAGTTAGTTTAAGAGAAATTCAAGTAAAGCCAGTGACGTTAGGGTAAAGTAGTGGGGGACTCGCGGGACAATTGGTTGGGTTGGGCCTCGGCTCTACCGAAATTGAGCGGAAACAGCCGAGGGAACCCAATGCCAGCTCGTGGGAGAGAAGACTCGTTCTTCTTCTCCCGGGATACCGTGGCGATCACATCGTGTAGAGAAACGTAAAGAAAATTGTAAAGAATTACGTAAAGAAAATTGGAGTAAAGAAAATAAAGAGAAGTCGACACGGAGGAAAGACAGCACAAATAACGTAAGGTACGCGAGTCCCCGTACAATTAATATTTTGAGTTTAGAGTAAAGAATTTTGAGTAAAAGATTAAAGTAAAGAATTTTGAGTAAAGAATTTAAAGTAAAGAAAACGTCGAGAGTTAGCGTCTGTTCCGGGTGAGCCCACCCGGCTGATATTGGATTTATTGTTGGTCATTCTGAGTTAAATTTAGAGTTAATAATTAGTGTGAAATAATTATAATATTATTCACGAAAAGTTTCTTTAAATATTTCATGTTTTTTTCCAATTTACGTGTATATAATTAATTTTTCTGAATACATTGAATTTATATTATTTGAGCTAAAATTTGTCATGAGTTTTGTGTAAAGTTTTTGTCGTCACGAATACCCAAATAGAGGGTATCGTCCCCTCTCCCCCTCGGGATAAATTGAGAGTTTCATATAAAAAAGCGGGTAAAATTAGAGTCTTTTTGGGGTTTTGTAATTTCGTTGAATTAGAGTAAAACTTGGGGATTTGTCGTTTTCCCCCAAGTTCTTAGAATTTCAGAAAAACGACTGGCGCCCAGTTTAAATAAAGGGAAATTAATCGGGAGTAATTTGGGGAAAAATTTGGAGCATAATTTTGGGTCAATTTTGAGGAATTTCAGTGCATTTAACGCGTTGGCTCAAGGTCAGTCAAGCCAACCGTTACAAGCTTTTCTCGTTTAAATGCTTCGTTGATTCTGAAGTTGATTCGCGAGATTGGTCTCTATGCCTAGACTTCGATTTATCATAGTTTTTTTCCGGCCTATTTCTCGAGTATTTCGATTTTGATTTACGTTTCTCAGGGCTGGTCCCCCAAAAAGAGTCAGAATAGCTAGAGGAAGAAGAGCGGTGTCAAAAGGGAATTCTATATCTTTTGGAATACGAAGATTTTCTACTCCGATGATGTGAACTATCGCGACTCTCTCTAGCCGATTTTTCGTCTTTTCTCTTCATTAATTCCGCGCGCATTTTACTAATCTCATCCATTTTATTTTCTAATTTATCTACTCGAGTCGATTGAGGATTCATCACGTTAATGGTTGCCGTGGCTTCTTGATCTCCCCCCCCCCCCGTTAGGGATGCTTCCAGTTGTGCTAGTAGGTTGTGAATGAGGAATAGGATTTTGAGGATTTGCGTCTCTTTGCCTACTCCGTTCTCTTCCCCTCTATGAATATGGTTACGATATGGACTCGCGGCTCTCTGATACTCATTGGACCTATGAGAAGAATCGCGATTATCTGTAACTGAACGTTCAGGCTCCTTGTTGCGAGATCGTGAACGTGGCAAATCCGTATCGAGTTCTCGTTCAGTTTCATCAAAAATTTCCTGACCGTATCGATCTTGTGTTCCTTGCTGTTTGACCGCAATGGCCTCCACCTAGTTTAAACCTTTTACATTTGTATCTAATAATGCATTCCTGTAGAAATCTGGTGAATTCAAAATGAAACGACTGACGGCAATTTTCTCGAGATCTTGAGTAAGACCTGCTTTTGCGGGTTCTCCATATTCTTTAACTGCAGCATTTATAGCTGAGTCCAGAAGAGTTCTTCATCTTACTGGGAAAAGGTCCAAGTCCTCATCAGGGTGACGAGATGCCTGAGCCAAGTCCTCTCTAGTTAGTCTAGCTGATTTTATTTTTTAAATTTCGGTCTCAAAATTTCCACGATATCTTCTACCCTTTTAACTTGTTTGCCTTCTAGATGATGACGAGCAGGACGAGAGATATTAGCATAAATATGAGGAATGTAATGTTTATGCTTCCCCTCAGGAATGAGGTGTAAAATATTCCTGATGCTTGATTCGAAAATATTGAAAGTGATTTTATCATATCTATCACCAGAAAATTGTGGAATTTTCTGGGTCAAACTCTGCGCCTTATAATACTCCTCATTATCTACTTCGGCATGCATCTGTGTATGATTGAGAGTTAAGTTAATATCGTCATTTGCCTATTTGAGGGATTTTATCTATGGAAGGGCTTAGGGTGGAAGTTGTTGTTACAAGGGATTTCTATTTAAAATTTTCGAACGTAACAAAATACTTGTTTTGTCTAAAAATTTTAATTTTCCCCAAAAAGGGAAATTTTTTGAAATTTTGAAATTTCCAATATTATCAAATTATTTTAAAGGAAGTTTTTACTTGAAGTGTTCAAAATTCGAACCTTACAGGCTGTAGAAGTTTTCCACCGGGCACGAAGGAGGGACTAACCGGATTCCATCGCTGCCACCAGAATTTGCTTGTTATGTCCGGAAGGACTAATCAGTCGAGAATCTGATAATAACGAAGAAATTTAGAATTGAAAGGAGGGAGTGAAGCTCTTACCTTTCTTCTCGGAAAATTATTTATGATTTTCCTCGTGCTGGTGATTCTTGTTTTTTAATTTTCACAGGTTTTTACTGAATTTGATCTTTCTTTTTATTTTATTTTAAGTTGAATAAGATAACTTTGAGAAGGAGTTAAGGGTGTAGGGAATTTTTAAAGCAATACTCTCTTTTTCTATACCAATTTTCCCTATATTTTAACCCTTCTTCTGTTAGGCGTTTTACAAATCTGATGAGTTTATGAGGACTTGGATCTTTGTAATCTTTTACAGATTTTAAGATTACTTACAGTTTTCTGGATCCTGTCATTTACAGTTGTTCTATTGTCTGCTGGTTCGTTTTGTTTTTCTCGTTCGCTGGTTTGAGAATTAACATACAATAATTCGCACGAAGAATTAACACTTTTAGGCCAGAGGAGTCCACGTGTGCTTGGTTAATTTTCACAAGAATTATCTGGAATTCTGTACTTCATACAAAGAGTTTTTCGCTCGTCGAAGACCACTGCTGATTTTGCGTCTCAATCTATCAGAGATCAGAGTTACTGGGCACACCAAAACTTGTCCCGAAATTATGATGAATCGGTGTTAACGCAAATCTATTTAGTTATCTAAGACCGTACGGAAGTTAATTGGGATCCTTGCTCGTTCCCGGTAAAATCATAACTGATTAACTTTCGAGTTTATTAAGAAATGTTTCGTTATGTCGATTCATCATAATTTTACAATCGTGTGTTTTGCGACATGTTCATTCAATTAATTGCGAAAATGTTCCACTTTATTTGGACATTTTCGCAACGCATACCTTTTTTTCGATTTTATATGCATACATATTTCTTATTTTATAAGAAATATGTTATGTGTATTAAAAAAAAAAAAATATTATTCGATCTTGGGATGGACATAACCGGTGGTTCCGTAAAAACCACCTGGCACCCATTTAAAGGTTTTCAATTGAGGGACTTTATGTGAGAGAGGTGGCGGGAGGGACGGCGCGGTGACTTTTTATCCCCCTGGGTGAAAAGTCCCGTTACAATACAACATACTTCTAGTTGAGAATTATGAATTAATCGAGATTATTCACATTTCACACAATGAGGTATTCCGCGATCATTGATATACAACGAAGTGTCTCGCTTGACCATTCAAACGAGAGTGCCCTAGTTGGTGGGGAGATTTTTCGTCTCCTAGCCCGGGTCCAGTCTCACTGGACTCGGTTCACCAATTCACCAATAGTAGATGACTCCTTCTCTGCGGAAAATAGTTACGTTTTAAACATTATTGCTTTTGAGCTCTTGAATTTCTCTATGATAAAGAATATAAGCAAAATCGCTCTATCTCGCTTAGTTCTCGGGATATTTTCAACAAACAAAATGAACTCGTACGTTAAAAATTAGAAAAGTAAAAAGATCCTTTCAATTTACTTATTTTCATCTTTTTTTCAACATCCTTGAGTGTTCCTCTTTAAATTCTCTACAAAAAAAATCAACAAAAAATCGCCCTATCTCGCTTACTTTCCAAAATATCCTCCAAAAATCCTCATATAATGGAAGAAAAAACAATCAATTTCTCGATTATCTTCAATAAAATATCTCAGAAACTAATGGAGGCCCGCCTTTTATGCTCCAATCGTTGTTCACGAAGACTTTAAAGGGCCCCAAAGAAGGCTTATTTCCACTATTGCATAGCGAAAAGGGCGTATCTCCATTAATTTCCAAGATTTTCTCAAAAAAAATTGTTAAAATAGAAAATCAACTTTTTTATTCTTCACCTCTTCGCTATTGAATTATTAAAATCAATGCTTCGGAGACAGCTAAGCTTGAAGTATCTTTTCCACGACCCGGAAGTCCAATAGTCAGGCTTGAACGCATCAACCACGAAAGGACTCGTGGCTCACGTTGGAATTATTTATAATTTTTTTTTACCAACTAGCGCATTGTGGGCGCGATGCACCAGCCCGTGAAGGTTTTACATGATAAATTCTATCACTGCATATAATCTAAACAAACGAATTAATCAATTCAATTTAATTTGAATCAAATTTTTTATATTAATAAGATAGTATACATTTACAAATTTTTTCAATATTCATATCAAAATATATACACTGTAACGCCATATTTGCGTTACAATTGTGTTATTTTTTTTTAGACCGGTATCGCGTTGAAAATTAGTTTTTTTTTATTATCCACCAGAACGGAGAATCCGAGAAACGATAATTATTTGTTTTTGTTACTGATTTATTTGATTTCTTTCCGCTTTGAAATTCCCGCGCTTGCCGGAGTTTTCCTTCATGCCGGAAGGAGGCGCCGGCAGACGGACGAGTATCACAGAGAGCTGCTCTAGGAAGTTATCGACGCAGAAATTGGAAATCGATGGGAGGAGTTTTCCGTTGGACTCTCTATTCTAATTGGCGGAGAATTAAGGAAATCAAGGACGTCTGGAATATCATAATTAATTTTATAATAATTGATTATGATAAAGATTAATTAAGATATCATCATGGAAAATTTCAACGGAATTTTTGACGTAAAATTATAAGATTTATTCTTTTATCATTTATTTAATTACCGGAATAAAAGCAAAACAATACCGGCGATAAAAGAAATCTTGAACGTCATTGGATGTTTAATTATGGGAAGAGCCACCTGTGGTCTAATTTCCGACGCACGCCGGCGTCTTTCCTCACTTTCCGTTTTGGTGGCAAATTATAATTTTATCGTTGCAATACAGCAATTAATAACGTTGCAATTATCATATTGAGAAAACCCTTTACCGAGGATTTTGGAGATTTACCGGGGTTTGAAAGGAGAGCTGGAAATTTTGAGGCTAAAACAACAACACTCCGGCAAGCGTATGTTTTATTCTCGGCAAAGTAATTAGACATTTTTTCGTTGTATTAGCGTCTCACGGCGCCGGTAACCGCCATTAATGATTTTCCATGGCGTGTTAGATTTTTTTTCATGAAACTTAAATTTGAAATTCTCGTTTCTCGTAATTTTTTTATTCTGTTAATTTCAGAAGAATTATTGTCGGGAAAATTAATTAAAAATTTGTGATCTAATTATTTTTTTTTATTAAAAAATTGGTCGGCATTTAATTTAATTTTCAGCGATAATTTTTTTTGTGTGACGAAAATTTTGATTGTTATTATTTTTTTTTATTCGATAGCGGCGATTGTTTCGGCTAATTTATTTTTTATTATTATTACTTTTTTATTATTTCGAGTTATCGCTGGGAATTATAAAGGTGCATTTTTAAAGGAGGCTGATCGTCCATGCGGCTATAGAGCCTTAAGGTACTTGTCGCGGGAATCAGAATTAATTCAAATTTAGATTTTTTTTTTATTATGTGACTATTTTCTTTTGACGACAATTTAAATTGTGTAGTAAATTAGTGTTTTGTCATGTTTGTGGAAATTTGTCGAGACTTTTGAAATAGTTCTGATCATGATTTTTTTTTGTTTTTGATAAATAAAATTATATAGAATCTTGAACAATTGATTCATGTTATTTTTCCGATATTGAATACAATTATAATGTTGTCCAACAAAATTCAAATTCAGTAACTAAATATTTTTTTTATTATCATTGCACTATTTTATTTTCATTTTTTTCAAAAGAGCATAGCAAAAGAAAGATATCGCTCTAAATTAAAATTATAAAAACAAACAAAGTTGAATTTTATTTTATTTAGAAATCTGTATTCCTTTTTCGATAAATTTACAGGTGAGTTGTGAACCCAGCCGCCTCCGCGGTCAAAAGGATTTTGAAATCCTTTTGTTGCTGACTAGTCGGATATTCACCTGGGAATTGAATTTTTATATTTCTTTGTTTGTTTTGATTTTCGCACGAAAGGTCGTCCTGACGCCCAACAATTAACGTTGTTTGAATTTATTGATTTTACTTGGATATTTTGATTTATTTGAGTTTCACGCAATTCTTTATTTACCGTGGATTAAAAATACGTGACAACTTTTTGGCGCCCAACGTGGGGCATATGAAATTAAACGCTCAGTTAGAGGCAGGTTTTGAATTATCAGCCATTGTGGTTTTGGGCTGATTAATTTGAAATAAAATCACGGTATTTCGGTTTATTAATTTTGTTTGAAACAGGAATACAGAGAATATTGTTACTGAATTTTTTTTTGTTATTCGCAAATTGTTTTGTTTTGTGTTTGTGAATAATTTATTCATTTGAATATGGTCGAGGAAGCGAGAACAGATGCGAGCCGTTTATGGGCTGGTGTTGCTCAAAATCTAAATCAATCTCATACAACTCCGGTCACAAGTTTCGGGAATATGACACATGTTAATTTACCGATGCAAAGTATACTTACATCAAGTTTTCCCCGTGGCGATAATTTTGACGGTGTTCGACAAGTGCAGATCGATGCATTTTTAAATAATCAACAAGCATCATTGCCACCATGAGACAGGCTTCTTTTAATCTGGTGAATTTTGAATTATTGATCAACTGAATTTTGATCGGAAATAAATAATATTAAATTTAAATGGAAAATAAGACAAATTAGTAATTAAGAAGCCTTCACCGAGCGCGGCCTGGGTCAATGGCTGCTCGAGCTCTATTGGTCAAAGTTAATAATAAGAATAAAATGTTGGGCGCCAATTGGTTTTATGGAAAACCAATAAACCATTAAACAATTCGAAGATTGTCCAAGATACGTCGATCAAAGCGGAAAATAGCGAAGAAACAAATAAGATTGGGTTCGATTTGGGTGACCCGAAAATTATGAAGTTGCAGAGCTACAAGAGTGGAAATCAGTGCAATTTTACTTACAGTTGGTCGATTAATATCTGGATCTCCAAACAAATGCAACGATGTCAATTTGGGTAGATGCAACCATTGAATCGTGAATTTATAGATAATTGATAATAGATCAGTAAAATAATAGTTAATTGGCACTTTTAATATTCAATATAATAGATTTATTAATATCAGAGTAAAGATTGAGGTGAAACGATAATTAAATAGAGTTTTACAAATAAATACGCGTAGCGTTCTTAATAGGATAAAAGAGTGGAAAACATGCCATTCGCAATGACGCCGGAACAACGAGTGATTGGCATCGCTTGTTGCGATCTCCGCGTGGCCCTCTTGGCCCTTCTTGATCGACAATTGGGCATATACGCCCTCTTCAACTCTTGACCAATACTTATCTATTATCGCAAGAGATGTCGAGGCAATCTCATTTGATCAACTCTAGACTTCTGTCTCAACCATTAGAACGAGAGGTGCATTCTGATAATGTGCAACAGGGCTATCAATCAATGGTTCCAGTTTCATCTTGCGAATTGCGCTCGATCAATGGTGTGCAGTGTTTCGTGCCTGTTTCGGCACCTGTTCTTTTGATTCCAGAAAATCGGTCTGGACGACAAGGTCATTCGCATTTAAATTTGGCGGCGTATGATCCTGTAAAGGCATGGAATTTGACGTTTTCAGGGAATAAAGATGAAGATGTGAAAATATTTCTAAAAGAGGTTAAGATTCATAAAGATGTTTGCAACATGGGGAATAACGATCTTTTTCGGGTTATGCCAGTTTTAGTGAGAGGCATCGCTATGAATTGGTGGCTTGAGCATCAGAACACGTTTCGTTTTTATGAAGAGTTTTGTCGAGCACTAATTCATCGGTTTTCGGATCCAGAAATGGATAAATGTCGAGTTGTTAGAGATATCGTCGTGCGTACTCAGGGCGATCAAGAAAAGGGTTTGGATTACGTCGATAATTTGAGACTTATGTGGAGTCTTTCTGGCGACGAGGATTTTTCAGAAGCAGCACGTTTAGACATCGCGTACTTCAATCTACGTAGCGAATACATTGAGATAATTTCTCGTCGTGATTTCAGAAGTTTTGATGAGCTTGGCGAATTGGTTCGAGATTTCGATCGAAGACGTAATTCGCGAAAATCGCAGTACCTCCTAAGGCTACTGAGTCTATTTACGGACAGTGTGCTTATGTTCCTCCAAACATTAGGCACAACTATCCAAATAGCGAGTCAATGGGTTATAGCGTCGATGCGGTCGACGTTTCAGCTGATTATGCCGGTGATTCGGACGATTCTGAGGATTCTAACGCACCGACCACCACATTAGAGAGGAAACGGAAAGTCGGCCAGGAAGATTACTGGTCTTAACGATGCGTAGAATGAAATTTCATTCTGTGGGTGGACGATTAACGCGGTTGATAAAGAAATTCACCAATGAATGGGGATTTCTTGAAATTCAAGTGCACTGAATATTTCGCGGCGTTATCGTTGATTGTCGACGTCCTGGAACGGTAAAAAAACCACCTGCTCCGCGTCCATAGCTCGTCGTAGAGGTACGGGTAGCTTCCAGAAAGTCAGTAACTGATCCCATACTGATTTATTATCCTTGGGGATCAAATTTTCGGGAAGAAGGATAATTTGACGTCACGATTTGATTTGTTTTTTTTGGTTTTTATTGGTTTTCGGTGATTGCACAGAATGAATAAAAAAAAAAATTTCGGTTTTGGATCCCGAATTTTGGTTTAAACGGATCGAGAAATGTTTTACGTCCTGATTGAGTCAAGAGTTGAAATGAAACAATTTTCAATTCGAAACTTGTTACATTCGCGCATTGACTTGCTGATAGCGATCGGATTGGTGAGTCGGTATGTTGTCTGTTAGATCAGGATACGTGAGATATTTTGAGATCTTAGCAGGTTTTGCTGATGATTGAATTTGGACAAGTGGTGGTCTGACGACTCGATTGCGGTCAGTTATATTGCTGTCGAATTTGACTGGGCGATTATAATGAATGATACCGTGGCAGATGATATCGACGTGTGGGATAATTATCGCGGCGAATCATATATCGTCGACTGCTAGAAACTTGACGAATTGATGATGACAGATGAATCGGAACGAGTCTTCTTAGACTTTGGGTCATTCGTTGATCGGTTTAATGGAAATGATTTCGGGAATTCCGGGTTTTCCGGGTGTGTTTAGTTACGCACAGATTACGATTTATCGTCATAGTTTTAACAAGAGGTCTTGGACCAGTTAATTTGGTTTGCGGATGATTTTCCGGCAATGTTTCGATTGCGGATTGCGTCTGTGTGTTTGGTTTCTGTTCCTCTGCCATATTTGTTGGTGATGGTTATGTTTGTGTTGGTTTATTTTGTGGCTCTCAAATAAATTTCGAGTTTCTTGGAAAATCTGTTAATGGTGGTTTATTGGCTAGGTTTGCCGAGAGTTTTTCACTGCTTCTGGTCTGGGGGGAGTTAGTTGTAACGCCATATTTGCGTTACAATTGTGTTATTTTTTTTTAGACCGGTATCGCGTTGAAAATTAATTTTTTTTTTATTATTATCCACCAGAACGGAGAGTCCGAGAAACGAGAAACGATAATTATTTGTTTTTGTTACTGATTTATTTGATTTCTTTCTGTCTTGAAATTCCCGCGCTTGCCGGAGTTTTTCTTCATGCCGGAAGGAGGCGCCTGCGGACGGACGAGTATCACAGAGAGCTGCTCCAGGAAGTTATCGACGCAGAAATTGGAAATCGATGGGAGGAGTTTTCCGTTGGACTCTCTATTCTAATTGGCGGAGAATTAAGGAAATCAACGACGTCTGGAATATCATAATTAATTCTATAATAATTGATTATGATAAAGATTAATCAAGATATCATCATGGAAAATTTTAACGGAATCTTTGACGTAAAATTATAAGATTTATTCTTTTATCATTTATTTAATTACCGGAATGAAAGCAAAACAATACCGGCGATAAAAGAAATCTTGAACGTCATTGGATGATTAATTATGGGAAGAGCCACCTGTGGTCTAATTTTCGACGCACGCCGGCGTCTTCCCTCACTTTCCGTTTTGGTGGCAAATTATACAGACGTGTTTTATTTTCGCTGTGCAATAAATTTCATCGTTGCAATACAGCAATTAATAACGTTGCAATTATCATATTGAGAAAACCCTTCACCGAGGATTTTGGAGATTTACCGGGGTTTGAAAGGAGAGCTGGAAATTTTGAGGCTAAGACAACAACACTCCGGTAAGCGTTTGTTTTATTCTCGGCAAAATAATTAGACATTTTTTTCGTTGTATTAGCGTCTCACGACGCCGGTAACCGTCATTAATGATTTTCCATGGCCAGTGGTATACGTTTCCTCTGTTTCGCAACAAGATGTTGCAGAATTTTGAAATAATTTTCAATTGATGCATCGCTGTCTCTGGTTGATGCCACTGTGGATAAAATAATGGCTGACCAGAATCGTAGATAAGGTATGAGGAAGTTTAGAAAATATTTGAGAAGATTTTCATCGTGATATGGATTCAAGGGGACTTCTTCACCCTGTGATATGCGCAATTGGCGGTTAGTTTCTGTTCGTTCATGAAAATTCTCGTGGATTTTTTTGAAATGGTGTCGAAATTCGGATTTTGATCTGGCTGTCTCATATCCACATTGCTTATCCTCTTGCTCTAAGTCATGATTGAGTTCCTCCGATGACCCTTCTACTATGATCGATTCTATGCTACCATGTTTTTTCCTCTTCAATCAATAATTGGATGATTCCGGAATCGTCTTCAATTTCAAATCCTTCTTCCGGCTCATTGTTACTCTCATCATCACTATCAGACCCACAGCTCGTTTCAACTCTATCTGCTTTGATAAATTCTTGCAAATATTCGTCCAATTCCGGAGTGTGATATTCAATCCCGAAAATGACCATGAACTTTTTCCATACTTTCACGAATGAATCCATATTACAACAATGAATCATCAAAGTGGATAAAATTTTTGCTATGGCCCGGTGTTCAAAATTAGTGAGGTATTTTCTTATTGTTTTAATGATGGTTTTAATGGTGTGTGATGAACAAATGTGTACTATCGTACAAGAGAGAGATTTCGAATTCGGATTTGATACGTAGCTGTAAACATCGTCCAAAAACTGTAATAATTTCGTACCATTTATGGCATCAATGATGAAGTGATCAGAGCTATACTGAAGTCGGTCTCTATTTTTCGGAAAACTGGAGGGGAACCTGGAGAAAGCTGCAGTACAGCATGATAATATTGAGAAAGAAAATGCGTGATTTGAGGGACATTGTGTTGTTCAGTTGTAAATTCTGCTATAGGCATCGGGCCGTATGTCGGTTCCTTCGATCCTAGGACAATTAACGCATAGTAATACACAGGTTTTTCATGCTCTTTCAAATTAGCGACAATTGTCCCCGTTGCATCCAAGAATACATTCCGCTGATCCTTCGGTAATGACAATAAACACACAATTTGACGCTCTGTCCATGCGAATTTGCCAAAGGCTCCGTGAAGATAGCCACAAATCAATCGACCAGGCCATTTTTCTCTGTAGACTTTTGCTAATTCTTCGAGATTAACAAGTGGATGTGGATGCAAATCTTTCTTCGTCTGATTTTCACTAGAGATTTTTTGCAGAATTTGTAATGTAGGTACACCTGTGTGATTACCGTTTTTCATTGCTGCAGGCGATGCATTCGAATAAACTTCAGCTGCCATTACGCAAGGACTCTTATTTTCCAATTGTCGTGCCAATTCACCTCGGATACCGTGAGAGAAGAGCCGTCGGTTGATATCATGAGGGTCATGCTTTATGTGCCCTAATCGGTAAACATTGACAGTTGTATCTGTACATATAGTATTGTTACTGGATCAATGACTTGAAATCGAAAAGACGTGCAAAGAATATTCTGGCAACTGGTATTGGCGTAAAAAGATCATTTTTTTTTATTGGTATAATTTTTTTTTTACTGCCGTTTTTTTCAGAATTTAAATGATAAAGATGCATGCTCAATGAACACGAATGATACTTTGGATGTTTTGAGAAATACGTGTAAAACACATGAGTCCAGTCCGGTTCTAATTTGTTTTTTTCATCTCCGCATATATTTTTTATCCAAAATTCCTTGGGAATAACAAAATCGTCGTCTTGAAAACATGGAGTTGTACGCGGTGAAAAGGATTTTAGCTTTCGCGGCACAGGATCTTTAGGAGATTCCTTCGAAAAAGTATCCACTACAGTACTAATGCGAACTTGATCAATGGTAGGGAATGACTTGCTTTTCGTTACATTTTTCGAGTGTATATTGACAAAATTCTGAAAGTTTTCTTCAGACTCGTCCAAAACGTATGACGATTTATTATCTAATGAATTTGTAGTTATATCTTCCGCATTATTGAGATTACAGTCATGTGAGGAATTGACTGCATTATTATCAAAAAATGGAATCTCATCAATTTCATGGTTATATTCGGTATTAATACTGTCTGTATCATCATCATCGAGGGTGAAATAATCATGTGAAATTGCTGCATTGTTTTTTTGGCCACATCCATCCCTTCGTCTATCTTTTCTTCTTCATCTTCGTGACTTCTATCTCTTTCTTCATTTTGAGTGGAACATCCTCCTTCGATTTCCGTTTCTGTTCGAACTTCTTCATCTTCTCCGGGATTGTCATCATTTTTATTCGTAGAGTCGGTATCTACATTATTTTCCTCAAGTCCTATATTTTCGTCGGAATTTTCACTGTCTGCAGCTTCATTTTCTGCTGCATGATTATCGGATTCGGCTCTTCTTCTTTCAATAAGGTTTTCGAAATTTTCTCGCACTTGTTCTTTATGCTTTCGGAAAATATGATAACAGCTACGGACATATTTTCTTAGAGCTCAATTGTCTTTAAATTTGAGAATGTGTTGATATACGCCCATCCAAATGCAATGCCCTGGAGTATGTGATTTAACCTCCGGCAAAATTTCAATGGCCTTGAACGATCTATTTGGAAAATGATGCACTAGAGCTATCGCCACACTTTCCGCATTGATAGCCATGCTCAAGCTTGATCCAATTTTTTAAAATCATTAACTAAATGAAACAATCATTAACTGAATGGTCCAGGTGGAGAAGAACGAAGAACGGCAGAATGCGATTTGAACGATTTCCCCTCAAATCATTCCTCTAAAACTGTTGGGATTTGACTATCACAGCTATCCATAGTACTCAACACTATCACATTATGTACTACATACTACATATACTACATGCTACATACTATATTTTTCGTCTACATATCACTACATTACCTATCCAACTCCCAATGAATAACACGGTTTTTCGTGGTTTTCCTCTTCGAAGCCATGACTGGAATGGGCTACTGCATCTTCAGAATGGGATGATCGAAATATTCGTGGTGTTGTCATTTTCTTGTGCTGATGAATCAATGTTTGTGGCCAGTAGAAAAAACCGGATAGCTCCCTCCCCACTGGAAAGCTTCTATTTACTTTCTCCTTTAATTTATCGTGAGAACTTCTTCCAAAAAGACTTCTCGCGAATAACTAGCGAAGAAAATCTGAGTCTTACTATCAAATATTTGATTTTTACGGAATGATATTTCATCACCATTCTATTGAAAAAAACAAGAAAATTGACACTTACCAGAGAGCAAATACATAATGAAATCCGACTGCTTGATGTGGACTATAAAAACCGCTATGCATGGATGACAATGTTTTTTTCGTTGTTCCACTCATTTATCACAAAATATCGTGAGAGATGATGCACTTGCCAGGACGATTTCGAGTCCAATGGAGACACACTCTGCGCGGCACGAGCGTCTCCCACGAATAGGAGGAGAAAAATTGTTCGGAAATATTGAAGAAATTCATTGGCAAGAGAAAAAATATTCGGACTAGTGTGAAAAAACTTAACACTAGTTTGTGTTAGGACTAGTCCTTCCACTAGTCAAAATCCGTTAACCGCGACCAATAAGGAAAGTGTCAGACTCTCCGTCTCTTGTTTCTTTCTTCATTTCCCTGTAGAGTGGCGCTTTCTTTCTATTGTTTGGAATTTTACGATTTCTGTTTTAAGGAGAGGGTCACAACGTATTTAATTCCAAGAACCGATTGTTTTTTTTCCAGACGTTGTGAATATTTTCATTTGAGAAATTATATTTTTCACCATAGTGGACTTTAGTGGCAACATATCGCGTAGAATTATGACAAAAGGGGAGCGAGGAAGATTGGCTCATTAGTACGCGTCTCATGCGTTTCCTTTCAGATGATGCCAAGAAAATACATCAGTTTTCAATGGGCATGAGATATTCTACACATCCCTTAAGGAAAATATCGCATGTCGATTCACTCGTCAATTGAATGATTTACATTCATAAGTGAATCATGAATTGCGATACCAAAATTTTCTAGGTAATCGAGACTATTGAGGAAATATTGATAAGTCTCCAATGCGTAGCCTGTCCTTATTAATCTATTTTTGTTCTACAGAAAAGAATCCTTTGATTTTCTCGCGTTAAATTGGAGAAATTCTTGGGGAAATATAGACAGTTGGGTCCCCCACTGAAATCCAATTCTATTATATTCTAGACATATCAGGAAAGATTCATAGCAATTCTCCAATGTTCAGGGCTATGTTAATTGAATTCGCATGCCCGGAACCCTTCTTTTTCCCACGTTGAATTGAAAATCGTTCTCCCATCAAATGGAGCAATCACGTCCTCTGCTGAAATTCAATCCATTGATGTTCCAAATATATCACTAAAGGTGCATGAGCATTTTCAAGCGTCGAGAGCCACGTAGGTTGAGTTCCCGTGGTCGAGATGCTCGAGTCTTCTGCCTTTAATTGGAAATCATCAGAAAACAAGCAGAAGCGTTATATCCTTGGCGTTATTCGCAAGCCCCAGTCCTTGTGCGACATTCAATATTTTGCCAATTCGATTGGCAAAATGCTTCCGAATGGAATTTTTATATAAATTATCCATGAGATTACAATTCATATTTTCCATTATTCTAAATGCAGTAACGAAATTTGGTTTCACAACAATTGTCATAAGTGGACATTTGCACGAAGTAAATTCGCTTGTAAGGACAAATTTAATTATGGTTCGATCTTTGGTGAACTTTATTTATTCATGTTTACCACAAAAAAAAAACAAATTTTCAATCATAAATGGAAGATCCTACGACAGATCTGAAAAATTGAAGTTCGAGTTCCAAATAGGATTTCTATTTTTTCTGAATGTCGTCAGAATGAAAAGGTACCTCTTGTAGAAATCTTGTAGAAAAAATTGTCTTCTTTCGAATGGTGAAATAAAAAATAGTAGTGTTTCTAGGGAGAAAGCTAAGAAAAACCGTGATTTCTGAAAAAACTAATTTATCGAACATCCTTACAAGAGACTTCTTCTAAAAAATCTGAAATTCTCACCATTCGTGGGGCTCATTGAGATGAATCTTTTAAGCTGAACTTGGATGTAATCGCTTGGATAGTTTTGGAGATAACCTCTTTTCATAAAATGGTTTTTGGACAATATCTCAGAAACTACTGGAGTGATTTTGCCCAATTTCAATACCAAACTTTTCACTCATTAGATGCACAAACTGGCAAAATTTGAAGTCTCTAACTCGAATAGTTTTTGAGCTAGCGTGTATAGTAAATTCAGGATAAAAAACACTGTAATTGAAATTATCTGCAAACGAAAAATCTGAGCAAAATTTACCCGGAGTGAAAAGTGTGAGTTCAAATGAGATCTATTTCATCGCTGAGAGTGGGGGCTGTGAATTAATTTTTCGCGGAGAAACGTCTAAAAAACGATTTTTCGAAAATTTGAATTTTCTGGAAAAGTACTCAACCGATTTCGCTGAAATTTCACTGACAGCAATTTGCACGGGGAGAGAAAATACTGTTAAATTTTCGGCTCACCAAGTATTACCGTTGCTGAGCAATGAGCCGATATCTGTCACACATACACACACGCACACACACACACATACAGACATTTTTTAAAAATGTCATTTCTCGACGTTTTGGATCATTCTGACAATGAGTCATATTCCGATGAGATCTCAAAATCGAAAAAAATCGCGTTCACAATGCTTCTATTCGGAAGCAAAAATAGAGGCAATCACGCATACCGCTAAAATAATTTTCTCTGACATCTGAGATGGAGCAGCGAAGGTGCATAAAAGTTTCTATATGTCTATGGTTATGTGAATTAAATTCACGATGCCAAGACACTGGATTCTCTTGCGTATAAATGGAAACCATTTTTACAAAATATGAATAATTGCGTCGCCCGCTCAAATTTCATTCTCAAATATTCGAGTTAGATCAGAGAACACACATGAAAATTTGCGAATTTCTACGCCTTTGTGATTGAATTTACGGGTTGGAGACAATGAGATTCCACATGTTTATCTGAAAATATATTCTTAGGAAATCGGAGCAATTGCGTCTACTGGAATGTAATTCTCTGATATTCTAAACATAGAAAAATCGCAAGAAAAATTCGAAATTGCTCAGGATGATAAAAATGAATTTTCGGTAATTGGCTACTCGTACTCTGCCAAAATATTGACAAATTTGAATTATTTTACCAATTTTTTTGAATCGTATTGGTGTGTTTTGATGTAGCAGAGATCAGTAGCAAGATTTCAAGGCGAGCAGACACAATCCTAATTAAATTTTTTACCTAAAACAACTAACTTTTTTTGGAAGTCACTAACCAATTAAACCAAAAAAAAAACAATAAATGAAAATTGAGATTATCACCACGTTTGGCGTAACCCAAGGCCACGACGAGGACGTAGTGGTGCATAGGCCTCGAAAAGGAACCTATCACGACCCATCCTATAAACGACACTCGGGATTTTAGATGAAGAATATATTGACAAAAACCTCCGCCCACCTTCATTGGGCATAAAAATTTAATTTTTATATTACACGGAAACAAGTACTTCATGCACATAGTGCTTTTTTAATTGTACCTTTTCCTTCTTTTGTCAATAATTTGTACACTTCGCGTGGAACAATTTCAATTTGAAGTATCAATCAAAAATAGAAACGAAAACAGAAAAAAAGACGAAAAAAAACCTCAATAAATTTAATACGGATTAAATGAAACTTCAAAATACTCATCTGAAAACTGGATTTTCCAAAAAAAAACAAAATGCAGTGGTGGCAACTAGCTCTTAAAACAAAACCCACAGTTTTGGTGTTTCACCACAGAAGACCCGAATGATACTGGTCTAGAAAAGGCTCATTTGGTTGAATTACCAAATTTACCATTTTCTCGAGACCATTGGTCTCTGTTTATCATTGTGTTTTCACACCAACTGTCTTTGTCAGGAAGAAATTGACAGTTTCGTACCTGCCTCACCTCTCACCCCGCCGCCCAACTCATGCTCAATCAAAACATCAAACTCTACTCTATTGAATTTATTATTTTGTATCCAAATTACTGTGAAATAGAATTTATTAACGTTTGAATAATGTATTCATTGAGTTGTTGAACACAATGAATTAATTCAAGTTTTTCAGCTCGAAATCGACAACCCAAATTATTTTGCAAAAAATTTAAAAAATGACATTTACTCGAAACCGAACTTGATGCGAACCTAGAATAGGCGCAACAAGCAAGGCGGAAGAAAAAAATTTGAAATAAAACATTGAAAACACCAATTTTCAGTTGGCAGAGCTATAGTATCCAATTACCGAATTTTCTATCAAATATACCTCTATCACAAGATGAGAATAATTGCACTCCCACTTGAACCGATTTCTCTCATATTAGAGATGAATCAGTGGTAGCGCATCAAATTTATTGGATATATAGCCTCATGCAAATTGAATTTACAGGGCCGGAATACTTAATTCCAACGCATTTAATTAAGAATGATGATGAAAACAATGGTAATCATTGCGTTCCCCGCGCAGAATGGATTAATGACTTAGCGTCCCCAGTTCAAAATTAATTTTCCAAGATTCTAAACGATTCAGGAAGCTCCCATAAATATTTCCAAATGTTTTCGGCCATGAAAAAGCAATTCTCAAGGCCCAGATTCTTGACGCGATGATACTGCATGACTAATTAATGAAATAAAAATTAATGATTTAATGTCCCTAATCTAAAATCCATTTTCCCAGATCCTGAACGATTCAGAGAACTGAAATAAATAATTCCAAATATGTGTGGCCATGCAAAAGCAATTCTCAAGGACTGGATACTCGACGCGACCATACTCCGTAGCTAATTAATCAAATAAAAATGAATGATTTAGCATCCCCGATTCAGAATTAATTTTTTTAGAATCTGAACGATTCAGAGAGCTCAAATAAATATTTTCAAATATTTGTGGCCACGCAAAAGCAATTCTCAAGGCCCACATACTCAACGCGACCATACTTCGTGACTAATTAATCGAATAAAAATTGATGATTTAGCGTTCCCAGTTCAAAATTAATTTTCCTAGATCCTAAACGATTCAGAGAGTAGAAGTAAATAATTTCAAATATTTGTGGCCATGCAAAAGCAACTCTCAAGGCCCAGATACTTGACGCGACGATACTGCATGACTAATTGATGGAATAAAAATTAATGATTTAGTGTCCCTAATCTAAAATTCATTTTTCCAGATCCTGAACGATTCAGAGAACAGAAATGAATAATTTCAAATATTTGTGGCCATGCGAAAGCAATTCTCAAGGCCCAGATACTCGACGCTACCATACTTCGTGACTGATTAATCTGTAACGTCCAAGTGTTGGGGGAAAATTACAATTGAATTAGGAATTCAATCGAATGATAATGATTGGCCCCGAACACTGAGGAGTACGTAGAGATGCGACTCAGCCTCCGTTTTTGCCCTCACCTTTCGGCGAATAGACTGGATTGGAGTAATGCGGGAATGATTCCCGTCACAGTTGAATGAATGGAAAAGAATTCAGTTTTTATTTTAACTGGCCAAACTGGCCTATATTTCAAAATCAAATTATTTTTTTATAAATTCAGTAAATAGGGTTTTGCAGACTCACTCCCTTTGTAGTTATCATTATTAAAGAGATTCAAAATCTTACTTGAGATTCAATTGACAGATTCGCTTACAATTTCACTTGAAAAATATTTTACATTATTTATTTGACAATTCAACTTAGAAAACCAGTGAACTCTTGATTCTACTTATTGTTCTCTTTCTTTTTCTTACGCTTTCTCATTTTGAGAATGTGATCTCAACTAGCTCTCGACAGACTGACTGCTAACTCCCGACTTGTTAACTCCCGACTTGTTAACTCCCGACTTATGACAAAAACAGAATATTCCGTGGGTTTTAAAGGGTTTCGAGGAGGCGTTTCCCTAATTTTCCAACGGTCTCAGGGACCAATGCTTCGGGATCACTCCATCCCTTCCACATAGACTTATTTCAACTATTCTATATGTGGGTCTATTCTATTGGCTGTTTCGGGAATGTCCATCATTCCCTCCACAATTGATTCAATTTCAACGGCTTCAGCTTGGTTCTTCTAACATAAATTACTCTTGGTTGACATTTTCTAGATTACCTGGAAGTCCTGTAGCCCATCACTTTTCAGAAACGTAAACAGCTAACGTACTTTTCACTTCGGTTTTATTGCTATTTTATTGTTCTAAAATTGAACGAGTGACAAGGCGAGGGGGCCTCACCTGCAAACACCATCTGTTACTCTCACCTGTATTGTGTTTACAAACTTCTTAGGTATTAGGGATTCTCTCTAAAATATGTGATGTAATGTGGTACCGTACAATACTCGTTCCCTTACAATTTTAATGTCCTTCATAATCTCCTTTAGAAAAGGCCTGTGTATTAAACTCTCATCTACTCTCATTAGTTGTTTGAATGAGTTTAAAGAAATGAAAATGATTAAATTAACAGACGGACCTCACAAATCGAATAAAAATTAATGATTTAGCATCGCCAGTTCAGAATTATTTTTTTTAGAATCTGCACGATTCAGAGAGCTCAAATAAATATTTTCAAATATTTGTGGCCATGCAAAACCAGTTCTCAAGGCCCAGATACTCGACGCGACCATACTTCGTGACTAATCAATCAAATGAAAATTAATGATTTAGCATCCCCGATTCAGAATTAAGTTTTTAGGAATCTGCACGATTCAGAGAACTCTAATAAATACTTTTAAATATTTCTGGCCATGCAAGAGCAACTCTCAAGGCCCAGATACTTGACGCGACCATACTTCGTGACTAATTAATCGAATAAAAATTAATGATTCAACGTCCCTACCTCAAAATTAATTTTCCAAGATTCTAAACGATTCAGGGAGCTCCCATAAATATTTCCAAATATTTTTGGCCATGCAACAGCAATTCTCAAGACCCAGATACCTGACGCGACCATACTTCGTGACTAATTGATTGAATAAAAATTAATGATTTAGCATCCCCAATTCAAAATTGATTTTTTGGTTATGGCATAGCACAATATAAATGTCTTATACACAGTTTATTATGCAAAATAATCGATAATTTTCGCTCGTTGCTTCATCCCACACACCGCGTTCCCTCTCCTTCAACAAGTCAAAACATTGAAATAAATGGATGATTTCAGACTCTATTTTTTCTGTGATAATTATAATCTCAAACTATTATGAATTTGTTGTGAATGTATACGTTATAAATTATGAAAATTGATAGCAAAAATTTGAATTCTTGAAAAAATTCATGAAAAAACTGATTTTTTTAAAAAGGGCACCTGTGCTCTACAAAAGCCGATTTTTTTAGAATCTGAACGATTCAGAGAACTGAAATGAATATTTTCAAATATTTCTGGCCATGCAAGAGTAATTCTCAACGCCCAGATACTTGACGCGACCATACTTCGTGACTAATTAATCGAATAAAAATTAATGATTCAACGTTCTCAACTCATAATTTATTTTCCAAGATTCTCAACGATTCAGGGAGCTTCCATAAATATTTTCAAATATTTTCAAATATTTTCGGCCATGCAACAGCAATTCTCAAGGCCCAAACACTCGACGCGACCATACTTCGTGACTAATTAATCGAATAAAAATTGATGATTTAGCGTCCCCAGTTCAAAATTAATTTTCCAAGATTCTGAACGATTCGGAGAACAGATAAAAAGTAATTTTAAATATTTGTGGCCATGCAAAAGCAATTCTCAAGGCCCAGATACTCGACACGACCATATTTCGTGACTAATTAATCAAATAAAAATTAATTATTTAGTATCCCCGATTCAGAATTAAGTTTTTTAGAATCTGCACGATTCAGAGAGCTCAAATGATCATTTTCAAATATTTCTGGCCATGCAAGAGCAATTCTCAAGGCCCAGATACTTGACGCGACCATACTGCATGACTGACTAATGGAATAAAAATTGATGATTTAGTGTCCCTAATCTAAAATTCATTTTTCCAGATCCTGAATGATTCAGAGAACAGAAATAAATATTTTCAAATATTTCTGGCCATACAAAAGCAATTCTCAAAGCCCAGATACTCGACGTGACCATACTTCGTGACTAATTAATCAAATGAAAATTAATGATTTAGCATCCCCGATTCAGAATTAAGTTTTTTAGAATCTGCACGATTCAGACAACTCTAATAAATATTTTTAAATATTTCTGGCCATACAAGAGCAATTCTCAAGGCCCAGATACTTGACGCGACCATACTTCGTGACTAATTAATCGAATAAAAATTAATGATTCAACGTCCCCAACTCAAAATTAATTTTCTCAGATTCTAAACGATTCAGGGAACTCCCATAAATATTTCCAAATATTTTCGGCCACGCAATAGCAATTCTCAAGATCCAGATACTTGACGCGACCATATTTCGTGGCTAATTAATCGAATAAAAATTAATGATTTAGCGTTCCCAGTTCAAAATCAATTTTCCAAGATTCTAAACGATTCAGAGAACAGAAGTGAATAATTTCAAATATTTGTAGCTATGCAAAAGCAACTCTCAAGGCACAGATACTTGACGCGACCATACTTCGTGACTAATTAATCGAATACAATTTAATGATTGAGAATCCCCAGTTCAGAATTAATTTTTTTAGAATCCGCACAATTTAGGGAACTCCAATAAATATTTTCAAATATTTCTGGCCGTGCAAGAGCAATTCTCAAGGCCCAGATACTTGACGCGACCATACTTCGTGACTAATTTATCGAATAAAACTTAATGATTTAGCGTCACCAGTTAAAAATTGATTTTCTAAGATTCTAAACGATTCAGGTAGCTCCCATAAATATTTTCAAATATCCGTGGCCATGCAAAAGCAATTCGCAATGCCCAGATACTTGACGGGCTCGTAGCTCACGACTAAATAATTGAATAAAAAATCATAATGTTGCATTTCCAGCTCAAAATTAATTCTTTGTGAATGTGGATGGTTCAAGAAGCTCACATGAAAATTATCAAGTACCTAAAATCATGCGAATATCATTTATAAGTTTCTAACCATAGGCGCCCCCGTAGTTCGCATCTGATTGATTGAATAAACATTAATAATTATCGCTTCCCTGGCTCAAAATTCATTTTCTTAGAATCTGAACATTTCAAACAGCTTCAATAAAAATTCCATAATATCTCCGGCTATGCACCTGCCATTCAAAAGGCTGAGATATTTTACATTTCCGGATTTCGTGACTAATGAATTAAAATAATCGTCACTATCGCCTCTCCAATGAAAATTAATATTTTGAGAACCTCAACGTGCCAGAGAGCTGAAATTTTTCCTTCAATTATTCATTAATTACCCAATAAAAATTCCTTCCCCCCCCCCTCCAGTTTTGTAATGTACAGCGCTACCATTCCACTCAACGCAAAGCCAGGGCCGTATCCAAATCCAAAACAGAAGGAGTCCCCCCACTACAGCTTTGCGTTGAGCGGTACACTTTCACCCAAAAGTTTGGGCGTAGCGGCGATCGTCCTGTTGGGATTTTCCTGCCAGTTGCAGCGTCATCAATTCAAGAATTCCCAAAATTTCGTGAATGTGTATTATCATCAGAACGATTTTGGAATACCAGCCGAATGGCATTTTTTTGCTACTGCCCATGGAAAAGGACCTTGTGATGGTATTTGTGGTACGATAAAGAGAGCGGCTGCAAGAGCAAGTCTCCAATTGTCAGTAGACAAACAAATAACAACACCTCATGAGTTGTTTGAGTGGGCTTCATCGCCAAAGAATCTCGCCAATATAATTGAAGTTTTTATCAGTGGAAACGTACAACAAAGCTGCTAGTGACTTAATTGACCGATTCAAGAAAACAAAAACCGTTGCATAAACTCAGCAGCTGCATAGTGTCATACCAGGCGATGATGGGTGTTTGTACGTAAGAAATTATTCGAATTCAGAAAAATTTACTGTTTTTCAATTATTCAAAAGACAAAAAAAATGCAGATAAATCAATAATAATATTCATTTTGAAAATTAAACAGCGATGCATAATTATTTCGTTTCAATCATTATTGTCGATACATTGTAACTAAGATCGTTCAACAGGGATGATCCCTGAAAAATATTCACATTTATATCAACTTCAATCTAATTCAATGTGAAAATCTAGTAATAAAAATTTTGTAAATAGAAAAATTAATAGAACGAAAAGTCGGCCCATCACGTGCAGTGCGGGAAAAGATTCAGAATGAGCCAAAATTTGACATAAAAAAAATAAAAAATACCAGACTTCAAAAATTTCGCAGTTTTTTCAAAAAAAAATTGTCATAGTATTTCACTTGGAAAATTTTTTGAATATTTTTTTCTGAAAACTACGTTCAAAAACGAAAAATTTCAAAAAAAGGTCCCAAAAGCTTGATTTTTGAAGAAGTTAGGGCTATTTGAAAATAAAAAGAACCATTTTCTTCAACAATCTGTAACTTTTTTTGGGGTGGATCAAAAAAAAAGAGGGTGCGTAGAAAGCTACGCGTCAGAAGTGAAACTTCCTTCACAGAGTGGGAATTCAGATCATTAAGTTCATGCAATTTATTTCTCAACATCACGGATTCGTTTGAAATATTGGCAATCCAAATTTTATTATTTATCGTGGTATAAATACAAAGTATGGTAATGAGATTTAATTAAATATCGGTTCAAACGTATTCTAGAAAAGATACAATAGGTTTGTGAAAACTAAAATGGGAAATAAATATTTTAGAGTGAAGATTTCCAATATATCTCGAAAATATTGCATCAATCGTAGTTCCTGATCTGGTTGTCGCTTCAGTGGGGTTATTGTTGATCTCCAATTTAAGTTTATCATGTAAAAGCTCAATTAAAGGTTGAGCTTCTTCTGATGCGAAATTCGTATTGAAATCTCCTCCAAGAATCATGGGAATTTTCTCCAAATCCTCTCCCAAAATTGCAGCACCCTCGACAGTATATGCTAGTAGCGCGCGGAGGATGAATTTCCCAATTTGGGTTATGGAATGATTGGGAGAAATATATATAACCACTAGGATTATTTTCTGCTCATTTTCGAGAATACATTCAGCTGAACATATTTCACCGATTGCTGATTCTTGCATGGATATGTGATTAGTTTGCCCAAACGTAATATCAATGTGGGGAGTAACTGCATGTACTGTGTCATTTGAATTATGGTACAAAGCAACACCAGCAGCCCTAGCATTAGGTCTTTTGATATGTGCTATGCAAGTAAAATTCGGAATATCCAGATGTTCTTCATTTTTCAACCAGGTTTCAGTCAGCATTAAAATATTTGACTGTTGTATAACTTTGTCTGTTAAATCTGCAGCATGGGCATCTAAGCTCTGGCAGTTGTAGATAGTCATGGATAATCCTCTTTTGTTGGTGATAAAATCCACAATTTCTGATTCTATCGTCTTCAATCGATTGAGTGAAAGTCTACGGAATTCTTACTGTGAGCTGACTATTGATGTTGCTGTTCTTCGACCGTGGTAGAATCGGGTATCGTTATTGGCGGTGACGCTATACAGTCCCTGAATACTTGTCACTCTGGAGAGAGCCACATACAGCAATTGCAGAGAGTGTCTCTTATCATATTCGTACACTATCTCACTGAAAGTTCCTCCTTGTGCTTTGTGGATGGTCATGGCACAGGCAGATATCAGTGGGAAATGATTCCGTTTGGCAATAATCGTTTTATTATTGTTGAGGGTGATGGTTGATGTTCGGCGCCCTATCGGTACTGCAGAACGACTAAGATTATTCGCCTGTATGTAAGCAGCAGCTTTTTTCCTTATTTTTGCACCAGTTTTCGGGGAACCTGGAAATTCCAGCCACACGCGCGTTACTTCGCCATCAGCATCACACTCTATATGATGTAACTTTCCCACGGCTCCATTTGCCAAACCATCTGACACATCGATGTTGGTTGTGATGATATAGTATTTATTCAGCACTAAAGTTAATTCGTACGGCAATCCCCCAGTGTCGATGGTAGACATTTTATGGAGTTTTTGACGTACAAAAACTTGTTGCTCTGTATTATGACAGCCTGAATAGATGTCTTTCGCTACAGAAACTATTTTGTTCTCCTCTGCATTCAGAATGGACTGATTGTACTCATTCACAGAATTATTGGTGAGAAAGAGCCGAATACCATTTGGGCATAGTCGATTTGCTTCTTCTTTGGTGAAAAATCTGGATTCTATCATCTGCAACTCAGTATCTTCCAATACGATGCCATTACCAATTTTTGTAAGAATTGAAGAAAACGTCTGGTTTGCTTGTCGCATGACTTCATCTAGTTCGTGGAATTTTAGATCACGCCATAACATAGGACCTGCGATTCTCATCAGTTCATAGAATTGATTATTGGGCATTAAATTCTCGCGGCGTTTAGCAATAGCACCGAGTTTATTCAGGGTTGCTAGTCTCATATCGCTGTTTATATCTGCATTTTCATTGTTGTACAATTGTTCAAATGGATTGGGCTCAGGATATCTATTGACAACGTCTTGTATTTCATTTTCATCGTCAGGAGGTCCATCTTCGCGGCATAATTCTTTGCAAATTTCGATGGTCTTGGCGATATCCAAACTCGACTGGAATTCTCTGTGGGATTCTAAGATCATCTGTTCATGTTCTTCATATTTTTCGATGAATCTCATTTCTGCCAGGATTTCCGTTTCTTCATCCCTGAAAGGAATATGAAGGGTTACCATTTCTCGTCGATATTCGTTGTAATCAGTTGCCATGTCGTAATTACGATACCGAATTATGCGTGGTTCTTTACGTTCTGTGTAATTTCCCTCAGAAGAACTGGTGTATTTAGCAACAAACTGAGCTAAACTGATATTTTCCAGATGTTCTGGTCGCTTCTCGTACTTGTCAAACCAGTTTTCTTTCCAAATTTCTGTCGAATCATCATCACAGCCCATTTCTTCTAACTGCTTCCGTGTCTTTTTGATCCTTTGACGTTCAATGGGCCAGACTGTAGGGATGTAGACAATCACCACAGAACTCTTGGACATCGGTTCTCGCAACAAGTACCATGCAGCTTCTTGACTGGTTAATTCTACGGTGTTCAGCAGATCAACACTCATTTTCCTTGTTAGTTCGATAATATCGAACTCTGGGTGCTCATCCATAATTTCAATTATTTTCCGTTGTAGATTACTTATGCCCCGGTTCGTCTTATTAACGTATTCTACAACATAAGCAGCACACGAATATTCTTCTGTGATAAACTGAATGTCCGTATTTGATTTGAGCACATTGAAAATGAATGGATTGAAGGGATTATTCCATTTCTCACAGGGTTCTCGTTTCAAGAAAACTCTTGGACGAGTTATACCAGCTCGGAGTATATTCGAATAATCTTCATCTGAAGTAATTTCATTTTCCTCGTAGAAAGTTTCCATATCGACGTACTCATTATTCTCTAAGTTGATTCTGATATTTTTGTATCGTTGCAAATATCTTGAAAATCCTGGATCAGTTTTTTGCATTGGAGTTAGTATTGTGGTGGCTCGACTTGGCATAAAAGGTGCTTCAAATCTACATTTTTGTGGAGCATTAGCGACTACTTTTTTAAAACATGTAAATGTATGTTTGTGGGTTTGTAACTTGATATTTCCTGATGCTTCAGCTGGTGAGATTGAAACCAGTTGATCAATCAAAGAAATAGCATCATGTTTGTTTGCTCCCAATGGATCTTCTAGAGCATTGTCGATCCATAGAAGAATGTGGGCGTGTGGGCTACCACGATGCTGGAATTCAATGCGTTTGAAATAGTGTTTCACATAATATTGTCCAAACGGACTATTCTTTTTTGATTGTAAAATTGTCATCAACACATTTACTAATTTATTAAAATGAATAGCGCATGTAACGGCATCTTCATTAATGAGGGTGCTTTTGTCAATAAAATTCATGTGAGAAATTTCTTCTGCTGAAATTTCACGACCATTGTTTCTCAGTTTAAACAAAGTTTTCATCAAGTCATCCCAACCAATTTCATTTGCACTAAGTGTTAAGAACATGGTAGGCTTTCCCAGTTGCCTGATCATGGCAAACAGATCTCGTTTTCGTTCCGCCCAATACCAAGTAGAATTGGGAATTGAGCGTAGGAATGCTAGATTGCTTTCAATGCAATTATTGACGTAACCTTCCGATTCAATTTGTTGACGAGTAATATTAGTGTTTTTACCAACGTGTTTGAATGCCACGGTGAGACTATCTCGAACTCTCAATCGCATGATTTTCATTGCCATGTAGAGTAAGTGTTGCGGAGTTACTCCACGTCGGTCGGAGCGTCGCAGCTCACTTGTTGCCATCATGAATGGTGTTACTCGTACATTCTCTCTGAAGTTGCGAAAATCTCCCAAATATATGGCAGGAAAAGAGAGCTCTTCAGCATGTTCATCAAAAAGCAGACTCCGAGGAACCTCCATCTCTCCTGGTGCGATCCTTAGATATTTCTCTTCATTCCATAATAGAGTATGCTGCTGAGCAGTGAGGCTGTCTTCAATTGGAATATCTTCACTTATTTCTTCTCTGGAGCTTTCATTATCATTATCATCTTCAGAGAAAAAATTGTTATCGATGTTGATGTTGTATAGCCTGTAAAGAGGCCTTGGTACTAAATACTGCAACCAAGCTTTGATAATCCTCTTATTGACTAAACCAATCAGATAACTGAATTTATGAATTTTTTTTTCTTTATGTGCACGGTGATGCAGTGATCATCACCCACACTTCTCGGCAAACAATTGACCATAGTGTTGACTGATACAGGAACATTAATTACTTGCCCATAAATCCCATATTGACCATACACATGACGTAATCGCCTGATTTGCATGAACGGTAGTCTTGGTGAGATGAGTCTTTCTGAAATAAGATCCAGAGGCGGCAGATGTCTAGGCTGTTCCGGATATTTGAAACCATTATATGTTGCAAAAGTTGGAATTGCACTTTTTCGAAGAGACTGTCTGCAGGTAAAACATGCTTGAATCTCATCTCTGCTTTTCTCTGGTACGATAGTTCTCAATATTTCGTCATGTTCTGCTGAAGGCATTTTCAAATCATCTTTGAACCAAAGTCTATCACAAATATCGCATGCGTAGCCGAATAAATTTTTCGAGAACTTTTTGTCAAAATCTTTATGGGCATCCTTATGTTGTAAATAATTTTTATAAGGCACAATGGATTCGTTTGCATTTGTTAAATTATTGGCAGCCCTTATTGAATCACTACCATCTGTCAGTAATGTATCAAACTCATTATTTTGATGGAGTAATTCATTGAGAATAGTGTGAGAGGGCTGATCATTTGTTCTTGGCACATGAATATTTGACGATTGATCACTACCTGCGCGGGCTGCCTTTTTCCGCGCCCGATAATCTCGGGACCGTTCTGCTGCTGTTTTTGGAATTCTAGGAAGTGCATTACTAGTTGATGTTATAGCACAATCATCAGCATGAATCACAGTCTTCGATGCAGCTTGAGTGACGTTAAGATTTGATGCTTTTTTCCGTGCTCGAAATTCGCGGCTTCGCTCTGTTGCAGTTTTCGCCACGTGTGATGTCCCACATTGGTTTATAAGAGGAATTAAATTACTTGTTGATGGCACAGGAGAATCAAAGGTATTAATTGTAGCATTTACAACCACTTGAGCAACGTTATTCAATGTTTTCCCCTCCACCTGATGTTCTTGAACACGTACCACAGCAGTGTTATTCACTGATTCAGATTTTCTAGCTTTTTTATATATTAAACCACTCTCCTGTTCTTCACTATTTTCCGTCACTTCTCGGACTCGTTTTTTCGGCATGATTGAATTTATAAAGTACAGTACACCGAAATATAATCACAGATAATCACGAAAATTCCACACACAACAACAAACTGTTACTAACTCCCATAACCTTACCATACTACAGTCGTCCCAGCCAAAGAAGAATTCTCCGAAGTCGACCCGAAGCTAAAATTTACATGCGGTAGCGTAGGAGCCGAATATTTCCGAGGATCCTCCTTTGGCTAGTACGACTGTAAGGCACGCTACGATGACCAAAGAGACATCTGCTGGGGGAGCTCAGCGATATACGTTGGGACTCTCTCTCTCTCTCTCTCTCTCTCTACTCCAATATTACACTACTACAATAACTGAACCCACACCGATTGACGCCTACGTCACTTCCGTTGCATTCGGAGTGAGTCATCCGTGACGCTAAGTTAAATTTTACCCCAGTGCGCCTAAAGAAGTTTCACTTCAAAAATTTGAAAAAATTCTGAGAAACGTTTTTTGTAAGGTCGAAAGTGACGAAAAATTGCCAGCCGAATCAAGATAGGTCGGGTTCAAAAGTGGTCGATTTGACGCGGAATGCCCAATATATATAAGCCTCAGCGCATGGACAAGCTACAACACAAGGGTAAAGAACGGCGCTCCCCACCAGCCACCTAGTTGCGCCAGAGACTCATGGCGCATTCCCACTTATTGCACTCCCACCCTACGGGCTCAAGCCGCCGAATTGTCCATATACCTAGATGCACGAGGCTCAGTCAGTCAGTTCATCGCTCAACTTCAATTGGTAAAGACCTCCTCCTCCGGACACGGTAACTCACTCGGGACTAAGAATAATTTTACTCAGTTTGGACTTAGAATATTTTCAGTAAATCGGGACTTAGAATATTTTCACTCAGTCGACACTTAGAAAATTTTTATTCGATCGGGACTTAGAATCTTTTTCAACCATTGGGACTTAGATTATTTTGGCCCAATTGGAACTTAGAATATTTGAATATTTGAACTTAGAATATTTCTATTAAATTGCAGTTTAGAATTTTTTTATTATTAAAGTTTTTCATTACGAATAATTTTTAATTAATTCTTCGATTTTGATTATCAAGTGAAATATTTTCTCTCAACCGAATTAAACCGAACGAAATGATTTTGCCTCTTTATTCTGAGATCTGACGAAGCCTCGCGTTGATAGTTCGGAATCAATTATTTGAATAAATTTAAAATCATTTAACTAAAACCGAGTTTAATTAAATTAATCAATAATTTTCTCCTTTTCAGAGCCTTAAATTTTAACCTGGTCAACACCGCAGATATCGGTGCGGTTGACTACTCTATCCTCATTCAAACTATTCTAGCCTCATATTTTAACCTGGTCAACACCGCAGATATCGGTGCGATTGACTATTCTATCCTCATTATAACCTGGTCAGCACCGTAGATATTGGTGCGGTTGATCACTCTCTCCTTTTAATCCAAATAGCAAAAAAATACGTGAAACTCGTTTTCTCTCATTAAAATAGAATTGAATCGTCCATATGTATGTCAATTCGTCAGCATCTCACGATAGAGTCGAAGGTAGAATTTTGAAATAAATAGTGATGATTTTGTGAATCCATATCATTCATTCATTACAGTGAAGGTGAAATCAAGAAAAATAAATGAAGTGACATAAAAGCGAACAAAACGATTTTGATAAATTTAGAAATTATGGGAGGTCAAGTTTCCATTCAGTGACAACAATTGAGGATTACGAGAAGAAAATTAACGTACCCTGGACATCAGTAACACTGTGAGTAACGAAATTTTCTGATTCTCTAGCCCCGGAAGTCGATCGATGTTCCTAAAAGTAGAGAAACTTTAACGCAAATGAGATTTAATCGGGAGTGAATTATATTTTGGGGATTTTCTCGGAATAAATCATCTCGAGTCGATTCTTATACGTAACACAAGAGAAATATTGTTAAGCCAGACTTAACACACAGTGAAATAATTATGAAAGGGAGATCTGTTCTCTTAGAACGTTTATTCCGTAATGACATTTAGAGAAAATTGACAAGGGAATGTTTATAAAAACCGTAGTTCATTTTGTTGATAAGAGCATATATTTATTGGTTGCTATGCTCAACACTTCCCCTCAAGATGATCTACATGATGATAAACCCAATAGTTCCAAACACTTTCGATGTTTTGATCCTGGTAAACCTTTTGTCAGGATATCTGCTGTCATATCGGCGGTTGGGATATGATCAATCTCCAATTCTTCATCTTCTTGGAGAGCTTCGCGAACAAAATGATGTCTTATGTCAATATGTTTAGTTCGGCTATGAAAAACCGGATTCTTGGCCAATTTGAGTGCTCCGTTGTTATCACATAGCAATTTTATTCTTGCCAATGAGTTGAAACCCAATTCCCTTAAGAATCTTTTGATGTACAAGGCTTCTTTCGTTGCTTCAGATAGTGCCATGTATTCTGCTTCAGTTGGAGACAACGCTACTGTTCTCTGTTTCTTTGATTCCCACGATATTGGAGAATTTGCTAACATAAAAACATAACCGGTGTAGGAGCGACGATCATCAATACAATTTGCCCAATCTGCATCAACATATCCAATTAATGGCTTTGATGTCTTCTTGAAACAAAGTCCGAGTTCTTTCGTACCGTTGAGGTATCTTAATACACGTTTCGCTGCATTCCAATGACTGGTGTTGTAGCATGTGTTGAACTGGCTTAGGTAACTAGTGACATATGCAATATCTGGTCTAGTGCAGACTGCAAGATACATGAGGGATCCAATTAATTCTTGGTATGGTAATTTATCTTGTTTAGAATCTTCTGCTTGGTTTTTCTTCAGTTTAACATTCATATCAACTGGAGTGATCACTAGATTAGCTTCTATCATGTTGAATTTCTTCAGTATGTCAGTTATGTATCCTTTCTGATTCATGCACCATTGATCTTCAGTTCTTGTGAATTCCACGCCAAGACAAAACTTCACTTCCCCAAGTATTTTCAGTTCAAAATGTTTTAATAAATAATTTTTAAATCTCTCTATTTTTTCCCCATTCTTTGAAGCGATCAGAATGTCATCTACATAGATTATCACTATGAATATATCTTCCCCTCGTCCAGCATAGTATACACAAGGGTCATATTTAGATGGAATTAGTTTGAAGTTCTTCAGTTTTTCAGATAATTCAATGTGCCACTGACGTCCAGCCTGTCGTAAGCCATATAATGCCTTTCTCATTAGACACACTTTATCTCCTTGACGAATTTCTTCTAACATTTCCTCGGCTTTTCTTTTCATATCGTTCTTTGGTTCCATTGAAATTATTTTTTCCAATATTCCTTCCGAATATTCTGGCAGTTTCATCAATATTTTTTCTTCAATTACTCCATTCAAATATGCTGTCGCCACATCTAATTGTTCAATTTTCATGTTAAATTCAGTTGCCAAGGCAATGACTGTACGTATTGAACTCATCCTAGTGACTGGCGCAAAAGTTTTGTCAAAATCTATGCCTGGACGCTGTGAGAATCCTCTTGCCACAATTCTAGCCTTTCTCTTCTCTATTGTTCCATCAGCATGGTATTTATTTCGGAGTATTATTCTACTGCTAATTATTTTTTCATTTTCTGGTCGATCAACGATGGTCCATGTGTCATTTTTCATAATTGACTTCATTTCAGAAGCCATGGCTTGTAACCATTCGTCAGAATCAGGTCCTCTCAGAGCTTCTTGAACGGGGATTTCTGCTAGACCGCTGAAGTGATCAAATTCTTCAATTCTCTTCATTTGATATTCTTTTCTTGGTCTTCCAACTCCTCCACTTTTTATTAGTTTAGGTCTTCCCCTCGTTCTCTTCATTTCGATTTGCTGCTCATTGTTCTGATTCATTCCAGCTTCTTCAATTATTTCTCTGCTTTCTCCATGTTCTTCAGCATTTTGTTCAGTACCTTCATCTTCACGAGTACTTGGTGGCAACTGCTGTTCTTCTGGAACAAATTGTCCATTTGGTTCTTCATGGATAGCTTGAAAATCATCACCTTCACCATCTTCTTCAACATCGTACCAGTCTTCTTCATTCACATTTTCAAAAATCTCTTGGATCGTTGATTGAAATTTAAAATCAACATATCTTTTCTCTGATTCAGTTTCAATTTTATTTTTCTTGATTTTTGTGTCATTTTGCACTTCGTTCTTCGAAAATTTCACGTCTCTTGATATATCCACACGTTTTTCGTCACTTAGCCATATTCGATAGGCTTTTGATTCCTCCGAGAATCCAAGGAAAATTCCCCTTCTGGATTTTACTTCAAGTTTGTCCTTGGTTGGATCTCTGTTCAGAACAAACACTTCTCTTCCAAATTCTTGGAAATTTCCTACATCTGGAGTTTTATTTGTGAATTTTTCAAAAGATGTTTTATCTCTGTTTCTTGAAGGGCAACGATTTTGTATATAATTAGCAGTGTTCAATGCTTCAGCCCAAAATGATAGAGGTAATTTGGACTGTATCAGCAAACAGCGTACCATTTCGATGAGAGTCCTGTTCTTTCTCTCAGCAATTCCGTTCTGTTGAGGAGTATGTGTGACTGTTAATCTGCGAGATATTCCACTTTCTTCTAAATAACTGTTGAATTCTTTGCTCAAATATTCTTTGGCATTGTCTGTTTGAAAATATTTAATCTTCTTTCCTGTACGATTTTCCACTAGTATTTTGTATGATTTGAACATTTGAAAAGCTTCATTTTTCCTTTTTAACAGTCGAACTTCACACCAGCCTGAGTGTTCATCAATGAACGTTATGAAGTAACGAGCTTTACCGATGGATTCCACTCGAGCTGGACCCCAAATATCAGAATGAATTATTTCCAATAGATTCGATGCTTTTTCAATTTTTGTTGGAAATGGAGATCTTGTCATCTTTCCAAGAATGCATACATCACATTGGAAGTCTTCTGGTTGATAATTCAATTTAATACCCTTGATTAATCCTTTCCTGACACCTTCTTGAATGTCTCGTACATTGAGATGACCCATTCGACGATGCCAGCTTTCTAGATTTTTCAATTCCTGTATTTTGTCAACCTTTTTTGTAGTAAAATTGCATCCTTCTTGTTTTTCATTCAGATAGTACAATCCATTTTTTCTTTCAGCATTCAGAATCACATTTCCTGTTTTATCAATTATATTGGCTTCATTCTGTTCAAATAATACTTTGTAACCGTTATCTGTTATTTTTGCAACAGATAATAAATTCAGTCTCAGGTCAGGAACGTAAAGGGTGTCTTTGAATGTTACATTTTGCGTTTTTCCATTCACTTCAAACGTTGCCTCTACAGTTCCACTTGCTGTGATTTCAGTTGATGTATTACTCGCTAGATTCAATTTCCCGATTTCTTTTTCTTCAATTTCAATAAATTTATCTTTACTTTTACATAGATGAGAAGTACAGCCACTGTCGATACACCATTCTGATTTTTCCAACTTCGAAATTCCTCCAAATGCCTGATTAACAATCGTCTCTTCTACTACTGAATATAAACCGACATTTTCAGCGTTATGTGATTGTTCTTTGGAATGACAATCTTTGCTCTTGTGGCCTTTCTTCCCACATCGATGACATCGAAATTTGAATTTTTCTTTCTCGGGATTTTCTTTTTCAGTTTTCTTCTTTTGAAAATTCCTCTTCGCTAACAGTGCATTTGAAACTTCTGGCCTATTCTCATTTCTTCTTGCTTCATATTCTTCAACAATTTTAATTCTAAGATTTTCAGGCTCTGGAAGTTCATCTCTCGTTTCAATTGCACACCTGAAGTTTTCGAAATTAGGTGGTAGACTGTATAGTAAGAGAATTGATATTAAATCCTTGTCCATGTTGATTTCCATCTCATTCAATTTATCAATAGTTTCGAAAAAATCCCGCAAATGTTCTACCACATCACCACCATTTTCCATTCGATGTAATATTAATTGCTTCAATAAAGTACCTTTTCTGGCTGGTCCAGTTGATTGATAAATTCTCTGTAGTGTGTCCCACATTTCTTTGGACGTTACACAATGTTTTACTTGTTTCAATTCTTTTGGATTAATACATAGAACTATATCCGATCTTGCTTTTAAATCACTGACTTCCCATTCGCTGATTGCTTGGATATTCGGGTTTCCTTCTGTTGGTTCGGGTTTAATTGTCCCACCAGAAACGTACGTCCATGCATCATTCTTTATCAGTAATGCTTGCATTTGAATTTTCCACGTGTCATAGTTCTCGTTATTTAATGATTCAATTCTTACGTTAATCCCTGACATTTTATTCAATAAAGCCTGGGCCCATAACCTGTTAAGCCAGACTTAACACACAGTGAAATAATTATGAAAGGGAGATCTGTTCTCTTAGAACGTTTCTTCCGTAATGACATTTAGAGAAAATTGACAAGGGAATGTTTATAAAAACCGTAGTTCATTTTGTTGATAAGAGCATATATTTATTGGTTGCTATGCTCAACAAATATCCATGGCCACAAGAACTACAACTGAAATCATGGGACTAAAATCGTCAGCAATAAATGTCGGGAAAATCTCATGTATTAGAATTAAGGTCACGTATTGAAACCGTGCGGTTATTTTTTCATTTCCAGTCGAGCAAACATTGGAAATGTTCAAAGGACTGGCGGATCCGGGTATTCCCCCTCCAATCCTACCAGATCTTTCCAATCCACTTACCGCACTGACTCTATTTATAAGTAGATTTAAGTTTGTAAATATTCGCGAAAAACTTTTGAAAATTGCTAATATGTAATAACTGCGTTACCGACGGGCAATAACCGAACGTCAGTCGGTAAGCAGGAAAACTTTTTGTTCTTAAGGAAATGTGGATTACGTCAATCAAAACGAGCTGTCAATCAAATCTGTCAATCAAAGCGAAACCTGTCAATCAAACGGGGTATAAATTTCCCGTTCACGGCAGATCGCGAGGTTATTCTGGCTCCAACCGCTGCCCGGTTCGGAGGAGTTTTATTGTTAAAAAGAAAAAAAGTGAATAAAGTGATAATTACCGGTGACGCATTGATTGGCAGCTCGGAGAAAAGGTGATAAGTGAGAAAAGAAGTATTAAACCTGTAAAAAAGGGAATGAAATAGGTAGGAGAATTAGTTAATATAAGAAGAGTGAATTTAAAAATACTTACGTTGTTAAAACCTGAAAAAAGGAAAGAATTAGTTAAGATAAGAAGAGTGAATTGAGAGATACTTACGCTGAATTTACTGTTGCTTAAAAAACCTAAAAAGAAAAGAGTGATTAATGTAAAAGAATTAAATGAAAGATAATTACGCTGAATGTACTGTTGTTAAAAAACCTGAGAAGAAAAAGATTGATTAATATAAGAGAGTTAATTTTAAGATACTTACGCCTAAAGGGAAGACCTGAAAAGGAAAAAAGGAGAAATAAAATATAATAATAAAAAAGAAACAAATATTGCGAAGCACTGTTCAATTAAAATAAAACAATTAAAAACTTTACTTATTGTGAAAAACTATGTGAAGGAATATAGAAGGAAAGGAGGAATTGTTTCTCGATAATAAATCAAACGTTTTCATAGATGAAAATGTTTAATTATTTAGCAAAAATAAAAATAGAATAAACTCTACAAGACCATTATTCAAAGAAGGGCTAAAATTAAAGAGAAGCCACACTACCTTGGTGATTAACGGATTAAATCACCTGGCGACCGTTAATGTCCGATTACAGTATGTAATGCTGACTTACACAATAGGTTTAGAAGTTGAGCAAAATTGTGAATTAGAAGTTAGGAAGGGAGTAACAGAGAATGAATAGAATTTAAGTATCAATAAATATACGTCGTTCTCGTTTGAATAGAATAGAATAGAATTCATTTCTTTGATGTTACATTTTCCATGTTTTACATCCTCCCTTCGCCTTCTCTCTTTACATTTTTACATTTTAACTTTAACTTTAATTTTAGTATTCTATCATCAGTTCAATCTTAATCTTAATTATTAAATCTCTATTAAACATCAATACGGAATCTCAATTGCAACAAGACAGAGTAAACCCGGTCTAGTGGTTTAACTCTTCATGCTGCCATCTGTGAGAAAGAGGTTATATCAGGCACGTGGGTCTGAGATGGCAACAGACTTACTGTGCCATCTGAACGTGTCCTAACAAGTTTAGCTTAGCGATCTCAAGATATTAATTAATTATTCCAATTAATTGATTTAATGAAAAGAGGACCGAGGAACTTCGATAGTAATGATCAGAGTAGTGTAGGGATTAGTTTAAAACAAGAATTAGAATTCTAAGAATAAAATCACGCATTCTTCGCGAGGATTTGAATCCACCGAAAATGTTATGTATTAAAATAATCCAAATAAAGTGGGGATTACGATAATTACGCTAATTAATATAAATATCTAAAGTCCTCGGAGATAGGTAAAATAGGGTTTAGCTTTTAATGAAATATATTAAAGTAATCCCCGAAGGATGGGGATTCCGAAAATATATGTTTAGTTAATAAAACAGTTATAATTAAGAAATTGAAGAAGAACAATAGCCCAGCTGGCTATAAAAAGAGCGTGCGGACTGCCGGAGGGGTCAATCTTACTCGAAACTTCATACACGATGGAACTCCCCGCGAATAATGCAGTAACCTTTAGTCGATAAAGTAGAAATCATACGTGTTAGTGCTAAGGATCATAAGATTAAGTGAATTAGTGTATAACAGTGTAATTTTGAATGTGTTTCAAAAATAAAAGCGTTGTGTTTTTATATTGAATTATAGTTTTTGATGTTTTTCATTATCTTAAAAAATACCTGGCGACTGAACCTGCAGGTAACCCGGTTGACTAGATTTATTGAATTAAAATTAAATCAATAAATCTGATCAACAACAGAACTGAACGTTAAATAATCGGTTAATGTTCGTTTGTACGGTTACACAATTATCACTATCAAATTTCTACTGCTAGATTTGGTATCACAACGTAATACGTCAGAATACAGCGAGGTTTTCCACCCCCGTAAGCCCTATAGCTTTTTTCTTAGTCATGTACGCTAATCCGATCACAGTCTCTTCGATCATTGCTATAGAGGCGTTTGCCGTTTTTTCTCTCCTTCTCCCTGTCGACTCCTCACAGTTTTGTACCTCTTGCCTCTTTCACCTTCCGCAGCTCCCCTTCAATTTTGCCCAAACTTCTGCACCAGGATTTCCCTGGTGTTTCTTTCAGTTTCTCAAACATCTTTCTTCTTATCTTTGCTGGCCTGTCTCTGCCTCTCCACTCCCTCCACATAGCCGTTCCTTTTTGGCCAATTTTCCTCATTATCGCCTCACATTGTACCACATGCTCCAAAGTCTCTTTCTCATGCCCGACAGTTCTCATTGCTAAAGCTCTTTTTTCCCTCCTTCACTGCATTACCACAACTCCAGCGGCCCCAAGTGAATTTATCCGTAAGTTTGAGGTTTTTTCTTCTCCAATACTCCTCAATTCCTGCCTCTTGCTTTAGGTCTTTGTAGAAATCGCAGTATTAGGAGTTCTCAGCCTTCTCCTTATCTTTATTGCGTTCTTTGTTCTCTGCCGCCATCGTCAATCCCACCACTTGCGCTGCTGCCTCCTCCACTTCTTCTGTCCAGAGTGTCTCTATCAATTGCCCCATTTCTAGTTCCTCTAGTGCTTCTTGCAGCTCTTTGGCCCACTTTGTTGGTTTTTTGTTCTTTATTCCTCTTAACTCTTCTCTGAGGCATTTCCTCGGCCATCTGTCATTCTCCATTATTGCCGATTTAACTAAGAATGAGCCTGCTCTTCTCGCTGCCTCCACTTCTATGCTGTTTTTTCCCGCTTCGCTTCGCCAGATGTAATCTGGCGTATTTCTAGCCAGGCCCATGCTCGCCTTCGTGTATCTCTTCTGTATTCTTTCCACCTCTCCTTTTCTCCGCCATCCCCATATCTCCACGCCATATAGCGCCGCTGCTTCAACTGCTACTCCCATAAAGTATAGCCTTTTTTCTAGACTTTCGATCTTCGCCCTCCGCGTTTCACTGCCCGCCTTATTCACCAATAATCTTGCCTTCGCTGGCAGTTTTCTCACGTGTGTGTTATAGAGGTTTTTCGTCGTGAACCAAAAGCCGAGATATTTGAACTCCTTCAACACCTCCAATTTTTCGCCTTTGTAGCTCCATGTTTCCTCCTTTCTTAATCGTCCTCCCCTCCTGAATACCATTACCTTCGTCTTCTCGACGCTCACCTCCATTTCGTTCCTATCTGAGCAGCTTTCCAGTGTCTTCAACATTTTGCCCAATTCCTCCAGCCGCTTTGCCACTATTGCCGCATCATCTGCGTACGAAAGCGCAAATACCTTTACTCCTAAGCCTTGGCTGATAACTGTGCCACCGTCTCCTTTTCTTCTCAATTCCTCTTCTAGGTCATTGATAAAAATATTAAATAATATTGGGCTCAAGGGGCATCCTTGACGTACTCCTTTGCCCGTCCTGAACTCTTCCGTTAGCTCTTCACCCGCTATAATATTATTTTTAGTGTCCTCATAGATCTTCGCCGTCATGTCCAGAAATTCGCCTTCAGTTCCCATCTTCTTCATCTTGTGCCATAGTCTCTGCCTATTCACCTTGTCGAATGCTGCCTTGAAGTCTATGAACGCCACGTGTAGCCTGCCACCTTTCGCCTTCAGTTAGTTGCCTATCAACGTGTTGAGGACGAAGACTTGCTCCATCGTACCCCTTTTACTTCTGAAAGCCGTCTGGGCCTCAGTTAGTTTCTTCTCTAGCTCAGGCCAACTTCCTAATCTCCTCGCCATTATTGTGGTGAGGATTTTGCAGCCAATGTCTCAAAGGGACACTCCTCTGTAATTACTCGCCTTGTTGGTGTCCCGTTTTTTGTGGATTGGGTCAATTATTGCTGTTTTCCAGCCATCCACAGATTCGCCTTTACTCCATAACTCCTTCATTGTCAATGCCAGAGCCTTCAGTCCTACTGCCGGTAATCCCTTGAAGAATTCTGCCGTGATTACATCTTTGCCAGCCGCCTTTCCCTTCTTCATGCCTTTTATTGCCGCCATCACCTCATTCTCTGTTATTTCTCCGTCCAGTATATCGTCACCCAATTCGCCCTCCTGCTGATGCACCTGGCTTTGCCTTTCTGCCTGGGTGTGGATTCCACCCGCTTCTTCAGTCTCTCTCCACCTCCTGTCTGTTGCCCCCACTTCTTCCGACGACTCCGCTAACAGTAGCTTCTTGAAGTGATCTAGCCATTCTTTTACTGTGACCGAGTTCTGCTCTCTTTTTCTTCCTCCCCTGAACCAGTTCACTGCTTTTCACCAGTCTGCCATCGTTTTGCTAGCCTCCACCTCTTTCTGCTTCTCTTTCAGCCAATTATCTATCAATTTTTGTCTCAGAGCCCCGAGTTCCTGCCTGGCTTTGCTGTAATTTATTTTGTTTCGCCAGCTTCTCGTTTTCCTGAACTTATTGAGTAGTTTAAATGTATTTTTTCTTACCTGTTTATATTCTCCCGTGTCGAAGGTTTCTCTACGGTTTCTCCGGCCGCCACCAGTCTTCATTCTGCACGTTTCCGCTGCTTCTTTTGTGATACTAGCCAGTTTCTCCCACCTTTCCGTTGCTGTTAGTTCTGTCTTATTCTGCTCCTCGGCTTCTCTCCATTTCTTGGCCCATTCTTCTTTGTACGCTTCTGCCTTTTCTTCCTTCCACATTAGCCGCTGCTTCGGCTTCTGGGTTTCTGCTTTTTCTCTTTCTCTCTCTTCCCATTGTAGCCTGGCGAATATCGGCAAATGGTCTGAGCCCTCTTGTACCGTGGTTTTCATGCCTCTGAACCAGCTTGGGGTTCCCGCGTCATCCCTTTTGACTAGAATGTAGTCTAGCACACTGCCTAGCCCTGAACTGTCGTCTATACAGGTGATACTGCCGTTTCCGTCTCCTTTTGCCCATCCATTCATCACCAGTATTGCCTGTTGCTCGTACCAGTCCATCAACCTTTTGCCTTTTGCTCTCTCTATTTTGTCCTCTGAATTTCTGACTCCTATGCCTTCCTCCTCTTCCAGCCGGCAGCTCGTCACCCCTTGATTTTCGCCTATCCTTGCGTTGAGGTCACCAACAATCACCAGTCTTTCGTCTGATGTTATCGGTTCCTCTATCAGCCCGTTCAGCTTCTTCAGGATCTCCGTCATGCTCCTCCGATGATTGTTGTATACGCTTATAATAGTGTAATGTTCCACGCGGTTCGGTTGCTTGCCTTTTATTTTGAGTTTCATTCCGTGTTTCCATTCTTCGACTTGCCAATCCGCCTCCAGCTTTTTTCTAATGCCGATTAGATGCCCACCCCTTGCTCTGCCTCTCTTGTGTTTCTTCGTAGCACTTTTGCCAAACCATTCGAATTTATTATCTAGTTTCTTCATTGTTTGTTCCATTTTTTCTTTGATAATGTGGGTTTCTTGGAACATCACCACATCTGCTCCCGCCCAAAGCTTTCTGTTCTTCCATATGTTGCCCAGTCCTCTTGAATTCCAGTGCAGTACGTCCAACTCTTGCCCCACTTCCTTCCGTTGTCTAGCCTCTCCATCAAAAGGGCTGCTTCTTCTGCACTATTACTCCCTCCTTCTCGTCCAGTGCTAGCCTCGTCCCGTCCACTATCAGCCGGCCGTATTTCACCTTTGCTTCCATGCCTTTAGCTATGCACCTCTTAACTACTCTGCCCAGCCACTCCTGCACCGTCTTCTGCCTTTCAGTATAGTCATCCTCAATAATCCCCTCCTAGTTTAGATCTGGCAGTCTCTTGCTTTCTCTCATCAGCCTTTTCTTATCCTCCAGATCATCCAGACTGACCTTCCAATTTGGCGCCCCCAGCCTCTCCAGCTTTAACACTCTTATCTTCACTCCTAGCACGGACGCTGCCCACTCCTCCAGTTCGTCCTTAATGCGTGACCTTAACAGGGTCAGTCCTGTAATAATAACATTGCTTCTTCTCACCCATCTTTCCTGCATTTCTTTTTAACACGCTTCCGCCGGTAGTCCGGCCGGCGCTGGGTCTGGGTCTGCTGCCTCTGCCTTTATTCCATCCTCCGGCTGCTCTGCCATGTTTAGGTTCACCGGGTCTTGCCTGGCTCCTTCTTGTTCCTCCGGTGCCTGTCCATCTACCAAGATTGGAGGGTCAGACCTATCGGCATTCCCAATCCCAGCATCCGAGACTCCCAACCCTCCTGTGACGTTAGCCACATATGCTAGGATCCTCTCTTCCGCCGGGTTGGGCTGCCGTGTTCTTGCCTCCCCCTCGGTATCTCGGGTTGTAGCACTGGCCACTGCTGTTGCCGTTGCCTCCAGTTCCGCGATTCTCTTGTCTCTCTCCTTTATTATTGCCTGCAGTCTCTGTACCTCTTCATCACTCTGTACCCGCATTTCCCTTTGTCTTGCTATTCCCTCTTCCAGTCTTCTTGCGTTCACTTCTTGGATCTGATTCAGAGCCCTCAGTTCCTGCGCCATTTCCCTCAGTCCCGCCACTTCTTTGTCTGCCTCCCACCTTGCTCTGCATTCCTTGCACTCAGTCATACACTTCTTCATTTCGTTTTCCAGGAATATTTCGATTCCCAACATTCTTTCAGCCCATGCCACTTCTTCCCTCTCCTCCCATTTTCTCAGCTGTTTCAGTACCTTGTGACCTATTTCTGATTCCTCAACGTCGTCGTCTGTCTCCATCACTTTCACTTGCGCTTTCGTCCTTTTCTTTTTCTTTTATACTTCTTCCTTTTCTTTCATTGGCTTCGGCTTGCCTTCTGTCTGTGACCTCCACCACTTCTGATGGTACTAATCCACTTCCTTTGTCCTCTTCATTTAATACGTTACTCACGGTTTTTGCCTTTTTTGGACCTCTTCCGGTTTGCCATTATCTCCCTTTCTCCTCTACTTCCTTCTCTTTCTCGCCATCTGTCTCTGGGTTTCTTTTTTCCTTTTTTTCTGATATCCTCAGGACCAATGTACCTCTGCTGAACACGTCTGTTATCTCTCCAGGGTGGTCTTCCTCCTCTGACCCGCCAATTTCGATATTCAGACTAGCCTCACTCTTTGATGTCGAGAGGCTTTCTTTAAATTCCCTGTCCCTCTCTCCCTCAGCAGATTTTGCCCTCCTCTCATTATCGGGAGCCCACAGCTGGTTAAGTGTCACCCTTCTTTACAGGTTGATACCGCCAGTTCTTTCTTGGGCCTCCCTCTTCGCTCCTTTACCGACACTGACGCTGCCATCTTTTTCTGCCCTCTTGTGACTCTCAACTCCCCCCCAATTGGCCCGCTTTTTCTGGCGTTCCACCCGCCTTTTTCTCCCAGTCATCCACCATCTTTCTCACCTCTGCCTCAAGATATTTTCTTTTTTCACCTGCCTTTATCTCCACTTCTTCCCCTCGACTTCGTTTTATTATTCATTTCACTTTTCTCACCTCTGCTTACCACTTCCTCCACTTTCCACCTCTTTTCCACTCAAATAAATACTGTTTATTACCGGGTTTCTCACGAGCCAACTCACACGCGTCCACACTGTCTCGCGACCCAACCGGAAGTCCTCTCGTTTGGATAATTCTCTCTCGTACTTCCATCTAGTGGGGGGGGGGGGGGGGGCGTGACATTCGTCTGTTTTTTATTCTAGAAGAATATTCCAGAGTTTTGAACAGAGGATGTAAAGAATTGGGGAAACTCTGGGAGAGTGTCTTTTGACATTTTTGAGCGAGACAACGCCTCGTTTGATTAATAGACGGGCAGTGACACGAGCTCATAGATTGAGCCATATGAGATCAAGAGACCAAGGATTGTCAGTATCCGAATGTTGCTAACTCAATGGAAACTGGCAAAGGACCTATGAAAGGGTATAAACGTGGGGCGCGAACCACTAAATCTAGGCCGAGCATTGCCGTGCTTGAGCCATTACATGGCAACTGTATCAAGACTTTGCCATAATAGAATGGCAAGTACCAATAGGTGCGCCTTCGACAACCCAAAGTAGGGTATCCGAAAAGGGCTCGAGGATTGAAGGTCACTCGGAGCAAGTGACTGGGCTCTTAAACCTAGGAGGTATTCATAAGTTCAGCGAGAATACCTCCAGCTCAGTCAACTTGCGCTCTGAAGCCAATTTAACAACTAGGTGGGAGGCCGTCGGAGTCAATGCACCACGACCTAATGCTACGAAGACAGACCCCTAGATCATGTCAGGCTTCAGTCAAGTCCTTGAGTCCAGTTGACGCTTAGCTAACCTAAGACCAACAGACTCAAGGCACTACGGCTCGAGCCGAGCGAGCGAGCTAGGAGAGTGTAGTAGTTGCCATAGTAACTTGCAGGGACAGGATTTATGCTGTTCACGAAGAGCTTAAACTCCCGAGGATTTTGAATGAATAATTCACTATGGGGCTTCGGCTAGGACGGAGCATGCCGTAGGCTTGGTGCGCAGAGCCCATTGCTCTGTTCATCAAGCTATGTACGGTATGGTGAGGGCCACTAATATACTACCGGTGGCGCTTACCCATGCACACTTTGACTGAGTCAGATGTGTGAGTTTCTGTTCTTTTCAGAACACCTGCTGTTCGCTCCGACCCAGACGGACAGAGCAAATCAGAATCGGGAAACCAAGACTGAGATGCTTGAGATGGGTTGGGAAGTCCTACATTCGGAATGGGCGGAGGCTGGTAACCTAGTAAGCTACTGGATGTAGACAAAAGTCCTGGATCGGATGGTGCTTAGACCTCGCATACTAAGCTGCCGATTTCAGGCAATTATGAGAGTGGGACTGAAAGGTGACGGATTCGTTGTTGAATGGGACTAGCTTCCGATGTCACCTAAACTCTATTGTTCGGATATGAGTTATGGAGATGAGGCCCGTAACCATCTCGGGTCCCCTCTCCTCCGGTGGCTTAGGCGGAGTGAATGGGCTCTGTTTGCCAACAACTCTAAATATTTCGACGAGGCTGCATGTCTGCCGACATGACGGAATCACCTCCCCGTGGCTTCCCGTGGATGCCATCCCAATACTCATACATGGTGTTGGGATGGTAACTAAGTATTCCTCCGATGGAACGATCGAACCGGCAGTATCCAATTTTTCCGAGACTGTTCCTGGCAGCAGAGGTTTATTAGTATAATAAACCCCAAAACAAGCGGATCAGTTGATCCCCGACCGATGGACCTTATGTGTCTAGGTGGCATAATCAATAAATGTCTTTTGACATTGTCCCATGGTTTCCTTAGAATTTTGGTCTGTTTAAATTTTGATAAACGCTGGAGATACTGTGCAGCATGCACAAGCGTCCCAATACTCAGAATTACTAAAAAAAAAAAAAGTTTTATGGCTACCATTTGTAGCCTAGAGACGGAATATATATATTTTTTTTCATAGGAAATCGCGGAAGGGACCAAGTCGTAAAAACGAGGAGAGAAGTCCCAGAGCGTCCGTTGATGCATTTCAACGGCACGACTCGTGCTGTCTCTCTCGTTTTCATGACTGGGTCAGCTGGCCCTTGAGTGCACGTGACAGCGTCGCGTTTCAAAAAACAGAAATGCAACTTTTACGACCTCTCAGTTTCCTCGGTGGAAAGAGCGACAGAGAGGAGAAATAGAGAAATGAATTCTTTTCTAAAATATAAAAAAAAAAAAAGTTTTGCCTCATTTACGAGACTAATGAATTTCAAAATGAAAATCATAGTAGAAAAGTAAGCAACAATAATATTGAGAAATGAGAATGGAAAAGGACTGAATAAAAAATTTTAAATTTTAAAGTTGATGAAAAAAAGTGAATTTAAAAATTTAAATAAGAAGTAGTAAAGGATTAGTTTTAAAATTTAAATAAAAGTGAAATGGAAAATTGAAATGAAAATGATGAAATAGAAATAAGGAAATTTATGAATTTCTCTTTCATCTTTCAGAAGAATTTTATGAAGTAATACTTTTCCTTTCCTTCTGGAAAAATAAATTATTGATAATTCGAATAATTTAAGGGAGAAGAAATAAGAGGAATAATTTTTTTTCATATAAATAGAACAGAAAATTCAAGAAATGTAAAAAGTGAAGGAGGGGCAATATTGAGGAAAGAATTAGGCATACCCGAAATGATGCCATTGGTGTGTGAGAGGGAGAATCCCTCCTACACCAACATTAGTTCAAGGGAGCTTACTTGGAGGGGTTCCGCGGCCCTGAAACATTGGGTCTCGTAGAAAAAGGGAGGAGAAGCGAGGTCAAGAGCTTTTTATCCATTGAGAATGACTTTCCCTACCTTATGGAAATTTGAATCACTGAAACCAAGGTTTGTTTCGAAACGAAGGAAACTTTAGAAGTCAGTTGTAAAGTTCCCGCAAAAGATTCAGTTAAAAAAAAAAAGAAAAATAGTAACTCCAAAAGAAAATAAGAAAGTAGTGAGTGTTTGATTAAAATTCGCAGTTGAATAATTTTTAATCCTTTAAAAGTCGAGGCTTAGGAAAATTTTTGGTTGAATAATCTTTTCAATTCTTTGAAAGTGGAAATTCATAAAAATTCATAATTAAATGATTTTCCCATTCTTTGAAAGTTGAAACTCATAAAATTCATAATAGGCGTACAATCAAAATATTACAAGTGTAATTGGTTATCTTTGAATGTGTTTGAAAAATAAAAGTGTTTGTTTTTTGTGTATCACAATAATTTTGGTGTTTTCATTGATATTAAAAAATGACTGGCGACCGGACCTGCATGTAATCCAGTTGACTGGTTTGATTGGGATAAAAAAACTCCAAGCAAACGAGTCAATAGCTGGATAGGATAATTAAATCCGTTAATCATTCTGTCGAGTCGTTACACTGGTATCACGGTGAATAATTTGTTTGAAAAGATGAAATATAAACCACCAAAGCGGAAGATGAAACGAGAGAATATTTGCTTGTTTGATGATGAATCAATTCATTTGATTTTCTTCCACCTGCAATTTTCCCGCGTTCGACGGAGTTTCTTCATCCTGCAATGGAGGCACCACCGGGCAGACGAGGATCATGGAGGAAACTGTTGAGCCCTTATCGACGCAGGTAGTGGAAATCGATGAAAGGAGTTTAGCACTGGGCTCTTGCAGCGAATTGGAGGAAAATGAAGGTTTTCGATTCATCGCACAATTCATTCAGAATTGATTGATTGCGATAAAAGATAATGGAAAGATAACAATACATGAGATCTTCAATATTTCAGACATTAGAAATGACTACTCATCCTCTTATAAAATTATCTAATTACCGGAATGAAATTGAAATTGTGAGCTGTGGCTCGCAATTCAAGGGGAATATTAGAGAAAGAAGGGAAAAGAACAACCAGTATTCCAAACTGCAAAATTTATGATAGAGTACCTCTTCATTTAGAAGCTCACTCCTGTTCCTCTCTTTACAACTCTGAAGATTCCCCAATTTATAGGTAAAAATCTCGGGGGGTGCCTCAGGGGTGAATTGGAATCAATGGAAAGTGATTTGATGAGATTTGGCAATAATTACCGGAAATCACCGTCAAATTACCAACGGCAATTTACCACTCTGTAAAATGACCTTGTTCTGACGCCACGGTGAAAACATTCAACAATATCATGCCAATTCTCCGGGCGAGAAATGAAGAACCACAAAAAGAGAGGGGGCAGGGCTTCTCTACTTGACTTATTCTCGGTGATTTAATTAATAATTAACACTCAGGGGTTGCTTTCAAATCAACAGAAATAACAGGCTGGATCTCAGAGGAATCTCTCACGCACCCCCGGACAAATTGAAACAGATTACTCGTGATTATTAACCCAAAGAAAATACAATGTTGCACGTGGCCGGAGAAAAATACGGAAGAATGTGACATTATTAACTTGATTTTTTCTCTCGTTTCCTCATGGATAATTGTCGCTGTCAGACACTGCTAATTCCTCTAATAAATTTCTCACAGCACTCCTTCACACTTCAATCAACTACTTGGCAATTTATCCTCCTCAATCACTCAAAAAAATCTTCATTTTCTTTACACAAAAATTACTCGAAGCAACAGGTTTCGGCGCCTGTCTCCTTGTGTGTACATGTGTCTGTGTGTTGGGCCAGCCGGCATTGGACATGGCCGGTGTCCCTCGCCGCTTCTATCGTGATCCGCTGGATGGCGCGTCGAGCACCATTTTCATTCACTCAGCGCATTCACTCATTACACTCATACTGATAGGGACATAGTAGGGCTTGAACGGGGGGGTGGGCTCAGGGGAAAACCACCTCGTTACAAAATATACAGGCTGTTTGATGAAAAGTGTATTTCCTTCCATTCAGAAGTATAAGGAGGCTCAAGAAGCATGGGAAAAATTGAAAAAAATGTTTATTACAACAAATTTGAATTATTAAAGATTGACATCAGCTTATGAATGCACGTTATTTCACCTCCAAGAAGTAAGTGGAGATTAGAAGGATCAGCGTGGCAACGTCGTAATTCAAGACACATGTGAAAGCAGATTATTTAAGAATCTTATAACCCGGATAGCATTTAAGTGTGACGCCTCCATATAGGAAAAGGCCGTGCTACTCAATTTTCGAAATGAAGATTTTATTCCACATTTGAGTGAATACACGCCCATGCAACCCGTTACCACCTTGATGGGAGGTGTGAATCATCACTTCGAATTCGATAAAAGTTTATTTGTGATCTTTTCGGATTTCATAATCACTTTCGAAAAAGCTCATTGCGAAATATGGGTTTTTGACTTGTAAAAGTTTAAAGTAATGAAATTTTCCCGTGAAAACATTTCAATCAATCCTACTCCAGGGAAAAACTTCGCAATGGGATAGAATGAATGAGTCACCAACATCATTAAGAGAAAATGAAAAGCTATTTGGGACTAAGACCATACCAGATGAGCGTTCTGCATTTCAAAAAATCAATATCTGAAGATTTTTCCGTCAAGAAGTTGGAGTGATTACTGTTGATAAAAATCAGTTCTTCAAGGTCAATTATCGCAATCATTCTCGACATTATGGGGGATGAATCTCAGGGAAATGTGTGTGTCATCGAAAAATAATACAGGTTGTGCAAATCGTATGAATTGATCACTCATTCACTGAGATCAGCGAATATCATAGTGTCGCAATACAGAATTTGCATACTTCTTCACTCCACAGATCTGATGGCTATTTTATTCATGCAGAAAAAGCTCTGCCTGGGAGTTTTCGTCATACATGATGGGGAATTGATTGTAGAAGGGAAATTGGGAAATTCGGAACCGTTTTTTTCCAGGAGCTGACTGATCAACGGTTTCTGCAATTTCCGGATAGCATCACGTACAATTGTTTCAAACATTATTCTTAATACAGTAATAGTTGAACTTTCCAATTCACAGGAAAATCTGCTGATTCCAGTATAGAATGAGATACAGCTTCCTATGATAAGTGTAGCGGCCACAACCCGAAAAGTTGAAATAAATTGTAACCGGGTGAGTCGAGAATCGCGCGAGAGATACTCGACGCGCCATCCGACGGAGCCCGAGAGAATCTTCCTGAGGGGTGGTCATATTGAGGCTGGCCAGGAAAACATGACATGGCGTTGGGACCAGAGTAGAGAGAGAATGACCACGTGTTGAGAGAGTGTTTTTATCCCAGTTATTCGAAGTGCAGAGAATAGAGAGTTGGGTTAAACGGTGCGAAAAGAGTGTGAGAAGAGTGGAGAGTAGTTTTCCTGAAGGATTTCCCGGAGACGAGAGTAGAACAGAGCTCTGAGGAGAAATAGAAGTAGAGTGATTGTTGCCCCCCCCCCCCGCCCCGCAGCCCTGTGAATATAGTGAATTCCCCGCAAATTCTCCTTTTAAGTGGGATACCGAGAGGAAGAGATTCCCTGATTCCCCTTGAGTTTCCCATAATTAGTCGGTTGGATTAACAGAGTATTCCCCCTGAGGTCCCGTGATAATTAACCCCAAATCCATTGTCGGCCAAATTAGATTGCAGTAGACTAGAGTCAAAGTATGCTGGTACTCTCGGAGAATCTACTGGAGAGCAGAGTAACATTCTGAGTTAGACTTCGAACTGAAGGTAGAGGATTGTGGTGCATTTCCCTTTTTATAATAAAAAAAGTCCCTGGGCGTTAACCGGAAACGTAATACACTTCCCGCTGAAGAATGAACTGGCATCGCTATCTTGTTTGTCGTCCGTCGACCGTTTCGAGTACTGGTATACTAATTCAATATTTGTCATATGTAGGGTCGAGACGTTGGTTCTGCGTTTTTACCAGCCTGAAGGTAACTGAATTAAGCCATATGTTGAAACATTTTGAAACGTCAAAGTTACATTTCAAACTTGAATTTTGTATTTGAGTATAATCATATATTTTTCTTGAGCTGTGAGCTGTTGTGTGTAAGAAATTATAAAGGAGTAAATTTTAATTTATCTATTAAACTGTAATTTCAGTGTTAACGTTTTTCTTCCATTAAAAGACGGGAAAAGAATTTGTTGGAATCTCTATCCAGCCTGTGTTATTGAGTGTGTGCTGTGTGTTTTCGATAATTCAAAAAATGAAGCATAAAAAAATATTTTTTTTTATTAAGAAATTTTTTAAAGAAACTGTTATATTCAAAACTTGGGGTGAAAAAATTATTTTCTTGCACGTGTGATTTTTCTACACGTGACACACTCTCACCTGGGTTAAAAAAAAGAGAGCCGTCGGCCTCACCCTCCCCTACTCGTCATAGAGTGTGTGCTCTGCTCATTGATAATACCCATTTTGCCCTTTCTCACTCAGTTCGATTTGCGCACTGGGGATTTGTTAATATCCGCGGATGGAAATGAACGGAAATAATCGGATGGTAAAGTCCACTTTGAAGAGAATAATTTGATTTTTTGGCGATCATTTTTTGAGAATTTTGCAAATTGCTGGAGATACGTCCTCTTTGCCTCGACACTTTTCTGTAGATGATTGCAAGAGCTACAAGAAAGGATCCAAGCAAAAAGGGCATATCTCCATTGGTTTTTGAGATATTCTCAAAAAATAACAGGAAAAATGTTTTTTTTTCGTCTTTTTTTGTGGATACTTTGAATTCTGATGATCACAGTAAGGTGTAGTTAAATGCAAATGGAAAATGAAATCATCTAATCCGGATTTTGTACGTACCTGGATCGATTTCGGGGTTGAAATATCAATGACTCCGAGATATCCTAACAAAATTATAGAAAAATTGGATTTTTCTATCGATATTTTTTGAAAATATCTCGGATAATGAAAGATATAGAGCAATTTTGCTCCGATCTTTTTCTGCAGAAAATTTCAGGAACTACAAAAAAGTTTGAGAGCATAAAGTACACATCTCCATTAGTTGCCGAGATATTGCAGGAGAAATGATCGAAAAAATGTTTCAGTTGCTGAGGGGAGAGAAACAGTTTGTATCAGCGATAAAAAAAATACGTGTGTAATTGCAGTGAATAGAGTAATTAAGATAGAGGAAAAGATTCTTAACGTTGAATACAATTCTTCGAGATGAAGTTCTTCAGCAGAGTCCGAGGGAGAAATTATTTCCTTTAAATTGAATGAACAATTTATTGATACATCGGACACTTGGAAGGAAACATTGAGAAACATATTTGAAATAATTTTATTGACGTAATTATACGGAAATCTATGGATATTTCTCATTCACTACAAACATTTTTGTAAGTTTTTGATACGGTAATTCAATTTAGAAGTTAAATATCCAATCAAATATATGAGAATTTCAGTGGATCCAAATTAATCAGTGCTCTTTTGAAAAGCACAACAAGACCACTTGATTTTAGTTCTCAGCAGTGATGAAATGTCCTTATTAGAGAAAAATGAATTTATCTCCATTCACTTATTTTCATCAAGGATGATGCCACTGAAATGGATCTCGCCTGCATATCCATGATTTCGTAATAATCACATTATTTCAATTTTTATCATTTCATTTCAGTCAGTTCTTTGCATGATAAAACTATCTGCTTTGGCAAGATCTCTACGCTAATCAATGGCTAGAGAAACAAGTTCGAATAGCATCCGTATTGAATTGCATTTACCAGATCACATTTATGAATGGGATAATGATGCCGTAATATGTATTGTGTGCAAAAGGAAGCGTCTCATCACCATCAATACTCGTAACATTAATAATCACAATGAAAGTGAACGTCATCGAACAAACTTGGAGAATCTAGGAAAGGAAGCTGCTGTACAGTGGAAGTGAATCCATGACCAATTGCATTTGGATCCAATCATTTACAGATTTCAGGATGATGTGATTTACTGTGAATGTTGTCATGCTCGACTGCAAACTATCACATAGACGAATATTGCTAAACACGATAATTCTAACAAGCACCGAAGAAGTGTAGCATGCTGGAGACAAACTCTCGAGACCAGCGTTCATGCAGAAGAAGCGTGCTCTCCAAAACAGAATGCATATTGGATGGGGCTCACTGAAACGCTGGTAGCATCTGATATTCCACTAGATAAATTGAGAAAACCTGTTTACCGGGAATTCATGAAAAAATGGACGAAACACGGAATACCTGATTCATCAACGCTGAGGAAAACCTATGAGCCCAATTTGTATGAATACACATTGCAATAAATTCGAAATGAAATAGGTGATAGTAGCGTCCATATCAGTGCCGATGAGACTAAGAATTCCAAGCAGCGAAAGTTTGTCCATACCTTTATTACTCCACTTAAGAACGATGGCCCTGGGATTCCTCGATTAATCCATATGGATGTATTGGAAAATGCAAATGCTGAATCCGGATGTCTTTTTGTAGAATCGTCACTTGGCAAGTCATGGCCGGGTGGAATTCAGCGTCATAAAGTACTCATATATGCCACGGATGTTGCATCACATATGATACTGATCAGCCCAGCTACTGAGAGATCGATATCACTTCACCAAGTTGGTCCATGTTCGTTGTGTCTGTCATGGGCTACATCTTGTTGCTGAGAAGATCCGTGCAGAATACAACGATGTCGACTGGATCATTGGAACGATGAAAAATATTTTTTCGAACGCACCAACTCGTATTCGCATCTTTCGACATGTAGCACCAGATATACCAATGATCCCTTCACCAATTCTGACACGCTGGGGTACCTGGGTTCAGGCATGCGTATATTACGATCAGCATTGGGATACTATTTACGACGTTCTTGAGGAACTTGACTTTAGAAATGACGCAACACGAATCATCAGATTGAGAATTCTCTTCGGAAGCTCTGAAATTCGAGCTCAAGTAGAAGAAATCACTGACAAATTGGTCTGCCTTGCTGAAACCATTGAACATTCAGAGGCACCATTGAACACAGAAACCATTGAACATTAGAGATCTTCAACTCAATGAAGCTTTCAAGGCAATTCGCAATGCATTTGATGACATCGTGCAAGACGATGAGATTCCAGAGGCAATTTGTTCAAAAATGATTAGAGTAGTCGAGAGGAATAACGGACTGCAGGTGATGGTCGATGTTAACGGGTGTGTTCGCAGCGAAATTTTCGATTCCCTCGCACCAGAATGGAACGTTGAAGATGCTCTAGCTACACGCTTTGCATCCTTAACATCCGTCGAAGCTGAGCGATCTTTCTTGAAGTTCAAGAGTTTGTTCAGAGACAACCGCCATCGCTTCACTCTCGAAAATATTCGTGCACACATGATCATTCATTGCTTCAACTCAGGAGCAGCACTAACAGTAGTATAGTGGCCACTATAGCGCCCCCCACTCCTGGTCAGTCCCCCACCACTATCCCCCACCTGAACGGAGTAGGAGCATACTCCACAGCTGGGCGATAGTTGAGGGGGACTGACCGGTAAAGTAGAGAGTACTGTAGTGGCCGGTACACTAGGAAATACCTTTATTGGAGATGTCAGGGAAGAGTCTCTGAATAAAACACTGTAACACATAGCTTTGAATACCGATACACATTTATTTCTATTACAATAATTTTACTTACAACTTTGATTCCACTGTCTGCAATTATATTTACCCGCACCACTAAAGACCTTTCCTTCAGGAGGAGTCATATTCTTTTTTCTTTTCATAAATGCGTCATAATATTCACGCACTATTCGATCATTACTGATAAACCGATCAGTGAATAACGATAAGAATTTATCAAGAGTAGGAAACACAGACATACAATGCAGGAATAAAACACAGTACTGTCCACATACACTGGAATCATGGTCCTGTAGTTGTTTGACGCAGTGTTCATAGAATTTGCAGTTTCTTCGGAGTCGGGCCGCGTGCTGTGGGTTGATTGGTGGCAATCCGAAGCTGTCGAAGTACCATCCTCGGCCATCTTGATTGACGTACATGGCGACCCAATGTTTGCCAGGCTTGTTGTGCTCATGGGTATTAGCAACTATTGCCGTCGGTCTCGTCCACACCTTTGATATTCTGTCCGCTGGATAAACTCCCACGGTATGGTTCGGTATGAGTTGTAGGGCCCCCAGAATTTGAAGAGTATTCATCAATACTAGAAACATAAGCACGTTTCTGTTGCACTTCATCTCCCGTTACATAACCTCGTATCTGAAGTACGGGGCGCATAGCACCAATAAATGAACGATGCTCTATATCACTATGAAGAATGCACGTTGTAATTGCCGATTTGCACATGAACAGAGGCGGTCCAATCACTGTTTTCAAATTCACAACATCCGCTCGTGAGAGAAGTTTTCCTATAAAAATAGTTTGATGGTTACCATACGCGTATATGTGGTCAACATCTTTACACATAGTTCGTAGCACTGAATACACGTTTTTTTCATGAGATTCTCAATCATACCATTGTAGACCATGCTGCATTAATGTCAGATTATTATTATGTTCCTGAATATGAAGTGGTAATTCAGAGAAATGAGTTGTTGCCCAGAGAATCCAGTGGCCTAACAAATTTGTGGTCGTTGAAGCCACAGCAATTTCTTTCGGTACGAACGAATTTTCTAAACCAAAAAAACCTTCACAATGTATGATAATATTTGAAGTTCGTTTCTCCATCGCGGCGCCCTTCTGACTGACCACTCCTTGTTAGAAATTTTCGCGTGACCGTCTGAAGAATATAATAAATCTGCAAATTTGACATAATTACAGTGCCTGCGCAGAAGTAGTTATGAGTAATCCACGGTGACTTGTCTTGCAGAATCAATCTCGATGATGCTCTCGAACTCTGCATAAACGATGACGTTGACAGTTTCTCCTAAAGCATCGCGGAATCGCATTTCAATCTTCATATTTCCCTGACGCAGCAAATTCCAATGGGAATTGTCATGAGCAGATAAGTCTGGTGTAAGATCAAATGCAAGAAGACAATAGCCGTATGGGTATTTTGAACGAAAGATACCATTCCTATCGTTCAAGAAATGTATTCCTGTACCTGAGAATAACGTTTGATAGCACTCGATATATGTTTGAGTTCTAAAATTCGGTTGCAGGGGCTTTGAAGGAAATTGCTTTCCATCCAAATACAAGCATAAATGATATAGACCGAAATTATCGAAATTGAATGGATTGAGTTTTTTAGTTCCAACGTATGCTCGATTTCTCACAAATCGAGCATAATCGAGCTCGATTTCTCCAAAAATGATGCGTTTGGGTAGCTGTCCTGTTATAAAGCTGTCTATAGAATGTCCAATAACGCCTGTGGGTATAGACACAGCTTTCACCTCAACTTTCGTGATAGGGTACAGTCAAACCTGGTTAAGAGAGAGTTCAAGGGACCGTGATTTTTTTCTCGCTTATAGAGGTTTCTCACTAATGCGAGTTTCTAGCTTATAGAGGTACAGGAGAAGTTTGTCTTACTTACAGAGGTTTATCAATAATATTCAAAATATTTCGTTCCGTTTTTTAAAACCCTCTAACCAGCCATTACTGGCTGAAAAGTTTTCAACTCCCAATTTTAAGGCAAAGTCTTGCGATTTTTGTTTTAACAGTGGCCCATCTATGGGAATATTTTTATCGAGAGTCTGTTTGATCCACTCGAGAAGACATTTTTCAACGTCGGGAAACTCAGAAAGCCGGATCCGCATGATGTTTCCGTGTCCCTCGGAGCACTGGAACTTTATTGAATCTTTTAATTTTATAATAGCTTGATTCGGGTCATCCAAATTCACTCCGTATTTCACACCTTGATTTACCCGATTCAAATGCATTTATAATTTTAAGTTTATCACTTAACGACAACACGTTGATTTTTCGTTTGGGCATTATAAGTTGCTATAAGAGAACTGATCGTTGCAAATGATATTTATCAACTGTAATAAACATGACAAGTAAGTTAATACAGTTAAATATTATTTCTTCGAACCATAAGAAAACAAAAACACACAAAGTTCCTGAAAAAAAAAAAATGAGTCATACATAGTTAAATTGTCGCTTATAGAGGTACATGCAAAAGAGGCTCTCAGTTATATAGGTCAGAGTGGGAAAAACGACTGTCGCTTATGCAGGTTTTTGTTTCTCACTTATAGAGGTTTTTGAGAGGTCAATGTACGGGACCTGAGAATTATTCTCACTTATAGAGTTTTCTCGCTTACCCAGTTCTCTCTTATTCAGGTTTGACTGTATTTGGCAGTGGTCCTCGCGAGAGTCTTCTCATGAGCTAAGAGTAGTCTGGGACTGACTTTCATCCTCCTAATTGTCAGTGTAGCCTCGGTTATTTGAATTTTCAAATCGTCATCAGTAGAATCCATAAGACAGAAATTGTCACGCGATCTTACTAAACGAATATGCATGTTAACACCGTTCAGTAGAGCTCTATCTTGATTGAATATATCACAGTGTAGATGGCCTGTCAAATCGAGTGTGTCCCCCTCACACAAATAGCTTCTACGGCTCTTTAGACCAGCGTTTTCATCAGTAATTTTATCCATGTTTCCGCCTGTATCTGAGACCCATAGGACACTGCTAAGATGTGACCCCTTAGCATCAGAGCCGTAATTCAGTAGTGTTTCTATGTATGCACGATATGCATATGCATTATTTGCCGATGAAATCGGTTTTTGCTTCAAATAAATATCTATTTGATCGAAAAGTGAGCGCATCAGATTATTCACAGGTCCCACTGTTTTCGATACAGTCTTGTCTGCCCTTACTATTTTTGGTATGGTAACAGTAAGAGACAAACGTGTATGCGCGAGATCTATATACTCATCGCCTTGACCGAGAATGTCAAACTCAATTGGAGAATTATCCACAAGTGATGCTATCGGTTTGTACAATACATCATATGATGATTCTATTGATGTCTGCGTGGGACGTAATGAAAATAAATCCAGCTCACTCTTAACACCTTCACACGAATGTGTGTGGAAGGAAGACATTTTTATGAAAATATGTCTGTCACAGTACGCGGTTTCTTGGTTAAACGCTTTACCTTCGAACTGCTCTTCTTCTTCTTCTTTGACTTCTTTTTATTTGTCTTAGATGTGGGCCTTTTCTTCTTTTTCTTCGATGTACGAGAGATCTTCTTCTTCCTCTTGAGATTCACTTTTCTAACACTTCTCAGGCTGATCCTTCTAGGAGAACGGTCTGAACTCAAATGAGAATGAGTTGTTATATCCAGAACCTCTCATCAGTGAATCAATCTTTTCCTGTGCCCTCCGCTTCAGACTACTACCTGATTCACGGACTCTATTTTTTGATGAGTCTTTGAGAGACATGTCATTTTCAATAACATTACCTGCAACATTAAGGCCTGTTCGCAAAGCCTCTTCCCCTACCACCTTAGCACTTCTCTTTAGCAGCGGTAAAACGCGCCGAAATAACCCCCCTAAGAAGCTTCCTATCCCGTGCCCCTTCTGATTTGGTGTACCAATGTACACATTACTTATCCCACCGTGATTACCCTTACCACTGACATAGCCAGAGCCACACTGCATTAACTCACTGAAATCATGCTCTTCTATTCTGAAGCAGTCAATCAATCCTTTTGAAATGAAGTGTAGCGGTCAACGTACCGTATTCGAATGGTATCTTTTGTCCATATTCATCCCTTATATCTATTTCAATAGTTTAAAATTTAGAGCGTAGTAAAGGAATATGCAACGGTGATGGAAATGTTTTGATTTTCACAGAGCCGTAGGTGTAGTTTTCAATTTCTAAGAGTACCACTCGTAATAAAGACGAGTGTACATCCCCTGTAATGTAACTCTCACAAATATCTGTGTACTGTAACGTACCACTTCTTGGCCGTCTTAACGAGAAGAGTGGATGGGTCTTTGTCCACGAACCAGAGAGACTTATATCTAGAGTATTGAATGATGTAGTCGACACGAGTTGGTTATGCTCAAAAGAATCCTATTTATTTAATTATTTACAAGTGAATTGGAGAGGAGCATTTATCCTCCGATACATAAAATAATCTTTCTTCTCAGAATTTTATCTTAATTGTTATTTTTATGAATGATTAACCCTTTTATTTTACTCATTTCGTAGTACTTTCATTGATTACATTGGCCGATGGCGATGTCCTCTAGATGCTGATCCTGGTCCTCTTACTCGTGTTGGAAATCGCCGTACTGAGACCTGGGGCGTCCACCTACGTTTTGGAAGCGCCCTCAGAGTCTCTCTTCTTTTCATAGAATATTTTTAGAAAGAATCACTTTATTTATTTTATTACAAATATTACTTAAATTAAACGCTCGGGCTTGACGTCGCGTAAGGAACACTCGGGCTTGTCACCGTTGTGCAGCAGGAAAAATGCTGGGGCTTATCGCCGTCACGTAGGAAGGAAGACGCTCGGGCTTGTCACCGTCGCGTAAGAAGGGATTTTGCGCGGGCTCTTCGCCGTTGCATAAACTCACTCGGGCTTGTCGCCGTCGCTTAGTGGGAAAGGGTTTCGCTCGGGCTGATCGCCGTCGCATGATGAGTCTTCTGCCGCAAGCGACAGTCGACTGACTCGTCTCTTCGCAATAGCCTCTTATATACTGCTTCGTGCTGGTGGCTCCGCTTCCCCACTCTTGGGTTTCCCCTTCCATCGGGCTTCTCCGCTGGCTTGGATTGGCTGGGCCGCTCGTCCTCTTTGCGGGGAGTAGGGTTACGGAGTTGAAAGACGCTCGGGCTTGTCACCGTTGCGTCGAGAAACACTAGGGCTCATCACCGTCGTGTAGGGAAAGGAACACTCGGGCTTATCACCGTCGTGTAGGGGAAAGAACACTCGGGCTTAGCACCGTTGTGTAGGGAACGCTCGGGCTGGTCACCGTCGCGTGGAGAGTCGTCCACCATGGGTGGCAGTTGACTGACTTCGGTCTGCGCTGCGGGCTTCTTATATCCCCGTAGCGCGGACCGAGGGCGCTTGTGATCCCCCCACTACTCGACTCTCGACCAATCAGAGCGCGCGTTTGTTTTCCGGGCTCTGATTGCCCCGTTACAGTACACATATAAACTATGAGGTAATGCTCGCGATAACAGTACAGGATTCTCAGCCTTGTAGCTACTTGTGTCATATGTCAGAACTAAAGATTTATGCTCGTACGTGAAACCCAAAATTTTCTTCAGGGGCTCTGAAAAAGTCAGTACATGATGATTACCACATGAAGATCCGCCAACTCTGACCACATGCACATAGCCCGATCTGTTTTGTTGTACTTCCACATGACCTTTCATGAACAACATCTCGTTTATACTACTCAGGAGAATCGGCTGTGGACTCATAAGCCCCTTTCTGCAGATCACTCTCACTGACAGCTACTATTGTATTATCATTTGAATCCTTTGGGGTGGAACTGAAAGTTCGTTCGATCCTTGCTCTTTCTTCTCCTGTTAGGTATGACCGACTTTCCATTTTCACATAATTGCTACTGCTATCAGATATATGTAAAAATGTCATTGGTATGTGAATCTCTGATAAGCCCACACTCCATTTTCCTTGTAGATTCATTGTATGAGGCAAATGGGTGAAAAAGCTTGTTGTTTTATTATCAGGATAATATTGCATGCTACTGTTACTAGGCAGTACCACGAAGAAACTGTCGTATGAGTTATGCATTTTGGTTAGAGGTTATATCTTCAGGATATATGTTTCGACGCACTCTGGAGAGCGCCTGCTCGTAAAATATACCATCAATAACTTCACCATTCAGATCCTCCAATATGTGAATCGGCGGCGGTCTGTATTCAGATACCCTCTTGATTTTGAAAATTTCAGTGCTCCAGCCAACTTCATAACCTTTCGCAAACACTGCTTTGGCACTACTGATACGAACTAGATCACCACATTGATATTTAATCTTCTTCAGCTTGTGTTTAGTCCCTTTTTGATTATATCTTCTATCGATGTTTTCTACAGCTATTGATGTATTATCATGAGTCACATCACAAGGCCTCAAGCGCGTAGCTGAATGCTTGGTCTGATTATACGCATGTACTATTTTTGGTAAGACATCCACATACCGTTTGGTTCTAGAATACGTGAAATAACGCCATAACCTCTCTTCCAGCGTACGGTTGAAACGCTCAACGATAGCTGCTTTAACATCAGGATTTCGAACGACGCGATACTATCTACCATATTTCTTCAGTAGCTCTTGAAACTCAGAATTAACGAATTCTTTACCTCTGTCTGTCTGCAAAAGTCTTGGTATTCTGTGTATTTTGCCACTTCTCTTCAAAATGCGTCTAAAAGCCTGCGTTACAAGTTTCCCACTCTTTTTCAAAAGGGGCTCCACCCACACATATTTACTGAGACCATCAATAACGATTAAAGTGAATGTGTAACCTTCATTGTATGTCGATAAGGATCGAACATCTACCAAATCAGCCTCCCAAACACCGTCAACCTCGGATACCATTATAGCTACGGCGGTCGAAACGCCGCCGAACCATTCGATGCTTATTATATGCGTCCTGTGTTTCCAGCCATTTTTTCACATCATCAGCATCGTGAATGGTACTACCATGTAAATTCGAGGACCCTGTGAAGGCCGAGGACTTTTCAGGATTATAATAAATTTTGGCGAGTTCTTTCATATTTTTAACTTCAACCAGCGAATACATTTCTGAACTATTGCTTTACCCTTGCCACTTTGATTGGTGAAGCTATCGAACGACTCCTGGTCTTCGTCTTCTTCCTCTCCAATTTCCTGTACAGAACTATTTGTCGTTCTCTTTTCTGTAGGTGTTGCGGCTTCAAGATTGATAGTGGTCTGCATCAATTCACTGTTACCAATGTACTCTCGGGGTATGTGATGGGCTTCTAATACCCTTCCGAATTCTTTTCTGCCAATAGCTTTCTTTTTTTAACGAGAACGCATAGCCTCATTCACAAGATCTACGATATTCGAGTTTTGAATGACCTTTCCGTTGATTGTCACAACCCCTGCGCCATCCCATGATATTACGTCATTCGACATGCCTTGAAGTTTACGAAGAAGCTGAGAGGCATTTCTCTTGAATTTTTTAGGTACACTTTCGATAATTGCTTCTGAGGAGATCTGGTCTCTTAGAAGCCCTTGAATTTGCGAACTATGAAAGCGAGGCCGAATAGGCGTTATTTGTTCTTGGTGGTGATATCGATGACCATCGTCTTTTTCTTTTACATCTTCGTCGATTGCTGGTGTATCAATGCAAGATATCGTTGTAGTATTCGATTGTAAGCATTCCATTTTTCATGTTCATTAGGGTAATTGTTTGAGTCTAGAATTTCTTTCATTTCATGATCAAGACGTGTCAGAGGCGTGCCGACTGTTTGAACAGTCTTCTATGTGACAACACGATTATCAGGTGCGATAATAGTTTGTAGAGACTCATCGCAACTTGTACCAGCTCTATCTTCAGGTATCAGGACCATTCTTCGCGCGTGCTCCATATTATTAACGGGCAAGAGCGTTTGAAATCAGAGTACCTAGAATCGGTGCCAGTAGAAGAGGCAGGAATCCTCCTTTTTGCGCTATGAGTCGTTTCTTCGCAGCTATACTTGCTTTTTCAGAAGCTAGAGAACGTAAAACTTTCTTATGAGGCTTCAGTTTGTTCTTCTGAGCCGGTACCAACGATATATTACCTTGTAGAATATTGAGTGCACATTCACATATGCATCTGATCAGACAGGAGTCAGCTTTGGTGAGTAATGCTTTACTGTCCCTTACACAGATAACAAAGAGTTTGCAGAATTAGTCTGAGTTTCCTCCCGGGAAGACCTCGGTGATCCATGACGTATGAGTAACTGATTAAATGGTCATTAATTACCTTCCATTTATACTTTTTCGTGGGACGTATACGAGTTGTTTTGCATCGTCTGGAAATATTGCTGTACACACTCTATAATTTTCGAGAGTGTCTTGCTTTAAATCCAATAATAAGTACCCGTGTGGCCTGGAGGTGGCGTCGTGGTAGGCTTCCTGTAAGAAGCGACGATTTTCAGGATAGACCTGCCTCGCAAAATGCTGTATTTGAGCACGATCACGAAGATTCTTGAAGATAACAATGTAGTTTGTGTTCAACGATATGTCTCTCTGACAACGACTCTGGTGAAATATGTTCTGCGTTATGAATATTACGCTGAGATTTTTATGGTGGCTACCTTTCGTGAAAAGATCCATGATGATTCGATTTGAGGCTTCGCGCATTAGATCATCAATAATGATCAATTTAGGCCTCATATCATTAGAGTAATCTTCAGGACTAGGTAAGCCTTTACGAAACTCAATCGTTTTTGCATGAGGATACTGTCGATAGGTCGGTTGCCATTCAGCATAATATAGTAGAATACGCGAAAATGATGTGTCCGATATATCAGAAATGTATACCAAGAACTTCTTCACAAACACTGTCTTTCCGCAGCCTGTAGGACCACTAATAATTGATGTCCATTGATGTTTCCATCTCATGTCCATGATTGAAACTATAACAGAGTTGCATCTGTACAGTCTTATATACCTCCTCTGTTCACTAATAGATTATTAGGAAATAACATTCAGGTATTGATATCAGGAATAATTGAACAAAATCTAATGAACATTTTGTTTTATTGCATATATATTAAAGATTATTGAAACCAAAAGGTACAGTTCTATATACATCTTTACAGCATCTCTTAGTACTACAAATAGAAGTCTTTTTTTCCTCCTTCATTGCCCGATAATATTAGTCTCGGGAATCGCGTTCGCTTCACATTTACCAAATATCGAAGAACGAATCGTGCGTCAAAACTCTTTGCGTTGTGCGCAAGACAAATAATTTTCTTACATTTCGGGTAATCTGCAAACGCAATATCTAGAAAGCCTGAGACTGCGTCATCTTTGCTACGGAAAATGTATTCGTGGATGCCACATATTCTACATGCGGTTTCTATATTATTATCATTGCAACATACTGTACAAAACTTCCTGTATTACGCAAAAATTGGGTATATGAATTTCCACATTTCTATCACCACGCAGCCGAACATTTTGTTAAGTTTCAAAATCATAAAATATAAATACGGTTAGTTTGTGATCGACTGGTTTCAACTAACTCATGAAATAGTAGTGATTTGTTTTGCGCCTACAGTTACATGTTTTACAATAAGCAGTACCACAAATATGTTTGTGCCCATTTATATTGATTAGTCTGAAACACAGCATGCATATTGTTAGAGCATCACACACACTAGCATTTTTAGTTTTTCCTTTCAGTTTTGCTGAACCTTTCTGTCGATGATTATCATAGCAAATGCGACTGAAAAACCATCGATTACACAAATTACACACCGTGCGTTGAGTGTTTTCAGATAGAGGATTCCCTTTGCATCGAGGACATTTCCGTGTACAACGATGCTCTACATTGTCTCTGAAAGGGCGATTACAGAACTCACAGAAACCACGACCAGCTATTGCTCCTTGGAGATTAGTAATCGGCTGGAAATGATTCGTTCTTTCATAATACAATATATAAAGCATATGTTTTATGTTACCATGTCTTTGTTGGACGCGTCGTCTACCATCGAAAAAGGGATCCTCACCTCTACCAACGTTAAAAACTCATAAACAACAATAGCCGTTCGATCATCTAAATAATAATCTTGAAATTTCTTAATCTCTCGTATAGTACACCCTCGAGGAGGTATATTGATACTGCATAGTCTTACCAGTCTCAGAGCCTCTTGTTGCTGAGTGTTACGTGTTCTGTTGATAATTGCCTTCCATTTTCTCTGGAGATTTCCTGATCTTATCTCGCCTCTCTCAGCATGGAGTTTAGCAACTACAAGAGCTCTTGGGAGACAAAGATTGTCGGAATTGGTTATAGTAATGATTGATTTTTTGAAAACAGCCTCGTATGTTAATGCCCTGCGCCCAGATCCCTCAACGCCTTCAACGATTGCTACAGTTATAACTAAATTATCATCCGCTGAGAGACCCCTGACACTTTGCGAAATACGATTTACCACCTCCCATAAAATATCTGGTGTGTAATCCCGGGCTCTCCTAAAGCGCGACCAAGCGGGGCCGCTATTCAATCTATCGAAATTCACACTAAACCCTACATGATCATGTGGTTGACATGAATCAGTTATGCAGGGTGTCCCAGGACTACTAGTCGACCCTGTAAACGTAGGTTCAGGATGGAATTCTGGATCGAAAAGTCCTCTGCGACTTTTCGATCTGAAGCACCCCTGCCGAGTTATTCAGGGTTGAAGTGTACCCAATAGGGGCACAGAGTAGAAGAGAAATGTGTGAGTGGGAGAAATGGGCGGAGCTTAGATCCCCTTCTACCACGAACACATTTCCCTTCAACAAAAGAGGGTGAAAGAGGGAGAGAGGGAGTATTATTCTCTCTCTCGTTCTAAATTTGTTTTTTTTTGTTTTTCTTTTATTAGAAGAAAAATAAAAAAATATTAATTAAAAATCATCTCAGAAACTAAGCCAGATAAAGTAATTGTGTAAATGATCCTTCATTCTTATTATTTGAAATAGAAATAAAAGATCCCTTGCAAAATTACCCTATCTCGTTTAGTTTTCGAGTTAATTCAGGGTGAAATTACCCGATGGCAAAAAAAATTATCAATTTTTGTGGAGATTATTTGAAAGAAAAAATCTCGGAAACTAAGCGAGATACAGCAAAATTGCAGGACATCATTTTTTTTATCTTGATAAGATAACAAAAATGACTCTCGAGACATTTTGCTGTATCTCGCTTATTTTCCGAGATTTCTTTTTTTAAAAATCTCCACAAATATCGATGAATTTTTTTGCCGTCGGCAACATTCATTTTGAATTAACTCGGAAACTAAGCGAGATAGGGTGATTTTGTAAGGGATCTTTTATTTTTCATTTCAAAAAACGGAAATGAGAGATCACTTGCAAAATTACTCTATCTCGCTTAGTTTCCCAGAGCGAGAGAGCGAACAGCTTGTGTCGCTCATGCGATGCTCATCGAGTATCGCATTGAGCTAGAGGAAATGAGAGCGTTTCAGACACTGAAATGCAACTCTCTCCGTCTCATTTGCACAGCTGACTTTCCTCACAGCTTTTCTTGGAAACTAAACGAGATAGAGCAAATTTACAAGAGATCTTTTTCCTTCATTTTCGGTAGAAAAACAAAGAAAAAAAAGGATATGTAAATTTGTTCTATCTCGCTTATTCTACGAGAGAAGCCACGAGGAAAGTCAGAGCTAGATTTTAGTGTGTGATGAAACGCTCTCTCATCTCTGCATTCAAATAATGAATGAAAGTGTTTAAATTTGAAAAGACCGGTGGCGAAAGATGAAGAGCGTTGTCTTTTTGAATCGGAGGATCCGAGTTCAAATCCAATGTGATAATTTTTTGTTAACTTTCAATTAATCTGAAAAGTTAGAAAAAAAATTGATCTCATTGGTTTTGAACCCGAATCGTCTGAATGAAAAAGATAACGCTCTCCACCTTTTGCCACTGGTTCTTCTAAAAGAAAAGGCGAATAAAAAGTACATGATTTACCAGGCCACTCCCTTCGGCTCACCCAAATGATTCCTCCCAATTCATTTTATGCTTATTTCATTAATAATTGCATTGGAATTATTAATGAAATGAAAAGAATGAATTGGGATTAATCATTCGGATGAGCCGGGGGAATCACAGGGGGAAGCTCCAAGGGCAAGCGGCTCGGTAGATTATTGGCCATTAATGACCTTTAATTTCATAAGAACCGGTGGCGAAAAGTGGAGAGCGTTGTCTTTTGCAGTCGGACGATCCGAGTTCAAATCCAATGTGATTGATCTTTTTTTACTTTCAGTTAATCTGAAAAGTTAAAAGAAAAAAAGAATTTCGTTGGTTTTGAACCCGGATCGTCTGGATGAAAAAGATAACACTCTCCGCCTTTCGCCACTGGTTCTTCTAAAAGAATAGGCGAATAAAAAGTACATGATTTACAAGCCCACTCCATTCGGCTCACCCAAATGATTCCTCCCAATTCATTTTATGCTTATTTCATTAATAATTGCATTGTAATTATTAATGAAATTAGAAGAATGAATTGGGATTAATCATCCGGATGAGCCGGGCCAAGGCTTTTTCTTCCGATGGACACATTTTGAAAACTTTATCTCGGAAACTAAACGAGATAGAGTAATTTTTCAAGAGAAAAATAATCTTCTGCAAATTTTCTCTCTCTTGCTCAGTTTCCGAGACAAACGCCAACGAAAGTCAGCTGTGCAAGAGAGATCGACTGAGGTGGATTTGACGTTCCCTCTCTCTCGCACTCACGATCATTTTCATATGCAAAATATTATTAATTAATTATGTCGGAAACTAAGCAAGATAGAGCGAATGCCCAGGAGATATTCCTTCTTCATCTCAATGCGAGGAAGAAAAATTTCCTTTTATACATTTGCTCTATCTCGCTTATTTTCCGAGATGACTGAACATCAACGTTTTGCTTATAAAAGTGACTGTGAGTGCGAGAGAGAGAGAACGTCAAATCCACCTCAGTCGATCTCTCTTGCACAGCGGACTTTCGTCGACGTTTATCTCGGAAACCGAGCGAGATAAAGGAAATTTGCAAGAGATCATTTTTCATTATCTCAGTGAAATCAAGAAAATTGATTTCCTGAAAAATTACTCTATCTCACTTAGTTTCCGAGAAAAAATTTAAAAAATTTGTCCGACGGCAAAAAAATTTTTTTTTTTTCCACGGCACTATTCTCACGGCTCCATCTTGGAAACTAAGCGAGATAGAGCAAATTTGTTTGGGACGTCTTTTCTTCGTCTCATCGAGGACGAAGAAATGACCTTTACAAATTTGCTTCATCTCGCTTAGTTTCCAAGATGGAGCCGTGAGAATAGCGCCGTGAAAAAAAAAGATTTTTTTTTGCCGTCGGACAAATTTTTAAAATTTTTTCTCGGAAACTAAGTGAGGTGCAGTAATTTTTTAAGAGATTAATTTTTTTTATCTCACCAAAATAATGAAAAATGATCTCCTGCAAATTTCCCTTATCTCGCTCGGTTTCCGAGATAAACGCCGACGAAAGTCACTGTGCAAGAGAGATCGACTGAGGTGGATTTGACGTTCCCTCTCTCTCGCACTCACGATCATTTTCGTATGCAAAATATTATCAATCAATTATGTCGGAAACTAGGCAAGATAGAGCGAATGCCCAGGAGATATTTCTTCTTCATCTCAATGCGAGAAAGAAAAATTTCTTTTTATAAATTTGCTCTATCTCGCTTATTTTCCGAGATAACTGAACATCAACGTTTTGCCTATAAAAATGACTGTGAGTGCGAGAGAAAGAGAACGTCAAATCCACCTCAGTCGATCTCTCTTGCACAGCTGACTTTCGTCGGCGTTTATCTCGGAAACCGAGTGAGATAAAGGAAATTTGCAAGAGATCATTTTCCATTATTTCGTTAAGATAAATAAAATCGATCTCTTAAAAAATAACTCTATCTCACTTAGTTTCCGAGAAGAAATTTTAAAAATTTGTCCCACGGCAAAAAAAATCTTTTTTTTCCACAGCGCTATTCTCACGGCTCCATCTTGGAAACTAAGCGAGATAGAGCAAATTTGTTTGGGACATCTTTTCTTTGTCTCATTGAGGTAGAAGAAATGATCTTTACAAATTTGCTGCATCTCGTTTAGTTTCCAGAATACATCGCGAAAAATGCAAATTCTGCGAATGACACTCACAGAAAGCTGTGTCATCACCCGACTCACAGAATGTGAGAGAGAAAGAGACGGAAGAACGATGAAATGCTCTTCGCGTCACACTTGCTGTCTCTCTTTGAACAAACGAAAAGCGAGCTTTTCGTTTGTCGTGGCCGCTCTTCATTTCCTCACTTTCTTCGTGACTTTCCATAAGTGCAGTTGTCATCGAAGTATTCTTAGAGTGATCGAAATGTTTACGGCTCACGAGTATCGCGACATGCATTTTTATTACGGGTTGTGTGGAGGAGATGCCCAAATGGCAATGGACGCGTACGCTCGTGATTTCCCCAACCGTCGCCATCCCAATCGGCGTGTTTCCATCGATCTCCATCGAGGAATGGCAGAAGAGAATCGTCTTGTGCCACGACACGGTGGAGAAGGTGTTGCTGGTGAGAGGATCGCCATGGAAGAGCGGATCTTGGAGGAAGTGGAGCTAGATCCCACAACCAGCGTTCGAAAGATCACTCGTGAAGTGGGATCCAGTAAGTCTACCGTGCATCGTTTACTCCAAAAGGAACAATACCACCCTTTCAAGTACACGCCCGTTCAGGAACTACATCCTGGCGATGAGAGAGCACGGATAGCATTCTGCCGATTCATTGTTGACCAGAGTGCCTTCGATCCTCACTTCATCAGCAATGTTTGTTGGTCGGATGAGTCGTGTTTTGACAGAACAGGCATATTTGATTCACACAATTCACATGTCTGGTCGCAGGAAAACCCGCACGCATCCCGCCAACGAGCTTTCCAGATTCAGTGGCAGAGACTGAATGTCTGGGGAGCAATCCTTGGTGATGAAGTGTTTATTCGCTTAGCTCCAGATCCTCTGAACGTAAGTTATACTAAATTGTCTCACTTCAGGAGAAAGAAGATAAGATCCACTCAGCTTCAATAATTATTGTTGCGTTTCTTTGCAGGGAGACAATTATTTAGCATTTCTGGAGAACACCTTGCCGGAAATCATTGGTGATGGTCCAGGTGACCGAGCCGTTTGGTTCCAGCAAGATGGCGCTCCAGCGCACTACGCTGGAAATGTTAGGGGACTGCTGAATAATTGGATCCCCGAGCAGTGGATTGGAAGGGGAGGACCAGTCGCGTGGCCAGCACGGTGAGCTTCACCTCAAGAGTCTGAATTTTCGTAATTACATTATCTAAAATAGAACTGTTGATGACTTACATAGTACCACCATCTGAATCATCTATTGATAACGGTGGCTTTGCAAACAATCAATAGTTCTATTTTCGCGGACGATTCGGACATACCACTTCCATATTCCTGATTCTCCATCATTGCTTCCTTTTTCCTTTTCCTACATAGATCCCCTGACTTGACGCCTCTCGATTTTTTCCTTTGGGGTTACCTAAAGGACCAAATTTATGGGCCAAACTTGCAGGATGAGATGGAGTTGGTTGCGCGATTGCATGCTGCTGTTGCGACAATCACGCCCCAAATGCTACGCCAAGTGCATGCAGAGATGCTTGATCGTGCTCAGCTGTGCTTGCGGGAAGGTGGCGGTCACTTCGAGCATCTTTGAGCCCCTGTAGGAGTATCTAAAATGGTTCTCTTCAGAACCAACATGTGGATCGGCCAATTTCAAGGCGTTCCAATCAATAGCCATTTTCAGGGCCACATTTTTAAATAGTCTCACGTCGGAAACTTCATTTTTATATGCTATGTGCATACAGTTGTCTTGCAGCGAATACCTCAATGATAGTGTTTTCTGAACGGCTGCTGCTGTTCAGTCATTTCCTGATCAATTTTTAAGATGGAGAAAACGGCGGTGGATTGGAATATCAACCAACAACTTACTTCATTTTTTTGAAGAATCAATGGCGAAGGTTGGAGTGCGTTGTTTTTGGATTCTGAAGATCCGAGTTCAAAACTTATGTGATTATTTTTTTGCTCACTTTTTAGATTAAATGGAACTTTAGAAAGAATAATCACATTGGTTTTAAGCTTGGCTCATCTGGCTTAAAAAGACCAAACTCTCAACCTTTCATTACTGATGCTTGGAAAAGATGAGGTAATTAATTGATAATTAATTAACCGAGCCCTTGTTCTTAGAGTTTCCCCCTTTGTTCCCCCGGCTCATCCAAATGATGAGTCCCGATTCGTTCTTCTAATTTCATTAATAACTTCAATGCAATTATTAACGGAATAAGCATAAAATGAATTGGGAGTAATCATTTGGGTGAGCCGAAGGGAGCGGGCTGGAAAATCATGGACTCTTTAATCACATTTACTTCCAGAAGAACCAGTGGTGAAAGGTGGAGAGTGTTATCTTTTTCATCCAGACGATCCGGGTTCAAAACCAACGAGATTCTTTTTTTTTAACTTTTCAGATTAATTGAAAGTTAAAAAAAGATCAATCACATTGGATTTGAACTCGGATCGTCCGACTGCAAAAGAAAACGCTCTCCACCTTTCGCCACCGGTTCTTATGAAATTAAAGGTCATTAATGCACAAATAATCTACCGAGCCGCTTGCCCTTGGAGCTTCCCCCTGTGATTCCCTCGGCTCATCCGAATGATTAATCCCAATTCATTCTTCTAATTTCATTAATAATTCCAATGCAATTATTAATGAAATAAGCATAAAATGAATTGGGAGGAATCATTTGGATGAGCCGAAGGGAGCGGGCTGGAAAATCATGGACTCTTTAATCACATTTACTTCCAGAAGAACCGGTGGCGAAAAGTGGAGAGTGTTATCTTTTTCATCCACACGATCCGGGTTCAAAACCAACGAGATTCTTTTTTTTTTAACTTTTCAGATTAATTGCAAGTTACAAAAAGATCAATCACATTGGATTTGAACTCGGATCGTCCGACTGCAAAAGACAACGCTCTCCATCTTTCGCCACCGGTTCTTATGAAATTAAAGGTCATTAATAGACAAATAATCTACCGAGCCGCTTGCCCTTTGAGCTTCCCCCTGTGATTCCCCCGGCTCATCCGAATGATTAATCCCAATTCATTCTTCTCATTTCATTAATGATTCCAATACAATTATTAATGAAATAAGCATAAAATGAATTGGGAGTAATCATTTGGATGAGCCGAAGGGAGCGGGCTGGAAAATCATGGACTCTTTAATCACAATTATTTCCAGAAGAACCGGTGGCGAAAGGTGGAGAGTGTTATCTTTTTCATCCAGACGATTCGGGTTCAAAACCAACGAGATTTTTTTTTTTTTAACTTATCAGATGAACTGAAAGTTAAAAAAAGATCAATCACATTGGATTTGAACTCGGATCGTCCGACTGCAAAAGACAACGCTCTCCACCTTTCGCCACCGGTTCTTATGAAATTAAAGGTCATTAATGGACAAATAATCTACCGAGCCGCTTGCCCTTGGAGCTTCCCCCTGTGATTCCCCCGGCTCATCCGAATGATTAATCCCAATTCATTCTTCTCATTTCATTAATAATTCCAATACAATTATTAATGAAATAAGCTTAAAATGAATTGGGAGTAATCATTTGGATGAGCCGAAGGGAGCGGGCTGGGAAATCATGGACTCTTTAATCACAATTATTTCCAAAAGAACCGGTGGCGAAAGGTGGAGAGTGTTATCTTTTTCATCCAGACGATTCGGGTTCAAAACCAACGAGATTTTTTTTTTTTTAACTTATCAGATGAACTGAAAGTTAAAAAAAAATCAATCACATTGGATTTGAACTCGGATCGTCCGACTGCAAAAGACAACGCTCTCCACCTTTCGCCACCGGTTCTTATGAAATTAAAGGTCATTAATGGACAAATAATCTACCGAGCCGCTTGCCCTTGGAGCTTCCCCCTGTGATTCCCCTGGCTCATCCGAATGATTAATCCCAATTCATTCTTCTAATTTCATCAATAATTCCAATGCAATTATTAATGAAATAAGCATAAAATGAATCGGGAGGAATCATTTGGGTGAGCCGAAGGGAGTGGGCTGGTAAATCATGTACTTTTCATTCACCTATGCTTTTAGAAGAACCAGTGGCGAAAGGTGGAGAGCGTTATCTTTTTCATTCAGACGATTCGGGTTCAAAACCAATGAGATCAATTTTTTTTCTAACTTTTCAGATCAATTGAAAGTTAAAAAAAAATAATCACATTGGATTTGAACTCGGATCCTTCGATCCAAAAAGACAACGCTCTTCATCTTTCGCCACCGGTCTCTTCAAAATTAAACACTTTCATTCATTATTTGAATGCAGAGATGAGAGAGCGTTTCATCACACACTAAAATCTAGCTCTCTCTGTTTCATTCGCACAGCTGACGTTCCTCGTGGCTTCTCTCGTAGAATAAGCGAGATAGAACAAATTTACATATCCTTTTTCTTCTGTGTTTTCCTACCGAAAATGAAGGAAAAAGATCTCTTGTAAATTTGCTCTATCTCGTTTAGTTTCCAAGAAAAGCTGTGAGGAAAGTCAGCTGTGCAAATGAGACGGAGAGAGTTGCATTTCAGTGTCTGAAACGCTCTCATTTCGTGTAGCTCAATGCGATACTCGATGAGCATCGCATGAGCGACACAAGCTGCTCGCTCTCTCGATCTGGGAAACTAAGTGAGATAGAGTAATTTTGCAAGTGATCTCTCATTTCCGTTTTTTGAAATGAAAAATAAAAGATCCCTTACAAAATTACCCTATCTCGCTTATTTTCCGAGTTAATTCAAATTGAAAGTTGCCGACGGCAAAAAAATTCATCGATATTTGTGGAGATTTGTTAAAAAAGAAATCTCGGAAACTAAGCGAGATACAGCAAAATGTCTCGAGAGTCATTTTTGTTATCTTACCAAGATAAAAAAAAATGATGTCCTGTAATTTTGCTCTATCTCGCTTAGTTTCTGAGATTTTTTCTTTCAAATAATCTCCACAAAAATTGATAATTTTTTTTGCCATCGGGTAATTTCACCCTGAATTAACTCGAAAACTAAACGAGATAGGGTAATTTTGCAAGGGATCTTTTATTTCTATTTCAAATAATAAGAATGAAGGATCATTTGCACAATTACTTTATCTGGCTTAGTTTCTGAGATGATTTTTAATTAATATTTTTTTATTTTTTTTCTAATGAAAGAAAAACAAGAAAAAACAAATTTAGAACGAGAGAGAGAATAATACTTTCTCTCTCTCTTTAACCCTCTTTTGTTGAAGGGAAATGTGTTCGTGGCAGAAGGGGATCTAAGCTCCGCACATTTCTCCCACTCACACATTTCTCTTCTACTCTGTGCCCCTATTGGGTACACTTCAACCCTGAATAACTCGGCAAGGGTGCTTCAGATCGAAAAGTCGCAGAGGACTTTTCAATCCAGAATTCCATCCTGAACCTAAGTTTACAGGGTCGACTAGTAGTCCTGGGACACCCTGTATATAAGAAAACAACGATACTGTATTTTTAATGTAAGACTACTATATCATAAGATACATATGGGGTATTCCATACCAAATCAACCACTTCTGACCCTGACCCTTTCCGATTTAGCTGGAAATTTTTTATCTGTTTCTAACCTATAAAAAACAGTGCTCAGAATTTTTTCTAATTTTTTCATCCAACCCAAAAAAAGTTATGAATTTTTCAAAAAAATTGCTTTTTCCTTTTCGAATAGCTATAACTTCCTTGAAAATCCAATTATTGGGACGTTTTATTTTTCCAAAATTCGTGTTTTGAAATGGACTTTTCAGAAAAAAATGCAAAAAAAATGAAAAATGATAAACTCGTTTATGACGATAACCGTTTGAGGTTATCAAACGATAAACGTTTGAGGTTTCTCGATTATAATGGCTGTCAAACTGCATTATAAATTTCTCATAAGACATACGTTTTCTATTAAACATTTTTCTCCATAACAATATAATTATATCGGTGCGGATGGATGTTATTACTAATATTTTCGTTTATGCCGAAAAAAGTCCTTGAAAATGTAACTATTGTGTCACTCTCATGCTAAAACAATACATCATGATGCGAGTATGAAATCAATTATCTCAATTAATTAGTACTGTTTCTATATCGACTGTTTTACACGCAAGTTCAACTTGGTGCTTCTTATAGAGATGAAGATAACAGTCGCAGAAACTTATGAAGCTCAAGCGGATGCACAATTTGAAATTTCCGGGACACTGATAAGTGCATCTTTCACCTCTGTACGATTGATGCTTGGTATTTTTGTGTTGCTCAATCCACTTCTGTTTCATTTTCTTCCATTTTTTTTCAATCCCAGCAACTTTAATTTCATTAATTATTGTAAATTTTCTTCATTTCGCAGAAATAGAAACGAAAAGTCATAATTACCTGTCATATGAACATTCAATTTTATTAATAACTGCTCTTGTATTTGCTTGTAAATTTTTTGATTCTCCAGAAGTGAAGAGCAACCTGGGTACTGAGCATCTCCAAACATTTTAAATTCATCGATGATAATCCTTTCAATGATGTTGAGCTCCATTTTTTTTAATCTCGAATTCCTGTAATATTATTCTTCTGTCATTTCGAATAAACTAAAAATCCTGATGAGAACATCAAGACTTCAGTTCGAGAGATGTAACATACTAAATAACTGAATGGTATCTTTCAATCATGAAAAATTTAATTATCACTCACCACGTTTCCTCCATTGATATCAGAAAAATTCACTTTCTTGTCCAAGATTAGAGAAGATCTGCACGAATCACTTGACAATAATAGGACTCAGAAATCTAAGTCTCACCTTTTATGACATTACAAATAATTACTAGAGAATTTCTGGACTTCAGCCATGACTCCTAATCCATGTCCATAGAGAGCACATTTTATCCTGATATTCAGTGGTGTACTATTTCGTTGGGAAAAAGATAGAGGAACAAAACTAGAAATCTTGATATTTACCACCTGGATAAAAAATCAGCAAATGTTCGATTGACATAGATTCTTAGCTTGCCAGCATTTTCTGAATGAGCACACAATTTCGCAACCGTGGAAAGTGCAGAAAAATGAAGAATCCGCATATTCTTCCGAGACCTGTTGGAACAGCATTATGTCTCATGAAACAAATGATTGGGAGCGCGATTTTTGGAACCTGCAGTCCATGCAAATGCACTTTTGTAGAGAGAACATGCTTCTTTCTCATCTTCAATATATTCGAAATTCAAAAATGTGCAACAAATAATTGGAGAGTGACTTTTTTTGACCCAAAAATGAGTTCTGTTCTTTTCCGGCCGAGCACATAATTTTCCGTACATTATTGTACGGAAAAGTATTTAAGTATTTTAGAATGAAGAGATCCAAGTGGAACCAAGGATAATTCGAAGAAAAATATGATTTTCCCGATAGATGTAGAAATGCTACACTTGAGAGGTAACATTCTCCAGGTAAGGCACCAAGTTCTTCGGGACCCTCAAGCTTTGCTCATTGATAGCCATTTACATCTCAAGAAAAGTAATACTTGTCGATCCTTTCTCCTGATCATCGAAGAAACTTGGATATCGAAAGAAGTTTCAAGATATTTGAAGAAATATGTAACCGTACAAACGAACATTAACCGATTATTCAATGTTCAGTTCTGCTGTTGATCAGATTTATTGATTTAATTGTAATTCAATAAATCGAGTCAACGGGGTTACCTGCAGGTTCGCTCGCCAGGTATTTTTTAAGATGAAGAAAAACACCAAAAACTATAATTAAATATAAAAACACAACGCTTTTATTTTAGAAACACATTCAAAGTTACGCTAAAGTTACACTATTATACTAATTTACTCAATCCTATGATCCTTAGCACGCGTTCTACTATACCGACTAACAGTAAGTTATTATCATTCGGAGAGAGTTCCGTCATGTTTGAAGTTTTGAGTAAGACTGCCCCTCCTGCGGCTCCCGCGCTCCTTTTATACCCCGCCGGTCTATTGTTCTTTCTCAATTTCTAAGTTTTAATTATTTTATCTGATAATTATATATTTTTGCAATCCCCCCTGCTCTGAGATTACTTTGATATATTATGAAGAGAGCTAAGCCCTATTCTTATCTATTTCCTAAGATTTTCAATATATAGGTAAAAAATATGATTAATGCAATCCCCACATCATCTGGATTAATTTAATACTTGAAACTCTCAGCTGGATTTATAATTAACGCAGAACGTGTAATTATAGGCCTAAACCTTCGAATCTCGGTTTGCCTTAATGCCCACGTTATCCTGATTACAAATATCTGATGTTCTAGTTATTTTTCTCTTCTCTTGATTAACCAAATTTATCTAATTGACTCCCCACAAATCCTATGAAGAGAACCTCCATCTTCCCCGTTCAGAGGGCAGCACCAAGTTCATTGCCCGCCACACTATGCCCCACGCTGTTGACTCCATCCCTATCGACAAGGTGGCAGCACGGGAGACTTAACCTCTCCAAACCGGGCTTTCCCGTGCTGTCACAAGTAAAATGGCTTTCTCACAAATGACAAAATCGAATCCATTTTTTAATTTTTTCATCTGCCACAATTCTTATTTTCTTATTCTCCTTCTTTTAAGAACAAAAATATGAATTAATACTTGGAAATATATTTTAGTTTCTCACTTGAGCAGTAGATGGCAGATGTTCCGCTTCAACTTCGCCTAAATTGTTGTCGCACGATGCAAACTAACCTTTTCCCCTGCCGAGAAAGCACCGGCTCACTCCAAAGTCGAGGAATCTTCTGCGAATATCGTTCGATCCGCAGAGATGATCACATTCAGTTGACTACGCACGTATATCCATCGCGTCTCTCGCTGAGGAAAGAGCTTCATTATATTCGGGAATCATTTAGTGTCCATTCAGTGGAAAATCTAGTAGAATGGCAGATTATTTCGTCTCTAAATTCCTCAGCGACTGCGAGCTTGAAGAGCATCCAAAAATTTTCAAAGGTAAGTAAGTACTTGACCATTGAGATGAATTTTAAAAAATATATGCTTTATTGTCGTGGAGTAGCTACACAATGATACCGACGCCATTAATTTTATACCCTTTTTCTCAATTTATTTGAAAATTTTGTTGGGGAATATTTTTCTTTTCCACAGTTCACGAAATATCAAGAAATTTTTTTTTTTGTACAATTACTGACTTTAGCTAAGAGTAAAAATGTCATAATAAGAATAATTTATTTCCGAATCATCGCCTTTGACGTTGGTGTGGAAAAATGTATTTTTCGTAGGGAAATGGACCGATTTTGAGGTGAGATCGATTTTTCTTACCCGAGACTACAGAGGTATTATGTACAATATTTCTTGATTCAATTTGCAGCAGCATCACTTTGGTCTATACACGTTATTCATTTAAGAGACACAGTTGGAATTTTAACGTTGATGAGGGTGAAAATAAGCTCGTTGAGATTACATTCTTCAAGTATCGTGTGTCGATTCCGCAATTAACTAATACGTTGTTTAGCACGAGATATATTAGGAAACAATAAGAGGATCAAATTGACAGAAAGACTTATTATTTATAGGTACTCGACGGGTGAAAATGTAAAATAATGATTAATTTCTGTAAAAATGTATTTTTTGTCGGGAAATTGAACGATTTCGTGATAAGATCGCTTTTCCTTACGTGAGGCAACAAAGTTGTCATGTACAATATTCCTATATTTAATTTGAAGCAGCATTACTTTGGTTTATACGCGTTATTCATTCGAGAAACAGTTGCATTTTTAACGTTGATGAGGGTGAAAATAAGCTCGTTGAGATCGATTCTTTAAGTATCGTGTGTTGATTTCGCAATTAACTGATACGTTGTTTAGCACGAGATATTTTGGGAAACAATAATAGAATCGAATTGACTGAAAGATTTATTATTTATTGGTACTCGACGGGTGAAAATGTAAAATAATGATGAATTTCTGTGAAAATGTATTTTTTGTCGGGAAATTAAACGATTTCGGGATAAGATCGAATTTTTCTTACGTGAAACAACAAAGTTGTCATGTACAATATTCCGATATTTGATTTGAAGCAGCATTACTTTGGTTTATGCGCGTTATTCCTTCCAAAAATGCAGATGAATTTCTAACGTTGATGAGAGTGAAAATTAGTTTGTTGAGATGAGGTTATTCAAGTATCGTGTGTATATTCTGTAATTAACAGATACGTTGTAGGGGAGATCGGGGTGAAATGGATCAGTAAGACACATCGATTCTGAATTTTTGGTGAGAGTAAAGGCTTTCACAAATAAATAATGATGAAGATATACGACCGTAAATATTCAATAATATTTTGGAAGGTGGCCTTGTCGGTCTCTGCAGAGCTGAACGAATAATTTTAACAATAAATTTTATGAGTTGTATCGACGTTTCGGTCTCTTTGCGAGGCCCTCTTCAGGATACTCATTTTTATTCACTAAAATCATTTGAATTGACAAAATATTAAAAACTACATGCAAAATTCATTAAAAATTATTGCATAATATTGAATATAAGGAAATAAATTATTCATACCTTAATTATTATAGATATATGTTAAAAATCTGAGTTTAACCTGTTGGTCATGTTAGATGACAATATAACATAACATTTCAAGACATTCAATTGCTTCCATTTTAATTTATATGTTAAAAATTAACAATCAACATTTTACTTAAAATATTAAGATAAATATCAATTGCTTTTTGGTCATTTTAAATATGTTTTAAAATGTACTTATGAGTACTGATATTGAATAACTCAAATTAATTAGTGCTTCAATAACAATAGTGTAGTAAATAACTGGCGATACTGATTGATATTAATATACATAATAATTAACTGTTTTATTTACATTAAAAGTTACTATATGGGAAAGAACTAGCAGAAGTCACTATAAAAAGTCTCTATAAAAATGACTAGAAATGTTCCCATAAGGATGATTAGGGAATATTACTAGAAACTGTCATACAGTAATTAGTCATTATAAATATTAGTTATCCGGTAAAAAATAAAAATAACAATTAATGACATTAACAGTATAGAATAATCCTGTATGAATCACAGTATTGTAAAACAAGATGAATTAATGGTTTTTTTTTTTTTTTTTTAAGCTATTTTTGTACTATTAATTGATCATAAATTTTAGGGAATTTATCACAGTCCTGATTGGAATTCACCACATTGTTCGATTTAATGAAAAACATTTCACTAAGGTTCAATTCAAATTGATTTTGAGCATGACAAATTACCTTGGAATTTTTGAAATCAAAAGAATGCTTAACTGTCTGAACATGTTTCGATAAGGCTGTTTTGTATGATGAAGGATTCTTTTCACTACGAATGTGTTCCTTTAGCCTTTCACCAAAGTATCGCTTAGTTTGACCTATATAACAGCGGTTGCATTGTTCACATTCAATTTTATAAACTACATTAGATTTATTTTCCTTATTTATTTTATCTTTCATACTACTAAACAAATTTTTAGCTTTGTTTGTTACTTTAGAAATACTATTCAGGCTGAATTTTTTCACTGTGTTTTTCAAAATTTCAGTAAAAGTTTCCGAATATGGTACAATAATGGTTCTTTAAAATCAATTACATGTGAGTCTTTATTATTTTGAATTGAATTGACTCTATTGTTTAAAGTTTTAAGTCTTTCATGTATGATTTGATCTATGACAATGGATGGGTAATCATTGAATAATGATGTTGTTTTCGCTATCAGAAGGTTTTTATGCAGAAATTCAGCACTAGAGATATTGAAAATTCTGTCAACTAAGTTTTCAACTATTGCAGTTTTTTGTGAGGAGGGGTGATTAGAATCAACATTCAGAAAACGACCTGACCACGTAGGTTTACAGTACGAATCAAATTTAAGATGCTGACCATCTTTAATGATTAAAATATCAAGAAAAGATATACAATTATTATTTTCAACTTCAAGTGTGAATTTAAGACGATTATGTTTACTGTTGAAACATTTAACTACTTCTTGTATTTTATCATTCGGAACACACAAAACAATATCATCAACATATCTAAAGTAGATTGGAATTTCAAAATTTAGCTCTTTTAAACATTTCATTTCTAAAATCATCATGACCAAATCAGCACAAATTGAAGCCAGTGGTGAGCCCATAGGTAAACCAAAAATTTGTTTATAAACCTTGTTATTAAACGTCAAAAATATGTGTTGTTCATCGCTGTATCAATTGCTCTGATAATTTGATCATAAGGTATTCTTGATTTTAGTTTGTGTCTTAGTTCATAAATTGCTTCAGCAACTTTATCAATTGGCACATTAGTATATAATGATACTACATCTAACGAAATTATGGTGTAGTTATTAGAAATAATTGTATTATTAACTTTTTTAATGAATTCAAAGCTATTTTTAATGTGTAAAAAATGATTTTCAGTAAGTGGAGATGAAATGTTATGAATGAATCTGCCTAGTTCATGTAATGGTCCATTTATTGAAGAAACTATTGGTCGAAATGATGAAGTTGGTTTGTGAATTTTTGGAAGCAAATGAAGTTTTGGAATAACACAGGTCTACGTGGTCAGGTCGTTTTCTGAATTTTGATTCTAATCACCCCTTCTCACAAAAAACTGCAATAGTTAAAAACTTAGTTGACAGAATTTTTAATATCTCTAGTACTGAATTTCTGCATAAAAACCTTCTGATAGCGAAGAAAACATTATTATTCAATGATTACGCATCCATGACAATGGATGAGAGATCACATCATACATGAAAGACTTAAAACTTCAAACAATAGAGTCAATTCAATTCAAAATGATAAGGACTCACATGTAATTGATTTTAAAAAAACCATTATTGTACCATATTCCGAAACTTTTACTAAAATTTTGAAAAACACAGTGAAAAAATTCAGTCTAAATGTTATTTCTAAAGTAACAAACAAAGCTAAAAATTTGTTTAGTAGTATGAAAGATAAAATAAATAAGGAAAATAAATCTAATGTAGTTTATAAAATTGAATGTGAACAATGCAACCGCTGTTATATAGGTCAAACTAAGCGATACTTTGGTGAAAGGCTAAATGAACACATTCGTAGTGAAAAGAATCCTTCATCATACAAAACAGCCTTATCGAAACATGTTCAGACAGCTAAGCATTCTTTTAATTTAAAAAATTCCAAGGTAATTTGTCATGCTCGAAATCAATTTGAGTTGAACCTTACTGAAATGTCTTTCATTAAATCGAACAATGTGGTGAATTTCAGTCAGGACTGTGAAAAATTCACTAAAATTCATGATCAATTAATAGTAAAAAAATAGCTTAAAAAAAAAAAAAAAACATTAATTCATCTTATTTTACAATACTGTGATTCATACAGGATTATTTTATACTGTTAATGTCATTAATTGTTATTTTTATTTTTTACCGGATAACTAATATTCATAATGACTAATTACTGTATGACAGTTTCTAGTAACATTCCCTAATCATCCTTATGGGAACATTCCTAGTCATTTTTATAGAGACTTTTTATAGTGACTTTTGCTAGTTCTTTTCCATATAGTAACTTTTAATGTAAACAAAACAGTTAATTGTTATGTATATTAATATTAATCAGTATCGCCAGTTATTTACTACACTATTGTTATTGAAGCACTAATTAATTTGATTTATTTAATATCAGTACTCATAAGTACATTTTAAAACATATTTAAAATGACCAAAAAGCAATTGATATTTATTTTAATATTTCAAGTAAAATGTTGATTGTTAATTTTTAACATATAAATTAAAATGGAAGCAATTGAATGTCTTGAAATGTTATGTTTTATTGTCATCTAACATGACCAAAAGGTTAAACTCAGATTTTTAACATATATCTATAATAATTAAGGTATAAATAATTTATTTCCTTCTATTCAATATTATGCAATAATTTTTAATGAATTTTGAATGTAATTTTTAATATTTTCTCAATTCAAATGATTTTAGTGAATAAAAATGAGTATCCTGAAGAGAGCCTCGCAAACAGACCGAAACGTCGATACAACTCATAAAATTTATTGTTAAAATTATTCGTTCAACTCTGCAGAGACCGACAAGGCCACCTTCCAAAATATTATTTCACAAATAAAATTTAGAAAATTCACCACCAAAATAGACATGTTGGAGCATCTCCTCAAATTTTTACAGATTTTCTCACGCAATCCTTCCTTCCAACAGAAAAAATCCTCAATTATTTTGAGGAGGTCCATTTCGCCCCTATCTCCCTAATATCATTAGATATTTGAGAAAACGATAAGAGGATTGTATTTACTTAAAAATTAATTATTTATTGGTACTCGATTTTTCTTTATGAAGTTTTTTTCGCGAGGATTTTGATGAACCAAATTTTTTTCCTACAGATTGTTGTGTCGACGCTTCCCAGCTTCCAAAGTTGACTATCCAAGTCTTGGAACTCATGATTGAAGGTGTTGATCATCGTGAAAGGTTCAAGAAGCAATGGGAATTGATATATGGAGGTCCACTGCCAGCTGCTGCAATTTTAGCTGATGATATTGTTATAGTTCCACGTGCTGAGATAAATGTAGAGAATGTTGATCCGAATATCCAAGAACCGTCTACATATGCTTGCATAGATGCCTTATTTCAGTATGTGACGAAAGAGAGTTTACATGGATATTTAACTGCAGATCCTCTGGGAACCAGTTTGCTGATCAAATCGCGTGAGTTGTGCCAAAAGGTCGTATACGCACTTTTTTTGATTTTTCATAAATTTTGGGCCAAAAGGTCGTATAAACACTCATTCAGGGAATAGTAAATCTCCACGTTTCAGACGATTCTGAATCATCCTAGATGATCTCTGAACGAGGTTGTTCAACGAGCTTCTGGTTCGAAATCGGACAAGTTGAACCAAAAACTCGTATAAACACTCATTTAGGAAATAGCAAACTGGGAGAAAAAACAGAAACTGATGTTTCTGAAAATCCCTCTCTTTGATAAAAAAAAATGAGATAATTCGGAAGAGCCAAGAATTTGAATTATTCCGCAAAGGTTGATGAGAAAGAAAAGAAATGAATACGATTAGATGGAAGATTATTCGGTTGGAAAAATCAGAAACTTGGCCTTTTCGCATCCGAATTCGAATTAAAATCATTGATGGAAATTGAAAAGGCCAAGTTTCTGATTTTTCCTACCGAATAATCTTTTATCTGATCGTATTCATTTCTTTTTTTTCTCATCGACCTTCACGGAATAATTCAAATTCTTGGCTCTTCCGAATTATCTCATTTTTTTTCGAAGAGAGGGATTCTCAGGAACATGTACTTGGCCACGTTTTTTTACATAAACATCAGTTTCTGTTTTTTCTTCCAATTTGTAACGTCCAGAAAAACTGGAACGTTTTTTTTTAAAAAAAAAAAAAAAAAAAAGAAAGAGGAGATTAATAAATTCGAAACGAAAAGTACTTCCGTTTCGAATTTGAATGATAAGAAAAACAATGGTGAGAAGACTCCCCATTGCTCAGGAGACATGAGACATCCGGTCGTCTCATGTCGATATCGGAATTCGGGGTAGGTGAGGAGAGGGGAAACACGAGTTAATACGTAGCTAATTCGATGTTTCGTTCCTCTCTCTCACTCTCCCACTGTAGGTCAGGGGCGTCAAATTTCAGCCCCTTGACGACAGTGGAAGAATGCGAGCAGTCTCCCACTTAGAGAAATTGGGCGCCAATACATGTGGGGATTACATCACATCTATTGACCCCACTATAGGAAAAAAATTGGGTAAGGAAGGGGCAACGCACTCGCGTCGTGCGATGCACTTCCTTCCCAAATTAATTAGGGCGCGGCACTCGAAGGAATAAAACAAAAAAAAATATTAGCGATCAGTGTGAGAAGAAAAAGGGAGGAAGAGATCGTTTTTTTTATTTTTATTTGAAAAAAAAGGAAAATATTGTGTGGAAAAAAAAGAGAAAAGGGGTGAAGAAAAATTATATAAAAAAAAGAGAGAACAATTGGAATAAAACTTTGTGCGTTGTGGAAAAAAAAAAGAAAAAAAAACTATTGAAAATATTGTGAGTGCGGAAAGGAAAACTTATTGTGGAAAAGAAAGAAACAATTGGAAAAGCATTGGAGAAACTATTGGATTAATTATAAATGGGATTATTGTGAAGGTATGGGAAATTTGGAGATAAGGAGGAAAAGGAAAAGAAAGGAGCGAAATTTAGAGGGAAAAGAATCAAGGAAAAGGAAAGAGAAAGAGAAAAAAAAAGTAAGTGGACAAATTTAACAGAAAGGCCGTGGATACTGCGCGCGCAAGTTTTACGCATTTAAGGATTGAAGAGAAATAGTTTTGTTTTCTCCATAGAAATTTTATTATTTTATTTTCAAATATTTAACGTAAAAATTTTAGAAAAATTAAAAGATAAAAATTAAAATAAATCCGTCGGATTCTTTCCGAATTTTTAATTATTTTATTTTCAAATATTTAACGTAAAAATTGACTTCCGTTTCCGGTACTGAACAGGTACTGAACAGATGAAAAGTGTTGTGAAGTGCGGAAATTGAAAAATTAAGTGGAGAAAGAAAGCGTTAAAGGGAGAAGTCGGGAAAGGATAGGAAAAAACAGGGAGAAAAGGCAGGAGTGAAAAGGAAGGAGAAGGAAGATAGGAAGGAGAGAGGGGGGAGGACAGGAGGAGGCTCTAGGAGTAAGTAAAAAAGTGAGGTTAATATAAATTGGTAGAAGAGGAAGGGAAAGGAGAAAGAGGATCGGGAGAGCGAAGCGCCAGATAAAAACAAACGGAGAGAAGAAGAAGAGGAGAAGAATGGCCGATAAAGTAGAAAAGGTTGGGGATGAGGAAGCAGTAGAGGATAAGGAAGAAAAGGGGATATTTGACCTTGACCAGGGAATAGTTGAGTCAACGAACTATTATGCGCATCCAGTTTGGCACAATCACTTTGTGCACACAGAAGAGGTTACAAGCATATTTTGTACATTTATGTGACTGAATCTGGCACATACAGATGTGCACGCGTTGGTATGACCTATCCGAAATATGCACACCTCCAGAGTGCTCACTAGAATCGTGAAAGTACTAAATGGACTCAACCGAGTGAAGCGCGGTTTCTTTCAAATATTCTACAGATAAAATTTTTTCGGCGTAGAAATTTCACATGATATCTTATTTATCATAGAATTCTTCATTATGGCCATAATGAAAAATTCTATGATAAATAAGATATCATGTGAAATTTCTACGCCGAAAAAATTTTTATCTGTAGAATATTTGAAAGAAACCGCGCTTCAGTCGGCTGAGTCCATTTAGTACTTTCACGGTTCTAGTGAGCACTCTGGAGGTGTGCATATTTCGGATAGGTCATACCAACGCGTGCACATCTGTATGTGCCAGATTCAGTCACATAAATGTACCAAATATGCTTGTAACCTCTTCTGTGTGCACAAAGTGATTGTGCCAAACTGGATGCGCACAATAGTTCGTTGACTCAACTATTCCCTGGTCAAGGTCAAATATCCCGAAGAAAAGAAGGAGGAACAGCAGAATAAGAGAAGAGACGAAGAATCAGAAGAGGGGAGTGAAAAGAGCAAAGAAGGAGAAGAGAGGGACCTGATCGGATGGAGGGACCAAGACCTGGTGGATAAACCAGAGAAAAGGGATGAAATTTCAGGTGTGACAGGGGGGAGAAAAGGGAGGCTGTCAAACGTGGAGAAACTGAGGAGAGATGGATTAAGATGGGGCTCTGCGTCAAACCTAGAGGATTGGAGGAGGAAAGGTTGGAAGGTAGGAGATGGCGACTCAAGCGGATGGAGTGGGAGTGAAAGTGATAGAGAGGACAGGAATAAGAGAAAAAGAGCAGGGGAGACGGCCAATGACGAGCCAGGAGTGGCAAACAGCCCATTTGATAAATCCAAAAAAACAAAGAGATCTCCGACCACAGGGGACAACAGGGAGAATACGGGAAAATTGGAAGCCCTCATAAGAGATTTCAGAAATGAGACGATCGGAAGACTAGAAAGAGTGGAAAATCAAGGAAGGGTGACGAGGGAAGAGATGAAATCGATGGGGGAAAAGTGGGAAGAATGGAACAGGATATGGAAAGAGGAAAATGAGGAAGTCTGGAAGAAACTGGAAGAGTATGAGGTAAGCCAGAAGAAGAAAGACAAAGAAGATGAAGAAAGAGATAGAGAGATAAGAAAAATAAGAGAAAGAGTGAAGAACCTAGAGGTGAAAGAAGCAGAGAGAGTCGAGGAAAGAGAGAGCAGAGATCAGGGGGAGGGAACTAGATGGAAACAAGGAGACAAGGAGGCCGAAAAGAGATGGAAGGAAAAGATCGAGAGACTGGAAGCAGTAATAAACCGGAACGAAAAAGAAAAGAGAGCAAAAAATATCATTATAAAAGGATTGAAGGTAGAGACCGAGACAGGGTGGGAAGAAGTAAAAGGAATCTTGAAAGATATAGACGCAGAGGTGGAAATAGAACAAGTGAGAAAGATAGGGAGAACGGGAAACACGGAAGGAAGAGAGATGGTTATAGTGAGTTTAAAGAACAGAGAAGATAAAGAAAAAGTAATGCAAATGAAAGCTAAATTAAAGGGTAGACAAGAAAGAATCGAGAACGACCTCACACTATCGGAAAGGAAAGCGAAATGGAACATAGAGAGGAAAGCCAGAGAGGAGAGAGCAAAAGGAAAGAGGGTAAGGACGGGATATATGAGGATGTGGGTAAATCAAAGGGAATGGAGATGGATAGAGGAGGAGAACAAACTGCTAGAGGTACAGAGAGAAAAAGGAGATACGACAGATAAAGAGGAGAATAGACTTAGGGCAGAAGGAATGGAGGAAAGCGGAGGAGTACCAGGGGGGTTTGGACAAAACCCAGGAATAAGCGGAGAATCCTAGAGAGAGAGAAGAGAGGTAAAGGAGAAGTCAAAGTGCTTTTCTGGAACGTGGCGGGAGCAGAAAGAAAGGATGAAGGTTTTTGGAAATACTTAGAGAAATGGGACATTATAATGTTGAGTGAGACCTGGTTAAATAAAGAAGGCTGGCAAAGAGTGAAAGGGAGAACACCGAAAGGTTACATATGGAGGATTCAGGAAGCGACAAAAGAGCACCTGAAAGGAAGATGGAGGGGAGGAATGATTTCGGCAGTAAAGATGGAGTTAGTGGGAAAGGAGGAAAGAAGGAAAGAAGAGGTAGTGAAAGGAGTGAAGGGAATAATGGAGAGGATAATAGAAAGAGGAAGTGGTGAAACGGGGCAGGTGGTAGTAGTGGGAGTTTATCTAGAAAGAGGAGAAGAGGAAGGAATACAGGAGATGCGGAAATGGATGGAGGACAAACAGGAGCATATGGTACTCATAGGAGGAGACTGTAATGCATGGACGGGAAACGAAGGGGGTGAGATATGGGATGAAGAAACAGGAAGAGCACACAGAGAATCTAAACAAGTGAAGAAGGAAGTGGACGCACAAGGAAAAAAGATACTGGAATGTCTAGGCCAAACAGGCTGGCACATATGCAATGGGAACACAGAAGGTGATGAAGGAGGGGAAATTACTTTCTTTGGAAAGGGAGAAACAGTCATCGATTATATATTCGCGGAAGACAGGATAAGAAAAGAGATAAAAGAAATGAGGGTAGAAGCAGAGCCAGGTTCGGATCATTTTCCTATAGCAGTAATTCTGAGCAACGAAAGGGAAGGGGATGGAAAGGAGAGAAAGGGAGAAAGGGGCAAGGAAAGGAAAAGGAAAACAAGAATGGCGGAGTGGGGAGGGGAAGAATGGAGAGAGTATGAACAGAGAATGAGGGGGCTGCAAATAAAGAGAGAAGAGACAAATATCGACAATTTGGTTCAGGACCTGCGGGAGAAAATAGAAGGGGAGAGAGAAGAAATTGAAAAAGGGAGAACGAGGAGTAAGAAAAGACAAGGATGGTGGGATGAAGACTGTGAGAGAAGAAAAATAGAGTTAAAAAGAGCCACAAGTCAATGGAGGAAGGGGAAACTGAACAGTGAGGAGCTGAGAAAGAGGAAGAAGGAGTACGAGCGAGGAAACATGAGAAAGAAAGAGGAAGAAAAACAAAGATATAAGGAAGAGGTGGAAAAAGCAATTAGGGAGGGAAAAGAATGGGTAATCATCAATAGAGACAGAAAGAAGAGAAACAGAAGAAACGAGACAATACAAATGGAAGAATGGACAGAGTACTTTAAAGATCTACTGGGAGGGGTAGAATATAAAGTGAGAGGATCGAGAGGACATGAGACGAAAGTGAGGAGAGAAATGCTGGAAGACGAGGAAATAGAGGAAGTGATAAGGGGATTGAAAAAGGGAAAAGCAGCAGGACTGGATAGTATGGAAAATGAGGCCTACATGTATGGTGGAGAAGACGTGAGGTTGTACGTAAGGGAAGTATGTAAGAAAGTGTGGAGAGGAGAGGGTTGGCCGGAGGAATGGAAGACAGGCATGGTGGTCCCATTGGTGAAGAAAGGAGTAGGGAACAGAGTAGAAGAATATAGAGGGATCACAATGATGCCGGGAATGTATAAAATATACACGGAAATCCTAAGAAGACATTTGGTGAAAGAAATAGAAGAGAAGAACATAATCCCGCATAATCAGACAGGATTCAGGACGGGGATGGGGACTGTTGACAACATATACGTACTCAACTACCTAGTGAACAAGAGGCTAGGGGAGAAAAAGGGGAAGCTATTTGGACTGTTCGTGGATTTCAAGGCAGCATTTGACACGGTCAATAGAGAGATTCTGTGGAAGACGATGAAGGAAAGAGGAGTAAGCGAAGAACTGATCGGGAGAATCAAGGAAGTATACACAGAGACAAAGTGCAAAGTGAGGATAGGAGAAGAACTAGGGGAGGAGTTTTGGACAGCGAGGGGGGTAAGGCAAGGCTGCCCGCTGAGTCCGTTGTTGTTCAGCATTCTACTAGCGGATTTAGAGGGGGTACTTGCGAGAAGAGGTAAAGGAGGGACAAAGTTAGGGAACTCGAAGATCTTCCACCTTGCATATGCAGACGACATCGTTCTGATGGCAGATGAAGAAGGAGGAATGAAGCTACAGATGAAGGAGTTGGAGTCATATGTGAGGGATAAGGACCTAACGATAAACGTCAAGAAGACGAAGATGATGGTTTTTGATAGGAGGAAAATAAAAAGAAAAGAGGACCAGAATTGGAAGCTGTTCGGAGAGGCTGTAGAAGAGGTGGACGAATTCTGTTACCTAGGCTATTGGTTGGACAGTAAAGGAGGGAGGGATCTACAGATGAAAAAGAGATTGGAGTGTGCGGGAAGGGCGATAGGAAAAGTGTGGTCCATAGGAGAAAGGAGATTTAAGAATGACTGGAAGATGAGGATATGGCTCTTCGACGCTCTAGTATGGGCGACCATGAGCTACGGAGTGGAAATATGGGGGTGGAAGGAGAAGAACGGAGCCGAAAAGATGCAGGAGAGATTCCTGAGATGGACGTTGGGAGTGAGCTGGAGCTGTCCAGGCTACATGGTTAGAGAGGAATTAGATAGAGAGAAGATGGTAGTGAGAGCGAGGAAGAGAGCGTGGAACTATGAAAGGAAACTGAGTGAGGGAAGAGGGAGTGAAATAGCAAGAAGATGCTGGAAAGAAATCGAAAGGAGATGCAGAACAGGAGAAGGAGGTAGAAAAGGATGGGAAAAAGAAAGATACGAGGCCAAGAGAGAGCACGAGAGAGACGGAATAATAGAGTGGGAAGGAATTGAACAAACGATGAGAGAAAAAGACACGGAGTGGAGATGGGGAAAAATCATGGAATCGAAGTACAACCCATGGTATAAACACCTAAGGATCAGGGAACAGGGTGTCCCAGAATACCTGGAAAACATGGTAAATGAAAGGAAGTGGAGCAGCATAGCAAGATTCAGGCTAGGAGAGGAGATGAGAGGGGGGAGATACTGGCAGCCAATAGAGGAGAGACTATGCAGAATCTGTGGTTTCGAGGAGGAAAACTGGGAACATGTGCTGGAAAGGTGTGACCGTGGGGAAGAGGACGAAAGAAGTGTGGAAGAAAGAGTATGGGAGTGGTTAAGGGAAGATGGATCGGGGTGGAAGTATATAAAAGGGCTAAGGGAAAGGAGGGGGGAAATGGGGTGGAACGAAGGAAGGGAAGAAAGTAAAAGGGATCTGAAGTGAGGGAGTGAGAGGGGATGAGAGAAGAACATGAATACGTAGATGAAAGTGAATGTGAGGATGAGTATGAGTATGAGAGTGGAAAGAGAATATAAATAAATTGAGTGGGCAATAGAGTGTAAAGAATGGTGCATGGAGAGAGAGAAAAAAGAGATGTAAATACAATGTAAAAAGAAAAATGTAAAACAAAAGGGAACGGAAGTCCCGAAAAACCCGAAAGGGTAGGATAAATAAATACAACATACAACGTAAAAATTTTAGAAAAATTGAAAGATAAAAATTAGAATAAATCCATCAAATATTTAACGTAAGAATTTTAAGAAAATCAAAAAGAAAAATTTAAATTAAATCCGTCGAATTCTTTCCGAAATTTTTGATTAGTTTATTTTCAAATATTAAACGTAAAATTTTTAGAAAAATTACAAGATAAAAATTAAATTAAATCCGTTGGATTCTTTCTCAAATTTTCAATCATTTCATTTGGTGGAAAAATCAGAAATGGGAAAACCCACCGAGAATGAAAAGTTAAATATAACGGGTGTCTCACGAAACACCAATTAAAAATTTCATAAATTTCATTGTATTAAATCTGTTTTTATTAAATTAAATTTATTTTTATGGAATCAAATTAAAGGAAAAATTACCAATAACGGGTGTCTCACGAGATACCAATTTAATATTTCATAAATGTTATTTCATCAAATTTATTTTTAAATTAAATAAAAAAAAAAGTAAAATAAAAAGGGTGTTTCACGAAACACCAATTTAAAACTTCATAAACTTTATGTTCTTGAATCTTGTTTGGTTTAGTAATTAATTCCAAAAATAAAGCGTAAGATATATCGGGTGTTTCCGCAAGACTCAACCAAGATTTTAATAGAATTACTCCTTAACGATTTTGCTATTGTTGTAAATTTTATTATCAATTAGGATCAATCAAATTGTTCTTTTGATAATCACTTGGGTTTGATCGGATCCTTGATTATATTTTTTTTATCCATAAATAAATTCGTTTTTATGGGAGAATTGGCCGATTGAAGTGAAAATTTACCTACCGATTACATACTCAAATTCAATTAACGAATTTTGATTCCTTTATTGATTGATTCGTTTAAATTTTTTTAGTTTTTGTTCCAATATTGATTAATGAAATAAAGGTTGTTAATTGAGAGTCATTAGAATCATTAGAGTCAAAGTCTCAATGATGAAAGGAATCAGAATTTTATTCGATTCGATCTGAGGGACATCCAAAATAAAACCAATTAAATTTTCTTTTTTTGGACGAAATTTCACCTAATAAAACCTTTGAATGGTTGGTAGCAATAATCATTGATAAATCTAAAATTAATCTCAATCGGGGAATTCTTTAGAATCAGGATTCGATCGAATGCAGGTGATCCTCAAATCCAATCATAAAACCATTTCACGAATATTATCATGAGAAATAAAGAATTAGTTAATTATTAAAATCGTTATTATCTTTTATTTGTCACCCTATCAGACATAGTCGAATGCAAGGCTTCCCTACTCCTATCCCGAGCTATTGGTTCTAAACTAGGCTCAAAACAGGAATAATTCTTTGATCCATGTTATTTAAGGATTATTAGAAATAATAGTTCTGACGTAACAAATTTGCTATTTCCTAAATGAGTGTTTATACGACCTTTTGGTTCAACTTGTGTGATTTTGAACCAAAAGGTCGTAGAAAAACCTCATTCAGGGATCATCTAGGATGATTCAGAATCGTCTGGAACGTGGAGATTTACCATTCCCTAAATGAGTGTTTATACGACCTTTTGGCTCAAAATTTATAAAAAATCAAAAAAAGTGCATAGACGATCTTTCGACACAACTCACGTGAAATATGGAAGAGTGAAGACATTGGAGAATACTGAGGCTGACCTTATGGTTAGAATTATTGTGACTGCATAGCTGAAAGAAAATTTCAAATTGTAAGTTTGTCTGATGTCATTCACAAGACAGAAAGAAAAATTTAGTAAAATTGACTAAATGGAGCCCCTGAAATCGTGTTTCTTCGAATTAAGAAAATGGTCTGGTCTTCCAATGAAACCTCTGATTTAAAAAACTCACTAAAAGGAATTCTTCAAATTGAATATTTCATTGAACGATCGAGATACTTGGCAAGTTCAAAGGAATAATCCTTTGACAATTAGCTCCGATATGAATAATGATGGAAGATGTTCCTAAGATTTTCTCATCCACATACCTTTCTTTTTTCAGATGGGCAAAAGATCATTGGGAAGTAGCTTCTCATAATATCGCTGGACCTACAGGAATATTTAGTCAAGAATTTCTGTTAACGTAGCATACTCCTCCTGAGTCTGGAAAAGGTGCTGGCGGGAAGATTCCTGATGCGTTCAGGAATATGAGATCGAAGATACGAGCCTTGCGAAGAGTGACTTCTACGAGCAATGGGGAGGTAAAGACTATCGAAACTGCAGGTGTAAAGCAAGAATCAGATTCTGTGGAAACCAGTATACAGTGGCTTGAAGAGAATAAATCACCCGATTTACTTGCTGATATAATACGAAATCTGCAAGTTACATCAAAGTTTCATCAATCGCCCATTGCTGCAAATAAGAGGGAAAGAATCGAGATTATATTGAAGAATTTTCCGCTATTAAAAAATCAAGAGCTTGGTGGACAACTGATCAGAACTGACTTTGCTGAAAAATTCGGATTGCTTGAGGACGTTGCCGAAAAATTTGAGTTGATCTAGAAAACACTCCTTAAACCTTCATCCAAAAAAGAAGGTCACACCAAGTCCCTCGAAGATGTGGCTGATTTAGAGGGGGCCTCTGAAGGTAATATTCAGATTAATTCAATTCCGAATATTGATGATTTGGAGTAAAAAATGTAGTCTTAAATGAATTTTTTTGTTTAGATCAACGTATCTCAGCTAAGTTATCTCTATTTCCATACCTCTATCCTCCACACACAAGTGTTTATGTGGTGTTGTTACGTATAAGAATTGGCTCGAGATGATTAATTTCGAGAAAACCCCCAAAATATGATGCACTCCCGATAAATTCTCATTTACGTTAAAGTTTCTCTACTTTTAGGAATATCGATCGACTTCCGGGGCTAGAGAATCAGAAAATTTCGTTACTCACAGCGTTATTGATGTCCAGGGCACGTTGATTTTCTTGACGTAATCCGTAATCATTGGGACTGAATGAAAATTTCAGCTCTGATGTTTTCTAAATTTATCAAAATTGTTTTGTTCACTTTTACATCACTTTATTTTCTTTTTCGTATCTTTCACCTTCACTGTAATCGAAGAATAATATGGATTCACAAACAATCACAATTTATTTAAAGTTTCACCTTTAACTCTATCATGAGATGCTGACGTATTAAAGTACATATAGACGATTTGATTTTATTTTAATAAGAGAAAACGAGTTTCATGTATTTTATGCTATTTGGGTTGAGAGGAGAGAGTGATCAACCACACCGATATCTGCGGTGTTGATCGGGTAATAAATGGGGAAATAGAGTAGTCAGCCGCACCGATATCAGCGGTGTTGACCAGGTAATATATCGGTAATTAGAGTTGAATGAGGATAGAGTAGTCAACCGCACCGATATCTGCGGCGTTGACCAGGTAATATGTCGGTAATTAGGGTTAAATGAGTATAGAGTAGTCAACCGGACCGATGTCTGCGGTGTTGACCAGGTATGAATATGTAGGTAATTTGGGGTGAATAGGGATAGAGTAGTCAACCACACCGATATCTACGCTGTTGACCAGGTTAAAAATTAAGGCTCTGAAAAGGAGAAAATTATTGACTAATTTAAATAAACTCGGTCTCAGAATAAAGAGGTAAAATTATTTCGTTCGGTTTAATTCGGTTGAGAGAAAATATTTCACCTGATAATCAAAATTGAAATTAATTAAAAATCATTCGGAATAAAAACTTTACTAATACAGAAAATTCTAAGTTGCGATTTAATAAAAAATATTCTAAGTTCCACTTAGGCAAAAATAATTTAAGTCCCAATGGTTGAGAAAGATTCTAAGTCCCGATCGAATAACAATTTTCTAAGTGTCGACTGAGCGAAAATATTCTAAGTCCAGATTCACTGAAAATATTCTAAGTCCAAACTGAGTAAAATTATTCTAAGTCCCGAGTGAGTTACCGCGACCGCGTCCGGAGGAGGAGGTCTTTACCAGTTGAAGTTGAGCGATGAACTGACTGACTGAGCCTCGCACATCTAGGTATATGGACAGTTTGGCAGCGTGAGCCGGTAGGGTGGGCGTACAATAAGTGGGGATGCGCTGTGAGTTTCTGGCGCAACTAGGTGGCTGCTGGTGACTGAGCTGGTGGGGAGCGCCTTTCTTCTACCCTTGTGTTGCAGCTTGTCCATGCGCTGAGGCTTATATATATGTATTTTATGATATAGTAGTTTTACTTTAGAAATACAATATTGTTGTTTTCTTATATATAACCTCATTTTTGACATATTTATATTTTGTTTTATATGATTTCCAACATTTTTCAAGTTATTTTTCACTCATTGGAAATGGCTTCTTTTCTGCATCCTGATGTGTACCTTATAAACAAATTTTGTCAAATCCACTTAGAAGTGGAAGAAATTAATGATTTTCTATATTTGAGCTTATTTTCGGCTTTTCATCATTTTTGAAGTGAAACTTCTTTTGGGAGGGTACCAACTTTTTTCTCGCGTCACGAAACGAGTATAAGGCTTTGAGGGGAACGTGGTAGTAGAGTAGTGGGGGGAAGGAGTAATTTTTGCTGCTGCCGTCGGGTCGCTCTCCAGGTGGCAGGAGAAGCCTGTGTTTTTGTATTTTCTTTTCAATGCACGGAGAGAAAAATATGGCAATTTATCTAAATGATTTTTTTTTAATTACGGAAAACTGTCATTCAAAGGAGGAGTTCTCATGAAACACGACCGAAAAATATCCATGCTTCACCTCATAATTTTTGCTTTTTATTTCTTGAAAAATTGCTATTTCACACTCGGCTTTGGATTGAAATATCTCGAAAACTACTCAAAAGTTATGGAGACATGCTGTGAATGGAATTAAGAGAGAAGATTAACGAATAAAATAAGCAAACCTCCATTTTTTTACGACTCGTAGTTATTAAGATATCGATTTTTGAATGAAAAATTCGGAAATGACATCCAAGCGCTCATTTATTTTTTATGAACATTTGATTGTTAATAACTTTGTTAATTAACAATATTGGGAATCGTTCTATAATGCATTTGAAAGGTCGTCGAATTTAGTGATTTTTAGCGTTGGATTCATTTTTCTGACTTTTATAGTTTCGGAGTTATTTCTATTTAAAGTTGGATGACCTTGAAAGTGCTAATTGTTAATAACTTGTAAAATAATTGCTTTAAAAATATAATTTCAATTGCGTTTGGAAGAGACTATTTTTATCTATTTTTCCAACTTTGATTCATCTTCTTAAGTTAATAACTTTTGTTGTTATTCAATTGTTAATTGAAGCCCGAAAATTGTTTTACATAAATTCTGGTTTTTCTTTGATTTTCTTTCATGAACTTTGAGTTTGAATTATTTAATGATTTTAAGAATGGAAATTATTCCTCAATGTTAATAATTTCAAAAGTTATTGTTTTGGAATTTTGCCATGTATTTTATATATCTATATATATTGTGACGTAATTCTGAGGTCTAACGGTAAACCTCACAATTAAGCACGCCTGAAAAATAAAACCAACTTCAAAATTCAAAATAATCAAATACCATATGGGCGCCAGGATAATCTAAAATTATCCAAATCAATAAACCAAATAACATATAATTCAAACCCAAAATACTCCCTTACTCTGCTCGACTGTCTCAGCGATCTCTCCAAGGTCGTTTGTTGTGGGTGAGAATAAGGAGTAACAAAATAAAAAAAAATAAATAATTCAAACACAAAATATTTAGGGAAATCAAAAATGTAAATTTAATTTAATAAAATTGTTTTAAAAAAAAATATGAATAATAATGAAAATAATTAAATAAACAATTTACTCGTGCACAGCACGATATTAATTATTTATACGTCACAAGACGTTTTAATAGACTTTAGTTATTTTATAAAATTTCAAAAATTAATTAATAATTGAAAAGTTATTAATTAATTTATCGTAACAAAATTAAAATTTCAATCAGTAATACAAAATTTAAATTTGAATAAATTCTAGGGATTTCCCGCCAAATAAAGTCACTATAAAAGTCACTAGAAAAGTCCCTAGAAAATTCCCTAGGGGACGCTACTACAATGTCCCTGATTTCCCCAACGACCTTGACCAAAAATAAATTTTCACAACGAAAATTTTTAAATATGAAAAGAAAAAATTAAAATGAATTACAAAGAATAAAATAAAAAAAAAAAAAAATCCTTTTCCTTTTCTTTCCCAGGAATAAGAAGAAATTATAATAATTAATTAAAAAAAAATAATATTGGTTATGTTTGATAACGACGTTTTATACTTTTAATTAAAATAAATAAAAATAAAAAAAAAAATAAAAAAAAAATTTATTCTAATTTGTCAACGAGAGATTTCCAACAAGAAATAACGACAAATTAATTAATGAAAGAGAATTTTTCACACGAGAGTATGATCTCGGAAAAACAAACGATAATTAAAGTCGTTACAATACGACATAAAAAAAAATGGCTCGATAAAATTCTCTATCACACAAAAATTAATTAATTGATTATTTCGCTCACCAGACGAATATTTCACTAACTCCAATATTAATTAATTTTCCAACAATATGGCAAACTTTTCAACTGAAATTCTTTTATAATTTCTTTATTAATTTCTCTAATATTTTAGAAGAAATAATTTCGGAAAAAGTTTTACACCACAATACGAGCACGCGTCCAGAACGAGAGTGACGCCATGTTGCTCTCGTTGGGGACAAGACGCCGGCCGGTACGAAAATTCCAACGTGGAGGGCTCCCATTGGTTGGTCAAGTCCAACTGCCAGGAGTTCAACAGGTGACCACTAGTTGTCACAAATTTGAATTTCCAGCTTCCAACGATGAGAAACAAGAAACTCCCAAAATAATAATTTGCGGAGTATTGTCAATTGCTCAAGATATTGACTGATGCTGGAACCTTCTCCAGACTTCCCTCTTGTCCTCATCCGATGAAGAGAAAATTCTATGGTCTTTCTTTTCTCCGAAACTCCAAATTATAGCCTCTTCCTTATGTGGTATTTTCGTCCATAAGGTGCTGCCCTCTTCCGCTCAATACGAAATATCGCCGATGAGCGGTACAAATTCAAAAAAAATAAAGAAAATACAAATTCATTAGATTATGTTTAAAAATTAATTATGATCTCCCATTGACAAAAAGGTGTTGACTCTCATCCTGGACACTTTTAAATCATAATTAACGCGCCCAGACGACAACAATGTAACGAGATGAAATATCACGTTACAATATGTAAATAAATTTCAATGTTACATAACTTTGTTGTTATTTGTTAATTTGATTTCATTTTTGGTCTTTATATTCTTCTGATGTGATTATCTTCCCATTCTATTCGGTTTTATAATTCTCTAATGATTTTTCATATTAATTGTTTATAACAAATTATTGTAAATGTTAACTTTTGTCAAATTTTCTTAGCGCATTGAGTAGCTTGGATTCTTCCAATCAATTTTAGTGCTATTTTGGTTTCGTAATCTTCATCATTTTTGGAGATATGAATTTTTGAAAGTTCAGTAATAATAAATTTGCATGTGTGTGTGCATATATGTTATAATATTTATATCTCGGTTAATTATAAATATTAAAAGTTGGTTTTCAGTATACGTCAATATCTCATTGTCAACTACATTTCACGTGCATTTTCATATTTTTACGATTAGTTTTTATGTAAATGGTTTATAACAAATTATATAGCAAATGGATTTTTTTGTAGTTTTCCATCTGTAATCCAGCGTTTGAATTATTTAACGAATTTTAACATTAGAATCATTTCTTAATCTCCATATTTGAAAGAGTTATGATTTTTCAAAAGTTTAACATAGAATTACGCGAGTCACTGATGGGAGAATTTTAGTCCACCACGGGTGACATGACGCACCTACTCAGTGAAAGTCGCTGAAGGCCGGCGTGGCCAATACTTTTCCGTTGGCCTTTAAACATGAATATCTCCGTTTCTATTGAAGGGAATTTGTTGCGAATTGGTATTTGAACATTTTTGATAATATTTCACTTGTTTATGACAGTTTTGTTCGTTTCTCTTGATTTGTTGATGTACTTTGTTAATGGACTTTTCAGACTTTTTAATGGATTTCAATGGATTTTGATTGTTTTCTGTTCGGTTTTGTTGACTTTTGACTATTTCTTGTAATTTCATGTATTGTTGACCTCTTTCAAGGCAAATTTGTCCAGATATTGGAATTGTGGCCATTTTCAACTGAATTATTGTTTATATTTAATTATCGTTGGTAAATATTGTCACGTATTTTTAATCCACAGTAATTAAAATAATCTCGTTACACTCAAATGAATCAAAATCTCCAAGAATCAATAACTTCAAACAAGGTTAATTGTTGGGCGTCAGGACGACCTTCTCGTTCGAAAACGAATGAAGAAGTTATCAAAATTCAATCCAGGTGAATATCCGACTAGTCAGTAACAAAAGGATCGCAAAATCCTAATGACCGCGGAGGCGGCGGGTTCAATGACTCACCTGTAATTTATTGAAAGGAATACAGATTTTTTAATAAATGAAATCCAATTGTGTTTTGTAATTTTAATCAAGAGCGATATCTCTTCTAATTCTGCCCTTTAAAAAAAAATGATTTTACAGTCATAATAAAGAAATAAATATTTTCGTTACTGAATTTAAGTTTCGTTAAACAATGTTATGATTGTCTTTAAGTAGTAAGTAGACATTCCCTCCAGACAGCGTGTACCCCCTCCATTCCCCCGCTGGCGCCAGTGCACGCGAGCAGGCTGGACCCAAATGTCTGGGTCCAGATAAAGATCTCGGGAAAAAGGGGGCGTGGCTTTTTGGAAAAAGAAAACCTGAGATTTGGGGAAACTGATAATTTATTCAGAATTCTTAAAACTAGAATACATTTTATTGATTGAGAATCGAAATGAGTTTTTATCTATACTAATTTATAAATGATCGAACGAATTATAAGGTACGATAATTTCTAGGGAATTATTTATTGAACTTAAGAATTAAGATACATTTTTTGTGGAAATGGATTCTTAAAATTAATTCCTCTACCTGTTAATATTTTAAAAGATTTATTGAAATGATTATTTAACTTATGCTTTTCAAGAATTTTATTTAACATTAAAAGTAAAATATGATCGTTCCGTTTCGTATCGGTGCTAAATTTTCTTGTGAATGATTCAAGAGAATTACCATTGACAAGCCAATGCAAGATAACAATACAGTACTGGCCACAAATATTCGATGATATATTCTGAAGTCTCTGACTGTTGAATTGATAAACATGGCAATTTCTTCGGAGGAGATGCTTGAAGTTGGGGTTGGTGGGAGGTCTTCCGAAACTGTCGAAAAATATTCCAGCGCCTCTTGAATTGATGTAGAAGGCGACCCAATGAGCCCCTGGTCTGTCGTGGTCATCGGTATTTGCGATGATGGCGCAGGGTTTCGGCCAGATCTTGGGGATCTGATCAGCCGCATAAACGCCACCAGTGGAGACATCGGTACAGGGTAGAATTTTCAGTAATTGTGTGGTATTCATATGAAGCTTTCTCCAAGACTCTCCAGTTGTCGTAGCTGTTCAGGTAGAAGATAATCCACTTCAAAATCGAGTTCGTCTATACCTTCTTCCTCGTCAGAACTAGCTTCGTAATCCACAATATCCTTCAATTTCTGGATATCTCCTCGGGAAATTTCGTTGCAGGCTAATGAGTCAAAATCCATGTTTTTCAGTTCTTTCTTTTCCTTTATAATCCAGGCTTTGAGTTTATGAGCATTTTGCGCACAGAGCACAGGAATATAGTACACAAGCTGTGATGCCGTGGAAAAGACACGAGTTGCGTTTACCAGAAAGTCGTTTGAATGGTGCTGAATGATGCGTCAGATTAATCACGGGGGTTGCCAGAATTTTCGAGAGAAATATAGCTTTCTCCCTTCCTCTGACGTAGACAACTGAAGCAGTGGCAGCTGCTTTATACAGTAATATTGCCACACTGTGTGGTGGTAATTCCCCTTCGTCCCAGCTCAAATGCTGATGATAACGGGTTAACCAGTTGTTTTGTCTTCTTGCTGAATTTGTTAGATCTGAGAATTGACAAGGTGATGCAATCATCCACACATCGCTGTAAGGATGTGTAGCTAATACTACAGCAATTTCCTTCGGTGAAAATTGATTCCCAGGTCCCACAAACCCTTGAATATCAATGATGAGTTCTTCAGTCATATTTTCCAGAACAGACTAAAGATGCAACTGGTGAGGCTAAGATGCCTCCTATACCATTACCCCTACTCTCTTAGTTAATATGGTCCAGAATTACTTGACGTGCAGAATCAATTTCAAGTATATTGGAATATTCAGCATAAACTATACAGCTGACAGTGTTTGGTAGAGGGTCCTTGAATCTAGTTTCTATCCTCACACTTCCATTTTTCACTAGATTCCAATGGGTTGAAGAATGGGCTGACAAGTCCGGTGTCAAATCAAAGGCGAATAATGTGTACCCATTGGAGAATGCCGTACGCGTAATACCATGCCCATGATCTCCAAAATGAATCCCAGTTCCCAGGAAGAGTGTTTGTTAAGCCTCAGCGTCTGCTAATGGTGTAATCGAAGGATGGCTGCAAAGGCTTTCCCGGTATCTGTTTACCATCAACATATAGACATAAGTAATTTATATCATAATGTTGAAAGTTGAATGGATTAAGTTTCCTTGATCCTCTGAATGCCTGATTGTCCACGAAACCTAGAACCTTTCTCTTGGGTAGGGCCCCTAGAACTACATTATCGATAGTATTGCTACTTATTCCTGCACCAAGAATGAAACTCTTGACATCAACACGAGTCAAAGGATATTTAGCAGTAGTTTTCGAGAGCGCTTTTGCATGAGCTAATAAGACTCCAGGGCTGAGTCTAACTCTGCGTATGAATAAAATAGCCTCTGATATGTGAATTCTATAATTCGCGTTAGTAGTGTTATCCATGAGGCAGAATGCATCCTTGGCTCGCGTAAGAGTTAATTTCATTTCAACTCCATTCAACAAAAATTTCTCTTGATTAAAAACATCGCAGTATAGATGACCCATTAATTCCAAAGATACTCCACCTGCCGTGGCTTTAGTACGGGTATTGAGACCCACATTACCTCCACTAACTGCCACAGCATCCATGTGCTTTGGCTCATCCGAGGTAACAACTGTAGTTTCAAATGAGTATCTCGTGCATCAGTCCCGTAATTTAGTAAAGTTTCCAAATAAGCCCAGTAAGGATATGTATTATAAGAAGAAGACACTGGCTTTTGATTGAAAAGTACATCAATGTGACTGAACATTGAGTGTAACAAATTATTCCCAGGGCCTACAGAATCTGCTGCAACTGCTGTCTCATCGGGTTTCACAATTTTGAGTTTTATTTTTAACATTGTATTAGCGAGATCAATATAGTCCTCGCCATGCCCAGGAATTTGGAATTTAATAGGCGAATCATCATTCAAGGCAGTTACAAGATTGTAATAAGTTCAATGAGATTCTTCAATCGATGTTTGAGTTGGAGGGATTTTGAATAAATTCAACTCCGACTTAGCACATTCACAAGAGTGAAAATGGAGGAAAGCCATTATGTCGAAGCGAAAATGTCGTATACGTCACGTTTTTTAGATTTCTTAATTCTTCTCTTGGGTGTAGTTTTCTTCTTTTTCCTTTTTATAGTTTTTTTCATGGGTTTCTTCTTCCTTATCTTTCTCTTCTTCTTCTTTGCACCTGTGCGTCGACGACGACGTCCTGATCCTTTCTGAGGTTGGAGACGACGACGCTTCTTTTTATACTTTCCAGGATTATTCATCATATCTTCAATGGTATCCATAGCCTTTCTTTTCAGTCTATGTCCTGATTCAGGCAGTCTGTTCTCCAGAGATTTTTTCAAATCAACATTGCTTGTGAGTACATCACCCAGTACATTCACACCGTACGACAACATCTCGCGACCAACTGGACGGACAGATCTTCCGAAGAGCGGAGAAATCTGCCTGTATAAGCCCCCAAAAGACGAACCAACACCACAACCTTCTTGACTGCTGAACATTTGATTATGGCGATTCCAATTACTCGCAATTATCCCACATGATGACCGTTCCCTCCAACCTGATTATCGTAATATGTAATATACTCTGACATCGTCTAAGAAGACCTCTTGAAATGGAGTGTTATGTGTAACGGTCCGTACTTGAATGGTATTAGATTCATATATTTATCTCTTATATCTATCTCGATAGTCTGAAGCGATGTCTGCAATAATGGGCAGTAGTGGGGTGTAAATGTCATGGAATAGTTGGCTCCATAAGGACACCCTGCTGGAAGAAATGGTACGATCCTCAGCAATGGTGTTTTAATTCCTCCAAAGATACGAGAAACGCAGATATCTGTATAAATGAACATGTTATCAGGTAATCCTCGAAGGAGACTGGCTGGATGACGACCGTTTTTCAGGGTGAACTCCGTAAACTCCAGTCCTGATCACACAAACTCGAAGCTCAACATCCTCGTTAGCTTCGCATTCATTATTATCCTATGCCCTTCATTCAAACAAACTCCACTTTTGTAAGTTCGTTTAATCATGACGTAGTTTGTAGCTTTATCATAACTAAACTGAAAATGCTTGGCTAGAGTTGTGTTTTTATTCAGTGCTTGTATGAGCAATTCAATGCTTGCATAAACGCCGTGTGGAATGATGCAGTCTGTTGTTACAGGTTTCTCCTTTGTAGATTTATCCACGAATATGATACAGGCTTCCAGACTCTCCAAATGTATGAAACTATTTGGGAATTGAATTTCACAGAGGCCTACACTCCATTCTCCTGGTAAATCAATTTGCCGTCGTAACTGCGTGGTGAAACGTGATGTAGTATTATTAGGATAGTAATCCATACAGCTGTCGCTGGACAGAGTAACATAAAAATCTGAATCCATCATGTTAAAATTTTAACACTGGACGCAGGTTCCCAAGAAGTGAACGAATCTGGATAACCGCGCCATTTGATCAATACCTGCTTATATTGTCTTTTCCTCGTGTCTTTATGACTTTTTCGATTTCAAATTCTTCTTCTCGAATATTTTTACTTACTATTGTTAAGTCCCGTTCATAAAAGAATCCGTCGATATTCTCACCGGCCAAATCTTTTACTTCGTATATTGGGATATTTTGATGAATAGAGACTTCCTTAATCTGGAAAATCTCATCTGTCCACTTTCCCTCGTAACCTTTCTCGAAGGCTGCCTTGGCTTTACTGACTCGGACATAGTCCCCCACTTTATACATGGGCGGGCGTATGCGTGGTTTCACCATTTTGTATTTACTTTGAATATTGTTCCATGCCTCTTCTTCATTATCCCGCGTCACTGAAGCAGGAGTCATCTTTATCGATGTATGAATTGAATTATTATATCCGTCAACAATATTTTGTAATATGTCAATATATTTATATGTTTTCTTATGTGTAAAATACCTCCACATACGTTCCTTCAGTGTACGATTGAACCTTTCTACTACTGCAGCTTTGATGTCAGGGTTACGGGAAACACGAAACTGTATATTATCTTCCCTCAGAAATTTCTGAACGGTTTCGGCCACAAATTCTCTCCCACGATCGGTCTGGATATAAAGAGGCATTCGATTATGACTGCGTCTAAATATTTTCTTAAACGCTTCCAGAACCTCATCAGCTGTTTTGATACGAAGAGGTTCTATCCAAGTTACTCAGTACATCAATGACCACAAGTAAATAGGAAATATCTTCATTATACGTTTTTAGGGAGCGAAGATCTACAAGATCAGCCTCCCATACCTGATCCATAGTCGATACTGTATAATGTAGTCGCGAAAATTGATAACGTAATGGTTTATGAAGCGTATAAGTATTCTGAGGGTTCAACCAGTCTTTCATATCATCCTTGGGAAATTTAGTTTTATATCGTGCCAGAATATTATGTGCACCAGAATAAGCCACAGGATTGGAAGGGTCGAAATAATCAGCTCCAAGAGCTTTTTCTATCCCTTTAGACGGTCCCATTTTGGTTTTTTACATCTGCTCCGAAGTGATCGTTTTGCAGATGGAGTTGTTGAACTAAGATTCAATGATTTCGACGTTTTCTTCCGGGAACCAGTAGACAGAGGAGTAGAACTGTTCGTTGGTGTGCTGAATGGAGAATCAGCTCTAGTCCAATAATATTGATTCGTAACGAAATCACGAGGAGCATTTATACTCTTCAGATATTGCGCAAACTCTGGTCTCCCCGTAGCTTTGAATGTTTCCCGTGCTCTCAAAGCGTCGTTTATAAGATCAATGATACTTGATTCAGGTATTTTCTTCCCGTCAACACTAACTTCTCCTCTATGATCCCATGATGACTTTATATAGTTCAGAAGTCTTTTGCCTTTCGAGTGGAAAGTCTTCGGTATCGAATTAATGATTACTTCATCAGTATAAACTCCCAAGTCCAACGGATTACTACCCACAAAAGTTGTAATGTTCTCCAAATTAGTTGGATCCAGCTTAACTTCTTTGCTCTCTTCATCTTCTCTATTTTTATTTTGGTGGAAGAGAAAGCGTCTCAGGATTTCTTTATATTCATTCCATCTCGCCTGATCATCGATTGATCCTTTGGCATTTAGAATATGAAACAGTTGACTGTCAAGTCTACTCAGAGGCTCGCCAGGCGTTTGTACAGTCGGTAACTGTGGATCAGTAGTTCTGCCCCCACAGCTGGTTGAGGATCTGTAATGCTGCAGAGAGTCTTCAGGAACTAATACCATCTTTTTAGCATGTTCCATGATTATGCTGATTCGGAGATGAATGCCGAAATAACAGGAGCCAATAATACGGGAAGTAGTGACCCACCCTTTCGACTGATAATCTTCTTCTTTCTGGATACACTCGTTTTCTTATGATCAATTAAACGACGTAACACTGATCTCATCTATATCTATATTAGCTGAATAAGCCACTAGCCTCATCAATCTATATTTCTTTAAAGTACCTTTCTCAGACTGTTTCAAAGGCACGTTCCCTCTTAATATATATTCAAACAGCATTCACAGATCAGACGAATGAACGATATATCAGCATAACGGATGATAGCCTTTCTCTGTTTTGGTGAAGCATGGATGAGTGCCTGCAAGAGGGCTGCGTTTTTAGCACCAAAGGGCTGGCTACGTCTTGTCTTAGCCATCACATCCGTACAACAGGTACATTGGATGTAGAGTCGTTATTATTTATAGCCTTCCGAGGTATATAAACATAATGATAAGGGTCGGTCAGGAATACACACGTACGGAATCGACAGTTTTCTGGTGTAGACTGTTTCAGATCAATCAGCAAGTAGCCGTGGGGTTTTGAAGTAGCATCAAAGTAGGCCTCTTGAACAAATTTGGGATCTTCAGGAAAAATCTGTCTCGCCAGATGTGAAAACTGCGCACGAACCCTAGGATTTTTAAAGACAACAATGTAGCCACTATTCAATGATATATCTCTTCGTCCTTTTCTCTGATGGAATAAATTCTGAGAGATGAGAATTATGCTCAGATTCTTATGATGACCCTCTTTTGTAAATAAATCTACGACTGATCCACTCGATGATTCTCTCATTAAATCATCGAGAATAATTAGCTTTGGTTGATTATCGTTGAAATCCCCGAACTTTGGTAATTCTTCCCGAAATTCAACAGATTTTCGGTCGTAATCAGAATACCCCGGTTGCCATTCAGCATAATAGAAAATTATTTTTGAAACGCCTTTGTCGCACATTTCCCCCATTTCTTTAATAAAACGTTTAACGAAGAAAGTTTTACCACACCCTGATGGTCCACAGACCATGGCTGTGAAGGGATGTTTCCACCTTACATCCATTTCGATATCTGGAGGAATCAGGGGAAGGAATAAGGTTTTTATAGATTGAAAAAGCAAAACATCTTTTAATTAAATTGATATTTATTATACTTCGGGTGTTCTTTTACAAAAAGTAACGATAGGGTCATAGGCTCTAATAACTTCTCTAACCCATAAATCGCTTTAACCAATTCGTCCATCAGCTCTTTCAACTCTCTAGCTATGTAGTAGGACTAACCGGTTCTCTGCTTCTTCAAGTATCCATACGGTAGCGTTGTTGTCTCTGTATAGAACCGTCGCTTAGGTCCTGTTGCACGAATAATTTTCTTTTCATCAACTGTTACTACTTGATGATCTGGTCTACGACGTATACTTGAGAATTTTATATCAAAAGGATCTGTAGTATGTTGTACAAGACCTTTAATCGTTTCGTGATGAATTCGTTTTCGATTTTCTAAATCTAGTCGAACACCTTTCATTTTACAGCACTCTACAATATTATCATCGGATTTTTCTACAATATAAGGATAAAATTTAGGACCTCCTGATACAAATTCAGATATATAACTCCCTGGCCCATATCCTTCCAGCTCATTTGTTAAGTCACCTAGGAAATTTCCTAAAGGTAATCTATCAGTCTCATTCATACTTTTATAAATAATTGAATCTGTATCATAATACAAAACTTTATCTCCTTGTGCATCTAAATAAGAATACAATTTTTTCCGCGCGTGGGCTGTAGTGAAAGCTGCTACAACTACATTAGTTTTCGGTGAAATTTCTAAAGCCTCTTTGACATTTCTCCGAGCTATCAACATTTTTGTCGGTTCAATTTCAATCATTGCTGTAATCTCTATTTCAGGATCTAAAATTATTTCATTATATCGTTCTATAGTTGTAACGACTGATGTTTTAGTCAAGTTATCTCGCTGTGCGAACTTACCCCAGAGACAGTTCAAACATAACTTAGCAACGGCACGTAAACCCGGATTTTTCTCAATTTTCTAACGATTCAGACGAATCCCTTCAACTCTTTCATATTCTTCAATGTACTGATCCTTCAACTCAGTAGTGTTACATTCTGCAGGCCATCCTGAAGCTTCTTGTTTAATTTTTAAGAAAGCATCAACGTATGCTGTGAATATTCTCTCTTTACCTCTACCTGGATTATGTTCCACTGTATCATATTTCTATATTTCACTGATAGATAAAATTTTGTACCCCTTGTCAACAGCTAACTGTAATTCAATTGATGTCCATGTACCAAGAAATTCTCGTTCAGAGACGTGTGTATGGAAACAATCAGTTTCGACTAAATTTTCAAGACAGGTCCTACATAAAGGGAAAAATAATTTATCATGAGCGCGAACAGGTAAGACCGGATGGAACAAATTTTGTGGTGCTACTACACGACACTTTATTAGCCCTTCAATGTTAGAAATATCATTATTGGGGCAAATCTGATTCATTTGATCATAAAGATAAACTTCAGGATGCCCTATAGGGAAACTACCCGTTTTCAGAACATAGGGATAAAGGGAACAACCATCTTCATAACGAATTTTCTCCCCAGGTTTCGCTTTATAATATGTCACTGCGTTACCCGTCCGCCCTCCAAAAAATGCATCTCTTGGATCGAGAGGTACAAAAACCTGCACGTTAATTGAGTTGACATAATCCCGTAACTGTTTATTGTTTTTCTTTTCCCTCTCAAACTGACATTCCCACATTTCTATCAACTCTACATCATAGAGTAATAGCGTAATATTGCGAACTTGAGTGTTTACATATCTACTATCAAAAGTTCCACCATCTTTCAAAGCTTTATCTCTATTTTGTGGATAACAATCGTGCCAGTAACACCCTTGAAATTGATAAGCATATTCTTTCCCTTGATTGTCAACCCTATATCCATCCAGTTTGATCCCGTTCAATATACGTTCTCGGGTTCTTCCTGCATCTTGAATGTTAATATTTTCTGAATGCTCTAACCACATGAGCCACTCAATTGCTACTCGTGATTGGTTTTCAGCTAGTCTGTAACCACTTCGTGGGACAACACCGATCTGATCTTTTTTGAGGAAGTTGACAGCAAAAATTTCCATACATGTGGACGCAATAGTTACACATCTTGAGCAAGGACGAATTTTGCCAATACTTTTTATAATATTCCTGAACAGCATTAACGATCGTCTTAAAATGAAAACATCCTGTACACAATACAGCTCAAGTTCGTTTTTAAAATCAAAAACATAATTTTCACTAGCACGCGCATTATACCAGTCATCAAAGTCTTTCAAATCTTTTTTATTCATTGCTCTGATTCCGAAAGGTTCTCTATCAGGCATTGGCCCCACGTATGTCTGGTTTTCCCTTCTATTGGAAAAGTGCGGAAAATACCCCTTTGCAATTCCTGTCAAACCAAACGTTTTCGGAAAAGCTGCGAGGGGCATTTGGATATAATTCAAACTATCTATAAACTTTACATTATCATACTGTATTAACATGACATTCGTACCAGTAAGAGTCATTTCAATGTCTTCACATTCTTCTTTTATCAAAGCACGCACACACAGAAAACACTGAGCGTAGAACACGCACAGAAGTGCGTAATCTCTGCACATGTGTGCGTACTTCACGTTCTCACAATCGAACGTGATTTACGCACACTCGGTGCGTGGTGTACGCACTCTATGTGTGTGATGTACGGACACGAGTGCGTGATCTACGCACACTTGTGCGTGATCTACGCACACCTGTGCGTGATCTACGCACACTTGTGTGTGATCTACGCACACTTGTGCGTGATCTACGCATACTTGTGCGTGATCTACGTACACTTGTGCGTGATCTACGCACACTCGTGCGTGATCTACGCACACGTGTGCGTGATATCTACACACGATAAATAAGCGAAATAGACGTTAATATAGGATCAAGAAGGAGTTTTTCCAGTTTTTCGTGATTATCTCGGTGAATAAGTGAGATAGAGCGAAATAGGCATCAATGTTGAGTCAGGGGAGAGTTTTCTCAGTTTTTCGCTAACATCTCGGTGAATACTTATTATCTTAGTGAGATAGAGCGAAATGCACATTAATATGGGATCACCGGGGAGTTTCTTCAGTTTTTCGCTATCATCTCGGTAAATAAGCGAGATAGAGCGAAATGGACGTTAATATGAGATAATCGGGGAGTTTCTCCAGGTTTTTGGAATTATCTCGGGGAATAAGTGAGATAGAGCGAAATATATATCAATATTGAATCAGGAGAGAGTTTTTCAGTTTTTCACTAACATCTCGGTAGCTAAGCGAGATAGAGCGAAATGGACGTTAATACGGGAGCAGAAGGGAGTTTCTTCAGCTTATTACGATTATCTCGGTGAATAAGCGAGATAGAGCGAAATAGATATCAATATTGAATCAGGAGAGAGTTTTTTCAGTTTTTCGCTAACATCTCGGTAAATAAGCGAGATAGGGCGAAATATATATCAATATTGAATCAGGAGAGAGGTTTTTCAGTTTTTCGCTAACATCTCGGTGAATAAGTGAGATAGAGTGAAGTGCACATTAATATGGGATTATCGGGGAGTTTTTTCAGTTTTTCGCTATCATCGTGGTGAATAAGTGAGATAGAGCGAAATGGACATTAATATGAGATCACCGGGGAGTTTTTTCAGTTCTTTGTGAGATAATCATCTCGGTGAATTAGCGAGATATAGCGAAATGAAGGTTAATATGAGATCACCAGGGAGTTGGTATTCACCGGGCATCTTGGTGAATAAGCGAGATAGAGTGGAGTGGACGTTAATTTGGGATCAAGAGGATATTTTTTCATCTGAAAACTTCCTCATAATTCCATATGTGTACTTCGCTTTATCTCCTTTATTTACCGATATAGTGGCGAGAAACTGAAAAAACTCCCTCGTGATACTAAATTAACGTCCATTACACTTTCTCTCGCTTGATTACAGAGATGATTGTGAGAGTTGAGGAGACTATCTCCTGATCCCATTTTAACGTCTATTTCGCTACATCTCACTTATTCACCGAGATAATCACGAAAAACTGGCAAAACTCCCCGGTGATCCCATATTAATGTCCATTCCGCTCTATCTCGCTTATTGGCCAGGATAATCACGAAAAACTGGAAAAACTCCCTCCTTCTCCAGAATCAACGTCCATTTCGCTCTATCTCGCTTATTCACCGAGATAATCGTAATAAGCTGAAGAAACTCCCTTCTGTTCCCGTATTAACGTCCATTTCGCTCTATCTCGTTTATTCATCGAGATAATCACGAAAAACTGGAGAAACTCCCCGATGATCCCATATTAACGTCTATTTCGCTCTATCTCGCTTAGCTACCAAGATGTTAGTGAAAAACTGAAAAACTCTCTCCTGATTCAATATTGATATATATTTCGCTCTATCTCGCTTATTCTCCGAGATAATCACGAAGAGCTGGAAAGCTCCCTCTTGATGCCATATTAACGTCCATTCCGCTCTAACTCGTTTATTCACCGAGATAATTCAAAAAACCTGGAGAAACTCCCCGATTATCTCATATTAACGTCCATTTCGCTCTATCTCACTTATTTACCGAGATGATAACGAAAAACTAAAGAAACTCCCCGGTGATCCCATATTAATGTGCATTTCGCTCTATCTCACTAAGATAATAAGTATTCACCGAGATGTTAGCGAAAAACTGAGAAAACTCTCCCCTGACTCAACATTGATGCCTATTTCGCTCTATCTCACTTATTCACCGAGATAATCACGAAAAACTGGAAAAACTCCTTCTTGATCCCATATTCACGTCTATTTCGCTTATTTATCGTGTGTAGATATCACGCACACGTGTGCGTAGATCACGCACGAGTGTGCGTAGATCACGCACAAGTGTGCGTAGACCACGCACAAGTGTGCGTAGATCACGCACAAGTGTGCGTAGATCACGCACAAGTGTGCGTAGATCACGCACAAGTGTGCGTAGATCACGCACACGTGTGCGTACATCACACACATAGAGTGCGTACATCACGCACTCGTGTGCGTACATCACACACATAGAGTGGGTACATCACGCACCGAGTGTGCGTAAATCACGTTCGATTGTGAGAACGTGAAGTACGCACACATGTGCAGAGATTACGCACTTCTGTGCGTGTCTACGCTCAGTGTTTTCTGTGTGCAGTATAAATTGAGCGTCATAACCTTTTGCATTATGTGCAATACAAATAACTTTTTTACAGAAATTCTTCAAATTTGAAATAATTTCAATGAATTTTGTCACCGCGTCATCACCATGATGTTTATATTCACGAATGGGACACACATAACAGGGACTTACGACTGTTGTTCGTTTGTCAACTTCACAAATATCGTTATCAGGTAAGTCATCATACACTTCACAAGTAATTTGAGCTACAGAGTAGCTTGGAACGTGGATTTTCATAGTTCGGCCATTTTCCTCGATTACTTCATCTTGACGAGTTTCAAAATCATAGCATACAAATGCTTCTGTAACGTCCAGAAACTGAGACGTTTTTTTTATTTTTTTTTTGAGGAAATATTCGAAACGAAGCATACTTTTCGTTTCGAATAAAAGAAATTTTAGAGACAATGGTGAATATGATTCACCATTGTTCTAATAAAATGATAAGAGACATCCGGTGTAAATAACACGGATCGTTTCAAATCAAAGAATTTTTTTTGTAATGATTTTTTTTGTTTATATTGGAATGAGTGGGGAGGTGAGAAAACGAGTTAAATAACTCAATTCTCTCCTTTCTCTCTCGCTCTTCCACTGATGGTCAAGAGCATCGAATTACCATGCCTTGACAACAGTGGAAAATGCGAGCGTTTTCCCACTCCTTCAATTGTGAGGTGCGAATCATGTGCAATTTTTGTCACATGATTGACCCCACTATTGAATAAATTAGGAGAAGGGGCAATTGACAACCGCGAAGTCGTTGCACTCCTTACCCTAATTAAGTTAGTTGAGTGCGGATAGAGAAATAAGGAGGAAGAAAAAAATTATTGTGAGAAAAAGAAAGATAGATGACAGTGAGCGATTAAAAGAAGAAGATGAAAATATAGTTTAATTGCAAATGGATTGGAAGAAAATAGGAAAAAAAAAAATCTTAATAATTGAAAAGTTGTAAAAAGAGAGACAAATAAAAAGAATGTTATCAAAGAATTTTGGGGATTCTAGAGTGAGAAGAAGAGAGGAGTGACACGGATTTTATTTTGAAAATTTTAGAGATTTTTGAGTGTGGAAAAAAAAAGAAATAAAATGAATTTTTAGTGTGGAAAAAAAAGAGAAAGGAAACAAATTTGATGGAAGAATTGTGGGGATTTTGAGTCTAAGAAGGATGGAAAGAAATGAGAGAAAATTGGATTAAAAGAAAAAGAATAAAAGAAAAAAGGAACCAAACAGAGAAAGTAAGTGCATAAGTTTAATAAAAACCGGTGGATACTGCGCGCGCAGATTTCGCGTATTCGGTGGAGATTTTTTTTTTGATTTAATAACAAAAATTATTTTGTTATTTTTAATTGGCTTAAAAGGAAAAATCGATGGAATTTTGAAAAATGTAAAATTCAGAGGATCTCATCGGATTTATGACAGAAATTATTTTATTCAATGGTAAATGTTTTTTTTATGAAAAATAAATAAATTTTGGAAAAGTAAAATTGAGAAAATCCCGTCGAATTTATTGGAGAAAACTATTTTATTTAATTTTGATGGTTTTGAATGAGAAATTGATCAAATTATGAAAAAGAAAAATTTAGAGAATCCCGTCAGATTTGTAACAAAAGTTTTTATTTTATTCTATTTTAATTGTGTCTATTGAAAAGATTGTGACGTCCGTCTGTTTCACAATAATTATTTTGTTACTCTTCAAGAAAGAATAATTGGGAAATCTAGCGCAACAGACTTTTCTTAGAATAGAAATAAAAATTTAAGAGGTATCGTATGATATCTCATTTCTATTCCCTACGTATTCTAACATTTTTATGACTCTCCTGAAATAGAGATCGATGCACTTACGCGGGCGCGAGAGCGACAGTTGATGCGTACGCGATGAGTCGTGCGCGCTGGCCCTTTCTCTTTTACGACTTTTGTCATCCGGCTCTTACGATAAACTCACGCGTAGCACAACCGCCTAAATAGAATTTTTCTATGCGTTGTGTAAATATTCGAAAATATGAAAAGAACAAAACACACTTAGTGTTACTGTTCCTAAAAATGATAAGGCAATTAAAATGCAATGGTGCAATACGACGTATTTAAAAAGGGGGAATTTTTTCTTTGGGATACAAAAATTTTACGTCCACGAATAAATCACCAAATAACGGAAAAAGAGACTCTAAGTAAACTCAAAAGTAGGACACATCTTGTTAAATAAAAAGAAATTGAAACAAACTTATGGTTTTTAATTGGGAAATTTATAAGAAAAGTAGAATTGGTTCATTTCAGAATCAATAAGTCAATTGAACTATTGATCTCAAAATCAATTAATTGAATAGAAGAAGTGGTCGAATATTTATTATGATAATGATAAATAATTTTGGATTAAAACAACGAAAAGGTATGAAAAGAAAGTTCGGAAGAGAGAAAATGAATAAGCGATAAGATTAACAATAAACAATGAATAAATATGAATTTAGGGAACAAATTCAAGAAATCCATTTTATGTTCAAACATTTTAAGATAAAAGAAAGGAAATGATTGTGGAGGGAAAAATAATAATTCGCAAAGCAAAGTGGTAGTCTATTTAAAAATAGTCTCCCACGTATCGCTTGGTCTGTGATCCCATGTGGAGGGAGAGTGCGCTCCCGATGCATCGGATCTACCACGTGAAGGAAAGGTGAAGTCAAGGCTGAGGGCTACGTGTCATTGGCTCTGGGTTTCCCTACTCACAGAAAAAGAAAGAAACGAAATTGGGTCAACACAGCCTACATATACTGAGGAAAAATTAACGAAGGGCAGTTGTGAACTAGCCGCTTAAACCTCAAGTTGAATTGAGATACCCGCATCTCTCTGCGATACCTTGAAGTTTTTCTTGAATTTTAAAATCTTTGGAATTAGACTTGGACTTTTATCTCAAGTCAGAATAGTTTAAATTAAGACAACTCATAGAGTTGTCCGTGAAGTTGAGAATCAAGAATTTCGTCTTGATTCTAACGCAGAAAAATCGAATTTTGTTGACTACGGAAATTAATTTGAAAATCATTTTTTTTTTTGAATTGAGATTAATTATTTTCGGAATAATTAATCGTATTTTATTGAAGTTGTTGATCCACGAATTTCTTTCTTTCATCGGATAACATAACTTAGTTAATCAAGTAAATTCAAACGGAAAACGCGACAGTAACCGGAAGCGGAAGAGTCGAGAGGACCAAACAGCAGAAATCCGGTACTGGAAGTCTAAGACGTATTTCCATTGAAGTTGCTTAAGTAACCGTAAGTCGGCAATTTTTCCAATTTATTACTGTAAATTTACTTTTGGGTTTTTCTTTTAAAATATAGGTCAATTCGGCCAGTTTAAACCAAAATTGAATTTTATACTTTTATTTAACCTTAATTAAAGCCATTTCAGAAAATAACTCCAATCCAGTCTATTTACCGAAAGGTGAGGGCAAAAACGGAGGCTGAGACGTGTTCCAGTAACTTCTTATTGTTCAGGGATATTTTGTTCATTCAATTAAATTAGTTTTTACTTCGAATAACCTCAACATTAGGACGTGACAGATTAAATAACTGGAATCGAAATTTACTTGAAAATTAATTGAAAATTTGAATTGTTAATTCAGTCAAATTTTGGCAATTGTTACTATTCAACGAACTATAAAAATTGAAATAGAAATCGTATTTGACAATTAGTTAAGAATTCGAAATTATTATTTTTGTAGACATTTTCGAAATCGTTTTATCGTAAAAAATAAATAGTTGAAATAAAAAATCATTGAGAATTTATTGAAGAATGTAAATAATTATGTTTGTGAAATCGTTGAAATTATTTTTATCTAGAAAATTGAATTGAGCCAAATTGAGCCAAAAAAAAAAAAAAAAAAAAAAAAAAAAATGAAAATTCAGTTACATCCCAATGTGGGACTCTTCTCCAGCACCAGAGCTGTGTGACAAGAACTCGATTCCGTCACATACTAGTCCCGGGGCCAGTCCTGGGACCGTTCCGGAGACCAGAGCCAGCACTGTTGCCAGAACCACCTCCAGCAACCTTCATTTGCCATCATTTCTGAAAATTCAGTTACATCCCAATGTGGGACTCTTCTCCAGCACCAGAGCTGTGTGACAAGAACTCGATTCCGTCACATACTAGTCCCGGGGCCAGTCCTGGGACCGTTCCGGAGATCAGAGCCAGCACTGTTGCCAGAACCACCTCCAGCAACCTTCATTTGCCATCATTTCTGAAAATTCAGTTATTACGCATAATATATAATAATAAAAAAATAAGCCAAATTACTATTAAAAAATGACGTTATTTTCACCTTGTCACCCTATTAGAAATAATTAAACGCCAAAACTCCCTTCTTCCTATCCCGAGCTATTGGTTCTGAACTAGGCTCAAAACAGGAGAAATGAATAAAACCATGCTATTTTGGAATTGTTGGAAACAATAGTTCTGATGTAACATGCGTAAAAAGTGGGGGCTCGTCCGGGATCTGAAGGAGTTTTTGCAATTTGTTTAACTAGTGTCTAATAGGCCAATGATAAGAAGTAGCTAGGAAAAATCCGGAATTATTGAAGTTAAATAATAATAAAAATCTGTATGAGCTAAAAACTTGAAAAAGTCTGCGCGCAGTATCTACTCCTAGTTTAGGTTGTAATAGAAATAGAAGTAATATTAATATATCATCATTCATATCACATGGACCTGTGACTGATCGTAATCTTTATCTCCCATTGGATCAAATTTTTCTTTGATCACACTACTGTTAATATACAGAATTCTATACACACTTTTAGAAGAAATTTTCTTAAAACTATTATTCTTTCAAATTAATTTTCGAAAAAAATCGAGTTCTTTGTCATTTTTATGAATTTATTTAACAATGCGGAATATTTTTCTCAACGGCTTCTTTTCTTATCACTGTGAAATCAATTTTGAATTGATTTTGCGAATGAGAGATCATTTTTTTTTTGAATCATTTTTGAATAGAATTTGAATTAAAATTTAATTAAATGGATGATTTTTGAACAATTTTTGAATTATTTCTGAATCAATTATAAAATGTACTTTCCGATAAAAATTTTTTAACTTTTCGATAGAGTTTCCTGAATTGCTGGAATCAATTTTTAAATATGGAGATTATTTTCTTGGAATCGCTTTTGAATCAAATTGAAAAACGTTTGTAGAGAATATTTTTTTTTTGGGGAACGTTTTTGCATCACCCTAAAATCATTTTCGAAATTATTCTTGTAAGAAAAAATTATTTTCAATCGACTCTCGAATTGAATAGTTTTTTTTATCGCCTTTGAATTGAAATTTAAATCAAGAAATCATTTTTGAATAAATTTGGAATAGAATCCTTGAAAGAAAAAATAGAGCAAATCCGTTGGATTCACTTCGAAAAATTTTAATCATTTTTTAAAAATATATTTAGAGTGGAAAATAAACAAAACCTGAAAAAAAACAAATCCGTTGGATTCATTCAGAAATTTTGGGATAACAATTCTTTCTCATTATTTACAACGAAAAACTTAGAAGAAATTCGAAAAAAAAAAAAAAACTCAAAAAGAGTAAAATATACCGGGTGTCTCCAGAAACACCAATTGAATATTTTAATAAAATCTATTTCATTGAATTATTTTTGTTTCTGTTAATTTTTAAATGAAAAGTAAAGAGTAAAATATACCGGGTGTCTCAAGAAACACCAATTCAGTAGTTTAATAAAATCTATTCCTTGAATTTTTTTGTTGTTGTTTGTTAATTTTTAAATGAAAAGTAAAAAGTCAAACATACCGGGTGCCTCAAGAAAAACCAATTTAATATTTTAATAAAATCTATTTCATTAAATTTTTTTTTGTTAATTTAAATAAAAAGTACAGAGTAAAATATACCAAGTGTCTCAAGGAACACCAATTTAAAATTTTGATAAAATTTATTTCATTAAAAAAATTTTTTTTTGTTTTTTTTTTATTCAAATAAAAAAAAAATTAAAGAGAAGACATACCGAATGTCCCAACAAAAATCGATTTAATATGTTAATGGAATTATTCCATTAAGATTTTCTGTTGTTTTCTGTTGTTCGTTAATTTTATTGTTAAGTAAGTAATTAATCCTTTTTAAAGGACAATTACTTATACTTGATCGGATCATCGATGATTCATTTTACAAACTAATAGAATCATCGAAAGAGGAAATATTTTTTTTGAATATCATATTTTTGTTGGTGAATCGTTTTGGATTAATTTAAAAATTTACTTCCCGTTAAGAAAAGAGCTTTGAATAACTTCCGAATTTTTTTTTGAATCGCCTCAAATCAGATTTTGAATTGAAAAATTATTCTTGAATAAATTTCTATTAAATTTTTCAAATAAGAAATTATTCTTTTTTTTTTGTTTTTGTTGGTGAATCGCTTTGAGTTCATTTAGAAATTTATTTTGGATTGATCAACTATTTTTCTTTTACTTGTTGTCTCTTGAGTCAGTTTTGAATCATTTTGAAACAGCTTTGCATTAAAATCTGATAAGTGAATCATTTTCGAATAGTTTTCGAATTTTTATTGGATCAGATTTCAAATAGGGAAATTATTTATTAATGTCACTCTCTTTTGATCATTTTTGAATGAATTTTGAAAAAAAAAATGAAAATATTTTGTTAATTTTCTTTCGGAACTTTCTTTCATCCTTTTGAAATAATTCTTGAAATTTATTTTCGAATAAAAGATTTTTTTTAGATGGCTTTTGAATTGGGATTCGAGTTGAGGACTTATTTTTGAATCAATTTGGAATAGAATCATAGAAAGGAAGATTATTTTTTTTGAATATCATTTTTTTTTTATTATTAGCGGATCATTTTGGATCAATTTCAAAATTTATCTCCGAATGAAAAATCATTTTTAATTTTTTTTGTCACTGTAGAATCAATTTTTGGAATTCACTTTCGAATTAGACATTATCGTTAAATAACTTTCGAATCTTTTTGAAGCAATTCCGTAAATTTTTGTCAATTAATTTTTTTTTGAAGCTTTTTGAATCATTTTTCAATCAAGGTCAAGTCGTTTTAAAATGAAATATCTTTTTCGAATCGTTTTGAGTTTTTAGAATCGCCTTAGCAATTTATTTGCAGGTGAGAAATTATTCTTGAATTATTTTTCAATTTTTTTTCAAATTTGATTGTTTTAAACGTATTTTCGGATGAATTATCTTTTAAATTTTTGAGGATTAATTGATCCATAGTTGAAGAAAATAATAATAATAATAATAATGGCGATTCCGATGAATCAAACCATATCTTTAAGGCATGCAGTAGATTTCGTACCAATTTTCGATAGTAGTGTGATAACTTTGATTGAATTTATAGAAGCATGTGAAGAGGCTCGGGAATCACTTGCTCCTGATGCGGAAAAATACCTATTAAAATTCTTGAAAAACTATAAAATACAGAGAGAAATTCTGAAAAAATTAGACTTTTCTGATGTTGACACTTGTGCCAAATTTTACGAAGAATTGAAAAAAGTATATAAACCATTGAGTTCATGGCGGAAATTAGAGAATGAATTAGAAGACATGTTTCAATTTGAAAAAGAAGATGTTCTTGATTGGAATGCTCGTATTCGGGAAGCAATAATACAAATTAAAGATGCGTATATTTCAAAACATACCGAGGGTGAATTTCGAACGTATGAATCTACATTGAAAGAACTCCATCTCAAAACGTTTTTGGATGGATTATTGCCTTTAATAGAAGCTTAAGTGAATTGTGACGCGATAAAAACTTTAGATGAAGCCCTAGTGAAAACCATGAAAATTCAAGAAAAATTAGAAAGACAGAGAAGGTTGAGAGAAAGAGAAAAGGAAAATCCAAGTGTACAAAAATCGGTATTAGTTTATGAGACAGTTGAAGTAACGGAAAAACCGTCGAATCGGGTTGAAAGATCGTACAAAAATAAGGAAATAGAAGAAGAATGGAGAAAAGTAGTTGGGAGTGGAAAATTAAATGAAGAGAATAAAAAGGAAAAAGAGAAATCAATTAATAGATGTCAAATCTGTGCATTTGAAAATCGCACTACTTTACATTGTAGAAATAATGATTTAAAAGCAAATTCGGAGATTACACAGAATCAGAATGAATCGGCGTTTTCAATCTTAAATATTGTACGTCATAAACGTCCCCAATTACTTTGTCAATATTGTGGAAAATTAAATCATGAAGCGAAAAATTGTTGGTTCGTGATCGAAAAATTGAAGCAAAATAGATTGGATTTTGGAAATTATAGAGAAAATATTGAGAAAAATAGAATTGTTCTTGATGAGAATGATAAAAATAGTGAGAAAAAGAAAATGATCAATGGCAAAAATGAAGAATATTTAGGGAAAAATGAGATTATTGTTGATGAAAATGAAGAACAGATAATGAAAAATCAAATTGGTTACAAAAATGATGAAAATCTTGCGAAAAATGAAATTATCATCGATGATACTAGAGAAAAATTAGTTGTTGATAAAAATGTAGGAAATTTTGATGATAATGAAATGGTTATTGATGAAAATGGGGAAAATATGGAAGAAATTGGGAACGTTGATAAAATTGATAAAAATATGGAAATTAAGGAGCTTCGCGTTGATAAGAATAGGGAAAAGGTTAAGACAAATAAATTCATTGATAAAAAGGTCAAAAATATTGGGAAAAGTAAAGTTATTGTTGATAAAATTAGAGAAAAGATGAAGAAAAATAAAATTATTGATGAAAATAGGGACATTTTGGAGAAAGATACAATAGGTTTCGATAGAGACGGAATAATTATTGATGAAAATAAAGAAAATTTCGGAAAAATCAAATTTATAGTTGATAAAAATGAAAAAAACTTGAGAGATGTAGAATCGCTTTCGATGAAAATGGGGGAAATATAAAAGAAAAAAAAAATGTTGATGAAAATGATGGAAATAGGAAAATTGAAATACTTTGTGCTGATAAAAATAGAATAAATGTGAGGAAAAATGAAAACATTGATGGAAATAAGGAATTTTTCGGGAAAAAGGAAATTTTCATTGATGAAACTAAGGAAAATGTTGAGATAAAGAAAATAGTTCATAAAAAGAAGAAAAATATTGGGAGAAGTAAACTTATTGTTGATAAAAATAGGAAAAGCACTGAAAAAAATGAAATGATGATTGGAGAAAATAAAGGAAATTTCGGGAAAATTAAAGTTATTGTTAAAAATAGTGAAGATGAAAGTTTTGAAAATAATCAAATAATTAGTGAAGAAAATAAGATTTATTTTGAATTCGATACAGATTGGTAGGGAAATTGAAAATGAAAATGAGAATATTGATGGAAATATCGCAATTGAGGAAAAAGGAAAGATCATCGATAGAAATAGAGAAAAGGTAAAGAAAAATAGGATGATTATTGATAAAAATGGCGAGTATTTCGAGGAAAATAGAATGATTATTGATGAAAAGATAGAAGATATCGGGGAGAATGAAATTATTGTCAAGAAAAATAGGGAAAATGCTGAGAAAACTAAAGTAATTGAGAAAAATGAAGAGATTATTGGGAAAAATGAACAGTATTCTGGGAAAGAAAAGATTATTATTGATAAGAATGGAATAATTTTTGCTGGAAATATAGAATCTATTGGTAAAAATCAAATTATTGTCGATCGGAGTAGGGAAAACGCAGAGAAAAATAGAATCATTGATAAAAATGAGAAAAATCACCGGAGAAATTGAATTATTCTCGAGGAAAATAGGAAAAATGCTGAGAAAAATAAAATGGTTGATAAAAATGAGGAAAAGTTCGGGAAAAATAAAATTATTGTTGAGAAAAATAGTGAAAATGCTGAGACAAATGAAACTTTTGATGATATCGGCAAAAGTAAGAGTATTGCTGATGAAAATAGAGGAGAGTTCGAGAAAAACGAAATCATTGATAAAAATAGGAAATATGTCGGGAAAAAGGAAATTGTTGTTGATGAACGTGAAGAAAGGGTAGAGAAAAATAAAATCGTTGATAAAAATGAAGAAAATAATGAGAAAAAGGATATGATTGTTGGGGGAAATGAAGAAAACGTGATAATGAATGAAATTGTTGTTGATAAATATAGAGGAAATACGAAAGAAAATGAGATTATCGTTGAAAATAATTATGTCTTTAAGGGAAATAATGGGAAAAATATTGTGTCTAAGGAAAATTGTATTGTTGATAAAGTTTTGAAATTCATTGAAAGGTGCCAGACTGAAGACTGTTGTATCCAAAGAGAACCAGATCTGAAGCTGAGTCTTCCAGAAGATAATGTATTGAGGAAAACAAGAGATAATATTTCATTCAATAGTGCGAAAATGGAAAATCTTTGTACAGATGCTAAATTGCGAATGTATAAACTATCGAATCAGAGATCAATTGATTATTCCAGTATCTCGGATATCTTCATTAAAATTGTTATTTTTATTCTAATCACGGTATCAATGGGCTTCATGGAAATTATATTCGGGAAAACTTGTTTCGAAATATGTACCATTTTTATAAGAAAATGTTTGAAAATATTAAAGCTATGTTGTTTGGGTTATTATGGAATCTTTATGCGATGAATTCTATAAATCACGGGGCTATTCAATCAAAGGAAATGGTAGAATTTAGTGAAATTATTATTTTGATTTACGAATATGGAGAATGGCTATTCAAAAAAAAAAAAAATTAATTTCAAACGCGAATGCATTATCTCGTGATCCGGTTCCAGAAAGAATAAATGCAATTACGCGATCGAGAAAAGATAAGAATACTGATAAGATTAAATAAATTTGTCAGAAAAAAAAAGAGGAATTAGTTTTGAAATGGATAAGAATGAACTTGGTTCAATGAAGAAATCATTGGTGAAAATGAAAATAGTATCGTTAAAAGGAAAATCGTTATTGAGAGCTAAAGATTTTTTTTTTGGGAACATAGAGTGATTTCGAAATAGATAAAAATGGATTTGTATTCGATGAAGAATTTGTCATAGAAGCAAAAATTAAAATGAAGTTGGGAAAAATAAAAATATTGTTGAAAAAAATATCGTTGGGGAAAATGAAAATATTATTGAGAGAAATGGAAATAGTGTTGAGAAAATGGAAATATTGTTGAGAAAATTTGAATATTATAGAGAAAAATGGGAATTTGATGGTCAATTCGCAATATTCCATGGGATCAAATAAGGATTACTGACGAGAATTATCCTGAAAATTCTGTGGAACACCTCAATGAAGGTTATGTTCATAACAGAATAGACGATATTGTCATTGAAAATATTGATGAGAATATTGTTGGAATTTTTTTTGGATATTCCGCAGACTCCCGTAAGATTAAATAGGAATATTGAAGAGAATTATCCTGAAGAATCTGTAGAACATGTCAATGAAGACAGTTCATAACAGAATCGGCGACATGATCATTGAAAATGTCCATGAAAATGTTGTCGAGAAAAATTGAAATTTGAGAAATACTCCACAAAATTCTGTAAACTTAAGTAAGAATGTCGGAGAGAATAATCTAAAAACGTCTGTAGAACATCTCGGAAAAGAGAATGTTCAAAACAGCATAAGAATAAGAAAAAGTTGTCGATAATGACGAAGTTTAGGGAGAATGAAAATAATAGTCGAGAAAGTGGGAGATTGTTAGGAAAAGATTTCGAAGATAAATAAGAAGAGGGCCAATAATAATTATTCGACTTACTTCAAATATTCGAACATGAAGAAAATTAAAAAAGTTATTATTATAGAAAAACCAAACTACGATAAATGCATTAATGCACGAAATTTAAGAATTTGAGATTATTTTTTTTTTAAAAGGGGGAAAATACATAAAAGGTAAGATCAGTACACAGGTCCACACAACGAAACACAAGTAATTTAGACTAACCGATTACGTCGTTCATTCATCAATCATCCATTCATACTACAGATAATGCACAGGAAGAGTTAAGATAATGATGCACCAACTAATTTGATGAGACTATCGACAAAATTATGAATATGATTATTTTCAAGTGTTTCAGATGAATTTCGAATTATGAATGACATTCTCCTCCTTTAGGATTTGTCATAGTTCAATTGGGTATGGTTATAGAATACCAGCTGCAAATATCATATCTTCATCTTTTTAGATATGGGTCAGGGTCAAAAATCGGAAAAAAGAGCATTGGAATCAATTTCATAATTCGATTGAATAACACAATCAGTGAAATTTTATAAAACAATAGTATCATTTCGGTTTAAAAATAGAATCAGTCGGGATGTTTATGAATATGATCGAAATTTGTAAGATCAAATAACTTTTACATCAAAAGTAAAAAGTTATGACCACGGTTGTGTTAATCGAACCATCAGAACTGACCATCCAAAATTGTTTTTCATAAAAATTAGTCGTAACAATTTCGTTGTGAACCACAAAGTATCGATCACGAATCTGGATCCCTCTTCTTGTGTCGATTTAAAGCTTGTATTTGAAGAATTGAAAAAAAATAATGAAAAATTGATCTAAAGAAATGTTTTCTTAAAAATGTGTAATTGAAAGAGAAATTTCAAGAAATTCATTAATTTTCTACCTTAATAACTTAATCACTTTTTAATCGTAACTTTAATGAAGGGTTCAGATTCTGTGGAGGTAATAGCAGGTAAACTTGTATATATAATAAAATGTGTATCGACTGAAACTAAGATGAATCTATTAAAGGAGAGTTTTTCATCAGTTATCTGTGCAGAGAAACAAAAATACATAATTTTTGACAATAAAAACACATATACTTATGAACAAAAGTGTTCGAATTACTCATTGCACAATCATACAATCATACTACTATTCGGGAAATAATTAGTCCAAACTAACTTCGAATTTAGCTGAAGCTGTGCCACGAGACGAGATTAAATCGACGGCCGACCTCATGTGGAATTATTTGTATCTATTATCACTGATTCAGTGACTCACTAAACACCAGTGGTATCCTTCCGGAAGGGAAATTGGAAGAATTGAGAGGAGAGCTTTGTTGAAAATGACTAAGAGGGATTAACAGAAGAATTTACTAGAGCAGCAATGGGAAAAGACGTCATCAATCTGGGTGAATCATCAATTTAGTTACTGAACAATAATTGATTCCTCAACTAATTGGAATTTCGATGGAAAACTCATCATCGGTGCCTCAAACGAAAATCTCTTTCCATTCAAGAAGGCATATTGGACCTTATCCAGCACTCAACCAGAATTGATTTGATTTCAATCGATAAGATTGTTCATGAGATCTCAAACATTGGGTCGAAACTCTTGCTACGAGTAGTTATTCAAAATAGAATATACTTGAGTAAAAATGTTTTTGAGATAAAACAACGAATTTTGCTGTAAATTGATGGGGCCATTCTGAAAGAGAAATCATAAGTGTAATTCAGTTAAGGAGGAAAAGTGTCCAGAAAGCGAAAGAAGCTGCCTCTGAAACTCTTACAAGGAAACGTTTTCAGGTGTCCCCCTCCGATTTTGATGAAACTTCGGTATGTTATAGAGGGTCAAAATCTATGACATACGTATTTTTTTTATCGGCCCAAACGCAGTTTGAAGGGGTGAAACGCCCCTCCAAAGTTGACCACCTCCCAAGATGATTTTTCTGTTTTGCATACAAGGAGGGGATTTTGATAACTAATAATGATAGTAATAAATACCTTGTCAAAAGTGATGAAAAACACACTTCGAATATTCCCAAGAACTCTTTATTTAAGGGGCTAACTTGTATATACAAAGTTCATTTTTTACATTAGAAACAAGATGTTCATCGGAGCTCAATGAATCCAACAGCACTGTGAAGAGCATGCAAAAATACAGAATACGTGTTTTTGATTTTTTCCCAAAAACTGAATTCTTATCGACTTTTTTTCCAATTTTGCGGATTACGTCTAGTATTTAGCCATGAATCATTGAATAACATTGTTTGAGGCTCGCATCCATTCTGGCATCGCTCTCTTATCATTCTACTGTTTTATCATTTTTTTTCAAGAAATGTAAACATTTTTCATTTCAAGCAGACTATCAACTACTCGAAAATTCGATGTGTGTCATATGTAAACACGTCATATCTCTAATCTCTACTTGAATTAATTCTATGGCACATATTTTTTTTTAACGATTACGCGTATCATTCGGATATTTTCGATATGAAAAGTCGTGAGACCGTTCAGTGCTTCTTAATACGTTAATAACAGAACTTCGAGCAGTTATTGAATTTCTTCTCGCGTTTACAATGAAATCGAATCCAATAAACGTTATTAAACTTCTGTGGGCAGCATTTGAAGTAATGAATATACCGGAGTCCCCATTAACAGATGATGAACGTGAAATAGCATCGAACTTCCAAAACATTTTATTACAAAGCATGACAGAATATAATAGTGTGGAAATGATTGAGGAAAATTCTCTTGACTTTGAAGAGCCCTACAAAAATTTTGAAACGTTCGCAGTGGAAGATGCAGATTTTCAGGTGCATTCCGAAGGACTTGAAGATAGCTGTTCAGAAGATGACGAACCTTTAAGTTTCGATTATAAAAGAAGAGCTGTTGAATATTGGAGAAGTGCAAAGACGAAAAAAAATCGCCCAATTGATACGGTTCGGCATAGATATAAAAGAGTCAAATCAGTACGACAATTGCGTCGTTGGGCACACCAATTCAACCAGGGAGGGACATACATGGAAAAATTGGCTCGCATATCAGAGTATACATTGCAGAATATGAAAAATGCCATTGAGGCAGGCTTGATTGTTCATGATACGGATCTGCGAAGATGGGCTTTACAGGCCCAAGGACTTATCGGCCATAAGGATTTTCGATTTAAAGCATCGCCATCGTGGTTACTTCACTTTAAGAAGATTCATCGCATTACTAGCAGAAAAATCAATAAATTCGTCACGCGAAAATCAGTGGAAAATAGTGAATATTTACACAAGAGTGCTGAAGAATTTTTGGAAAGAGTTGAACCTTATATTTCCGAATATGGATTACAAAATATATATAATTCTGATCAGAGTGGTTTCCAAATAGAGATTCATTTTGGACGAACGTTAACGGAAGAAGGAACTGAACAAGTATCGTGCATAGTACAATCAGTAACTTCAACAACGAACAGTTATACTATACAGCCTACAATTTCAGCGGACGGACAATCATTATCTCACGTATACGTATGTCATAGATTTTGACCCTCTATAACATACCGAAGTTTCATCAAAATCGGAGGGGGACACCTGAAAACGTTTCCTTGTTAGTGAATTCACCGAAAGAAAGGATCTGTAATATGGAAAAGTGCCGAAAATTACGAAGGACTCTGTTGGTGACTTGAGGAGATTTGGTGTTTTCCCATAGACTAATTCAACCAGTGTTTTGTTGTGAAAAATGAACTAAAATGGTAAAGTGGATGAATTTTGGAAGTTGCTGTCCTGCTGTGAAAGTGTATTCCCTGGGTTCGGTTCGAATAAGATCGAATAAGACGATGAAGACGATAAGACGATGAAGAGAGCAAATTGTGAAGAATTATCGAAGCTGATGAAGTTATGGTTCTGTGGACTGAAAAATTTCCCGAGTCACACACATACACATGCATACAATTCTCAAGAACTGAAGTAATGAAGATTTTTATTGTTCAAAAATTCGTATTGTCTCAAAAATTTGTATAATTGTAGAAAAAAAAGAAAAAGAATAATTGTTATTTGTACGACGAAAAATATAGTTTAAGAACATGTCATTGTTACTATTCTGGTTGTTATAAGACTTTCAAGAGATATGGAAAAAGGTTCGTGAAATTAGATACTTGTTACTTGAGATAGTTGAATAATTATCATAATTAATCTCTTTGTAAATCAGTTCTGATAGTTTGTTGAGTAACGAGTATTATTGGTCTTCAACCCCTAACAATCGTTTAAGTGGGGGGGTGAACGTCCAGAAACTGAGACGTTTTTTTTATTTTTTTTTTTGAGGAAATATTCGAAACGAAGCATACTTTTTGTTTCGAATAAAAGAAATTTTAGAGACAATGGTGAATACGATTCACCATTGTTCTAATAAAATGATAAGAGACATCAGGTGTAAATAACACGGATCGTTTCAAATCAAAGAATTTTTTTTGTAATGATTTTTTTTGTTTATATTGGAATGAGTGGGGAGGTGAGAAAACGAGTTAAATAACTCAATTCTCTCCTTTCTCTCTCGCTCTTCCACTGATGGTCAAGAGCATCGAATTACCATGCCTTGAGAACAGTGGAAAATGCGAGCGTTTTCCCACTCCTTCAATTGTGAGGTGCGAATCATGTGCAATTCTTGTCACATGATTGACCCCACTATTGAATAAATTAGGAGAAGGGGCAATTGACAACCGTGAAGTCGTTGCACTCCTTATCCTAATTAAGTTAGTTGAGTGCGGATAGAGAAATAAGGAGGAAGAAAAAATTATTGTGAGAAAAAGAAAGATGGTTGACAGTGAGCGATTAAAAGAAGAAGATGAAAATATAGTTTAATTGCAACTGGATTGGAAGAAAATAGGAAAAAAAAAATTCAATAATTGAAAAGTTGTAAAAAGAGAGACAAATAAAAAGAATGTTATCAAAGAATTTTGGGGATTCTAGAGTGAGAAGAAGAAAGGAGTGACACGGATTTTATTTTGAAAATTTTAGGGATTTTTGAGTGTGGAAAAAAAAAGAAATAAAATGAATTTTTAGTGTGAAAAAAAAAGAGAAAAGAAACAAATTTGATGGAAAAATTGTGGGGATTCTGAGTCTAAGAAGGATGGAAAAAAATGAGAGAAAATTGGATTAAAAGAAAAAGAATAAATGAAAAAAGGAACCAAACAGAGAAAGTAAGTGCATAAGTTTAATAAAAACCGGTGGATACTGTGCGCGCAGATTTCGCGTACTCGGTGGAGATTTTTTTTTTGATTTAATTACAAAAATTATTTTGTTATTTTTAATTGGCTTAAAAGGAAAAATCGATGGAATTTTGAAAAATGTAAAATTCAGAGGATCTCATCGGATTTATGACAGAAATTATTTTATTCAATGGTAAATGTTTTTTTTATGAAAAATAAATAAATTTTGGAGAAGTAAAATTGAGAAAATCCCGTCGAATTTATTGGAGAAAACTATTTTATTTAATTTTGATGGTTTTGAATGAGAAATTGATCAAATTATGAAAAAGAAAAATTTAGAGAATCCCGTCAGATTTGTAACAAAAGTTTTTATTTTATTCTATTTTAATTGTGTCTATTGAAAAGATTAAATAACTGGAATCGAAATTTACTTGGAAATTAATTGAAAATTTGAATTGTTAATTCAGTCAAATTTTGGCAATTGTTACTATTCAACGAACTATAAAAATTGAAATAGAAATCGTATTTGAAAATTAGTTAAGAATTCGAAATGATTATTTTTGTAGAAGTTTTCGAAATCGTTTTATCGTAGAAAATAAATAGTTGAAATAAAAAATCATTGAGAATTTATTGAAGAATGTAAATAATTATGTTTGTGAAATCGTTGAAATTATTTTTATCTAGAAAATATAAGCCAAATTACTATTAAAAGTTGACGTTATTTTCACCTGGTCACCCTATTAGAAATAATTAAACGCAAAAACTCCCTTCTTCCTATCCCGAGCTATTGGTTCTGAACTAGGCTCAAAACAGGAAAAATGAATAAAACCATGCTATTTTGGAATTGTTGGAAACAATAGTTCTGATGTAACACTTCACATTTTCTTTTTCTAACTGTATTTTTTTTCGCTTCAAAAACATCTTTTTTTTCATAAATTAATTATGTCCAGGGGGGCGATATTCAGCACAAATCGAGCACCAGTTTTTCCCGCAGTGATGAGTTTTACCAACGATTTGTAAATTTGAACAAACATTACAAATTTTCATGGCATCGCAAATACTATGTTGAGCGTTAAAACTTCGTGCTCCTTTATGATGCCCAAAACATGCGTCAGTACTGAATCCTCGGCGATGATCAAAACATTTTTTAACATTCTCTCTTTAACAATTCGGACTTTTTTTGGGACAACGATGAACATCTTTATTTCGAAAACCTTTTTCACATAAATTACACCAGTTTCGAAATTCTTTATTGCAAAACCGGTGAATACATCTTATGGGTTCATAATGATGAAAGTCTGCAAAATATGCGATGTAAACGATATGTTTAATTTCATAGCCCAGTTCTTTAACGCGATTACCGCCATCATAAATCTTTTCCACATTTCCGCAATTATTAAAACACTGATAAACATGAATCGCTGTTGTTTCCTCTCGTGCCAGAAACTCTTGATACTCTCGAATCTCAGTCATACCACACCCCGGGTCAGGTACATTCACACCAGCGGCTATTGATAAGTCGATCGCGCGATTTCGTTGGTGATCTCTTCGTGCATCACTGATTTCCGACCATTCTTCATTTCTCCTCTTCTTTATTTTTCGATCCATCTTTGCTAAGTATGATCCGACTACTAGTGAACGCGGAAAGCATAAATTATCGTCATTATCAATGCTATGAGTACTCTGTCTACGATGAACTTTAAATCCTTCTTTAACACACGCACCGCGAACTGATCTTAAGAGTGAATATTCTAGAGTTAATAGTTGATCTAATGCGTTATAAACACGAGCACTTTGGCAAACTGCGTCAATGTGTTCCCAGAAGCGTTCAAAAGTGAAGTCGTCCAGTCGCGTTACATTACAATATCCAGGTTTTTCCATGGCTCCAGCGCTGAATTTGAAGATGATGCGATCAATGTTGACTCTCGCTGTTTCTCGCATTCTGTCGTAAACAGTGCGAAATCCTTGTCGGAGCCATTCTGCAGCTGCAACCCCTTCAGGTACAGGAAGATTCATCTTGAATTCGTATGTGTGCGAATCCATGTTAAAAAAATCATTCCTCGTTCGATCCACAGTGATGAATCGCGCCGGCTCTACTCGTCCTCTTTGCTGTGCACCTAAGATCAGTGGAAAATGATTAATGTATGTGTGGAATATTCAATTATTCATAAATAATCGAAAAATTAAGTAAAAATCTGTGAATGGAATGTAGTTTCAGTTCTAATAAAAAGTTGAACCCGATATCCCCCTGTTTTCTCTATATAAGCATATATATTCTTGTTCGTTCGAATGTTTTCTATGTTTTCAAATCATAAAAAGGCCTATTACAAGATCAATAACGATGATTACTTCAATTCATTAGAAAAAAAGTCATTAGAAAATCCAGCGGCACCAGTTTGATCGGTCGGTCTGATCAAAATGGCCGGAACTACTAACTCTTGGTTACCGACGGTAGAAATGCGTGAACAGAGAAGGCCATTTCGATGGCTCAGTCTGACCAAAATGGCCGAAACTACTGACTCTCAGTTACCGACTGTCAAATCACGTAGTCAGTGGAGGCCATTTTGGATGTTTGGTCTGACCAAAATGGCCGAAACTACTAAGCAGATGTTACCGACTGTAGAAATTCATGGTGACTCTACACAACCCAAATCTAGTGGGAACCAGGATTGAATATCTAGCAATATTCTACTCCTTCTAATTTTAAGATAGTAAAAAATAATTGGAAAATTTATGTAAAGTTGGAAAAAAATAAAAATTTGAATTAACTCCACAAAGAAGATAGATTTCATTTTTAATGGAAGATTTAACCTTATTTTCCAGCTTTCTCTTCATAGAACTATACAGATTCCTGATCGTTAGAATATTTATAATTTTTTAGAATGATAAGAACCCTTGTTATGTAAAAAATAACAATATTTAATTCAATAAATCACGTGGAGAAATTTTCGGCCTCCATATTGGCTGCTTGAAAGGGCAAGCGGCCATTGCAAAGTGCTGTGATCGTCGCAGTCGTTGAAAACTCGATAGTTTTCCGAGCATGCACGCGCAACCGTCGGCGTCTCATACGTCGTCACTAGAGCCCTTCTCTTCATTACCGGTAAAATGACATTTTTCTAATTTTTTCAGGAATATTGATATTTTTCCTCTCCCCCAAACGATGAAAAGTAGAAACATCGATTCTCTAAATAATTCCCAAATTATTGTACGGGTTTTTGAATTTCTTCGCTGAAATTATTCAGCCAATTATGTAAATAACAAACTTGAATGATTTAAAAATTAAAAACTATTTCCCAAAAGGATTAAAAATTTTCCCAAACATCCACAAACAATTCCCAAATAACTCTAAAAGTTTTTTCAATTTTTTGTTACAATTATTCAGCCAATTATATAAATAACGAACTTGAATAATTTAAAAATTAAAAACTATTTCCCAAAAAGATAAAAAATTTTCCCAAACATCCACAAACAATTTCCAAATAATTCTACAGGTTTTTTCAATTTTTGTTACAATTATTTAGCCAATTATATAAATAACGAACTTGAATAATTAAAAAATTGAAAACTATTTCCCAAATGGTAAGAACGTTTTCCTAAATATCACCAAACAATTCCTAAATGACTCCACTAATTTTCAATCGATAATTTATATCTATCTAAAGAATTCTATGGTCATCGATAAATGCAGTTTCCCAATATTAAATTTGAGGAAAATGCCAGTAGATGGTGTTCATCTCTCATTTTAAAATATTTTTGAATGGCTCTTTAACCGTTTCTCATCTAAATTACTCTATCTTATACCTATGAAACTATCTTAATTATAAATACATATTCATTCATATTATAATTATAATAAATTGTACTAAATGAAAAATAAAAATAATTATCCAATGAAAATTTCAAAAACTTCCTACTTACCATCAGTCACATTTCCTAAAGTGGAAGGGCGTAATTCCCTGTCCAAAATGTCCTGGTGTAGCAACCGCTACAGTACGCGTGTACTCAAAGAGCAGAAATAATATCTTCTATCTCTTATTATTTATACCTGTCTCGCTCTTGACCATTGTAACGCGTATTCTTTTCAATTCCCTTTTGTGTGAATATTCCGAGTTTCGGGTATCCTTATATGGTGATTATTAAATCACACTCGCGTATCGGCAGTTCACGAGAACGCATCTCAATCACCACACTATTGACTTGTATTATATCACGTAATTTAATAAACGATATTTTATATATTTTAATTGCAGTGTTAGTGATGCATTTATTTATAATTAACCACATCACTACACTGGGGGATTCCAGGTAACCCCAAGACATTTTCCAGAACATCCCCAGGTATAACCGCGAGTTCACTTCGATCGGTAATACCAAATTCTTCCAAATTTGGCATTTCCTCGGAATCATTTTCAAAAAAACGCTCGAATGTTTCATTGACAAAATCGTCAATGTTAAAATTGTCCTCTTCATCCTCCATGATATCTCAGGAAGAACTGAACCTTTTTTCGGAACCACAAGGTTTTTCACGAGTTTTTTGGGAGGGTGGGGAAATGGATCTTCAATCGATAAGATCTCTCCCCAGCCTGGAAAAACCGGTTTTACCCTTGGGCGGAATTTTCTTTTGCATGGATTCTTCGTAAATATAGTGTCAGAATTTTCTTCAAATATTTTGAGATGCTTAAATTCAAAAAGGAAGCGAATCACTGAATAGCATGTGGGAAAAATTATTTTCATTGAGAATGAATACATTTCAAACCTTCAACTATAAGACATTTTTGGAACAATCAAAAATCAACGACCAAATGAATAAAACCAATGGGAAACTAACAAAGAAGAAACGGAAATATCAACTTCAACAATGGAAATATGAATAAAGGTAGAAAAAGTGGTTTAAGATGACAAAATTTATTTAAAAGGGCATGATAAGTTGTCAGGATGAAAACCAACTGCTTGGAATGGCAATCAAAAAATCGAACTTTGTTACGTATTGATCTGCGTGATCATACGTACTTTTCAATAATAATCAAGAATAACTAATAATTCAGTCGAAAAGGCCCACAATTCCAATGTCTGGACCAATTTACCCTGAAAGAGGTCAATAATACATGAAAGTACACTAAAAGTTGAAAGTCAATAAAATCAGAAAGAAAAACATTAAAATTCATTGAAAAATCTGAAAAGTCCATCAATAAAGTATGTTAACAAATCAAGCAAAACGAACAAAATTGTCAAAAACAAGTAAAATATCATTAAAAATGTTTAAATACCAATTTACAACAAATTTCTGTTAATAGAAACAAGGATATACATGTTTAAAGGCCAACGGAAAAGTATTGACCGTGCCGGCCTTCAGCGACCTTCACTGAGTAGGTGCGCGCAGCCACACGCTGTGGACAAAACTTCCCCCACCAGTGACTCTCATAACTCTATGTCAAACTTTTGAAAAATCATAACTCTTTTGAATATTAAGATCAAGAAACGATTCCGATGCTAAAATTCGTTAAATAATTTGAACTAACGATTCCAGAAGGAGAACAATTGAAAAATCAATTTGCAACATAATTTGTTATAAACAATTTATGTAAAAACTCATTGTAAAAATACGAAAATAGACGTAAAATGTAGTTGACATCGAGATATTGGAGTATACTGAAAATCAACTCTTAATATTCATAATTAACCGAGATATGAATTTTATAACATATACACACACATACATTCAAACTTTTTATTTCTGAACTTTCAAAAATTCATAGCTTCCAAAATTATGATGATTAAGAAACCAAAGTAGTACTAAAATTAATGAAAAAATACAAGCTACACAATGCGCTAAGAAAATTTGACAAAAGTTGATATTTACAATAATTTGTTATAAACAATTTATATGAAAAATCATTAGAGAATTATCAAAACCTATAGAATACAAAGGTAATCACATCAGAAGAATATAACCTCCAGAAATGAAAACGATAAAAACAATAGCAACAAAGTTATTCAACATTTAAATTTATTCACATATATATAGATATACAAAATACATGGCAAATATTCAAAAATCAATAACTTTTATAATAATCAATATTAAGGAATAATTTTCATTTGTAAAATCATTAAATAATTCATACTAAAAGTTCATGAAAGAAAATTTAAGAAAAACCAAAACTTATGTAAAACCATTTTTGGACATTAATTAACAATTGAATAACAACAAAAGTTATTAACTTAGGAAGATGAAACCAAGTTTAAAAAATACATAAAAATAGTCTCTTCCAGACGCAATTGAGTTTATATTTTTAAAGTTATTATTTTAAAAGTTATTAACAAATAGCACTTTCAAGGTCATCCGACTTTAAATATAAATAACTCCGAAACTATAAAAGTTCAAGACTTGAATCCGACGCTAAAAATCATTAAATTCAACGGCCTTTCAAATGCATTATAGAACGATTCCAAATATTGTTAATTACCAAAGTTATTGACAATCAATTGTTTATAAAAAAATGATGAAAAAATTTTGATACTAAAATTCGTTCATTTAGCCAAAAATAAGCTCAAATATAGAAAATTGTCAATTTGTCCCACTTCCAAGGGGATTTGACAAAATCGGTTTATAAGGTACACATCAGGACGTAAAAAGGAAGCCATTTCCGAAGAGCGAAAAATCAACTTTGAAATTGTTTAGAATCATTAAAAACAATATATTATCATGTCAAAAATCAGGTTAAAAATAAGAAAACAACAAAATTGTATTTTTAATGTAATAATCTTTATTGTAAAACTACTATATCATAAGATACATATATAAGCCTCAGCGCATGGACAAGCTACAGCACAAGGGTAGAAGAAAGGCGCTCCCCACCAGCTCAGTCACCACCAGCCACCTAGTTGCGCCAGAAACTCACAGCGCATCCCCACTTATTGTACTCCCACCCTACCGGCTCAAGCCGCCGAACTGTCCATGTACCTAGATGCGCGAGGCTCGTTCAGTCAGTTCATCGCTCAACTTCAACTGGTAAAGACCTCCTCCTCCGGACGCGGTCGCGGTGACTCACTCGGGACTTAGAATAATTTTACTCAGTTTGGACTTAGAATATTTTCAGTGAATCGGGACTTAGAAAATTTTCAGTCGATCGACACTTAGAAAATTTTTATTGAAGTGGAACTTAGAATATTTTTACTCAATCGGAACTTAGAATTTTTCTGTCAATCGGAACTTAGAATATTTTTATTAAATTACAACTTAGAATTTTTTTTTTATTATCGAAGTTTTTTTAAATCCAAATAATTTTCAATTAATCAATTCTGATTTTTATTATCAAGTGAAATATTTTCTCTCGACCGAATTAAACCGAACGAAACAATTTTCCCTCTTTATTCTGAGATCTGACGAAGCCTCGCGTTGACAGAAACAAATCAATTTATTTGAATAAATTTAAAATCATTTGAGTGAAACCGAGTTTTTTTTTATTAATCAATTATTTCTTCCTTTTCAGAGCTTTAAAAATTTAACCTGGTCAACACCGCAGTTAACGGTGCGGTTGACTACTCTTTCCTCCCTCAACCTATTCGGCCTTAAATATTACCTGGTCAACACCGCAGATAACGGTGCGGTTGACCATTCTATAAAAACCCGATCAACACCGCAGATAACGGTGCGGTTGATCACTCTATCCTTTCAATAAAAATAGAAAAATACATAAAACTCGCTTCCTATCATTAAATCATAATCAAATCGTCTATGTACACCTTTATCCGTCAGAATCTCATAATAGAGTCGAAGGCAGAATTTTAAATCAAACAGTGATAATTTTGTGAATCCATATTATTCTTTATTATAGTGAAGGTGAAATCAAGGCAAATAAATACAGTGACAGAAAAGTGAACAAAAGAATTCGAACTAATTAAGAAAACAGTAAAGAACAATTATCGTGCAGTGACTATCTACGTAAAGCTCGCGAGAGGAAGCCCAACGGTCTCTGGACATCAGTAACACGGTAAGTAACGAAATTTTCTGACTCTCTAGCCCCGGAAGTCGATTGATATTCCAAAAAGTAGAGAAACTTTAACGTAAATGGGAATTAATCGGGATTGAATTATATTTTGGGGATTTTTCTCGGAATAAATCATCTCGAGTCAATTCTTATACGTAACAACTTATTTTAAAAATACATTTTTATACATGAATGAATTTTTATTTTATCTAAGACTGTTTTTCTTTCTTTTTTTCAATACTTTTGAGTTTTTAATCTTTCAAGTTTTTCACCATTTTTTTCGATCTTTGAAACATTCTTAAACTAAATTTAAACTCAAGTTCGTTCTTCATTCTGAAATCAGCAGTACAAATTTGAAACGCAAAATGAACATGAAATTATTTCTAATACAATTGAATTTTCTGTTCATTTTTGAATTTAATCTAAGCATTAACTATTTTTTTCCTTCAAATTGTTAACTCAACTTAGAATATTTAAATTCAAACAGAAATCCAATTACAAGATAGCTCGCAAGGACAATTATACTTAATAAAAATAAACACATACCAAACCTTCAACTACGAGACACTTTCGGAACAATTAAATCAGCGGCAAAGTGAAAAAAGCAACAGAAGATCAGCAATGACGAAACGAACAAAAATATTCAAACTGGAAACGACCACAGCTGACGTGACATAAATTTGAATACTCAAAAATGGAGATATAAATAAAAAATAGGAGCAAATGGTTCCGGATTACAAAATTTATTATAACGAAAGTATGATGAGTTGTTGAGAAAAAAACAAACTGATGGAGCTAGAAAAATCTCGAGCTTATTTTAAAAATACATTTTGTTTTTTTTTAAACTTAAACTAATTTTCATCTCATCTAAGACTATTATATATTGTAACGTGATATTTTATCGCGTTACTTATTCTCGTCTGGGCACGATTCAATTTTGTAAATTAATAATGCGTCTGAAACGAGAGTCGAACTGTTTTGTCAATGGGAGATCATTTGCTATTTGAAAATTATTCTCATGAAAATTTGGATTGTTTTCTTTGTTTCAATTAAAATTGTACCGCTCATCGGCGGTAATTTTCGTCAGGAGCGGAAGAGAGCAGCACTGCACGGACGGACTACTCAGCGAAGAGGAGAGGCTAGAGTTCATTAATTATTAAGAACTTGGAATTGTCCTTCATCGGATGAGGAGAAGAGAGGGAAGTCTGGAGAAGGTTCCAGCATGAATTGTCGACATTTCAGCATTGACAATACTCCTTTATTATCATTTTGGAGTTTTCTCTTCTCTCATCATTGGAAGTAAAATTCAATTCAAATTCAAAACTTTGCTGACCAACAGTTACCTGTTGATGGCGCGAGCGTCAGCCAATGAGAGCCTGCCACGCTAGAGTTTCCGTGCCGGCCGGCATCTTCACTGTAACGAGAACAACATGGCGTTGATTTCTCGTTTTGGACGCGTGGGTGCTTGTTGCACAATCTTTTCGTTGAGAACATCTTCCGTGAATAAAAGTCAATTGAGACTTAAAATTTGTATTCAAATTGTTCGGGAAGTTCCGCTGAACGTTTTAAAATATCAATTATTATTGTGAATCGAAAATTTATCGACTGGTGAGCGAATTTATTATTTAATTAAATTTTTGTGTCGAAAAGAAAATTTTCATAGCGTCATGTTTTTTCTCTTTTCTTTATTAATTTTTGTCGGATTGAGACAAATTAGAGTAATCTTTTCGAGATCTAATTTTTTTTTGTCAAGAAAATTTTCTTTGTCGAAATAATTTTTTTTTCTAATTAAAAGAAATCTAAATCTCTCGTTGACAATTAGATTTAATTTTTTTTTATTTTATTTATCTGAAAGTAGAATTCGTTCAAATTCTCTGTCGTTATCGAACATAACCAAATATTATTTTTTTTTGAAGTAATTATCATTATTGTTTCTTTTATTTATTGCTGAAAAGAAAAAAAAAAGAAAAAGGAATTTTTTTTTATTTTGTAATTTTATTCTATTTTCATGTAATATAATTTTATTGTGAAATTCATTTTTGGGTCAATGTTTTTGGGAAATCAGGGACAGTGTCGTATCGTCCCCTAGGGAATTTTCTAGTGATTTTATTATAGTGACTTTATTGTATTTGGCGGGATATCACTAGATTCCATTTAAATTCAAGTTTCGTAGAAAAGATTGTAATTTCAATTTTGTTTACGATAAATTAATTAATAACTTCTGAATTATTAATTGATTTTCGAATTTTTATTAAATAACTAAATTTAATTAAAACGTCTCGTGACGTATTAATGAATATTATTGTGCCGTGCACTGTTAAATTGTTCATTCAATCGTTTTATTATTTTTAACTTCCCGATAAGGGAAGTTTATGTAATGGCCCCGAAAATGAAAAATCGATTTTTCGATCGATCTTCATGTTTTAAGACCTCCCCAACATTTTTTGATAGTTTTCACGATCATGTCTGTGTGTGTGTTTGTGTGTGTGTGTGTGTGTATGTCCGTGATCAATTTTTTCGTTCACTTTTTCTCATAAATCAATAATGTGATCGTGGTGATCGATGTCGTAATCGAAGCATCTTGACACAAATTCGCGGTCATTAGATTTTGATCGGAATCGATCCAGTACTTTCTTAGTTTTTTAACGAAAAACATTATCAAGTTGTTCTTAATTTCCAAAAAAAAACGAGTCTATGCACTACCCCCGAAAAGGAAAAATTGATTTTTTTTATTGATCTCCATATTTTGAGATTTCCTCAACATATCGTGATAGTTTCCACGATCATGTCTGTTGTGATTTATCGTTTTTATCATTCATTATTTTTTCTAATAGTAAGTAGTGAGAAAAATTATCGGGAAGTTTTTAGTGTGGCTTGAAGTCGCACAATACATTCTCACTAATTTCTGCTAATCAGCAATAACGCACTCCTCCATTCGCGAGCGAGCGTAGCGAGTGAGCAACTACGTACTCCTCTATTCGCGAGCGAGCGTAGCGAGCGAGCAATTGCTCACCCCTAGTTTTTTATTTTTTTATTTCATTATGATTCTGTTAAAACAAAAAGGTGATTTTTTTTATTATTAAATTTTATTTTATGATTTCCCTAAACATTTTTGTGTGAAATTATTTCCTTCATTATTATTTCCTTATTTTCAACCCACAGCAGCGACCCATGGGTGGACGTTGAGTTAGTCAAGCAGAGTAAGGAAGTATTTCGTTTTGTTAATAATTTTGGATTAATTGAATTGATAATTTATTATGTTGGATAACTTTAGGTTATCCTGGCGCCCATTTATTTTTGTTTCGTAGGGTTTTATTTTCAGGCGTGTCTAATTGTCGGGCTTACCGTTAGGGCCGAGAATTACGTCACAATATATATATTTTTTTTAAATCATTCCTAAACTAAATTTGAAATGAAGTATTCCCATTTCTCAATTAACGACTCATGAATTTAAACATTAAAAATTAACTTGAAACTATTTTTAACACAACTGAATTTTTTCCTTTCATTTTGAACTTAAACTGAGCAATATTTATTTTTTTCCATTTTTTGAACTAAACTTAGAATATTTTCTATTATTCATTCACTGCTATTGTTTTCCTCTCTTTCCTGGAGGGGTTGTGCGGATGCGTGGTAAGGCCCTCACTCGTACCTGGGTCGCTTCGGGGGAGGGACGTAACGGTCCATCCATGCGTCGAAGGGGAGGTCCTCCCCGAGCTGATCCTCCAGTGGGGGTGATGCTGGGCTTTCAAGGAATGGCTCTGGCTCTGGGGATGATGGGGAGTCGAGAAATTCTCCAACTGAGGTGGAGTTTGGGACAGCTAGCTCCACGACCTTCCCGAGTGTCTGAGGTATGAAGTACTCCTGTCCCACATGCTCTTCTCCCACCTCCATGGTCTCAGCAATGAGATCCACAACGTGTGGGAGTCCATCCAAGTTGATGATGTGCTCCACTATTACAGCCTCCCCGTCGTCATCCTCGATGTCGATCACCTCGATCCCCTCCTCGGTGAGGTCGATCTGTAAAAAGCAAATATATTAAAATCAAATTCAAACTAAAAAATAAAAAATGGTGAAAATTTGCAGAATGAAAAATTAGAAATTGTAAAATCCCAAAATAAATGGAATTGCAAGAATGGAAACTTCTATTGGAACTGGAATAAATTAGCTTCAAGAAGGGAAATAAAAAATGGGAATTTTAGATTAATAAATAAAAAATGAAAACAAACGAATTGAATGTTTCAAATTCAAATGCCACTCACCAATTCTACTCCGTTGAAAAGGCTAGCGAGGCCTAAGCGATCCTGCTCCGTTTTGTCATCCCAGCTGGGCAGATCACCCCACAGCTTATCGAGAGCCATCCATTTTGCAGCTCTCCATCGTCGACGCTCCTGCTCCTGCGGAATGCACAAAATTGAAATAACAATTACGAAACTGGAAAGAAAAAAGTAGGGAAAAGGGGAAATAATAGAAATTATGGGAAAATTAAAAAAAACGGAAATGAAGAAGAATTAAAAAGATGAGAAATCGAGAAAATTGAAAGGAAAAGATGGACATGGAACAAAATATAAAACCGAAGTATGTAGAAATCTAACAATAAAAAAGGGAATTCTGACGAAAGAAGCGTAAGAAATAAAATACTTACAGCGAGTGTTGCGTAGTGCACACGACGTGCTCGGTATGTCATTTGCTCTATTTTTGCAACAAACATCTTGAATAACAGGCGCGAAGAGACACAAAAACTGGACAATCACGTGGGGAAGTTGTTAAAAACGTGAGAAGATAAACTACAAGAAGACGAGACACAACTGTTGGATCAAAACGAAGAACTGATAACCACAAAACTTAAACTGCACGATTAAAACTCAATGAAGAACGTTGACGTCAATGATGCAACACGAAGAACTGAAGATGACCACTGCCAAAAACTGGACAAATTTCGAAATTTTTTCAATACAGACACTATGCTCCGAAGTTACCCGTAAAAAAAGTACCACAATCAGGACATTCCTGGCGGTAATAGGGGATTCTGCGCCCACATGTGCATATTCAGGCACCTTCCAGATCATTTTCCCCATCGCTGATGTCTTCCTCCATGATGTCCATGTCAATGCTTATGTCTTTCCCCTGCTCTACTTCAATCCCCTGATCCTCAGTGATGATTTCGTCCATATCCTCCACGTATTGGTCGACATTGGAGATCTGGCTCAGTTGGATCTCCGGAAATTTTTACAGGTTTTTTTTCTTTTTACAGAATTTATAGAAAATAAAAATACTTACAGAGAGCGTGAAGAGCTTGCAGATGCTCCGCCTCTTTATTGGGCTGGTTGATGATTTTTTCTGTGAGATTCACAGCGTTATCATCCCACAAATTTTCATTTTTTAACTTTCTCTCCTCTTTTCGACTTTTTCTACTCTTTTTTCTTGTTTTTCAACGTATTTTTTCAAATGTTCGTCAAGAGTTTCAATCTCTGAATCGTCGTTTGATTTTTTTTTCATTCGTTACGGTAGTGCGAGAGAGAACAGTTCTTTGAAAAGCCATAAATCTGAGAGGAGAAAAGGCCATCTCAGAAACTGTACAAGAAAAGGGCCTGGGCCATAAAACTGAAAGAAGACAAATTCATCTGGAAAAACTATGAGAAAAAAAGACCGTCGGGAAACTAAAAAAAAAAAGGTCGCCATGGACACGCTTTTCATTTTTTTTGCCGGGATGCTGTGCCTTTCAGCTATCGGAAATAGCTATCAGGTCGTAAATTTCACGAAAAACCCGATAGACAAAAGTGCAGGATTATATTACGAGCCTATGCATTAGATAAGATTTACAAAGGCTGAATGGTGATTAGTTACATCCATTGATATGAAAAAATTTGAGGAACAAAGACCAGTTTTTTCAGAAAATATGCTGAAAAGTGTAGGAGCCATATGTGGCCAGAATCTCGGCTTTTCCACATGCACAAATATATTAGATGCAGAGTACATAAAATCAAAATATGTCATCGCGGATAAATATCTCCAGCAAATACATGCATTCATGTCAGTGGAAAATGAATCATTTAAGGGAGATCTTACGACAATTAAAAAAAGCGCACCTTTTGGATATATTGGTTCAATCAGTAAATCTCTTTTCGGTACTTTGGATGCTGAAGATGTCGAATATTTCAATGGAGAAGTAGATAAACTATACGCGGATCAAAGAAAGCTCGCCCACTCGTTTGAAAAAGAGGCTCATTTAGTGAAATCTGAATTTTATCGTTTTCATGATGAAATTGATACTGTTAAAAATTCAACCGCTAGAGCTTTTCAGGTTCTCTCCAATACAATCAATGAATTAAAGCATGCACTTGGGGGACAAAAATATTTTGAATTAGCAGATCATATACGCGAGTGGATACGACAAAAACAAATAGAAATTGATAATTACGTGAATAATTTAGAGATTTTAATTGACGCGATTTATTTTGCTAAAATTGGATTTATTCATCCAGGCCTCATCACACCCCAAGCTTTAGAAGATACTGTGAATCATTTTATTCACAATAATGATAATAGAGAGCGTGTTTTTTCAATATCAATTGAAGAAGTTCGTGCGGGTGATATGGGAAAAATCTCGCGTACAGCAATTGGCTATCACGGCGGGCGATTGTTTCTCGTCATGCATGTACCACTTTTGGACTTGAAAGTTTATCATTTATATTGTGACGTTGAAATTAAATGAATAATTCCAACTCACTGTTTTAAATTTTTGATTAATTTATTTCGACTGTTCGGGCCAATTGTACTCATTAACGATTACTCGAATCTCACCTGCTAAATTATTATTTCAAGAGAATAAGAGAATATTTCCCCCAAAAGGAAATAGAATTGTTCGGGCTTTACTGTTTTATTAATTGGAAAAGAAAATGTTCGGGATAAATTTACATAGGAATTTACTGTTCGGGTATACGTTGAAAATAAGATGATATTTGAGACGATTTGAGATGTCTATGATTTAACAATATTTATTTAATGAAATTGTTTATTTGCCACAACTTTTGACACACCCGGTACCTTTGTACATTGAGTGTTCCACGCGTTGGGATATGCTGCGTCCAGCGATATCCCCACTCACTCACTCTATCTCTCTCCCACTCGTGTAGAACCCTATCCGTAAATTACAATCGTCTTTACTTGCAAAATAAATGTTATTTCTGGGAGAACTTCGGTCCCAATGCTTTCCGATAATTATTCTCGATATTTCTGTACTTGCCACTTAATTGTCCGGGCAATAATTATTGCAATATTTAGAGTTTTCCAAGTATTCGCCACGTGGTGATGTCCAAATGGCCAAGATGGCGTCGCCGGAGAAGCCGGGGACGTCGCAATTGCAATAATTATTCAACTATATTTAATGGGCAATTTCTTGATACTCGTAAATTCATAAACCGTCTGTGGATACTCAACTTATTGGAACAAGGATACTTTCGGGTTCTTTTATTCTATTTCTTTTCCGTAATCGTTACGGGAAAATACGCGTTTTGCCTACTTAATATTCGCACACACACCTGTCACTTTATACCACAATTAAAGTGTACTCACGCACAATATTACGCTCGGGAAATGCTCTGGATGTACTGCTAACTACTGCAATACTTTTCTGGTCAGATTGGGTCCTTTATTTCAGTTCAATTATCTTAATTTATAATACTAAAAATAGATAAATTAAGAAGTGAACCAAAATGTATGAAGACCAAGACCAGAGTGTCGTTGTCCAGGGTCAGGGAGCCAACCACAGCTTGCTTCTTCCGGGATTATTAACTTCAGCCAATCCTGACGGAGGATTCCCTTTTGTTCTTGGCTCATTGGCTAGAAGTGTCGCCAGTATCGATCGAGGCGCTCGGTGGCGCTAATCAATACCTCAGGCCCAGTTATCCAGTCGATAACTGGGTCAATGTCACGGCAGATGGTAATTGTCGTTTTAGCCTTGAATCTTCTTATTCCGGGAGCAATGACCGATTGGTGCTGTCCTCTAGTCTTTTGGCGGTATTTTCCTTGTATTCAAGTTGACTCTGGACTCTGACAGGTGTTCTTTGGGACATCTGGGCATTGGTCTGGCCTTGGAATTTTCTAAGTTGTTGCTATTCTCTGTCATTGTCCTCCGGGTGATGACTTCTTCTTCTTAGCACTCCGGGCGTAATATACACATTCATTCATTACAGGTATCATTTATTTCTCCATTCATTCTTTTTATTTAGGAGTAGGGAGGGCCAGGGAAGTACTCTCATTTTAACTAACTAATTTAATTGACGGGCATTTATTCTCGTCACAATATAAAGTGCATCCTTATCCTACTCTTCAAGTTTTTGGGGATAATAATCGGGGCTCCACGTATATTCAGCCTCGAACAGATTATTTTGTGATATCACAAGAACAAGATAGATATACATTGATCCATGAGTCAGATATTCCTCATTGTCAATCGACAAGAGCCTATCATATATGTACACCGAGTCACCTTTTTTATGAGGCCTCGATGCAACCAATTTGTGAAATGGCTCTGATAACAAAGAAAAAAAGCCAGCTCTTCAAGATTGTGATATCAGAATCAGTAAAATGTTTAATCCATACTGGAAACAATTACATAATCAGAAAGGTTGGCTTTACTCTGTCCCTACAAAAGAAGACATACATGTCGTATGTGGAGCAGGTTCAAAGGAAACTGTGAGCCTGGAAGGAGCAGGGATTCTGCATATGAGACCAGGATGTCATGCACATACAGTTTATGGTTCATTTGTGGGCTATAAAGTTATTAATGAAGCAACAACGTATGATTATACACCTGTGACACACTTAAATGTCGCAGATTTATTCCCTGAAATCGATAATTATCCACCCTTGATTAAATCGTATAAGATAACGGATATTCCAAGGGTGAATTCGGCGGCAAACGTCCCAGGAGCTTTATCATACGATATAACTCTGGATGAAATTCAGAAAGATATGAAAGAAATCGGAGAACATAAAAGAGAGAAACAGAAACATGAAAAAATATTGTTCTAGACCATTGTGGGGGAAATTTTACTAGCTATTGTGACGATTTTTTTTTTCGTACACAAATAATGTGGATTTTTTGGAAATTCTTGCACTTTTGCGTATCTTCGGAAACTGTTAGAAAAGAAGAAGAAACAACGACTTATTCAAATAATAGTCGAGACAATCCCGTTAATTTGAATAACGTAATGTCTGAAGTCGTTTTTCAAGAAAATCCCCCTTCCCCAACCTGAAAATTATCCCCACTTTTTCCACACATGCATAAAAGAGCTGGACAAAAGAGTGCAGCCTCAGTTTCATTGGGATAATCGCCCAGTATCCTGAAAAAATGTCGTCTGAAAGGAAAGCTGAAAAACATCTCATTCTTTCCACTGATTTCCCTATAAATTAGTCATCAATGAAGCATGTGAGTGTCGGGCTGGAGCTTGACACTCATTACTTCGCTGTACCTGTGGTGAGGATATGTGGGTTAGCTGAAAAAAGGAAAATTTCAATTATGAGTCAGACTTGGGAAATGTTAATTGGGGAATTTGATAATATTCTCTCTTATTACGCGAGTGACGAGAGAGATCCCGATTTCAATCGTAAATTCAGCATCATCGCCTGTGATGATGTAACTATTCCATTCATGAAAAACTGGAGCTGCAGAGCAATTTCTCTTTACCAGCACAATCAACGTTTGATCCTTGGGGAAACATCTGTACGTGGCTTAAAAAAAAATTCCTTGGATCAGCACATGGCTGTAGGAACTTCATCAAATACCTACGAAGTCATATAACAATTTCATCATCGACGTCATCAGTCTCTGCATCAGCAGGGATGTCACAAGAGAAGCAATAGCCGATATGAATCAAATTCAAGATTATATAATCAATCATTTTTACAATATATTTGAAAAACTCGAAGCTTACGCCATACAAACTCATCCACACGAAAAAAATCACCCTTATTTATTCTTATTTCACTCAAGCATTGTAAACTTTAATTTTCATAATATTTATCCCTCTATTTATGAGGCCCTTGTAGCTCCTTATCGAAAAAAATAAATTTATTCTTACCGAAAACTGTTTTTTTTTCTTTAAATCTTATTCCCACTTTTTTCACATATCCTAATCCTGAAAAACACGAATCCCATCAGTCGATCACAAGCAATCATGGAGTTTGCTGTGTCTGTTGTGGGATTCCGTGGTAAAGATTGGAGATTTTTACCGAAAGAGTTTGCGGTCGTGAGTGTAACCGGAAATATAATGGGACACTGGATAATTGCACCACCATATTCATTCACCGATCTACCGGATGCTGTGCAGTACGAAAATAATCGACGCACTAGAGAGGATCATCAGCTTGAATGGTTCGAAGGGGACTCAAAAGCAGAGGCAGTTTTTAATACATTATTTAATGTTGTAAAAAACGCCTCAGCTATTCATACAGTTGGAGAAGAGCCTCGGTTTTTCCTGAAAAAAATCCTGTGCAGAGAAATAAAAAATCTGGAGCATCATGGGAACTGGGCATTATTTGTGGAATCATTCCCCACAAAAACAGTTTGTGTGGTCCATAGGCTGAAAAGTCATCGGGATCATTAACACCGCATTTGTGCGCTCAGTACTGCGAGGCAAATAAAAAATGGCTTTTACCGTAGCCTCTCCAAGAATCTTCAACAAAAGACGTAATTGTCGTCCAAGAAAATAGCTATGAAACTGTACTGTAATGAATTTAAACTTGAAAATAAAAATTTATGATCTCTTAAAATGTTTTTTTCAAAATTTTCCTTTTACACTGTCCCCAAAGATTCTCTGAAGCTTTCTCCAAATTTCAAAAAGTTTTGATTTTAATCTTTTTTCTACACGGAACCAAATAAATTTATCCATTTTTTCAACATAGAGTTGAAGATAACACTCTAAAATTTTTTCCCTAGAAGGGATTTCGAAATTTATGACTCCGAGTCGTAAAAATGATTTTTTCCGCGTAGCTCACGCCCTTGCATGCGGCGAGGATCTATTTCTTGAGGGCTCAGCATCCCCACTGGGATACCTGGCAAAAACAAGCCAATCAACAAGGAAAGTCCGCCTGTGGGAGCCACTCCGAAAAACACCCTCCCCCTCCTCCCTTTTCCATTTTCCCGAGATCTTTATCTGGACCCAGACATTTGGGTCCAGCCTGCACGTGTGCACTGGCGCCCATGGGGAAGGGGAGGGGGTACACGCTGTCTCGGGGGAATGTCTACTTACTACTTCTTTACTATCGGAAAATTCACACAAATCAATCGTTCATGACTCAATACAAGTTCATTCATCAAAACAAACCAAAAAAAAAAATAATAATCAGAACTAATTCAAAAGTCCCGACAAATTCCCACGAACACGACACAACAGTAATTAACCACACAATTTAAATCGTCGGTAAAAAACATAGTCAAGAAAATTTAAAAGTCTCAATTTGAATCAATTCTGAGTCCTGCGACAAGTACCTTAAGAGGAAACGTGACACTTGAGTTGTCCAGAATTACCGACACTAGTTTCGAATGGTCGTAGTTTTGTCTATAATTGATAGAATCTCGAAATTGGGAATATGTGTTTTCTAAGTAGGAATTTCTCCATTGAACTTTTTTTGTCTCTAAAAATGGGGGAAAAAAACAGATTCAATTATTAATGGAGACCGTAATAATAAAAATATGATTTCTCCAATAACTATCCGTAGATTTCGGAATAAAGGTTTCAATGGTAAGATTACATGATATTGTGTCCAAATTGGTGCAATTTTTTTGGTACAATAAATTCAATTATTGAAATCGAAATAATTCGTAACAGCTGGAAAAAAATACTGGTGTGTTCAGAAAAATGTTCTAAACAACATATCGGAATGGGTCCATCTGACAATTTGCCAAAATAGTTTAAATCAATTAAAAACGATTGAAAAACTCGAGGTTCGCGACAGAAACTCTCATTATTTCCATTTAACTCAACGCATTAAGAAACTAAAAATATTGTATTGTAGAGGAGATAATTCTCTACAAATTTGATGCGAGAAGTTATATGCAAAAACTTTTTATTTTTGCATAAAAAATTCCGAAGCTATAAAAAACTAGAGGTGTGTAGTTACTCGCTCGTAAATGGAGGACTACGTTACCACTGATGAGAAGGAATTAGTAAGAATATATTTTGATGAGTGTGACTCTCCCAACCACACTAAAAACTTCCCGATTTTATCCCTCACTCACTATTGGAAAAGATGATGAATGAACAGAACGATAAATAACAACAGACATAGTCGTAAAAACTATCACAAAATGTTGGGGAGATCTCAAAATATAAGATCAATACAGGAATCAAAATTCGATGGTAAATATAGTAACTCGCAATAGCTCAGCGGTAGAGCACCTGACATGTAATCAGAGGATCGTGGGTTCAAATCCTGCTTGCGCATTACATATTTTTTCCGGAATTTGATTCTCTTAAAAATTTATTAATAAAAATTAATTTATTCATAAATTTATTTGTTCAATGGCGACGTTGCCTCGTGGATGGGAGGCGAGCGAGCTCTACGAAACACGAAAAACGTTTCGTACGGCTCAACTGTGAGCAATAATGTCTATGATCGTTGTGAGTGTGAGCGAGACAGCTGCCGCATTGGCGCCGAACGACGAAACCTTCGATTTCAGACAGGTATACAGGTGATTACAGGTGAAGAGATAAAAAAAAAAGCTTGGGGGAAAAAATCGGAAAAAAATCGAGGAATATCTAGAAAAAAAAATTGAAAAGACTCATTTTAATCTGGAAAATCAATGATTTTCCACATTCACCCTCTGAAAATGAAGCTGAATTCCTCTGAAATCAAAGCTGTGAGTTAATACAGCATGCTCTGAAAAAAAAATTCAAAGAGTACAAATTTGTGTTTTTTTAACTATATTTTTATTTTTACATGCACTCTGAAGACTTAGAGCGGCTCTAGGGGTTAAACTATGGGGTTTAGGGGTGGAATCTCCCGGCCCAAGTAGGGCTAAAATTTGATGCCCTACAACTTTGATTGGAACCTATGTTCAAAATTCTACATAGTTCCCGAGTTGTAGTCAAAAAGTCATTTTACGGGGTAATTTCCATTCTTTTTCTACCCTTTGCCGGGGTTGAAACCACAGAGGGCCCTCGGGCTTCGGCCACCCCGCATGAAAATTTATATATGTAGATGCATATATGTAAAAATATAAGGAATAAATATGTCAAATATATTTCACATATATGCGCATATATGTGATATATAAATGACATAAATGTATTTTATATTTTAGAAATGTCATTGGTTTGCCGCATTTATATATGTACACATATAATCGATACATATGTCATTTTACATGCTGCTTATTTTTTTTAATTTGACTCATTTGCCATGTATGAGTAAGTTGAATTGAGTGGAAAAAATCAGCATGTGATCGCAAATGATAATAACAATAAGAAAAATTAAAATTGAAATTTCTAGACAGAAGGATTTCGGGGAAAAAATTGCATTCAGTAGGATTTGGACACGGTCCCTTCAGATCACGAATCTGGTACTCTAGCAACCGATTTACCAAGAGTTTCTATATACTTTGAGCGAAATTCGATCCTCATAACTTTGTCGCTACCTATCTTCCTAAGGCTAATTATAGCAAATTACAATTTTTAAAGGAAAGAAACTCTGGAAAAGAACGGAAATGCCTGAGTTGAATTTAAACGCATGATTCTGGAATAAAATATTGAAAATATAAAATAATATTTGAAAATTTGGTAAACGTCTGTAATCGAGTATATAGTTGAAAATACCATATTAAACATCCTTTTGACATATATGTCGCATATATTTTGAATATATGTGGCATATATGCAGCTGAACTCATAAGATAATTCTCATTTTTCCTTACAGCATTGGAAATATATAGTCAATAAATATAAAATATTTAATATATATCGCAGAATATGCTCCATTTCTAAACAAAATCGACAAAATATTGTTTCTTGTAGAAAAAATCCTCAGCTTTCGAATGAAACTATTTATTTTTTCATAAACTCATTAGAAGACCCTTAAAAATTGAATTAAAGTGGAAAAATTTATTTGTTTCAGTGTGCGGCCCAAAAATTTTCAAATTTGAATTTTTTTTCTGAAAGCTGAGAGTTTTCCACACAAAATATAGCGTTTCGGCAATGTGCATGTTCTTTGTTTCGTCACAATTAAACTAAATGTTTGATTCACTATCCAGTAACACAGTTACACTCAGCAAAAAAAATAAGGGAACAGTAAATTTTGTCAGTTTTTTGCCTGATTTTCAAATGGCTGTAACTTCGCGAAAAATCATCGTTTTAGGATTTGAAAAAAAAGGTTGGAAAGTTTGAAGTCTCTACTCTTAAAATATTGTGATGAAAATTTTTCATGACCATTCGTTATAACGAGATAAGAGAGTTGAAAGTGGAAACATTTTTTCTCTTTTCTTTTCATTTTTTCGAACTGTTCCACGGACTTCGAAAAAATTTTTTCCATTCAACCCTTATCAGGATCGTATAGCCTGATCTTTCAGCTTCAATGTTTTTTTTTTCCTACGACCCTTTGTTGCTGAGATATCGTCGATTGAATCAAGGAACACCCTTTTGTCTCTAATCGTCGATAACTCAGAAACTACTGATTGCACAGCAAGCGGATGATGAGATTCGTAAACTTGAATAAATTCCCTGTAAGATCCGTGCTCTGTTTAGTTGGGAAAAAATTTTCTTCCATTTTTAAAATTGCTTCGAAAAAGTACGAAAAAATGGTGTTTTTTTTTTGAAAATTGCCCTGCGTTTCACGAATTTTGTGAAAATTGCAAATTTTTTAACGTTTTTCTTCAGTTTAATGTATGCTGAAGCATCTCCTGAATTTTCAAGCCAATCGGTTCGACCGTTTTTTTTCTCGAATGAACAAAGTTTCACCGAAAATTAAAGGATCACTTTCTTGTTCCTTAAACACCAATTAATGATGATTAAGGCCGAAAATGTGTTTTCTCCGTTATTTCTCCGTGAATTTCTGTGCAAAATTCGTTCAATCTCATCGAAAAAAAAACAATGAGATAATCGTTTTTTTTGCAAAAATCGACAAAAAATTCGATTTTTTTTCTGATCAATAAGAAAATGGAAAGGTTTTCTTTAAGAAAAGCCACGAAAAAATCGAAAAAAAAAAAATTAACATAAAAAAAAAACGCTAGAATCGCATTTCACTCGGAGAGATAGTGACGCAAAAATTGTTTTTAAACAAAAAAAGTTTTTTTCGATTAAACAATTCCTTTTTCTTTGAGTTTTCAATCGGAGAAAGTCGAAAAGTAAGTGTTATTTCAATCGAAAAAATCTCGAAAAAAAATTTTTGGTAAAAAAGTCGTCATCTCTCCTAGTCAAATGCAATTTTAGTGTTTTTTTTTTAATTTTTAAAAACTTTTCTCCGATTCTGTCATGGTTTCTTCTAAAGAAAACCCTTCGATTTTTTTATTGCTTAAGGAAAAAAAATCGAATTTATTGATGATTTTTGCAAAAAAAATCGATTTTTTCATTGTTTTTTTTCGATGAGATTGAACGAATTTTGCACAAAAAATTACGGAAAAATAACGGAGGAAACACATTTTCGGCCTTAATCATCAGTAATTGGTGTTTGAGGAACAAGAAAGTGTTCCTTCAATTTTTGCTGAAATTTTGTTCATTCGGGAAAAAAAAGCGGTTCAGCCGATTGGCTTGAAAATTTGGTCGGTGTTTCAGCACAAATTAAACTAACGAAAAACGTTGAAATATTTGCTATTTCCACAAAATTCGCGAAGTGCAGGGCAATTTTCAAAAAAAGAAAAAAACATTTTTCGGTACTTTTTCGAAGCAATTTTAAAAAAGGAAGAAAATTTTTTTCCAATTAAACAGAGCACGGATCTTACACGAAATTTATTTAAGTTTACGAATCTCATCATCCGCTTGCTGTGCAATCAGTAGTTTCTGAGATATCGACGATTAAAGACAAAAGGCTGTTTTTTGATTCAATCGACGATATCGCAGCAGCAAAGGGGCGTAGGGAAAAAAAATTGAAGCTGAAAGATCGGGCTACACGATGCTGATAAGGGTTGAATGGAGACAATTTTTTTGAAGTCCGTGGAACAGTTTGAAAAAATGACAAACAAAAGAGAAAAAATTTCTCCACTTTCAACTCTCTTATCTCGTTATAACGAATGGTCATGAAAAATTTCCATCACATTATTTCAAAAGTAGAGACTTCAAACCTTCCAACCATTTTTAAAAAATCCTAATACGATGATTTTTGGCGAAGTTACAGCCATTTGAAAATCAGACAAAAAACTGACAAAATTTACTATTCCCTTAATGTTTTTGTTGAGTGTATCACTGCATAGTGGATCAAACATTTAATTTAATTGTGACGAAACAAAGAATATGCACATCGCGGAAACGCTATATTTTGTGTAAAAAACTTTCAACTTTCAGAAAAAAAATCCAAATTTGAAATTTTTTAGGTCGCACACCGAAAAAAATCAACTTTTCCACTTCAGTTGGATTTTTAAGGGTCTTCTGATGAGTTTATGAGAAAATAAATATTTTCATTCGAAAGCTGAGAATTTTTTCTACAAGATACGATATTTTGTCGATTTTGTTTAAAAAAGTTTTTCATATCAGAAAAATTGACAAAAAAGTTGAAAATTTTTTTTCCAAAATTTCAAAAAATCATAACTTCAAGACCGCTGCTTATTAAGAGCTAAAACTCTCAGGGAATTTTTTTTCTTATGATAGAGAACACCTCCGAAAATTATGAACATGATCCGCGAGGGTCGTCCCGTAAGGATGAACTTATTTGGTGGAATGACCCATATGTTAGATGTAATATACACCTAGCAAAAAAATTGAGGGAACGGTAAATTTTGTCAGTTTTTTGCTTGATTTTCAAATGGCTGTAACTTCACCAAAAATGATCGTATCAGAGTAAAAAAAAATTGTTGGAAAGTTTGAAGTCTCTACTCTCGAAATCTTCAGATGAAAATTTTTTATGACCATTTGTTATAACGAGATAGGAGAGTTGAAAGTGGAAATTTTTTTTTCTTTTTTTTTCATTTTTTCAACTTGTTCCACGGACTTCAAAAAAATTTTCTCGACTTAACCCTTATGAGGATCCTGTAGCTTGATCTTTCAGCTTCAATTTCTTTTTTTTTCCCTACGACCCTTTGTTGCTGAGATATTGTCGATTGAATCAAAAAACACTCTTTTGTCTTTAATTGTCGATATCTCAGGAACTACTGATCGCACAGTGAGCGGATGATGAGATTCGTAAACTTGAATAAATTTCCTGTGAGATTCTTGCACTGTTTGATTGAAAAAAGGTTTTCTTCTAATTTTAAAATTGGTTCGAAAAAATACCAAAAAATTGCGTTGTTTGCTTCCGAATGGAAGCTTTGTGATCGTAATTTTTTTCGATTTTGAGATTTCATCATAATATGACTGCAAATGACCCGAAACGTCGAGATTCGTCGTTTTTAAAAAATGTCTGTGTATGTGTGTGTGTGTGTGTGTGTGTGTGTGTGTGTGTGTGTGTGTGTGTGTGATGACGCATTTTCCGCTTTACTCTGAAGTGGGGTTAGCTAGCGATCTGAAAATTTTACCATAAGTTCGCCATGCGTGCCCCAAGCTCTCACAAAAATTTCAGCTGAATCGGCCGCATAGTTTTTGAGAAAAATGAAAATGTTGAAATATCGTTTTTTCGACTTTTCTCGATGAAAAATGGAATCACAGCATCCAGTCTCCGCGAGGAAATGCGCGTCCAAGAACCGCATCTTTGACCGCCGGGGTGGTGGGAGCTCAGATTTTTATTTTAGCCAGTAAAAAACTTTTGATAAATTTTTCGTGAAAATCTTGATTCCACGATAACTTCATGAATAATTGAGCTAGAGACTCAAATTTTGTGAGGTTATACGTATTATATAAGTCCTCAGTGGGAAGAAATGTAATTGAAACATTTTTTTTCTATATTTTCTTTTGATTTAATTCATCAGCTTTAACTCTGTTGGACAAAATAATTTTTATAGGTTACGAATCTTGTCACTGCAGTTACTACCCCTACCTATATCACGGCCATATTTTCCCCCACCACCAAATCAAGATAATCGGCATTAAGTTAATTTCAGACTTTAACTTAATTTTTCCTTAATCGTCATTATAGTAATGGCCCTTATCCCCCGGTGAAACAGAGCCTTAGCTAAATTGACTCTAATGTTGAAGCTGAAGCTTTTAATGGAATATGAATCAAGATTTTCCAAAAAGTCGGACTATGATGATAACAAGCAGGAGTTCCACCCTCTGTGCGTTATTTGCAAACCCCACTCTTTGTGTGACATTTAATATTTTGCCAATTCGATTGGCTAAATGCTTCCGAATGGGATTCTACCCATAGTCAATCGAATCTCTATAAAAATGAATATCTTTTCAATCGCTCAAAAAATAACATTATTCTCGCAAGAAATACGCACTTATAGATCCCTACAAATCTCAGCTCAGAATAATCGATTAAATTGCAATAATATCACATGGTACATAAAAATTCAATATTAGATGAAAATTCAGATCCTTTGATGAAACACAATAATTGACGTTCGGTTTCCAAATAGGATTTCTATTCTTTCTGATTGTCGTCAGGATGAAAAGGTACTCATGTTGTAGAAAAAATTGTCTGCTTTCCAATGGTGAAATAAAAACTAGTTGTGTTCTTCGGGAGAAAGCTAAGAAAAACCGTGATTTTTGAAAAAACTAATTTATCGAACATCCTTACAAGAGACTTCTTCTGAAAAATCTGAAATTATCACCATTTGTGGGGCTCATCGAGATGAATCTTTTAAGCTGAACTTGGATGTAAATGCTTGGATAGTTTTCGAGATACAACCCCTTTTCATAAAATGGGTTTTGGCCAATATCTCAGAAACTACTGGAGCGATTTCGCCCAATTTCAATACCAAACTTTTCGCTCCTTAGATGCACAAACTGGCGAGATTTGAAGTCTCTAACTCAAATAGTTTTTGAGCTATCGTGTATAGTAAATTCAGGATGAACAACACTGTAATTGAAATTATCTGCAAACGAAAAATCTGAGCAAAATTTACCCCGAATGAAAATTGTGAGTTCAAATGAGATGTATTTCATCGCAGAGTGTGGGGGCTGTGAATCAATTTTTCGTGGAGAAAAGTCAAAAAAACGATTTTTCAAAAATTTTAGTTTTCTCGAAAAGTACTCAACCGATTTCGCTCAAATTTCACTGACAGCAATTTGCATGGGAAGGGAAAGTACTGTTAAATTTTCAGCTCACTAAGTATTACCGTTGCTGAGCAATGAACTGATATCTGTCAGACATACACACACACACCCCCCCCCACACACACACACACACACACACACACACACACACACACACACATACAGACATTTTTTAAAAATGTAATTTCTCGACGTTGTGGATCATTCTGAGTCATATTCCGATGAAATCTCGAAATCGAAAACAATCGCGATTACAATGCTTCCCTTCGGAAGCAAAAAAGGATTTTGTTGCTCATAGCAAATGAGAGAATTCTCACCATTTCAGAACATCCAAAGAGATATCATATTTAACAAAAAGAACATGAATTGAAGTGATTGATATAAAGAAGATCAGCGATGGTAGATTTGAAATTAAAAAATCCATTCGGAAGCGTTCTGCCAATTGCATTGGCAGAATATTAAATGTAGGATTTTCAAATTACTCACAAGTAATGGGGCTCCTGCTTGTTTCCTTTTTTGAAAATTGCCCTGCATTTTGCGAATTTTGCGAAAATTGAAAATGTGTCAACGTTTTTCTTTAGTTTAATGTGTGCTGGAACACCCCCTAAATTTTCAAGCCAATCGGTTCGACCGTTTTTTTCCCGAACGAACAAACTTTCAGCAAAAATTAAAGGAACACTTTTTTGTGCCCTAAACACCAATTAATGATGGTTACGGCCGAAAATGTTTTTTCTCCGTTATTTTTCCGTGATTTTTTGTGCAAAATTTGTTGAATTTCATCGAAAAATGAGAACAATGAAAAAAACGAAAAAACAATAAAAAAATTGTAATTTTGTTTTTCATTAATCAAGAAAAAATTCGATTTTTTTTAATCAATAAAAAATTCAATTTTTTTTTTAATCAATGGAAAATTAGGAATTGTTTCTTTTTTTGGAAATCAATGAAAAAATCAATTTTTGTTCTCACAAAACCAGTAGAAAACTTGGAAAAAGTTTTGAAAAATGAACAAAAAACACCGGAATCGCATTTGATTTGGAGAGATAGTGTCTCAGCAGATTTTTTCAAACAATTTTTTTTTCGATTTTTTTTCGTCTAAAAAATTATTTTTTTGATTTTTTTATTGATTTTTCTTCATTTTTCATTGTTCTCATTTTTCGATGGAATTCAACAAATATCTCGAAAACGAAGTGAGATAGAGTGATTTCACTCCCATATTTCTTTCTAGCCCTTGGAATTCTCTACAAGACAGGATAGAGGCGAAATTGCTCTATCTCACTCAGTTTCCAAGATATTGATTAGAAGAAATAAATGAAGTTAAAAAGTGAAATTGGATAAATTGATTTATTCTTTTCATTGTGGTTGAAAATATCTCAGAAACTAAGCGCGATAGAGGGATTTTACATTCATTTTGTTTACATTCATTCTTTACCAGCTGTCTAGTAAAGCTGAATAAAATAGAGAAAGAAGAGAGAAATTGGACCGAGTTGATTTTACTGAGTGACGAGGGGAAATTCAAAAAATTAATGATGCAAGATGCATTTTGAAGTTCGGCTATTCTTGATTACAAGAAGAAGCAAGAGGATGAAGAGATTCAAAATCCTGAAGTTCACTCGACCAATTGAATCGAACAAATTATTATTAATTGATATGAAAAGATGTCATTAGAGTTGGATAAATCGACGAGGAGTGCGAGTAGACTGCACTTGAGAAAGACAAAAAGAAAAGTGGAGATGATGATGATAAAAAACTGCTAGAAACTACGGATTAGCATTGCCAAGTAACGAAGACAGTCTAGCGGACTTCAAGTCTCCGAAATTGAATTTCAAAGTATTTCAGAATGATTCAATTCGAATCATCAAAGATTTATTAGCAAGAAAAATTGAAAATGTAAAGAAATGATATGATGAAAAATATTCTATCGTCCCCTTAATAACAGAGTCATGTCACTGCTATAAAATCCTTATGGAAAGCGTTACTCTGTCATTAGGGTAACGATATGTATATATTTCATAGAAAATATCTTCATAAAATGCCTTCATATGAAAAAAAAACTTTATAAGAAATCATTTTATGAAGAACCTCTTTATCAAATTCGATTTCATCAAGACATTTTTCCACAGAAGTATCTCTATGGAAAAATCTGCACTAATATTCTGAGTATTAATGACATTATAATTTAAGGATTTTTTGATAATCATGAAAATTCTATGATTGTGAAATTCAAACATCACACAAATATCCATCATTAAATTTATGGTTACAGCAAATGTGTCCATGGCAAATTTCGCATTGACAAATTCCGCGATGGAGAAAATGCAATGGAAAAGAATGCGATGAAAAAGATCGCCATGGAAAAAATCGCCATGGAAAGAATCGCCATGGAAGAATCACCATGGACAGAATCACCATAAAAAGGAATGCCATGGAAAGAAACGTCATGAAAAGAATAGCCATGGCGAAAAACGCCATGGAAAAAATCGGTATGGAAAGGATCGCCATGGACAAAAACGCCATGGCAGAAAATGCCATGGGAAAAGAACGCCATAGAAAAGAAAGCTATCGAAAGAAACACCATGGAGAGAATCGCCATGGCAGACAACCCCATGGGAAGAATCGCAATGGAGAATATCGGCATGGAATGGATCACCATGGGAAAAATCGCCATGGAAAAAAACGCCATGGCAGAAAACGCCATGAGAAAAGAACACCATAGAAAGGAAAGCTATCGAAAGAAACACCATGGAGAGAATCGCCATGGAAAAAAATGCCATGGCGAAGACCTCTATGGAAAGCGGCAAATTTGTTATGGCGGCCGTCATGGCAACCGCCATGGCAGCCGCCATGGCAGCCGCCATGGCCACCGCCATCAGAATTTTTCTACGTGTTCATTCAACAATATTATAAAAGTATCTTATGATGCTAATGTTTTTGGTAATTTATAATACTAAAAAAGTACTCGTGGAGAGTATATGAAATAGAAAATGATTTACTGACTATAATCTTGCAGCTTATAACTACTCTTAGGATTAATTAGTAACCACTGTATTTCTGCGCCTAGAGCTATACTTGAGAGTTGTAGCACCTGACGATCATCAGTACGAAAGTTCTCAAACTATCCTATCAACAAACCATACGCAAGAAAAATAAAACTTATCACAGAATGTTCCTTTTTTTCTCTCAGTTGGTCATCTTTGATAAAGCCTCTATTTTCATTCAACAATATGTATTCAATAATGAGGATTTCTTTTAAGGCTGATGTATTTGGTAACCAATATTACGGTAATACTCAACGGGTAGTCCTGGAGCCTGCCCTTCAAAGTTTTTCCACGTCATATCAAAATGAAAAATCCTCAAAATATCCTGAATCATCCAAATTTTCATCATCATTCCCAACATCCAATGCAGCGAAATCCAATATTACTTCATCTATTTCCATTGCTTCTTCCAGGGGCAAATGACCTCCTACTGGCATATTTCCTAGAGGATTTAAGAATTCTTCTTCTTCGCCTATATCCATTAGTTCTATAAATCCTTCGTTTACCCGTAAAAAAGGCTGAATGACGAGAAATTCTGGAGGGGTTTCCGGAATTTCAAATTGAACTTGACAAATTGCCTCTTCATCGATGTCCATTGGCTCCAAGAAGGCTGAGTGCCTGAAATCCTCAGCTTCCAATGTAGCAGAAGCTCCAGAAACATCCGAATCAATGTTTCAAAATTAATATTTCATTTCGAAAAAATTAATTTAAAAGGAGCTCAAAACCATGTTGATGTATATATTATTAATGAGTGATAGCGGTATAATCCAGTGAAACATGAGGAGGTGCTAGCAAGAATAAATATGGCACAGGATGCTCTCTCACTTAATGTCATTTGAAAGCAGGTTATATGTATTGAGAAATTATGAAAATGAAATTTTTCACTATAAGAAATGTTTAACATTCACCGACAAATTTCCAGTGGAAGTTCCAAAATCCACATTGTTAGAGGTATCCAATAAAGCACAGCTTATTATAGAAGAAGCGTCAACATTAATACATTATTCTTAGAAAAGCATGAAATGATACTAGAAGTCTTTGTCTCGAGGAAGCAACTTCAAAATACAAAGAATTACTCACTCGTTAAAAATTGGGGTACTTCATTGACAGATTAAATCATTTTCAGAAATAAGTCCACTCTCCTTCCTTCGATTCCCATACGCTGTTTCCTATGATTTCTGGAGGTGGAATCATGGTTTACTTCCATTATTTCCTCATTAGAATTAGGATTATATGCAGAAATAATTTTTTGGGACTAAGTATCTAGAATTTCTCCTCTTCTTTGTCATATTCTCTCTCTTTTTTTCTCAGAATCTCTCATTTTTACTTCATCAGCATCAATGGACAATCGATGCTGATGATAGTGAAATGAGAGAGAGTCTCGTTCGAACACCCAGAGTGTGAGGACACGTGAAACAGGCAATCACAAGCCAAATCGAAAATTATATCATCATAAATTTATTCAAAAATTCATGAACTAAACAAATAGAAACTCTTCTGTACCAAAATTTAAGTTAACAGTTAGTTTCTGCAAATTAACAAAATAGTTTATAAAAAAAATAAACCAGTGAGAGTGTCCCACTCGCGGACACAACATGAAGAAAAAAAGCAAAGGGATCGTTACAATCCCTGACAAACAGAAAGAAATAAGCCTCAGTGAAAATGAGATGAAACAACTCCGCAAACAAGCAACGAGCAACAAACAACTTTAGCACGTATCGAGCACGTATCTCAATAACTGGCACACAAACAACCAATACGAATTTAGGGCACATCTGTACCACACTGACATTCCTTCTTACCCCTGAGGTGAATCCTTTCTTGATCTCTGCATCGCAGATGAAAGGATAGAAATTGCAAATCCAGACTCAAATGAAATAAAATCAATCCCCTACGACGCTGACCACAATGCGTTACTAATTGAAGCTAAACTTTACGACTCAAATAACTGGATATTCAACACAAAACACGAAATTAATCCTCTCAATTATAATAAAACCAACTGGTGTTACGTATAAGAATTGACTCGAGATGATTTATTCCGAGAAAAATCCCCAAAATATAATTCAATCCCGATTAATTCCCATTTACGTTAAAGTTTCTCTACTTTTTGGAATATCAATCGACTTCCGGGGCTAGAGAGTCAGAAAATTTCGTTACTCACCGTGTTACTCTTTTCCAGGTCACTTTGGTCTTCCTCTCGCAAACTTTACGTAGATAGTCACTGCACGATAATTGTTCTTTACTGTTTTCTTAATTAGTTCGAATTCTTTTGTTCACTTTTCTGTCACTGTATTTATTTGCCTTGATTTCACCTTCACTATAATAAAGAATAATATGGATTCACAAAATTATCACTGTTTGATTTAAAATTCTGCCTTCGACTCTATTATGAGATTCTGACGGATAAAGGTGTACATAGACGATTTGATTATGATTTAATGATAGAAAGCGAGTTTTATGTATTTTTCTATTTTTATTGAAAGGATAGAGTGATCAACCGCACCGTTATCTGCGGTGTTGATCGGGTTTTTATAGAATGGTCAACCGCACCGTTATCTGCGGTGGTGACCAGGTAATATTTAAGGCCGAATAGGTTGAGGGAGGAAAGAGTAGTCAACCGCACCGTTATCTGCGGTGTTGACCAGGTTTTTATAGAATAGTCAACCGCACCGTTATCTGCGGTGTTGACCAGGTAATGTTTAAGGCCGAATAGGTTGAGGGGGGAAAGAGTAGTCAACCGCACCGTTATCTGCGGTGTTGACCAGGTTAAATTTTTAAGGCTCTGAAAAGGAAGAAATAATTGATTAATAAAAAAAAACTCGGTTTCACTCAAATGATTTTAAATTTATTCAAATAAATTGATTTGTTTCTATCAACGCGAGGCTTCGTCAGATCTCAGAATAAAGAGGGAAAATTGTTTCGTTCGGTTTAATTCGGTCGAGAGAAAATATTTCACTTGATAATAAAAATCAGAATTGATTAATTGAAAATTATTTGGATTTAAAAAAACTTCGATAATAAAAAAAATTCTAAGTTGTAATTTAATAAAAATATTCTAAGTTCCGATTGACAGAAAAATTCTAAGTTCCGATTGAGTAAAAATATTCTAAGTTCCACTTCAATAAAAATTTTCTAAGTGTCGATCGACTGAAAATTTTCTAAGTCCCGATTCACTGAAAATATTCTAAGTCCAAACTGAGTAAAATTATTCTAAGTGTCGATCGACTGAAAATTTTCTAAGTCCCGATTCACTGAAAATATTCTAAGTCCAAACTGAGTAAAATTATTCTAAGTCCCGAGTGAGTCACCGCGACCGCGTCCGGAGGAGGAGGTCTTTACCAGTTGAAGTTGAGCGATGAACTGACTGAACGAGCCTCGCGCATCTAGGTACATGGACAATTTGGCGGCTTGAGCCGGTAGGGTGGGAGTACAATAAGTGGGGATGCGCTGTGAGTTTCTGGCGCAACTAGGTGGCTGGTGGTGACTGAGCTGGTGGGGAGCGCCTTTCTTCTACCCTTGTGCTGTAGCCTGTCCATGCGCTGAGGCTTATATATATGTATCTTATGATATAGTAGTTTTACAATAAAGATTATTACATTAAAAATACAATTTTTGTTGTTTTCTTATTTTTAACCTGATTTTTGACATGATAATATATTGTTTTCAATGATTCTAAACAATTGTAAAGTTGATTTTTCACTCTTCGGAAATGGCTTCCTTTTTACATCCTGATGTGTACCTTATAAACAGATTTTGTCAAATCCACTTAGAAGTGGGATAAATTGACGATTTCCTATATTTGAGCTTATTTTTGGCTGAATGAACGAATTTTAGTATCAAAAGTTTTTCATCATTTTTTTATAAACAATTGATTGTTAATAACTTTGTTAATTAACAATATCGGGGATCTTTCTATAATGCATTTGAAAGGCCGTCGAATTTAGTGATTTTTAGCGTTGGATTCATTTTTCTAACTTTTATAGTTTCGGAGTTATTTCTATTTAAAGTTGGATGACCTTGAAAGTTCTAATTGTTAATAACTTTTAAAATAATAACTTTAAAAATATAAACTCAATTGCGTCTGGAAGAGACTATTTTTATCTATTTTTTCAACTTGGTTTCATCTTCCTAAGTTAATAACTTTTGTTGTTATTCAATTGTTAATTAAAGTCCAAAAATGGTTTTACATAAATTTTGGTTTTTCTTAAATTTTCTTTTATGAACTTTTAGTTTGAATTATTTGATGATTTCACAAATGGAAATTATTCCTTAATATTGATTATTATAAAAGTTATTGATTTTTGAATATTTGCCATGTATTTTGTATATCTATATATATGTGAATAAATTTAAATGTTGAATAACTTTGTTGCTATTGTTTTTATCGTTTTCATTTCTGGAGGTTATATTTTCCTGATGTGATTATCTTTGTATTCTATAGGTTTCGATAATTCTCTAATGATTTTTCATGTAAATTGTTTATAACAAATTATTGTAAATATTAACTTTTGTCAAATTTTCTTATCGCATTGTGTAGCTTGTATTTTTTCATTAATTTTAGTACTAGTTTGGTTTCTTAATCATCATAATTTTGGAAGCTATGAATTTTTGAAAGTTCAGAAATAAAAAGTTTGAATGTATGTGTGTGTATATGTTATAAAATTCATATCTCGGTTAATTATGAATATTAAGAGTTGATTTTCAGTATACTCCAATATCTCGATGTCAACTACATTTTACGTCTATTTTCGTATTTTTACAATGAGTTTTTACATAAATTGTTTATAACAAATTATGTTGCAAATTGATTTTTCAATTGTTCTCCTTCTGGAATCGTTAGTTCAAATTATTTAACGAATTTTAGCATCGGAATCGTTTCTTGATCTTAATATTCAAAAGAGTTATGATTTTTCAAAAGTTTGACATAGAGTTATGAGAGTCACTGGTGGGGGAAGTTTTGTCCACAGCGTGTGGCTGCGCGCACCTACTCAGTGAAGGTCGTTGAAGGCCGGCACGGTCAATACTTTTCCGTTGGCCTTTAAACATGTATATCTTTGTTTCTATTAACAGAAATTTGTTGTAAATTGGTATTTAAACATTTTTAATGATATTTTACTCGTTTTTGACAATTTTGTTCGTTTCGCTTGATTTGTTAACATACTTTATTGATGGACTTTTCAGATTTTTCAATGAATTTTAATGTTTTTCTTTCTGATTTTATTGACTTTCAACTTTTAGTGTACTTTCATGTATTATTGACCTCTTTCAGGGTAAATTGGTCCAGACATTGGAATAGTGGGCCTTTTTGACTGAATTATTAGTTATTCTTGATTATTATTGAAAAGTACGTATGATCACGCAGATCAATACGTAACATCTCCATAGTGGGGGAAGTTGCTTTTATCTGTTGTCGATAATAGCAACTTGTTTAAACTCTTAATATAAATCCAATAGTATTCTCATAAAACAATGATAATAATATATGAATGAAAAAAAAAAATTCTTGGCGTAATCTGCCTCTTCCGTATGATCGATATTGTTTGTTTGTTTGTATTCGTGCTTATGACTATGATTAATTAGTAATTTTTGTCCTCCGCTATGTCACAAATGTAATGTCTGTCTTATTTTTATCTATTAATATCCTTATAATATAATTAGTACGCTCGCGACTTTTCGCGAACGTAACATCTCCATCGTGGGGGAAGTTGCTTTTATCTGTTGTCGATAATAGCAACTTGTTTAATTTAGCGCTATTGTTTCTCTGCTTATTCAGCTTTCCCACGATTTCTATCGTTCTTCGTTTCGCTAAGACTAAATTCTTCATTCTCTTATTCTAATTTTATCTCTTCAAATTTCTGTCAGCTTTCTCACGATTTTTATCATTCTTCTCCCTACTCTTATTTCATTCTTATCGCTTAGACTTCCGTTGGAGTTTCTTCTTCGCTTTGCGTATCGCTTTCAGTTGATAAATCTTCAATTTCTTCTGTAACTTCTTCGCTATTTAATTCTAAAGTTTTAGTCACTAAATATTTTTCGAATTTAACCAATGTTCGTTTCATTTTCAAAAGTTTTCGCATTAATTGTCTACATATTATCATATTTCTCTGTTTTCGCATTGTTGCTCTCATTGTTGCTCGGTTCGGAGTTCTCCACGCTCTTACTGTACCTTTACTACTCTCTTTCTCTGCTTGCATTTTTTCCTTTTCGGATTTTCTGTAAAAAATATTTTTTTCCTCTTTACATTTTAGAATTTACAGCTATATTTACTCATGCTTATTCGTGCATTCATAAAAGCGTGCAGCAATCTCGATCCTGTGAAAATTTTAGGTTACACAAATAATGAACCTTCACCAAAGTTATGATAATATGTGTGTGCATTTATTAACAATACTGAACATCATGATTATTGCTTGATTATCATCATAATTATAATGATCAATGAGAAAAAAAACATTGAGTGTCAAAGAAAAAATAAAATTGTAATAATTCATGCATTGGCATTATCATGTAGTAAAAATTTAGATTTTATGCTCTAATAGTTACTGATTATCGTGTCTATGATTAGTGGCATAATGTGAATTCAAGGATGAACTTATTTCTATTGCTTAGCTAATGTTTTTGGGGACTCTATGATTCGTCGATTTCATAGTATTTATAGACTCCAGACCCCAATTATTTCTACTATTTATCGTCATGTTGACTTGAATGTAATAAATTCTTGGAAAATAATAGTATATATATATATTTAATAAACTATGTACGAAAACATTAAATAATAAAGCATTGTATTTAAGGTACTCTGTGACTCAAAATCCTCCTACTTCTTTTGACAATTATTAAAAAAAAAAAAATAATCCAGAGAACAAAAAACATCCAGGTTTCATAACTTGAGTCTAATTTAGCCGATTTATCTATTTGATAATATAAAATGACATTTTCGTTGATGCATGTATGTATAAAAATAGTGCATTTACGATAGAAACTTTAGAAAAAATAAAATAAAATAGAAAAATGAATTTGTCTATGCACGTATGCGTAAAAATAGTGCATTGAAATAAATTACCCTAACATTTATTGATGAAAAAAAAATTCTCGGAAATTTTGAAGCGATTATTATATAATGCACGTATGCGTAAAAATAGTGCATTTAATATTTGTAGGATAATAACAAAATAGAAAAATTTCTGATGCACGTATGCGTAAAAATAGTGCATCACTAAAATAGATCATTGCGTAATTTTGTATTTAAAAAAAAAATATAGCATAATTAATGAATTTATAGTGATTTTCACTTTAATGTATTTTAACTTATTCTAACTTAATTCTAAAACCATAGGGGACCCCACGGCTCGTCCTTTCCGCAGTATTTATTGACTCCAAACCCCCTTTAACTTATTTCTCTCTAACAATCGAAAATTTTCGGATACTATAATATAATGTAAAATCTCTGGATGACTTCTTAATTACTAGACACTAATTGAGCAGCTGCAGCTGGTGGTTCTGGGTCTTCATCTTCCTTGAAGTCTTGGTCTTCGTCCGATGAAAATTTACCGTCCTCATCTGCTGATTCTTCAGGGTCTGTGTCACTCAAGCATGCACTCACGAACTCATCGAACAATTCCCCTGGCGATAGGAACTTGTTCTTTTCCTTTGTTCTTTTCCCCTTCTCAAGCCTGAATGCCCATTCGATGTCTTTCAACAGGCAAATCCTGTTGAGTAAACTATCGGCCAGCTCTATCTGTTGCTTTCCAATTTTCCTTGCTTTTCGTTCAATTTTTCTCAATACAACAATCATTCTCCTGCGTTCCAAACTGCTCATGTTCCCAAGGGTCATATTTTTATTTGGAGCCATGACTTAGTACGTTTTTATCCTGTAATATGATTTATTTATTATAACTAAACTTGTGATTATGCAGGAAAGACATAAAAAGAAAAGTCATGCGGCATGCGTAGAGTGCAAATTTTTCTTTAGAAGCTTTTTAAATTTGCTATCTGATATGTTTAAAGGTAATTATGCGAAGTCCGTCATGCACCGCATTTGTTGTTGTTATTGGTAAGAAATAACATTTCATTAGTATTAACAATATGACTCTTATTATTACATATGAACATAATTCTGGGACTCCGCTGTGCTTCACTTCATTTCCTCCATCTCTTAAGCCAATGTTGTTTTTTGTATGGCTGTTCTTCCAAAATATCTGCCACTTGCCGTTCCTCTTCTCGTAGCTTATGGACCTTCTCTGCAAGTAGCTAGAGAAACTCCACAATACTTGTCCCATCTTCGTTAGTTCCACTCCAACTTCTTCAACAATTTCCTTTTCCTTCTCACTTCTACTGTAGCTTGAGGTCGTGGTGGGCGAGGTGACTGAGTCAATTTGTACTTGTCCAGCCAGTTTTAGGTCGAGAGACATTTTCATTATTTGCTCTCTGACTTGGTTAATAGCTTCAGATCCTGGTACGATTTTTGATTTTTCTTTAGAAGACATCTGTGAATTTTGTTGATAGTGTAAATGGAGTGTTTGCAAATTAGCTGGGGTTATTTGCAACTCATGCTTGGCAGTTAGCGTTAATACATTGAAGTTAGCAGCATATCACCTATCCGATTTACTGTTTCATGAGATGATATACTAAGCGTGTTTTTTTTTTCATTGTAGGAATAATTTTAATGCGGAGGCAGCCCTCAGGCAAGCCTTCAACTGTAGTTTCCAGATTGGTTCATCACCAAAAGCTACCTCTATGATTTCAGGAATTGTATTTAGTCGTATTGTATGAATGTTATCTCCAATCATACCTAGGACAGCTTTAATATCTATAGGAAATGAGGCTTCTTCTAATAGAGCAACCATATCATAAACTATTGAAGCTTCCTCATGTTCAGAGGTCTTTTCACGTAGCAATTTTTCATACTCAGTTAAATTTTTAATGATTTGTTCTCTGATTTCTAAGGGGTAGGTCCTTCTCATGTATAAGTGCATGTCGGCGAGAATCAAGTTACGTTCCATGTTATTTAGGCTATGTGCAGACCAAGAAAATTTATTAAAGGTAATTCTATGAAAATAAATATGAAGGTCTGAGGTTTAGGGATTTTACAGGCATCAAGCAATAATTGTAGGTGAGTGTTTCATGCTTTGTTGTGAAACAAGACAATATGTGAGCGTTTTTTTTCGAAGATTTGATGAGGACTGGCATTTACGTTGTTCATGTTGTCGCGACGTCTGGAACAAATTTCAGTGCTGACTTTCGGTTTTTTTTTTTTTCTTGAAGTGTATGTATTCTATATTAATTACACTAACAATCAATTATTACATTTCTATATCTCTGTTTTTTTTTTTTTTTCACTGATCTAACAATGTTTAAGTGATCTAACAAGTTTTCTGTATAAATACTGATTTTTACGATAGCATTTACAAAGGTTTCTATGTATTAATATATATCGAGAGTTTTTCTTAATGATTTATATTATTAGTAATTACTGAGTTCAATTACAATTGTGACAAGCGGAGTTTATTTTTGTGAACTTTTTTCCCGTTACCATTAACATTGATTATGACATTTTCATTATGGAGAACCTCTATTACTTCAAAAGGTCCTTCATATTGATCTGTCAATTTACCTTTTTGAGGTTCTTTCAATAAAAAAACTTTACTACCAATTCCAAATTCTTGTGGATTGATATGAGCATCATAGTACTCTTTTGATTTTATTTTAGCATTATGTAAATTATGCCGTGCTACTGATTGCACATCTGTCAGTCGCGTGAAGAGTTGCCTTAGATAATCTGAATAAGTGGGATCAGTTTCTTCGATTGTTTGACGACTTGAGGGTAGTCTAGCTAATTTCCCGAAAACTAATTGATAAGGTGTATATCCAGTTCCTTCGTGGACACTGGTATTATAGGCAAAAGAAGCTAAATGACATATTTCATCCCAATTGTTATGATTATTCGCGTATTGTTTTAAATATTCAGTGAGCACGTGATGTGAGCGTTCTATAGATCCGTTACTTTGAGGTCTATATGAAGTAGTATGATACTGATCAATTTTAAATTTTCTAGCAATATTCCTCATTAAACTAGAGAGGAAATTTGACCCTCTATCGGTCAGTATAGCCTTAGGGGCTCCGAAATAACAAATGAAGTTTTGTATTAATGCTTCAGCAATTTCCATTGAATCTGCCAATTTGAGGGGAATAGCAAGTGAATATTTTGTAAGTAAATCTTGAATTGTGAGAATATATAAATTATTGTTCTTTGTAATGGGTAATGGACCCATCATGTCCATAGCTATTTTATCAAATGAAGTACCGGGTGTATCAGTAATAACCATAGGCTGTTTAGTTTTTATTCTAACTAGCTTTTTGAGTTGACAATTTTTACAATTTTTTATGAAAGTGTTCACATCATTTCTCATGGATGGCCACCAAAAATTTTGTCTTAGTCGGTTATATGTTTTAGTCATTCCCTTATGCCCATTAATAGCGGAAGAATGATATTCATTCAGAATATTTTGTCTATCAGTCTCTGGTGGAATTTTTACTTGTTGGGTACATATTGTAATTCTAATTTCTGTATTCTTGAATGTTTTCGTTAAAGATTTCTCTATTGTTCCCCATGGAATATTATCAATTGAATTTGTTTTACTAATACTCATGGATTGCAGGTTCAAATTAATCATCAATTGTTTCAATGACTCTAATCCCTTTATAACTTCCTCTACGGTTGCTAATTTTGTTAGATGCTCTTTTAGCGGGATGATGATTGTGAAAATTTTGTCAAAAGGAATTCTAATTGCTTCTAGAAGTGTCAAAGTAATATCAGAAAAATTTATTTTATTTACTACTTCCAAAGATCCATCATCGCAAGGTTCTCCTTGGGTTGTGGTGAAAATGACTAAGTTATCTGAACGCATGATTAACCTATCTCGACATTCCATCATATCTGCTGTTATGTAACGCGTATTTGGTGGATCACCCTTCCGGATGGATTCATATGGTTCTCGCAATCGATCAAAAATTGGTTCTTCCTCAGAATCGGAGACTTCTGATGAATGGTTATCATTATCATTTGTTAAATTGTTGCTGTTACGGTCTGGTGAATTTAGTTGGGAGAAGATAGTTTCTAGATGATTCTCTAGACGTTCTATGGACTCTACATCACTACCTTCAGATGAATGGATACTATGGGAATCGTTTTGACCTGTATCAGAAGGATCAGGCTGAATGTTTTGCTCATGTCTATGGCTATCTTCTGTCTGCTCTTCTTCTATTCTTTGCCAGATAGTTGGATCAGGACTTGTTGAACCATGTTCATGAATTATGGTATTAGGATATAAGTTTCCTTGAGTTTCATCTACTTTATTTGTTGTTTCAAAGTCTTCTAATGATTCTTGCGAAGTTTCGGATTCATTGTTAATATTTTCGTCAGTCTGATTGTTACTTTCGTTATTCTGAGTGTTCGTAGAATCAATTATTTCTTCAGTTTCGAAAAATCTAAGCCTTTGTCTTGGTGAAGTTATGCTCTCATCGCTTGAATCGCTTTCAATTCTTATTCTCTTTTTGAATCTATTGCGTTCCGGACTACTATCTTCTTCTAACATGAATAATTTTTTTATGTCTATAGCGTGAACGTCTGTACTAATAAGTTCTCCTATTTCTGTTTTAGACAACTCTTCAGGCGCAATGTTACGAGATAATGCATCAGCGTTTGCGTTTACCAAGCCTGGCTTGTAAACGACCCTATAATCAAAATCCTGCATATTTAGTCGCCATCTAACTACTCTTGAATTTGGAGAAGAAATCGAATTGAGCCATGTTAATGGTCTATGATCTGTGACTAAGGTGAATTTTCTCCCATATATGTATGGACGAAAATATTGAACTGAATATATAATAGCTAGCATTTCTTTCTCAATAGTGGAATAATTTGTTTCGGCTTTATTCAATACTCTAGATATGTAAGCGATAGGAAGATCCTTACCAATGTCACCTTGACTGAGGATTCCGGCTATGCTGACATTACTTGCATCAGTAGTTATTATGAACTCTTTAGTGAAATCTGGGTACTGTAAGATGGGAGATTTGCACAAAATATCCCTCAACTCAGTAAAAGCTTGAATCTGATCATCACCCCAATTGAATTTTACGTCTTTATGTAAAAGATTAGTCAGTGGTTTTGCAATTTTTGCATAATTAGGAATAAAACGTCTGTAGTATCCTGTCAGTCCAAGAAATTGTCGAATGTTCTTTTGATTAGTGGGTCTAGGAAAATTTTTAACAGCTTCTAATTTTTTTGGATCAGGTTGAACACCATCAGTTGATATAATATGACCTAAATAATTGATAGATTTGCAAAGAAAATGACATTTATCAGGCTCGAGTTGTAATCCTGCTTTTCTAAGTCTTTCTGATAATCTGGTGAATTTTTCTACGTGTTCTTCTAATGTTTCGGAATATAATACTATGTCATCCATGTAAACAAAAATTTCTTTTCCCTGAAGTCCTATTAAAACTTTATCCATCATTCGTTGGAATGTTGGTGGAGCATTTTTAAGGCCGAATGGCATTCTAGTAAATTCATAATGTTGATACGGAGTTGAAAAAGCTGTTTTGTGAATATTATCTGGATGAATGGGTATTTGATGAAATCCGCTTGCTAAATCGAAAGTAGAAAAATATTTTGCGTTTCCTAATTGATCTAAAATTTCGCTAATGTTGGGGAGTGGATATGCATCCCCTATAGTTTTTTCGTTTAGGCTTCTGTAGTCTATTACCATTCTCATTCGTTTGTTCCCCTGTGAATCGTCCTTTTTTGGAACGACCCACACAGGTGAGCTGTATGGAGACTCAGAAGGACGTATTATTCCCCTTTCTTCTAATTCTGCACATTGTTTTAAAATTTCGTCTTTGTGTTTAGGAGGAAATCGATACTGTCTTTTAAAAACTGGAGCGTCATCTACTGTATTAATTCGGTGAAAAATAGAATTTGTACAACCGAGGGGTTCATCCTTCAATACGAACAGGTCCTGGTTATTTTCAATAAGATTATTTAGTACTTGTCTTTCTTCGATTGAAATTTCGTCAGTATGAATTGAATCTTTTATGATATTAGCTCTTTCTGGGGTCAATTTGTCAGCTGTGATTGTGTTAATATTAGTTGTATTTGTGAATGAATGGCATTGTAATGGTTCCGATGATAAATGATTGATTGTACCCGCGTGTGGGCTTTGTTCAAGTATATAATTAATTCTAGTGACCTTAGAGTTTTTCTCGTAAGGTAAAATGAAGTTGGAGTCTACGTTCGACTGCCTATTAAGTAGTGCCTCGTTAGTGAGTTCTTTGTGTAATAAGTTTTCATTGGTATCATCGGAAATATTTTGTGCATTTTCTTCGTCATTTTCAGTTTTGGCGTTGAGCCAGCAGCATTGACCCATTTTGACAATTGGTGTAGGGATGTGAATATCCTGATCTGACTTGTTGTGAGCTCGAATATAAGTATAACCTCCCAAATTTTCTTCTAAGCCTCCAGTTAAAGTAATTTCTTCTGAAATGCGGAAATCTGGTATAATACCGGCATTTAGTGAATCTTGAGTTAATTTAATTAGAAAGGTGCGAGTAGAATGTTTAGATACTAATTGTTTTTCATCATAATTAATTTCAATAACTACGTCTTTAAATGAGAAAGTTCGATTTTCATAGGAAAGTGTTGCTTTATATTCATCAAAAAAATTTGCACCGATTATTCCTCCGTAAATAATAGGAAAGTCGGCTTTTACTACGTGAAACTTTACAGGATAATTATGAATTCGAAGGACTGTACTTCCTATTGTAGCCGTGCGGCTGTCTGTAATTCCTGTTAAATAAATTATATCGCTATGATCGATAATTTGATTTGAATTTAATATGTTTGATTTTATCAAATTTACTTCGGCTCCACTGTCTATCATTACCATAGTGGAAGTACATAATTCTTTTGAGTTGAGAGTAAAAGATGGTATTTTAGATTCTTGTAAATTTATTGACGCGACGTTGACGGGTTTGGTTGCAGTGGTTGCTGATTCGTTTGAGCACTCTGTTGTGCTTGTCTCGGTTGATTGTTCAACGGGATTTCGTTCGTCGCATTCCCCAGGGACCCATTGGAATTCACCTCGGGGCAAGATTCGTTTTTTGATGCAATGATAGACTCTCTTTTTGACCAAATGTTACGTAAGTTTCGGCATTCACTTAGGTCGTGACCCCGACGGCGACAGTATTCACAAAATTTATTTGGATCATAATCAGCTGAAGGACTTCGGCCTGTTGGCTGATTGGGATTATTATTCGAATTAATTTGATTATTATTACCGTTGCGAGAGTATGAATGGTTGTTATTATAATTGGAATTTCCGAAATTCTGATTTGGGGTGGAATTTTGATTATGATTACCTCGGGAAAAATTGCGATTATTTGGATTGAAGTTCCTATTAGCATTGCCCCCATTAAAATAATTTCTTGGGTAATTATTCCGATAAGGATTATGAGGGTAATTATTATTGTTGTTTCGATTTTGATAATTAGAATTGTTTGAATTACGTTGCAAATTTTGAGAAGTATTTTCTGGGACTTGAGAATTTTCGTTATGATTATTAGGGTTACTTTGTGATTGGGAATTCGAGACATTAGAATTATTAGTGCCTTGTGGTGGCTGACGTTTTTTCGATCGATTAAAATTACTTGATTCTGAATTTTCAAAATTTTGAGGAGACTCTAATGTTTGAGTGATTCCAATAAATCTAGCAGAATCACCAAATCTTTGTAAATCTAGTTGAGCAGTTTTATAGACTTCAGTGGCGGCCTTGTAAGCTTGAGATAATGTATTGTGAGGCTTAGCTAGACATTGAATTCTCAAAGTAGGCGGTAATCCGTTCATGAATGAATTAATAGCATCATTTTCTATTCTTAGTGCATCTAATTGGGTGAAGCCGGGTCTTTCGCGAATTTCAGCGTTAATAATGTCAAGGTAAAGCGTTTGAACACGATTTACATAGCTTGCAACATGCTCATTAGCTTCTATCATTATGCCTTGCAGAGCAGCTTTGTATTGGTTAGCAGTACACAATGGATCGAAGAGATCACGCAATTTAGACTCTAGATCAGAAATCGATAGATATTCCATATTTTCTACAGCAATTCTAGCTATTCCCTCAAATTTTGAACGTAATAATTCTAAAAATACTGGCATGGCCTGATGACTCATCATAGCACAAGCCCTCTCACAAGTTCTAATAAATTGAGAAACCGACATATTGTTTCCATTAAATTTTGGCACATAATATAAAGCGTCTTTAACTGAAATATGAGGTATGTGACATTCTGTATGAGGGGATCTGAAATTACCCTGACCACTGTATTCGTCGTGGTTCACATTAGTATCTGGCATTTGTTTAATATTCTTTAACTCATCTCTTATTTTTGTGATTTCAGATGTTAGGACCCTCATCATTTCATCAACCGAATTGGATGTTTGTTGAGGATCTCCCGACTGTGGATTACTAGTGTTTGGTGAATCGTGACATTCTTGATTTTCATCGCGTGATGGACTACCTGAATTTTTATTACTATTGCCTTGCAATTCGCGAACATTATTTTGAAGGTCTTGATTGTGACTGTGTAATTCTTGGATAAGTTTAGCTTGTTCGTCTATAAGTTTTAATTTTTCCGCTAATTGTTCATTAAGAAGTCGTGCTTCTTCTAGAGTTGGGGATTCCATAATGAAAATTTAGTAATAATGAGTTGAAAAAAAAAGGAATGAAATTAATGATGATAAATTGTATATATATAAAAAAAACTTTTTATATGTACTTGAAGTAGTTCAAAACAAAAAAAAATTTAAGTCAAAGGTGAATTGAAATCAACTTGATTCTATGTTGTTGGAGACAATGGAAAGAATTTAATGATAATAATAAAAAAAAAATTTTATTTCAATTTATTCAAGAGAGAAAAAATAAATTTTATTTATGGATAAACGATTTAAATACTCATCGGCTAATTGATGGTCTATAAACATGAACCTAATTGATTGTAAGTATATATAAAAAAAAATTTCCTCAAGAGTGGGACGATTGAATGACACACAAAAAAAAAATTTTAAATTGGAATAATAGGATGTACAAAAAAATTTTGAAAATTTGAGTAGTTGAGTGTTCAAAAAAAAAATTTTTTGAATTGGAATCGTTGGATGTCAAAAAAAAAAATTTTAAATAAAATTTTCAAAATGAAATAATTGGATGTCAAAAAAAAAAATTTTTAATTGGAATAATTTAAAACCCAAAAAAAAAGAATTCAAAAATGAAAAATTCCAAATTGGAATAATTGAAGGTTCAAACAAAAAAAATTAAAATTGGAATAATTGATTGTTCATGAAAAAAAAACCCGAAAACGGAATAATTAAATATAAAAGAAAAATTTTGTTTAGTTGTAATTTAATTAATTCGATTCAATTAATTTGATTTAATTCAACTATGACACTTTCAGATAGAATGTACTGATTGAATTTCATGTAAAAGAATTTTCTTGGATGATTTGAAACAAAAAAAAATGAATAATTTCGACAATAAGTCACAATGGAGTTTTAAGTGGATAGAGATTCCGTAATTAAAAGAATTTACTTTGAATTGATGTAGAACGATAGAACAAAAATTATTATGGAAAAAGGAAGCACAACTCTAACACAGGTCACATGAAATTTTTCTATTACCACCCCACACTTAGCACTATTTTGTTAGACAAAATTGCTAATGTGTGGTAAACTAATTTGTAGAAAAAAAAGAAAAAAACTTGATAATGTGAAAAAAGCACGAGTGTAACGGATTTTCTAATTACCCCACACTTAGCACCATTTTGTTACACAAAATTGCTAAAGTGTGGCAAATTTAATTGCAGTGGAAAAAAGCAAAAACGAAATTCGTGGCGATAACACGGTTAGAACGATACTCTTTAATACCCCACACTTAGCACCATTTTGTTATTCAAAATTGCTGAAGTGTGGCCAATTTAAATTGTATAAAGAAAAAAAAATGAAAAAAGGAGAAGGCACGGTTGCAACACAGTTGGAACGAAACTTTCGAATCTACCCCACACTTAGCACCATTTTGTTACGTATAAGAATTGACTCGAGATGATTTATTCCGAGAAAAATCCCCAAAATATAATTCAATCCCGATTAATTCCCATTTACGTTAAAGTTTCTCTACTTTTTGGAATATCAATCGACTTCCGGGGCTAGAGAGTCAGAAAATTTCGTTACTCACCGTGTTACTCTTTTCCAGGTCACTTTGGTCTTCCTCTCGCAAACTTTACGTAGATAGTCACTGCACGATAATTGTTCTTTACTGTTTTCTTAATTAGTTCGAATTCTTTTGTTCACTTTTCTGTCACTGTATTTATTTGCCTTGATTTCACCTTCACTATAATAAAGAATAATATGGATTCACAAAATTATCACTGTTTGATTTAAAATTCTGCCTTCGACTCTATTATGAGATTCTGACGGATAAAGGTGTACATAGACGATTTGATTATGATTTAATGATAGAAAGCGAGTTTTATGTATTTTTCTATTTTTATTGAAAGGATAGAGTGATCAACCGCACCGTTATCTGCGGTGTTGATCGGGTTTTTATAGAATGGTCAACCGCACCGTTATCTGCGGTGGTGACCAGGTAATATTTAAGGCCGAATAGGTTGAGGGAGGAAAGAGTAGTCAACCGCACCGTTATCTGCGGTGTTGACCAGGTTTTTATAGAATAGTCAACCGCACCGTTATCTGCGGTGTTGACCAGGTAATGTTTAAGGCCGAATAGGTTGAGGGGGGAAAGAGTAGTCAACCGCACCGTTATCTGCGGTGTTGACCAGGTTAAATTTTTAAGGCTCTGAAAAGGAAGAAATAATTGATTAATAAAAAAAAACTCGGTTTCACTCAAATGATTTTAAATTTATTCAAATAAATTGATTTGTTTCTATCAACGCGAGGCTTCGTCAGATCTCAGAATAAAGAGGGAAAATTGTTTCGTTCGGTTTAATTCGGTCGAGAGAAAATATTTCACTTGATAATAAAAATCAGAATTGATTAATTGAAAATTATTTGGATTTAAAAAAACTTCGATAATAAAAAAAATTCTAAGTTGTAATTTAATAAAAATATTCTAAGTTCCGATTGACAGAAAAATTCTAAGTTCCGATTGAGTAAAAATATTCTAAGTTCCACTTCAATAAAAATTTTCTAAGTGTCGATCGACTGAAAATTTTCTAAGTCCCGATTCACTGAAAATATTCTAAGTCCAAACTGAGTAAAATTATTCTAAGTGTCGATCGACTGAAAATTTTCTAAGTCCCGATTCACTGAAAATATTCTAAGTCCAAACTGAGTAAAATTATTCTAAGTCCCGAGTGAGTCACCGCGACCGCGTCCGGAGGAGGAGGTCTTTACCAGTTGAAGTTGAGCGATGAACTGACTGAACGAGCCTCGCGCATCTAGGTACATGGACAATTTGGCGGCTTGAGCCGGTAGGGTGGGAGTACAATAAGTGGGGATGCGCTGTGAGTTTCTGGCGCAACTAGGTGGCTGGTGGTGACTGAGCTGGTGGGGAGCGCCTTTCTTCTACCCTTGTGCTGTAGCCTGTCCATGCGCTGAGGCTTATATATATGTATCTTATGATATAGTAGTTTTACAATAAAGATTATTACATTAAAAATACAATTTTTGTTGTTTTCTTATTTTTAACCTGATTTTTGACATGATAATATATTGTTTTCAATGATTCTAAACAATTGTAAAGTTGATTTTTCACTCTTCGGAAATGGCTTCCTTTTTACATCCTGATGTGTACCTTATAAACAGATTTTGTCAAATCCACTTAGAAGTGGGATAAATTGACGATTTCCTATATTTGAGCTTATTTTTGGCTGAATGAACGAATTTTAGTATCAAAAGTTTTTCATCATTTTTTTATAAACAATTGATTGTTAATAACTTTGTTAATTAACAATATCGGGGATCTTTCTATAATGCATTTGAAAGGCCGTCGAATTTAGTGATTTTTAGCGTTGGATTCATTTTTCTAACTTTTATAGTTTCGGAGTTATTTCTATTTAAAGTTGGATGACCTTGAAAGTTCTAATTGTTAATAACTTTTAAAATAATAACTTTAAAAATATAAACTCAATTGCGTCTGGAAGAGACTATTTTTATCTATTTTTTCAACTTGGTTTCATCTTCCTAAGTTAATAACTTTTGTTGTTATTCAATTGTTAATTAAAGTCCAAAAATGGTTTTACATAAATTTTGGTTTTTCTTAAATTTTCTTTTATGAACTTTTAGTTTGAATTATTTGATGATTTCACAAATGGAAATTATTCCTTAATATTGATTATTATAAAAGTTATTGATTTTTGAATATTTGCCATGTATTTTGTATATCTATATATATGTGAATAAATTTAAATGTTGAATAACTTTGTTGCTATTGTTTTTATCGTTTTCATTTCTGGAGGTTATATTTTCCTGATGTGATTATCTTTGTATTCTATAGGTTTCGATAATTCTCTAATGATTTTTCATGTAAATTGTTTATAACAAATTATTGTAAATATTAACTTTTGTCAAATTTTCTTATCGCATTGTGTAGCTTGTATTTTTTCATTAATTTTAGTACTAGTTTGGTTTCTTAATCATCATAATTTTGGAAGCTATGAATTTTTGAAAGTTCAGAAATAAAAAGTTTGAATGTATGTGTGTGTATATGTTATAAAGTTCATATCTCGGTTAATTATGAATATTAAGAGTTGATTTTCAGTATACTCCAATATCTCGATGTCAACTACATTTTACGTCTATTTTCGTATTTTTACAATGAGTTTTTACATAAATTGTTTATAACAAATTATGTTGCAAATTGATTTTTCAATTGTTCTCCTTCTGGAATCGTTAGTTCAAATTATTTAACGAATTTTAGCATCGGAATCGTTTCTTGATCTTAATATTCAAAAGAGTTATGATTTTTCAAAAGTTTGACATAGAGTTATGAGAGTCACTGGTGGGGGAAGTTTTGTCCACAGCGTGTGGCTGCGCGCACCTACTCAGTGAAGGTCGTTGAAGGCCGGCACGGTCAATACTTTTCCGTTGGCCTTTAAACATGTATATCTTTGTTTCTATTAACAGAAATTTGTTGTAAATTGGTATTTAAACATTTTTAATGATATTTTACTCGTTTTTGACAATTTTGTTCGTTTCGCTTGATTTGTTAACATACTTTATTGATGGACTTTTCAGATTTTTCAATGAATTTTAATGTTTTTCTTTCTGATTTTATTGACTTTCAACTTTTAGTGTACTTTCATGTATTATTGACCTCTTTCAGGGTAAATTGGTCCAGACATTGGAATAGTGGGCCTTTTTGACTGAATTATTAGTTATTCTTGATTATTATTGAAAAGTACGTATGATCACGCAGATCAATACGTAACACTGGGGAAAATTCTAACTCTATCTAACAAAAATCCACAGAACACATATACCCAATAACAGAAACTTAACAAAAACAGAAATCAATGAACATATTACTTCATTAGAAAAAAATATCCAACAAGCCATAAAAAAAACTGTCCCTATAATAAAAATGAAAAATAGCTCGGAACAATACAAAACTTCTCTCATTAAGAATCTAGAAAATAGAAAAGCAAATTGCTGTCGAAAATCCATAGATTCACAAGATAATCTAAAACATACAATAATCCTTCAATCAATACAATGAAAGAAGAACTAAAAATTATCAGAAAATGAATAAAACTCGAATACAGTAATTCAGTAAACTCATACTGGTTAAACACAATAAAAAACCTCCCCAAAAATACATCAAAAGCTTTCCCTAAAATCAATAACATATTTAGACCAATAAACAAGTCGAACATAGCAGATTTCATATTAGACAACAACACACATAACAAAAGACTGATAGAGTCGAGTGGACTAAACACACATGAATTGAACGAATCCAATAATCAATTTAAAATCGAGTTAATAAAGGACAAACTGGATATATTAGGACAGCACTTTGAAAACATACACAGACAAAACAAAAATTTAGGCGATAAAGACTGGAATCTTTAGTAGAGACAAAAACAGAAAAATTAAGTCAACAAATAAATAACGATAACATAAATTGCGTAAACATAACGAAATTCTCGACAGAGAATAAAGCGACAAATCCGCTCAATGATCTAGACAATTACTTCACAAATAGCTCTAATCTTATTAAAATATTTAAAAATCTGAGCAATAATAAATCATCAGGATGCGACAACATCCCGAATATAGTCCTTAATAATCTACCAAAGAACATAATTATAGAATATGGTATATAATCTTCAATAACTGCCTAAACCATAAATATTTCCCCCTCAATGGAAAAAGGCAAATGTAATTGCTCTTAAAAAACCCGGAAAAAATTAAAATTACTCCCCATCAGCCTCCTACCGAACATAGGGAAAATATATGAAATTCTTATAAATAACACATTAAATCACATATGTGATGAAAAAAAAATAATTCCACTTCAACAGTTTGGCTTCAGACACAAACACTCGACGATACATGCCGTGTCGAAACTAGTGTCAAACACATGCGGAGCGCTTAATGAAAAAAAATGCGCCGCCGCGTGCTTCATTGATCTCGAAAAAGCCTTCGACACGGTATGGATCAGAGGTCTAATATACAAATTAAACAAGAAGGGATTTCCGATGCACGTGATCTCATTGGTCTGGAGCATGATCGAAGGAAGAAGTTTAAGAACATCAGATGGGCAAACACTATCAAATAAAACCTTCACATTGAAAAACGGCCTGCAGCAAGGCACAGTAAATTCTCCCATTTTATTCAACATTTTCAATAGCGATATCTTGTCTCTGGATGATCTCAATGTGGACGAAAATAGAATTGGGATCCCTTTCGCAGACGATTTCGTGGCAATTCTGACTAATAAAAGAGTAGAAAAGGTGCAGAATAATCTCGAAAAAGTATTTAGAGAAATAAAAAAATATTGTTCCAAATGGAAACTCAAAATAAACGATGACAAATGCGAATCAATCCTCTTCAAACCAAAATTATCAACAGCCTCGAGAGAAATAAAAAAAAATTATAAAGATTTCAAAATTTATCCAGGACCCGATTCAATAAACAATATTCCCCACAAAAAAATTATCAAATATCTCGGTATAAACATAGAGGAATACTTGAAATTCACTTATCACTTGACAATACAATTAAAAAAAGCCGAAAATGCATTTCATAGACACAAGAAATTATTCTCCAATAAACACCTAGCAAAACGCACGAAAATTATTTGTTATCTTGCTCTAATAAGACCCATAATAACTTACGGTTACCCAGTATGGTTCAACCAAAGCGCCCACTCAATGGAAAAAATAAGACTATTGAGAGAAAATGCCTAAGATCCTGCCTAAACATGCACAGAACGAAAGAAAGCAATTATAAGACATACTTCAGTAATAAAGCATTATACCGAGCGGCAGAGATCCCAAGAATCGACGTCCATATTCTGAAATTAGTTAGAGACTTTTGGGCCAACACCTACAATGCAGAAAATCCTCTAATAAAAAATAGCAACAGTTCACCTGACGACTACATAGAGGAAAGCCTTCAAACAGGTTTTATACCTCCAGAGGGCTTCCTCTATCTAGACAAGAAAAACTTCATCCAAGATCAAAATGACGACATCATTATGTATCACGTGCATCGACAATCTAGAAATAAAACAATCCAGTATCCCAATAAGACAGAAAAAATAACAGAAAATAATTTATGGTGCTATAACCAATACATTTATGATAAAAAAAAATATAACAATTACAGAAAAAATACAGACAAATATCAGTGGCCCGCAAACCGAAATTATCAATAAAACCTTAAAAATAAGACTCAATCAGTATCCAAATACAATAAAATAAAATTAACAAAAACAATATATAATGAAAATAAAATGAAAGAACAAATTATATTATATTATTATATTATATTATTATATTATATTATTATATTATATTATTATATTATATTATATTATATTATTATATTATATTATTATATTATATTATATTATATTATTATATTATATTATATTATTATACTATCCAATTATATTATAAATAATACAATTAAGGCAAAATGCCGAAATACACACACTAATCCCTGACATGGGACTTTTCCCCTTGTATATATGTATAGCCCCCCACTCCCCAATTGTAGACCAGTTTTAAGATGTAAATAATAATAAGATTTAGATTTAAGGGCCTCAGAGCAATGAAAATACAGAAATGGTTTCCAAGAAGCCTTCCATTTCGGATACAATATCCAAAGAAAAAAAATAAAATAAACAGATATAAAACCACAATAGTAAAATGGCCTAAATTCACAACACCAAATTTTCGTAACTGCCTTAGCGAAGCATGTCAACCACTGACTTCTTTTTCCCAAAACAATAGCTCCACAGAACAATTATACAAATGTTTATTGTTGTAATTCAAATAAAAATAACTATGTGCCTGGCTTCCAAGAATAAACACTATTAAAGAAAAAAAAATAGCAAAATGAGAAAAGACGAGAGGAAGAGAAAAAAAATGAAAAAAAACTTCTTCGATTTTTCAAAAATGAAAATGAAATGACTAGAGCTTTTTAGCTTTTTTTTCATCACTTTTATGATTGGATTTTTCCATTTTTTTCTCTTCAGCATCGATTATCCATTGATGCTAAAGAGAGAGAAATGCGGAAATACCACATTGAGAGAGACAGAGAAATAAAAAAAAAAGCGAAACAATTCTGGATATTCCATCCAAAAAATCCTGATTTTCTCGATATTTTTCTGATTTTTTAATTTAATTTCCCCATTTCTTTCTCTTCAGTATCGAATTTCTATTGATTGTGAAAAGAAAAAAAAGCGGAAATGCAAAATTGAGAAGAGGAAAAAGAGAAAATGTGAGGAATTCTTGATTTTTGATCCATAAATTTCGCATTTTTTCAATTATTTTTCATTTTTTCCTTTTATCTTTCTTATTGGGTAGACCCATTTTTCTCTCTTCAGAACCAATTGTGCATTGGTGGTAAAGAGAGAAGAACAAGATAATTCGAAAAAGAAAGAGAGAGAAATATTTTAAATTTTGTTTGTTTTCGTTCTCTTGTTCCCGTTTATCGGCATTGTAACATTCTACTTGTTGCGCCATTTTTATATTTTTCTAGAATCGACAATTTTCCATTCCCGATTCATCTCGATTCTTGCTTCCATTATAGTAATTTTTTTCCCCCAGTCCCTGATGATGACGAATTGAATCCGGAGTCATGCGGGATTCCTCCTCCTGCAAAAGACTTTGACAATGAGCAGCAGGGATCTCAAACTAATGTCGCAGGTGAGATTTGATTTTGTCCCTTTCTACACCAAAGTCAGACTCTCTATTTCTCTCAATCTTGCATTCCCGCGTTTCTCCTTCTCCAGCATCAATGGACATTGGATGCTGAAGAGAGAGAAATGGAGAACCCTATTAATAAAACAAGAGAAAAAGTAAAAAAGAAATACAAACAATCCGGAATTTTGCAATCGAAAATCCCGAATTTTTTCACTTTTTTTTTTCATATTCTCTCCCTTTCTTTCTCGAACTATCTTGTTTTTCTCTCTTTACCATCAATGCACAATTGATTCTGAAGAGAGAAAAATGGGTTCACCCAATGAGAAAGATAAGAGACAAAAATGGAAAAAAATTTGGAAAAATGCGAAATTTATGGATGAAAAATCTAGAATTCCTTACATTTTCTCCTCCTCCTCTCTTTTTCTCTCAATTTTACATTCCCGCCTTTCGTTCTCTTCACAATCAGTGGAAAATCGATATTAAAGTGAGAGAAATAGCGAAATTGAATTTTAAAAAACAGAAAAAAATCGAGAAATTCCCGATTTATTGGATGAAAAATCCAGAATTGTTTGACTTTTTCTTTCTCTCTGTCTCTCTCAATGTGGTATTTCTGCATTTCTCTCTCTTCAGCATCAGTGGATAATTGATGCTGAAGAGAAAGAAATAGTAAAATCCAATAATAAAAGTGATGAAAGAAAAGTAGAAGGAGCTTCAGTCACTTTATTGTCATTTTCGAAAAATCGAAGAATTTACATTATTATTCATTGAATATACCAAAATTCGAAAGAATTATTCGAATATAATGAAAATAAAATTATTTGAATTGGATATTTAGGAAATCTTTCCATGTTCTCTCTCTCTTCTTCGTGAATTCTTTCATTTTCTTTTCATCAGCATCAATGGACAATCGATGCTGATCGTAGAGGAATGAGAGGAGACAAGAGAAAGAGAGAGAAAATGAAGAAAATGAAAAAATGATTCGTATCCCAAATAATCCGCATTTTTTTCCTTTCATTTTAATTTTTTGTCGCCTTCTTCTATTCAATTTTAGAATTTCTTTCAGCATCAGTCATTCACCGACGCTGATGATAGAGAAAGGAGAGAAGACAAGAGAAAGAGAGAGGAATTGAAGAAAAGACGAGCAAAAATTTTGAATATTTCATCCCTAAAAATCAAATTTTCCTATTTTTTTTTCATTTTTTCATCTTTTCTCATTTCACTATCATCAGCATCGTTGTCCATTGATGCTGATGAAGTAAAAATGCGAGATTCTGAGGAAGAAAGAGAGAAAATATGACAAATAAGAGGAAAAATTCTAGAAACTTAGTCCCAAAAAATTATTTCTGCATATAATCCTAATTCTAATGAGGAAATGATGGAAGTAAACCATAATGATAAATTCCACCTCATAATTCCACCTCAGAATTCATAGGACACAGCGTTTGGGAATCGAAGGAAGGAGGGTGGACTTATTTCTAAAAATGATTCAATCTGTCGATGAATTACCCCATTTTTTAACGAGTGAGTAATTCTTTGTGTTTCGAAGTTGCTTCCTCGAGACAAAGATTTTTAGTATCATTTTATGCTTTTCTAAAAATTATGTATTAATGTTGATGCTTTCTCCATAATAAGCTGTGCTTTATTCAATACCACTAACAATGTGGATTTTGGAACTTTCCCTGGAAATTTGGCGGTGAATGCGGAACATTTCTTATAGTGAAAAATTTCATTTTCATAATTTCTCAATAGATATAACCTGCTTCCAAATGACATTAAGTGAGAGAGCATCCTGTGCCATATTTACTCTTGCTAGTACCTCCTCATTCTTCACTGGATTATACCCACCTTCTATCACTCATTAATTAAATGGTAGCGTATCCCCTCTCCAATATTAATTTTATTGAAAAAAGATAGAAGATGTGCCGTAGCAACGAACTTCTTTTATTGCTAGGAGAGAAATGTCACTGGAGAGAAAAACATCGACCTGTAAACATCAAAAGTTCTCTGGTATCAATAACTCACTCATTGAATTTATTGGGAGTTATTATTATTTAATAAAGATCAACAATATATACATCAACATGGTTTTGAGCTCCTTTTAAATTAATTTTTTTGAAATCAAATATTAATTTTGGAACATTGATTCAGATGTTTCTGGAGCTTCTGCTACATAGGAAGCTGAGGATTCCAGGCACTCAGCCTTCTTGGAGCCAATAGATATCGATGAAGTGGCAATCTGTCAAGTTCAATTTGAGATTCCGGAGACCCCTCCAGAATTTCTCGCCATTCAGCCTCTTTGCGGGTGAACGAAGCGTTTATAGAACCAATGGATATAGACGAAGAAGAAGGATTCTTCAATCCTCTAGCAAATATGCTAGTAGGAGGTCATTGGCCCCTGGAAGAAGCATCGGAAATAGATGAATTGATATTGGATTTCGCTGCATTTGATGTTGGGAACGATGATGAAAATTTGGATGATTCAGGATATTTTGAAGATTTTCCATTTTGATATGACGTGGAAAAACTTTAAAGGGCAGGCTCGTCAGGACTACTCAATGAGTATTACCGTAATATTAGTTACCGAATACATCAGCCTTAAAAGAAATCCTCATTATTAAACACATATTGTTGAATGAAAATAGAGGATTTATCAAAGATGACCAACTGAGAGAAAAAATGAAACATTCTGTGATAAGTTTTATTTTTCTTGTGTATGGTTTGTTGTTAGGATAATGTGATAACTCTCGTACTGATGATCAGTCAGGTGCTACAACTCTCAAGTAATAGTTCTAGGCGAAGAAATACAGCGGTTACTAATTAATGCAAAGAATAGTTATAAGTTCCAAGATTATAGTCAGTAATTGATTTTCTATTTCATATACTCTCCACGAGTACTTATTTAGTATTATAAGTTACCAAAAACATTAACCTCATAAGACATTCTCATAATATTGTTGAATGAAAATAGAGTAAAATAGAATAAAAGACTCGGCCACCCTACAGAGAAATAGAATTCAGATTTGGATTCTCCATATTCAAATTTGTAAGAATCAATTGAAAAAAGCCTTGGACCTATTTTTTTTTAATTTGCTAATAGAACTCCATCATTTCGAAAGGACTAATAAATTTACAATGAAACTGCTAATAATTCCGGTTTCTCTCCTTTTTAGTTCTCTCAAATGATTCCTACACTATGATTCTAGTCTGGTGACGAACGATATGCCACCCTGGTATTTCGGATGCGACGTTGCCGAATTGCCTGTACACAACCTGAACGCATTCAGTGGATTCGCGACAACATCGTTCACTGAATGACTCGCACACTACTGCTCACAGCTGAGCCGTTTGAAACGTTTTTTGTGTTAAACTGCATACAAGCGTGGTCTTTCTCGGAGAATATCTTGGAAACTAAACGAGATAGAGCAAATAGTGATTCTATTTATGAATTTCTCAGATTGCAAATCAAGAAATGGTTCGAAAAAATGTAAGCAGAAAGAAGACCCTATCACCTATGAAGAACCTCCAGCAGAAGTGTCACAGATTAATGAGCCACTAAATAAGGACGTCCCACCGCGAAGTAAGTAATGCACCATTAGCTAAGCAAAACTCATTTGTTAACAACTGAGAACCGTGAAGGAACAAAATCATGAACTGTGCTGAGTAGGGAAAAAGATATGACAAATCAAAACTGTCTCTTGATTTGCTAATTCTTTGTTTAATGTCGTGGCAATTATAACAACTATTCTTCGTTGTGAACGCGAAGCTTACCCTTAGCATACTTCTGATCACAAAGTCATTTACCGGAAAAATTCTATCAACTTAATTCTTGTTCGCCATTTTAATAGGATTGAGGAGACAAAAGATCCAGTTGCTGGAAAATAACACAAAAAAGGCTCAGGATAGAAAAAAGGAAGTAAAGAGCCAAGCTGGAGATAAAATCTTGGTAGGAAGAGGCCCTCAAAAATCAACATCAGTAATGGAATCAACCGAAATTGGTAAGTATTTCAGCTTTATGATACTAGTGATCAGATGTGAATAAATCGAAAGCCTAAGAAATCCCATTTTCTATGAAACGCGTTTCATGAAGATTTTATCAAATATTTCCACAAGTGCTGTGAGAGCAGTTTTATGCTTGGATTTTTCAGTTTTTAATTTCTATATGTTACCATGGTGTTCTTGAGGTTTCTGAAACAAATGTTATTTTTAAAAAATATCAACTGTTCTTACGTATTGATCTGCGTGATCATACGTACTTTTCAATAATAATCAAGAATAACTAATAATTCAGTCAAAAAGGCCCACAATTCCAATGTTTGGACCAATTTACCCTGAAAGAGGTCAATAATACATGAAAGTACACTAAAAGTTGAAAGTCAATAAAATCAGAAAGAAAAACATTAAAATTCATTGAAAAATCTGAAAAGTCCATCAATAAAGTATGTTAACAAATCAAGCAAAACGAACAAAATTGTCAAAAACAAGTAAAATATCATTAAAAATGTTTAAATACCAATTTACCACAAATTTCTGTTAATAGAAACAAGGATATACATGTTTAAAGGCCAACGGAAAAGTATTGACCGTGCCGGCCTTCAGCGACCTTCACTGAGTAGGTGCGGGCAGCCACACGCTGTGGACAAAACTTCCCCCACCAGTGACTCTCATAACTCTATGTCAAACTTTTGAAAAATCATAACTCTTTTGAATATTAAGATCAAGAAACGATTCCGAAGCTAAAATTCGTTAAATAATTTGAACTAACGATTCCAGAAGGAAAACAATTGAAAAATCAATTTGCAACATAATTTGTTATAAACAATTTACGTCAAAACTCGTTGTAAAAATACGAAAATAGACGTAAAATGTAGTTGACATCGAGATATTGGAGTATACTGAAAATCACCTCTTAATATTCATAATTAACCGAGATATGAATTTTATAACATATACACACACATACAATCAAACCTTTTATTTCTGAACTTTCAAAAATTCATAGCTTCCAAAATTATGATGATTAAGAAACCAAACTAGTACTAAAATTAATGAAAAAATACAAGCTACACAATGCGCTAAGAAAATTTGACAAAAGTTAATATTTACAATAATTTGTTATAAACAATTTATACGAAAAATCATTAGAGAATTATTAAAACCTATAGAATGCAAAGATAATCACATCAGGAGAATATAACCTCCAGAAATGAAAACGATAAAATCAATAGCAACAAAGTTATTCAACATTTAAATTTATTCACATATATATAGATATACAAAATACATGGCAAATATTCAAAAATCAATAACTTTTATAATAATCAATATTAAGGAATAATTTTCATTTGTAAAATCATCAAATAATTCAAACTAAAAGTTCATAAAAGAAAATTTGAGAAAAACCAAAATTTATGCAAAACCATTTTTGGACTTAAATTAACAATTGAATAACAACAAAAGTTATTAACTTTGGAAGATGAAACCAAGTTTGAAAAATAGATAAAAATAGTCTCTTCCAGACGCAATTGAGTTTATATTTTTAAAGTAATTATTCTGCAAGTTATTAACAATTAGCACTTTCAAGGTCTTTCAACTTTAAATAGAAATAACTCCGAAACTATAAAAGTTAAAGACTTGAATCCGACGCTAAAAATCATTAAATTCAATGGCCTTTCAGATGCACTATAGCACGATTCCAGATATTGTTAACTAACAAAGTTATTAACAATCAATTGTTTATAAAAAAATAATTTACAACTTTTGATACTAAAATTCGTTCATTTAGTCAAAAATAAGTTCAAATATAAGAAATTGTCAATTTGTCCCGCTTCCAGGGGGATTTGACAAAATTTGTTTATAAGGTACACATCAGGATGTAAAAAGGAAGCCATTTCCGAAGAGTGAAAAATCAACTTTAAAATTGTTTAAAATCATATAAAACAATATATTAATATGTCAAAAATAAGGTTATATATAAGAAAACAACAATATTGTATTTTTAATGTAATAATCTTTATTGTAAAACTACTATATCATAAGCCTCAGCGCATGGACAGGCTACAGCACAAGGGTAGAAGAAAGGCGCTCCCCACCAGCTCAGTCACCACCAGCCACCTAGTTGCGCCAGAAACTCACAGCGCATCCCCACTTATTGTACTCCCACCCTACCGGCTCAAGCCGCCAAATTGTCCATGTACCTAGATGCGCGAGGCTCGTTCAGTCAGTTCATCGCTCAACTTCAACTGGTAAAGACCTCCTCCTCCGGACGCGGTCGCGGTGACTCACTCGGGACTTAGAATAATTTTACTCAGTTTGGACTTAGAATATTTTCAGTGAATCGGGACTTAGAAAATTTTCAGTCGATCGACACTTAGAAAATTTTTATTGAAGTGGAACTTAGAATATTTTTACTCAATCGGAACTTAGAATTTTTCTGTCAATCGGAACTTAGAATATTTTTATTAAATTACAACTTAGAATTTTTTTTATTATCGAAGTTTTTTTAAATCCAAATAATTTTCAATTAATCAATTCTGATTTTTATTATCAAGTGAAATATTTTCTCTCGACCGAATTAAACCGAACGAAACAATTTTCCCTCTTTATTCTGAGATCTGACGAAGCCTCGCGTTGATAGAAACAAATCAATTTATTTGAATAAATTTAAAATCATTTGAGTGAAACCGAGTTTTTTTTTATTAATCAATTATTTCTTCCTTTTCAGAGCCTTAAAAATTTAACCTGGTCAACACCGCAGATAACGGTGCGGTTGACTACTCTTTCCTCCCTCAACCTATTCGGCCTTAAACATTACCTGGTCAACACCGCAGATAACGGTGCGGTTGACTATTCTATAAAAACCTGGTCAACACCGCAGATAACGGTGCGGTTGACTACTCTTTCCTCCCTCAACCTATTCGGCCTTAAATATTACCTGGTCAACACCGCAGATAACGGTGCGGTTGACCATTCTATAAAAACCCGATCAACACCGCAGATAACGGTGCGGTTGATCACTCTATCCTTTCAATAAAAATAGAAAAATACATAAAACTCGCTTTCTATCATTAAATCATAATCAAATCGTCTATGTACACCTTTATCCGTCAGAATCTCATAATAGAGTCGAAGGCAGAATTTTAAATCAAACAGTGATAATTTTGTGAATCCATATTATTCTTTATTATAGTGAAGGTGAAATCAAGGCAAATAAATACAGTGACAGAAAAGTGAACAAAAGAATTCGAACTAATTAAGAAAACAGTGAAGAACAATTATCGTGCAGTGACTATCTACGTAAAGCTTGCGAGAGGAAGCCCAACGTGCTCTGGACATCAGTAACACGGTAAGTAACGAAATTTTCTGACTCTCTAGCCCCGGAAGTCGATTGATATTCCAAAAAGTAGAGAAACTTTAACGTAAATGGGAATTAATCGGGATTGAATTATATTTTGGGGATTTTTCTCGGAATAAATCATCTCGAGTCAATTCTTATACGTAACACTGTCCCCATTGTTAAAAACTCGTAGACTGTCCAAAATAATGATTCTATTTACAAATATTTACAAATGTTTCAGTTCGCAAATTAAGAAATGGTTCGAAAAAATGTACGCAAAAGGAAGACCTTATCGTCTATGAAGAAGCTCCAGCAGAAGTGTCACAGATTGACGAGCAGCCAAATGAGGACGTTCCACCACGAAGTAAGTAATGCACTATTAGCTACGCAAAACTCATTTGTTAAGAACCGAGAGCCGTGAAAGAACAAAATCATGAACTGTGCAGTGTAGGGGAAAAGATATGACAAATCAAAACTGTCTCTTTATTTCCTAACTCTTTGTTTAATGCAGGGACTGGTAACAAAACTCGGTAACAAAACGAAACTGCGTTTCTTCCGTTTAGTTACTCGGAAACACATTAATACCGAAACTAAAGTGGAAACAAAACTCGACTAACGTTAGTTGCAGTAACAAAAGTAGTAACAAAACTCGACTAACGTTAGTCGCAGTAACAAAAGTAGGAACAAAACTCGACTAACGTTAGTCGCAGTAACAAAAGTGGTAACAAAACTCGACTAACGTTAGTCGCAGTAACAAAAGTAGTAACGAAACTCGACTAACGTTAGTCGCAGTAACAAAAGTAGTAACAAAACTCGACTAACATTAGTCACAGTAACAAAAGTGGGAACAAAACTCGACTAACGTTAGTCGCAGTAACAAAAGTGGGAACAAAACTCGACTAACGTTAGTCGCTGTAACAAAAGAAGTAACAAAATTCGACTGACGTTAGTCGCAGTAACAAAAGTAGCAATAAAATTCGACTAACGTTAGTCGCAGTAACCAAGGTAGTAACAAAACTCGACTAACGTTAGTCGCAGTAACAAAACTCGACTAACGTTAGTCACCCGATTCGAAATTTTTGCGACGGATTCGACGAATTTTCAACATATTCCTTTGATCTTTGTGGATGCCGAACGTACCGTTACCATATTCTAACGTAAAATCTGTTTTTTTAACATCAGAATACATTGAGAAGGCCCGAAAACCTGGACGTCCATCATCGTATTTGAACGTACAGTTGGATGCGGTTGATTCTGACGTGGATTTAATGTACATTTTTTTTATATTTTGAAAATTCACGAAATTAATGGTGGAGAAAGAGAGAAGAGGGAGAAAGATAGTAGAGGGGGAAAAGTAGGGTAGAACGTTTATGGTCTTATGTCAACATTATGAAAAGAATTTGAAATTAGTGAAAATATTAAGAATTTAGTATTTTTCGTGAAACCAGTGGGAAGTGGGAGAAATTTGGAGTGGAATTCATCTGTCAGGAATAATTTTTTGTCATTAGTAAAAAAATGATTTTTTGGGCAAGATTCAAAGACAAAATTAGAAAAAGAAAAATGTGAAATCTCATGAGTTTCATCGAGCCTAGCGTAGAAATTCTGAATGGAGGTGGAAAGTTAGATCATTTGCGAATGATTTATGGAGTTGTCAATTTGCAAATGTCGATTTTCAAAGTATTTATGAAGAAAACACAAATTTTCATGAAAATGCTCATAAATACTTCAGGTATAGCTATTTTTCAATGGTGAATCCGATAAAATCATACCAAATGATCTCACTTTTCACCTCCATTTGGAATTTCCAAGCTATGGCAAAATTCTGGGGCTTATTTTTAACCGAATGTCTCCTCATGTTTTCCATGCTGTTATCAGAAAGATCTATCTCCAATGGTTTTATTCTCATTTGCATTTTACCCGACTTATCCTTAATTGAAATTTGGAATTGAGATGATATAATAACAAGTAGGCGTTGATCGCTGCGTTAGTTGCTATTTCTTCTACGTTATCCTTTAGTTTGTTTATAGTTTGTTTATTGTTATTTCTTCCTGTCAATTTCTGCTAATGAATTAGCAGAATGCTTCCGAATGGTTCTTCCTGAATTTTGTCAATCATCGCGATTGTTGAAGTCTCAAAAGTTTTCTTTTCGTGTTATAACGCAATAAAATAGTGAAGACCGGACCAAAATGGGGTCCGGGAATTACGTGCTTTAAAGTACCCCATCTCGCCCCGGTCTCCCTTATAAGATAAAATGATTAGGATTTATTAAATTCAATTATTTTCAAATTATACCAAATTTTCCATAAATGTTCACTTTTTCACTTTGGATGTTCCCTCCTCGATACAGTTTCTGATTGTCCTACGAAGATGAGTAGAGGCTTATTTGAAAGAGAAGAATGTGTTCTTCCAGAAAACAAAATTAAAAATAGGGGTGTCCATTCAAAAAAATCGAGAAAAAAGGTATTGTTTTGATTTTTTTTTTTGGAAATATTGAGAGAAAATACATTTTTCAATGTAATAAACGGATAACTTCATTTAGAAATTCAAAAAATTGAGGGTTTGTTCAGCTCATAAACACGAATCTTTTGAGCTTCGTCCCGAGGGAATCAGATGAGAAGTTTGGAAGATGCAGCCGATTTTCTGAAAAACTTCAATTCAAAATATCTCGATAACCGTTCAGCCGATATCCCTCAGATTCAATCCCAACCATCTTTATCAGAAACTACATATACAGGAAGCATTTGAAGTCATCAAGTCACTTATGCATTGAGCTACAGTCGTAAAACCGAGTCTTTGAAAAAAAGCACAAAAAAATTAATAGCTAATAGAATAATGAGATTAAATTCATGAAAATTCGCTTAAGGTTAGATATTATGGTTGCGAATCTTGAGTAATATTTTGAACGGCATTCGGCTCACGCAAGTTGAGAAATATTGAAACATACGATTTTTAAAAAATTGCTATAGCTCAAAAACCATCGAACCGATCTTGCTGAAATTTTTATCGGACATACAATTCAGCAATACTGATATCTTGCCGAAATTTCAGATTTTTATCTCTCACCGTTCTCGAGTAATAGAGAGTCGTAAAGTCGTACATACCGACACACAAACATACATGTCTACTTTTTTTCTCATTGTGATTTCACGACGTTTTGCATCATTTTGAGTCGTTTCCAATGAAAATTGGTATTTCGAAAAAAATTGCGAAAACAACGCTTCCATTCGGAAGCAAAAACGGAAAAAATTAGAATTTGAAAGAAAATTTGAGGGTTTGAGGAAGAATTATCATTTTCGCAAAAGAAATGGAGCGGAAAAAATAAAAATCGTCAACGTATCTTTCCATTGATTTTTCGAAATTAATTCCCGATAGTCATTCAAAAAAAATTGACAGCAACTGCTAATCATTTCTTTGGAAGATCCTAGTATGAATATGCGATGTATATTAGAGCTCAATTAGAATTGCAGAATTTATATGTTTCAGATTAGCAGTAGATAACGAGGAATCTCCCGGTGGTCACAGAAGTTAAACAGCACTGGATTTGGTCAGTACTTGGATGAGTGACCGCTTGGAGTATTTCGAGAACTACCGAATCGAATTCTTTTTTTTTTTTTATTCACTTCGTTTTCAGGAAATTACGCTAACGGTGATGGGATATTTTCAAGCATATAATTAAGAGAGAAATCAATAAAAAAAAACGTAAATCTATAGTAAAAACGCGATGCGAGGGGAGGGCCAAAGAGGCTAAATTACGTTCAGGTTACGCTCAATTACATCAAAGTAGCCAACGTAAGTTATCGTCTTTCAATTGTAAAAGGACGTAAAATTCCGCTGCCACGGACGCCTGTTTGATTGATATGGTGACTAACGTTAGTCGAGTTTTGTTACTGCGACTATCGTTAGTCGAGTTTTGTTATTACTTTTGTTACTGCGACTACCGTTAGTCGAGTTTTGTTCCTACTTTTGTTACTGCGACTAACGTTAGTCGAGTTTTGTTTCCACTTTTGTTACTGCGACTAACGGTAGTCAAGTTTTGTTCCTACTTTTGTTACTGCAACTAACGTTAGTCGAGTTTGGTTACTACTTTTGTTACTGCGACTAACGTTAGTCGAGTTTTGTTACTACTTTTGTTACTGCGACTAACGTTAGTCGAGTTCTGTTACTACTTTTGTTACTGCGACCAACGTTAGTCGAGTTTTGTTCCAACTTTTGTTACGGCGACTAACGTTAGTCGAGTTTTGTTACTACTTTTGTTACTGCGACTAACGTTAGTCAAGTCTTGTTACTACTTTTGTTACTGTGACTAACGTTAGTCGAGTTTTGTTACTACTTTTGTTACTGTGACTAACGTTAGTCGAGTTTTGTTACTACTTTTGTTACTGCGACTAACGTTAGTCGAGTTTTGTTCCTACTTTTGTTACGGCGACTAACGTTAGTCGAGTTTTGTTACTACTTTTGTTACTGCGACTAACGTTAGTCAAGTCTTGTTACTACTTTTGTTACTGTGACTAACGTTAGTCGAGTTTTGTTACTACTTTTGTTACTGCGACTAACGTTACCGCTTTCGTTTAGTTATTCGCCCGGAAACTAAACTAAACTCAAGTAACGTTACCAGTCCCTGGTTTAATGTCGTGGGATTTATAACAAATATTCTTCGTTGTAAACGTGAAGTTTACTGATCACAAAATCACGTACAGGAAAGATTCTATCAATTTAATTCTTGTACCCCATTTTAATAGGATTGAGGATACAAAAGATCCAGTTGTTGGAAAATAACACTCAAAACGCTAAGGATAGAAAAAAGGCAGTGAAGAGCCAAGCTGAAGATAAAATCTTGGTAGGAAGAGGCCCTCAAAAACCAACATCAGTGATGGAATCAACCGAAACTGGTAAATATCTCAGCTTTATCATACGTAGCGATCAGATGTGAATAAATCCGAAGCCTAAGAAAATAGTATTTTCACTAATTGCAATATACAAGTTTTCTGTGATAGTTTCATATTCTTCCAGGAAAGGGACTGGTGTTACGTATAAGAATCTACTCGAGATGATTTATTCCGAGAAAAATCCCCAAAATATAATTCACTCCCGATTAATTCCCATTTACGTTAAAGTTTCTCTACTTTTTGGAATATCAATCGACTTCCGGGGCTAGAGAGTCAGAAAATTTCGTTACTCACTGTCCTACTCTTTTCCAGGTCACTTTGGTCTTCCTCTCGCAAGCTTTACGTAGTATAGTCACTGCACGATAATTGTTCTTTACTGTTTTCTTAATTAATTCGAATTCTTTTGTTCACTTTTATGTCACTGTATTTATTTGCCTTGATTTCACCTTCACTATAATAAAGAATAATATGGATTCACTAAATTATCACTGTTTGATTTAAAATTCTGCCTTCGACTCTATTATGAGATTCTGACGGATAAAGGTGTACATAGACGATTTGATTCTGATTTAATGATAGAAAGCGAGTTTTATGTATTTTTCTATTTTTATTGAAAGGATAGAGTGATCAACCGCACCGTTATCTGCGGTGTTGATCGGGTTTTTATCGAATGGTCAACCGCACCGTTATCTGCGGTGTTGACCAGGTTGTTATAGAATAGTCAACCGCACCGTTATCTGCGGTGTTGACCAGGTAATGTTTAAGGCCGAATAGGTTGAGTGAGGATAGAGTAGTCAACCGCACCGTTATCTGCGGTGTTGACCAGGTTTTTATTTTTTAAGCTCTGAAAAGGAAGAAATAATTGATTAATTAAAAAAACTCGGTTTCACTCAGATGATTTTAAATTTATTCGAATAAATTGATTTGTTTCTATCAACGCGAGGCTTCGTCAGATCCCAGAATAAAGAGGGAAAATTGTTTCGTTCGGTTCAATTCGGTCGAGAGAAAATATTTCACTTGATAATAAAAATCAGAATTGATTAATTGAAAATTATTTGGATTTAAAAAAACTCGATAATAAAAAAAAATTCTAAGTTGTAATTTAATAAAAATATTCTAAGTTCCGATTGAGTAAACAGATTCTAAGTGTCGATTGTGTAAAAATATTCTAAGTTCCACTTCAATAAAAATTTTCTAAGTGTCGATCGACTGAAAATTTTCTAAGTCCCGATTCACTGAAAATATTCTAAGTCCAAACTGAGTAAAATTATTCTAAGTCCCGAGTGAGCCATCGCGACCGCGTCCGGAGTAGGAGGTCTTTACCAGTTGAAGTTGAGCGATGAACTGACTGAACGAGCCTCGCGCATCTAGGTACATGGACAATTTGGCGGCTTGAGCCGGTAGGGTGGGAGCAGGGTTGGGTCGCTAGTTGGAAATGGAGGTTTTTTACTTTACATTGTAGAAAACTAGTAAATTACGTAAAAAATGTAAAAAATGTAAAAAATTGGTAGAAAACCTAACTAATGTTACGTATAAGAATTGACTCGAGATGATTTATTCCGAGAAAAATCCCCAAAATATAATTCAATCCCGATTAATTCCCATTTACGTTAAAGTTTCTCTACTTTTTGGAATATCAATCGACTTCCGGGGCTAGAGAGTCAGAAAATTTCGTTACTTACCGTGTTACTGATGTCCAGAGCACGTTGGGCTTCCTCTCGCAAGCTTTACGTAGATAGTCACTGCACGATAATTGTTCTTTACTGTTTTCTTAATTAGTTCGAATTCTTTTGTTCACTTTTCTGTCACTGTATTTATTTGCCTTGATTTCACCTTCACTATAATAAAGAATAATATGGATTCACAAAATTATCACTGTTTGATTTAAAATTCTGCCTTCGACTCTATTATGAGATTCTGACGGATAAAGGTGTACATAGACGATTTGATTATGATTTAATGATAGAAAGCGAGTTTTATGTATTTTTCTATTTTTATTGAAAGGATAGAGTGATCAACCGCACCGTTATCTGCGGTGTTGATCGGGTTTTTATAGAATGGTCAACCGCACCGTTATCTGCGGTGTTGACCAGGTAATATTTAAGGCCGAATAGGTTGAGGGAGGAAAGAGTAGTCAACCGCACCGTTATCTGCGGTGTTGACCAGGTTTTTATAGAATAGTCAACCGCACCGTTATCTGCGGTGTTGACCAGGTAATGTTTAAGGCCGAATAGGTTGAGGGAGGAAAGAGTAGTCAACCGCACCGTTATCTGCGGTGTTGACCAGGTTAAATTTTTAAGGCTCTGAAAAGGAAGAAATAATTGATTAATAAAAAAAAACTCGGTTTCACTCAAATGATTTTAAATTTATTCAAATAAATTGATTTGTTTCTATCAACGCGAGGCTTCGTCAGATCTCAGAATAAAGAGGCAAAATTATTCGTTTCGGTTTAATGCGGTTGCGAGAGAACGATTCACTTGATGATTGAAATCGAAATAAATTAAAGTTGATTCGAAAATGAAAACTCTAATAATAAAAAATTCTAAGTTGTGATTCAATAAAAATATTCTAAGTTCCGATTGACAGAAAAATTCTAAGTTCCGATTGAGTAAAAATATTCTAAGTGTTGATTGTGTAAAAATATTCTAAGTCCCGATTCACTAAAAATTTTCTAAGTCCAAACTGAATAAAATTATTCTAAGTCCCGAGTGAGTCACCGCGACCGCGTCCGGAGGAGGAGGTCTTTACCAGTTGAAGAGGAGCGATGAACTGACTGAACGAGCCTCGCGCATCTAGGTACATGGACAATTCGGCGGCTTGAGCCGTTAGGGTGGGAGTACAATAAGTGGGGATGCGCCGTTGATCTCTGGCGCAACTGGTGGCTGGTGGTGGCTGATGTAGTGGGGAGCGCCTTTCTCTACCCTTGTGGTGTAGCCTGTCCATGCGCTGAGGCTTATATATATGTATCTTATGATATAGTAGTTTTACAATAAAGATTATTACATTAAAAATACAATTTTGTTGTTTTCTTATTTTTAGCCTGATTTTTGACATGATAATATATTGTTTTTAATGATTCTAAACAATTTCAAAGTTGATTTTTCACTCTTCGGAAATAGCTTCCTATTTACGTCCTGATGTGTACCTTATAAACCGATTTTGTCAAATCCCCTTGGAAGTGGGACAAATTGACAATTTCCTATATTTGAGCTTATTTTTGACTAAATGAACGAATTTTAGTATCAAAAGTTGTAAATTATTTTTTTATAAACAATTGATTGTTAATAACTTTGTTAGTTAACAATATCTGGAATCGTGCTATAGTGCATCTGAAAGGCCATTGAATTTAATGATTTTTAGCGTCGGATTCAAGTCTTTAACTTTTATAGTTTCGGAGTTATTTCTATTTAAAGTTGAATGACCTTGAAAGTGCTAATTGTTAATAACTTGCAAAATAATTACTTTAAAAATATAAACTCAATTGCGTCTGGAAGAGACTATTTTTATCTATTTTTCAAACTTGGTTTCATCTTCCTAAGTTAATAACTTTTGTTGTTATTCAATTGTTAATTTAAGTCCAAAAATGGTTTTGCATAAATTTTGGTTTTCCTTAAATTTTCTTTTATGAACTTTTAGTATCAATTATTTAATGATTTTACAAATGAAATTCGTTCCTTAATATTGATTATCCTAAAAGTTATTGATTTTTGAATTTTGCCATGTGTTTAGTATATCTATATATATGTGAATAAATTTGAATATTGAATAACTTTGTTGCTATTGGTTTTATCGTTTTCATTTCTGGAGGTTATATTTTTCTGATGTGATTATCTTCGTATTCGATAGGTTTTTGTCCTTGTCCAATTATTTTTCATATTAATTGTTTATAACAATTTAGGGTAAATATTAACTTTTGCCTAATTTTCTTAGCGCATTGTGTAGCTTGTATTTTTTCGTGAATTTAGACGTTATTTTGGTTTCTTAATCTTCGTAACTTTGAAAGATATGAATTTTTGAAAGTACAGTAATAAAAAGTTTGAATGTATGTGTGTGTATATGTTATAAAATTCATATCTCGGTTAATTATGAATATTAAGAGTTGATTTTCAGTATACTCCAATATCTCGATGTCAGCTACATTTTACGTCTATTTTCGTATTTTTACAATGAGTTTTTACATAAATTGTTTATAACAAATTATGTTGCAAATTGATTTTTCAATTGTTCTCCTTCTGGAATCGTTAGTTCAAATTATTTAACGAATTTTAGCATCGGAATCGTTTCTTGATCTTAATATTCAAAAGAGTTATGATTTTTCAAAGGTTTGACATAGAGTTATGAGAGTCACTGGTGGGGGAAGTTTTGTCCACAGCGTGTGGCTGCGCGCACCTACTCAGTGAAGGTCGCTGAAGGCCGGCACGGTCAATACTTTTCCGTTGGCCTTTAAACATGTATATCTTTGTTTCTATTAACAGAAATTTGTTGTAAATTGGTATTTAAACATTTTTAATGATATTTTACTTGTTTTTGACAATTTTGTTCGTTTTGCTTGATTTGTTAACATACTTTATTGATGGACTTTTCGGACTTTTCAATGAATTTTAATGTTTTTCTTTCTGATTTTATTGACTTTCAACTTTTAGTGTACTTTCATGTATTATTGACCTCTTTCAGGGTAAATTGGTCCAGACATTGGAATTGTGGGCCTTTCCGACTGAATTATTAGTTATTCTTGATTATTATTGAAAAGTACGTATGATCACGCAGATCAATACGTAACATCTCCATAGTGGGGGAAGTTGCTTTTATCTGTTGTCGATAATAGCAACTTGTTTAAACTCTTAATATAAATCCAATAGTATTCTTATAAAACAATGATAATAATAACAATATATAAATGAAAAAAAAAAAAAATTCTTGGCGTAATCTGCCTTTTCCGTATGATCGATATTGTTTGTTTGTTTGTATTCGTGCTTATGACTATGATTAATTACTAATTTTTGTCCTCCGCTATGTCACAAATGTAATGGGAATCTCATTCTTATCTATCATTATCCTTATAACAAAGTTAGTACGCTCGCGAATTTTTGCGAACGTAACATCTCCATCGTGGGGGAAGTTGCTTTTATCTGTTGTCGATAATAGCAACTTGTTTAAATTAACGTTACTGTTTTTCTACTTATTCGGTTTTCTCACGATTTTTATCATTCTTTGCAAAGATTCTTATTTCGTTCTCTTATTCTAATTTCAGCTCTTCAACTTTCTGTCAGCTTTCTCACGATTTTTATCATTCTTCTCCCATACTCTTATTTCATTCTTATCACTTAGACTTCCGTTGGAGTTTCTTCCTCGCTTTGCGTATCGCTTTCGGTAGATAAATCTTCAATTTCTCCTCTAACTTCTTCGCTATTTAATTCTAAAGTTTTAGTCACTAAATATTTTTCGAATTTAACTATTGTTCTTTTCATTTTTATAACTTTTCTTATTAGTTGTCTACATATTATTATTTTCCTCTGTTTTTGCATTCTTGCTCTCATTGCAGTTCGGCTTGGAGTCTTCCATGCTCTTACAGTTTCTTTATTACTTTCTTTCTCTGCTTGCATCTTTCTGTGAAAAATATTTTTTTCTCGTTTTACGTCAAGTAATTTATAACTATGTCTACTCATGCTTTATTCGTGCAGTCATGGAAGCGTGCAGCAATCTTGATCCTATAAGAGTAATAGGTTATAATAATAATAAACCTTCACCAAATTAGGATAATGTATGTATGCTTTTTTTTTTTTTTATTAGCAACAATGGAATATAATGATTAGTGCTTGATTATTATAATTGATTGAATGTTTCTTATATAATACGTTGGGTAATCTTCTGACAAATATATTTTGAATAGAGATAAGTACTTTTGTTTGATTTTCATATATCTGTATATAATAATAGAAAGAAATCGCCGAATATATATTAATTGATAATTTTATGATAATGTTGTGTAAGTACAAAAAAAAATACTCGTATTCCGTGTAGAATATTTTGAGGTAGAAAAAGGGAAAATTGCTCATTGATAATTATAATAATTGATTAAAGTAACTTATCGAGTCTTTTATGATCCAAACAAACAAAAAAAAGATGTTTATAGTGCGAGAAAACCTTAATTCTATGTACTCATGATTATTCATTATATGATATAGTTGAAATAATGTTTATGTAAATGCGTGTATGTGTAATAATAGTGCATTTAAGTAAATTAACCCAATATTTTTTGATGAAGAAAAAAAATTCTCAGAAATTGGAAAACGATAATCATAGAATGCACGTATGCGTAAAAATAGTGCATTTAAGCAAATTAATCTAATATTTGTTGATGAAGAAAAAAAATTCTCAGAAATTGGAAAACGATAATCATAGAATGCACGTATGCGTAAAAATAGTGCATTTAAGCAAATTAATCTAATATTTGTTGATGAAGAAAAAAAAATTCTCGGAAATTGGAAGCGATTATTATATAATGCACGTATGCGTAAAAAATAGTGCATTTATCTAATATTTGTAGGATAATATACTTGTATAATATTGTAGTTAAAAAAAATAGAAAAATTATATTGGTACTTGATGCACGTATGCGTAAAAATAGTGCATCTATGTAGATAGTTGTATAATGTTGTTAAAAAAAAAAAAATATAGCAAAATTAATGAAATAATAAAGTGAATAATATGATAATGTCTTTTAACGTTTTTTTTTTTGACTTATTCTAACTTAATCCTAAAACTATAGGGGACCCCGCGGCTCGTCGTCTCCGCAGTATTTATTGACTCCAAACCCCCTAACTTATTTCTCTCTAACAATCGAAAATTTTCGGATACTATAATATAATGTAAAATCTCTCGATGACTTCTTAATTACTAGACACTAATTGAGCAGCTGCAGCTGGTGGTTCTGGGTCTTCATCTTCCCCAAGGTCTTGGTCTTCGTCCGACGAAAATTTCGCGTCCTCCTCTGCTGATTCCTCAGGGTCTGTGTCACTCAAGCATGCACTCGCGAACTCATTGAACAATGCTCCTGGTGATAGGAACTTGTTCTTTTCCTCTGTTCCTTTCCCCTTCTCATGCTTAAATGCCCATTCTATGTCCTTCAACAATAAAATTCTGTTCAGCAGGCTGTCAGCCAGCTCTATCTGTTGTTTCCCAATTTTTCTCGCTTTTCGTTCAATTTTCCTCAGTACGACAATCATTCTCCTACGTTCTAGACTGCTCATGTTCCCAATGGTCATATTCTTATGTGGAGCCATGACTCAATACGTTTTTATCCTGTAATATGATTTATTTATTATAACTAAACTTGTGATTATGCAGGAAAGACACAAAAAGAAAAGTCATGCGGCATGCGTAGAGCGCAAATTTTTGTTTAAAAGCTTTTTTAAATTTGCTATCTGATGTGTTTAAAGGTAATTATGAGAAGTTCGTCGTGCACCACGTTTGCTGTTGTTATTGGTACGAAATCACATTCCATTAGTACTAACAATATGACTCTTATTATTACATATGAACTTAATTCTGGGGACTCCGCAGTGCTTCATTTTATTTCCTCCATCTCTTAAGCCAATGTTGTTTTTTGTATGGCCGTTCCTCTACACTGTCTGCCACTTGCCGTTCTTCTTCCCGTAGCTTATGGACCTTCCTCTGCAAGTAGCTAGAGAACCTCCATAATACTTGTCCCATCTTCGTTAGTTCCACTCCTACTTCTTCAACAATTTCCTTTTCCTTCTCACTTCTACTGTAGCTTGAGGTCGTGGTGGGCAAGGTGACTGAGTCAATTTGTAATTGTCCAGCAAGTTTTAGGTCGAGTGACATTTTCATTATTTGCTCTCTGACTTGGTTAATAGCTTCAGATCCTGGTACGATTTTTGATTTTTCTTTAGAAGACATCTGTGAATTTTGTTGATAGTGTAAATGGGGTGTTTGTAAATTAGCTGGGGTTATTTGCAACTCATGCTTGGCAGGTAGCGTTAATACATTGAAGTTAGCAGCATATCACTTATCCGATTTACTGTTTCATCAGGTGATATACTAAGCGAGTTTCTTTCATTGTAAGAATGATTTTAATGCGGAGGCAGCCCTCAGGCAAGCCTTCAACTGTAGTTTCCAGATTGGTTCATCACCGAAAGCTACCTCTATGATTTCAGGAATTGTATTTAGTCGTATTGTATGAATGTTATCTCCAATCATACCTAGGACAGCTTTAATATCCATAGGAAATGAGGCTTCTTCTAATAGAGTAACCATATCATAAACTATTGAAGGTTCTTCATGTTCAGAGGTCTTTTCACGCAGCAATTTTTCATATTCAGTTAAATTTTTAATGATTTGTTCTCTGATTTCTAAAGGGTAGGTCCTTTTCATGTATAAGTGCATGTCAGCGAGAATCAAGTTACGTTCCATGTTAATCAGGGTATTTGCAGACAATGAGAACTGTTTAAAAGAATTCTATGAAAATAAATATGAAGGTCTGATGTTTAGGGATTTTACAGGCATCAAGCAATAATTGTAGGTGAGTGTTTCATGCTTTGTTGTGAAACAAGACAATATGTGAGCGTTTTTTTTTCGAACATTTGATGAGGACTGGCATTTACGTTGTTCATGGGTAGAATGTTGTCGCGACGTCTGGAACAAATTTCAGTGCTGACTTTCGGTTTTTTTTCTTGAAGTGTATGTATTCTATATTAATTACACTAACAATCAATTATACATTTCTATATCTCTGTTTTTTTTCCAGTGATCTAACAATATTCAAGTAATCTAACAAGTTTTCTGTATAAATACTGATTTTTACGATAGCATTTACAAAGGTTTCTATGTATTAATATATATAGAGATTTTCTTAGTGATTTATATTATTAATAACTACCGAGTTGGATTACAGTTGTGACAAGCGGAGTTTTATTTTGTGAATTTTTTGTTACCATTAATTATGGCATTTTCATTATGAAGAGCTCCTCTTTTATGAAGAGAGAGATGAGAGAAGAAGAAAAAAAAATTTATAGAATTTTACTATCAATTCCAACTTCTTGAGGATTGATACGGCATGGTAATGCTCTTTAAATTTTCAATTTAGTATCGTATCGATTATGTCATGGTACTGATTGCACATCCGTTAATCGCGTGAAGAGTTACCTTAAATAATTTGAGCTCTCTTAACGCTCATTATCGAGATTCGAGGAATTAAAATGATGAGAGAAATGTTTATAAATTATTTTCTATATGTTCTATAGACTCTACATTATTGTATGTAAATAAATGATTATTGTGTAAATTGTCTTGACCTGTATCATAAGGATCAGGCCTAATTTCTTCCTCATCGCTCGACTCTATTTCAATTCTCATTTTCTCTTTGAATTTGTTAACTTCTGGACTACTATCTTCTTCTAAAATGAATAATTTTTTTATGTCAATAACGTGAATGTTTGCACTATTAATTTCTTCTATTTCTGTTTGAGACGACTCTTCAGGCGAAATGTTACGAGATAATGCATCAGCGTTTGCGTTTACCAACCCTGGCTTATACACTACCCTATAGTCAAAATCCTGCATATTTAATCTCCATCTAACTACTCTTGAATTTGGAGAAGAAATCGAATTGAGCCATGTTAATGGTCTATGATCTGTGACTAAGGTGAATTTTCTCCCGTATATGTACGGACGAAAATATTGAACTGAATATATGATAGCTAACATCTCTTTCTCGATAGTCGAGTAATTTGTTTCAGCTTTATTTAATACTCTAGATATGTAAGCGATAGGGAGATCCTTACCAATGTCACCTTGACTGAGGATTCCTGCTATGCCGACATTACTTGCGTCGGTGGTTATTATGAACTCTTTAGTGAAATCTGGGTACTGTAAGATGGGAGATTTGCACAAAATATCCCTCAACTCAATAAAAGCTTGATTTTGATCATCACCCCAATTGAATTTAACGTCTTTATGTAAGAGAATAGTCAGTGGTTTTGAAATTTTTGCGTAGTTAGGAATGAAACGTCTGTAGTATCCTGTCAGTCCAAGAAATTGTCGAATGTTCTTTTGATTAGTGGGTCTAGGAAAATTTTTAACAGCTTCTAATTTTTTTGGATCAGGTTGAACACCATCAATTGATATAATATGACCTAAATAATTGATAGATTTGCAAAGAAAATGACATTTATCAGGCTCGAGTTGTAATCCTGCTTTCCTAAGTCTTTCCGATAATCTGCTAAATTTTTCTACATGTTCTTCTAATGTTTCAGAATATAATACTATGTCATCCATGTAAACGAAAATTTCTTTTCCTTGAAGTCCTATTAAAACTTTATCCATCATTCGTTGGAATGTTGGTGGAGCATTTTTAAGCCCGAATGGCATTCTAGTAAATTCATAATGTTGATACGGAGTTGAAAAAGCTGTTTTGTGAATATCGTCTGGGTGAATGGGTATTTGATGAAATCCGCTTGCTAAATCAAAAGTAGAAAAATATTTTGCGTTTCCTAATTGATCTAAAATTTCGCTAATGTTGGGGAGTGGATATGCATCCCCTATAGTCTTTTCGTTTAGGCTTCTGTAGTCTATTACCATTCTCATTCGTTTGTTCCCCTGTGAATCTTCCTTCTTTGGAACGACCCACACAGGTGAGCTGTATGGAGATTCAGAAGGGCGTATTATGCCCCTTTCTTCTAATTCCGCGCATTGCTTTAAAATTTCGTCTTTATGTTTAGGAGGAAATCGGTATTGTCTTTTGAAAACTGGAGCGTCATCTACTGTATTAATTCGGTGAAAAATAGAATTTGTACAACCGAGGGGTTCATCTTTCAATACGAACAGGTCCTGGTTGTTTTCAATAAGTTTATTTAGTACTTGTCTTTCTTCGATTGAAATTTCGTCAGTATGGATTGATTCTTTTATGATATTAGCTCTTTCTAGGGTCAATTTGTCAGCTGTGATTGTATTAATATTAGTTGTATTCGTTAATGAATGGCATTGTAATGATTCCGATGAGAAATGATTGATTGTACCCGCGTGTGGGCTTTGTTCAAGTATATAATTAATTCTAGTGACCTTAGAGTTTTTCTCGTAAGGTAAAATGAAGTTGGAGTCTACGTTCGACTGCCTATTAAGTAGTGCCTCGTTAGTGAGTTCTTTGTGTAATAAGTTTTCATTGGTATCATCGGAAATATTTTGTGCATTTTCTTCGTCATTTTCAGTTTTGGCGTTGAGCCAGCAGCATTGACCCATTTTGACAATTGGTGTAGGGATGTGAATATCCTGATCTGACTTGTTGTGAGCTCGAATATAAGTATAACCTCCCAAATTTTCTTCTAAACCTCCAGTTAAAGTAATTTCTTCTGAAATGCGGAAATCTGGTATAATACCGGCATTTAGTGAATCTTGAGTTAATTTAATTAGAAAGGTGCGAGTAGAATGTTTAGATACTAATTGTTTTTCATCATAATTAATTTCAATAACTACGTCTTTAAATGAGAAAGTTCGATTTTCATAGGAAAGTGTTGCTTTATATTCATCAAAAAAATTTGCACCGATTATTCCTCCGTAAATAATAGGAAAGTCGGCTTTTACTACGTGAAACTTTACAGGATAATTATGAATTCGAAGGACTGTACTTCCTATTGTAGCCGTGCGGCTGTCTGTAATTCCTGTTAAATAAATTATATCGCTATGATCGATAATTTGATTTGGATTTAATATGTTCGATTTTATCAAATTTACTTCAGCTCCACTGTCTATCATTATCATAGTGGAAGTACATAATTCTTTTGAGTTGAGAGTAAAAGATGGGATTTTAGATTCTTGTAAATTTATTGACGCGACGTTAACGGGTTTTGTTGCAGTGGTTGCTGATTCATTTGAGCACTCTGTTGTGCTTGTCTCGGGTGATTGTTCAACGGGATTTCGCTCGTTGTCTTCCCCAGGGACCCATTGGAATTCACCTCGGGGCAAGATTCGTTTTTTGATGCAATGATAGACTCTCTTTTTGACCAAATGTTACGTAAGTTTCGGCATTCACTTAAGTCATGTCCCCGACGGCGACAGTATTCACAAAATTTATTTGGATCATAATCAGCTGAAGGACTTCGGCCTGTTGGCTGATTAGGATTATTATTCGAATTAATTTGATTATTATTATTATTACTGCGAGCGTATTGACGATTGTTATTATAGTTGGAATTTCCGAAATTCTGATTTGGGATGGAATTTTGATTATGATTACCTCGGGAAAAATTGCGATTATTTGGATTGAAGTTCCTATTAGCATTGCCCCCATTAAAATAATTTCTTGGGTAATTATTCCGATAAGGATTATGAGGAACATTATTATTGTTGTTTCGATTTTGATAATTAGAATTATTTGAACTAAATTGCAAATTTTGAGAAGTATTTTCTGGGACTTGAGAATTTCCGTTATGATTATTAGGGTTGCTTTGTGATTGGGAATTCGAGACATTAGAATTATTAGTGCCTTGTGGTGGCTGACGTTTTTTCGATCGATTAAAATTACTTGATTCTGAATTTTCGAAGTTTTGAGGGGACTCTAATGTTTGGGTGATTCCAATAAATCTAGCAGAATCACCAAATCTTTGTAAATCTAGTTGAGCAGTTTTATAGACTTCAGTGGCGGCCTTGTAAGCTTGAGATAAAGTATGATGAGGCTTAGCTAGACATTGAATTCTCAAAGTAGGCGGTAATCCGTTCATGAATGAATTAATAGCATCATTTTCTATTCTTAGTGCATCTAATTGGGTGAAGCCGGGTCTTTCGCGAATTTCAGCGTTAATAATGTCAAGGTAAAGCGTTTGAACACGATTTACATAGCTTGCAACATGCTCATTAGCCTCTATCATTATGCCTTGCAGAGCGGCTTTGTATTGGTTAGCAGTACACAATGGATCGAAGAGATCACGCAATTTAGACTCTAGATCAGAAATCGATAGATATTCCATATTTTCTACAGCAATTCTAGCTATTCCCTCAAATTTTGAACGTAATAATTCTAAAAATACTGGCATTGCCTGATGACTCATCATAGCACAAGCCCTCTCACAAGTTCTAATAAATTGAGAAACCGACATATTGTTTCCATTAAATTTTGGCACATAATATAAAGCGTCTTTAACTGAAATATGAGGTATGTGGCATTCTGTACGAGGGATTCTAAAATTCCCCTGACCACTGTATTCATCGTGGTTCACATTAGTATCTGGCATTTGTTTAATATTATTTAATTCATCTCTTATTTTTGTGATTTCAGATGTTAGGACCCTCATCATTTCATCAACCGAGTTGGATGTTTGCTGAGGATCTCCCGACTGTTGATTACTAGTGCTTGGTGAATCGTGACATTCTTGATTTTCATCGCGTGGTGTGCTACCTGAATTTGTATTGTTATTGCCTTGTAATTCGCGTACATTATTTTGAAGGTCTTGATTGTGACTGTGTAATTCTTGAATAAGTTTAGCTTGCTCATCAATGAGTTTCAATTTTTCTGCTAATTGTTCATTAAGAAGTCGCGCTTCTTCCAGAGTTGGGGATTCCATAATGAAAATTTAGTAATAATGAGTTGAGAAAAAAAAGGAATGAAATTAATGATGATAAATTGTATATATATAAAAAAACTTTTTATATGTACTTGAAGTAGTTCAAAAAAAAAATTTTAGTCAAAGGTGAATTGAAATCAACTTGATTCTATGTTGTTGGAGACAATGGAAAGAATTTAATGATAATAATAAATAAAAAATTTTATTTCAATTTATTCAAGAGAGAAAAAATAAATTTTATTTATGGATAAACGATTTGAATACTCATCGGCTAATTGATGGTCTATAAACATGAACCTAATTGATTGTAAGTATATATAAAAAAAAATTTCCTCAAGAGTGGGACGATTGAATGTCCAAAAAAAAATTTTTAAGGAAAATTTAAAATTGAACCAATCAAAAAAAAATTTTCAATTTGAATAATTGGGTGTTCCAAAAAAAAATTTAAATTGGAATAGTTGAATATCAAAAAAAAAATTCAAACTGGAATAATAGAATCTTCACACAAAAAAAAAAAAAATTTTTAAATTGGAATAATAGGATGTAGAAAAAAATTTTTGAAAATTTGAGTAGTTGAGTGTTCAAAAAAAAAAAAATTTGAATTGGAATCGTTGGATGTCCAAAAAAAAATTTTTTAAATAAAATAATTGAATGTCGAAAAAAAAAATTTAAATTAGAATCGTTGGATGTCCCAAAAAAAATTTTAAAATAAAATTTTCAAAATGAAATAATTGGATGTCAAAAAAAAATTTTTAATTGGAATAATTTAAAACCCAAAAAAAAAAGAATTCAAAAATGAAAAATTCCAAATTGGAATAATTGAAGGTTCAAACGGAAAAAAAATTAAAATTGGAATAATCGATTGTTCATGAAAAAAAAAAAACCCGAAAACGGAGTAATTAAATATAAAAGAAAAATTTTGTTTAGTTGTAATCCAATTAATTCGATTCAAATAATTTGATTTAATTCAACTATGACACTTTCAGATAGAACGTACTGATTGAATTTCATGTAAAAGAATTTTCTTGGATGATTTGAAACAAAAAAAAAAAATGAATAATTTCGAGAATAAGTCACAATGGAGTTTTAAGTGGATAGAGATGCCGTAATTAAAAGAATTTACTTTGAATTGATGTTGAACGATAGAACAAAAATTATTATGGAAAAAGGAAGCACAACTCTAACACAGGTCACATGAAATTTTTCTATTACCACCCCACACTTAGCACCATTTTGTTATACAAAATTGCTAAAGTGTGGCCAATTTAATTGCAAAAAATGAGAAGAAATAATGAAAAAAAAACTAAATTGTAGGAAAAATGATTCTAATAAAAAAAATTGATGGGGAGAGGCGTTGATAGCACGGTTAGCACGAAAATCTGATATACCCCACACTTAGCACCATTTTGTTATACAAAATTGCTAATGTGTGGCCAATTTAAATTGTATAAAGAAAAAAAAATGAAAAAAAGAACAAGGCACGGTTGCAACACAGTTGGAACGAAACTTTCGATTACCCCACACTTAGCACCATTTTGTTACGTATAAGAATTGACTCGAGATGATTTATTCCGAGAAAAATCCCCAAAATATAATTCAATCCCGATTAATTCCCATTTACGTTAAAGTTTCTCTACTTTTTGGAATATCAATCGACTTCCGGGGCTAGAGAGTCAGAAAATTTCGTTACTTACCGTGTTACTGATGTCCAGAGCACGTTGGGCTTCCTCTCGCAAGCTTTACGTAGATAGTCACTGCACGATAATTGTTCTTTACTGTTTTCTTAATTAGTTCGAATTCTTTTGTTCACTTTTCTGTCACTGTATTTATTTGCCTTGATTTCACCTTCACTATAATAAAGAATAATATGGATTCACAAAATTATCACTGTTTGATTTAAAATTCTGCCTTCGACTCTATTATGAGATTCTGACGGATAAAGGTGTACATAGACGATTTGATTATGATTTAATGATAGAAAGCGAGTTTTATGTATTTTTCTATTTTTATTGAAAGGATAGAGTGATCAACCGCACCGTTATCTGCGGTGTTGATCGGGTTTTTATAGAATGGTCAACCGCACCGTTATCTGCGGTGTTGACCAGGTAATATTTAAGGCCGAATAGGTTGAGGGAGGAAAGAGTAGTCAACCGCACCGTTATCTGCGGTGTTGACCAGGTTTTTATAGAATAGTCAACCGCACCGTTATCTGCGGTGTTGACCAGGTAATGTTTAAGGCCGAATAGGTTGAGGGAGGAAAGAGTAGTCAACCGCACCGTTATCTGCGGTGTTGACCAGGTTAAATTTTTAAGGCTCTGAAAAGGAAGAAATAATTGATTAATAAAAAAAAACTCGGTTTCACTCAAATGATTTTAAATTTATTCAAATAAATTGATTTGTTTCTATCAACGCGAGGCTTCGTCAGATCTCAGAATAAAGAGGCAAAATTATTCGTTTCGGTTTAATGCGGTTGCGAGAGAACGATTCACTTGATGATTGAAATCGAAATAAATTAAAGTTGATTCGAAAATGAAAACTCTAATAATAAAAAATTCTAAGTTGTGATTCAATAAAAATATTCTAAGTTCCGATTGACAGAAAAATTCTAAGTTCCGATTGAGTAAAAATATTCTAAGTGTTGATTGTGTAAAAATATTCTAAGTCCCGATTCACTAAAAATTTTCTAAGTCCAAACTGAATAAAATTATTCTAAGTCCCGAGTGAGTCACCGCGACCGCGTCCGGAGGAGGAGGTCTTTACCAGTTGAAGAGGAGCGATGAACTGACTGAACGAGCCTCGCGCATCTAGGTACATGGACAATTCGGCGGCTTGAGCCGTTAGGGTGGGAGTACAATAAGTGGGGATGCGCCGTTGATCTCTGGCGCAACTGGTGGCTGGTGGTGGCTGATGTAGTGGGGAGCGCCTTTCTCTACCCTTGTGGTGTAGCCTGTCCATGCGCTGAGGCTTATATATATGTATCTTATGATATAGTAGTTTTACAATAAAGATTATTACATTAAAAATACAATTTTGTTGTTTTCTTATTTTTAGCCTGATTTTTGACATGATAATATATTGTTTTTAATGATTCTAAACAATTTCAAAGTTGATTTTTCACTCTTCGGAAATAGCTTCCTATTTACGTCCTGATGTGTACCTTATAAACCGATTTTGTCAAATCCCCTTGGAAGTGGGACAAATTGACAATTTCCTATATTTGAGCTTATTTTTGACTAAATGAACGAATTTTAGTATCAAAAGTTGTAAATTATTTTTTTATAAACAATTGATTGTTAATAACTTTGTTAGTTAACAATATCTGGAATCGTGCTATAGTGCATCTGAAAGGCCATTGAATTTAATGATTTTTAGCGTCGGATTCAAGTCTTTAACTTTTATAGTTTCGGAGTTATTTCTATTTAAAGTTGAATGACCTTGAAAGTGCTAATTGTTAATAACTTGCAAAATAATTACTTTAAAAATATAAACTCAATTGCGTCTGGAAGAGACTATTTTTATCTATTTTTCAAACTTGGTTTCATCTTCCTAAGTTAATAACTTTTGTTGTTATTCAATTGTTAATTTAAGTCCAAAAATGGTTTTGCATAAATTTTGGTTTTCCTTAAATTTTCTTTTATGAACTTTTAGTATCAATTATTTAATGATTTTACAAATGAAATTCGTTCCTTAATATTGATTATCCTAAAAGTTATTGATTTTTGAATTTTGCCATGTGTTTAGTATATCTATATATATGTGAATAAATTTGAATATTGAATAACTTTGTTGCTATTGGTTTTATCGTTTTCATTTCTGGAGGTTATATTTTTCTGATGTGATTATCTTCGTATTCGATAGGTTTTTGTCCTTGTCCAATTATTTTTCATATTAATTGTTTATAACAATTTAGGGTAAATATTAACTTTTGCCTAATTTTCTTAGCGCATTGTGTAGCTTGTATTTTTTCGTGAATTTAGACGTTATTTTGGTTTCTTAATCTTCGTAACTTTGAAAGATATGAATTTTTGAAAGTACAGTAATAAAAAGTTTGAATGTATGTGTGTGTATATGTTATAAAATTCATATCTCGGTTAATTATGAATATTAAGAGTTGATTTTCAGTATACTCCAATATCTCGATGTCAGCTACATTTTACGTCTATTTTCGTATTTTTACAATGAGTTTTTACATAAATTGTTTATAACAAATTATGTTGCAAATTGATTTTTCAATTGTTCTCCTTCTGGAATCGTTAGTTCAAATTATTTAACGAATTTTAGCATCGGAATCGTTTCTTGATCTTAATATTCAAAAGAGTTATGATTTTTCAAAGGTTTGACATAGAGTTATGAGAGTCACTGGTGGGGGAAGTTTTGTCCACAGCGTGTGGCTGCGCGCACCTACTCAGTGAAGGTCGCTGAAGGCCGGCACGGTCAATACTTTTCCGTTGGCCTTTAAACATGTATATCTTTGTTTCTATTAACAGAAATTTGTTGTAAATTGGTATTTAAACATTTTTAATGATATTTTACTTGTTTTTGACAATTTTGTTCGTTTTGCTTGATTTGTTAACATACTTTATTGATGGACTTTTCGGACTTTTCAATGAATTTTAATGTTTTTCTTTCTGATTTTATTGACTTTCAACTTTTAGTGTACTTTCATGTATTATTGACCTCTTTCAGGGTAAATTGGTCCAGACATTGGAATTGTGGGCCTTTCCGACTGAATTATTAGTTATTCTTGATTATTATTGAAAAGTACGTATGATCACGCAGATCAATACGTAACACTAACCTAAATCATGTGTGTTGAATATATGTTTCACCAAACTGCTCATATTATTTGAGCTTAAGAATTTGAAAAACCCTTTCAATTCAATACTCAAAAATAGTGAGTTTCACATTACGGTGTTCACTGCCATCTGAATGTTAAAAAATCGAACGAAGAGAACGCGGGAAAAAAGTCGGAACAATTAAAAATTAATTACGAATGTGAGTAGAACAATACCATACTCAATTTATATATAGATGAAAGTGAGATAGAATAATATTGAATAACATTGATATCGAAAATTAACTTTTTTAAAATTTTAGATCCATTGTCACATTAAAATGAGTACAAACAAGCTGGGGAGAAAGAGAAGAAGAAATTCATCTTCAGAAGCTAGCAAAACAGAATCCCACACTTCAGTTTCGAATTCTGAAATCGATACGGCTCTTGCAGAATTTTTCTTTGGATGTAATATCCCTTTTAGTGTTGTTGAATCAAAACTTTTCAAGAAATTCGTCAGCTTACTGAATCCATCCTATCAAGTTAAATCCAGAAAAAGGCTTTCTACATCTCTATTAGATCGAATACACCATGAAGTAGTTGAAAAGCTGAAATACAGTGAAGAAATTGATGGTGTATTATTGATCGATGGATGGAAAAATTCTTCTGCAAACACAAAAAATGTTGTTTGTACCATTTATACAAAAGATCATAAGAATATTTTCCTGAACTCGTGGGATTTCACAGAAACTAGAGAAACTGGTGATGAATTGGCTAGGGTTATTGAGGAAGCTGTTATAATGGCAAAGGAAAAATATAACATCAGAATTTATGCAGTTGTTTCTGATAATGCTTCATCAATGATGAAGATGGGCCGACTAGTTGATGTATGGCATACCACTTGTCATTCTCACAGTGCAAATTTATTGCTGAAATCTCTTGTCGATTCCAAATTTGCGGAATCCATCAATAAATTGCTGAGAGAATTCAAAATTCCCCGAGCTGAGAGAGAATTAAAGAAACGAAAGGGTACAAGGATTATGCTTGCTTGTGAAACTAGGTGGTGTACATACAGAGATACTTTTCGATGCTGTTTACGGAATCTCCGCATCATGCAAGATTTGGTTAATGATAAGGTCGTGACAATTAAGGCAGAGAATTTAAAAGTACTTGAAGACAGGACACTGGAGGCTCAGCTACTGGATTATACAGTATTATTCGATCCGATATGTGAACTTATCAATAAACTTCAAGCTTCCGACAGTAACATCGCGGATGCAGCTGAGCTTTGGTTGACGTTGATTATTCCAGCAGATAATGATAAGTTTGATAAATCATTAGAAGCTCGGTTGGAAAAAGTGTTACAGCCAATTTCTTTAGTTGCAAATTTTTTGCATCCGCAGTATCGAGGGAAGCAGTTTGCTCATTTGGATTCATTTAATTTGATGGTTAAAAACATTTTGAAGGATGAATTGTCTGATGAAGATCCTGGAGAATTATCAGGATTGCAAGAATATATTAAATCAACAGGAATCTTTGAAAAATTAATAAAAAAGGTAAAATCTCCGGAAACATTCTGGTGCGTGGCCGAAGGACATTATCCTGCGTTATCTAAATTGGCACGAAAATTATTGAACATTCCAAGCTCATCTGCACAAATAGAACGACTCTTCTCCAGCTGGGCGTTCATCCATTCTAATTTACGAAATCGTTTGAGTGTAGAAAGATCGTCGAAATTAATTGCTGTGTATTATGCTCTCAGGATCCAAAATTTGAATGACGACTTGTTGTGGGAAGACGAATAGAATAATATTGTTTATACGAAAATGAAAATGGAATATTGGATAGAAATTGAATAGAAGGATAAGAATAAAATGTACAATTTTTACAAACTTATGCTTATATTATTTTCATTGTTAGAATAAATCAAAACTTTCTCATCACACTTCTTATAGATATCCTTGTAATTCTACATAAGTCTTCCATTTTTTAATAAAAGTACGTTTTATTTGGTTTCTCATGACTTAGGAGTAGCTTCTTCAATAGTTATCGTACGAGTCTTGTTCATATATAATAGTCTCATGAGTTTAACTTCAAGTTTCAGACTTTTTGAGTTTTATAATATAATAATCTCTTCCATTAATTAACACTATGTTAAATTCTCTTAATACCAAAAGATAGAAAACTTAGAATCTCAATCCCCTCTCTATTGCAAACAGACCATAGCATAAATCTTAAAAATAAATGGTAAATGCACAGCACTTTCTCACAACTCATTGCATAGATAAGTATATCTATATCTCTTATGCCCTGTCAGCCTTTTTGTTATCAATCTTCAGATGGCGGTGAATATCCACCAATTTTTGGTATCGGTTAGGGGTAAGATTCCTTTGAGGAATTAGATCAAAATGCAGTTTGCTGGCTACGACTGGGATAGACAGTAATTTTTTAACAAAGCGGCTCAATTTTGGGAATTCACTTGTGGCAACATCCCAAAATATCTTCCAAGCTTTCAATTCCTTCTTCAATAATTTACCAAAAATGCCTTTCTGGCTCTTGAATGCTTCATAACCATCTAGCCCTTCTTCACACAAAACATCCAATAAAAAAGAGTTAATTTCCGCCTCTCGAGAATCTTTGTCTTTGAACATTATGCCACGGTATTTGTGATGAAGGAAATTCGCTGCCAACAATTGTGGAGATAATACCTCTTTTACACAAAACGACTCATTAAAACAATCTCCATGTATCTCCTCGAATAACAACCATTCTTCAGCCACATCAGCAAGATTGCTTGTTGGATCCTGACACTTCGATGATATTAAACTTAAAGCGTGCAACACATTCCGATGTTTCTTGACTCTTTCACCAAACTCTGAACTGAATAATTTCGAAGTTTTATCATTCATTTCAACCAGATTATCAGCTACAAGCTGTTTCAAAACTGGCAAATTTGTCAAATAAGAGGAATACATTCTTTCCTTCAGTTCCCATGAAGCATTCGTATTAAAAATCAAAACATCACCACTACGTTTTTCTATTTCCTCTTTTAGAATCGCAGTATCAAATTCTCCCAATAAATCCTCCAACTCGTTAATGAGGAATGAATCTTCAAGGGCATTTGCTGCAAATTCAATCAATGAATTCTGTTCGACGAAATAAAATAAATTAGGATCTTTAACCAAATTTTGAATCATTTCTTTGTTCCCTAAAAGTACAGCATATACCTGCATATTATACTTATTTTTGGTCATTTCGATTGCTTCAACAATAATGTCCTCAAGCGTCTCAAATTGTTGCTCATGTGATACATCCCACGATTTTAGAAACATTCGTTCATGTTGACATGTTTCGAGTATTCCAATAATTTGATCTGATGCCTCTAAAGCCGTCGGTGAGTTGAGGATTATCAAAACACAATCAGAGGCAACTATTTTACGCTGACTCTCCTGAACTGACTCATGAACTGTGTGCAAGAGTGTAGAAGCAAGAGCTTTTATAGTGGGAACTTTATATGCTGGTCTCAATTGACCCACGAACTCATGAAAGTAACCGCAATTAACTACTTCGAAGTCAATATTCCACTTGTAGACCAGTTTCGATAATGCCAAATCGATTTTTAATTGCTCCTTCGCAGATATTGAATCAATGAAACTGTCTATTTTACGTTTACGAGATTTTGGTGTTTGTAGTACTGTGGATGATACTTCATTATTAGTTTCGAGCGAGTTTGTACGATTTTCACTTAGTTCTCGTTCCATTGAATCCTCATCAATGAAGTAGTTTCCTCTTCCTTCGTGCGATGTTATCTGAATAAAAATGAATGATATTGACTGAACCTGTGGTTAAAAAAAACTAATAATGCAGCATGTAAGTAATAATTCTAATCCCATTCAACTTGGCCATTCAAGGAATTTATATCTGTTGAATCTCCAATTATACACTAACCTGTTCAGTTAATGGTGATATGCATGGATTTTTGCATATTGATCTGAAATGAAATAATATGGATCAGAAAAGTTATATATATAAGGAGCAGTGAAATTCTTTTTTATTTATATTATTACATCCCATGAATCCCTGAATGAATGAAATTATATGTATTAACCTGTGTTTCTTTAACCTCTCTTGAGCGGTGTTCTGATAGATTTTGTTGCAAAACAAACATTTTGCACGATTCCCTGAAAGACATTGAAAATTCCCTTCTTCCCAATAGCTATGACGTGGCCGTCCTCCATGAACATCCATCATTCAAAATAATAGAATAATCAATTTTCAGTACTGAAGTTTTCGAAAATTTTCAATCGAATTGCAGCAAAATATTCTGAAACTGACAATGAACTGCCTCTCCTCTTCTAGTAAAAAGCTCTAGTGAACGTCAATGACGGTAGATGGCGCTGCACCTTGTAGAAAATGTAGAAAACTCATTGAGTAATTTACCTGTTTTTTTACGTGTCAAAAACTTGGTAAATTACATCAAGTATTTTACCAACCCAACCCTGGGTGGGAGTACAATAAGTGGGGATGCGCTGTGAGTTTCTGGCGCAACTAGGTGGCTGGTGGTGACTGAGCTGGTGGGGAGCGCCTTTCTTCTACCCTTGTGCTGTAGCCTGTCCATGCGCTGAGGCTTATATATGTATCTTATGATATAGTAGTTTTACAATAAAGATTATTACATTAAAAATACAATTTTGTTGTTTTCTTATATATAACCTTAGTTTTGATATAATAATATATTGTTTTATATGATTTTAAACAATTTCAAAGTTGATTTTTCACTCTTCGGAAATGGCTTCCTTTTTACGTCCTGATGTGTACCTTATAAACCGATTTTGTCAAATCCCCTTGGAAGTGGGACAAATTGACAATTTTCTATATTTGAACTTATTTTTGACTAAATGAACGAATTTTAGTATCAAAAGTTGTAAATTATTTTTTTATAAACAATTGATTGTTAATAACTTTGTTAGTTAACAATATCTGGAATCGTGCTATAGTGCATCTGAAAGGCCATTGAATTTAATGATTTTTAGCGTCGGATTCAAGTCTTTAACTTTTATAGTTTCGGAGTCATTCATATTTAAAGTCGGATGACCTTGAAAGTGCTATTTGTTAATAACTTTTAAAATAATAACTTTAAAAATATAAACTCAATTGCGTCTGGAAGAGACTAATTTTATTTTTTTTTCAAACTTGGTTTCATCTTCCTAAGTTAATAACTTTTGTTGTTATTCAATTGTTAATTTAAGTCCAAAAATGGTTTTGCATAAATTTTGGTTTTTCTTAAATTTTCTTTTATGAACTTTTAGTTTGAATTATTTGATGATTTTACAAATGAAAATTATTCCTTTTTTTTCGTTTTCATTTCTGGAGGTTATGTTCTTCTGATGTGATTATCTTTGCATTCTATAGGTTTTAATAATTCTCTAATGATTTTTCATGTAAATTGTTTATAACAAATCATTGTAAATATTAACTTTTGTCAAATTTTCTTAGCGCATTGTGTAGCTTGTATTTTTTCATTAATTTTAGTACTAGTTTGGTTTCTTAATCATCATAATTTTGGAAGCTATGAATTTTTGAAAGTTCAGAAATAAAAAGTTTGAATGTATGTGTGTGTATATGTTATAAAATTCATATCTCGGTTAATTATGAATATTAAGAGTTGATTTTCAGTATACTCCAAAATCTCGATGTCAACTACATTTTTCAATTGTTCTCCTTCTGGAATCGTTAGTTCAAATTATTTAACGAATTTTAGCATCGGAATCGTTTTTTGATCTTAATATTCAAAAGAGTTATGATTTTTCAAAAGTTTGACATAGAGTTATGAGAGTCACTGGTGGGGGAAGTTTTGTCCACAGCGTGTGGCTGCGCGCACCTACTCAGTGAAGGTCGCTGAAGGCCGGCACGGTCAATACTTTTCCGTTGGCCTTTAAACATGTATATCTTTGTTTCTATTAACAGAAATTTGTTGTAAATTGGTATTTAAACATTTTTAATGATATTTTACTTGTTTTTGACAATTTTGTTCGTTTTGCTTGATTTGTTAACATACTTTATTGATGGACTTTTCAGATTTTCCAATGAATTTTAATGTTTTTCTTTCTGATTTTATTGACTTTCAACTTTTAGTGTACTTTCATGTATTATTGACCTCTTTCAGGGTAAGTTGGTCCAGACATTGGAATTGTGGGCCTTTTCGACTGAATTATTAGTTATTCTTGATTATTATTGAAAAATACGTATGATCACACAGATCGATACGTAACACTGGAGCATCAAACGGAAGATGAGGAAACAGAAAAACGAAACTTGAAAAAAAAAATAAGAGAAAAAGACAAAGAAAGTGACAATCTGAGTTGGGCAACAGAGTACGCAATTTGGAGCAGTAAATACTTGAAAATTGTTACTCCGAATTCTGAATTCTTCATTCATCCTTGCATAATTGAGTGAAGTACATGTAATCTTCCAAGGAATTACACCATACATGCCGTTAGAAATTAGGCGACATTCACCTCCTAGCTATACTGGGCCATCAGTCGGAATGCCTATTCCAGTCCCTCAATTGTCCACACAGTCTCATCTACTTTCCGGATTGCTACCAAGCAATTATTGTGGATTTGCAACCACCTCCTGGTTATTGGACTGTGCTGTAAGAATCAAGAGGACCATGGACAGGAGTTGAGCAGTCACAAATGCAATCAACGGCTACCACTATGACTCCAGTAGTACCATTACACCTATACTTTTATTAATTTGATGAAACTAAGCATGTAAGGTGCTTGACGGAATATATGATTATGATAAATCGCAACATCATTTATACTGTTCATTATCATTCTCTTTTTTCCATTGTCTCAGTCACATGAAGTGACGCATATTCTGATGAAAAAATTATCCATCAAGAATCAGAGCGTAGCATAGAATGCTCTGGACTTTTGATGCGTTCTCGCCTCTCAAAATATATATTCAAGGGAAGAGATAGTTTTGCTTTCACTTGTATTCATAATTTTCTTTTCTCTGATTGTCTCAGTAAAATGTGACAAAAATGCAGAAGAGGAAAACCTTTGTTACGTATTGATCTGCGTGATCATACGTACTTTTCAATAATAATCAAGAATAACTAATAATTCAGTCGAAATGGCCACAATTTCCAATGTCTGGACCAATTTACCCTGAAAGAGGTCAATAATACATGAAAGTACACTAAAAGTTGAAAGTCAATAAAATCAGAAAGAAAAACATTAAAATTCATTGAAAAATCTGAAAAGTCCATCAATAAAGTATGTTAACAAATCAAGCAAAACGAACAAAATTGTCAAAAACAAGTAAAATATCATTGAAAATGTTTAAATACCAATTTGCAACAAATTCCTGTCAATAGAAACAAAGATATTCATATTTAAAGGCCAACGAAAAAGTATTGACCGTGCCGGCCTTCAGCGACCTTCACTGAGTAGGTGCGCGCAGCCACACGCTGTGGACAAAACTTCCCCCACCAGTGACTCTCATAACTCTATGTCAAACTTTTGAAAAATCATAACTCTTTTGAATATTAAGATCAAGAAACGATTCCGATGTTAAAATTCGTTAAATAATTTGAACTAACGATTCCAGAAGGAAAACAATTGAAAAATCAATTTGCAACATAATTTGTTATAAACAATTTATGTAAAAACTCATTGTAAAAATACGAAAATAGACGTAAAATGTAGTTGACATCGAGATATTGGAGTATACTGAAAATCAACTCTTTATATTCATAATTAACCGAGATATGAATTTTATAACATATACACACACATACATTCAAACTTTTTATTTCTGAACTTTCAAAAATTCATAGCTTCCAAAATTATGATGATTAAGAAACCAAACTAGTACTAAAATTAATGAAAAAATACAAGCTACACAATGCGCTAAGAAAATTTGACAGAAGTTAATATTTACAATAATTTGTTATAAACAATTTATATGAAAAATCATTAGAGAATTATCAATACCTATAGAATACAAAGGTAATCACATCAGAAGAATATAACCTCCAGAAATGAAAACGATAAAAACAATAGCAACAAAGTTATTCAACATTTAAATTTATTCACATATATATAGATATACAAAATACATGGCAAATATTCAAAAATCAATAACTTTTATAATAATCAATATTAAGGAATAATTTCCATTCGTGAAATCATCAAATAATTCAAACTAAAAGTTCATAAAAGAAAATTTAAGAGAAACCAAAATTTATGCAAAACCATTTTTGGACTTAAATTAACAATTGAATAACAACAAAAGTTATTAACTTAGGAAGATGAAACCAAGTTTGAAAAATAGATAAAAATAGTCTCTTCCAGACGCAATTGAGTTTATATTTTTAAAGTAATTATTTTGCAAGTTATTAACAATTAGCACTTTCAAGGTCATCCGACTTTAAATATAAATAACTCCGAAACTATAAAAGTTAAAGACTTGAATCCGACGCTAAAAATCATCAAATTCGATGGCCTTTCAGATGCACTATAGCACGATTCCAGATATTGTTAACTAACGAAGTTATTAACAATCAATTGTTTATAAAAAAATAATTTACAACTTTTTATACTAAAATTCGTTCATTTAGCCAAAAATAAGTTCAAATATAGAAACTTGTCAATTTGTCCCACTTCCAAGGGGATTTGACAAAATCGGTTTATAAGGTACACATCAGGACGTAAAAAGGAAGCCATTTCCGAAGAGTGAAAAATCAACTTTGAAATTGTTGAGAATCATTAAAAACAATATATTATCATGTGAAAAATCAGGTTAAAAATAAGAAAACAACAAAATTGTATTTTTAATGTAATAATCTTTATTGTAAAAGTACTATAGCATAAGATACATATGTAAGCCTTAGCGCATGGACAAGCTACAGCACAAGGGTAGAAGAAAGGCGCTCCCCACCAGCTCAGTCACCACCAGCCACCTAGTTGCGCCAGAAACTCACAGCGCATCCCCACTTATTGTACCCCCACCCTACCGGCTCAAGCCGCCAAATTGTCCATGTACCTAGATGCGCGAGGCTCGTTCAGTCAGTTCATCGCTCAACTTCAACTGGTAAAGACCTCCTCCTCCGGACGCGGTCGCGGTGACTCACTCGGGACTTAGAATAATTTTACTCAGTTTGGACTTAGAATATTTTCAGTGAATCGGGACTTAGAAAATTTTCAGTCGATCGACACTTAGAAAATTTTTATTGAAGTGGAACTTAGAATATTTTTACTCAATCGGAACTTAGAATTTTTCTGTCAATCGGAACTTAGAATATTTTTATTAAATTACAACTTAGAATTTTTTTTTATTATCGAAGTTTTTTTTAAATCCAAATAATTTTCAATTAATCAATTCTGATTTTTATTATCAAGTGAAATATTTTCTCTCGACCGAATTAAACCGAACGAAACAATTTTCCCTCTTTATTCTGAGATCTGACGAAGCCTCGCGTTGATAGAAACAAATCAATTTATTTGAATAAATTTAAAATCATTTGAGTGAAACCGAGTTTTTTTTTATTAATCAATTATTTCTTCCTTTTCAGAGCCTTAAAAATTTAACCTGGTCAACACCGCAGATAACGGTGCGGTTGACTATTCTATAAAAACCTGGTCAACACCGCAGATAACGGTGCGGTTGACTACTCTTTCCTCCCTCAACCTATTCGGCCTTAAATATTACCTGGTCAACACCGCAGATAACGGTGCGGTTGACCATTCTATAAAAACCCGATCAACACCGCAGATAACGGTGCGGTTGATCACTCTATCCTTTCAATAAAAATAGAAAAATACATAAAACTCGCTTTCTATCATTAACTCATAATCAAATCGTCTATGTACACCTTTATCCGTCAGAATCTCATAATAGAGTCGAAGGCAGAATTTTAAATCAAACAGTGATAATTTTGTGAATCCATATTATTCTTTATTATAGTGAAGGTGAAATCAAGGCAAATAAATACAGTAACAGAAAAGTGAACAAAAGAATTCGAACTAATTAAGAAAACAGTAAAGAACAATTATCGTGCAGTGACTATCTACGTAAAGCTTGCGAGAGGAAGACCAAAGTGACCTGGAAAAGAGTAACACGGTGAGTAACGAAATTTTCTGACTCTCTAGCCCCGGAAGTCGATTGATATTCCAAAAAGTAGAGAAACTTTAACGTAAATGGGAATTAATCGGGAGTGAATTATATTTTGGGGATTTTTCTCGGAATAAATCATCTCGAGTCAATTCTTATACGTAACACCTTGAATTATCCATCGAGAATCAGTGCATGGAATGCTCTGGACTCTTAATGGACTGGCGCTTCTCGAAATATATATTGAGAAGTACTTTCAATCGTGTGCATATTTTACTTCCCTATTATTGTTTCAGTAAATCGACTTTATCGACCGGTATCGTTCATTGATCTGAAACAAGACTAATCCCATCTATCGGCGTGCCTCTAGCCACCTAGCTGGGCCAGCCTGTACTACCAAGTTTCAAAGGGTCACATTTCCTCCTAAGGCTTTATAGCCGCATGGGCGAGCGGCGTTCTTTCAAATGCACCTTTATAATTTCCAGCGATGAAATTTTTAATGAATAAAAATAATAAAAATGGGAAATTAAATTAGACGACAACAATCGTCGTTAGTGAATAAAAAATGAAAAATAAAATAATAATAATAATAATAAAAAATTATCGTCACACAAAAAAAAATTATCTTTGAAAATTTATTCAATAATTTTTCCCGACAATAATTTTTCGAAAAACACAAAATTAAAGTTTTAATTTCATGAAAATAAAATAACAAAAAAAAAAATTCTAACACGCCACGAAAAACCAATAATGGTGGTTATCGGCGTCGTAACGACGCTAACGAAATGGAAAAAACATGTCTAATCACTTTGCCGACAATATACACACTAGGGTGTCCCAAAATAGAACGAAATGTAGTTTTCTATCGGCATATCACCTGAATCAACATTGTTGATAGGCCGAGCGCTGAGCGTTCATATTCCGGACAGAGCTTCCCACTCCACTGATTTTTTTTTCATCATTTAATTCCTTAAAAATGCGCTATAGAAAAAGCAACATCGAGCGTTCGAATGATGCTTATTATTTTTTTTCATAAGCAATATTTGATTGAAAGCGCCCGTGAAATCTGGCCAAGTACATGTTTCAGAGAATTCTTCTCTTTAAAAAAAATGAGATAATTTGGAAGAGTCAAGAATTTGGATTATTCCGCGAAAGTTGATGAGAAAGACAAGAAATTGATACAATTAGATGGAAGATCATTCGGTAGGAAAGATCAGAAATCAGTGGCCCTTTCACATCTGAATTTGAATTAAAATCATTAATGGAACCACATCAACCTTCGTGAAATAATTCGAATTCTTCCCTCTTCCAAATTATCTCATTTTTTTCAAGGAGAGAGATTCTCAGAAACATGTACTTGACCACGATTTTTACAGGAATATCAGTTTCTGTTTTTTTTGCCATCATTTCTATCATGTAACTACTGGATTCAATTTCATTCCCTGAGTTAAAGAACTGATCGTGCATGGGGATATTGAAAGAAAAACATTAACAACATTAATATATTGACAAAGCAATATTTCAAAGCTGCTAAATGTTCTTTACAATATTTCTATGACTAACCGGGACATTGCTGTCATTATTCTCCATGAAATATCACTATATCTGTACAGCATAGAGGATCCTGTGAATAGGAAGCTGGTTTATGGAAGATATTAAGGTACAGTGACGCCTTTTCATTTCTCGGGCAATTACATCTCGGCAAGAAAATCTCGACAATAATATCTCAGGTCAAAAATATCTCAGGGTAAGAATATTCAGGTGCAAATCCCTCTATTCCATTCAGCTCCTCAGATATTCACAAGGAACTGATTGCAGAATAACTTCAAGTACCTTCGTTCATTACCTCTCTGCACAATCAATTGTTTTGTGCGATTAATCAATGTTTTCCTATAAATTCGTAAACAATTCAAATAATATGGATAAAATGAAGTATTTGTTGAGAAGAAATTGTTTTCTTATGCGTTTTCAATGTCCAATCTTAATTATTGTTGAGGCACTACTCAGACTGGTCCAATTACATGCAGGTTGTGAGAACTGCATATTGACATGTAATCTGACTGATTCAGGCGGTATGCAGATGGAAAACTACATTTTGTTTTTTTTTGGGACACCCTTGTCTGTGTGTGCGTGTGTGTGTGTGTGTGTGTGTGTGTGTGTGTGTGTGTGTGTGTGTGTGTGTGTGTGTGACAGATATCAGCTCATTGCTCCGCAACGGTAATACTTGAGGTGCTGAAAATTTAACACTACTTTCCCTCCCCATGCAAATTGCTGTCAGTGAAATTTGAGCGAAAACGGTTAAGTACTTTTCGAGAAAACTCAAATTTTCAGAAAATCGTTTTTTCGATTTTTCTCCGTGAAAAATTGATTCACAGCCCTCACTCTCAGCGATGAAATACATCTCATTTGAACTCATAATTTCGACTGGAGATAAATTTTGCTGAGGTTGTTCGTTTGTAGATAATTTCAATTACAGTGTTTTTTATGCTGAATTTACTATACACGATAGCTCAAAAACTATTTGAGCTAGAAACTTCAAATTTCTTCACTTTGTGCATCTAATGAACGAAAAGTTTGGTATTGCAATTGGGTGAAATCGCTCCAGTAGTTTCTGAGATATTGGCTGAAAACCATTTTATGAAAAGAGGTTATATTTCGAATACTATGCAAGCGATTACATCCCAGTTCAGCTTGAAAGATTCATCTCAATGAACCCCACAAATGGTGAGAATTTCAGATTTTTCAGAAGAAGCTTCTTGTAAAGGTGTTTCCTTCTTGTAAAGGTGTATCCTGCTTGCGCATTACATATTTTTTCCGGAATTTGATTTTCTTAAAAATTTATTTATAAAAATTAATTTATTAATAAATTATTTTTCTCGGAAAAAATTTCTCGGAGAAAATTTCTATAAAGAAAATTTCTCGAACAAAAAATTCCGCAAAAAAATTTTTTCCAGAAAAATTTCGCCACCAAAAAATTTCTCCAAAAAAATTACTCCACAAGAATCAATTGAGAAAAAAACGGAATCAGCGAGCGGACAGAACAGCCCTGCATAAGAAATAATTTGAAAAAATACCTGAACAGTATTGCAAATATTCAAGTCTGTGAGAAATGAATTTTCAATTAATTTTGAATGAATTCTCAATCAATCTCTAAAGAACTTTCAATAAAAATTTGGTTGATCTAAACTGAGTTTTTAAGAAATATTAGTGCTTTTATAATAAATTTGTGATATATTGAATATGAAATGAATGAATAAATAGGAAATTTTATTCATAGTTTTTGCAGAGAACAAATCACAAATTTTATTAAAATTTCAAGAATTTTTTCTCAGAAAGAATAATTCCAGAGAAATTATTGAGAGAGAATTTCTCATCGGGAAAAATATTTTCCAAGAAATTTTTGGCAGAGAATTTTGTTTTTGAGAAATTTTTTCCGAGAAATTTTATCCGAGAAATTTCTGCCGGAGAACTAATCGACTGCTCCCGTGTTCGGATAAATCAATTCTTTCAAAAATCCCGATTTACTTAGATATCCCATTCGGAACCCGAACGTCAATTTTTGTTTTCCATCGTAGGATCTGAATTTTCATCTAATATCGAATTCTTTGTAGCATGTGATATTATTGCAATTTAATCGATTATTCTGAGCCGAGATTTCGAGTGCCATGTAGATTCCAAGTATCGCAGATGGAATCTTGAGCAGATCGATACAGTCTGGAGCAAGATTTGTAGGAATATTTCTGTACGGATTGAGTGCGAGAATAATGTTATTTCTTGAGTAATGAAATACATGAATAGCGGTTCGATTCACCATAGATGAATCTCTTTCGGATGCGTTTTGCCAATCGAATTGGCAAAATATTAAATGTCGCACAGGGAGTGGAGTTTGCAAATAATGCACCAAGAGTGAGGCTTTTGCTTATTTATTATTGATTTCTCGGTAAATGGGTCGTTTCACTCAGCCAAACAAAATTGAATTTCTTAAAATTTTTTTGAGTTTTTCTGCTTTAATATGATATATTTTGATTGATTATCCCGTTCACAAGATTCAAGGGCAAAGACACCAAAACCTAATTGAATTTTTCACAAAAAAACAACGAACTTTTGTTGGAAGTCACTAACCAATTGAACCAAAAAACACCACAATGAAATGGAAATTGAGATTATCATCACGTTTGGCGTAACCCAAGGCCACGACAAGGACTTAGTGGTGCATAGGCCTCAAAAGAAACCTATCACGACCCATCCTATAAACACCACTCGGGATTTTTGGATGAAGAATATATTGACAACAAAACTCCGCCCACCTCTATTGGGCATAAAAAATTTGAATTTTTATATAACTCGGAAAACAACTCCTTTATGCACAATGTGATTCACAATGTACCTTTTTAGTTCTTTTTGTCAATAACTTGTACACTTCGCGTGGAACAATTTCAATCTGAAATATCACATAATGATTAAAACGAAAAAAAAACTCAATAAATTTTATACGGATCAATGAAAACTTCAAAATACTCATCTGAAAACTGAATTTTCGAAAAAAAAAAACCGAAGACGCAGTGGTGGCCAGTAGCTCTCAAAACAAAAGACACAGTTTTGAGTTTCACTATAGAGACCCAAAATTATACTGGTCTAGAAAAGGCTCATTTGGGTGAGTTACCCAATTTATCATTTTCTTAAAACCATTGGTCTCAGTTTATCAATGTGTTTTCACACCAACTGTCTTTGTCAGAAAGAAATAGATTATTTCATTACTTTTCCCCTCTCATCAGGTTCCCTCTCTCTTTCTATTCAATCAAAACATGAAAATATACCGTATATGAGACAAGTTATTATCATTCTACACTTTCAGGAGTTAAAATTTGAAAATTATCGAAATTAATTCATTCATTTGTTGAAAACAATAAAATTACTCCAAGTTATTTAGCTCGAAGGGGAATATTCAACAATGATCCCTTCTAAAAAAAAGCATGAAACGTTTTTTGTCACCGTTTTATTTTCCCTAAACCTAGCTAGACTATAGTCATACTATATTAGTATAGCTAGTATAGTATAGCTAGTATAGTAGAGCTAGTATAGCTAGTATAGCTATACTAGTATAGTATAGGGAAATTTTAGGGAAATTTTCTTAGGAACACCAGTTTACTCTGGTTTAGGGAATTATTTTTGTCACCTTCGAAAATCCACAGCATTTTGAGTTCTTCATTCACACAACAAATAATAATAATATAAATATTTCAATAGTATAGAGATAATTAAAAATAAAAATATGATCGTTACAGCACTTCTCTTTCCAAAAAAACGTCCCAATATACACGACCTTTAAGGGCAATTGAAATAAATTTTGGAACCAAAAGCTATTTCAATTATCTGGGGCCCTTAACCCTTATTCTTTCTGAAAACCCAGACGGAAAATTACAGAGAAAGAATATGTTTCGACTCTAAATAATGTCACTATGGTTAATCGGTAATCGGTGATAACAATGATATTTGAACGTTATCCGTGAATTCAACATCAGTTCTCTTAGATAGGAAAGGAAGGCAGAAAGGAAGGTCCATTGGATGTAGCATCCGGTTCATCTCTCTAAGGAGAGTAAGTGCTGAAAATACGGAATTCTGGTATGAAAGGGGCGTATGTCTACTCATTACTTCAAAATATTTTTTATGGTTTCTGGAACATTATTTGGGTAATTGAAAATTGAAATGACAACAAAGTGGCATAACTACTTTTAAAAAGAAAGGGACGTATCTCCACACTTTGGTATTTCTATAAAGCCCCTTTGGTATTTCTGTAAAGAAATACATTTTTTTGTAAAGATATAGTATGAACATATTCATATTTAAACACCCAATATAGCTCGACACGCGCGCAGAGTGCGCGTCCCAATTCTAGTATTTTAAAATTTGTAAAACCAAATTTCTATATTATTGTAGCGTATCCCCCCTTTACAAAACCGTGTTTCACGGAAAAAGAAGAAAAGAAAAAGAAGCGAGAACCCAACAACGATTGTCTTGTGGAATCAACAAGAGGAGATATTGATTCAATTGGAAAACGTCAATTAAAAACACATCTGTATCGCCCCGAAATAAATTACCATTTAATTGATAATTGTGTTTCGTATTAATCATTCGTAACATTGGTGTCAGAAGTGGTCCTGAAACGTACCTAAAACGCGGGAAGAATTATTTATGTGTGTGTGTGGGTGAAATTAAAAATTTATCAAAATTAAGAAGAATGAAATAAAGTGACGTGAATTAAATTTAAAAAAAAAATGAAAGGAAGAAAATAAAATAAATAAACAAATAAAAAAAAATTAAAAAAAAATAAAAAAAAAATAATAAGAAAAATTAGTAATAAGAAGTGATAGCGAACATAGAAAGAGAAGACGAAGAAGTAAATAAAAGTCGAGTGACAAGAAAGAACAGTGAACATTAACTCCGATTATGTCTGAACGAAGGAAAAGGAAGGGAAACGAAATGCAAGGAAATTTGAATCTAAGAAGAAGAGAATCTCCATTATCAATTAGAAGTACTCGTGCAGGTCCATTAGCTTCGGGTTTTCGACCTCATACAGTTCCAAGTGATCGTGAAATTCATACCCCAATTCACGAACAAATCACTAACGAAATCCAACGGGTTTCCAACGGCTTAAGAGAAGAAATTCAACGTCATCAAAGAGAGGCTGAATCAGAAGTGGTAACCAATTTAAGGGAGGCGATGCGTTTAGACCTAGAAGAATTTCGCCGTGAAACGAGGGAAGAACTCCGAGGTTTATTAAGAGGAATAAATGGAAATAATGCTCAATCAGCTCAGCCAGCTCCTGTGAACAACTCAACTGGACCCCAATTGCAGAACACCCAACGTCCTGTTCCAGTCAATTTTATTCCAGATAATGTTTTGAATTTATCTGCTGCTTGAGTAGTTAGCACTAACCTTATTAAACCAGACGTGTATGATGGTTCACAATCGTGGTCTAGATATCGTATTCATTTTGAAATTGCGGCTAATAACAACGGTTGGTCGGAAGATACTAAAGCTTCTCAACTATTAACTCGACTTCGCGGAAAGGCTCAACTAATATTAGAAAAGATTTCTAAAGAGGATTTGGAAAATTATAAAAAAATAACAGAATTATTAGATGATCGTTTTGATGAAAAACATTTAGCTAGGATGTATTTCAATGAACTCCAAGCTAGGAAACAGCGAAAAGATGAAAATTTTCAAACTTTCGCAACGGAAATTGAACGATTGGTCCGACTAGCACACGTAGATATGAGCGAAGAGAATCGCGATCGTATTGGTTGTCTTTCTTTCATTGGTGGAATTAACAATTCAAGTATCGAGTTTACCCTACGTTCGGAACGAGTTGAATCTTTGCAAAAGGCGGTTGAACGAGCTACTGAACTCGAAGCAATTAATAATTTATTAAATAACAAACAACAACCTAATAACTCATCACAAAAAAATTTCCAGAATTTCTCAAATCCACAGAACAGAGTTTTTAATAATTTATCACAAGTACAATGCTTCGAAAAATGAAAAAAATAAAAAAAAAAGTCCGAGAAGTAATCGAAATAGCGTGGAATGCCCCATATAGTCGTACTAACGAGAGAATCGACGTGGAGAGTGATGGAAGCCCAATTCCCCCTCCGCTGCCTTTCCCCCACTACTCTGGCACATGTTGGAGGGGAAAGAAAGAGATCCTACGCCATGGAAGGTACTACTCTCGGTAGAATAACGTGCACACACGAAATATTGTGTATTTACTTTTTTTTTTTTGTGGGAAATGACTTGTCTTGAGCATCTCCACAACATATCGAAAAATGAAAAAAATAAAAAAAAAAGTCCGAGAAGTGATCGAAATAGCGTGGAATGCCCCATATGTCGTACTAACGAGAGAATCGACGTGGAGAGTGATGGAAGCCCAATTCCCCCTCCGCTACCTTTCCTCCACTACTCTGGCACATGTTGGAGGGGAAAGAAAGAGATCCTACGCCATGGAAGGTACTACTTTCGGTAGAATAACGTGTACACACGAAATATTGTGTATTTACTTTAAAAAATAATTTTTTCCACAAAAGTCAAAAATTTTGTATTGAGTCCTTTATAAATAATTTGAGTAATTTTAAGCTGGTTATGAATGCAGTTATTTTTTTACGAATTACTGTTGGAAATGAATCGAGATAGCACGATTGCATGTATTTTTCTCTAGCTCACGAAATTGTCCAAGTGAAGTTGTGCAATCTCCATAAGATGCCAAAATATTCCCCAAAAAATATCCCGAAAAAAATCCAAGGTTTTTGTTTTATCTTTTCAGTGCTGTACACTTTTTTCATTATCAATATCACAGAAACTAAGCGATATAGAGCGATTCCGCTCTTATCCTATAATGTAGCTTTCGAAATTCTCCAAAAAAACGGACTAGTGCAAAATTTCTCCATCTCCTTTAGCTCCCGGAATATTCATTAGATTAGAGAAAAGAAAATTGAACTGTCCTGTTCCACGAAATTATTATTATAATTATAATACGACATACTGCGAGCACTGAAAATCAGGAAACATATATGAAAATGAATTATGTCCAGTCATAATATTTCTTCTAATTTCAGGGAAAGACGAAATTGAAAAAAGATGAAACAACCCCTAAGAGGCATCAGCAGTCGAAGCCTTGGTATCGAGATCTTACAGCAAAACGCGGACGATCGTTTACACCACCATTTCAACTGGCAATTTACTGGGTTTATCAATACTGTCGACAAGAAAAGATCAACGGAGGGCCACTTCGTCCGTTCGCCAGTATCATGAGGTTCATCATAAAATATTTTGTCATCTATATCTCGGCTGGTGATCAACTGCAAGAAGAGGGAGTGAATGGAGGAGTTCATGAATTGATCTCGAACATTTTTACTTTTTTTTCAGGTTTATTCAAGATTATTTCAGGTTTTTTCTTTCAGAAGAGCTTCATGGATCTTTCTATAAAAAGATACAGTCAGTACAACTTGCACATAGTGCTTGGTTGAATGGTTTTCATTTCTCCTTCATAATAGAAAATTATGTTTCATAGATTATCATTAATTTTTTGTATAATTTCATTGAATACCCTGTGCTTCACCATCGTAATTCATTTTCTTCTGTGACTCTTTCATTTTCGCACAAACATTTTCATGAATTATTAACTCATAAGTGCCCTAGATTTTTCCTTAAGATATTCATCTGCTTTCAATCAGTATGAAGATGATTCGAAAATGAGGATTTTTTTTAGCACCACCAACTAGTTTCTTGGTTTTGGTTTTTTTCTTGATGATTGTCATGCGTTCATTGTCACATTTTCCACGCTCTCTATCTTTTTCATTTTTTTACAATATGGGGACCCTCACTCTATCCTCAATTTCAAAAATGCTACATTGGATTATATTTTAAGGAATGATGCACGAATGATTCTTTACTATGCTTGTAGATATTCATTAAGAAATCTATATTTTCATATAGTGACAGAACTGCAGATGCTCTGCGAATCTCGAAGACATCTATTTCTGAGTACGTTTCGCTTGTTAATGCCCAACAAGCTTCGGATACTCCTGGTAAGACGAGAACGAGGGAGAAACTAAAGAGGAACATATCTGAAGACGTGAAATGCGAAATTCGTAATCTCATTTACGAATTTGCAGGGAACCGTGAGTTCTACTTCAGGATCTTTCATTTATCTAGAACACTATTTTTACAAAAATTTCCTTCCCCTTAGGGAGAACTGTCACTGCACTCCAACTGCTGAATAACATCAGGTGATCACTTTTTCCTGTGATTACTCATGTGAGTGTTGACTCCACTCTAACGGGAAAGTGAATGTTTTTTAACCTGTTTCAGAGAAAAGAAAATCGATTTCAATGAAGGACTGGCAACATCAACGAGAGTTCTCAAAGATATTGGCTTTTTTTATCAGCGGCGCGATCCTTCACGTTATGTAACCGAACGACCTGAGATTGTCCTCAAACGGATTAGATTTCTGAAGATAATGAAATATCTCTTCAGATATATTGAATAAGGCAGAACGCATCAATCTTGATGAGACTTGGACTTATCATCGAGGAACAGGGAAACATAAGGAGTGGGGGAACGATAATCCACAGAGCTGCAGCATGAAAACTGCAACCACAGGCGGAACGATTTATCATTTGTCATCCTGGTGGAAAAGATGGTTTTGTACCAGGAGCATCTCTCTTCGTCCGTTCCAAAACTAATCCTGAGGCCAGCGATGATTATCACAATGATATGAATGCAGAAAGATTCAAAGAGTGGTTTATGAACCAGCTGCTGCCGAATATTCCAGAAAATTCCGTTATCGTTATGGACAATGCAGAATATCACTCTGTCCTCGTAAGTATCATTGCATCCTAACTTTGCTTCCTTTGAATCTAAAGTACCTAAACGTTGATTATCTTAATAATTAGTTATTACGTCGAAATGCAGCCAACAACTTATTGGAGAAAGGAAGAATTGCAAATGTGGTTAACCGAACAGGGGATTATTTGGGATGGCTCCATGGGGAAGAAGGAATTGGTCGCTCTGTGTAAAGCTCAGCCACGTCGTGTTAAAAACGAGGTGGATGAAATTGTCGCGAAAACTACAACACATGAAATTGTTCGCTTGCCACCTTACCACGCAATCTATAACCCCATTGAGCTAGTATGGGATATTGTCAAACGAAATTTCGATGCCAACATTGGTCCAATGCATGACTATTCGCTGCCAACGACGGAGGACGTTTGGAAGAAAGCTCTAGAATCGGTTGACGCAAAAACTTGGCGTAAATACTCTGGACATACCGAACGAATCATTCAACACCATCATCAGAGGGACGTTGTCAACCATGGTGAAGAAGGACTTGGTTTTGCGTTTGAGAAGATGACTCCACAGCCCTCTGTAGTCCATCGATCATTCTCTGATATGATATAATGCATAAGTATGTAATCAATTAACTGAAGGGAAAGCTAGTTGATGCTATAAATTTACTAATACCCCTGATCTGGTTTTTCGAAGGATTTGAATCCACCAGATTCAGGTGTCCCTCTGGAAACTTCACAGGAAAGTGATAATTGCTACACATCTATGGATATTTCCGACGACGAGGTAGCGACTGCTGTTGGCAATATTCCTGAAGTAAGGGAATTCAAAAATTCCGCGGGAAATTTCCCATTCTTTTCCATAATTATTCAGGAGAGAGTATGAAGTACGATGGACACGGCAATGAGGTGGTTTGAGATCGGACTTTTCAAATGATTCCGTTGAAAAGCTGAGGAAATTTCACATAAAAAATAAGTGTCCAAATTTTTTTCCCCTCAGGTTGTTGGAATATTTACTTTCGTGGTCTAATTTTGAAGGGATTGCTTTTTCCAAAAACGACAAAATTCTCTTTTTTGGCCACCTCTCCGGTTCTGTTGATCGTAGCAGCCTACGGCTGATCTCAAAGGAACGTGAGCGCTTTTCTAATCGATTTATGTACTTCAAATGTTTTTTTGATCAATTGTTCAAATATTTATGGGCCATTTCTGAAAATCAGTTTTTGCCCTATAACTACTCGAAAACTTGGTATCTAAAGAGAGAAAACTTCATAAATCGATGGGAAATGAGCTCACCTTCCATTTCCGATCAGCTCTAGGTCACTACGATCAATAAAACCAGAGATATTCCCGAGAAACGGCAACTTTTCCGAAACAGAAGGCTTTCATCTTCAAATCTTGCGCGAATAATGAAATTATTAAAAAATTCCGAGAAATAACTTTCAATATATTGTCGATTTCGAAACAAAGAGGCGTAAGGCCTGTCTATGAGCATAGCTCCTCATTTTTCCAACGGAATCATCAGGAAAAATTCATTTCATTCATTCAATTTTATATAAAATACCAAAATCAACTCATGTACATTTTCCCCTTTGTGTCCACTTCACCTCACATTCCCCTAATCTCCATTTCACGACCTGTGATACAGTTTTACGAAGAGAACAAAGCCCTTGGCGAAGATTTAGAAATGACGCAAGAGTCTTTTCCAAATGGTTCTCGAGCCTCCCCGTCATTCGTCATGCAGCCACCACAGTCTTCTTCAAGTTACTTTACAACATGTCCTCCATTTGTTAATCAGCCCACACAGTCCTCTCCGAGCTATCCCCCAGCTTTTGCTCCATCTGGTAGTCAACCCCGGCAGTCTTCTCCAAGTGTTTCTGGAGCCTTCTCTTCGTTTGGTAATCAGTCTGCGCGATGCTCTTCATCCTCACCACACAGGTCTTCAGCCTGTCCTCCACGAAGTTCAAAACCTTCGCACTGCTCTCCATCTTCTTCAAACTGTTTTCCAAGTGATCTCCCCTTCAAGGTTCAGGTAATATCAGTCTTTGATTGTTTACTTACAATCATGAAATTGAAAAACTTGTTCACAGGAATAGCTGCAGAAGGATGATGATCCATCAATTACAACGTTCGATGAGGTTGTCAAAGTGGAAGATCTCAAGACACTAATGACACCGGCCTGGCTCAACGATGCTGTATCAATTTTTATCTAGATCTCATAGCAAAGAGAAGTGAACATCAGTGTACACTCCAACAACAAGTGTATGCCTTCAACGCTCACTTCTTTTCAGAACTATTGAAGAGCTATGACAAGGCTGAACGGTGGACGAAACACGTTGACATTTTTTCTAAGAAGCTGCTGCTCATTCCCGTGCACGGGCTCGATCATTGGTCGTTATGTGTTGTGTTCCGGGAAACGGAAACCATTTCGTATTACGACAGCATGGGAGGACAGAACCATTCTTGCCTGCTTGTAAGTACGTCAACGCTAAACATATTTTTGTATAAGAATCGAATCCACAAATGATGTTTTTTCTCTTTCTTAGACAATTCTGCAATATTTGGAAACGGAATTCGCTGTGAAAAAATCTGGTTTGTTCCCCGCTACTTTATGGACCACTGAACACGCTAGAGTAAGGCATTATTACTATTCATTAATAATCGGATTCATTTCCATGTTAATAATAATTAGTTTAAATACCATAGAAAATTGGGAGATGTTTCTTCGAAATAATACTCAATCATTGTCAATTCGCAAAGTTTCGCATTTGATTTAAACTTCTGTGTTTAACTTTCTTTTTCTTATAATCCAAAAGGCTAATGAAGCTTCAAATTTAGACGAAACGTCGGGAATTGACAATGCTTTAGTATTGTTCTTTGAACAAAATTTCCCACTTTCCCATGATATTTGAACGAATTACTATTCATGTTCGACGATATTAATTCTTTTCATTGTTAATGATAAATTATCATTAATCGTAGAACATCCTTCAGCAAAGGAATTTCTGGGATTGTGGAGCATTTGTCTGCACGTATGCAGATTGTCTTGCAAGGGATACTCCATTGGATTTTTCTCAAGACATGGGACGAATCAGAGTGGTAATCATGGAGCATATTGTTTCATCTCATCTCCAACCTGGATTTAACTTCTACGGGAAAATCCGAAAAAATCAGAAAACGTGAAAAAAGAGGAGGAAAGGGCTCCAAGAGTCACAGCAGTGCGAGAAGTCCAGAGTAATATTCGACATGCCTACTTCATCAATCGGCCACAATTCATCAAGGAGATAAGCGCTTCCCTCGAGATAGAGCGAACGCCCAGTGCACTGCCATTGCCACTTACTTCGTCGCGACTGGATCGACCAGGAACGTCAGAGTGTTCACGCGAGAGCTGCTGGATAGCATTATCATTGAAGGTGATAAATATTATGCAGAGTGTAAGCGGCGTAATCGAACAGATGCACTTCACCTGAGTACAGAGGATCTCTTTACGAATGTCCTGGGAGTTCCTGTCATCCTCTCCATTGAACACCGTTATGATGGTGCACTGGCTGTCCTTCATAAAGAACGGATAAACACTCTGGACGAATAACATCGTGGAATTAACTAAATGTGAAGGAACAGCGCCATGCTCGGGGGGGCTTTTTGTTTATTGCCTCTTCCAAAACAGTTGGATTTGTAATCCGTTCATCCCCACGAGATATCAAGAAACACAACTTATTCCTGTTTAACTCTCATTGCGTCAATCTAAACATTCGATACCCAAAGACTGAGCATCAGGGGACAGCACGACTGTTCCGATGTCTCAATGTAAAGGCATTGGGTGAGCTGCTTCTTGGTGGCCTTCGACACTTTAGCTACTGGCAACTGTATCGAGTAAACGTAGAAAAGGTAAGAAATAAGCCATTCATTCATGAAAAAATAGAATACCTGATCGCATATCATATTCATTCCCTGTTTTCTCTTCTAGAGTTAAGATTCTTCTAGCACAAAGACAAAAAGAACTTGGAATGAGTTACGATCTTCAACATAAGAACGTTTCGCTGTGCTGAAACTCCTCTATCCAACGCGATGACCTCAGCACATGCTGTCTTGGCAGCAGGAGGGTGACTTTTCTTTCAGTAACAATCAAAATAGGGAAAAGTGGGCTATGATGGACACTCCAGCTGAATGGTTCGAGACTGAATTTTTTTAATGATTAGGTTGAAAAGCTGAGGGCATTTTAGACAGGAAAGATGTGTCAAAAATATTTTCTGTCAATTTAGCGAAAATTTTTTGTCTTGGTCAAGTTTTGAAAGGATTTTCTTCGGGAAAATCGAAAAATTGACTTTTTCGGCAATATCCCTGGTTCTGTTGATCGTAGCGACCTGGGGCTGATGTGAAATGAAAGGTGAGCTCATTTTCCATTACTTTGGGTGGTTCAATATTTTTTAAAATCAATTTTCCCAATATTTTCACGTCATTTTTACTGAAAATTAGTTCTAGCTGTATAAAAAATTTATATTTCTCTTTCTGAACCTTATAAATCGATGGGAAAAGAGCTCATCTTTAATTTGAAATCAATCCCACGTTGCTGCGATCAATAGAAGCAGAGACGTTCTCGAAAACGTGGAATTTTGTAAGAAAACTTTGAAATGTTGTGCAAAAAGAACAAATTTTGGAAAAATTCTAGAAAGTAACTTCTAACATAGGATTTTCATGGAGAAGTCTACCATATTCCCGATGGAAACATCAGCAAAAACCTATCGCTAATAGTTCTATGAATTTCGAGTATTTTGGTAGCATGAAACACCAAAATCAACCCAAGTCCGGCACCCCTTCTGGCCATTTTATCCCTCTTTCCCCTACGTAAAGTAAGAATCTCTAATCAGAGGGGGGAAACTCGATTGATTTCATTTCTATCTTCTCTTATAATTTTTGAAATGTCTCAGAACATTGGTTCTTACAGGACGTGACCATGTACATATTTAGAAACAAGAGTTGCTGAGGTGCTACTTCTTTATCGAGTGAAGGGATTAAAGGTAATCATTACGATTCAATGTTTTTTTTTACAGACTCATTTATTCCTGTTAAATGTTCATTATTTTCAGGGGAAAAATTACCCATGATAAATCATTCTCATGAGAAACGGCAGTCTCAGTTTTAAGGAAAGCTCTTCGCAAGATAAAAGAAAACAGCACGTGACCATGGCCTCTCAGACATCAATCATCAATCAGCTTTTCTAGATATGAGGGAATGGAGAGTAGAATGGAGAGTAAAATTAAACTTTTAAAAATGGAACTTCTATAACGATAGGTTTGAACAAGCCAGGAAATCTGAGATGGAAAAAATGTATTAATGTTGATTTTTCTTCATAAATTTAATTCTTCAATTAAGATTGGAAGGAGTCACTCTTTATGAAATACATACTTGTTTCTTTTGAGAGATATCTTCAGTTCTATTGGTCGTACTGACTACGGACTGATTTGAAATCAAAATTGAGTTAATTTTCCATCGATATAAATCAATAGAAAATGAGCTCATCTTCCAGTTGAGGCTAACCTCTTTGGGACTAATAGAACAGGGGAAAAATGCCAGCTTTAGTTAATTGTCTACATATTATTATTTTTCTCTGTTTTTGCATTGTTGCTCTCATTGTAGCTCGGCTTGGAGTCTTCCATGCTCTTACAATTTCTTTACTACTTTCTTTCTCTGCTTGCATCTTTCCTTCTTCTGATTTTCTGTAAAAAATATTTTTCTTCTCTTTACATCTTATTAGTGAAAACTATGTCTACGCATGCGTTGTGCTTGTTGTATTCATGCATTCATAAAAGCGTGCAGCAATCTTGATCCTATAAGAGTAATAGGTTATAATAATAATGAACCTTCACCAAAATTAGGATAATGTATGTATGCTTTTTTTTATTAGCAACAATGGAATATAATGATTAGTGCTTGATTATTATAACTTGATTAAATGTTTCTTATATAATACGTTGGGTAATCTTCTGACAAATATATTATGAATAGAGATAAGTACTTTTGTGTTGACCTTTATATATATGTATATATAAAAAAAAATCGCCGAATATATATGTTAATTGATAATTTTTCTGATATTTTTGTCTAAATACAAAAAAAAATACTCGTATCCCGTATAGAATATTTTGAGGTAGGAAAAGGGAAAATTGCTCATTGATAATTAAAATAATTGATTAAAGAAACTATCGAGTTTTTTATGATCCAAACAAACAAAAAAAAATATATCTTTATAATTTGTGCATTAGCATTATCGTGAGAAAAAAAATAAAAAACTTTAATTCTATGTATTTATGATTATTCATTATAGTGTGGTTGATTAATGAATGAATTTCTTCTAAGTACTTAACTAAGGTTTTTGGGGACTCTACGATTCATCAATTTCATAGTATTTAGAGACTCCAGACCCCATTATGTCTAGTATCTAACGTGAAATAGCTGATTTATGAATTTAATAATATAAACGTGGTATCTATGTGAATGCATGTATTTGTTATAATAGTGTATTTAACTAATTGATCTAATGTTCGTTCATGAAAAAAAAAAAATTCTCAGAAATTGGAAAACCATAATCATAGAATACACGTATGCGTAAAAATAGTGCATCTATGGAGATAGTCGTTGATAATGTTGTTAAAAAAAAATATAGCATAATTAATGAAATAATAAAATGAATAATATGATAATGTCTTTTAACATATTCTGACTTATTCTAACTTAATTCTAAAACCATAAAAGACTCCGCGGCTCGTCCTTTCCGCAGTATTTATCGACTCCAAACCCCTTTTTAGTGTATATCTGTTGTAGTGCACATTGTTGATTAAAGTCTGAAAATTGTTTTACATAAATTTCGGTTTTCCTTCGATTTTCTTTCATGAACTTTTAGTATGAATTATTTAATGATGTTATAGAAGAAATTCGTTCCTTAATATTGATTATCCTAAAAGTTATTGATTTTTGAATTTTGCCATGTGTTTAGTATATCTACATATATGTGAATAAATTTGAATATTGAATAACTTTGTTGCTATTGGTTTTTTCATTTCCATTTCTGGAGGTTATATTCTTCTGATGTGATTATCTTTGTATTCTATAGATTTTGATAATTCTTTAAAGAATTTCATAGGGAGGAAAAACAGAAACTGATGTTTCTGTAAAAAAACGTGGCCAAGTACATGTTTCTGAGAATTCCTCTCTTTCAAAAAAAAATGAGATAATTCGGAAGAGCCAAGAATTTGAATTATTCCGCGAAGGTTGACGATGAAGAGAAGAAATAAATACGATTAGATGGGAGATTATTCGGTAGGAAAAATCAGAAACTTGGCCTTTTCGATTTTCATCAATGATTTTAATTCGAAATCGGATGCGAAAAGGCCAAGTTTCTGATTTTTCCTACCGAATAATCTCCCATCTAATCGTATTTATTTCTTCTCTTCATCGTCAACCTTCGCGGAATAATTCAAATTCTTGGCTCTTCCGAATTATCTCATTTTTTTTTGAAAGAGAGGAATTCTCAGAAACATGTACTTGGCCACGTTTTTTTACAGAAACATCAGTTTCTGTTTTTCCTCCCAGATTTCATGATTTTTTTAAAATTTTTTGGAATCTATCTTCAATAAATTGCTGAAAGTCGATAATTACTTACCAACGAATGGTAATTTTCTTTATCGACTTTCAGTTTTTACTCCGATTTTATCGATAGACTGACTGTCAACGTGAATGACAGTAATGCCAACCCTCTAAAAAAAATCTGGCCAAATCATTGAGATAATGAAAACGCCGAAAAAGTGGATTTACGACCGTTGCTATGGAGCGTTTTTAATTAAATGTTGCTCATAAAAGAAAACAGAAATCACCATTCGAATGCTCGATGTCGAATTAGGTGATGTAACTAAGGCCATTTTTGTCGTAGGTTGCTTCGTTTATTACTAATTAAATAATGAAGAAAAAAGAGTAGTGGAGGGGGAAGCTCTGTCCGGAATATATCTACGCTCAGCATCGGGCCTCTAACATGTACTTGGCCCGATACGCTAACGCGTATCTTGATAAATTGTTTATAACAAATTATCATAAATATTAACTTTTGTCAAATTTTCTTAGCGTATCGTGTAGCTTGAATTTTTTCATTAATTTTAGTGTTATTTTGGTTTTTTAATATTCATAATTTTTGAAAGTTCAGTAATGATAAGTTTGAATGTATGTGTGTATATATGTTATAAAATTTATATCTCGATTAATTATTAATATTAAGAGTTGATTTTCAGTATACTCCAATATCTCAGTGTCAACTACATTTTACATCCATTTTCATATTTTTACGATTAGTTTTTATGTAAATTGTTTATAGCAAATTATGTTGCAAATGAATTTCCTTGATGGTTTTTGATCTGGAATCGCTGGTCCACATTATTTAACGAATTTTCACATTGAAATCATTTCTTAATCTCGATATTGTTACGTATAAGAATTGACTCGAGATGATTTATTCCGAGAAAAATCCGCAAAATATAATTCACTCCCGATTAATTCCGGTAAAGTTTCTCTACTTTTTGGAATATCAATCGACTTCCGGGGCTAGAGAATCAGAAAATTTCGTTACTCACCGTGTTATTAGCGTCCAGGGCAGGTTGATTCTCTTCTCGTAATCCTCAATGTAGTATAGCCACTGCACGATGTTTGTTCTTTAATGCTTTCTTAATTAATCCGAATTCTTTTGTTCACTTCTATGTCACTGTATTCATTAGCCTTGATTCCACCTTCACTATAAATAAAGAATATGAATTTCCAAAATGGTCACTATTTGATTTAAAATTCTGCCTGCGACTCTATCATGAGATTCTGACGGATAAAGGTGTACATAGACGATTTGATTCTAATTTAATGGTAGAAAGCGAGTATCATGTATTGTTTCTATTTCTATTGTGAGGAGAGAGTGATCAATCGCACCGTTATCTGCGATGTTGACCAAGTAATAGTCTTAGGTTGGAATAGTTTAATTTAGGAATGAGTAGTCAACCGCACCATTAACTGCAGTGTTGAGCAGGTTAAATTTTCAAGGCTCTGAAAAGGAGACAATAATTGATTAATTAAGAGAAACTCGGTTTCCGTAAAATAACTTTAAATTTATTCAAATAATTAATTCAAAACTAGTAGCGCGAGGCTTCGTCAGATCTCAGAATAAAGAGGCAAAATTATTCGTTTCGGTTTAATGCGGTTGCGAGAGAACGATTCACTTGATAATTAATATCGAGATAAATTAAAGTTGATTCGAAAATAAAAACTCTAATAATAAAAAAATTCTAAGTTGTGATTCAATAAAAATATTCTTAGTTCTGATTGACAGAAAAATTCTAAGTAAAATCCGATTGAGTAAAAATATTCTCAGTATTGATTGTGTAAAAATATTCTAAGTCCCGATTCACCAAAAATTTTCTAAGTTCGATCGAACGAAAATATTCTAAGTCCCGATTCACTAAAATTGTACTAAGTCCAAACTGAGTAAAATTATTCTAAGTCCCAAGTGAGTTACCACGACCGCGTCCGGAGGAGGGGGTCTTTACCAGTTGAAGTTGAGCGATGAACTGACTGACTGAGCCTCGCGCATCTAGGTACATCGACAATTCGGCGGCTTGAGCCGGTAGGGTGGGAGTACAATAAGTGGGGATGCGCTGTGAGTTTTTGACGCAACTAGGTGGCTGGTGGTGACTGAGCTGGTGGGGAGCGCCTTTCTTCTACCCTTGTGCTGTAGCTTGTCCATGCGCTGAGGCTTATATATATGTATCTTATGATATAGCGGTTTTACAATAAAGATTATTACATTATAAATACAATTTTGTTGTTTTCTTATATATAACCTTATTTTTGACATATTAATATATTGTTTTTTATGATTTTGAACATTTTTCAAATTGATTTCCCACTCATCGGAAATGACTTCCTTTTTGCATCCTGATGTGTACCTTATAAACGAATTTTGTCAAATCCACTTAGAAGTGGGATAAATTAACGGATTCCTATATTTGAGCTCATTTTCGGTTAAATGAACAAATTTTAGTATCAAAAGTTTTTTATCATTTTTTATAAACATTTGATTGTTAATAAGTTTGTTCATTAACAATATTTGGAATCGTTCTATGATGCATTTGAAAGGCCGTCAAATTTAATGATTCTCAGCGTCGGATTCGTTCCTCTATCTTTTATAGTTTCGGAGTTATTTCTATTTAAAGTTGGATGACCTTGAAAGTGCTAATTGTTAATAACTTGTAAAATAATTGCTTTAAAAATATAAACTTAATTGCGTTTGGAAGAGACTATTTTTATCTATTTTTCAAACTTGGTTCCATCTCCTAAGTTAATAACTTTTGTTGTTATTAAATTGTTAATTAAAGCCTGAAAATTGTTCTACATAAATTTTGATTTTTCTTTGATTTTCTTTCATGAACTTTTAGTATGAATTATTTAATGATTTTACAAATGAAATTCGTTCCTTAATATTGATTATCCTAAAAGTTATTGATTTTTGAATTTTGCCATGTGTTTAGTATATCTATATAGATGTGAATAAATTTGAATATTGAATAACTTTGTTGCTATTGGTTTTTCCATTTCCGTTTCTGGAGGTTATATTCTTCTGATGTGATCATCTTTGTATTCTATAGGTTTTGATAATTCTCTAATGATTTTTCATATAAATTGTTTATAACAAATTATTATAAATATTAACTTTTGTCAAATTTTCTTTGTCAATTTTTTTATCGTGTAGCTTGTATTTTTTCATTAATCTTAGTGTTAATTTGGTTTCTTAATCATCATAATTTTGAAAGATATGAATTTTCGAAAATTCAGAAATAATAAGTTTCAATGTATGTGTGTATATATGTTATAAAATTTATATCTCGGTTAATTATGAACATTAAGAGTTGATTTTCAGTATACTCCAATATCTCCGTGTCAACTACATTTCACATCCATTGTCGTATTTTTACGATTAGTTTTTACATGAATTGTTTATAACAAATTATGTTGCAAATTAAATTTTCGATGGTTTTCCATTTGGAATCGACAGTTTAGATTATTTAACGAATTTTAGCATCGGAATTGTCTCTTAATCTCAATATTCAAGAGAGTTATGATTTTTCAAAAGTTTGACATAGAGTTATGGGAGTCACTGGTGAGGGAAGTTTTGTCCACAGCGTGTGACTACGCGCACCTACTCAGTGAAGGTCGCTGAGCGCCCGCACGGTCAATACTTTTCCGTTGGCCTTTAAACATGAATATTTCTGTTTCTATTGAAGGAATTCCATTGCAAATTGGTATTTAAACATTTTTCATAATACTTTACTTGTTTATGACAGTTTTGTTCATTTTTCATGATTTGTTAATATAGTTTGTTGATGGACTTTTCAGACTTTTTGATGGATTTCGATGAATTTGATTATTTTCTGTTTGACCTTTTTTTTGACTTTGTCTTGTGATTTCGTGTATCATGGACCTCTTTCAGGTCAAATCGGTCCAGACATTGGAATTGTGGGCATTCTCAACTGAATGATCCTTGATACTGTTACGTATTGATCTGCGTGATCATACGTACTTTTCAATAATAATCAAGAATAACTAATAATTCAGTCGGAAAGGCCCACAATTCCAATGTCTGGACCAATTTACCCTGAAAGAGGTCAATAATACATGAAAGTACACTAAAAGTTGAAAGTCAATAAAATCAGAAAGAAAAACATTAAAATTCATTGAAAAGTCCGAAAAGTCCATCAATAAAGTATGTTAACAAATCAAGCAAAACGAACAAAATTGTCAAAAACAAGTAAAATATCATTAAAAATGTTTAAATACCAATTTACAACAAATTTCTGTTAATAGAAACAAAGATATTCATATTTAAAGGCCAACGGAAAAGTATTGACCGTGCCGGCCTTCAGCGACCTTCACTGAGTAGGTGCGCGCAGCCACACGCTGTGGACAAAACTTCCCCCACCAGTGACTCTCATAACTCTATGTCAAACTTTTGAAAAATCATAACTCTTTTGAATATTAAGATCAAGAAACGATTCCGATGCTAAAATTCGTTAAATAATTTGAACTAACGATTCCAGAAGGAGAACAATTGAAAAATCAATTTGCAACATAATTTGTTATAAACAATTTATGTAAAAACTCATTGTAAAAATACGAAAATAGACGTAAAATGTAGTTGACATCGAGATATTGGAGTATACTGAAAATCAACTCTTAATATTCATAATTAACCGAGATATGAATTTTATAACATATACACACACATACATTCAAACTTTTTATTACTGTACTTTCAAAAATTCATATCTTTCAAAGTTACGAAGATTAAGAAACCAAAATAACGTCTAAATTCACGAAAAAATACAAGCTGCACAATGCGCTAAGAAAATTAGGCAAAAGTTAATATTTACCCTAAATTGTTATAAACAATTAATATGAAAAATAATTGGACAAGGACAAAAACCTATAGAATACAAAGATAATCACATCAGAAGAATATAACCTCCAGAAACGGAAATGGAAAAAACAATAGCAACAAAGTTATTCAATATTCAAATTCATTCACATATATATAGATATACTAAACACATGGCAAATATTCAAAAATCAATAACTTTTATAATAATCAATATTAAGGAATAATTTTCATTTGTAAAATCATCAAATAATTCAAACTAAAAGTTCATAAAAGAAAATTTAAGAAAAACCAAAATTTATGCAAAACCATTTTTGGACTTTAATTAACAATTGAATAACAACAAAAGTTATTAACTTAGGAAGATGAAACCAAGTTTGAAAAATAGATAAAAATAGTCTCTTCCAGACGCAATTGAGTTTATATTTTTAAAGTTATTATTTTAAAAGTTATTAACAAATAGCACTTTCAAGGTCATCCGACTTTAAATATAAATAACTCCGAAACTATAAAAGTTAAAGACTTGAATCCGACGCTAAAAATCATTAAATTCAATGGCCTTTCAGATGCACTATAGCACGATTCCAGATATCGTTAACTAACAAAGTTATTAACAATCAATTGTTTATAAAAAAATAATTTACAACTTTTGGTACTAAAATTTGTTCATTAAGCCAAAAATAAGCTCAAATATGGAAAGTCGTCAATTTATCCCACTTCCAAGTGGATTTGACAAAATCTGTTTATAAGGTACACATCAGGACGTCGAAAGGAAGCCATTTCCGAATAGTGAAAAATCAACTTTGAAATTGTCTAAAATCATGAAAAACAATATATTAATATGTCAAAAATAGGGTTATAATTAAGAAAACATCAAAATTGTATTTTTCATGTAAGAACTTGTATTGTAACACTACTATATACATATATATAAGCCTCAGCGCATGGACAGGCTACACAACAAGGGTAGAGAAAGGCGCTCCCCACTACATCAGCCACCACCAGCCACTAGTTGCGCCAGAGACCAACGGCGCATCCCCACTTATTGTACTCCCACCCTAACGGCTCAAGCCGCCGAATCGTCCATGTACCTAGATGCGCGAGGCTCGTTCAGTCAGTTCATCGCTCAACTTCAACTGGTAAAGACCTCCTCCTCCGGACGCGGTCGCGGTGACTCACTCGGGACTTAGAATAATTTTACTCAGTTTGGACTTAGAATATTTTCAGTGAATCGGGACTTAGAAAATTTTCAGTCGATCGACACTTAGAAAATTTTTATTGAAGTGGAACTTAGAATATTTTTACTCAATCGGAACTTAGAATTTTTCTGTCAATCGGAACTTAGAATATTTTTATTAAATTACAACTTAGAATTTTTTTTTTATTATCGAAGTTTTTTTAAATCCAAATAATTTTCAATTAATCAATTCTGATTTTTATTATCAAGTGAAATATTTTCTCTCGACCGAATTAAACCGAACGAAACAATTTTCCCTCTTTATTCTGAGATCTGACGAAGCCTCGCGTTGATAGAAACAAATCAATTTATTTGAATAAATTTAAAATCATTTGAGTGAAACCGAGTTTTTTTTTATTAATCAATTATTTCTTCCTTTTCAGAGCCTTAAAAATTTAACCTGGTCAACACCGCAGATAACGGTGCGGTTGACTACTCTTTCCTCCCTCAACCTATTCGGCCTTAAACATTACCTGGTCAACACCGCAGATAACGGTGCGGTTGACTATTCTATAAAAACCTGGTCAACACCGCAGATAACGGTGCGGTTGACTACTCTTTCCTCCCTCAACCTATTCGGCCTTAAATATTACCTGGTCAACACCGCAGATAACGGTGCGGTTGACCATTCTATAAAAACCCGATCAACACCGCAGATAACGGTGCGGTTGATCACTCTATCCTTTCAATAAAAATAGAAAAATACATAAAACTCGCTTTCTATCATTAAATCATAATCAAATCGTCTATGTACACCTTTATCCGTCAGAATCTCATAGTAGAGTCGAAGGCAGAATTTTAAATCAAACAGTGATAATTTTGTGAATCCATATTATTCTTTATTATAGTGAAGGTGAAATCAAGGCAAATAAATACAGTGACAGAAAAATCCCCAAAATATAATTCAATCCCGATTAATTCCCATTTACGTCAAAGTTTCTCTACTTTTTGGAATATCAATCGACTTCCGGGGCTAGAGAGTCAGAAAATTTCGTTACTTACCGTGTTACTGATGTCCAGAGCACGTTGGGCTTCCTCTCGCAAGCTTTACGTAGATAGTCACTGCACGATAATTGTTCTTTACTGTTTTCTTAATTAGTTCGAATTCTTTTGTTCACTTTTCTGTCACTGTATTTATTTGCCTTGATTTCACCTTCACTATAATAAAGAATAATATGGATTCACAAAATTATCACTGTTTGATTTAAAATTCTGCCTTCGACTCTACTATGAGATTCTGACGGATAAAGGTGTACATAGACGATTTGATTATGATTTAATGATAGAAAGCGAGTTTTATGTATTTTTCTATTTTTATTGAAAGGATAGAGTGATCAACCGCACCGTTATCTGCGGTGTTGATCGGGTTTTTATAGAATGGTCAACCGCACCGTTATCTGCGGTGTTGACCAGGTAATATTTAAGGCCGAATAGGTTGAGGGAGGAAAGAGTAGTCAACCGCACCGTTATCTGCGGTGTTGACCAGGTTTTTATAGAATAGTCAACCGCACCGTTATCTGCGGTGTTGACCAGGTAATGTTTAAGGCCGAATAGGTTGAGGGAGGAAAGAGTAGTCAACCGCACCGTTATCTGCGGTGTTGACCAGGTTAAATTTTTAAGGCTCTGAAAAGGAAGAAATAATTGATTAATAAAAAAAAACTCGGTTTCACTCAAATGATTTTAAATTTATTCAAATAAATTGATTTGTTTCTATCAACGCGAGGCTTCGTCAGATCTCAGAATAAAGAGGGAAAATTGTTTCGTTCGGTTTAATTCGGTCGAGAGAAAATATTTCACTTGATAATAAAAATCAGAATTGATTAATTGAAAATTATTTGGATTTAAAAAAACTTCGATAATAAAAAAAAAATTCTAAGTTGTAATTTAATAAAAATATTCTAAGTTCCGATTGACAGAAAAATTCTAAGTTCCGATTGAGTAAAAATATTCTAAGTTCCACTTCAATAAAAATTTTCTAAGTGTCGATCGACTGAAAATTTTCTAAGTCCCGATTCACTGAAAATATTCTAAGTCCAAACTGAGTAAAATTATTCTAAGTCCCGAGTGAGTCACCGCGACCGCGTCCGGAGGAGGAGGTCTTTACCAGTTGAAGTTGAGCGATGAACTGACTGAACGAGCCTCGCGCATCTAGGTACATGGACGATTCGGCGGCTTGAGCCGTTAGGGTGGGAGTACAATAAGTGGGGATGCGCCGTTGGTCTCTGGCGCAACTAGTGGCTGGTGGTGGCTGATGTAGTGGGGAGCGCCTTTCTCTACCCTTGTTGTGTAGCCTGTCCATGCGCTGAGGCTTATATATATGTATATAGTAGTGTTACAATACAAGTTCTTACATGAAAAATACAATTTTGATGTTTTCTTAATTATAACCCTATTTTTGACATATTAATATATTGTTTTTCATGATTTTAGACAATTTCAAAGTTGATTTTTCACTATTCGGAAATGGCTTCCTTTCGACGTCCTGATGTGTACCTTATAAACAGATTTTGTCAAATCCACTTGGAAGTGGGATAAATTGACGACTTTCCATATTTGAGCTTATTTTTGGCTTAATGAACAAATTTTAGTACCAAAAGTTGTAAATTATTTTTTTATAAACAATTGATTGTTAATAACTTTGTTAGTTAACGATATCTGGAATCGTGCTATAGTGCATCTGAAAGGCCATTGAATTTAATGATTTTTAGCGTCGGATTCAAGTCTTTAACTTTTATAGTTTCGGAGTTATTTATATTTAAAGTCGGATGACCTTGAAAGTGCTATTTGTTAATAACTTTTAAAATAATAACTTTAAAAATATAAACTCAATTGCGTCTGGAAGAGACTATTTTTATCTATTTTTCAAACTTGGTTTCATCTTCCTAAGTTAATAACTTTTGTTGTTATTCAATTGTTAATTAAAGTCCAAAAATGGTTTTGCATAAATTTTGGTTTTTCTTAAATTTTCTTTTATGAACTTTTAGTTTGAATTATTTGATGATTTTACAAATGAAAATTATTCCTTAATATTGATTATTATAAAAGTTATTGATTTTTGAATATTTGCCATGTGTTTAGTATATCTATATATATGTGAATGAATTTGAATATTGAATAACTTTGTTGCTATTGTTTTTTCCATTTCCGTTTCTGGAGGTTATATTCTTCTGATGTGATTATCTTTGTATTCTATAGGTTTTTGTCCTTGTCCAATTATTTTTCATATTAATTGTTTATAACAATTTAGGGTAAATATTAACTTTTGCCTAATTTTCTTAGCGCATTGTGCAGCTTGTATTTTTTCGTGAATTTAGACGTTATTTTGGTTTCTTAATCTTCGTAACTTTGAAAGATATGAATTTTTGAAAGTACAGTAATAAAAAGTTTGAATGTATGTGTGTGTATATGTTATAAAATTCATATCTCGGTTAATTATGAATATTAAGAGTTGATTTTCAGTATACTCCAATATCTCGATGTCAACTACATTTTACGTCTATTTTCGTATTTTTACAATGAGTTTTTACATAAATTGTTTATAACAAATTATGTTGCAAATTGATTTTTCAATTGTTCTCCTTCTGGAATCGTTAGTTCAAATTATTTAACGAATTTTAGCATCGGAATCGTTTCTTGATCTTAATATTCAAAAGAGTTATGATTTTTCAAAAGTTTGACATAGAGTTATGAGAGTCACTGGTGGGGGAAGTTTTGTCCACAGCGTGTGGCTGCGCGCACCTACTCAGTGAAGGTCGCTGAAGGCCGGCACGGTCAATACTTTTCCGTTGGCCTTTAAATATGAATATCTTTGTTTCTATTAACAGAAATTTGTTGTAAATTGGTATTTAAACATTTTTAATGATATTTTACTTGTTTTTGACAATTTTGTTCGTTTTGCTTGATTTGTTAACATACTTTATTGATGGACTTTTCGGACTTTTCAATGAATTTTAATGTTTTTCTTTCTGATTTTATTGACTTTCAACTTTTAGTGTACTTTCATGTATTATTGACCTCTTTCAGGGTAAATTGGTCCAGACATTGGAATTGTGGGCCTTTCCGACTGAATTATTAGTTATTCTTGATTATTATTGAAAAGTACGTATGATCACGCAGATCAATACGTAACATCTCCATAGTGGGGGAAGTTGCTTTTATCTGTTGTCGATAATAGCAACTTGTTTAAACTCTTAATATAAATCCAATAGTATTCTTATAAAACAATGATAATAATAACAATATATAAATGAAAAAAAAAAAAATTCTTGGCGTAATCTGCCTTTTCCGTATGATCGATATTGTTTGTTTGTTTGTATTCGTGCTTATGACTATGATTAATTACTAATTTTTGTCCTCCGCTATGTCACAAATGTAATGGGAATCTCATTCTTATCTATCATTATCCTTATAACAAAGTTAGTACGCTCGCGAATTTTTGCGAACGTAACAATACTTAATTATTGTTGAAAAATACGTATAATCGCGCAGATCAATACGTAACAAGATTAAAATAGAGAAAAAAATTCCCGGGCTTGCACGGAATTTGAAATAATTCTACTTCAAATATTTGCGGCATAGTTTCCTCAAACTGCTCATCCATTGCATTGTTTCTTCATTGAGCGTCGGTATACCAGTAAGCTACTCATAGATAGATTTGAGCAGGAGGATAATTCTCATTGGTTCCGTGCTCATACGGGAACTTGAAAAATCTCAGTTTTCATCTCTGTCACTCAGGTATTGTTATCTGCTGATGCATTTCGTCATTCCTCTCTCGGACGTTGATATTGCAGTAAATTCGCATTCCTTCATGGAAAGATTGAAGTACATGGAAGGAAGACAATTTAAAGCTTTCCGGGCTCACACAGTCAGTCCGTTCATCGCTCAACTTCAACTGGTAAAGACCTCCTCCTCGGAGAGGAGAGAATACGGAATTTAAATAATTATTATGAAACAATGTGATAAAAGTTGATGAGTTTTATTGCTTAAGCATCAATAACTTCGCTAGATTATCTGTAATTTATTTCCCTGTAGTGAAGCTCTTCACAAAAATATTTAAAATGTTCCAACATGTTCATGTGATTAGATTCGTTTTTATTTACCGTTTCTAGCTGAAAAGCAATCACGGTTCGATCTGTCTCGCTGGATCATTTCCCTCGAATTCTCGCGAGTGGGGCAAAATGAATCTATGATACAAAATGAACCAGAACTTTCTTGAAAGTCAGAGCTGCGAGAAAGAAAACTCTTGATAACACAGATGAGTTGGAGCATCTCATTCTTTTTCATGAAGACCGTCACTTTGGTAGAAAAATCCCAGTTAATTTCCATTTTCTTCTGCAATGTCTGAAAATCTATGTATATTCACAATAGGAGTATCTGCCGAAGTAACAGAGGCTCTCGAGTGGTTGAAGAAACATCAGGCACCATTTGAAAATGTAAAACTGAAATGGGGAGTTACGAGTGACTATCGCAGAAATTGGCTGCTCGCTAATCCATCACCACTTGTAGATGTAGTACTTCGAAAATATCCACAACTTGAACTGCCAAATGCAGGACCATTGATTCACATGGATTTTGTCAATCTAAAGTTGACGGATTTTGTTCCAACAGAAGAAGAATGGAGAAAATTTCTTAACGTAATTGAGAAACAACACAAAATAACTAAGAAGGATAAAGTCGGTGAAGATCTAATCAAAAGGATTCAGAACAGTAACACTACAAAAGGTTCATCATTATTTGCATGAATAACTTGATATCAAAATATAGCTGAGAATAATAATCAGAATCTGTAATAAATTTCACATATTTCAAAATTAAAAAACCAATGATTCATTCCGATTCATCCAAGTCTCGGGGATTCATGTGTTCATTATAAGAGGGTGAGGCCAAAGCTCTCTCACTCCATTTCTCCAAAAATTCGATAAAAAAAGCTGTTCTTCGTACACTTGATACTTGAAAATATTTGTATTTCTGAATGGAAACCCAAATCGTTCCTTAGAGTTACCCTCGTAACGAGACACAATCACTGAACATACTCATGTAACATATTTTTTTTGCATGCAGTATTTACAATTATCATTCTAATAAAATTCACTTATCTGAAATGAATTTATTGTGTTGTTACGTATAAGAATTGACTCGAGATGATTTATTCCGAGAAAAATCCCCAAAATATAATTCAATCCCGATTAATTCCCATTTACGTTAAAGTTTCTCTACTTTTTGGAATATCAATCGACTTCCGGGGCTAGAGAGTCAGAAAATTTCGTTACTTACCGTGTTACTGATGTCCAGAGCACGTTGGGCTTCCTCTCGCAAGCTTTACGTAGATAGTCACTGCACGATAATTGTTCTTTACTGTTTTCTTAATTAGTTCGAATTCTTTTGTTCACTTTTCTGTCACTGTATTTATTTGCCTTGATTTCACCTTCACTATAATAAAGAATAATATGGATTCACAAAATTATCACTGTTTGATTTAAAATTCTGCCTTCGACTCTATTATGAGATTCTGACGGATAAAGGTGTACATAGACGATTTGATTATGATTTAATGATAGAAAGCGAGTTTTATGTATTTTTCTATTTTTATTGAAAGGATAGAGTGATCAACCGCACCGTTATCTGCGGTGTTGATCGGGTTTTTATAGAATGGTCAACCGCACCGTTATCTGCGGTGGTGACCAGGTAATATTTAAGGCCGAATAGGTTGAGGGAGGAAAGAGTAGTCAACCGCACCGTTATCTGCGGTGTTGACCAGGTTTTTATAGAATAGTCAACCGCACCGTTATCTGCGGTGTTGACCAGGTAATGTTTAAGGCCGAATAGGTTGAGGGAGGAAAGAGTAGTCAACCGCACCGTTATCTGCGGTGTTGACCAGGTTAAATTTTTAAGGCTCTGAAAAGGAAGAAATAATTGATTAATAAAAAAAAACTCGGTTTCACTCAAATGATTTTAAATTTATTCAAATAAATTGATTTGTTTCTATCAACGCGAGGCTTCGTCAGATCTCAGAATAAAGAGGGAAAATTGTTTCGTTCGGTTTAATTCGGTCGAGAGAAAATATTTCACTTGATAATAAAAATCAGAATTGATTAATTGAAAATTATTTGGATTTAAAAAAACTTCGATAATAAAAGAAATTCTAAGTTGTAATTTAATAAAAATATTCTAAGTTCCGATTGACAGAAAAATTCTAAGTTCCGATTGAGTAAAAATATTCTAAGTTCCACTTCAATAAAAATTTTCTAAGTGTCGATCGACTGAAAATTTTCTAAGTCCCGATTCACTGAAAATATTCTAAGTCCAAACTGAGTAAAATTATTCTAAGTCCCGAGTGAGTCACCGCGACCGCGTCCGGAGGAGGAGGTCTTTACCAGTTGAAGTTGAGCGATGAACTGACTGAACGAGCCTCGCGCATCTAGGTACATGGACAATTCGGCGGCTTGAGCCGTTAGGGTGGGAGTACAATAAGTGGGGATGCGCCGTTGATCTCTGGCGCAACTGGTGGCTGGTGGTGGCTGATGTAGTGGGGAGCGCCTTTCTCTACCCTTGTGGTGTAGCCTGTCCATGCGCTGAGGCTTATATATGTATCTTATGATATAGTAGTTTTACAATAAAGATTATTAGATTAAAAATACAATATTGTTGTTTTCTTATTTTTAGCCTGATTTTTGACATGATAATATATTGTTTTTAATGATTCTAAACAATTTCAAAGTTGATTTTTCACTCTTCGGAAATGGCTTCCTTTTTACGTCCTGATGTGTACCTTATAAACCGATTTTGTCAAATCCCCTTGGAAGTGGGACAAATTGACAATTTTCTATATTTGAACTTGTTTTTGGCTAAATGAACGAATTTTAGTATCAAAAGTTGTAAATTATTTTTTTATAAACAATTGATTGTTAATAACTTTGTTAGTTAACAATATCTGGAATCGTGCTATAGTGCATCTGAAAGGCCATTGAATTTAATGATTTTTAGCGTCGGATTCAAGTCTTTAACTTTTATAGTTTCAGAGTTATTTATATTTAAAGTCGGATGACCTTGAAAGTGCTATTTGTTAATAACTCTTAAAATAATAACTTTAAAAATATAAACTCAATTGCGTCTGGAAGAGACTATTTTTATCTATTTTTCAAACTTGGTTTCATCTTCCTAATTTAATAACTTTTGTTGTTATTCAATTGTTAATTTAAGTCCAAAAATGGTTTTGCATAAATTTTGGTTTTTCTTAAATTTTCTTTTATGAACTTTTAGTTTGAATTATTTGATGATTTTACAAATGAAAATTATTCCTTAATATTGATTATTATAAAAGTTATTGATTTTTGAATATTTGCCATGTATTTTGTATATCTATATATATGTGAATAAATTTAAATGTTGAATAACTTTGTTGCTATTGGTTTTATCGTTTTCATTTCTGGAGGTTATATTCTTCTGATGTGATTATCTTTGCATTCTATAGGTTTTAATAATTCTCTAATGATTTTTCATGTAAATTGTTTATAACAAATTATTGTAAATATTAACTTCTGTCAAATTTTCTTAGCGCATTGTGTAGCTTGTATTTTTTCATTAATTTTAGTACTAGTTTGGTTTCTTAATCATCATAATTTTGGAAGCTATGAATTTTTGAAAGTTCAGAAATAAAAAGTTTGAATGTATGTGTGTGTATATGTTATAAAATTCATATCTCGGTTAATTATGAATATTAAGAAGTGAGTTTCAGTATACTCCAATATCTCGATGTCAACTACATTTTACGTCTATTTTCGTATTTTTACAATGAGTTTTTACATAAATTGTTTATAACAAATTATGTTGCAAATTGATTTTTTAATTGTTCTCCTTCTGGAATCGTTAGTTCAAATTATTTAACGAATTTTAGCATCGGAATCGTTTCTTGATCTTAATATTCAAAAGAGTTATGATTTTTCAAAGGTTTGACATAGAGTTATGAGAGTCACTGGTGGGGGAAGTTTTGTCCACAGCGTGTGGCTGCGCGCACCTACTCAGTGAAGGTCGCTGAAGGCCGGCACGGTCAATACTTTTCCGTTGGCCTTTAAACATGTATATCTTTGTTTCTATTAACAGAAATTTGTTGTAAATTGGTATTTAAACATTTTTAATGATATTTTACTTGTTTTTGGCAATTTTGTTCGTTTTGCTTGATTTGTTAAGATACTTTATTGATGGACTTTTCAGATTTTTCAATGAATTTTAATGTTTTTCTTTCTGATTTTATTGACTTTCAACTTTTAGTGTACTTTCATGTATTATTGACCTCTTTCAGGGTAAATCGGTCCAGACATTGGAAATTGTGGCCATTTCGACTGAATTATTAGTTATTCTTGATTATTATTGAAAAGTACGTATGATCACGCAGATCAATACGTAACATCTCCATAGTGGGGGAAGTTGCTTTTATCTGTTGTCGATAATAGCAACTTGTTTAAACTCTTAATATAAATCCAATAGTATTCTTATAAAACAATGATAATAATAATAATATATAAATGAAAAAAAAATTCTTGGCGTAATCTGCCTTTTCCGTATGATCGATATTGTTTGTTTGTTTGTATTCGTGCTTATAACTATGATTAATTACTAATTTTTGTCCTCCGCTATGTCACAAATGTAATGTCTGTCTTATTTTTATTTATTAATATCCTTATAATATAATTAGTACGCTCGCGACTTTTCGCGAACGTAACATCTCCATCGTGGGGGAAGTTGCTTTTATCTGTTGTCGATAATAGCAACTTGTTTAAATTAACGTTACTGTTTTTCTCCTTATTCAGCTTTCTCACGATTTTTATCATTCTTCATTTCGCAAAGACTAAATTCTTCATTCTCTTATTCTAATTTTATCTCTTCAAATTTCTGTCAGCTTTCTCACGATTTTTATCATTCTTCTCCATACTCTTATTTCATTCTTATCGCTTAGACTTCCGTTGGAGTTTCTTCTTCGCTTTGCGTATCGCTTTCAGTTGATAAATCTTCGACTTCTTCGTTAATTTCTTCGCTATTTAATTCCAAAGTCTTAGTCATTAAATATTTTTCAAATTTAACCAATGTTCGTTTCATTTTCAAAAGTTTTCTCATTAATTGTTTACATATTATTATTTTTTTCTGTTTTTGCATTCTTGCTCTCATTGCAGCTCGGCTTGGAGTCTTCCATGCTCTTATAGTTTCTTTATTACTTTCTTTCTCTGCTTGCATCTTTCTGTAAAAAATATTTTTTTTTTCTCGTTTTACGTCAAGTAATTCATAACTATGTCTACTCATGCTTTATTCGTGCAGTCATGGAAGCGTGCAACAATCTTGATCCTATAAGAGTAATAGGTTATAATAATAATAAACCTTCACCAAATTAGGATAATGTATGTATGCTTTTTTTTTTTTATTAGCAACAATGGAATATAATGATTAGTGCTTGATTATTATAATTGATTGAATGTTTCTTATATAATACGTTGGGTAATCTTCTGACAAATATATTTTGAATAGAGATAAGTACTTTTGTTTGATTTTCATATATCTGTATATAATAATAGAAAGAAATCGCCGAATATATATTAATTGATAATTTTATGATAATGTTGTGTAAGTACAAAAAAAAATACTCGTATTCCGTGTAGAATATTTTGAGGTAGAAAAAGGGAAAATTGCTCATTGATAATTATAATAATTGATTGAAGTAACTTATCGAGTCTTTTATGATCCAAACAAACAAAAAAAAAGATGTTTATAGTGCGAGAAAACCTTAATTCTATGTACTCATGATTATTCATTATATGATATAGTTGAAATAATGTTTATGTAAATGCGTGTATGTGTAATAATAGTGCATTTAAGTTAATTAACCTAATATTTGTTGATGATGAAAAAAATTCTCGGAAATTTTGAAGCGATTATTCTAGAATGCACGTATGCGTAAAAAATAGTGCATTTATCTAATATTTGTAGGATAATTACAAAATTTAATAATAAAAAAAAATAGAAAAATTTCTGATGCACGTATGCGTAAAAATAGTGCATTTACCTAGTTTTATAATATGATTCAATGAAAGAATTTAGAAAAATTATATTGGTACTTGATGCACGTATGCGTAAAAATAGTGCATCTATGTAAATAGTTGTATAATGTTGTTAAAAAAAAAATATAGCAAAATTAATGAAATAATAAAGTGAATAATATGATAATGTCTTTTAACGTTTTTTTTTGACTTATTCTAACTTAATCCTAAAACTATAGGGGACCCCGCGGCTCGTCGTTTCCGCAGTATTTTGTGACTCCAAACCCCCTAACTTATTTCTCTCTAACAATCGAAAATTTTCGGATACTATAATATAATGTAAAATCTCTCGATGACTTCTTAATTACTAGACACTAATTGAGCAGCTGCAGCTGGTGGTTCTGGGTCTTCATCTTCCTTGAAGTCTTGGTCTTCGTCCGATGAAAATTTACCGTCCTCATCTGCTGATTCTTCAGGGTCTGTGTCACTCAAGCATGCACTCACGAACTCATCGAACAATTCCCCTGGCGATAGGAACTTGTTCTTTTCCTTTGTTTTTTTCCCCTTCTCAAGCCTGAATGCCCATTCGATGTCTTTCAACAGGCAAATCCTGTTGAGTAAACTATCGGCCAGCTCTATCTGTTGCTTTCCAATTTTCCTTGCTTTTCGTTCAATTTTTCTCAATACAACAATCATTCTCCTGCGTTCCAAACTGCTCATGTTCCCAAGGGTCATATTTTTATTTGGAGCCATGACTTAGTACGTTTTTATCCTGTAATATGATTTATTTATTATAACTAAACTTGTGATTATGCAGGAAAGACACAAAAAGAAAAGTCATGCGGCATGCGTAGAGCGCAAATTTTTCTTTAGAAGCATTTTAAATTTGCTATCTGATGTGTTTAAAAATAGTTGTGAGAAGTTCGTCATGCACCGCATTTGTTGTTGTTATTGGTAAGAAATAACATTTCATTAGTATTAACAATATGACTCTTATAATTCTGGGGACTCGTCAATCCTTCACTTCATTTCCTCCATCTCTTAAGCCAATGTTGTTTTTTCCATTTCCGTTTCTCTTCTCGTAGCTTATGGACCTTCCTCTGCAAGTAGCTAGAGAAACTCCACAATACTTGTCCCATCTTCGTTAGTTCCACTTCAACTTCTTCAACAATTTCCTTTTCCTCCTCACTTCTACTATAGCTCGAGGTCGTGGTGGGCGAGGTGACTGAGTCAATTTGTAATTGTCCAGCAAGTTTTAGGTCGAGTGACATTTTCATTATTTGCTCTCTGACTTGGTTAATAGCTTCAGATCCTGGTACGATTTTTGATTTTTCTTTAGAAGACATCTGTGAATTTTGTTGATAGTGTAAATGGGGTGTTTGTAAATTAGCTGGGGTTATTTGCAACTCATGCTTGGCAGGTAGCGTTAATACATTGAAGTTAGCAGCATATCACTTATCCGATTTACTGGTTCATGAGGTGATATACTAAGCGTGTTTTTTTTTCATTGTAGGAATAATTTTAATGCGGAGGCAGCCCTCAGGCAAGCCTTCAACTGTAGTTTCCAGATTGGTTCATCACCGAAAGCTACCTCTATGATTTCAGGAATTGTATTTAGTCGTATTGTATGAATGTTATCTCCAATCATACCTAGGACAGCTTTAATATCCATAGGAAATGAGGCTTCTTCTAATAGAGTAACCATATTATAAACTATTGAAGGTTCTTCATGTTCGGTCTTTTCGCGTAGCAATTTTTCATATTCAGTTAAATTTTTAATGATTTGTTCTCTGATTTCTAAAGGGTAGGTCCTTTTCATGTATATGTGCATGTCAGCGAGAATCAAGTTACGTTCCATGTTAATCAGGGTATTTGCAGGCAATGAGAATTGTTTGAAAGAATTCTATGAAAATAAATATGGAGGTCTGATGTTTAGGGATTTTGCAGGCATCAAGCAATAATTGTAGGTGAGTGTTTCATGCTTTGTTGTGAAACAAGACAATATGTGAGCGTTTTTTTTTCGAAGATTTGATGAGGACTGGCATTTACGTTGTTCATGGGTAGAATGTTGTCGCGACGTCTGGAACAAATTTCAGTGCTGACTTTCGATTTTTTTTTTCTTGAAGTGTATGTATTCTATATTAATTACACTAACAATCAATTATTACATTTCTATATCTCTGTTTTTTTTTTTTTTTTTTTTTTTTTTTTTTTTCACTGATCTAACAATGTTTAAGTGATCTAACAAGTTTTCTGTATAAATACTGATTTTTACGATAGCATTTACAAAGGTTTCTATGTATTAATATATATCGAGATTTTCTTAATGATTTATATTATTAGTAATTACTGAGTTCAATTACGATTGTGACAAGCGGAGTTTTATTTTGTGAATTTTTTGTTACCATTAATTATGGCATTTTCATTATGAAGAGCTCCTCTTTTATGAAGAGAGAGATGAGAGAAGAAGAAAATAAAATTTATAGAATTTTACTATCAATTCCAACTTCTTGAGGATTGATACGGCATGGTAATGCTCTTTAAATTTTCAATTTAGTATCGTATCGATTATGTCATGGTACTGATTGCACATCCGTTAATCGCGTGAAGAGTTACCTTAAATAATTTGAGCTCTCTTAACGCTCATTATCGAGATTCGAGGAATTAAAATGATGAGAGAAATGTTTATAAATTATTTTCTATATGTTCTATAGACTCTACATTATTGTATGTAAATAAATGATTATTGTGTAAATTGTCTTGACCTGTATCATAAGGATCAGGCCTAATTTCTTCCTCATCGCTCGACTCTATTTCAATTCTCATTTTCTCTTTGAATTTGTTAACTTCTGGACTACTATCTTCTTCTAAAATGAATAATTTTTTTATGTCAATAACGTGAATGTTTGCACTATTAATTTCTTCTATTTCTGTTTGAGACGACTCTTCAGGCGAAATGTTACGAGATAATGCATCAGCGTTTGCGTTTACCAACCCTGGCTTATACACTACCCTATAGTCAAAATCCTGCATATTTAATCTCCATCTAACTACTCTTGAATTTGGAGAAGAAATCGAATTGAGCCATGTTAATGGTCTATGATCTGTGACTAAGGTGAATTTTCTCCCGTATATGTACGGACGAAAATATTGAACTGAATATATGATAGCTAACATCTCTTTCTCGATAGTCGAGTAATTTGTTTCAGCTTTATTTAATACTCTAGATATGTAAGCGATAGGGAGATCCTTACCAATGTCACCTTGACTGAGGATTCCTGCTATGCCGACATTACTTGCGTCTGTGGTTATTATGAACTCTTTAGTGAAATCTGGGTACTGTAAGATGGGAGATTTGCACAAAATATCCCTCAACTCAGTAAAAGCTTGATTTTGATCATCACCCCAATTGAATTTAACGTCTTTATGTAAGAGATTAGTCAGTGGTTTTGCAATTTTTGCATAATTAGGAATGAAACGTCTGTAGTATCCTGTCAGTCCAAGAAATTGTCGAATGTTCTTTTGATTAGTGGGTCTAGGAAAATTTTTAACAGCTTCTAATTTTTTTGGATCAGGTTGAACACCATCAGTTGATATAATATGACCTAAATAATTGATAGATTTACAAAGAAAATGACATTTATCAGGCTCGAGTTGTAATCCTGCTTTTCTAAGTCTTTCTGATAATCTGCTAAATTTTTCTACGTGTTCTTCTAATGTTTCGGAATATAATACTATGTCATCCATGTAAACAAAAATTTCTTTTCCTTGAAGTCCAATTAAAACTTTATCCATCATTCGTTGGAATGTTGGTGGAGCATTCTTAAGCCCAAATGGCATTCTAGTAAATTCATAGTGTTGATACGGAGTTGAAAAAGCTGTTTTGTGAATATCGTCTGGATGAATGGGTATTTGATGAAATCCGCTTGCTAAATCGAAAGTAGAAAAATACTTTGCGTTTCCTAATTGATCTAAAATTTCGCTAATGTTGGGGAGTGGATATGCATCCCCTATAGTTTTTTCGTTTAGGCTTCTGTAGTCTATTACCATTCTCATTCGTTTGTTCCCCTGTGAATCTTCCTTTTTTGGAACAACCCATACAGGTGAGCTGTATGGAGACTCAGAAGGACGTATTATTCCCCTTTCTTCTAATTCTGCACATTGTTTTAAAATTTCGTCTTTGTGTTTAGGAGGAAATCGATACTGTCTTTTAAAAACTGGAGCGTCATCTACTGTATTAATTCGGTGAAAAATAGAATTTGTACAACCGAGGGGTTCATCTTTCAATACGAACAGGTCCTGGTTATTTTCAATAAGATTATTTAGTACTTGTCTTTCTTCGATTGAAATTTCGTCAGTATGAATTGAATCTTTTATGATATTAGCTCTTTCTGGGGTCAATTTGTCAGCTGTGATTGTGTTAATATTAGTTGTATTTGTGAATGAATGGCATTGTAATGGTTCCGATGATAAATGATTGATTGTACCCGCGTGTGGGCTTTGTTCAAGTATATAATTAATTCTAGTGACCTTAGAGTTTTTCTCGTAAGGTAAAATGAAGTTGGAGTCTACGTTCGACTGCCTATTAAGTAGTGCCTCGTTAGTGAGTTCTTTGTGTAATAAGTTTTCATTGGTATCATCGGAAATATTTTGTGCATTTTCTTCGTCATTTTCAGTTTTGGCGTTGAGCCAGCAGCATTGACCCATTTTGACAATTGGTGTTGGGATATGAATATCCTGATCTGACTTGTTGTGAGCTCGAATATAAGTATAACCTCCGAAATTTGCTTCTAAACCTCCAGTTAAAGTAATTTCTTCTGAAATGCGGAAATCTGGTATAATACCGGCCTTTAGTGAATCTTGAGTTAATTTAATTAGAAAGGTGCGAGTAGAATGTTTAGATACTAATTGTTTTTCATCATAATTAATTTCAATAACTACGTCTTTAAATGAAAAAGTTCGATGTTCGTAGGAAAGTGTTGCTTTATATTCATCAAAAAAATTTGCACCGATTATTCCTCCGTAAATAATAGGAAAGTCGGCTTTTACTACGTGAAACTTTACAGGATAATTATGAATTTGAAGGACTGTACTTCCTATTGTAGCCGTGCGGCTGTCTGTAATTCCTGTTAAATAAATTATATCGCTATGATCGATAATTTGATTTGAATTTAATATGTTTGATTTTATCAAATTTACTTCGGCTCCACTGTCTATCATTACCATAGTGGAAGTACATAATTCTTTTGAGTTGAGAGTAAAAGATGGTATTTTAGATTCTTGTAAATTTATTGACGCGACGTTGACGGGTTTGGTTGCAGTGGTTGCTGATTCGTTTGAGCACTCTGTTGTGCTTGTCTCGGGTGATTGTTCAACGGGATTTCGCTCGTTGCATTCCCCAGGGACCCATTGGAATTCACCTCGGGACGAGATTCGTTTTTTGATGCAATAATAGACTCTCTTTTCGACCAAATATTACGTAATGTTCGGCATTCACTTAAGTCATGTCCCCGACGGCAACAGTATTCACAAAATTTATTTGGATCATAATCAGCTGAAGGACTTCGGCCTGTTGACTGATTAGAATTATTATTTGAATTAATCTGATTATTATTATTATTACTGCGAGCGTATTGACGATTGTTATTATAGTTGGAATTTCCGAAATTCTGATTTGGGATGGAATTTTGATTATGATTACCTCGGGAAAAATTGCGATTATTTGGATTGAAGTTCCTATTAGCATTGCCCCCATTAAAATAATTTCTTGGGTAATTATTCCGATAAGGATTATGATGAACATTATTATTGTTGTTTCGATTTTGATAATTAGAATTATTTGAACTAAATTGCAAATTTTGAGAAGTATTTTCTGGGACTTGAGAATTTTCGTTATGATTATTAGGGTTACTTTGTGATTGGGAATTCGAGACATTAGAATTATTAGTGCCTTGTGGTGGCTGACGTTTTTTCGATCGATTAAAATTACTTGATTCTGAATTTTCAAAATTTTGAGGAGACTCTAATGTTTGGGTGATTCCAATAAATCTAGCAGAATCACCAAATCTTTGTAAATCTAGTTGAGCAGTTTTATAGACTTCAGTGGCGGCCTTGTAAGCTTGAGATAATGTATTGTGAGGCTTAGCTAGACATTGAATTCTCAAAGTAGGCGGTAATCCGTTCATGAATGAATTAATAGCATCATTTTCTATTCTTAGTGCATCTAATTGGGTGAAGCCGGGTCTTTCGCGAATTTCAGCGTTAATAATGTCAAGATAAAGCGTTTGAACACGATTTACATAGCTTGCAACATGCTCATTATTCTCTATCATGATGCTTTGAAGAGCAGCTTTGTATTGGTTAGCAGTACACAATGGATCGAAGAGATCACGCAATTTAGACTCTAGATCAGAAATCGATAGATATTCCATATTTTCTACAGCAATTCTAGCTATTCCCTTGAATTTTGAACGTAATAATTCTAAAAATATTGGCATTGCTTGATGACTCATCATAGCACAAGCCCTTTCACAAGTTCTAATAAATTGAGAAACTGACATATTATTCCCATTAAATTTTGGCACATAATATAAAGCATCTTTAACTGATATGTGAGGTATGTGATATTCTGTACGGGGGATTCTAAAATTTTCTGCCCCACCATATTCGTCATGGCTTGTATTAGCATCTGGCATTTGTTTAACCTTATTTAACTCATCTCTTATTTTTATGATTTCGGATGTTAAATCTCTCATCATTTCCTCAACAGAATTTGACATTTGTTTAGGGTCTTCTGACTGTTGGTTACTAGTGTTTGGTGAATTTTGGCTTTCCTGATTTTCATCGCGTGGTGTGCTACCTGAATTTGTATTGTTATTGCTTTGTAATTCGCGTACATTATTTTGAAGGTCTTGATTGTGACTGTGTAATTCTTGAATAAGTTTAGCTTGCTCATCAATGAGTTTCAATTTTTCTGCTAATTGTTCATTAAGAAGTCGCGCTTCTTCTAGAGTTGGGGATTCCATAATGAAAATTTAGTAATAATGAGTTGAGAAAAAAAAAGGAATAAAATTAATGATGATAAATTGTATATATATAAAAAAACTTTTTATATGTACTTGAAGTAGTTCAAAACAAAAAAAATTTAAGTCAAAGGTGAATTGAAATCAACTTGATTCTATGTTGTTGGAGACAATGGAAAGAATTTAATGATAATAATAAAAAAAAAATTTTATTTCAATTTATTCAAGAGAGAAAAAATAAATTTTATTTATGGATAAACGATTTGAATACTCATCGGCTAATTGATGGTCTATAAACATGAACCTAATTGATTGTAAGTATATAAAAAAAAAATTTCCTCAAGAGTGGGATGATTGAATGTCCAAAAAAAAAATTTTTAAGGAAAATTTAAAATTGAACCAATCAAAAAAAAATTTTCAATTTGAATAATTGGGTGTTCCAAAAAAAAATTTAAATTGGAATAGTTGAATATCAAAAAAAAACATTCAAACTAGAATAATAGAAGCTTTACACAAAAAAAAAATTTTTAAATTGGAATAATAGGATGTACAAAAAAAAAATTTGAAAATTTGAGTAGTTGAGTGTTCAGAAAAAAAAATTCGAATTGGAATCGTTGGATGCCCCAAAAAAAAAATTTAAAATAAAATTTTCAAAATGAAATAATTGGATGTCAAAAAAAAAATTTTAATTGGAATAATTTGAAAACCCAAAAAAAAGAATTCAAAAATGAAAAATTCCAAATTGGAATAATTGAAGGTTCAAACAAAAAAAAATTAAAATTGGAATAATCGATTGTTCATCAAAAAGACAAACCCGAAAATGGAGTAATTAAATATAAAAGAAAAATTTTGTTTAGTTGTAATTTAATTAATTCGATTCAATTAATTTGATTTAATTCAACTATGACACTTTCAGATAGAACGTACTGATTGAATTTCATGTAAAAGAATTTTCTTGGATGATTTGAAACAAAAAAAAATGAATAATTTCGAGAATAAGTCACAATGGAGTTTTAAGTGGATAGAGATTCCGTAATTAAAAGAATTGACTTTGAATTGATGTTGAACGATAGAACAAAAATTATTATGGAAAAAGGAACCACAACTCTTACACAGGTCACATGAAATTTTTCTATTACCACCCCACACTTAGCACCATTTTGTTAGACAAAATTGCTAATGTGTGGTAAATTAAATTGTGAGAAAAGAAAAAAAAATAAAATAAGAAAACGATGTAGGATTGAAGCGCAGTGGAAACGAAATTTTCTATCAGCACCCCACACTTAGCACCATTTTGTTACGTATAAGAATTGACTCGAGATGATTTATTCCGAGAAAAATCCCCAAAATATAATTCAATCCCGATTAATTCCCATTTACGTTAAAGTTTCTCTACTTTTTGGAATATCAATCGACTTCCGGGGCTAGAGAGTCAGAAAATTTCGTTACTTACCGTGTTACTGATGTCCAGAGCACGTTGGGCTTCCTCTCGCAAGCTTTACGTAGATAGTCACTGCACGATAATTGTTCTTTACTGTTTTCTTAATTAGTTCGAATTCTTTTGTTCACTTTTCTGTCACTGTATTTATTTGCCTTGATTTCACCTTCACTATAATAAAGAATAATATGGATTCACAAAATTATCACTGTTTGATTTAAAATTCTGCCTTCGACTCTATTATGAGATTCTGACGGATAAAGGTGTACATAGACGATTTGATTATGATTTAATGATAGAAAGCGAGTTTTATGTATTTTTCTATTTTTATTGAAAGGATAGAGTGATCAACCGCACCGTTATCTGCGGTGTTGATCGGGTTTTTATAGAATGGTCAACCGCACCGTTATCTGCGGTGGTGACCAGGTAATATTTAAGGCCGAATAGGTTGAGGGAGGAAAGAGTAGTCAACCGCACCGTTATCTGCGGTGTTGACCAGGTTTTTATAGAATAGTCAACCGCACCGTTATCTGCGGTGTTGACCAGGTAATGTTTAAGGCCGAATAGGTTGAGGGAGGAAAGAGTAGTCAACCGCACCGTTATCTGCGGTGTTGACCAGGTTAAATTTTTAAGGCTCTGAAAAGGAAGAAATAATTGATTAATAAAAAAAAACTCGGTTTCACTCAAATGATTTTAAATTTATTCAAATAAATTGATTTGTTTCTATCAACGCGAGGCTTCGTCAGATCTCAGAATAAAGAGGGAAAATTGTTTCGTTCGGTTTAATTCGGTCGAGAGAAAATATTTCACTTGATAATAAAAATCAGAATTGATTAATTGAAAATTATTTGGATTTAAAAAAACTTCGATAATAAAAGAAATTCTAAGTTGTAATTTAATAAAAATATTCTAAGTTCCGATTGACAGAAAAATTCTAAGTTCCGATTGAGTAAAAATATTCTAAGTTCCACTTCAATAAAAATTTTCTAAGTGTCGATCGACTGAAAATTTTCTAAGTCCCGATTCACTGAAAATATTCTAAGTCCAAACTGAGTAAAATTATTCTAAGTCCCGAGTGAGTCACCGCGACCGCGTCCGGAGGAGGAGGTCTTTACCAGTTGAAGTTGAGCGATGAACTGACTGAACGAGCCTCGCGCATCTAGGTACATGGACAATTCGGCGGCTTGAGCCGTTAGGGTGGGAGTACAATAAGTGGGGATGCGCCGTTGATCTCTGGCGCAACTGGTGGCTGGTGGTGGCTGATGTAGTGGGGAGCGCCTTTCTCTACCCTTGTGGTGTAGCCTGTCCATGCGCTGAGGCTTATATATGTATCTTATGATATAGTAGTTTTACAATAAAGATTATTAGATTAAAAATACAATATTGTTGTTTTCTTATTTTTAGCCTGATTTTTGACATGATAATATATTGTTTTTAATGATTCTAAACAATTTCAAAGTTGATTTTTCACTCTTCGGAAATGGCTTCCTTTTTACGTCCTGATGTGTACCTTATAAACCGATTTTGTCAAATCCCCTTGGAAGTGGGACAAATTGACAATTTTCTATATTTGAACTTGTTTTTGGCTAAATGAACGAATTTTAGTATCAAAAGTTGTAAATTATTTTTTTATAAACAATTGATTGTTAATAACTTTGTTAGTTAACAATATCTGGAATCGTGCTATAGTGCATCTGAAAGGCCATTGAATTTAATGATTTTTAGCGTCGGATTCAAGTCTTTAACTTTTATAGTTTCAGAGTTATTTATATTTAAAGTCGGATGACCTTGAAAGTGCTATTTGTTAATAACTCTTAAAATAATAACTTTAAAAATATAAACTCAATTGCGTCTGGAAGAGACTATTTTTATCTATTTTTCAAACTTGGTTTCATCTTCCTAATTTAATAACTTTTGTTGTTATTCAATTGTTAATTTAAGTCCAAAAATGGTTTTGCATAAATTTTGGTTTTTCTTAAATTTTCTTTTATGAACTTTTAGTTTGAATTATTTGATGATTTTACAAATGAAAATTATTCCTTAATATTGATTATTATAAAAGTTATTGATTTTTGAATATTTGCCATGTATTTTGTATATCTATATATATGTGAATAAATTTAAATGTTGAATAACTTTGTTGCTATTGGTTTTATCGTTTTCATTTCTGGAGGTTATATTCTTCTGATGTGATTATCTTTGCATTCTATAGGTTTTAATAATTCTCTAATGATTTTTCATGTAAATTGTTTATAACAAATTATTGTAAATATTAACTTCTGTCAAATTTTCTTAGCGCATTGTGTAGCTTGTATTTTTTCATTAATTTTAGTACTAGTTTGGTTTCTTAATCATCATAATTTTGGAAGCTATGAATTTTTGAAAGTTCAGAAATAAAAAGTTTGAATGTATGTGTGTGTATATGTTATAAAATTCATATCTCGGTTAATTATGAATATTAAGAAGTGAGTTTCAGTATACTCCAATATCTCGATGTCAACTACATTTTACGTCTATTTTCGTATTTTTACAATGAGTTTTTACATAAATTGTTTATAACAAATTATGTTGCAAATTGATTTTTTAATTGTTCTCCTTCTGGAATCGTTAGTTCAAATTATTTAACGAATTTTAGCATCGGAATCGTTTCTTGATCTTAATATTCAAAAGAGTTATGATTTTTCAAAGGTTTGACATAGAGTTATGAGAGTCACTGGTGGGGGAAGTTTTGTCCACAGCGTGTGGCTGCGCGCACCTACTCAGTGAAGGTCGCTGAAGGCCGGCACGGTCAATACTTTTCCGTTGGCCTTTAAACATGTATATCTTTGTTTCTATTAACAGAAATTTGTTGTAAATTGGTATTTAAACATTTTTAATGATATTTTACTTGTTTTTGGCAATTTTGTTCGTTTTGCTTGATTTGTTAAGATACTTTATTGATGGACTTTTCAGATTTTTCAATGAATTTTAATGTTTTTCTTTCTGATTTTATTGACTTTCAACTTTTAGTGTACTTTCATGTATTATTGACCTCTTTCAGGGTAAATCGGTCCAGACATTGGAAATTGTGGCCATTTCGACTGAATTATTAGTTATTCTTGATTATTATTGAAAAGTACGTATGATCACGCAGATCAATACGTAACATCTCCATAGTGGGGGAAGTTGCTTTTATCTGTTGTCGATAATAGCAACTTGTTTAAACTCTTAATATAAATCCAATAGTATTCTTATAAAACAATGATAATAATAATAATATATAAATGAAAAAAAAATTCTTGGCGTAATCTGCCTTTTCCGTATGATCGATATTGTTTGTTTGTTTGTATTCGTGCTTATAACTATGATTAATTACTAATTTTTGTCCTCCGCTATGTCACAAATGTAATGTCTGTCTTATTTTTATTTATTAATATCCTTATAATATAATTAGTACGCTCGCGACTTTTCGCGAACGTAACAGTGTATGAATGGATATTTCAATTTTTTCTCAATCGGAAAAACGAAAGAATTATTCTCAACTCATTATTTTTTCTTTTTCATAAAATATTCATTTATAGATAGAATATCTATATTTCTGTTAAATTTTCCTAAACTATTCCTGGAAAAATATTTCAATAGCTTCATCGTATTATTTTTGTGATAATCTGGGAAAAATTCATAGAAATATATTGGGATTTTATCTGCAAACGGATATTTCATAGAAATGAAAAAATAGTTGATTGGCAATACGATTTTCCTGATTGGAAAAAGGTTCAAATATCGATTTACACATTAAACTTATTTTAGAAAAGTAATTTTTGCATGATACGTCACTTTCGAAATAATAATAATTTTTTCCGTTTTTTTAAATTTTTTTGATTTTGCTATAGATGGTCGTATTGTAGTTCAAGTGAGCCTGTTACCTCATCTCATAACACACAGAGGTGCTACTCGAAAGACCCTACTGAAGGTCGTACAATAGCGAATATTGAAGATACTCTGATACATGTGGGTGGCTGTGAGTCCTAACTTTCTCATTTCATTTGTGAGTTCCTCTGTGTCCTTTTTTTTACAATTAACCCTCTGAGGCCCCACTCTCTCGCACATACAGTACTACAATTGGCTCTCCCCACTCTCGCGGCAGACAGGCAATCTCGTGCGACTATCACCGGAGAGGGTTAATATTTTTTCGATTTTTATTTTTTGTAGATTTTCTCATTCATAGTGAGTGAATTAAATGATTTTTGTCAATTTCGGACTATTAACCGTAAATTAATTTGTTAGGAGTGGGTTAATCACTCGATAACTATTCAAATTGATCTATAGAGAAGAAATTCGTTTGGCGCGAGGAACGTTAAGTTCGGAGCATAGGAGTAATATTGTGAAATCTTAAAATGTTTATTAATTTCAGACTGAGGAGGATGTTGCTGAAGTTGAAAAAAACAGAATTGAAGCTACAGGATGTTCAACTGCGCAGCAGTACATGGTCATTGTTGCAATTGATCCCAAGGCACCAACAAATTCTTATGTTTGTCTCAAGAACCAGAAGTATCTAGTACAATCTGCCCTTGAAGACCTCCAACTGTGCTTCGAATTCTATCACGTCTTTGATAGTCACTATCCAGCCATCTCTCGCAAAATTTGAATGTTACTGAGAAAGGACTTTTCAATTTCAAAACAAAGAAGGATATTGATATACCAAGTTCGGCTCCTTTGCTGAAAAAAATCAGACAAGCACAAGTAAGTGAAGAAAACGCCACACTGGAGATGTTGATCTTACTGATGATAACGACCGTGTAGAGTGAAGCATATACGACTTTGTTTCCATTGTATTCGTATTATTTCATCGTTCATTCATTCTACTAACATTGTATTTTTGTTTCTCATTTTTTATTTCACCGATTGTGAAAATTTTTTTTATGAATAAACATGTTCCATAAGTGTCCTGTCTGTGATTCTCTCATTAGAGTTAATGAATTACGTAATCGCATTAAGCTAGATCATAAAAATGAATACAGAGAGGGATACACATGTTCACATTGCCAAGAGAAAAATTATAATGACAAAGGTAGTTACATACAACATTTGATGTCGAAACACTCAATCGCATCCACTTCCAATCTGAATTGTCTTGAAGGGCTCGAGAACCCGAGCCATTCACTGGCTCTTCTCGATAAGGTTAGTAGTCTCCCTGACGTGGAAAACGGTGCACTTTTTTGGCATTATTAAATGGAGAAGAATCTAAGTATAACGAATCTATTGATGAGTGCATGAAAATTGAGAGAAATTGTGAGATCGGCAAAACAATTAATACGTGCATTGTCAAATACGTTTCTGAGTTATATGACATGAATAACATTCGTCGTTCATTAGCTAATAACATTTTGAAAAAATCATCAGAATTGTACATTTCCATCTTCAATTCATTATTGAAGCAACAGAACTGCACCTCAGATTGTAATGCCGCTTCTAAAACCATTTCTTATACTTTGAAACAAAAAAAATGAAAATAAAATTGCGAAACTTGACATAAAAAAAAATCGAATAGAAGTTGTATCGATGGAAAAGATGTTAATTGCATTTCTAGAATTACCGGGAGAATTCGAGGGAATAATGAATAATCTGAAAAAGGGTAGAGCTGAAGAGAAACTGATTTCTCCACTCCAAAGTGAAATATGGTCCGAAATTGAGCGACAATTTCTGGGAGTGCTTTTATTGCCATTAGTATTGTTTCATGATGATCTAGAAATTGATAATCCTTTGGGCAGTCATCAAGGAATTCATAAAATGGGCACTTTTTACTTTTCTATTCCAATAATTCCCGATGAATTTGAAGGCACATTAGATAATAAATTTTTATTACAAATTCACAATATAGTAGACTTCAAGGAAGTAGATAAGAAAATCGCTCTCGCTGATGTAATTGACCAATTGAAAAGCTTGGAATCTAAGAGGATAGTAATTACTCATCAAGAGAGGGAAATCGAAGTTTATTTGACACTCTTATCATTCATTGGGGACAATTTGAGGCAGCATGAAATATTAGGCTTTACGAAATCATTTACTTCTGAATACTGTTGCAGATTCTGTATTGCTCCGAAAAGCTTACGTCAAAGTCAACGATTTATTGGATTTATTGAAAAGCTTACGACAAAGGCACGATTTATTGGAAGGAGTTTGGCGTTATGTATTTGGCTATATTTTATTCAATTTCATCAAAGTTTATCTTTTTTTTTCATTGGAGACGCTCAGACAACGCATAAAATGCTATCCGCATGGAAAATATATTAATGTACCACCACCGTTGCACGGCCTCGGTTCTGACAAAAAAAAATCTCGTTAATTCAGCTTCTGAAATGAAAACCTTGTTGAAGTTTTTCGGCTTTTATATTGGAGACAAAATACCTGAAAATAATCCAGAATGGAAACTTTACTCGTTTCTAAGGGAAATAACACGCCTAATTATGAAAAATCCTTGAAACTCCAGAAATTTCAGCTTTAGGGGATCTCATTTCCGATTTACTTACATTATTTCAAAAAAAATTTTCAGAACCTCTGAAGCCAAAATTTCATCGTTTGATCATTATCCGCGTCTCATTAAGTTATTGGGGTTGCCGCGATTTTATGCTAATGCCTAATGAGGCAAAACATAAAATAATAAAAGACGAAGCTTTAAGTACAAAATCACGAGTCAATCCCATCACACAATCGCCATCAATCATCAACTTACTGTATGTGATAGACTCTTGAATAAAAGAAGTTTATTGTCAAGGCTTTCACATGGGCCAGTCATTACTAATCGCATAATTAAAGCTTCTGATTTTGAAGATTTTCACAGTATTCTTCCTCTATCTCTGTTGAGGGACCATCTTGTAGTTTCTTGGGTGTGTATATATGGTACTCATTATGAGGGTGAAACATGTGTAACTGTAAGCGTAATGGAAAATGAGCAGCATTCATTCGGAAAAATTAAGTATATCGTTGTAACGAACAGTCAAAAAATATATTTCATTTATAAAAAAATGGCAATACTAGCAATGTGAGGGCATATCCAAGGTTTCGAAGTGGTGGAAACTGATATTTGGGGATGCATTATGCACAGTGAATTGACTTCTCATAAGCCTCTCCACACATATCCGTTGTCAACTGGAACTCAATACATTATGAATTTCTAATTTTATACATCCATCTGCATTTTCTTCAATTGATCGAATTTTTGAAATACGTATTATGTCAGAAAAAAAATAGAATTTGTTTCTCCGTAATGTCAAAAATATAGCATTAACTTAATTTCTATCTTATATTAGGAAAAAAACAGTCGAATAAAACTTTCTGTCAACTGTCATTTCTCTCAACTGTCAATGATGAATATGAAAATATATTTATTTTTTTTAAATAATACAAATGTTAGATTCAATTGATTCGAATCCTCCAAACCATCCAGAGCGTATCAAATAAATGAAAGATTATGGCCGATATATAACGTTTTTTTCCATAAGTAGAGGAGACCGGGGCAAAATGGACGCGTTATGAAATACTTCGATATTTTTTTCAAAGCGGCTTACAAAAAAAATCTGATAAAATTTGAGAAGATGCTACAATATGTCTGGTGACATCGTTGGTGAATTATTTCATCAAATGGGTTCATTTTGCCTCGGTCTCCCCTAGTATTTTTTTTTTTTTTTTATATTATTTCCAGTACTGTACATAGATTTCTCTTTTTGTACGTCCCCCCGTTACCCCATTCCAGTTTTCTTCCAGTCTAACTGCCTGTCTCCTCCTATATCTCACCCTTTCCTGCCCTATTTGCGAGTGCCATGGATCGACTTTCTATTACTGCACCGCATTTGCCGTGAACCAGGGGAAACCATGGAAAACCCTGATCAGCGCAGTCGGATTCATACAGAGCCTTAATGTGCCTTTCTGTCACGCTGACGAGAAAGGCACATTAATTCTCTGTAGTCACACCTCACCGTTCAGTTTGTTCTTCGAATCTGTGTACAGCAAGCGGTCACCCATCCAAGTAGTAACCAGACGCAATGCTGCTTAACCCGGTAGATCCGCCGAGCTGTACACAGACCGAACAGCCAAACTGCCGGTTCGGTCTCCCCTAGTATCTACTTACTTAAAAGAGTTTCTCTTAGTTTAATTCTATCACTTTTCAGTTGAAACACGTGTATTTTCTGAAGCGAATGATAAACTGTTGAATCACACATGGCAAATCATTTCAAAAACGCATTTTGCGGAAGAAAAATTGAATTTGTTGCCTTCTAATATGAGAATATGTTATTTGACCTCATATTGATTTTCTAATAGAGAAAAGAATTCAGATGAAACTTTTTGTTAATTGTCTCAAACTCTCAATGATTGTTGTCATAATGAGAAATTTATTTACGTACAAATGTGTTCAATTCAGAGTAAAAAAGAAGATTATGATTAAAGAGATTATTTCCTTCAGACAAATAATCCAAACTTTTGATTCAAGTCGCTTGTTTAACTCTGTAGACTATTAAAAGCGTTTATAATGCATCAACTATTGCGTCCAGTCCATGAAATAATTCTCCATAAGTAGTATTAACTCTATTGAAGATCAGCTGTTCTTCTAGTGTTTCGAAATCACTTTTCTACAAACACGCGTTTATTCAATGAAGAAAATCTGTGGTGAAGAGGTAAACTAGGATAAGTCGATAAATCCCAATTTTACAGGAGAGCCAAAAAACTGAATCCACGTGTTCCTATTACAATTTTTAATGTTTGATCATTCAATGATCTTTGAATATCTCTCAATTCATGGGCCAATAAGTTTGCAACTCTTCCCCATGAGTTTTCTCAAGTTCATAACGGATTTTATGACTTATCTTATATAGTTATACATTACGAAGAAGATAAGCTGAGTTATCTTCATCATTCATCTCGAATGATGAAGATAAGTCGACATATCCAGAAATGTTTTGAATCACTGACAGACAAGGCAATTCCATGATGGTTTTTTTTAAAACAAAAGAAAAGTGATCCGTCTCCTCTCTCTTATGTAGTGAGTAAATTAGGAATCTTTCAACTCTCATTTAATTTCTAGTTATCAAATTTCATGTAAAACTCAGATATAACGAAAACTCAATTATGAAGAGATAAAACTAGACAATTTAATCTCCATGAGCATTCTTAATGAAATATCGTGGAAGTAAGCAGAGAATTGCAATTTTTGTAGGAATCTTTTGTAGCTCTAATTTCTCTGTACAAAAAAGAGTCTTGGTAAAAATTTTATTATATGGCTCAGTTTAGGAGGAGTTATTTTCCAGAAAAAATAACCAAGGGAGGCCATATTCCGTTTTACTCCAAGGAGTATTTTCAGTTTTTTGCTATTATTTCGGTAAATAAGCGAGATAGAACAAAATAGACATTAATATGGGATCACCAGGCAGTTTTTCCAGTTTTTCTTGAGTAGCTCGGGGAATAAGCGAGATAGAGCGAAATGGATGGTAATTTGGGATCACCATAGAGTTTCTTCAGTCTTTCGTGATTATCTCGGTGAATAAGGGTCATAGAGCGAAATGGACGTTACTATGGGATCACCAGGGATCTCATTCAATTTTTCGCAATTATCTCGGTAAATAAGTGAGATAGAGCGAAATGGACGTTAATTTGTGATCAGCAGGAAGTTTCATCAGTTCTTCGTGAATATTTTGGTAAATAAGCGAGATAGAGCAGAATAGACGTCAATATGGGATCACCAGCGGGCTCGTTCAGTTTTTCGCGATTATCTCGATAAATGAGTGAACTAGAGTGAAATACATATTAATGCGGGATCAGGAGAGAGTTTTTCAGTTTTTTGCTATTATCTCGGTGAATAAGCGAGATGGAGCGGAATAGACGTTGATTTGGGATCAGGAGGGAGTTTATTCAGTATTTCGCGATTATCTCGGTAAATAAGCGGGATAGAGCGAAATGAACGTTGATATGGGATCACCAAGGAGTTTTTCATTTTTTCGTCATTATCCCGGTGAATAAGTGCCATAGAGCGTAGTAGGAGTTAAATTGGGATCAGGAGGGATTTTTTCCAATTTTTCGTGATCATCTCAATGAATAAGGGAAATAGAGCAAAATAAACTTTAATATGGGATCAGGAGGGAGTTTTTACATGAGAGATATCCTCCTGATCGCAAACTAATGTTCATCGCGCTCTACCTCGCTTACTCACCGGGATTATCACGAAAAGCTACTAAAATTTCCTGCTGATTCCAAATTAACGTCCATTTCGCTCTATCTCGCTTATTCACCGAGATAGTCACGAAAAACTGAAAGAACCCCCTGGTGATCCCATATTAACGTCAATTTCGCTCTATCTCCCTTATTCACCGAGATAATCGCGAAAAACTGAGGAAACTCTATAGTGATCCCAAATCATCATCCATTCTGCTCTATCTCGCTTATTCGCCGAGATAATTACGAAAAACTGGAAAAGTCCCGAGTGATTCCATATTAATGTCTATTTTGCTCTACCTTGCTTATATACGGAAATATTAGCGAAAAACTGAATAAACTCCCTCCTGATCCCAAATCAACGTCTATTCCACTTTATCTCGCTTATTCACTGAGATAATAGCAAAAAACTGAATGAACCTCCTGCTGATCCCATGTTAACGTCTATTTTGCTCTATCTCGTTTATTGATCGAGATAATCACGAAATACTGATAAAACTTCCTGCTGATCCCAAATCAACGTCCATTTCGCTCTATCTGCCTAATTCTCGCAGATCACGCACACAGAGTGCGTACATGACGCACACTGAGTGCGTACATGAGGCACCCAGTGTGCGTACATCACGCTCGATTGTGAGAACGTGAAGTACGCACACATGTGTAGTGATTACGCACTTCTGTGCGTCTTCTACGCTCAGTGTTTTCTGCGTGTAGATTGAGCCATTTTTTTTCTTTTCAATTGAAGTTCGCACCAATTACACTGCGTGCCGCAAAATGTTTCAATTTCGAGGAGCCTCGTAAGAATGGCTCTGGTGTCATTTTTTTGATGAATATTTTTTCAAAGATTCGGGAAACAAATCGAGATTGAAAATCTTCACGATAGAAGAAGAAGAATCAATAGAAGAGGCAATAGAATTATTCTAGATAGACTTTTTCGTTCAACAATTTTTTGAGAATGTTCTACAGACTAAGTGAGATAGTCCACTATTTCCCTCGAATACTTTTTCGATAAAAATTTCCAGAGCTATAAAAAAGGATCATGACACAAAAAGCGTACCTCCATTAGAATCCGAGATATTTTTGAAAAACTATTGGCCGAACAAATTCGGCTAGAATAAGTCTATTTTTCTGTTACTTGTTTCTATTGAATATTCATTCATTTCCGATATTCTTAAAAAACTAATGAATAGAAATACAATTCTCTTATTCTACTTCTTTGCTCGTGAAATGCGATTTGAGATTGAATGGAAAAATAATTTCATCTTGCACCAAGAGCAGGAAGCCATCTCTCCAGTTGTCAAGTTGAAATCCGAGTTATTTCATTTTTTTTACTAAAGGCAGGAGGTCGTACGTCCCATACATACGACCTTTTGCCGTGAAATGGCCCATTTTGGTACATACGACCTTCTGTTCCTAAGGCCTCGATATCTAATTCACCTCAAGCTGTACACATCAAGACAAGTCGACATATCTTTTTTTTTTCATAGGTTCATGTAAAGATAAGTCGACATATCTTGAATGAGAATTACGTGTTAACAAAATTGAGACTTATCTTATTTGTTTTTCATTAATAATATTGACGCAGATTGCTTTTCGGCTAAATCCCTTCGTGACATGATGTAGCATCGTGCAATCTATCCATTCCCACTAATAACTCATTTTCGTAAAACAATCGACTTATCCTAGTTTACCTCTTCACCACAGAAATGGTAATTACTGAATCACACATGACAAGTTATTTGAAGTACACATTATGTTTAAAGAATATCGAATTTGTTGCTTTCCATTATCGAGAATATGGTATTTATTTCATTTCCATTCTATATCAGAGAAGACAATGAAATGCAACTCCGTGTTCATTGTTCTTAACTATCAATGATGGTACCAATATCAGAAATTCATTGCCTTGCAAACGTATTTAATTCAACGGTAGAAATAACATGATGTTGCAAAAAATATACATATTGTTTTTTAACTATAGAATTATTCCATTCCAATCGCTGACTATGTTCTGCAAACTATCTGAAGCGTAACTAATAAATGGAAGACTGGATCCGAAATACGACATTAGTTTCCATAACTAGGATTAATTTCGTCGAAAATTTGCTGTTCTTCTAGTGTTTTAATATAAATTTCCTGCAAACAAGCGTGTATTTCAGGAAGAATACAGTAAGTTACTAAATCATGCATAACAAATTATTTCAAATATGCATCATATGGAAGAAAAATCGAATTTTTTACACCCCAATATCGAACATATAGTATTCACTTCATTTCGATTTTTTTTAGGAGGGAACTAATTGAATGCAGCTTCTTATTCTTCTTCTCAATTCTCGATGATGTTGCCAGTACGAGAAATTAATTAACATTCAAATGTGTTAAATTCAAAAGAAAACATGAAATAATGATGCAAAAAATATATATATTTGTTTTCTTGATGCAAATGTTTGTTTCAATCCGCTCATTATATCTTCCAAACTATCTGAAGTATATCTAATGAACGGAAGATTGCCTTCACTATATAATGTTATTTTCTATGAGTAGTATCTACTCTGTTGAAAATTTGCTACTCTCCTAGTGTTTTCATATTTTCTTTTGTAAACAAATGTGTATTTCATGAAGAAAATTGTGAATTATTCAATCACACATGACAAATTAATTCAAATACACATTATGTGGGAACAAAATCGAACTTGTTCGTTCCAAAATCAAAAATATCGTAATTACCTCATTTCTATTTTATATCAGCAAAAGATGATTGGATAAAATTCTTAGTTTATTTTTCTCAACTTTTAATAGTGTTACCACAATGAGAAATCGATCTATCCATAAACGTGGCCTATTCGGAGTAAAAAATGGAAGAGTACATGGAAAATTCCATTGTTTGGTAGAAATAATACAAATGTGCTCTGAGAATTCCAGAATTGGAAACAATTTACTCCAATTGATGTATCAGATCATCAATATTGTGGCCGAACGAACACAATGATGCTTATAAAGTACCTCGAGTGATCACAACAATTCGAAATTTTTTAATGAAGATCATGCTGATATACACGAAATAACACCATCTCTGACAAGACATTTCAATGATAAATTAGAGGAATGGTCCTTTTCGTCCAAAAGTTGTACTCTCTTATTTGTAATCTGTATCAATTAGGTGCAAATATTGGCAGAGGTATGGTGAAATTCGAGACTTTGATCCCAAATTCAGATGTAATGGAAAAAAAACATAAAACTTTCCATCGAGCATCAAATATTCTCATAATACATTCATGAATACTATACCACATTCTTTCATTTTATTTATTGAACAACATAAGTTCTGTTATCAAAGTATGAAAAATTGAACATAAGTATTGAGGCGATTTTCATTAATTTTCAATTAATTATAGAGTTTCCATAGATTGTAACATTCATTATAGATAGATTCGGCCAAAATATTCTAATCCTCATTATCAAATATTGGCATATTTGGAGCGAAACAATGAAACTAATTTTTGGATATACGACCTCAGATAATTCAATTAATTTTATGGTAAGGTGGCCTTTTTGGTCTCTGCTGCATTTAAATGAATTAAATTACGAAGCTTCTAGATTTTATGTATCGACGTGTCGGCTTCTCTGCGAAGCCCTCTTCAGGATACACATTTTTTATTCTATAAAATCAACAAAATACAAATTAGACGTAAAATTCGAATGAATCAATTTCATCGGTGTCATAGTAGACATTTTGACAATTTTCTTATTATAAATCTAGTACCTTAATTAATGTATTGATTGATAAAACTCCATCATATACAATTGGTTTTAAGATGTCTCAAACTTAAGACAATAACGTCAGACTTGTTATTTGTAGTCAATAATTTGTTTCGATAAAAATTTTTGAATTCGGCTCTCATTATGACAGTCATTATCATTAAAATATCAAGTTTTGAAGTCATTGTCTTAAGTTTGAGACATCTTAACACCAACTGTATGTAATGGAGTTTTATCAATCAAACATTAATTAAGGTAATAGATTTATAATAAGAAAATTGTCAAAAAAGTCTACTACGACACCGATGAAAATGATGCATTTGAATTTTGCCTACTTTGTATTTTCTTCATTTTATAGAATAAAAAATGTGTATCCTGAAGAGGGCTTCGCATAGAAGCCGAAACGTCGATACAAAAAATCTAGAAGCTTCGTAATTTAATTCATTTAAATGCAGCAGAGACCAAAAAGGCCACCTTACCATAAAATTAATTGAAACAATGAAACTTTCACGATATCGTTTCTATCTTTGGAGAATCACCAGATATTTTTATGTGAAGATTAGAAGCGATTCACAGTGGAAATAATATTATTATCGGAATAGTTGAAAAAACCTACGAGAAATGATCATTGCCATCACACACAAAGTATGCTAAATGTGAAAGAGGAATAATTTGCATTAACTAAAAAAATTTGCAGTTGTAGTTATTTAGTATTTCTTTCAGGTGATGCTCAGTATCTCTTTAATAATTGCAAAATTGGGTATGCACCACGACAATAATGATGATTTTTTTTCAAGTAATTTGGGAAAGTTTGACAGAAACGCAGGTAATCTTGTTAACAATTTATATTTTATGAAGTTAAATGAGAAACTATTTACTGATAAATATTTTTTTAGAAAAATTTGAAATATCCATTCACGTATAGAAAATAAGATTGGGCAAAGTATTTTTTTTTCTCAGTGTATGAACTCATTGTTTACGATATCGGGAAAAAAATTAAATTTTTGAAACTATTCATTTAATCACAATTTCGACCAATAGGTGCATGGGATTCGACATGATATGATATCAATATTTGTCTAGAATACCACGGCTATTGCTAAGCAACAAATGAAACTTTGTTTAACAAGTTCCAACCCACTTTATCATACGGAAATGTCAAATCCGTGGAAAAAAATAATAGCCTCAAATCGCGACGTGTTCGAAAAATATTTCGAGATAATCGACATTTCAAATCCAATATAGATTCGATTGACATACGAAACCGGAGTAAATGATGGCATGTTCCATTGCAGTTAACTATAACTCACTGCTGACATGTCAGGAGTAAATGATCGCAGGAAAAAAACAAAAAAACGAAATCAACGCCAAAGGATCAAGCGAGACGATCCCGACGTGGGTCGAGTCGAATTTTTTTTCAGCCCCGGAGAGAAATTTTGAAGAATTGAAATTAAAATAAACTTTCTCCGCCTTCAAGCCTCTTATATCATTATAAGTACTGCGAAGAAAAATTTCATCGTAATATTTTGAGAGTAGAGTCTTCAAGCCTTCAAATTGTACTTTTAATCACGATCCGATCTCTTTTCATAAAGTTACCGCTTTATGAAACTCAGTAAAGAAAAATGGGAAAATTTGCCGTTCCCTTAATTTTTTTGCTGAGTGTATGATGTCATGTTATTTGAAATTTCATTAATTCAAATAATTGAAATGATAAAATCGATCTTGTACCCGTGTCCCATAAACAGTAAAGGGGAAATGTCTGAGAAATTCCCAAATGTCAGGGGGAACTTCGCAGGTAGGCGGAGAAAAAGTCGTAAATGGTTTGGCTCATAAAATTCACTTATTAATTTACCTCTCCTCCCCCGCTTCATTTTCCCAATTTCGCTACCCGATCTATCACAATTATATAAATTTTCACCAAATTAATGTGGAACTAGTCAGAGGGGTAAACTTCGAACTCGACCCGAAGCTGAAATTTACATGTTGCTTCATAAAAGCCGAGCATTTCCGAGGTTACTCATTCGCCAGTACGAATTTATTTTACTATAATATCCTGAATGTTAGAGAGAGACGAAAGCTTCTAGGAATATCAACAGAAGAGAAAAAAATAATAATTTGACCACAACGTTGCCGCGGTTATTCTCTTATTTTGATGCTTTTCGACTTTCAGAAATTTTAACGAAGCGTGTAATATATATATTTCATTATGTATGAAATACGAATTATGCCAAAATGAAGGTTTGGTGGCGAAATTTACATTATATTCATTATGTAAATATACATTTAATGTATTAAGTATAAAAAAATATTATTTTTTTCTTCGCTACTTCATCAAATTAAAAAAAATGACTATTTCATCTCAAATTTTGAACTTCTTGAGAAATCTTGATTTTTTCTATGCGATATATCGTATTATATGCAAATTAACTCATATTCATCAAGAAACATCTTTATTTCACAATTCTGTTAAAGACATCTTACTTTAACAAACTGAATTTTTGCAAAATGAAACCAAAATTTTCTTCATCGAAAAAAAAGAAAAAAATAATATTTTCTTATACTTAATACATTAAAATGTATATTTACATCATGAATATAATGTAAATTTCGCCACCAAACCTTCATTTTGTAAATATACATTTCGTATAATTCGTGATTAGAAATTAATCACATTGCTCTATTTCGTTAAATCACTAATTAATTTGATTCTGTCCGAGTCGTAAATTTATTTTTTTTGGAGGATGATCCCGTTTTTTTTGTTAAGATTTTAAATGTTTAAAGCATAATATCTCGCAAATTGATTAAAAAACAAACATTTCTGCCATATCATCAAATTTGACGTTAAAAAAGGAACCGAGAATGTTTCACTTATTTTTCAAAATGTGAAATATTTACAGAGAACTTTCAATTTTTTAATGGCGAAAAATATGTGAAGGAGTGAAATATAGACGGTGCGTGCGCAGCGTGTTACGAATACGCACAAACACATCCACTCGTTCATTTCATCTTCTACTAACGCACGAAGAATAATCCAATATTCTCCCGTCTTACTCCGTCGTCTTTCAACATTTCTTTAAGATGAGAGAATATGGTATTATCCTTCGTGCATTAGTAGAGGATAAAATTAGCGAGTGTATGTGCACATGCGTATACCTGAGACGCTGCGCACCCACCTTCTATATTTCATTCCGTCGCAGCACTTTTTTATTGATTATTTTTCCGACCCAAATATCGACCAATAGAATTGCACCATTCGACGTCACGTGGTACAACCTACATGGTATTATACTGATAATTTTTTGAAAATTTTCTCTGGTAGTCGCTATATATAAAAAACAAAACATGATCCAGTCAAATTAACCACACGTCAAACTGACAGGTTGAATTCAATTGTGAAAATTGGAGATTTTGCATGAAAATGAGTCGATTTGGAGTTTGTTCTCTGTCCACCATCGATAAAAAAGTCAAAGGAAATGTTCCCATTAATACGGAGAAGGCAAAAAAAACAGTTTGGAACCAATTTACTACTTTTTGTACTGAGAGGGAATACACATTGAGTGCTGAAACGAGTGAAGCGCAATTGGCAAACATTATGAAAGATTACGGTTACAATATGAAGAAAATGGATGGAGAAGACTATAAGGAAGGTACAATAAAAACAATGTGGAATCAGACTGCCGAATTACTTCAAGAAAAGTATTTGAACGATTTCGACATCAAAATCAACCCATTTTCGGATGCTGTATTCAAGACCGCTCGAGGAGATCGTGATGCCAAGCGTAAGGCTTTACAATCGATTCCGGAAAAACGGAGGGCAATTGCAGCAGCGTTGGAGGAAAAAGATTGGGATGCAATGACCACTGTTTGGGACGAGGAAACTCCTGATGGCCTCCAGAAAAAATTATTCATGATAATATCAGTGGAATTGGCTTGGAGAGGTGGTGAGGGCAGCATGGCGTCAATACATCACTTCAAGGCAGAACAGCGAAATGACGGGGAAACAACTGGGAGAATTGAATACAATCCAATTTTCAGCAAGACCACACAAGGTGGTGATAAAAAATTATCAGACAGCAAGTGGCTGGTGGAGAATCGGGAAATCCCTGACAAGTGCCCAGTGAGACTGTTCCAGAAATTGAGAGAGAAGAGAGATGCCAATATCAAGAGCGACAGACTATTCCTGACCCAAAATCCATTCTGGAATAAAGTTCCAGGCGCTAGGTGGTACAAGGATTCCCCAGTAGGCCAAAACACGATTTCAAAGTGGGTTAAGGAGTCAGCACAAAAAGCTGGGTTTGACCTTGGTAACAAAAAAATCACCAATCACTCCAGTCGTGCAACAGCCGTCTCCAATCTAGCGAAATCGGGCCTGGGAGAGCAGCAGATAATCAAAATAACTGGACATGCCAACAGTAACTCCATCAAGCCGTATCTCCAACTCGACCAGGAACACCATGAATTAATTGTCAAGAAACTGCGAAGGAGTGAGCCTACTGCAGAAAATGCCATCAACAGCATAAACCTCATGCCATCTACCTCTTCTGGGACCATTACCGATAACTCTGACTTGAAGAAAACATGCACCAATGTTTACAACAATTGTATTTTTAATTGCACTAGCCTGAATCTTAATTAAATGTTGTTTTATTCATTATGAAATTCTTATTTGTTAACTGTACATTTCGTCTCATGGTGCAATTCTATTGGCCGACATTTGGGACGGAAAAATAATCCCCCGAATACCACACGAGCTTCAAAATTATCTGGCATTTCCCTCAAGGTTCCCTGCAAACAAATAAAGTCGTCAAGTTTTTCAGGAAAAATCACTCGCGCTTCGCGCTCGTGATTTTTTAACCTGAAAAACTTGACTCTTTCATTTGTTTGCAACGAACCTATCGGGAAATACCCGATAATTTTGAAGCTCTTGTGTGGTATTATAAGTGAAACATTGAAATATCTCTATAAATATTGAGAGTTCAGAAGAATGACTCGAACACTTTCTGTTCAGTTTTTTATTACAAATGTTATAATATAAGAGAAAATGGATAAGATGAAGAATTGAAGAGGTATTGCGCTGTAAACATTTGGAATGTTAGTAACCAAAAATCAGACCATACTCAAAAATAAAAAAATCCAGATTCAGATTCTCCGTACAGAAATACGTAAGAATCTATTGATAAAAGCCTTCGACATATTTTTTCGTAATTTGCGTACAGAACTCTATGGTGGCGAAAGGACTATTCAGCTACCTCCTATAATTTATTTAATTCCTTCAACATCTCTGTAGAATATGTAATTTACCTTCAGCCAAATGATGATCGAAAAATAACATGGGCAAAACGCGGCGAATCTTTCATGCAGGGACCAGTCTAGAATTGGAAAGTAATGAAAAAAATCCATTGTTCTGTTTAACCTCTTTGCTGGAACGCGGGATGTTATATCAAGCACTTTGGACGATAGCTTCCTTCTCGGAGGGGATGACGAATAGGATTTATGAATTATTGAGAGAAAATGCTTCAAACCACTGAAATTTCTGTGTTTTTTCCCAAGATACAAGTAAGCTGCGATGAAAGTGGAATGGATGACCGTGAGAAGTGGGTTGTATCGATTATTGGCAACTCGATATCCACAAGTTCCAAGAAATCTAATAGATCTGGGTGAGGCTGCTAGTCGAGAGATACCAGATATTTATCGCGGGGCTGTCAGAGGAGAGGATGATAAGTACTGCTGTTGTATTTAGAGACTTCGGAATGATAGAAAGATTGAATATGGCTGAAGAAATCCACATCGACGGCACTTCCAAGGTCAGCGCATAGGTTTTCCCTTATTTAATTATCAATGACCATTAAAAAAACTTATTTTATAATTATCATCTACTGATAGATTCAACCATCGCATGCAGCATTTTCTCAACTTTGGACACTACATATACGACACAGGGATTCTCTATGTATACGCATTCTTAAAATAATGGAAATTCATTTTTACTCCAATAGTTCATTATGAAACCATTGCTTCTCCTTTCATATCCTAGGGATTCCCATTTCTATACATTCTCACCTCAAAAAGAACAAAACTCATGTACATAGCCATATGGCAGCACATTAAATTGCCTGCCTCATTGATGACAATAAACTTGGAAGTGATAGTGACAAATTTAGAAAAAGCGCAAGTGGAGGCCATTTGATACTCTTCTCCAAATAAGACGATACGAAGATGCTGGTTCCATTATTAGCAGGTAATTCGGTTCATCTGCACATGCGTTGAATTCTAAATTATTCCTCATTTCTGTCTCAAAGTGTATTTCGTGTTGTCATCACTCCTATGAGGCTGATTTACCAGAAATTTTTTTATCTTCGTTATTTCCTTTGCAATCTGTGAAGAAGATCTTTCCATTCACTTATTTCCAGACTTTGACAAGGAAATGGAATAAGTTGGGTCTCTTCAATGAATCACGTGAATTATTGTGGATGGCATGAGGACTACCCCTGTCACCAGCTGATAAATTTTTAGAAGGATTAATTGCTTTGCAAAGAGTGGCCGATCGTATTGCTCTCCAACCACCTGATTTCAGAACGAAATTAATGGATTTCCTGTTCTATCTATGTGCAGAATGGGAGCCTTCAGCCAATATAATTTCAATCTTTAATGCAGCTATTCGAACAAATAATGTCGTTCTATGTTTCAATCGTCACGCTGCAGCCAATTGGCGGGCAATCATCCTAGGCTCTGGAAATTTTTGTGTGAGTCATTCTATATCAATTGGAAACCAACAGGCTTTTTGAACAAATTCGATGAAAGTCTAGTTCATATAATCAAAGTTTCATTCATAGCCAGACAAACTACAAAAACTCGTTGAAAAATATTCCAATGATTAGAGAAGACTTGATATGGGCCAACGTCTAGGGCGAGAGCGTCCTGTACAAAATTTCATATATGCTTTCCAACAGGATTAACATGAACGACTTTCTCCTTTCTGTAATGGATCGTGATCAACGTGTAGCAATTGAATTACTTCAACAACGACTGGCAGGCAGACTTGCAAATGACTGAAAAATCGATTACTTGTTTTAGCGTAAATGATGTGGACAGATCGATGAGAGAATTGCTGGACCTGAGGACTTTTGTGACCCACTTCACTTTCCCCCTCGACAATTTTTATCAGTGTCTGAGTAAAGTGTAGTGTCATTCATTCCATAATTGACGTTCAAAATTTTATAAAAGATAGGATTCATTCAGATAATTTCCTTTAGATAACGTATCTCTGTAAACTCAAAACGAAAGAATCTTGTATTTGAATAAATACCAAAATATTGAACAATACTTCAACAAGCTTTACAATGTGGTTGTCAATCATTTTGATTAGTAATTATTATGATAAACGGAGGAAAATTCAAGAGAATTACTTTTCAATTAAACATTGAATAAAATTGTTTGATTCCAGAAAAATTTCTTGATTTATGAGTTATAAGATGATGAACCAGTTAACCACTGGTAATCCGTTAACCACAGATTCCTAAGTCAGTTAACCACTGACGATTCGTTGACCACGAATCCATTCCGTTAACCACGGAATCCTAGTCAAAATAACCACTGACGTCCCTGATACACAATATTGTGTCTCAAAATTGAACAACGTTCGTGTCTTGACATGCAATAGTTATATTTCTACTAATATTTATGGCAACACAATCAAGATCTGTCCATCTCAACTAAAATTATTTTACCAGTTCAGGGACTCGATGATCGGCCACAAAATTAGCATAATTCTGTGGTGAAGAGGTAAACTAGGATAAGTCGAGTTTTTCACGAAAATGAGTTATTAGTGGGAATTGATAGATTATATGATGGGGCATCATGTCACGAAAGGGTTTGGCCGAAAAGCCATTTGCGTCTTTATTATTAATAATAAACAAATGAGATAAGTCTGAATTTTGTCAACAATTACTTCTCGTTCAAGATATGTCGACTTATCTTTACATGAATTTATGAAGAAAAAAAGATATGTCGACTTATCTTAATGTGTCTACCTTGTGGTGTATTAGAAATCGAGGGCTTGGGAACAGAAGTTCGTATGTGCCAGAATGGGCAATTCCACGGCAAAAGGTCGCCTATGTGGGACTTACGACCTCCTGCCTTTAGTGAAAAAAGAAATGATTCGGATTTCAACTTCACAACTGGAGAGATGGCATCCTACTCTAGTAGTGCGAGATAAAATCATTTTCCCATTCAATCTCAAATCGCATTCCACGAGCAAAGAAGTACACACAGAGAACTCTGAGCGTAGAAGACGCTCAGAAGGGCGTAGTCACTGCACATGCGGGCGTACTTTAAGTTCTCACAATCGAACATGATGTACGCACACTGGGTGCGTGATGTACGCACTTGAGCACATGATGTATATACCTGAGTACGGCGTTTGGCTACTCTCAGTACATACTTTTGTGAGAGATTTTCGCTTTTATCTCGGTGAATAAGCGAAATAGAGCGAAATAGACGTTAATATGAGATTATCGGGGAGTTTTCCCAGTTTTTCGCGATTATCTCGGTGAATAAGCGAGGTAGAGTGGAATGGACATTAATTTGGGATCAAGAGGGAGTTTTTCCAGTTTTTCGTGATTTTCTCTATAGATAAGCGAGATAGAGCGGAATAGACGTTGATTTTGGATCAGGAGGAAGTTTATTCAGTTTTTCGCTATTATTTCGGTAAATAAGCGAGATAGAGCGGAATGGACATTAATTTGGGATCAAGAGGGAGTTTTTCCAGTTTTTCGTGATTTTCTCTGTAGATAAGCGAGATAGAGCAGAATGGACGTTAATATGGGATCACCAAGGAGTATTTTCAGCTCTTCGCTATTATCTCGGTGAATAAGCGGGATAGAGCGGAATGGACATTTGATTTGGGATCACCATAGGGTTTCCTCAGTTTTTCGCGATTTTCTCGGTGAATAAGGGAGATAGAGTGAAATGGACGTTAATATGGGATCGGGAGCAGTCCATTATTTCTGGGGTAGAAATTTCTCGGATAAAATTTCCCGGAATATATTTTTCCAAAAAAATTCTCTGTCAAAAAATTCATTTTCAACACATACAAAGTCTAAAGTTTTTCGGAGAAATTTTCTTCAGAGAAATTTTTTCCTAGAAATTTATGTGGAGAAATATTCTCCTAGACCCTATGGGATCACCAAGGGGTTCATTGAATTTTTGGTCATTATCCCGGAGAATGAGCGAGATAGAGCGTAGTAGGTGTTAATTAAGGATCAGCAGGAAGCTTTCCCAGTTTTTCATGATTATCCCGGTGAATAAGCGAGGTAGAACGAAATGAACATGAGTTTGGGATCAGGAGGATATTTCTCATGAAAAACTTCCTCCTGATCCTAAATTAACGCCTACTGCGCTCTATCTCGCTTATTCACCGCGATATTGATGAAAAATCGAATGAACCTTCTGGTGATCCCATATTAACATCTATTTTGCTCTAAATTGTTTATTGATCGAGATAATCACGAAAAACTGATGAAACTTCCTGCTGATCCCAAATCAACGTCCATTTCGCTCTATCTCGCTTATTCACCGAGATAATAGCGAAAAACTGGAAAAACTCCCCGGTGATCCCATATCAACGTCCATTTCACCCTATCTCGCATATTCGACGAGATAATCACGAAAAACTGGAAAAACTCCCTCCTGATCTCAAATCAATGTCTATTCCGCTCTATCTCGCTTATTCACCGAGATAATAGCGAAAAACTGAAAAACTCTCTCCTGATCCCGTATTGATATGTATTTCGCTCTATCTCACTTATTTACCGAGACAATCGCGAAAAATTGAATGAGATCCCTAGTGATCCCATAGTAACCTCCACTTCGCTCTATGACCCTTATTCACCGAGATAATCGCGAAAGACTGAAGACACTCTATGGTGACCTCAAATCAACATCCATTTCGCTCTATTTCGCTTATTCCCCGAGATACTCACGAAAAACTGGAAAAACTCCCTGGTGATCCTATATTAATGTCTATTTTATTCTATCTCGCTTATTTACCGAAATAATAACGAAAAACTGAATAAACTTCCTCCTGATCCCAACTCAACATCTATTTCGCTCTATCTCGCTTATTCACCGAGATAATAGCGAAAAACTGAAAATACTCCTTGGAGTAAAACGGAATATGGTCTCCCTTGGTTATTTTTCCTGGAGAATAACTCCTCCTAAACAGAGCCATTTTATAACAAAATTTTTACCAAGACTCTTTTTTGTACAGGAAAATTAGAGCTACAAAAGATTCTTAGAAAAATTGCGATTTTCTGCTTACTTCCACGATATTTCATCAAGAATGCTCATGGAGATTGAATTGTCTAGTTTTATCTCTTCATAACTGAATTTTTCGTTATATCTGAGTTTTACATGAAATTTGATAACTAGAAATTAAATGAAAGTGAAAGACTCCTAATTTACTTACTACATAAGAGAGAGGAGACGGATCCCTTTTTCTTTTGTTCTTTAAAAAAGTCCATCATGGAATTGCCTCGTCTGTCAGTGATTTGAAACATTTCTGGATATGTCGACTTATCTTCATCATTCGAGATGAATGATAAAGATAACTCAACTTATCTTATTAGTAATGTATAACTATATAAGATAAGTCATAAAATCCGTTATAAACTTGAGAAAACTCATGGGGAAGAGTTGCAAACTCATTGGCTCATGAATTGAGAGATATTCAAAGATCATTGAATGATCAAACATTGAAAATTGTAATAGGAACACGTGGATTCAGTTTTTTGGCTCTCCTGTAAAATTGGGATTTATCGACTTATCCTAGTTTACCTCTTCACCACAGAATTTCTAAGGTATAATTTTTCTTTGTCTCATCGAGATGGAGAAAAAAGATCACTTGGTCATTTGCTTTATCTCGCTTAGTTTCCAAGATAATTGAACATTAATGTTTGGCCTACAAAAATAACTGAGTGTGAGTGAGAGCGTCAAATCTTCCTCTCAGTGGATCTCTCTCATACAGCTGACATTTGTCGCCGTTCATCTCGGAAACTAAGCGAGATAGGGCTTTGTCTAATGAGACATGTCCTTTTCATTTCATCGAGATCAAGCAGAAAAACGCTTTGGAACCAGTCTATCTCTTTCATTCTCCGGAAATGTTTTTGATTATCAAAAAAAAAAAGAAAAATATTCTAATTTGGAGAATAAAAGAGGCAGATCAATTTCAAAGATATCCTCGGCTTGATCTTGATGAAATGAAAAGGAAATGTCCCATTAGACAAAGCCCTATCTCGCTTACTTTCCGAGATATTCTCAAAATAGTGATGATGAAATTTTCAGTATTTTTTTTTACATTTTTCTACTAAATCACTGAAATATTGCAGAATTATTGATCACGATTAAATGCATTGGACGATCATAACGACTCAATAATTGTCGAATGCACGTGGAGGAGAGGCATCGAGATATTCTTGAAATTACGAGGCATCTCCATGCGGGCTGATGGAAAAAGAAGGAAAAAATTTTTTATAAAGTGCCTAGAATTGTGGGGTGAGAAAAGGCGAGTGAAAGAGAAGAAAAAAAAAGTGAGACAAAAAAATATATAAAACTTGCTCATCTGCCAGGTGAAATGTGTTGAGAAGAAGAAAGCAATTTCAAGGATCGTAACAAACTCGCCACGATTCTTTCTTCTTTTTCTTCTTTTTTTTCTCTCATTATTACTATTCCTTTATTTATTACATTCTGATATCAACAACGAGATTATCAGCTTAAAAAAATTAAAATTGAATTTTTGCAAATCACTCTGAAATATTTGCAGATTTTCCCCTTTTTTTGGACTCAAATCCATGATTTTTTTCGAGAATGATTTGGTAAATAATGGAGATACGCCCTTTTCATCCTACTCTTTTTTCTGAAAAGATCGTGGAGAGCCATAAAAATGGTCCATGGTAAAAAGGGCGTATCTCCATTATTTTTAGTATTTTCAAAAAAAATTGCAGACTCAGATTTAATTGTTTTTTCCCTCAATTTCTTCGAAAAATTTTCTTCTCTTCTTTGCAGTAAATAATGGATATACGCCCTTTTTATCCTAATATCCGATTTTTACTTACAGTAAAAGCGTCGATCCATTAAAAAAAGGGCGTATCTCCATTATTATTCAAAATTTTTTTCATAAAGTCCTTCAGTCCCAAAAAAATTTATGTAGGTTGAGAATTGGGAATTGTGATAAAAATCGTTTTCTCTATCAGTGAACTAAATTTTTTTTCTAAAAAATAGGCCTTTCCACAAAAAAATTCCAAAAAATTCACAGATATTCTCGAAAGGCTATCGTATATCCCTGAATTTTTTCAAAATTTTCCATAAAGTCCTTCACTTTTAAAAAAGTTGATGTCAGTTGATAATTTAAAATTGTGTCATGAAAATCACGAAAATTACTGATGTGACGTCCGTCTGTTTTTAATGAACGTTTCGTGTTTCTTTTTATTTCAACCTTTAAGTTGAAATAAACCAGAAACCCTCAACGGGAAACAGAAGAAAACGTGCATGGGAAATTTTAGAATTTGGAGATATCGTGCGGTATCTCATTTCTATTCCCCATGCACTCTGACGTTTTATGACTCTCAAAAAAACTATGATGCACTTACAGCATCGTGGGAGAGACAGCTGATGCGTTTGGGTCTAGCCCGCACGCTCTGTCTCTCTCGCTTTTACGACTCTCGTCCGGTCTTGAGAGTCCATTCGCGGCATTCAATAGAGATTCTAGATTAGGAATAGAAATAAATTGGGAAACAGAACACACTTAGTGTACTGTTTCCAAAAAGTAATAAAATGCAGCTGCGCGATGATAAAAAAAAAGGAAAACCGTGGGAGACAAGAATATTTTTGGGTAAAAGGAAATAACTCTAGATAAAATAAGGGAAAAGGTTGTGGAGGGAAAACGGGCTTCCCAAAGCAACGTGGTTGGCTATTTAGATGGCCTCCCACTCGTCTCTAGGACTATGTCCCCATGTGGAGGGAGTACATTTTCCCGATACATTGGGACTTTTATATGGGAAGAGGGAGGGTCAAGGCTAAGGGCCTCACGCCATTGGCCCTGAGTTTCCCTACCCACGAAAAATGGAGGAAATCTCGGGCAACCGAGTTTACTTCTGACAACCAGGAATTAGGAATTGTCAGTTGTGAACTCACCGCCTAAATTGGAAGTTTTAAATTGAGAAACCCGTGTCTCTTTTTAAATAAAAGTAGAAGCATAAAGTAAAACCGTTTTATTCACGTAGAGTAATTTTCTTTCGAGAGTTAAAGTAACGAGTAGAGTTATCTGCAAAGTGTAGAGTCATATTTCATTTTGAAACCTTATAATTAACAAACGAAGTCATATTTGAAATTCCGAAATTTTAATTCGAAAGTTGTTTAGAACAATTAATTACTTTTTTTTTCCTCTTGAATGATTAAGCGCGTTTTCTTTTAAAATCGTCCATAGTCTTCCTTCATTACGAAATTTAATTAATCGAAATCATCTGAACTACTGTAAGTCGACATTTTCTTATAATTTTTGTTAATTGGGTTTTTCTTGAACAAAATATAAGGCCATCAAGCCAGTTTAAGCAAAATTGAATTTATTAGTTTTTTTTTATATAAAACCTTCAACCATTTCAAGGAATTACTCCGATCCAGTCTATTTATCGAAAGGTAAGGGCAAAAACGGAGGCTGAGACGCGTTCAGTCAATCTCCAAATGTTGATTTAAAATCTAATTCTCCTATTGAACGTTTTTTTTATGGGAAACAAATTCAACATTTGGACGTGACACTGAAATAACAGAAATTATCAGTGAATAAAAATGAAAAATGAATTTTTCTCACTCACTAATTTTATGTAAACATCCTTAACGATATCATTTGTGTGTTTTAAAATTATTTTTTCACACCAACGTTTGAAAAAAAAATTCAATTCATTCACTTCTACACATTTCTCTATTACCTAATCATATTTCCTTCCTCTTACATTCAAGATAATCCACTTTTTAATCATCAATTTATTCTGCGATATTCTCTTACGTAATTAAACAATAGAAATTGTTTTCCATTAAAAAAAAAATAAAAAAAACGGCAAATAAAGAATTATTCGCATTGATTCATGGGGTTTTCAACTCAAAAATATCGATTTTCGAGGTATTTATGGGAATTTTTGTGAAACAGTTTTGCAAAACAGTTTTTGGCCTATAACTCTCCCAAACATATATTTTTTTGAATTAAAAACCCCGTAAATCGATGGGAAATGAGCTCACCTTTCATTTGAGACTAACCCCGAATTTCTACAACCAATAGAACCAGAGATATTTGCAAAAAACTGAACATTTTCAAAAAAGGAAAGGCTTTTGCCCCTCAAAAATGCAAAAAAAAAATCGAATATTCAAAAAATTGAAAAAAATTAATTCCGGCACGTGTTTCTCGACTAAAATTCCCTCAGCTTTCCGATGGAATCATTTTTAAAAAATCCTTCCATTAAGAGTTCAAAAAATTCGTTTTATAACCTAGTATAACATATATTTTTGTTAAAAAAAATGAAAAATCGGGTTTTTAAAACTTTTTTTTCCAAATTCATTTTTTTTAAAAATCAGTAATCATGACAATCTTCATTTTTTCCCCCTTAATGAATCATCATTATACCAACATTATCATTGATTCCCGTAGGACAATTGAAATGTATGCACGTTGATCTCAGAGTGTTAATAAACTGAGTAAATTTACCGACTGATCCAGGATTACCACTGGAGCGGTCGAGTAAGATCAATTAAATTATCAATCACTAGGGGCGCTTGACCCTAGTGACCAGAAAGGAAGCGATTCGAGACGCGCTTCTCACTTCTTCGTCATCGAGCCTTGAGGATACAGCATCGAAATATTATACTGAGCAAATTATCATCCGTTTGAGTTAATCATCGTGTGTAAACGGGAAGACCGACGCCGTGTCAATAGACGTGAGGTGGTACCCGAGTGAAGTTTTACGGTTCCTTTGTTTATTGCACAGTGAGAACAATTATCAATACATTCGCGATTTACAACCGCGATTGTTGAGTGAGAGAAATTTAACTTAAGAACAGAGACATTCAATTCAGTGAGAAAGTTATCAATCAGTGTAACTCTAGTCAAAATATACGTGATTAATTATATTAAATCATTGTGTAGTGAGTTATTTCTGATCCTCAATTATCATACAGTCCACTTTTTAGAGAAAATCAACGAGGAAGCCACGGCGAGTTGCATCGGGTTTCCTCCCGTAAAAATCAGGGCAAAACTGCTTGGATTTTTAACACAGAGCGTGGGATATTTTCACCTCATGTTATTGTTTTTTCTCGTGCAGAGGACTGTACGGATGCGTGTAACATGCGATTTCTGAAGCAACGCTTCTGCCACTCGAAACTGTTTTATTCTCTTTCTCCAAGAGAAACAAGTGTATAAAGAAGAGGAACGGACAGAAAAAAAACGGAGTTGCATAGGTGCTGCTCGTTGCACAATTAATGAATTTTATTGTCATTCAACACCGGTATTTTCAGTAACTTTGATAATTCATATCTCATAAACTGGACGGACAAAAATTATTAAAAAATTCAGAAAAATATAAAAAAATATGATTTATGATACGGTATCAAGAAAAAAGGATCAACTGTATTTTTCGAGTGAAGCTATTTGCACACGGGTGTCTTCAATTTAAAATCACTCTAAAATCATTCACATCTATAGAATACAGGAGAGCAGAAATATTTCTGAAGTGGCTTTAATTTTTGACATTTTTGGGGTGATTTTATATTTTTTGGGCTTTTCGGGTGGTTATAATTTTCATCCAATCAGCGGAGTGATTTCAATTGAATTCCGAGGGATAACCTTGGAATAAACGCGGGATTAATGCATGATATTACGTGGGTAATGACACTTGGAAACCGAAGGCTGTAATTGAATAATAAAGTGAGCCGGATGAGCTTGATGATGACATTGTCCGGTTTCAATTCCATATTTCAATGAAGAAATATTTTAAAACGTCATTTTCTTGATTGAGTGAGGAAGGGTGAATTATTTTGGGAATAACTCGGGAACTATCGAATTCAGCGGAAAATATCAAGAGACATTTTTTGTGGGGGATTCAATCCTCTATAGAAAAGGTCTCTTTGTAGCAACCGCTACAGTACGCGTGTACTCGAAGAGCACAAATATATATTTTCTATCGCATACTAATTATACCTGTCTCGCTCTTGACCATTGTCACGCGTATTCTTTTCTATTTCCTTTTGTGTGGATATTCCGAGTTTTCGGGTATCCATATATAGTGATTATTAAACGATACACTCGCGTATCGGCAGTTCACGAGAACGCATCTAAATCACCAACACTATTGTCTTGTATATATCACGTAATTTAATAAACGCAATTTTATATATTTCAATTGCAGTGCTAGTGATGCATTTATTTAAATAACCACATCACTACATCTTGAGTTTTTTCCCTAAACTCGAGCGCTTAAAAGATATCGGTGGAAAAAGGGTTACATATTTTTAGTTTTTATTGTTTTAGATTTTAAAAATTGGAGGAAATTAGGGGAAATATTTGAGATAGAATTTTTCTGATGATTCCAGTGAAAAGCTGGGGAAATTTGAGTCGGAAAGCATATGTCACATCATTTTTGGGAATTTTTCTCAAAAAAACGCCTTTTTTGAGTCAAAATTGAACTCAAAAATTCGAATTTTGAAAAAAAACTCAAAAATTATTGCGACACATGTTTTCCAACTAAAATTTCCTCAGCTTTTCAATGGAATCATCAAATCAACTCTATCTCTCATCACTTCCTCAAAATCCTCATTTTCCCCTACTTTCTCTTATTATTTCATGAATATCTCTAAAATTATTGGATTTACGAAAGAAAATCCAGGAGATTTCCGTTGTAGATAGGATTTTTCTGACGATTCCATCAAAAAGCTGAGAAAATTTCAGTCGGAGAGCATATGTCACATCATTTTTTCCATTTTTCCCAAAATTTCCCTTTTTTGAGTCGAAATTAAACCCAAAAAATTCAAATTTCTAAAAAAAAAAACTCAAAAATCATTGTGACCCATGTTTTCCAGCTAAAATTTCCTCAGCTTTCCAATGAAACCATCAAAAACACTCTATCTCTCACCACTTCCTCAAAATCCCCATTTTCCCCTAATTTCTTCTATTCCTCCATCAATATCTCCAAAACCAGTAGCTTAATAAAAAAAATCCAAGAAACCTTTTTCGTAGCTCTCAAAATTCCCCACGAAAAGGTCTCTCTACATTTTCCCCTAAACCCACTCGCCCCAAAGAAAATCTTCAAAACAACCCAAAAAGAACAATTAATAGTTGCATTTACTGTGATTGCTAGTCATTTGTAAAAATTGAATTTTAGTAATAGCTTTCATTAATAGTATAGATTTTATTTAACTAGGATCTACTCGATTTTTCTGTGATACCTAAAAATTTTATTATTTTTATTGTAATGCAAATATCAATTATTAACCATTTATATTTTTTTCATACACAATTCAATGTGATTACTTTTTGTATATTTTCAATCTTATTGGCTCCGATGGGCATTTAGCCTGGAGCCTCTTAAATAAATAAATATTAACATTAAAAAGCTCCGATGGGCTTATTAGCCTGGAGTTTTTTCAAATTAAAGAATTAAAGAATTAAAAACCCTATTTTATCGAAAAACCATTACAATTCCATAATTCACAAATTTCCGAGTTTCCGCAAAACTCTTTGGTATTAGAGCCACGTACAATCGTTTGTACTAGAACTCCCCTGTTTTTGCAAGCGTCAAGTAGAAGTGAGGGGGGGAGGGGGAAGGGCGGGGAGGGGGGAGGGGTCTTTTCAGACTGAAGAGAAACCGGATGGTCTGGTCTCTCTCAAATCGTCGATATCAGAAACAACTCTCTAACATCAACCGTTTTCTCCCCCCCCTCCCTCCCCACCCCTTTCTTTCTTTCTCTCAGCATCTGTCTCGAACCCTCTTTACTTGTCACGTTCATGGCATAATTTCAAACGTTGGGGTTAATGAAGTGCCTGGAACCACGATAACCACGGGAAGATCGCTAGTCTCTCGTCATTAAAGACGGTTTTGGGAAGTTTATCGTCAAATTTACCCACGTTATATTGCTCTTCCCCCGGTCTCATTACTAGTGATGTGAAACTAAAAACTGACCGGTAAGTTTACCGTCATTTTACCGGTAACTTACACGTAACTGACCAGAGCTGAATTACTGACGGTTCTCGTCAGGAATAAACTGACCAAATCTTGCGTCAGGAAAATGACACATTATTTAAATTCATGCGTCTCAAAAAAAAAAAAAAGAAAAGTCAGACAAAAATGACCGAAAAAGTGGCTGAAATAAAAAATTACCGTCAGTTTTCATCTGTATAGATGATTTTCCATCATAAAACATAATTACTGACGATAAAAAAAAAATTACGGTCAGTTTCCAACGGGAATTACAAGTCAGGTCAGAAATTGGTCAGGAAAACGTCATTTTACGAATGACCTGACACATCCAAAAAATTACGGTAATTTTACATCTCTGGCCCTAATCGAACCCCCCAATTACCCTAACCCCCAAAAGACCCCCCCCCCTCTAATTCATTAAGAAATGAAAATCGACAACCAATAAACAATTAAATTTATTAACAAATCAATTTTTATTAATAAATTTTTAGGAGAATCAAATTTCAGAAATGAGAGGATGAAAATTCATGAAGATGAAGGATTTTGGGAGTTCTGATGATTCCATCAGATAGATCGGGAAATTTGACCCCGAAAAGTACTATAATGCAATTGATTTTCCCCAATTATCTCCGGAGATACTCGAAAATTAATTAATTTTAATTTAAAGATTTTTATTAACATCCAATTCGACCACGGACTGTTGAGCTGTTCGGACGCTTGTTCGCACACTCTTCTCGTAGTCAGTTAGTCTAGTGCTGTTTTTATTAGTGTAAAACGGAAAATTTAAGCAGTGCTCGTACAAATATCTCTTTTTGCATTGTTGTGAGTGCAAATTACGTTTCTCCCTATCATGGGGAAACGTGATAGGAAAAACACCTCCACAGTATCCAAAGACTCCACACTTGCAAAGACCAACAAGAAGCAACGGAGTAAATCCGCTGGCCCTACTACAAGTAAACCAAAACCCCAAGTGCCTACCAACGTAGATCCACCTACTCCAGGAACGCAGGTCTCTACCGAGGATGATGATGAACACCAATTCATCAACCATCCACCTACTAGGGAACATATTCCACATATCAAGTTGCTGAATTCCGGCATTGACAGGAAAGAATTAATTTTGCTTCTGAAGGACGCCTCTACGAAGCCTTTTAAAATCACCGATAAAGGTAAAGAGCTCCTCATTTATCCTGCATGCCGACTGGACCACGAGAACATCTTCAAGACCCTCGAACTGGCTGGTCATGACTTTCATTCCCATGGTTTCAAAAAAGACCGTATGAAAAAATTCGTAATACATGGCCTTCCAGCGTCTTTTACACCTGATGAAATTAAAGAGGAATTACTAGTAAACAACATTGAAGTGACAGTTGTACATCAGTTTTCAAAAACAGACGCTGTCACTAACACCAAGAAAAATCTACCAGTATTCTCTATACTGACATCACCAACTACCACACTCACGCAAATTCGTGATGTAAACACCATCCAATACCACACATTTAGAGTTGAGTTTTATCGATCGAATGGCCAGCCCCCGCAGTGCTACCGTTGCCAATCTTTTGGCCATGCGAGTCTACATTGTAGACACAAAACAAAATGTGTTCGTTGCGCGGGAAACCACAAGATTCAAGATTGTCCAAGAACGAGTGATCCTCTCTGCGCAAATTGTGGGGGTAATCACGTGGCAAGCTATAGGCAGTGCCCCAAGAGGACCCAATACACCATCAACTTAGCGAAGCCGACACACACACAGCCTCATCATCTGGCTCACCTACAGCCCCCCACTCCTGTGCAGCTCGCGTCACCAGTACGTATGTACTCGAGCCCTGCTGTCTATGAAAATACACAATTTTTCTCTCCAATAACATCGACAGAGGGAACACCTAAACCAAGACAATCAAAAGGCAAAACAACTACGTCATCACACCATGCCTCTTACGTACAAGCTGCTACATCTAAGGCTTCAGCTGTTCTCCCCCCACCGCAGCGGCCACACTTGTCATCAGGTCCTGGCTCTACAACGAAAAACTCTGTACCCTCAAGTATCTATAATCCATTTCAAAGTGAGTTGAGAGATCTTAATGACATGATTACTGAGGCGAAATCAATATCAGATGAAATTGAGCAATTGAATTTATTCTCTATTCTTGCCGAACTTAGGAAAATGATTAACGAAATTAAGTCAGCAACATCGCCCTTAGAAACTCTAAGAGTAATTGCAAATTACGCGCACTTAATTGATAATGATTCCGTCTCCAATCATGGCTCCACAACCTAACGCAATCAATATCATAGCCTTGAACATTGTGAGCCTATCTCTGCATAAACAAGAGCTCATTCAAATCATTCAAAAGCATAATATTAAAATAGTTCTACTATCCGAGACTCGATTAACACCCAAGAAAAAACTAAAACTTCCTGACTTCAAAATTATACGCGCAGATTGTACAGGAAGTACGGGACGAGGCGTAGCGGTAGCTGTTCACGGCTCCCTCCAATTCGATCCTCTCCCCCTCCCAGACTCCCTGACCGAAATCGTAGGCCTATGTCTCAAAACCCGAGGCAAAAACATAAACATTTACTCTCTCTACAACTCTCCCAATACGGAACTGGACACTCCCCTCATTTCATCCCTTCTATCAAATCCTCTCCCAACAATAATAGCAGGAGATTTCAACTCCAAAGATCCTACCTGGACCACAGCGAATCCTAATAAGTCAGGCGCATTGCTTGCAGATCTGATAGCCGACTCTCCGCATCACCTGTATGCACCCCCGCAGCCCACGCATTTCCCACGTACTGGAGCCACCCCCAGCACTCTCGATCTCCTTCTCACTAACTCCTCGACCCTCATAAACAAATTCCGTGTACTGGATGAATCCCCCTCGGACCACCTTCCACTATACTTTTCTTTATTCTGCCTCCCTGTTCCACAACCTCCGCCAATATTGCTAAACTTCCGCAAAGCCAACTGGCTCTCTTTTAAAGAAGAAATTAACTTGGCCATCCCCTCTGCAAATCCTCCTCTCCCCACCACTGCCAAGATAGACTCTGAAATTGAGACTCTCACCAATCTCATCTCTCTCTCCATGGATAAACACATCCCCAAATCCAAACCCAAATCATTCAACCCTCCACTCCCTCCCATAATCATCAAGCTAATCAAATCCAAAAATCACCTCCGAAAGATATGGCAAAAAACCCGAGATCCACTACTAAAACCCCACCTGAATAAACTCTCCCGTGACATCCAAGCCCGTATCACTACTTTCACCAAAGATAATTGGGACAATAATCTCCATAAGTCAGAGGCAGATCCAAACTCGATTTGGAAAATCGTCAAAAGATTTAACAATACCCCAAACCCCGAAATCCCGCCTCTGAAATACAATAATTCCGTAGCCATAACAGACTCTGAAAAAGCAAATTTCTTATGCCACCATTATGCTAAAATCCATCAAAATGCTTTTGAGAGAGGCGATCCCAAAGAGGACCGCAAAACCACCGACGAACTCCTCTCTCTTCTCACCACCTCTCCATTGAGCCCATCTCCATCCAGTATCCTCACCTCCCCCAAAGAATTATCCACTATCATCAAAAAACTCAAATCTCGATCTGCCCCTGGCCCGGGCAAAATTCCATCTACTGTAATTAAGCACCTTCCCAAAAAAGCTATCGTCCTCCTAACGAAAATAATCAATTCCTGCCTCATCCATCGGCACTTTCCAGCCTCCTGGAAAAAGGCAACAGTAATCCCGATTTTGAAACCATCCAAATCCCCCTACCTTCCGGTCAGCTACCGCCCCATTAGCCTACTAAGCACTTTTGCCAAAATTACTGAGAAAGTCATCCTCTCAAGATTGGCTAGGGAAATAAATGCCCTTGAACTCCTGCCGAACACCCAATTTGGCTTTAGGAGACAACACTCAACTGTCCACCAATTAATACGTATTACGAATCATATTAAATCCTCGGCCAATAAAAAGCTCTGTACGGCCGTCCTCCTCCTTGACAGTGAGAAGGCCTTTGACTCTGTTTGGCATCAAGGACTCATTCACAGGCTCCTCAAAATGAACATCTCAACATATCTCTGTTCGTTACTGCATTCATATCTCCAAGATCGCCAAATCAGAGTCAGGGTAGCCTCCTCCCTGTCAGATCCTAAATCTATAGTCGCAGGGGTTCCCCAGGGCTCCGTTCTTGCTCCTACATTGTTTAATTTGTACATAGCGCACTTATTCTATGACCTTCCTCCACTCGCGCATATTGCAGGCTTCGCCGATGACCTGGCGATATTCGCCTCAAGCACATCACCACAGTATGCCATTAACAAACTTGTTAATGTTGGCGAAAAAATAATCAACCAGCTAAAGGCCCTCAAAATAAATGTTAATGTGCCTAAGACCCAATGCACATTATTTCTCACTCGTAAAACACATATCAAGACCTTTTATATTGACAATGAGGAGGTTAAAATCGCCAAAAATGCCGAGTACCTGGGTGTCTCTCTGGACAGTAGACTCATTTGGAATCACCATATCAATAAAATAACCCAAAAAACAAAGTCAATAATGGGCCGACTCTATTTCCTACTCAAATCCAAAGTCTTATCACACAGAACTAAACTTAAGATATACAAAACGATTGTAAGACCTGTAATGACTTATGCCGCACCAATTTGGCACAATGCAGCCCCCTCCCTCATAGCCAAATTACAGATTACCCAAAACCAATTCTTAAGAGTAATCAATGGAGCATACCGCTCAACCCCTATCCCCACTCTCCACGAAATCTCCCATATCGAACCCCTGAATTCCCATCTAATAAAAATCACAAATAAATTCTCAGATACGCTGAAAGTACACCCGAATCCTCTCATAAATCACATTAACCCTTACATCATGTCCAAGTGGTCTACAAACCGCCGCTAATCCCCCAACATACCCCTCAAGATATAGGGTTTTTTCTTTTAAACCAATTTTCCCTATTGCAAATCCCAAGTCTTTCTCACACACTCGTTATGTAATTTATTCACAATTCTCATGTATTATATGTAAAAGCCTACGGGCTGGGACTATAACCCACATACTTCTGGTCACATTACTCACCTGTTAAAATATTGTTGTAATGTATAAATTCTATTTATGTTAATAAAAATCTGTTAAAGTTAAAGTTTTATTAACATCCATTCGGCCCCGGACTGTCGAGCCGTTCGGACGCTCGTTCGCACGCTCCTCACCGCTGCCTTGTAGTGTCTGTTACTTTTGGTAAAAGTCTCTACTATTCTCCAAAGTGAAAATTTTGACATCTTGTGTTAATTCAGTTTTGTGCAATAATACAGTGAGTGCTTTGTCCCAATTCCCCTCCATGGGGAAGCGTGGACGCCCTAATAATCCCCTCGACACCAGTGGCTCACCAACTTCTTCTTCAACCAAAAAAATGGCACGTAATAACTCCAAGGGACGCCCTCCTCCCAAGGCACCAACGGACCCTTCAACCTCGGGCTTACCTACCAGAACTCAACAACAGTCAAGCAACCTGGATAATTCCACCAACGTTACCAAGGAACATGTTCCCCACTTCATTCTGTCAAACGAAGGCTTTGAAAGAAAAAATCTCATCAACCTTCTCACCAAGGCCACTAAGAACATTTTCAAAATAACGGACAAAGGTAACCAACTCTTCATTTTTCCCTCCACACGGGCAGATCATAAGAGCATCTTTGAGTCCTTCGAAGCTGCAGCCTACAACTTCCACACCTATGGATTTAAAAACGACAAAATTAAGAAATTCGTCATCCATGGACTACCCGCCTCCTTCTCAACTGACGACATCAAAAGCGAGCTCATCAAAAACAGTATCGAGGTAACCGCTGTTTACCAATTTTCAAAAACTGACGCTCACACTAATACCAAGAAGCCTCTACCGGTTTTCTCCATTCTGACAGCTCCCACTACCACCTTAAACCACATACGTGAGATCAACACAATATTATATCACACTTTCCGTGTTGAAATCTACAGACAAAACGGTCAGCCCCCACAATGCTACCGCTGTCAGGAGTTTGGCCATGCCAGTTTTCACTGTAGGCGCAAAACAAAGTGTGTCCGGTGCTCAAAAGAACACAACGTTAAAGACTGCGACAGAAACAACAACACTGTACAGTGTGCTAACTGCGAGCAAAATCACGCAGCCAGCTACAGACTCTGTTCAAAGCGTTTGAAGCACATTGAGACCACTGCTCACGCACAACGCCCCGCACCCACACCGTCTCAACGCGCCACACTTCCAAAACAAAACACCTCGACTCGCACACACTCACAGCCATCTGTCTTCGACAATACGAATTTCTTCTCACCACTATCATCGATGCCAAGTACACCTGTACTCAGCACATCACACAATAACACCCATACTCCAAACAGGGTTCGCCCCACTTACGGACAAATCGCCGCTAGGACCAGCCGAGCCACCAAAACCATCTCATACACGAATCGTGACGTGGGAACTTCCAAAGCCAAAGCACCACCACCTACCTATGACTCCTCAAGTAATCACAATGTTTTTTCTCACGAGCTTAAAGACTTGAATGAGATGATTGGAGAGGCGAGAACAATTGCCAATGAGATCGAGCAATTAAACATCTTTTCACTTCTTTCTGAACTTAGACGAATGATTAATGAAATTAAATCCGCTCCAAGTCCTATGGACATTCTCAGAATCATCTCGAGCTATGCTCATCTCATAGATATTGACTCAGTCTCCAGTCATGGCTCCACAAATTAACAAAACTATTAATTTAATCGCCATAAATATAGTGAGCTTATCTCAGCATCGCTTAGAACTACTTGAAATGATAAAAAATTATAACATAAAAGTCGTTCTCCTCTCTGAAACCTGTCTTACCCCTAAGAAAAAACTCTCACTTCCCAATTTTAACATTTTACGCGCAGACAACACTGGTTCCACTGGCAGAGGTGTGGCGATAGCTATCCACTCCTCCCTTGACTTCAATCCATTACCACAATCCAACTCCCTCACAGAAATAGTAGGCATTTCCCTAAGAACTCAAAATAAAAACGTAAATATCTTCTCTATCTATAACTCCCCAAACACCATACTGGACATCCCCCTCTTATCCAATCTCCTCACCAATCCTCTCCCCACAATCATCGCAGGAGATTTTAATGCCAAGGACCCCTCCTGGACCACAGCTTCTCCTAACAACTCCGGCTCACTCCTTTCTGACTTCATCTCTGATACTCCTCACTACCTCTTTGCCCCCACTACGCCTACACACTATCCCCGAACAGGTGCAACCCCGAGCACCCTCGATCTCCTCATCACAAACAAACAATCCCTCATCTCCAACTTCCAGACACTCAATGACACCCCCTCTGACCATCTTCCCCTTTTCTTTTCCCTCTTCTGCCTCCCTACACTCAAAACTCCCCCCCTCTTCTTCAACTTCAAAAAAGCCAACTGGACTGCCTATAAAAAAGAAATCAATCAAGAAATCTCCACTCCCAATCCTCCGCTCAAATCTATACAAGACATTGACTCTGCTATTCTCTCATTTACCAGCATCATTTCCTCGGCAATATCCAATCACATTCCAAAGACTAAACCCAGACCCCACAACCCTCCTCTACCCGTAAAAATCATCAATCTCATCAAGCAAAAAAACGCCATACGCAAAGATTGGCAACGCTCTAGAAATCCTGCTCTTAAAACCTCCCTCAACAAAATCACCAAAAAAATTCATCTCTCTATTAACGCCTTCACCCAAACGAACTGGAACAATCACCTCAAAAAAACCGAAACAAATCCTAACTCCATCTGGAAAATAGTGAAGACTTTCAACAACCCCAATTCTTCTGAAATTCCCGCACTGACCCTTAATTCTACCTCAGCCTTATCCAACACTCAAAAATCCAATGTCTTTTGCGAGCACTATGCAAAAATTCATGAAGATGCCCTACACAGAGGTGTTCCTGCCTTTGACCACAAAATTACCACGGAACTTGACAAGTTCCTGTCCTCTACACCGAGCCCCGCTCCTCTCCCCCCACATGCTCTCACCTCCCCGCGTGAAGTCGCCACCACAATATCCAATCTTAAGTCACGCTCTGCCCCTGGCCCTGACTCTATTCCTCCAACCCCTATCAAACACCTACCCATCAAAGCAATAGTTCTCTTAACGAAAATCCTCAATTCATGCATATTGCTACAACACTTCCCTTCCTCCTGGAAAACTGCAACAGTCATTCCGATCCTTAAACCCCACAAATCCCCTCATCTTCCGGTTAGCTATCGTCCAATTAGCCTCCTGAATACTCTCTCTAAAATCGCCGAAAAAATTATCCTAGCCAGACTGGAAAAAATAATAATCTCCCTCAGCCTACTCCCAAACACCCAATTCGGCTTCCGTAAAAAACACTCAACTGTACACCAGCTTCTACGCATTATCAATCATATTAAGCTTTCATCTCACAAAAAACTATGTACAGCGCTTCTATTGTTAGATAGCGAGAAGGCCTTTGACTCCGTCTGGCATCAAAGGCTCATCCATCGACTATACTCCATGAACGTCCCTCCATACTTATGCCGTCTTCTCAACTCTTATCTACATGAACGTCAAATCCGAGTCAAAGTAGCCTCCTCGCTCTCTGACCCGAAAACTATTGCAGCTGGTGTACCGCAGGGCTCTGTTCTTGCCCCAACACTATTTAACTTATACATTGCTCACATTTTCTCCCCTCTCCCTCTTCTAGTTCATCTTGCAGGTTTTGCTGACGATCTTGCTATTTACGCGTCAAGCTCTTCCCCTCGTTATGCGATTAATAAATTAGTTAATGTAGGAGAAAAAATCATTAATCAACTCAAGGAACTAAAAATTAATGTCAACATTCCAAAAACTCAATGTACCCTCTTCTCAACTATCAAAACTCAAATTAAAATGTTCTACCTTGATGGGGAAGAAGTAAATATTTCCAATACAGTTACATACCTTGGTGTAACTTTAGACAATCGCCTCATCTGGAGACACCACTTCCTACAGATAATCCAAAAAACAAAAATCATAATGATCAGACTTTATTTCCTCTTTGAATCTAGGGCTCTGTCCCAAAAAACAAAACTCAAACTATTTAAATCTATTGTAAGACCAGTCATAACCTATGCCGCTCCTGTGTGGCACAATGCGGCGCCCACACTCATCTCCAAACTCCAAATCATTCAAAATAAATACCTCAGGGTCATTACTCGCGCCTTTCGCGCTACCCCCATTCCCACCCTCCATGCACTCTCCAACATTACTCCCCTCAGTGATCACATCCTTCATCTTACCCAAAACTTCTCCCATAATCTCGCACTCCATCCGAACGATCTTATAAATAAAATAAATCCCTTCATCCAGTCGAGGTGGTCCACCAATCGCCTCTGAAAACCTCCAAAAACACTCCCCACGCTCTAGGGTTTTTCACCTGCTTTTCCCTAGCTCCCAACTTAAGAATACACCACATTATCCCTGATTTGTTAAACACACTCTCTATGTGCATATATGTAAAAGCCCAAGGGCTGGGACTATATACAAATACCCATTAAGTGTATACACTATCAATTATTATTATTATTATTAATTAATTGTTATAAATGTATATTTTATCTATGTTAATAAAAACCTTTGAAATTTGAAATTTGAAATTTTATTAACATTCCCAGCTTATCTCTGCAACTTACTCCACTCCTATCTCCAACACCGCCAGATCAGAGTCAGGGTAGCCTCCTCGCTGTCGGAACCTAAAACTATCGTCGCTGGTGTACCCCAAGGCTCTGTCTTGGCCCCCACCCTATTTAATTTATATATCGCTCACTTATTTTACAACCTTCCCCCCCTCACACAAATTGCTGGCTTCGCAGATGACTTAGCCATCTATGCCACGAGCACCTCCCCCCAATACGCGATAAATAAACTGGTTAATGTGGGAGAAAAAATTATCCACCAGCTCCATGAACTCAAAATAAATGTAAACGTTCCCAAAACACAGTGTACCCTCTTCACCTCTAAGAAAACCCACATTAAAATGTTCTACATAAATAATGATGAAGTCAAAATCACACCCAATGTCACCTATCTAGGAATTACACTAGACAGTCGACTGATTTGGAGACAACATATAAATAACGTCATAGTCAAAACCAAGGCCATGATGGGCAGGCTATACTTCCTTCTGAAATCCAATGACCTATCCCAAAAAACGAAAATGAAACTGTACAAGACAATTATTAGACCCGTCATAACATATGCTGCCCCGGTTTGGCACAATGCTGCCCCCACCTTAATATGAAAGCTCCAAATCACCCAAAATAAATTCCTCAGAGTCATTAATCACATTCCCCGTCCCACCCCTATCCCCACCATCCACGAAATATCTAAAATAGAAATGCTGAATAATCGTCTACTTCAAATTACCCAAAACTTCACAGAGAATTTGAAACTTCATCCCAATAACCTCATCAACCAAATCAATCCATACCTTATTTCAAAGTGGTCCACAAACCGCCAATAACTCCCCCCCTACTCCTTAAGTCCTAGGGTTTTTCACTCGCTTTTCCCTAGAAACATACTCCATGTTTTCGTAGATCCTTAAGCTAAATATTTTCATAATCATTATGTTAATTATATGTTAAAGCCTACGGGCTGGGACTATAAACCCACAAACGTCAAGCAAACGTAGTCCAATCCATATAAAAATTGTTGTCTATGTAAAAAAATCTATTAATGTTAATAAAAATTGTTAAATTTCAAAATTTCAATTTTATTAACATCCCAGCTTATCTCTGCAACTTACTCCACTCCTATCTCCAACACCGCCAGATCAGAGTCAGGGTAGCCTCCTCGCTGTCGGAACCTAAAACTATCGTCGCTGGTGTACCCCAAGGCTCTGTCTTGGCCCCCACCCTATTTAATTTATATATCGCTCACTTATTTTACAACCTTCCCCCCCTCACACAAATTGCTGGCTTCGCAGATGACTTAGCCATCTATGCCACGAGCACCTCCCCCCAATACGCGATAAATAAACTGGTTAATGTGGGAGAAAAAATTATCCACCAGCTCCATGAACTCAAAATAAATGTAAACATTCCCAAAACACAGTGTACCCTCTTCACCTCTAAGAAAACCCACATTAAAATGTTCTACATAAATAATGATGAAGTCAAAATCACACCCAATGTCACCTATCTAGGAATTACACTAGACAGTCGACTGATTTGGAGACAACATATAAATAACATCATAGTCAAAACCAAGGCCATGATGGGCAGGCTATACTTCCTTCTGAAATCCAATGACCTATCCCAAAAAACGAAAATGAAACTGTACAAGACAATTATTAGACCCGTCATAACATATGCCGCCCCGGTTTGGCACAATGCTGCCCCCACCTTAATATCAAAGCTCCAAATCACCCAAAATAAATTCCTCAGAGTCATTAATCACATTCCCCGTCCCACCCCTATCCCCACCATCCACGAAATATCTAAAATAGAAATGCTGAATAATCATCTACTTCAAATTACCCAAAACTTCACAGAGAAATTGAAACTTCATCCCAATAACCTCATCAACCAAATCAATCCATACCTTATTTCAAAGTGGTCCACAAACCGCCAATAACTCCCCCCCTACTCCTTAAGTCCTAGGGTTTTTCACTCGCTTTTCCCTAGAAACATACTCCATGTTTTCGTAGATCCTTAAGCTAAATATTTTCATAATCATTATGTTAATTATATGTTAAAGCCTACGGGCTGGGACTATAAACCCACAAACGTCAAGCAAACGTAGTCCAATCCATATAAAAATTGTTGTCTATGTAAAAAAAAAAATCTATTAATGTTAATAAAAATTGTTAAATTTCAAAAAAATTTCAAAATTTTATTAACATATATACATAGGTACAGTATTTATAATACAGTAGTCATTTGGATGATGGTAACGTAGCCACAGCCCTAGGGCTTTTACATACATATAAGCGATTTTTGGAGGTTTTTTTATATACTTAAGACTTTTGGTAGAGGAGGAGAGGGGGGGATAGGGAAAATTGTTTATAAAAGAAAAAACCCTATATCGTGAAAAATTGGTGCTATTGTGAGGGAGTTATACCCTCTCTATTTAGGCAGTTTATGGGACCACCTCGATGGATTTATGGGGGCATAGTGAGGATATCAGTGGGTTAGGGTGAGTTTTTAGGGTGTTTGCGAAATTTGTTGTCAGTCGGTTTATGAATTCGTCGATGTATTCAATTTGTGCTATTTCGTGGAGAGTTTGGATGGGGGTACTGCGATAGCAGTTTAGGATGACACGGAGGTACTTGTTTTGGATGAGCTGGAGTTTGGCGATGTGGCATCGGGCTGCACTGGACCAGACTGGAGCGGCGTACGTGAGTACAGGCCTCACCAGAGCTTTGTACAGTCGTAACTTCAGTGCGGTGGCTAAGGATCTGGATTTGAAGAGGTGATATAGACGGCCCATGATGGCCTTGGCTTTTTGGGTGGCTTGGGAAGTATGGGGACCCCAGGTTAATCGACTGTCTAGGCGTGTGCCTAGGTAATTAGCCGAGGGTGCGGTGTCAATGTAGTTATTTTTTATGCTTATGGATTTGATGAAATGTCTGGATGAGGTGAAAAGGATGAATTCAGTTTTTGACTCATTGACCTTGATTGTACATTGTTCAAGTCTGTCAATGGTCGTTTCAGCAGCTGTGATGAGCGTGCTCGTAGCATATCTGGGAGACGAACTCGAGGTGTAGAGTGCAATGTCGTCGGCAAAGCCTGCGACTTGTACACGAGGAGACAGATCATAAAATAAGTGTGCAATATAAAGGTTAAATAGTGTTGGAGCCAAGACGGAACCCTGAGGGACTCCGGCCAAGACAAGCTCTGGCTTGGAGAGCGAGGAGGCTACTCCAACTCTGATGTTGCGATTGGATAAGTAGGAATTTAGTAGTTTACACAAGTAAATCGGGACCTTAGATTGGATGAGTTTGTGAATTAACCCATCATGCCACACGGAGTCAAAGGCCTTCTCGCTGTCCAAGAGAACCATGCCAGTGCAGTGCTTCCTGGAGGCCCTGGTCTTGACGTGGTCCACTATTCTGCGGAGTTGATGCACCGTTGAGTGCCTCTGTCTGAAGCCAAACTGAGCATCAGGCAGTAGATCGAGGTCCTTGACGACTCGGAGAAGCTGAGATAATATGATCTTCTCCAGAATCTTACCAAGGACTGGCAGGAGGCTGATGGGTCGATAGCTGACCGGAAGAGAGGGTGATTTGTTGGGTTTGAGGATGGGAACTACCTTGGCCATCTTCCAGTTAGCAGGGAAATGTTGCTGGATGAGACAGGCGTTGTATAGTTTGGTGATGAGGGCAATGGCCTTATTGGGAAGGTGCTTGATGATGATGGTGGGAATGGCGTCAGGGCCAGGGGCTGAGCGGGTCTTGAGTTTCTTGATGATTGACTGGATATCTTTGGGACATGTGAGTTTGGGTTTCAGAGAATCAGGATGGAGATTGGGGGAGAAAAGTGTGGCCTCTATTGCACCTGAGATTTTACGATTGGTTGAGGGGTCTCCTCGGGCATGAGCTTCTGCATGAACGTTCGCGTAGTGCTTACAGAGCATGTTGGCTTTATCCAGGTCAGAAAGCGCTGAGTTGTTGCTAGTTAGGGTAGGAATTTTGGAGTTGGTGGATTGGTTGAAGGTTTTTGCTATTTTCCATATGGTATTACTATTTTTGGGGATGTTTTTCAGGTGGTTGTTCCAGGAATCTTGGGTGTGGGCTGTTATGAGGGAGTGAATTTGGCGTACTAGGCTGTTGATGATTGTTTTGAGAACTGGGGCGCGGCTGTTTTGCCATTTCTTCCTCAAATAGTTTTTCCTCTTGATGAGGTTTAGTATTTGAGGAGGCAGCGGTTGAACGAGTGGAGGAGTTTTGGATTTAGGGACATGATTGGAGGTACATTTGTTGATGATGGAGACTAGGTGAGTGATTTGGAGCTCAATGTCCGCTGGGGACTTTAGAGTTGGGTTTGCTGTTGGAATTAGACGGTTTACTTCATTTTTGAAGGCCGTCCAATTAGCTTTTCGGAAGTTATACCGGAGGGGTGGAGAATTAAGGGTGGGTTTGCACATGAGTGAGAAGGAGAGTGGGAGGTGGTCAGAGGGAGATTCGTGGATGACTTTGAAGTCATTGATTAGCCTGGCGGTATTTGTGAGGAGAAGGTCAAGGATGCTGGGGGTTGCTCCTGTTCGTGGATAGTGAGTTGGTTCAGTGGGAGCAAAGAGATGATGGGGAGTGGAGGAGATGAAGTTTTCAAGGAGAGAGCCAGAGGTGTTTGGGTGGGCTGTGGTCCAGGTTGGGTCTTTGGCGTTGAAGTCCCCAGCGATTACCGTGGGGTGAGGAGAGTTGAGGATTTGGGATAAGAGAGGGATATCAATGTGGTTATTTGGGGAATTGTAGAGGGAGTAAATATGGAGTTGTTTGCGATTTGACGTAATGGAAATACCCACGTACTCAGTGGAAGATTGGGTGATGTGGGGGAGTGGATCATACTGGAGGGTTTGGTGGATGGCTATTGCTACCCCTCTTCCGGTGCAGCCGCCACAGTCCTGCCTCTCGAGTCTGAATCCTGGAATAACCATTTTTTTTTTGAGTTTCAGGTTGGTCTCAGACAGAAGGACTATTTTTGCGTTTGAGTTCAAAATTAGCGAGATGAGCTCGTTTTTATGTCGAGATAAACTTGTGATATTTAAAGATAAAATACGTATGCTAGTATTATGAGCCATTTGAAGAGGCAACGGCTGGGTCTAATAAATGTGAATATGGGCTAATAATTTGCATTATTTCGATAGCATCTCCAGCTAGTTTAATTTCTGCAATCATAGCCTTTAATTCGGAAATGATAGAGAGTAAATTTAATTTGTTAAATTCATTTATTACAGCTGTTGCCTCGACAATAACATCTCTTGTTGATCTTATGTCATCAGTATACGTAGCTTCAGTGTGTGTGGTGTCTTGTAGTAGTGGTGATTCCCTCGCTTGGTGTGGTAGTGCAGGATTCACGTGGCTGGTCGGCTGTGTGTGTGTGCCGGCAAGTACTTGGCTGTATTGACGGTTGCTGACGTCAGGATAACGATGGGCGAGCCATTGGTCAAACCAAGAGTTCGGCGTAAGTGGGGATCTGAAGTCATCGATGTGTGGAGCAGTAGGGGCCACGCTGTGAGCTCGTGGTATGGGTGCTGGTATGAGAGTGGGGGCAGCTCGTGCCTGTGGGGGTTTGTAGCGATTGTTGATGTTTGATGACGCATTTTTCATGGCTACTATGCGTTTCGGGCACTGGCGAAAACTCGCAGTGTGGTTGTTGCCACAATTTGCACATTTGAGTGGGCAAAGGCGGTTGCAGTTTTTTACCTCGTGTGGCTCCGCGCAACGCACACACTTGGTGGGCCTTCTGCAGTGGAAACTTGCATGACCAAATCCTTGACATCTGTAGCACTGGGGGATACCTTCAGCTGCTTTGTAGTTTTCAATTCTAAACGTATGATGTAAGATTGTTCTTACGGCTCTTAGTTGAGACAGAGTGACAGTGGAGCCCACAACAATAGAGAAGACAGGTAGCTTACGCTATGCGTCACTTTCATTGTTTGTTTTTGTAAATTGGTGTACAGACTTGATATCGATTTCCTTGAGTACGAATTCAGCCTTTATTTCATCCGGGGTGAAGGATGCGGGGAGACCGTGTAAAACAAATTTCACCAAACGGTCACTTTTGAATCCGAATGAGTGAAAAGAGAATTTTTCAGTTTCAAAGCGATTGAAAACTGTCTGGTGATCGAGTCGATTTTTTAGGTAGATCATAGACTCGTTGCCTTTTGCAGTAATTTTGAAGGGCTCAGTGCAGGTCTCTTCGAGGATTTGAATGAGATTTTTTGTATTAATACCTGTAGTATTTAATCTGATGTGAGGAGGCTTTTCATGGCTGGACGCCAGAGTTGATTGATGGTCAACGGTTTGTCCTGGAGAGTCCGAAGCTGCATCCTGGGGCTGGGTGGACCTGCTCCCAGAGGGTTGGTGGAGGTTAAGCTGGCTTCGTGTTTTCGCTGAAGTAGCTGGCTGTTTGCGTTGTTTTTTAGGAATGCCTTCCGAAGAGGAGGCCGAGTTGCCAGGGGAGTTTAAGGATCGAGACGCCTTTCTCCTTTTGTTCCCCATGGGGACGGATACACTGGGGTGAACACTCAGTAGTAAATAGTTTTTTGATGCACTTAGAGGAGAAAGAGTAAATAAATAAAAGAAGAATTATTCTAGAACAGGAATACTAAATAAGTGGTCAGGGACACACTGTGAATTACTGTTGTGACAGAGCGAGCGTAGAGAACGTCCTCGCAGCTCGGCTGTCAAGCGTGAACTGATACTCGAAAATTTTTGAATTTGGTCCATTTCTTCCGCCCGCGATATCTCCGGCAATAATGCACCAAAATCAATTGTATTATACTACTTTCAGGGGTAGAATCTTCCGATCTACCCGATGGAATCATGAAAACTTCGAAAACTCCAAAATTTCAAATTCTCAAAAAAAAAAAAAAAAAGTAGAACTTTTCCTTTAAATTAAAAACTTTCTCAATGAATAAACACAAATACACTCACTCATACTCACGCAGCAGTGACCACTTCTCATCACCGTGTTATTTCGTAGAGACTAAACTTTGTGTGTAAAAATTCATGAGGACCTGAAAGGAATAATTCCTCTCATTCGTCCTCACTCAAGCTTTTCAGTCCCAGAGAGTCCATCTACCTCAACTAACTAACCTTATTTTCTTTTCGTTTCAACTAAAAAAAAAAAAAAAAAAAAAAAAAAAAAAAAAAAAAAAAAAAAATGACATTTTTCCACGACTTCCATCTCCCCTTTTATTTCATTAATTTTTTTTTTTTGAAGTTTAAATGAAGTTCAGTAATTAACTTCTGCGTTTTATTTTATTTCCGGTGAATTTTTTTTAATTTTTTTTTTTCGATCAATATCCCTAGAGTGCCTTTTTGAGTCGAAAGGAAAAAAAAAAAAAAAAAAGTAAAAGAGGAAAATTCTTTTTCCATTTGAAACTAGCAATTAAAAGCGCTTTGCACGTACCCGTAAATTTTTAAAATAATTTTCTGACATTTTTTAATTTAATGACATGAAAAAATATAATATTACATCAATTTCTGATCGATCAGTCTCAGAATTTCGATTAATCAATACTATATCTCGCATTGAATTCAATTAATCGATTCGATATTTCGTATTGAATTGGCTGTATCGCATATAAATCGATATATCGCATATAAATCGATTAATCGATGCGGTATCTCGTATCAAATTCGACTAATCAATTAATCGATGCAATATCTCGCATCAAATTCGATTAATCGATTCGACGTCTAGCATCGAATTCGACTAATCGATTAATCGATGCTCTACCTCGCATTGAATTTGAAATATCGCATATCATTCGATTAATCGATTAATCGATGCGATATCTCGCATTCAACTCGAGATATCGCATATAATTCGATTGTGTTCCGTCTCACTAGTTTCAATTCGAGAGCAAATTTCGGATTTTTTCAAGCGAAAAAATGCTCAACGATAAAATTAGTCTTCAAACGATGAATCAACATTATTCTCAGTGAAATTGTTAAGTGTAACGGAATTAGTGAGACATTTAACATAAGAATCTTGCGAGTTGCATCGAATTATCCAAATTCATTTACGCTCGTTAACCTCCTCAAACGTTTCGTACAAATTCCCCCTTATTCGTCTACTTAAAACTCGATTCCAAAATCTTAGGAAACAAGTTTCCCATCACTTGCTGCCTTGTGCGCGCGCGCGTTTAATGAGATAGACGTCGGGTCGTAAAACTTTGGCGTTGAGAATTGCAATCACTTATTTTTTTTCAGATTTGTGTAATTTCATTTTTTTTTTATAAGTTGAGAAATAATGGGGCAAAATCGATTGCATTATACCCTTTTTGGGGTCAAATTTCCCGCTCTTTCCGATGGAATCATAAAAAAATAGAAAATCCATCAACTTCACTAGGTTAATTGCAATTCTTTTTGAAAATTCCCGCGCTTTTTTTTTTCTATTCAAAAGAGCGGGAAATTTGAACCGGAAAACGCTAAAAAACAAATGCATTCGAACGAATTAAACGAATTTTTTTTTTTTTATTATCACTTCTAAAACCCTGCTGCGGATTCAGTCATTGAATCAATTCTCCAAAATATTCGTTAAATCGAGTTTTTGCCTGATTTTTCAGAATATCTTGGAGAATGAAAGAGATAGAGTGTTTTTGCTGGAATCCTTTCTTGTAGAGAATTTCAAGAGCTACAAGAAAGGATTGAAGCAAAGTTGCCCTATCCCGCTCAGTTTCCGAGTGCCCCTTAAGATGCTGGCGATTGAGATTAAATTTTTTTTTTTTTTTTTTTTTTTATTATTGCTTCCAAACCCAAGTGTAGGTTCATTCAGCACATATCATTACAATTACATTAATAATACAAAACATAAAGGAAAAAAGGACAGTATCATGTTTTACTTAGGTTGAACATATTGATATTTAAATCTGGATATTGCATTCCTTGAAGAATCTGGAGATTGCTTTTATTTCTTTGGTTTCCAATTTGGTTAAGACATTTTCTGTGGATAGTATCTGGTTTGGTCGAGCAATTGTAGATAATAATTGTCTTCTTTGAACTGTGTATAGAGGGCAATGCCAGAGAACGTGATCAATGTTCTGATCCTGGTACCCACAGCTGCAGTCTCTCCTTTCTATTATATTGACCCTAGCCAGGGAGCCAGCGAGGTTATAGTGATCAGCTCTCACTCTGTTAGTCCAGACAATGTCCTCTCTGGTTAACTTACGACGATTGTGGAACCATGGTTTTGATGAATTAACATAGAATTTCTGGAAGTAATTTATGCCTTTGAACTGGCTTTGACTCAGGAATATTTCTTGTGTATCAGAAAACATTGTTTTTTTGAATGACTCAGTAAAATCAGAGAATGGTACTTCTTGTATATTCATTTCTTCCAGGGAAGTTGCTTGCTTTGCAAGGGCGTCCGCACGGTCATTACCCTCAATTCCAGAATGGGAGGGTATCCAGTGGAATGTTACGTCATATTCTCCATTTGTTCTGTTCCTGTATGTGTTGTACTTTTTTTTTGTTTCCAGCAGGTATTCGCTCGTTCTAGTGAGAAGCTTGGGGTTCGCCAGGGTCTCCATAGCACTCAGACTGTCCGAGATTATTTTGTAGTTGTTGTCGTTACTATTTTGCAGGACAATGTCCATTGCTGCATTGATGGCAGCACATTCGGCCGTGTACACTGAACATTGAGGATGCAGACTCTTGATTACTTCTATTTCCAGTTGCGGGGACCAGCACGCCGCGCCTGTGAATCTATTTCCTCCAATCTTACTCCCATCTGTAAAGATGGAGATATCTTCTGACCCTCCTTCGTTAACCAGTTCATGCACAAGATCCAGATCTCTGTTATCTTGGTTTCTTCTTCCGGTTCCAGTATTTAACGGGATACTTGTCATTATGTCCGTAAACTGGTGTCGGTAGATCGCAAATTGTTTTGATTGTCTCACATTGGCAGCGAGTTCTGGTAGTTTTAATATTTCCTGAGTTAGCAGACGATTCCATTTGTTTGCTCTGCTGCGATGATTATCCATAAGAAGATCTTTAATCGTTAATGTCAGCTGTGAAGATTCATTTGCTATCGATCTAGTCAAGAAGTTACGGCACAGAAATTTAGCTCTGTCAATGATTAGAGGTAGCTTCGATTCAGCTATCAAAACGTTCGTTGGCGTTGTCCGTCGGTATCCCATAGCAGCTCTGATCGCTTCATTCTGCACGGTTTCTAGCGAACGGCGTAGTTTCTTAGTGTATGGGAAGTATACGAAGATGCCGTAATCCATGACCGATCGAACAAAGCTCTTGTATAGGAGAAGCAGTGTCTGGGGATCACTTCCCCACCATGTACCTCGTAGAAATCTGATAATATTTAAGGCTCTTGATGTTCGCTTTTTAACTTTATTTATCTGCTCGGAGAAAGAAAATTCATAGTCAAATACTATACCGAGAAATTTGGCTGAGCTGACTGTCGGAATTCTGAGATTCTGTATTTTTATCGACACAGTACCTGGCATGATTCTTTTGTTGTTAAACAGAATTGGCTTGGTTTTTTGAGGAGACAGGACAAGTCCCAGTTTTCCTAGCTCTTCATCTACTGTTTCAATAGCTGTTTCTATCAGTCGTGTGCTGTCATCGATTGAGTCTCCTGTCACATACACAGCAGTATCGTCAGCAAATTTTGAGACTATGACTTCTTTTGGGACCCTACTGGATATATTCGAAACATATAAAGAGTAGAGCAGCGGGCTGAGTACGCCACCTTGAGGAACTCCTTTTCTGATCAGTCTAGTGCCTTGTTCTTCCATAGTGGTGGAGACTTCTCTCTCGTACGTTAGAAATTTTACAAATGTGACTAGATTTTGTGGACAACCTATTGATGCTAATTTTTCGAGTAAGATTTGGCAGTTGACATTGTCAAATGCCCCCTGGACATCTAGGAATGCAGCAAGGACGTGTTTCTGCTTAGACAGAGCCTCATTGACGGTAATGGACAACTTAGCTAAGTTATTAAGGCAAGATAGCCCCTTCCTGAATCCCGTTTGGGTATTGTCTATGTGGTTGTTGTGTTCTACCCACCAGTCTAGCCGATTTTTTACCATGGTCTCTAGCAGCTTACACATACAGGATGATAATGCAATTGGCCTCACGTCTGCTCCGTCGGACTTTGGAATGAAGTGTAGAAAGTGGGATGTCCATTGTGGAGGGTACATCCCAGTGCTATACATCATGTTAAAGATATCTAGTAGAACTAAATGATATTTGTTTTGAAGTTTTTTTAGTATATAATAGTCAATACCATCTTTTCCTGGGGAGCATTTTGTTTTACGAGAAAATAGAGCAACGTTAAATTCCGTATAGTTAAAAATGTTAGAGAGAAAGTCATTTTCCTGACAGACTGGTGTTTCTGAAGGATCAGTTGAGACTGAGGGAGGACTAACCTTGTCTAGTGCATGGTCTACCTTGTGCATCCATTGAAGATTGCTGGTGTCATTGTGGACTACTTTAGTCCACTTGTTCTTCAACACTCGACACACATTCCACACGTGTTTGGCATTCGATCTACTGTCCAACTCAGCTGCAAAGTTGGTGAAGTGGTCTCTCTTCTTTTGATTAAAGAGTTTCTTCGCTTGAGCTGATATCCTATTGTAATTGGTCTTATCTGCTTGGCTTTTTGTGTACTCCGCTTTCCTTTGAGCCGCGCGCCTGAGTCTTTTCATTCTTTCGCAATCGGGGTCCCACCATTTACAGGGATTCCCCTTTTTCATTGCTATTACTTCAGGATCCTTTCTTCTTCTAGATGGAGTATTTGCAGTTATTGCATTTGTGATAATTTCTGTAAATTTATCGTACTGTTCTACAGGAGATGAATTAATAAATTCAATTTTTAGGAATTCACAGTATTTGCTTTCCAACTCATTTGCCACTTTGTCCCAGTCTGTTTTGACTGTGTATATTTTGTGCGTCTTTTTCTGATAATGGCTCTTCTCTATAGTGACATTTATTAGCAATGGGTAATGATCAGATCCATATCTGTCTCTGATGACTCTGTAGTTAATTTTATCTGAAAGACTTAGTGTGGACAGTGCTAGATCAATGTTCGAGTAGGTATCATTGCTTGAGTTATATCGGGTTAGTGTGTCAGTGTTGTGCAGAAATAATTCTCTATTGATTATGGCATTTAAAAACCTGATGCCGTTGGTGGAGTTGGATCTACAATTCCAATCAGTATGGTGGCAGTTGAAATCTCCAACTAATAAAGTGTACTTCTTCTTGGTGGCTTCTTCTGTGATTTTATTCCAACAGGCTTGTGAAAGGTTTATGTTTGGAGGACGATAGCACACTACCAAACGGATGTTTGGTTTCACGTTCGTTATATCAAAGGAGCATAATTCTACATTTTCATGTATTTGTATTGTATCAGTACATTCCTGATATGCTATGTTTTTTTTGAAAAACACTGCGATACCACCTCCCGAGTTCATCAGTCGATCTTTCCTATAAGTCTTAAAACCTGGGTAATTATATTCATGAGCTGCAGCATTTGAAGCAGTGAGTCTTGTCTCTAGCACAACCAGTATATCAAGATTTTTTAAAATTAGTGGTAGCTCCTCCTTGACCCTTCGTAAGCTCCTGCAGTTCCATACCATGATTTTAAGGTCAGAGTTGTGTATTGCGTAGTTGGTGTTAGCTGTTTGCATTGTTTATTGGCTTTTCGAGAACGGAGAACAGAACAGAGAGGTATAGATAGGCTTATTTTTTATTTTTAGTTATCTATTTGTGAGTATTGGGGACCACCGCCCCCTTCGACCCAGCGTTGATCGCCTCCTTAAACTCGATATATTTGTCTATCTGTACAATCATTCTTGCAGCTCGTCTTTTCAGACCTTTACCTGGGAGAGCTCGTGAAGTATAGTCGATCAAATCTCTGAGAGCCTTGATGCTACTCGTGAATTTCAATGCATTCTCTACGGTGTTATTCGTCTGTGTGGTTGTCTGCAGGAACTCCCGATACTGGGCCAAGTTCATAGGGAACTCCGTCTCGTTTTCCATTAATTGTTTCACATCGCTCCATTCATCCTCACTGCTTACGCTCATTGTCTCAGACTCGTTGCCACTCTCTGCGTTGTCATCCTCATTCACATTGTCGATTTGTCCCGAATTCGAAGAAGAAGGGGAGCTGATATAGGAGGAAAGATGCCTCTCATCGCTCTGATTTGTCGAGGTAGGAGTGACCAGTGGGATATCTGTGGGCCTAGTTGGTTTGTTGATTGGGAGATCTGTGATGCTTGTGGAGGGGACCTTCAGAGGATCTTCTGCTGGGAGCACTTCCATCTCATCTTCTGTGCTTTTACCTTGACGAAGTTGATTAATGATTCGCGTACACCTGTTTTTTGTACCTGAAGAAGGTAGAGCAAGATAAATATCTGAGAGCTGCTCGATTAACTCCTCAGCTCTTGTGGTATATCTGCTGACAATGTCGTGGACTTCATGTACCCCTTTAGTTTCAAGGAACAGTTTCTCTAATTCGGTTATGCTCAAAGGATAATTTTTTTTTGGTTCGTTGAGTATCTCCATTGTCTTCGTCCAATCCAGCTTTTCATTTTCTGTATTGTTTTGATCTTCTTTCGTTTTCATTTTCTTTGTTACATGTTTCTTAATTTTTTTATTGGGTACTTCTTCCATAGTCATGCTTTCATTGCCATTTTTGTCGTCAGTGAGGGAACTATCTGATCCACTTGGTGAATTGAGTTGGGCTCGTTTACCTGGTGTGAGTTGAGGTAGAGTGGGGAATTCTTTGTTTCCTGCTATACCATTGCCTATGGTAATAGCGCCGCTCTCCTTGTTTCCCTTTTCTGGAGATTGAGTAGGGGATTCCCTCTCCTCTTCACCTTGCATCATCAAATTCTGTTCTTCATCTGTCATCTGGCAATTTCTGGCAATGTGGCCTTCTTTTTTGCACTTGTGACACTGGATTTTATCAGAGGACATGTAAATCCAGTAGTCGGTGTTGTCATGTGTAATTTTTATCGAGCTGGGAATTCTTGCAAAATCCTCTGGAGAAACGTAGAATTGTCTCCTGAAACTTAATACGTGAGCGAATTCAGGATCTACTGAGGTAGCTCTGAGGTTTATAATCTGGGATCTTATCGTAATATTGAGTTTTTTCATTTCATTTTCAATGATGCTGTTGGGTATTTCTGGGCAGATATTGGATACAATAACTCGTATGTTGATAGTGATAAGTGGTCTGAGATGTAATGTCGTGCCTTTAATCGTTATTGATTTTCTTGAGTTTATTATTTCTTCGACTGTTTGTTTACAATCAAAATAGGTGCTTACTCTGTTGTTGGCAATACGAGAAATATATCGGATTTTTTTTGGGTCGACAAGAGTTTTGTATGCTCGAAGATAATCAACTGTTTCGGATGAATCTACGTAATCAGTGACAATGGAGTGATCTCTTTCTACCTTATGTGCAGTTAGAGTTACATTGGCATAAGTGGATCTATGATTGGCAGTTGGATTTGCTGACAAATCGCGGATTGAGTTGAGAGGAACCATGTTTATCCCGCAAGGACTTTGCTCACAAAGTCCGTATTGGGTGTTTTAATTCGGGAAAGCTTTGAAAGTGCAATTGCACTTTCCTTCTGGTCACTTACACTGCTTTACACTGTAATTACTTCGTTCTTCTATATTTTATTTTGACGCGTTTATACCTCACTGTGGGATTTGAACCGCGTACTGAACAGCGCTACTATAACACGTCCGATCGCTTCAAAATCCGTAACGAGACTCCATTGAGATTAAATGAATTTCTTTTCTATTTTTTATTATCACTTCTAAAACCCTGCTGCGGGTTTATTCATTGGATCAATCCTCCAAAATATTCGATAAATCGAGTTTTTGCCTGATTTTTCAGAATATCTTGGAGAATAGGAGAGATAGTGTTTTCGCTGGAATCCTTTCTTGTAGAGAATTCCAAGAGCTACAAGAAAGAATTCAAGCAAAATTGCCCTATCCCGCTTAGTTTCCAAGTGCCTCTTAAGATACTGGCAATTGAGATTAAATCAATTTCCCAAAATATTCGATTAATCGAGTTTTTCCCCATTTTCTCAGAATATCTTGGAAAATAAGAGAGATAGAGTGTTTTTGCTGGAATCCTTTCTTGTAGAGAATTCCAAGAGCTACAAGAAAGGCTCCAAGCGAAATTGCCCTATCTCGCTTAGTTTCCGATTGCTCCTTAGGATACTGGCGATGGAGATCAAATCAAATTTCGAAACTATTTGATTAATCGAGTTTTTCCCCATTTTCTCAGAATATCTTGGAAAATAAGAGAGATAGAGTGTTTTTGCTGGAATCCTTTCTTGTAGAGAATTCCAAGAGCTACGAGAAAGGATTGAAGCAAAATTGCCCTATCTCGCTTAGTTTCCGATTGCTCCTTAGGATACTGGCGATTGAGATTAAATGAATTTTTTTTTTTTTTATTATCACTTCTAAAACCCTGCTGCGGATTCAGTCATTGAATCAATTCTCCAAAATATTCGTTAAATCGAGTTTCTGCCTGATTTTTCAGAATATCTTGGAGAATGAGAGAGATAGAGTGTTTTTGCTGGAATCCTTTCTTGTAGAGAATTTCAAGAGCTACAAGAAAGGATTGAAGCAAAGTTGCCCTATCCTGCTTAATTTCCGAGTGCCTCTTAAGATACTGGCGATTGAGATTGAATCAATTTTCCGAAATATTCGATAAATCGAGTTTTTCCCCATTTTCTCAGAATATCTTGGAGAATAAGAGAGATAGAGTGTTTTTGCTGTGATCCTTTCTTTACGAGAATTTCAAGAGCTACAAGAAAGGATTGAAGCAAAGTTACTCTATCCCGCTTAGTTTCCGAGTGCCCCTTAAGATGCTGGCGATTGAGATTAAACGAATTTTTTTTTTATTTTTTATTATCACTTCTGAAACCCTGCTGCGGGTTTATTCATTGGATCAATCCTCCAAAAAATCCGATAAATCGAGTTTTTGCCTGATTTTTCAGAATATCTTGGAGAATGAGAGAGATAGAGTGTTTTTGCTGGAATCCTTTCTTGAAGAGAATTTCAAGAGCTACGAGAAAGAATTGAAGCAAAGTTGCCCTATCCCGCTTAGTTTCCAAGTGCCTCTTAAGATACTGGCAATTGAGATTGAATCAATTTTCCGAAATATTCGATAAATCGAGTTTTTGCATGATTTTTCAGAATATCTTGGAGAATGAGAGAGATAGAGTGTTTTTGCTGGAATCCTTTCTTGTAGAGAATTTCAAGAGCTACAAGAAAAGATTGAAGCAAAGTCGCCCTATCCCGCTTAGTTTCCGTGTGCCCCTCAAGATACTGGCGATTGAGATTGAATGATTTTGCTTTTTTTTTTTTATTATCAATTCTAAAACCCTGCCGCGGGTTTATTCATTGAATCAATTCTCCAAAATATTCGATGACTCGAGCTTTTCCTGATTTTTCAGAATATCTTGGAGAATGAGAGAGATAGAGTGTTTTTGCTGGAATCCTTTCTTGTAGAGAATTCCAAGAGCTACAAGAAAGGATTGAAGCAAAGTTGCCCTATCCCGCTTAGTTTCCGAGTGCCCCTTAAGATGCTGGCGATTGAGATTAAATGAATTTCTTTTCTATTTTTTATTATCACTTCTAAAACCCTGCTGCGGATTCAGTCATTGAATCAATTCTCCAAAATATTCGTTAAATCGAGTTTTTGCCTGATTTTTCAGAATATCTTGGAGAATGAGAGAGATAGAGTGTTTTCGCTGGAATCCTTTCTTGTAGAGAATTCCAAGAGCTACAAGGAAGAATTCGAGCAAAATTGCCCTATCCCGCTTAGTTTCCGAGTGCCCCTTAAGATGCTGGCGATTGAGATTAAACGAATTTTTTTTTTATTTTTTATTATCACTTCTGAATCCCTGCTGCGGGTTTATTCATTGGATCAATCCTCCAAAAAATCCGATAAATCGAGTTTTTGCCTGATTTTTCAGAATATCTTGGAGAATGAGAGAGATAGAGTGTTTTTGCTGGAATCCTTTCTTGAAGAGAATTTCAAGAGCTACAAGAAAGAATTGAAACAAAGTTGCCCTATCCCGCTTAGTTTCCAAGTGCCTCTTAAGATACTGGCAATTGAGATTGAATCAATTTTCCGAAATATTCGATAAATCGAGTTTTTGCATGATTTTTCAGAATATCTTGGAGAATGAGAGAGATAGAGTGTTTTTGCTGGAATCCTTACTTGTAGAGAATTCCAAGAGCTACAAGAAAGGATTGAAGCAAAGTTGCCCTATCCCGCTTAGTTTCCGAGTGCCCCTCAAGATACTGGCGATTGAGATTAAATCAATTTTCCAAAATATTCGATAAATCGAGTTTTTCCCCATTTTCTCAGAATATCTTGGAAAATAAGAGAGATAGAGTGTTTTTGCTGGAATCCTTTCTTGTAGAGAATTTCAAGAGCTACAAGAAAGGATCCGAGCAAAATTGCCCTATCTAGCTTAGTTTCCGATTGCTCCTTAGGATACTGGCGATGGAGATTAAATCAAATTTCGAAACTATTCGATAAATCGAGTTTTTCCCCATTTTCTCAGAATATCTTGGAGAATAAGCGAGATCGAGTGTTTTTGCTAGGATCCTTTCTTGTAGAGAATTTTAAGAGCTACAAGAAAGAATCGGAGCGAAATTGCCGTATCTCGCTTAGTTTCCGATCGCTCCTTAGTATACTTGCCATTGAGATTGAATCAATTTTCCAAAATATTCGATAAATTGATTTTTTCCCCATTTTCTCAGAATATCTTGGAGAATAAGAGAGATAGAGTGTTTTTGCTGGGATCCTTTCTTGTAGAGAATTTCAAGAGCGACAAGAAAGGGTTGGAGCAAAGTTGCCCTATCCCGCTTAGTTTCCGAGTGCCTCTTAAGATACTGGCGATTGAGATTGAATCAATTTTCCGAAATATTCGATAAATCGAGTTTTTCCCCATTTTCTCAGAATATCTTGGAAAATAAGAGAGATAGAGTGTTTTTGCTGGAATCCTTTCTTGTAGAGAATTTCAAGAGCTACAAGAAAGGATTGAAGCAAACTCGCCCTTTCTCGTTTAGTTTCCGAGTGCCCCTCAAGATGCTGGCGATTGAGATGGAATCAATTTTTTTTTTCATTTTCTTTCATTATCACTTCTGAAACCCTGCTGCGGGTTTATTCATTGAATCAATTCCCCAAAATATTCAATAAATCGCGTTTTTGCCTGATTTTTCAGAATATCTTGGAGAATAACAGAGATAGTGTTTTTGCTGGAATCCTTTCTTGTAGAGAATTCCAAGAGCTACAAGAAAGAATTCAAGCAAAATTGCCCTATCCCGCTTAGTTCCCAAGTGCCTCTTAAGATACTGGCAATTGAGATCAAATCAATTTCCCAAAATATTCGATTAATCGAGTTTTTCCCCATTTTCTCAGAATATCTTGGAAAATAAGAGAGATAGAGTAATTTTGCGGGAATCCTTTCTTGTAGAGAATTCTAAGAGCTCCGAGAAAGGATTGAAGCAAAATTGCCCTATCTCGCTTAGTTTCCGATTGCTCCTTAGGATACTGGCGATGGAGATTAAATCAAATTTCGAAACTATTCGATAAATCGAGGTTTTCCCCATTTTCTCAGAATATCTTGGAGAATAAGAGAGATAGAGTGTTTTTCCTGGGATCCTTTCTTGTAGAGAATTTCAAGAGCGACAAGAAAGGATTGGAGCAAAGTTGCCCTATCCCGCTTAGTTTTCGAATGCCCCTTAAGATGCTGGCGATTGAGATTAAATGAATTTTTTTTAATTTTTTATTTAAGAATAAAAACTGTGAAAAGAATAAAAAAAAATTAAGCGAATCGATTTTTCGTGTTTTTACTGATTCCTGAGAATGTCTCGGAAATTAAGCGAGATAGAGCAATTGTGTCTGTTGCTACTTTGAGGTCTTTGAATTCTCTACAAAAGAGGTTAACGGGTGAGATCGTGCTATCCCGCTTAGTTTCCGAGATTTCGGTAGATGGTGATGCGATGAAGAATAAAAACTGTAAAAAGAATAAAAAAAAAATTAAACGAATCGATTTTTCGTGTTTTTACTGATTCCTGAGAATATCTAGGAAATTAAGCGAGATCGAGCGATTGTTCCTGTTGCTACTCTGAGATCTTCGAATTCTTCACAACAAAGGCTGAGAGTGAAATCGTGCTATCCCGCTAAGTTTCCGAGATATTCGGTAAATTGTGATGCGATGAAGAATAAAAACTGTAAAAGGAATAAAAAAAAAATTAAACGAATCGATTTTTCGTGTTTTGACTGTTTCCTGAGAATATCTCGGAAATTAAGCGAGATCGAGCGATTATTTCTGTTGCTACTCTGAGATCTTCGAATTCTTCACAACAAAGGCTGAGGGTGAAAGCGTGCTATCCCGCTTAGTTTCCGAGATTTCGGTAGATGGTGATGCGATGGAGAATAAAAACTGTAAAAAGAATTAAAAAAAAATTAAACGAATCGATTTTTCGTGTTTTTACTGATTCCTGAGAATATCTAGGAAATTAAGCGAGATCGAGCGATTGTGTCTGTTGCTTCTTTTAGGTCTTTGAATTCTCCACAAAAAAGGCTGAGGGTGAAATCGTGCCATCCCGCTAAGTTTCCGAGATATTCGGTAAATAGTGATGCGATGAAGAATAAAAACTGTAAAAAGAATTTAAAAAAAATTAAACGAATCGATTTTTCGTGTTTTTACTGTTTCCTGAGAATATCTAGGAAATTAAGCGAGATCGAGCGATTGTTCCTGTTGCTACTCTGAGATTTTCGAATTCTCCACAAAAAAGGCTGAGGGTGAAATCGTGCCATCCCGCTAAGTTTCCGAGATATTCGGTAGATGGTGATGCGATGAAGAATAAAAACTGTAAAAAGAATAAACAAAAAATTAAACGAATCGATTTTTCGTGTTTTTACTGTTTCCTGAGAATATCTAGGAAATTAAGCGAGATCGAGCGATTGTTCCTGTTGCTACTCTGAGATCTTCGAATTCTTCACAACAAAGGCTGAGGGTGAAATCGTGCCATCCCGCTAAGTTTCCGAGATATTCGGTAGATGGTGACGCGATGAAGAATAAAAACTGTAAAAAGAATAAAAAAAAAATTAAACGAATCGATTTTTCGTGTTTTTACTGTTTCCTGAGAATATCTAGGAAATTAAGCGAAATCGAGCGATTCCCTGTTGCTTCTTTTAGGTCTTTGAATTCTCCACAAAAAAGGCTGAGTGTGAGATCGTGCTATCCCGCTTAGTTTCCGAGATTTCGGTGGATGGTGATGCGATGAAGAATAAAAACTGTGAAAAGAATAAAAAAAAAATTAAACGAATCGATTTTTCGTGTTTTTACTGTTTCCTGAGAATATCTCGGAAATTAAGCGAGATCGAGCGATTGTTTCTGTTGCTACTCTGAGATCTTCGAATTCTCCACAAAAAAGGCTGAGGGTGAAATCGTGCCATCCCGCTAAGTTTCCGAGATATTCGGTAGATGGTGACGCTATGAAGAATAAAAACTGTAAAAAGAATAAAAAAAAAATTAAACGAATCGATTTTTCGTGTTTTTACTGATTCCTGAGAATGTCTCGGAAATTAAGCGAGATCGAGCGATTGTTCCTGTTGCTACTCTGAGATCTTCGAATTCTTCACAACAAAAGTTGAGGGTGAAATCGTGCCATCCCGCTAAGTTTCCGAGATATTCGGTAGATGGTGACGCGATGAAGAATAAAAACTGTAAAAAGAATAAAAAAAAAATTAAACGAATCGATTTTTCGTAGTTTTACTGATTCCTGAGAATATCGCGGAAATTAAGCGAGATAGAGCGATTCCCTGTTGCTTCTTTTAGGTCTTCGAATTCTTCATAACAAAGGCTGAGGGTGGAATCGTGCTATCCCGCTAAGTTTCCGAGATATTCGGTAGATGGTGATGCGATGAAGAATAAAAACTGTAAAAAGAATAAAAAAAAATTAAACGAATCGATTTTTCGTGTTTTTACTGATTCCTGAGAATGTCTCGGAAATTAAGCGAGATCGAGCGATTGTTTCTGTTGCTCCTTTTAGGTCTTTGAATTCTCTACAAAAGACGTTACGGGTGAAATCGTGCTATCCCGCTTAGTTTCCGAGATTTCGGTAGATGGTGATGCGATGAAAAATAAAAACTGTAAAAAGAATAAAAAAAAAATTAAACGAATCGATTTTTCGTGTTTTTACTGATTCCTGAGAATATCTAGGAAATTAAGCGAGATCGAGCGATTGTGTCTGTTGCTGCTCTGACATCTTCGAATTCTTCACAACAAAGGCTGAGGGTGAAATCGTGCCATCCCGCTAAGTTTCCGAGATATTCGGTAGATGGTGACGCGATGAAGGATAAAAACTGTAAAAAGAATAAAAAAAAAATTAAACGAATCGATTTTTCGTGTTTTTACTGATTCCTGAGAATGTCTCGGAAATTAAGCGAGATAGAGCGATTGTGTCGGTTGCTACTTTGAGGTCTTTGAATTCTCTACAAAAGAGGTTACGGGTGAAATCGTGCCATTCCGCTTAGTTTCGGAGATATTCGGTAGATGGTGACGCGATGAAGAATAAAAACTGTAAAAAGAATAAAAAACTAGGGGTGCGTAGTTGCTCGCTCGCTGCGCTCGCTCGCGAAGTGGGGTGCGTAGTTGCTCGCTCGCTACGCTCGCTCGCGAATAGAGGAGTGCGTTATTGCTGATCAGGAGGAGTGAGTGGGAATGTATGATAACGAATGTGACTCTTCGAGCCGCACTATGAACTTCCCGATAATTTCTCTTTTTACTCATTAGAAAAAATGATGGATGAAAGAAATAAATGCAAACAACGGACTGGTTATATATGCACATACTTTTTATTGATTGCAACAATAGCTATTTTCAATTAATAATCCATGTATCCATCTTCAGGAAAATCCAGTAATCTGCGGCTCACCAACATTCTCGCTATATGGCGACGCATTCTTCCAACATTATAGTTTCGTTGTTCACTGGGGCTCTTATTGTGGCACAATAACGTTGCAAAGTACATTGCGAATATTCCACAGTCAATTCCATTCATCTGCTGTTGTACTTTGTGAAATACATACCGTTTTGGGAATCTATAAATAGCATTCAAATAATCAATTTGGTCATTCTCTAAATAATTGTGATTCATACTGTCATAAACATGAATGATTCCATTACCATCCGATCTGGTACAGACCCAATGACCTATTACCTTCTCTCTACCCATACTAATTCCACCAGTATACAAAATTTGAATATTACTCATGGATCTAGAGACCTCCTGCAAAAGGCTTAGCAAATTTTGAATGTAACCAGTATTTTGAGCTAAATTAAAAATTCCGCGTTGCTGTAAGCTTCTATTCATGATTTCATGAAATAGATTGATATGTTCATCTCCCGCATAACATCCAGGGTTCATCAACTCATTGCATTGGCTCACAGGTAACCCAAAATTAAAATCATCTTCACGACAGCTAATCTCGGAAAAATCACCTTCATGATTATTTGCGTCCAAATTTTCATCTTAATCGCTAGTAATAACACAATGTGGATCATTTTCCCTAACAGCCCCATTATTAATGATTTGATACTCATCGCAATCCATATCTTTATTTTCATCACCGGGCATTCGTCCATTATCTGGCATTGTTTGGTCCTTCTCATCAAAAATTGCAAAAATTGGTTTATGATAACTAAAATATGTTTCATAAACACCACATTTCATGCTCTCAAAATTTGCGAAAACGACGTCTATTTGAGTATTCAAATTAGTTGTTACAGCATGGGTTGGTAATTTACTTTGTAAGTTATAGGCTTTCAGATAATTAATTAAATAATAATCAACATTATCGCCTTCTTTACAATTCAAGATGTTGTAATTGAAGTCCCCTATCAAAATCGTTTTATCCTCGACAGAGACATTTTCCATCACCCGTTTCATAATATTTTCGAACATTGATCTAGTCGCTCGTGGAGATTTATATCCACTTATCACATAATAATTTTTTCAAAATTCGAATTTGAATATTTCAACGTGCCCTGTCAAATCAAACTCACGTTCAAGAGATACACAATCAATTACTAATTCTTTCCTGGCATAACAAATTAATCCCCGGCTATGAACACTGCGATGAGATCGAAATACTATTCGAAAGTTGGGAATATCTAGAATATGATCAGTTTCTGCTAATGTTTCACTAAAAATTAATATATCACCTCGATGGAACCATGAATCTTTGCTTACATGAACTAATTTATTTTTTAAACCATTGATATTTTGATAAATTATTATTACTCCATTTTCTCCTAATAAGTTATTGTATGATAATTTAAGCTGTCTAGTTTTTTTAATTATTATGATCAGAGATAAATGACTTTTCTTATTTTGTTTAATTCTTTTTTATTGCTTCTTCTATTTGAAAATTGTCACACCTTATCTAGATAATTGTCCCTTTTGCTTATTAACTTCCCGATAAGGGAAGTTTATGTAATGGCCCCGAAAATGGAAAATCGATTTTCCGATCGATTTCCATGTTTTGAGACCTCCTGAACATTTTTTGATCGATTTCGCGATCATGTCTGTATGTGTGTGTGTGTGTGTGTGTGTGTATGTCCGTAAACAGATTTTTCGTTCACGTTTTCTCATAAATTAATAATGTGATCGAAGTGATCGATGTCGTAATCGAAGCCTCTTGACATAAGCTTGCGGTCATTAGATTTTGACCGGAATCGATCCAGTACTTTCTCAGTTTTTTAAGGAAAACATTATTAGATTTTTCTTAACTCCCCAAAAAGTGAAGTCCATGCATTGACCCCGGAAAGGAAAAATCGATTTTTTTTTATCTTCATATTTTGAGATCTCCCCAACAATTTTTGATAGTTTTTACGACTACGTCCATTTATATTTATAAATTTTTTTAATAATCAACGATCAAATGTCTGATTCAATCGATTCAATACATTTTCCACGAGAAGTGCTGGAGATACACCTATTCATTCTTAGTGAGTAGTACCTACGCTAAATAAAAAAATTTGTTATTAACTTCCCGATAAGGGAAGTTTATGTAATGGCCCCGAAAATGGAAAATCGATTTTCCGATCGATTTCCATGTTTTGAGACCTCCTGAACATTTTTTGATCGATTTCGCGATCATGTCTGTATGTGTGTGTGTGTGTGTGTGTGTGTATGTCCGTAAACAGATTTTTCGTTCACGTTTTCTCATAAATTAATAATGTGATCGAAGTGATCGATGTCGTAATCGAAGCCTCTTGACATAAGCTTGCGGTCATTAGATTTTGACCGGAATCGATCCAGTACTTTCTCAGTTTTTTAAGGAAAACATTATTAGATTTTTCTTAACTCCCCAAAAAGTGAAGTCCATGCATTGACCCCGGAAAGGAAAAATCGATTTTTTTTTATCTTCATATTTTGAGATCTCCCCAACAATTTTTGATAGTTTTTACGACTACGTCCACTTATATTTATAAATTTTTTTAATAATCAACGATCAAATGTCTGATTCAATCGATTCAATACATTTTCCACGAGAAGTGCTGGAGATACGCCTTTTCATTCTTAGTGAGTAGTACCTACGCTAAATAAAAAAATTTGTTGTAAAAAGAGAAAAAGAGAAAAAGAGTAAAAAGAGAAATTATCGGGAAGTTCATAGTGCGGCTCGAAGAGTCACATTCGTTATCATACATTCCCACTCACTCCTCCTGATCAGCAATAACGCACTCCTCTATTCGCGAGCGAGCAACTACGCACCCCACTTCGCGAGCGAGCGCAGCGAGCGAGCAACTACGCACCCCTAGTTTTTTATTCTTTTTACAGTTTTTATTCTTCATAGCGTCACCATTTACCGAATATCTCGGAAACTTAGCGGGATGGCACGATTTCACCCGTAACCTCTTTTGTAGAGAATTCAAAGACCTCGAAGTAGCAACAGACACAATCGCTCGATCTCGCTTGATTTCCTAGATATTCTCAGGAATCAGTAAAAACACGAAAAATCGATTCGTTTAATTTTTTTTTTATTCTTTTTACAGTTTTTATTCTTCATCGCATCACCATCTACCGAATATCTCGGAAACTTAGCGGGATAGCACGATTTCACCCTCAGCCTTTGTTGTGGAGAATTCAAAGACCTAAAAGAAGCAACAGGGAATCGCTCTATCTCGCTTAATTTCCGCGATATTCTCAGGTATCAGTAAAGACACGAAAAATCGATTCTTTCAATTTTTTTTTTATTCTTTTTACAGTTTTTATTCTTCATCGCGTCACCATTTGCCGAATATCTCCGAAACTAAGCGGAATGGCACGATTTCACCCGTAACCTCTTTTGTAGAGAATTCAAAGACCTAAAAGAAGCATCAGGGAGTCGCTCTATCTCGCTTAATTTCCGAAACATTCTCAGGAATCAGTAAAAACACGAAGAATCGATTCGTTTAATTTTTTTTTATTCTTTTCACAGTTTTTATTCTTCACCGCATCACCATTCACCGAAATCTCGGAAACTAAGCGGGATAGCACGATCTCACCCTCAGCCTTTTTTGTGGAGAATTCAAAGACCTAAAAGAAGCAACAGGGAATCGCTCTATCTCGCTTAATTTCCGCGATATTCTCAGGAATCAGTAACAACACGAAAAATCGATTCGTTAAATTTTTTTTTTATTCTTTTTACAGTTTTTATTCTTCATCGCATCACCATCTACCGAATATCTCGGAAACTAAGCGGGATAGCACGATTTCACCCTCAGCCTTTGTTGTGAAGAATTCGAAGACCTAAAAGAAGCAACAGGGAATCGCTCTATCTCGCTTAATTTCCGAGATATATTCTCAGGAAACAGTAAAAACACGAAAAATCGATTCATTACATTTTTTTTTCATTCTTTTTACAGTTTTTATTCTTCATCGCATCACCATCTACCGAAATCTCGGAAACTAAGCGGGATAGCACGATTTCACCCGTAATCTCTTTTGTAGAGAATTCAAAGACCTAAAAGGAGCAACAGACACAATCGCTCGATCTCGCTTAATTTCCGAGACATTCTCAGGAATCAGTAAAAACACGAAAAATCGATTCGTTTAATTTTTTTTTTATTCTTTTCACAGTTTTTATTCTTCATCGCATCACCATTTACCGAATATCTCGGAAACTTAGCGGGATAGCACGATTTCACCCTCAGCCTTTTTTGTGGAGAATTCAAAGACCTAAATGGAGCAACAGACACAATCGCTCGATCTCGCTTAATTTCCGCGATATTCTCAGGAAACAGTAAAAACACGAAAAATCGATTCTTTCAATTTTTTTTTTATTCTCTTTAGTTTTTATCTTTCATAGCGTCACCATCTACCGAATATATCGGAAACTTAGCGGGATGGCACGATTTCACCCTCAGCCTTTTTTGTGGAGAATTCGAAGATCTCAGAGTAGCAACAGGAACAATCGCTCGATCTCGCTTAATTTCCGCGATATTCTCAGGAATCAGTAAAAACACGAAAAATCGATTCGTTTCATTTTTTTTTTATTCTTTTTAGTTTTTATCCTTCATAGCGTCACCATCTACCGAATATCTCGGAAACTTAGCGGGATGGCACGATTTCACCCTCAGCTTTTTTTGTGGAGAATTCGAAGATCTCAGAGTAGCAACAGGAACAATCGCTCGATCTCGCTTAATTTCCGCGATATTCTCAGGAAACAGTGAAAACACGAAAATCGATTCGTTTAATTTTTTTTTCATTCTTTTTACAGTTTTTATTCTTCTCCGCGTCACCATCTACCGAATATCTCGGAAACTTAGCGGGATGGCACGATTTCACCCTCAGCCTTTGTTGTGAAGAATTCGAAGATCTCAGAGTAGCAACAGGAACAATCGCTCGATCTCGCTTAATTTCCGAGATATTCTCAGGAAACAGTAAAAACACGAAAAATCGATTCGTTTAATTTTTTTTTTATTCTTTTTACAGTTTTTATTCTTCATCGCGTCACCATTTGCCGAATATCTCCGAAACTAAGCGGAATGGCACGATTTCACCCGTAACCTCTTTTGTAGAGAATTCAAAGACCTCAAAGTAGCAACAGACACAATCGCTCGATCTCGCTTAATTTCCGAGACATTCTCAGGAATCAGTAAAAACACGAAAAATCGATTCGTTTAATTTTTTTTTTATTCTTTTTACAGTTTTTATTCTTCTCCGCGTCACCATCTACCGAATATCTCGGAAACTTAGCGGGATGGCACGATTTCACCCTCAGCCTTTGTTGTGAAGAATTCGGAGATCTCAGAGTAGCAACAGGAACAATCGCTCGATCTCGCTTAATTTCCGAGACATTCTCAGGAATCAGTAAAAACACGAAAAATCGATTCGTTTCATTTTTTTTTTATTCTTTTTAGTTTTTATCCTTCATAGCGTCACCATCTACCGAATATCTCGGAAACTTAGTGGGATGGCACGATTTCACCCTCAGCCTTTTTTGTGGAGAATTCAAAGACCTAAAAGAAGCAACAGGGAATCGCTCGATCTCGCTTAATTTCCTAGATATTCTCAGAAAACAGTAAAAACACGAAAAATCGATTCGTTTAATTTTTTCTTATTCTTTTTACAGTTTTTATTCTTCATCGCGTCACCATTTACCGAAATCTCGGAAACTAAGCGGGATAGCACGATCTCACCCTCAGCCTTTTTTGTGGAGAATTCAAAGACCTAAAAGAAGCAACAGGGAATCGCTCTATCTCGCTTAATTTCCGAGATATATTCTCAGGAAACAGTAAAAACACGAAAAATCGATTCGTTGAATTTTTTTTTTTTCTTTCTAGTTTTTATCCTTCATAGCGTCACCATCTACCGAATATCTCGGAAACTTAGCGGGATGGCACGATTTTACCCTCAGCCTTTGTTGTGAAGAATTCGAAGATCTCAGAGTAGCAACAGGAACAATCGCTCGATCTCGTTTAATTTCCGAGATATTCTCAGGAAACAGTAAAAACACGAAAAATCGATTCGTTTAATTTTTTTTTTATTCTTTTTACAGTTTTTATTCTTCATAGCGTCACCATCTAACGAATATCTCGGAAACTTAGCGGGATGGCACGATTTTACCCTCAGCCTTTGTTGTGAAGAATTCGAAGATCTCAGAGTAGCAACAGGAACAATCGCTCGATCTCGTTTAATTTCCGAGATATTCTCAGGAAACAGTAAAAACACGAAAAATCGATTCGTTTAATTTTTTTTTTATTCTTTTTACAGTTTTTATTCTTCATAGCGTCACCATCTACCGAATATCTCGGAAACTTAGCGGGATGGCACGATTTTACCCTCAGCCTTTGTTGTGAAGAATTCGAAGATCTCAGAGTAGCAACAGGAACAATCGCTCGATCTCGCTTAATTTCCGAGATATTCTCAGGAAACAGTAAAAACACGAAAAATCGATTCGTTTAATTTTTTTTAAATTCTTTTTACAGTTTTTATTCTTCGTAGCGTCACCATCTACCGAATATCTCGGAAACTTAGCGGGATGGCACGATTTCACCCTCAGCCTTTGTTGTGAAGAATTCGAAGATGTCAGAGTAGCAACAGACACAATCGCTCGATCTCGCTTAATTTCTGAGATATTCTCCGGAATCAGTAAAAACACGAAAAATCGATTCGTTTAATTTTTTTTTAATTCTTTTTACAGTTTTTATTCTTCATAGCGTCACCATCTACCGAATATCTCGGAAACTTAGCGGAATGGCACGATTTCACCCGTAACCTCTTCTGTAGAGAATTCAAAGACCTCAAAGTAGCAACAGACACAATCGCTCGATCTCGCTTAATTTCCGAGACATTCTCAGGAATCAGTGAAAACACGAAAAATCGATTCGCTTAATTTTTTTTTTATTCTTTTTACAGTTTTTATTCTTCATCGCATCACCATCTACCGAATATATCGGAAACTAAACAGGATAGCACGATTTCACCCGTAATCTCTTTTGTAGAGAATTCAAAGACCTAAAAGGAGCAACAGACACAATCGCTCGATCTCGCTTAATTTCCGAGACATTCTCAGGAATCAGTAAAAACACGAAAAATCGATTCATTTAATTTTTTTTTCATTCTTTTTACAGTTTTTATTCTTCATCGCGTCACCATCTACCGAATATATCGGAAACTAAACAGGATAGCACGATTTCACCCGTAACCTCTTCTGTAGAGAATTCAAAGACCTAAAAGGAGCAACAGAAACAATCGCTCGATCTCGCTTAATTTCCGAGACATTCTCAGGAATCAGTAAAAACACGAAAAATCGATTCGTTTCATTTTTTAACTTCCCGATAAGGGAAGTTTATGTAATGGCCCCGAAAATGGAAAATCGATTTTCCGATCGATTTCCATGTTTTGAGACCTCCTGAACATTTCTTGATCGATTTCGCGATCATGTCTGTATGTGTGTGTGTGTGTGTGTGTGTGTGTATGTCCGTAAACAGATTTTTCGTTCACGTTTTCTCATAAATTAATAATGTGATCGAAGTGATCGATGTCGTAATCGAAGCCTCTTGACATAAGCTTGCGGTCATTAGATTTTGACCGGAATCGATCCAGTACTTTCTCAGTTTTTTAAGGAAAACATTATTAGATTTTTCTTAACTCCCCAAAAAGTGAAGTCCATGCATTGACCCCGGAAAGGAAAAATCGATTTTTTTTTATCTTCATATTTTGAGATCTCCCCAACAATTTTTGATAGTTTTTACGACTACGTCCACTTATATTTATAAATTTTTTTAATAATCAACGATCAAATGTCTGATTCAATCAATTCAATACATTTTCCACGAGAAGTGCTGGAGATACGCCTTTTCATTCTTTGTGAGTAGTACCTACGCTAAATAAAAAAATTTGTTGTAAAAAGAGAAAAAGAGAAAAAGAGTAAAAAGAGAAATTATCGGGAAGTTCATAGTGCGGCTCGAAGAGTCACATTCGTTATCATACATTCCCACTCACTCCTCCTGATCAGCAATAACGCACTCCTCTATTCGCGAGCGAGCGTAGCGAGCGAGCAACTACGCACTCCACTTCGCGAGCGAGCGCAGCGAGCGAGCAACTACGCACCCCTAGTTTTTTATTCTTTTTACAGTTTTTATTCTTCATAGCGTCACCATCTACCGAATATCTCGGAAACTTAGCGGAATGGCACGATTTCACCCGTAACCTCTTCTGTAGAGAATTCAAAGACCTCAAAGTAGCAACAGACACAATCGCTCGATCTCGCTTAATTTCCGAGACATTCTCAGGAATCAGTGGAAACACGAAAAATCGATTCGCTTAATTTTTTTTTTATTCTTTTTACAGTTTTTATTCTTCATCGCATCACCATCTACCGAATATATCGGAAACTAAACAGGATAGCACGATTTCACCCGTAACCTCTTTTGTAGAGAATTCAAAGACCTCAAAGTAGCAACAGACACAATCGCTCGATCTCGCTTGATTTCCTAGATATTCTCAGGAATCAGTAAAAACACGAAAAATCGATTCGTTTAATTTTTTTTTTATTCTTTTTACAGTTTTTATTCTTCATCGCATCACCATTTACCGAATATCTCGGAAACTAAGCGGGATAGCACGATTTCACCCTCAGCCTTTTTTGTGGAGAATTCAAAGACCTAAAAGGAGCAACAGACACAATCGCTCTATCTCGCTTAATTTCCGCGATATTCTCAGGAATCAGTAAAAACACGAAAAATCGATTCGTTTAATTTTTTTTTAATTCTTTTTACAGTTTTTATTCTTCATCGCATCACCATCTACCGAAATCTGGGAAACTAAGCGGGATAGCACGATTTCACCCGTAACCTCTTTTGTGGAGAATTCAAAGACCTAAATGAAGCAACAGGGAATCGCTCGATCTCGCTTAATTTCCGAGACATTCTCAGGAATCAGTAAAAATACGAAAAATCGCTTCGTTTAATTTTTTTTTTATTCTTTTCACAGTTTTTATTCTTCATAGCGTCACCATTTACCGAAATCTCGGAAACTAAGCGGGATAGCACGATTTCACCCGTAACCTCTTTTGTAGAGAATTCAAAGACCTAAAAGGAGCAAAACACACAATCGCTCGATCTCGCTTAATTTCCGAGACATTCTCAGGAATCAGTAAAAACACGAAAAATCGATTCGCTTAATTTTTTTTTCATTCTTTTTACAGTTTTTATTCTTCATCGCATCACCATCTACCGAATATCTCGGAAACTTAGCGGGATGGCACGATTTCACCCTCAGCCTTTGTTGTGAAGAATTCGAAGATGTCAGAGTAGCAACAGACACAATCGCTCGATCTCGCTTAATTTCTGAGATATTCTCAGGAAACAGTAAAAACACGAAAAATCGATTCGTTTAATTTTTTTTTAATTCTTTTTACAGTTTTTATTCTTCATCGCATCACTATTTACCGAATATCTCGGAAACTTAGCGGGATAGCACGATTTCACCCTCAGCCTTTGTTGTGAAGAATTCGAAGATCTCAGAGTAGCAACAGGAAGAATCGCTCGATCTCGCTTAATTTCCGAGACATTCTCAGGAAACAGTAAAAACACGAAAAATCGATTCGTTTAATTTTTTTTTATTCTTTTTACAGTTTTTATTCTTCATCGCATCACTATTTACCGAATATCTCGGAAACTTAGCGGGATAGCACGATTTCACCCTCAGCCTTTGTTGTGAAGAATTCGAAGATCTCAGAGTAGCAACCGAAACAATCGCTCGATCTCGCTTAATTTCCGCGATATTCTCAGGAATCAGTAAAAACACGAAAAATCGATTCGTTTAATTTTTTTTTCATTCTTTTTACAGTTTTCATTCTTCATCGCATCACCATCTACCGAATATCTCGGAAACTTAGCGGGATGGCACGATTTCACCCGTAACCTCTTTTGTAGAGAATTCAAAGACCTCAAAGTAGCAACAGACACAATCGCTCGATCTCGCTTAATTTCCGAGACATTCTCAGGAATCAGTAAAAACACGAAAAATCGATTCGTTTAATTTTTTTTTTATTCTTTTCACAGTTTTTATTCTTCATCGCGTCACCATCTACCGAATATATTGGAAACTTAGCGGGATAGCACGATTTCACCCTCAGCCTTTTTTGTGGAGAATTCAAAGACCTAAAAGAAGCAACAGGGAATCGCTCGATCTCGCTTAATTTCCGAGACATTCTCAGGAATCAGAAAAAACACGAAAAATCGATTCGTTTAATTTTTTTTTATTCTTTTTACAGTTTTTATTCTTCATCGCATCACTATTTACCGAATATCTCGGAAACTTAGCGGGATAGCACGATTTCACCCTCAGCCTTTGTTGTGAAGAATTCGAAGACTTCAGAGTAGCAACAGAAAGAATCGCTCTATCTCGCTTAATTTCCACGATATTCTCAGGAAACAGTAAAAACACGAAAAATCGATTCTTTCAATTTTTCTTTTATTCTTAATACAGTTTTTATTCTTCATCGCGTCACCATCTACCGAATATCTCGGAAACTTCGCGGGATGGCACGATTTCACCCTCAGCCTTTTTTGTGGAGAATTCAAAGACCTAAAAGAAGCAACAGGGAATCGCTCGATCTCGCTTAATTTCCGAGACATTCTCAGGAATCAGTAAAAACACGAAAAATCGATTCGTTTAATTTTTTTTTATTCTTTTTACAGTTTTTATTCTTCATCGCATCACTATTTACCGAATATCTCGGAAACTAAGCGGGATAGCACGATTTCACCCTCAGCCTTTTTTGTGGAGAATTCAAAGACCTAAAAGAAGCAACAGGGAATCGCTCGATCTCGCTTAATTTCCGAGACATTCTCAGGAATCAGTAAAAATACGAAAAATCGCTTCGTTTAATTTTTTTTTTATTCTTTTCACAGTTTTTATTCTTCATAGCGTCACCATTTACCGAAATCTCGGAAACTAAGCGGGATAGCACGATTTCACCCGTAACCTCTTCTGTAGAGAATTCAAAGACCTCAAAGTAGCAACAGACACAATCGCTCGATCTCGCTTAATTTCCGAGACATTCTCAGGAAACAGTAAAAACACGAAAAATCGATTCTTTCAATTTTTCTTTTATTCTTAATACAGTTTTTATTCTTCATCGCGTCACCATCTACCGAATATCTCGGAAACTTAGCGGGATGGCACGATTTCACCCTCAGCCTTTTTTGTGGAGAATTCGAAGATCTCAGAGTAGCAACAGACACAATCGCTCGATCTCGCTTAATTTCCGAGATATTCTCAGGAATCAATAAAAACACGAAAAATCGATTCGTTGAATTTTTTTTTTATTCTTTTTAGTTTTTATCCTTCATAGCGTCACCATCTACCGAATATCTCGGAAACTTAGCGGGATGGCACGATCTCACCCGTAACCTCTTTTGTAGAGAATTCAAAGACCTAAAAGGAGCAACAGAAACAATCGCTCGATCTCGCTTAATTTCCTAGATATTCTCAGGGAACAGTCAAAACACGAAAAATCGATTCGTTTAATTTTTTTTCTAATCTTTTTAGTTTTTATTCTTCATCGCGTCACCATCTACCGAATATCTCGGAAACTTAGCGGGATGGCACGATTTCACCCGTAACCTCTTTTGTAGAGAATTCAAAGACCTAAAAGGAGCAACAGAAACAATCGCTCGATCTCGCTTAATTTCCGAGACATTCTCAGGAATCAGTAAAAACACGAAAAATCGATTCGCTTAATATTTTTTTTATTCTTTTTACAGTTTTTATTCTTCATCGCATCACCATCCACCGAAATCTCGGAAACTAAGCGGGATAGCACGATTTCACCCTCAGCCTTTTTTGTGGAGAATTCGAAGATCTCAGAGTAGCAACAGGAACAATCGCTCGATCTCGCTTAATTTCCGCGATATTCTCAGGAATCAGTGAAAACACGAAAAATCGATTCGTTTAATTTTTTTTTTATTCTTTTTACAGTTTTTATTCTTCATAGCGTCACCATCTACCGAATATCTCGGAAACTTAGCGGGATGGCACGATTTCACCCTCAGCCTTTGTTGTGGAGAATTCAAAGACCTCAAAGTAGCAACAGACACAATCGCTCGATCTCGCTTAATTTCCGAGATATTCTCAGGAATCAGTAAAAACACGAAAAATCGATTCGTTTAATGTTTTTTTTATTCTTTTTACAGTTTTTATTCTTCATCGCGTCACCATCTACCGAATATCTCGGAAACTTAGCGAGATGGCACGATTTCACCCGTAACCTCTTTTGTAGAGAATTCAAAGACCTAAAAGGAGCAACAGAAACAATCGCTCGATCTCGCTTAATTTCCGAGACATTCTCAGGAATCAGTAAAAACACGAAAAATCGATTCGTTTAATTTTTGTTTTATCAGAAAACGCAGTAGCGTTTTGCGCCATGTGTACGTTTAGAACGTGCACTGGCTAACTATACTTTTACTATCAGACAGTTTCTTTTTATTTTTTTAATTACACCTCCCCCCTTGTCAGAAAAATTACTGGACGTTGATTGCCATATTTGAGTGGGAAAATGATCCTTCTTTGCTCGAGAAAATAATTTGTTTATTCATAAAAAAATGTTTTGATGCAAGCCACGCCCCATCCCGACGTTTTCGGTTAAAAAGTTTCTCGGTGAGACATTTCGTTGTAACGTTGGCTGCATTCAGCTGGCTGGAACGAATCGGTGAGACATTTTTTCTTAACGTTGACGGCACTGACTATAAATGTATACCCGTCACAACAACAACAGTGCACCCTAACCTCAAAAAGTTCGAAGTAATGTAAACCGTGTTGGGCAGTTTCTCAAACGGAAAAAAAAATTATTGATTTATAAAAAAATATGAATTAATGAGAGAAGTTGATGGAAAAAAATCACAGTTCATATTGTTTTGGAATAATGAGTGATTAAAAAAAAAGGAATACAATTCTGTGGTGAAGAGGTAAACTGGGATAAGTCGATTTTTTTACGAAAATGAGTTATTAGTGGGAATGGATAGATTCTATGATGGTACATCATGTCACGGAGGGATTTAGCCGAAAAGCAATCTGCGTCAATATTATTAATGAGAAACAAATAAGATAAGTCTCAATTTTGTTAACACGTAATTCTCATTCAAGATATGTCGACTTATCTTTACATGAACCTATGAAAAAAAGAGATATGTCGACTTATCTTGATGTGTATAACTTGAGGTGAATTAGATATCGAGGGCTTAGGAACAGTGTTACGTATTGATCTGCGTGATCATACGTACTTTTCAATAATAATCAAGAATAACTAATAATTCAGTCAAAAAGGCCCACAATTCCAATGTCTGGACCAATTTACCCTGAAAGAGGTCAATAATACATGAAAGTACACTGAAAGTTGAAAGTTAATAAAATCAGAAAGAAAAACATTAAAATTCATTGAAAAATCTGAAAAGTCCATCAATAAAGTATGTTAACAAATCAAGCAAAACGAACAAAATTGTCAAAAACAAGTAAAATATCATTAAAAATGTTTAAATACCAATTTACAACAAATTTCTGTTAATAGAAACAAAGATATACATGTTTAAAGGCCAACGGAAAAGTATTGACCGTGCCGGCCTTCAGCGACCTTCACTGAGTAGGTGCGCGCAGCCACACGCTGTGGACAAAACTTCCCCCACCAGTGACTCTCATAACTCTATGTCAAACTTTTGAAAAATCATAACTCTTTTGAATATTAAGATCAAGAAACGATTCCGATGCTAAAATTCGTTAAATAATTTGAACTAACGATTCCAGAAGGAGAACAATTGAAAAATCAATTTGCAACATAATTTGTTATAAACAATTTATGTAAAAACTCATTGTAAAAATACGAAAATAGACGTAAAATGTAGTTGACATCGAGATATTGGAGTATACTGAAAATCAACTCTTAATATTCATAATTAACCGAGATATGAATTTTATAACATATACACACACATACATTCAAACTTTTTATTACTGTACTTTCAAAAATTCATATCTTTCAAAGTTACGAAGATTAAGAAACCAAAATAACGTCTAAATTCACGAAAAAATACAAGCTACACAATGCGCTAAGAAAATTAGGCAAAAGTTAATATTTACCCTAAATTGTTATAAACAATTAATATGAAAAATAATTGGACAAGGACAAAAACCTATAGAATACGAAGATAATCACATCAGAAAAATATAACCTCCAGAAATGAAAACGATAAAACCAATAGCAACAAAGTTATTCAATATTCAAATTTATTCACATATATATAGATATACTAAACACATGGCAAAATTCAAAAATCAATAACTTTTAGGATAATCAATATTAAGGAACGAATTTCATTTGTAAAATCATTAAATAATTGATACTAAAAGTTCATAAAAGAAAATTTAAGGAAAACCAAAATTTATGCAAAACCATTTTTGGACTTAAATTAACAATTGAATAACAACAAAAGTTATTAACTTAGGAAGATGAAACCAAGTTTAAAAAATAGATAAAAATAGTCTCTTCCAGACGCAATTGAGTTTATATTTTTAAAGTAATTATTTTGCAAGTTATTAACAATTAGCACTTTCAAGGTCATTCAACTTTAAATAGAAATAACTCCGAAACTATAAAAGTTAAAGACTTGAATCCGACGCTAAAAATCATTAAATTCAATGGCCTTTCAGATGCACTATAGCACGATTCCAGATATTGTTAACTAACAAAGTTATTAACAATCAATTGTTTATAAAAAAATAATTTACAACTTTTGATACTAAAATTCGTTCATTTAGTCAAAAATAAGCTCAAATATAGGAAATTGTCAATTTGTCCCACTTCCAAGGGGATTTGACAAAATTTGTTTATAAGGTACACATCAGGATGTAAAAAGGAAGCCATTTCCGAAGAGTGAAAAATCAACTTTAAAATTGTTTAAAATCATATAAAACAATATATTATTATATCAAAAATAAGGTTATATATAAGAAAACAATAATATTGTATTTTTAACGTAATAATCTTTATTGTAAAACTACTATATCATAAGATACATATATATAAGCCTCAGCGCATGGACAGGCTACAGCACGAGGGTAGAAGAAAGGCGCTCCCCACCAGCTCAGTCACCACCAGCCACCTAGTTGCGCCAGAAACTCACAGCGCATCCCCACTTATTGTACTCCCACCCTACCGGCTCAAGCCGCCAAATTGTCCATGTACCTAGATGCGCGAGGCTCGTTCAGTCAGTTCATCGCTCAACTTCAACTGGTAAAGACCTCCTCCTCCGGACGCGGTCGCGGTGACTCACTCGGGACTTAGAATAATTTTACTCAGTTTGGACTTAGAATATTTTCAGTGAATCGGGACTTAGAAAATTTTCAGTCGATCGACACTTAGAAAATTTTTATTGAAGTGGAACTTAGAATATTTTTACTCAATCGGAACTTAGAATTTTTCTGTCAATCGGAACTTAGAATATTTTTATTAAATTACAACTTAGAATTTTTTTTATTATCGAAGTTTTTTTAAATCCAAATAATTTTCAATTAATCAATTCTGATTTTTATTATCAAGTGAAATATTTTCTCTCGACCGAATTAAACCGAACGAAACAATTTTCCCTCTTTATTCTGAGATCTGACGAAGCCTCGCGTTGATAGAAACAAATCAATTTATTTGAATAAATTTAAAATCATTTGAGTGAAACCGAGTTTTTTTTTATTAATCAATTATTTCTTCCTTTTCAGAGCCTTAAAAATTTAACCTGGTCAACACCGCAGATAACGGTGCGGTTGACTACTCTTTCCTCCCTCAACCTATTCGGCCTTAAACATTACCTGGTCAACACCGCAGATAACGGTGCGGTTGACTATTCTATAAATACCTGGTCAACACCGCAGATAACGGTGCGGTTGACTATTCTATAAAAACCTGGTCAACACCGCAGATAACGGTGCGGTTGACTACTCTTTCCTCCCTCAACCTATTCGGCCTTAAATATTACCTGGTCACCACCGCAGATAACGGTGCGGTTGACCATTCTATAAAAACCCGATCAACACCGCAGATAACGGTGCGGTTGATCACTCTATCCTTTCAATAAAAATAGAAAAATACATAAAACTCGCTTTCTATCATTAAATCATAATCAAATCGTCTATGTACACCTTTATCCGTCAGAATCTCATAATAGAGTCGAAGGCAGAATTTTAAATCAAACAGTGATAATTTTGTGAATCCATATTATTCTTTATTATAGTGAAGGTGAAATCAAGGCAAATAAATACAGTGACAGAAAAGTGAACAAAAGAATTCGAACTAATTAAGAAAACAGTAAAGAACAATTATCGTGCAGTGACTATCTACGTAAAGCTTGCGAGAGGAAGACCAAAGTGACCTGGAAAAGAGTAACACGGTGAGTAACGAAATTTTCTGACTCTCTAGCCCCGGAAGTCGATTGATATTCCAAAAAGTAGAGAAACTTTAACGTAAATGGGAATTAATCGGGTGTGAATTATATTTTGGGGATTTTTCTCGGAATAAATCATCTCGAGTCAATTCTTATACGTAACAAAATGGTGCTAAGTGTGGGGTAATTCAGACGTTCGTTCTAATCGTGTTACAATATTCTCCTTTTCATTATTTCCTTTTTTTTACAATTAAAGTGGCCACACATTAGCAATTTTGTATAACAAAATGGTGCTAAGTGTGGGGTACTGATAGAAAATTTCGTTTCCACTGCGCTTCAATCCTACATCGTTTTCTTATTTTATTTTTTTTTTCTTTTCTCACAATTTAATTTACCACACATTAGCAATTTTGTCTAACAAAATGGTGCTAAGTGTGGGGTGGTAATAGAAAAATTTCATGTGACCTGTGTTAGAGTTGTGCTTCCTTTTTCCATAATAATTTTTGTTCTATCGTTCAACATCAATTCAAAGTAAATTCTTTTAATTACGGAATCTCTATCCACTTAAAACTCCATTGTGACTTATTCTCGAAATTATTCATTTTTTTTTGTTTCAAATCATCCAAAAAAATTCTTTTACATGAAATTCAATCAGTACGTTCTATCTGAAAGTGTCATAGTTGAATTAAATCAAATAAATTGGATCGAATTAATTAAATTACAACTAAACAAAATTTTCTTTTATATTTAATTACTCCGTTTTCGGGTTTTTTTTTCGTTTGAACCTTCAATTATTCTAATTTGGAATTTTTCATTTTTGAATTCTTTTTTTTGGGTTTTAAATTATTCCAATTAAAAATTTTTTTTTGACATCCAATTATTTCATTTTGAAAATTTTATTTTAAAATTTTTTTTGGGACATCCAACGATTCTAATTTAAATTTTTTTTTTCGACATTCAATTATTTTATTTAAAAAATTTTTTTTTGGACATCCAACGATTCCAATTCAAATTTTTTTTTTTGAACACTCAACTACTCAAATTTTCAAAAATTTTTTTCTACATCCTATTATTCCAATTTAAAAATTTTTTTTTTTTTTGTGTGAAGATTCTATTATTCCAGTTTGACTTTTTTTTTTGATATTCAACTATTCCAATTTAAATTTTTTTTTGGACATTCAATCGTCCCACTCTTGAGGAAATTTTTTTTTATATATACTTACAATCAATTAGGTTCATGTTTATAGACCATCAATTAGCCGATGAGTATTCAAATCGTTTATCCATAAATAAAATTTATTTTTTCTCTCTTGAATAAATTGAAATAAAATTTTTTTTTTATTATTATCATTAAATTCTTTCCATTGTCTCCAACAACATAGAATCAAGTTGATTTCAATTCACCTTTGACTTAAATTTTTTTTTTTGAACTACTTCAAGTACATATAAAAAGTTTTTTTATATATATACAATTTATCATCATTAATTTCATTCCTTTTTTTTCTCAACTCATTATTACTAAATTTTCATTATGGAATCCCCAACTCTAGAAGAAGCACGACTTCTTAATGAACAATTAGCGGAAAAATTAAAACTTATAGACGAACAAGCTAAACTTATCCAAGAATTACACAGTCACATTAAAGACCTTCAAAATAATGTACGTGAATTGCAAAGTAACAGTAATAAAAATTCAAATAGTCCACCACGCGATGAAAATCAAGAATGTCACGATTCACCAAGCACTAATAATCAACAGTCGGGAGTTCCTCAACAAACATCCAATTCGGTTGATGAAATGATGTGGGTCCTAACATCTGAAATCACAAAAATAAGAGATGAGTTAAATAATATTAAACAAATGCCAAATACTAATGTGAACCACGACGAATACAGTGGTCAGGGTAATTTCAGATCCCCTCATACAGAATATCACATACCTCACATATCAGTTAAAGATGCTTTATATTATGTGCCAAAATTTAATGGGAATAATATGTCGGTTTCTCAATTTATTAGAACTTGTGAGAGGGCTAGTTCTATGATGAGTCATCAGGCAATGCCAGTATTTTTGGAATTATTACGTTCAAAATTTGAGGGAATAGCTAGAATTGCTGTAGAAAATATGGAATATCTATCGATTTCTGATTTAGAGTCTAAATTGCGTGATCTCTTCGATCCATTGTGTACTGCTAACCAATACAAAGCTGCTCTGCAAGGCATAATGATAGAGGCTAATGAGCATGTTGCAAGCTATGTAAATCGTGTTCAAACGCTTTACCTTGACATTATTAACGCTGAAATTCGTGAAAGACCCGGCTTCACCCAATTAGATGCACTAAGAATAGAAAATGATGCTATTAATTCATTCATGAACGGATTACCGCCTACTTTGAGAATTCAATGTCTAGCTAAGCCTCACAATACATTATCTCAAGCTTACAAGGCCGCCACTGAAGTCTATAAAACTGCTCAACTAGATTTACAAAGATTTGGTGATTCTGCTAGATTTATTGGAATCACCCAAACATTAGAGTCCCCTCAAAACTTCGAAAATTCAGAATCAAGTAATTTTAATCGATCGAAAAAACGTCAGCCACCACAAGGCACTAATAATTCTAATGTCTCGAATTCCCAATCACAAAGCAACCCTAATAATCATAACGGAAATTCTCAAGTCCCAGAAAATATTTCTCAAAATTTGCAACGTATTTCAAACAATGCTAATTATCAAAATCGAAACAACAATAATAATTACCCTCATAATCCTTATCGGAATAATTACCCAAGAAATTATTTTAATGGGGGCAATGCTAATAGGAACTTCAATCCAAATAATCGCAATTTTTCCCGAGGTAATCATAATCAAAATTCCATCCCAAATCAGAATTTCGGAAATTCCAACTATAATAACAATCGTCAATACGCTCGCAGTAATAATAATAATAATCAAATTAATTCGAATAATAATCCTAATCAGCCAACAGGCCGAAGTCCTTCAGCTGATTATGATCCAAATAAATTTTGTGAATACTGTCGCCGTCGGGGACATGACTTAAGTGAATGCCGAACATTACGTAATATTTGGTCGAAAAGAGAGTCTATTATTGCATCAAAAAACGAATCTCGTCCCGAGGTGAATTCCAATGGGTCCCTGGGGAATGCAACGAGCGAAATCCCGTTGAACAATCACCCGAGACAAGCACAACAGAGTGCTCAAATGAATCAGCAACCACTGCAACCAAACCCGTCAACGTCGCGTCAATAAATTTACAAGAATCTAAAATACCATCTTTTACTCTAAACTCAAAAGAATTATGTACTTCCACTATGATAATGATAGACAGTGGAGCTGAAGTAAATTTGATAAAATCGAACATATTAAATCCAAATCAAATTATCGATCATAACGATATAATTTATTTAACGGGAATTACAGACAGCCGCACGGCTACAATAGGAAGTACAGTCCTTCAAATTCATAATTATCCTGTAAAGTTTCACGTAGTAAAAGCCGACTTTCCTATTATTTACGGAGGAATAATCGGTGCAAATTTTTTTGATGAATATAGAGCAACACTTTCCTACGAACATCGAACTTTTGCATTTAAAGACGTAGTTATTGAAATTAATTATGATGAAAAACAATTAGTATCAAAACACTCTACTCGCGCCTTTCTAATTAAATTAACTCAAGATTCACTAAATGCCGGTATTATACCAGATTTCCGCATTTCAGAAGAAATTACTTTAACTGGAGGTTTAGAAGCAAATTTCGGAGGTTATACTTATATTCGAGCTCATAACAAGTCAGATCAGGATATTCACATCCCAACACCAATTGTCAAAATGGGTCAATGCAGCTGGCTCAACGCGAAAACTGAAAATGATGATGAGAATGCACAAAATATTCCCGATGATACCAATGAAAACTTAATACACAAAGAACTCACTAACGAGGCACTACTTAATAGGCAGTCGAACGTAGACTCCAACTTTATTTTACCTTACGAGAAAAATTCTAAGGTCACTAGAATTAATTATATACTTGAACAAAGCCCACACGCGGGTACAATCAATCATTCATCATCGGAATCATTACAATGCCATTCATTAACGAATACAACTAATATTAATACAATCACAGCTGACAAATTGACCCCAGAAAGAGCTAATATCATAAAAGAATCAATCCATACTGACGAAATTTCAATCGAAGAAAGACAAGTACTAAATAAACTTATTGAAAACAACCAGGACCTGTTCGTATTGAAAGATGAACCCCTCGGTTGTACAAATTCTATTTTTCACCGAATTAATACAGTAGATGACGCTCCAGTTTTCAAAAGACAATACCGATTTCCTCCTAAACATAAAGACGAAATTTTAAAACAATGTGCAGAATTAGAAGAAAGGGGAATAATACGTCCTTCTGAGTCTCCATACAGCTCACCTGTGTGGGTCGTTCCAAAAAAGGAAGATTCACAGGGGAACAAACGAATGAGAATGGTAATAGACTACAGAAGCCTAAACGAAAAAACTATAGGGGATGCATATCCACTCCCCAACATTAGCGAAATTTTAGATCAATTAGGAAACGCAAAATATTTTTCTACTTTTGATTTAGCAAGCGGATTTCATCAAATACCCATTCACCCAGACGATATTCACAAAACAGCTTTTTCAACTCCGTATCAACATTATGAATTTACTAGAATGCCATTCGGGCTTAAAAATGCTCCACCAACATTCCAACGAATGATGGATAAAGTTTTAATAGGACTTCAAGGAAAAGAAATTTTCGTTTACATGGATGACATAGTATTATATTCTGAAACATTAGAAGAACATGTAGAAAAATTTAGCAGATTATCGGAAAGACTTAGGAAAGCAGGATTACAACTCGAGCCTGATAAATGTCATTTTCTTTGCAAATCTATCAATTATTTAGGTCATATTATATCAATTGATGGTGTTCAACCTGATCCAAAAAAATTAGAAGCTGTTAAAAATTTTCCTAGACCCACTAATCAAAAGAACATTCGACAATTTCTTGGACTGACAGGATACTACAGACGTTTCATTCCTAACTACGCAAAAATTTCAAAACCACTGACTATTCTTTTACATAAAGACGTAAAATTCAATTGGGGTAGTGATCAGAATCAAGCTTTTACTGAGTTGAGGGATATTTTGTGCAAATCTCCCATCTTACAGTACCCAGATTTCACTAAAGAGTTCATAATAACCACCGACGCAAGTAATGTCGGCATAGCAGGAATCCTCAGTCAAGGTGATATTGGTAAGGATCTTCCTATCGCTTACATATCTAGAGTATTGAATAAAGCCGAAACAAATTATTCCACTATTCAGAAAGAAATGCTAGCTATTATATATTCAGTTCAATATTTTCGTCCATACATATATGGGAGAAAATTCACCTTAGTCACAGATCATAGACCATTAACATGGCTCAATTCGATTTCTTCTCCAAATTCAAGAGTAGTTAGATGGAGATTAAATATGCAGGATTTTGACTATAGGGTAGTGTATAAGCCAGGGTTGGTAAACGCAAACGCTGATGCATTATCTCGTAACATTTCGCCTGAAGAGTCGTCTCAAACAGAAATAGAAGGAATTAATAGTGCAAACATTCACGTTATTGACATAAAAAAATTATTCATGTTAGAAGAAGATAGTAGTCCGGAACGCAACAGATTCAAAAAGAGAATAAGAATTGAAAGCGATTCAAGTGACGAGAGCATAACTTCACCAAGACAAAGGCTTAGATTTTTCGAAACTGAAGAAACAAGTGATTCTACGAACACTCAGAATAATGAAAGTAACAATCAGACTGACGAAAATATTAGCAATGAATCTGAAACTCCGCAAGAATCATTAGAAAACTTTGAAACAACAAATAAAGTAGATGAAACTCAAGAAAACTTATATCCTAATACCATAATTCATGAACATGGCTCAACAAGCCCTGTCCCTACTATCTGGCAGAAGATAGAAGAGGAACAGAGAGAAAATAGCAATAGAACTGAGCCAGAAATTCAGCCCAGCCCTTCTGGCACAAACTCAGACGATTTACATGATATTCATCCGAATGAATATAATGGTGAAGAGTCCATAGAACATCTAGAAAATCATTTAGATACAATTTTCTCCCAATTGAATTCATCAAACCGTGATAGTAATAATTTAACAAATGATATCGATGGACATCCATCAGAATTTTCCGATTCTGAGGATGAACCAATTTTTGATCGGTTACGAGAACCGTATAAAGCCATCCAAAAAGGCGATCCACCAAATACGCGTTGTATTACAGAGAATATGATAGAATGTCGAGACAGGTTAATCATGCGTTCAGATAATTTAGTCATTTTCACCACAAACAGCGGAGAACCTTGTGATGATGGATCGTTGGAAGTAGTAAATAAAATAAATTTTTCTGAAATTTCTTTGACACTTTTAGAAGCAATTAGAATTCCGTTTGGAAAAATTTTTGTAATAGTTATTCCGCTAAAAGAGCATCTAACAAAATTAGTAACAATCAAGGAAATTATGGAAGGATTAGAGTCATTGAGACAGTTGATGATTAATTTAAACTTAAAATCTATAAGTATTAGTAAAACAAATTCAATCGATAATATTCCATGGGAAACCATAGAGAAATCATTAATGAAAACATTCAAAAATACTGAAATTAGAATTACAATATGTACCCAACAAGTAGAAATTCCACCAGAGACTGATAGACAAAATATTCTGAATGAATATCACTCTTCCGCTATTAATGGGCATAAGGGAATGACTAAAACATATAACCGACTAAGACAAAATTTTTGGTGGCCATCCATGAGAAATGATGTGAACACTTTCATAAAAAATTGTAAAAATTGTCAACTCAAAAAGCTAGTTAGAATAAAGACTAAACAGCCTATGGTTATTACCGATACGCCCGGAACTGCATTTGATAAAATAGCTATGGACATGATGGGTCCATTACCCATTACAAAGAACAATAATTTATATATTCTCACAATTCAAGATTTACTTACAAAATATTCACTTGCTATTCCCCTCAAATTGGCAGATTCAATGGAAATTGCTGAAGCATTAATACAAAACTTCATTTGTTATTTCGGAGCCCCTAAGGCTATACTAACCGATAGAGGGTCAAATTTCCTTTCTAGTTTGATGAGAAATATAGCTAGAAAATTTAAAATCGATCAATATCATACTACTTCATATAGACCTCAAAGTAATGGATCTATAGAACGCTCGCATCACGTGCTCGCTGAATACCTGAAACAATACGCGAATACTCATAACAATTGGGATGAAATATGTCATTTAGCTTCTTTTGCCTATAACACCAGTGTCCACGAAGGCACTGGATATACACCTTATCAATTAGTATTTGGAAAATTAGCCAGACTACCTTCAAGTCGTCAAACAATCGAAGAAACTAATCCTACTTATTCAGATTATTTGAGGCAACTCTTCACGCGATTAACGGATGTGCAATCAGTAGCACGACATAATTTACATAATGCTAAATTAAAATCAAAGGAGTATTATGATGCTCATATCAATCCACAAGAATTTGGAATTGGTAGTAAAGTTTTTTTACTAAAAGAACCTCAGAAAGGGAAATTGGCAGACCAATATGAAGGACCTTTCGAAGTAATAGAGGTTCTTCATAATGAAAATGTCATAATCAATGTTAATGGTAACGGGAAAAAAGTTCACAAAAATAAACTCCGCTTGTCACAACTGTAATCCAACTCGGTAGTTATTAATGATATAAATCGCTAAGAAAATCTCTTTATATATAAATAAATAGGAATCATTGTAATCTATAGTTTAGACATCTCACTGATTAAGATATGTACTAGTATAAAGATAGTAATCCAGTTGACTCGAGGACAATCTTCACCATCTTGTTCCAGACATCCTCCTTATAAACGGGGTGAATGCCAGTCTTCATCAAATCTTTCACAACAAAGCATGAAACACTCACCTACAATCATTGCTTGATGCCTATAAAATCCCTAAACATCAGACCTTCATATTTATTTTTATAGAATTCCTTCAAACAATTCTCATTGTCTGCAAATACCCTAATTAACATGGAACACAACTTGATTCTCGCTGACATGCACTTATACATGCAAAGGACCTACCCTTTAGAAATCAGAGAACAAATCATTAAAAATTTAACTGAGTATGAAAAATTGCTACGCGAAAAGACCGAACATGAAGAACCCTCAATAGTTTATAATATGGTTACTCTATTAGAAAAAGCCTCATATCCTATGGATATTAAAGCTGTCCTAGGTATGATTGGAGATAACATTCATACAATACGACTAAATACAATTCCTGAAATCATAGAGGTAGCTTTTGGTGATGAACCAATCTGGAAACTACAGTTGAAGGCTTGCCTGAGGGCTGCCTCCGCATTAAAATCATTCTTACAATGAAAGAAACTCGCTTAGTATATCACCTGATGAAACAGTAAATCGAATAAGTGATATGCTGCTAACTTCAATGTATTAACGCTACCTGCCAAGCATGAGTTGCAAATAATCCCAGCTAATTTACGAACACTCCATTTACACTATCAACAAAATTCACAGATGTCTTCTAAAGAAAAATCAAAAATCGTACCAGGATCTGAAGCTATTAACCAAGTCAGAGAGCAAATAATGAAAATGTCACTCGACCTAAAACTTGCTGGACAATTACAAATTGACTCAGTCACCTCGCCCACCACGACCTCGAGCTATAGTAGAAGTGAGGAGGAAAAGGAAATTGTTGAAGAAGTTGGAGTGGAACTAACGAAGATGGGACAAGTATTGTGGAGTTTCTCTAGCTACTTGCAGAGGAAGGTCCATAAGCTACGAGAAGAGGAACGGCAAGTGGCAGATATTTTGGAAGAACAGCCATACAAAAAACAACATTGGCTTAAGAGATGGAGGAAATGAAGTGAAGCACAGCGGAGTCCCAGAATTATGTTCATACGTAGTAATAAGAGTCATTATTGTTAGTACCAATGGAATGTGATTTCTTACCAATAACAACAACAAATGCGGTGCATGACGGACTTCGCATAATTACCTTTAAACACATCAGATAGCAAATTTAAAAAGCTTCTAAAGAAAAATTTGCACTCTACGCATGCCGCATGACTTTTCTTTTTATGTCTTTCCTGCATAATCACAAGTTTAGTTATAATAAATAAATCATATTACAGGATAAAAACGTACTAAGTCATGGCTCCAAATAAAAATATGACCCTTGGGAACATGAGCAGTTTGGAACGCAGGAGAATGATTGTTGTATTGAGAAAAATTGAACGAAAAGCAAGGAAAATTGGAAAGCAACAGATAGAGCTGGCCGATAGTTTACTCAACAGGATTTGCCTGTTGAAAGACATCGAATGGGCATTCAGGCTTGAGAAGGGGAAAAAAACAAAGGAAAAGAACAAATTCCTATCGCCAGGGGAATTGTTCGATGAGTTCGTGAGTGCATGCTTGAGTGACACAGACCCTGAAGAATCAGCAGATGAGGACGGTAAATTTTCATCGGACGAAGACCAAGACTTCAAGGAAGATGAAGACCCAGAACCACCAGCTGCAGCTGCTCAATTAGTGTCTAGTAATTAAGAAGTCATCCAGAGATTTTACATTATATTATAGTATCCGAAAATTTTCGATTGTTAGAGAGAAATAAGTTAAAAGGGGTTTGGAGTCACAAAATACTGCGGAAACGACGAGCCGCGGGGTCCCCTATAGTTTTAGGATTAAGTTAGAATAAGTCAAAAAAAACGTTAAAAGACATTATCATATTATTCACTTTATTATTTCATTAATTTTGCTATATTTTTTTTTTTAACAACATTATACAACTATCTACATAGATGCACTATTTTTACGCATACGTGCATCAAGTACCAATATAATTTTTCTATTTTTTTTAACTACAATATTATACAAGTATATTATCCTACAAATATTAGATAAATGCACTATTTTTACGCATACGTGCATTATATAATAATCGCTTCCAATTTCCGAGAATTTTTTTTTCTTCATCAACAAATATTAGATTAATTTGCTTAAATGCACTATTTTTACACATACGTGCATTCTATGATTATCGTTTTCCAATTTCTGAGAATTTTTTTTCTTCATCAACAAATATTAGATTAATTTGCTTAAATGCACTATTTTTACGCATACGTGCATTCTATGATTATCGTTTTCCAATTTCTGAGAATTTTTTTTCTTCATCAAAAAATATTGGGTTAATTTACTTAAATGCACTATTATTACACATACACGCATTTACATAAACATTATTTCAACTATATCATATAATGAATAATCATGAGTACATAGAATTAAGGTTTTCTCGCACTATAAACATCTTTTTTTTGTTTGTTTGGATCATAAAAGACTCGATAAGTTACTTTAATCAATTATTATAATTATCAATGAGCAATTTTCCCTTTTTCTACCTCAAAATATTCTACACGGAATACGAGTATTTTTTTTTTGTACTTACACAACATTATCATAAAATTATCAATTAATATATATTCGGCGATTTCTTTCTATTATTATATACAGATATATGAAAATCAAACAAAAGTACTTATCTCTATTCAAAATATATTTGTCAGAAGATTAACCAACGTATTATATAAGAAACATTCAATCAATTATAATAATCAAGCACTAATCATTATATTCCATTGTTGCTAATAAAAAAAAAAAAAGCATACATACATTATCCTAATTTGGTGAAGGTTTATTATTATTATAACCTATTACTCTTATAGGATCAAGATTGCTGCACGCTTCCATGACTGCACGAATAAAGCATGAGTAGACATAGTTATAAATTACTTGACGTAAAACGAGAAAAAAATATTTTTCACAGAAAGATGCAAGCAGAGAAAGAAAGTAATAAAGAAACTGTAAGAGCATGGAAGACTCCAAGCCGAACTGCAATGAGAGCAAGAATGCAAAAACAGAGAAAAATAATAATATGTAGACAACTAATAAGAAAAGTTATAAAAATGAAAAGAACAATAGTTAAATTCGAAAAATATTTAGTGACTAAAACTTTAGAATTAAATAGCGAAGAAGTTAGAGGAGAAATTGAAGATTTATCTACCGAAAGCGATACGCAAAGCGAGGAAGAAACTCCAACGGAAGTCTAAGTGATAAGAATGAAATAAGAGTATGGGAGAAGAATGATAAAAATCGTGAGAAAGCTGACAGAAAGTTGAAGAGCTGAAATTAGAATAAGAGAACGAAATAAGAATCTTTGCAAAGAATGATAAAAATCGTGAGAAAACCGAATAAGTAGAAAAACAGTAACGTTAATTTAAACAAGTTGCTATTATCGACAACAGATAAAAGCAACTTCCCTCACGATGGAGATGTTACGTTCGCAAAAATTCGCGAGCGTACTAACTTTATTATAAGGATAATGATAGATAAGAATGAGATTCCCATTACATTTGTGACATAGCGGAGGACAAAAATTACTAATTAATCATAGTCATAAGCACGAATACAAACAAACAAACAATATCGATCATACGGAAAAGGCAGATTACGCCAAGAATTTTTTTTTTCATTTATATATTATTATTATTATCATTGTTTTAAGAATACTATTGGATTTATCTTAAGAGTTTAAACAAGTTGCTATTATCGACAACAGATAAAAGCAACTTCCCCCACGATGGAGATGTTACGTATTGATCTGCGTGATCATACGTACTTTTCAATAATAATCAAGAATAACTAATAATTCAGTCAAAAAGGCCCACAATTCCAATGTCTGGACCAATTTACCCTGAAAGAGGTCAATAATACATGAAAGTACACTAAAAGTTGAAAGTTAATAAAATCAGAAAGAAAAACATTAAAATTCATTGAAAAATCTGAAAAAACCATCAATAAAGTATGTTAACAAATCAAGCAAAACGAACAAAATTGTCAAAAACAAGTAAAATATCATTAAAAATGTTTAAATACCAATTTACAACAAATTTCTGTTAATAGAAACAAAGATATACATGTTTAAAGGCCAACGGAAAAGTATTGACCGTGCCGGCCTTCAGCGACCTTCACTGAGTAGGTGCGCGCAGCCACACGCTGTGGACAAAACTTCCCCCACCAGTGACTCTCATAACTCTATGTCAAACTTTTGAAAAATCATAACTCTTTTGAATATTAAGATCAAGAAACGATTCCGATGCTAAAATTCGTTAAATAATTTGAACTAACGATTCCAGAAGGAGAACAATTGAAAAATCAATTTGCAACATAATTTGTTATAAACAATTTATGTAAAAACTCATTGTAAAAATACGAAAATAGACGTAAAATGTAGTTGACATCGAGATATTGGAGTATACTGAAAATCAACTCTTAATATTCATAATTAACCGAGATATGAATTTTATAACATATACACACACATACATTCAAACTTTTTATTACTGTACTTTCAAAAATTCATATCTTTCAAAGTTACGAAGATTAAGAAACCAAAATAACGTCTAAATTCACGAAAAAATACAAGCTACACAATGCGCTAAGAAAATTAGGCAAAAGTTAATATTTACCCTAAATTGTTATAAACAATTAATATGAAAAATAATTGGACAAGGACAAAAACCTATAGAATACGAAGATAATCACATCAGAAAAATATAACCTCCAGAAATGAAAACGATAAAACCAATAGCAACAAAGTTATTCAATATTCAAATTTATTCACATATATATAGATATACTAAACACATGGCAAAATTCAAAAATCAATAACTTTTAGGATAATCAATATTAAGGAACGAATTTCATTTGTAAAATCATTAAATAATTGATACTAAAAGTTCATAAAAGAAAATTTAAGGAAAACCAAAATTTATGCAAAACCATTTTTGGACTTAAATTAACAATTGAATAACAACAAAAGTTATTAACTTAGGAAGATGAAACCAAGTTTGAAAAATAGATAAAAATAGTCTCTTCCAGACGCAATTGAGTTTATATTTTTAAAGTAATTATTTTGCAAGTTATTAACAATTAGCACTTTCAAGGTCATTCAACTTTAAATAGAAATAACTCCGAAACTATAAAAGTTAAAGACTTGAATCCGACGCTAAAAATCATTAAATTCAATGGCCTTTCAGATGCACTATAGCACGATTCCAGATATTGTTAACTAACAAAGTTATTAACAATCAATTGTTTATAAAAAAATAATTTACAACTTTTGATACTAAAATTCGTTCATTTAGTCAAAAATAAGCTCAAATATAGGAAATTGTCAATTTGTCCCACTTCCAAGGGGATTTGACAAAATTTGTTTATAAGGTACACATCAGGATGTAAAAAGGAAGCCATTTCCGAAGAGTGAAAAATCAACTTTAAAATTGTTTAAAATCATATAAAACAATATATTATTATATCAAAAATGAGGTTATATATAAGAAAACAATAATATTGTATTTTTAACGTAATAATCTTTATTGTAAAACTACTATATCATAAGATACATATATATAAGCCTCAGCGCATGGACAGGCTACAGCACGAGGGTAGAAGAAAGGCGCTCCCCACCAGCTCAGTCACCACCAGCCACCTAGTTGCGCCAGAAACTCACAGCGCATCCCCACTTATTGTACTCCCACCCTACCGGCTCAAGCCGCCAAATTGTCCATGTACCTAGATGCGCGAGGCTCGTTCAGTCAGTTCATCGCTCAACTTCAACTGGTAAAGACCTCCTCCTCCGGACGCGGTCGCGGTGACTCACTCGGGACTTAGAATAATTTTACTCAGTTTGGACTTAGAATATTTTCAGTGAATCGGGACTTAGAAAATTTTCAGTCGATCGACACTTAGAAAATTTTTATTGAAGTGGAACTTAGAATATTTTTACTCAATCGGAACTTAGAATTTTTCTGTCAATCGGAACTTAGAATATTTTTATTAAATTACAACTTAGAATTTTTTTTATTATCGAAGTTTTTTTAAATCCAAATAATTTTCAATTAATCAATTCTGATTTTTATTATCAAGTGAAATATTTTCTCTCGACCGAATTAAACCGAACGAAACAATTTTCCCTCTTTATTCTGAGATCTGACGAAGCCTCGCGTTGATAGAAACAAATCAATTTATTTGAATAAATTTAAAATCATTTGAGTGAAACCGAGTTTTTTTTTATTAATCAATTATTTCTTCCTTTTCAGAGCCTTAAAAATTTAACCTGGTCAACACCGCAGATAACGGTGCGGTTGACTACTCTTTCCTCCCTCAACCTATTCGGCCTTAAACATTACCTGGTCAACACCGCAGATAACGGTGCGGTTGACTATTCTATAAAAACCTGGTCAACACCGCAGATAACGGTGCGGTTGACTACTCTTTCCTCCCTCAACCTATTCGGCCTTAAATATTACCTGGTCAACACCGCAGATAACGGTGCGGTTGACCATTCTATAAAAACCCGATCAACACCGCAGATAACGGTGCGGTTGATCACTCTATCCTTTCAATAAAAATAGAAAAATACATAAAACTCGCTTTCTATCATTAAATCATAATCAAATCGTCTATGTACACCTTTATCCGTCAGAATCTCATAATAGAGTCGAAGGCAGAATTTTAAATCAAACAGTGATAATTTTGTGAATCCATATTATTCTTTATTATAGTGAAGGTGAAATCAAGGCAAATAAATACAGTGACAGAAAAGTGAACAAAAGAATTCGAACTAATTAAGAAAACAGTAAAGAACAATTATCGTGCAGTGACTATCTACGTAAAGCTTGCGAGAGGAAGACCAAAGTGACCTGGAAAAGAGTAACACGGTGAGTAACGAAATTTTCTGACTCTCTAGCCCCGGAAGACGATTGATATTCCAAAAAGTAGAGGAACTTTAACGTAAATGGGAATTAATCGGGTGTGAATTATATTTTGGGGATTTTTCTCGGAATAAATCATCTCGAGTCAATTCTTATACGTAACAACAGAAGGTCGTATGTACCAAAATGGGCCATTTCACGGCAAAAGGTCGTATAATGGGACCTACGACCTCCTGCCTTTAGTAAAAAAAATGAAATAACTCGGATTTCAACTTGACAACTGGAGAGATGGCTTCCTGCTCTTGGTGCAAGATGAAATTATTTTTCCATTCAATCTCAAATCGCATTTCACGAGCAAAGAAGTAGAATAAGAGAATTGTATTTCTATTTATTAGTTTTTTAAGAATATCCGAAATGAATGAATATTCAGTAGAAACAAGTAACAGAAAAATAGACTTATTCTAGCCGAATTTGCTCGTCCAATAGTTTTTCAAAAATATCTTGGATTCTAATGGAGGTACGCTTTTTGTGTCATGATCCTTTTTTATAGCTCTGGAAATTTTCATCGAAAAAGTATTCGAGGAAAATAGTGGACTATCTCACTTAGTCTGTAGAACATTCTCAAAAAATTATTGAACGAAAAAGTCTATCTAGAATAATTCTATTGCCTCTTCTATTGATTCTTCCTCTTCTATCGTGAAGATATTCAATCTCGATTTTTTTCCCGAATCTTTGAAAAAATATTCATCAAAAAAATGACACCAGAGCCATTCTTACGAGGCTCCTCGAAATTGAAACATTTTGCGGCACGCAGTGGAATTGGTGCGAATTTCAATTGAAAAAGAAAAAAAATGGCTCAATCTACACACAGAAAACACTGAGCGTAGAAGACGCACAGAAGTGCGTAATCACTGCACATGTGTGCGTACTTCACGTTCTCACAATCGAACGTGATGTACGCACACTGGGTGCGTCATGTACGCACTCAGTGTGCGTGATATACGCACTCTGTGTGCGTGATCGACGCGAATTAGGGAGATAGAGCGAAATGGACGTTGATTTGGGATCAGCAGGAAGTTTTATCAGTTTTTCGTGATTATCTCGATAAATAAATGAGATGGAGCAAGATAGACGTTAATATGGGATCACCAGGCGGTTCATTCAGTTTTTCGCTATTATCTCAGTGAATAAGCGAGATAAAGTGGAATAGACGTTGATTTGGGATCAGGAGGGAGTTTATTCAGTTTTTCGCTAATATTTCCGTATATAAGCAAGATAGAGCAAAATAGACATTAATATCGAATCACTCGGGACTTTCTCCAGTTTTTCGTAATTATCTCGGCGAATAAGCGAGATAGAGCAGAATGGATGATGATTTGGGATCACCATAGAGTTTCCTCAGATTTTCGCCATTATCTCGGTGAATAAGGGAGGTAGAGCGAAATTGACGTTAATATGGAATCACCAGGGAGTTCTTTCAGTTTTTCGTGACTATCTCGGTGAATAAGCGAGAGAGAGCGAAATGGACGTTAATTTGGAATCAGCAGGAACGTTTAGTAGCTTTTCGTGATAATCCCGGTGAGTAAGCGAGGTAGAGCGCGATGAACATTAGTTTGCAATCAGGAGGATATCTCTCATGTAAAAACCCCCTCCTGATCCCATATTAAAGTTTATTTTGCTCTATTTCGCTTGTTCATTGAGATGATCACGAAAAATTGGAAAAACTTCCTCCTGATCCCAAATTAACGCCTACTACGCTCTATCTCGCTTATTCACCGGGATAATGACGAAAAACTGAAAAACTCCATGGTGATACCATATCAACGTTCATTTCGCTCTATCCCGCTTATTTACCGAGATAATCGCGAAATACTGAATAAACTCCCTCCTGATCTCAAATCAACGTCTATTCCGCTCTATCTCGCTGATTCACTGAGATAATAGCGAAAAACTGAAAAACCCTCTCCTGATCCCGCATTAAGATGTATTTCGCTCTAGCTCACTCATTTATCGAGATAATCGCGAAAAACTGAATGAGCCCGCTGGTGATCCCATATTGACGTCTATTCTGCTTTATCTCGCTTATTTACCAAAATATTCACGAAGAACTGATGAAACTTCTTGCTGATCACAAATTAACGTCCATTTCGCTCTATCTCACTTATTTACGGGAGATAATTGCGAAAAATTGAATGAGATCCCTGGTGATTCCATAGTAACGTCCATTTCGCTCTATGACCCTTATTCACCGAGATAATCACGAAAGACCGAAGAAACTCTGTCGTGATCCCAAATTAACCTCCATTTCGCTCTATCTCGCTTATTCCCCGAGCTACTCACGAAAAACTGTAAAAACTCCCTGGGATCCCATATTAATGACTATTTTGCTCTATCTCGCTTATTTACCGAAATAATAGCGAAAAACTGAAAATACTCCTTGGAGTAAAACGGAATATGGCCTCCCTTGGTTATTTTTTCTGGAGAATAACTCCTCCTAAACTGAGCCATATCATGAAATTTTTACCAAGACTCTTTTTTGTACAGAGAAATTAGAGCTACAAAAGATTCCTACAAAAATTGCCATTTTCTGCTTACTTCCAGGATATTTCATTATCATGGAGGTTGAATTGTCTAGTTTTATCTCTTCATAATTGAGTTTTCGTTATATCTGAGTTTCACATGAAATTTGATAACTAGAAATTAAATGAGAGTTGAAAGACTCCTAATTTAGTTACTACATAAGAGAGAGGAGACGGATCACTTTTTCTTTTGTTCTTTAAAAAAAACCATCATGGAATTGCCTTGTCTGTCAGTGATTCAAAACATTTCTGGATATGTCGACTTATCTTCATCATTCGAGATGAATGATCAAGATAACTCAACTTATCTTCTTCGTAATATATAACTATGTAAGATAAGTCATAAAATCCGTTATAAACTTGAGAAAACTCATGGGGAAGAGTTGCAAACTCATTGGCCCATGAATTGAGAGATATTCAAAGATCATTGAATGATCAAACATTAAAAATTGTAATAGGAACACGTGGTTTCAGTTTTTTGGCTCTCCTGTAAAATTGGGATTTATCGACTTATCCTAGTTTACCTCTTCACCACAGAATTAAAATCAAACATTTTGTGAATTCATATTCTTTATTTATAGTGAAGGTGAAATCAAGGCAAATAAATACAGTGACATTAAAGCGAACAAAGAAATCCTGATTAATTAAGAAAACATTAGAGATCAAACTTTCGTGCAGTGACTATACATGAGGATTACGAGAAGAAAATCAACGTGCCCTGGACACTAATAACACGGTGAGTAACGAAATTTTCTGACTCTCTAGCCCCGGAAGCCAACTGATATTCCAAAAAGTAGAGAAACTTTAATGTAAATGGGAATTAATTGGGAGTGAATTATATTTTGGGGATTTTTCTCGGAATAAATCATCTCGAGTCAATTCTTATACGCAACAAAAGAATATTTTTTATTAATGTATTTTCGAAATTTCAATTGAAAATATGAAAATTCTATGCAGTAGATCATTCATGGGCTTTTTTGTATTATTAGTTTCACTCCTCTTCCTTCCCTCCTCTCCTGCTCTAGAGTTCTTCTCTATAATCTCCAAAACATGCAGGCTAGCTTCAGGTTCAATCCACCCCTCTTCCCTCCCCCCAACTTCTGACTCTCCCTCTCTGCTTTTCTGCTACAGTTTTCTCTCTCCGTGCTGGTTAGCTTCAAGTTCACGTCATCTAGAATGAAATTAAGAGTGAAATACATGCACTGTGTTTCACACTGCTGCCCCACCCCTCCTTCTTCTCCTCCTCTCGTCTCCCAGCCTCTTCACTACGTGCTCCCCCATGGTAGCTCGTCACCAGGGGAATTCTACGACGCTGCGGCGGCTCACTAGGAGAAACAATGGACAGCATTGTAGAATGAGAGAGAAAGAGAGAGAAACATTTTTTCAACTGAGTTTTTCGGGTGCTCTAGTTAGTTCTCCATTGATCTTTGAATATTCTACATCGAATGTTTCAAGTGAATTGAGAAAAAATGTGTTCTAGCCGATTCAGATTCTCTCAGATGACTGCTGAGGAGGAATTACGTGGAAAATAATTGTGGTGGATAGATGAGAGTGAAGAATTGAGGGAGAAGTATGCAGAAAAATTGCAAGATTATGTTGGACATTTTCTAAAATGAAAAATACTTAAATGTGAATTTTTTTCCATAGAAACATGCAGTAACCGGACAGTTGGCTGAATTCATCAGCTTTCTTATTTTGATTGGGAAGAAGGAGGAAGCTGCTGAAGCTGTTAAATATGTTGAGCAGCTCCAAAAAGCTATTTGGACAATTTTGGATGCTGAACAGCGTAAAAAATGAGGTATTTTTCTATTTCCTATCACTATTCTTCTTATATTCCCGATTGAAAAATTTAGAGACTTTTCTAAATTTTTTAATTGGTAATATTTTGATACATTTGGGGAAATTTTTTGATTTTTTTGATTATTTTTTGTTTTCACATTGGAGAAAAAAATGAATAAAAAGATATATTTAACCAATCGCAAAGTGTCCATGTAAAATTCATATATATATATATATATATTCAAACATTTGCAGACAACACACACACACATAGTATTATAATTATCTATGTAACTTTTTCTTTTTTCATGGACTATTAATTAAAAAAAAACAAAAAAAACCTTCTATTATTTCAATTTATTTATTTTTTCATTCAAATGAAATGTATGTATTCTGTGGTGAAGAGGTAAACTAGGATAAGTCGATAAATCCCAATTTTACAGGAGAGCCAAAAAACTGAAACCACGTGTTCCTATTACAATTTTTAATGTTTGATCATTCAATGATCTTTGAATATCTCTCAATTCATGGGCCAATGAGTTTGCAACTCTTCCCCATGAGTTTTCTCAAGTTTATAACGGATTTTATGACTTATCTTACATAGTTATATATTACGAAGAAGATAAGTTGAGTTATCTTGATCATTCATCTCGAATGATGAAGATAAGTCGACATATCCAGAAATGTTTTGAATCACTGACAGACAAGGCAATTCCATGATGGTTTTTTGTTAAAGAACAAAAGAAAAAGTGATCCGTCCTCCTCTCTCTTATGTAGTAAGTAAATTAGGAGTCTTTCAACTCTCATTTAATTTCTATTTATCAAATTTCATGTAAAACTCAGATATAACGAAAACTCAATTATGAAGAGATAAAACTAGACAATTCAATCTCCATGATAATGAAATATCCTGGAAGTAAGCAGAAAATGGCAATTTTTGTAGGAATCTTTTGTAGCTCTAATTTCTCTGTACAAAAAAGAGTCTTGGTAAAAATTTTATTATATGGCTCAGTTTAGGAGGAGTTATTCTCCAGAAAAAATAACCAAGGGAGGCCATATTCCGTTTTACTCCAAGGAGTATTTTCAGTTTTTCGCTATTATTTCGGTAAATAAGCGAGATAGAGCAAAATAGACATTAATATGGGATCACCAGGGAGTTTTTCCAGTTTTTCGTGAGTAGCTCGGGGAATAAGCGAGATAGAGCGAAATGGAGGGTAATTTGGGATCACCACAGAGTTTCTTCAGTCTTTCGTGATTATCTCGGTGAATAAGGGTCATAGAGCGAAATGGACGTTACTATGGGATCACCAGGGATCTCATTCAATTTTTCGCAATTATCTCGGTAAATAAGTGAGATAGAGCGAAATGGACGTTAATTTGTGATCAGCAGGAAGTTTCATCAGTTCTTCGTGAATATTTTGGTGAATGAGCGAGATAAAGCAGAATAGACGTCAATATGGGATCACCAGCGGGCTCATTCAGTTTTTCGCGATTATCTCGATAAATGAGTGAGCTGGAGCGAAATACATCTTACTGCGGGATCAGGAGAGAGTTTTTCAGTTTTTCGCTATTATCTCGGTGAATAAGCGAGATAGAGCTGAATAGACGTTGATTTGAGATCAGGAGGGAGTTTATTCAGTATTTCGCGATTATCTCGGTAAATAAGCGGGATAGAGCGAAATGAACGTTGATATGGGATCACCAGGGAGTTTTTCAGTTTTTCGTCATTATCCCGGTGAATAAGCGAGATAAAGCGTAGTAGGCGTTAATTTGGGATCAGGAGGAAGTTTTTCCAATTTTTCGTGATCATCTCAATGAACAAGCGAAATAGAGCAAAATAAACTTTAATATGGGATCAGGAGGGGGTTTTTACATGAGAGATATCCTCCTGATTGCAAACTAATGTTCATCGCGCTGTACCTCGCTTACTCACCGGGATTATCACGAAAAGCTACTAAGCCTTCCTGCTGATTCCAAATTAACGTCCATTTCGCTCTATCTCGCTTATTCACCGAGATAGTCACGAAAAACTGAAAGAACCCCCTGGTGATCCCATATTAACGTCAATTTCGCTCTACCTCCCTTATTCACCGAGATAATGGCGAAAAACTGAGGAAACTCTATGGTGATCCCTAATCATCATCCATTCTGCTCTATCTCGCTTATTCGCCGAGATGATTATGAAAAACTGGAAAAAGTCCCGAGTGATTCCATATTAATGTCTATTTTGCTCTATCTTGCTTATATACGGAAATATTAGCGAAAAACTGAATAAACTCCCTCCTGATCCCAAATCAACGTCTATTCCACTTTATCTCGCTTATTCACTGAGATAATAGCGAAAAACTGAATGAACCGCCTGGTGATCCCATATTAACGTCTATTTTGCTCCATCTCATTTATTTATCGAGATAATCACGAAAAACTGATAAAACTTCCTGCTGATCCCAAATCAACGTCCATTTTGCTCTATCTCCCTAATTCACGCAGATCACGCACACAGAGTGCGTATATCACGCACACTGAGTGCGTACATGACGCACCCAGTGTGCGTACATCACGTTCGATTGTGAGAACGTGAAGTACGCACACATGTGCAGTGATTACGCACTTCTGTGCGTCTTCTACGCTCAGTGTTTTCTGTGTGTAGATTGAGCCATTTTTTTTCTTTTTCAATTGAAATTCGCACCAATTCCATTGCGTGCCGCAAAATGTTTCAATTTCGAGGAGCCTCGTAAGAATGGCTCTGGTGTCATTTTTTTGATGAATATTTTTTCAAAGATTCGGGAAACAAATCGAGATTGAAAATCTTCACGATAGAAGAAGAAGAATCAATAGAAGAGGCAATAGAATTATTTTAGATAGACTTTTTCGTTCAATAATTTTTTGAGAATGTTCTACAGACTAAGTGAGATAGTCCACTATTTTCCTCGAATACTTTTTCGATAAAAATTTCCAGAGCTATAAAAAAGGATCATATTTTTGAAAAACTATTGGACGAACAAATTCGGCTAGAATAAGTCTATTTTTCTGTTAGTTGTTTCTACTGAATATTCATTCATTTCGGATATTCTTAAAAAACTAATAAATAGAAATACAATTCTCTTATTCTACTTCTTTGCTCGTGAAATGCGATTCAAGATTGAATGGAAAAATAATTTCATCTTGCACCAAGAGCAGGAAGCCATCTCTCCAGTAGTCAAGTTGAAATCCGAGTTATTTCATTTTTTTTACTAAAGGCAGGAGGCCGTAGGTCCCATATATATACGACCTTTTGCCGTGAAATGGCCCATTTTGGTACATACGACCTTAAGTTCCTAAGCCCTCGATATCTAATTCACCTCAAGTTATACACATCAAGATAAGTCGACATATCTTTTTTTTTCATAGGTTCATGTAAAGATAAGTCGACATATCTTGAATGAGAATTACGTGTTAACAAAATTGAGACTTATCTTGTTTGTTTCTCATTAATAATATTGACGCAAATTGCTTTTCGGCTAAATCCCTTCGTGACATGATGTACCATCATACAATCTATCCATTCCCACTAATAACTCATTTTCGTAAAAAAATCGATTTATCCTAGTTTACCTCTTCACCACAGAATTGAATAACAACAAAAGTTATCAACTTGGGAAGATGGAACCAAGTTTGAAGAATACGTAAAAATCGTCTCTTCCAGACGCAATTGAGTTCATATTTTTAAAGCAATTATTTCATAAGTTATTAACAATTAGCACTTTCAAGGTCATCCAACTTTAAATACAAATAACTCCGAAACTATAAAAGTTAGAAAAATGAATCCAACGCTAAAAATCACTAAATTCGACGGCCTTTCAAATGCATTATAAAACGATTCCCGATATTGTTAATTAACAAAGTTATTAACAATCAAATGTTTATAAAAAAATGATAAAAAAACTTTTGATACTAAAATTCGTTCATTTAGCCAAAAATAAGCTCAAATATCGTCAATTCATCCCACTTCTAAGTGGATTTGACAAAATTTGTTTATAAGGTACACATCAGGATGTAAAAAGGAAGTCATTTCCGATGAGTGAAAAATCAACTTGAAAAATGTTTAATATCATAAAAAACAATATATTAATATGTCAGAAATAAGGTTATATATAAGAAAGCAACAATATTGTATTTTTAATGTAATAATCTTTATTGTAAAACCACCATATCATAAGATACATATATATAAGCTTCAGCGCATGGACAAGCTACAGCACAAGGGTAGAAGAAAGGCGTTCCCCACCAGCTCAGTCACCACCAGCCACTTAGTTGCGCCAGAAACTCACAGCGCATCCCCACTTATTGTACTCCCACCCTACCGGCTCAAGCCGCCGAACTGTCCATGTACCTAGATGCGCGAGGCTCAGTCAGTCAGTTCATCGCTCAACTTCAACTGGTAAAGACCTCCTCCTCCGGACGCGGTCGCGGTGACTCACTCGGGACTTAGAATAATTTTACTCAGTTTGGACTTAGAATATTTTCAATGAATCGGGACTTAGAATGTTTTCGTTCGATCGACACTTAGAAAATTTTTAGTGAATCGGGACATAGAATATTTTTACTCAATCGGAACTGAGAATTTTTCTGTCAATCGGAACTTAGAATATTTTTACACAATCAACACTTAGAATATTTTTACTCAATCGGAACTTAGAATATTTTTATTGGATCACAACCTAGAATTTTTTTATTATTAGAGTTTCTATTTTCGAATCAACTTTCATTTATTTCGATTTTAATTGTCAAGTGAATCGTTCTCTCGCAACCGCATTAAACCGAAACGAATAATTTTGCCTCTTTATTCTGAAATCTGACGAAGCCTCGCGCTACTAGTTTTGAATCAATTATTTGAATAAATTTAAAGTTATTTTACGGAAACGAAGTTTCTTTTGATTAATCAATTATTTTCTCCTTTTCAGAGCCATAAAAATTTAACCTGGTCAACACCGCAGTTAACGGTGCGGTTGACTACTCATTCCTAAATTAAACTATTCCAACCTAAGATTATTACCAGGTCAACACCGCAGATAACGGTGCGGTTGACTATTCTATAAAAACCTGGTCAACACCGCAGATAACGGTGCGGTTGACTACTCTATCCTCACACAACCTATTCGGCCTTGAATATTACTTGGTCAACACCGCAGATAACGTTGCGGTTGACTATTCAATAAAAACCTGGTCAACACCGCAGATAATGGTGCGGTTGACTACTCTTTCCTCCCTCAACCTATTCGGCCTTAAATATTACCTGGTCAACACCGCAGATAACGGTGCGGTTGACCATTCGATAAAAGCCCGATCAGCACCGCAGATAACGGTGCGGTTGATCACTCTCTCCTTTTAACCCAAATAGAAGAAAATATATGAAACTCGTTTTCCCTGATTAGAATAAAATCAAATCGTCTATATAAATATGTCAATTCGTCAGCATCTCATGATAGAGTCGAAGGTGAAATTTTAAATCAAACAGTGATAATTTAGTGAATCCATAATTATTCTTCATTATAGTGAAGGTGAAATCAAGGCAAATAAATACAGTGACATAAAAGTGAACAAAAGAATTCGGATTAATTGAGAAAACAGTAAAGAACAAACATCGTGCAGTGACTATACTACTTGAGGATTTCGAGAAGAGAATCAACGTGACCTGGAAAAGAGTAACACGGTGAGTAACGAAATTTTCTGACTCTCTAGCCCCGGAAGTCGATTGATATTCCAAAAAGTAGAGAAACTTTAACGTAAATGGGAATTCATCGGGAGTGAATTATATTTTGGGGATTTCTCTCGGAATAAATCATCTCGAGTCAATTCTTATACGTAACAGTAGCTTCCAAAATTATGAATTTTTTGATCAAATTCGCAGAGTTATACTACTGAGTTTTCTTACAATGTTGAAATCACGCAAAAATCTTTTAGAATAAAAAATCATGTAACAGCAGATGGTATATTTTTTACGGTTCCCATTCAAAGTTTGCAAGATTTGACATTCACGTCTACATGCTTTCGTAGCTAGGAATAAGAGAATTCGTAGAAAAATGAAATTAAAAAAAAAGCACTATGGCTTCAGCGAGCCCCCGAAAAAAAATGACTAATTAAATCAGATTCCTCACCTTTTCTTCCAAGCATAATTCTTCGAATGTTTTCTCACTCTCTTCCTCTTGTCCGCCATATCACTCTATCATAAGCACTTTTCACTTTTCGCAAAACACCAGATAACAAAATAAAATTGTTAATAACTCCGTTAATATACTCGTTTCAAATTGATCAATCTGTCAAATACATATTCCCTCTTCTGAGTAAATGAATAGAATAACGGGAAATACTTTCTGACGATCCAAGACGCTTTGGCATCATTCCAAGAAGGGCGTAAATAAGGTTGGAGGGGGTGAGAGTGCTAATAAAATGGTCAGCGAGTGCTAGGTAGAAAAACATTACTCTGGTGATCGAGGAAGTCGGAAGTCTATTAGAGATATTCAAAAATGACCCTCAAATAAAGTAAATTCTACATTGTTCCGAATGACTAAAGAAATTCAACTCAACCGGCGGCTAAAACCTGACACACAAGCACTCTGTCGGGACTGCATGGGCTGAAATGAACGATTTTGAATAACTTTCTCATCCAAATCATGAACTTTAAAAATATACTGTCTCTGTTTTTTTGTCGACAGTTTTGTATCTCACAAAAATAGTATCAAGGTTTTTTCTCCCTCATGCTCGGTTTTTCCGCGGCGAGTAATGACAAATTGAGAGACTATTCTAAGTAGTAATAATAATCCTCATTCAGTTAACAAAAATATCTTTAATCTATTCCATCAAAAATGTATTTAATCCCTTCCAGTAAAGGAAGTGCAATGGTTTGCCCTAGAATATTTTAGTAGTAGATTCTTTGAGTTTATCTGCAAAGTGTTACGTATAAGAATTGACTCGAGATGATTTATTCCGAGAAAAATCCCCAAAATATAATTCAATCCCGATTAATTCCCATTTACGTTAAAGTTTCTCTACTTTTTGGAATATCAATCGACTTCCGGGGCTAGAGAGTCAGAAAATTTCGTTACTTACCGTGTTACTGATGTCCAGAGCACGTTGGGCTTCCTCTCGCAAGCTTTACGTAGATAGTCACTGCACGATAATTGTTCTTTACTGTTTTCTTAATTAGTTCGAATTCTTTTGTTCACTTTTCTGTCACTGTATTTATTTGCCTTGATTTCACCTTCACTATAATAAAGAATAATATGGATTCACAAAATTATCACTGTTTGATTTAAAATTCTGCCTTCGACTCTATTATGAGATTCTGACGGATAAAGGTGTACATAGACGATTTGATTATGATTTAATGATAGAAAGCGAGTTTTATGTATTTTTCTATTTTTATTGAAAGGATAGAGTGATCAACCGCACCGTTATCTGCGGTGTTGATCGGGTTTTTATAGAATGGTCAACCGCACCGTTATCTGCGGTGTTGACCAGGTAATATTTAAGGCCGAATAGGTTGAGGGAGGAAAGAGTAGTCAACCGCACCGTTATCTGCGGTGTTGACCAGGTTTTTATAGAATAGTCAACCGCACCGTTATCTGCGGTGTTGACCAGGTAATGTTTAAGGCCGAATAGGTGGAGGGAGGAAAGAGTAGTCAACCGCACCGTTATCTGCGGTGTTGACCAGGTTAAATTTTTAAGGCTCTGAAAAGGAAGAAATAATTGATTAATAAAAAAAAAACTCGGTTTCACTCAAATGATTTTAAATTTATTCAAATAAATTGATTTGTTTCTATCAACGCGAGGCTTCGTCAGATCTCAAAATAAAGAGGGAAAATTGTTTCGTTCGGTTTAATTCGGTCGAGAGAAAATATTTCACTTGATAATAAAAATCAGAATTGATTAATTGAAAATTATTTGGATTTAAAAAAACTTCGATAATAAAAAAAATTCTAAGTTGTAATTTAATAAAAATATTCTAAGTTCCGATTGACAGAAAAATTCTAAGTTCCGATTGAGTAAAAATATTCTAAGTTCCACTTCAATAAAAATTTTCTAAGTGTCGATCGACTGAAAATTTTCTAAGTCCCGATTCACTGAAAATATTCTAAGTCCAAACTGAGTAAAATGATTCTAAGTCCCGAGTGAGTTACCGCGACCGCGTCCGGAGGAGGAGGTCTTTACCAGTTGAAGAGGAGCGATGAACTGACTGAACGAGCCTCGCGCATCTAGGTACATGGACAGTTCGGCGGCTTGAGCCGGTAGGGTGGGAGTACAATAAGTGGGGATGCGCTGTGAGTTTCTGGCGCAACTAGGTGGCTGGTGGTGACTGAGCTGGTGGGGAGCGCCTTCTTCTACCCTTGTGCTGTAGCCTGTCCATGCGCTGAGGCTTATATATATGTATCTTATGATATAGTAGTTTTACAATAAAGATTACTACATTAAAAATACAATTTTGTTGTTTTCTTATTTTTAACCTGATTTTTGACATGATAATATATTGTTTTTAATGATTCTAAACAATTTCAAAGTTGATTTTTCACTCCTCGGAAATGGCTTCCTTTTTACGTCCTGATGTGTACCTTATAAACCGATTTTGTCAAATCCACTTAGAAGTGGGATAAATTGACGATTTCCTATATTTGAGCTTGTTTTTGGCTAAATGAACGAATTTTAGTATCAAAAGTTTTTTATCATTTTTTTATAAACATTTGATTGTTAATAACTTTGTTAATTAACAATATCTGGAATCGTGCTATAGTGCATCTGAAAGGCCATTGAATTTAATGATTTTTAGCGTCGGATTCAAGTCTTTAACTTTTATAGTTTCGGAGCTATTTATATTTAAAGTCGAATGACCTTGAAAGTGCTAATTGTTAATAACTTGCAAAATAATTACTTTAAAAATATAAACTCAATTGCGTCTGGAAGAGACTATTTTTATCTATTTTTCAAACTTGGTTTCATCTTCCTAAGTTAATAACTTTTGTTGTTATTCAATTGTTAATTTAAGTCCAAAAATGGTTTTGCATAAATTTTGGTTTTTCTTAAATTTTCTTTTATGAACTTTTAGTTTGAATTATTCGATGATTTTACAAATGAAAATTATTCCTTAATATTGATTATTATAAAAGTTATTGATTTTTGAATATTTGCCATGTATTTTGTATATCTATATATATGTGAATAAATTTAAATGTTGAATAACTTTGTTGCTATTGGCTTTATCGCTTTCATTTCTGGAGGTTATATTCTTCTGATGTGATTATCTTTGCATTCTATAGGTTTTAATAATTCTCTAATGATTTTTCATGTAAATTGTTTATAACAAATTATTGTAAATATTAACTTTTGTCAAATTTTCTTAGCGCATTGTGTAGCTTGTATTTTTTCATTAATTTTAGTACTAGTTTGGTTTCTTAATCATCATAATTTTGGAAGCTATGAATTTTTGAAAGTTCAGAAATAAAAAGTTTGAATGTATGTGTGTGTATATGTTATAAAATTCATATCTCGGTTAATTATGAATATTAAGAGGTGATTTTCAGTATACTCCAATATCTCGATGTCAACTACATTTTACGTCTATTTTCGTATTTTTACAACGAGTTTTTACATAAATTGTTTATAACAAATTATGTTGCAAATTGATTTTTCAATTGTTTTCCTTCTGGAATCGTTAGTTCAAATTATTTAACGAATTTTAGCATCGGAATCGTTTCTTGATCTTAATATTCAAAAGAGTTATGATTTTTCAAAAGTTTGACATAGAGTTATGAGAGTCACTGGTGGGGGAAGTTTTGTCCACAGCGTGTGGCTGCGCGCACCTACTCAGTGAAGGTCGCTGAAGGCCGGCACGGTCAATACTTTTTCGTTGGCCTTTAAATATGAATATCTTTGTTTCTATTGACAGGAATTTGTTGCAAATTGGTATTTAAACATTTTCAATGATATTTTACTTGTTTTTGACAATTTTGTTCGTTTTGCTTGATCTGTTAACATACTTTATTGATGGACTTTTCAGATTTTTCAATGAATTTTAATGTTTTCCTTTCTGATTTTATTGACTTTCAACTTTTAGTGTACTTTCATGTATTATTGACCTCTTTCAGGGTAAATTGGTCCAGACATTGGAATTGTGGGCCTTTTCGACTGAATTATTAGTTATTCTTGATTATTATTGAAAAGTACGTATGATCACGCAGATCAATACGTAACAAAAGAACTGAACTCAATATCAGTGAGTTCGATATTTAGAATTAATAATCAGCATCACGTTGCAATGTTATTGAACGTGTATCAATGAGACGGTGAGTCAAAGTGTACGCGAAATAAGCTCAACTCATTAATGTGCTCGGCTTCTCCACGGCGGTAATTATATAATATAGAAATCATGAATAATGTTTTCAAGGGCATAACTCAATGATCATTCCAAATCGAGGTCATAATGCCGATTTGTAGTTATTCGGAATTCAAGTTTTTCTTACCCTTTGAATATTTTCCATGATCATCATTCGGACTGGACTAGAAAATATCGTACAGGACAACTTCGAAAAAATGTCTATAAATTTGTGAAAAACTTTTTTACTTTTTGGGAAAAACCCAGCATAGTCGTAAAAAATACATAAATTCTTTTGTCAATCAGTAAAATGCCCAAATAAACTTGGATGGGGTGAACGGACGAGCAAGAAAAATTGAGGGGGCAGCGTCTCTATTGTTCAGCGTTTATGACCCACACTGGTGGTAGCTGAGTACCTGAGGTTCAATCAAGCAGGGGATTCCCCGTCACAATTTTGAATGACTGTTTCAAAGAGGGAAAATTTTCCCCTAATTAACAAAAATAAAAATAATCATTTGTATTTTGGACTCAAGGAGAAATGACTCAGAAATTCAAGCATCTCAGTTGTTATTAACAATGAAACAGATTTCCAACTCATCCAATTTTTTCTCCATTCTAATTCTGTCAATGTTATGTGGAGGTGTTACGTTTAAATTATATTAAATAATTAATAAAATAACATTAAATAATTAAGACTATCGATTCCAGATGAAAAACAATTGAAAAATCAATTTGCAACATAATTTGTTATAAACAATTTCAAAATTTAATTGTAAAAATATAAAAATGGACTCGAAATGTAATTCACCATTATATATTGACGAATACAGAAAATCAACTCTTAATATTGGTAATTAACCGAGATATGAATTTTATAACATATACACACATACACATACAAAATAATTATTACTGTACTTTCGAAAATTCATATCTTTCAAAGTTACGAAGATTAAGAAACCAAAATAACGTCTAAATTCACGAAAAAATACAAGCTACATAATGCGCTAAGAAAATTAGGCAAAAGTTAATATTTACCCTAAATTGTTATAAACAATTAATATGAAAAATAATTGGAGAAGGACAAAAACCGATGGAATAGAAAGATAATGAGCTCAGAAGAATATAATGTAGTAATCCGAAATCAAAATAACAAATAACCACAGAGCTATTCAACATTTAATTTATTCACATATATATAGATATACAAAATACATGGGAAATATTCAAAAATCAATAACTTTCACAATAATCAATATAAGGAATAATTTCCATTTGTAAAATCACTAAATAATTCAAACTAAAAGTTCATGAAAGAAAATTTGAGAAAAAGCAAAATTTATGTAAAACCATTTTTGGACTTTAATTAACAATTGAATAACAACAAAAGTTATTGACTTAGGAAGATGAAACCAAGTTTAAAAAATACATAAAAATAGTCTCTTCCAGACGCAATTGAGTTTATATTTTTAAAATTATTATTTTAAAAGTTATTAACAAATAGCACTTTAAAGGTCATCCGACTTTAAATATAAATAACTCCGAAACTATAAAAGTTAAAGACTTGAATCCGACGCTAAAAATCATTAAATTCAATGGCCTTTCAGATGCACTATAGCACAATTCCAGATATTGGTAACTAACAAAGTTATTAACAATCAATTGTTTATAAAAAAATAATTTACAACTTTTGATACTAAAATTCGTTCATTTAGCCAAAAATAAGTTCAAATATAGAAAATTGTCAATTTGTCCCACTTCCAAGGGGATTTGACAAAATCGGTTTATAAGGTACACATCAGGACGTAGAGGGGAAGCCATTTCCGAAGAGTGAAAAATCAACTTTGAAATTGTTTAGAATCATTAAAAACAATATATTATCATGTCAAAAATAAGGTTATATATAAGAAAACAACAAAATTGTATTTTTAATGTAATAATCTTTATTGTAAAAGTACTATAGCCTAAGATACATATATACGCCTCAGCGCATGGACAGGCTACAGCACAAGGGTAGAAGAAAGGCGCTCCCCACCAGCTCAGTCACCACCAGCCACCTAGTTGCGCCAGAAACTCACAGCGCATCCCAACTTATTGTACTCCCACCCTACCGGCTCAAGCCGCCAAATTGTCCATGTACCTAGATGCGTGAGGCTCGTTCAGTCAGTTCATTGCTCCTCTTCAACTGGTAAAGACCTCCTCCTCCGGACGCGGTCACGGTAACTCACTCGGGACTTAGAATCATTTTACTCAGTTTGGACTTAGAATATTTTCAGTGAATCGGGACTTAGAAAATTTTCAGTCGATCGACACTTAGAAAATTTTTATTGAAGTGGAACTTAGAATATTTTATCGAATCGGAACTTAGAATATTTTTACACAATCGACACTTAGAATCTTTTTACTCAATCGGAACTTAGAATTTTTCTGTCAATCGGAACTTAGAATATTTTTTTATTAAATCACAACTTAGAATTTTTTTATTATCGAAGTTTTTCAAATAATTTTTAATTTTATTTCTCAAATGAAATATTTTCTCGAACCGAATTAAATCGAACGAAATAATTTTCCCTCTTTATCCTGAGATCTGACGAAGCCTCGCGTTGATAGGAACAAAACTTTTTTTGTTCAAATAAATTTAAAATCATTAAAGTGGAAACCGAGTTTAATTAATTTAATTAATCATTTATTCCTTTTCAGAGCCTAAAATTTAAACCCAGTCAACACCGCAGATACCGGTGCGGTTGACTACTCAATCCTTATTTCATTTAACCTATTCGTCCATAAATATTACCTGGTCAACACCGCAGAAAACGGTGCGGTTGACTATTCAATAAAAAACCTGGTCAACACCGCAGATACCGGTGCGGTTGACTACTCTATCCTTACTCTACCTATTCGTCCATAAATATTACCTGGTCAATACCGCAGAAAACGGTGCGGTTGACTATTCTATCAAACCCGATCGACACCGCAGATACCGGTGTGGCTGATCACTCTCTCCTTTTCATTCAAATAAAATCAAATATATTAAAACTCGTTTTCCCAAATAAAAACAAATCAAAAATTAATACACAAAATCGTCAGCATCTCACGATAGAGTCGAAGGCAAAATTTTAAATCAAACAGTGATAATTTAGTAAATCCATATTATTCTTTATTATAGTGAAGGTGAAATCAAGGCAAATAAATACAGTGACATAAAAGTGAACAAAAGAATTCGAATTAATTAAGAAAACAGTAAAGAACAATTATCGTGCAGTGACTATACTACGTAAAGCTTGCGAGAGGAAGACCATAGTGACCTGGAAAAGAGTAACACGGTGAGTAACGAAATTTTCTGACTCTCTAGCCCCGGAAGTCGATTGATATTCCAAAAAGTAGAGAAACTTTAACGTAAATGGGAATTAATCGGGAGTGAATTATATTTTGGGGATTTTTCTCGGAATAAATCATCTCGAGTCAATTCTTATACGTAACAAAGGATATTCAATTATGTGATATTTACAGGATATTTAATGTACTGAAAAAACTAACTTCTCCTTACTAACAATAATTGATTCAAAATTTAAAAAAATATTCAAATTCACATGACCTATTTAGAGCAGGATTAAATGCTCTTCATATTCATATATATAAATTTTTTTATTTTCAAATAGAATCAATATATGGTAAAAAAGATCTAGTTATGCACTTTTTTTTTTTTTTTTTTTAGTTATGCACTTTGATGACTAAAAAGTTAATGAATGACGCGCCAGTGATCATGTGATTCGCAGCTAGAGCGTTGTGCGCATGCGCATACTCTTGTGACAGTGGCATGGCACACGCAAAAACGTGAAAAAAAGCGATACCTTGAGAATGATTCGAGGAAGTATCCTCAAAATTTATAAGCCCTAGCGAATTCGGTTCGATCTAAAAAATATCCAAATTATACCCAAAAATACCGTTACTCTGGGCATATTTCTGAATTTTCCCAACCCAATTTATACCGTCTGTTTTTCAAATCGAATTTGAGTTTAATTGGTACGTCTGTACTATATGGAACGCTAAACGATTATAACGTTACATTTATCGGAGGGGAATAACGAAAATAAAACGAGTTATCTGCGGGGTTCAAACCGTTAGATTCGGACCTTTAGATTGGTAGTCTGCTACTCTGCAACTGAGCTGCCGAGTATTTAGATATTCTTGAATCAAATTTCAATCTTCACAATTTTATCGCCACTTAGAGCCTCAGATATTAGAGAAATGGACCATGGAGAATATCATCACTCTTGGAAGAAAGGAGCGTAAATCCTGTGTATAAGTAAAGCATTCGCGCCTCTTCGTTTCTATGGCGACGATATTCGTACAGATTCATTGAGCGGACCAATTCATATTTTTTTTAATCACACATTGTTTTTAAACGAAGAATTTCACAATTCTCTGTTTGAAAATGAACGATATGTTGATTTCAGGAGTGAAGACAGGGAAACAATGGTGTTTCGTCGGAATGATTTGGGTATAAAAAATTCACGAATATTCTGAAAATATTTGTATTATTTTTTATTCATCCTCGGCACTCCATAGATATTGTCTTCCGGATAATCGGATGTGTCGAACCTCTCGATGTCTCGTTTGATATAATCATATATATTTGGCACTGTAAATTCATATAAAAGACTATCCGTATCAGTGTACACTAATTTAGCTTTCTCGAGAAATACACTTTTCACATAATTATAATGAAAGTCATAAATGAATATTTTAGATAAATCGAGAATGGAAAAACTAATATATACTGGTTTGTTGAGGAGTATTTGTGTTTGTTTCAACTCGATGAGTACAAGATCTCCCTCATCAAAAATGATACTACTATGAAAATTCGGTTTCGCTATATGTTCTCTGGCTCCATAACGTCCTTCCCATGTAGAGACAAGTTTAACGATTTTTTGCTTCCTCACATTTTCCATAATTTTACCGAATACAGCGTTATTCATGAGTTTGAAGAAATTTTTTCCAAACTCATTCGTCGAACTCATTCGCATTTCTGTATTCAAATCTATATAGGGCTTAAGCCAGGCAGCTTGCTTGAATTTTAAGATTCGATAATTTGGATCTTCGTTAATTTCAAACCTATTATCAATTACTGTTTCAAGTTCCTGTAGTGTATCACATATTGTTTTTTTGGATAAAATGTAGTCATCAACTTTTACATTTTTACTGCCAGGAGGTGCAAAATGCTCTGGACACAATGATGAATCTCTATGATTCTCCTGAAGTTTATCCGGATAATCCAAATCTACTTCAAGAATGTATCCCTCTGAATTATCATCATTTATGTGAGAGACCTCAAATCCATCTACATTTTCCCATTCGAATGCTCCATATGGTAAATACTCTGACATTGCGGCGCCATACAAGTTATTGACATCAAAATACATGAGATAAGATTCTGCTTTTCCCTCATCAAATTTCTCCCTCATGTATCGATTATTTGCTGGAGCATATCAATTGGTACACTGAGCCACACCGCCTCAAATACCTTTTTCAATGAACAACAGTTTCTCTGGATCAGTGAAAAGTTCAAGCTCAACAGTTGTATACTTCAACAAGCATCAAAAGCGAATCCTGGAGCAGTATAGTAATGCAATGGATCAAGCTTATACACAGACGAACATTTATATCTGAAATTTTCAATGATATCGGCTAGTAGTAAGACATGAGTTTTTAAATATAAATCAGAGTATTCACCAAGTGTCGTAATTTTGAATGTATTCCAAACTTTCACAGCATGTGCATACTCTTTTTCAGATATTCCTATGCCAATGAGCTTAGAATAAAATGCTTGTATCGCTGGTAATTGAGATTCATCAAGTTTTTCCCAATTATCTACGTATTCATAAGGAAATACACCTTTACGAATTAATAATTGAAATTTTCCCTCATCATTATCACAGTACTCTCGTACAATAACTTTGTTTGCAGCATCTAAATCTGAGGCTAATTTTTCCAAGCTTTTCAACATGAATCGAAATGAATCAATGAATTTCAAGTTTACATTTGATTCAGGAAGTCGTTTCTTGAATGCAATGTATCTCTCTTTATTCACTGGTAAGAGATTTAATTCACCTTCGAAGCCATTTGCTAAGTCTTCAATTGAAAAGTGTGAATCATAACCAGAAAGATTGTGAAATATTATTGGAATATCAAAAGACGTTTGATAATTCAAATTACATGCAGCATGAGCCGGACCACGAAATTTCCCGGTAAAGTGACAATGATCACGATGTCTTATAGCTGTAGGTGTAAATGGTTGCTCACAAATGTGACAAATTGGAGCATTCTCAAAATTGTCTAATTCATCCGATGTCAGCTGGTCCATTGGTGAAATATTTTTGGAGTAAGATGATACGATTCCTCCTATTTTCTGTAGCTCTCCAACAAACCATTTTATACAGTTTTCTCCACGGTGCAATTTGAATTCTGATAAATTTTTATTGTATAAACAGTGAAAATGAAATGCAATACTATACCCAGCAAAAAAATTAAGGGAACGGTGAATTTTGTCAGTTTTTTGCTTGATTTTCAAATGGCTGTAACTTCGCCAAAAAAGATCGTATCAGAATAAAAAAAAATCGTTGGAAAGCTTGAAGTCTCTACTCTTGAAATCTTGAGATGAAAATTTTTTATGACCATTTGTAATAACGAGATAGGAGAGTTGAAAGTGGAAAAAATTTTTTTCTTTTTTTTTCATTTTTTCAACTTGTTCCACGGACTTCAAAAAAATTTCCTCGACTTAACCTTTATGAGGGTCGTGTAGCCTGGTCTTTCAGCTTCAATTTCTTTTTTTTTTTTCTACGACCCTTTGTTGCTGAGATATTGAGGATTGAATCAAAAAACACCCTTTTGTCTTTAATCGTCGATATCTCAGGAACTACTGATCGCACAGCGAGCGGATGATGAGATTCGTAAACTTGAATGAATTTCCTGTGAGATTCTTGCACTGTTTGATTGAAAAAAAATTTTCTTCTAATTTTAAAATTGGTTCGAAAAAGTACCAAAAAATTGCGATTTTTTCCTTTTTTGAAAATTGCCCTGCATTTTGCGAATTTTGCGAAAATTGAAAATGTTTCAACGTTTTTCTTTAGTTTAATGTGTGCTGGAACACCCCCTAGATTTTCAAGCCAATCGGTTCGACCGTTTTTTTTCCCGAATGAACAAAGTTTCAGCAAAAATTAAAGAAACACTTTTTTGTGCCCTAAACACCAATTAATGATGATTAGGGCCGAAAATGTTTTCTCTTCGTTATTTTTCCGTGATTTTTCGTGCAAAATTTGTTGAATTCCATCGAAAAATGAGAACAATGAAAAATGAAGAAAAATCAATAAAAAATCAAAAAAACAATATTTTTAAACGAAAAAAAATCGAAAAAAACATTGTTTGAAAAAATCTGCTGAGTCACTATCTCTCCAAATCAAATGCGATTCCGGTGTTTTTATTTCATTTTTCAAATTTTTTTTCAAGTTTTCTACTGTTTTTTTAAAAACAAAAATTGATTTTTCCATTGATTTTCAAAAGAAGAGAAAATTTCTAATTTTCTATTGATTAAAAAACAAAAATTGTATTTTTTATTGATTAATGAAAAACAAAATTTCAATTTTTTTATTGTTTTTTTGTTTTGTTCACTGCTCTCATTTTTCGATGAAATTCAACAAATTTTGCACAAAAAATCACGGAAAAATAATGGAGGAAAAACATTTTCGGCCCTAATCATCATTAATTGGTGTTGACGCACAAAAAAGTGTTCCTTCAATTTTTGCTGAAACTTTGTTCGTTCGGGAAAAAAAACGGTCGAACCGATTGGCTTGAAAATTCAGGGGGTGTTCCAGCACACATTAAACTAAAGAAAAACGTTGAAACATTTTCAATTTTCGCAAAATTCGCAAAATGCAGGGCAATTTTCAAAAAAGGAAAAAAACGCAATTTTTTGGTACTTTTTCGAACCAATTTTAAAATTGGAAGAAAATTTTTTTTCAATGAAACAGTGCAAGAATCTCACAGGAAATTCATTCAAGTTTACGAATATCATCATCCGCTCGCTGTGCGATCAGAAGTTCCGGAGATATCGACGATTAAAGACAAAAGGGTGTTTTTTGATCCAATCGACAATATCTCAGCAACAAAGGGTCGTAGGGAAAAAAAAGAAATTGAAGCTGAAAGACCAGGCTACACGATCCTTATAAGGGTTAAGTCGAGAAAATTTTTTTGAAGTCCGTGGAACAAGTTGTAAAAATGAAAAAAAAAGAAAAAAAATTTTTCCACTTTCAACTCTCCTATCTCGCTATAACAAATGGTCATAAAAAATTTTCATCTCAAGATTTCAAGAGTAGAGACTTCAAGCTTTCCAACAATTTTTTTTTCATTCTGATACGATCATTTTTGGCGAAGTTACAGCCATTTGAAAATCAAGCAAAAAACTGACAAAATTTACCGTTCCCTTAATTTTTTTGCTGGGTGTATACGGTACATGTTCTTGATACATTTTCTCATCACCTGTAGCTTTTGAACGACACTCCAGATCGGCATACACAACGAATGGTACAGCTTCCGTATATTTATAATTTTGAAGCGCAATATTTTTTGTTCTTCGTTCGGTAGTAGCATTCTACACTTATTAATTGTGAAGCAATCCTCGTTATGATTTCCATAACTTTTTTCCGACTGAAAGTGGCACAAGCATCGATCACAGAGAAACATATGATGCTGATGATTGGAAATTTGAGAGCTCACTAGCCTTGAAAGATTGCGAATCCAGGCAAAATGATAAATACTTTGCATATCTGCCCCTACAAATACATTTGTACATAGTAGGAATAAATGAATCGTTGATATGACTGATTGTGCCTTACTCAAGTAAAAAGGTACGATCTGCTCAGTATCATTATTATCTATTCCATAAACATTGATGGATTGTCCATTAAGTTTTTCAAATTTTGATATTTCTCTCAGTGATATGGGGAATTTTATGCCTTGACAATTAAGCTGACGATTCGTTTGAGGTAATGTTGCCACTGTATAATGAGGATATGAACTAGTTGGACAGGAGTTTCGAGTAACTGGATAAAGTGCTGCTATCACTGACCATAGAAAACAATATTCATCCATGTTCTTGATCTTTACGACAGCCTTTTTCAATTGAATACGAGATGGCAATTGAATACATGTAGACCCTCCCGCCCTGAATGGAACGTATTTATTGATATTCATTAAGAGATTCATAATCTCAGTGAGTGTCCATCCAGAATCACGTCCTTGAAAATCCTCAACTTTTTTCATTAATAGTTCCACTATATTCTCTTCGAACCAGTCCTCTATGTCCGTAGCAGGTAAGATGAGAGAATTTTTAGTATTAAAGTATTTGGTTTCTTCAAAATTTGCACCGTCTTTTATGAATTGATATTTACATGCCAAAATTCCATTCACTTTCACGCTACCTACTTGATTTAGCAAAATCTTCAATTGTTTCTCAGTTAATACTTTGGCATCGTTGAAGAATAATCTTAACTCTTTGTAATGTAAATTCACTATAACACCGGTACGCATTCGCTCCTGAAAAACCGATTCCGCATATTTCCAACGCACACGTTCAGTAATTTCTCTCTCAGACGTTGAATCTGATATTGCTCCACCTCTTTTCTGCTTCACTTTGAATTTTTCATGGATCGAGTGGAGATTTGCAATTGCAGATTGCAAAGAATTTTTCTCCCCGTAGGATAGACTCACGGTTTTTTGAACTTTTGAGAAAAGTTTGATATAATGTTCACACCAGGTGATCCATGACTCAATATCTTGCATTGTAGTATTTGTATAATAATATTCTAAAATACTAATGACTCTAGCACAATTTTGCAAATCCATGTTTTTCTTATACTTATGACGATTATTAAAAAACTGAGATATTTCAGTCTCTGTTCCATACTCTTATAGGAGTCATAAACCCGAATCTCGATTTTTTCTTCGTTCTTTCGCAATATCAATTTCTCCGAATCTGTCACAATGCGCCATATGCGTGGTCTACATTAGATGCTCCTTCCACAACTCTTTCCGCATTCCAGACACTCAAACATACATACATATAAAGCTCTATCCTTTAAAAGCAGCGTGTTCCATCAGCATATACTTCATTATTATCTCGTAAGCCTTGCTATAAGCTGTTCACGAATATTACGACTTTTGCTTCCGAATGGAAGCTTTGTGATCGTAATTTTTTTCGATTTTGAGATTTCATCATAATATGACTGCAAATGACCCAAAACGTCGAGATCCGTCGTTTTTTAAAAATGTCTGTGTGTGTGTGTGTGTGATGACGCATTTTCCGCTTTACTCTGAAGTGGGGTTAGCTAGCGATCTGAAAATTTTACCATAAGTTCGCCATGCGGGCCCCAAGCTCTCACAAAAATTTCAGATAAATCGGCCGGATAGTTTTTGAGAAAAATGAAAATATTGAAATATCGCTTTTTCGACTTTTCTCGATGAAAAATGGAATCACAGCATCCAGTCTCCGCGAGGAGAGCCGCATCTTTGACCCCCGGGGTGGTGGGAGCTCAAATTTTTATTTTAGCCAGTAGAAAACTTTTGATAAATTTTCCGTGAAAATCTTGATTCCACGATAACTTAATAAATAATTGAGCTAGAGACCTCAAATTTTGTGAGGTTATACATCTGATGAGCGCAAAGGTTGGTATTGAAACTGGGCGGAATCGGTCCAGTAGTTTTTTAGATATTAGCATAGAAATATCAGAAAAAGCAAGCTATATCTTCAAAACTATTCAATTGATTATATTTGGAACAAACTTAACCCTCTGAGGCCTATTTTAGTTTTCGCATTCCACGCACAGATCAGTGATGCCATTTTTTTTTTTTTTTTTTTTTTTTGGAGGTGCGAAAAATCTTACATGAGACACCCGCAGATGGGATGCGAGTAGTGTCAGATTCTTACTGACTAGAAACCACTTTCGCTTCACTTCAGCATGGACATTGTCTCCAGACGCTGTGACGTAGGGCTCTGATGTCATCTTCTTTCTTATCAATCATTGTGTGGATGATTTCAGTTTCCCTTGCTGCTTGTTAGGCTGATCATCATGCTAATCTTATTGAATTATCGTCCGGTATGAGCTTTCAACTCAAGACTCTCTTCGTTTCATCTGTCGGACATAAACATCGTGTGACTGACATTGTCTATCATTCCGCATCAAGGGCATTGGTCCGTCTCTGCTCTCTTCCTCCTGAATAGGAATTTTCTGAAGCAACTATGTCCAGATAAAGCTTGCGGATTAATCCTCAGAGGGTTAAAAGGTCTTGGCTATGCGTCATTTGTGCAATAACTTTTAGAATTCTTGAAATAATAATTCTAGGGAACCATTCACAAAATTGATCCTCCATGAATTTCCATTTTCCTATATGTTTCCCTGAGGAGGGCAATATATCTGAATTAATTATCGTGAACTAAATCTTTTTTTATTGAAGGATGAACCCATTGTCGTTGTGACGTAATCATTTGCCAAATTTGAAGAATATCTTATATCCCAAATATATTGATATTTGCATAAATTCAACATTCAACATAATAAACATTATAAACATATATTATAATAGATAATCCAACATTATAAACAGCACTCATATTTTGGTTCTGGTTCTTGGAAATGCTGTTTATAAGCATAACATTTACGCCCCTCTGTCTGTTAGGCATTGATTTCGGTCGTACAAGTGTTCAGTACCACATCATCATAATTTGTTGGAAATTATTGTTAGCAAACAATAATTTGAGAATAATTGACCATTCTACTAAGCGTCGGTACTCAGTAATTTTCCGCATTTTATGTGATATGATTGATTGTTGTGGTAGAATTATTTCGACTTCTGAAATGAGATAGCTTATATCAACTTGATTGATTCATGCTATCTATACATTATATTTTCCTTGTATCGATTTTTCGTAGCACAAATTTAGTATTGAGAAAAAACTCAAAGTTACGCAAATTTTGAAAATTACTCATTGCAGAGAATTTTATCATAAGCAACCTTGAATTAGGCTGAGTTTGGGCAAGGCTAAACTCGAGTTAGCTAACTTGACTATGAAGTTAAAGCTCAAGATTTCAATGGAATATGACTCAAGATGTTCCAAAAAGTAGGAATATGACAATAAAAAAGAATTTTGTTACTCATAGCAAACGAGTGGATTCTCATCATCTTCAGAACATTCAAATAGATATCATCTTTAACAAAAAGAACATGAATTGACGTGATTAATATGAATAAGATCAGTGAGGGTAGATTTGAAATTGAAAAATTCATTCGGAAGCTTTCTGCCAATTACATAGGCAGAATATTAGATGTAAGATTCTCAAATTACGCACAAGTAATGGGGCTCCTGCTTGTTTCTCTTGGTTTCGGCAACATGAGTACCAGTAAAATCAATGATATTGCGCGTATAGCTAATTTTTTACCCACGTAAAAGTTGGGAGAGCTGGTTAGAGATCATGCCTACCAAGTGACTGCATTCAGAGTGCATATGGCGCAAAAGTCATGTGCACATTGGATGGAGAACTCAACATTTTTCTACCTCAACGACTCACTGCAGCCTTCCTGAAAGATTCAGAAGGAATGGAGAAACACAAAACGCTAGCAGCAGATAATCGACATGAAATCAAATTTTTCGAAAGACTTTATAACCCATGTATTTCTATTTACAAAGAGCCGGTGAATGTTTTCTAATAAAAAAGTAATAATATAAACGCGCAAGAATTATGTAGTAGAGAAATGAATACATACATTTCATTTGAATGAAAAAATAAATAAATTGAAATAATAGAAGGTTTTTTTGTTTTTTTTAATTAATAGTCCATGAAAAAAGAAAAATTTACATAGATAATTATAATACTATGTGTGTGTGTGTTGTCTGCGAATGTTTGAATATATATATATATGAATTTTACATGGACACTTTGCGATTGGTTAAATATATCTTTTTATTCATTTTTTTCTCCAATGTGAAAACAAAAAATAATCAAAAAAATCAAAAAATTTCCCCAAATGTATTAAAATATTACCAATTAAAAAATTTAGAGAAGTCTCTAAATTTTTCAATCGGGAATATAAGAAGAATAGTGATAGGAAATAGAAAAATACCTCATTTTTTACACTGTTCAGCATCCAAAATTGTCCAAATAGCTGTTTGGAGCTGCTCAACATATTTAACAGCTTCAGCAGCTTCCTCCTTCTTCCCAATCAAATAAGAAAGCTGATGAATTCAGCCAACTGTCCGGTTACTGCATGTTTCTATGGAAAAAAATTCACATTTAAGTATTTTTCATTTTAGAAAATGTCCAACATAATCTTGCAATTTTTCTGCATACTTCTCCCTCAATTCTTCACTCTCATCTATCCACCACAATTATTTTCCACGTAATTCCTCCTCAGCAGTCATCTGAGAGAAACTGAATCGGCTAGAACACATTTTTTCTCAATTCACTTGAAACATTCGATGTAGAATATTCAAAGATCAATGGAGAACTAACTAGAGCACCCGAAAAACTCAGTTGAAAAAATGTTTCTCTCTCTTTCTCTCTCATTCTACAATGCTGTCCATTGTTTCTCCTAGTGAGCCGCCGCAGCGTCGTAGAATTCCCCTGGTGACGAGCTACCATGGGGGAGCACGTAGTGAAGAGGCTTGGAGACGAGAGGATGAGAAGAAGGAGGGGTGGGGCAGCAGTGTGAAACACAGTGCATGTATTTCACTCTTAATTTCATTCTAGATGACGTGAACTTGAAGCTAACCAGCACGGAGAGAGAAAACTGTAGCAGAAGAGCAGAGAGGCAGAGTCAGAAGTTGGGGGGGGGGGGGGGGAAGAGGGGTGGACTAAACCTAAAGCTAGTCTGCATGTTTTGGAGATTATAGAGAAGAACTGTAGAGCAGGAGAGGAGGGAAGGAAGAGGAGTGAAACTAATAATACAAAAAAGCCCATGAATGATCTACTGCATAGAATTTTCATATTTTTAATTGAAATTTCGAAAATACATTAATAAAAAATATTTTTTTGTTGCGTATAAGAATTGACTCGAGATGATTTATTCCGAGAAAAATCCCCAAAATATAATTCACTCCCAATTAATTCCCATTTACATTAAAGTTTCTCTACTTTTTGGAATATCAGTTGGCTTCCGGGGCTAGAGAGTCAGAAAATTTCGTTACTCACCGTGTTATTAGTGTCCAGGGCACGTTGATTTTCTTCTCGTAATCCTCATGTATAGTCACTGCACGAAAGTTTGATCTCTAATGTTTTCTTAATTAATCAGGATTTCTTTGTTCGCTTTAATGTCACTGTATTTATTCGCCTTGATTTCACCTTCACTATAAATAAAGAATATGAATTCACAAAATGGTCACTATTTGATTTAAAATTCTGCCTTCGACTCTATTATGAGATTCTGACGGATGGATGTGCATATGGACGATTTGATTTTATCTTAATGATAGAAAAAGAGTTTTATGTATTTTTCTATTTTGATGAAAAGGATAGAGTGATCAACCGCACCGTTATCTGCGGTGTTGATCGGGTAGTAAAAAAGGAATAGAATGGTCAGTCGCACCGTTATCTGCGGTGTTGACCAGGTAATAATCTTAGGTTGGAATAGTTTAATTTAGGAATGAGTAGTCAACCGCACCGTTAACTGCGGTGTTGACCAGGTTAAATTTTTAAGGCTCTGAAAAGGAGAAAATAATTGATTAATTAAAAGAAACTCGGTTTCCGTAAAATAACTTTAAGTTTATTCAAATAATTAATTCAAAACTAGTAACGCGAGGCTTCGTCACATCTCAGAATAAAGAGGCAAAATTATTCGTTTCGGTTTAATGCGGTTGCGAGAGAACAAAAATAAAAACTCTAATAATAAAAAAATTCTAAGTTGTGATTCAATGAAAATATTCTAAGTTCTGATTGAGTAAAAAAATTCTAAGCGTTGATTGTGTAAAAATATTCTAAGTCCCGATTCACTAAAAATTTTCTAAGTGTCGATTGAAGGAAAATATTCTAAGTCCAAACTGAGTAAAATTATTCTAAGTCCCGAGTGAGTTACCGCGACCGCGTCCGGAGGAGGAGGTCTTTACCAGTTGAAGTTGAGCGATGAACTGATTGACTAATAAGCCTCGCGCATCTAGGTATATGGACAGTTCGGCGGCGTGAGCTGGTAGGGTGGGAGTACAATAAGTGGGGATGCGCTGTGAGTTTCTGGCGCAACTAGGTGGCTGGTGATGACTGAGCTGGTGGGGAGCGCCTTTCTTCTACCCTTGTGCTGTAGCCTGTCCATGCGCTGAAGCTTATATATATGTATCTTATGATATAGCAGTTTTACAATAAAGATTATTACATTGAAAATACAATATTGTTGTTTTCTTATATATAACCTTATTTCTGACATATTTATATTCTGTTTTATATGATTTCCAATATTTTTCAAGTTGATTTTTCACTCATCGGAAATGACTTCCTTTTCAACTTCCCGATAAGGGAAGTTTATGCAATGACCCCAAAAATGGAAAATCGATTTTTCGATCGATCTCCATGTTTTAAGACCTCCCCAACATTTTTTGATAGTTTTTACGATCATGCCTGTGTGTGTCTGTGTATTGTAACTTACCACTTTGATACGAAAGAACGAAAGGAGTGGATGGGTCTTTGTCCACGAATCAGAGAGACTTATATCTAGAGTATTGAATGATGGAGTCGACACGAGTTGGTTATGCTCTAAGGAATCATATTTATTTAAATATTTACAAGTGATTTGAGGAGGAGCATTTATCCTCCGGTACATGAAGAATCTTTATTCTTAGAATTTTATCTCAATTATTTGTGTTTATGAATGATTAACCCTTTTATTTTACGATTTTAATAGTAATTTCATTAATAAATCTGGGGCCGATGGCGATGTCCTCTTGGCGCTATTCCTGGTCCTCTACCACGTATTTGAGGTCGCCGTCCTAAGACCTGGAGCGTCCACCTACGTTTGGAAGCGCTCTCAGAGTCTCTCTCTTATATTTACAGAATAATATTTTACAAATTATTGACAGAAAATATTTTTATTAAATTGAATCGCTCGGGCTCTTCACCGTTGCGGGAAACTCGCTTGGGCTCTTCGCCGTCACTAGAAGGGATTATCGCCGTCGCTTAGTAAGGAAAGGGTTTCCCTCGGGCTGATCGCCGTCGCGTGATGAGTCTTCTGCCGCAAGCGGTAGTCGACTGACTCTTCTCTGCGCTGCAGGGTTCTTATATATCCTTCTCTGCTGGTGGCGCCGCTCCCCCCACTCCTGGGTTCCCCTTCTCTCTGCTGTAGCAGCTGTTCTCTGGTTGGCTGGCTAATGCACGGCCTATGTCGTCGTAATGGGAAGTCGCTTGGGCTATTCACCGTTGCTTCGCTCGGGCTATTCACCGTTGCTCGGGATTCCTCGGTGCGTGAGCCCGTTGGAGAGCCTCGGGTGTCTTCCACCGTTGGCGAGGGACGAGTGAAGTTGGTCTGCGCTGCGGGCTACTTATATAGTCGCAGCCCAAACCCTACTCACTTGCCTTAACCCCTCCTTCTCTCTTTCGACCAATGGGAGCGCACGTATGCTTTCCTTTCACTTCTCTCTCTAACTCGTGGTCTCAGAGCCACGAGCTTGTTCCCCCCGCCCCTTTTACTACCGTCACAGTATGTATGTGACCAATTTTTTCGTTCACGGTTTCTCGTTAATCAATAACGCGATCGAGATGATCGATGTTGCAATCGAAGCATCTCGATATAGATTCGATCTGATTAGTTTTTGATTGAAATCGATACAGTACTTTCGGTAATTTGTCAGTTTCACTCTACCAAATATTCCAAAATTTTCCAATAATTTTACCAAGTTTTTTATTTTAAATTGATGTGTCTTGATGTAGCAGAGGCCAGTGGCAAGACTTTAAGGCAGACGGACGAAATCCTAATTAAATTTTTCCCTAAAACAACTATTTTTTTTTGGAACTCACTAACCAATTAAACCAAAAAAAACAATAAATGAAAATTGAGATTATCACCACGTTTGGCGTAACCCAAGGCCACGACGAGGACGTAGTGGTGCATAAGCCTCGAAAAGGAACCTATCACGACCCATCCTATGAACGACACTCGGGATTTTAGATGAAGAATATATTGACAAAAACCTCCGCCCACCTTCATTGGGCATAGAAAATTTTAATTTTTATATTACACAGAAACAAGTACTTCATGCACAATGTGCTTTTTAAATGTACCTTTTCCTTCATTTGTCAATAATTTGTACACTTCGCGTGGAAAAATTTCAATTTGGAATATCAATTAAGAATAGTAACGAAAAAAAGGAAAAAGACGAAAAAAACAAAAAAACCTCAATAAATTTGATACGGATTGAATGAAACTTCAAAATACTCATCTGAAAACTGGATTTTCCAAAAAAAAACCCAAGACGCAATGGTGGCAACTAGCTCTTAAAACAAAACACACAGTTTTGATGTTCCACTACAGAAGACCCGAATGATACTGGTCTAGAAAAGGCTCATTTGGTTGAATTACCAAATTTGCCACTTTCGTAAGACCATTGGTCTCTGTTTATCATTGTGTTTTCACACCAACTGTCTTTGTCAGGAAGAAATCGACTGTTTCAAAAATGCCTCACCTCTCATCCCGCCTCTCCCCTCTTGCTCAATCATAACATCAACCTCTACTCTATTGAATTTATTATTTTGCTTCAAATTACTGTGAAATAAAATTTTATTAAAGTTTGAATGATGTATTCATTGAGTTGTTGAACACAATGAATAAATTCAAGTTTTTCGGCTCGAAATTAACAAACCAACTTATTTAGCAAAAAGTTTTATAAAATGAAATTTTACATAAACCGAACTCAATGCGAGCCTAGAATAGGCGCACCAAGCATGGCGGAAGAAAAAAATTCGAAATAAAACATCAAAAACACTAATTTTCAGTTGGCAGAGCTATACTGCCAAATTACCGTACTTTCCTTAGTTTTTTAAGAAAAACATTATTAAATTTTTCTTAACTTCCCTGAAAGTAAAGTCTATGCACTGACCCCGAAAAGGAAAAATCGATTTTTTTATTGATCTCCATATTTTGAGACCTCCCCAACATTTTCTGATAGTTTCCACGATTATGTCTGTTGTTATTTATCGTTTTTATCATTCATAATTTTTTCACATAGTAAGTGAGAGAAATTATCGGGAAGTTCTTAGTGCGGCTTAAAGTCACACTCATCACAATACATTCTCACTAATTTCTTCTAATCGGCAGTAACGCACTCTTCCATTCGCGAGCGAGCATAGCGAGCGAGCAACTACGCACTCCTCTATTCGCGAGTGAGCGTAGCGAGCGAGCACTTACGCACCTCACTTCGCGAGTGAGCGAGCAACTGCTCACCCCTAGTTGTATCCTGATGTGTACCTCATAAACTGATTTTGTCAAATCCACTTAGAAGTGGGATAAATTGTCGATTTTCTATATTTGAGCTTATTTTCGGCTAAATGAACAAATTTTAGTATCGAACATTTTTTATCATTTTTTTATAAACATTTGATTGTTGATAACTTTGTTAATTAACCATATTTGAAATCGTTCTATAATCCATTTGATAGGCCGTCAAATTTAATGATTTTGCGCGTCGGATTCGTTCCTCTATCTTTTATAGTTTCGGAGTTATTTCTATTTAAAGTTGGATGACCTTGAAAGTTCTAATTGTTAATAGCTTATGGAATAATTGCTTTAAAAATATAAACTCAATTGCGTTTGGAAGATACTATTTTTATGTATTTTTCAAACTTGGTTCCATCTTCCTAGGTTAATAACTTTCGTTGTTATTCAATTGTTAATTAAAGCCTGAAAATTGTTTTACATAAATTTTGATTTTCCTTTTATTTTCTTTCATGAACTTTTAGTATGAATTATTTAATGATTTTACAATTGAATTTCTTTCCTTAATATTGATTATTCTGAAAGTTATTGATTTATGAATGTTGCCATGTGCTTAGTATATCTATGGGGCATTCCACGCCAAATCGGACAGTTTTCCAACTTTGCATTTTTGATTTCCTCTATTTTCTGACATTTTCTTGTATCTATCGAAACACACTTTTCGGTCAAATTTGAGATTTTTCTGATCATCGGTTCAAAAGATATCGAATTTTGAAAAAACTGCTGTTTTTACGGTTTTTTGCTCATAACTTCCATAAAAAAGGTCCAAATTCAGCGTTTTTTTTTGAAAATTCTCGTTTTTTCATGTACTTTTTGAACAAAAATTCAAAAAAATCATCCCAAGTATTTTTCTCTATGATTTCTGGAATGAAAGATTTGAGTTGCGATTTTAAGACTGTTTGTACCTTTTAATTTTTTTGAAATTTTTCTATGTTAAACTTCTATCAATTCTCGAAATTTTGAGCCTCGGTTGATCGTAAACTTCGGGAATTTACTATTTTTTTTCGATTTTTGAAAATTTTGAAAAAATTTTTTCGGTCTTATCCATTATTGAAACTATTTTTTGTTATTGTTTACTCTTTTTTGAGTATTTTTGAATTAATTCCTATCATCAGAGTTTAAAAAAATTAACAGTTTTGGGTACAGCATAGGAAAATTCTCCCAATTTTTGAAAACTTTTTCACTCTATTTAAATGGAATTTTCAATATATTTTGAATTGTTTAGAGGTCAGTCACACCGTGCAGGGCCTAAACAACATCCTAATTAAAATTTTTTGAGAAATTACAACCAACTTTTTCCTGGGAAGTATAACCCATATAAACGAAAAAACCAAAAGTTACCAAATTGAGATTATCACCACGTTTTGCATTACCCAAGGCCACGACAGGGACGTAGTGGTACATAGGCCTCAAAAGAACCTACACAACCAACCCTAATGCGACACTCGGGATTTTGATGAAGAATTTTTTATTGACAAAACCCTCCGCTCACCTTCATTGAGCTGCAAAATTTAATTTTACTTTTTCTGTAAACAAGTACATTGAGCATAAAATGCGTACTTTGTTTACTCATGTCAATAATATGCATGCTTCGCGTGGAACAATATCAACCGTTTAATTTTTAAACAATCAATTCAAAAAGAGAAATTTTATTTAATTTGAAAAACCTTATAACTTTAATACGGATTTTAGAAAATTTCGAAAATATCCATCTGGAATTGAAAATCCAAAAGCATTTAGTGGAGACACTACACTCTTTTCTTCATCAAGAAGAAAAAACAAAGTTAACAGCCAAGTAACACCAGAAAACTCACTGGACATGAAGAAGGCTCAAGTGGTTTACAATGCCAAAATTGCCCCACTCCAATGCCATTGGTCTCTGTCTTACCAATGTAAATGTCTAATACACACTTTAGTTCCGTACACCGCGCTCCCTTTCCCCCAACAATTCAAAATAATGAAATAAACTGGTTGAAACTGACTCTATTTTTACGTATAAAATTTTTTTAATTTTGAGCTATTTATGATGAATTTAATTTATTATATGGAAAATTATATGAATTGATTTTGAAAGGTTAATATGTGAAAGAAACCATGGAAAAAATGGAATGAGTAATTGGGGGTGATTTCCTCTACAGAAGCCTGTATAATATTAAATGTATTACTAATAAAACTATATGACTAATATAATAATTTGTAAATATTATCTATATTGTTATATGTATAAATTATATATATATTATATGGTATAAATTATAAATGTAATACATTTATGTAATATTTTGGCAAATATTTTGCTTATGAATTTGTATTAAATATATTATTTTTATATTATATAAAATTTATAATTAAAAAAAATATATATATTGTAACGTACCACTTCTTGGCCGTCTTAACGAGAAGAGTGGATGGGTCTTTGTCCACGAACCAGAGAGACTTATATCTAGAGTATTGAATGATGTAGTCGACACGAGTTGGTTATGCTCAAAAGAATCCTATTTATTTAATTATTTACAAGTGAATTGGAGAGGAGCATTTATCCTCCGATACATAAAATAATCTTTCTTCTCAGAATTTTATCTTAATTGTTATTTTTATGAATGATTAACCCTTTTATTTTACTCATTTCGTAGTACTTTCATTGATTACATTGGCCGATGGCGATGTCCTCTAGATGCTGATCCTGGTCCTCTTACTCGTGTTGGAAATCGCCGTACTGAGACCTGGGGCGTCCACCTACGTTTTGGAAGCGCCCTCAGAGTCTCTCTTCTTTTCATAGAATATTTTTAGAAAGAATCACTTTATTAATTTTATTACAAATATTACTTAAATTAAACGCTCGGGCTTGACGCCGTCGCGTAAGGAACACTCGGGCTTGTCACCGTTGTGCAGCAGGAAAAATGCTCGGGCTTGTCACCGTCGCGTAAGAAGGGATTTTGCGCGGGCTCTTCGCCGTTGCATAAACTCACTCGGGCTTGTCGCCGTCACTTAGTGGGAAAGGGTTTCGCTCGGGCTGATCGCCGTCGCGTGATGAGTCTTCTGCCGCAAGCGGCAGTCGACTGACTCTTCTCTTCGCAATAGCCTCTTATATACTGCTTCGTGCTGGTGGCTCCGCTTCCCCACTCTTGGGTTTCCCCTTCCTTCGGGCTTCTCCGCTGGCTTGGATTGGCTGGGCCGCTCGTCCTCTTTGCGGGGAGTAGGGTTACGGAGTTGAAAGACGCTCGGGCTTGTCACCGTTGCGTCGAGAAACACTAGGGCTCATCACCGTCGTGCAGGGAAAGGAACACTCGGGCTTATCACCGTCGTGTAGGGGAAAGAACACTCGGGTTTAGCACCGTTGTGTAGGAAACGCTCGGGCTGGTCACCGTCGCGTGGAGAGTCGTCCACCATGGGTGGCAGTTGACTGACTTCGGTCCGCGCTGCGGGCTTCTTATATCTCCGTGGCGCGGACCGAGGGCGCTTGTGATCCCCCCACTTCTCGACTCTCGGCCAATCAGAGCGCGCGTTTGTTTTCCGGGCTCTGATTGCCCCGTTACAATATATATATATTTTTATACTTAATACATTAAATGTATAACAAAAAAAAAAAAAAAAAAAATATTTTCCGAGTAAATCCAACTTTTTCATCGAAAAGCTAGCTTTTCTCTTCTTCACCGACCTCCTTTCGGTTTTAGCGTTAAAAATAATATTTTCCGAGTAAATCCAGGGTGTCCAGTAGGCCGTGACACTAAAATTCCCTGACTTTTCCCGGTTTTCCAGGTCGAAAAAAATGATTTCTCCCTGACCAATTTTTAGTGTCTTGCTCACGGTCGTGCTCAGTACTTATTTCATTTGTTGCGAAAATTTAAATCGAAATTTTTCATACATGATAGTAGAAATGAAAATTTTCCACACTGTCTTCTTCCGTGATGCAAATATGAACTTATTAAACTAGCCGTAAATAATCACATTCCTATGCCCTATGTTAATGAATAGAATTCATGAAGAAAATTCAACATTCTTCCAATGATGTTATTAACATACTATTAATCATTATTAATCACAATATAATAACTCATTTTGAAAATGTTGATAGAATCGATACAAGAAAATAGTGAAAATATAAACCTCATATCGCTTCATAGCTGTATTACAGTATTTTTTTGGCATCAAAATCACGCGTGTCTTAATTTTTTGATTTTTTTTGTTAAGCGGTTGCTTTCACAGCATCATCGAGCTTTCCGTTCTTTTGCTTCTGGTTCTTCTACAATTCCAGCTGATCTGTTTTGAGTTTTTCAAGCTTTTGCTTCCGAATGGAAGCTTTGTTTCCGCAATTTTTTCCGAAATGCCAATTTTCATTGGAAACGACTCAAAATCATGCAAAACATCGAGAAGTCATAATGAGAAAAAAAGTAGACATGTATGTATGTGTGTCGGTATGACAACTTTACGACTCTCTATTACTCGAGAACGGTGAGAGATCAAAATTTGAAATTTCGGCAAGATATCAGTTTTGATGAAGTGTATGTCCCATAAAAATTTCAGCAAGATCGGTTCAATGGTTTTTGAGATATAGCAATTTTTTAAAAATCATATGTTTCAAAATTTGTCAATTTGCGTGAGACGAATATCGTTCAAAATTTTACTGAAGACTCGCAACCATAATACTAACTTTTAGTGAATTTTCATGAATTTAATCCCATTATTCTATTAGTTATTAATTTTCTTGTGCTTTTTTTTCAAAAACTCGGTTTAGCGACGATAGCTCAATGAATAATTGACTTAAAGACCTCAAATTTTTTCTGGATATGTAGTTTCTGACGAAGATGGTTGGGATTGAATCTCAGGCATATTGGCTAACGGTTCCCGAGATATTTTGAATTGAAGTTTTTCCGAAAATCGGTTGTAACTTCCAAACTTCTCATCCGCTTCATCGGGACGAAGCTCAAAAGATTCGTGTTTATGAGCTGAACAAACCTTCAATTTTTCGAATTTCTAGATGAAGTTGTCCGTTTATTACATTGAAAATTGGATTTTTCTCTCAAAATTTCAAAAAAAAAAAAAAAAGCAATTTTTCGCGATTTTTTTGAATTGACACCCCTATTTTTCATTTTGTTTTCTGAAAGAACACATTTATCTCTTTCAAATAAGACCCTAATCATCTTCGTAGGACAATCAGAAACTGTACCCAAAAAGGAACATTCGAAGTGAAAAAGTGAACTTTTATGTAAAATTTTGTATAATTTGAAAATAATTGAACTTAATAAATCCCAATCATTTTATCTTATAGGGGAGACTGGGGCGAAATGGGGTACTGTAAAGCACGTATTTTGTGCTTCTACCCCATTTTGCCCCGGTCTCCACTATTTTATTGCCTTATAACACGAAAAGAAAACTTTTGAGACTGCAACAATCGCGATGATTGAAAAAATTCAGGAAGAACCATTTCGAAGCATCCTGCTAATTCATTAGCAGGAATTGAAAGGAAGAAATAGCAATCTAAAGGATAACGTAGAAGAAATATCGACCAACGCCTGCTTGTTTATTTTATAAAGAACTGATACTTTTTTATAAAGACTTTATAAAATATTTTTATGTGTTTTGTCACAATCAAATTTCTAAGTCTTTCCTCCGATTGAGTTGCATCAAAAATTCTCTTCTGTACCAGCAGAGAATTTTCATGTTCATTCTCCCTGAGAAAGAATTGAAATTCCAGATAAATTTTAGAATTCCCTGACTTTTCCCGGTTTTCCAGGTTTCCCTGACCGCTAGACACCCTGAAATCCAACTTTTTCATCGAAAAGCTAGCTTTTTTCTCCTTTACCGACCTCCCTTCGGTTTTAGCGTTAAAAATAATATTTTCCGAGTAAATCCAACTATATTAAAATATAGTTATAATAATACATTAAATAAGCTATTAAGTAAATTATATATGTATTATATATGTATTATGTAAATTTTATTAGCTTATATATATATATTATATATAAGCATATGATTTTATATATAGTGTAACGTAATATTTCGATTACGTTACTTTTTGTCGTCTGGGCGCGTAATTAATTCTGAATTTCCAATAGTTTTGGCACCACCAACCAAGAATCAAAACAAACGAATCACGAGAGTTCAATTTTAGTATAAATTATGTAAAACTAATGCCGATTGGTTAATTCTGTATGTTAACGCTCATTGGATTGTCGTCAATTGAGTTGATGTCTCACGACTGGAAGAGGGAGACACCAGATGGACGATGATGAAGGGAATCGACATTACCGAAGGAGTCGGTTAATTGGACGAAAGTTTTGACGCCAATGACAAGATTCATCGGAAGAATTAATTGAGACGTTTAGATGAACCTTGGTTGCATCCTTGGACTTGATAAAATTGTCCCAACTCTAATGGTCATCGACTTGGAGTTTCTCAATTGTCTTCGTTGGAATTTATTGTCTGGGATTGACCAATGAGAAGAGTCCTTCCCGGAAAAGACGCCTTAGCCGGTGTACAGCGTTTGCTGTCGGCAGGATTCTCGTTTGGGGTGCCGTAGAGTAGACACATTTTGTCGTGTCTCTTTGCACAATTTTGTATAATCGCCATTTTCACATTTGGGAAAATTAATTCATTGGAATTAATTACATTAATTGTGGTTTAATTAAGTTGAATAAAATATATTGTTCACGTTGAAATTAATTTGGCATAATCTGGTGAGCAAATTTTTGTTTTATTAACTTTTGTACGGTAATTGATTTAGTGATCGTAGAAATTGTAATTTTTTTTTGTTAGCCTAATGACGCCATATAAAAAGACGCCACAAAATCAAATACCATTTATCGGCGAATTAATTTGATAATTTTTTTTGGAAACATTAATTTTGTTGAAATAATTGTTGGAACTCTCGTGCTTGTTTCTCGGAAAAAATATTTTTTTTAGAAAATATTTTTTTTTCTTTGGATAAAATGTCGCGAATTGAGAAAATTCAATTAACGGATATATTTTGGCGTCATGGCCAAAGATAATTAATTGGAATTTATTTTGGAATTTTAGTCTCGGAACTTTGTAAAATATATTGAATTTTGGTTGTAATTATTTTTTTTTATTATTCAATATTGTGAGGAATTTTCTTTGTTAAATTAATTTTTCATTAAATTCATTTAATTAATTTCATTGTTGACATATCGTTGAGATGATAGCTACATCTAGGGAAATTGTCACTAGAGGCACTAGACTAGGGAATTTTAGTTACTTTCGTTTCGTTGCGAAAGATAACTGCAGGTGGCAGCAACATTAATTTCTTGAGAGTTTGAATTTGAATATATTTTTTTTATTGATGACTTTATAATGTGCTGACGATTAATTGATAAATTAATCAATTTGTTAATTAATTAAATTCTTTTATTTGATTAATTTGATTTTAAATTTGGTTTCAAAGAATTTGTTTGTAATTAATTGTTTATTTATTTTGAATTGTTTTATTTGTTTAGAAATTTATAATATTTTATTTATTGTGCTGCGCACTCGCCGATGTAACGCAAGGGGTTCAATAATTTATAATTAATTTTTTTTATATAAAATTTTTATTTTATCCCCTAAATTGTTTTTGTTTGGAATTATTTACACTCCTTATTCAAACCCACAACAGCGACCCTGAGGGGGAGACTGAACTAGTTCGTGCTGAATAAGGGAGTATTTGAGTTTGTGGTTATTTTATTTGAATTTTTGATTTTGTTGTTATTGTTTAGATCAAGTTAAGATTGATCGGATGTTGAGATACATCCTGGCGCCCATTTGGATTTTGGTTTTGTTTTGAATTTTGTTTTTGGGTGCTTTTCAAGCGTGCTTAATTGCTGAGCTTACCGTTAGGCTCAGAAATTACGTCACAATAGTTATAATATAATTATTATGTATAATAATATTTAATATCATAAATAATTATTTAATATGTATAAATGTATTAGGTATATGTATTTTATTATATGCATTATATCTGTACATCACTGTATATAGTAAAGTATTATTGAATTATGCATAATATAATTATATGTATTTTAAATCATAATTATAATTAGTATATTTAATATTATTTATACTTATTGATTATATTATATTAATTATTGTATTATCATGAATTATATGATTAAATACATTAATATTCTATATTAATACATTTAATATATGAATTATTATGCTTTTAATGTATATGACATAATAGTCAGTGACCTTGACGCCGCTAAAAGTGGAGCACCAGTCTTTCCTGGAGGGGGGAGAGGCAATTTTACCACTCAAATTGTCTCTGTACTTGGTACAGAGACTCTTTGAGGCATAAACACAGAGGAAGGATGAACACAAATACTAATTGACGAAGGAAAAGAGAAGCAGTCGAAAGAAAAATCTTTGTTTCTTCGTTTTTTTGGTCCTCTTGTTGAAGTTGGACAGGAGATCAGACAAAAATTGGGACAACATGCGACATGCTCGGTCAAATTGAGAGTGATCGTATATTATTCGAAATTGGAGGATTAATTTACATGCTTTGGTGGTGAATGTGATAGGAGAAGTTCAGGTAAGTATCACGTGCAATCAGAATGATAAATTGAAAAAAATAAAAACAAAAATGTAAAAATAAAAGTAAAGTTGTGTAAATCAGGGCAACTGCTCAAGATGTCCCCCCCCCCCCCAACTAGGATGCATTTCCACGCCCTCTCCACCAGATTGATCCGCATGTTGGACAGGACTTCTGGCGTTATTAATTCCATGGCACCATGCATTCCGGCGATCATGGTCATCTCATCCGGCACCGTGACTTCAAAGATTTTTTCTTTCAGGTAACCCCATAAGAAAAAATCCAGAGGCTTGAGATCAGGAGATCTGCCGGCAAATATGGAGCCTTGAGCCTTCCATCAGGTATTTCCCTGAAACAAAGGTGGGGAGATATTGAAGGGAAACAAGAAATGGAATCGGACATTCAGGAAAGGACATTCAGGTACCAGCTGTAAGGATAGGGAATATTTACAGATAAGGTGTGCTTGGCAGAGTTTTAAGTTAGATAGGCATGATACTTACTTCGAGTGGATCAGGAGCACCTCATCCCTCAAAATGGCACCCCAGATGTTCAGGCGTTGCCAACGGTATTGGAAATTTGAGGGTTTTGCCAGGTAAGGATTATCAATGCTCCAATGATGTGCGTTGTGATGATTAAATAATCCTTGCCTGTCAAACATGCACTCATCAGTCCAACACACGTGATAGATGAAAAGTGGATCTCTGCGATGTTCTTCTATCAAAAATCGACAGAAATCCAACCTCGCCGCATGATCTCTCGGCAACAGTTCTTGAACCGGGGTGAAATGGAATGCATGGAATTCCTCATTCCGCAGGATTCGGTGCACCTGACTGTTGCTTGTCCCAATCGCTGCCGCGATTTTCCTGGTGCTGGTGGTTGGGTCGTCCTCCACTGCGTCCAGCACTTCCTCTTCCACGTGGACACGATTGTGACGGATGGGTTGTCCTTCACCATGCGGTGGAAGCACGTGTCGGTCACCCAATCGCCGATGAAGGTTGACAAATGCTCGAGAACCCGGATGATGGAGACGATGAGGATATCTCTCAGCGTAAAACCACGCTGCGAGATTGGCATTCCCATCGGCTCGGCCGTACTCGAAGTGCATATCAGGATATTCCATGGCCGTTAGCGGCATAGTTTAACTATTCAACGTATGAATGAGACGGAATACGAGATTGAAATGTAAAAATGAACGCTGACGTCGTGTTCGCCGCACGTCTTTTCTTTCCGCGGGGAGTGGGGGAATGGATTGACGAATGCAAGCGCGAAACAAACGACGATCCTCGTGAAATTTACATGGGGGCAGTGGAGGGCGGGAGCGAACGTCGTATTCTGGAGAAAGCACCGTCCGCCATAGCGAAAGGACTGTCTGCAAATGAGGAATTTTTCATTTCTTCTCTCTAATTAATTTTTTCATTTCTCTCTCATTTTTCCGATCATTTTTCAACGATAGAAAAAATGGAAAAAAGTAGAAAAATTGATTAAAAAGAAAATGAAAAAATCCGGATTTATTTAACCTCACGCATGTCTCCTAGAGGTGGGAGGGGGGTTTTTATGGCTCAAAGAGTCACTGTACCGAGTACAGAGACACTTTCATTCATGAAAGTATCCCTTCCCCCTCCAGGGAAGACTGGTGCTCCGTTTTTAAAGGCGTCAAGGTCACGTGACGCCTCGAAAAACGGCTTAAAAATAACGATTTTTTCATTTTTGTTTCTAATTAATTTTTTCGATCATTTTTCAAGGATCAAAAAAATGGAACGAAAAGGAAAAATCAATTTAAAAAAAAATTGAAAAAATCCTGACTTTTTTCATCTCAGGGCATCTCTCCCCTCTCTCCCAGAGGTGGGAGGGAGGTTTTCATGGCTCAAAGAGTCTCTATACCAAGTACAGAGACACTTTCAGTCATGAAAGTACCCCTTCCCCCTCCAGGGGAGACTGGTGCTCCGTTCTTAGAGGCGTCGAGGTCACGTGACGCCTCGAAAAACGGCTCAAAAATAAGGATTCTTTCATTTCTTTTTTCTAATTAATTTTTTCATTTTTTTTTTCATTTTTTCGATCATTTTTCAAGGATCAAAAAAATGGAAAGAAAGAGGGCGCGTGGAACCCACGCGACAGAAGTGAAACTTCTTATACATGAGCCATTGGTCATTTTACACTTGGCTTTGGATTCAAATATCTCGAAAACTATGCAAAATTTATCGAGACATGCTGTAAATGAAATTTAGAGGGAAGATTGACGAACAAAATAAGCAGAACGCTGTTTTTCTACGACTAGCAGTTTCCGAGATATCATTTTTCGAATCAGTAGTTCAGAAACAATGGATGCGGCCCGATAGCAAATAAATGAGGGCTTGAACGTCCTTTCTGAATTTTTCATTCAAAAATCGATATCTTAATAACTACGAGTCGAAAAAAACGGAGGCTTGCTTATTTTATTCGTTAATCTTCCTTCTAAATTTCATTCACAGCATGTCTCGATAACTTTTGAGTAGTTTTCGAGATATTTTAATCCAAAGCAGAGTGTAAAATGGCAATTTTTCGAGAAATAAAAAGCAAAAATCATGAGGTGAAGCATGGATATTTTTCGGTTGTGTTTCATGAGAACTTCCCCTTTGAATGACAATTTTTCATAATTTCTTAAAAAATCATTTAGATAAATTCCCATATTTTCCTCTCCGTGTATTGAAAAGAAAAAATAAAAACAAAAACACAGGCTTCCCCCACCACCCGGAAAGCGACCCGACGGCAGCAGCAAAGATTTCTCCTTCCCCCCACTACTCTACTACCACGTTCCCCTCAAAGCCTTACATTCGTTTCGTGACGCGAGAAAGAAGTTGGTACCCTCCCAAAAGAAGTTTCACTTCAAAAAGAAAAAATTAATTTAAAAAAAAATTGAAAAAATCCTGACTTTTTTCATCTCAGGGCATCTCTCCCTTCTCTCCCAGAGGTGGGAGGGAGGTTTTTATGACTCAAAGAGGCTCTGTACCAAGAACAGAGACGCTTTCAGTGATAAAACTACCCCTTCCCCCTCCAGGAGAGACTGGTGCTCCGTTTTTAGAGGCGTCAAGGTGACGTGACGCCTCGAAAAACGGCTTAAAAATAAGGATTTATCCATTTTTGTTTTCTAATTAATTTCTTCATTTTTTTTCCATTTTTTTGATCATGTTTCAATGATTAAAAAAATGGAGAAAAATTAAAAAACAGAATCGAAAAAATCCTGATTTCTCCCATCTCAGGACATCTCTTCCCCCTCTCCCCTTTCATTCGTAAGAAATCGCGCTTCTCCAGCTGACATGCGACAGCTGATGATCGCCAATCCCTTCCACGTACTGAGAGAGCGAGAGACACGGTGGTTATGGAGGGGATCGGTTACCGCAGACTGGGGACGCACCAACACATCTGTGATTCTCTCACGGATGTGCGGCCGTCTATCGGTGGGCTCTCATTGGCCCACCTTTCCACCCTCTTATCTCCACAGGGGTTCATCGGAGAGAAAAGTGAAAGAGGACTTTTCTACTCCAAATGAACCCCTTTACCCAGGATTCCCGGGTGTACCTGTACTTCCGGTACACCTTGTAGAATTCTAACTATCAAATAATACAGAAAGAGCCAAAGAAATTCAAATCGGAGACAAAAAATTCTGACCGATTATTATATAGAAAAAATGGATGGATAGGGGGAAGTAGGGCGGAGTGGAACGGCGGTGCAATAAGGAACGATATTATAATGTATCAAGATATTATGATATATCAAGGGGTGCATCTAAAAATATATCGAGGGTCGAAAAACAGAAAATCGTATGCGCTAAAATAAACATTTCTATAGTAAAAAGTCGTATGTATAAGACATACGATCTTCTGCTTTCAATGCGAAATTGAATAACTTTTTTCATATTCGTTTATGAGAATATCTTGGGAATGAATGGAGATTCGCCATTCTTGCTCTCTTACTTCTTCGCAGCTCTCGAAATTTTCTACAGGTAAGGATTGAAAGGAAATTACGCTATCTCAATCAGTTTCCAAAATATTCAGCTACACAAGGAAAGAAAAATATTTTTTCTTTGTTATATATAATGTCACGTCCCAATGTTGAGGTTATTTGAAGTTAAAAATTAATTTAGTTGAATAAACAAAATATCCCCAAACAATAAGAAGTTACTGGAACACGTCTCAGCCTCCGTTTTTGCCCTCACCTTTCGGTAAATAGACTAGATTGAAGTTATTTTCTGAAATGGCTCTAATTGAGGTTAAATAAAATTATAAAATTCAGTTTTGGTTTAAACTGGCCGAATTGGCCTATATTTTAAAGAAAGAACCCAAAAGTAGATTTACAGTAATAATTTGGAAAAAAGTGCTGACTTACGGTTACTTAAGCAACTTCAATGGAAATACGTCTTAGACTTTCAGTACCGGATTTCTGCTGCATGGTCCTCTCGACTCTTTTGCTTCCAGTTACTGTCGCGTTTTCCATTTGAATTTACTTGATTAACTTAATTATATAATGCGATGAAAGAAAGAAATTCGTGGATTAACAAACTTCAATAAAATGCGATTAATTATTCTGAAAATAATCAATCTCAATTCAAAAAAATGATTTTCAAATAAATTTCCGATATCATCAAAATTCAAATTTGCCACGTTAGAATCAAGATGAATTCTTGATTCTCAACTTTACGGACAGCTTGGTGGGTTGTCTTAATTCAAGATAATTCTGACTTGACATAAAAGTCCAAGTCTTTATTTCAAAGATTTTAAAATTCAAAAAAAAATACTTTACAGTATCGAAAAGAGATGCGGGTATCTCAATTCAAACTTGAGGTTTAAGCGGCTGGTTCACAACTGTCCTTCGTTAGTTTTTCCTCACTATATGTAGGCTGTGTTGACCCAATTTCATTTCTTTTTTCGTGTGAGTGGGAAAACTCAGAGCCAATGACACGGAGCCCTCAGCCTTCACTTTCCCTTTCCTCTACGTGGTAGATCCGATGCATTAGGAACGCACTTCCTAACGCATCCTGGAGGTGTGAGAAGTACGGGAAAATTTTCAAAAAAATTTTTGGATAGATATTTTTTGAGTTATTAGCGATTAAAATAGGCCAATGGGCTTGGAGGATTTTGGCGCGCCAAACGGAGTGGGGGAAATGAGTGGCGATGTGGCAACGCTGAATTAGCGAACAGTTGGAGCCGAGAATTATGAATGACGGGCGAGTGGAATCATTCTTATTTTGCGTGATTTGAGTAGATGCAGAGAGATGGCGTCAATATGCAGTGCATATTGGGAGCGCTGTTTAAGACCCCCAAGGCGTACTGCTTAAGCGCTCAGGGTGCACTCGGAGTGCATCCGAGTGACGTGGAGACGCTATCTAACGACGTCACAGTACTTTTACATATGAATCATGATTCGGGAGTCTATATTGGACCTTGTAACGTGTTAAATCCGAAGAAAAGTGGGTCTAAAACCTAGCGTTTCCTATTTTGAATAGAGAAAGTCCGACTACTCATATCCTTGGAGTGTTCATGGACGAATATCATTACCGTGAACACTCCATTTAAATGAGTAGTCGGACTTCATTTATTTAAAATAGAAAAAGCTAGGTTTCAGAGCCATTTTTTTTCGAATTGCACAAGTTACAAGGTCCAATATAGACTCCGGAATCATCAGTCATGTGTAAAAATGCTGAGGGAGCATCCGAGCCACTCCCGTAAAGCCCTCAGGAGGGCTCCAAGATGCACTGCATGAGCGTTGGAAATTCGCCTCAGGGGCGTCGTTCGATGGTGTCTCCATGTCCCTCGGGTGCACCCCAGGTGCTCGTCAAGGGCTTAAACAGCACATCTTGGAGACTTTTTTAGCACTTCCAAAACGCACTGCACAAGTGCACGGGAAGTGCATCTGAATGGCGTGCGGATACCTTTCAAATGCACTACCTGTGCACCTCAAGCACCTATGCAGTGCATATTGAGAGTGCTGAAAAGGGCTTCAAGACGTGCTGCTTAAGCGCTCAAGCTGCACTCCAAGTGCACCCGAGAGACATGAAGGTGTCATCTAATGACGCCCCCCAGGCACATTTTCAACGCCCATGCAGTGCGACTTGGAGGCCTGCTCGACGCTTTCCGGGCGCGACTCGAATGCTCCCTCAGCACTTTTACAAACTCTTGTCACATGAATGATTATTTGGAAGTAGAAACTTCCCGCGGCTATCAAATGAAGGAAACTGAATTTTGAACTCAAGTCTGAGAACGTCAAAAGAAACAAACCTATAACGCCATCTCTCCGCATCTACTCGAATCACGCAAAATAAGAATGATTCGACTCGCCCGTCATTCACAATTCTCGGCTTCAACTGTTCGCTAATTCAGCGTTGCCACATCGCCACTCATTTCCCCCACTCCGTTTTGCGCGCCAGAATCCTCCAAGCCCATTGGCCTATTTCAATCGCTAATAATTCAAAAAATATCTATCCAAATTTTTTTTTGAAAATTTTCCCGTACTTCTAACACCTCCAGCTATCGCCAGTTAATTGTCTTTACGTTTGAAAAAAATCACCCTGTATAATACGCTCAGCAAAAAAATTGAGAGAACAGTAAATTTTGTTAGTTTTTTGGCTGATTTTCAAATGGCTGTAACTTCGTCAAAAATCGTTGTATCAGGATAAAAAAAACGGTTGGAAAGCTTGATGAAGTTTCTACTCTTGAAATCTTGAGATTAAAATTTTTTATGACCATCCGTTATAACGAGCTGAGAGAGTTGGAAGAGGAAATTTTTTTTTCATCTTTTCAAATTGTTCCGCGGACTTCAAAAACATTTTTTCGCCTCAACCCTTATTAGGATCGTGTAGTCTGACCTTTCAGCTTCAATTTGATTCCCCCCCCCCCCCCCTACGACCATCTGTTGCTGAGATATCGTTGATTGAATCACAAAACACCCATTTGCTTCTGAATGGAAGCATTACTCTTGTGAAAATTTTCGATCTGGATTTTTCTGTTGGGAACTACTTAAAAAGATCCGAAAAGTCCAAAAATCGTATTTAGAAAAAATGTGTGTGCGTGTGTGTGTGTGTATGTCTGTGCACACACATAGGGCTCAATAACTTATGAAATTTTAAATATAGGATTCTGAAATTTTGTCAGTTTATTCCGGTCACTGAACTCTTCACTTTAATTTTTCTGACTTCCCGATAAGGAAAGTTTATGTAATGACCCCGAAAATGGAAAATCGATTTTTCGATCGATCTCCATGTTTTAAGATCTCCCCAACATTTTTTGATAGTTTTTACGATCATGTGTGTGTGTGTATGTGTGTGTGTATATACTGTCACGTATTTTCTAATCCACGGAAATTAAAATATTCGTGAAACTCAATGAAATACAAATATCCAAATAAAATCAATAAATTCAAACAACATTAATTGTTGGGCGCCAGGACGACCTTTCGTCCAAAAATCAAAACAAACAAAGAAAACCAAAATTCAATCTCCAGGTGATTATCCGACTAGTCAGTAACAAAAGGATTTCAAATCCAAAATCCTAATGACCGCGGAGGCGGCTGGGTTCAAAAACTCACCTGTAATGTATTGAAAAGGAATACAGATTTCAAGAAAAAAATAACAGTCAATTTTCGTTCGGTTCTCTTTAATTTCAGAGCGATAATTTTCTCTATGCTCTATTTTAGAAAAATCAAAATTAATATTACATCGATAATAAAAAAAAATATTTAGTTACTGAATTTAAATTTGGTTAGATAACATCAAAATTTCAATCAATGTCGGAACATAACAAATTAAAAATTTATTCAAGACTATATAATTTTATTTATCAAGAACAAAAAAAAAATTAATAATCAGAACTAATTCAAAAGTCTCGACAAATTTTACGAACACGACAAAACAGTAATTAACAACACAATTAAATTTGTCGTTAAAAGAAATAGTCAAAGAAAATTTAAAAGTCAAAATTTGAATTAATTCTGATTCACGCGACAAGCACCTTAAGGCTCTATCGCCGCATGGACGATCGGCGTCCTTCAAAATACACCTTTATAATTCCCAGCGATAACTCGAAATAAAAAAAAATCATAATAATAAAACAAAATAAATTAGACGAAACAATCGCCGTTATTAAATAAAACAAAATAATAATAACAATAATCAAAATTATCGTCTAAAATTATCGCTGGAAAATAAATTAAATGCCGACCAATTTTAATGAAAAAAATTATTTAAATCACAAATTCTCAATTAAATTTCCCGACAATAATTTTCCGAAAATAAAAATAATTAGCGAGAAACGAGAAACACTAAACCATTTGCGTTTATTTAATTTCGCGAATAATAAAAAAAAACTATCACGCCACGGAAAATCCTAAAATGGCGGTTACCGGCGTCGTAACGACGCTAACAAAAAAAAATGTCCAAAAATTATGCCGAGAATAATCACACGCTTACCGGAGTGTTGTTGATTAACCTCGAAGCCAAATTCCCTCTTCAATCTCCAATTCCCCGGTAATCGTCCAAGAAAATCTTTAATTATCCTCGATAATTGTAATTTCTCCAAAAATATTAATTGCAACAAGTATTGCGATTATTGCAACGGTAATTAATATTTTTTTCTTACAGCAAAAATCACGTCTGTACTATTTGCCACCAAAACGGAAAGTGAGGGAAGACGCCGGCGTGCGTCGAAAATTAGACCACAGGTGGCTCTTCCCAAATTAATTGGCCAATGACGTTAATTCTATTCTTTTATCACCGGTATTATTTTGCTTTAAATCCGGTAATTAAAATTATGATAAAAGAATGAGTCTTAAATTCCAACGTCAAAAAGTCCGTAATAAACTTTATGATGATCTCTTAATTAAATTTTATCATAATCAATTAATATCGAATTAATTATGATTTTCCAGACATCCTTGATTTCCTTAATTCTCCGCCAATCAGAATGAAGAGTCCAATGGAAAACTTCTCCCATCGATTTCCATTTTCTGCGTCGATAACTTCCTTGAACAGCTCTTTGTAATGCTCGTTCGTCCGCAGGCGCCCCTTCCGGCGTGAAGAAAAACTCCGGCAAGAGCGGGAATATTCAAGGCGGGAAAGAAATCAATTAAATCAGTAAAAAAACAACATAAATATCGTTTCTCGTTTCTCGGACTGTCCGTTCTGGTGGAGAATGAAACTAATTTCCAACGCGATACCGGTCTCAAGAAACAATACAAATTGTAGCGCAAATATGGCGTTACAATACATACATACACACATACACACACACGTATGTGACCACTTTTTTCGTTCACGTTTTCTCATTAATTAATAACGCGATCGAGATGATCGATGTTGCAATCGAAGCATCTCGATATAGATTCGATCTGATTTTTTTTTGATTGAAATCGATACAGTACTTTCTTAGTTTTTTAAGAAAAACATTATCAAATTTTTCTTAACTTCCCTGGAAGTGAAGTCTATGCCCTGACCCCGAAAAGGAAAAATCGATTTTTTTTATTGATCTCTATATTTTGAGATCTCCCCAACATTTTTTGATAGTTTCGACGATTATGTCTGTTGCTATTTATCGTTTTCATCATTCATCATTTTTTCAAATAGTAAGTGAGAGAAATCATCGGGAAGTTCTTAGTGCGGCTCGAAGTCACACTCATCGCAATACATTCTCACTAATTCCTTCTAATCAGCAGTAACGCACTCCTCTATTCGCGAGCGAACGAGCAATTACGCACCCCACTTCGCGAGTGAGTGAAGCGAGCGAGCAACTGCTCACCCCTAGTTTTTATTGTAATCGGTTCAGTAGTTTTTGAGATATTAACGAATTTCGAAATTTAGTATTTCACCAACATTTTGAAAACTTATGAATCGATTTCGTTCAAATTTATAGACTATGCTGGCAATCATATGAGCTAGCTCCCTACGGATTTTCATCTATTCATGGATGATAGTTTTTAAAAAATTTTCGGACGTTGAAGAGCAAGTGACGCTGCGCGTCTCTAGATTGATAGATGAGGTGGTCAGTGCCGTCACTGACTCCCGTGGCCAATATTTTGAATATTTTGATGGTTGACTGACCTTTCCCTTGGTCGATAAGGCCAAGATTTTTAACAATGAGTAATTGAAAAATCAATGAAACAAAGATTCGAATGATATAAATTGATGGGAAATGAACTCACCTTCCATTTGAGACCAAATCTGAATGAGTACGACTGATGAAACAGTAGATATTTCTGAAAAACTGAAATTTTCGATCCTGAATGGGAGTTCTGCTTTCGTTGAAATTTTGGAATCAATTTGAGGTTATTAACATTTGAAATATATGATCGAAAAAAAATGAATTAGAGGTAACTTCATCATAATCAAAGTAATTGAATATTTGGATAATAATTTTTAATTTCATCATCAAATAAATTATAATTCTTACTGGACAATATATATTGAAAATGGATCTACAACTGATTGATCACATCCAAATTCCAAGTGACAAGTATGAATTCGAAGACTAATTAGCATGGTTGAATCAGAGAGAAAATTCAATTCATATCGAATTAGTGAAACAGAATACTGAGCCACTTTAACATGATCCAAAAAAAAATATAGAAGGTATAAATATTGAAACTCTTAAAAATCAATTAATTATCATTGAAATGTTCTTCGATCCTTTTCTTTATAGATAGAAGAAAATTAACCTAGAAAAGTGATGAGAAGACGTCAATCAAAGAGATTAAAAAAAAAAATTATCTCAAAAAAAATAACACTGACAGAAAAGTGAATTTATTATCAAATTCATAAAACATTTGCGAAAAATTATCGTCCATAACAGAATCAATGATGAAAATATATGAGATTGACTGAATTTTGAAATGACCAATAACCGAAAATAAATGTTGAAGGTAAAGATTTCAATGAATTTTCTATCTCATATTATCACTAAATAACGATAAATTATGAGAATAGTAAAAAAAAAATAACAATGAATTTTGAATGATGAAAATTGTGCTTTTCATGAGCAAAATAATGAATATTCATTTCAATATCAAAGCTGAAAAATCAGATCTCCATTAACGAACGTATATAGAGAGAGTAAATTATCAATTATAATGAATAATGAATTATGTGAAGTCAATCAATACTCATAAAGTGAAGTGAATTCTCCAAACATCCTTCCTAACTAGTTCTCGTATATCAATGAGAAAGAATCAGCAGAAATCTATTTAATCATACTCTGTTTATTCGAAATGACCATTCGGAATCAAATTGCTAATGAATTGTTAAAAATCTAGCGCGATTTGTATGAGGCTCACTCAAGTTACTTATGAGTGACCGTGTAGATTTTCGAGGAGTTTCTAATAAAGTGGACTGTATTTGATGATGATGGATAATTGATGATTTTCAGGGACTTTGAGGAATTTTCAGGATAATTGGCGATGGATTCACACAATGATAACTCGCGAACTTTATCAAAAATATTCTTTCATTTTCGACTAGATTGTACTCGATGGATTACATGGATTTAGAGGTGTAAAAATGGCTTCATCGGTCTTGCTCAAAATAACTTGTATCCCAAAAAATAAAATAGACCAAGTATTAACGGCATTCAATTCACATCATCCAAGATGAAAATTTACCCATGAGATTGAAGAAAATGGTAAAATACCTTTTTTAGACCTTTTAATAATAAATAACAATAAAAAACTAGAATTCGACTGGTACAGGAAACCAACTTGGTCTGGCCGTTTACTCAATTACAATTCTATTCACCCGATGTCCCAAAAAATAGCTATTGTTTACAGCTTAGTAGATAGAATTCTTAATTTATCAGAAAAGAAATTCCACAAGAAAAACCTCTTATTTGCTGAGAAAATATTAGCTCTCAATAACTACCCTAATGATTTCATAAAAGAGTATATTAGAAAAAGAATAACTCATAGAGAAAATAACACAAATAATAACAGTCAAGTTATTAATAACATGGAAAAAACAAACTTGAAGGATTTTATTGTCTTACCTTCCTCCAAAATTTTCACACAAAAAATCAAAAGACTGTTCAAGAAATTCAATGTGAATATCATCTCTAAAGTACAAAATAAACTCAAAAAAATTTTTGGGAACACAAAAGATAATATCGATAATAATGAAAAATCAGGTATTGTTTATGAAATATCATGTAAACATTGTTGCCATCAAACAGCGATAGATTAAATAATACATATACCTGGTAATTATACCTATATAATAATGGCATAATTAATGTTGACATTAATATAAACTAATTATAGAGCCAATTATAGAGCCAAACAAACTGGTTATTTTATATAATAGTACTTTATTGTACTACTATCATTACATATTTGGTATATCATTACATATTATTATTTATTGATAGCATGATTTAACAAATAAATTTTTATATTATATAAAAATAATATTTTCTTATACTTAATACATTAAATGTATATGCACATGATGAATATCATGTAAATTTCGCCACCAAACCTTCATTTTGGCATAAGTCGTAAAATAATATTTTCTTATACTTAATACATTAAATGTATATGCACATGATGAATATCATGTAAATTTCGCCACCAAACCTTCATTTTGGCATAAGTCGTAATATGATATACTCTATATAATACATAACATACCATAACATAACATACCATAATAATATAAATTATATTGTAAATAAATAACATAAATTTATGATAGTGTATATTATAATAAGTTAATGTATTTCTCCGGAACGGTCCCAGGACTGGCCCCGGGACTAGTATGTGACGGAATCGAGTTCTTGTCACACAGCTCTGGTGCTGGAGAAGTGTCCCACATTGGGATGTAACTGAATTTTCAGAAATGATGGCAAATGAAGGTTGCTGGAGGTGGTTCTGGCAACAGTGCTGGCTCTGGTCTCCGGAACGGTCCCAGGACTGGCCCCGGGACTAGTATGTGACGGAATCGAGTTCTTGTCACACAGCTCTGGTGCTGGAGAAGAGTCCCACATTAGGATGTAACTGAATTTTTTTTTTTTTTTTTTTAAATTTACATAAATAAAATTTATTAATAATTTTATCATGAGTAATGTACCTCATGGTTTTTACTGGTTATTAAAAAAAAAAAAAAAAAAAAAAAAAAAAAATAATATTTTTTTATACTTAATACATTAAATGTATATGCACATGAAATATCATGTAAATTTCGCCACCAAACCTTCATTTTGGCATATATCGTAAAATAATATTTTTTTATACTTAATACATTAAATGTATATGCACATGAAATATCATGTAATATTATAAACATCAAACATAAATTAATAATACTCTTTAATATAATATATCATGTTGCGCATAATTATATATTAGGTAATATACATGTCGCAGTATCAAATACTATTTTGCCATTAAACAATTAAATTTATTAATAAATTAATTTTTATTAATAAATTTTATTTAGAAAATCAAATTTCGGAAAAAATATGTAATGCGCAAGCAGGATTTGAACCCACGACCCTCTGATTACATGTCAGGTGCTCTACCGCTGAGCTATTGCGAGTTACTATATTTACCATCAAATATTTGATTCTCACATCTTTTCTCCACCTCCCATCCACGAGGCAATGTCACCATTAAACAATCAAATTTATTAATAAATTAATTTTTATTAATAAATTTTATTTAGAAAATCAAATTTCGGAAAAAATATGTAATGCGCAAGCAGGATTTGAACCCACGACCCTCTGATTACATGTCAGGTGCTCTACCGCTGAGCTATTGCGAGTTACTATATTTACCATCAAATATTTGATTCTCACATCTTTTCTCCACCTCCCATCCACGAGGCAATGTCACCATTAAACAATTAAATTTATTAATAAATTAATTTTTATTAATAAATTTTATTTAGAAAATCAAATTTCGGAAAAAATATGTCATGCGCAAGCAGGATTGCAATAAGATTTATATTGGCCAAACTGGAAAACATCTCTCAGAGAGATTATACAGACATAAATATACTCTTAATCACAATATCCAAGGTACAGCATTAACTGATTATGCAAAAGAAAATGGTCATAATTTTGATTTTGACAACACAAAAATTCTATGTTTGGAAGATGATAAAAACAAAAGGGAAATACTTGAGATGATTCACATTAGAAAAAATCTAATTAAAACTGTTAATTTCAAAACCGATACCATAAAACTATCGAGATGTTACACCAACATTATAAACAATACAAAAACAAAAAGAAAAGAAAACTAGAAATATATCCAAAGAAATATCAAGAAATAATCTCCAAAACTAGTAATATAAAAAAGAAGGTTCCTTAACATTATTAAAAAATAACAGTTTTTAACAGAAAAAAATCAACAACGTCACAGTTTCATCTCTTGTAGAAAAAGATGAAAAATAGACTTTATAATATTTACTTGAAATGTAATTCAAAAATTTTTTTTTAAAAAAGCGCGAACATGAGCGACATCTACTATCATCTCTATAAAACTTCCAAAGATTATCGACGAATTTATATAGGGGGGATTCCACGCCAAATCGGACACCATTTGGCTTTTGCATCTCGGATATTTTTCATAATTTTTCGTATTATAGTATCAGTTGAAAGAGGCCTCCCTGAATTTTTTCATTTTTTTTTGTAAAGCCGTTTCTGAGAAATCAATTTTTCGAAAAAAACGATACTTTTTCTAAAAATGCCCATAACTTTGCGAAAAATGGTCCGAATGGGACGTTTTTTTTTGAAAATTTGTGTTTTTGAACACAGTTTGCAAATAAAAAGTCAGAAAAATTTTTGAGAGCGTATTCTTATAAAATTTTGAAGTTTTTAGTACAAAATGTCGATTTCTGGAAAACACGTACTGATCGATTTTCTTGCAAATTTTTCCTAAAAAACTGTCACTCATTCCTCAACTTTTGAGCCTAGTCTAATGATGGGATAATAATGGGATCTATTTTTTTCGAATTTTCCAATTTTTATGATCTAAATTTCCATAATTATGACCGTTAATTTTCAGTTAAATATATTACAACATATGATTATGTATAAATTCTCATTCCATTCCTTCAAAATCGATTTCTGAAGGACATAACTAATTTTGAAAGTGTCCAGTTCATATGTGCGTTTAAAAGTTGGCGCTTTCCAAAATCAATTGCAGCCTTAGATTACGGTCGGTAATGAAAATTGCGTTGGATAACCTAGCGGCTGAGTATCGTTCGGAAAATCATAGAGTGAAGAAAAGTCTCCGACGTGCTTCTGTTACTCAACAAAATTTACATAATTTAAGTAATGATGACTTTCTGTAGACGTCGTGTAGAAAGGAATTGGACTCAATAAAGACTGCTACTGTTGCTAATGATGATGAAGTTGAAAGTGAAGTCGAAGATGCTGTCACTCAGAGGACTCTTTCATCAATTTCAACAACGACGTCTGGTAATATCAATGAAACATTGTTGAGAATTTTCAATTTTTTTTTTATTTCATCAAAACCATTTTTTAAATTGAAATAAATGATTGATCCCATTACTATTTACAATTAGAAGATGCAGATGAACAGCTAACCTCACAAACTAGTAGTCTGTCTCAATCGAGCTGAGAAACTGTGTTGCCTGTAGTTAATGACGCAATGGCATTATTGAATCAATCTCCAATTGTTAAAAAACAAGTTGATAATCAATCATATTTACTAAACAGAGGCAAAAAGTATATCATGATTTGAATACGACTTTAGGAATATCAAAAGACACTGACGATGCAAGTAATTCGAAGGACTTCTTGGAGATGATTGAAAAATTGAAAATGCAATTTATCGATAATAATACAACACGATCTGAAAAAATTCAGATCCTCACATTTCTTCCTGAAACGTGGGGTATATCCCGAATATGTGACCTAATGGGCTCTTCAAGATACATGGCATCTTTAGCTAGAAATCTCCGTGAGGAGAAAGGGATTCTTTCAACGCCAATTGCGAAGGTAGGTTGTTAACGAACTTTCCCAGATGGAAACCACTTATTGATTTCTCATTCAGTGAAAATGAGTTGAATTTTCTAATTTCTAGGTTGCCCATTATCGAGTGATATCAAATCTCAAATTTTGGAATTCTATGCTGATGACGAAATCAGTACGATATACCTGGGATGAAAGATTATCTTTCCATTCGAAATGATGAGGGAAAACGTGAACATACCCAGAAACGACTTATTCTCTCCAACTTGCGCGAATTATATGAACTTTTTAAAGAACGATATCCTGGTTATCGCGTTGGTTTCTCTGAATTTGCGTCATTACGTTCTCAACACTGCGTACTTGCAGGTTCAAACTTGCAAGTTTGGAGACATTTGTGAAAAACTCAACAGATTTTGTTGACAATTTTTGTGGGAATATAACCGATCTTTTACCGAATCATCATATTGCTAAAGGAGAAGCAAACTATTTGAGATCGTTGAAAGAATCTTTAAAAGAAAATGCGTACATTATGATCTGCGATTTTGCGGAAAATGATGCCTTCGTTATTCAGAATGCGGCGTCTGGATTTCATTGGAATAATAATCAGGCAACAGTTTATCCAGTCGTGATTTACTACAAAGAAAATAATCTACTCATTCACAAAAGTGTAGTTATAATATCAGATTGCTTATCTCACGACGCAGTTGCTGTTCATGAATTCACTAACGTTACGACTAACTACATCAAAACACTATCCAAAGATGCTGCGAAAGTTTTTCACATCTCCGATGGAGCGTCTCAACGATTTAAAAATTATAAAAATTTTGTGAATCTGAATTACCATAAAAAAGACTTTGGACTAGAAGCTGAATGGCATTATTTCGCAACAGTTCATGGCAAAGGGCCTTGTGATGGAGTAGGGGGCACTGTCAAAGGGATGGCAGCACGAGCAAGCCTTCAACTTCCATATGATGAACGAATTTCAACTCCTCAACAATTATACGACTGGGCGGTAAAACCAAATTGTTTGCCGAATGATCATGCTCGATTCTTGGCTAATGATGAATATCTCCAGGCTAAAGAATCATTAGAGGAACGATACACGAGAGCGAAAACAATAACAGGCACCCAAAACACCATTGTGCAATTCCGGACGGAGAAGAAACTTTGAGATTCCGAGAATTTTCGTTTTCTTCAGAATCACAAATTCAGAAAATATTCAAACTTGTAAGGAATTGAATGCTATCCAGTGAAAAAATAACGAAACGTGATAAGAACTTTATACTACTACTATCTTTTGCTTACGATAAATGTGTAAACTAATATATAAACTTGAAATGATCATAATATATCAGAAAATTTTCAATAAGAGCTTTTGTGTATAGTTTTTTTTCTCAAATAATTTTGAAAATTCGAAAAAAAATAGATCCCATCATTATCCCATCATCAGACTAGGCTCAAAAGTTGCGGAATGAGTGACACTTTTTTAGGAAAAATTTGCAAGAAAATCGATCAGTACGTGTTTTTCGGAAATCGACATTTTGTACTAAGAACTTCAAAATTTTATAAAAATACGGTCTCGAAAATTTTTCCAAATTTTTATTTGCAAACTGTGTTCAAAAACACAAATTTTCAAAAAAAACGTCCCGATCGGACCATTTTTCGCAAAGTTATGGGCATTTTTAAAAAAAGTATCATTTTTTTGGAAAAATTGATTTCTCAGAAACGGCTTTACAAAAATAAATGAAAAAATTCAGGGAGGCCTCTTTCAACTGATACTATAATATAAAAAATTATGAAAAATATCCGAGATGCAAAAGCCAAATGGTGTCCGATTTGGCGTGGAATGCCCCATAGATATATTAATTTATTGATTACCGTTACACAAACATAACATACACACAATGAACAACAGGTAATTGCTCTAAGATAATTTATTTATTTATGAAAATTGTATATAACTTTAATATAAACGGCATTTTTGATAAAAAAATTCAAATTTTCACTTTTACAAAATAAATTCTCATATAGAATAATAATTAAAATATTTAGAATTGAAAGTCCAAAAATATAAATAATGACATTAGTAATATATAAAAATAGTAAAGAGCTTCCTTGCTAATAACAATAATAATTGTAATTTTCCAATTTTTATCACAAGGACCTAATTGTTAATATTAATTTTCAGTGTATTTTAACCCCCTGATGAGGATCTCAGAATGAGATTGAAACGTTGGGATTTGTATATTTTCTCATTTTAAATAAATGACTAATTTTGAGCAAGACCGATGAAGCCATTTTTACACCTCTAAATTATGAGATTACGGTCATAAAAAAATAAAATTAAGATTATATGAATTGTCCACTGATACGTTTCATCAAGTGATTGATAATTGTCTTTGATAATTGTCTATTACTTTCACTTGTCTTGGATGATTTAAACAATGATATTAATTAATAATCTGGAGGATTATTGATGATGCACGTACGAATTATAAGAAGATAATTCGTCTAGCGTTAATTAAATAATAATTGTCCGATAACTTCGATAGTTGATAACGTTCATTACTATTCGATGATCGCATTTCCCTGCCGGGTTGTAAGGCCGGTCTTGCATCGAAATGCTAGATAATATCTTTAGTTAATGTTGAATGTCTCTTTGATATGTAACAACCGAATGAAAACCCTTCACATTACACTATCCGCGTCTATCGACTATAGCGTCGGTTTATTACACCCGAAAAGTCTCTAACGATTACGATAGATAATTTTCTTGATAATGCACGGATTCACGAAGAATCTAGCTATTGATGATGCACGTATTCACAAAGAATCTAGCTATTGATGATGTTTGATACGCGAAACCATGTCTTCGCTGTTTCGCGGATCGAAGATTGAATTTCATGATGAGTGACGGATTACGCGAAAACACGTCTGTACGGTCCCGCGGCTCGATGAATAAGTTTTAATGATGAGTGATTGATTACGCGAAAACACGTCTGTACGGTCTCGCGGCTCGTTGACTAAGATCGTCTCTTGCCGAGACAATAGGCCCCATCGGTATCGATGACGCCTTGGGTGATGTTTGGGCATCAATTGAACTAATTGATGACCACTGATCCCTGGCTCAGTCGATAAACTAGCCAGGATTTTTAACATGAATCAGCAGATAGAGCTATAAGCTGTAACGTAATATTTCGATTACGTTACTTTTTGTCGTCTGGGCGCGTAATTAATTTTGAATTTTATTAGTTTTGGCACCACCAACCAAGAATCAAAACAAACGAATCACGAGAGTTCAATTTTGGTATAAATTATGTAAAACTAATGCCGATTGGTTAATTTTGTATGTTAACGCTCATTGGATTGTCGTCAATTGAGTTGATGTCCATGAATGGAAGAGGGAGACACCAGATGGACGATGATGAAGGAAATCGACATTACCGAAGGAGTCGGTTAATTGAACGAAAGTTTTGGCGCCAATGACAAGATTCATCGCAAGAATTAATTGAGACGTTTAGATGAACCTTGGCTGCATCCTTGGACTTGATAAAATTGTCCCAACTCTAATGTCATCGACTTGGAGTTTCTCAATTTTCTTCGTTGGAATTTATTGTCATTGAAAGAGGAAAATACTTAACGTCAGGTTAAGCTGTATTGAATGACGTATTTCGGGATTGACCAATAAGGAACGTCCTTCCCGGAAAAGATGCCTTAGCCGGTGTACAGCGCTTGCTGTCCACTGATTCTCGTTTGGTGTGCCGTAGAGAAAACACATGTTTTCGCACATTTGATATAACCGCCATTTTCACGTTTGGAAAAATTAATTCATTGGGATTAATTGTACTAATTGTCATTTAATTAAAATTGAGAAAAAAAATATTGTTCACGTTGAAATCAATTCGGCATAATCTGGTGAGCAAATTTTTGTTTAATTAAATTTTGTACGGTAATTGATTTCGTGGTCGTGGAATTTTAATTTTTTTTTAGCGTAATGACGCCAAGTAGAAAGACGCCATGAAATTAATTACCATTTATCGGCGAAGTTATTTGATAATTTTGGAAACATCTTATTTTTTTTAATAATTTTGAACTCTCGTTATTGTCTCGTTATCAGCTATTTTTGAATTTTATTTTTTTTTTCATTGGAAAAAAAAATTATTTTGTCGTGAATTGAATTAATTAACGGATAATGTTGGCGTCTTGGCCAAAGTTAATTAAATGTAATTTATTGAAGATTTTATAAAGTTTTGCGATTTTGTGTAAATTTCATATTTCGTTAAATTTCATTCTTCTATTTTAATTGTTGAATAAGCTTTAATGAATTCGAAATTTTTTTCATGAAATTAATTTAATTAATTTCATGTATTGAGTACGGTTGAGTCGGCCTTGACACCTAGGGAATATCGCTAGGGAATTCTAGTTACTTTTGTTTCGTTGCGAAAGATAACTGTAGTTGGCAGCACCATTAAGTAATTTGAATTGTTTTGAATATTTCGGAATTGACGATTAATTAATAAGTCAATTAATTTATTAATTAATTAAAATTTTATTTTTGACATTATAATTTTTTTTTATTTAGTTCTAAATATTTCGTTTGTAATTAATTGTTTATTTATTCTGAATTGTTTTATTTGTTTAAAAAAAAATTTTAACATGTTTTTTTCTATTTTGTGCTGCACACTAGCCGATTTAACGCAGGGGTATAATAATTTATAATTATTTTTTTTTTGTATGAAGATTTTTATTTTATCCCCTGAATTGTTTTGTTTGGAATTATTTACACTCCTTATTCAAACCCACAACAGCGACCTTGAGTGGAGACTGAACTAGTTCGTGCTGAATAAGGGAGTATTGGAGTTTTTGATTCAAATGATTTGATTTTATTTTGTTGTGTTTAGATCAACTTAAGATTGATCGGATGTTGAGATACATCCTGGAGCCCATTTGGATTTTGGTTTTGTTTTGAATTTTGTTTTGGCTATTGGGTGCTTTTCAAGCGTGCTTAATTGCTGAGCTCACCGTTAGGCTCAGGAATTACGTTACAAAGCATAACATGATATAGCGATTTTCCACTTGTTGTCTTTAATCGTCGATATCTCAGAAACTACTGATCGCACAGCGAGCAGATGATGAGATTCGTAAACTTGAATGAATTTCCTGTAAGATTTCTGCACTGTTTAATTGAAAAAACAATTATTCCACTATTAAAATTCGTTTGAAAAAGTACCGAAAAATGAAGTTTTTTTTCTTTTTTGAAAAATGCCCAAAATTCCGCGAATTTCGTAGAAATTGCAAATGTTTTAACGTTTTCTTTCAGTTTACTGTGTGCTGAAGCACCGCCTAAATTTTCAAGCCAATCGACTGGACCGTTTTTTTCCCCGAATGAACAAAGTTTCAGTAAAAATTAAAGCAACACTTCTTTGTTCCTTAAACACCAATTAATGATGATTAAGGCCGAAAATGTTTTTTCTCCGTTATTTCTTTGTGATTTTTTATGCAAAATTTGTTCCGTCTCATCGAAAAAAAACAATGAAAAAATCGATTGTTTTTTGCAAAAAACAACAAAAAAAACGATTTTTTTTCTTTGATCAATGAAAAATCGAAACATTCTCTTTAGAAAAACCCATGGAAAAATCGAAAATTATGAGATTCTAATTTAAAAGGGTTGCAGCAGCTATTGAATAGCTTCTTTGACTCCATATTATTAATTAATGCGAGGTTAAAATTTTCTACAAATTTACCAACACCGTGATTGCAACGTAAAGCGATACTATTAGTATGAATCCTATGAAAAAAAAGTGACACCGGTTCACTCCAGACGTGTCCGCATTCTGCTCCTATTCTTATCGGCCAATTCGTATCCTCATCGGTCAATAAGAATCGTCACAGCTGAGGCACTCATTCACGGCTCACTTCGAGTTGGTGGACATCTAGAACAGGCGCATCCTGCACGCGCTCGTTCTCGTCAGATAAATGGAGCACGTTTTTAACAAGGAACGAATAATTAATGAATTGATTATGTGTAGGTAAAATCGATAGCCTAACTTAGTGACTCAGCTATGGCGATTAATTCAAACATTGTTTAAACTATTTTCAAATGCAATTGGAAACAGAACAAAAAAATTGTTTTTGAATTTTGAAAATGAAATAAATAATTTAGCTGACTGCATTTCAGTATAATTATGAAATCAAATTGTGAAAATACGGATATAAAAACTTCTAAATTGGGAAAAAAAATAGAAAGAAAAGTCGGCCCATTATGTGTAGTGCGAGAAACGATTCAGAATGAGGCAAAATTTGACATTAAAAAAATGAGAAAAATAAAAAATACCGGACTTCAAAAATTTTGCGGTTTTTCCTAAAAAAATAAATCTTCTCATAGTATTTGACTTTGAAAATTTTCTAAATGTTTTTTTCTGAGAAGTACGACCAAAAACGGAAATTTTCGAAAAAAAGGTCCCAAAAGCTTCATTTCTGAAAAAGTCATGGCTATTTGAAAAAAAAAACAAAATGAGCAGAACGCTGTTTTTCTACGACCAGTAGTTTCCGAGATATCATTTTTTGAATGAGTAGTTCAGAAACAATGGATGAGGCCCGATAGCAAATAAATGAGCGCTTGGACGTCCTTTCTGATTTTTTCATTCAAAAATCGATATCTTAATAACTACGAGTCGTAAAAAAACGGAGGATTGCTTATTTTATTCGTTAATCTTCTCTCTAAATTTCATTCACAGCATGTCTCGATAACTTTTGAGTAGTTTTCGAGATATTTCAATCCAAAGCCGAGTGTAAAATGGCAATTTTTCAAGAAATAAAAAGCAAAAATTATGAGGTGGAGCATGGATATTTTTCAGTCGTGTTACATGACAACTCCTCCTTTGAATGACCATTTTCCGTAATTTTTTAAAAAATCATTTAGATAAATTCCCATATTTTTCTCTCCGTGTATTGAAAAGAAAAAGTAAAAAACACAGGCTTCCCCCACCACCTGGAGAGCGACCCGACGGCAGCAGCAAACATTTCTCCTTCCCCCCACAACTCTACTACCACATTCCCCTCAAAGCCTTACACTCGTTTCGTGACGCGAGAAAAAAGTTGGTACCCTCCCAAAAGAAGTTTCACTTCAAAAAAAACATTTTTTTCAAAAATCCGTAACTTTCCTTAGGGTGGGTAAAAAAATTTGGAAAAATTTTGAGAACCATTTTTTGTGAGATAGAAAGCGACATAAAATTTCCATTCGAAGCAAAATGGGTCGCGTTCAAAAGTGGTTGATTTGACGTGGAATGCTCTATATATACCAATAGTGTGGATGAAGAATAAGAATATTCTTTTAGCTGCCGATTTTCCTTTGAGAATCCTTCACAAACTCCACCAGATAGTATAATTTTCATCAAGGCTTCTCGTAGACAATTTCAGGAGTTTCACAATTGATTCTGGCAGAATTCACACTTTTCCTGTTAAGTTCAAATATATTCTGGAGAAATTATCAATAGAAAAAATCCACATTGAAACGTCATTGGACAGTCACGTCACGATCTCGCTTGAGAACAATCTAATCTAAAAAATGTCCCAAAATTGTAATGACATATTTAGAAGATTAAACTCTCAATAAATTGAAGGAAATAAATCATAAGTACTCATGCAATCATGTAAGTACGATGGAGGAGAAGAAGAAATATTTTAAAAAATTGCATTAATATCTTGATTCAATTATTTTCAGAAAATCGAAGGTATATTTTCTGCTAATAGCTGAAGAGGTATCATATATTTCAAAATGAGAAGGTAGAAATTCGTGTGATGTTTAATACTCTTATTTCAACTCTATTGGGAGGAGCGATTGGAGCAAGTGAGGGACCAGCCTCCCTGGGGATGGTGAGAGCAGCAAGCAGGGAATGAAGCCTCCTAGGATGAATTGATATATTCCGACATTTTAATTTATTCCGTGATTATTAATCATTATTCACAATTTATCATTCAAAAAATTACAATAATAGCTTGCGTTAATGAATTCAAAGGAAATATCTTTCAAGGTGAATGGCGATTTCAATCACTTGACTCATGTTTCCTTAACTATATCGATGATAGCTCTTTTTTGGATAATGCGTAGGCGGAGATACTATCGAGAACAAGCAAATTTAATTCATTGAAGAGAGTTAATTAGTTCTGCTCCATGATTCCCAGGATTCCGTCAGTCGAATTTACTTTTTTGGAAGAGTTTTTGTTGAATTCATTACGTTCTCTCGATTCGGCATGAAGTTGAGCATTCCAATAATGGATAATCTTCTCGACGAAGAAGATAACGAGGGTAATTAGAAATCCAGCAGCTGAAATCACCAAAATTGGAATGATACTTTTCAGTTTAACGGGCTTGTAGTGGCTTTCGGCAGGGATGCTTTTTGTGAAGTACTTATGATTCAGTCGTTCCAGGACGCCAGTGCTTCGAAATCGGTGAATGCTGTAAGAAATGTTTTCTGATTATTTCATCGAATAGTTTTCGCAAGGTTTGGATTTTTGGACCATTCTGGACCTCTCAGATCTCTTTTATCAAAAAATCTGTAGAACAATTCACGCGTGATTGTCTTTCCCTGTATTTCACTTGAGGATATTGAGCGAATAGAAGAATATCACGTCCGAATGAGCAGCTGTATGCTTCGCTCTCTCTTGTGTATACTTGAACGCCATCTCGGGAAAAATCGTCATATATGTACTGTTATGTACAAAATTTTTATCTATTTCAATAAATTAGAATTTCTAAATTTCCTTCGTTCGCGATGCGCCGGATGTCGAAAGAAGGGATCAGCGGATTCCAACCGTACGTCTCCCAAGGCTATGTAGGGGCAGAAGATGCAATCCTCCGATTTCGACGGCCCAGCAACTTCTGAGCTATGAAAGGTGTGACAGTTGATGTCTCAAAAGACCGGTGGAAACACCCGATTTCGACTCCGGGGATTTCACGAGATCATACGCCAACGCCAGATCTCATACCTCTTAATTTTGAGGCTCCTTGAGACTGGTAAACCGAGCAAAACTGCGTGATCTCCCCGTAATATCATTTCGCGAACAATTACGCCCATCCTCGTAGTTCGTTGTTGCTGGAGCATACCTAGTGAAGTATCGCGGGTTGGACTCATTTTAATTGTGTTAATAAGTAATCCATAGTAAGGACAGTTTGGGCAGTGTTAAGTCACATCATTATTAATGAAAGTGTAATTGTTTGAGTGAGTGCGCGAGAGTGAACGAAATTTTTTGGCAAAATGTGTTTGTCTGTAGAATTACTCGCGATATTCATGTAAGCGAATAACGCGAGTAGATAAGAATCGAGAAGAGTAGAAAGAGGGAAAATAAAATCCAAAATGTATTGTTAATCATTCGAAGTTTTTTGATTGTCACCCTAAGAAGCCTGAATCAATGTTGAGAGATACGCGCAGCATTTCAAAGAAGGATCCAAGTCGGAAATAATATTCTCAAGGCAAGGACTCCGTAAGACCACGGAATATTATTTCCAAAATCTAATTGGTATTGTGAGGACACTCGTCCTCGCACCACAGTACATTGTAACGTAATATTTCGATTACGTTACTTTTTATCGTCTGGGCGCGTAATTAATTTTCGAATTTTGATACACTGAGCAAAAAAATTAAGGGAACAATAAATTTTGTCAGTTTTTCGCCTGATTTTCAAATGGCTGTAACTTCGCCAAAAATCATCGTATTAGGATTTAAAAAATGGTTGAAAAGCTTGAAGTCTCTACTCTTGAAATATTGAGATGAAAATTTCTTATAACCATTCGTTATAATGAGATAAAAGAGTTGAAAGCGGAAAAAATTTTTCTCTTTTTTTTTCGCTTTTTCTCACTGTTCCACGGACTTCAAAAAATTTTTCTCGATTCAACCCTTATCAGGATCGTGTAGCCTGATCTTTCAGCTTCAATTTCTTTTTTTTTTCACTACGACCCTTTATTGCTGAGATATCGTCGATTGAATCAAAAAACACCCTTTTGTCTTTAATCTTCGATATCTCAGAAACTACTCTGTTTAGTTGGAAGAGAATTTCCTTCCATTTTCAAAATTGGTTCGTAAAAGTACCGAAAGATGGTGTTTTTTTCAATTTTTCGAAAATTGCCCTGCATTTCGCGAATTTTGTGAAAATTACAAACGTTTTAACGTTCCTCTTCAGTTTAATGTGTGCTGAAGCACCCCCTAAATTTTCAAGCCAATCGGTTCGATTGTTTTCTTTTCCCGAATGAACAAAGTTTCAGCAAAAATTAAAGGAACACTTTTTCATTCCTTCAACACTAATTAATGATGATTAAGGCCGAAAATTTGTTTTTTCCGCTATTCCTCCGTGATTTCGTGTGCAAAATTCGTTCAATCTCATCGAAAAAAACACAACGAAATAATCGATTTTTTTTTGCAAAAATCAACAAAAAATTCGCTTTTTTTTCTTTGATCAAAGGAAAATGGAAAGGTTTTCTCTTTAAAAAAAAAGCCATGAAAAAATCGAAAAAAGAAAGAGGGTGCGTGGAAACTCCAAAAAATCAGTATTTTTCGAGACAAATTAATTTATTCTAAAATCACCAAGAATCTAATGTATTCGAGAAAGCTCTTAAACTGTTCTTTACACATTTATTTATCCATTATGGAAGTTTCCCCTCTGAAAACCTGTTAATTGCCACGAATTTCATGTTTCTAGACGAAAACCTATGGGTTTCATAAGGGACCGTGTTAATTGAAAAAATCTTCTTTCATCAATTTCTTCCGAACAAGATGTCCGAAGAGTTTGAAATTTTAACAGGTGACTTTATATTTTCAGAAGTAGATGCAAATTTTTTCATAATTATTGGTCTATTAATTCAGTCACCGGATGAACTCTCTTAGGGAACGTATCAAAAATTGGAAAATGAGTGACGGAAAATAACTACAATTGATGGAATTTAACACAGTCTGTGAAATCTAGAAGGTAAATATTCTCTAGATTGGTAAGGAAAAATAAATCTATTTATTCTTTCATTCAATTTAAATTCCATCAATTGTAGTCATTTTCCATCACTCATTTCCCACTTTTAGATACGTTCCTTAAATACACGATAAAATGAATTCCCGCTCAGGCTAAAGAAGTATAACTTCTTCTGCGTGTACCCCAGAGTTCCCCGCACCCTCTTTTTTAATAATTTTTTTAATTATCATTCAATACAAACACTCATTAATTCTCAATGGAGACAAACACAAGTGAAAATGCTATACGCTGCTTCGATCTCTATCCCCACTACTACGCTGGTAAAGTCGTACTGGTCAATGAAGTAACCTCGGAAATATTCGGCTCTTGTACTACAACATGTAAATTTCAGCTTCGGGTCGAGTTCGGAGGTTACCTCTTTGGCTAGTTCGACAATAGTTTGGGCCCCTTAGGAGAGAAGTACGCCTATGTACAGTATAGTCGTTCCACGCACGTTTGCAGCTACATTCATCCTGTGAAATTTCTGACTCGGTGTGCGCGCGCACTTCGTTTCACTCAAAAATTTCACTCTCATCGGATTTGCGTAATTCGCCTAAGGAAGTATAGCTTCAAAAAAAATTTCCAATAAAAAAAAAACGCTAGAATCGCATTTGACTCCCAAAGATAGTGACTCGAAAATTGTTTTTAAACAAAAAAATGTTTTTTTTTTTATTATAAAATTCCTTTTTCTCTGAGTTTTCAATCGCAGAAACTCGAAAAATAAAATGTAATTTTAATCGAAAAAATCTCAAAAAAAAATGTTTTGGTAAAAAAAAGTCGTCATCTCTCCCAGTCAAATGCGATTCTAGAGTTTTTTTCTCAATTGAAAAAAAAAATCCGATTTTTCAATGTTTTTTTTAAAGAAAACCTTCCGAGTTTTTCATTGATCAAAGAAAAAAATTGAATTTTTTGATGATTTTTGCAAAAAAAACAATTTTTTTATTGTTTTTTGCAAAAAAAATCAATTTTTTTATTGTTTTTTTTTTTCAATGAGATTGAACGAATTTTGCACAGAAAATCACGGAGAAATAACGGAGAAAACACATTTTCGGCCTTAATCATCATTAATTGGTGTTTAAGGAACAAAAAAGTGTTCCTTTGATTTTTGCTGGAACTTTGTTCATTCGGGAAAAAAACGATTGACTTGCAAATTTAAAGGGTGCTTCAGCACACATCAAACTAGAGAAAAACGTTAAAACATTTGCAATTTTCACAAAATTCGCGAAATGCAGAGCAATTTTCAAAAAAAGAAAAAAACACCATTTTCTGGTACTTTTTCGAACCAATTTTAAAAATGGAAGAAAATTTTTCTCCATCTAAACAGGGCATGGATCTTACAGGAAATTTATTCGAGTTTACGAATCTCATCATCCGCTCGCTGCGTGATCAGTAGTTTTTGAGATATCGACGATTAAAGACAAAAGGGTGTGTTCAGACTTTTGTAGAAAAGTCTGAGATTTAGTCATGAGACGAGTCGATGGACATCGGGTCAACTCGGCCAATCTCGTGTGGGCCACAGGCTCAAGCCGGTATTGCTATGGAGAAGCACTTGGCAGTCTATCTTACGGAAATCAAGATGTAAATTACTATGTAGGGATCATGAGACGTTGGAAAAAATTAATTTAACAATACTAATTAATAAGAATACTTTTTTTGCATGGATTGAATTTCCGATTGGAGATAATTAAGTTTATGTTGACTCTATACTAATGATGTCAAGAACCTGAGGAAGCCTCAATAAAGAAGGCGAAACGTCATTCATTTGACAATTAATTAGTATGGTTAAATTAATTTTTTCCAACGTCCCATGATCCCTACATAGTAATTTACAAACATGGAAATGAAAAACACAATTGATTTCAAGATGTAAACGCGTGTGAATCACGGCTCACGGGCTTTTTATCTATGGTCTCGGTTCGGTCAATTATCAATCGGTTACTTTATCCATAAATTAACGGCACGGTTCATATCGATATCAATTATTATATGTATTTTATCCAACGAACAACAGTGCAAATTATATCTATTTTTGTATAAATCCGGCTTCTCTATCCTATCGATACATGTCCCGATTTCAGACCAGCGTCGGTGCTATTTTTGGGGGCATTTTATCTATTAAAATATACAATCTACTCAAACCATCAGTTTTCGGCTACAACATCTAAGATAAATCATCAAAACCCAAACAGGGTGTTTTTTGATTCAATCGACGATATCTCAGCAACAAAAGGTCGTAGGGGGAAAAAAATAAAAAATTGAAGCTGAACGACCAGGCTACACGATCCTGATAAGGGTTAAATCGAGAAAATTTTTTTGAAGTCCGTGGAACAGTTTGAAAAAATAAAAAAAAAAATTCCGCTCCCAACTCTCTTATCTCGTTGTAATGAATGGTCATAAAAATTTTTTATCTCAATATTTTAAAAGTAGAGACTTCAAGCTCTCCAATCATTTTTTTCTAAAGCCTAATACGATGATTTTTGGCGAAGTTACAGCCGTTTGAAAATCAGGCGAAAAATTGACAAAATTTACTGTCTCTCAATTTTTTTGCTGGGTGTAATTTTGGCACCACGAATCGAGAATCAAAATGAACGAATCACGAGAGTTCAATTTTCGTAAAAAATTATGTAAAACTAATACCGATTGGTTAATTTTGTATGTTAATGCTCATTGGATTATCGTCAATTGAGTTGATGTCTCACGACTGGAAGAGGGAGGCACCAGATGGACGATGATAATAGAACGCGATATCACCGATGGAGTTGGATGATTGGAGAAAAGTTTTGGCGCCAATAACGAGATTCATGGGAAGAATTAATTTAGACGTTTAGATGAACTTTGGTTGCATCCTTGGACTAAATCAATTTGTCCGAACTCTAAAGTCATCGACGTGGAGTTTCTCAATTTACTTCTTTGGAATTTATCGCCATTGAAGAAGAAAATGCTTAACGTCAGATTAAGCAATATTAAATGACGTATTCTGGGATTGACCAATGGAAATCGTCCTTCCCAGAAAAGACACCTGGGCCAGTGTACAGCGCTTGCTGTCGGCTGATTCTCGTTCGGTGTGCCGTGTTGTAAACACATGTTTTGTCGTGTCCTTGCATACTTTTGTTAACCGCCATTTCCGTAAGGTTTTGAAATTAATCAATTCATTTGGAATTAATTATATTAATCGTCGTTCAATTGAACTTAATAAAAATTGTTCACGTGGAATAAGTTTGGAATAATCTGGTGAGCAAGTTTTTGGTTAATTGAATTTTGTACGGTTATTTGATTTCGTGGCTCGAGAAAATTCTTGCTTTTTTCTAGCGTAATGACGCTAAGTAATGGACGCCACGAAATTTAATACCATTCATCGGTGAATTTTTTGATGATTTTGGAAACATTTTATTTTAATTTTGGAAATATTCTATTGGACTCTCGTTATCGTTTCTCGATTAAATATCTTTTTCGGGGCTAGTTTAGTGGTTTAAATTAATTTGTCGCGAATCAAAATTAATTGACGGATAATTTTTTTTGGCGTCATAGTTAATTAATGGCGATTCATCAAGAAACTATATAGTCTAGCGACTTGGTGAACTTTTATTGTTTTGTATTTTTTTTATTCTGATGATTGGAAAATTTTTATGAATGTAATTTTTTGTTTTGAATTTAATTCTATTAAATTCATTTATTGGCATTTCGTTGAGTCGGCCTTGACGCTTAGGGAATTTCGCTAGGGAAGTTTTAGTTACTTTCGTTTCGTTGGGAAAGATAACTTCAGGTGGCAGCACCATTAAATTTTTTTGAATTGGTTTATGATTTAAATTTCGAATCGACGGTTCATTAATGAATCAATTAATTTATTAATTAATTAGATTCATTTTGATTGACATGATTAATTTTTTTTTAAATTTAGTTTTAAAGAATTTGTTTGTGATAAATTGTTTATTCATTATGAGTTGTCAGACATCATGTTTTATACTAAGAAATTTGAAATATTTCTTTATTATGCTGGGCACTTGCTGATTCAACACAGGGGTTGGATAATTTATAACTTAAATAATTAATTTTTCTTTTCTATAAATTTTTATTTTATCCCCGAAATGATTTAGTTGGAATATTTTAAAGCTCCTTATTCAAACCCACAACAGCGACCTTCAGGGGAGACTGAACTAGTCCGTGCTGAATAAGGGAGTATTTGAGTTTTTGATTGAATGATTTGATTTTTATTTTGATTTGTTGTTGTTGTTGATAAGGATGTCAATTGAGATCGAATCCTAATTCATCGATAGGTCATCCAATATGCAAATTAGTTCTCAACGAGACAGCGGTCAACTTTTGTTGTGACATTCGATAATAATGGCTATTCTTGAAGTACACGCTATTAGTCTATTCTCATTTTTGTAAATCATTTTATTAATCAAAGTAGTAAATCATTAATTAAATATAATTATCATGGAGTTCGATTTTATTTACTGAAAAAGTCCATCAGGTTATGGGCCCAGATAATATTGAATTAAGGGGGGTCCTCAGTTTCTCGGCAAAAACAAGGAAATATTCCAGACTGCTGAGAATTTACGAAAAAGCTTATTGCGTAATTGCCATTATATAGTAATTTTTTGGAATTTATTTTCCATGAGAATGAAGAAGAAAATAATTATGGAAGTTAGATATTATACATGGGGTTATACGGAAAGTCGGTAAACTTTGGCGAGTACCTACGTAGACCACTCGATCGGTAATGAAGTAATCATGCTACAATTCTCTACCGCTCATATAACCCCATGTATAATATCTAACTTCCATAATTATTTTCTCCATTATTCTCATGGAAAATAAATTCTAAAAAATTACTATATAATGGTAATTACGCAATAAGCCTGTTCGTAAATTTTCAGCAGTCTGGAATATTTCCTTGTTTTTGCCGAGAAACTGAGAACCCTTCTTAAAGAAGGATTCATTGGATATTGTGAAAAGTGTGTACCGGTGGTTTTGGAGCAGCGGGAAAACCGTTGTGAACTTGGAAAAAAAATTTTTTTGTGGAGCTATTTGAAGAAAATCCGAGACCCGAAATAATGTCAGAAGTAGCAACAAAATTTGAAAAATTAAATAAAACTAATTATGATACCTGGGAAGCTCAGATGAAAGCTACATTAGTTAAATGTGATCTGTGGTCATACGTTTATGGAAAAACAGCGAAACCATCGGCAGGAGCAGACGTCATTGCAGCATGGGAGAGAGCCGATTTGGAAGCGTTATCAGACATTATATACTACACTCAGCAAAAAAATGAAGGGAGCGGTAAATTTTGTCAGTTTTTTGCTTGATTTTCAAATGGCTGTAACTTCGCCAAAAATGATCGTATCAGAATAAAAAAAAATCGTTGGAAAGCTTGAAGTCTCTACTCTTGAAATCTTGAGATAAAATTTTTTCATGACCATTCGTTAGAACGACATAGGAGAGTTGAAAGCGGAAATTTTTTTTTTCTTTTTTTTTTCATTTTTTCAACTTGTTCCACGGACTTCATAAAAATTTTCTCGACTTGACCCTTATGAGGATTGTGTAGCCTGGTCTATCAGCTTCAATTTCTCTTTTTTTTCCCTACGATCCTTTGTTGCTGAGATATTGTCGATTGAATCAAAAAACACCCTTTTGTCTTCAATCGTCGATATCTCAGGAACTACTGATCGCACAGCGAGCAGATGATGAGATTCGTAAAATTGGATAAATTTCCTGTGAGATTCTTGCACTGCTTGATTGAAAAAAAAATTTTTTCCAATTTTAAAATTGGTTCGAAAAAGTACCAAAAAATTGAGTTTTTTTCCTTTTGCTTCCGAATGGAAGCTTTGTAATCGTAATTTTTTTCGATTTTGAGATTTCATCATAATATGACTGCAAATGACCTAAAACGTCGAGATCCGTCGTTTTTAAAAAATGTCTGTGTGTATGTGTGTGTGTGTGTGTGTGTGTGTGTGATGACGCATTTTCCCCTTTACTCTGAAGTGGGGTTAGCTAGCGATCTGAAAATTTTACCATAAGTTCGCCATGCGTACCCCGAGCTCTCACAAAAATTTCAGCTAAATCGGCCGGATAGTTTTTGAGAAAAATGACAATGTTGAAATATCGTTTTTTCGACTTTTCTCGATGAAAAATAGAATCACAGCGTCCAGTCTCCGCGAGGAGATGCGCGTCCAAGAGCCGCATCTTTGACCCCCGGGGTGGTGGGGAATCAGATTTTTATTTTAGCCAGTAGAAAACTTTTGATAAATTTTTCGTGAAAATCTTGATTCCACGATAACTTAATAAATAATTGAGCTAGAGACCTCAAATTTTGTGAGGTTATACATCTGATGAGCACAAAGGTTGGTATTGAAACTGGGCGGAATCGGTCCAGTAGTTTTTAAGATATTAGCATAGAAACATCAGAAAAAGCAAGCTATATCTTCAAAACTATTCAATTGATTATATTTGGAACAAACTGAACCCTCTGATGCCTATTTTAGTTTTCGCATTCCACGCACAGATCAGTGATGCCATTTTTTTTTTGGCAGGTGGGAAAAATCTTACATGAGACACCCGCAGATGGGATGCGGGTAGTGTCAGATTCTTACTGACTAAAAAACCCACCTTTGTGACATCATTCATGCACTATGCTGCAAACCACTTTCGCTTCACTTCAGCATGGACATTGTCTCCAGACGCTGTGACGTAGCGCTCTGATGTCATTTTCTTTCTTATCAATCATTGTGTGGATGATTTCAGCTTCCCTTGTTGCTTGTTAGGCTGATCATCATGCTAATCTTATCGAATTATCGTCCGGTATGAGCTTTCAACTCAAGACTCTCTTCGTTTCATCTATCGGACATAAACATCCTGTGATTCACATTGTCTATCATTCCGCATCAAGGGCATTGGTCCGTCTCAGCTCTCTTCCTCCTGAATAGGAATTTTCTACAGCAACTGTTTCCAGATAAAGCTTGCGGATTAATCCTCAGAGGGTTAAAAGGTCTTGGCTATGCGTCATTTGTGTTATAACTTTTAGAATTCTTGAAATAATAATTCTAGGGAACCATTCACAAAATTGATCCTCCATGAATTTCCATTTTCCTATATGTTTCCCTGAGGAGGGCAATATATCTGAATTGATTATCGTGAAGTAAATCTTTTTTTATTGAAAGATGAACCCATTGTCGTTGTGACTTAATCATTTGCCAAATTTGAAGAATATCTCATATCCCAAATATATTGATATCTGTAGGTTATTGTCGTACTAGCGAAAGCGTGAACATTGGAAAAACGCTGTGAGTTGGCTTCCCACATCACTATGTTTTCCCATACGACCATCGTGGTGGGGGAACTTGGCTCCCAACTTTTCCCATGTTTACGCTCTCGCTAATACGACCATAGCATGATTTTTAATTTTTTTTGACACTGAAAGCCTTTACAACAAAATCGAAAATTTTCCCTAATCCCACTTTTCTACATGAATATTTTGAAATCATTACTGTGAATTACCTTATTTTGGTGTTAGAAACATGCAATAGATTTTAGGAATTTTTCTCGAACTCTCCCAATGCTTCAATCATAGCTTCATCCCAGTCGTCATCAAAAACTATCTCAATAATAAATATGTAAGTATCTGAATAAATCATTTTTCGTAGATAATTATTGTCAATTGCAAATGAAAACTTACGATATTCATATTCTTTCATTTTTTTCAATGAATAGTATTCACTAGTTAATGATCAATTATAATCGCAATTAGATTGGTCAAATGAATCTGCACTATTCAATAACGTGAAATGAGTCTCTAAACTGAATAAATCGAATAACGTAATTCACAATTTTGTGACAGTTGACTGTTACACAGACTTTCCCATCATCACCTTAGAAATAAAGGGGCGCAAATGTTATACTCATAAACAGCACTTATATTTTGGTTCTGATTCTTGGAAATGCTGTTTATAAGCATAACATTTACGCCCCTCTGTCTGTTAGGCATTGATCTCGGTCGTACAAGTGTTCAGTACCACATCATCATAATTTGTTGGAAATTATTGTTAGCGAACAATAATTTGAGAATAATTGACCATTCTACTAGGCGTCGGTACTCAGTAATTTTCCGCATTTTATGTGATATGATTGATTGTTGTGGTAGAATTATTTCGACTTCTGAAATGAGATAGTTTATATCAACTTGATTGATTCATGCTATCTATACATTATATTTTCCTTGTATCGATTTTTGGTAGCACAATTTTAGTATTGAGAAAAAATTCAAAGTTACGCAAATTTGGAAAATTTCTCATTGCAGAGAATTTTATCATCAGCAACCTTGAATTAGGCTCAGTTTGGGCAAGGCTAAACTCGAATTAGCTAACTTGACTATGAAGTTGAAGCTCAAGATTTCAATGGAATATGACTCAAGATGTTCCAAAAAGTAGAAATATGACAATCAAAAAGAATTTTGTTACTCATAGCAAACGAGGGGATTCTCATCATCTTCAGAACATTCAAAGAGATATCATCTTTAACAAAAAGAACATGAATTGACGTGATTAATATGAATAAGATCAGTGAGGGTAGATTTGAAATTGAAAAATTCATTCGGAAGCTTTCTGCCAATTACATAGGCAGAATATTAGATGTAAGATTCTCAAATTACCCACAAGTAATGGGGCTCCTGCTTGTTTTGAAAATTGCCCTGCATTTTGCCAATTTTGCGAAAATTGAAAATGTTTCAACGTTTTTCTTCAATTCAATGTGTGCTAGAATACCCCCTAAATTTTCAAGCCAATCGGTTCGACCGTTTTTTTCTCCTGAATGAACAAAGTTTCAGCAAAAATTGAAGGAACACTTTTTTGTGCCCTAAACACCAATTAATGATGATTAGGGCCGAAAATGTTTTTCCTCCGTTATAATTCCGTGATTTTTTGTGCAAAATTTGTTGAAGTTCATCGAAAAATGAGAACAATGAAAAAAACAAAAAAACAATAAAAAAAATTGAAATTGTGTTTTTCATTAATCAATAAAAAAATTCTATTTTTTTTTTCAATCAATAAAAAATTCAAATTTTTTTTTTAATCAATGGAAAATTAGGAATTTTTTCTTCTTTTGAAAATCAATGAAAAAATAAATTTTTGTTCTCAAAAAACCAGTAGAAAACTTGGAAAAAAATCTAAAAAATGAAAAAAAAACCCGAATCGCATTTGATTTGGAGAGATAGTGACTCAGCAGATTTTTTCAAACAATTCTTTTTTCGATTTTTTTTCGTTAAAAAAAATTGTTTTTTTGATTTTTCCATTGATTTGTCTTCTTATTTCATTGTTCTCATTTTCCGATGGAATTCAACAAATTTCGCACGAAAAATCACTCAAAAACAACGGAGAAAAAACATTTTGGGCCCTAATCATCATTAATTGGTGTTTAGGGCACAAAAAAGTGTTCCTTCAATTTTTGCTGAAACTTTGTTCATTCGGGAAAAAAAACGGTCGAACCGATTGGCTTGAAAATTCAGGGGGTGTTCCAGCACACATTAAGCTGAAGAAAAACGTTGAAATATTTACAATTTTCGCAAAATTCGCAAAATGCAGGGCAATTTTCAAGAAAGGAACAAAACTCAATTTTTTGGTACTTTTTCGAACCAATTTTGAAATTGGAAGAAAATTTTTCTTCAATCAAGCAGTGCAGGAATCTCACAGGAAATTTATTCAAGTTTACGAATCTCATCATCCACTCGCTGCGCGATCAGTAGTTCCTGAGATATCGACGATTATAGACAAAAGGGTGTTTTTTTATTCAATCGACAATATCTCAGCAACAAAGGGTCGTAGGGAAGAAAAAAAATTGAACCTGAAAGACCAGGCTACACGATCCTCATAAGGGTTAAGTCGAGAAAATTTTTTTGAAGTCCGTGGAACAAGTTGAAAAAATGAAAAAAAAAGAAAAAAAATTTCGCTTTCAACTCTCCTATCTCGTTATAACGAATGGTCATGAAAAATTTTTATCTCAAGATTTCAAGAGTAGAGACTTCAAGCTTTCCAACGATTTTTTAAAAATTCTGATACGATCATTTTTGGCGAAGTTACAGCCATTTGAAAATGAAGCAAAAAAATGACAAAATTTACCGTTCCCTTAATTTTTTTGCTAAGTGTATTTTGTTTGTGATTAATTGTTTATTTAGTATGAGTTGTCGTAAATTCTATTTTATTTTTGCTTATTATTAAAAAAAAAATTATAATTTTTTTTTTATTTGTGCTGCGCACTTGCTGATTTTACTCAGGGGTATATCAATTTATAATTGATTTTTTTTTTATATAAAAATTTTATTTTATCCCCTAAATTGATTTGTTTGAAATTATTCACACTCCTTATTCAAACTCACAACAGCGACCTTGAGGGGAGACTGAACTAGTTCGTGCTGAATAAGGGAGTATTGGAGTTTTTGGTTTAAGTGATTTGATTTTAATTTTTATTTGTTGTGTTTAGATCGATTTAAGATTGATCGGATGTTGAAATACATCCTGGCGCCCATTTGTATTTTGGTTTGGTTTCGAATTTTGTTTTTGGCTATTGGGTACTTTTCAAGCGTGCTTAATTGCTGAGCTTATCGTTAGGCTCAGGAATTACGTCACAGTACATATATGAGACATATATTGTAACGGAATTTCTCCAATTCTGTCACACTTCCGGCCGTCCCTTTCCGCACATATGGTACGATAGCATGGGTGCCAGTTTATTCCTTACCGGAGGAATGAACAAAACTCACTGTGTGCTGGTTTTCCCTGGGTTCACCACGCTTAACCTCCCAGGGTGGTTTCAGGATAGTCTGCTGAACTTTCGGCGGTAATTATTTGGGGAACTACTAACCTTAATGGATGGCATGGGCAATCCATTCCCGGTAACTCAGTGGGTTCGTTAGGGTAGAGGGGCGTGAATCTAGTCACAATGCCTCTAGCGAGAACCAGTCGGAATTGGGTATTCCGCAATAGCCTCTGGATGAGTCCGTCCGCAGTATTCCTCTGATCTATCGTCACCCAGAGAATACCAGACTTCTCCATCCATACGAGAAACGCCACGTAGCCACGCTACGGGCAACCAACGGTAACTCTCGCCTAAGCGAGCGATAGAAGTTCCATGGACTACTCCCGATCCTCTCGAGTCACCGCCCAAGGCAGATTATACTGCTCACCGCGTCGTTGGGTGTATTTATATCAGCTAAGGCTGCTCCTTCTCGTCTAGAGGCCTCTCCGCGCGCCTGCGTGATTCTTCCTTCATATTCACTTTTAAGAGGCGTAATAATTTTTTTTTTTGTTAATGTCTCTGATTCACCCGGTGCGAGCGGGAGACGAATCGCGCCTTTTCCTCCGGTTTCTCGCTGCTAATTTAAAATTCTAAATATTAGTCGTACAGTTTCGGGAGTTCAGACATTTTCAAAGGAAATTCTCTGCTCTCTTTGAATCTTTTTTGATATTTTGAATATTTGCAACATTTGCCGAGATATTCGCAAAAAACGAAAATTTTATTGTTCAAAACTTGTTGAGATTTCGAGAGAAAATAATTTCGACGGTGATGCCCAGGTCCGTGAGTGGTGCAGAAGAAAGCTGATGACAAGCCTGAAAATTGGAGAGGTCATGAAATAATGTCGAAATGCACGTTCATTACGCCGATTTGGCTACCGTTCCTTTTATTTCATAAAACCTTAACTATTTACACTAATTATTTGGTTATTAGCCGTGAATTTACTGGTGAATTTTAACAATTGATGTAATGTTTTTCAGCTGCGTTCACGCATGAAAAATGCGATAATTTCCCGAAAAGAAAATGTATAATTTTTGACCGTTCGGTAAATTGCGTTCGTTACTTTCCGAAACCCACGAGATAAGTTGTCTTGCCGGAAGCCGAGAAGCAGGAGCGTTTTAATAGTTAAATTGATGTTTTCCTGTATTTTTATCACAAAAACACGTTAATTGTTCGAAAAGAATTTTTGGATGAAATACCGGTTGGTGAGTCGCGCACATTCCTCGTGTGGTAGTTGAAAGCCAAGTGAGAACGCCACTTCGGGGGTTCATTACCTCCCGAGGCCTCTCGGGAGATTCCGTGGAGCCGATGGAGAATTCGCCAACGTGGCAAGATGGATGCCTTGGTGGGAATCTTCAAATTTCTGACCTTGAGCATCGAAAACCCTGGCCAAGTTTTAACAGCTATTTTTCCTTTCTTCAAATTGTCAATGACTTTTGGAATTTTCACAAGCGAGTTTCCATGCGATACGCAAATGTTCTACATGTCATTCCGAATCGAATGATACCATGATCATAATTTTCCGTCAACGCTAACAAATTGTCACCTTTTGGCACTTGTTAACCAGTCTAATATTTCAGTCGGTCTGGCTCCTAATGAGCAACCGTATTTCTGTCTGGCAAATTGATTTCACGTGTTTCGATAGTTGAACTAGCTCGTGTGAAAATTTCAACGCTGATACAATGTTTTTTTTTAATAGAAAAAAGCATTTGGCCGTGTCATAGCAGCTGAGGAACTGTCTGGCAATAATAAATTAATAATGCTCAATGTTCACAGGAACTAATTTTAAAAAAAAAAAAGTTATAAATGACATGAAAATTTACTTTTTTAACCTGTGTAAAATAATAGGCACAGGTAAACACAACGTCTCTCACCAGCCAGACGGGCCGCATGAGCATCAGAATACTTGAAGAAAAGTCCTATCAAAAATTGAGCCGGACTTGATGACCGTTTTCGCGACGTTACGAGCTCTCGTACTATTTTGTTCGATGTATTTAGCAGTGTCTCCATCTTATCACTTGGAGCTGCTGAGAACTTATCATCGACATGAACCTAGATGAAAGGTATATGAAATTCTGATTCATCCAGAGCTTTTACTATCGCAAAGCTGATGACTAGGTTATGAATGATATAGTGTAACAGAGCTGTTCTTTAAGCTTAATATTATTATGACAATTGACATTTATCTGAAGGTATTCAAAACTTTCTATATCAACCGAAAATTCATTTCAGAAAATTTGTCACAGGCTGTTTGTTATGTATGTTTCCATTTTATTGTATTTGTAGAGCCTGGAAAAGCTTCCAATCAAAAGCGGAACGTTGCAATTTTAGGAAATATATGTGAAGATTGACTTCTACTATTCATTTGACCAATATCCCAATAACCTCGGAATTCAATTATCATTATTTGTTTATGTTATTTCATATATTGCTTGATGCAAATGAATTTTTTTTTCTAGGTATTAACATGAATTTACCCAGAACTGGTTAAAATTACTAGTGACTAGCGCTGAGTTTTTTGGCTTCAATTATCTTACCCCTGATGGAATTCATTAGCTACCAAACTATCTTTTCAATAATGAAGAGTTCATAGCATAGCTCTTTATTTGGGTTCATGAAATTCCACTGGGCCGTCTCTCCCTTCGCCTCTCCTTAAAGTCCTTCAACACAATGATGAAACAAATTGCACACCGGGTGGTTCAGTTGGAACCACTGAACCAGAGGTAACTCGGTGGGCTCCTCCCTCACTTCATTGAAACCGAAAACTGACCCAAGACAGTGAGGAGTTTTCCAAGAACGGAACAAAATAGGCAGAGAGGGGGGAGGTGTTACTTTCTCCTGGCTAGCTCTGGAGCGAAAAAAAGTCATGAGTCAAGGGGAGGGGGGGGAGTGAAGTCAGGGTGCTAACCTGATTCATGCCCCTTTCGCGTAACAAATTCCAGAAAAGAACCTTGAATGTAGAAAAAAAACTTGAAAAGTTGAGAAATTGGAAACTCAGGAATCTTAACCCTTTGAGGCCAATTTTGACTCCCCTAAGCTGTGACTGGCCATTCATGACATGGAGTGAGGCGTGTGTTAGTCCATAGCGTACGCTATGCTCATTGGTCAGCTACACTCTAGGAGCCGCACTACGAGTTACTACGGATTCAGCGTAAGAGGACTGAGTAACCACACAAAAGAAGTATGGAATCTGGTAAAATTAGTGTATATTCAGCTCAAAGTGATTACTACAATTTAAGCACCCATCAGTACATACTTTCGGCCTTCCAAGTAAAAGGAACGACTGAATCAAATGCAATCTTGATTGCGTGATTCAATGTTTACAAAATAATGGAGGGTTATCAAAGATAGAGTTGCAAGAAAATACTAACGTAATCACCAAAACAAGCGGGAGCCCCACTACTTGTGCGTAATTTGAACATCTTACATTCAATATTCTGCCAATGCAATTGGCAGGAAGCTTCCGAATGGATTTTTCAATTTGAAAACTACCATCACTGATCTGTACGTGGAGTGGGAAACCAAAATAGGCCTCAGAGGGTTAAGCTCATCTCAAATATAATCCATTGAAGAGTTTCGAAGATAGAGGTTGATTTTTCGAATTATTCTATGCTAATATCTAAGAAACTACAGAACTGATTACTATCAGTGTCGCTACCAAACTCTGTGCTCATCAGATGCATAACCTCACGAAAGTTGAAGTTTCTAGCTCAATGATTTATTGAGTTATAGAGGAATCAAGATTTCTACGAAAAATTTCTCAAAAGTTTTATATTGGATAAACCAAGAATCTGAATTACCACCACCCCGGAGGTCGAAGATGCAGCTCAAAAGCACGCATCTCTTCGCTGAGAGTGGACGCTGTAATTTTATTGTTCATCAAGAAAAGTCGAAAAAACTATATTTTGACATTCTCATCTTTTTCAAGAACTATCCGGCCGAATCAGCTGAAATTTCTGTGAGAGCTCGGAGCACGCATGACAAATATATCGTAGAATTTTGAGATCGCTAGCTAGCCCCATTTCAGAGTAAAGTCGAAAATGCGTCAGCACACACACGCATACATACACACAGACATCTTTTAAAACGGTGTTTCTTGACGTTTTGGGTCATTTGCAGTCATATTGTTATAAAATCTCAAACTTGAGGAAAATTACGATTCCAAAGCTTCCATTCGGGAGCAACAAGAATCGACTGAATCCCGTAAGCACAATAACTGTCTCTAAGGCACGTCAAATTTGCGGAATCCAGCTGTGAAGATAAGCGAGACAATAGAGAGCAATAGGGGGAGCGAAACGGTACGAGACGTACCATTCTTCGATGAAAATTCCGAAAAAAGGTTCGGACTTGGTGAATTGGGGTTCTTCGGGTTCCCAGGAATCATCCCCATCGAGTCTAGTCAGTCGCATGAGTTTCTCTCATGAAATACGGAAGTTTTCGCGCGAAAAAACTTTCCCCTCCGCAAATGTAATCGGAATGAGAGAGACATAACATAACGAGTAACACAGAAAGTGAAACACTCATATTACACCGGGAAAACAAATGGGATAGGAGGGATGATCAGGGGCTTCTGAGCGTCACAGGCATAACTACTTAATGAATATGTGACGGTTTTTACCGTCACAGAATTAATAACAATCAGAAACAAGCAGGAATTCCACCCTTTGTGCGTTATTTGCAAACCCCACTCTTTGTGTGACATTTAATATTTTGCCAATTCGATTGGCAAAATGCTTCCGAATGGAATTTTACCCATAATCAATCGAATTTCTATAAAAATGAATATCTTTTCAATCGCTCAAAAAATAACATTATTCTCGCAAGAAATACGCACTTATAGATCCCTACAAATTTCAGCTCAAAATAATCGATTAAATTGCAATAATATCACATGGTACATAAAAATTCAATATTAGATGAAAATTCAGATCCTATGATGGAACACAAAAATTGACGTTCGGGTTTCAAATAGGATGTCTATTCTTTCTGATTGTCGTCAGGATGAAAAGGTACTCATTTTGTAGAAAAAATTGTCTACTTTCGAATGGTGAAATAAAAAATAGTAGTGTTCTTAAAGAGAAAGCTAAGAAAAACCGTGATTTTTGAAAAAACTAATTTATCGAACATCCTTACAAGAGACTTCTTCTGAAAAATCTAAAATTATCACCATTTGTGGGGCTCATTAAGATGAATCTTTTAAGCTGAACTTGGATGTAATCGCTTGGATAGTTTTCGAGATATAACCTCTTTTCATAAAATGGGTTTTGGCCAATATCTCAGAAACTACTGGAGCGATTTCGCCCAATTTCAATACCAAACTTTTCACTCCTTAGATGCACAAACTTGCGGAATTTGAAGTCTCTAACTCGAATAGTTTTTGAGCTATCGTGTATAGTAAATTCAGGATGAAAAACACTGTAATTGAAATTATCTGCAAACTAAAAATCTGAGCAAAATTTACCCCGAGTGAAAATTGTGAGTTCAAATGAGATGTATTTCATCGCTGGGTGTGGGGGCTGTGAATCAATTTTTCGTGGAGGAAAGTCGAAAAAATGATTTTTCAAAAATTTGAGTTTTCTCGAAAAGTACTCAACCGATTTCGCTCAAATTTCACTGACAGCAATTTGCATGGGAAGGAAAAGTACTGTTAAATTTTCAGCTCACTAAGAATTACCGTTGCTGAGCAATGAGCTGATATCTGTCACACATACACACACACACCCACACACACACACACATACAGACATTTTTAAAAAATGTCATTTCTCGACGTTTTGGATCTTTCTGAGTTATATTCCGATGAAATCTCGAAATCGAAAAAAATCGCGTTTACAATGCTTCCATTCGGAAGCAAAATCGATAAATTTGAATGAAATCACGGTAATGATCGTGATTCGCGGTACCCAGTGAGGATAGGACTCATCTAGAGTCAAAACAGCACATGTCCAGAGTGTTGGACCCGTTTAGTCATAGGAAAATTGAGTAGGTTCGATCTATAGAGATCCCCCTCTACAGTGGATAGAATACTTTAACTCGGAGAATCAATAAAAATAAATTATTATCTTTACTATTAAAATGTTTCCATTTCGAGTAAAGAATTTACAGATTTAAGTAATACAAAATTATCGATTAACGTGAAATGGTTTTTGACAACTGACTCTCCCGAATATCGGTGAGTCTGATATTTATATTAAATTATTGATGTCAAATTATTACACGATTCAGTGTGTAAAAATGCTGAGTTTCCATAACATGTGAAGTAAGTGCAACTTCTTCACAGATCATGCAAATGATTACAATGGAGAAATATCTAACGAGGTTAAAAATTCCTCTTTTTCGAAATATTATATTCTGGGACACAACATTCCTCCCCGCCAGGGAAGAAAATTATTTTCCTTAATAATATTTTTTATTTATATTCATTTCCTTGGTATTACCATATCGGTTTCATACCCTCCCCTTTTTATCTACCTTCTGCCTTTTTGTCGCCTTCCTTCCCTATTTGCGAGAGCCATGGATCGACTTTCTATTACTGCCCGCATTCGCCGTGGACCAGGGGAAACCATGGAAAACCCTGATCATTGCAGTCGGATTCTTACAGAGCCTTAATGTGCCTTTCTGTCACACTGACGAGAAAGGCACACTGATTCTCTATAGTCCCACCTCACCGTGTAGTTCAGTTTGTTGTCCAAATCTGTGTACGGCAAGCGGTAACCAGACGTAATGCTGCTTAACCCGGTAGGTCCACCGAGCCGTACACAGACCGAACAGCCAAACTGTCGGTTCATCCTTAATAATAATTTTCACTCTTTACAAACTAATAACAAATTTAAAAAAAAATACTCTCATTTCTCAATTTATCTTATTTTTTGTACTCGACAAATTTGCTCTATTTGAAAAAAAATTTAGCTGTCCAGCTATGAGAGTCTTAACTCGTTTCCTGTTTCCTCCCCCTTAAATTTTTTTTTCCATCTCTAATCGAATTTTGCTTGCCCAAATGCTGAATTCTTCTTGAGAAGTCAGCTAGCATTGAAAAAGCTGATTATGCATCAAAACGCAGAAAAAGTTTTTTCTTTCTTGGCTTTTCTTCACTCGAGTTTTTTACTTTTGTGAAAACAATTTTTCCGCAATCAAGCAGTGTTTTGAAGGTGTCCAGTGTCTCAAGAAAGTGTTCTCTATGTGGGGATTTATCCCACTGTACTCGACGAAAAAATGTTAACGTGCTGAAGTCCCAAAGGAAGATTTCTGCTACAACCGTTATATTCCCCGTGTCCTCAAAAAGAAGTCTCCAAGAAAAGTTTTTTTACACCCGTTATTCCCCAAACTCCCAAGATTTCTCGTGGAAAACGATTGACTAGTCGCGCAACGGGTAGAATTAAGTCATCAGGACCTGCGTCTAGTTGTTATTTTGTAGTTCCAAGATCCTGGAAACCTAAAGTAGTTATCGAACGTTGCACTCGTGCACCTCCGGTGAGTTTATTCTTTGTCATCCATTCTAGTTTATATTTTTTTTCTTCAAAAATTGATTTTTGCTCATAATAACTTCTGAATCCTTTATACAGGCGATGACGTTTCAAAGAAACTTGGGAAGTTATTTCAACTTGTGGTTGGAACTCCTTCATTCGCTGATGGCAGGTTCTTCCCATCGTCCTTGCCACATCCCATTGGCTCCTCTGGACCGGAGATGTAACGTTTGTGACCGATTCGTTTGGGATGTTCCAGGATTTACTGTAGTGGACTTTTTCTAGTTTGATTATTCCATTAATGCAATTCTTAGTGTATTGTATTCCTGTTACGCCACAATTAATTTTCGTTTCCAAAAGTAAATGGAGTATTTTTAGTTTCTTTTGATGTCTAATTGCGATGAGTCCTGTCCTGAGTCCATCTCCTTCCTTGGTCATACCCTTACTCTTAAACATAACGTAGGGCTAAGATCTTTCCAAACTTTCCATCATATATTAGGGTTTCATAATCGTGTATGTCGATTTCTTGAACTTGCAGAATTTTCAACTGTTTTATTTTCATTGTTAATTATCTTTGCTCTATCCGTTCGTTATTGAATTCGACGCTACCGTCAACTTGACCATCAAGGAATGCATGCGTCAGCATCCTTGACTCGGTACGTCGACTGCTTGCCTGCTGCAACTCAGTTCACCTATATTGTAATTCGATGCCCGCTCCACCTAATTCTTTCTTTCGAATTTTTAAAGAAATTGAATATGATTCAATATTTATAATACTCGCTAGCTCCTCCAGTGACATAGTCCCCTGATATCAGTAGAAGATTCCACTCAATGTTTTTCCTATTTTTAAGAGTAAGTGAGGGTTGTTTCTCCTCCATTGAAGCACATGTTGTTGGTCTCCAGATGATTTTTCCTGAGATACATATACTTCATTGATGTATACGTCCAATGCGTCAATGAACCATCTCTTCTCAATGTTGCAAGTTGAAGCTTCTCCCACTTGTAGTGTTTGAGATGACTTCCGAGATGCTCTTCCATAATTGCTGGAATCATCCCTTTTTGTACAGGTCTTCGTGTCCTCAAATGACGTATCTATCATGCTCGTATACTGCATTCTTCTAGTATTCCAGTTCCCACGACTTGTTGAAGACAACTCATAGAACCACTCCTGCAATATTTGATTGTGCCCTCCACTAACAATAATCACAATATCTGTAAATGTTGAAATCATTAAAGCTCCCCATGAGATCCAATCTGTCCTCCGAAAATCGAAGATTTCACTTCTTCTCAAAACTGCTCTTTGTTCAGATGTTTTCAGCAGAACTCTTCTCCAATGATTACCTTTCAGGCAAATGTCTACGTCATGCAGAAGCCCTGGGAGTATCTTATTGGATTCAGGTAAACTCCGAGATTTTCCCAAATTAGTTTTTCCATCCCGACATCCAGTGTTGAAAGGAGAATGGAATTTTCTCCACTTCGATCTTGACGTACTTCCTTCGTTATTGAATATTTTGCAGCAGCTCACATTGAGAGCTTTCTGTGTTCCACTTCTGGAAACTTTTCTCTTCTTATTTTTTCTGTAACTGACCACAGACATGGCAGAATCGCTTGTTTCTTCATATATTAAGGATGTCACCTCTTCCGGGTATATGGTATCCTGATTGCACAACAACCTACTTAACCGAGTACGACTTTCTGCTCCTGCTGATAGTAGAAGAATCCATTTGAATTTTCCACTTGTACTTTTCCGGGATAAGATGAACATTACCAATGACGTAGGTTGCAGATTATCTTGGTGAAATACTATGTTTACCATTTTCCCTGATTCAGTTATCTCCACACTCGCCGTACAAACGGATATGTTAGTTGTGATGAGGGAAATTACATCAGTTAGTGGAATGACCTCCGCTCGAATGTCATACTCAGTTCGTTCACTCCACACGTCATTTTCATCTTTCTGCTGAGCTTTCAGCACGATGTGTTTTTGATCCTTTTCTTTTTCAGTCAATAACCTTAAATTGTTTTTCCGGAATACCAACTCGTATTTATGCTGTCCTAATGCTTGGCCTGAATTCGTAATTTGCGTTTCTTCGTTTTCAGCACTTGGCAGCCCTTTCAAGGGTTCATGACATATATGTATGCTGGACCAATGTCATTGTGCTCTTGCTGGTACTCTAATTCTCGTAATCCTTGGTTCATGATAAGCTCTAAATAGTCCTACATGCACAAAATATCGATTTATGAACTCGGACTTAATATTCTTGTTCCAAGTTGTCAAATCTCTATCCTTTAGACCAGTCGGTAATATTAGTAACTCGAAATCAATGCGAAATATGATATGGCATCTTGATCTCAAACAATCAGAAATTAACCATTTGTTACATCAGAACTATTATTACTAATAATTCCAAAATAGCATGGATTTTATTTATTTTCCTGTTTTGAGCCTAGTTAAAAACCAATAGCTCGGGATAGGAAGAAGAAAGTTTTTGCGTTTAACTATTTCTAATAGGGTGACAAGGTGAAAATAACGTCAACTTTTAATAGTAATTTGGCTTATATTTTCTAGATAAAAATAATCTTTAAGATTTTATAAACATAATTATTTACATTCTCCAATCAATTTCCAATAGTTTTGAATTTTAATTATTTATTTTCTACAATGAAAGCAATTTCGAAAATTTCACAAAAATAATAATTTCGAAATCCAATCAATTTTCCAATAAAACTTCAATTTTAATCATTTGATTCTTTTCAATAGAAATAATTAAAATAAAATAACATAATTTCTTTTTTTTCCAAATTGTGAGTCTAACAGGATTCTCTAGAATTTACTTCTTCTAATTTTAATTAATTTCTCATCCAAAGTAATCAAAATGGAATAAAATAAAAATTTCCCATGAACCCGACGGGATTCTCTAAATTTTACATATTTCAAAATTTTACCGATTTTTCAGTTTAACCCAATTAAAATTAAATAAAATAAATTTTATAATGAATCCGACGGGTTCTGTAAATTTCACTTTTCCATAATTTGATCAATTTCTCATCAAAACAATCAAAATTAAATAAAATAATTTTTTTTTTTAATGAATCCGACGGTATTCTCTAAATTTTATTTCTCCAAAATTTTATCTATTTCTCATTCAAAACAGTTGACATTGAATAAAATAATTTTTGTCATAAATCCGACGAGATCCTCTAAATTTTACATTTTTAAAATTCCATCGATTTTTCCCTTTTACCCAATTGAATTTAAATAAAATGATTTTTATAATGACTCCGACAGGATTCTCTGAATTTTACATTTTTAAAACTTTTATTAATTTTTCCTCCAGAACCAATTGAAACTAAATAGAATAATTTTTGAAATTCAATCCAATAAAAACTTCTTCACCTAATACGCGAAATCTGCGCGCGCAGTATCCACTGATTTTTATTAAACTTATCCACTTACGTTCTCTGTTTTGTTTCCTTCTTCTTTTTCCAAATTTTTCTCGTTTCTCTCCGTCTTTCTTTTACTCAAAATCCCCACAATTCTTCAATCAAATTTTGGTTCATTTCTTTTTTCTTTTTCTCACTCAAAAATCCCCAAAATTCTTCAATCAAATTTATTCTATTTCTTTTTTTTTTTCACACTAAAAATCCGTTTCATTTCATTCTATTTCTCACACTCAAAGATTCTCACAAGAGTCTAAATCCTTTTTTTTTCCACTTCTAACTTAATTCTTCCGATGCCGCACCCTAATTAATTCGGGAAGGAAGTGCATCGCTCCTCGCGAGTGCGTTGCCCCTTCCTTACCTAATTCCTTTTTTTCAATAGTGGGGTCAATCATGTGACAAAAATCACATATGATTTGCACTCCACTTATTGAAGAGTGGGAGAATACTCGCGATTTCTTTCTGTTGCCAAGGCATTGCAATTCAATGCCTCTGACAATCAGAAAGACTTATTTTAATAAAATAATCTAAAAATCGATATTGGACGACCCGTGTTATTTACACCGGCCGTCTTCTATCTTTTCGAACAATGGTGAATCATCTTCACCATTGTTTTTATTAACTTTTTCATTCGAAACGAAAGGTGTCTTTCGCTTCGAATAATTCCCCAAAAACAATTAAAAATTAAAAAAAAACGTCTCAGTTTCTGGACGTTACACCCCCCCACTTAAACGATTGTTAGGGGTTGAAGACCAATAATAATCGTTACTCAACAAACAATCAGAACTGATTTACAAAGAAATTAATTATGATAACTATTCAACTATCTCAAGTAACAAATATATAATTTCACGAACCTTTTTCCATATCTCTTGAAAGTCTTATAACAACCAGAATAGTAACAATGACATGTTCTTAAACAATATTTTTCGTCGTACAAATAACAATTATTCTTCTTCTTTTTTTTCTCTACAATTATACAAATTTTTGAGAAAATACGAATTTTTGAACAATAAAAATCTTCATTACTTCTGTTCTTGAGAATTGTATGTATGTGTATGTGTGTCTCGGGAAAGTTCTCAGTCAACAGAACCATAACTTCGTCAGCTTCGATAATTCTTCACAATTTGCTCTCTTCATCGTCTGTTTGTCACCATGAAAAACAATCTCATCTTATTCGAACCGAACCCAGGGAATACACTTGCACAGCAGGACAGCAACTTCCGAAATTTATCCACTATACCATTTTAGTTCATTTTTCACAACAAAACACTGGTTGAATTAGTCTATGGAAAAACACCAAATCTCCTCAAGTCACCAACAGAGTCCTTCGTAATTATCGGCACTTTTCCATATTACAGATCCTTTCTTTTTGTGAATTCACTAAGAGTCTTAGAGGCAGCTTCTTTCGCTTTCTGGACACTTTTCTTCCTTAACGGAATTACACTTATAATCTCTCTTTCAAAATAGTTCCATCAATTTACAGCAAAATTCGTTGTTTTATCTCGAAAACATTTTTTTTCTCAAGTGTATTCTATTTTGAATGACTACTTGTACCAAGAGTTTTGAACCCAATGTTTGTGATCTCATGAACAATTTTATCGATTGAAATCAGATCAATTCTGGTTGAGTGCTGGATAAAGTCCAATATTCCTTCTTGAATGGAAAGAGATTTTCGTTTGAGGCACAGATGATGAATTTTCCATCGAAATTCCAATTGGTTGAGGAATCACTTCTTATTCAGTAACTGAATTGATGATTCATCGAGAATGATGACGTCTTTTCCCATTGCTGCTCTAGTAAATTCTTCTGCTAATCCCTCTTACTCATTTTCAACAAAGCTTCCTCTCAATTCTCCCAATTTCCCTTCCGGGAGGATACCACTGGTGTTAAGTGATAATAGATACAAATAATTCCACATGAGGTTGGCTGTCGATTTGATCTCGTCTCGTGGCACAGCTTCAGCTAAATTCGAAGTTATTTTGAACTAATTATTTCCCGAATAGTAGTATGATTGTATGATTGTGCAATGAGTAATTCGAACACTTTTGTTCATAAGTATATGTGTTTTCATTGTCAAAAATGATGTATTTTTGTTTCTCTGCACAGATAACTGATGAAAAACCCTCCTTTAATAGATTCATCTTAATTTCAGTCGATACACACTTTATTATATATACAAGTTTACCTGCTATTACCTCCACAGAATCTGAACCCTTGATTAAAGTTACGATTAAAAAGTGATTAAGTTATTAAGGTAGAAAATTAATGAATTTCTAGAAATTTCTCTTTCAATTACACATTTTTGAGAAAACATTTCTTTAGATCAATTTTTTCATGATCATCATCATCATCATTTTTTTTCAATTTTTCAAATACAAGCTTTAAATCGACACAAGAAGAAAGATCCAGATTCGTGATCGATACTTTATGGTTCACAACGAAATTGTTACGACTAATTTTTATGAAAAACAATTTTGGATGGTCAGTTCTGATGGTTTGATTACCACAACCGTGGTCACAACTTTTTACTTTTGATGTAAAAGTTATTTGATCTTACAAATTTCGATCATACTCATAAACATCCCGACTGATTCTATTTTTAAACCGAAATGATACTATTGTTTTATAAAATTTCACTGATTTCGTTATTTAATCGAATTATGAAATTGATTCCAATGCTCTTTTTTCCGATTTTTGAACCTGACCCATATCTATAAAGATAAAGATATGATATTTGCAGCTGGTATTCTACAACCATACCCAATTGAACTATGACAAATCCTAAAGGAGGAGAATGTCATACATAATTCGAAATTCATCTGAAACACTTCGAAATAATCATATTAATAATTTTGTCAATAGTCTCATCAAATCAGTTGGTGCATCCTTATCTTAACTCTTCCTGTGCATTATCTGTAGTATGAATAAATGACTGATGAATGAACGACGTAATCTGTTAGTGTGAATATGTTGTATTTCGTTATGTTTCGCGTGGACCTGTGTTCTGATCTTTTGGTTTTATGAATTTTCCCTCCTTTGAATAGAGGAAAAAAAATAATCTCAAACTGCTAAATTTCGTAAATTAACGCATTTATCGTAGTCTACTTGTTCTAATATAATAATTTTTTCCTTAATGTTAAAATACTTGGAATGAGTTGAATAATTATTATTGGCCTTCCCCATATTTATCTTTGAAATCTTTTCCCAACAATCTCCCACTTTCTCTACTAACATTTTCATTTTCCCTAAACTTGATCTATTTTTCTTATTATCGACAACTTTCTTTCGATTCTTATGCTGTTCTGAACGTTCTCTTCTTCGAGATGTTCTACAGACGTTTTTAGATTATTTTCTCCGACATTCTTACTTAAGTTTTCAGAATTGTGTGGAGTATTTCTCAAATTTCTATTTTTCTCGACAACATTTTCATGGACATTTTCAATGATCATGTCGCCGATTCTGTTATGAACTGTCTTTATTGAGATGTTCTACAGATTCTTCAGGCTAATTCTCTTCAATATTCCTATTTAATCTTTCGGGAGTCTGCGGAATATCCATTTAAAAATTTTTCAACAATATGTTCATCAATATTTTCAATGACAATATCGTCGATTCTGTTATGAACATAACCTTCATTGAGGTGTTCTACAGATTTTTATGGATAATTCTCGTCAGTACTCCTCATTTGATCTTTTGGAATATTGCGAATTGACCATCAAATTCCCACTTTTCTCTATAATATTCAAATTTTCTCAACAATATTTCCATTTTCTCAACACTATTTCCATTTTTCTCAATAATATTTTCATTTTCCCCAACGATATTTTTTTCAACAATATTTTTATTTTTCTCAACGATATTTTTATTTCCGCTTCTCTAAACAATTTCTTTATCTAATGCAAATTCATCTTTATCCATTCTTAAATGACTTCTATGTTACCAAAACAACTTTCAGCTTTTAACAACAATTTTCCTATTAACGATACTATTTTCTCTTCGCCAATAATTCCTTCATTAACCCGATTTCTTTTCTATCCATTCTAAAACCAATTTTATTTTCTCGAACAAGTTTATTTATTATTATCAACATTCATTTTTTTCCTCGATCGCGTACCTGCATTGATTCTTTCTGGAACCGGATTCCGAAATAATACATCCGCGTTTGAATTTAATTTTCTAAATAGCAATTTTCCGTATTCATAAATCAAAATAATGTTTTCACTAAATTCTACCATTTCCTTCGATTGGATAGCCAAGAGATTTTTAGAATTCATCGCATAAAGGTCCCATAATAATCCAAAGAACATAGATTTAATATTTTCAAGAATTTTCTTCTCAAAAATGGTATATCTTCCAAAACCAGTTTTCCCGAAAGTAATTCTTATGAAACACATTACTACCGTAATTAGAATAAAAATGAAAATATTAATGAAGATATCCAGGATACCGGAATAATCGATCGATTTCTGACTTGACGATTCATGAACTTGCAATTCAATGTCTTTACAATAATTTCTCTTTTTCGGATTATTGAACATGAGGCTATCTTTTGTTTTTATTAATGCATCATCTTTCAGAAGACTCAGCTTCAGATCTGGTTCTCTTTGGATACAACAGTCTTCATTCTGGCTCCTTTCAATAATATTCGAATCTTTATCAACAATACAATTTTTCTCGGACACAATATTTTTCCCATTATTTCCCTTAGAGACATAATCATTTTCAACGATAATTTCATTTTCTTTTGTATTTTCTCTACGTTTATCAACAACAATTTCATTTATCTTCACGTTTTCTTTATTTTCATCAACAATATCCTCAATTTTCCCGATATATTTCTCATTTTTATTAACGATTTCATCTTTCTCAACATTTTCTCCATTCTCATCAACAATCATTTCATTTTTCCCGAACTTTTTCTCATTTTCATCAACGATTTTAATTTTCTCAGCATTTTTCCTATTCCGATCGACAATAATTTGATTTTTACCGATAGATTCTACATTTCCAGCAACAATTATTTCATTCTTATTAATAATAATCTTTCCTTTCCCAAAATACTGCTCATTTTTCCCAATAATCTCTTCATTTTTCTCAATTACGATATTTGCCTCAATATTCCCATTTTTATCTTCAATTTCTCTACCAAACTCAAATTCATCTCTATTGGATTCAAAATACATCTCATCTTCTTCACTAGTTATTTGGTTATTTCCAAAACTTTCATCTTCAGTATTTTCAACAATAAATTTAATTTTCTCGAAATTTCCTTTATTTTCGTTCATCATCATTTCATTTTCCTCAATGTTTTCCCTATTTTTATCAACAATAAATTTATTTCTCTCAATATTTTTCTCTTTTTTATGAACGATTTTCCTTTCCTCAACTTTTTCCCCAGTTTCATCAACAAAAATTTCATTTTTCCCAAAAATTTGTTTATTTCCATCAATGGTTCTATTTTTCCTCACATTTATTCTATTTTTATCAGCACAAAGTTTCTCAATTTTCATATTTTCATCATTTTTATCAACATTTTTAATTTCTTTTATATTTCCCCCATTTTCATCAACAGCGATTCTATATTTCTCAAGTTTTTCTTCATTTTTATCAACTATAAATTTGATTTTTCCGAAATTTTCTTTATTTTCATCAATAATTATTCCGTCTCTATCGAAACCTATTTTATTTTTCTCCAAAATGTCCCTATTCTCTTCAATAATTTTATTTTTCTTCATCTTTTCTCCAATTCTATCAACAATAACTTTACTTTTCCCAATATTTTTGATCCTTTTATCAATGAATTTATTTGTCTTGACCTTTTCCCTATTCTTACCAACGCAAAGTTCCTTAATTTCCATATTTGCATCATTTTCATCAACGATTTTATTTTTCTTAATATTTTCCATATTCTTATCAACACAAAGTTCCTCAATTTTCATATCTTCATCAAATTTATCAACGTTTTGAATTTCTACCATATTTACCCCATTTTCATCAGAAACAATCTCATTTCCTTCAAAATTTCCTACTTTTTTATCAACATCTTTATTTTTCACTAATTTTTCTCTAGTTTCATCTATAATGATGCCATTTCTCGCAAAATTCCCTTCAATTTTAGAACCAATCTCAATTTTCTCTATCTGTTCTGCAATTTCATTAACTACAATTTCATTGTTCTCTAAATTTTCTTCATTTTTGTTATAAATCTTTTTATTTTCCTGACTATTCTTATTATTTTTATCAGCGATAAATTCAATTCCTTCCATATTTACTCGTTTTTCATCAAGAACAATTCTATTTTCCTTAATATTTTCTCTATAATTTCCAAAAATCAATTTATTTTGCTTCAATTTTTCGATTACGAACCAACAATTTTTCGCTTCGTGATTTAATTTTCCACAATATTGACAGATTAATTGGGGTCGTCTATTAGATACAATATTTAGAATTGAAAACGCTGATCGATTCTGATTTTGTATGATTTCCGAAAATGCTTTTAAATAATGATTTCTACAATATAAAGCATCGTGATTTCCAAATCCACAATTTTGACATCTATTTGTTGATTTTTTCTTTTCATTTTCTTCATTCGAATTTCCATTCTCTACTAATTCTTTCGATTGTTTCTCTAGTTTCTCTCTTCCGTACGATTTCCCGACCAGATTCGATGGTTTTTCGTCTCTCTCTTGAACTAAGACTGATTTTTGTGAACTTAAACTTTCCTTTTCCCTTTGTCTCAAGTTACTCTGCCTTTCTAATTTTTCTTGAATTTTCTGTGCTTTCGCTAAAGCTTCATCTAAAGTTTTTATCGCGTCGCAATTCATTTGAGCTTCTATTGAAGGCAATAATCCATCCAGAAACGTTTTGAGATGGAGTTTCTCCAATGTAGATTCATAAGTTCGAAATTCATTCTCGGTGTGTTTTGAAATATACGCATCTTTAATTTGTATTATTGCTACCCGAATACGAGCATTCCAATCAATAATATCTTCTCTCTCAAATTGAAACATATCTTCTAATTCGTTTTCCAGTTTTCGCCACGATTTCGATAATTTATAAACTTTTTTCAACTCCTCGTAAAACTTAGCACATGTGTCAACATTAGAAAAATCTAATCTCTTCCGAATTTCCTTCGGTACTTTATAGTATTTCAAAAATTTTAATAGATCTTTTTCTGCATCCGGTGCAACCGATTCCCGAGCTTCTTCACATGCTTCTATAAATTCAATCAAAGTTATCACACTACCATCGAAAATTGGTACGAAATCTACTGCATCCCTCAAAGATATCGTTTGGTTCATTGGAATCGCCATTATTATTATTATTTCTATTTTCTTTCTATGGATCAGTTAACGATTCAGAAATTTCAATAGAAGTTTACTTTTCTCATACAAAATAAATTCAATATTTCGCTCAAATGGTGATTTTAATTCTTAAATGAAGATTCGAATAAAATGTTCCAGATTTTAACTCTATAATGACAAAAAAAATGATAAAGATTTTTGAGTTTTCCTTTATGACTCAAATTTCTCCACTGATCAATGCAAAATGATTCAGAAGATAATGCATTTGGAAACGAATTTGAAACAATAAAATTTGACGAAAAATTCAAAAGTAATTCAAAATAATTTCTTACCTGCAAATTAATTGCAAAGTTGATTTTCAAGACTCAGAACAGTTTGAAAAAGATATTCCATTTTGAACTGGACTCAAAATTGATTGAAAAATGATTCAACGAACATTTAAAGACAAATTCTCAATTGAAATAAATTCCAGAGCTGCTCCAAAAAGATTCAAAGTTGATTCAACGACAATGTCTGATTCGAAAATGAATTCCAAAAATGGATTCTACAGTGATGGAACAAAATGTTTACAAATGATTCATTCGGAGATAAATTTCAAAATTCAATCAAACGATCTGTTAATAATAAAAAAAATTATCTCTCTTTCTATAATTCTATTCCAAATTGATCCAAAAATAATTTCACGACTCAAATTCTAATTCAAGAGTGAATTAAAAAAAAAATGATTCAAAAATAATTTAAAAAAAATAAATTTCAAAAATAATTCCAGAGTGATGAAAGAACGTCTCAAAAAAAAAATTTCCAACGACAATTAGCATTCAAACTATATTTTAAAAATGATTGAGAGAAATTAATACTCAAAAATAATTTCTTCATTTCAAATTTGATTTAGAAAAACTCGAAACTGTATAAGAATAATCTCCTTGGGAGATCAAGTTTATAATTGATTCAGTAATAATTCAAAACTATTTCAAAATAGTCCATTTATTCGAGTTTCGATTCAAAGTCTAATCAAAAATGATTCAAAAGTGACTCAAGGGCAAAAAAACAAAACGTTCAAAAATAGTTTTCATTCCAAAATAAATTTCTCAATCAATTCAAAAGCGATCCACCAATAAAAAGATAAGAATATATTTTCTCCTTTGCAAAATTTAATCAAAATCAAATCAAAATAATTTCTTATTTCAAAACCTAATTCAAAGATGATTCAAAAATTCGGAAGTCATTTAAAGAAAATTTCTTAACCGAAAATAAATTTCGAGATGAATTCAAAAACGATTACAAGTAAATCACCGTATTTGACAGCTAATTCCAACTATACAAGAAAAATTTGTTTTTATATGAAGATAAATTTCATAATTGATTCAAGACTAATTCAAAAATTCATTATTCAAAAACAATTTCCAAATTTTAGTCCAAACTCTATTCAAAAATAATTTTTCACTCGAAAATAAATCTCGAAATTAATCCGAAAGCAATTCGTTAATGAAAACGTATGAAAAAAAAATATATAATTCTTTCTCCAAAAATTTCACTCCAAATAGTCAAAAATAATCTCTTTTAAATTCAAATTCTAATTCAAAAGCAATTCAAAGGAAAATTCAAGAGTCATCCAAAAAAAAATTGATTACCCGGAAATAAATTTCAAAGCTGATCAAAATAAAATCCAAAATAAGAATAATTTCTCCTTCGAAACTTCATTTAAAATTGATTTTTGTTTGGACACCCGATATATCTCCTTTTTAATTTTTATTTGAATAAAAAAAAAATTTTAATGCAATAACATTTATTGAAATATTAAATTGGTGTTCCTTAAGACACCCGGTATTTTTCATTCTTTACTTTTCATTTGAATTTACGAAGAAAAAGTTTAACGAAATAATTTTATTTAAAATATTAAGTTGATATTTTCCAAGACACCCGGTACATTTCATTCCTTTTCCGACTTTTCTTAATTTTCGACGTTAAATGTTTAAAGATAAAATAATTAAGTTTTTCGGAGTGAATTCGGCAGATTTGTTTTAATTTTTCCTTTTCAGGGTTTTCCCAATTTTCGGTGTTAATTATCCAAAAAAAAATTAAAATCATAAAAAAAAATTTCGGAGCGAATCCCACGATTTAATTCAATTTGTTCCTTCAGGTTTTTCTAGAATTTTTTTTTTTTTTATTATTCAAAAATGAAATGATAAAATTTTTTTTTGGAGAAAATCCGACGGATTTACCCCAATTTTTCTTTTCAGATTTTTCTCGAAATTTAACTTTAATTATTCAAAAATAAAATGATAAAAAATATTTTTTTTTTTTTTTTTGGAGTGAATCCGACGGATTAATAGGATCAAAAAAAATAATTTTGATCCAATGGGAGATAAAGATTTTGATCAGTCACAGGTCCATGTGATATAAATGATGATATATTAATATTAATTTTATTTTAATGACAACTTAAACTAAGAGTAGATACTGCGCGCTTCTACTATTATTTTTTTTTTTCCGAATGATTCCGGTTTTTCTCTCGCTAAACTTCTTGTCATTGGCCTATTAGATATAGTTAAACAAATTGCAAAAACTCCTTCAAATCCCGGACGAGCCCCCACTTTTTACGCATGTTACATCAGAACTATTATTACTAATAATTCCAAAATAGCATGGATTTTATTTATTTTCCTGTTTTGAGCCTAGTTAAAAACCAATAGCTCGGGATAGGAAGAAGAAAGTTTTTGCGTTTAACTATTTCTAATAGGGTGACAAGGTGAAAATAACGTCAACTTTTAATAGTAATTTGGCTTATATTTTCTAGATAAAAATAATCTTTAAGATTTTATAAACATAATTATTTACATTCTCCAATCAATTTCCAATAGTTTTGAATTTTAATTATTTATTTTCTACAATGAAAGCAATTTCGAAAATTTCACAAAAATAATAATTTCGAAATCCAATCAATTTTCCAATAAAACTTCAATTTTAATCATTTGATTCTTTTCAATAGAAATAATTAAAATAAAATAACATAATTTCTTTTTTTTTCCAAATTGTGAGTCTAACAGGATTCTCTAGAATTTACTTCTTCTAATTTTAATTAATTTCTCATCCAAAGTAATCAAAATGGAATAAAATAAAAATTTCCCATGAACCCGACGGGATTCTCTAAATTTTACATATTTCAAAATTTTACCGATTTTTCAGTTTAACCCAATTAAAATTAAATAAAATAAATTTTATAATGAATCCGACGGGTTCTGTAAATTTCACTTTTCCATAATTTGATCAATTTCTCATCAAAACAATCAAAATTAAATAAAATAATTTTTTTTTTTAATGAATCCGACGGTATTCTCTAAATTTTATTTCTCCAAAATTTTATCTATTTCTCATTCAAAACAGTTGACATTGAATAAAATAATTTTTGTCATAAATCCGACGAGATCCTCTAAATTTTACATTTTTAAAATTTCATCGATTTTTCCCTTTTACCCAATTGAATTTAAATAAAATGATTTTTATAATGACTCCGACAGGATTCTCTGAATTTTACATTTTTAAAACTTTTATTAATTTTTCCTCCAGAACCAATTGAAACTAAATAGAATAATTTTTGAAATTCAATCCAATAAAAACTTCTTCACCTAATACGCGAAATCTGCGCGCGCAGTATCCACTGATTTTTATTAAACTTATCCACTTACGTTCTCTGTTTTGTTTCCTTCTTCTTTTTCCAAATTTTTCTCGTTTCTCTCCGTCTTTCTTTTACTCAAAATCCCCACAATTCTTCAATCAAATTTTGGTTCATTTCTTTTTTCTTTTTCTCACTCAAAAATCCCCAAAATTCTTCAATCAAATTTATTCTATTTCTTTTTTTTTTCACACTAAAAATCCGTTTCATTTCATTCTATTTCTCACACTCAAAGATTCTCACAAGAGTCTAAATCCTTTTTTTTTCCACTTCTAACTTAATTCTTCCGATGCCGCACCCTAATTAATTCGGGAAGGAAGTGCATCGCTCCTCGCGAGTGCGTTGCCCCTTCCTTACCTAATTCCTTTTTTTCAATAGTGGGGTCAATCATGTGACAAAAATCACATATGATTTGCACTCCACTTATTGAAGAGTGGGAGAATACTCGCGATTTCTTTCTGTTGCCAAGGCATTGCAATTCAATGCCTCTGACAATCAGAAAGACTTATTTTAATAAAATAATCTAAAAATCGATATTGGACGACCCGTGTTATTTACACCGGCCGTCTTCTATCTTTTCGAACAATGGTGAATCATCTTCACCATTGTTTTTATTAACTTTTTCATTCGAAACGAAAGGTGTCTTTCGCTTCGAATAATTCCCCAAAAACAATTAAAAATTAAAAAAAAACGTCTCAGTTTCTGGACGTTACACATTAGAGTCCCATGAGTCCCAGTGAGTCAGTGAGCCACTGAGCCAGTGAGTCAGTGAGATATTATTTGAAAATGCCGAGGGATGGTCGGCGGCGAGAACTCGGAGGGGCTACCCCTCGAGTCATTGAGTCAGTGAGTCAGTGAGCCACTGAGCCAGTGAGTCAGTGAGATATTTTTTTTTTTTTTTATAGACAAAGCCATTAAACAATTAAATTTATTAATAAATTAATTTTTATTAATAAATTTTATTTAGAAAATCAAATTTCGGAAAAAATATGTAATGCGCAAGCAGGATTTGAACCCACGACCCTCTGATTACATGTCAGGTGCTCTACCGCTGAGCTATTGCGAGTTACTATATTTACCATCGAATTTTTGATTCTCACATCTTTTTCTCCACCTCCCATCCACGAGGCAATGTCGCCATTAATTTTTTTTTTTTTTTGTAGACAAGATCTTATTCCATATCTTGTAACTAGCCTCAGGGTATTTGAAAATATCCGCTGTATTATTTTCTGATGAAAACTGATTGTCTTCTTTGTTGACTTTTCCTACAAGGCAATAATCCAAATCTTCATATCAGAATTTTTCCTTACGTTGACCCGGAATTTTGATAGCATTTTTTCACTGTAGTACAAAAGTCTATGTTCCTTCCTTAGAAAGTATCTTTTGCACTTGAAAGATGCCTTTAATCTCGTTGAAGGGCAGCAATAGCTGCTAGCATTACTCAGAATCTCGAGATAACTTGGGTTATTGAATTGATCCCAATTATTCACCGATGATCCTAGAATATTCCTCTCTTTTACATGAAATTCTCGAGCAGTGTGAGTTGGTGGAGACAGTAGAAGACTCCCTTCCGAGTAGTCGAAGGTAGTTATTCTAATAGCAATGGTGAGATACCTTTGCTTCAATTCTTCAATAATTATTCTAGCCGTCCTTTGAGTCAAACGAATCTCACTCCCAACGAGATATCCTTTGTTATGCCCCATGAGCATTATTCAAAATTATTTAATTATTTCATAATTACCGTAAAGAAGTTGAACACATTAATGCGTTCAACTTACTTCACATATTATTTGACTCAGCATCTTATTGCTACATGTATAATCATGTTGCAATGTGACACTGATAATTGACTATAAGAATCGAACTCAATGATGTTCGACAGGTCAGTTCTCAACCAGACACGACAGTGTGTCATTGTACCAGTCACCTCGGAGACTGGTACCTGCTATCTTTATATTTTATTGTACATAATGGATATTAATTAATCATTTAAATTAAATAAATATTTATTCTTTTCTAATAAACCACCGAGTTGAAGTATCTACTCATTGTAGAGGGTATCTCTACAGATAAACCCAAAGAACCTACTCTTGGACCAATTCCAGTCCTAACATTTGGTGGCAGCGGATTTCTTGGAAGGCAAGGACTGATCAACCATTGCCGACGACTACAGTGAGTACGAGAATAACTTGGTGAATTTTCGAAAAATCGCTTTCATCATGAGAGCAACTATCTTCGGATAGACTATCGCTAGATAGACCAAGAGAGGAGGACTCAAACCACCTCACTTTCAAGGAGGAAACAAGTCTATCGTCGGATAGAAAGTCGTAGGGGTTATTGGCAGAGAAAGCTCAGCTAAGATTATTGGTTGAAAGTAACTAGCATTGAATGACATAACATTTGTCATTCTTAACCTTTCACGTCATACTTGTTATCAAACAAGAAAACATTCAAATCGTACCAAGCGACTTTTTGAATGACCAAATCTATTCGGAAGAATAGTGCAGGATTTTAAGCTGTTAACACAGTTAAAATCGAGTCTCCGGAAGGGGGAGGAGAATCATAGATGATTTCCATTAGAACCTGAAGGAGTTACGTCTCAAACGGCGACAGAGTACATTTAGGCCCATGTCGTTGACAAGTATGTCAGTTTTCGAAGTTTTTAGCCAGCGTGTCAATAGTAAATGGACGTATGGTTGGAGTGCAAACGTCACGGACCAGTATGTCAAGTTTTTGAAAAAAAGGATCCAGTCACAGATGGACACTTGGTAGACGTACCAGTGTCTAGGGAATCACTAATCAAGAAGAGATAAAATAGAGATGCCCACAGTTTTGAGCATAGTACGAAAGGTACAAGCTTTTTAGGGCCGGCCGGCAAAAGAGGAAACTATTCTCAACAATTCGGGAGAGATACAAGTCTACTGGGAGCGCTCATAACGATAGTAATAGACATTCTCAGGAAGGCAAAATCTATTAGGAGACAATCATCAGGAACAGGTTGTTGCAAGTGCGGTCAACTGGGCCATGCTGTAAAAGATTGTCAGTATGGTAGAGAGAACATCATTCTCGCAAAGTCTGAGTACGGGAGTACAAAAGTGACAGGAATCGGGGTTGAAGCTTTAATGGAACAACATCTTTAATTTAGTAGCCTCCACCGGAGGACAGATGAGCGTGTTAGCTCAATTGCAGCTCGTGCTGAACAGAGAGCTATGAGTATAGCCAAGATTTGCTTTTGAATTAGGGTTAGAACAGCCAATTCAATGTTCCGAGCATCAATTACGAGCACAGAACTTCGAGCAAGTCGTAGTGCATAACTCAGCAGTAACGAGAAAGCATGAAATAGGTCAGGGATTGACACAGAAAAAAAAGCAAAGAGGAAGGAAATATAGGTGAGAATGTGGTTACAACATTCAAAACCTGGAACCTTCCTGAAAGAAAAGAGACAATGTTACAAGACGTCGCAGGAATGAAATTAGACATACAATGACGTCAGACCAGGTTCAAAAATTGTTTCACTTGAACAAAAGAAGAATGCACTACTGCAGAGTGTGGATTCTTACCAAGAGACCAGTGTAATCAAGAGGTTAATTGACCAAATAACAAGTTTGACGAAACAATTTCTGAAAAAGTCCAAACATTGCTTATTGAGTAATCATAATAATCGTCAGTGCCGCAAGTCAAATATATAAGTTGGAATTTCGATGTCATCACATATTGCGACAGCTGAAAACAATGAATGTAGTACAGCGAGAAAAGTAAACAATTTCACTGACGGACCAAAAGATGAGTCAGCTTAAGAATTACAAAAATTCAGCCAGCAGTCAAGAAAAATTCATCGCATCATGGCATACGGAATCAAGTGGGATCCTAAAGTGTGTACACAAACACAACGAATGATAAAATCAGCCAGTGTTGTTGACATAGAGAGAAAAAAAAAGTCATCTTGAGTTCCCAACAACTCAGGAAACAAACAATGTTTTCAGTAGATCTGTTGCTATGATTTCATCGATCAAGATTGAGAAATTACATAATGGAGTTCCAATAATGGATGACGCCGATGTAGTTCTAGGAATTGCTGAAAAAAAAGTCTTGACATTGGGAAAAGTTATCATAAATTTGGAAGAAGGTTTGGGACATCCAATGAATTTCTATGATCAGGAGGGATTCTCGAAGGGAACTCCCTTCAATGAGAAGATTCTAACGTAAAAAACAAGCCAGAAAAAGTTCAACAAATAAATGGGCAAGCTTCAGTTTCCGTAAAATATGAGAACGTAGAAGATGCATGACTGGATAACAAGTTAATTTAGAGCTGGAAGAAGATTAAATTATGTAGAGGGAAATTAGCCAGAGAAGATCGAGATAATTCACAAGGAATGTCTGGACAATTCAATAACTGACAAACCAGTTATCTGTACACAGGAAGATTTAAACCAGAATTCTGAAATTCCGAGAAATGATTTTTGAGATTACTGAAGGATCTTACGAGGCTGAATTACCACTGAAATGCTGACTAAGATCCCAAGGAAGAATAATTTATGCAGGCAGGCTGAATGCACGTATAATGGAAAAGAACCAGATAAGCTGTTTTCATTTGCGGAAGGCTAACGTCATAACATCGATCAACAATGAATATCCAAGACCTTCAATAACAAGAAAAGATTACCCCAGCATCAACGAAAGACTAATTCATAGATTTTAAAACATGTCAACTGCTTGTGGACTTAGATTTCGCTAAATTTCAAACAACACAATGACATTAGTATTTGGATCCAGTTTGAGAGGATAAATCGATGAGGAATGAGCTGAAATTATTGAGATAGCAGTTCAATAACCCGTATTTGTTTTCAATTGATATGGATTACAACATCGTCGAGTCCACGGAGTAGGAGTTATGACATTAATATGGAACGGAATTTTCTAAAAGAGTTCAACGAGAAACACAAGAAATTGCGTTTATCCAGTTGATTCACCTGAAAAGAAAAATCTGAATCATTCATCGAATCAAATGACACTGATCTTATACGGATGCTGCGAGAAAACGTACGATATTCCAGGCCACAATTATTGAGAAAATTATTGACTGTACCAAACATTTGGTATCAGAAAATTGAAAAATATCTCCAATAGACATCTCACATGAAAAGTATCATCGGAACATTCATTCTCTTAAGGGATACACAACTACGATTGAAATTATGGATGATCGAATCAGTACAACATAAAAATAAGTTGGTATTTAAGGAATGAATAATACTGCAAATTCAGGCGATTACATAATACGAATTCAGAATAAAGCAGGAGAAGAACGATGTCAAAATTTATTGAGTCAGCATTCAATTCAAGGTGAAGTCATTACATTAGTTGACATTCAGATAGTGACCAGCCTCAAGGAATACCGAGAAACAACAGTCATACGAACAAAATGAAGCATTCTCGAGTAAAAAAAAATGAGAAAAGGATTCATATGACATCGAATATAGAGGAAGTATCTAGGATGTCGGTAACAAGATGTGTATGTGTCATCGAGAAAAGACCATTTCATAGATTTCAGCAAGGCCTTATAACAGGTCAACTACTCATGGACGCTGATTTCGCTGAATTTCAAGAATCAGTCAATGAGAAACAAGACGAAATTCAGTGGCTGAAAAATGTCTATTTTGTCAAAACACAAAATCTACTAGATTTAAAATTATGAATTTGAATTTGGATGGAAGTACAATAACAAATGAGCCGTGTTTTCTTCCATTGAGAGTGAGAAGTTAATGAACTACAGCATCATTGAGCTCCTTGAAACGAAATCATTAGATGAAATTAATGAAATCTCATTTAAAAATTGGATAAGAAACATGAGAAATTGATTTTTAATTCATCTGAAGAGTTTGAAGGCTTTTCAATAGAGGAAGACTTCTGAGGGGATAATTTGAGGAGAAATAATTGGAGACAGAAAGAAACTACAGAGGGAATAATCGAGTAAACTGTTGCTCATACCAATTATTTGATAAACATTTTCAAAGGCAGGATCGAAAAATGCATGCTCCTGCAGGACGCAGAAAAGCGATTAACATCACTCGTACACACTGAAAGCATCTTTGGTAGTGAGTTTGATAGGATAACCAAAGTCCTGATCTGAAGATGTTTCACGGAATATTTATAACAGTGAGTATGGATATAAATGCAATACATGGATATAAGATGGAGAAGAATGCATTACGTGTTTTCAGTCCATTCCATTCGGCTGAAATGTAATTGAGATGAAGTTCGAATCAACAACAGCTGCTGAGGAATATCTAGAGCCAGGAAATTCTACGATGATCGGAGTGGATAATTGAGAAATAACAGAGCCCTTTGAAGCCCTTGAAATTGATGATACACTCGTTACAACTGTCGAATAAAATTTCAGTGAAGAAATTAGGTGAAGCGGAGATTAAATTACGGCAGCGGACGACCATCGGGCGATGCACTGAGTCAAAAATGCTGACGCGTGCATTCTTTAACGTTCGTACGGACGGAGTATTAACGATTAAAATGATATTCAATAAAATTCCAGAAGAATATTCGACGAAAATGAAACTCTTACACTTTTATGGATTCCTAATCCATAAAAACAATTTGAGACACAAGGATTCGCTGAAATATCCTTATTTTAAGGATAAAGATAATTTTGGGAATTGTGAGGAGGATCTATTAGATACCTTGAAGGGTAGTCGAGTACTTGATTTATTTTCTACAATAAAAATAGATTTAACAGTATAGTTATATATAACAAGAATAAATACTAAGATCAATGAACTATTCATCAACTTGGAAGGTAGAAATGGTCCAGATAAAGCTCTCACACAAGGAACATGTTTGATGCAGAGATCATTGACTAGGCGGGTAGAAAATGTCGAAAACGGACTGATTGACGAGAGCACCCAAACGACCATATCCGAGATAAATTCTCCACTCTCCTTCCTCCAACAGAATATATCCAGGCACGCCATGATAATAGCCATCACACAAGATGCAGTAAGAAGGAATGAATCCTTTTTTGAGGAATCGCCGTACACTTAGCACATGGCAAGGAACAGCCACTTTCTGACTCGACAGGAGTCGACAAGAGCGAGTGATTTTGGCAGGTTTTCATTCGCTTTCTTGGCACCAATCACTAATAGCACAAAAAGAACCTTGCGGCTGTCGAGTGAAGCCTTATAACAAGTGAGATGATTACTATTGAAGAGGCGAAATGAGAAAGGACCATTTTGATTCTGCTTTGAAAAACTCACCAGTTCGTTTGCTCTAACGCATTGGAAATTTTGACAGTAGAAGCGTATATAGCCTGGACAACAACGAATTAACATCCGAAGATGACGTTGTACTGAACGGTGTTCGAGTGATCCTGACAGCGCTTATTCTTTAACTGGAGGCCAGATAATTTGGGGATACTCTTTGCAGATGTGGAGATTACTAGCACATACTGAAGACTTATCTAAAATATAACTTATCTTAATTCACTACGGATGATTAGAGCACTTGTTTACATGAAAATACGGAAATCAAATTTGCCAGAAGTTTTCATTCATTTCAATGCGCTGTCAATAAAAGCTACATACATTGAAATTCAAATGGTAGCGAGTTCCATCGAAATCACACCAATTTATATTTGGAACCTTAATTAATAATGCATCTAAAAATAGTAAAGGTCCAAAGTCAAATTCAATGTTAGGAAACATTCTTTTCAAAAGGGGGAAGAAAAGGAATGAAGCTAAGTGCAGAGTTACTTATATCCAGGAATTCTCAGTACAGACATCAAACTGATCATCTCCACGGGAGCTGTATCTGAACAAGTCAAGAAATGTAAAAAATGATCACCTACAGTTCATTCATTTTTTGACATGAAGACTTTGCATGTATGACGAATTCGGCGACGCAGAAGTTCATTAATCAGCTAATTCAGCAGGATGATCATGTTAACGACACCAAGGCCAAGTGCATGATAGCACTTGCACAACAGCTGGAGCAAATTGATGAGCTCAAGAGTACACCAATAAACTCGAATGTATTTCTTTCTATCATCTGAATCTACAGAAACATGTATCAACAGAAACGTCCTACAGGAAGATGCAATTGAAGATAGAAAAAATACCGACGTAGAATTTCAATCAAAGAATCAGTAGTATCAGTCAAGAGAAGTAGAGACTCCAAGTCTCCACCATAGAGATTCTAAATAGAAATTTGATCGCAATTACCACATAAAAAAAAGAGAGAATATATATATATTTACAAGTAATTCGTACAAGTAAGGGAAAAAAATCTATGAAATACACTAATGAGAATTTTTGTTTGAGAAAATATTTTAAAACGTAAAATTTGTAAAGAAAAATTGTGAAATTCTAGTTATATGAGGCATATTTTTGTCTATAATGAGAGGAAATTATCAGGGATGATAATTTTCTTCCCTGGGGGGGAGGAATGTTATGCCCCATAAGCATTACTCAAAATCATTTAATTATTTTATAATTACAGTAAAGAAGTTGAACACGTTGAATAATCATGTTGCAATGTGACACTGATAATTGACTATAAGAATCGAACTCACTGATGTTCGACAGGTCAGTTCTCAACCAGACACGACAGTGTGTCATCATACCAGTCACCTCGGAGACTGGTACCTGTTATCTTTATATTTTATTATACATAATGGATATTAATTAATCATTTAAATTGAATAAATATTTATTCTTTTCTAATAAGCCACCGAGTTAAAGTATCTACTCATTGTAGAGGGTATCTCTACAGATAAACCCAAAGGACCTACTCTTGGACCAATTCCAGTCCTAACACCTTCAATTGACCTCTTTCCGGCTTTCTGGTGCATACGTACACTTTTTCCAGCTTCTGTATGATGACTGTCAACCATTGTAACATTGTATGCATATTCCATACTTTGTAGTTTCTGCCTTTTAGTTAGTATGGAACTCCCCAACTGATACTGAACTGAATCCATAAAAAACTCGAGTAGAAGAATTCGTTCCGAATTAAGGAATGTTTCAATTTTACTTCTTCTAATATCCTTCCCGAATGAAGACCAATGTCTTTCCATCTGGAGGCCCATTATGGATGGACCTGCGAAGAGAAATTTACAGTCTCTCTTATCCAACAATCCAGGAAATTAAAGTGTGACAGCACACAGAAATCCGGTTAAAAGGTTGGGGCGCTTCGTGCTGCCACCTGGATGTGGTCTGGGCCCGGTATAGTGAGCGCAACTACCGAACTGCCCCCTTTACACACGAAAGGGCGTTAATTTGAAAGAAGAGAGGCAAAGCCTCATTAGGATAAGTTAATTAGTTTTATAAAATGTAATTAACTGCTAAAACCCGAGTATATTCGTACTCAAAACCTAATTACGATTAGAAAATGATAACTGAGAACATTTGATGTCCATTATTCCAGAATCATCGTAATTAAATGGAAAATGATAAAATTGATTATTAAGCGTTGATGAGGGATGAATCATGAGTCAAAAGAGATAAAATAAACTAGATTTAGGATTTTAGTTTTAGGATTTAGAAAAAACGTGGAAATGCATTATCGCTTCTTTTTTATATACCAAAGTGATCCCAGAACTGAAAGGATTATGAAAATGTATAATTAGTATATAAAATAATTATAACTCTAAAATTAAGAAAGAGCAATAGACCGACAGGGTATAAAAGGAGCGCGCGGCTGCAGGAGAGGCAGTCTAATATGAATTCTTCAAGAGCATGGAACTCTCCCGCGTTAACTTAGAACTACTCGGTATAGTAGCGTGTGTCGGTAATGTAGGGTAAACCTAGTGTTAGTGATATTAGATAATTTTGAAGCAGTGTTTAGTGTATAACTTTAAATGTGCTTAAGGAATAGAAATTTAGTATTTTGCTTCCGAATGGAAGCTTTGCAATCGTAATTTTTTTCGATTTTGAGATTTCATCATAATATGACTGCAAATGACCCAAAACATCGAGATCCGTCGTTTTTAAAAAATGTCTGTGTGTGTGTGTGTGTGTGTGTGTGTGTGTGTGTGTGTGATGACGTATTTTCCGCTTTACTTTGAAGTGGGGTTAGCTAGCAATCTGAAAATTTCACCGTAAGTTTGCCATGCGTGCCCCAAGCTCTTACAAAAATTTCAGCTAAATCGGCCGGATAGTTTTTGAGAAAAATGAAAATGTTGAAATATCGTTTTTTCGACTTTTCTCGATAAAAAATGGAATCACAGCGTCCAGTCTCCGCGAGGAGATGTGCGTCCAAGAGCCGCATCTTCAGCCCCCGGGGTGGTGGGAGCTCAGATTTTTATTTTAGCCAGTAGAAAACTTTTGATAAATTTTTTGTGAAAATCTTGATTCCACGATAACTTAATAAATAATTGAGCTAGAGACCTCAAAATTTGTGAGGTTATACATCTGATGAGCACAAAGGTTGGTATTGAAACTGGGCGGAATCGGTCCAGTAGTTTTTTAGATATTAGCATAGAAACATCAGAAAAAGCAAGGTATATCTTCAAAACTATTCAATTGATTATATTTGGAACGAACTTAACCCTCTGAGGCCTATTTTAGTTTTCGCATTCCACGCACAGATCAGTGATGCCATTTTTTTTTTTTTTTTTGGGAGGAATGGAATATGACTCAAGATGTTCCAAAAAGTAGAAATATGACAATAAAAAAGAATTTCGTTACTCATAGCAAACGAGGGGATTCTCATCATCTTCAGAACATTCAAAGAGATATCATATTTAACAAAAAGAACATGAATTGACGTGATTAATATGAATAAGATCAGTGATGGTAGATTTGAAATTAAAAAATTCCTTCGGAAGCTTTCTGCCAATTGCATTGGCAGAATATTAGATGTAAGATTCACAAATTACGCACAAGTAATGGGGCTCCTGCTTGTTTGTGTGTATTTATTGTTTTTGTGTTTTTATTAATTAAAAAAAATACCTGGCGACCGGACCTGCGTAAAATCGATCTGACTGGTTTGATTGAATTGAGGATAATTCATCAAGCCGAGCCAGATAACGAGAAAGATATTAAATAATTATTTAATTAATTTCTCGTACGATTACATAATTGGCGGCCGTGACAGGACATACGGTCAGCATTTTTAATTCAGTTTCGAAAATGAATCAACAGAGAATTCCACCGTCCATGCAGGGGAATGGAATTCCCGATAATGTACCACCTGGACAAGGAAATGGAGTTCCTAACAATCCACCACCTGGACTAAGAAATGGAGTCCCTAACAATGCATCACCTGGACAAAGAAATGGACATCCAGGTAATCCACATAGGGTAGGGCCAAGGAATGACCTACCTCCTCAACAAGCGAGACCTTCCCCAGGGAATCCGCCTATTCCGGGTGGGGCAGCAGATGATGTGGTGAACCAAAATGGCGTACCACAGGGACCTGAACGTCAGAATAATCAGGAAATTGGTGATGGTTTGGGCCAAGAGATTAGAGACCTTCGGGGAATGATGCATGAGATGATCAACACTTTCAGACAAGTGATGGTAGCTGGTCCAAGGGGAGACTATCAGGATAACCGATGGTACCAGAATAATCCACCAAATTGGTTTGTAGGATATCAGATGAATGCTGGACACCCAGCAGGATATCCCCAACAGCAGCAGCAAGGAGGTTCAAGGGGAGAACCCCAACCACAACGGCAGCAATATGGAGGTTTAAGGGGAGAGCCCCTATCACAACAACAGCGTTTTGAAAACCCGCCAATGTTCCAGAATCACCAACAGTTGGTTGAACCTTGGCCTGGACATCAGCCGAGGGGACCGGGATCCTGGAACAATGATGCCAGACAAAGCAGGCAGATGCGTAAAGTGTTCAAGGATTTACCAAAACTGGCCAAGCCATTTTTCATGGCAAACTACGAGAAGGAAATCCACGAAAATTCGTAACAACATTCGATGAGGTTGCTCGTTTTGAGGAATATGATCCATTGGAAGCGCAGTTAGCTTTCCTATCCTGTTTAAAAGGAGATGCAGCTAGATGGGGAAGTCTATCCAACTGGGATGTTTGGCAAGTATGGTAGATCACCAAGAATTCTGGTAGAAATTGCGAAAAACCAGTATGAAGCTCTGGTCGACACTGGTGCAGAGGTGTCAGCCATTTCACCAGGAGCATCGGAGGAGATGAAGGACACTGGAATTTTTTTTAAGCAGATACCATTCCCTGCCACCAAGCTGACAGGAGCATTTGGGGGTAAAAGCATCCCCGTTAGAAGCCAGGTGTTGCTGGAGTTTAAGGTGGAAGAGGCAGTGCTACAATGCCAGTGTCTGGTTATTAGTGGGTTATCCACCTCATTGATTCTGGGTTTTGATTTTTGCCAGAAGTATCAGTGTATCATCAACTGCCATGAAGGAATAGAGGTAATGGAAAATCCCGACGTGAGAGCAGAACTGTTACAGCTGGAGCATCACGTTATTCGTGTAATGACGGAACTAGATATCCAATTTTTCGTGATTAAAGACAAAGAAGCTGCCACGGAGAAGCTAATTAAGAAGTACCCAAGACTTTTCAGTGACGAACTGGGCCTTATAAGAAACTAAACACACATTATTGAGATGCGTGATGACAAACCTTACAAAGCACCGATGTACCGAATTCCGGAAGTAATACTACCGGATGTCAAAGAAATCATCACTGGTTTGGAAGAACAAGGTGTTATTTCCAAAGCACCAACTGAATTCATCAACCCACTAGGTGCGGTCAGAAAACAAAATGGAAAATTACGAGTCTGTATAGATGCTCGGAATTTAAATGCCAGAATGAAGGAGGACCATGCACAACCCCCAACAATCAATGAGGTTTTGAGTAGACTGGATCAGAGGACAATTTATTCAGCTTTGGATTTAACTAACGCATTCCATCAAGTCGAGTTGGAGAGAGAGAGCCGAAAATATACGGGTTTCCGTTTCTTGACGCAAACATATGTGTATAAACGTCTGCCATTCGGTTTGAAAACCTCAGGAGCATCGTTCACACGGGCTCTGGACCACGTGCTGAAAGGCCAAGTTGACGATTGTACCATGATTTACCTGGATGCTGCAATCTACATCCTGGTATTATCTGAAAATGATCAGAAACACGAAAAAGATCTGGACCGTGTATTGGCGTTATTGGATTCCGGTGGAGTTACTTTGGGAAAGGAGAAATGTCTTTTTCGCTGAGGAAGTGAAATTTTTAGGACACCGTTTCGGGAATGGTCAAGCCCTCATGGTGACCGAAACGATTGAGAATATCTGCCAATTCCCGATCCCAAAGAAAAAGAAGGATGTCCAAGCTTTTTCAGGTTTGGTTAACTGGGACCGAAGGTTCATAGAAATGTTATCTGGGTACACGAGGTCGCTTGCAAAATTGTTGGGAAAAGGTGTTAAAATGAAGTGGGAAGAGGAGCATCAAAAGGCGTTTGAAGAGGTTAAGGAAGCATTTAGAAACGTCAAAGCACTCACGTTGATCAGAAGAGATCGACAGTTTGGCATACAAACGGACGCATCGAAGGTTGGGATTGATGCAAGGCTGTACCAATACGATGAGTTTGGTGAATATACCATTGCCTACGCAAGCAGGTCCCTTAAAGATGCAGAAACAAAGTACACCACCACCAAACAAGAATGTTTAGCAGTTGTGTGGGCACTTAAAAAATGGTGTGTCCATGTTTGGGGCCGAAAAATTATTGTGAAAACTGATCACAAAGCTTTAACTTTTGTTCAGTCGTGTGTTTCTGTCAGTGACGGAATAACCCGCTGGTTATTATTGATCGCGGAGTTTAACATTGAATGGAAACACATACCAGGTGCAGAGAATTCAGCAGCTGATACACTATCCAGACATCCCATACGCTACCATGAAGATTTCAAGGACGTCACGATACGACTCTTGGTGAAGCTGGATGAGAGTTTGTCATGGGATGGATGGAAGGAAAAAATCATAGAAGCCCAGAAACAGGATGGAACCCTCAAGGAGACCCCTGATAGGTTCTATTCTTGCTCTGACATGTTTTGGGTGTTCACCAAGAGAGGATGGAGAATACACATTCCTCAAGAAATTGCAGAAGATTTAATTGAGCACACCTACAAATTCTTGGCCCATTTTGGGACTGATAAGGTCATGAATTGGATGAATGAGTTTTTCCTGATTAAAAACATTAATAAATTAACCCGAGACATTGTGGCCTCATGTGACGTTTGTCAGAAGACAAAGATATATAACAAGTCCGTACAAGGTGAATCTTTCTACAAGCTACCAGAAGGACCCGGGGAAGAAGTTTCCATCGATATTTTTGGGGTGTTGCCCAGAGGAAGACTCGGAGTGAAGTATATACTGGTAATTATGGATAAATTTTCTAAATTTACGAAGTTATACGCAATCAGAGATCAAGCAGCTGAAACAGTTTCACGGGTGCTCGAGGAGAAGTATTGCAAGGACTACGGGATCCCGAAAAGAATTCTCACGGATCAAGGGACCCAATTTACTGGTGATGTTTGGAAAACAACAGCCGATGAATTGGGAATTGAACCCCCACTCCAGTTCTCTTACCCCACACTGGAAAGAGAACTGGAGTGGGGGTTACATTGAGAGGTGAAGGCAGGAAGCGTGCCATAACGCTTTCAGATGTGATAGAGTCAACACGTGTTGTTAGAAAAGACATAAAGATAAATCCAGAGGCAAACGAGATGATAAAACGTATAATCACTGAAGAGGCGGAGTTTATTGAGATTGGCAAAAGATATTTGCAATTGGTGATTCAATACAAAAGAACAATGAACGAATTTGTTCAACCAGCCGAAGAACGCCAGGGTTTTGCAGCAATATTCATACCACATAACCTGAACGCTGAAGTAAATGAGGAAATTGCCGCACCAGAGGATCAACATGACGAGCCAGGTAACCTAGAAAATGATTTTGCGTTAAACGAATAAGCAATACAAGCTGAAAATCAAGAGTTGGGATTGAATTACATGCGAGGTGACTGGCATGGCTTAAGTGCAAGAAGCCTGGACATAATTAATCAAGCGTACGTTGATGCAAATTTGGGAGACAATGATTTGGTGGACATGTTGGGCGATTTACTTGACCCTGAAACCACGGCAGAGCAGGAACAGGGTACAGCAACAGCTCATGAGGAGGCCAAGCCACTGCAAGAGCAGCAAGTGGCCGAGCAAGCAGTAAATTTGGCCATGGATGAACAGGTCGCGGGTCCATCGGGAAATCAAAGTTTCGAGAATACTGAGGGAGAAACCAACAATAAAAGAAAGCGAGATAATGATGATGAATCAGAGATCTTCAGTGTTGGATCCAACTATAATGAAGCATGTATCACCAAGTGGCTCAAGCACGTGAACGAATGCAATCACCAGGAAATTCCAATAAACGATCCCGAAGATTTGATGGCACAAATGGAACCAGGACGCTGCCACATGACGATTTACCCATATGGTACTAGGTACATGGGTAACAACGCTGGAAAGTATGTAGAAGTGGACAGTGATGATGAGACCGACGAAGAAGAGAAACTGGAATGGAGAGGTCGATATGGAAAGAAGGAGCCAAAAAAAGAGGATGAGGAAGATAAGAAGACTCAGTAGAAAGGCGAAGAGACGAGGCCTGATGAAACAAATATTTTGGGTTTTAGAAAAAAAAAAAATTTCGTTTTTTTTTTAATCTTTTATTTTATTTCTTATTTTCCTTTGAAGTTTAGTTAGAAAAAAAGGGGTAAGAAAGGGATGTTTTTTGGCTTTTGTGAAGAATAATTTTATCAAGATTTATCATAAAATTATGGAAATTAAGGGTAATCGTTTGATGGTTTATATATAATATAAATAAAAAAAACAAACAAAACAACACATGGGAAAAATCCTCATGAGCGACAGAAATTTCAACTTGGATAAGAATTACCAATAATGAAAAATAGAACGAGAAGACAATTACACCATAATTATTAATGAATGAGGGGAAGTATTTTGTATCACTCATGTTTCCATTCAGGTTAAGTATCATTTGAAAAGAGTGAAGAGGAAAATAAATATTTTTCTAATGACATATCCAACTCCTTTGCTAGGTTGCAATGACATTTATAGTAAATATAAAAATTAATAATAAATAAGAAGGTGAACGAAAAGTAGAGAAGACAAAAGGGAAAAATGCACTATCCCAGGATGTAAGAATTAAGAATTATTAATAAAGTTTTGTACTCATACTAATTCGTTTAGATTAATTACATACATTGAAATCCGCTGATTAATTTGCTGAAAGCCGGTTGAAAGGTTAGGGCGTTTCGTGCTGCAACCTGGATGTGGTGTGGGCCCGGTATAGCGAGCGCAACTACCAAACTGCCCCCTTTACACACGAAAGGGCGTTAATTTGAAAAAAGAGAGGCAAAGCCTCATTAGGATAAGTTAATTAGTTTTATAAAATGTAATGAACAGCTAAAACCCGAGTATACACGTACTCAAAACCTAATTACGATTAGAAAATGATAACTAAGAACATTTGATGTCCATTATTCCAGAATCATCGTAATTGAATGGAATTAATGGAATTAATTTCTCCTACGATTACACCAGTAATGAGAATGATTTCGATGAGTCTCCGATGAACTACTCATTCTTTCTCATTTTCCGAATATCTATCTCATTACTAACTGTTCTTTGCAACTCCTCGTATTAACGAGTGATTACACTCCTATCCTCTCAAGGAATAGACAAAACAGAAGTTCTTTCAATAGGAATTCCTCCCGATAATTCTTCATATTTACTTTTCTTCCCATTTGAAGTTGGTCTCTTTTGACGTTTCGAAGTGTTGACCTTCGTGATACCTCAATACTTGTCTGGGTTATATGAGACGCAATGTTTCCTCTGCATGTAATGGTAATTTGCATTTTCGTTTGCTGCGTCAGGCTTTTTGTGACTCGTGCAAAACTCTTCATTGAACTCATTCAATGTTTTATCTATTGCTTCTTCTTGTCCGGGATGTTTCCACGCGTCAATAGGTTCGCGTTTATTCCTAGGACAACTTTTATTGCTCACCTCATTGGATTTCCGATGTGACTTCTGAAGATCTGACGCTTTTGCTCGTAAAGCGCTTCCCACAGGAAAGGTTGGATCTATCCTGTATTACTGAAGAGAGTTACTCCCTCCCCTCTGGTACAGGATTCTTATTTTTTTGTTGAGCAAAATTTCTTGATTCTCCTGGAGAGACTTCTTCCTGCATATCCTCCACTGAATCTTGTAAACGATCGAGAGAATACAGAAGTCGTTCCCAACTTATCGCATTCCGACAGGATTCCGCTAGTGTCTTGTAATGGTGACACGAAGTCATCTCCCTGGACATAATCTCCCCGACGTTATCTCCCCGACGAAATCCCCCCCTCACCCCCCCCCCCCCCCGACACAATCTCCCCATGACAAAATTACCCCGTGACGAAATCCCCCCCCCCCGTTTTTAATACCCGTCTGAAAGCGGTTGTAACTAATTATGATAGTTATAAAAAATTTTCTCATATGCGATGGGTGATTTTGTCGGGAGGAGATTGTGTCGAGAGTAATTTTGTCGGGGAGATAACGCCGGGGAGATTATGTCCAGAGAGATTTCGTGGTGGAGCCCTTGTAATTCTGCTGTTCGATGAAAGTCCTTGATTGTTTCTTCAATCCTCTCTCAGAACTTTCCTTCACTTGTTTCATGAGTATGTCTATTAGCTGAGACCTTATTTCCATAACTCTCATAGCGAAATTGGCTACAAATTCATCTGATCGTTGCTCAAGATTGTATAATTCTTGCAGCTGTCTTTCTAATAATGTCATTGACAGTTTACTCTTGTCTTCAACCGTAAGTGTGTCAGAAGCTGCACTGTCAAATGCTGATGTAGTACATTTCTCAATGCTCACTGTTTTCAAAGTGGAATTACTAACATCGTTAATCTTCGGTACCGGGGGAATCGTACCTTCTGAAGATTCAAAAAAATAACTCGTCATGTCTGATGTCGTGCCCGTCACAGGCCTTACGTCTGTATTCGGCAGTTCATCTGATGACGTGTTTATACCTAGTACGTCTACCAATGCTGCTGTTCCAACCACTTGCTCTGGTGCTGCTGGCACTCTGGCCATTTCTTCTCTGTTTACTAACATTCCTGCTAGTGTCTTTGGGCCCATCTCTACATATTTTATCTCTCTACGAGAGGCGCATGTTACTGGAACTTGGCTGAAAATCTTCCCACCGTCCAGAGTTCCACAGGGTCGCTCTATACCTACAGCATCTCCCAGTACTTGAGGGTCCGCAGGCTGGAGAGGAAATCTACCGGTATGATTTCCAATCTGGTGCCAAAAATTCCTGGCTATAACAAACTCTTCTTGAATCGGTCCAAACAAAGCCATTATTATTTTTTTTTGCAACTTATGTAATGAAGCGTTACAAAAATATGCTCAATAATTCAATAACTTGATATTAGCTATCTCAATTCTCCTCCCCCCGAAAGAGAATTGAATCTGACTGTAGAATACGAAGTCAGAACACGTAATACTTAATTGTGTATTCTTAGAGATTCAGAACGTTGCTGGGTACAATTTGAATCCTCTTCTACTGGTCTATCATAAGATAGTCTTCTCGCTCTCCTGATAACTGTCAAAGAATAATAGCGAGCCTCTAATTGCTTTGATGTTAACTTGTGAATCCTGAACGTCACTCAATGCGTCTTGGATTCTTCTGTTGATATTTCCAAAGAAATCCTATCCTGAGACAGTTTTTCAACAGATATCTCGTGCTTGGATGCCCCGAATTATTCTTATATTCCACTGTAGTCGCCGATGAAGGTTGATCAGGCCCTGCCGTTGAAAACTCCACTGCCACCAAAATGTGAGACCCGTTTAGTTATAGGAAAATTGAGTAGGTTCGATCTATAGAGATCTCCCTCTACAATGGATAAAATGCTTTAACTCGGAGAATTAATGAAAATGAATTATGATCTTTATTATCAAAATGTTTCTATTTTTAGTAAAGAATTTACAGATTTAATTGATACAAAATGACTGATTAACGTGAAATGGTTTTTGACAACTGACTCTCCTGAATATCGGTGAGTCTGATATTTATATTAAATTATTGATGTCACATTATTACACAATTCAGTGTGGAATCATGCTGAGTTTCCATAACATGTAAAGTAAGTGCAACTTCTTCACAGATCATGCAAAAGATTACAATTGAGAAATATTTAACGAGGTTAAATATTTCTCTTTTTCAATATATTATATTCTGGGACACAACAAGAGTGAGGTCAACAAATTTTTATGACCTTACTAATTATTCTTATTTCTTCCTGTTTGAAATTAACTCCGAAAAACGGAGAAAAGTTCGAAAGTTAGGACTGGAGAAGAATTCTCCAGCCTCAAAGATTAAATTAGCAGAAGCAAGGACGATCTGGAGGAGCTCGGACAGGTGCAGCATCCAATCGGTTGGTCCATCACCAGCCAGCACTAATGGACGTAGGCCAAGAGCGAGAGAGGTTGGAGATCTCGAGGAACAATGCAATGGATAGTGAAAAAAAAGACTCGGGTGAAAACAGACAAAACTTTTCCGTTTATAATTGTCGGGAAAATATTGTCAATATTGAAATAGTAGTGATTATTTTCTCGTGTTATACTAAATTATTTGAGAGTGAGAATTCGTACTAAATTCGTGGAATTTGGGTAAACTCAGTGACGTCGAGAAAAGTAGCAGGGAGACTCGTGCAATAATTGGTTGGGTTGCGCTTCGGCTCCATCAAAAGTGAGCGGAAACAGCTGAGAGAAGACCTGTTCTTCTTCTCGTGAAACACCGCGGCGGCAACATCGTGTAAAGGCAAATCAGACAAATTAAAGTACAAAGTCAGGAAAATTATGGCAAATCAAGTCAAGTAAAGAGAAATAAGAAAAAGATCATCACGGAGGAAAGATAGTACAAATGGAGTAAGGTACGCCAGTCCCCGCACAATTATTATTTTGAGTTTAAAGTCAAGAATTTTCAGTTAAGACTAAAAGTAAAGTAAGCGTCGAGTTAGCGTCTGTTCCGGGTGAACCCACCCGAGTAATATTGAAGTCACAGTTGGTTATTCTGAGTCAAGTTTTCAGTTAATAAGTAAGGTGAAATAATTATAAAACTTGTCATGAGGTGATCATGGGAGGGGTTGATCGTCGAGGCACCCTCCTCCTCCGGACGATGATAAGAGCGCTATAGTAGATAATCGACTTATCGACGAATCAGAGATAGAGGCAGCGGCTGCCGGAGAAAGAAGTGAGGATTTCCACAGCTGTGGTGAAGATCTCTGTGTAAACTGCCAAAGCGCAAACAAACGTATCATTTAAGTTCATAGTAATAAAGCCAATTAATTAAGGATTTTTAATGATGAGCTGAGTAATATTAAGTAAAATGAGAACTCCCAGTGAGATGAGTTCAAGCGATCAAATAATAAAGACTTCCAAGTGAGAAGAAACCAAGAGAAATCCGGAAAATAAAAGTCGTTGGCTGTCACAAGTAAGTGCAATTCCATTACCGCGTGTTCAGCCTCAGAGTTTAAGTAATTAACAATTAATCAGCCGGATTTGGAAGGATTGATCGGGCCGGAAAAATAGAGGGAATAATTGTGGATGAATGAGGCATAGGTGTTGGCCGGAGTTTCAGATATTCATCGTAAATTAGCTCGGTGAAAAGTTACACGAGTATAATTGGCGTCTCCACGCCAATTAAATACGAAGAAAAGAATCCACGATTATCAAAAGCATCCGGCAAAGACAGAATTAGCAGTCTCACGTAAATTGTGGTGAAATAAAGAAAGAATAAAGTCATAATATTATTTCCGAGTTATTTCGGAAATAATACATAAAATAATAGCTGAAAACATAAACGGCATCAACAGGTTGTCTCGTGCCATGCGATTGGCCATATTGTATACCGGCCTGCACATTCAAATTATTCTAAAGGCGCACTCGAGTAAGGCGGCACTTCACACGCCAAATTCAAACCTGTAGATAACCAGAGAATATTATGTTCTTTCATTAAACGGACAATCACTAATGAAAAGGAGCCGTTCTCGATACCATTCATTAACAATGATATTCCTGAGCCTTGCCAAGAAGTAACCCAAGGTGAGTTCTTTAGCAGAGGGCCCTGCTGAAGCAGAACAACGTTGGTCATTCCAGTTTCTGATCAGATAAACTCGTTGGGATTGTAGACTCTTCTCCGTCCGTCATTGAGTACACACACACACACACACATACGCACCTACCGCACACACGCACCTAACACCCACACGGACCTACACATAGCGACGCAGGAATTGCTCCAGAATTTCTGACCTCGTTCAAACTATTTACGGAAAGTTTTCACAGATATTTCCTGTTCCCTTCTGATTAAAGTGTATATAATTAATTCTACTGAATATATTGAATTTATATGAATTTGATTGAAATTTATCAGAAGTTTTGTGTGCGTTTTCATTGGCCACGTATACCCAAATAGAGGGTATCGTCTCCTCTCCCCCTTGAGATAAAAAAATAGAGTTTCCCATAAAAAGTGGGTAAAAATACAGTTTCTTTGGGGGTTCTGTAATTTACTTGATTGAACGCAAAATCGGGGATTTGTCGTTTTCCCCCGAAATTAAGAAAAACTTCGATAAAACGACAGGCGTCCATTTCAGATGAGGCAAATTAATTGAGAGTAACTTAGGTAAAAATTTGAAGCATCAATTTTGGTCAAGTTTGGAATATTTTTTTAATGCCTTCAACGATTGGCTCAAGGTCAGCTGAGCCGAGCGTTACAAGTAATTGGATCGATAAATCGATCATACAAGACTGAGTCGTATGCTACGGGTTAATCATACTCTAGTTTCTTGAGTAAGAAAAAGACCTATCTTGTGGAATTTTTTATGAGAATGCCATGAAAGATATGGATATGAAAATGAATAGGTATGATCAATGAAGTCTTAAAAAACAAAGCGAAATTTTTTTTCATCTATTTTTTTCATGTTTTGAATACAAAATCCATTGCTCAACCTAACGCCATAATCTTGAGGCCACTCGGTTCTCACACGATTTCTCGGCAACGGCTTATCTGATACGAAAAAATCGAAGCGCTGTAGATTCGTTATGATAGTGGCTACGGATTGAACTACCAAAATATCAATTTTCAACTAATTTTGGTAATTCTATCTTTAAAAAATCAAGGAAACTGAAAAAAGTGGTAATTTTTCACTGTTTTTTGTAGAAAAAATCATAGTAGAAATTGAAATCTTAACTTGATAGAAGTTCATCTTGTGATTTTCTATGTGTAGAATACGTGCTGTGTATTTCAGGAGGATCGCCGCATTGTTTCTGGAGAAATCGTGTGGAAGATCCGAAAAAACGTTGTTAAGAGAAAAACGCGCTTCAAGTTGTTTTAAACAAGACTTTTTTGTCAACAAGAAATCATTGAAAAATCTTACCAAAATCCACTCTGTGATACCTGCACAATGTTCTTAAATGTATATAAATTCCAAAAGAGTTCTTAGAACGATTTAAAAAAAAATTTCGAATGAGAGTCCATCCTTAATAAGGAATTGCTACGAGGGTTAGGATTATGTTGTGAGACGGCACATCTACTCGTTGTGGTTATAGCATCGTTTCATCTGGTGCCTTTTTGTATTCTTTTCCATTATCCTGGTTCCCCACAATTCTCTCCATAACCGAATTCTCTCCCTTTCCTTTGAATTCCTAGGAGGTCCAACGAACTCACGACACGAAAACTTCTATATAAGACCACTCAATTAATTCTTCTGCGGAAGGGGGGTTCACTGAAAACGTTTCTCGACTATCTTTTCGAGCATGATCGTTTCCACTAGTGCCTGAGAGCTCATGCCTCTCAGTATCACCAGAGTACGTGGTGATAGCATCCTTCACGAAGCTTCCATCCGTGAAAATTTGAGTCGACATGGGACTTCCCGTTTTGTTCAAGGACATCTTCAATTGATTATCTTCCTCCGGCGACCAAGCTACTCCTTAGAGTACTCCTCCAGGGTTTGATTATTCACGTAGTTGATACTAACAAAATAATTATCTTCATTGAAGGCATGGATCTTGTCCACTGTTGGCTTCTACTTCTAACCGGGACTGATTTCCAAAAAATTTTACGAATGTATGAGTCACAAGCTGATGATTGACCACACTCAAATTATCTATCCTTAATGACGGAAATCACAAAATAATCCCTGCTATTGAGAGCACCAGTTTTACTGGACTCTCGCACTTCCTCCGATTCTCAGACTCTCTCTTGCTTCATACGGTCGTGAGGAAAACGTTACGGGGTTACGGAGGATTGGGGTTGTACGAGGCTTCTCGTTACGGCTAGCGCATCAGCTTATGCCACCTTCGGGTGAAGCTCGAGGAGACTCACACATGAACAGCTCGACAATTGTACCGCGGTGCCATCTGTGTAAGATGACACCTTAAAGTTACCGGGAACTAACTGGCACGTCAGTGGCTTTTATATGCGGCTGAGGATATGGCAGAAACCCAGCTGAAATGCTGGCGCTCCACTAGAGATGTCGGAATTATCTCCGGGCCTGGCAGTGGTGTGAGAAGAAGAATCACGCAGATGCGCGGGGAGACCTCTAGACGAGGAGAACCAGCCTCATCCGATATAAATAGACCCAACGACACGGTGATAAGTTAGTCTGCCTTGGGGGGCAGACTCGAGAGGATCGGGAGACGTCCCTGGAACCTCTACCGCTCGCTTCGGCGAGAGTTATCGTTGGTTGCCCGTAGCGTGGCTACGTGGCGCTTCTCGTGTGGATGGAGAGGTCCGGTATTCTCTGGGTGACGATAGATCAAAGAAATACTGCGGACGGGCTCATCCAGAGGCTATCGCGGAATACCCAGTTCCGACTTGTTCTCGCTAGAGGGACTGTGATTTGATCCATACCTCTCCACCATAACCAGCACACTGGGTTACCGGGAAGGGATTGGCCATGCCGTCCATTGGGTTTAGTAATTCCCCGAGTAATTACTACCGAAGGTTTAGCAGGCTAGCCCAAAACAGCCCTAGGAGGTTAAGCGCGGTGAGTCCAGGGAAAACCAGCACACAGTGAGTTTTGTTCATTCTTCCAGTAGAGAATAAACTGGCGCCCACGCTATCGAACCGTGTGTGTGGAAAGGGATGGCCGGAAGTGTGACGGGATTAGACGCAACCCGTTACAAGGCTCAATAGGTGGTAAAATAGGGTACTTCACGCGTTTCGTGCCTTTAAGTCGCGCTCGACGGTTATTGCCATAATCTGTGCTCTGCTAACTGTTTCCAGTGAGCACGACAGCCTTCGGGGCTCATTACAAGATCGATAATTGAGAAGTCTCAGGTGAAAGGAGCCATCAAAAAAGTACGTCACACAAATTTCAAGAGTTTTAGACCCCCTCTACCCCTATGTCACATTCTGTCACCCTTTTATTGACTCTCCACCTCCCGCATTGTGACGTCACACAATCCCTACTGTATCCCAGATTCAATAATTGTAGGATTTTGTTGGATAAATTACTGTTAGTTAGAGCAATTCAATAGACTGCAAGTTTCACTTCATTTTCAGTAACATCTTTCAGACTTCATTCAATTTCATTTGATAATATTATGGTAGGGAACTCACGATATATAGTTCAGAATAACCTGAAGCTTTTCAACCTCCCGATAGGAAGTCATAGGGATGACCCTTAAAACCGAACTTCTTCAGAGGAGAGGGGGAGTGGTTAGATTATATGTTTGGGAGGTTTCTAGAACGATTCCAAGAGGGGGGGGGGATGTATCTATGTGTGTGTGTTCGTCTGTATGACCAAACCTCTTCCGAAAGAGAGGAAAAGCGTTCAATTATGTTTTTCGGGGATTTCTACCATCATCCCACGTAGAACCCGGTTGAATCGTGATTCAGAGGGCATGCGCAGTTCTTTGCTGTGAATATGTCGGGAAGTTAATGTTGTGAAACATTTGCAAAGTCACAAAAACTTTTATAAAACATTAATGAAACTTTTCTGAAATTTTTTCTGATAATTTCTCACATTAAACTCCGGCACCCGTCCTTTGCCCATTTCAAAAATCAGTTTTATTCTAATATATTTGAGATTCTCCAGAATTTTTCTGAATTTTTCGGATTTATTCAGAATTTTTCGGAATTTTTCTGAAATTTCCATGAAACTTTTTAATATAACATTTATAAAATTTTTATGAAATTTTTTCTGATAATTTTTCAAATTAAACTCCGGCAACCTTCCTTTGCCCATATACATTTCAAAAATCAGCTTTATTTAATATATTTGAGAATTTTCAGAATTTTTCTGAATTTATCTGATTTGTTTTATTCTTGAATTTCGTGATACAAAATTTACAGGAAATGATTTAATAATAAGGAACGACTTACATGTCCAATATTTCAAAAACGCAATCACCTTGCCATTATTCCGGCCTCATATTTTTGATATATTCCATTGCACTCGATTGAAGGCAATCAGTCGATGCAGAAAACAAATCTATATTACTATCTACATTCAGGAACATATTATTAACTGAGTCATACATTCTTTATAACGGAGATGACAGTGGCAGATTCGACAATGGGAATGGCAAATAAAGAATTGACTGGCTTCTACTTTCAATACGCGGTCCACGGAACGGTAAACATTCGAGGAACTGAGGACAATCAATGCTTCCTTTCATTAATTTATTCACAAACAGAATTTGAGTAGTGTTTCGTCTTTCTTCAAGTGCTAACATGTCAAAACGATCGAGCAACGCATGCTGACTGAAACCACGCTCAGGGTAAACGCCCTCTGCTCTCCAGTACAGAAATTTCAGGAATTTTCTCTGAATATTCTCGAGTTTTTTTATTTGGATCTGATGACGAGGTGACCAGACCAAGTTAACATATTCCATCTTAGACCTTACCAGAGCAAAATATAAAGCTTTAATTCCCACAATATTCCTGAAATTTCTGCAGATTCTTATTATGAATCCTAGTACTTTTTCGGCCGCCACCACCGTTAGCTCAATATGTGGAATAAACGTCAGCCTACAGTCGAAAGTGACACCTAGATCTTTAACAAATTCACTCCTACTTAGTATTATATCATTAACATTATAATTGGAGTCCAGAACAGTCTTCGATCTAGTAAACGATAATTTTGTGCACTTCGAACCACTCAAATGCAGACTGTTCTCTTCACACCAATTGGCAAATTTATTAATATCATCCTGCAGAGACAATGCATCATCTTCATCCCAAACAATTTTGTATCATCAGCATATATTGGCACTTTACAGTTCAGCCCGCAGATTATATCATCCAGAAATATGTCCAAAAGGAGGCCACCAAAATTCGAGCCTTGGGGGACACCTGTTGACGGACTAAATACCTTCGATAAGTGCCCATTGAAACAAACACAACTCGATCGATTACATAGATAAAATTTTAACAAATACTGGAGGCGAGCACTCAAACCAAGATTGCTTATTTTATGTCACAGAATATCAATATCGCTAATTAGCTTCAATGGAAGCTACGATAGCTTAATAAAAAAAAAAAATATCAATGTCAATTCTATCGAAAGCTTTAAAGAAATCCGTGTAAATCAATTTATTCAGAATTTTTCATGAAACTTTCATAAAACTTTTCTGAAATTTTTTCTGATAATTTCTCAAATTAAACTCCGGCAACTCTCCTTTGTCCATATATATTTCAAAAATCAGTTTTATTCTAATATATTTAAGATTCTTCAGAATTTTTCTGGATTTTTCTGATTCATTTAGAATTTTTCGGAATTTTTCTGAAATTTTCATGAAATTGTTCTATAAGACTTTTACAAAAAATTTTTGGAATTTTTTCTGATGATTGCATTTAATTACAAAGGTTCATTTCTAAATCAGCAAAGTTGGATTTGAACGCGGAGCTTTGAATTACCAATCCATCGCTCAGCCGACTGAACCTCCACAGACCCTTTTAACTTTTTATTTTTACGGTTCGAAATTTATTGAAGTTACTTTCTGCCCAAGGCTGAATGCCAGCACTGGACCCTGACTTAGTATTTAAGCAGAGCCTGATGTTTGATTTCAAATTTTCATTAAGCTTAGACCAGGTTTGATCACAGAGCTTTGACTAGGCTTGAGCCAGGTCTAGGCCATTTGTTAATTTATACCAGAATTTCCAATATACAGGGTGTATTGTAACTATCTGGCCAAACCTATATAGCCTTGTAGAGGGTGACTAGACGATCAGAAATGGTCCAGTGAAAAATGTTGTACGACGAAAATTGGCCGAGTTATAAGGCTTACAAGTTGCCCAATCGGAGCGCAGCTTCAGACGGTCGCGACGCTGGCATCCAGATATACCGGACAGTCAGCTACGTTCAAGGCCCCAGAGGTTCTCATCAATCTTACTGTTTTTCTCGGCTCTTGAATACAAAAATAATCAAAAATTAGAAAAAACGAAATGAAAAAAAACAAGAAAATAAAAGATCAAAAAATTAGAAAAATAGAGATGGAAAAAAAATGGAAAATCCAAAAAAAACAGATCAAAAAGACAAAAGCAAAGAAAAATACAAAAAAAAGAGATGAAAAATAAAAAAAAAGAAATGAAAAAGACAAAAAACAGAGATGAAAATGATAAAAAGAAGAGATGAAAAAGACGACAAGAAGACATGAAAAATACAGAAAAAAGAGATGAAAAAGACCAAAAACAGAGATGAAAAAAACAAAGAAAAGAGATGAAAAAGACAACGAAGAAGATGAAAAGTACACAAAAAGGAGTAAATTTTTGATATTTTTCAATTCTTTTTTTTGTATTTTTTATCTTTGTTTTTTGTATTTTTCATCTTTTCCTTCTGTATTTTTGAATAGATTTTTTAGGCTTTTGAGTTTCATTTTCTAATAATTTTAACCAATTTTATATTCCTAAAATGTTGCGACACATCGAACGTTAAGATCGGAATCGAGTCTTTGAGGAGATGATCACACACTTTGTATATCTCGTGATAAAAAAAATCTGGATCGTCGACTTAATCTGTTCAAATGGGGCGAAACTATCCCGAAGTCATTCCGGTCCATTTTTATCGAGGAGACTGCCCGGGTAAAATTTTGTAAAACATACAACGACAAGATCAGATTCGAATTTTTGGGCAAATGATCTCGGAACGTAAGGTGATGAAATCAGGGTTAAGGTTTTGAAATATCCATAATAGAAATAGCGTTAGATGTGTTAGAATAAGTCTGTCAGAGTGGCCTGAATTTTATTTTGTCAAAAATTTCATAAAATGTCATGCTACAAAAGCTGCTCAATTTTCCCTCCATCTTCCTGAATGCACATCGGCGCTCTTTCCAACACACATTCTTGGCATCCCTGCAACATCTCGGGAGTGATGCTCGCCACAGCTTGTCTTATGCGGCGTCGGAGGTCGTTTTGATCAGCGGGAAGTGTCCGGCCATAAACTTTCGTTTTAATATAACCCCACTAGAAAAAATCAAGGGGCGGTAAGTCGGGGGATCTTGGAGGCCATGCTGTCGGTCCTCCGAGACCAATCCATCTTTCATGGAATTCTTCGTTCAAAAAATTGACCATGCGCCGAGCACGATGGGGTCCAGCACCATCTTGCTGGAACCATATTCGCCGCCGTGTCTCCAGTGGCAGATCTTCAAGAAGAACCGGAAGCTCTTCTCGAAGTAATTGGAGGTAGCTGTCTGCAGTTACTCTGTCAGGGATTTCGATCGGTCCAATCTATATGAAGGGATTTTGGAGGGAAGGAAATGATTGAAGACCTGAATCTACGGATGTGTGAATTTTATCTCTCATTGGCAACCAAAAATTGTATTCAATTAAAATTTTCGTATTTTGTGATTTGAGAAAAGCCCAAAGGAGCTTAACTGCATTTTGCATGCTATGAATAAAAATCACTCATAATTATATCGCCCAATAGTTTTGAAGAAATCGTTTAACCAAATAATTATTCTACAATTTGTGGATCAGGTATTTTTTTTCGTACAAATGGAGTGTGTGCATTTTTCTGAAAGCTTATGAATAAAAAAAATGTCTCATGATTTTGAAGTTTTGTAAACAATTTGTAAATTTCATATTTGAAGTATTGTGAATATTCTGATGTATAAACAGAAAAATGTAAAATTTGTCTTCAGAAAGGCTTATCATCAGTTTGGATAAGTTTTAAAGACACCAGGCTTGAAAATGTACAAATACACAACCATTTTCAATACTTGAAAATGAATTCCAATCGGATACAATTCTCAATTAACCTGATATCACTCATACATCTTCCTGGATGCATTTTTCAAGGCTGTAAGGTCGTGGAAAATTTTATTGAGAGAATTGAATTTAGCTACGACAGAATAAAATACGCACCAATGGGCCGTCGACAATACCAGCCCAGAAATTGATATTCCAGCGGACCTGGTGGCCGCGGCAACGAACAGCATGAGGGTTCTCTTCAACATTTGCCCATTCGTGTTCGTTCCGACTATTACGAACGCCCGATTCCGTGAAGGTTGATTCATCCGTAAAGAGGATGGATGATATGAATGTCGGATCGGCCTGGTGCATGTTAACCAGCCACCGGCTATAATCCAATCGCCGTTGTGGATCCACATCGTGCAAAATTTGGACAGGAGTTTTGTAAAACGGTTTTTCCGAATCTTGTTTCAAAATTAGGTGCACGAGTGAGTGGGAAACATCCATTTGCCGACTGACCACACGCGTGCTGGTTTCTGGATCTCGTTCGAAGCGAGCCAAGATTGCAGCTTCAACTCGGGGGGTTCTCACTTGAAGATGAGGACCACCGTTCATCCCACGTCGAGGAAGTACATTTCCGGTTTCACAAACTCGCTGAAATGCTGCCAAAATAGTTTGAGGATTCGGATGGTGACGGTTTGGATACAATTCCACATACCGACGAACCACTGCTCGTGCGTTTCCCTCGCACTAACCGAGGCACATGAGCATATCACAATACTCTCTGCTGGTATAATCGGCCATCGTGCCGATTTCACACGACAAGAAAAAATGCACGGCACACACAAATCAACAAAACGCAGTCACAAGAAAAGAAAAAAACAAAAACACAGCAATACGGCAAATAAATAAAACGACAAAGTGACAAAACGTAAAACGACGAAGAAGATAGATATGCACAGAGATGATAAGGGTATGTCCCAAGCTGTGGATTAATTCACACGACAGAATCAATAGCCACAACATCGACTGTCTATTGTTTATTCGTATGAAAAAGTGTCGGTTACTTCGCATAGTGAGCGATTTATGAAATAAAGAAGAAGATCGGTTTTACCCGCGAGCGTCCACGGATAAAATAGAATTCTGCAGAACATGCAGCCATGAAATTAGGATCAGGATTAGAACTAAATTATCTAGTCTTTCTCATTCAGTCTTCCTCTATTTTGTCTTTTTCATTTCTTTTTTTCGTATTTTCATCTCGTTTTTTCCGTTTTTTTAATATCTTTTTTCCGTCTTTTTCATGTATTTTTTTCATCTTTTTTATCTCTTTTTTTCGTCTGTTTCATCTCTTTTTTGTCTTTTTCATCTCTTTTTTATATCTTTTTTTCGTCTTTTTTTCTCTTCTTTTTCGTATTTTTCTTTTTTTTTTTGTTTTCTTAAATTTCTTTTTCTTGTATTTTCTATTGCTTTTCTTTTCTGTTTTTGGTCTTTTTCACTCTTTTTTCTGTATTTTTCATCTCTTCTTTTTATCTTTTTTATCTCTGTTTTTTGTCTTTTTCATTTCTTTTTCTTGTATTTTTCATCTCTTTTTTTTTGTATTTTTCTTTGCTTCTGTCTTTTTGATCTGTTTTTTTGGATTTTCCATTTTTTTCCATCTCTATTTTTTTTAATTTTTTGATCTTTTTTTTCTTGTTTTTCTTCATCTTATTTTTTCTAATTTCTGATTATTTTTATATTCGAGAGCCGAGAAAAACAATGAGATCGATGAGAACCTCTGGGGCCTTGAACGTAGCTGACTCTCCGGTGTATCTGGATGCCAGCGTCGCGACCGTCTAACGCTGCACTCCGATTGGGCAACTTGTAAGCCTTATAACTCGGCCAATTTTCGTCGTACAACATTTTTCACTGGACCATTTCTGATCGTCTCGTCACCCCCTACAAGGCTATATAGGTTTGGCCAGATAGTTACAATACACCCTGTATTCAACTGAGACAAAGAAACGAAAAAAATTGTAAAGATTGAGGGAGAAAGGTGTCAGCGCTATCATGTGTGTTAGTTCTGGTAAGTATCATAACCATACCCACGCATTTCCCGAGAGCTCCACGGAACTGGCATAAAATACTACTATACCAGTCCTTTTTTATTTGGTAAAGTGGGACTCTCGGGACACTCCACAAATGAATGAGGGCTGAAGTTCGATTGGAAGGTATAGAAACGCCTAGTACCTCTGTTGATAGAGTAGAAGTTGCTTTTTTCAGTACCATATTTTTAAGCTCCGAACACATCAAGTGTAGTATGAGGCTACAGAGTGTCTAAAACTCAAGTTGGAACGATTAATGTGCAATGAAAATAGGGAAATCAACCGACAATTATTTCTAAATAATTGAAAAACAAGAGCTGTAATCTCAAGTGCCCTGGCTATTGATCCGAATATGTATTTAGTTTCTGTAAATACGTGGTCTCACTGCTTCAGCTAGTGAGGGTGAAAACATGTAAGAGAATGAATTTTCGGTTCAATAAAGCTACTCAATGAAAAAAAAAAGTGGATAGAGTAATAGATCGGTGATACACAGCTCTTGGGTTTGAACCCCGCTTGAGCATTCTGCATCTTTCCAAGTTTCTTTCTTCTAGAAACTTCATTTTTCTCTATCACCTGAAGATATTTACTTACACAAAAATTCTTCCAACAAAAATGATTTTGCTTGAGATATATTTATGAGAATTGAATTATTTATATCCCACCTGTAATAAGGGTATATTCCAGTTTCTTGGGTAACAAGAAACGTATCTTTCAGAATTTTTTATGAGAATGCTACGGAAGATATGAATATGAAAATGAATAAGCATAATGAATGAAGCCGTGAAATACAAAAGAAAATGGTTTTTCATCTATTTTTTCTGAGTTTTGTATACATAATCCACTGTTCAACCTAACGTGGTAATTTTGAGGCCGCTCGACTCCCATACGATTCCTCGGTAACGGCTTATCGGATACAAAAAAAGCAAAGTGCTATAGATTCGGTATGATAGCGGCTACGGATTGAGCCATCAAAATATTGATTTTCAACTAATTCTGTTAATTTTATCTCAATGGAATAAAAAACAAGCAGAAGCCTCACTGTCGGTGCGTTATTTGCAAATCCCGCGCCTTGTGCGACATTTCATATTTCGCCAATTCGATTGGCAAAATGCTTCCGAATGGAATTCAGCTATGGTGAATCGAATCGCTGTTCATGTATCTCATTACTCAAAAAATAACATTATTCTTGCAACAAGTACGCACTCATATATTCCTACAAATATTGCTCTAGACTGTGTCGATCTGTTCAAGGTTCCATCTGCGATATTTGGAATCTACTTGGAACTCGAAATCTCAGCTCAGAATAATCGATTAAATTGCAATAATATCACATGGTACATAAGAATTCAATATTAGATGAAAATTCAGATCCTACGATGGAACACAAAAATTGACGTTTGGGTTCCAAATAGGATTTCTATTCTCTCTGATTGCCGTCAGGATAAAAAGGTACTCATTTTGTACAAAAAATTGTCTACTTCCGAACGTTGAAATAAGAAATAGTAGTGTTCCTAGGAAGAAAGCTAAGAAAAATTCGATTTTTGAAAAAAATCATCTATGGAACACCTTTACGAGAGACTTCTTCTCGAAAATCTAAAATTCTCACCATTTGTGGGGCTCATTGAGATAAATCTTTCAAGCTGAACTTGGATGTAATCGCTTGGATAGTTTTCGAGACATAACCTCTTTTCATAAAATGGTTTGTGGCCAATATCTCAGAAACAACTGGAGCGATTTCACCCAATTTCAATACCAAACTTTTCGTTCATTACATGCACAAACCGCCGAAAGTTGAGGTCTCTAAGTCAAATAGTTTTTGAGCTATCGTGTATAGTAAATTCAGGATAGAAAAGACTGTAATTGAAATTATCTGCAAACGAAAAATCTCAGCAAAATTTACCCCGAATTCAAATAAGAAGTATTTCATTGCTGAGAGTGGGGGCTGTGAATCAATTTTTCGCGGAGAAAAATCGAAAAAACAATTTTTCGAAAATTTGAGTTTTCTCGAAAAGTACTCAACCGATTTTGCTCAAATATCACTGACAGCAATTTGCACGGGGAAAGAAAGTACTGTTAAATTTTCAGCTCACCAAGTATCACCGTTGCGGAGCAATGAGCTGATACCTGTCACACAAATACACACACACACACATACAGACGGACATTTTTTAAAAATGTAATTTTTTGGCGTTTCGGATCATTCTGAGTCATATTCCGATGAAATCTCGAAATCGAAAAAAATTGCGTTTACAATGCTTCCATTCGGGAGCAAAAATTGAAAAAAATGGTAATTTTTCACTGTTTTTTGGAGAAAAAAATAGTAGAAATCAAAATTTCAACTTGATGAAGGTTCATCTTGTGATTTTCTGTGTGTAGAGTACGTGCTGTAAATTTCAAAAGGATCAGCCCACTGGTTCTGGAGAAATCATGTGGGAGGTCTGAAAAAACATTCTTTAGAGAAAAACGCGTTTTAAGTGGTTTCAAACAAGATTTTTTGTTTTCCAACAAGAAATCATAAAAAAAAATCTTACTAAAATTCACTCTGTGATACCTGCATAATGTCCTTAAATGTAGGTACATTCGAAAAATGTTCTTATAAAAATGTAAAAAAAAACATTCCAAACTAGAGTACATCCTTAGGCTATTCTGCCTATCTTCCTTCTTTCAAGTTCCACCTATATTTATGTACAGATTCACATCAATATAACTAAATTCACCCAATTACCGATATTGAATACCCTCTCGCTTCTGTAAGAATATGCTATATAGAATAAGTAAGAAAATGAATGTTGTGTGGTTGCTCAGGTGTGTTTGGGATGGAATTTGTTGTGTACTGTTCATCTAAATCTTGTGAGTGACGCATCTCTGTGAATAAAAAACATAACCACCCCTTCAATTTAACAAACGTGTATTATTCATGAGAGAATATAACATTTTGTGTCAGAAGTGGTTAAACTCATTACCTCACAGAATGGAATTCATCGAGAAAAACAAGATTCAATGAAAGAAAATAAAATGAAGCAGGTTATAGTTGCTCGATCGCTCGTGAATTTTTAGGTTACAGCTGCTCGCTTGCTGCGCTCGCTCGCGAATTTTCAGCTTGTTGTTGCTCGCTCGCGAATTTGTGGGTTGTTGTTGCTCGTTCGCTGCGCTCGCTCGCGCATTTGTCGATTATTGTTGCTCGCTCTCGAATTGGTGGGCTGTTGTGACTCGTTCGCTACACTCACTCGCGACTATGTAGTGGCTTCAGTTCACTAAGATTTTTTTTAAATAACCTCCCAATCGAAAGTTGTTTTTTCTTCCAACCTGTTTTTGTGACTCTGCAAACGTGTCACAAAATTAACTTCCCAACATATTCACAGCAAAGAACTGCGCGTGCCCTCTGCGTCACGATTCAACCGGGTTCTACGTGGGATGATGGTAGAAATCCCCGAAAAACATAATTGAACGCTTATCCTCTCTTTCGGAAGAGGTTTGGTCATACAGACGAACACACACACATACATACACCCCCTCCCCCTCTTGGAATCGTCCCTTTTGTCCCAGGATCAATTTTGCCCTAGGGGTCCATTTTACCGTGAGGTCCATGTTACCCTGGGGTTCCATTTTGCCACGAGGTCCATTTCACCCTGGGGGTCCATTTTGCCCCACGCTCCCCACATTTTCATATCTTCAACTTTTATGACGATTTTTTTCCGTATCTTGTCTTTTGCGAGATATCAGTTTATTGTTTTCGCTTCCGAATGGAAGCATTGTGAACGCGATTTTCTTCGATTTCGAGATTCCATCGGAATATGACTCAGAATGTTCCAAAACGCCGAGAAATGACATTTTCCAAAAATGTCTGTATGTATGCGTGTGTTTGTGTGCGTGTGTCTGTGTGACAGATATCAGCTCATTGCTCCGGAACGGTAATACTTGGTGACCTGAAAATTTAACAGTACTTTCCCTTCCCATGCGAATTGCTGTCAGTGAAATTTCAGCGGAATTGGTTGAGTACTTTTCGAGAAAAATCAAACATTCGTAAAATCTTTTTTCGATTTTTCTCCGCGAAAAATTGATTCACAGCCCCCACTCTCAGCGATGGAATTTATCTCATTTGAACTCACAATTTTCACTCGGGGTAAATTTGGCTATGATTTTCCGTTGGCAGATAATTTCAATTACAGTGTTTTTTATCCTGTATAGGCCATTAAACAAATAAATTTATTAATAAATTAATTTTTATTAATAAATTTTTTAGAGAATCAAATTCTGGAAAAAATATGTAATGCGCAAGCAGGATTTGAACCCACGACCCTCTGATTACATGTCAGGTGCTCTACCGCTGAGCTATTGCGAGTTATTAAGTCATATACTCAGGTAATTTTTTAAATCTATTAAACAAATAATATGCATATAATTTCCTATACACGATAGCTCAAAAACTATTTGAGTTAGAGACTTCAAATTTCGTCAGCTGGTGCATCCAATGAACGAAAAGTACGGTATTGAAATTGGGTGAAATCGCTCCAGTAGTTTCTGAGATATTGGCCAGAAACCATTTCATGAAAAGAGGTTATATCTCGAAAACTATCCAAGCAATTACATCCAAGTTCAGCTTGAAAGATTCATCCTAATGAGCCCCACAAATGGTGAGAATTTCAGATTTTTCAGAAGAAGTCCCTTGTAAGAGTGTTCGATAAATTAGTTTTTTTAAAAATCATGGTTTTTTTTAGCTTCCTCCCTAGAAACACTACTATTTTTTATTCCACCATTCGCAAGTAAACAATTTTTTGTCACAAAATGAATACATTTTCATTCTGATGACAATCACGAAGAATAGAAATTCTATTTGGAACCCGAACTTCAATCTTCAAGTTTTATCGTAGGATCTCAGTTTTCATCTAATATTGAATTTTGATGCATCATATGACATGCTTGCAATTTCATCGATTATTTTGAGCTGAAATTACGAGTCCCAATTTGACTTGGAGTACTGCAGATGGAATCCTGAACAGGTCGATACAGTCTGGAGCAATATTTATAGGACTGTATAAGTGCGTATTTGTTGTAAAAGTAATGTTATTTTTTGAGCAATGGAGAAGATAGATAGTGATTTTATTCATCATAGGTAAAATTCCATTCGGAAGCATTTTGCCAATCGAATTGGCAAAATATTAAATGTCGCACAAGGAGTGGGGTTTGGAAATAACGCACGGAAATTGAGGCTTCTGCTTGTCTGAATAATTGAAGGATGATTGCACTAAATCAATCCGAAATTCAATCAGCTCTAGTTCTCAGCAAAATGCATCGATTGCGATATTGTAGATCTCGATCCGATCATTATTTCGGGAGAAATTGTTGTTGGAAAAAAATGACCACATACAGACGAACACACACACACATACATACACCCCTCTCCCCTCTTGGAATCGTTCTAGAAACCGCCCAAACATATAATCTAACCACTCCTCCACCTCTATGAAGAAGTTCGGTTTCAGGAGTAATCTCTATAAATTCCTATCGGGAAATTAATAATAAATAGTTAAATAAAATTCATGAATTGGAGAGAGGAAAACCAAGTGAATAATTAGCATCAAAGTAAGAAATCACAGAGAAAAAAAATTAATCGAGAACTTCGCATATTTTTGCTAGGAAAAATGAATGAAACGTGAAATATAAAAAATAGATTTTTGTCATGAAGAAAAGAGGGAAGAAGATGACTATGACAAATAGCAGTGATCCAGATACATTAATGCAACTGAGCAGCTTTTGCTTCCCCATGGAAGCATTGTGAACGCAATGTTTTTTTATTCCGAGATTTCATCGGAGTATCCTCAGAATGTTCCAAAACACCGAGAAATTACATTTTTGAAAAATGTCGGTATGTATGTGTGTGTATATGTGTGACAGATATCAGCTCATTGCTCTGGAACGGTAGTACTCGGTGAGCTGAGAATCTAACAGTACTTTCCCTACCCATGCAAATTGCTGTCAGTAAAATTTGGGCGAAATCGGTTGAGTACTTTTCGAGGAAAATCAAATTTTCGGAAAATTATTTTTGCGATTTTTCTCCTCGAAAAATTGATTCACAGCTCCACTCGCAGCAATGAAATACATCTCATTTGAACTCACAATTTTCACTCGGGGTAAATTTTGCTGAGATTTTTCGTTTGCAGATGATTTCAATCGCAGTGTTTTTTTTCTTGAATATTGTATACATGATAGCTCAGAAACCAGTTAATTTAGAAACTTCAAATTTCGTCAGTTTGTGCATCCAATAAACGAAAAGTTTGGTATTGAAACTGTGCGAAGTCACTTCAGTAGTATCTGAGATATTGGCCAAAAATCATTTCAGGAAAAGAGGTTCTATCTTGAAAACTATCCAAGCAATTACCGTCAATGACCCAATTAATGCCACCAAGAGACCTATTCTGCCACATATCTTTCATAGAAAAATTATATCTTATCATAAATTCAAATTCGATTTTTCCTCGAAAGAATTGAGGCTCTGGACTATCATTCACATTAATTATTTTCTTGAATTAATGATAAAAGTTATTTAATTTATATTTTTGAAAATATTTTGCCCATGGCCCGATTCATGCCACCATGGCCCGATTTCCGCCATAGAGGGTCCCAATAATTGCCATCAATTAATTTCCATTACTGGTCGTTATTTGTGAATTATTCGTCAATTTATATAAAAGTCCAATGATTTCGCTAACAATCAATACAATTTTCGATTTATTAAATACTCAAATTTTCTCAATATCACACAGTGAACTGATGAGGCACTTTAACTCCACATGAAGAGCTTTAGGGCTTTATTTTGCTCAGCACGTTGGTCGCATTCAACGAATTAATTTTAGAAATTTGAGAAATGTCGGATATTTTGGTTGTCCGGTGTCCTCAGAATTTTTTTCTAGCCACTCATAGTAGTTACTTAGAGTTGAGAATTCGAATAAGTTCAATAATCACGAAAATGTATGAAGAGTGGCATTAATTCGGCCGATGGCATTAATTAGGCCATTGACGGTACCTCCAAGTTCAGCCCAAAAGATTCATCTCAATGAGCCCCACAAATGGTGAGAATTTCAGATTTTTCAGAAGAAGTCTCTTGTAAGGGTGTTCGATAAATTAGTTTTTTCAAGAATCACGGTCTTTCTCAACTTTCTCCCTAGAAACACTACTATTTTTCATTTCACTATTCGAAAGTAGCCAATTTTTTCTACAAAATGAGTACTTTTTCATTCTGACGGCAATCAGAAAGAACAGAAATCCTATTTGGAACCCGAACGTTAATTTTTGTGTTCCATCGTAGGATCTGAATTTTCATCTAATATTGAATTTTCATGTACCATATGATATTATCGCAATTCAATCGATTATTCTGAGCTGAAATTTCGAGTTCCAAGTAGATTCCAAGTATCGCAGATGGAATCCTGAACAGATCGATACAGTCTGGAGCAATATTTGTAGGAATATATGAGTGAAAGAAGAACGACGAGCGTTCAGTGGAGATCTTTGAGCTCTCTGAGAGAAATGCTGCCTGAAAGGAAGACTGAATTACTATATGCAGATAATGTTTCACCTATTAATAATACTGGTGATAGTAGTAGTAATCCTGCTAATGGTAGCGATACGGTGGCTGCTTCCACTAATCCAATTAATCATTCAAAAATTAAACTCAACACATATGATGGTTCACCTTCTTGGGTCCAGTACGAGAGACACTTTGAAACTGTGACAGATCATGATAAATGGTCGAATGAAACCAAAGCTACACAACTCACAGCTAATTCACGTGGCAGAACCCAGGAAATTCTCGAGTATTTAAACGATGCTGATATTATAAATTTCAAAAAAATAGTTCAATTCCTTAACGAGGAATTTAGTGAACAGCGTTACACTCGGATGCGCTGTAATCATTTGGAATATAGAAACAAGTGGAAACTTGCATCATTATCGATATCATTATAGCTTTATCTGCTAATTTATTAGCAAGTCGCTTCCGAAGGGATCTCTTTCTCCACTCCATTGAATCGTTTCATATAAATTTCCATTTTTATTTAAATTTAGAAAAAGAAGAGTATTTAATAATTCAATTCAAATTGATATTTGATAATCGTTCGAATTGCTATTCAGTTGCGAATTTTTTTTTCGAAAACAGAACGAAAACAGAACTCCCATTCGGAAGCAAAAATTGACCTTTGCGGAAATATCTCCGGTTCTATCCATCGTAGTGATTTGGGATCGGTCTCAAATGAAAGATGAGATCATTTCTCATCAATTTATATCGTTCAAATCTTTATTTTATTGATTTTTCAATTACTCATAGCCCATTATCTGAAAATCAATTTTTACGTTGTATCTATTGAAAAAATGGAAAAAAAATTTCTTGGAACTATATGAATCGATGGAAAATGAACTCATCTTTCATTTGAGATCGATCCCAAATCACTACGACTGATAGGACCGGAGATATTTCTGAAAAACTGAAATTTTTCAAAACCTAAAAAATTTCCTCCATCAAAAACTTTTCAATCAATTATGCCCATAAGCAATCCCATGCATCAGTGTTATAAGAAGCCTATATCCAACAAATTGGAAGTCTCTAGTTCGAATATTTTTTCAGTTATCGTGCTAACAAGAACTCCATTGAAAAAATCATCAAAATCAAAATTTTTCAAAAACTATCATCAATAAAGAGATAAGAATTGGTAGCAAGCTAGCTCATATGATTGTCAGCACAACCTATGAATATGAGCGAAATCGGTTCAGAAGTTTTCAAAATTTTGGTGAAATACAAATATTCGAAATTTGCTAATATTGTAGTAAACCGACGGCAGTCGGTTCAACAATTAAATTTTCCGAATTTACCTCCTTACACGACTTACCGATTTTCCTTGCGTATAAGGGGAAAATTCTAAAGGGATATCCTACCTGATTTTCTTTTTCTCACCTCGCTTGCGTCTGTCGGTCGGGTTCAATGGATGTGATTTTAAGGAAGTATGTTAACAATTGAATTTTACTATTTTTATCGTTGATTCCCCATTAAAAAAAAACTTTATTCAAGATTTCTCGATTTTATAATATTTGTTTTCTTAAAGTAAGGATTGTCTAAATCCCGTTTTATTCCCCGTTTATTCTACGTAGAAGCCCGTGAATACCCGCTTTCAAGGAAATTGATGATTTTTCTTTTTGCTTTGAAATATTAATTTTATTGTTTTCTTTGAGCTCACCCCTTTTTCCGAATTATTTAATTTTAAAAGAAAAGAAACACTGCTCCCCTTTCCCTGCTGACTCCTTCCGTACGTTCCGTTTCGGAGGCAGTGGACGTGGTTTCCCCGTCAGAAGATATCCACGTCTGGTACCCCGCCTTCCCCTTTGCGTACGTTCGATGCCGTCGGGCAAGGTTCGTCGTATTTATTATGCACTATATTCACAATTTATATAAATCCTTTTTTTTTCCACTTAATCCTGATATTTTTTTTTTTTTGTATATGAAGTTAACTGTTCTAGGGTTACGTATCGACAAGATTTCGGTTGAGTCTGTATTTCATAAAATCTGTAGATTCACTGATAAAATTAAAATGATTATTGAGTAACTGAAATTAAGTCCAACTAGTGACACTAAGTGTATGGTTTGCTTCACTCGCGCGATTACGAAGATGGGCGTAATTATCGCGGAAATTAACGGGATTCTGTTTCTTTAGATTTTACTACGGCAAATCGAATTCGTATCCGCGATTTACCGATCGGTTAAGCCCAATGAATTAATGGGAAACGAACTCGGCTTCGGGATTATAACTCCGTAGGAGTAGCAATTCGGTTGAGACTCGGACTTGTACTGGGTTTCCGTAAAATTTTTAATAGCGATCGCGAAGCGGGACGAAAAACGTTTTGCCGAAAATGCACTTTCTTCGGTAGGTGTGAGCTCTGATTGTTGGTTTGAGTGCGAGGAATGTGCTCACCTCACTTCAAACTTCCGGCGTTTTGCTGACTTCTACTTCGTTTAGTGAAAACGAAGAGAAGTTGACGAGTAGAGAATAAAATTTATTATTTTAAAATTTTGTATATAACAATATCTCAAAAACTACTGAACCGATTCCAATAAAAAAAAGCTTAAAATGAAGAGTTCAATGACCGGAATATCCTGACAAAATTTCAGAATCCTACATATAAAACTCCAGAAATTATTGAGACATGTGTGTGTGCACAGACATACACACATACACACACACACACATACATACAGACATTTTTTCTAAATATGATTTTTGGACTTTTCGGATGATTTTAAGTAGTTCCCAACAAAAAAATCCAGATCGAAAATTTTCACGATAGTAATGCTTCCATTCGGAAGCAAAAGGGAAGAAATAGAAGATTTGGCTACGTTTGACGATGAAATTGAGAAATTATCACGTCTTGATTTGCCAGATACTCTTCATAACGCACGTGATCTCATTCCTTGTGCACAATTTATTTGCAGATTGGAGAATAGAGAAATTGCATTTATTATACATTCTGAAAGACTTACATTATTGCGTATGGCTATCGAACGGGCTACTGAAATTGATGCAATCAATGCAAACCTCTACAAGGAGTCCAATTCTTCAGGAAGAAATAACCGAAGATTCGAACAGAATAATAATGGGAAGAATATTGAAGCAGCGCAGTCTATGAATAATTTACAGAACTCCCAACAAAATGGAAAATCAAAAATTCAGGGTTTCAATTGTCAACTATTTGGTCATTATGCCAATGAATGCACAAAAAATTCTAATACGAATCCAAAGTTTTGTAGAAAATCAAGTGTTACTCCAGCTACAAAAAATCACCACAAACGCAACCGCAGTTGTAACCGAGGCAGTAATACTGAAATATCAAGTATAATACCAGTCGATTTGGACGAGGTGAACGGAAGTTGATACACAGCCGACGTTGAGCTGTCTTAACAACTTTTTGCAAATTCTCGTGATTACGGTAAATATGAGATGAAATATAATTATTGTAATTTTGTGGCCGATCATAGAGTCTCTGAACTGGTAAAATAATTTCAGTTGAGATAGACAGATCTTGATTTTGTTGCTATAAATTTTGGTGGAAATATAATCTTTGCATGCTAAGACACAAACATAAGGCAGAAAATTGTGTATCAGGAACGTTAGTGGTTAACCCCTCAAGTACGGGAGAAATACGCCGCCGCCTGCCCCATCGGCCGGGAGCTCTCTGACGATCAGATTCCGCTGCTCGATATGTGATATCTCATGAACCGTTGATCCAAAAATTATGGGAAAGCTCACATTGGTTGCATTGGCTTTCCATAGAGATACTATAGAAATATTAATTTTTTTTAATGTCTAGATATTTGGTGAAATCATTTCATCCACCAAAAAGAAAGGTTTTCTGCAGGATACATGCTAAATTTATTTATAACAAACAAATCATTAATCCGATTAACATTTGCATTGCGTCATTTGATAGAAGAACCTTGAAAGTAATTTGAGTAAAAATTTCGGAATTTTTCAACGAAATTTCCTCGATAAACGAGATGATTGAAAGTGTAGAGCGTGAAATTCCAGTCTACAGCTTTTGTTTCTTAAAAAACTAGTAAAAATATCGCAAAAAAAAAAAATTACCTCCACTCCGAAGACAGTTTCATTATCTATCCGAATCAATTTTTTTTACAGCTATATCTGTAATAGTTTTCGAGAAAACGATTTTATTATGTTAACGGAGAGGGTCGATAAGACGTATCGACCCCGGCTGATAGGACAAGAAACCGGGTCGATACCACGTATGGACCCCGTACTTGAGGGGTTAACTGACGTGGGATTCCGTGGTGAACGGAAAGGATTCGTAGTTAACGAATCGTCAGTGGTAGACTGACTTAGGACTCCGTGATTAACGGTTGGAGTGAGACCTCATAGCCTCCATAGAGTTAAAGGGAAATGTCCCAAGTTACAGAAAGATTGGGAATAATAATTTATTCTGAGAACACAAATTAATGATGTAGGATACAAAATTCAGAAATTACCACGTGGTAAATTCAAGGTTGTTCATGTAGACCGGTTTTGTCATAATGTAGAGTAATTCAAGTATAATCTGTGAATGTGAGAATTGTTGACTTCGTTTTCTTAATTTTGAGAATTTCTCTGAAGATACATCGGAGTATCTCTGAGGCTGATCAGAGAGTGCAAAAAGTTCAATTCCTGTTAACGTCGTCAGAAATTATGTAATTCTGAGGTTGATCAAAATTTTTCTGAGGATGTATCAGAGAATCTGCCTGTTAACATAATCAAACACACAAACTTGAAGGAGTTCCTAGGGACTCCTAGGAAAAGGTTTTTGCCAGGTCGCTGAGAGTCCAGTTGTGAAGGAATGTTTTTTCATGTAATTATTCTGATTGAATGGTAATAATTGTAGTGAGATAGCACTGTAGAATTGCATTAGAGTTGAAGTTTATGCTTGTAGAACCACTGCATTCGAAAAAGAAGTCATTTGTAGAATGAAAGTTTGCGTGTAATTTTCCTCAATTTGTTGAGGGCACATTTCGATGAATTTTATTTTTCGAGTAAGAAGGAGCAGGGCAGAAGAGAACAAATCTGAAAAGCAAGGAAGGAAAAAAAGGAGATTGGAGAACAATTATTGATGAACTAGTTGCATTAAGTATGAGCATGAGTGTGTATGGTTGAGTGTACGGCAATAATGATGCAGGGAAGAAACTGTGGAACTAGAGTACAATTTCAACCTCTTCCAATTCGATTTTCCCGTCCTGGTTTTGGGATTGGAAAGTGGACCATGAGTTCCTGATAACGACGGATTCTGGAAAAATTGAATGCGCAGTTGCTCTAGTAGGAGTCGCCAGGGCAGCAACTTTTGAAAGAGGAGAGTAGTGTTATGGATATTGAATACCCTCTCCCTTCGGTAAGAACATGCCATATAGAATGAGTAAAAAAATGAATGTTGTGTGGTTGCTAAAGTGTGTTCGGGATGAAATTTTTTGTGTATTCTTAATCTGAATCTTGCGAGAGACGCATCTCTGTGGACGAAAAACATAACTGCCCCTTTAATTTAATGAACGTGTATTATTTATGAGAGAATATAATGTTGAATACTCAGTGGAAATTAATTTTTAGGCAGGATTATCAATTAATATGCAGAAAAGATGATTATCAAATAAGCGATGCACTTGAACAGAATGGGTAGAATGCAAAAAGAAAAAGTATTTTATTTAATAGTATGTGTGCTCTACAAAAGGTAAAACGGAAGTGTGTATATAAAAAAAATTTCAAGTTAGTGTTAGATTCTGGTCATGTGATGATGACGTATGAACATGTCTGAGGAAAAGCTATTTGAATTAATTAAAAACTTGTATATATCACGCGCCCCCTCAAATTTTACAATACAATTCAATTATCGGATTTCATCTCAAGTCCCATCTCATGAACACATCTCCAGTGTACTTGTCTCGTCAATGCTTTGGTGAGCACATCTGCTCTCATCTCGGTAGTTGGCACATGCTTCGATTTAATAGTCCCCTTGATTATAAAATCTCGTATGAAATGATAATTAATATCAGTATGTTTGGTACGAGGATGATATAGATGATTACTTGCCAGACATTGTGCTCCCTGATTATCAACGTATAAAGTTACCACTGACAACTGATTCATATGTAACTCGTCCAGTGCGCTCTTCAAATAAAGTGCCTCCTTTATTGCTTCAGCCATGCTGATGTACTCAGCCTCTGTTGATGACAATGATACCGTCTTCTGCTTCTGGGATTTCAAAGATATGGCTGCACCCCCAAGTATAAACACATATCCGGAGTAGGATTTGCGATCTGTAGTACAACCACCTCAGTCTGAATCAGAGAAACCAACTAGTGACTTCTCAGTCTTCTTATACGACAGACACATATCTGTAGTACCTGCCAGATACCTTATCACACGTTTAGCTGCCCTCCAGTGGCTTTTTTTTGGTTCATTGCTGTACTGGGCTAATCTTGAAATCGTATTGGTGATATCAGGACGAGTTGCCACTGACAAATAAATCAGAATACCAATCATCTCTCAATATCTTGTGAATTCAACTGCGCTGCCTTCAGCTGACTCCAGCATCCTCATTTCTGATGGTGTCTGAACTGGATTACAGTCTTCTAAGCCAAATCTTCTCAGAATATTTCTGATGTAACCAGTTTGTGATAGTGTTATCTCGTTCTCTGCCTGTTCAATTTCTAATCCCAGGCTGTATTTAGCCAGTCCCATGTCTTTCAGCTCAAACTGACTCTTCAGTTCTTCTCGCGTCTCCGACACCCATCCACGATACCGTGACGCAAACAAAATATCATCAACATAGACTAGCAGCAGTAGAACATCATCTTGGTTATAGAGTTGATCTCTATCAACGGTTCACCCTTGGTGGGCTAAATCCAATGCTTCTAAGTGTCTCGTCAAGACGCTGATTCCACTGACGTCCTGCCTGTTTTGGGCCATATAATACCTTCTTCAACTTACAGGCATTTAACAATTAAATTTATTAATAAATTTATTTTTATTAATAAATTTTATTTAGAAAATCAAATTTCGGAAAAAATATGTAATGCGCAAGCAGGATTTGAACCCACGACCCTCTGATTACATGTCAGGTGCTCTACCGCTGAGCTATTGCGAGTTACTATATTTACTAATGATTTCCTCCTTTCTTTAAATCTTTAATTATCTTCATCGCTTTGCTCGTGAGCTCAGGTGATGAAGATTCTTCTTCCATTATTTTCTTCAACATGGTTGGTACCATGTCAGGCAGCTCTATGTAAACTTCTTCCTCTGAGTATCCATTTAAAAAAGCTGTTGCTACGTCAAACTGCCAAATTTCTAATTTGAGTTCTGCTGATAATGCTACTAGCAGCCTTATCGCCTCAAATCTCGCTACAGGAGCGACAATCTGGTGGTAGTCTGCTCCATAATGCTGACTATATCCCTTTGCCACAATTCTGGCCTTTCGTTTATCAACCAATCCATCATTGGAGTATTTATTCATCAGCACTATATGACATCCAGCTTTGTTCTTATCTCTTGGAATTGTGACAATTCCAAATGAGTCATTTTTCACCAGACTCACTACCTCCAGTTGGATTGCTGCCTTCCACTCATTTTTGTTATCAGATTTCATTGCATCTTGAATCTGAATCTCTGCCATTCCCACGAAATTGATTTCTTCAACTGCATCAACAAAAACATCATCCTCCATCTCGTCATCAGCTGGAAAATCATCAATTCTTCCATCTGCTATGCTGATTGTACGAAAAAATTCCTTGGTCGACCTGTTTTTCCAGTACGTTAGAAAGTTGGCCTTCCTGGAGCACGTTTGGTGATCTGAGCAGCTGGAACCTCAGGTATCTCCTCCACTTGTTCTTGAAAGTTTCCGGGTTGTTGATTCTGTGTTGATCATTCTGGCTCAGAAATGAACAGGTCATCTGGAACCTCCCTGATGGAGTTATCACGCTCTTCAATTAAGTCACAACTTTCCAATTCATTTCCAGCTCTTCTCTTAGGCTTCTCAGTGAATCTTACATCTCTCGCAGTCAGAATGTTATGTTGCTAGATTCAGGTACCCAGACTCTAAATCCTTTCGTCTCTCTCGGATAACCAATAAAGATATCTTTCATTGATCGAGGGGCAAACTTATCCTTCGACGGATCTTTATTCAGCACAAAAACCTCGGCTCCGAATATTCTCAGACTGCTGATGTCTGCTACCTTGCCTGTCCACTTCTCGTAGGGGATTTCACCTCCCAAGCTACTGGTTGGACACCGGTTACGAATATAACTGGCAGTAGCAACAGCATCAGCCCAAAAACCTGCTGATAAACCTGATTGTAACAAGAGACGTCGAGCCATGTCCAAGAGGATCCTGTTGAAGCGCTTAGCCACTCCATTTTGCTCTGGAGTCCAGGCAACTGTGAGCCTACGTTCAATACCGCAACTCGACAAAACCAAATCAAACTCATCGTTGTAATATTCTCGATCTCTCTCTGATTGTACAATTTTAATTTTCTCACCAGTTTGATTTTCAACATAATTGAAGATCTCCTCTTTCCTCTCTCAAAAAATAAACTTGATTCCACCTTGTGTTATCATCGATGAATGTCACTATCTATCTTGCTCCATTTGATGATTGAACTCGAAGAGGCCCAACGATATCAGTGTGAATAATTTTCAATTTTTCATTACATGGTTGATGTCCTTTAGGAAAGGGCAATGCTGACAATTTTCCTTGAAGACACACATCACACTGTTTCAATTTTTCCATCTCTGCTAGGGATTGTGGAATTAGCTTATGTTTTCCAATTACATTGTGCAAGTCCTTGGCAATCAGGTGTCCAAAACGTGCATGCCAAAGCCAAACATCAGATCTTGATGGAGAAGCTCTCATAGCTTTTTCGGAATTTACTTCATTGGAAAGAACATATGAATCACCTTGCCTATGTGCTCGTAGTTTTATATCTCCATTCGCATCCATCACCTCAGCAGATGATTTTCTGAAAATCACAACATTATCTTTTTCTGTTATTTTTCCAATGGAAATAAGGTTACTCCGCAGATCTGGAACAAATAATGTATTAGTTAATTCAATCATTTCATTTCCCTTATCATCTAGCGCTGGAACTCACACGGATCCTCTTCCTTCAATCGTCGTGGACGTAGAAGTTACCAGGTTCAACCTTCCCTTGCTTAATGAATCAAATGTATCAAATTGATCCTTATTACCACAGAGATGAGCACTGCTTCCACTGTTCAGTATCCACTCATTTGATTCAGCTCCGCAGGATGTCACTTGGCCGCTCTCATTTAACTCATCCACGCCCTTATTCTCTACATAATGGCACAACTATGCATCATCAACTGCAAATGCACCAGAATTTGACGATCTTGATGAATCTTCCCTTCATGCAGATTTGGATACCCGCACTGGTGGTGTCCCTGTACATTTTGGAGCCATATGTCCAAGTTTCTGACATCGATAGCATTTTATTTCACTTAAATCTCGTCCGCCTTTTTGTTTTTACGATTTCCCTTTTTTTTTTTAATTGCGCTTTTCTCCAGATTTCGCAACAAGAGTAGCAGTAACATTAACTACACTGGGCTTCACTCTCACCTCATATTCCTTAAGTATTTTCACTTTAAGTGCCTCTGCTGTTGGAAGAGTATCCCGAGCCTCTATTGCTATACGAAAATTCTGGAAACTTACAGGAAGACTGTACAGCAACATAATCGTTAGCAACTCACCATTGATATCAATGCCCATTGTTCCTAGCTCATCATTCGCATAGAAAAATCTGTTCATATGATCTCTCATATCTTCACCATCTTGCATATGCTGGAGACATAACTGCTTCAGAAGGGTGTCGTTTCTCGCAGGCCCCTTCAAGGCATATATCGACTCGAATTTAAGCCACATTTGATGTGCCGATGTCATTTTACGTATATGCTGTAGCCTTTTAGGATGAATCGCAAGGATTAAATCAGCTCTAGCATTTTTGTCTGATTTATTCCAGAGTGCAGGATCATTTGCATAGATTGTGGTAGCTGCTGCGTCAGCTCCTGGACTCAGTACTGATTTCTCTATCTCTCCAATCACATATTCCCATGAATCACTTTTTATCATCAAGACCGCAACTTGCATCTTCCATGTGTCATAATTCTCCGAGGTCAACTGTTCGATTCGGGATCCATTTATTACAGCACCCGACATCGTTTCAGAGTCTTCGCACTTATCGACACGTGGATGCTGAACCTCTAAATCACTCGATTTATTTTCTTGCATTTATAATGTCCTGGGCCCATAACCTATTGAATACTCAGTGGAAATTAATTGTTAGGCAGGATCATTAATTAATATGCAGGAAAGATGATTATTAAATGAGCGATGCACTTGAACAGAATGGATAGAATGCGAGAAGAAAAAGTATTTTATTCAATAGTATGTGTGCTCTACAAAAGGCAAAACGGAAGTGTGTATATAAAAAAAAATTTCAAGTTAGTGTTAGATTCTGGTCATGTGTCGATGACGTATGAGGGGCATTCCACGCTATTTCGATCACTTGTCGGCCTTTTTGCTTCCGAATGGAAGCTTAACAATCGTAAGGATTTTCGATTTCGATTTTTTTGTTGCAAATCACTTAAAATTATGTGGAGAGTCTGAAAATGATATTTAGAGAAAAAGTCTGTGTGTGTGTGTGTATGTTTGTATGTGTGTCTGTGTGGATTTTTTTTTTACTTATAAACGGTAAAATTTCAACCGAACAATCTCATATTTCTACTGTATATTGGTTGTGATAAATGTTTCTTTTCGAGACCTCGTTACTTGGAATTCATTCAATATTTTTTGAGATATGACAAATTTTCGATTTTTTGAAAAAAATTGATTTTTCAAAAAGTTCTCAACCGATTTCATCCAGATTGATGCAAATTATTTGACATCATATTCTGTCACTGCGTGAATTTTTTCAGATTTTTCTAATGCTTCGTTTTTAAGTTATGTCCATTTTTATCATTTTTCTTGCAAAATTTTGTTGTTTCAATAACAATCGGAACAATTGAGATAGGAATTCCAAATTTGGCTCACATATTGGTCTTCTGAACCTGCAGCTTGGGATCGTTATTGGACAGCATTGCAGGAATATTTTTTTAGATATGAGAGATTTTTCAAAATTTCAATTTTTTCATTTTTTCAAAATTTGCAATAAGTTTCCGAGTGATTTCATCGAGACTGAGGGATAATATTAGACACTATATTATATAACTGTGTGAATTTTTTCAGATTTTTCTCGTCATTAGTTTTTGAGTTATTTTGATTTCATTGATATTACATGAAAAATTTTGTTTGTTTGATAAAAAAACCCTATTAGAAACAAAGTAGTCAAGATATGAGCTTCGAATTTTACTGATATTTAGCTCTCAATCGAAAATATTGTCTTTTATGCAAAGTCGTTATGAATCAGTATGTTTAGTGTAACTGTCAAGACCAATAAAGATAAGTATTAATTTCTATAGAAACTAACATTCATCTTGATTATCTGGGGCTCTCAACCCATATTCTTTTCAAAAACCCAGACGGAAAAATGGAAAAGAATAGGAACTAATTACAATCTTGATTATAATCTTTACATGAGTTCTTCATCTTCATAAAATTGTAGAATTAGTTATATTCAAAATTTCTGATTTTCGTCTACTTCATCTTGATAGAGTGGAAGGTTCTACGATGGAAAAGAAAAATAATATAAATTTCAATTAATTAAATCAACAGAATTTTAAATTCTAAAAATTTCTGGGAAAACTTAAATTTTTTACGAAGAATTTCCTTGAATTGTCCATTAATTGTCATCTAAAAGTCTGAGGTTAATCATCAACACGAAGACATCCTCTTGTGAAAATTATTTTATGATGGTTTGATTCTAGATGGAAAGAAATGGTTGATTATATTTAGTGAATATGATATGATGATCAAATTTCAACGTAAGGAGGTTGATCACCACTTGTGCGGTCCCGAAAAAATGGTCAATTATTTTTCCTGATTGTTCAAGGAAGATACTGATCAGTTTTTCAATTAACTCTCAATTGCCATTTACGAGATTTTCAATTTTTTGTCTCCGAATTATCGCTACAGCCACGCCTGCTCATGAGAGGCTGTGTATAATCAGGAATTTTTATAAATTCATTACGTCCAGTCTGGATTCAAGAACAAATTGAAAATTAACACAAGTCGTATTTGATGACTGACTTACACTCGTTCCACTTTCACTTTTGATGTCAGACATATCGCACGAATTAGTTCTTTTTACTTGTAAATTATTAGTAGAAAAAAAAAATTATAACAATAATTCGATAATTGAAGAATAAAAATAACCTTCAGACATGAGACGTTATATCAGATATAATAAAGTTTATTGAAAATTGGTCACCAAGGAAACGTAAAAAACGGAATGAATCGATATCCACATAACATAATAATGGAATGTGCAATGGAATAGCAATTAAAATAAAATCATCCAATAATTCAGATTAGCTCATTACTCGATACTTTTCTCCTTTGAAATAAACAAAAATGGAAATGTATATGATACGATTGTAACGAGGAGAAAAATAAATGCATTCGGAAGCGACTTGCTAATAAATTAGCAAATAAAGCTATAATGATGTGTATAATGATGCAAGTTTCCACTTGTTTTTTTAATTTTTTTCATTTTTTGATATGTTGTGGAGATGCTGAAGACAAATCATTTCCCACAGGAAAAAAAAAATTGAAAATTTTACGACCATTTTCATTTTCGGGAAAACTCTTTTGGTGCCCATTTCTCTCCAGCTTTGGAGGCTCGTATCTCGGTAACTATCGGTCATATTAAAGAAAAGAAACAATACTTTTTGGCGGAAAAAAGTACGGGAATTCATTAAAAAAATTTCCATTTGTCTAAATGTAATATTTCCATTTATTATTAACAATTGGAATGAAAAAAATGATGGCAACTAGAGAATGAGCGCTCCTAAAAATCTAGAAAAAAAAATATGTTAGAGACTGATTTAATTCTGATTTTTTTGTGAATTTTGGTGAAACTTCCCTCGCTCGTTCTCCAGATATTGATTTTTTCATGTTATTGCGTGATCGGCGGGCGCTATCGAAAGGCCTTGCGCATGCTCACAACGGCTCTAGCTGCGACTCACATGGTCACTGGGACGTCAGTTACTCAGCTTACGCGCCAGTGACCACCTGATTCACAGCTAGAGCCGTTGTGCGCATGCGCATGGCCTTTCAATAGCGCCCACTGATCACGCAATGACATAAAAAAATTAATATCTCGAGAACGATCGAGGGAAGTTTCACCAAAATTTCCAAGAAAATCAGAAATAAATCAGTCTCTAACATACTTTTTTCTAGATTTTTAGGAGCGAGCATTCTCTAGTTGCCATAATTTCTTTCATTTCAATTGTTAATAATAAATAAAAATATTACATTTAGACAAATAGAAATTTTTTTAATGAATTCCCGTGCTCTTTTGCCACAAAAAGTATTGTTTTTTTTTCAATATAACCGATAGTTACCGAGATACGAGCCTCCAAAGCTGGAGAGAAATGGGCACCAAAAACGTTTTTCCAAAAATGAAAATGGACGTAAAGTTTTCAAATTTTTTTTTTTCCTGTTGGAAATGACTTGTCTTAAGCATCTGCACAACATATCAAAAAATGAAAAAAATTTAAAAAAAAAGTCCGAGAAGTGATCGAAATAGCGTGGAATGCCCCATAAACATGTCTGAGGAAAAGCTATTTGAATTCATTAAAAACTTGTATATCTCACATATAACAATATATAACCACGATTGGTAATTGATAGAGTATAGGTGTGAATGTGTGACTTCACATTCCAGGGGGGAGGCGTTCAATGGAAATATGACAGAATGTGACACAGGAGAAAGCGGGTTCAGAAGTTGTGAAATTCGTCGACGTAGAATAGCCCTTCATTAACTTTAGCTTTGAAGACTAAATGTGTGCAAGGGGAAATCTTCCACAGATCTGTATACACCCAATATCCTTAAGTTTTTATGATTTTATACTTTTTGTCACTTCACCCATAACAATGAGCCTTTTGATTGAATGTTTCCTTGTAATCTGGACTTCAAAATTAATCAGGCCATTACTATCGTAGGACTTACTTTCACCTGATCTAACAATGATGTAACAGTTACCAAGGGCCTACAGCAATTTCACAGTCTTTGTAATGGGAACATTCATTGGGGGGAGGGGGGCATCTCTAAACAGAATCATCCATTTTTATTGATGATATGACTGTGATTTATAATTTTCTCAATTAACAAAAGTTTATTATGGACGTTTAATATGCGAATAATTGATTCCAGTTGAACAACATCAATAAATAATTTTTTCATTATGTTAAAACTAATTATTGAAGAGGCAAGAAGTGTTCAAAGGTACCTCCTTTCCCCTACGATATCATACTGAAGCTTCAACTTACTGGTAATTCAGATATTGTGTGTACTCGCTATTCAGTGGCAGTATCATTGCCATATTACCTACTCTGCCAGTTTCAAGATGTGCGAGTTCACATAAGACGTGACGCTTCATCCGCTGCCTCAAAGCCTCCGTTGTGAGAAAAGCGACTCTCTCGTTACATACCTGTTGGCATAACAGGGGGAAAATATTATCACTGTGATGCGAAAACATTTAATCTCGATTCCCTGAGCATTATTAGAGATAAGTAGGAGACGATGAACAAATAGGGTACGTGAACCAATGCATAAACATATATCATTAAATAAATGTAGCTCTTCCGTTAATGGAATGATTATTGTTAGTATTATTTTTTGGTTTTTGAAGTGAAACTTCTTTTCGGAAAGTACCAACTCTTTTCTCGCGCCACAAAACGAGTGAAAGGTTTTGAGGAGAACGTGCTAGTGAAGTAGTGGGCGAAAAGTAGAAGCAAGAAGGAGGAGAGTGTGTTGATGGGTATGACACTCTAGCATATGCTTTAGCGGTGGAGAGGGAAGACGGCAGAGAGGGGGAATAGAATCTTCGCGTAGAGTGTTACATCAGGGTGTTCATTTTCAGGCAATATTTTTTTTCTTTGTCCTACCTGAAAATCTGATAGTTTATAGAAAAAGGAGGATATTCACGCTAGAAAAAAAATTCTAAGTTAATTACAGCTTAATAGTTAATTAGAGCTAATAAGTTATTATCTCATCCGAAAATTCGGGAATTCCGCAGTATAGCTCTGCTAACTGAAAATGAGTGATTTTAATGTTTCCTTCCAAATTTTTTTCGTCTGCCGTGCTCCGTGCACCTATTGTAGGCTCACATTGAGTTCGATTTTTCAAAATTTTCATTTTATAATTTTTTTTGCAAAATAAGTTGGGCTGTTAATTTCGAGTCAAGAAACTTGAATTAATTCATTGTGTTCAACAACTCAATGAATATAAAATTCAAACTCTATTGAAATTTCATTTCACAGTAAGATGGAAACAAAATAATAAATTCAATAGAACAGAGTTTAATGTTTTAATTGTGTCAGAGAAGAGAGGACAGGGTGAGAGGTAAGGCAGTCATGAAATAATTGATTCCTTCCTGACAAAGACAGTTGGTGTAAAAACACAATGATAAACTGAGACCAATGGTCTTATGAAAACGGCAAATTTGGTGATTCAACCACATGAGCCTTTTCTAGGCCAGTCTGATGTTGATCATCTGCAGTGAAACATTAAAAACTGTGTGTTTCGTATTGGAAGCTAGTTGCCACCACTGCCATTTAATTTGTATTGAATTTATTCAGGTTTTTTTTCCTCGTTTCCTTTCGTTTCAATTTGTATGTGGCGTTTTTGATTGATATTATTCCACACGATGTGTACAAGTTTTTGACAAAGGAGAAAAAAGTGCAATCAAAAAAGCACAATGTGCACATAGTACTTGTTTTTGTATTAATTAAAAATTCATTTTTTAAGCCCAATGAAGGTGGGTGGAGTTTTGTCAAGAAAATCTTCATCTAAAATCCCGAGTGTTGCTCATAGGATGGGTCGTGATAGGTTCTGAGGCCTCTGCACCACTACGTCTCGTCGTGGCCTCGGGTTACGCAAAACGTGGTGATGATCTCAATTACATTTATTGGTTTCTTCTGGTTCAATTGGTTAGTGACTTTCAACAACAGTTAGTTGTTTTTGGTAAAAATTCAAGTAGTCTGCCTCGAAATATTGTCATCGGCCTCTGCTACATTAAAACACGTCAATTCAATTCAAAAATTTGGTAAAATTATCGAAAAATTTTATAATATTTGGCAGAGTGAAACTGATGAGTTACCGAAAATTCGATTTCTCATTTAAGTAACACAGGAAAAATTTTCTTTTTGCTTTCACCTCGATTTTTTGGTATTAGACAATTTTTTTTTCTTGGGGGGAGGGGGGGGGGAACGAGTGCAATGATTTTGTAGAGCATTAAATTTGCTACAAAACAGTTCCTATGAGTTCAGGCTGTACAAACAATGGCTTTGATGTAACAGAGCTTGACAGATGATATTTAATAGAAATTAACATCAACGTTCCTATAATTTCGAATTTATTGATCCTGCATGAGAGAATAACTTATAGTATCCATTGTGAGGCTGTGAAATCTGTAATTTTAGTCACTTATCATTTGAAGACACCAATCGAATATAAATTTCAGTCAATAAATCATACTGGGAAATCACACTACTGGGAAATAATAACACAAATGGAAATAGCAGATGTTTTAAAAAAAAGTCTGTAAATGCTTTAAATTATCAATCGTTCTCTTTTTCTCATTTTTCCTTTTTCTCGAGGGTAAATGGGTAGTTTCACTCTGCTAAAATAAAATCAAATTTCTTTACGATTTTTACAGTTTTTATGTTTTAATATGGCGTATTTTGATTAATTAGAGATCGGTCACAAGACTCAAGGGCAAACAGACAAAATCATAATTAAATTTTTCACAAAAACAACGAACTTTTGTTGGAAGTCACTAATCAATTGAACCAACAAAAGACACAATTAAATGAAAATTAAGATTATCACCACGCTTGGCGTCACCCAAGGCCACGACGAGGACGTAATAGTAGTGTATAGGCCTTGAAAAGGAACCTATCACGACCCATCCTATAAACGACACTTGGGATTTTTGATGAAGAATATATTGACAACAAACTCCGCCCACCTCCATTGGTGGGAATTTTTGGGCATAAAAATTGAATTTTTATAGTATTATGAAAAGAAATACTTTGTGCACATTGTGCTTTTAGATGTACCTTTTTCGCGTTCGTCAATGATTTGTACACTTCACGTGGGACAATTTCAATCTAAAGATATCACGTACAAATTGAAATGAAAAAACGAAAAACTTAAATAAATTTGATACAAATTGAATGAAAAAATCATAAATACTCATCCTTAGCTGGATTTCCGAAAAAAACAACAATCAGTGGTAGAAACCAGCTTTCGACACAAAACTCACAGTTTTCATGTTTTAATTCCAACATCCATAATTATACTGGCCAAGAAAAGGCTCAAGAGGTTGATTTCCCAATTTCACCTACTCTTTAGACCATTGGTTTCTGTCTATCTTGTGTTTTTCGCACCAACTGTCCTTATCAAAAAATTATCGATTATTCCATTACCTCTTCACCTCTCATCAGGTTCCCTCTCCCTCTCTATTCAATCAAGGTAATGAAAGTATACGGTATATGAATCAAGTGATTATCATTCTTCTATTTCGGGAGTTAAAATTTTGCAAAATGTTGAAATTAATTCATTGATTTGTTGAAAACAATGAAATTACTTCAAGCTATATGGCTCAAAAGAAAATATTCAACAATTCTATTTTAAGTTCCGTAAAATCAAATTGCCATATTATTATTGTCAATGCGACAGTTGAAACTAGACATGGCTGAAAAATGATCAAATAATTCGGATTTTGAGTTTCAAAAATAAATACTTTCAGTTGGCAGAGCTCTACTTCGTCTTTACTAGAAATTCTAAGTTGATTAGAGGCTTAGCTCGTCCGAAAATTCGATTTCCCATTCAAATAATATAGGAAAAAATCGCTTTTTGCTTTCAACCTGATTTTTCGGTATTCAACAATTTTTTTGGGGAAAATGAGCGTAATGCTATTGTAGAGCATTAAATTTGCTATAACACCGTTGCTATGAGCTTAGGCTGTACAAACAATGGTTGAAGTTACAGAGCTTGAAAGATGAAATTCAGTAGAAATTGACATCAAACTTCCTATAATTTCGAATCGATTGATGTGGCATGAAAAAATAACTTATAGTACCGCTTCTGAGGCTGCAAAATCCTTAATTCTAGTCACTCATTATTTGAATACACTAATCGAATGTAAATTTCAATCAATAAATCATCATATCTACTGGGAAATCATAACACGAATGAACGAAAACGCCAATTTTCGCGTATATTTTTTGGGAAGCTTTCCAGTTTCATTTTCTATCACGGTTTGTGGTCTTGTCGATTTCCTCACCCCATGGTGAATAGAAATCTCTATACTCAATAATTTGCATCAACTGGCACTACTCGTAGATTAATGTACACTTAGCAAAAAAATTAAGGGAACGGTAAATTTTGTCAGTTTTTTGATTGATTTTCAAATGGCTGTAACTTCGCCAAAAATGATCAAGTCAGAATAAAAAAAAATCGTTGGGAAGCTTGAAGTCTCTACTCTTGAAATCTTGAGATAAAATTTTTTCATGACCATTCGTTATAACGAGATAGAAGAGTTGAAAGCGGAAAAATTTTTTTTCTTTTTTTTTCATTTTTTCAACTTGTTCCACGAACTTCAAAAAAATTTTCTCGACTTAACCCTTATGAGGATCGTGTAGCCTGGTCTTTCAGCTTCAATTTCTTTTTTTTTCCCTACGACCCTTTGTTGCTGAGATATTGTCGATTGAATCAAAAAACACCCTTTTGTCTTTTATCGTCGATATCTCAGGAACTACTGATCGCACAGCAAGCGGATGATGAGATTCGTAAACTTGAATGAATTTCCTGTGAGATTCTTGCACTGCTTGATTGAAGAAAAATTTTCTTCCAATTTTAAAATTGGTTCCAAAAAGTACAAAAAAATGAGTTTTTTTCCTTTTTTGAAAATTGCCCTGCATTTTGCGAATTTTGCGAAAATTGAAAATGTTTCAACGTTTTTCTTCATTTTAATGTGTGCTGGAATACCCCCTAAATTTTCAAGCCAATCGGTTCGACCGTTTTTTTTTCCGAGTGAACAAAGTTTCAGCAAAAATTAAAGGAACACTTTTTTGTGCCCTAAACACCAATTAATGATGATAAGGGCCGAAAATGTTTTTCCTCCGTTATTTTTCCATGATTTTTCGTGCAAAATTTGTTGAATTTCATCGAAAAATGAGAACAATGAAAAAAACAAAAAAACAATAAAAAAATTGAAATTTTGTTTTTCATCAATCAATAAAAAAATTTGAATTTTTTTTTTAATCAATAAAAAATTCAAAATTTTTTTTAATCAGTGGAAAATTAGGAATTTTTTCTTCTTTCGAAAATCAATGAAAAAATCAATTTTTGTTCTCAAAAAACCAGTAGAAAACTTGGAAAAAAAATTTAAAAAATGAAAAAAAAACACCGGAATCGCATTTGATTTGGAGAGATAGTGACTCAGCAGATTTTTTCAAAAAATTTTTTTTCCGATTTTTTTTGTTTAAAAAAATTGTGTTTTTGATTTTTTCATTAATTTTTCTTCTTATTTCATTGTTCTCATTTTTCGATGGAATTCAACAAATTTTGCACAAAAAATCACGGAAAAATAACGGAGAAAAAACATTTTTGGCCCTAATCATCATTAATTGGTGTTTAGGGCACAAAAAAATGTTCCTTTAATTTTTGGTGAAACTTTGTTCATTCGGGAAAAAAACGGTCGAACCGATTGGCTTGAAAATTTAGGGGGTGTTCCAGCACACATTAAACTGAAGAAAAACGTTGAAACATTTTCAATTTTCGCAAAATTCGCAAAATGCAGGGCAATTTTCAAAAAAGGAAAAAAACTCAATTTTTCGGTCCTCTTTCGAACCAATTTTAAAATTGGAAGAAATTTTTTTTTCAATCAAGCAGTGCAAGAATTTCACAGGAAATTTATTCAAGTTCACGAATCTCATCATCCACTCGCTACGCGATCAGTAGTTCCTGAGATATCGACGATTAAAGACAAAAGGGTGTTTTTTGATTCAATCGACAATATCTCAGCAACAAAGGGTCGTAGGGGAAAAAAAATTGAAGCTGAAAGACCAGGCTACACGATCCTCATAAGGGTTAAGTCGAGAAAATTTTTCTGAAGTCCGTAGAACAAGTTGAAAAAATGAAAAAGAAAGAAAAAAAAACTTTCCGCTTTCAACTCTCCTATCTCGTTATAACGAATGGTCATGAGAAATTTTTATCTCAAGATTTCAAGAGTAGAGACTTCAAGCTTTCCAACGATTTTTTTTTATTCCGATACGATCATTTTTGGCGAAGTTAAAGCCATTTGAAAATCAAGCAAAAAACTGACAAAATTTACCGTTCCCTTAATTTTTTTGCTGAGTATAGATTCAAAGTATACTCCTTCAAAACATTCCTTGTACGTACATTGTCCGCAGGGCTTAGGTTACAAGCGATAATGAACTTCAGTCATCTCCACCTGGTGTATTCGCATATTCTCTCTCCATATTCTGATTATTGCCATTAAAAATTGGAGTGAATACAATAGATGTGAGAGATGTTGAGACTAAATGAATTTGTAAGGAAAAAAATGTATCATCATAATTATCATTCGAGGACTCACGCCCTTTTCATCCTCTGAGTGATCGACTTACATCCCTTTTTTCATCAAAAAAACATTCCTTGTACGTACATTGTCCTCAGGGTGTAGGTTACAAGCGATAATACACTTCAGTCATCTCCATCTGTTGTATTTGGATATTTTCTCCTCATATTTTGATTATTGTCATTGAAAGTTGGTGTGAATAGAACGATATTGGTGAGGTTGACGCTCAATGAATTTGCAAGGAAACAATATTATAAAGTATACTATCCGCAGTTTTGGAAAATGAGTGCGAACGATAGAAAGAGAAGTCATTTGAGTAGTTATACAACATGGTACAGTACTAGAATGAAGATGAAGAAAGGATTCAATTAATATTCGTGAAGACTGCTGCTTGCAGGTTTCATGTTACAGATTAGAGAACGCAGTGGAGAAATATATCAGGGTGATCATTAAAATGAATTTAGAGTTTATTCCTTCAAACTCATCTTCAACTTCGATCAACTAAAGTTTTTAAATTATGAGCAATGAGGCAATTTCTTAATTCTGAAGACATCTTCGAAACTGAAAATATAAAGATTCTTATGGAGAATTTTGTAGTCTTCTAGTAATTCTTCAAAAAAAGAATATTATGCCTCTATTCCGTTCTGAATGAAAAAAAAATGGGATTGAATTATTTCATTATTAAGTGAATAGAAATGAATTCAGAATATACTTCTTCAAAATATTTCTTGTACGTACATTGACCTCAGGTTCAAGTTCAAAGCGATAAGATGCTTCAATCATTTACACTTGATCTTTTGGATATTCTCTCTTCATACTCTGATTGTGATCATCACAAATTTGAGTGAATCGAATGTCGAATGCAGTTCATTGATTACAGGACTCGTATTGCAAGCGATAAGACGCTTCAGTCATCTCTACCTGATGTCACTCACTCATTTCCTCAGCATTCCACAATATGAAGTCATTTCTTCACTATGAGTGAAATGACCCGCGAGAAAGAAGAATGTTTACGAATTAAACGAAATTCATCGAATAAGACAAGAGTTAATTCATCAGAGAATTGCCCCTAGAGCTTCTTCAGCATTCTGAGAAATAAATTTATGATTCCTCAGAATTCAATATGACGACGTTTCTTAGAATCTGCCGTTCCATCATCTGATGACGTCATTTGGACTTACGTCCTTTTCATTCTCTGAGCGATGGACTTACACCCTTTTGATTACCAGATGAGCCGTTTTCATTCTCTGAGGGGTGGACTTACGCCCTTTTTATTCTCTGAGGGGGGTGGACTTAAGCCCTTTTCATTTCATCTGGACTTGAGCCCTTTTCATTCCATATGGACTTAAGCCCTTTTCATTCCATCTGGACTTAAGACCTCTCCATTCCAACTGGACTTAAGCCCTTTTCATTCCATATGGACTTAAGCTCTCTTCATTCCATCTGGACTTAAGCCCTTTTCATTCTCTGAGGGGTGGACTTACGCCCTCTTCATGCTATCTAGACTTACGCCTTTTTGATTACATTATCGTTGTATATAGAACCGGCTTAGCATACCTACTTCCTTTTTCGGCGTTTGTCTCCCTAACCGTTCACTTTTTTGGAATTTTACTCATTATCAAAGTTGTAGATCATTTCATCGACTGCACCATTTTTCTGAAACTTTTTCTCTATTAACTATACTTTTGGACTCTCTGCTGAAGCTATCGATTGAACTTTGCGCAATATGATGATACTTCGTATCAATTGTGATGAAAATTCTCTGTCACGGATCGAGTAATTCAATCGATTCATCTTTTCACACAGGTAAGGTGCCTTGCAGATAATTATCGAATGCTTTATATTTTTTTCCTCAGTACTGAGTCCATGCTTAGGTCATACTACCTTGATGACGCAAAGTTTAATCGATAGAGTCAGCCAAAAATTCAAAACTATAGTCAATAGAGAGGAAAGTTTCAAACGAACGGTGTACATAATGAAATGATTTGCAGCTTTGATGATGAGTAAAATTTAAAAAAAGTGAACGGTTACGGAGATAAACGCAAAAAAAAACAAAACGGGAGGAGTTCGTGCGTTTCGATCGCAATAACTCAAAAAATATTGCTGATAGAAAAAAAAAATTCAACGAAAAAGTTAGGAAATTTAATTTAGGAGAGAAAATGTCTTTACACTTCATCTAGTAGAACGAACCGTTTGCGAGATATTGAATTCAACGCGTTTCCAGCGATGGTGGCACCGCTATCCCTTCGGGGACACCGCAAATTTGGGATTACACTGAGAATACACCGCTCTAACGAATGCAACCACCCCGGTGAAGATTATATTTTTTGTACCTTGAATATTGGCCCATATCTCCGTCGTTATGCATCGGATGGAAAAATCGTTGGTGCTGAATATTATCTTATTTTCACGTAGAATATCACTACATACGCCAAATGTGTGAATTCCGGAACACCCTATTCAGGCAATTAGACATCATTAAATATAGTCCATAAGTGTAACTAGTAATTAATAGACTAGAACATTAATTGTCCTCGTTTTTCGCGATAGAATTCGTTAAAATTTCTGTTCAAAGTGTTTTTCAAATACACTCAATTCGAGCGTTGAAAAATTTCAATTTCTATTTCTAGACAATTTCTCGCGTTACCTGAGTACAGCGAACATTCATAATAACAAGATTACTGAGAAAAACACAGGTGCGTGGACGAGTCTTACGTAAAGTTAAAAATAGATTCAGCGCAAATAAAATTGAGAAATAAAATGAAATCGAGAAATGAATTTGAAGACAAAAAATAAAATTGAAGAAATATTAAATTTAAAGAGATAGTTTCTTTAAATCTCCAAATGAAAGGGAATAAACGGATCAAAATAAAATAAATTGACCAAAATATTGAAGTGAAATTGAATTTTCTCAATTCATTAAACTAAAATTAAAATTATTCAAAATAAAAAATGGGGAATAAAACTGAAGAGGAAATTGAGGTGGAAGTGCACCTCGATTCAGGACCTTCAGGTCAAAGTCCAGTTTCTCCGTGATGGAGAAACTGGACTTTGCTCCGAAGGATGTCGTGTTTTGTTCCACATCGATTCAATCAAGCTGATGTAGGTAGATCAATCCTCGGTTTTCTGGGATTTGCTAAGGAAGTTTCCGGAAATCACTAAACTGAATGGTAAACTGTGTTCGGCCAATCATTCCACTCTTCCTCACATTACAACGACTCCAGGGCCTATGGTATCTGCTCGAGGTCGACGACGGGCTCCGGAGAAGCTGAAGATTGCTTAACACGAGTCCCAGAAGATGGTGGAAGATTGGTGATTCATTTGGCTGCCAAGAAAGGTGATAGCTGGAGACCATGTGGAGATTATCGTCTTCACAACGCTTGGACTGTTCCTGATCGCTATCCTGTTCGTTTTCTGGAACATTTGACCTCACAGCTAGATGGTACGAATATTTATTCAGCTGTAGACTTGGCTCGTGCCTTCAATCAATTTCCTCTAGCTCCTGATGACATCTAGGAGACAGCAATAATCACTCGTTTCAGCCTGCTCGAATTTTCCCAGATGACCTCCGGCCTCAGGAATGCTACTCAGACCTTCCAACGTTTCATCGATGAGGTAACTCGAGATTTATCCTTCATTTATGCGCATATTGATGATCTTATAGCTTCATCGTCACAAGAGCAGCACCTGGAGCATCTGGAGATCGCTTTTGATAGGCTGAAGGAGGTTGCACTGGTTGTGAACATGGAAAAGGCAGTCCAGCGTCAGCTGGAAGTGATATTCCTTGGGCATTGAGTCAACAAGGACGGAATTCAGCCAAATTCTGAGAACGTGACAGCTATTCAGGAATTTCCTCCATCAAAGGACATCAAGCAGCTGAGACGTGATCTAGGTATGCTAAATTTTTCCGCAAGCATATTAAAGGTGCTGCGGGTCTCTAGGCTCCTCTTACCTCTCTTTTTCAGGGTATTATGCTCCATCGTAAAAAGCCAATCGATTGGAACAATGACCTGGAGAGAGCCTTCGAAGCGAGTAAGGACGATTTGACCACTGCGACTCAGTTGAATCATCCTAGACACAACATTCCGTGGGGAATTTTCACGGATGCATCTGGAGAGGCGATGGGAGTAGTTCTCCAACAATGTGTGGACAACATCTGGGAACTAGGGGCGTTTTTCAGCCAAAAATTTCGTGAAACTCCAAGAAACACTCCACCGTTTGATAGAGAACTTGAAGCAGTCTATCAAGCGGTGGAATACTCCAGAAATTTCATTGAAGGACGCCAGGTTACCGTTTTCACTGACCACAAACCACTCATCCATTCATTATCGGAAAAATGACGAGATATTACCTGTTCGGTGAACGTACATAATTCGGGTACGAAAACAAGTACATAATTCGGGTACTGACAGCAATGCGAAAGCCTTTCAGGCGAATCAATCTTTAAACAGATTAACAAAGACTCAACAAAAAAATTCGAGCTGAAAGCCAACGCAATTGTAGATGCACTGTTCAAGGGAGGTTATATTGATGAGCCGAAGGTCGAGAGCTTGAAAGCTCACAACACAATAATACCTCTCAGTTTTTAGGCTTTCGCGGCCATTGTCATTATTGGTATGTTTGGCTTCCGGATGAATGCAGCGTTGGGTTTCAGCGTTGCACCAACGTTTCGCAAACGTTACAATTTGCATCTTCAGGGCTATGAGCTCCGATTCTGAGCTCCATGGTCAAAGGATTGTCCTTATATACCTACTTCCTGTGGAGGGAGGGGGTGGGTAGGGGGGTGGAGGTAGAGCCAATCAGGAGTTTTAAATTGATCAGCTAGTCAATTAAAAAAAACCGGGAGGACGGTTTTCCGAATAGGATTCACCTGGTATCCTTTATCCCTGTTCAGGTTGTTAGGATTTTTATGGATCTCCAGGCCTTCCCGATACTTCCTTTCAAAATATCCTGGGGATTCGGCCAACATTCTTGCTTGATCATACTGAATAGCATGTCCAGTGTTCATGTGATGTTCAGCCAAGGCAAACTGTTCTAGGTGGCGATATTTGGAACACCGTGGATGTTCTTCGATCCGTGTACTGATCATCCTCCCGGTTCCCCCAATGTACACTTTTCCGCAGGAGCAAGGAATCTCATGGACTCCTGATGTACTCAAGGGTGGTCTTGGATCTTTTGGGCTGCCAATCAGGAGTTTTCAATTGACCAGCTCTTCTTCTTCTTATTCCATCTGGCTATATCCCCTAGTGGGGCAAGTGCCACAACTTCTCCTGATTATCTCTAGTAGTTCTCAATTGACCAGCTGATCAATTAAAAACTCCTAAATGGCTCTACCCCCACCCCCCCCCCTACCTACCCCCTCCCTTCACAGGAAGTAGGTATATAAGGACAACCCTTTGGCCATGGAGCTCAGAATCGGAGCTCATAGCCCTGAAGATGCAAACTGCAACGTTTGCGAAACGTCGGCGCGACGCTGAAACCCAACGTGGCATCCATCCGGAAGCCAAACATATCAACAATAATACCTCGGTTATATGGCCTTAGAAAAATACACGAAACTGGTTGCCATCTTAGACCAGTTGTCAGTTGCATAAAGCACCCAGTTAAAAATATCCAGATTTCCCCATGAACTCCTTTCTAGAGTGAATGCGACCTCAGAATTTAACATCAAGTACTCGCGAAAGTTTGTGGAGTCTACAAAAGAGATCAAGCTGCCCGAGGACCATGTAATGATATCATTAGATATGGACTGTTTTTTTATCAACATCCCGAAAGATTTTGTCTCAAGTATAGTGGAAGAAAAATGGAGTGACTGGGAAGGCTTGATCAATGCCCCAAAATAATTAGTATTAGACATCATCAAATTCTGCTTCGAAAGTAGCTACTTCACATTCGAAGGTGAACTTCACATGTAGCTAGATGGAGGTAGTATGGGGAATCCAGCTACTCCGGTTCTAGCAAGCTTGGTCATGAACTATGTCATCTCCAAAGTTCTTGACGACCTTTCATTTAGAATCCCATGATTAAAGCTGTATGTTGACGACACTGTACTGCCAACTCCTAAAGATAAAAATGATTTGGTTCTCCACCATTTCAACTCCATTCACAAGAAGATTCAATTTACGGTTAAATGAAAAGTGAACAGCTCCATTAACTTCTTAGATGTGAAGATCCATCGAGTGGAGGGTGGGAGTTTGAAGCTGAATTGGTACCAAAAGCCAACCAGCTCTGAAAGAATCATCAATTTTGAGTCTAACCACACAGTGCCTCAAAAGATGGGAGTGGTGATGGGACTGTTATACCGTGCATTGGAGTTGAGCCATGAAGAGTTCTATGAGGCCAACATGAAGAAAGTCACAACGATACAGAAGAACAACAATTACCCGATGAAGTTTATCAGGAAGTGCATCCAATTATTCAAGTCACGGAGGGAGTCGGATAGCGAAAAAGGAAAAAAAAAGCTTCGCTGAAAAAATGTTTCAAATTCTCATTAGTAAATGGTCTAACCCAAAAATTGAATAATTGTTTTCGAAACACTGATTCCCAGTTAGTGTTTTACAATCCACGCACAATAGGAGATGTTTACTCGAAATGAATAGACCAGATCCCATTGTTAAACAGATTGGAAGTAATTTACAAGATTCTATGCGAATGCATTGAATGTTATATTGGGCAGACGAAACAACGACTTGGAGCGAGAGTCACGCAATACGAGAATGACTGTGCGCCATTGAAGTTCCTGAAAAAAGAAAAAACAGCCCTAGTTGTCCACCATTTTGATACAGGTCACTCTTTTCATTCCAACGAAACTTGCATCTTGGACACCGAACCCAAGTGGAGGAAAAGGAACATTTCTGAAATGGGTTCTATTTCCTGCAATAACACGGTGAATGAAAGAGAAGACATGCAAAGTTTAAGCAAAATGTACAGCAACATTATGTTGAAGCAAAGAAAATTAACGAGATCTTCGTTGGAATAATTGGAGGATAATTTGAAATTATCTGGCTCAATAATTGATAATGAGAATAGAAACTCGATGTTCTCTGTATCATTTAATATTCTTCCAATGCTATTGGCAGAAAGCTTCCGAATGAATCTTTCATTTCCAGAACTAACATCATCGATCCGTGCCAGGAATGGGAGAACCAGAATGGGCCTCGGAGGGTTAAGCCCATCCCAAATATAATCAATTGAATAGTTTTAAAGATATAGCTTGCTTTTTCTGATGTTTCTATGCTAATATCTAAGAAACTACTGGACCGATTCCGCTCAGGTTGAATGCCAAACTTTGTGTTCATCAAATATATGCCTCACAAAATTTGAGGACTCTAGCTCAATTATTTATTAAGATGTCGTGGAATCAAGATTTTCACGAAAAATTTCTCAAAAGTTTTATACTGGATAAACTGAAAATCTGAGCTCCAACCGCCCCGGGGGTCAAAGATGCAGCTCTTGGACGCGCATCTCCTCGCTAAGAGTAAACGCTGTAATTTCATTTATCACCGAGAAAAGTCGAAAAGACGATATTGTGACATTTTCAGTTTTCTCAAGAACTTCTGGCCGATTTAGTTTAGCTTATGGTAAAATTTTCAGATTGCTAGCTAGCCCCATTTCAGAGTGGAGCGGAAATTGCGTCCTCACGCACACACACGCTCACATACATATTCACAGACATTTTTTAAAAATAGCAGTTCTCTCCGTTTTGGGTCATTTGCAGTCATATTCATTATGATGGAATCTCGAACTCGAAAAAAATTAAGATTCCAAAGCTTTCATTCGGAAGCAAATATATATCTGCTGCAAATATATAGCTCATAATCTGATCAGGGCTACGTTACATAAAGATGACTCCATTCCATTGAAAACAATTTTGATTGGTTAAGTAATGGCGGTGCAATTGTTTTTTAAAATTTCCTCACATACGTACATACTGTAACGTAATATTTCGATTACGTTACTTTTTGTCGTCTGGGCGTGTAATTAATTTTGAATTTTCAATAGTTTTGGCACCACCAACTGAGAATCAAAACAAACCAATCACGAGAGTTCAATCTTAGTAGAAATTATGTAAAACTAATGCCGATTGGTTAATTTTGTATGTTAACGCTCATTGGATTGTCGTCAATTGAGTTGATGTCTCATGAATGGAAGGGGGAAACACCAGATGGACGATGATGAAGGAATTCGACATTACCGAAGGAGCTGGTTAATTGGACAAAAGTTTTGTTTAGATGGACTTTGGTTGCATCCTTGGACTAGATAAAATTGTCCGGACTCTAACGTCATCGACTTGGAGTTTCTCAATTTTCTTCGTTGGAATTTATTGTCATTGAAAAAGGAAAATACTTAACGTCAGGTTAAGCTGTATTGAATGACGTATTTCGGGATTGACCAATAAAGAACGTCCTTCCCGGAAAAGGCGCCTTAGCCGGTGTACAGCGCTTGCTGTCGGCTGATTCTCGTTTGGTGTGCCGTAGAGTAAACACACGTTTTGTCGTGTTTTTGAACAAATTTTGTATAACCGCCATTTTCACGTCTGGAATAATTAATTCATTGGAATTAATTATATTGATTGTCGTTTGATTAAAATTTGAAAAAAATATTGTTCACATTGAAGTTATTTGGCATAATCTGGTGAGCAAATTTTTGGTTAATTAAATTTCGTACAGTTATTAATTTCGTGGTCGTGAAATTTTATTTTTTTTTAGCGTAATGACGCTACGTAGAAAGTGACGCCGCGAAATTGATAACCATTTATCGGCGAAAATTTTTATTTGATAATTTCGGAAACATTTTATTTTTTTTAATAATTTTGAACTCTCGTTCTCGTTTCTCGAAAAAAAATATTTTTTTTTAGAAAAAATATTTTTTTTTTTTGTTTGGATAAAATGTGGCGCATTAAGAGAATTCAATTAACGAATATATTTTGGCGTTATGGCCAAAGCTAATTAATTGACATTCATTGTGAAATGTTAGTCTCACGACTTTGTAAAATATATCGGATTTTGTAATTATTTTTTCTTACTTTTATTAAATTTTTTTGATAAATTTTGTCAAATTATTTTTTTTTCTTTTCATGAAATTAATTCAATTAATTTCTTGTGAATTTGAATTTGAATGTAATTCTTTCAATATTTTTTTTTATTGATGACTTTATTATGCGTTGACGATTAATTATTTATTTATTTATTCATTTATTCGAGACCCAACAGCCAAAGCCAATAACAGTGTCAAAAATGTGCCATTATACAATGAGAAAATCTCAGACAATTTTTTGTTTTCATGACTTATACAAAAAGAAATAGAAGAAATTAACAATAAGGCGATTACGTTGCTTATTATGCAACAAAAATCATTCTCAAAAACTTGAGCATACAATGCACACAATCATCCCCACACACAGTCTCATCTATCTCAAGCTTTTAACATAGTTAATGGAAACCTCGGTGATACAATGCAACGAAGACGACATTAAGTCGACAATGTCTCCATAACGCAAGAACATCTCATTGAGCGCATTACAGGTGCCATAGAGAGGGGAGGACAGCACTAAATTAGAATTTGGGAATGGTAGATAAAACATTGCTTGGTGACGAGATCGACGAGTCGGGGCCCTGAAAGGCAGCAACGCCAGGAAACCCGGACAATCCACATTCCCCCTAATAACTTTGATTAAAAAGATTATCGCCGCGACCTCCCGCCTCTCTCTTAAGCTGAGCACTCCAAATCTATCACATAGATCATCATTATCAACGCCCTTCTCTGGATGAACACCACATTCCTTCCAGGACAAGAACTTCAGGAATCTCCTCTGAACAGCTTCAATTCGCCTAATCTGGTTTTGGTACAACAGAGACCAGACCAAACTCGCATACTCCAACTTGGTCCTCACCAAGCTGAAGTACAAAGTCTTAATCGCTAGAGGATTCCTGAAGTTCTTCCCTGTCCGTAGAACGAAACTAAGAGTCTTATTCGCTGAGGCGACAATCGAATCAATATGCGGCGTGAACGTCAACCTGCTGTCATACACTACACCAAGATCCCTCACTATACGCTCAACTGACAACACAGTGCCATCGATGGTATAATTTATTAATAAATTTATTTGTTTAATGGCGACATTGCCTCGTGGATGGGAGGTGGAGAAAAGATGTGAGAATCAAAAATTCGAAGGTAAATATAGTAACTCGCAATAGCTCAGCGGTAGAGCACCTGACATGTAATCAGAGGGTCGTGGGTTCAAATTCTGCTTGCGCATTACATATATTTGCGGCATTTGATTCTCTCAAAAATTAATTAATAAAAATTAATTTATTAATAAATTTATTTGTTTAATGGCGTAAAGAAATCCCAAGTCAGCTTTAATATCATTCTAATTTCCATTGATTCATGCCTTATCGATAATGTCAATAGAATGAAAAAAATTCTGACATGATCGATCTTTCTTTTTTTTCATTCTCGACAGTCTTTTCTTTTACAATTACTCCTTGTTATTCCCATATTGGCATGAGTATTGCTCAGTTCTTTTCATCATTCATGAGTAAATCTCTAGTTGTCATTTTTGAGTATGTCGACCGAGAGAGATACCAAGAAAAGTGATCTTTTCCTACAAGCTTATAGATTGTGATAAGACTTGAAATAAACATAGAGTTTCATCAGTAAGCTACACTTACCTCGCTCATAACACACATTAAGAATTGGAAATCCGATTTTTTCATTTATTAGTTCCAATATCTTATATAGTATTTCCCTAGCAGATTCCATTGAGAAGCAGAAACATTTCAAGCTGGTAAATGTTAGCCCTGAAGGGTTCGATTTTATAATAGAATTAATACGAGAGATAATTTAATTTAAGCGTTTATTAACTAAGTATAATTCAAAAATATAATACACGTTACTTTTCGCGAATTAATGGCCAAGAGACTTCTCCGGCCATCGTTTATATATCGGTGTTTGTTTACGCCTTCGGTGTTGCATTACCTCACTCGCAGTGAGGTAAGCGACAACGTAAGTAGGTGGAGTAAGACATGAAGTGCTGATCTTGCACTTCGTAGCCTTACCAATGCCACTTCGTACGCTTATCATTTCTTAATAAAATGGAATCTTATTATATAGGTATTTGGGTCATAACACCCCTCCCCGCCAGGGAAGAAGATTTTATCTCTTGAAATCTTTTCACTTAATCTAATTACATTTTTTTTTTACATTTTAATGGTATTTTAATCAAACTACACTCCTGCGACTATCGTTGTGGGAGTTGACTGTCGTCGCCAACAGTAGAATAGTATTCCCGTAACTATGATGAATCCCAACATCAACACTCCGGAACTTATTGTTGTTGGATGTGTCAAAAATCTATGGAAGGAACCATTTCCCTCGCTTTCCTCTAATTTTTGTTTTTCTTTCCCTAGTTGTAATTGGAGTCCCTTTATTTCTCCGATGTTTTGAATAACATTTTTTAGTTTAATATCTTTCATCTGGACCCAGCTGTGATTTAAATTTTCTATTTCAATGTCGGTCAGAGTGAGATTCAACTTAGGTTGTACATGCAAATTTAGTTGAACTCCAGATGATTTATGACCTCTAATTGTGAAATCGGAAGTAATGATTTCACAAAAATCCGTGACGTAGATTATTCCAGACCCTTGTAAGATTTTTCTTTTCTCTCTATCCTCACATTTTATTGAGATCTCCTCAGGTTGTGCTGTAACAAAAATCCAAGCATCGCTTCTATGCATATTTATTAATAACAATTGTCTAATAGGTAGGTGTTTTGGTACACAAACCTCTGGCAACTTCTTTGGACTAGTGTACATTTGTACTTCACAGTCGCTATAAGACTTTATAGCCTGTACCGGAAGTATCTCTGTACAAAGATATTGTCCACGTAATTTCTTGCACTCTTTCAACTGTCGAAACGTCAGTGGAATGTGCTGTCGTGTTGCCCCGTGTAGTGTTAGCAATTCGTTGACCGGTTCTAAATATGAATAAACGCTTTCCGAAGTTTTTACTGGAATGCCGTGTGATTTAAAAACATCAAACACTTGGAAATTGACCAATGGTATTTTCACAAGTGTAATAACCCGCAAACCAACTCGATGGATACTCACAGTAGATACTTCTTCCATTTCAAACAATCCACCTATTTTGGCTTCGAATGGAAAGCTTAAGCCTTTAGGCAACTGAGCCTTTTTCAAAATAGAAACCCACTGGGACTCGGAGAGAATACCGGCATTCAATATTTTTCCCCCTTTTCCTGTCAAAAGTTTTCTAATTTTTTCAGCATCTCGCAAAACGCCGTTCATAACTGCTTCTACTATCATGAAATGTTCGTCTAGTGAAACTCGTGTTGTAAGTTGATCAGCTCCCGAATTTAACTGTTTAAGGGCTCCTTTCACAGTTTGAAGTAAAATCTCTTCATTTTTCTGAATACTCATCTCTGCAGTTTGTAATTGAGACAATGTAGAATTTAAAATCTCAATTTGTTTCCCAGCTGTCTGGAAGTAAGTTGCTTTCTCGTCCTCCAGTCTTTCCAGTCTCTCATGGATTTCTTTGGCGTCTTCAGCGTCCATACTACCAATTAGTGATTTTACAACTGTTCCTAGGCCATCCACTAGACCTCTTTTCCTTTTTATAGGCTCTTCTAGTCCTAGTAATCCGAAGATAAGTTCTTGAGTTTCCTCAAAGTCTGATCCACTGTTCTGCTATCATTTCAAAAATTTTCCCGTGTACTTTTGCTGAACCACTGTATTTTAAGACTTTTGTTTTCCATAAATATTCCTTTACTTGTTCAGCCCTTCGGATCCAAGGTTCTATGTTTGTAGAGGCTGCTATTGTCCATTCGCAATTGCTGAGGTAGAGTTTCCCAATTGGTTCAAAATAAATTCCAGGAGTGTGGACAAATTTTTCTATCATATGTCCCTCCCCCCTCACTTGCGAAATCATGCTTCCCAGTATGAAGACTGCCAGAAATTTCGACAGAAATTTTGTGATATCAGGAAGTTTCCGTGTACAATGAACTCTGCCGCACTGAAATTGCCAACGTAGCGACAATTTCCGACATAAATACTCTGTGTGCTGACTGAAAGGTACAGTTATCCGGAAATCCTCCATTGAAGTTTTACCAAGTGAAGCTTCACCAAGTGAAATCATGTTCAAAAACCAGAAGAGTATGGAATACCAAGGTCCGAAGATTCCTCTCTTTAGAGCTTTAAGATCTTGGAATCGTGCACTAGCCTGCTCAGGATGCCACCAATTTGGCCATACTATAGCAGACTGTCGTCGTGCAATACTCCGTACTTCTCGCAAGCCAGTGCATCCGTATTCTCGGCATGCAAAAGATGACTTTTCTTTGGAATTTCTGGTAAGTACTTCCTTCATCGTTATGTTTTCCTGCTCAATTGATGCCTTATTGGTCTCTATTTCTGCCATATTTTCATCTGAATCAATTTTTTTCTGTTTATGTAGAAGAGCAATTATCCATATCGTCCTGGATTCATGAATTTTCAATACCGGAAGCAGATCAGACGATGGAGAAAAGCCGAAAGAGAGACGAATTCTCTTCTCTGGAAAGCTGAAATATTTGACGACCAAATAGCGGACATTTTCAACCTGCGACGTCTCTTCAATGAGGAACCAATTCCTCAGCCATGCCACGTGCCTATCTACCACACACGAGACTACATTAGGTGTTCTATGTGCCAGCGTCGTGGCTTCATGTCCCCAGGATTTTTTTTCTCTAATGATCAATGGAATTATGGACATAAATTGGTCCTCATGAAATACTAAATGTATATTTTCAATTTGTTTTGTAATAAAATATAAATTTATTACTCCAACTTCCTTCTTAAATTCATTGCGCTCTCCATCAATTTTTGACAACTTCATATAATCCAAGGTAAGGGGATCATATAGTCATAAATCCGCAAAAGGTCGGAGTTGATTGACATGTACTCTTTGTGTTTTCTTCTTGTTACCAGATCGAATGGTATAGTTAACGTCGGAATTTTTTTCTATTATTGTGTAGGGTCCAATCCATGGTTGAGTTAATTTCCTTGTCCTTCCGCGTCGAACCACATTATTTTTCATCAGCACTTGATCGTTTACCTTGAACTCGACTTCTCTGGAATTTCTGTCGTATTGAAGTTTTGATTTTTCTTTCGACTCGGAAACATTTTCTCTCGCAATTTGCCATACTGCTCGTAATCGCTCTCGCAATTCCTGTGCATAGTCATCATATGAGTATGTTAACCTTGGCGGTTGCTTCACCGACGTCGAGATTTCAGCTGGTTTTCCATAAAGGAGCTCAAATGGTGTCATTTTTGTTGACGTATGCGGTGTTGTGTTTTACGTAAACATAGCGTACGGCAACCAAGTGTCCCAATTCGTATGTTCCTCATCTATAAAATTCCTCAGATATTCCGCTAACGTCCGATGTGATCTTTCCAAGGCTCCATTCGTCTGTGGATGATAAGCTGTAGTCTGAATCTTCTTGATCCTCAGTAGTTTACAAACATGTTTGAACAATTCACTTGTAAAATTTGTTCCTTGATCCGTGAGTAATCGTTCAGGTGCTCCATGCTCACAAATGATTTTTTCAACAAAAACTCGTGCTATCGTAGATGCTTCTTGGTTTGGAATAGGAATGGCTTTGCTAAATTTCGTGAGAGCATCTTGGAATGTCAATACGTATCTATTACCCAGTTCAGACTCAGTTAATGGTCCGACAATATCCATAGAACACTGTTCGAACGATGATTCCGGTGTCTTGGAGATTACCATAGGGACTTTCGTAGTTTGCCCTAATTTATTCAGTTGGCACTTCTTACAGGATGTAACGTATTCTTCTATATGTTCTTTCATACCACTCCAGTAGTATTTCAATTTCACCTTATCATACATCCTTTTAATCCCAAGATGCCCTCCTAAAGGTACATCATGATATTCTTTAAGAATTATCGGGATATCAGCAGCAGGTGGAGTCGTCACATCGTTGTTGCACAATTGTATTGACTCTTTTTTCAGTTCTTTTTCTGTCTCTTTCTTTTGCTGAGCCCGCGTCACAACAAACATGCGACTCAATGCGTCAGCATTCGTATTTAATTCACCAGCTTTATGAACTACTTCGTATTCATATTCTCCTAATTTTAATCGCCAGTGCATCAGCCTAGATCCTGGATCCTTTACATTGAAGATCCATTTCAATGGTCGATGATCAGTAATGACATAAAACTTTTTCCCATAAAGATAAGGCCTGAAGTATTTTACTCCCCAAACAATAGCCAACAGTTCTTTTTCTATTGTACTATATTTGGTTTCTGCTTTGTTTAATGTCCTGCTGGCCTAGGCGATTGGTAAATCCTTGCCAATTTCTCCTCGAGAAAGAATAGCGCCAATGGCCTTGTTAGATGCATCTGTAGTCAATAGGAATGGCTTGGTAAAGTCTGGATACTGTAGGACTGGTGCTGTTATTAACTTCTCCTTTAATGTATCAAAGGACAACTGTTCTTTGTCACTCCAAACCCATTTGGTTTCTTTCTTTAGAAGATCAGTTAGAGGTTTGGCTATTTTCGAAAAATCTCGTATGAATTTCCTATAATAACCGGCCAATCCTAGAAATGACATAACCTTTTTGGCATTTGTTGGAACAGGGAATTCTTTTACAGCATCAATCCTACTAGGATCCGTTTTTACATCTTGCTGGCTTATCACCTGCCCAAGATAGACGACTTCTTTCCTCAGGAAGTTACATTTATCTGGCTGCAATCGGAAATTTGCTTCCTTCAAGCGTTGCAGCACTCCTCGCAGCCTCTCATTATGTTCCTTGAGGCTCGCTCCAAATATCACAATGTCATCAAGGTACACAAAACAGCGTAGACCCTGAATACCTGCCAAAACCGAATTCATTAATCTTTGAAATGTTGCCGGACTTCCTTTCACCCCAAAAGGCAATCGATTAAATTCATAGTGGCCCAAAGGTGTAGAGAATGCTGTTTTGCATTTATCTTCTTCCTTCACTGGAATTTGATGGAATCCAGAGGCCAAATCTAACGTTGAAAAATACTTTGCTTTTCCCAGGTGATCCAGAATCTCTGTGATATTTGGAATTGGGAATGAATCTCCAATGGTGATATCATTCAGTCTTCTAAAATCCACCACAACCCTCAATTTCACTTTTCCAGAAGCATCAGGTTTCTTTGGTACAACAAGTAAAGGTGCATTCCATTGACTATGGCTCGGTCGTACAACTCCATTTTCTAGCATTTCCTTAACCTGTCGTTCTACTTCTTCCTTTTGTGCATGCGGTAACCTATGTGGTCGCACATTCTGGACAGGTTTATCGTGCATTATTGGGATTGTATGTTCCAAATGATTTGTAATTCCTGGTGAGTCTCCTGGGAGTTGGATGATTGAGTTATATTCTTCCAGAATTTCTAATATGCTCTTTTTTTCTTCATTATTCAGATCGTTTAATCTCAGGTTCTCATGTAATAATTTAATCCGATTCTGTTGTACTGTAACTCCTCTCAGTTACATAATTCCCAAGGGGTCACATTGAGGTAATTGTTCCAATTCCACAATTGGCGTATCTACATAAACTGTCTCATCAGTAATATTGATGACACAAACAATTGCTCGACCATTGTTTACTTTTGTGAGGCATTCTCCGAGAAAAATGCCGTTTTGCAATTGTTGTTTCTTTACAATACCTCGTTCTCGTTCGTTACCGTTTTTTGCAATAGCCCATATTAATTTTTCCGTTCTAGCTTCGACTTTGAGTGGTTTCCTCCCCCTAAAGAAGTCCAAATTTACTCCATCTATGGACACAGTTTTTCCCGGATTCACGATTATTTCCAAGTCTTCAGATTCAATGAAATCTTCTCCTAAAATTCCTCCAATACATGGGAAATTATCGGGAACGACGTGAAACATGTGTCCCAATTCTTTTCCATTTAACTTTAAGTAGAGTATTACAGTGCCCATGGTTGTTACATCAATATTCCCAATACCTCTCAACAATCTGTTCTCTGGATTCAGTTTTATATCATTTTGTAATTGCCCTGACTTTATCACAGAAGTGCAGGCTCCTGAATCCCAAAAGAACATTGTAGGTTCCTTTAATTCTTCTGCGGAAAAAATTAGATGACTCTTCTGTTTCGATGGGTCCTTTGCTTTAATCATTCTCTTCTGTTTATGGTCCTGAATGACATTTTCTTCGTCCACAGCTTCTATTTTTACCATTTGGATCTGGTAAGCTCCTACTGGTAAAGCATTATCCTTACCTGTCGCATCGTTCTTTTTTTTTTGATTATGCGAATTATTATTATTGGTCGAATTATTGACCTTATTTGGGGCTGCGTTTTTAGCCTCAAGTGTTGCAGACTCTTGAATCCCCAATGTTTTCTTTAACTTTCGGCAATTCATGGCATCATGTCCTGAATACCCACAGTATTTACAAACTTGGGTAAAAGCGTTGACACTGCGTGGATCAGCTACTGGCAAAACTGTTTTGTTTTGACCTCCTTTTGGTTTGCAATCTCTTGCAACATGGCCCATCTGACCACAGTTGATACAACCTCCTCCAGAGGATTGTCTCCCCATTGATTGTCTGTTATTCCCCTGGGAATATCTATTCATTTTATTATTATTACCTCCAGTAGGTTTATTCCTTCCCCCCATAGTGGTGGAAATAGTTTTTTCTAATTCGATTGCTCCAATTCAAGATTCATGCAGGGTTATGTAATTATTAGCCCTCACAAGAATCTGTAACTGTCCTCGCAATCCTTGCTCAACATTAGCTTTTGCTAGAGTTAGAATTCCTTGTCTCAAACCGTCTCTACCGATTTCACATAAATTAACGTTGACAGTCTGGATCGCTTCAATCAGATCCATTGTCACACGTTCTGCTCGTGCCGCGAATTTAGTCACATCTTCATCAGGTCGTTGCTGTAATTTATTAAAATCTACTTGAAGACCAATTAGTGACGTCGTTCTCCCAAACAATGCCTCGAGTTCTCGTTGTAATTCTTCAAAACTTATTACGTTTTTATGCTTCAATTGTGTCAGCGCCTTTCCATCCAATTTACTACCCAAAATCATTGCAAGCAGTCTATCTCTTTTTGATGGATGGACCATTTCTCTCGCTATTTCACATGAACGCTGAAAACCTGCTAGTTTCTCCGAATTTTCTCCATTAAAATCCTTTACCATTTGTAGAGCAGATTTGAGACTAAGAAATTCTTCATTATCTGCTTGATCGGAATTTCTGTCTGTTCTCTGCCTCATTTGCCAGTTTTCAGTGTCACGTGTGTTGATTCTTCTACACGCATCACGTAACTGTCGTTTTAAATCTTCTTTTTCTCTTTGTTCTGCTTGAAGTACACCTTCTGCGAGATCTAATTGTCACAAAACGTTATCTGCCAGGGCTCCTCTCTCGGCGTCATTTACCCAAGCTAGACGCATTTCGTTACGCAATCGATTGTTTTCTTTTCTGAGCAGTTGTTCGGTAGTGAGTTCTGGCGTGAAATTTCCAACTAGTAAAGATCCTCCCGGGACTGAAAACGGTGTCCTCAAATTAGGAGTACTGAATTGTTCTTCGTAGACTGGCGAACCCTCTACATCCTGACGTGTAGTTGAATTCCCTACTTGACCATTTATGATCCTCACTCCTGTGACGTCTGCAGTTTCTCCGTCAACTCCATCCATGTTGTTGAGCAGGCTTCCGTCAAACGATTGATTATAATTACGTTGAGTTTCCACTCCTCGTGAATATCTTTCGTTACTTTGTTCTTCTGCAGACTCCTGGGTTTCTGACACAGCGCTCAAATTCCCAAAATGTAGTGTTCTCCTTGCGGTAGGGCGCATCTGATTTAGTGCACCACGCAAATGACCGACAATCCCTGAGAACGATGTTTGACTCATTCGGAGTCAATACCTTTTCTGTGAGAAAGAAATATAACTATTTTCAATCTCAACAGTAAATAAATCAGCTGTCTATCTCTGAAGACCCTTCTGCTGATTCCTCACGTTATGCTATAATGCCTAGTTCTTCTCTCGAGAGTAAAAAATATGTAAGTAACGTAAAAGTTGAATAAAATCTTAAAAATTTCTCTCCGCGTATAATTCCCGACAGTGGTTGATCAAGCCGCTGTCTAAACTCCGCTGCCACCAAAATGTTAGCCCTGAAGGGTTCGATTTTATAATAGAATTAATACGAGAGATAATTTAATTTAAGCCTTTATTAACTAAGTATAATTTAAAAATATAATACACGTTACTTTTCGCGAATTAATGGCCAAGAGACTTCTCCGGCCATCGTTTATATATCGGTGTTTGTTTACGCCTTCGGTGTTGCATTACCTCACTCCCAGTGAGGTAAGCGACAACGTAAGTAGGTGGAGTAAGACATGAAGTGCTGATCTTGCACTTCGTAGCCTTACCAATGCCACTTCGTACGCTTATCATTTCTTAATAAAATGGAATCTTATTATATAGGTATGTGGGTCATAACATAAACATCTTCGAAATTTTCCTTAAGATATATCGAAAATATTATTCTCTTGCTTGAAAATCATGGTTTTCACTGCTTGTGAATTTGAACAGTTTTCAACGTTTTCGAATATTCTCCGTTTCAGTCGATGTTGCGTGCGGATTGGAAAATAATGGTGAAATACCACAATATCTCACAATTTCTTCATAATTTTATTGTCATAAATTTTTCCTCAATATATGCAAACAAAGAGAAATAGTTCAAATTCAGCCCAATTTTTTTCATGGGGACTTCCAGAAGTTACGAAAATAAGGAAGACTCAGTCGCGCTAGTTTGCTCAATCTTTGATATTTGTGGAAGAAGATGAAGGGAAACGAAAACACTTCATTAGTTAATTTCTTCATTACATTACAATTTCATTATATTGTTACTCCGGTGAATTAATAAAATACTCCAGTTTAAATGGAAAGGGCGTTTTATTAATTGATTGGATGACAGTTGATGTTTCTTCTTGAATAATCCCAATGAAAGTGAAGTCTTCTTGTTATTAAACAACAGATCTCAGTTTCCATGGGAATTTGTGTGCAACTTCTCTCTCTACTTTTAATGTAGAAGGGGGATACGCTACACTACTCCCCTCCCAGAAAAGGTTGCCGCCCGACAACCACTGGAGCTATTTGAGATATAGTATCCAACAACAATTTTTTTTAAGAATTAAAAAGAACAAAAGTGAACCAATGAAATTTTAACGTTAACTGAAATTGAAAATTGGATGGAAGATCCCACATAGGGAGGGCCCCAGTTGCTCTTCAACTAAAACCTCCCAGAAATCCATGCTGAAGAAACAAATTCCGATGCACATACATTTGTGACTCTATATAAAAAAATTACAATTGTGTTACAATTTTATGGTTGTTTAAGTGAAGAGTAGCATCATTCATTCCATATGACATTCCTTAATAAAAACATTCTCATACATTATTATCACCCGTGATATTCAAAAATTTCAATTAAAAATCGGATTCATTCAATTTATTTTCTTCCAATGTCGAATCTCAGGATCTGCAAAACTCAAAATGGAAGAATTCACGTATTAGAAATGAATTATGAAAATATTGCAACAAGATCAAATAAGTTCTACTAAGTGGTTATTAATAATCCAAGTTAATATTTCTCAAAAGTCGTTCTTATTAGATCATACGAGGAAAATTCAAGAAAATTTGATTTTTGACTAGCCAATAATGAAATTGTTTAAATAAAGAGAAAAGGAATTCCTAAATTTATGAGATGTGAGATGATGAACCAGCTAATTACTGATAATCCACTAACCATGGATTCTCAAGTCAGTTAACCACCGACGATACGTTAACCACGAATCCCTTCGTTAACCACGGAGTCATAATTCAGTCAACCGCGAATCCTTTCCATTAGCCACGGAGTCATAGTCAGTTAACCACTGACGTTCCTGATACACAATAGTATGCCTCAAAAATTGAACAACGTTTGTGTCTTGACGTGCAATAGTTATATTTCTACTAATATTTATGGCAACACAATCAAGATCTGTCCATCTCAACTAAAATTATTTCACCAGTTCAGGGACTCGATGATCGGCCACAAAATTAGCATAATTATATTTCGTTTTATATTTTCTATATTCACCAGAGTTTGCAAAATTTTGTCAAGACAACTCAACGCGGGCTGTGTATCAACTTCCGTTAGCCACGGAGTCTTAAGTCAGTTAACCACTGACGATTCGTCAATCACGAATCCTTTCCGTGAACCACGGAGTCCTAAGTCAGTTAACCACTGACGATTCGTTAACCTCGAATCCTTTCCATTAACCACGAAATCCTAAGTCAGTTAACCACTGACGATCCGTTAACCACGAATCCCTTCCGTCAACCACGGAGTCCTAAGTCAGTTAACCACCGACGATACGTTAACCACGAATCCCTTCCGTTAACCACGGACTAAACTCAAAAATTAAGGATGAAGATTGTCTTCCATTGGCCATAATCGATAAGCATGTACAATCTTGAATTTTCCTCTGTGAAGCTTCTGGATATGGTAAACTACGTTATTTTAATTTCGTGTTGTTGTTAAATGGGTTTCCTGTAATAAAATGAAAGAAAGTCTAAATTAAGAAGTTAAGAATGCTATCCGTGGTTATTGCGATTATAATTTGGTGAATTTTTTTAAATTGAATCTCTCGGAGCTAGACATTTATTAGTAAAATGTCCAATCTTTCCACATTTGAAACATATAATTTGGTTTCAGTACTTTCGAACATATTGGTTCGTCGCGATTTGATGAAGAATTAAGAGAATATGTTTGAAAATGATTGGATGAATTTTGCCTAGGAGTACGATTACTTTTCAATAAACCCGAAATTGATTTGAGCTCTGTAGCCCTTTCAACCGCCTTTTATAACGATTCGAATCGCTCCGAGCAAAGAGTAAATTCAATTCGTGAAGAATTTATTTCACCGATAAAACAGAAACACGCAATTCGATCTCGATTGTCTTCTGGTATATTAACTTGACCAAGACTTTCAATGTTTTCTGCACATGACTGAAAAGTTTCTTCTTCATTCCGTTTACGCGTTTGTAATTCGTTGAAATACATTCGCGATTAATGCTTCTCATCAAAACGATCATCGAGAAGTTTAGAAATTTTATAATAATTTTTCCGATCAACATCTGGAACTTTTTCCAAAATCAACTACGCTTTTCCTCTGAGTCGCGTTGAAAGCTGAGTTGCTTTCATTTCCTCTGACGAAGCGTTATTTTTTGCCGCGATCTCGAAATGTTTCTGATAATGCGACCATGATTGTGAACCGTCGTAAGTATCTGGTTCAATGAAATTATTTTCTGTTGAATTGTTAGTTGGATCTAGTGAATAAATGTTTGCATTAGCAGAATTAGCAGAGACAAAAGCAGAATTATTATTGAGGTTATCTGAAATTCCGGGATTTTGTAAATCGGGATGGAGTGCATCCTCGGGAACAATTCGGCTCGCCACTTGTGGCCCAGTAGTTACATCAGCACGATGGATATCTATCGGAACCATGTGTTGATTCACCGGTGCAGCAGCACGTAATAACTGACGGAAATCCTCCCTCTCCAATCGACGATATTCCTCCAAGTCTTGTCGAATTGTCTCGCGCATAATCGTAATCCTCTCCGCTTGTGATGTTTTACATTGTCTCTGGAATTCTTCTCTTAGATTATTCTTTTCCTCTTCGATGTCATTGGAGAGTTCTAGTCGAAGAAGATTTCCATTGGAATTCGGAACAGTGTGAGGACGATAACTGGAAGCGAGGGGTTCGTGACGTAGTTGCGTAGATTCCGTTGTTGAATCTCCTTCTGAAAGCAAGGCATCCATGACGTAGATGTATGGATTCCATTGAAGAATCTTTCCTTTTGCGACGTCGTTCAGTCATCTGAACCGTCACTTGATTTTTTTTGAATTTATTCATGTAATCTATTTCATTTCATTTACTCAATTTTAATTCACACCTTCAAGTTTATTTACTTTACTTGAGTTTATTTTGATTTGTTTTATTTCCTTCTTTTTATTCCTTCCTGTTCTTCCTCTTTTTTTTTTATTATTATTATTTTTTAATTCACGCCACTTTGTTTGATTTTCCAGAATATCTTTTTTTTTTATCAATTTCACAAACACACACGTTAATTATTCATTTATGCGTTCCAGGTACGTTTCAGGACCACTTCTGACACCAATGTTACTCCGGTGAATTAATAAAATAGTCCAGTTCAAATAGGAAGGGCGTTTTATTAATTGATTGGATGACAGTTGATGTTTCTTCTTGAATAATCCCAATGAAAGTAAAGTCTTCGTGTTGTTAAACAACAGATCTCAGTTTCCAGGGGAATCTGTGTCCAACTTCTCTCTCTACTTTTAATGTAGAAGGGGGATACGCTACAATATCATAACCCCCATAAAACAAATTAAGTGTTGCTTTTACTTTGTTGGAAAAATATTAATTTCAGCTAGGCTTCAAATTGAAATAGTCCAAAAACAATTAAATAATGAGGGAGACATAGTGTAAATAACATTGAAAGAATTGAATAAAAGCAATCTTAATTCTTTTTACAAATGGTATTTCTTCGAGGATAAGAAAAACGACAAATCGATCATATCAGGATTTTTTTCAAATCTGTTGACATTACCGATAAGGCAAGAATCGATAGAAATTTGAGTGATATTGAAGCTGACTCGGGATTTTCTCTCTGCAATTACCGAAATTGAAACTAGGGGTGAGCAGTTGCTCGCTCGCTCGCGAAGTGGGCCGCGTAATTGCTCGCTCGCTACGCTCGCTCACGAATATAGGAGTGCGTAGTTGCTCGCTCGCTGCGCTCGCTCATGAATAGAGGAGTACGTAGTTGCTCGCTCGCTACGCTCGCTCACGAATGGAGGAGTGAGTTACTGCCGATTAGAAGGAATTAGTGAGAATGTATTGTGATGAGTGTGACTTGAAGCCGCACTAAGAACTTCCCGATAATTTCTCTCACTTACTATTTGAAAAAATGATGAATGAGAAGAAAGATAAATAACAGCAGACATAATCGTGGAAACTATCAAAAACCGTTGAGGAGATCGCAAAATATGGAGATCAGTAGAAAAATCGATTTTTCCTCTTTGGGGTCAGAGCATAGACTTCACTTTCAGGGAGGTTAAGAAAAATTTAATAATGTTTTTCTTAATAAGCTAAGAAAGTGCTGTATCGATTTCAATCAAAAACTAATCAAATCGAATCTATATCGCGATGCTTCGATTACAACATCGATCATCTCGATCGCGTCATTGATTAACGAGAAAACGCGAACGAAAAAATTGGTCACATACATACACACACACACACACAGACATGATCGTAAAAACTATCAAAAATGTTGGGGAGCTCTTAAAACATAGAGATCGATGGAAAAATCGATTTTCCATTTTCGGGGTCATTACATAAACTACCCTTTTCGGGAAGTTAAAAATCCTCACAAGAGATACGAGTTACGGGAATAGGGATAATGAGACTTTTTAGAGGAAATTTTCACAAACATATCAACAATTACTTCTCAAACGAATCGTTTCATTCGAGATTTCTTTAATTGATGAGAAGAATCATTGAGAAGGATCCCATCTTCATGAATCCATTTAAATTCGTTTGTTAATATTTTTTCATTTCTCTTGATCGTGTACACATCAGGTATTAGACCTCGTTGCTTTCGAAATAAAAAAAAAGGACAGAAAAATTGTTTCTCAGACAAAAATGCTACTCTTAACCGAAATCTCGGAGGATAAAGAAACTGTGCTCACTTGATGAGTTTCATGGGGAGAGCTGCAAAAAAGCAATGAACATGTGCACAGTGTTAGTGGTGCTCACTTGCTGGTCCTCAATTGCACCTATCCCATCGTCGATGAGCGGAACAATTCAAATCAAGAAATAATGAGAATTTATTCAAAAAAAAAAAACAATTAAAAAGAACAATCTCATTGACAAAGATTTGACTCTCATTCTGGACTCAAAATTGATCAATGTGAAGAAATTAACGTGCCCAGACGGAAAAAGTGACGATACTCAAATATCACATTACAAAACACAGAAACTCTCTTATTGTCATATTTTACCTACGAACGGTTCGGAGACAACGTCTCAACTGGTCACGGAAAGAAGATGAAAATAGGGAATCTTTTTTGTTCAAACACAATAACTCGAAAAATATCAAAAAGTTGAAAAATTGAATTAGGAAAAAAATGTCTGCATGTTTATCTTGTTAAATGAAGCATTCTTGAAATATCGCTATGAATGTGATGCACCAGTATCAATTAATTGAGCTCAGACTGCACGGGGAATTAATTCAAAATTTGACATGCATACGAAGTAGAGTCAGCTCTTTCGATAAAATGCACAAAATCGTGGTATTAAAAGTAAACCCAAGCTTACTGCCTCAACGTGAAGGGGGCGGGGAAGTTGGAAATGTATACTTCACAATCCATCTTCACTTCACTGAATTTATTATTCTTACCAGTGATCGGCAAAAATTATATTTTCATCCATTAAAGTGCCACTAATTAGTCTGTATTAGAAAATTTAGGAATTTTCATGAGCATATTGTTAAATATCGTGATATTCAGTAACTACATTGCAAAGTCTTAATGATATTCATTAATTTCATAATTCGAAATGAAAAATTGTTCAATAAGGGAAAAATTTATGATTCAGTTCGATTCATTCCTAAATGACTCAGTAATGGGGAGAATACTGTTCAAAATTGTTAATTCCTCAGAAATTTCCATTATTCATTTTCATAATTGATGACTTTTCTAATAATTAGATAATTACTTGTTCTAAATATTTGGATAATTATTTGGTCTGAATGATTATGTAATCATTTCTTCTGAATAATTAGATGATTAGAAAATTAAATTTTCTTGAAGACAAATACCATTTTACCATCTTTCGCATCTGTCGAGAGGCTTTCCAGTTACGCAACCATGTTTTATCTACCCAAATATAATAAACTTACTGATAAAAATTTTGCATCGAGGGTTATTGAGAAATGTAATGCAAGCATTGCAAAAAAACAAGAAAAAATGAAAAATACGCAAGTTTTTTGTTATTTTTATATCTTGTTCCTTTTGTTGTTATTATCCGAGCATTCAGTAATTAAAATTGTTAATGTATTAATTGTCCTAGTAATTAGTAATTTGAATAATTAATTTCCTAATTATTTTGAAATAAGTTATTTGAAAATTCGAATTGCTTACCATCCGGATAATCAAAAACTCAAACAATAAAACTAATCAGTATAAGATTAATAAATAATTTTCATATTTGAATTACTGATTATTGGCATGCTTAACACTGTCATAAATAAAAGTATTAATTTTCTATACAATGCATGATTAAAAATCTACAATTTTTTTATGCTGATCACTGATTCTTACCCTGATATCATGTTATTTTATGCTAGTCCGGAACTCTCTTCGGTACACTTCGAGACGGTGTTGAGTTGAGCAGGTAAGGAAGGGAGTGGGAAATGTATTTCGTTTGAGGTTTTCTTCTTCAAGATCATTTTACATTGATAGGATGTTTCGACATCCTCGTTCCCGAAAGTAGTTGAATTTGATTCGGGTTTTGCTTTTATGTTCAGAATCTTCAAGAGTGCTGAATTGTTGGGCTCACCATTAAGCTCAAGAATTATGTCACAATGCATCTGTAGGATGACATCAGCGTCTCTGTAACTAATGTAGTGAAACTAGAGAGCAGACAAGCTGACAGTAACGGTTGAAGAATGATTCCAACTGGCAAACATGAATTCGCACGATATAATTTTTCCCAATTTTATCAAAGAGCGATGTGCAAGATAACCACCATGAATAAATGAAATAATTGAGTGAAAGTTGAGAGTTTCCGTCCAATTTTATTCTGAGGAAACTTCAATCCTATGAGATTGAAGATCTCAACGCTTAAAATTCATCTTTCAGAATAAGTGAAAGCAAAAACTGCAGTTGATGTTGATTAGAATACCTTGAAATATCATGCTCTACTTATTGCCCTCCAGGCTCGGAGTGCTGTTCGGAGTATTACAAGCAGCACTGCAAGCCTAAAACGCGATAAGTAGTGCATGGTAGAACAATTAACATCAACTTTAGTTTTCCCTTTTACTCATCCTGGAAGAGGCATTTGGATGGCTTAGAATTAAAAAAAAAAGGATTGAAGTTCTTTCAATATGTTATTAACAGTGGTCCATGATGAATCAGACAATTCCACACATCCATTGACAATTCTCACATTCAATTATTTCATTGCCATTCATGGCGGCTATTTTTCACCTTGCAAATCGGTAGGATTCTGAAAAAAATTCTTCCACCAAATTTGTTAGAAGGACGTTGACGTCATCTTGCATATAATTTATCGACCCCCAAGGAAAAACATACACGGTTGTGGAGCATGTCTTATTCCTAGTCAGTAATTAATCCGGACTTAATAGAAACGGTCTAGCAGTTTTAACAAGAGTGCTTTTGCTGAGGAAAATCGAGGCAACAGAACAGGTCCCTATAAAAATTCCACTCTGCCCTATTCCCCGGAATTCGTTCCAGAAAAAAAGGCACACTGAATCGATTCATCTCATTTCACCTTGTCATTACCGATACATATTCATTGTATAAGCTCTTGAAGTAGACTGGAAGAAATAATTCCCAATAACACTGCCATGGAATCCGTAAACATGACCATAACTGTAGCCATGGATTCGTTCGTGCTGAGCTCATAATTCTTTCCTAATTTCTATGCATAGAGGAATAATGGTAGAGGCTGTAAGGGGCCCGTTTTTCTATGGGTATTACGCTAAATTCATCATCTATAGAGTGTAAATATGATGGGACTACGGCCATCATATTTATCCTACATGTTCGAGGAGTTTTTCATCTAGAAATTTAACATTTGCCCCTTCAAACTGAAATCTCTCGCAGTGAATAAGATCTCCCATTGGAGGAATGACGCAGCGTTCTTTAACATTCATCCATTGGTCCATTCGGCCTCTGTGTGAATTTTTCTATGAATTAATCCTATGGTGAATTGGTAAGGAAAAATGAGTGCAAAGCTGTTCATCATTCATCTCCAGAAGGAAAGCTTGAAATATCATCACAGTACCTGCTGAAATCCTTCTCCAAGAGTACGAGGTAATAATTCCGTCGACTTCATCAATTCCATCATCTTCTTCAATATTGAATCATTTGATCTCTGTGAGAGATAATAGTGAAGTTATTCTCCATCAAAGAATCAGAAATGAATATTCATCAGTCAATTCAAAGATGAGACTGTGAGTTACCTTGAACAAATCATAATCGGAGCTGTCTTTTAATGTTATCAATTTGTACGTTCCATCATTGGTGAATTCCTTCATGTTATGAAATGGTAAGTTAAATGAGGATGTGGTCAGGTGACTGATTAATGATGCTGAGTATGCAGCATATGCTACTATGGCAGATATGAATATCGATGTATATGCAATTCTCAAAGGTGTCTGATCTGGAAAATCTATAAGAAACAATGATTATATTAATCGAAATGAATCATTCTCTCGGATGATCAGCTAGGAGGAACTTTATTGGTTCTATCCGTTAAAAGGAGCTGAATTTTTTCTGAAATTTATATTGTTTATCACGAAATTACTGTTTAGTCTACTATGCAGTGTCTCTGAAAGTCCTCTCGATGTTTCAAACTCTTCCTGTTGATATCGAATGATTCATGTTCATAACTTTATTCTAAGAAATCCAGTAGAATTTTCGGGAGACTTGAAAGAAACTTGGGAATGGATAAATAGAATTGTGTGCACTCTGATAGTTGAGTAAAAATTTCTTGAATCTCTGTGAATAATTATCCAAAAATTCCATCTTCCTTTCAGCGAACATCATAATCGTGAGCCTAATTGTAAATGTTATTCCAATGACGCAGGGGAGAATCCTTATGTTGACATAAAGTCATGTTCTTTCCATGAGAAAAAAAATAATCGAAAGAGAGGTGGTAACACTGTGTGACAGCAAGATAAAAGGAAATTGGAAATCATAGGCAGTTGTACTATGATACTATTTCCTCAATATATGGATTCAGTTCTGTATTTTGTCGCTCACTCAATGCTAATACATGGCGCACTGGTTTGAGTCAACAACACTGACCTTACAACGAAAGGAATTTTTTCAGCAGCTGCAGCTAAACTGTATTTTTTTCAACATTTTCACAAAGTCGCGCTTTCTTGCATGCATTCCTTTCTGGTGGACAAACTGAGTGAAATTGACGAATAAAGAGGCTAAGCTGCATAGCCATCGATGAATAACACGGAGTATTTGAAGGAAATGTGATTGCATTCAGCATCATCGCCTACGACCGCTGATTTGTTAGTGGATGTGGAAAATTCGTACGTGATAATATGTACAGAGGAGTATTGCACATAGGCTATTAAATAATGAAGACTTTAGTAAAAACTTGTTTTTTTTTTTACATTTCAATTTCTGTACATGGAGCATTCCATGCCAACTCATCCTACCAATTGCCTTTGCATCTCCGATTTGGCTGAAACTTGGGCATCTTTTTGTATCCTTCGAAAGAGGTTTCTGTGATTTTTTTCGATTTTTTCTATTGAGCCACTTCGGAGATATGAAGTTTTTAAAATTTCGGGTTTTTTTTTCAAATACCCGAGTGGAAATTTGGTAGGGCTTGCCTGATTCAGTATCAGTTTAGGATCAGTAGGAATAAGGTCCACCCTATTCAGGGTACCCTGATCCAAACCTTATCATTTTCGCACCAGGATTTCCTCAACATGGGGAGGCTGATCAAAGACGGATCCTATTCTTATCTGGAAAAACTGAATTTAATAGTGTTTCGACAAGTCAAGGTGAGGTTCTCCTTAGTCAGGAAACCCTGATGAGAAACTTATCAGTTCCGCACCAGGGCTTTTTTGATACGGAGATACTGATCGAATACGGATCCGGTTCTTATCCGGAAAACTGAATATCATAGTATTTTGGCAAGTCAAGGTGAGGTTCTCCTTAGTCAGGGTACCCTGATGAAAAAATGATCAGTCTCGCATGAGGGCTTCCCTGATACGGGGATACTGATCGAACACGGATCCTATTCTCATCCGGAAAAACTGAACATCATAGTATTTTGGCAAGTCAAGGTGCCCGAGTGGAAATTCGTCAGGGATAGCTTGATGTAGTATCAGTTTAGGATTAGTACGAAATAAGTCCAACCCTATTCAGGTAGTACTGACTAAAACTTATCAGTTCCACGTCAGGCTGTCCTTAATAGGGAAATACTGATCAAATACGGATACTATCCTCATCCGAAAAAACTGAATATTGTAGTATTTAGAGAAGTCATAGTGAGGTCTTCGTTGATCAGGCCTCACTGATCAAAAACTTATCAGTTCCGCATCGGGCTTCCCATGATAGGGAAATACGGATCCTATTCTTATCCGGAAAAGCTGAGAGTATTATTTTTTTGGAGAAGCCAAAATACGATATTCGTCATTCAGGCCTTACTGATCAGAAACTTATCAGTTTTACATCAGGTTTTCATTAATAGAGAAATGTGGATTGGATACGGATCCTATACTCATCCGGAAAAACGGAATATTACAGTACTTTAAGGAATCAAAATAAGAAATTTCTTAATCAGGTCTCACTGATCAGAAACTTATAAGTTTTATATCAGGTTCTCGTTAATAGGGGAATACGGATGCGATACTCATCCAGATAAACTGAATATTATAGTACTTGGAGGAGTCAAAATAAGGAATTTTTTAGTCAGGTCTTACTGATCATAAACTTATCAGTTTCATATTAGGTTCCCATCAATAAGGAAATGCGGATTGGATACGGATCCTATTCTTGTCCGACGAACCCGAATTCTATAGTACTGAGATGAATTAAAACAAGGTATTTCCTAGCCAAGCTTTACTGATCAGGAACTTATCAGTTTCATATCAGGTTCTCATTGAAAGAGGAATACGGATTAAAAACGGATGCTATTCTTATAAAAAAAAACTGATTATTATAATGCTTGGAGAAATAAAAAAAAGGTATTTCTTAGTCAGACCTTACTGATCAGAAACTTATCAGTTTCAGATCAGGTTTTCATTAATAGGGAAATGCGGATTAGAACCAGATCCTATTCGTATCCAGAAAAACTTACTAGAAGAGTATTAAAGAAAATCGAAACGAGGTTATCGTTAGTTAGGCTGTACTGATGAGAAACTTATCAGTTTCGCATTAGAGTTGCCTGATTATGATAACTCTCATTATGATGAAAAACTTCAAGTCCGATCAGTTCATCCTGATCTGGAAGTGATCAGGATATTATCCGGTTCCCCGAATGTTTATTTATTTTCATTAATTTTGTTATAAACTTTTAATATTCTATTCCAAATCAAGAATTAGGATTTTATATTCTAATGCCAAGTATTTATCAATACTTTTTCTATCGAAGAGGTTGATATAGATCATGAAACCACCCGTTACTATAGCCAAGCAGTGGTCCAGTGGTTAGCGTGACGACTTAGTATGCGGAAGGTTCCAGGATCGAGTCCACCCAAGTGCAAATTAATTTCATAATTTAAAATCTTCAATTTCAGTAAAAAAATGACCCCTAATGTTCAAATATAGCATATAAATATCGTTAAGATAATTAATGAAATCATTTTTTGATTTTTCAGTTAATTAATTAATATTTACAGTTTCTTGAGCCGAATCAGTTAATAATAAGGTTACCTGATACTATTAGCATCAGGATACACTGATACTATTAGCATCAGGTAGCCTGGTACTATTAGTATCTAAAACAGCGTTACATCTGTGATCAGTAACTTATCCGGATATTGGATACTGGTAGTATCCGCATACCTGATGCTATTAGCATGCGGATGCCTGACACTATTAGGATGAGGATGCCTGATCCTGAAAGTATCCAAAACAGCGTTACAGCCCTGATAAGTAACTGATCTGATAGCCTGATCAGTAACTGATTTCAAATCAGTTTTGCCGGATCAGTAACTGATCATAAGCTTACCAGAATTTCCACTCGGGTAGCCGTAACTTTATGACGAATTGTCCAAAATGGGTCTTTTTTTTTGAAAATTCGTGTTTTTTGATGAATTTCCTGAAAATTTCATGCAAAAAATTATTCTAGATCATTCTGATCGGTTTTTATTTATTTCAAAGTTAAAACATGAAATTTAAAACTGTTTGTATCCTTCGATTTTTAAAAAAAAATTCTCATAAATACTACTCCTAAAAACACAAATTTTAAGCCTAGTCCGGTATTGGGATAATGATGAGATATAATTTTTTTGGAATTTTAAAGTAATGAATTCCTTTTTTTTTGTTTTTTTTACTGTTAATGTATTATCGACGTATTTTCAGATGAAATGTGGAAAAACCTCATACATGGAAATAATTGACACTTAAAGTCAGAATTCACATTTTCGTGGTAAATTGTATCAATAACCTGAAAATTTTTTGAATGAGATTTTTGAAACTAATGATATTGATGAACTGACATATCAATATTGGATTTCAAAACCGTGGACAACCCTTGAAACTTTAACGGGAATCTCATCAGAGTTTATCAGCGAGTTTTGCAATAAAATTGAAGAATTTTTGCCTCATGCTTTTATTGCAAAATCACAAGCAAGATTCATGAAATCTCTTAAATAGTCTCTTGGATCCGATGAATTTCTTGTTGTTTATGATTTTGCTGAGAACTAGAAGTTCGTTATACAAAATGCAGTACCAGGATTCCACTGGAACAATGATCAGGCGACCATATTTACTGTGGTTATTTATTATAAAAAAAATGGTTGATTATTGCACAAAAGTTTAGCGATTATATCTGAGTGTTACACGCATTCTACTGCAGTTCACGTTTTTTTGAAAACTGTTACTGATTTGATAAAATCTTTGTCTGATACTGCTGTAAAGGTCTACTACTTTTCCAATGGAGCTGCGCAAGGGTTCAAGAACTTCAAAAATTTTGTTAATTTATATTATCACCATGAAGATTTTGGAATATCCGCTGAATGGCATTTTTCCGCAAGCTACCATGGAAAAGGACCTTGTGATGGTGTAGGAGGTATATTAAAAAGAGCTACAGCCAGAACTAGTCTTCAGTTGCCATTTGATAAACAAATTTCAAACGCCCGAGAGTTGTATGAATGGGCCATGCACCCAAATAACTTGCCAGAAATTGAAATATGATATTCAAGTACTGCTAAATATGAAAGAACAGCAGAAAGTTTGAATGTACGTTATTCTCGAGCTAAAACGATCACAGGTACACAAAAGTATCATTGCGTTATACCAAAAACAGATGGATCGCTCACAATGAAATTGATTTCATGTTCAATCACAACATATTCTTGTGAAATATTCAAACGTGAAAGAAAAAATTCTCAGGTTATTGATACAATTTACCCCGAAAATTTGAATTTTGACTTTAAGTGTCAATTATTTCGTCGATAATACATTAACAGTAAAAAAAAACACAAAAAAATGGAATTCATTACTTTAAAATTCAAAAAAAATTATATCCCATCATTATCCCATTACCGGACTAGGCTTAAAATTTGTGTTTTTAGAAGTAATATTTATGAGAATTTTTTTAAAAGAATCGAAGGATACAAACAGCTTTATGTTTCATGTTTTAACTTCGAAATAAATACAAACCGATCAGAATGATCAAGAATAATTTTTTGCATGAAATTTTCAGAAAATTCATCAAAAAACACGAATTTCCAAAAGAAAAAGACCCATTTTGTCATGAAGTTACGGCTATTCGAAAAAAAAATCCCGAAATTTTAAAAAATTCATATCTCCGAAGTGGCTGGATAAAAAAAATCGAAAAAAATCACAGAAACCTCTTTCGAAGGATACAAAAAGATGCCCAGGTTCCAGCCAAATCGGAGATGCAAAGGCAATTGGTAGGATGAGTTGGCATGGAATGCCCCACATATTACTTTTGAACATGTGTATTCTGCACATTCGAATATACTCATAACCTCTAGGGACATAACAATGTGTATAATTGGATATTTTGCGCCTATTTTCAAATATTGCACAGCCAGTGTAATGTTGTCAATGTTGGAATTTGCACGTACATGGCATCGTACACTTCATCATCACACACTTTACTTTTAATTTATGCATAACATCTCTTTTGCACTCCGTTGATGGAGACCATCAGAATTCGTATACCATGACTTTGGGATGTACACATAATGTATTAAGAACTATGTCGTTATTACTCACAAATAGAGATGGGCGATTCTAATCGATGCTTCAAAAACATCGATGCTTTTTTCTTAATAATCGATTATTTTCATTCGACGTTTTTGTCTTTCAATGCATCGATACTCGATGTTTTTGGACCAGAATCGACAATTTGCAACGCCATCTGTTGCGGCAGTTCGCTCTGTCGGCAACTTCCATCAGTTGGGCCTTCTGTTCAAGTTCTATGCATGGACTGCGCTGATTACACTCAGCTATGCATGTGTATAGCGTGCCCCTCCCGCCCAAAATAATTCTATTCAGTAGAAAATCGTGATTTTTTTCGGCGTGATCATAAATTTTTATAAGTTACAAATTATTCCATTTAGTGAATTATGGGATCCCTCATGACTTATACATAGGGATGGGCGATGGTGCAGAAAAAAATCGATTGTTGAAAAATCGATTTTTCAACAGGCGATGTTTCTAATCGCCCCGAATAACCAGGCGGACCGATGCCGTATGCCGGACTAGTTCTAGGATAATACTAGTACGGCGTACTTTCGTATGACATTACAACCGTGCGAGACGACAATCTGAAATTTTGGCAAGGTTTCAGCTTTATGAAAATTGAATTCCATAAAAATTTCAGCAAGATCGGTTGAATAGTTTCTGAGATATAGCAATTTTGTAAAAGTCGTTCCTTCAAAATTTCTCAATTTGCGTGAAACGAATACCGTTCAGAATTTAACACAAGATTTGCATTTATAATATCTAACTTTCGGCGAATTTTTATGAATTTGATCCCATTATTCATTTGTTATTAATTTTTTTGTGCTTTTTTTCAACAACTCGGTCTATCTACCATAGCTCAATGAATAATTGACTTAAAGCCTTTAAATTTTTTGTGTGTATGTAGTTTCTGATGAAGATAATGGGGGTTGAATGAGAGTCATATCAGCTGAACAGTTCTCGAAACATTTTGAATTGAAGTTTTTCTGAGAATAGGCTGTATCTTCCAAACTACTCATCTGATTTCAACGGGAAAAAGCTCAAAAGGTTCGTTTTCATGAGCTGAACACACCGTTAATTTCCGGCAGTTTCAGATGAAATTCTTCGCTCATTACATTAAAAGAAGTATTTTTTCTCAATATTTCCGAAACAAATTCAAAAAATGCCATTTTTGCTTCTGAATGGAAGCATTGTAAACGCGATTTTCTTCGATTTCGAGATTGCATCGGAATATGACTCAGAATGATCCAAAACGTCGAGAAACGACATTTAAAAATAATGTCTGTATGTTTGCATGTGTGTGTGTGTGTGTGTGTGTATGTGTGACAGATATCAGCTTATTACTCAGCAACGGTAATACTTGGTGAGCTGAAAATTCAACAGTACTTTCCCTCCCCATGCAAATTGCTGTCAATGAAATTTGAGCGAAATCGGTTGAGTACTTTTCGAGAAAACTCAAATTTTCAAAAAATCGTTTTTTCGACTTTTCTCCGCGAAAAATTGATTCACAGCCTCCACTCTCAGCGATGAAATACATCTCATTTGAACTCACAATTTTAACTCAGGGTCAAATTTGCTCAGATTTTTCGTTTGCAGATAATTTCAATTACAGTGTTTTTTATCCTGAATTTACTATACACGATAGCTCAAAAACAATTTGAGTTAGAAACTTTAAATTTCGCCAGTTTGTGCATCTAATGAGCGAAAAGTTTGGTATTGAAATTGAGCGAAATCACTCCAGGAGTTTCTGAGATATTGGCCAAAAACCATTGTATGAGAAGAGGTTATATCTTGAAAACTATCCAAGCGATTAAATCCAAATTCAGCTTGATAGATTCATCTCAATGAGCCCCATAAATGGTAGTAATTTCAAATTTTTCAGAAGTCTCTCGTGAGGATGTTCGATAAATTAGTTTTCTCAAGAATTACGGTTTTTGTTATCTTTTTCCCTAAGAACACTACTATTTTTTATTTCACCATTCGAAAGTAGACAATTTTTTCTACAAGATGAGTACCTTTTCATTCTGATGACGATCAGAAAGAATAGAAATCCTATTTGGAACCCGAACATCAATTTCTGTGTTCCATCGTAGGATCAGAATTTCCCTCTAATATTGAATTTTTATGTACCATATGATATTATCGCAATTTAATCAATTATTCTGAGCTGAAACTTCGAGTTTCAAGTAGATTCCCCAAGTATTGCAGATGGAATCCTGAACAGTCCGATACAGTCTGGAGCAATATTTGTAGGAATATATGAGTGCGTACTTGTTGCGAGAATAAGGTTTTTTTTTGAGCGATGAGATATATGAATAGCGATTCAATTGCTCTGAAAAATCCAATCGAATTGGCAAAATATTAAATGTCACAGAAGGAGTGGAGTTTGCAAATAACGCATCGAGAGCAAGGCTCCTGCTTGTTCTATAAATTTTTGAATGAATACTCATATTTTTCATTTATTTTTCTGAAAGAACAAATTTTTCTCTTTCAAATAAGCCCCGGCTCATCTCCGCAGAACAATCAAAAACTGAATCTGAAAGAGAACAGTAAAAGTAAAAAAGAGATTTTTTATGTAGAATTTAGTATATATAATTCTTCTTGAGAGAAATGATTGGAAAAATCCAAGAAAAACCATTCGGAAGCATACTGCTTATTCATTAGCAGGAATTAAGAGGAAAAAGTAGCGATTTAAAGTACAACGTGAAAGAAATAGCGAGTAACGCAGCGACGAATGCCTGCTTGTTTAAATTACAAGTAGCATTCTATAATTCGATGATTGTGAAGCCGAGAGTAGTTTTAGGGATGAAAAATATTCAAAACATAGAATTGTTATTGAACGATTTTTTCGATTACAGGTTGGCAATACTGACGAAGTCGTGAGGACACTTGGCCTTGAGGCAGGAGGAGATTTCTTTTCAACTTTCAAGGTTTATTTTCCTTAATTATCATAATTTCCATTACTTCCTATTCTCTCGTTTCCGTTGCTGCTGCTAGCGTTGGAGTTGTAATCCCTCCGTTATTAAATAATGCGCTCAATTGACTCTTAATTCTACATTTTACAGTCGTTAAATAGTTATACTTACCTCGAATTTTGCGTATCTCAACAGCCACATTACAATTATGTATCGTGCTAGCATATTACGCACTAGGAAACGCGAGACTCAGTTATGTTACGCTGAGCAACGTCGATTACAGGTCTCCGTCGTGAAGTCCGTTACGAACGACAAGAAAGAGTGAATATTAGGCTGGCCCAAAAAATAAAATTTCCGAATTTTGCCGCTGCAAAATCGGAGATGGATTGTTCATTAGACGAGACGATGATGTGAATTTTTCCTGATTTTTCAAAACGTTTTTTGAGGCCCCGCAAGCCTTTCAAATTTCTTATGGGAAAATATACGTGAATAGGGTGATGAGACATAATGATTTTTTTTTACGGGAAATGATTACATTATTATTATCATCTTTCGAACAGCTGTTCTCCGAGTGCTAAAGAAGAGAAATAATTTTTGTTCAAGTTTTTTAGACCATTTTTTGTTGAATTAAAAATTCCAATTTTGGCTTGAATCAGTAGTTTTTGAGATGCTCTAAAGGTCTTTTGAAATTGATTAATCACTTCCAACTTTCGTCGGGTGATTATTCCACTATCTCACAATAATCTCAGGAAGAATGAACCATTTTCGTTCATTGTGAGTTAATGGAAAATGCAAAAGAAAGTTGTTCAATTTTTGCGTAACGTCAAGTGCAGGGATCAATTAGCGTTTTTATTGGGAGTCATATACAGAAATGGAGACGGGCGGTCAGTGTTCGGACCTTTCCCTAGAAAAAATCTAAAGCCTTTTATAGCACTCCATAATTTTTTGGATTTCTACTTTTTGTTTAATAATAATTTTTTTTTTTCATTCCAGTTAGGAATTTATGTCATCAAATTCCTCACTCTTCTACCAATCCAACAAATTTCGATTGACGGAAATCGCTCAATTTTTAAAGAAGATTTTTGAAGACCAATCCCCATTTTTCTTTGTATTTTTCAAAAAACTATTCTACTTTGTTATATTTTGTGCCACCGAGCAGCGTGAGACTTTCTCTCACTGCCCGCACCGTTCGGATTAATTCGTTTGCTGTCTATAGTTTCGATGATACGTACTCGTCATTGTAGTCTTTTCTTCAAGTATATTTCTTTTTGAACGGAACTGAATTTAATGAAAATATGAAATTTTTTTAGATACCTTGCAGTAACTGCCAATCTTGAAATGCAAGTGACGTATTTCCGCACTCAACACCGTTTGTTTTCATAATTTTTTCATTTCATATGAGAATTTTCGTAGTTACGTCACTCTTTCACGTGACTTTTCTATTGAGAAATTGAAACATCTCTGTAAATATTTAGAATTTTAAAAAATGACTGTAACATGTTCTGTTCAGTTTTTAAGGCAAATTCGAAAATCTGAGAAAGAAAATTTAGAGAATTTAATTCACCAGATAATACACTCAAACATTTAGAATTTAGATGAAGAACCGGGCATGCTCCGAAGAAATGAATTTCAGATGTGGATTCCTCACATGAAAATAAGTCACAATCTGCTGAGAACAGCTTTGGAAATTTTTTTTTTCAAATTTCGCATACAGAACTTTATTGTGACAGAAGGACTATAAGAAGAACAAGCAGGCGTTGGTCGCTGCGTTAGTTGCTATTTCTTCTATGTTATCCTTCAGATTGCTATTTCTTCCTTTCAATTTCTGCGAATGAGTTAGCAGGATGCTTCCGAATGGGTCTTCCCGAATTTTTTCAATCATCGCGATTGTTGAAGTCTCAAGAGTTTTCTTTTTGTGTTATAACGCAATAAAATAGTGGAGACCGGGGCAAAATGGGGTTCAGGAAAACGTGCATTAAAGTAACCCATTTTGCCCTGGTCTCCTCTATAAAATAAAATGATTGGGATTTATTAAATTCAATTATTTTCAAATTATACAAAATTTTACATAAATGTTCACTTTTTCACTTTGAATGTTCCTTTTAGGGTAAAGTTTCTGATTGTCCTACGAAGATGAGTAGGGGCTTATTGAAAGAGAAAAATGTGTTCTTTCAGAAAACAAAATAAAAAATAGGGGTTTCCATTCAAAAAAAATCGAGAAAAATGACATTTGTTGGATTTTTGCTTCCGAATGGAAGCTTTGTTTTCGCAATTTTTTTCGAAATGCCAATTGTTAAAAAAGCAGCTAAAATTACCGACTGATCTGAATTACCGCGGGATCAGGAGGTCAATCAAAATGAGATACTTATCAATATCGACACCAGGGGTAATTTGGGGGATCACACCGGCGTGGTCCACAAATCGTTCTACTCGTTACGTGGACATCATCGACTCAAGTTCTACTCGTCGCGTGGAACTCAACGAGTCAAGTTCTACCAACGGTAGCCGCCAACGGGCGAGCCTTGGCGTGTGAAACTCATCAAATGAAGATCATCATGATCTTCATCACTATCAAGCCACTATCGCGGAATTGACGCCTAGTCGATAGATAATAGGAAAGGTTCGATAGAACCGGTCAAATCCGCTGAGTTGAGGATCGAGTGAGTAATCGGCATAACGGTTTAATAACGATTTACGCCCGGTATTAAATGCAGTGTGCAAAGTGAAAATTAATCATGAGAAAGTAGAGACAATTATCGAACAGACAATAAATCATAGAGACAATTATCACCAAGAGACAATATCTAGAATCAGTGCGGTCAAAGTATCAAAGAGTGTATTCTAGTCAAATCATTAAAGAGTTTATATATTTTTATATAATTCACGTGTTCCGTATCATTGTGAAAATCTACTTAAAATCCCTCCACTGAGAAATATCCTAATCCTACAAAAGAGTAAGTCATCCCAAAATATACAGTCCACTACAAGGAGAAAATCATCGAGGAAGCCACGGCGAGTTGCATCGGGTTTCCTCCCGTAAAGGTCAGGGCAAGAAATTTGCCATGATTTTTAACACCAATTTTCATTGGAAACGACTCAAAATGATGCAAAACGTCGAGAAATCATAATGAGAAAAAAAGTAGACATGTATGTATGTGTGTCGGTATGTACGACTTTACGACTCTCTATTACTCGAGAACGGTGGGAGATAAAAATCTGAAATTTCGGCAAGATATCAGTTTTGATGAAGTGTATGTCCCATAAAAATTTCAGCAAGATCGGTTGAATAGTTTCTGAGATATAGCAATTTTGTAAAAGTCGTTCCTTCAAAATTCCTCAACTTGCGTGAAACGAATACCGTTCAAAATTTTACTCAAGATTTGCAACCATAATATCTAACTTTTAACGAATTTTCATCAATTTAATCCCATTATTCTATTAGTTATTAATTTTTTTGTGCTTTTTTTCAAAGACTCGGTTTTACGACGATAGCTCAATGAATAATTGACTCAAAGACTTCGAATTTTTTCTGTATATGTAGTTTCTGATGAGGATAGTTGGGATTGAATCTGAGGCATATCGGCTGAACGGTTCTCGAGATATTTTGAATTGAAGTTTTTCCGAAAATCGACTATATCTTCCAAACTTCTCATCTGATTCCATCGGGACGAAGCTCAAAAGATTTGTGTTTAGGAGCTGAACAAACCCTCAATTTTTCAAATTTTTAGATGAAGTTGTCCGTTCATTACATTGAAAAATGTATTTTTTTCTCAATATTTCCAAAAAAAAATCCAAAAAATGCCATTTTTCTCGATTTTTTTGAATGGACACCCCTATTTTTTATTTTGTTTTCTGAAAGAACACATTTTTCTCTTTCAAATAAGACCATAATCATCTTCGTAGGACAACCAGAAACTGTACCCAAAAGGGAACGTTCAAAGTGAAAAAGTGAACTTTTATGTAAAATTTTGTATAATTTGAAAATAATTGAATTTAATAAATACCAATCATTTTATCTGATATTCTAATGCATTATAACGTGAAACGAAAACTTTTAAGACTGCGACAATCTCATCTATATCTACATTATTTTCTTCCTTTCTTGTTTATTTAGTTCCTATTCTAGTTTCGTTGCTGGGATATACATCGATTGGATTCTTCATCTCTTCAGGTCATGGCCTCACCAATTCGTAGCATTTGTATTGAAGTTTCCGAATTTGTTAGGGTCATCCCCTCGTTCAAAACAGCTCCCTGAAGGGTAGAGGATGAATTTTCTTCAATTTATAATGTTCGAAATGAACTGAATAGGTTACAGACAATATTTCAGTACATAATCATATGAAAATTGGTCTCACCATGGCACTTCTGCTCAATATTCTCTCCATCATTCAAGGAATAATAGTTATTTTTTGAATACTTTTATATAAATACAAAAATGGGGATTGATATTAACATCAGTATGAATTACATTGATTCTATGTGTCATCAAGTCATCAATTATCCACCATTGATTATTCTCCAAAATATAAGCAGTATAATGTCCTATATTTTCACCATTGATAATTTCAGGATCGATATAATTAACTATACCAGCTAGTGAGTATTGTTCATCCCGAATTTTTAGAATTCGTGGAAAGTGATTTATTGATACTTCTAATTGGTGTGCTGAGGGACACTCTATAAACAGATGATTACTAAAAATTATTTTTTTGACTGTTAGAACATGATTGTTGTTGCACTCGTAAAATCGATGATCTATGATTTTTTCTATTGTTATGTCTAAGACTTTTGCTAATAATGAATAACTGTAACGAAATATGGCCTCATAATCAAGTGTGAGTGTGATTCTCGTTATAGCTATATCACCACAGTTAGAACATTCTCCTTGTATGACATAGCTGGGATCATTTTGAAATATAATTTCACATAAATCTGCAACGGTTAGGGCTGCATTCAAAGTTATAATTTTCGATGCTTTTATTGCCATTCGTGAAAAATATTTTCTTCTAATAAAAATATTTAATCGTTCTTCATAAATTTCTTCATAATTGATTTCGTTGTTGATGAAGAAATTTTCTATGAATTTGAATTCGTAACTTTTGGATCCATTAATTATACTTTGTAAATAGAGTTCATTATTTCGGCATGCTGCTATGAATATTTGAATGATGCTATCGAATCCACAAGTATTTATCAAATTATATGAAACGTCATCGTGTTGAATATTTCCGCATCTGTTACCATTGTGGAGAATGATCTGATCTTCTAATATTTTCAATTGGCTTTTCCCTTTTTGCATTTCATTTTTGGTCGATGAAGATTGTAGATCATGGGAATGGATTGGTTCTTCCGCTCGGATATTGGAATCTCTGTTATTGTATAATCCGTTAAACACCTTACTATTCACTTCTGTAGATTGTTCATGGTCCCGGGGAGATCTCTCTTGAGAATTGGAATTATATAAGCCAATAAATATCGGCTTATGGTCTGAGAAATAAGTTTCGTATACACCAGAAGAATAGCGTAAGACTTGATGATTTATGAAAATAGTATCGATTTGTGTATCAAATTGCGTAGTGGATAGATTCTGTTCTATTCCACGTTCAAATCCATAAGTACTTAGATAGTTCCCAAAATGAGAATGATTATTGAAGGTATCTAAATTGAAATCTCCTATTATTATCTGTCGTAAATTGGTGTCGAGACATTTAAAACAGATTGTCAATTTTTCTAGGAATGTTGCATTACTGAATGATGGAGATTTATATCCGGTTATGATATAGACATCTTTGATCCTTATTAAGATCAAATCTGTATGACCTTTTGCATGATCTTCAATTTTAGTATGCTCTATTATTGAATATTCAACATTTTCTTTCTTGTTGAGAAACACTAGAATGCCTCTAGAGCATTGCCGTGATTCTGTATCTGTTCTAAATATTAAATTGAAATCTTTTACATAAATGTCATCATTTGATTTCGTATAAGTTTCTGAGAATATGAGTAAATCTGCTTGGCTATACCATGGATCACATCGAATATGATTTATATTCTTATTGTAAGATCTAATATTTTGATAAATTACTTTTAAATCGTTTGTTCCAATTTCATTGGTATATGGTAGTTTCAATCTTCGTTCGTTCAGGTTTTTCAATTCCACAGATAAAGGACTATTATCTTCTAGAGGCTTCGGTGGTTGAAAATGCGCTAGTATATATAAATCCGCCAATTTGCATACTCTACTCATAGCTACATAGAGTAATGGTCTGGTTAAAGGTTTTTCTCCTCTCAAATCGACGCAAATCTTATTACTCGTTTGTCCTTGACTTTTATGAATGGTCACTGCCTCAGCAGGCACAACAGGGAATTATTTCCTGAATATTTGATAATTGCTATTTTCATTTGTTGATAACATCAATTGAATTGTTGAAATAGGAACCAGATGAAGTGGTATATTATTCTGTGTCATATAGTTGATAAAGGGTTGTTTTTCCTTGATCCCAGTTTCTGAATCATGAATATTGAGCCATAGTCTATGTGGTCTATTTGTACTTGGTATAAATGTGATATATTCCAATGTTCCGTATGCACCATTCACGAGCCCATCTGTTACGTTGATGTTAGACGTAACCATATATTTAATCCCCAATTTCAAAAGTATTTTATGTGGTAACATTTTGAATTCTTTCTTAGCATTTGTATTCTTCAAAGACTTCAATACTTTCTTCTTAGTCTCGCTCGAAATTTTCCCAGATACATGATCTTCAGCTGAAGCTACAAAACACTCACCAGGATAATTTCTAATTTTTGAAGCATTGTATTTGTCGACTTTAATATTTTCGAAATATAATCTCATTGCATCCTGAGGGACGTCTGCTTCCTTCACCTCTCGACTCTTGATCAAATCAATACCAAAAGTTGTCATTTTTCCAACAGCCAAATGGTTTAAAGCTGTAATAAAATCTTGATCCTCTCTTTGTCGCATAATTTCCGTTAATTCAAAATATTGAAATTCATTCCATAAAGATGTGCCTGATAAAGAACTCATAGGTCCAAGACTTGGAGAACAATATATGGCGCGATCCTTTACCGGAGGTAATTGATATAAATCCCCGATCAAAATTACCGAAATTCCGCCGAAACTAGTAGTGGTTCCCATTATTTGTTTTAATCGGGAATCTATTCGAGATAGCATATTAGCACCCACCATTGATATCTCATCAATGATTAATAATTTTAATTCAACTAAATTAGAACGGATTGAATTTGCTACATCTGTGGATAATTGCAGCATTTGTCCTCCGAATTCCGTTAAGGGTAAAGCAAATGCAGTATGCAATGTAACTCCTCCTATTAAATGTGCAGCTTTACCAGTAGGAGCACATAACAGGATTTTCGGCAAACTGTTTTTCTCTCCAGGCATTTCTTCAAAATATAATGTCAACATTTGGAAAATTGAATTGATAACCCGCGTTTTTCCAACGCCTGCTGATCCACTGAGAAATATTTTGAATGGTAATTTCTGACACTTAAATGAATTGAGAATGTGCATTACAAATTGTCGCTGTAGGTTATTCAATGAATCGAGCATATCGAAGACTTCTTCTTTTGGGATTCTTCCAGGATTATTGACTCGTGTTTTAGATTTCTTCGCAGCATCTTTTTTGCCTTTTTGACAATCAAGGTCTAGTTCTTGATGTTCAGGGATTCTATTAACATTAAATTCATCAATTTCATCAGCTTCGTTGAATAAATTGTCATTTGCTGCTTCTGCCATTGCTTGATTAATGATATCATCTCCTAAAATTGAGAATTTTTCCCTATTCATCTTGATGGTCTCTAAATTCTCTTCATATAATAATTGACAATTTGCTTTCTCAATATCATTCTCTTCGTTCCGCCATGGATGGAAAAGGAGGACTTCACGTAGAAAAATTCTGATGGCGGCCGCCATGGCGGTGGCCATGGCGGCTGCCATGGTGGCTGCCATGACGGTCGCCATGGCGCCGGCCATGGCGGCCGCCATCACAAATTTGCCGCTTTCCATGGAGGTCTTCGCCATGACATTTTTTCCCATGGCGATTCTCTCCATGGTGTTTCTTTCGATAGCTTTCCTTTCTATGGCGTTCTTTCCCCATGACGTTTTCTGCCATGGCGTTTTTTTCCATGTCGATGTTTTCCATTGCAATTCTTTCCATGGTGATTCTTCCCATGGGGTTGTTTGCCATGGCGATTCTCTCCATGGTGTTTCTTTCGATAGCTTTCTTTTCTATGGCGTTCTTTTCCCATGGCGTTTTCTGCCATGGCGTTTTTTTCCATGGCGATCCTTTCCATGCCGATTTTTTCCATTGCGATTCTTTCCATTGCTATTCTTTCCATGGCGATTCTTTCCATGGCGTTCTTCGCCATGGCTATTCTTTTGATGACGTTTCTTTCCATGGCATTTCTTTTTATGGCGATTCTTTTCATGACTTTTCTTTCCATGGCATTTGTTTTCATGACTTTTCTTTTCATTTATTTTAATAGCTTTCCTTTCCATGGCATTTTTTTCCATGGTGATTCTTTCCATGGTGATTCTTTCCATGGCGATTTTTTCCATGGCGATCTTTTTCATCGCATTCTTTTCCATTGCATTTTCTCCATCGCGGAATTTGTCAATGCGAAATTTGCCATGGACAAATTTGCTATAACCATAAATTTAATGGTGGATATTTGTGTGATCTTTGAATTTCACAATCATAGAATTTTCATGATTATCAAAAAATCTTTAAATGATAATGTCATTAATACTCAGAGTATTAGTGCAGATTTTTCCATAGAGATACTTCTGTGAAAAAATGTCTTCATGAAATCGAATTTGATAAAGAGGTTCTTCATAAAATGATTTCTTATAAAGTATTTTTTTTCATATGAAGGCATTTTATGAAGATATTTTCTATGAAATATATACATATCGTTACCCTAATGACAGAGTAACACCTTCTATAAGGATTTTATAGCACTGACATGACTCTGTTATTAAGGGGACGATAGAATATTTTTCATCATATCATTTCTTTACATTTTCAATTTTTTTTGCTGATGAATCTTTGATGATTCGAATTGAATCATTCTGAAATACTTTGAAATTTAATTTCGGAGACTTAAACTCCGCTAGACTGTCTTCGTTACTTGGTAATGCTAATCTGTAGTTTCTAGCAGTTTTTTATCATCATCATCTCCACTTTTTTCTTTTGTTATTCTCAAGTGCAGTCTATTCGCACTCCTCGTCGATTTATCCAACTCTAATGACATCTTTTCATATCAATCAATAATAATTTGTTCGATTCAATTGGTCGAGTGAACTTCAGGATTTTGAATCTCTTCATCCTCTTGCTTCTTCTTGTAATCAAGAATAGCCGAACTTCAAAATGTATCTTGCATAATTAACTTTTTGAATTTCCCCTCTTCACTTAGTAAAATCGACTCGGTCCAATGCTCTCTTTTTTCTCTATTTTATTCACCTTTACTGGACAGCTGGCAAAGAATACCAAAAATATTGACGACCCCAACAACAAAATGCATTTAAAATCCCTCTATCTCGCTTAGTTTCTGAGATATTTTCAACCACAATGAAAAGAAAAAATCAATTTATCCAATTTCACTTTTTAACTTCATTCATTTCTTCTAATCAATATCTCGGAAACTAAGTGAGATAGAGCAATTTCGCCCCCATCCTGTCTTGTAGAGAATTCTAAGGGCTAGAAAAAAATATGGAAGTGAAATCACTCTATCTCGCTTCGTTTTCGAGATATTCTCAAAAAAAAATGATTGAAAAAATCAATTCGGTCAATTTCACTTTTTTACTGGATTTTTTTTTCAATTCCTCGGAAACTAAGCGAGATAGAGCAATGTTGGCTGAATCCTTTTTTATAGAAAATTTCAAGAGCTATAAAACAACATGAGCATGACATAACTCCATACGGCTTTGTTTTCAAGATATTCTTACAAACAATTGAGAGAAAAAATCGATTCATTCAATTTTACTTTTTCATTTCATTCATATTTTTATGAATATCTTGGCAATGAAGCGCGATGGAGCAATTATGCCCCGATCCTGTTTTGTAGAGAATTTCAAGAGCTATGAAACAAGATGGGAGTAAAATGACTCTATCTCGTTTCGTTTCTGAGATATTTTTGAAAACAATTAGAAGAAAGAATGGATTCATCCAATTTTACTTTTCCACTTGATTCATTTAATTATGAATATCTTGGAAACTAAGTGAGATAGAATAATTTTGCTTGAATCCTTCTCTATTTATAGAGAATTTTGAGAGCTGAAAAAAAGTTATGAGTAAAATCACTCTATCTTGCTGGGATTTCGAAATATTTCCAAAAACAACTAAAAGAAGAAATAAATTTATCCAATTTCACTTTATCACTGGATTGATGTGTCTTAGAATATGTTGGAAACTAAGCGAGATATAGCGATTTTGCCTGGAGCTTTTCTTATGGAGAATTTCAAGAGCTTCAAAACAAGAAGAGAGTAAAATCGCTTAGTTTTCGAGATATTTTCGAAAGCAATTGAAAGAAAAAATCGATTCATCCAATTTCACTGTTTCACTGGATTCATTCTTTCATGAATATCTTGGGAACTGAGGGAGATAGAGCAATTTTACTACGGACCTTCTTCATGGAGAATGTCACGAGCTGCAAAACGAGTTCAGAGTGAAATTACTCTATTTCGCTTAGTTTTCGAGATATTTTCGAAAATAATGGATTGAAAAAGTCGATTTGTTCAATTTGACTGTTTCACTGGATTTTTCCTTTTGAATATCTTGAAAAATAAGCGAGATAGAGCAATTTCGCTTGGATCCTTTTTGTAGTAAATTTTAAGAGCTAAAAAAAAGAATTCGTGCAAAATCGCTTTATCTCGCTCAGTTTCCGAAATATTCTCAATAATGATTAATAGAAAAAATTGATTTATCCAATTTTACTTTTTCACTGAATTCACTTATTCATGGATATCTTGGAAAATAAGTGAGATAGAGGTATTTCGCTTGGATCCTTTGTTATTTATAGAAAAATTTCAAGAGCTACAAAACGATTCGGAAGTAAAATCGCTCCATCTTCCTTAGTTTTCGAAATATTCCCAAAAACAATTGAAAGAAAAAGTAGATTTATTCAATTTCATTTTATCACTGGATTTATTTTTCTTTGAATATCTTGGAAACTAAGCAAGATAGAGCAATTTTGCCCTTGCGCTGTTTTGTGGAGAATTTTGAAGACTACAAAAGAGTATAGACGTAAAATCACTCTATCTCGCTTAATTCCCGAGATATTCTCGGAAATAATTGATTGGAAAAATCGATTCGTTCCATTTGACTTCTTCACTGGATTTTTTTTCAAATATCTCGAAAACTGATTGAGATAGAGTGATTTTGCCGTGATACTTCTGTGTGGAAAATTCCAAGATTTACAGAAAAATGCCTTATCTCACTTAGTTTCCGGAATATTCTCGAAAAACAATTAATAAAAATTAAAAAAAAACCGACACGATTTTTCTCCGGCTATACACACGAGAAGAAAACAGTCGGCGAGGTTAAGCAGTTGACGCATGCGTGAAGTCGTACTGGCCAATGGAGTAACCTCGGAAATATTCGGCTCCTATGCTACAACATGTAAATTTCAGTTTCGGATGGACTTCAGAGGTGACCTCTTTGGCTAGTTCGACAATACTGCGTACTCGAGCACAGTGCGCATGCGTCAACTGCTTAACCTCGCCAACTGCATTGTTCTCGTGTGCGGCCGGAGGAAAATCGTGTCGGGTTTGTTTTAATTTTTATTAATTGTTTTTGGAGAATATTCCGGAAACTAAGTGAGATAAGGCATTTTTCTGTGAATTTTGGAATTTTCCACACAGAAGTATCACGGCAAAATCTCTCTATCTCACTCAGTTTTCGAGATATTTAAAAAAAAAATCCAGTGAAGAAGTCAAATGGAACGAATCGATTTTTTCAATCAATTATTTCCGAGAATATCTCGGGAATTAAGCGAGATAGAGTGATTTTACGTCTATACTCTTTTGTAGCCTACAAAATTCTCCACAAAACAACGCAAGGGCAAAATTGTTCTATCTTGCTTATTTTTCAAGATATTCAAAGAAAAATAAATCCAGTGATAAAATGAAATTGAATAAATCTACTTTTTCTTTCAATTGTTTTTGGGAATATTTCGAAAACTAAGGAAGATGGAGCGATTTTACTTTCAACTCGTTTTGTAGCTCTTGAAATTTTTCTATAAACAAAAAAGGATCCAAGCGAAATACCTCTATCTCTCTTATTTTCCAAGATATCCATGAATAAGTGAATGAATTCAGTGAAAAAGTAAAATTGGATAAATCAATTTTTTCTATTAATCATGTAACGGGTATTCGTCCAATCCCGTCACACTTCCGGCCATTCCTTTCCACACACACGGTTCGATAGCATGGGCGCTAGTTTATTCTTTACCGGAGGAATAAACGAAACTCACTGTGTGCTGGTTTTCCCTGGGCTCACCACGCTTAACCTCTTAGGGCGGTTTCTCGCTAACCTGCTGAACCTTCGGCAGTAATTACTCGAGGAATTACTAACCCCAATGGATGGCATGGGCAATCCATTCCCGGTAACCCAGTGTGCTGGTTATGGTAGAGGGGCGTGGGTCTAGTCACAGTCCCTCTAGCGAGAACAAGTCGGAATTGGGGTATTCCGCGATAGCCTCTGGATGAGCCCGTCCGCAGTATTCCTCTGATCTATCGTCACCCAGAGAATACCGGACGCCTCCATCCACACGAGAAACGCCACGTAGCCACGCTACGGGCAACCAACGATAACTCTCACCGAAGTGAGCGGTAGAGAATCCAGGGACGTCTCCCGATCCTCTCGAGTCTGCCGCCCAAGGCAGACTAACTGAACACCGTGTCGTTGGGTCTATTTATATCGGCTGAGGCTGCTTCTCCTCGTCTAGAGGTCTCTCCGTGCGCCTGCGTGATTCTTCCTCTCACACCACTGCCAGGCCCGGAGATAACTCCGACATCTCTAGTGGAGCGCCAGCATTTCAGCTGGGCTTCTGCCTTATCCTCAGCCGCATATAAAACCCACTGACGTGTCAGTTAGCTTTCGATAACTTTAAGGTGTCATCTTACGCAGATGGCACCGCGGTAGGATTTTCTAGCTGTTCATGTGTGAGTCTCTTCGAGCTCTACACTTGAATAGCTTCACCCGAAGGTGGCATAAGCCGATACGATAGCCGTAACGAGAAACCTCGTTACAATCATTATTGAGAATATTTCGGAAACTAAGCGAGATAGAGCGACTATGTCTGAATTCTTTTTTTCAGCTCTTAAGATTTACTACAAAAAGGATCCAAGCGAAATTGCTGTATCTCGCTTATTTTTCAAGGTATTCTAAGACACATCAATCCAGTGATAAAGTGAAATTAGATAAATTTATTTCTTCTTTTAGTTGTTTTTGGAAATATTTCGAAAACCCAGCAAGATAGAGTGATTTTACTCATAACTTTTTTCAGCTCTCGAAATTCTCTATAAATAGAGAAGGATTCAAGCAAAATTATTCTATTTCACTTAGTTTCCAAGATATTCATAATTAAATGAATCCAGTGGAAACGTAAAATTGGATGAATCCATTCTTTCTTTTAATTGTTTTCAAAAATATCTCGGAAACTAAATGAGATAGAGTCATTTCACTCCCATCTTGTTTCATAGCTCTTGAAGTTCTCTACAAAACAGGATCGGGGCATAATTGCTCTATCGCGCTTCATTGCCAAGATATTCATAAAAATATGAATGAAATGAAAAAGTAAAATTGAATGAATCGATTTTTTCTCTCAATTGTTTGTAAGAATATCTTGAAAACAAAGCCATATAGAGTTATGTCATGCTCATGTTGTTTTATAGCTCTTGAAATTTTCTATAAAAAAGGATTCAGCCAACATTGCTCTATCTCGCTTAGTTTCCGAGGAATTGAAAAAAAAAATCCAGTAAAAAAGTGAAATTGACCGAATTGATTTTTTCAATCATTTTTTTTTTTGAAAATATCTCGACAACGAAGCGAGATAGAGTGATTTCACTTCCATATTTTTTTCTAGCCCTTAGAATTCTCTACAAGACAGGATAGGGGCGAAATTGCTCTATCTCACTTAGTTTCCGAGATATTGATTAGAAGAAATAAATGAAGTTAAAAAGTGAAATTGGATAAATAGATTTTTTCTTTTCATTGTAGTTGAAAATATCTCAGAAACTAAGCGAGATAGATAGATTTCAAATTCATTTTGTTGTTGGGGTCGTCGATATTTTTGGTATTCTTTGCCAGCTGTCCAGTAAAGCTGAATAAAATAGAGAAAAAAGAGAGCAATGGACCGAGTCGATTTTACTAAGTGAAGAGGGGAAATTCAAAAAGTTGATGATGCAAGATACATTTTGAAGTTCGGCTATTCTTGATTACAAGAAGAAGCAAGAGGATGAAGAGATTCAAAATCCTGAAGTTCACTCGACCAATTGAATCGAACAAATTATTATTGATTGATATGAAAAGATGTCATTAGAGTTGGATAAATCGACGAGGAGTGCGAATAGACTGCACTTGAGAATAACAAAAGAAAAAAGTGGAGATGATGATGATAAAAAACTGCTAGAAACTACAGATTAGCATTACCAAGTAACGAAGACAGTCTAGCGGACTTTAAGTCTCCGAAATTAAATTTCAAAGTATTTCAGAACGATTCAATTCGAATCATCAAAGATTCATCAGCAAAAAAATTGAAAATGTAAAGAAATGATATGATGAAAAATATTCTATCGTCCCCTTAATAACAGAGTCATGTCAGTCCTATAAAATCCTTATAGAAGGTGTTACTCTGTCATTAGGGTAACGATATGTATATATTTCATAGAAAATATCTTCACAAAATGCCTTCATATGAAAAAAAATACTTTATAAGAAATCATTTTATGAAGAACCTCTTTATCAAATTCGATTTTATGAAGACATTCTTTCACAGAAGTATCTCTATGGAAAAATCTGCACTAATACTCTGAGTATTAATGACATTATAATTTAAAAATTTTTTGATGATCATGAAAATTCTATGATTGTGAAATTCAAAGATCACACAAATATCCACCATTAAATTTATGGTTATAGCAAATTTGTCCATGGCAAATTTCGCATTGGCAAATTTCGCATTGACAACTTCTGCGATGGAGAAAATGCAATGGAAAAGAATGCGATGAAAAAGATCGCCATGGAAAAAATCGCCATGGAAAGAATCGCCATGGAAAGAATCACCATGGAAAAGAAACGCCATGGGAAAGTAACGCCATGGAAAGGAAAGCTATGAAAAAAAATGGAAAGAAAAGTCATGAAAACAAATGCCATGGAAAGAAAAGTCATGAAAAGAATCGCCATAAAAAGAAATGCCATGGAAAGAAACGTGATGAAAAGAATAGCCATGGCGAAGAACGCCATGGAAAGAATCACCTTGGAAGAATCCGCCATGCAATGAATCGCCATGGAAAGAATCGCAATGGAAAAAATCGGCATGGAAAGGATCGCCATGGAAAAAAACGCCATGGGAAAAGAACGCTATAGAAAAGAAAGCTATCGAAAGAAACACCATGGAGAGAATCGCCATGGAAAAAAATGCCATGGCGAAAACCTCCATGGAAAGCGGCAAATTCGTGATGGCGGTCGCCATAGCCGGCTCCATGGCGACCGTCATGGCAGCCGCCATGGCAGCCGCCATGGCGGCCGCCATCAGAATTTTTCTACGTGTTGTTCACGGTAATAATTATATTCATCTAGTTTCAATTTATATCGACAATATCGAATAACTTTCATTTTTTTTCTTCCTTTTATTGTTGAATGATTTTCAGTTTCAGTTCCACATTTCTCCTCACTCTCCTCATGATCTTCATCATCAATATCGCTATCATCGTTATCACTCTCGACGTCAACAATTTTTGATGAAGATTTTTTTTTTAAATTATAGCTTGCCCCAAACTCTGCGAGGCAAATATCTTTTAAGTTACCAGATCTCTTCTCATATTTGTCGAAAACATTTTCCGAGTAAATGTCTATTGAATCATTCTCTAAAGCAGTTAGTTGACCTTGAGGTTGCAACATCCTTACTCTTCCATTTTTTGGAAGAGTGTTAATAAATTCTACAGCACGACTTGAAGAACAGAGTGGTAAACTCAAAACGTGGTATGCTGCTTCTTGTGCTGACATTATATTGCCGTTGATGGAAATATTGTCTAAAGTTTTCAACTTTTCTCTGAGTGGCTTTGAATTTTTTTTCATGTCATTAGCCGCGTCTCGTAATAATTTCGACATTCCAGCATCAATCTTGGAAATATAGTTTATTATATATTGAGCGCACGCATAAGGATCCAAAACGAATTGAATGTCCATATTAGCTTCTAGAAGAATGAGAATTGTTCGATTGTAGTTGTTAATCATGACATCACAACTCCGACGTCTCAAGAAAATTTTGTCTCTTTGTAATGTGCTCCGTATGGCATTTATGTATTCTTCTTCAGTCAATTGTAATTGAAGCAGCATATCATTGAAATCAACCAGAATATTGTGCTTGAAATAATGATCCATCAAATGTTTTATTTTGTTAATATTTTCTTCTTCTTTTCCAGTTTTTTCCTCTGACGTTAAAGGACTCAAAATCATAGTAGATTTCATGACGAATTGAGGATAATTGAATCGGCATTTCTTCTTGTTCTTTTTACCTTTATTACAAGTGACTGTATGCCTGTGTCGTTGACGTTTGAGTAACGGATTTGCATCGTCCCATTGACAAGAAATATGAGAATCGATGAATCGCACAACTTCCTGAATTGAAGCATCATTATTCGCATCATATTCAGGTGCATCTTTACACCATAATAATCTGTGTACGTGAACTGATCCTCGTCCTTGGAACTCTTTCCTTTGAAACGAATCCACAACATGATTACATCCAAACGGACCGTTTGGATTTTGGAGAATTTCGATAATCTTCTTGAATTGACTATCAATATAGCGTACAGTGGTTATTGGGTCATCTCTGATCATTTTATTTTTTATGTCATCATCGAGTTGTAAGCATTGTTCTAAAGAAATATCTCGATTCTTCTGCATTTTGTATAATAAATGTATTAATTCTGGATTGTTTATTTCCGATACAGAAAGAGTTAGGAAAAACGTTGGTGTACCCAGTTGACGGATAAGGGCTCGAACATTTTCCTTCTTAGCTTCCCAAAATGCAGGAGATGGTCGTACTTGTTTTAAGAAACTGTAATCATCATCATGTCTAATGATATCACTGATGAATTCTGAATTTCTAATCTCTTTCGCAGTTAAATTGCCAGCAATTTTCATCTTCCTCAAGCAAATATTAATTTGTGACAAGACACGTTTCTCTAATTTTTGCTTAGCCATAAATAAAAGTCGAGTTGGTTCACAACTTCTACGATCCTTATTCCTTGCTTCAAACTTTACACGTTTTGAATATGAGAGTTTTCCGTTTTTATCGGAGATTTCTCCGCAGAAAATTTTAGGAAAACACAACTCATCAACATTGTTGGTCAAATGCCATGGAATAGGATAATTGCCTTGACCTGGTGCTATAATTCTAGTTTCACGAGCCATTTCTTGATTTTCGTCGATCAGCAAAACCTCATCTTTATACGTAGAACTAAATTTTTTTCCATCTATGAACTCCTCTTCTGAACTCAATTGATCAGCTGATTCATTGTCAGAATCGTCGGAGAATTCTTTTTGTTTTTTTGGGTCTTGATCCAAGTTATTCGAATGTATTGTTCGTTGTGATTGCTCATTCTCCTTGTCGATTTGATGAGCCACAAAATCTATTGTTATATCATCTCAGATATTCGCTGGCTTAATAGTTTCATACATATAATGGGACTTATGATCTAAATGTCGTTTCAACTGAATTTGTACCGTGGACATTTCGTCAAATTTACGGGGGAGTATATCAATCATGTCATTTATTTCAGCATGAATATTCACAACACTCCCATGAATTGATAATTGTGGATTCTTCGAGCAATGTGGCTTTAACGGTCGTATTTGCATGAATGGGATAATCGGTGCAACCATGCGTTCTTCAAGTGGTGATAACTTATTCAACTCATCAGGTATTACCGGAAATTGCAGATCAACGGCTGCAGTTTTTGGAATTTCGCCTTTAGAGACATATCTATAGCAAGTATTACAAATATATTTCAAATAATTATTTTTTATTCTCTCAATTAGCCAGTTCAATTTTTCTCGATTATTCTCCAGTATTGTAAGGAGCTTTTTGCGGTTAAATTCTATCATTGTTTTTTTGAAGAATAAATTATCACAGCAAATACACACACAATCTGGTCCGTTTCTCCGATCCATGAAGAAGTCAAGCAATAGTGAATATTCATTTTTCATCGAATCACATTCTTTCATTTTTGAATTGAATTCGATAGAATTAGTCTGTCTGAACCTCAATATGTCATTCTTTCGCCATGAGCTATTATTTTCGCTGCGCTTTTTCTTATAATTCAATTTATAATCCTCGTTTGATAATTTTCTCTTCAATCTTTCCTTATTTTTCCGTAATTCTTCGCGATAAAATGTTTCATCCTTTCTATAGTTTTTATTTCGCAGTTTGTTCAGTAATTTTTCATTACTATAATATTTTGTACATTCTTTCTTAGTATTTGGGGAATTTTTGATTCTACCATCTCGTTTCTGCTTATTGTTAGTGTTACGCAAACGTTTTATTCTCTTTTTATTGATCGCCTCTTCTCTAGTTCTATAAGTGATATTCTCTCGCACATTACGCATGTTTGCACGGTTGGATTTCCTTTCTTAAATTTTATATTCTTCATTTTTGCGAGAAATCTTGTTATTTTTACGATCAGAGATTTTCTTACGATTTTGATTAATTGGATGTTCTCGTTGGGACTTTATACGTTCATAATTGGAATCTCTTTCTTTCTGTGCATAATCTTTATTTTCAGATCTTAATTTCTTCAATCGTTCTCGTTCTCGTTCTTTGTGAGATTCGTATACTCGCTTAATTTTTTTAGCGATTTTTCTTTTCAAAGGTTTTGAAGTGAAACTTCTTTTGGGAGGGTACCAACTTTTTTATCGCGTCACGAAACGAGTGTAAGACTTTGAGGGGAACGTGGTAGTAGAGTAGTCGGGGGAAGGAGAAATTTTTGCTGCTGCCGTCAGGGCGCTCTCCGGGTGGTGGGGGAAGCCTGTGTTTTTGTTTTTATTTCTTCTTTTCAATACACGGAGAGAAAAATATGGAAATTTATCTAAATGATTTTTTAAAGAATTACAGAAAATTGTCATTCAAAGGAGGAGTTCTCATGAAACACGACCGAAAAATATCCATGCTTCACCTCATAATTTTTGCTTTTTATTTCTTGAAAAATTGCCATTTTACACTCGGCTTTGGATTGAAATATCTCGAAAACTACTCTAAAGTTATCGAGACATGCTGTGAATGAAATTTAGAGGGAAGATCAACGAATAAAATAAGCAGACCTCCATTTTTTTACGACTCGTAGTTATTAAGATATCGATTTTTGAATGAAAAATTCAGAAAGGACGTCCAAGCGCTCATTTATTTGTTATCGGGCCTCGTCCACTGTTTCTGAACTACTCATTCAAAAGATGATATCTCGGAAACTACTGGTCGTAGAAAAACAGCGTTCTGCTTATTTTGTTCGTCAATCTTCCCTCTAAATTTCATTCACAGCATGTCTCGATAAATTTTGCATAGTTTTCGAGATATTTTAATCCAAAGCCAAGTGTAAAATGACCAATGGCTCATGTATAAGAAGTTTCACTTCTGTCGCGTGGGTTCCACGCACCCTCTTTTTTTTGCTCTTTAATTTCATGATTAACAGCCTTTGCGTTTTTGACTCGATAATACTCCCGGACTCTTATTCGTTCCATTTGTGAGCTTTTCTTCCGCAATTTTGGCATTGTTTGATAAAAATAAAATTATTCTAGAAAAATAAGAATCGAAATGGTTAACGAGATATTGAAGAAAAAAAAATAGGGAATAGTAAAATTTTTACGTTATAGAGACAATTGATAGTCCAATGAACCTTGCACTGATCTATTCTGTAAGACTGAAAATAACAAGAATGTTCATAAATTCAAGGTCATTTCCTGCAAATGTGTTACCTAAATTATGATAAATTCCCCGATCACAAATTATAAAACGTATCTCGAACCAATACGTTTCAAATTTGATGATAGTTTACTTGGGTTTTTGTTGATTTTAATTTCTTTGCTTAAATCTCTCATGGGGAAATTCCCCATCTTTTCAGTGGAATCGTAAGACGAACGCCATCTCCAAACTTTTTATCTATTTCGAGTAAATTGCGTATTATAAAATACCAAAAGCAACGCATGGGTGGACTATTTTGCGTCACCATCAAATCATTTTTTTAGAGGGGGCCATTTCGCCGCAGCGTGCCACTTTGCCCTATAGTTTCTCTTTTCTTTATCTGATTCTGAACGGTCAATTTAGTAAAATATGATAGAATGTACGACTTCCAAAAGGGCTGGATGTTAACCTCATGGAGTTTCAAGTGCCAATATCTTTTGAATCGTTCTCTGCAGGTCAATAGTTGAACTGGGTCATTATCTCATCGTAATCTACAGAAGAAAAATTTAAAAAAAAAACTTATTAATAAACTCTTGAGACTCAATTCTTGCGATGGACAAGAATTTGCGCCGAGTATTTTTGATTGAAAAAGAATGAAATTAATTTGTGACATTGAGCGAAGGAAATTTGTTTTTTTTTGGAAACTATCTAAAGATTATCTTTGAAGAGAGTTAGTTCATAGGTTAATATCAGAAGATATTGTTGGTGAAACTTTTTGTTACACGAAAAAACTTAGCGACATAAATTTCATAATTGTTAAGTGGCTATGTTAATTATCATCAGAGTAAAATCTTTGATTCAATTTTTCTCTGTATAGAAGGAATATTTCATAAAAAGCGAATTGTTACATGCTGCATCACAATATTATACAGCTTGTAAAAATTCGCTTCTGCAATATTCCTTCTCTACAGAGAAAAACTGAATCAAAGATTTCACTTCGATGATAAGTTACATGGCCACTTAAGAATATTTACAGAATAATCGATCTGGGATTTTCAATTCTCGTTATGCTTGAAAATGACTGAATCAATATTGAAATTATCTACTATACCGACATTATAATTTCATTTTCTACTTTACCAACGTTACAATAGTGAAGACTGAAAATGTCACATTCGCTTCTCCTGAGATGAATATTGATTGGATTGAGGAAAAAATAAATGATAGTTGTGTTGTCGTTATTATGCAGTTATTGCAGTCGTTATTAGTAGTGAATTCTGTGGAATATAATTCATAAAAATTCTGGAAATTATATTTATTAATTCACCATCCTTCTCAGCTGAACGATTATTCAAAACGTCAATGTTTTGAGGGAAAAATTCTGGAAATTATATTTATTAATTCACGATCCTTTTCAGTTGAACGATTATTCAAAACGTCAATATTTTGAGAGACTCGATTTTCATTTTATCATTTCCAAAAACCAACTTCAGTTCACATGGGTTAAATTGAATTGATAAAAAAAAGAAGAGAGAGGAGGAAGCAAAAGGAACAGATAAAGAAATATTAAAAAAGTCGGTGATTGATTTCGTGAAAAAATCGTTCTGATTCTGGAAAAGGATAACCTATACGAGACAAGAAACTGTTGTGATGGGTGAAGATGATAAACAGAGCCAAAAAAAAGGAAAGAAGAAGGGGGCTGAAGACGATTATCGTGAGTAAAATATTCTGTGCAAAGTGGAATTAATATTTCTTTTTTAATTTCAATTTCTATCTATCTATAAATAAAAATTACAGTTTTCGATGATGATTTGGATGAGGCATTGGTGAAATGTCTGGAAGAATTCGAGGAAAACATCTTCGGCAATGAAAATCTTGGGTAAGAACATGACAAAAACTGATAGAAAAATACTCATAAACTCTATTTTTTTTCTCCCCAGTTCACGGTCTGACTCAAGGAGGAACATCAGACCTCTGCGGGGTATGGCGGGAGGGGAGAAACATCAAAGGTTCCGACGCTCTCCACCAACCCCAAATAACTAAAATTTCATGTAGCAAAACTTTCGACTCATTTCAAGGAATTATGAAAAATCGTTTTTTTCGTTTTTCAAACTCTCAAATAATATCATCCTCATATGTTTTTTATTTTTTTTACCCGAAAATAATAATTCTTCATAATTTCCAAAATTCATGGAAAACGTGGCAACGTTGTCTCGCATTTCTAGGAGTGGCAACGAGCTGATAAACAGGAAAATTATGTTACCAGAATGATTGCGCGCGAAATAAGGCATCCTAACCTATTGTGCAGAGTAAATCCCACATTGTTTACGTTTTCTCGGTTTATCTGTGGATGTTCAAATTATTTTTCTTCTTTACCGTCACGAATATTGTGTTAAATAGCTTATTTTTTCATTCCTCTCCCCAAATTATAGAAAAAAAACTGGAGGTACTTAAATTAAATTATTTGAAATAGCGCGCGCTTCCGAGTCCCCACTCCTCGTACTGTCGTCATAGTGCAGCGCTGCCACGTTTTTGCTAATGGCTGTCGTATTAAGTGAAAACTTGTGTTTCAATGGCAGTTTTTAATTGAATTCTCGAAATTCAACGTTTTAATTTCATTCAAACAACGCGAAAATGAAAATTGATAGTACAAGACATCGCGTGAATTTTTTTCAAAAACTTCTCACCACTCTAAATATTTTTTTTTTTATTCAAGTTACAGTGCCATTAGATTGTATGTTAAATTCAGAAATTCATTCAAAAAAATTGAGCTTTTTAATCTTTCTCTAATTTTCACACAAATTCTAAACCAATTGAAGTTTATTGAAAAAAAAAATCAGAGCGATCTGACAGTTTTCATTTCAGCTGATGTTCCTCCTTAAGGAAAAGAAATAGTTCACCTGATCAGACTGGAAATAAAGGAAAAAAAAATGTTGAAAAAAACAAGTAATTGAAGACGATGACTTTAAGACTGGTAGAGGAAGAATTTACAAAATATTCAAGAAAATTTGTTGAGCCCAGAAACTGATTTTCTGTCAAGGAATTTCTGTCAATGATAGGTGAATTATTTGTTAATCAATTATTGAAATCGAAATTGAATGAAAATCTGTATGATCAATAAAAAAAATAATAAAATGTGAAATCTACAGGTATTTAATTTGAATAACAATAAAATGAACGAAAAGGGCGTATCTTCAAGTCTGAAACTTCACACATTCCTTTTCCTTCAAAGGAAATAATTTATTCGTATGGAATTCGCGTGTTATGTCGGTAAATGATGGAGATAAACCCTCAAGACCCCTTTTGAAAGAAGTTGAAGGGCTAAAAAAAATTCTTCGTATGGGAAAAGCGCATTTCTATTATTTTTACAGTTATTCGTCAAAAAATGAAGAAAACAAGCTTATTGATGAAATGAATCCGAATTCTCACTAGCGGAAATTGACGAACAGACGAATACAAAGATTGAAACAGAGCATAAGCTATGTAACGAAGAGACTGCAAAAGACTTGATCGAATCACACTCGGAGAAAGACGAACGGAAGGCTCAAAACGGAATGATGAACAGTCTAACTGAATCAACTTTCGATAGAACAATAAACGACAGGGATTTCAGGAAAATAATAGATTGGACAATTTGACGTTAGATGAGATACAAGACGATGCGTCGCCATTCACAATGGATTATAAGAAGTTTATTGAAAATAACGAAGCCATGCTATGGCACGTCAGGTTAAGCCATGCGTCACTGAAATATTTGAAAGATATACAGAAATTATATCCTGAAAACAAAGATCTGAGTTCAATTACATTTGGTAATTCGATTCTTAAATGTAAAGTCTGTCAACTGGCGAAATTTAATAAGCTTCCATTCAAAACGATGCGAACACGAGCGGCGCAACCATTGCAGGTAATTCACTCTGACACAATGGGACCAATTACTCCGATGTCACATCCAAAAGGCTACAGATTCATATCAGTATTCGTAGACGATTATTCAAGACTAGCAATGGCATATCCGATGAGACATACAAGCGAGACGAGAAATTGTTTGGAGGCCTATGTACGAAGTGGACGAAATGCTCTGGGATACGACGCGAAAATATGCTATTTACGATTGGATAGAGGTACAGAGTATACTGGTGGTTATACACAAAAAGTACTGAAAGCACTGGGAGCTGAACAGCAATTTGCTTGTCCAGATACACCAGAGCATAACGGAGTGGCCGAAAGATTCAACCAAACTGTCCAAAAGAAAGTGAGAACGTATTTATTCGACTCAGGGCTACCCGAAAGCATGTGGGATTTAGCTCTAGGAGCGGCAGTATATTCATACAACCGAACCCCGCACAAATCTAACGAAATGATAACGACAATGAAGAAATTTAATCCTGAATACCATTATGATATGAATCAATTAAAGCGATTTGGTTGCATTACATATATTAAAGTTCAACGAAAGACGGGGCCAAAGTTCAGGAATGAAGCATTGAAAGTGGTACACATAGGGTACTCCCCGACAGTGTATCAATTCATAAAACCCGACGAAGGGGAATATTACGAGAGTAGAGACGTGCGATTTGACGAAAAATTGGTTTACAAGGACATGTATGGCAAAAGTTAAATCAAACATTGGCTGGAAGACGACGTGACGGTTGATAAAGAAAAATGGTTTACTGAATTTGAAAAAGAAGAGCAGGAAAAAGCAAATGGATCTTTCAAACCGGAGGGAGAGATTTAAAAATCGAAGGAAGAAACGACGGGATCGGAAGAAGTAAAGAAGCGAAAACGGGGCCATCCGAAAAAAATTCTGAACGAGAGCAATGAAGTGATCAAAGAATCGAGAGAACGAACAGAGTACGAGATGAAAAGGCCAAAACGAGGGCAACACTATGTACAAAGCGAATTGACAAAGAACTCAGGTGAATCAGTCACAGACCCTGAAGAGGATGAGGAAATAGAAGGTGTACTGCAGCAATACGCCTGTATGGCACAACTTAACGATGAGCCCACAAATTACAAAGAAGCGATGAATACGAACGAAAGAATTGCTAAAAGTGAATTGAAATCGATGGAAAAGAACGAAGTGTGGAAAGTCATCGACAGACCCGTTTCTACGACAGGAAGAAGGATCAACATCATAGATTCCAAATGGGTATTCGAAAGAAAATCATTGGAAACATACGCTCCAGTATCACGATTGCCACTAGTACGATCAGTGCTGGCAATAATCAATAAATTAAACCTGAAGGTATGTCAAATGGACGTGACGACTGCATTCTTGAACGGACGAATTGAAGAAGAAATATTCATGGAAATACCCGGATGAACCGAACACCCAGAAACGATCAGACAAAAGAAAGTGTGCAAGCTGCAAAGAGCACTTTACGGGCTACGTATAAGCCCCAAACGATGGAACGAAAGGCTTACAGAAGTAGCGATTAAAATTGGACTAAAAAATGATGAGAACGAACCGTGCTTATTCACTTGGAGAGAAGACGAAGAGTTGCTTATTTTACTACTATACGTAGACGATATTCTGATAGCCAGCAGTAACGAAGAGAAATTAGACGAAGTGAAAAACGAAGTGAAAACTGAATTCGAGATGTCAGATCTGGTCGAGCCGAAGGAATTTCTGGGAATATCTATTGAACGAGAAGAAAACGACAAGATCATGCATTTAACTCAGACTAAATATGTTGACAAAATACTTAAAAGATTCAAATTTGACGAGTCTCACCCTCAACGAACTCCCATGGTCACGACTCAAATAGCGAACAGCGAGAGGAAATTAAGAGAAGAAGACTATGACGATGAGACGATGAAATGAACGGGAACTGTGAATAATATTCCATACAGAGAAGCTGTTGGAAGTCTCTTATATTTAGCTAGCCCAGAACGGCCGGATATATCCTTTGCAGTCAATGTACTGAGTAGACATCAAATAAATCTGACTGAAGAAGATTGGAAAATGGTTAAACGAGTATTTCGATACCTTAAAGGAACGAGAAATCTCGGATTGAGACACACTGGGAAACGAAGTGATTTACAGGTGTATTCAGATGCGAGCTTCGCAGACTGTAAAAATTCCCCCAACGACGTGTGGGTTTATTATTCAATTTCTTGGGCATACGGTTGCATGGAAAACGCATAAACAAACCTATGTAGCATTGACAACATGTCAGGCAGAATATGTGGCAATGAGTGAGGCCAGCCAAGATGCAGTTTCCCTTGATAGGTCCTTACAACCAATTTTAATCAAAAGCTTTAGTCCAATGAAACTATGGTGTGACAATGTAGCCGCAGAAGCAAGTGCAAAAACGAATGGAGGCAATAAATTACGTCACATGACGGAAGTACGAGAGCATTACGTAAAAGAGTGTGTAAGACGAAATTTAATAGGAATTCATTGGGTTGCTTCTAAAGATCAATTAGCAGATATACTAACGAAACCCCTATCTTCTGAAATCCACAAACGAGTGACTGACGAGATACTTAATATTAACGACGAGTAACGAATTAATTTAACTAATCGTTGATTGGTAAATTCAACAACGAGTAATTCAAAATTTATTTATGTTTCAGGTACTGATCAATAGAAAAATCTTCAATGATGGGAACAACCCAATTTTTATACCAAAAATTTAATATCATAATAAATCAACATGGTGCTAATGATTAAGGGCTGTGATTGAAAACTGAGGCAAGGAGCAGAGTCGGGAGGGGGTGTTGGAATTAGCGCCTCTTCCCCTTCCGTCATCTGTGGTTACTCTCGTGGCCAGAGTTAGCGCTTAAGCGTTACTCCACTGCACATGCGTGACGCGTGTTGGTGGAACACACACACGAGACTTGGCGTCACTTGCGTTCCCAAGCTAAGACGGTTCAACACGTGTATAAAGAGAAATAAATCCTATTATCTACAGTAGTATAAATTTACTGTTTTATTCATTCAGATAACCCATCAATTATTAATAATATGTCGGTCCATATTTCATTTCTTTTGCGTCGTTTCGGATATTGTCATTCTTACAATATCGTAGACAACTAGATAGTCGAACGCAGGATTTATGAAGTCTCGTGATATTTCCTCTCATATCCTAAATGTCTTGAGATCTCGAGAATGTTCTAAGACGTTTAATCTGCGTGCCGAATTCCCACTCGCTTAATTTGAGCTGGTTGAACCTAGGTTTTTTTCACGGCTAACAGACACCCCTACTGGCTTTGCCTTTTCTGCATCTCCTCGTTGCCACCTGCGTTATCCAGGCAAAGTTTGAGTCTAGACTACTTAACAATTTTACCTCGTTCTTTTCCTCCAGATGCGTTTCCTGTAGGGCTATTATGTCGGATTGTTTCAAGTAGCTCCAGTGCTTCTTGACCTTGTATGCCCCATCTATATTCCAGGAGATCAGGCGGGTAGAAGCATTGCTGAATCTCTTTTCGTTACTTAAGCTGCCACCAGGGGCGTGAGTCGCTGGAGGAACTGTTTCTCTTCGGCTGTCTTTTGTCTCTTCTTTCAGTGGTTCGCGGCTTTAGAGGTATTGAACGTCCTTCGTTATCATCCCAGGCCTACCACTCATCTTTTACCCTGATCTTTTGGTAGCCCAGCTTCGTTTCAGTACCTTCTCTCTTGAGCATTTCGGCTTTCTGCTCCAGCCATTCTTGGATATCCTTCTCTCTTGTCGTGAGATCGTCTTCCACTGTGATACGCAAGTTTTGGAGACGACTTCGCTCCCTCAGGATGTCCAATTTGTTTTTCATAGATTCTAGTTTCAGGACAATTTTGTTGCCTCTCAGGTGTTTTGCCTGTTCAATTAGTGGGTGAGTTCCCGTGATATTTCTAATAATCTTTGCCATCTCTTTCTCGAGATTCCTGAATTTTTCTCTCGTTTCTACTGGTCAACACGTTCTTTTTCCTGTTGTTGCATTTACTCATTTCTCGCTTGAGTTGTCTTGTATGCAGCTTTGTTGGCAGTCTGATTGGGATTAAGTCTCTTATCGTTTGATGTTGTTCTTGGCTTATACTTTTTTTACTTACGTTGGCTGGTTCATTCGTTTGTGTGCCAGCTTCTTTGTCTTGAGGACCTCTTAATGGTGGCTCATCGCTCTGGGAGATGCCAGGACTGTATGATCCTCTTTGATCAATTTCCACCATCACTTGGCTGTGTCTCTGTGCAGTCTCTGCTGCTGATATTCCTGACGTTTCTAGACTGTGCTCCCGATTGAACTCAAATTGTCCAGTCTCCTGCATCTCTGTTCCTCTTTACTTTTGGTTGAGTCTGCTGAGAAAGGCCTGTGCATCTGGGTTCAGCTCTGAGTTCTCCTTTTTCCTTGTTGTCCGGGACCCATCTGTATGCCTCTTGCTTCTATTGTTGTTAACATTATTATTGTGGTTGGCAACGCCGAGTGTTAATTCATCTTTGACAATCCCTTTTAGCTGAACTAGCTCCCCCTTTACCTCTTCCAGCTGTTTTCTTAGGTCAGCTGTGCTTTTGCTTCCGAATGAAAGCATTGCAATCGTCATTTTTTTCGAATTTGAGATTTCATCGGATTATGACTCCAAATGATCTGAAATGTCAGAAAAAAATATTTTTGCTTCCGAATGGAAGCATTGTAATCGTCATTTCTTTCGAATTTGAGATTTCATCGGATTATGACTCCAAATGATCTAAAATGTCGGAAAAAAATATTTTTTTTACATGACTGTGTGTATGTATTGTGACGTAATTCTCGGGCCTAACGGTAAACCCGACAATTAGACACGCCTGAAAATAAAACCCTACGAAACAAAATCCAATGAGCGCCAGGATAACCTAAAGTTATCCAACAGATAATTTGTCAATTAAATTAAGCAAACAAATATTAACCAAAACAAAATACTTCCTTATTTGGCTCGACTAACTCAGCGTCCACCCCATGGGTCGCTGTTGTGGGTTGAAATAAGGAAATTAAAAAAAATTAAATAATTCAAACACCAAAATGTTAGGGAAATCCAAAAATGTAAATTTAATTTAATAAAATTGCTTTCAAAAAAAAATTAATAATAATGAAAATAATTAAATAAACAATTTACTCGTGCACAGCACGATATCAATTATTTATACGTCACGAGACGTTTTGAATAGACTTTAGTTATTTTATAAAATTTCAAAAATTAATTAATAATTGAAAAGTTATTAATTAATTTATCGTAAACAAAATTAAAATGACATTCGGTGATACAAAATTTGAATTCAAATGGGATCTAGTGATATCCCGTCAAACAAAATCACTATATGAAAGTCACTAGTAAATTCCCTAGGGGACTATATATCGCTGTCCCTGATTTCCCCAGAGCATTAACCCAAAAATAAATTTTCACAAATAAAATTTTAAATATGAAAAGAAAATAAAATGAATTACAAAAATAAAAAAAAAATCCTTTTCTTTTTTTCTTTTCCAGGATATGACAAAAAAAAAAATTATAATAATTAATTTAAAAGAAAAATAATATTGGTTATGTTTGGTAACAAAAAAAAATAATGTCCAACGAATTATAATTTCGAATAAAATGAAAAAAAATTAAATTAATTGTCAACGAGAGATTTTTAAAAGAAATAACGCTAAATTATTAATTAAAGAGAATTTCTTCACAAAATCGTTTGATCTAGAAAAATAATAATTAACATTGTCACAATACGACAAAAAAAAATAATTTGAAGAAATTAAAATAAAATAAAAAAAAAATGGCTCGACCAAAATTCTCTTTAACACAAAATTTAATTAATTAACTATTTTCGCTCACCAAACGAATATTTCGATAACTGCAATCTTAATTTAATATTCCAACGAAGTGGCAAACCTTTACAATTTATTTGCGATACTTTATTTCTCAATTAATGAATTATTTTAATGGAAATAATTCGACAAAAGTTTTACGCCAAACAATCGAGCACGCGTCCAGAACGAGAGTGACGCCATGTTGCTCTCGTTGGGGACAAGACGCCGGCCGGTACGAAAATTCCAACGTGGAGGGCTCCCATTGGTTGGTCAAATCCAACTGCCATGAGTTCAACAGGTGACCACTAGTTGTCACAATTTTGAATTTTGATCTTCCAACGATGAGAAACAAGAAACTCCCAAAATAATTGATTTACGGAGTATGGTCAATTCTTCAAGATATTGACAAATGATGCTGGAACCTTCTCCAGTCTTTCTTCTTGTCCTCATCCGATGAAGCAAAATTCTATAGTTTTTTTTTTCTTTTCCAAAACTCCAAATTATAGCCCTTTTCTCGTGTGGTATTAATCGTCCATAAGGTGCTGCCCTTTTCCGCTCAGTACGAAATATCGCCGATGAGCGGTACAATTCAAAAGAAAATAGAAAAATACAATTCATTAGACTATATAGAAAAATTCATTATTATCTCCCATTGACAAAAGGTTTTGACTCTCATCCTGGACACTTTTAAATAATAATTAACGCGCCCAGACGACAACAACGTAACGCGATGAAATATCACGTTACAGTATGTGTGTGTGTGTGTCTGTATGTGTGTGATGACACGTTTCATCACTTTATGCGGAAACGGCTGCATGTATCGATATGAAATTTTGAGGGAATATTCACTACGTGAGCGCGAGGCTCTCTGCGAAATTTCAGCTCAATCGGTTCAATGGTTCTCGAGAAAAAGTGAATTGTCAAAAAATCGTTTTTCGAGTTTTCTCAGCGAAAAATCAATTTACAGCCTCTATCCTCCACGAGGAGATGCGCGCGGATGAGGCGCACATTCAACCCCAAGAGTGTCCAGGGCTCCGATTTTCTTTTTTTTTTAAATTTTTTTTTTACTATGATTTTTGAAAAATCGTGGTTATTGCGATAACTTAAAAAATATTTGAGTTAGAGACTTCAAATTTCGTGTGTTTGTACATCTTATGAGTGCGAATTTCGGTATTAAATTTCAGCGTAATCGACTGAACAGCTACTGAGATATTGTTGGAAAACTATTCCATGCAATGAGCGTCTATGAATTCAAATATTTTTTCCTCAAAAACTGAACTGCAAAATGACTTCGAATTTTGGCAAAGTATTCAAATAATTGACTGAAAATTTTTATAGAATTTCTCATTAATTTCTTTCCAATTATTAATGTTATTGGACCTTCAAAAACGTCAGAATCTTTTTCGATGATGTTATCTGCATCCAATTGTATTTTTTTTCCTTCAAATCACTCAATCGTTCCACTGCAATATGAGCTGGGATTTTCAGCCATCAACTTCTTTCATTAAGTCATATTAACTTCCCAATAGGAAGTTGTAGGGATTACCCCTAAAACCGAACTCCTTTAGAGAGGTGGGGGAGTGGTTGGATTAAGTGTTTGGGAGGTTTCTAGAACGATTTCAAGAGGGGGGGGGGGCCGTATGTATGTGTGTGGGTGTGTGTGTTCGTCTGTATGTGGTCTTTTTTTTCTGACAACGATTTCTCCCGAAATATTGAACGGATCGAGATTCTCAATATCGCGATCAATGCATTTTGCTGAGAACTAGAGCTGATTGAATTGTGGATCGATTTAGTACAGTCATCCTTTACTTATTCAAAAAACAATAAAATTATATCTCCAAAAAGACAAGATACGGGAAACATCGTCATGAAAGTTGAAGATATGACAATATGGGGAGGGAGGGGCAAAATGGACCCCTAGAGTAAAATGAAACTCGCGGCGAAATGGGCCCCTAGGCTAAAGTGGACCTCGCGGTAAAATGGACTCCTGAGCCAAAATTGATCCTGGGGCGGAAGGGACTCCTCTTTTTTTTAACTTCCCGATAAGGGAAGTTTATGTAATGGCCCCGAAAATGGAAAATTGATTTTTCGATCGATCTTTATGTTTTAAAACTTCCCCAACATTGTTTGATAGTTTTCACGATCATGGCTGTGTATGTGTGGGTGTGTATGTATGTGACCAATGTTTTCGTTCACGTTTTCTCATTAATCAATAACGCGATCGAGATGATCGATGTTGCAATCGAAACCTCTCGATATAAATTTGATCTGATTAGTTTTTGATTGAAATCGATACAGTACTTTCTTAGTTTTTTAAGCGAATTATTATCAAGTTTTTCTTAATTTGCTAAAAAGTGAAGTCTATGCACTGACACCAAAAAGGAAAAATTGATTTTTTTATTGATCTCCATATTTTGAGATCTTCCCAACATTTTTTGATAGTTTCCACAATTGTGTCTGTTGTTATTTATCGTGTTTATCATCCATCATTTTTTCTAATAGTGAATAAGAGAAATTATCGGGAAGTTCTTAGTGCGACTTGACGTCACACTAGGCTGATTCGTTTTGAACGAACATTTTTTTTTTCGCTCCCATAGCGAAATATTATTCTACATACCGAAGACAAAATTCCTTAACAATTTGAGCCCTTAATTTTACCTCTAAGTACTTTTTTTTTATCTTGAACGTTTTCTATTTAAAATACATAGAAAATTTGGCCCTTTTTTTCAATTTCCTATAACTAAGCGGCATTCAACGCCACTGCAATGGACCGAGGTGCAATTTGTAGGTAATCAGTTACTCTTCCAAAGTACTTTTAGCAATTTTACGTTACCTCATTGTTTTCATATATATACTTCCCAAAGTCATATTTGTATGAAAAAAACTTCATTTTTCGCATTTTTCGGCAAAACGGTCAGAGTGACAAAAAAAATGACTGGAATCTTTATTATAGGAAATTTAATTTTCTACAAAAAAATCCCATACTTTGAAGCGATGAAATGCACGGTTCAAGAAATATGGAGCATTTTAGAAGCTAATTTGCTGAATATTGATAAATGAGCTAGTCTTATGTTCTTCAAATGACTAATGTTGTTATTCTTCTTTCATAAAATCCATTCCGACCATAATATAAGATCTAACATGGAAAAAATTCTTCAAAAGCAAGCTCCTAATTAAATGTTCAAAAGCAAGCCATCAATGAAAGGTTGATTTTCTCATTATTAGTCTAGCAATAGATAATAATAATTTCAAATCGTATTGATTGACAGTATTCCATTTCATCAACCGTGTATTTATTATTATTATTTTCGTGACATCACTTTAACGTGCAATTTGGGTCATATATAGGCTATAGTTCGTTCATGGGAATTTCCATCTGAACTTAAATGGAGAGAAGGCCCGAAGTGCTTGAGTATTCAAACTTCTAACCTATTCAGGTTATAGCAGTTGAAATCTCATATCATCGCGTAAAGCTGGAAATTAAATTATTAAATAAATCAATTTCCGTCGAGAATTAAATCAACCAAATTAATTGAAATGCACAAGTTTCCGAAAAAAATTGGAGATTTGAAATTTCTCGGTAGCTTAATGGTAAAGCGGCCGCCCGGAAAATGGAAAGTTGTGGGTTTCGATACTCACCCGAGATCGAATCCGAGCACCTCCAATTTTTTTCAGGAACTTGTGCATTTCAATTAATTCGATTGATTCAATTATCTACTTTAATTAATTTGTTCAATAATTTAATTTCCATCTTTACAGAATGATATGAGATTTCAACTGCTATAACCTGAACAGGCTAGAAGTTTGAATACTCAAGCACTTTGGGCCTTCTCTCCATTTAAGGAAGTTCATCCGGTATGGGATTTAGTGCTAAGAAAAATTATCACGACTAGCATAGTGGTTATAGAACTAACGTAGTCGTAACTTGTACAGCTGTTATATACTAGAAAAGATTCTTTGTCGATCATAATTGTTCTTTTGTACAAAACTGAATTTATAGAAATAGTTTTTTTGAAAATCAAATAGAAAAAAGTAACTTCAGCACATTTTGAGCTAGTTTTGTATGATGTGATGTGCAAGCGTAGCATACATTGCGTTCTTCGGGAAGCATTCTTATCGATTTCAAAAAGCGCACGGTTCTGACGTTACTCTCATGCATTTTTTGAGACAAATTAATTTATTCTAAAATCACCACGTATCTAACGGATTTGAGGAAACTCTTAAACTGTTCTTTACACATTTATTCATTCATTATGGGAGTTTCCACCCTAAAAACCTGTTAATTGCCACAAATTTCATGTTTATAGACGAAAACCCATAAAAGACCGTGTTAATTGAAAAATCTATTCATTAATTCCTCCCGAACAAGATATCCGAAGAGTTTGAAATTTCAACAGGTGACTTTTTAGATTTTCAGAAGTATATTCAAATTTTTTTCCTAATTATTGGTCTATTAATTCAGTTACTGGATGAACTCCCTTAAGTTCAGATGGAAGTTCTCATGAACGAACTATAGCCTATACATGACCAAAATTGCGCGTTAAAGTGATGTCACGAAAATGATAATAGTAAATACACGGTCGATGAACTCAAATACTGTCAATCAATATTATTTGAAATTATTATATCTACTACTAGACTAATAATGGGAAAATCAACCTTTCATTGATGGCTTGCTTTTGAAAATTCAATTAGTAGCTTGCTTCTGAAGATTTTTTTTCATGTTCAATCATATATTATGGTCGGAATGGAATGTATGGAAGAGGAATAACCACATTAGTAATTTGGAGAATATATAACGAGCTCATTTATCAATATTCGGCAAATTAACTTCTAAAATGCTCTATATCTTTTGAATGGTGCATTTGATCGCTTCAACGTTCAACATCTTTTTCGTAGAAAATTGAATTTCCTACAAGAAAGATCCCATTCATTTTTTTTGTCACTCTGAGCGTTTTGCCGAAAAATGCGAAAAATGAAGTTTTTTCCATAGTCATATGACTTTCGGAAGTATATATATGAGAAAAATAAGGTAACGTAGAATTGCTAAAGGTCCTTCGAGAGAGTAACTGATTACCTACAAATTGCACCTCGGTTCATTGCAGTGGCGTTAAATGCCGCTTAGTTATAGGAAATTGAAAAAAATTGTTAAAACCACAGATTGAAATCGACCTTTTTTTTTTTTGAGCTGATTTCGTTAAATCCACGGAATAATTCGTTATATCCATCAATATTCGTTAAATCCACGAATATTTTTTTTTATTTTGTCTAAGGCTTTGTTGAATAGGCAGATTTTTTATTTTTTTTTTATTTTTGAGCTGATCTCGTTAATTCCACGAAATAATTCGTTATATCCACAAATATTTTTTAGATCAGTTCCGTTAAATCCACGGAACCATTCGTCACATCCACGAATAACATAAATTCCTGTCAGGCAACTAAGAATTTTTAGTAAATCAGTTTCATTCTACAGAAAAGTAGTTTCATATCGCAATTTTAATTTTCGTTTAAAGAATTTATGATTCAGAGTTTTCTTCTCCAGTGGGTGATATACGATCAGCATGAACTACTTTAAATTTTCCTCGGGGAAGTTTCTCAATTCGGTATGTCACGTCATTCAATTTTGACTTGACTATATAACCCTTCAACCATTTACTTTGTACTTTAGGACATTTTCCTATGATTCTTGTGGGGGACAGGAGCCAGATTTGTTGTCCAGGTACGAAATTGATCATATGGGTCTTTAAGTCAAATCGAGATTTCATTTTATCACTCTTAAAAATCAAGGTTTTTCTGACACGTTCATGAATATCAACTAATTCCTCATGTAATTGATCCACATAATTTAGTGGAGAGATGTCATCAGATACATTATCGACTAGGGAAGAACCACGGATTAAATCTAGAGGAAGACGTAGTTCTCTTCCAAACATTAGCATTGAGGGTGAAAACCCTGTAGTTTCATGTCTTGCAGAACGGTACGCGAGTAAAAAAAGAGGTAGCCATCTATCCCAGTCTTTTTGGTTATCCTGAATGAATTTAGAGAGATAATTGAGGATAGATCTATTTAGTCGTTCAACTAACCCATTAGATTGTGGATCGAGAGGGGTAGTTCGAGTTTTCTGTACACCAAGGATTTTCATCAATTCTTCAAAAATTCGTCACTCAAATTCTCTTCCTTGATCAGAATGGATTTCAAGAGGAATTCCAAAATGAGAAATTACATGAATTATTGGAGCTTCAGCAATTACATGGGCTTGATGATTAGGGAGTGGAATTGTTTCAGGCCACCTAGAGAAGTAATCAGTAATTACGAGAACAAACCGATTATGATTAGAAGATTTAGGTAATGGACCAAGAATGTCCATGGCGATTCTCTCAAAAGTATAACTTACGTTATAAATTTTCAATTTCCCTTCGGTTTGCCTTCCTGGACCGGCCCTACTGAAACAAATGGAACATCTCTGACACCATTTTTCTACATCAGTTTTACATGTGGCCCAATAGAACCTTTTGCGAATATTATCCAACATTTTATTCACTTTAAAATGACCACCAACTGGTGGAGAGTGGAATACTTTGAGTATCTCAGTTCTTGTTGAGGTGGGAACCACTATTTGATACACATTTTTTGATTGATTGCCACCTGCGGTAAAGAATCCCATTTTTTAATTCGAGTGAATCCCAATACAATGAATAAATGTTTATTTCACGACCTAAATGAGAAATTTCAGACCATTCGGGACGTTGATTCTGTTTTTTGAATTGTCTCAGAGTATTGATAATGACGTCGTTCGATTGGAGTTTCTGCCAGTTGAAGCTCTCATCAGTAACATAGATGGTTTGAAAGACTTCTGTTTCGATTTCTTCACTGAGCGAATTGATTTTGGTGCATTTTCGACAAGTATAAGGGCGACGCGATGAAGCATCTGCATTATTGTGAAGGTTACCAGGTCTATGAGAAATATCAAAATCGAATCTGAACAGAAACTCAAGCCAGCGGGCTACTTGGCCTTCAACGTTTTTGAATGATAAAAGCCATTTCAGAGCTGCGTGATCTGTTCTAATGAGAAATTTCGTGCCTAAGAGATAATGACTGGAATTTTCTACTAATTTGACAACTGCTAAAAGTTCTTTACGAGTGGTACAATAATTTTTTTCAGCTTTGTTACGGCTACAACCCGAAAAACACGTAGATTTGAATAATGTTTTAACACAGAAAATAGTAGATTATTCGTAGTAATCACGGTTGTGGTTGTAACCAAGAATAAAAAATAAGGGATCGGTTTGCCGCGGTAAAACACTGAAGTGTACCGATGTCAGAAGGAAGAAGTTGTTGGACAAAACAAGTTTATTCAAAATTAAATGTTATAATTTGTATATTTTCAACTAACACCAAATAATTTATTTGAGGATAAATCAAACGTCTAATCTGAGTCAATACGATAAAAGAAAATTGTAATCGCTTCAGCGTAAAATTGAACTTACAGTTGGAATCGAAAAAAATTAACAACGGCTTGAGTTGTTGAAATTCTGGTGAATGTTTGCTGGCGATGCAGATGACTCTCTTGTTGTGCAATTGGCCTGATGCACGATAGTGGATCCCAGTAGATGAAGTTCAGGATGCTCGAACGATATTTGTTGGTTCATTGTGGAATGACTCAAACGTTTCTTCTCGAAAATGCTTCTACTCGACTTTGAATTAAAGACTCGAACTTTACTTCGAAGGTATGAATACTTGAGTTGATCGAGTACAATTTGAGTAGAGTAACATTCTAGATAGAAGTCTAGTGACTGGAGATGTTAACTCGGATAGAGTAACACTACTGAGTGTGGATTTATTACTGAAGGTCTGATGACCAAAGTAACGTTGTAGATGAAACTTGGTACTGATGGTGGAGAGTTGTGGGTTAATCACCTTTTATAGTAAAAATGGGCTGGGCGTATCCACAAAACTCTGTTTGGTTCCAAAACTCAGTTTGATTCCAAATTTCCAGTTCTTTTTGGTACCGCCGTTTCGTAGAGGGAGAGGTTGTAAGTGAGGGTTGTAAATTTGCCTATGATAAGGCGACCGCTCCGCACCTTTCGCTCTCCACTCAATCATCTTCGTTGTGTTGTGTCAATATTCACGTTTTCGGTTGTCGGCTTGCCTTTGATCTCTGGTGTAATAAAATTATAATTTTCTATGAAGTGATATCCATGAGCTCTATTGTCTGCTCGAAATCGCTTCATTCGTTTCCTCCTTTTATTATTTTTTGTTTTTTATTCGTTGCCAAGCACAAAGAATGATAAGAACGGCAATGCAGCTTATCATTTCCGTTTATGTTCTCGGGCCAGGTAGAATAATTAAAATGTATTTAGAAATATAATTTTCACTAAGTTTATCGAGCAGGTTACTTGTATTTCCCATGCATTTTTCCTAGCATCTCTATGATTTTGTTGGGGATCGCAACAGCTTCATTTAAACACTTACTGAAATAAGCGATTCTTTTTTCTTGGTCATTTTGGATTTGCGAAAGAGTCGCTCCAATAGCGGTTGAGAAGTGTTAGTGTCAAGAATGAAATCTGTATCGGGAATAGGAACAGTTAGAATGGGTGGAGAAGTTAAAGCAAGTTTCAATCGATCGAAACTAGATTGGGCTTCACCGTTCCATTTGAATGGAACTTTGTCTTCGGTTAAAATACAAAGTGGTTTTGTAATTTTAGCAAAACCTGATACATATTTCCTGTAGTATTCACATAAACCAAGGAAACTTCTTACTTGACGTTTAGTTTTCGGGATCGGCCAAGTTGAGATAGCAGTTATTTTCTCTGGGTCACATTTAATTCCTTCTTGGGATACGATGTGTCCTACGAATCTAAGCTCATGTTGGAAGAGTACACATTTTTTAGCATTCACTTTGAGATTTGCCTTTTCCAAACGTGAGAAAATTAGGTCTAAATTACAAGAATGCTCACCGAAATCTTTCCCGAAAACAATTATATCGTCTAAAAAGACACGACAAATTTTTCCTATTAAACCTTCAAAAACTTCATTCATAATTCTAATGAATGTCGCTGGAGCATTACAAAGACCGAAAGGGAGGATTGTGAATTGTGTAACCGGGTGAGTTGAGAATCGCGGGAGAGATACTCGACGCGCAATCGGACGGAGCCCGAGAGAATCTCCCTGAGGAGCAGCCATATTGGGGTTGGCTAGAAAAAGAGACATGGCGTTTGGACTCGATAGAGAGAGAACGACCACGTGTTGACAGAGTGTTTTTGATCCCAGTCAATTGAAGTGTAAAGAATAGAAAGTATTGGAAAATAGTTAGAAAGAGGTGTAAGAAGAGTGAAGAGTAGTTTTTCCCCGTATTTTCCCAACGAAGAGTGAAGGACAGAGCCCTGAGAGGAGAATAGAGGTAGAGTGATTATTGTTCCCCCCACTTCCGTGAATAAGTTGGATTTCCCATAGACAACTCCCGAGTGTTGACAATTGTAGAAGGAGATTCCCCTGATTCCCCTCGAGTTCCCCATGATTAGTAGGTTGGACTAACAGAGTGTTCCCCCGGAGGCCTCGTGATAATTAACCCTAAATCCATTGTCAGCCACGTGTTCAGGCGCTGGCCATATTGCTGGTCGTTTTCACCGTGGCAACAGAACCGTTACCCTGAGTAATTTTACCGTGACTGTCAACTGACGGTCACATTGGTCATTATTACGGAAGCCAAGAAAACCCCCTTTTTGATTGTTAGAACACCCCTGAGGCATTCCCCCCAATTAAAGAATAGTGTTTACTGATGAGAAACTGAATAAACGCACTAGTTTAACTTAATTACAGTGTTTTTCTGAGTTATTTATCCCCACTCCCGAAATTCCCTAAAGTTCCCCTTTTATTGTGAGACCAAAGCTCACAATTGTCGTAGCTCATCTCCGATTGGAAAAGCTGTTTTTTCTTTATCTTCAGATTCCAGTTCAATCTGCCAATAGCCACTTTTTAAATCAATTGTTGAGAACCAAACTGAGTCCATACTAGAGTCGAAAATTTCGTCGTCTCGGAGTAAAGGCATTGAATCTTTTTTTGTAACACTATTCAAAGGCCTGTAATCTACACAAAAACGGAGGGAGTTATCTTTTTTATTAGCTAAAACGACTTGGAAGGTCCAGGGGCTGCAACTAGGATCAATAATCCCTAAAGTTTTCATTTCTTCTAATAAATTGATGACTTTGTCACGGTAATGGAAAGGGATTCTACGAGGGCTCTGTTTGATTGGTTGAGAGTTCTCAAGAATGATTTTATGTGTGGCGCCTCTGTATCTTCCCAAGTCATTACTGTTTTTGGAGAAACTATTCTGGAATTTTATTAGGAATTGTTCTAATTGTTGTCGTTCCATCTGGTCTAGAAGTTCACTAGATTTTTTGAAAAGTTCATCTAAGAAATCTGGAAGTTCAAGAGAAGGTTTTGTCGTTTCTCTAGAAGAAATCTGGTTAATTGAAATAATTTTATTCTCATTTTCAATATTGAATTTTCGATTAATTATTGATTTAAAATCTTCCAGAAGTCCTGATTTTTTTTTCTTTTTTTTTAAGTCCTGATTTAAAGAGAAAATCTAAGCCTACAATGCAATCGTCTCTGATATTGGCGAAAATTGCATTAAGGACTACGGATATGTTACCAATAGTTACGGAGATTTCTTTTGATGTTTCATAAGGGAATTGTTCTCCGGAAACAATAAAAATTGTAATGCTTCTGGTGACATCTTTTAAACCTTTGAGATTATCATCAAAAAGTTTAGGATTAACAAGACTGATGTCTGAAGCAGTGTCAATATTGATGAGACAAAATTGCTCATTAATTTTGCCTTGAATTTTTCATTTTAAATTCAGATTTTGATTCATTTTGTAGATTTTGCAACAAAGATTTTTTTGCAAATTTGATCGAGTCAACCCATCTCCCAATGAATTGACTCCATCTAGTTTGCTGGAATTTTATCAAAGTTTTGTGAATTTTTGTTAGAATTCGAGTCTTGGATGTTGTTTTTTGTGTATTGATTATTCGAATAATCGGGACGTTGATTTCCATTAAAATTGCGATAATGATGGACGGAAGTGCTTCTAATTTCACCAGGACCTTGTGAGGAACTTGCGTGAGGAGTTAGTTGTCGGTTAGCGTGAAATTCGTTGCATCTGTTGGCATAATGTCCGAACATTTTGCATTTAAAACATAGGATATCTGGCCTAGGAGTAGTAAATTCGACTTGTTTATTGGGAGTGTTGTTTGAAATGGTATTATTATTCTGAGTGTTTTGTTGTCTGCTACTTAAAAGTGAAGCGATTGATTTTAATTCAGTAGCTCTTTCAAGGACTTTCTGTAAAGGTTCATGTCGTTCTGATCGAAGAGGAAATTCGATTTGAGGATCGTTAATTCCGTCTATAAACGCGCGACAAGCCATTTCATCTCGATTATCTTCTGATAAATGAAGATATGCAATTCTACTAAGACGTTCAATTTCTTCAGCATATATAATGAAACTTTCCTCTTTCTTCCTCTTTTTAGCTTTTAACTCGTTATGACACATCCTTGATAAATGTTTATCATCAAATCGGTCATTGAGGAGTTCCGTAATCTTTTTATAATTTTTCAAGTCATTTTCTGATTTTTTCCTAAAATTAATTGTGCTTTACCACGAAGACGTGTTAATAGTTGAGAAGCTTCCATTTCTTTAGGCCAGCCGTTGGTTCTTGAAGCAATTTCAAAATATTTCCAATAATGGGACCAAGGTTGTAAACCGTCGTATGTATCGGGTTTAATAAATGAAATTTTATTTGATTCTAATGTGTTGGTGAGAGAAATAGAAGTGTGTGAGTTTTGTGAAGCATGAACTAAAGCGTTAGTGTTAGTAAAATTATGTAAATTGTTATCTGGAGTAGGAATTTCTGGTGGAACTGTAGTTCTCCGCAAATTGTGAATCTCCTCTCTGGCCGCACGCTTATGATCCTCCGGTTCAGCTCGGAGAGTCTCTCTGATGTTGGTGGAAATCTCATTCCGGACTTCTCTTCAATTTTGTTCCATTTCGTCTCGTAGGTTATTCCTTATCTCGTTCAATTGTGTTGCTAATTCTGATCGAAGGTGACTCTCGATATTCTCCGTTGTTGGGGCTGTATGAGGGCGAAACCCGGAAGCCAATGGGCCAGAGCGAAGGTTTAAGTCTTCCTCCGAAGTAACACCATGTCTTCTTCCACCATTACGATTTTTTGTTCTTTGTGACATGTCTTATTTGATTTGATGTTATAAGTAATCGTTTGAATCGTAATTTCCGTCCCCTGGAAATGCAGCTGATTCGTTTTATCGCTTCCGGTTTATTTATTTATTATTGTTATTTTTTTGTTTTTTTAAGCTGTCACTTTCATTTCTTTTTGCTTCCAAATGGAAGCTTTGTAATCGTAATTTTTTTCGATTTTGAGATTTCATCATAATATGACTGCAAATGACCCAAAACGTCGAGATCCGTCGTTTTTAAAAAATGTCTGTGTGTATGTGTGTGTGTGTCTGTGTGTGTGTGATGACGCATTTTCCGCTTTATTCTGAAGTGGGGTTAGCTAGCGATCTGAAAATTTTACCATAAGTTCGTCATGCGTGCCCCAAGCTCTCACAAAAATTTCAGCTAAATCGGCCGGATAGTTTTTGAGAAAAATGAAAATGTTGAAATATCGTTTTTTCGACTTTTCTCGATGAAAAATGGAATCACAGCATCCAGTCTCCGCGAGGAGATGCGCGTCCAAGAGCCGCATCTTTGACCCCCGGGGTGGTGGAAGCTCAGATTTTTATTTTAGCTAGTAGAAAACTTTTGATAAATTTTTCGTGAAAATCTTGATTCCACGATAACTTAATAAATAATTGAGCTAGAGAACTCAAATTTTGTGAGGTTATACATCTGATGAGCACAAAGGTTGATATTGAAACTGGGCGGAATCGGTCCAGTAGTTTTTTAGATATTAGCATAGAAACATCAGAAAAAGCAAGCTATATCTTCAAAACTATTCAATTGATTATATTTGGAACAAACTTAACCCTCTGAGGCCTATTTTAGTTTTCGCATTCCACGCACAGATCAGTGATGCCATTTTATTTTTTATTTTTTTTTTTTTTGGAGGTGTGAAAAATCTTACATGAGACACCCGCAGATGGGATGCGGGTAATGTCAGATTCTTACTGACTAGAAAACTCACCTCCGTGACATCATTCATGCACTATGCTGCAAACCACTTTTGCTTCACTTCAGCATGGACATTGTCTCCAGACGCTGTGACGTAGCACTCTGATGTCATCTTCTTTCTTATCAATCATTGAGTGGATGATTTCAGCTTCCCTTGTTACTTGTTAGGCTGATCATCATGCTAATCTTATTGAATTATCGTCAGGTATGAGCTTTCAACTCAAGACTCTCTTCGTTTCATCAGTCGGACATAAACATCGTGTGACTGACATTGTCTATCATTCCGCATCAAGGGCATTGGTCCGTCTCTGTTCTCTTCCTCCTGAATAGGAATTTTCTGAAGCAACTGTGTCCAGATAAAGCTTGCGGATTAATCCTCAGAGGGTTAAAAGGTCTTGGCTATGCGTCATTTGTGTTATAACTTTTAGAATTCTTGAAATAATAATTCTGGGGAACCATTCACAAAATTGATCCTCCATGAATTTCCATTTCCCTATATGTTTCCCTGAGGAAGGCAATATATCTGAATTAATTATCATGAAGTAAATCTTTTTTTATTGAAAGATGGACCCATTGTCGTTGTGACTTAATCATTTGCCAAATTTGAAGAATATCTTATATCCCAAATATATTGATATTTGCATAAATTCAACATTCTTAATTTATATTTGTTGAAAAAGTATCAGCGGCGTCGGTTAATAATCCCAGTTTTATGAAAGGTATGTTTTTAAGGATAATATATTAATATATTCTTAAAAAAATCATTTCAATGATAAAATTGATGATAATTAATAACGAGGTCAACTATATACTTTCTTTTTCAAAATTATAAGATGATTTTTAATCACGTTCTCTTCACATAATTTTCGTTCAATCACAACTACCAATTTTTATATATATGCTGTGACGTAATTCTGAGGTCTAACGGTAAACCTCACAATTAAGCACGCCTGAAAAATAAAATCAACTTCAACTTCAAAATATAAAAGAAGCTCAAAAACCGTATGGGCGCCAGGATAATCTGAAATTATCCAATCACTAAACAATAATAAATAATGAATTGACAAAATCATAAAAAAACGAAACACTCCCTTATTCAGCTCGGACTAGATCAGTCTTCTCCCAAGGTCGATGTTGTGGGTTTAAATAAGGAGTATTATAAAAATAAATTGTTCACACAAAAATAATTAAATTTTGGGAAATTATAAAATCGACTTTAATTAAATTCAATGAAATGATAATCTTGACAAAAACAAAATAAAATAAACAATTGATTGTGCGCAGTACGTTATTAAATTTTATACGTCACTCAACGTTAAATAAAACAAATTTAGTTATCTTGGAAAAATTCTAAATTAATTAATAATTCAAGAGTCATTAATCAATTTATCGTTTAATAATAAAAAAAAATTAAAATGTAAATTGTCTGCGAAACTTTAATTCAAATGAAATTTTCTTGACGTGCTGCCATCTGCAGTCAAGTCGATTTATTATAATATAAATGCCCCAGGGTACGAAAGAAAATTGAGTCGTCCCTGAATTCCCAAAACAAAATTAACCGAAAGCATTATCAATGCCCAGGGTACGAAAAGAATTAAGTCGTCCCTGATTTTCTACCAGTATTTGATACAATGAAATAAATTTAATAAAAATTTTATATAAAATGAAATATATGTAATCCCTCTTTTCTTTTCAGGATAAAACAAATAATAATTCTTAAAGTCTCAATTAATTCCCTACATGAATTCCGTAACGACAACGGTAACTAATAATGATAATAATAATATGACGCTACTGTCAACGAGAGATTTGCATTGACTAAAAAAAAATAGTTAACTAAGAAAATTTTCTTGACGAAAAATCTAATCTCGAAAATTAGAGTGTTTTTTTTTTCTTATTCGTTGCAATACGACAAAAACAAAAAAAAAAAACAAAATAAAAAAAAATGACTCGAAGAAAATTTTCTTTTACGAGACAAAAATTAATTATTTTAATTTTTCGCTCACCAAACGATAATTCTTCAATTGGCGCAACAAATTAATATCTCAAAATGTTCAGTGAATTTTCCTGAACGATATTATTATAAAATATTCCACAATGTCTCAAAGTTTATCTCAAAATAAAGGTTACAAAGATCTTTGTCAACCAAACGAGCACGCGTCCAAAACGAGAATCAACGCCATGTTGTTCTCGTTGAGAGAAGACGCCGGCCGGCACGGAAAACTCCAGCGTGGCAGGCTGTGATTGGTCGACGCACGTGACGTCAACAGGTGACTGTTAGTTGGTCAAATTTGAATTGCATTTTCCAACGATGATAGACGAGAGACTCCAAAATTAACAATTTATGGAGTATTATCAGTCCCCACTGGTGACTCATGATGCTGGACCCTTCTCCAGACTCTTCCTCTCGTCTGCTCATCCGATGAAGAGCAATTCAGTGATCCAATTCAATTTTCCATTGATAAAATCTTTGGCCCCTTTTCTCGCTGAGTAATTCCGCTCCAAGTGGTGCTGCCCTCTTCCGCTCATTATGAAGATCATCGCCGATGAGCGGTACAGTTCAAAATTAAAGAAAATAATACACTCTTATTAGAAAAGAAAATTAATGACTAAATGATCTCTCATTGACAGAAATTTTGAATCCTCGTTTCGGACGCGAATTAAATTCCATTAACAATTAACGCGCCCAGACGAAAATAAAGTAACGCGATAAAATATCACGTTACAATGCATAGATGAAGATTGACTGAATCCGAGGAATCTGTTCCATTCATTTGATCAGGTGATAAATCATCTACTTCATACCACTCATCGAATTTAAGAATATACGCTGTGTAATATCCGATATTCTCTTCACTTATGATATCTGAATCTATAAAATTCACTATCCCAGTTGAAATATATCGTTCATGATCGATCTTCAATATTTTTGGAAATTTGTCTAACGATACTCTCAAATTATGATCAGACAAACATTCTATAAAAAGATGATTATTGAAGTATATTTTTCCAATTTTACAATTATGACCTCGTGGACATTTGATGTGTCTCGTAGTCATTATTTCTTCAGTCGTTACTCATAGTAAACGAGGGGATTCTCATCATCTTTAGAACATTCAAAGAGATATCATATTCAACAAAAAGAACATGAATTGACGTGATTAATATGAATAAGATCAGTGATGGTAGATTTGAAATTAAAAAATTCATTCGGAAGCTTTCTGCCAATTGCATTGGCAGAATATTAGATGTAAGATTCTCAAATTACGCACAAGTAATGGGGCTCCTGCTTGTTTTTTTATTTATTCCTTTTTTATCATCAATTGATCCATTTATCAATTTATTAATTTATTAATTTATTTGTTATGTACGGTTTGTTATGTTGGTCTCATAATTCTACGGAAATTTATCACTTCCGGTTGTTGAAAAGTTTTTGCAAAACTCACTTTTTATTTTTCACTCATTTTCTTTTCCACTCATTCTCTTTTTTTACTCATCTTCTTGTGTTTTTCGCGATCCCACTTCTGAAACCAATGTTACGTTGGGGCAAATAATTAAGACTCAGTAATGTTTAAATATTTGGGGGCGGTTTTATTCAATCCAAAAGAAGCACAAGAAATCTGTTCTTCAGTAACTCCCTGTCTTGAATGAATCTTCTCTTCTTTGTTAATCTCTCATGACAACCGTTGCTAGGGAAGTTCCTAAATCATCGTTTCTTCCTTCAGATCATGGATGTGTGATTGGAGGGGGTAACCGTAACAATACGATATATCGCATAGAAAAAATCAAGATTTCTCAAGAATTTCAAAATTTGAGATTGAATGGTTATTGTTTTTTTTTTGTGCATGTCAAAAGTGCCATGTGCACTTTTGAAACGTCTTGTTTGGCAGGCCAAAAATTGAACCAGGGTTGGTCTAGCGAATAATAGATGAATGGACAGAAAAATGAGGTGGCAAATCAAAGATTCGAAAAATATTACGCAGAAGAATGGGAATAAAATTCAATGACAGGGAAAAATATAAAGGAGGCAGGGAGAAATTCGTAATTCAGCTTATTTATCTATAATCGCAGCAGTAAAGACGGCGAGATGATCCTCTCTACGTAAGAAAATAGCTTTATCTTTCCACTATTGGTAAAAATACACAGAGCGTGCCCGGAAAACACATGTGCAGACCAAATATTAGCAGAAATTGATATGTTAGAAATGAAGAAAAGTTTGTACAAGAGTCTCCATTCTTTAAAAGCATATGTGCAATGCTCCTTTGTATATATTATCACGTAGAAATTTCCTGGGTTCACTAATAAATCAGTGGTCATGGGCGAGTATACTATCGCATTCTATCATAAACAGCCAGAATAATTGATAAGTATTACGTTAAGAAGAATATCGATTTCAAGAAATGTACTATTCTAAAATATTCTCAAATGGTAATATGTACACAGATACACTTATTACATATAATATTGTGGTGGTTTCATTAATTACCTGGCAATCCTTGCTGACAAAAAATACCCCAAACATTCAAATAATGCTCAAAAATCATATAGAAGAGATTATATTTGTTCCTGTATTTAATGATAGTTAATATGAGAGGTATCGTCAGGAATATAATAAAAATAACTATCCATATCTCAGGATGGAACGCCTGCAATTGGAACATGAATAGTGCTGATAGAAAACTCACAAGTAACAGCATGATAATCATTATGTACAATCAAAAGATGAAAAACCTTAACATATGCATCCCACTGGACATCGACGCCATCAGGTTTCCGAATATATAATCTCCATTTACCGAGTGCTACGGGTAATGTGAAATCAACTACCTCCAGCCGAGCCTTGGTCATAGTGAATTCCGAAACACCTATGTCAGCTCTATTTTGCAAGAGTGCACCCACACCACCAGTCCACTGCGAGGTTTTCTCATCCCAGCCACCATAAGAACTTTCTTCAATCACATCTGATATTGTTAAGTTCATATCTCGAGATAGCTCAGTAAAAACCTCACCGAGAAATCCAACAAGCTGATTATCCTCCTGCCAAATATAACCAGATCCCTAGAAATAAAAAATTATTCATGAATGTCTTAAATTGTCTCCGTGAATCGAAACGCATCACTTATGGACTGCCTAAACGCTGACATCTATATTCGTTTCAATTATGAAATGCATGACACTCTTCACAGAAGAGGATCCTCAATAAATGCAGATGAATCTAATTGCTTCTAATATGGTTGCAAGATAGTTCCACACTACAGCATTAAAGTAAAATAACAGGTTAACTTTATCAGTGACTCTTTGGAAACTATTCTCAGAACTATTCAGTCCAGAGAATGATTCCAAAGGACCTTCGGAGCCTATAAAATTCTATATGAAAAAGAAATTTTGATAAATTTTCCCAACCCTCGAAAAAGAGAAAGATATATCCATAACAGCTTGCACCTGAATGTTACGTTTTCGTACCCAGCGCGTAAAAATTTCGAGCCCACAGCACTGCGTGTCGACATTTGCGTGCCATCGCGTGGGTGTTTATTCGCAAGAATCGAAGGAATCATTCTAAAAAAAAAATTGAAACATTCTTACAAATATTCTTACTATTGTTACGGCCGCAACCCGAAAAACACGTGAATTTTGATAACCTTCTAATGAAGAAAATAGTAGATTATACGTACTAGTCACGGTTGCTGTTGTACCTATAATAAAAGTAAGGGAACGGTTTGCCGCGGTAAAACACTAAAGTGTACCGATGTCTGAAGGACAGAGGTTTTCGGACAAAATAAGTTTATTCAGGAATAATGCTATAATTTGTTTATTTTTAACCAGCATCAAATAAATTATTTGAGGATAAATCAAACGTCTCATATGAGTCAATATGATAGAAGGAAATTATAATCGCTTCAGCGTAAAAGTAAACTTACAGTTCGAATTGAAAGAAACTAACAACGGTTTATCGTTGAGACTCGGTTGTTTGAATGCTGATGAATATCGCTGGCGATGTAGATGACTCTCTGGTTGGACAATTGGGCTGATGCAGGATGCTGGATCCCAGTAGATGTAGTTCAGAATGCTCAAACGATGATTGTTGGTTCATCGTAGAATAACTCGAACGTCTTTATTCAAGAATACTTCTACTCTACTCTGAACTAAAGAGTTAGACTTTTCTCCGAAAGTCTGAATACTTCAGTGGATTGATCAGAATTTGAGTAGAGTAACATTGTAGATTCGACTTGGTACTGATGGCAGAGAGCTGTGGTGCATTCCCCGTTATATAGTAAAGAAAAAAAGTCCCTGGGCGTTAACCAGAAGTCGTATCTATGCCTCAGTTGCCTTGTCGGGGGAAACTGGCACAAGAAAATCGGCAGAAGAGTACTCTTTTCGGTGCAACGTGAACTCGCGTCGTTATCTTGTTTGTCGTCCGTTGGCAGTTTCGGGTGTTGGCATATTAATTCAATCTTTATCATTTGTGTAATTACATAAAGATAGAGTTTTTCAGTATTACTCACTGCAAGTGCGGAAATGTCACTCAGTTTCAACTCTTTGTTGATTTAATATTCCCTCATATCATTTCTTTCTTGTTGCTTTCGGCACCCGTACCAGATGGCCTATTTACTTTTTTCAAGCCCTTCTAGGAGCCTTCCGTATCTCTAGCGTGGCGCTGAGATTTTCTCGCCTTGTTTGCGGCGTTATCTCTACGATTTCCGGCTAAATTTTCCTAACCCGTGGGATAGATAAATTTGCGGGACCGCAACACTATGGAAAGATTCTCCTCCTATCATTGAGTGAGGATGTTGAAGGACGAAGGGGATGGCAGAACAAGTTTAGTTCTAGATGTTCTGGTTGGCACCAGACGACAAAGAGAGTTCTGATCAGAACGCAAAGGGAGGAAACTATTTATGATTTTTCCAAGGAAGAGGATTGCTTCGGTCATTATAGGTACAAACCCACTACTGAAAAAACTATGAGATATAGCCGTGAGCAGGAGATTTCACGGCATGAGAAAAGATATCCACTGTAACGCCAACTTCGCCGTTACAAATATTGTATATTGTGAGCCCGGTTTCACAGTGGAATTATAAATTAGCGAAGGAGAACACCAGGATGGAAAATCCGAGATACGATTTTTTTTTTTAATATTTATTAATTGCTGATTTTCTCCTTCACCTTGAATTTTCTCGCGTTTGCTGGAGTTCTCCTCCTTCACTTTCCATTCTGGTGTGGAACAGTAAATTCGTATTTTGTCGTTGCTGTCAATTTTGAGAGAAAGCGATCATCAACGCTGCAAAATAAGATGGAAGAATTTGGAGATTTTTTTGAAACAAGTACCGAGACAATTCGGTGAGATGTTTGCGAACTCTCCCAATGATATTCGAAAGCTTTCGGGGGGGGGGGGGGGGTTCCGATGTTAGAGGTTATTCAATAAACTTTGGTGAGCGGGTGAATTATTCTCGGCATAATTCATTAAATTTTGATAGCATCATTTAACAACGTGGTCATTCGCCATTATCAGGTCTTCCATGGCATCTTTCATGTTTCAGTGTTGATTCATTTTCACATTTCATTTTCTCATTTCTCTTATATTTTTGTTATTATTTGAACGTTTTCGAATTAAAAATTGTCACGGACTGAATATTTTTCTGTTTATGCAATGAAATTATCAATTTATTTAAATTGAGTGGCGTCTCGACCATAATTCCCATTGAAATATTTTTCTCAGCTATTTATTTATCAATTTTATTGCTTCACGATGAATTCCATTTCTTTGAAAATTTAATTCATCAATAGTTAAATTTTTTTTTCTCCTGTGCAGTCTCACTGAAATCTAAAAATCCTTGCGGTCGCAGCACAATAAAGTGTTTCTGCGGGAACTTTCTTTAGCTCTGAATTATGTGCTAATTATTTGTGGGACTCCTAAATTATTTGCTGTTTTGCTTCACCTGATTTGAAGAGGTTGAAGTTGTGGGAAAATGAATTTTTGTCATTTAACAGACAAGAATCAGAAATTGACGCCAAGCATCATGGAAACATTATGTGCTCAATAAGAGAAGATCGTTCCATATCTTTTCAGAATTTACAATACACACGGGAATTATTTATGTAGGCTTACACAGAATTGAAGTTATGAAAAGCTCCATTTTCCGCTTATTCCGACAGCAGTCGTTCAATGAGCTCGCAACTTTCAGAAACATTATGTGCTCCATAGAAGTGAATTATTCCATATTTTTTTTAGAATTTTCGGTGCACCAATAAATTATTTGTGGAGGGAGAAGTTAAGAAAAGTTGAATTTCTGTTATTTTATGAGGAAATTCGACAAATCTCCTGAAAGATAATAAAAACATTATGTGATCAATAAAAGCTCTAACGGTTTAGTGGTCACAGTCGAAATAAGGTCAAAATGCGGTGATTCTTACTGTTGTGTTTTGACTGTGTATAACTAGTGCACTTGTTTCATTGTGATACTGTAGAAAGACAGTCAATATCGGGTTATTTGATGGTAGTTCTGCGGTCGAAATCAACCGACGGATTGAACGTATAATCCGGGAAAAAATTGTCAGATATAATTAGTTGTCAGATCTATTAATAAGCAGAATGCGCATCTTCTGACATATATAAAAATTGACAGGATAGCGTAAAAAAAAAAGAGAAACAAGTGGGTGGGATCGAACCCGGGATCTTCAAATTACTAGTCTATTATCGACCACCTGCGCTATCGTGCGTTTTCATATCTATGCCATTAATTTTGATCCTGATAGCCTGATTGCCACCGACCTTCCTCGAGGAAATGAAATGCAATTACAATTGTCAGAAGTTATTTCATAATTAGAAATAATTTTATCAATAAAAAAAAAACTTTGATTTTTTGATGTCAGATTTTCGACTGTTATATTTTTTCAAGTGAAAAATGACTCATAAATGTTATACAGGGAAATCAGTATTACATTATTATCATTATTATCATTTATTCATAAATATACTATAATTTATATTATAGATAGATAGATAATAATATTTTATTGCTTGAAAAGATACAGTAAAATCTTTGTTGCAATTGGGGATTACATCGTGGTATTAGTAGTACATTCTGATTCATTCAGAGAGTTTTCCATCATTTACTCTCTTAACATACAACTATCCAATGTATAGTAATATATTGCCTTAATAATTTTTGTTTCGTTTACTCTGCTCAACAGATGACTTAGTGAATATTCTTCAATTTGTATTTTACATTTTTTTAAACTAGCGTATAATTTTGTTCTCTCAGTCTTGTGAGCCTCACAGGCGATTACGAAATGTTCAATCGTGTCAGGCTGATCGCTTGCACAGGTAGGGCAGACTCCGTCAGGATTGAATTTGTAAGCATTACCGTTTAAGTATAATGAGGAGTAATATCGATTGGCGAGTCGTAATTGTGTAATAATTCTTTTTATTGTCATTGCGACGTTGGATCTCAAGTACGAACGTGAGTTTGATATCGCTCTATCCTCAATTTGTAGATAACAGGCGTTTTGAACTTGACTTGTCAATTCAGTTCTTTTTTTCATTATTAATTTTGTTAGTACTTTATCTATCGCTTCTTTCCAATTATTAATATCTGCAGTTTTTACTAGAGGCAACAGTTCTAGGTCTATCGACTCTATGAATTTACATACTTGTGCTATCTAGTTGTATTGTTGTTCCTCAGTGCCATTGTTATATAATTTCAATTGATTCATGAAACAAATACGCGGGAGTCGTGACTTTTCCATCTGTAATACCTCAAGTACTCAGTTAAATGTGAGTTCCCACCCCTTGACGGATAATGGAAGTCTGTCAACTTCGGCCACAACCACTCCATTAGCCGTAGAACGAGGAATACAGAGTATGCTCTTGTAAAATGACATTTGGATGCATTCAACGTTATCTGCGTACTTTGGGATCCATACTCCAGGGGAAATCAGTATTATAGTTTGTTACTGTTTCTTCTGGCAATGAGTTCGGCAGCCGAGTCTCAGTCGACTTAAGAATTGAATCCACTGCATTTCGACCATGAAACGACCTTCAAACTACCGGATTTGGACCATAAAACGACGTTCAAACTACCGATTTTCGACCATAGAATGACGTTTAAAGTACCGAGTTTCGACCATAATACGACTGCTACTATCAATTAACCATCTAAAGTCGGTGCGAGAATGAAACAAGAACACTCATTATTGACCGTAAATCGACTCCGCTTCGACTGCAAAAAGAACGTAGATTGACGGTAAAGTAAATCGACCGTGAATCGACCATCTATTCACTGCAATTTCCCCGTCACTACGAAACTGCAAGGGAGAAGATCATTCAATATTTGTTCAGAATTTAGAGAATGTACAAAGGAATTATTTGTGTACTCTTGTACGAGTTTGAAGGAATCAAAAGCTCCACTTCTCACATTTTCCCGACAGCACATATTGAATGAGCTTGCAGCTCACAAAAACATTATGTGCTCAATGAAAAACGATCACCCAATATTTTTTCAGAATCAGCAGTGCATAAGGGTATTATTTGCTTACAGCTTGTACGGAATTGAAGTAATAAAAAGCTCCATTTTTTTGCATTATCTCGACAGCAATCATTGAATGAGCTTGTAGCTTTTCTAAACATCATGTGCTCCCAGAACAAGAATTATTTTATATTTTTTCAGAATTTTTGGTACTCAAATGAATTATTTGTGGAGGGAAAAGTTATGAAAAAGTTGAATTTTTGTTAGTTCAGTTGTGACGTGGGTTTTTCAACGTCACCTGTATTTTACCGAGGGAAAAAATTAGTGAGTAGAGGGCGCAGCCCGTGACGTGAGGGCGCAGCCCGTGTGGCTGACTCCCACCGCTCTGCGCATGATGACCGACTCGAGGGCAGCATCAGTTCGCCGAGAGTCGTTGAAGCGTGCACATCGTCTGGCACATTAAAATCGTGAAGTCGTGGTAAAACAAGTCTCCCATACCCCCAGTCGTTCCGAAAAATTATCTCGAAAAGGCGGAGGACAAAATGGTGAGTCTATTGAGATATTAATTATCGCGATTTTCCGTGTTTCAAGTGTTTTTTCAGCCAGTGAAAAGATCGAGTGAAAATGACACGCCACGTGGCTGTAGCGTCACCTCAATCTCTCGGTTCTCTCAATTCCCTCGTGGCCAGCTATCTTAATCAATTCTAAGGGCCAACGAGGGAAAATAAATAAGGAGAAAAATATGCAACGATGCATTTGAGGACTTTTTCGCGATTGCAGGGGAAATAGGCCAATTTTACGAGTGCAAAAATGAGACACGAGGAAGGGTTCCATGGCTAAATCCCCGTGGACAAAATAACCGCGATAAAATAACCGCGGCATAATAACCGTGGATAAAATAACCGATAGACAAAATAACTGTGTACATAGTAACCGATATATACAATAACCATGTACATAATAACCAAACGATGAAATGACTGGAAGAAATAAAAAAAATAAAATTCATTGAATTCATATTCAATACAATGGACACATTTCTATTATTAAATTAATCACATTAATAAACAAATTGACATTACAATTTCAAATTACAAGCAATATTTTTCAAAAAATCAAGAATATTTTCAAATCTGTACTCATTAACAATATTTTTAAGACGCTGATTAACATCAAGATACCTTCTCCGTGATTTAACAGCAACATCCAAGCCAGTATCCATTTGACTAATCAAAAGCTCAGTCAATCCTTGCTCATCAATAATCACTTTCAGAAACTTTTGCATACATGCATGCTTAACACGTACTTTACCATTGAACGCATTATGCCAGCCTTCAACCGCGTTATTTGTACGAAAAAAGTCATTTTTAACAGCCTCATGACAATTCCATAATGATAATTTAAATAATGGCTGTCGTCGACGCTTTCCACTACGAGAGAGAATTCCTAGCCACGTTGGTTCAAAATATTTAAGTAATTTTTCTAATTGTTCCTCATTATCAACATAAAATTCTGATTCAATAAGCTGACGATACGCACGATTAACATCAGCAATAGGTACGAAGGCAAGTGCAATTAACATGCGAATAGATGCAGCAAATTCAGCATCACAATTATATGCTTCTTGTAAGCCACTCGACTGTACTTGCCGCCATACACATTGTCCCAAATGAAATAAACACCCAACAACTTCAGCATCAGGAAAACAGCTCTCAAAAGCTGTTATAAACGCAGTCTCAAAGTCCAGCATCATACGTCTCGGATTTAACTCTGGCTTATGATTCTTAAGCACCATCAACATTTCATTATATATTTTTCCTGATTTACCAGGTAGCAATGCAAAAACTAACGGCAAAATTTTCCCATTTTTGAGACCATGTATAGTGTACAATTGTTTGAATATACCAGGAACAGAAGAAAAAGTACCATCACCGCACCACTGATCACAATTAGCTAATTCATTCAGATTCTCTTGAGTAGCGAATATTAAAAAACGTGATTTATTTCCACCACTATCATGAAGAAGAAATTGATCACCTTTCGAATTCATTGTAAATTGATCAGGTATAATTAAATCTTCTCGAGATGTAGGCTCGACAAATGGCACAGCTTCAATTTTTCGAACACGCTGAACATTACGAATCATTGACGTCATTGTTGGTAATTTGGCAGCAACAACAGTCGAAACACTAGCAACAGCATGAGCAACAACAGCACTGGGATTATCATCACTAACTCGAGCACGCTTTTTAATTTTATTCTTGACAACATTAGCCTTTAGAGCAGCAGCATCGGCAGCATGATCATGCACGGGCTTATCACCAATAATATGCCCTGAAGTAATTCAATGAAAATTAGAAAAAATGATAAGTGAATAACATAAGGAAATTTTTAAAAAGTACCTGTTCTTTTATCACTCGTAGTTTTAACAATAGCTTTACATGCAATATCAGTGTGATAATCTATACATCGCCAAGTGAAATCATTTTTATTCACACTTTTCAAATTAAAGAGGTAACCATCGAGCATAAGCTGCTTCTTATTCTTATGCGATAGTAAAAACTGAATTGGCATAATTTTGAATTATGATAAAATTAATAAATTGAAATATAAAATGAGGACTAATACACAATACAAAGGTACGATTACGAATGAACTGAGTGTACAGCGCTAACACCGAACGTTAGAAAGTGACACAATCATGGAAAAATCAAAACAAACAAACCGAACTGCGAGGTATTTCATCGTAAAATTATTCTGTCCGCAGTTATTCTATCTACTGGTTATTTTGTACGTCGATAATATTGTCCACAGCTATTATGTCGCGGTTATTATGTCGTGGTTATTTTGTCCGCGGAAATTTAAGCGTGTCACCCGAGGAAGGACGCCACACGAGGCATTGGACTTTCTCGGATCTCTTATGGCTCTTACTCTCTCCCGGCCGGTTCCCTTAATTTTAATTAATGGCCAGGATGAGGAGAAATGAGTAGAAATGCACTCTAGAATGTTTCCCGATGATTTCAGGAATTTTAATGCATCTTCGCAGCACTTTTTGGCCATCGCGTCATCGGCTGACGCAATGACGCTCAAGACACGTGCTCCCCACGCTTGGGTAGAGCTGGCTTCCTCTATCTCTCTCGCACTCATTGTACCTATCGCTTGTCTCCTTTTCTCGGAAAAGAATGAAAGGCTGAATTGGTTGTCGAACGTTAACTCCCCAGTTGTTTGGGAACTCAACGACTCCAACCCAAATGCTCCGTATTTTCCGTTTACCTTTGAGACAAAGCATTTCTTCTCCTTTACCTTTAACAACCGCATCGGTGTGAAGGTAGCAGAGCACGAGGCTCTCCCTCACTGTTGCCAGGCAAACTAGAGAAATCCATAGACTAGGAAAAAGTATCTGGAGGTTATCTAAGGCATATTCCTGGCGCAAATTTACGACTACGGTTACCTATTGTATCCTCGTGACAGAATATTATCTTTTAACTACTTTTTTTACCTTTGATTAATTTCATGCAGTCGGGTTAACTCTTTGACGTTTTATACGCAACACCTGCGTGATAAGTAATTCGCGAGTAGCCCACGCTCAAATAAGGCACCTACATGACCTTGCGGCTACCTTTAGATGATTATGACGCACGTTGGTTATCTTCATGCGAACCTAGCCAACCACGATTATCTATTCCTTATCTTCGGTATTTTTCGCACAAGACCGAACCCGTGGAGTCTACCTACGAAATCTCTCTCTCTCTCTCCTCTCCCTCTCGCTTATTTTCCAAATTTCAGATAATCGGTTGAATTTACTGAACTCTTTGTAATTATTCTTTGGAGATTTGCTTTCAAACGTATGTAGCCTCTTATGTGAGATTCTGTAATTTATTCTTGGCAATAGCGGAACACGTAAGGACTATGATGACTTCTATCTTATTTCTCTATTCCTATCTATTCCCTATTCTCTCGTTATTATGGTTCGGTTATCTTTTACTAATTTTTAACGCTATCTTTGCGACTTCTGCGTGAGCCCTAGACTCACGCCCGCTTTCCACCATTCTGAGTTAGCCTAGCACAGCCGCAACTCCCTTTTTTGGATTCCGCTTTCCCGACATTTCCTCAACCCCCTTAGCCGGTTTACCGTTACCGTACCGTCATTTTATCGTTGATCTGGTTAGATAAATCCAGTAGTATTAAAATTTATCTGGCGCCCATTCCTTTTATTTTTGAGCTACCGGTTAAGTGGAGTTGGGGGACGGTACTTTTGGGGCCGTATCGAGCTCCAGGGTTACGTCGGGGAAGAGTGATTTGGTCGACGGGGTCGAAGGTGGAAATTAGAGTATTGGATGGATAAGGTTAAGGAAGGTCAGGGCTATAGGGAGAACGCATTTTCCCAAATATTTTAATTTCTCACACGGTGACCAAATCGAACGAATACCCTCACAAATAATAAAAACATTATGTGATTGATAAAAAAAATCACTCGATATTTTTTCAGAATATACAGTGTACAAGGGAATTATTTATGTGGACTCGTATGGGATTGAACTCATAAGAAGCTCCATTACTGGAATTTTCTCCACTGCAGTCATTAAATGAGCTCGCAACACACGGAAACATTATTCGTTTCATAGAAGCGAATTATTCTATAATTTTTGAGAATATATATTTATTTTACGGGAAAGAAAATATTTTTTCTTTATGACATATTTATGGAAATTTGAATTTTCGTTATTCTGCTGATAAAATCCTACAAATATCTTTAAAAATGATGAAAACCTCTGTGCTCAGTAAGAGGAGATCATTCAGTATTTTTTCCGAATTTACAGCGTTCAAAGGAATCATTTGTGTAGGCTTGTACGAAATTGAAGTGATGAAAAGCTCTATTTCCTGCATTTTACGGACGGCAGCCATTGAATGAGCTTGCAGCTTACAGAAACAGTATGTGCTCTATGGAAATCAATTATTCCATATTTGTCTCGAATTTTTGGGCCATAAATAAATTGTTTGTGAAGGGAAAAGTTAAGAAAAGTTGAATTTTTGTTACATTACTTCAGAAGCGCTCATTGAATGAGTTTGTATTTTACAGAACATTATGTGCTCTATAAAAAATAATTATTACATATTTTTCTCGAATTATTGATTCACAAATGAATTATTTATATGAGGAAAAGTTATGGAAAAATGAATTTTCGTTATTCTACTAACCCAGGAAAAAATGTTCAGATCTGATCAGATCAAATTGGATCTGAGCAGATCTAATTAGATCTGAGTTCCTTAGACCTGATCAGATCTGAAATTTGACACGCTCTGATCAGATCTAATTAGATCTGAGGTTTTCAGACCTGATCAGATTCAATTGGATATGCATAAAATCCGAAATGAAAATTTTTTAATTTTTAGTGAAAATGAAAAATAAGTAAAAATCTGAATTCTTTATTAAACAAATGAATGAAAATGGGAACTTTTAAAGAAAAAAAAATCGACAAAAAATGGGCTTCGGTGGGATCGAATCCCGGACCATAGGATTACCAGTCTGTTACTCTAGCCACTCAGCTATCACATGATTTCTTGATACCAAATGGTGATCAATGAAAAAGATTAGAAAAATTAGAGGAAATAACTTCGGAGAAAAATTGCGAATGCCCAAATGGAATGCAGAATCATGCATGAAAATAAATATAACATTCTATAATAATGAAATGAGCACAGATCTGACCCATTGTGAATTTTTTTTAACAGATAAATTTTTATTCGAAAAAGATTTCAAAAGCAATCATCTTTATAGTTCTATGACGGTCCTAATAATATGACAATCCAATTCTGCCTGGTCAGATTGGTCTATTCACCTAATTTTGATTTCCATATCTAATCAGATCTGACTAGATCTGATCAGATCTAACTAGATCTGATGACCCAATATATACAGGGTGTCACTAAATAAGTTTAAAACTGGTGAGCTACTGGTGAAGAAATGTACTTAGAACACTAGAAAAATATTGAAGAAAAATATTTTTCAATAGATTTTGAATAATTAATTGTTTAAATGAACCAATGAAACTTTGTGTTTCATCGAGTAGAAAACCGTGTGGAGGGGATACGCAGAGTGCGCGCCATGATGTAAGTGACGTGAACATAGCATCTGGGTTCACGTCTGTCATTCATGTCTAGTTGAGATAATATCGCGCGTAATTTTTTCAAACTCAATTCAAAGCTAGGCTCTGCGCTCCAAGATGACTCAAACTAACCCTGACTAATCATGGCTAACGTAATTGATTAATTTCCATTTAATTTCATTTCCGTGCTGGAAATTGAATTTTTATAGTACCGAAATTTGCCTTGGTGGTCATTAGAAGATGATTTTTTCTCTAATTAGACAAGGCAAGTCCTGAAAACCCTGAAGTGCAAGTAAAGACCTGATCTCGAGCGTGAAAGTGGCTGGGAAATGCACTCTCTGTGTAGCGGGAACGCACATTCTGTGCACTGGAAATGCAACAGAAATGCACGCTCTGTGCATCAGAAGTGCCTTCCCTATGAACGGGAAGTGCACATGCTATGCCCTAGAAGTGCATACGATTACGCTCGAGATCTCAAGTCTTTACTTGCACTTCAGGGTTTTCAGGACTTGCCCTGTCTAATTAGAGGAAAGATCATCTTCTAATGACCACTAAGCCAAATGGAAATTAATTGTTAGGACTGGAATTGGTCCAAGAGTAGGTTCTTTGGGTTTATCTGCAGAGATACCCTCTACAATGAGTAGATACTTTAACTCGGTGGTTTATTAGAAAAGAATGAATATTTATTTGATTTAAATGATTAATTAATATCCATTATGTATAATAAAGTATAAAGATAACAGGTACCAGTCTCCGAGGTGACTGGTATGATGACACACTATCGTGTCTGGTTGAGAACTGACCTGTCGAACATCAGTGAGTTCGATTCTTATAGTCAATTATCAGTGTCACATTGCAACATGATTATACATGTAGCAATAAGACGCTGAGTCAAATAATATGTGAAGTAAGTTGAACTCATTAATGTGTTCAACTTCTTTACTGTAATTATAAAATGATTAAATGATTTTGAGTAATGCTTATGGGGCATAACATTCCTCCCTCCCCAGGGAAGAAAATTATCATCCCTGATAATTTCCTCTCATTATAGACAAAAATATGCCTCATATAACTAGAATTTCACAATTTTTCTTTACAAATTTTACGTTTTAAAATATTTTCTCAAACAAAAATTCTCATTAGTGTATTTCATAGATTTTTTTTCCTTACTTGTACGAATGAACTACTTTAAGAACAGAAATATATATATATTCTCTCTTTTTTTTATGTGGTAATTGCGATCAAATTTTTATTTAGAATCTCTATGGTGGAGACTTGGAGTCTCTACTTCTCTTGACTGATACTACTGATTCTTTGATTGAAATTCTACGTCGGTATTTTTTATATCTTCAATTGCATCTTCCTGTAGGACGTTTCTGTTGATACATGTTTCTGTAGATTCAGATGATAGAAAGAAATACATTCGAGTTTATTGGTGTACTCTTGAGCTCATCAATTTGCTCCAGCTGTTGTGCAAGTGCTATCGTGCACTTGGCCTTGGTGTCGTTGACATGATCATTCTGCTGAATTAGCTGATTAATGAACTTCTGCGTCGCCGAATTCGTCATACATGCAAAGTCTTCATGTCAAAAAATGAATGAACTGTAGGTGATCATTTTTTACATTTCTTGACTTGTTCAGATACAGCTCCCGTGGAGATGATCAGTTTGATGTCTGTACTGAGAATTCCTGGATATAAGTAACTCTGCACTTAGCTTCATTCCTTTTCTTCCCCCTTTTGAAAAGAATGTTTCCTAACATTGAATTTGACTTTGGACCTTTACTATTTTTAGATGCATTATTAATTAAGGTTCCAAATATAAATTGGTGTGATTTCGATGGAACTCGCTACCATTTGAATTTCAATGCATGTAGCTTTTATTGACAGCGCATTGAAATGAATGAAAACTTCTGGCAAATTTGATTTCCGTATTTTCATGTAAACAAGTGCTCTAATCATCCGTAGTGAATTAAGATAAGTTATATTTTAGATAAGTCTTCAGTATGTGCTAGTAATCTCCACATCTGCAAAGAGTATCCCCAAATTATCTGGCCTCCAGTTAAAGAATGAGCGCTGTCAGGATCACTCAAACACCGTTCAGTACAACGTCATCTTCGGATGTTAGTTCGTTGTTGTCCAGGCTATATACGCTTCTACTGTCAAAATTTCCAATGCGTTAGAGCAAACGAACTGGTGAGTTCTTCAAAGCAGAATCAAAATGGTCCTTTCTCATTTCGCTTCTTCAATAGTAATCATCTCACTTGTTATAGGGCTTCACTCGATAGCCGCAAGGTTCTTTTTGTGCTATTAGTGATTGGTGCCAAGAAAGAGAATGAAAACCTGCCAAAATCACTCGCTCTTGTCGACTCCTGTCGAGTCAGAAAGTGGCTGTTTCTTGCCATCTGCTAAGTGTACGGCGATTCCTCAAAAAAGGATTCATTCCTTCTTACTGCATCTTGTGTGATGGCTATTATCATGGCGTGCCTGGATATATTCTGTTGGAGGAAGGAGAGTGGAGAATTTATCTCGGATATGGTCGTTTGGGTGCTCTCGTCAATCAGTCCGTTTTCCACATTTTCTACCCGCCTAGTCAATGATCTCTGCATCAAACATGTTCCTTGTGTGAGAGCTTTATCTGGACCATTTCTACCTTCCAAATTGATGAATAGTTCATTGATCTTAGTATTTATTCTTGTTATATATAACTATACTGTTAAATCTATTTTTATTGTAGAAAATAAATCAAGTACTCGACTACCCTTCAAGGTATCTAATAGATCCTCCTCACAATTCCCAAAATTATCTTTATCCTTAAAATAAGGATATTTCAGCGAATCCTTGTGTCTCAAATTGTTTTTATGGATTAGGAATCCATAAAAGTGTAAGAGTTTCATTTTCGTCGAATATTCTTCTGGAATTTTATTGAATATCATTTTAATCGTTGATGCTCCGTCCGTACGAACGCTAAAGAATGCACGCGTCAGCATTTTGGACTCAGTGCATCGCCCGATGGTCGTCCACTGCCGTAATTTGATCTCCGCTTCACCTAATTTCTTCATTGAAATTTTATTTGAATTGTTATTTTACAAATAATTGTTTTGACACGCTTTTGATGTATTACTTCTTGTGCTTTCCTTTTTGCCTGATACTTTTTGACAGTTGTAACGAGTGTATCATCAATTTCAAGGGCTTCAAAGGGCTCTGTTATTTCTCAATTATCCACTCCCATCATCGTAGAATTTCCTGGCTCTAGATATTCCCCAGCAGCTGTTGTTGATTCGAACTTCATCTCAATTACTTTTCAGCCGAATGGAATGGACTGAAAACACGTAATGCATTCTTCTCCATCTTATATCCATGTATTGCATTTATATCCATACTCACTGTTATAAATATTCCGTGAAACATCTTCAGATCAGGACTTTGGTTATCCTATCAAACTCACTACCAAAGATGGTTTCTGGCTCTGATTGAGATCTTAGAATATGAGTAATAGTTTGGTCAATTATCTTTTCGAATTGATGAAGTTGAACGGCCTGTGACGTGAGAACCTTGAAATTTTTTTTTTTAAACTCGTTCTCATTCTTATCTATTTACTGGGTCGATATCTGCTGTTGAATTCGCATAATTCTGCCCACGATTCTGATGAGTCAAAAATCTTCCTACTTACGACCAATCGTTTCCAGATATGTCTCGAGACTGATCAGTTGCTGCTACCCTCAAGGATGGTACCAATTGATTTTAGATATGGTGGTTATCGGAGTCTAAGTTCACTCAACATTCTCCAAGCTTCGCACTCTCTTTACGCGCCTGACACATTTTTTTTTACGTCCAAGTAGTCTTTGACTCTATCAAATCATTTTTTCCTCCGGTGTTAACTTTAGTATTATGGAATTCATGGGATCGACTACACTTGAATACCAATATGCTTTCAGTGTGTGCGAGTGATGTCAATCGTTTTTCTGCGATCTGCAGGAGCATGCATTTTTCGATCCTGCCTTTGAAAATGTTTATCAAATAATTGGTATGAGCAACAGTTTACTCGATGATTATTCCCTCTATAGTTTCTTTCTGTCTCCGATTATTTCTCCTCAAATTATCCCCTCAGAAGTCTTCCCCTATTGAAAAGCCTTCAAACTCTTCAGATGAATTAAAAATCAATTTCTCATGTTTCTTATCCAATTTTTAAATGAGGTTCCATTAATTTCATCTAATGATTTCGTTTCAAGGAACTCAATGATGCTGTAATTCATTAACTTCTTACTCTTAATGGAAAAAAACACGGCTCATTTGTTATTGAACTTCCATGCAAATTCAAATTCATAATTTCAAATCTAGTAGATTTTGTGTTTTGACAAAATAGACATTTTTCAGCCACTGAATTTCGTCTTGTTTCTCATTGACGGATTCTTGAAATTCAGCGAAATCAGCGTCCATGAGTAGTTGACCTGTTATAAGGCCTTGCTGAAATCTATGAAATGGTCTTTTCTCGATGACACATTCACATCTTGTTACTGAAATCCTAGATACTTCCTCTATATTTGATGTCATATGAATCCTTTTCTCATTTTTTTTTTACTCGAGAATGCTTCATTTTGTTCGTATGACTGTTGTTTCTCGGTATTCCTTGAGGCTGGTCACTCTCTGAATGTCAACTAATGTAATGACTTCACCTTAAATTGAATGCTGACTCAATAAATTTTGACATCGTTCTTCTCCTGTTTTATTCTGAATTCGTATTATGCAATCACCTGAATTTGCAGTATTATTCATTCCTTAAATACCAACTTATGTTTATGTTGTACTGATTCGATCATCCATAATTTCAATCGTAGTTATGTATCCCTTAAGAGAATGAATGTTTCGATGCTACTTTTCATGTGAGATGTCTATTGGAGATATTTTTCAATTTGCTGATACCAAATGATTGGTACATTCAATAATTTCCTTAATAATTGTGTCCTGGAATATCGTACGTTTTCTCCCAGCATCCGTATAAGATCAGTGTCATTTGATTCGATGAATGATTCAGATTTTTCTTTTCAGATGAATCAACTGATCAAACGCAATTTCTTGTGTTTCTCGTTGAACACTTTTAGAAAATTCCGCTCCATATTGATGTCATAACTCCTACTCTGTGGACTCGACGATGTTGTAATCCATATCAATTGAAAACAAATACGGGTTATTGAACTGCCATCTCAATAATTTCAGCTCATTCCTCATCGATTTGTCCTCTCAAACTGGATCCAAATACTAATGTCATTGTGTTGTTTGAAATTTAGCGAAATCTAAGTCCACAAGCAGTTGACATGTTTTAAAATCTATGAATTAGTCTTTCGTTGATGCTGGAGTAATCTTTTCTTGTTATTGAAGCTCTTGGATATTCATTGTTGATCGATGTTATGACCTTAACCTTCCGCAAATGAAAACAGCTTATGTGGTTCTCTTTCATTATACGTGCATTCAGCTTGACTGCATAAATTATTCTTCCTTGGGATCTTAGTCAGTATTTCAGTGGTAATCCAGCCTCGTAAGATCCTTCAGTAATCTCAAAAATCATTTCTCGGAATTTCAGAATTCTGGTTTAAATCTTCCTGTGTACAGATAACTGGTTTGTCAGTTATTGAATTGTCCAGACATTCCTTGTGAATTATCTCGATCTTCTCTGGCTGATTTCCCTCTACCCAATTTAATCTTCTTCCATCTCTGAATTAATTTGTTGTCCAGTCATGCATCTTCTACGTTCTTATATTTTACGGAAACTGAAGCTTGCCCATTCATTTGTACAACTTTTTCTGGCTTGTTTTTTACGTTAGAATCTTCTCATTGAAGGGAGTTCCCTTCGAGAATCCCTCCTGATCATAGAAATTCATTGGATGTCCCAAACCTTCTTCCAATATAATGATAACTTTTCCCAATGTCAAGACTTTTTTTTTCAGCAATTCCTAGAACTACATCGGCGTCATCCATTATTGGAACTCCATTATGTAATTTCTTAATCTTGATCGATGAAATCATAGCACCAGATCTACTGAAAACATTGTTTGTTTCCTGAGTTGTTGGGAACTCAAGATGACTTTTTTTTCTCTCTATGTCAACAACACTGGCTGATTTTATCATTCGTTGTGTTTGTGTACACACTTTAGGATTCCACTTGATTCCGTATGCCATGATGCGATGAATTCTTCTTGACTGCTGGCTGAATTTTTGTAATTCTTGAGCTGTTTCATCTTTTTGTCCGTCAGTGAAATTGTTTACTTTTCTCGCTGTACTACATTCATTGTTTTCGGCTGTCGCAATATGTGATGACATCGAAATTCCAACTAATATATTCGACTTGTGGCACTGACGATTATTATGATTACTCAATAAGCAATGTTTGAACTGGCTTATCTCTACCCGTACTGGATTCGTTTGAGCAGGGTTCAGTTGTCAGGGATATAAACGATAGTTTCACATCCGATAGACTACGTCCGTAACCGATAGCTCAGATCTCTCGCAATAGTATGCGATGGATTCTATCGGATGTAACTTTTTTTCAATGTTGCATCGGACGAGAGATTTTTGATTTCTTTGAAGGTTACCACCGGTGGAATTCATCCAATTCTCTCGAATCCGATATTTTAATTGTTCGAATCATGCATTCACAACCGATAGGATATGCCGGATGACCGATGCAGCATATCTTTACCCGCACTGAATTCGTTTGAGCAGGGTTCAGTTGTCAGGGATATGGACGATGGGTTCACATCCGATAGCTCATATCGCTTGCAATAGTATGCGATGGATTCTATCGGATGTAACTTTTTTTCAATGTTGCATCGGACGAGAGATTTTTGGTTTCTTTGAAGGTTACCACCGGTGGGATTCATCCAATTCTCTCGAATCCGATATTTTAATTGTTCGTATCATTCATTCACAACCGATAGGATATGCCGGATGACCGATGCAGCATATCTTTACCCGCACTGAATTCGTTTGAACAGGGTTCAGTAGTCAGGGATATGGACGATGGGTTCACATCCGATAGCTCATATCGCTTGCAATAGTATGCGATGGATTCTATCGGATGTAACTTTTTTTCAATGTTGCATCGGACGAGAGATTTTTGGTTTCTTTGAAGGTTACCACCGGTGGGATTCATCCAATTCTCTCGAATCCGATATTTTAATTGTTCGTATCATTCATTCACAACCGATAGGATATGCCGGATGAACGATACAAAGTGAATATATCGGTTGCACCGATTTTTTGACTCAATACCGATAAGGTAGAGAGTACTCTACCTTATCCATACAGTGTCATTCATTCCCGCTCCGCTAGATGGCACTATCAACAAATCACAAACAAGACTAGAGGAGAAGAGAAAGAAGACGTTGGATTAGCCTCTTAATTGGCTGCGTATCATTGTCCCCCGAATCGCAAAGTCCCCCAAGGATGAAAGATGTGGCGCCATCCGTTATTTTAAAAAACAATTGAACCCAAAAAATCGATTTTGCCATGAAGAGAATATTGGCAAAATCCACGAGATGGCCAACGAACTCCGTTAATACGGAAATTGCATGAAAAATTAAATTTCTCAATGTGAGAACGAGAAAGGCTTATCTCCATAAATATCCGAGATATTCTATTTCGGAAACTAAGCGAGATAGAGCGATTCTGCTTGGAACCTTTTTTGGAGAGAATTTCAAGAGCTACAAAAAAGGTTAAGGATCAAAAGGGCGTATCTCGTTTATTTGCCGAAGTCCCCTAAGAGAGTAATAAAAAATTGGAATTGGGAGGGGTTGATGTAAAATAATTGTTTTTTTTTTACTCTTTCAACAATCTTTCATAAATCAATGGAGATACGCCCTTTACACTCCAATGCTCCATGTCTAAAATATTCTATCTCGGAAACTAAGCGAGATAGAGCGATTCTGCTTGGAACCTTTTTTGGAGAGAATTTCAAGAGCTACAAAAAAGGTTAAGAATCAAAAGGGCGTATCTCGTTTATTTGCCGAAGTCCCCTAAGAGAGTAATAAAAAATCGGAATTGGGAGGGGTTGATGTAAAATAATTGTTTTTTTTTACTCTTTCAACAATCTCTCATAAATCAATGGAGATACGCCCTTTACACTCCAATGCTCCATGTCTAAAATATTCTATCTCGGAAACTAAGCGAGATAGAGCGATTCTGCTTGGAACCTTTTTTGGAGAGAATTTCAAGAGCTACAAAAAAGGTTCAGAATCAAAAGGGCGTATCTCGTTTATTTGCCGAAGTCCCCTAAGAGAGTAATAAAAAATTGGAATTGAGAGGGGTTGATGTAAAATAATTGTTTTTTTTTTACTCTTTCAACAATCTCTCATAAATCAATGGAGATACGCCCTTTACACTCCAATGCTCCATGTCTAAAATATTCTATCTCGAAAACTAAGCGAGATAGAGCGATTCTGCTTGGAACCTTTTTTGGAGAGAATTTCAAGAGCTACAAAAAAGGTTAAGAATCAAAAGGGCGTATCTCGTTTATTTGCCGAAGTCCCCTAAAAGAATAATAAAAAATTGGAATTGGGAGGGGGTGATGTAAAATAATTTTTTTTTTGTACTCTTTCAACAATCTCTCATAAATCAATGGAGATGCGCCCTTTACACTCCAATGCTCCATGTCTAAAATATTCTATCTCAGAAATTAAGCGAGATAGAGCGATTCTGCTAGGAACTTTTTTTGGAGAGAATTTCAAGAGCTACAAAAAAGGTTAAGAATCAAAAGGGCGTATCTCGTTTATTTGCCGAAGTCCCCTAAGAGAGTAATAAAAAATTGGAATTGGGAGGGGTTGATGTAAAATAATTGTTTTTTTTTTACTCTTTCAACAATCTCTCATAAATCAATGGAGATACGCCCTTTACACTCCAATGCTCCATGTCTAAAATATTCTATCTTGGAAACTAAGCGAGATAGAGCGATTCTGCTTGGAACCTTTTTTGGAGAGAATTTCAAGAGCTACAAAAAAGGTTGAGAATCAAAAGGGCGTATCTCGTTTATTTGCCGAAGTCCCCTAAGAGAGTAATAAAAAATTGGAATTGGGAGGGGTTGATGTAAAATAATTGTTTTTTTTTACTCTTTCAACAATCTCTCATAAATCAATGGAGATACGCCCTTTACACTCCAATGCTCCATGTCTAAAATATTCTATCTTGGAAACTAAGCGAGATAGAGCGATTCTGCTTGGAACCTTTTTTGGAGAGAATTTCAAGAGCTACAAAAAAGGTTGAGAATCAAAAGGGCGTATCTCGTTTATTTGCCGAAGTCCCCTAAGAGAGTAATAAAAAATTGGAATTGGGAGGGGTTGATGTAAAATAATTGTTTTTTTTTACTCTTTCAACAATCTCTCATAAATCAATGGAGATACGCCCTTTACACTCCAATGCTCCATGTCTAAAATATTCTATCTCGGAAACTAAGCGAGATGGAGCGATTCTGCTTGGAACCTTTTTTGGAGAGAATTTCAAGAGCTACAAAAAAGGTTAAGAATCAAAAGGGCGTATCTCCTTTATTTGCCGAAGTCCCCTAAGAGAGTAATAAAAAATTGGAATTGGGAGGGGTTGATGTAAAATAATTGTTTTTTTTTTACTCTTTCAACAATCTTTCATAAATCAATGGAGATACGCCCTTTACACTCCAATGCTCCATGTCTAAAATATTCTATCTCGGAAACTAAGCGAGATAGAGCGATTCTGCTTGGAACCTTTTTTGGAGAGAATTTCAAGAGCTACAAAAAAGGTTAAGAATCAAAAGGGCGTATCTCGTTTATTTGCCGAAGTCCCCTAAAAGAGTAATAAAAAATTGGAATTGGGAGGGGGTGATGTAAAATAATTTTTTTTTTGTACTCTTTCAACAATCTCTCATAAATCAATGGAGATACGCCCTTTACACTCCAATGCTCCATGTCTAAAATATTCTATCTCGGAAACTAAGCGAGATAGAGCCATTCTGCTTGGAACCTTTTTTGGAGAGAATTTCAAGAGCTACAAAAAAGGTTGAGAATCAAAAGGGCGTATCTCGTTTATTTGCCGAAGTCCCCTAAGAGAGTAATAAAAAATTGGAATTGGGAGGGGTTGATGTAAAATAATTGTTTTTTTTTACTCTTTCAACAATCTCTCATAAATCAATGGAGATACGCCCTTTACACTCCAATGCTCCATGTCTAAAATATTCTATCTCGGAAACTAAGCGAGATGGAGCGATTCTGCTTGGAACCTTTTTTGGAGAGAATTTCAAGAGCTACAAAAAAGGTTAAGAATCAAAAGGGCGTATCTCCTTTATTTGCCGAAGTCCCCTAAGAGAGTAATAAAAAATTGGAATTGGGAGGGGTTGATGTAAAATAATTGTTTTTTTTTTTACTCCTTCAACAATCCCTCATAAATCAATGGAGATACGCCCTTTACACTCCAATGCTCCATGTCTAAAATATTCTATCTCGGAAACTAAGCGAGATAGAGCGATTCTGCTTGGAACCTTTTCTGGAGAGAATTTCAAGAGCTACAAAAAAGGTTAAGAATCAAAAGGGCGTATCTCGTTTATTTGCCGAAGTCCCCTAAGAGAGTAATAAAAAATCGGAATTGGGAGGGGTTGATGTAAAATAATTGTTTTTTTTTACTCTTTCAACAATCTCTCATAAATCAATGGAGATACGCCCTTTACACTCCAATGCTCCATGTCTAAAATATTCTATCTCGGAAACTAAGCGAGATAGAGCGATTCTGCTTGGAAACTTTTTTGGAGAGAATTTCAAGAGCTACAAAAAAGGTTAAGAATCAAAAGGGCGTATCTCGTTTATTTGCCGAAGTCCCCTAAGAGAGTAATAAAAAATTGGAATTGAGAGGGGTTGATGTAAAATAATTGTTTTTTTTTTACTCTTTCAACAATCTCTCATAAATCAATGGAGATACGCCCTTTACACTCCAATGCTCCATGTCTAAAATATTCTATCTCGAAAACTAAGCGAGATAGAGCGATTCTGCTTGGAACCTTTTTTGGAGAGAATTTCAAGAGCTACAAAAAAGGTTAAGAATCAAAAGGGCGTATCTCGTTTATTTGCCGAAGTCCCCTAAAAGAATAATAAAAAATTGGAATTGGGAGGGGGTGATGTAAAATAATTTTTTTTTTGTACTCTTTCAACAATCTCTCATAAATCAATGGAGATGCGCCCTTTACACTCCAATGCTCCATGTCTAAAATATTCTATCTCAGAAATTAAGCGAGATAGAGCGATTCTGCTAGGAACTTTTTTTGGAGAGAATTTCAAGAGCTACAAAAAAGGTTAAGAATCAAAAGGGCGTATCTCGTTTATTTGCCGAAGTCCCCTAAGAGAGTAATAAAAAATTGGAATTGGGAGGGGTTGATGTAAAATAATTGTTTTTTTTTTACTCTTTCAACAATCTCTCATAAATCAATGGAGATACGCCCTTTACACTCCAATGCTCCATGTCTAAAATATTCTATCTTGGAAACTAAGCGAGATAGAGCGATTCTGCTTGGAACCTTTTTTGGAGAGAATTTCAAGAGCTACAAAAAAGGTTAAGAATCAAAAGGGCGTATCTCGTTTATTTGCCGAAGTCCCCTAAGAGAGTAATAAAAAATTGGAATTGGGAGGGGTTGATGTAAAATAATTTTTTTTTTTACTCTTTCAACAATCTCTCATAAATCAATGGAGATACGCCCTTTACACTCCAATGCTCCATGTCTAAAATATTCTATCTCGGAAACTAAGCGAGATAGAGCGATTCTGCGTGGAACCTTTTTTGGAGGGAATTTCAAGAGCTACAAAAAAGGTCGAGGATCAGAAAGGCGTATCTCGTTTATTTGCCGAAGTCCCCTAAAAGAGTAATAAAAAATTGGAAATGGGAGGGGGTGATGTAAAATAATTTTTTTTTTTACTCTTTCAACAATCTCTCATAAATCAATGGAGATACGCCCTTTACACTCCAATGCTCCATGTCTAAAATATTCTATCTCGGAAACTAAGCGAGATAGAGCGATTCTGCTCGGAACCTTTTTTGGAGGGAACTTCAAGAGCTACAAAAAAGGTCGAGGATCAAAAAGGCGTATCTCGTTTATTTGCCGAAGTCCTTCGAAAAGAGTAATAAAAATTGGAATTGGGAGGGGGTGATGTAAAATAATTTTTTTTTTGTACTCTTTCAACAATCGCTCATAAATCCATGGAGATACGCCCTTTACACTCCAATGCTGCATGTCTAAAATATTCTATCTCGGAAACTAAGCGAGATAGAGCGATTCTGCTGGGAGCCTTTTTTGGAGAGAATTTCAAGAGCTACAAAAAAGGTTGAGAATCAAAAGGGCGTATCTCGTTTATTTGCCGAAGTCCTTCGAAAAGAGTAATAAAAATTGGAATTGGGAGGGGGTGATGCAAAATAATTTTTTTTTGTACTCTTTCAACAATTTCTCATAAATCCATGGAGATACGCCCTTTACACTCCAATGCTCCATGTCTGAAATATTCTATCTCGGAAACTAAGCGAGATAGAGCGATTCTGCTTGGAACCTTTTTTGGAGAGAATTTCAAGAGCTTCAAAAAAGATCGAGGATTAAAAAGGCGTATCTCGTTTATTTGCCGAAGTCCTTCGAAAAGAGTAATAAAAATTGGAATTGGGAGGGGGTGATGTAAAATAATTTTTTTTACTCTTTCAACAATCTCTCATAAATCCATAGAGATACGCCCTTTACACTCCAATGCTCCATGTCTAAATATTCTATCTCGGAAACTAAGCGAGATAGAGCGATTCTGCTTGGAACCTTTTTGGAGAGAATTTCAAGAGCTACAAAAAAGGTTGAGGATCAAAAGGGCGGATCTTATCTATTCGCCGGAGTACTGTGAAAAGAGTAGTAAAAATTGGAGTTGGGAGGGGGTGATACAAAATAATTTCTTCTTAAATTCACACTCTTTCCAAATAACTCGTGAATTAATAGAGATACGCCCTTTTCATTCCAATCTTCAAGATTTCGGATATTCTATCTCTGAAAGTAAGCGAGATAGAGTGATTTTGCTTGGAACCTTTTTTGGAGACAATTTCGAGAGCTACAAGAAGGATTGAGGATTAAAAGGGCGGATCTCATTTATTTGCCGAAGTCCTCTGAAAAGAGTAATGAAAATTGTAGTTGAGAGGGGGTGAGAGAAAATCATTTTTTCTTATTAACACTCTTTCCGGAATATCTCGTGAACATCATTCTGTATGAACAATATATTCCAAAATATATTTCTGTCAATTTCATTTCTCCGTTGACATTTTTCTACAGTTTCGCGATTGAGTATCTGTCTTTGTTGTTGTGTCTGAATTTCTTCAGTTTAATTTTCATCGCTCCTTCGAAATTTTCCTCCTTTCCCGTTCCTTCTTCTTTAATTAATTTCTTCCAGTCTTTTTCATCGTTCATCTGTTTGGCCACTGAATTAAAAAATGAACGAAAAAAGTTCATTATAATATAAGTTATTGTTTAATTTTCTTGATGAATACCCTTCAAGTTACACTGAAAACTATTACGAATGATCGTTAATTACTTCGAGAACCATTGCATTCTTCATTTCTATTGTTTTTGGAATTGAACACGCAATTCTGGTCAACCAATCAGAAATGAGGAATAGACGTGAAATTTCTAGCGTTGCATTCAAAGTGTCTGAACTTTTCAGAATAGGAAACGTGTTGACGAGTGTACTTGGAACTCAATAGAGATTTAATCAAATTAAGATGCATTATTAAAGGAAAAAAATGAAACTAAGATGTTACTACTCTCTGTAAGTAGAGATAATAGTATATTACACACCTAGGGAGTAAAAAAGTTAACCTTGACAAAAATTTGCCTCCCGAGCGAAGCGAGGGTGCCAAATTTTTGTCGAGGTTGACTTTTTTCCTTCCGCGGTGTGTATGCTATTTTTTGTACCGAGTGGATTCTTTACTCCCTAGTTGCAAAATAGTATATTTCCGGACGAAAGAGACAGAGTTTTTCAAGGAGTGTGAAGTTGGCGCCCGAGCCGAAGGCGAGAGATGCCAATCACACGACTTGATAAACTCTGTCTTTCATGTCGGGAACATAGTTTTTCTTTAGTGATTTTACGTTTTCAAGTTCGAGAAAGGATTTTTTCCAGGCTAGCCTGGAAAAAATTTTTCCTCGAGCGTGTGAACGTAGCAACAGTAATGAAAAATATTTTTTTCTATACTAACATTTATCAAAGCCAGTGAGATTAGCACATAACTTCACCAAGTCCATCGGCTTCGTCAGTCCTCTCTTGTATTTGTCCAATTCGCTATCTAAAATGCTATTTTTGAATTTATCTGCTCGTTGAACTCGTTGTATTTTCTGGAGGGCCATAATACTCTGCAATTCAGTTTTCGTTCTCTCTTGGAATCTCATCAGTTTATCTGCAATTATGGAATTACTTGAAGCTAAGAAGGGTCAATAACTATTGATTTCCAGCACTGATTCATTGAAAGTGATAATGCATTACTCGGATTAAAAATATTCATGAATTTTCATTTGTCATTCAGAATGAATGGAAAATTCTTCAAGCTAATCATCTCATTGCTTGTTCCAAAAAAAAAATATAATACTTCGAAAAAAAATCCATTAATCAACCTTAATTGACAATAAAAATTCTTAATGATTATTCAGATTTCGGGATCATGGGACGTTGGAATAATTAGAAATAACAATACTAAGTAATTGTCAATTGAACGACGTTTCACCCATTTAATTCAGGCTTCCTCAGGTTCTTGACCTCATTAGTATGTAGTCACCATAAAATTAATAATATCCAATCGGCAACTAAACATGTACAAAATTATTTCAATTAACATTGCAGTGTGCTCTTTCTTCCGTTCTCTCGAATGATTGTTTGTTAATGATTATCATTCATTTTTCTCCAATTCAAAGACAAGTTTTTCGATAAAATATATTTCTACTATCAGTACAGAAAAAAAAAGTCACTAATAGTTTGGGAAAGGGGAGTGGAGCTGTGAGAGAGATGTTCCGATGATTCCATTGAAGAGCTGAGGAATGTTGAGGGAATTTGAAAAGGAATACAGGTATGAAGGAGCTTGATGAGCTGGATTTTGGCTAAAAGGTGAGTTCATTCTCCATCGATTCATTTAAATACATTTAAATACAGTTTTTTCTCAATTATTCATAGCTCATTTTCTAGAAATCAGTCTTTACTCTGTACCTTTTTGGAAAATCAATTGGTTTTTATCTAGAGATATATGAATCGATGAGAAATGAGCTCATTAGAGAAAATTATGAAAATTTTTTTTTTTTTCTGGACGGACTTACACACAAAGTCCCACGCTGAAGGGTGGTCACCAAAAAACAAATTGATTGTGCGATTGTGTGACTCAGATCCATTATTTGTTCTCCTTACGACGTCATAAAGAGACCATTCACTGGGTGGTCTCAACTTCAGTCATTGTTTGATGAAATACATCAGGAAACTATGTAGTCGCAAGAAAATTTCACTGTTCTCAGTGTCATTGGCAACAGTCCTCGAGATAATCGCAAAAGCATCAGCAATGTGCTCAGTTTTCAAAAAAGCCAGTGCCATCACTAAATTTATGACCTCTTTCACTTTTGAGTTCTCCTCCTTCTCATGTGCACTTGTGTTTACTGTCTCTCGCCTGAGAGCTCCTTTTTTCTGTGCATTTTTCACCATTGCCTGAGTGGAAATTTAATTTTTTAAAAATTATTTTCTAGATATGAAAGTCATAGCGCGAGCAAGAAGCGAGTTTGGAAGGTGCAACATTTTATTATACGATGCAAGAAGAGTACTTATGGCAATGCTCATATCATCGCCTTAGAGTAAAAGGGGCGCAAGTGCTATTTTTTCCGATTTTTTTCTTCAAAATAATAAAATTGTGTATTTCTACCATTATTGCTCCCAATAGGCTTCCCAAGGCCTTTCCCACAATATTAGCAAAAAAATAAAAAATAATAACATATAGGCGTAAGTACCACCCACTCATAACAAAGAGGCGTAAGTGCCGGAGATACGTCCTCTTCACGTTAACATTAACCATTATATGGCGTTCGAAAAGAAAATAACAAAAGGGCGTAAGTGTGGGGTACGTTCCCTTCATTTCAAGATTGGTAGTTACGCCACTTTGTTATTTCAATTTTCAATTCCCCAAATAATGTTTCAGAAACCATGAAGAACATTTCGGTGTGATAAGTGGATATATGCTCCTTTCACACAAGAATTTCATGTGTTTGACACTTACGCCCATTTCACTCTAGGGTAACGATATGTGGTAGACAGCTATCTTCCCAGAATCTACTGAAACTAACGTAAAAATCTAGGGGGGTCAAAAATTTAGAGAGAACTGTGGAGTGGAGTGGAGATTCAAGTGCTAATAGCACGTTCCCCACATCATACAATAAAATATTATATACATTAATATACTACACACTTGGGAATTGAACTTCGGAGCAAGTGTAGTGGGGAACATTATTAACCATTTAAGTTTTTTCGAGAGGTTATTTCTCTGAATAAGAGTTAGTAAAAACCAATACTGTGTTATTCTTGCCTAGCTATAGCTCGGATTTAGTCTCACTTGACAAAAATGGAAATAGCAATTCCTGATTTGCACTCTTGGGAAACATTCAATAAGCGCATTCCTTGTTGCTAATTCGAAATCTGTGTGAATTATGGGACTCATTTCTCGGAGTTGTGGGCATAATTCATTGGCAATTTTAGAAAAAACACTAATATAGGCTTCCTCTGATTTGTGTTCCATGAGTACATAAAATATTGGAATGGCCTATAGAATGCAAAATTTAGAATGAAAAAATTAAAAGTACAGTTTTGATAGTTATTCATTAATTACTACTATTACACGCTCGGAAGCAGCATTTTCAAGGGCTTAACCCTTGAGAACTCGCGCTATGAGCGTGGCGCCTCATTGGCGCTCCTCAACTTATGGCGTTCGCTTAAGTGCAAGTGAGATGCTAGGAAGAGCACGAGTCCTCAATGGTTAATATGTTTCATACATAATTTTCTATCATTCCTCTTTTTGCTCCTGAACGAAAGTTTCATTTCCGTTTAGCGTTTCACTGGAAACGATAAATTACAAAATCATTGAATTTAATGAATCCCAATCATTTTATGTTATATTGTAATGCATTGCAACGCGAAAAGAAAAAGGGATGATGGAGAAAATTCAGAGAGAACTATCCGGAAGAATTCTGCTACTTCATTAGCAAGAATTGGAAGGAAAAAATAGCGATTGAAAAGGTAACATCGAAGGAATAGCCACTAACGTAGTGACGAACGCCTACATGTTTCCATCCAAATCACAACGGTTAATTTTGCGGAATGTGATGAAATTCGCGATTGCCCATAAGGCTCAGTGTGAAACTCGTGAAATTTCAAGTTTCACTATCTTTCGACTCGCTAGCCCTTTAAAAATTTACTGGATCATCATCTCATCATAATCTACGAATGTGCTGAATTCCAGAATTTCCGGAACGGTCAATCGAGTACCGGTGGTCTTACATGAACTGGAATCTCGTTTTTTTGCTAGTTGAAAGAAGCACTCCTCAGTGCAACGCGGACGTAACAGCAGTGTCAAAAAATATAATATTATCCAACGAGAGTGATTAAATATTTTTTGGCGAGTTTGAAGTTGCAGAATTAGCTGAAGGCAGCTTTAGTAATCACATGACCCAGAGAATCATAATCGTGCAAACAATTCTATTTTTTTATTCCAATAATGAACATTGACATGCTAAAAAATGTTACTTACGTGGTTTGCTTTGAAGATCTGCAAAATCATCAACTGTCTCATCTTCATACCTTTGGGTAACACATTAAAAGTCGAGTCTAAACAGAATTCTTCGTCGTCACTGCAAAATTTTAATAATTCTTTGATGAAATCTGGATCATGAAAAATTAAGGATGTTGAATCAGCGCAAGAGTCGACAAGCGTAGCATGGAACTTCCCTCCAGAATACTCAAGAAGATGAGCCCATGTCGGGTCATTCAGGGTTGAACCAAAGTCCTCAACACTTGTCGGTATCGGTGGCTGAATTAGGCTTCGTTGTCTTCTCATTGTGCAAGATTTGGATTGGAACGATATTGGGCTCAGTTCAGGATAACTATATTCATTACAGATAGAAAAAAAATTAATATATTTTCACCGCAAACAGGAAGTGGAATGGGGAGAGCAGGTAGCGAGTGAGAAAGGAGAGTAGGAAATAAGTATGACGAGCTGGGACTCCGGAATATCAGGGAGGAATAAGGGAGTGTAAAATACGCTCGATAGAACAATGTAGAACTGAAAGGTATAGGAAGTGAGCAGAAGAAGTGAGAAAGAAGATTGAGGGACGCAGAATAGCAAAAGGCTAGTGGAAAAAGCATAAGAGCAAAAAAAAGGTCTGAGGATTGAAGCAGAAAGACTAAAAATTAGAATCAGTGGAGGTGAGGATTGATGGTAGAAGAGGAATAGAATTCTTAATATATAATCTGCTAATAACTACCGTGATTCTTCAATCCTAAATCCTCTAAAAACCTAATTCTTTACTCCCTTTGATGGAAAAAATAGGATAACACCGTATGTATTCAAATATTTTAAGCAAGACTCGGGCGAAATAGGTCCAGTAGTTCCAGAGGTAGAGTGTCTATTCATTTAATGGTTTATCAAGAATATCTCAGGAATTACTGGACCGATTTCGCTCAGATTTAATCCCAAAAGTCTCACTCATAAGATATACAAACCCACGAAATTTGAAGTTTCTAACTCAAATATTTCTTGAGTTATCGTGTTGCCCAGGATTTTCAAAAAAATACATGTTTGTTAACAGACCGGATAAATCCAAAATTTGAGCGCTTGCCACCTCCAGGGTTTAATGTACGCCTTATCAATGCGCATCTCCGCGCTGAGGATGGATGCTGTGAATTAATTTTTCGTTGAAAAAACTCAAAAAAACGATTTCTCAATAATTCGCTTTTTCTCGGGAACCATTCGGTCGATTGAGCTGAAATTTCTGTGAGCACATGGTGCACACCTGGTGAATAATACCGTAAAATTGTCAGGTCGATAAATATAGCCGTTATCGAGAAAAGAGATGGAATGTGTCATCACACACACTCACACACACATGCATACGGACATACATACAGACGACTATTAAAAAATATCATTTCTCGACATTTCTGATCATTTGGAGTCATAATCCGATGAAATCTCAAATTCGAAAAAATCACGATTACAATGCTTCCATTCGGAGGCAAAAACGAAACTCTTTCAATTTTTATCGAAAAAATTAATTGTATTAATGTCTTTTTCACGAAGAAACACCAATTTATTCTATCTCACGTAGTTTCTAAAATATCTCCATAAAAAAGCATTCGTATCTGTGCAAACACAAGCATCGATGAATTCTTCACGAACCGTCAATAATTAACATTTACCTTTTCAGTTTTTCATCAAATGCTTCTCTGAGATTCCTACACTTTGCACTTTTGGCAGCTGTCACCAGATCTTCGTGGAATTTCCTCTTTCTCTCAATCAGCTCATCAGCTTCATGATTGTGGATTTCTTCATTTTGAACAAAATTCCCTTCTAGATCTATAGTCCCTCTTACATGACACGGAGTATGGTGAGGATTCGGTCGGCGACGTCGAATGTATTCAATTTCTCTTCAATATGAAAAATTAACAGCGAATTACGAAACAAAAATGACAGGGGGCTATATATCGTCGACTTAGAAACTAAAGAACGTAATTGTTTTTATTCGCTCCATCGATTCTGCTCGACTTTCCCGATCATTTGGAGCATTTTTTCTCGAATAACAAACAGGCGTATCTCCAATTATTAATATGAAAAGGGCGTATCTCCCTCACATACGCCCTTTTGTTATGAATTTTATCCTCATTTGGGCGATCCTGCGATGTAATTTATAATAACAAAAGGGCGTATCTTTTGCACATACGCCTATTTGTTTTTAATTATTTTTTTTAACCATGAATTCCTTTTGTGGGAATCATAATAACAAAAGGACGTATGAACTGAAAATACGCTCTTTTACTGTTATTAATTTTCATAACTTTCCAAGAATTTACCGTCATAATTAATAACAAAAGGGCGTATGTTTGAAGGATACGCCTTTTTGGTATTGAATAAATAAGGGAGATGAAGCAAAAAACATAATAACATAATAACAAAAAGGCGTATATGCTGCACATACGCCCTATTCCTGATAGGATTGGCAAATACGCCTTTTTGTTACTCAAATTTTAAATTCGTTTCTTTTGCATCATTGGAGCATAAAAAACATTTTCAAAGGCATTTTGGACATACGCCCTTTTCCCTCTGAAAAGTGGGTTCCTTGGAACTTACGCCCTTTTGTTTCTAGGTCAACGATATTCTTTTCTACGAAAACACTTGATCAATGAATTTGAAGTGTTTTTTTTTCTCAATTTCTTCATGATAATATTAATGTTCCAGTAAATAATGATGATATGCCATCAAATCTGGTGGGTCTTCGGAAAAGAATTTATTTGAAATTGCCACATTCTGCTAAATTCTCCAGATTTTCGCAAAAAAGATTCCCCAGTGCAATGTATGAGCACAAAAAACCAAAAATCAGAAAAGAAAAACTTAAGGGGTAAAACTATTGTAGAATTTTCAAATAATAATTTTTTTTCTTGCTTGAAAAATTACTTTAAGCCTTCGAGAATACGGAAAAGGAAAGTTATCACCTGAAACCCATTATTTCTCATGAAATTTTGATTTTTCCCGAGAACTTTCTTCATATTCATAGCCTAAGTCAAAACTTCAATCGTGTTTCCTCGAAACATGATTTTTCAAATCGACACGTAGCATACGTTCAATAATTTTCATTATTCTCTTCTGAATTTCCCACAGCATCTTCAAAACAACATTTTGAACAGAAATCCGTAGGCGATTTTCGAAAAATTGATTGGCACATTTTTTAATGATAAAAAATTACCGGTTTTTCGGCCGGCATTTGAATTTTTTCACTCAAATGGTCACCAATCCCACAAAAAATAAAATTTTTGAAATCCCCTACGTATGTCTGTAGCTATGTGTATCTAGACTGAGCCAATTTTTCTTTTTTAATTGAAATTTGCGCCAGTTACCCTGCATGCTGCAGAGTGTTTTAAATTCAAGGAGTCTCACAAGAATGGCTCTTGTGTTGTCATTTATTGATATTTTTTGATGATTTTTTCTTTCTGAAGGCTCAAATATATGCTCAATTACTCCCTCAAATATCATTATTTTATTACTACTTTTTGTACATAAAAAAAATCTCTTTTTTTAGAGTTTTACAGTGGTGTTACTCCTTAAGAACATGCCAAGAGATGAATAAATGATATCTGAACTGAGTACTATTATTAATTGACTATCGTAGTGCCCCCAGTTTTTGACACCGTGAGGCCAGTTTCTGACAGCATGAATTGGAGACAACAACTACATTGAGAAAAAAAAATTTGATTGAAATTTTTTTTCATCAGTTTATTCACTCATGAAACTTTATTCAATTATTTTAAAACCTATTGGTTGCGCTAAACGAGTTCAACAATTTAATATTAAACAAATTACTGTACATTTGAATACACAGAGAAAAATGTTTTCTCAATTTAAGAATGCGCATTCACTTAAATTAAGAAAGAGGAAGTCACTCAATTCAAAATAGAAAAGTCACTTAATTTGAGTGACGTTCACTTTCTCCAATTGAGAAAGAAAAAGCCACTTGATTCAAGTGAGTTTTCTCACTTGAATCAAGTGACTTTTTCATTCTTAATTTAAGAAAGTAAAAGTCACTTAAATTAAGTGACCTGCACGTTCTTAAATTAAGTGTCTCTATATTCTCAATTTGAGAAAACATTTTTCTCTGTGTAGAATTGAGAAATTTGCAGGAATGGTCAATTACTGGTACACTGTCAGTCACTAGAGCCACCACAATACCCAACAACAGCCAATTTGAAGACATGCATACTTACAAAGCTGGTTGGTTATTTACTAGCTTGCACCGCCCCTTTGACTCGAAAACATGACCGTTAAAAATTTTTTTTTCTTTGAATTTCACGTGTAATAACTGAGCTGTTTCTTTCGGAATCTTTTTTGACATTGTGATCAAATTGGAGATTAATACTCTGAATTATTTCAAACTCACTGCTCAACTAAACAGTCGTCACTACTGTTATATTCACCTCACTTCATACTCATCAGTAAACAAGAGATAATCAAATATTTTGTTTTAAGTTTCTATTTAAAATTCCAAATTATTGAGGACTGAGTGCGTTCCATTATTTTTGTTTTCAATAAGCATTTCCCCCTCCAGAAAAGATATCCGTGCAAGAGCGTCATCATTATTTTCTGAGATATTCTTAAAAAATGGGTGAAAAAATTAAAAACTGAGAAAACAAAATTTCTGTTGGAAAATTTACTTAGTTGAAGGAAATCTACTTCATTCCAGAAAATTTTAATATATATAGATAGAGAAATCGTGAAGGAAAATTTTGTTAAAAGGCAATTTTTTTGCTACAAGATTTTTTTTTCTCAGTGGATTCTTGTGCAATTAATATGCATTCAGTCTATCAAATTTCGTTAAAACATCACATTTATCCACTGTTACAAATTTACGTTCAAATTTTCCGTATCAAATCCTGGAAATTTCAAAATATGTCACATTTTAATTGAAATTTGACGAACTCGTCATTAAAAAAGCAAGTCCGTTAGTGATTTTCAAATAATTCCACTGAGATATCAATGAAATTTGTAAATTTCAGTTTAATTATACCTTGAAAATCCAGTGAAATCAGAAAGAACTAAAAAAAATTGAAAAATTCAAGTAATTGTAGTTGTGAATATTCACATTCAGTTGAAAATTCGAGTAAATTGTAGAATTCCGTAATCATCTTCCCATTGAAGCAAATTCAATATCACTATTATGAAAATTCTCGTCAAATTGTCGATGAAATGTCATTTTTCTCTTAATAGTCTCTCAAATGTTCGTTTTTTCTAACTTCAATTTTTGATTTTTTCTCTAAGAGTGGCCACGAAGAATTATGATCATTCTCTAATTACACATCTACTCCTCCATCTCCGACTATATATTCACCACTTTCTAATTTTGCAATATCAAAAAAAAGTCTGAATTTAACGAGGGAGGCTGCGATGTACAATGGAATGAAATTGAAGATTTCGCGTGGCCACCCTCGGACAAAGTTCAAAAAATTGGAATCAAAGGAAAAATAAAATTGCGTGGAAGAAGAAATCCGAATTTATGCGTGAATTTTCTTTCTGTGTTATTCATCTCAAATTTGTCGGTTGATTTTTTGTTCTGGGGGATATCAAGATTCGGAAAATAATTAAGAATCGCTGGCATGAGATTATCCAAAGCGGAAAATAGAGGTGAAACAAAGTGGAATATATTTAAGATGACTCGCCATGTTTGTGAACGTCGAATCTCCCGATTCTTCTTTCTTTCTTCCCATATCTTTTCTTCACGAACTCCTTACCCGTTTTCAAAAAACGTCCAAAATTTTTGAAAATATTTTTTGGAGATTCGAAAATTGAAGACTCTCTAAACTCTTCTCCCAACAGTCCTTTCTTATTCCTAATCCTTCCCGTCGCTCCAAGAACACAAAACTTTCTGCTATTCACAGAATTTTTATCACACACTTGTTTCACATTTGCGAATGTGATTTCACTGCGCAGTCACTGAAGAGGCGTGATTCCATCGATCAGGAATTCGATTGTGCTCGCGTCTTTCGATCTAATTGTGATGAACGATACACACCTTTCGCGTGTATCTGTCGGGGGATTTTTACGCGGGACATTCAAAATATTAATTTGTTGTTGACGGCTCATTCAAAGTAGTTGAAGCGGACTTCGAAGATATCTCATAAAAGCTAATATTAGAGTGAACCTATGAGACCTGTTTTATAGGTAATTTTGAGACCGACGCAAGAGGTTTGTGTAAATGTGAAGAGATAAATTAGAATTCTGCCATTTCTTCAAATATTTGTTCTCGAACGATTGAAATTTCCAGGTAAATTTCCTCTTTTCAGAAAACTTCGGCAAATAAATGAGATCCGCCCTTCTGATCCTCGCTCTAACTCACTTAGTTTCAGAGATGGTATATCTTTAACCCTGAAGATTAGAATGAAAAAGGCGTATCTCTATTCATTGACGAGAAATTGAAAAAAAAGAAAAAAAAACATTATTTTGTATCACCTCCTCCCAACTCCGTTTTTACTACTCTTTTCACAGTACTCCGGCAAATAAGCGAGATACGCCCTTTTGATCCTCGACCTTTTTTGTAGCTCTTGAAATTCTCTCCAAAAAAGGTTCCAAGCAGAATCGCTCTATCTCGCTTAGTTTCCGAGATAGAATATTTTAGACATGGAGCACTGGAGTGTAAAGGGCGTATCTCCATGGATTTATGAGAGATTGTTGAAAGAGTACAAAAAAAAAATTATTTTACATCACCCCCTCCCAATTCCAATTTTTTATTACTCTTTTAGGGGACTTCGGCAAATAAACGAGATACGCCCTTTTGATCCTTAACTTTTTTGTAGCTCTTAAAATTCTCTCCAAAAACGGTTCCAAGCAGAATCGCTCTATCTCACTTAGTTTCCGAGATAGAATATTTTAGACATGGAGCATTGGAGTGTAAAGGGCGTATCTCCATTGATTTATGAGAGATTGTTGAAAGAGTAAAAGAAAAAACAATTATTTTACATCAACCCCTCCCAATTCCAATTTTTTATTACTCTCTTAGGGGACTTCGGCAAATAAACGAGATACGCCCTTTTGATTCTTAACCTTTTTTGTAGCTCTTGAAATTCTCTCCAAAAAAGGTTCCAAGCAGAATCGCTCTATCTCACTTAGTTTCCGAGATAGAATATTTTAGACATGGAGCATTGGAGTGTAAAGGGCGTATCTCCATTGATTTATGTGAGACTGTTGAAAGAGTAAAAAAAAAAACAATTATTTTACATCAACCCCTCCCAATTCCAATTTTTTATTACTCTCTTAGAGGACTTCGGCAAATAAACGAGTTACGCCCTTTTGATTCTTAACCTTTTTTGTAGCTCTTGAAATTCTCTCCAAAAAAGGTTCCAAGCAGAATCGCTCTATCTCGATTAGTTTCCGAGATAGAATCTTTTAGACATAGAGCATTGGAGTGTAAAGGGCGTATCTCAATTGATTTATGAGAGATTGTTGAAAGAGTAAAAAAAAAAACAATTATTTTACATCAACCCCTCCCAATTCCAATTTTTTATTACTCTCTCAGGAGACTTCGGCAAATAAACGAGATACGCCCTTTTGATCTTCGACCTTTTTTGTAGCTCTTGAAACTCCCTCCAAAAAAGGTCCCAAGCAGAATCGCTCTATCTCGCTTAGTTTCCGAGATAGAATATTTTAGACATGGAGCATTGGAGTGTAAAGGGCGTATCTCCATGGATTTATGAGAGATTGTTGAAAGAGTACAAAAAAAAAATTATTTTACATCACCCCCTCCCAATTCCAATTTTTTATTACTCTTTTAGGGGACTTCGGCAAATAAGCGAGATACGCCCTTTTGATCCTTAACCTTTTTTGTAGCTCTTGAAATTCTCTCCAAAAAAGGTTCCAAGCAGAATCGCTCTATCTCGCTTAGTTTCCGAGATAGAATATTTTAGACATGGAGCATTGGAGTGTAAAGGGCGTATCTCCATTGATTTATGAGAGATTGTTGAAAGAGTAAAAAAAAAACAATTATTTCACATCAACCCCTCCCAATTCAAATTTTTTATTACTCTCTTAGGGGACTTCGGCAAATAAACGAGATATGCCCTTTTGATTCTTAACCTTTTTTGTAGCTCTTGAAATTCTCTCCAAAAAAGGTTCCAAGCAGAATCGCTCTATCTCGCTTAGTTTCCGAGATAGAATATTTTAGACATGGAGCATTGGAGTGTAAAGGGCGTATCTCCATTGATTTATGAGAGATTGTTGAAAGAGTACAAAAAAAAAATTATTTTACATCACCCCCTCCCAATTCCAATTTTTTATTACTCTTTTAGGGGACTTCGGCAAATAAACGAGATACGCCCTTTTGATTCTTAACCTTTTTTGTAGCTCTTGAAATTCTCTCCAAAAAAGGTACCAAGCAGAATCGCTCTATCTTGCTTAGTTTCCGAGATAGAATATTTTAGACATGGAGCATTAGAGTGTAAAGGGCGTATCTCCATTGATTTGTGAGAGATTGTTGAAAGAGTAAAAAAAAAAAATTATTTTACATCACCCCCTCCAAATTCCAATTGTTTATTACTCTCTTAGGGGACTTCGGCAAATAAACGAGATACGCCCTTTTGATCCTTAACCTTTTTTGTAGCTCTAGAAATTCTCTCCAAAAAAGGTTCCAAGCAGAATCGCTTTATCTCGCTTAGTTTCCAAGATAGAATATTTTAGACATGGAGCATTGGAGTGTAAAGGGCGTATCTCCATTGATTTATGAGAGATTGTTGAAAGAGTAAAAAAAAAAAATTATTTTACATCACCCTTTCCCAATTCCAATTTTTTATTACTCTCTTAGGGGACTTCGGCAAATAAACGAGATACGCCCTTTTGATCCTTAACCTTTTTTGTAGCTCTTGAAATTCTCTCCAAAAAAGGTTCCAAGCAGAATCGCTCTATCTCGCTTAGTTTCCGAAATAGAATATCTCGGATATTTATGGAGATACGCCTTTCTCGTTCTCACATTGAGAAATTTAATTTTTCATGCAATTTCCGTATTAACGGAGTTCGTTGGCCATCTCGTGGATTTTGCCAATATTCTCTTCATGGTAAAATCGATTTTTCGGGTTCAATTGTTTTTTAAAATAACGGATGGCGCCACATCTTTCATCCTTGGGGGACTTTGCGATTCGGGGGACAATGATACGCAGCCAATTAAGAGGCTAATCCAACGTCTTCTTTCTCTTCTCCTCTAGTCTTGTTTGTGATGTGGCGGCACCTCCGGTTCGCGCCCAGTTGTTCAACTCTGCTGATGCTTGCTCGGAACAGCCGGCATCTGCAACATCGACCGAAACTCGTGGCAATCGTGTATCAGCGCCTCGTGAACGAAAACAGAAGCTTCTCGTACGTACCTGGGACGACACGCTACAGCTGTAGCAAAACTTTATTTAAATTATATTTGTAAAAGTTAATAAGTTGTGATAAATAAATATTGTTGGCATAAAATTATTCATCTCCAATTAATTATTAGTGTGAGACATAAGAATTCCACAGTGATTTGTTGATAATGCCATCTAGCGGAGCGGGAATGAATGACACTGTATGGATAAGGTAGCGTACTCTCTACCTTATCGGTATTGAGTCAAAAAATCGGTGCAACCGATATATTCACTTTGTATCGTTCATCCGGCATATCCTATCGGTTGTGGATGAATGATACGAACAATTAAAATATCGGATTCGAGAGAATTGGATGAATCCCACCGGTGGTAACGTTCAAAGAAACCAAAAATCTCTCGTCCGATGCAACATTGAAAAAAAGTTACATCCGATAGAATCCATCGCATACTATTGCAAGCGATATGAGCTATCGGATGTGAACCCATCGTCCATATCCCTGACAACTGAACCCTGCTCAAACGAATTCAGTGCGGGTAAAGATATGCTGCATCGGTCATCTGGCATATCCTATCGGTTGTGAATGAATGATACGAACAATTAAAATATCGGATTCGAGAGAATTGGATGAATCCCACCGGTGGTAACCTTCAAAGAAACCAAAAATCTCTCGTCCGATGCAACATTGAAAAAAAGTTACATCCGATAGAATCCATCGCATACTATTGCAAGCGATATGAGCTATCGGATGTGAACCCATCGTCCATATCCCTGACAACTGAACCCTGCTCAAACGAATTCAGTGCGGGTAAAGATATGCTGCATCGGTCATCCGGCATATCCTATCGGTTGTGAATGCATGATTCGAACAATTAAAATATCGGATTCGAGAGAATTGGATGAATTCCACCGGTGGTAACCTTCAAAGAAATCAAAAATCTCTCGTCCGATGCAACATTGAAAAAAAGTTACATCCGATAGAATCCATCGCATACTATTGCGAGAGATCTGAGCTATCGGTTACGGACGTAGTCTATCGGATGTGAAACTATCGTTTATATCCCTGACAACTGAACCCTGCTCAAACGAATCCAGTACGGGTAGAGATAAGCCGTTTGAACTTTTTCAGAAATTGTTTCGGCAAACTTGTTATTTGGTTAATTAACCTCTTGATTACACTGGTCTCTTGGTAAGAATCTACACTCTGCAGTAGTGCATTCTCCTTTTGTTCAAGTGAAACAATTTTTGAACCTGGACTGACGTCATTGTATGTCTAATTTCATTCCTGCGACGTCTTGTAACATTGTCTCTTTTTTTTCTGGAGGGTTCTAGGTTTTGAATGTTGTAGCCACATTCTCACGTATATTTCCTTCCTCTTTGCTTTTTTTTCTGTGTCAATCCCTGACCTATTTCATGCTTTGTCGTTACTACTGAGTTATGCACTACGACTTGCTCGAAGTTCTGTGCTCGGAACATTGAATTGGCTGTTCTAACCCTAATTCAAAAGCAAATCTTGGCTATACTCATAGCTCTCTGTTCAGCACGAGCTGCAATTGAGCTAACACGCTCATCTGTTCTCCGGTGAAGGCTACTAAATTAAAGATATTTAGCTTAACTTTTGTACTCCCGTACTCAGACTTTGCCAGAATCATGTTCTCTCTACCATATTGACAATCTTTTGCAGCATGGCCCAGTTGACCACAATTGTAACAACCTGTTCCTGATGATTGTCTCCTAATAGATTTTCTGCTGCCTTCCTGAGAATGTCTATTACTATCATTATGAGCGCTCCCAGTAGACTTGTATCTCTCCCGAATTGTTGAGAATAGTTTGCTCTTTTGCCGGCCGGCCCTAAAAAGCTTGTACCTTTCGTACTATGCTCAAAACTGTGGGCATCAATATTTTATGTCTTCTTGACTAGTAATTCCCTAGACACTGGTACGTCTACCAAGTGTCCACCTGTGACTGGATCCTTTTTTTCAAAAACTTGACATACTGGTCCGTGACGTTTGTACTCCAACCATACGTCCATTTGCTATTGACACGCTGGCCAAAGCATCTTCAAAAACTGACATACTTGTCAACGACGTGGTATACGTCCATTTGCTATTGACACGCTGGCCAAATCTTCAAAAACTGACATACTTGTCAACAACGTGGGCCCCGTCTAAATGTACTCTGTCTCCGTTTGAGACGTAACTCCTTCTAATGGAAATCATCTATGATTCTCCTCCCCCTTCCGGAGACTCGATTTTACCTGTGTTAACAGCTTAAAATCTTGCACTATTCTTCCGAAAAGATTTGGTCATTCAAAAAGTCGCTTGGTACGATTTGAATGTTTTCTTGTTGGATAACAAGTATGACGTGAAAGGTTAAGAATGACAAACGTTATGTCATTCAATGCTAGTTACTTTCAACCAATAAACTTAGCTGAGCTTTCACTGCCAATAACCCTTACGACTTTCTATCCGACGATAGACTTGTTTCCTCCTTGAAAGTGAGGTGGTTTGAGTCCTCTTCTCTTGGTCTATCTAACGATAGTCTATCCGAAGATAGTTGCTCTCATGATGAAAGCGATTTTTCCAAAGTTCACCAAATTATTCTCGTACTCACTGTAGTCGTCGGCAATGGTTGATCAGTCCTTGCCTTCGAAGAAATCCGCTGCCACCAAATGTTAGGACTGGAATTGGTCCAAGAGTAGGTTCTTTGGGTATATCTGTAGAGATACCCTCTACAATGAGTAGATACTTTAACTCAGTGGTTTATTAGAAAAGAATAAATATTTATTTAATTCAAATGATTAATTAATATTCATTATGTATAATAAAATATAAAGATAACAGGTACCAGTCTCCGAGGTGACTGGTACCATGACACACAGTCGTGTCTGGTTGAGAACTGACCTGTCAAATATCAGTGAGTTCGATTCTTATATTCAATTATCAGTGTCACATTGCAACATGATTATACATGTAGCAATAAGACGCTGAGTCAAATAATATGTGAAGTAAGTTGAACTCATTAATGTGTTCAACTTCTTTACTGTAATTATGAAATAATTAAATAATTTTGAATAATGCTTTTGGGGCATAACACAATTAGATTAGCCATGATTAATCGGGGCAAGTTTGAGTCATCTTGGAGCCCAGAGCCTAGCTTTGAATTGAGTTTAAAAGAATTACGCGCGAAGCTATCTCGACTAAACATGAATGACAGACGTGAGACCCAGATCCTATGTTCACGTCACTCACATCATGGTGTGTACTCTGTGTATCCCCTCCACACGGTTTTCTACTCGATGAAACACGAGGCTTCATTGGTCTACTTAAAAAATTCATTATTCAGAATCTATTGAAAAATGATTTCTTTCAATATTTTTCTAGTGTTCCAGGTACATTTCTACACCAGTAACTCACCAGATTTAAACTTATTTAGTGACACCCCGTATATTGGGTCATCAGATCTGATCAGATCTAGTTGGATCTGATCAGACCTAGTCGGATCTGATCAGAGCTAGTCAGATCTGACTCAATTTAGATAGATCTAATCAGATCTAGTTAGATCTGAACAGATCTGATCAGACTTAGATCTGATTGTATCTAATGAGATCTAATTAGATCTGATCAGATCTATTCAGATCTATTCATGTTAAAAATTTCTATGTGGTCAGATCTGATTGGATCTAATTAGATCTGATCGGATCTGGAAATTTTTTCCTGGGAATACAATTCAACAGTTGTCCTCAAAAATTATAAAAGCATTATGTGCTAAATGAAACAAGATCATTCAATATTTCTCCAGATGTTTGAGACCTCGTTGATTTTCTCCAGAGGACTGGAACTTCTGGAATTAGGATTAAGAATTTCTGAGAAAATAATCTTGAAGCACAATTGCCGTTGATGGTCAATTTTAGTTCCTCAAAAAAGAGAATCGTTAGTATAATAAAGTTATTGTTCGCGTATTAAGAATTGGCAAACACGATTGAACAGTTGAATAGATCGTTAATTAATAAATGCTAATTGTTCGTTAATTGTCTCTGAAAGTCGATAACCGGAAATACAGATAATGCACTAAATCACTGCACTGGCGGTGTAACCTTGAAACCCGAGGATATAGCTATGTTGAATGAGTGCCGAGAAGGCAAGATGCGTGCCCGTGGTCTCTCATGTATTAGTCCGTTATACTTGTTGAGGATCCAATCAACGACCAAATGCATTAGCAATGCATCCGTTGGAAGAATCCAATGATTAAGAATCTGATTAATTAGTTGAGTGTTGTTAACCGTTCCATAACCGAGGAAAACTCGCGGTAGACCATTGAGTGCGTGATGAGAGCGTCTCAAAAGAGATGCTTTCCTGATGAATGACCAATGACTAATGAATTTGACTGTAGGAGGGGGGGGGGGGGGGTTATTCGAAATGACTTGATTCAAGACTTTTCGGCTCGAACCCCACCTGATCGCTCAGGATTTTAGGGCCAGTTTCGATCACCAGAATTTACATTGTATAAAGGAATCATTCGTGTATGCTTGTATGAGATTCAAGTTGTGAAAAGTTCCATTTTTCGTATTATTCTCACTAAAGCCATCAAATCAGTTTGAAACTAACAGAAACATTATACGCTCAATGAAAAACGATGATTCCATATTTTTCTAGGATGTTTGATGGACAAATAAATTATTTGGGGAAGGACAAGTCAAGAAAAGATGCATTCATCAGCCCGTTTATTAACAAAAGTCCACAAATGAGCTCAAAACCTAGGAAAATATTATGTGCTTAATGGATGGGAATCATTCGACATTATCCTGGAATTTTTGATGTAGAAATGAATTATCTTTAAAGATTCTACACATGGAAAAGTGCACTTTTGATATTTGACTGACAGAAGTCAATGAATAACTTCAAAAATGATGAAAACATGATGTGCTCAATAAAAAATGATTATTTTCCATTTTTTAAAGAATTTTTGGTGTACAAATAGATTATTCATGAAGGGAGAAGTCATGAAAAGTAGCAATCATTAACTCACTTACTTACAGAAGTTCATGAGTGAGCTTGAAATCAATTAAAATATTCTGTGCTCACTGGAAGAAGGTCATTCGATATTTTCTCAGTATTTCCGATATGGAAATTAATTCAATATTTGTGAAGAGTAAATTCATGGAAATTGGTATTTTCATAACTTTATCTACAAAAGTCAACAAACGACCTTAAAGATAATGGAACAATTATGTGCTCGATAAGAAAAGATCATTTAATATTTTTTCCGAACTTGGCATATGCAAGTGAAAAATTTGTGTAGGTTTGTACGGGATTGGAGTCATGAAAAGGTTTATGTCTCATATTTTCCTGACAGAAAACAATAAAAAAAGCACAATCATGTGCTTAATGCAAAAAAGTCATTACATATTTTTCCAAAGTTTTTGGTGAATAAACGAATTACTTATGGAGGGTAAAGTCACGCAAGGTTGCACTTATTAACTCGTTTGCTCACAGAAATCAATAAGTGAGCTCGAAACATTCTGTGCTCGATAAAAAAAGATCACTCGACATTGTTCTGAAATTTTTTGTTCACAAATGAATTATTTGTGAAGACTAAAATCATGGAAAGTTTCATTTCTGTCAATTTTTTCAAAAACTAACGGACCTATTATGCGCTCAATAATTAACGATTATTCTTCATTTTTCTAGAAGTTCCGTTGTACAAATGAATTATTTGTGGAGAGTGAAAACATGGAAAGCTGCTTTTTTCAATGTATTCGACGTCCACAAAGGATCTGGAAATTCATAAAAACATTACGAAATTCATTGATTATGGAGCTCATGCTAATTATTTATTGAATCATGAAAATGTAAGTTGCAAGAGATACCAAGCTGTCCAGATACCGAAAATTGTAGATTTCGCGTCCGTTCATTCCGAAGTTGATTGGTTGGTTGTAATGGTTGATTCCAATTCATAGAATGGAGAAGCTGAGGATTTTCGGACGTTTCCGGGAATTCCATAATATTATGCTACTATCATTCACTAGACAAGATCTAGATGGGGAGAATTAACAATATCATTTAAAATTAACAATAGCATAACCAGGATTCTTCTCTGACGAGTAGCATAGGTGCAATTTCGTCGCTGTTCTGGTAAGTTTCTTAGCGAATACTTCCATATACTTTCACACATTTTCAAAAATCATCTGATGTGATAAGGTCAGTAACAGGTATTTTTACGTTAAGGAACTAGAGGCTGGTAGTATTTCCTACTACTGTAGGTAGGGCGTACCACCAACTTCTGGTTTCTAAATGTAAAAGTGCCTGCTACTGACCAGTAACTGTTTCCACTTGGAACCACACCCCAGATTCTGTCGTGGTCACAACTACTCCATCACGTGACATCACATGACTGTCTTGTGACGCGTCATGTGACAGGTGTCCATCTCTAGCCGTACATTAAGGAACGTAGGTGAAATAGCGTGCCTCAGCCTTCGCAGAGAAATTCTGACAAAAATATAATGGAAGACCTGAGTAAAAATTACTGAATCTTCCGGAATCGTGGGACATTTCGTGACATATACGAAATTTTAGGCAATTATTTGGTAATTTATCACAGAAGTACATCAAAAATGTCGCTGTTAGTGCGTCAAATTTTGTTTGTTATGTTCGTCGAAATCTTGCGTGAACTCGGGGATTCTTTATCTGAGTTTATTAGTTTATCGTCGATTCTTATTATTTTTTCGTACGCCTAACGAAATGTCTCGTGTTCAATGGAAAAGTTCGGTATTTTTCGATGAGAATTTCTTCCCGTGCTGCTGACGGGTTAAAATTGTTCAATGATTTCTTTCCAGTACATCAGTCCCTCTGAATGTAAAATCAATTATTTTAACTGTCTATATCACTCGGAGGATGTTCGTAAGTCAATTCTACATGGACAAATTCAATTCGTAGGTGATAATTATTGAACAATCCATCTTTCAAGAAAGTCCACAAAATAGACAAAGAAAACGAGAGAAGCCGGAGAACACGAGGGACAGCGCAGAGAATAGTGCAAGGAAAAGACTAAAGTGAAAAGCGAAGACTAGAACTATCAGTCCGGAAATAGAGACTCAAGTTATCCGTGCAAAAATGTCGAGGAAACATTGTCCAGATTATTGTGATTATTTCAGTGTATTATTTGAGATTATTTGAGAGTGAGAATTGGCGCGAGGTTCACAGAATTCAAGAAAACTGAGTGACGTTGCGGGAGGTAGGGGGAATTCTCTAGAGATGTAAAATGACGGTCAATTTTGAAATTGGTCAGGTCAGTCGTCAATTGATCGTTTTGTGACCATTTCTGACTTGACCGCAATTTTCTTTGGAAATTGGCCATCAAAAATTGAAATAGTCAGTCACGAGAAATAAATGTTAAAATCCATCTATAGAGACAAAAATTGACCGTCAATTTTATTTTCGGTCGTTTTTCAAAACATTTTTATGATTTTCTTAACTTCAATGGAAATATTTATAGGAATCATTCATTTCCAAAAGTGGTGCAGTATTTCTCATTTTTGGTAAAATATCGGTGATCGAATGAAGAAGCAGGATATATAATGAAATCCAGCTATTTAGATAAAAATGACCGTCAATTTGTTCTTGGGTCATTTTCAATAGAATAATATTTTTAAAGAGGAAATGGCTCATTCAATGAAAATATAATTCTATCACAGGAATATTCTTTTGTTTTTTCAACAAATTGTAAACTCTGCATAAATTCTGCACTTATCCTGATAGATTCAGTTCCCTCCTATATTACAGATAGATATATATTTTGATAACGTTCTATCATATTACTTTTATCCTGAATGTTTTTGACTCTAATCACAGAAGGAGACACGGAAGTCTTTGGCTCAGTGCACGAGTTAATAGTCTCGGAATTATGACACGGAAATACAAAAATTTATTTACGAAAATATTCATGAGGTTCACAAAAAAATCGTGAGTTCTATTTAGATGGAACTTGACACTCAAAACGATGTTTGGTCATTTTGCCGACCCATGATTTGGTCATTATTTTTTGACCAAAATGGTCAGTCATTGCCAATTGATCATTGACGGTCAATTGACTGGTCATGTGACGGTCAAATGATCGTCACTTTTTTGGATCCCATCACTAGGACTCGCGCTGTAATTGGTTGAGTTGGGCCTCGGCTCTACCGAAATTGAGCGGGAAGAGCCGAGTGTACCCAACGCTAACTCATGAGAGAGAACGCTCATTCTTCTTCTCCTGAGACACCTTGGCGGTCACGTTGTGTATAGAAAATTCATACGAAGTTAGAGAAAAGTCGAGAAAACTTGTAGAGAATTATGTAAAGTCAAGTAGAGTGAAAAGAATTGAAGGAGGCCATGGAACGGGAGGAGCATACAGCAAGTAAGGTACGCGAGTCCCCTAAAAAAGATTAACATTTTGAGTTACAATCATTAGGTTTAAGTGAAGAGTAAAGTTAAAGGGAATGTCGAGTTAGCGTCTGTTTCAGGTGCAATCACCCACGCTAAATTGAAATTATTATTGTTCACTCTGAGTTACGTTCTGAGTTAATAATTAGGGCACAATAATAATTATTATATTATTCACGAAAAATTCCCTATTTTCTTCAATTTACATGTACATATGGGATATCCCATACCAAACGACCACTTCTGACCCTGACTCTTCTCGATTTAGTCAGAAATTTTTCATCTGTTTCTACCCTATAAAAAACGGTTTCCAGAATTTTTAAAATTTTTTCACCCAGCCCAGAAAAAGTTATGAATTTTTCAAGAAAATAGATTTTTTATTTTCAAATACCTGTAACTTTCGCAAAAATCAGCTTATTGAGAGGTTTTTTTCTTCAAAATTCTTGTTTTGAAATGAATTTTGAAGAAAGAAAAGCGAAAAAATGCGAAAAAATCAAAAATGATGAATTAAATGGAATCTTTGCCACTTTTGAGGAAAACCGTTATTTTCTCCAAATTCGCCATTTTTTATTTTTTTTCTCATTTTTCCAAAAAAAACATCGATCAATCCTGTGATTATTCCCACAATTCCAGAGTGGGTCGACATTTTTTTCTATTTTTTTTTAGTTGATTGAAAGGAATTTCATTTTTAAAATTTTTCATTATCTATTTTTTGTTCAAAAGCTTTCTTCATACATTGAAATAAATGCAATGAAACGATTTCCCAGGATTATAGACTCAATTGACAGTCTCATTCTACAACTATAATCACTAGGATTCAAATTTGATACACTCAGCAAAAAAATTAAGGGAACGGAAAATTTTCTCATTTTTTCGAGCGATTTCCGAACAGCTGTAACTTTGCCGAAAATCATCGGATCGAAAAAAAAAAGATTTCAAAAGTTTGAAGTGTCTAGTTCTGAAATCTTGAGACAAAAATTTCTGACTTGACCTTTATCGTCGAGCCTAATCTTTTAGCTTTGATTGCATTTTTTGTATCTTTCTACAACCATTCGTTATCGAGATATCGACAGTTGAATGGAAAAAGACAATTTTGTCTTTGATCAACGATATCTCGTAAACTACAGATCGCAAAGCGAACTGATGGTGGGTTTCGTAAACTTGAATGAGTGTTCTGTAAGTTCTCATACTGCTTTGTCGATAAACATTTTTTTTATTCAAATTTAAATTATTTATTACTTCGTTTAGAAAATACATTCTTGTACAAAGGTGGGTTTCTGCACTGTTACATATGTTTAAATACTTGTCCCGTTACAATAATTGAAAATTTGGTGAAAAAATCTTCCCTATAGTTAAATTTATTATTCTAATATTCGAGCCACTTAAGTTATTCTTTTTTTTAATTTTCAGTAAATATTATAAATATTATTTTTATTTATTTATACTCGTCCCTTTTACGGGTTTGAGGGGTTCCGTTTCCCTTACAGTAAAAAATTTATATAATACAAAAGTAAAAAAGAAACGTACAAAGTATACAACGTAAAGCTGATACAACATTATCATCACTCTCTGACTCATTCTCTCTTTCCATACCAAGCATTCTACAAAGCTTCCATACCTCCTTTTCTCTCGCAACTACACTTTCCATATCTCCCATTCCACACTTTCACCGACTTCTCCCCTTCATCACTCCATGCCATGCATGTGCCCTCACTACCACTCCCTGCACACCACACCCCCGGGTTTCACTTCTTTTTCCCTTCTACTCCCCTCCAAATCTCTCATCCACCTTTCTCCCTCTCCGTTTTCATTCAACAGACCTCTAATCATTTCAACTACTCCTCTATCTCCAGTGATATCACCTGTACATCCCAATAGCACATGTTCCCACGATTCTTCCCCCCACCCGCACACTCTGCATGAGCAATCTTCTTCCCTCATCCAGTAACGGCACTCCCTCATCCCTTCACCTGTCCTGAACTTGGCCACTCTCATCCATTTATCCTCTTTTTTCATATTTTCCAAGTATAACGGTACCCCTTCTTGCTTTCCTATCAATTTATACCATTTGTTATACTTGGATTCTTCTATCTTTTCCCAGTCTTCTACTCTGTACTGCTCCAGTTCCATTTTTTCTATCTCTTTCCACGTGACTTTCACCCCATTTCTCCTCCAACTTCTTTTTACTTTCATCCTCTCTTCTTCCCACTTCGAACCCTCACAATTACCTCTTCTTTCTCTACCTCGCATTTCCTTCATACAAATTCTCGTCCAGTCACTTCCTTTGCCACTCATTATCTTCTCCTCGAAATTCCATGCTCTCTTTCTTTGCACCACTACTCTCTTTTTCCTGAATGCCTCGTTCCTCACAATATATCCAGGGCAGTTCCAGCTCAACCCAAGAACCCATTTGATGAATCTTTCGTGCATGCTCTCGACCTTTTTCCACTCTTTCCACCCCCACACCTCTACACCGTAGCTCAACGAAGACCACACTAGTGCATCGAATAACCATAATCTCATTTTCCAGTCATTTTTAAAAAACCTTTTTCCCACACCCCACACCGACCCCATCACTCTTCCTGCGCATTCCATTCTTTTTCTAACTTGTAGATCTTGTCTTCCTCTCGCGTCAAACCAGTACCCCAAGTAGCAGAATTCCTCTTTTTCTTCAATATTATGAGTATTATAATTTATTTGTGTGGCTTCAGCGTGATTGTACCAATTATTGGCAACTTTACATAGGAAGGAATATAGAGTTTTAAATCTGTAGGATTTGAATCTGTAGGATTGCTTTTTTATCGTCGGTTGGGAGGTGAAGTTTAGTGTAGACATTATGTCTTTCCTCCGAGAACTTTGTGCAATTAGTAAGAGTATGGAATAGTTCATTGGTTTTGCGTTGATTGCAGTTTGGACAATATCCATTTTCTTCGAATGATATTGTCATTTTATTGACTGTGATTCTTGGCTTTATCTTGGGCAGAAGGCGGCATTGAGTCATTACTTTGAGGAATTCAATTGGGAGCTTAAGTTTGAGATACGATCGTCTCGCAGATGTATGATTCATGTGTGGAAAAATAGGTAGACTGGAATTACTTAATCTAAACATATCTTCATCCAGTAATTTTTGCTTGTATTTATCAAGGATATTCTTTACATTAATACAGAGAATTCCTTCGGTTGTGAGACTCTCAATACCCCCTGGAAAGACCTTTTTTATTAACAAATCTAACTGCTGAACCCAATTGTATTTCATATTTGTAGATGGAATATTAGAAAGATGAATTAATTTATTTAGACAAAGTTTGGGTAGCCTGTAATCATTCATGCTTACAATTTTCTCTATGCAATTAAGCGCTCTCTTTAAAATATTGAATCGGAGGGATATTAAGCCTAATTCCATTCTGATTGCATAATTGCTACAATGATTTTGAAGACTAAGAAGCTGTTATTGTTGATATATTTCTAAACAATCCAAATGCAATTTTTTGTCATTGAATCAGTTCATATTTATTTTTGATTATTTTTTTTGCATGCTACACAGGCTTTCGCCATATTGCCACCCTCCATTCGTTTTCGGTTACTATAGTTATTATTATTCTTTTTAAATTGACTCATGAACATCCCGGACGCCTTGAAATATTGCGTTTCAATTAACTAGGTTTTATCAAATAACAATGAGAGATTATTATTAAATTGACTCAGAGTAGAATAACTTTTACGGCAATGAAAAGTACGGCCTCCAACTTTGATGATGCCATTGTTATCCAGAAAAGCATTCAATGATCTTAGTGGGCTCTTCTTGGGCAGTTCTCTTTTTTGCTCTAAGAAGAATTTCTCTTGAGCAAATCCATCAGATTGTATTATCTTAATGAGGATCTTTTCAGCTTTATCCAGCTCAATTAATGTCAGAGATCCAGTGATTTTCGGTTCTTTCCGTTCAACTCTTCGACAATTCATGAGGATATAACTCTACACAATAAGATATAACTCTACACAGTTTTTTGAATGATGAGAATTTGTTCAGTAGTTGACTGGACTTTCCAGCTACTACCAGTGCAGTTGCCTTCATCTCTGGGAGCTCGAGCTCAAGATCTGATGTCACTTCCGGGTGCCTTGCTGGATCTGTCAACCACGCAGGGCCTTTCCACCAGAGCTGATTCTCTTGGAGATTCTCCACACTCATCCCTCATGAAACGACATCAGAAGTTGAAACATGATTCCATGTGATATTTTCTGCAGAGGTTTGAATTTTGGACACTCTATTGGCCACAAAAGTATTCAGCAGCTTGGGATCAGTCTTCACCCATCCCAAGACGATTGTCCTGTCACTCCAGAAGCTCACATCATTAATTTTGTCTCCGATGGCTGATTTAACGGTTAAATAAAGATTTGTGAGTAGAAGTGCTACTTCTAACTCCAGTCGTGGTATAGCGAGGGACTTCAACTTTAACGAACTGTGGTGCAACTTTTGACTTAGAGCAGAGTAAATTTGCATTTACTACTCCTCTTTGATTTGTGCTAACAGCGTACAAGCAAGCACCACATGCCCTTTCCAAGGCACCAGCGAATCCATAAATGCTGATTTTTCCATTGAAATTTCCAACGTTAACATTCCTGGGAATGATAATATCACTGAGCTTGGCCAACGATGCATAGTATTGAGTCCATTGACCTGACAGTGCTGCATTTAGGGGCTCGTCGCTGCTTCAGCCATAACTGTTGGATGAGAATTTTACCTACGATGAGTACAGGTGAAATCAAGCCTAATGGATCGAAAACCTGTGATACCTTTGACAGTACATTGCGTTTTGTGTTAACTGCACTTTCAATCAATTTGGCGTGGTATTGCAGTGTATCCTGTTTCGAGTTCCACTGCAATCCTAAGGTCTTGATGGCTTCTTCCTTGTCTATCACCCACAGTTCAGGTTCATTTGATGTGTGTCCCAGGTGCTGCAAGACCTTTGAATCATTCGAACGCCATTTTCTCATCAAGAATTTTGCTTCTAATAAGATCTGTGATATTTGTCGTTGTAACTCTTTAACGTGCGTAACAGTGTCTCCTCCCGACAAGCAGTCATCCATGTATAAATCATCCTCCAGTGCTTTGGCAGCTAGAGGGTATTGTTGTTTGTATTTAATAGCTGATACTTTTATACAACGGAGTGCGTGGAAGGGAGCACGAGCTGTGCCATAGGTAACTATGTTGAGGGTGTATGTCCTCATCTCCTCTTGTTCATTGTTCTTCCACAAGATCAATTGATATTTTCGATCGTCCGGATGTACCATGATTTGGCGATACATTTGTGCTACATCTCCTGTCAATACGATCTGATGTGTCCTGAAACGGATGGTGATTTTGAACAAATCTCCTCGGAGACTGGAACCCGGTAGTAACTTATCGTTTAATGATAAATTGTTTGTTGTCTTTGCTGACGCATCGAACACTATACGTAATTTAGTTGTGATGCTATTGGGCCTGATTATTGACTAGTGAGGTATGTAGTAATGCTCGTTGCTGATCATTGATGCTGGGTCTGTCACAGGGCTCATGTGATTTTGTATCATGTAATCGTCCATAAATGCTACACATTGTCTTTTCAAATCACTGTTTTTTCTAAACCTTTTTGCTTCCGAATGGAAGCTTTGTAATCGTAATTTTTTTCCATTTTGAGATTTCATCATAATACGACTGCAAATGACCCAAAACGTCGAGATCTGTCGTTTCAAAAAAATGTCTGTGTGTATGTGTGTGTGTGATGACGCATTTTCCGCTTTACTCTGAAGTGGGGTTAGCTAGAGATCTGAAAATTTTACCATAAGTTCGCCATGCGTGCCCCAAGCTCTCACGAAAATTTCAGCTAAATCAGCCGGATAGATTTTGAGAAAAATGAAAATGTTGAAATATCGTTTTTTCGACTTTTCTCGATGAAAAATGGAATAACAGCGTCCAGTCTCCGCGAGGAGATGCGCGTCCAAGAGCCGCATCTTTGACCTCCGGGGCGGTGGGAGCTCAGATTTTTATTTTAGCTAGTAGAAAACTTTTGATAAATTTTTCGTGAAAATGTTGATTCCACAATAACTTAATAAATAATTGAGCTAGAGATCTCAAATTTTGTGAGGTTATACATCTGATGAGCACAAAGGTTGGTATTCAAACTGGGCGGAATCGGTCCAGTAGTTTTTTAGATATTAGCATAGAAACATCAGAAAAAGCAATCTATATCTTCAAAACTATTCAATTGATTATATTTGGAACAAACTTAACCCTCTGAGGCCTATTTCAGTTTTCGCATTCCACGCACAGATCAGTGATGCCATTTTTTTTTTTTTTTTTTTTTTTTTGGAGGTGGGAAAAATCTTACATGAGACACCCGCAGATGGGATGGGGGTAGTGTCAGATTCTTACTAACTAAAAAACCCACCTCCGTGACATCATTCATGCACTATCTGCAAACCACTTTCGCTTCACTTCAGCATGCACATTGTCTCCAGACGCTGTGACATAGCGCTCTGATGTCATCTTCTTTCTTATCAATCATTGTGTGGATGATTTCAGCTTCCCTTGTTGCTTGTTAGGCTGATCATCATGCTAATCTTATGGAATTATCGTCCGGTATGAGCTTTCAACTCAAGACTCTCTTCGTTTCATCTGTCGGACATAAACATCGTGTAACTGACATTGTCTATCATTCCGCATCAAGGGCATTGGTCCGTCTCTGCTCTTTTCCTCCTGAATAGGAATTTTCTAAAGCAACTGCGTCCAGATAAAGTTTGCGGATTAATCCTCAGAGGGTTAAAAGGTCTTGGCTATGCGTCATTTGTGTTATAACTTTTAGAATTCTTGAAATAATAATTCTAGGGAACCATTCACAAAATTGATCCTCCATGAATTTCCATTTTCCTATATGTTTCCCTAAGGAGGGCAATATATCTGAATTCATTATCGTGAAGTAAATCTTTTTTTATTGAAAGACGAACCCATTGTCGTTGTGACTTGATCATTTGCCAAATTTGAAGAATATCTTACATCCCAAATATATTGATATTTTCATAAATTGAACATTCAACATAATAAACATTATAAACATATATTATAATAGATAATTCAACATTATAAACAGCACTTATATTTTGGTTCTGGTTCTTGGAAATGCTGTTTATAAGCATAACATTTACGCCCCTCTGTCTGTTAGGCATTGATTTCGGTCGTACAAGTTTTCAGTACCACATCATCATGATTTGTTGGAAATTATTGTTAGCGAACAATAATATGAGAATAATTGACCATTCTACTAGGCGTCGGTGCTCAGTAATTTTCTGCTTTTTATGTGATATGATTGATTGTTGTGGTAGAATAATTTCGACTTCTGAAATGAGATAGTTTATATCAACTTGATTGATTCATGCTATCTATACATTATATTTTCCTTGTATCGATTTTTGGTAGCACAATTTTAGTATTGAGAAAAAATTCAAAGTTACGCAAATTTTGAAAATTTCTCATTGCAGAGAATTTTATCATAAGTAGGGCCGGGAAGTTCGGTCTCGGTTTTGACCAGGCTGAACTTAGCGGCAGGAGAAAATATATGTAGGATTAATGAAATGTCAAAGTGACATTTCTGTGTGCGTATACGATCATGGATAAAAATTAAATATCATTAGATTATCATTTTCCCGAGGAGTTTTAGCTGCGGAAGAATCACTGGGATAATTTGAGGATGTCTGAGAGAAAGTAGTGTTTTTTTATTTAATTACAATTTTTTCTTTTTTAATTGAAATTTCGGTTTCACTCGCTCCATTTTTGGGTGTTCAGTTTTCTCAAATCCTTTGGAAACTTAGCAAGATAGCGCGATTTTGCCCTCGACCTTTGTTGTAGAGAATTTTACGAGCTATAAAAAAGGATTCAGGAGGAATCGCTCTATCTCACTTGATTGCCAAGATATTTGAGGAAAACTGAAGACTAAACATCGAAGAAATTAATGCCACGTTTTTTTTAAATTCAAATTCTTGGTTATCCTTTGAATTTTAAATGTTTTTTCAAATAGCTCGGAAACTAAGTGAGATAGTGCGATTTCGCCCTTAACCTTCCTTGCAGAGAATTTTTGAGGGTAACAAAAAAGCCTTGAAGCGAAATTGCTCCATCTTGCTTACTTTATGAGATTTTTTTAAAAAACCAAAACGCCTAAAAAAGGGAAAAGTAAAACTGAAATGTTAATGTTTTAAAAAACGTGGCATTTGATTTAATTGATGTTTTGTCTTTCGTTCTTCTCGAATATCTCGGAAATTAAGTAAGATAGAGTGATTTCATCTGAATCTTTTTTTGGAGCTTTCAAAATTCTCTACAATAATGGTTGGTGATGAAATCACGCTACCTCGCTGAGTTTTCAAGATATTTGGAAAAACTAGACGCCGGGAAATGGAGGAAGTAAAACAGAAATTTCAAAAAAAAAACCGAAACACTGAATTAATTGATGTTTCGTCTTTAGTTTTTCTCAAATATCTCGGAAATTGAGTGGGATAGTGCGATTTTGCCGTCAACCTTGTTTTGAACGTGTTGATTTTATTCGTGAATGTTCAGGGTGGATTGCAGGAGGCGGTTAATGATAGTAAAAAAGATAATAGTTGGATTACACTGAGCCGCAAGGCAAAACCGTTTTATTCGGAAAAAAAGCCCACTCGTCGATAAATAATATACACTTTAAATAAATAGACGGAAAGTTGAATTTCACACAATAGTTGAATAAACTAGTTGAGTTACAATAAGCTTTGAGACAAAAACTTTGAGAAAATAGAGAATATCAACACTTGATATATCTAGAGAGTTTTCACGATTAATAAATTTGTTCATGCGTCTTGATTAATTGGTCATACGCAAGAGAGATAGTTGGAGGGGGAAGATTTCGTCTTCTAGCCGAGGGCCGAGGTGTCACTGACTCCCCTCTCCCTCGGTCAGGTGACCATTGAGAATTTGGTTACGTTTTAAACAAACCTCTATTGTAGAGAATTTTACGAGCTACAAAAAAGGATTCAAGTGAAATCGCTCTATCTCACTTAATTGCCTAGATGTTTGAGGAAAACTGACGACGAAACATCGATCAAATTAATGCCCCATTTTCATTGAATTCAAATTCCTGGTTAACCTCTAAATTTGAGAAGTTTTTAGTTTTTTCAAATATCTCGGAAACTAAGCGAGATAGTACGATTTTGCCCTCGACCTTACTTGCAGAGAATGTTGAGGGTGACAAAAAGCCTTGAAGCAAAATCGCTCTATCTTGCTCACTTTTTGAGACTGTTTTGAAAAACCAAAACGCCTGAAATGGGAAAAGTAAAAAAAATGTTAATTTTTAAAAAACATGGCATTTTATTCATTGATGTTCTGTCTTTCGTTTTTTCGAATATCTCAGGAATTCTCAAAATCACGCTATCTCACTAAGTTTACAAGATATTTGGAAGAACTAAACGCCGGGAAATAGAGAAAGTAAAACAGGAATTCCAAAAAAAAACGTAGCGCTGAATCAATTGATGTTTTGTCTTCAATTTTTCTCAAATATTTCGGAAATGAGTGGGATAGCGCGATTTTGCCATCGACCTCTATTGCAGAGAATCTTACGAGCTACAAAAAAGGATTCAGGTGAAATCGCTTTATCTTGCTTAACTTCCGAAATATTTGAGAAAAACTGAAGATGGAACATCAATTAATTCAATGCAACGTTTTTTTCTAAATTAAAATTTTGGTTCGCCTCCTCCAATTTTTAGGTCTTAATTTTTCTTCAATATCTCAGAAACTCAACGGGATAGCGCGATTTTGCCCTTAGTCTTTCTTGTAAAGAATTCTGAGGGATACGAAAAAGCTTTAGAGCAAAATCACTTTATCTTGCTTACATTCCGAGATTTGAAGAAACGAATGAAGAAAGAAAATTGCGAATTTTTCATTTCAACTTAATATTTATTGAAAAACAATGATGAAAAATATCACAATTATGACTTCTTCAAAATGAAGTGATTTGATTGCATGTAAATGAGTAATCGAAGCTTTCCAGTTTTTTCTGCAGGCTCCTGTGAGGCCCTTTATCTCCCGCAACTTCTGCTTCAACTCGTCCAGAGTCTGGTGGAAGAATTTTCTTCTCCTCTCTGCACCCGCTGGGTGACGCTCCACAACACACATGACCTCCGTCAAATTCTGTCCACTGCTCGCATTGCTAGAAACAATTATGAGGATGTCAATCCTACACTTTAGTCCCTATTTCCGAATATCAATAACCCCAAAAATTAAGGCTATTAAAATATTAACAGCAACAATCCACTTACCATTTTCACAGAGAGTGGTCTGCGCCTGGACTCCTGTCCGTGATCTCCAATAGTGCCTGTGAGCCATCCTTTTTGTGCACAGTTTAAGCTACTAGTTTTACTCTTTCGATGCTCACTAACTGTCTTTCGTTTAATTACTCGAAGCCTCAATCATCATTGAAAAAAGGTAGTGTTTTTTCGTGAAAATAGAAAGAGTACAACTAGTGGTTATAACTGCACAAAAGGGATGGCTGAAAGGCACTATCGGAGATCACGGGCAGAAGTCCAGGCGCAGATAACACTCTGTGAAAATGGTGAGTGGATTATTGCTTTTAGTATTCAATAGCCTCAATTTTTGAGGTTACTAATCTTCGAAAATAGGGATTAAAATGTAGGATTTATATTTTCGCAATTGTTCCCAGCGGAGAGGGATTTGGCGGAGGTCATGAGTGTTGTGGAGAGCCGCCCAGGGGATCGAGAGAGGAGAAGACAATTCTTCCGCCAAACCCTGGACGAGTTGAAGCGGAAGTCGCGGGAGATAAAAGACTTCTACAGGAGCCTGCGGGAAAAGCTGGAAAGCTTTGATTACTAGTTTTTCCGTTTTATTATACAATCAAATCACTTCGTTATGAAGAAGTGATAATTGTGATGTTTTCCAGCATTGTTTTGTCAATAAATATTAAATTGAAATGAAAATTCCGCAATTTCCTTTCTTTATTCGTTTTCGAAGAATATTTGGGAGATTAATAAAGATAAAACGATTTCACCTGATTTTTTTTTTTTTTAGCTTTTAACATTTTCTACAAGAAAGGCTTAGGGCAAAATCGCGTTATCTCGTTTGGTTTCCGAGATATTGGAGAAAAATAAACGCCTAAAAATTGGAGGAGGTTAGCCTGAAATGTTAAATTTAAAAATGGCACTGAATTAATCGTCGTTGCGTCCTCAGTTGTTCTCAAATATCTCGGAAAATGAGCAAGATAGAGCGATTCTGCCTGAGAGCCTTTTTGTAGCCCTCAAAATTGACTACACGGAAAGTTGATGGTGGAATCGCGCTATCTTGCTTGGTTTCCGGGATATTCCAGAAAAACTGGAGACGAAACATCAATTCACTCCGTGTCACGTTTTTTCAGATTAAAATTTCTGTTTCAGTTACTCCATTTTTTGGCGTTGAGCTTGTTCAAATATCTTGGAAACTAAGCGAGATAACGCGATTTTGCCCTCAATCTTTATTGTAGACAATTTTAAAAGCTACAAAGAAGGATCCATGTCAAATTGTCTCATCTCACGCAATTTCCGAGATGATTTGAGAAAAACGAAAGAAGAAATATCGATTTGTTCAGTGCCGTATTTTCTTTGTTTTCATCTGGATTTCGGTTTCATCTTCTCCAATTTTCCAGGCGTTGAGTTCCTTCAAATATCTCGGAATCTAACCGAGATAGCGCAATTTTGTCCATTATCTTTTTTGTAGAAAGATTTAAGGACTATGAAAAAGTCCTGAGGCAAAATCATTCTTTCTTGCTTAATTTTCCAGATAATTTGGATAAATTGGAGTCTGAAAATTGAAGGGAATAAAACAGAACTTCCAAAAAAAGGCAATGAAGCGCGATAGAACAATTGTGCCCCGATACTGTTTTGTAGAGAATTTCAAGAGCTATGAAACAAGATGAGAGTAAAATGACTCTATCTCGTTTAGTTTCCGAGATATCTTCAAAAACAATTAAAAGAAAGAATGGATTCATCCAATTTCACTTTTCCACTGGATTCATTTAATTATGAATATCTTGGAAACTGAGTGAGATAGAATAATTTTGCTTGAATCCTTCTCTATTTATAGAGAATTTCGAGAGCTGAAAAAAAGTTGTGAGTAGAATCACTTTATCTAGCTGGGTTTTCGAAATATTTCCAAAAACAACTAAAAGAAGAAATAAATTTATCCAATTTCACTTTATCACTGGATGTGTCTTAGAATATGTTGGAAACTAAGCGAGATAGAGCGACTTCGCCTGGAGCCTTTTTTATGGACAATTCCAGAAGGTACAAGACAAGAGAGGGGTAACATTGCTCTATCTCGCTTAGTTCTCCAGATATTTTCAGAAACAATTGAAGGAAAAATTCGATTCATGAAAATTTCACTTTTTCACTGGATTTTTTTTTTTAATGTCTCGGAAACTAGACGAGATAGAGTAATTTTGCCCTCATGCTGTTTTGTAGAAAATTTCGGAGGCTGCAAAAGAGTATGCGAGTAAAATCACCCTATCTCGCTTAGTTTTTGAGATATTTTCAAAGGCAATTTCTTAAAAAATCGATTAATCCAATTTAACTTTTTACTACATTCATTCTTTCATGCGTATCTTGGGAACTAAGTCAGATAGAGCAATTTTACTCTCGACCTTCTTCATGGAGAATGTCACGAGCTGCAAAACGAGTTCGGGCTGAAATTACTCTATCTCGCTTAGTTTTCGAGATATCTTCGAAAATAATTGATTAAAAAAGTCGATTTGTTCAACTTGACTGTTTCACTGGATTTTTCCTTTTGAATATCTTGAAAATTAAGCGAGATACAGCAATTTCGCTTGGATCCTTTTTGTAGTAAATTCTAAGAGCTGAAAAAAAGAATTAAGACAAAATCGCTCTATCTCGCTTAGTTTCCGAAATATTCTCAATAATGATTAATAGAAAAAATTGATTTATCCAATTTTACTTTTTCACTGAATTCACTTATTCATGGATATCTTGGAAAATAAGTGAGGTAGAGGTATTTCGCTTTAATCCTTTTTTGTTTATAGAAAAATTTCAAGAGCTACAAAACGAGTTGGAAGTAAAATCGCTCCATCTTCCTTAGTTTTCGAAATATTCCCAAAAACCACTGAAAGAAAAAGTAGATTTATTCAATTGTTATGACCCAAATACCTACATAGTAAGATTCCATTTTATTAAGAAATGATAAGCGTACGAAGTGGCATTGGTAAGGCTACGAAGTGCAAGATCAGCACTTCATGTCTTACTCCACCTACTTACGTTGTCGCTTACCTCACTGGGAGTGAGGTAATGCAACACCGAAGGCGTAAACAAACACCGATATATAAACGATGGCCGGAGAAGTCTCTTGGCCATTAATTCGCGAAAAGTAACGTGTATTATATTCTTTAAATTATACTTAGTTAATAAAGGCTTAAATTAAATTATCTCTCGTAATAATTCTATTATAAAATCGAACCCTTCAGGGCTAACATTTTGGTGGCAGCGGAGTTTAGACAGCGGCTTGATCAACCACTGTCGGGAATTATACGCGGAGAGAAATTTTTAAGATTTTATTCAACTTTTACGTTACTTACATATTTTTTACTCTCGAGAGAAGAACTAGACGTTATCGCATAACGTGAAGAATCAGCAGAAGGGTTTTCAGAGATAGACAGCTGATTTATTTTCTGTTGAGATTGAAAATAGTTATATTTCTTTCTCACAGAAAGGGTATTGACTCCGAATGAGTCAGACATCGTTCTCAGGGATTGTCGGTAATTTGCGTGGTGCACTAAATCAGATGCGCCCTACCGCAAGGAGAACACTACATTTTGGGAATTTGAGCGCTGTGTCAGAAACCCAGGAGTCTGCAGAAGAACAAAATAACGAAAGATATTCACGAGGAGTGGAAACTCAACGTAATTATAATCAATCGTTTGACGGAAGCCTGCTCAACATCATGGATGGAGTTGACGGAGAAACTGCAGACGTCACAGGAGTGAGGATCATAAATGGTCAAGTAGGGAATTCAACTACACGTCAGGATGTGGAGGGTTCGCCAGTCCACGAAGAACAATTCAGTACTCCTAATTTGAGGACACCGTTTTCAGTTCCGGGAGGATCTTTACTAGTTGGAAATTTCACGCCGGAACTCACTACCGAACAACTGCTCAGAAAAGAAAACAATCGATTGCGTAACGAAATGCGCCTAGCTTGGAAAAATGACGCCGAGAGAGGAGCCCTGGCAGATGACGTTTTGCGACAATTAGATCTCGCAGAAGGTGTACTTCAAGCAGAACAAAGAGAAAAAGAAGATTTAAAACGACAGTTACGTGATGCGTGTAGAAGAATCAACACACGTGACACTGAAAACTGGCAAATGAGGCAGAGAACAGACAGAAATTCCGATCAAGCAGATAATGAAGAATTTCTTAGTCTCAAATCTGCTCTACAAATGGTAAAGGATTTTAATGGAGAAAATTCGGAGAAACTAGCAGGTTTTCAGCGTTCATGTGAAATAGCAAGAGAAATGGTCCATCCATCGAAAAGAGATAGACTGCTTGCAATGATTTTGGGTAGTAAATTGGATGGAAAGGCGCTGACACAATTGAAGCATAAAAACGTAACAAGTTTTGAAGAATTACAACGAGAACTCGAGGCATTGTTTGGGAGAACGACGTTACTAATTGGTCTTCAAGTAGATTTTAATAAATTACAGCAACGACCTGATGAAGATGTGACTAAGTTCGCGGCACGAGCAGAACGTGTGACAATGGATCTGATTGAAGCGATCCAGACTGTCAACGTTAATTTATGTGAAATCGGTAGAGACGGTTTGAGACAAGGAATTCTAACTCTAGCAAAAGCTAATTTTGAGCAAGGATTGCGAGGCCAGTTACAGATTCTTGTGAGGGCTAATAACTACAAAACCCTGCATGAATCTTGCATTGGAGCAATCGAATTAGAAAAAACTATTTCCACCACTATGGGGGGAAGGAATAAACCTACTGGAGGTAATAATAATAAAATGAATAAATATTCCCAGGGGAATAACAGACAATCAATGGGGAGACAATCCTCTGGAGGAGGTTGTTTCAACTGTGGTCAGATGGGCCATGTTGCAAGAGATTGCAAACCAAAAGGAGGTCAAAACAAAACAGTCCCACCGCCAGTAGCTGATCGACGCAGTGTCAACGCTTTTACCCAAGTTTGTAGATACTGTGGGTATTCAGGACATGATGCCATGAATTGCCGAAAGTTAAAGAAAACATTGGGGATTCAAGAGTCTGCAACACTTGAGGCTAAAAATGCAGCCCCAAATAAGGTCAATAATTCGACCAATAATAATAATTCGCATAATCAAAAAAAGAAGAACGATGCGACAGGTAAGGATAATGCTTTACCAGTAGGAGTTTACCAGATCCAAATGGTAAAAATAGAAGCTGTGGAAGAAGAAAATGTCATTCAGGACCATAAACAGAGGAGAATGATTAAAGCAAAGGATCCATCGAAACAGAAGAGTCATCTAATTTTTTCCGCAGAAGAATTAAAGGAACCTACAATGTTCCTTTGGGATTCAGGAGCCTGCACTTCTGTGATAAAGTCAGGGCAATTACAAAATGATATAAAACTGAATCCAGAGAACAGATTGTTGAGAGGTATTGGAAATATTGATGTAACAACCATGGGCACTGTAATACTCTACTTGAAGTTAAATGGAAAAGAATTGGGACACATGTTTCACGTCGTTCCCGATAATTTCCCATGTATTGGAGGAATTTTAGGAGAAGATTTCATTGAATCCGAAGACTTGGAAATAATCGTGAATCCGGGAAAAACTGTGTCCATAGATGGAGTAAATTTGGACTTCTTTAGGGGGAGGAAACCACTCAAAGTCGAAGCTAGAACGGAAAAATTAATATGGGCTATTGCAAAAAACGGTAACGAACGAGAACGAGGTATTGTAAAGAAACAACAATTGCAAAACGGCATTTTTCTCGGAGAATGCCTCACAAAAGTAAACAATGGTCGAGCAATTGTTTGTGTCATCAATATTACTGATGAGACAGTTTATGTAGATACGCCAATTGTGGAATTGGAACAATTACCTCAATGTGACCCCTTGGAAATTATGCAACTGAGAGGAGTTACAGTACAGCAGAATCGGATTAAATTATTACATGAGAACCTGAGATTAAACGATCTGAATAATGAAGAAAAAAAGAGCATATTAGAAATTCTGGAAGAATATAACTCAATCGTCCAACTCCCAGGAGACTCACCAGGAATTACCAATCATTTGGAACATACAATCCCAATAATGCATGATAAACCTGTCCAGAATGTGCGACCACATAGATTACCGCATGCACAAAAGGAAGAAGTAGAACGACAGGTTAAGGAAATGCTAGAAAATGGAGTTGTACGGCCGAGCCATAGTCAATGGAATGCACCTTTACTTGTTGTACCAAAGAAACCTGATGCTTCTGGAAAAGTGAAATTGAGGGTTGTGGTGGATTTTAGAAGACTAAATGATATCACCATTGGAGATTCATTCCCAATTCCAAATATCACAGAGATTCTGGATCACCTGGGAAAAGCAAAGTATTTTTCAACGTTAGATTTGGCCTCTGGATTCCATCAAATTCCAGTGAAGGAAGAAGATAAATGCAAAACAGCATTCTCTACACCTTTGGGCCACTATGAATTTAATCGATTGCCTTTTGGGGTGAAAGGAGGTCCAGCAACATTCCAAAGATTAATGAATTCGGTTTTGGCAGGTATTCAGGGTCTACGGTGTTTTGTGTACCTTGATGACATTGTGATATTTGGAGCGAGCCTCAAGGAACATAATGAGAGGCTGCGAGAAGTGCTGCAACGCTTGAAGGAAGCAAATCTCTGATTGCAGCCAGATAAATGTAACTTCCTGAGGAAAGAAGTCGTTTATCTTGGGCACGTGATAAGCCAGCAAGGTGTAAAAACAGATCCTAGTAAGATTGATGCTGTAAAAGAATTCCCTGTTCCAACAGATGCCAAAAAAGTTATGTCCTTTCTAGGATTGGCCGGCTATTATAGGAAATTCATACGAGATTTTTCGAAAATAGCCAAACCTCTAACTGATCTTCTAAAGAAAGAAACCAAATGGGTTTGGAGTGACAAAGAACAGTTGTCTTTTGATACATTAAAGGAGAGGTTAATAACAGCACCAGTCCTACAGTATCCAGACTTTACCAAGCCATTCCTATTGACTACAGATGCATCTAACAAGGCCATTGGCGCTATTCTTTCTCAAGGAGAAATTGGCAAGGATTTACCAATCGCCTACGCCAGCAGGACATTAAACAAAGCAGAGACCAACTATAGTACAATAGAAAAAGAACTGTTGGCTATTGTTTGGGGAGTAAAACACTTCAGGCCTTATCTTTATGGGAAAAAGTTTTATGTCATTACTGATCATCGGCCATTGAAATGGATCTTCAATGTAAAGGATCCAGGATCTAGGCTGATGCACTGGCGATTGAAATTAGGAGAATATGAATACGAAGTAGTTCATAAAGCTGGTAAATTAAATACAAATGCTGACGCATTGAGTCGCATGTTTGTTGTGACGCGGGCTCAGCAAAAGAAAGAGACAGAAGAAGAACTGAAAAACGAGTCAATGCAATTGTGCAACAACGATGTGACGACTCCACCTGCTGCTGATATCCCGATAATTCTTAAAGAATATCATGATGTACCTTTAGGAGGACATCTTGGGATTAAAAGGATGTATGATAAGGTGAAATTGAAATACTACTGGAGTGGTATGAAAAAACATATAGAAGAATACGTTACATCCTGTAAGAAGTGCCAACTGAATAAATTAGGGCAAACTACGAAAGTCCCTATGGTAATCTCCAAGACACCGGAATCATCGTTCGAACAGTGTTCTATGGATATTGTCGGACCATTAACTGAGTCTGAACTGGGTAATAAATACGTATTGACGTTCCAAGATGCTCTCACGAAATTTAGTAAAGCCATTCCTATTCCAAACCAAGAAGCATCTACGATAGCACGAGTTTTTGTTGAAAAAATCATTTGTGAGCATGGAGCACCTGAACGATTACTCACGGATCAAGGAACAAATTTTACAAGTGAATTGTTCAAACATGTTTGTAAACTACTGAGGATCAAGAAGATTCAGACTACAGCTTATCATCCACAGACGAATGGAGCCTTGGAAAGATCACATCGGACGTTAGCGGAATATCTGAGGAATTTTATAGATGAGGAACATACGAATTGGGACACTTGGTTGCCGTACGCTATGTTTACGTACAACACAACACCGCATACGTCAACAAAAATGACACCATTTGAGCTCCTTTATGGAAAACCAGCTGAAATCCCGACGTCGGTGAAGCAACCGCCAAGGTTAACATACTCATATGATGACTATGCACAGGAATTGCGAGAGCGATTACGAGCAGCATGGCAAATTGCGAGAGAAAATGTTTCCGAGTCGAAAGAAAAATCAAAACTTCAATACGACAGAAATTCCAGAGAAGTTGAGTTCAAGGTAAACGATCAAGTGCTTATGAAAAATAATGTGGTTCGACGCGGAAGGACAAAGAAATTAACTCAACCATGGATTGGACCCTACACAATAATAGGAAAAAATTCTGACGTTAACTATACCATTCGATCTGGTAACAAGAAGAAAACACAAAGAGTACATGTCAATCAACTCCGACCTTTTGCGGATTTATGACTATATGATCCCCTTACATTGGATTATATGAAATTGGATGGAGAGCGCAATAAATTTAAGAAGGAAGTTGGAGTAATAAATTTATATTTTATTACAAAACAAATTGAAAAAGTGATAAATATACATTTAGTAATTCATGAGGACCAATTTATGTCCATAATTCCATTGATCGTTAGAGAAAAAAAATCCTGGGGACATGAAGCCACGACGCTGGCACATAGAACACCTAATATAGTCTCTTGTGTGGTAGATAGGCACGTGGCATGGCTGAGGAATTGGTTCCTCATTGAAGAGACGTCGCAGGTTGAAAATGTCCGCTATTTGGTCGTCAAATATTTCAGCTTTCCAGAGAAGAGAATTCGTCTCTCTTTCGGCTTTTCTCCATCGTCTGATCTGCTTCTGGTATTGAAAATTCATGAATCCAGGACGATATGGATAATTGCTCTTCTACATAAACAGAAAAAAATTGATTCAGATGAAAATATAACAGAAATAGAGACCAATGAGGCATCAATTGAGCAGGAAAACATAACGATGAAGGAAGTACTTACCAGAAATTCCAAAGAAAAGTCATCTTTTGCATGCCGAGAATACGGATGCACTGGCTTGCGAGAAGTACGGAGTATCGCACGACGACAGTCTGCTATAGTATGGCCAAATTGGTGGCATCCTGAGCAGGCTAGTGCACGATTCCAAGATCTTAAAGCTCTAGTGAGAGGAATCTTCGGACTTTGGTATTCCATACTCTTCTGGTTTCTGAACATGATTTCACTTTGTAAAACTTCACTTGGTAAAACTTCAATGGAGGATTTCCGGATAACTGTACTTTTCAGTCAGCACACAGAGTATTTATGTCGGAAATTGTCGCTACGTTGGCAATGTCAGTGCGGCAGAGTTCATTGTACACGGAAACTTCCTGATATCACAAAATTTCTGTCGAAATTTCTGGCAGTCTTCATACTGGGAAGCATGATTTCGCAAGTGAGGGGGGAGGGACATATGATAGAAAAATTTGTCCACACTCCTGGAATTTATTTTGAACCAATTGGGAAACTCTACCTCAGCAATTGCGAATGGACAATAGCAGCCTCTACAAACATAGAACCTTGGATCCGAAGGGCTGAACAAGTAAAGGAATATTTATGGAAAACAAAAGTCTTAAGTTACAGTTGTTCAGCAAAAGTACACGGGAAAAATTTTGAAATGATAGCAGAACAGTGGATTTCAGACTTTGAGGAAACTCAAGAACTTATCTTCGGATTACTAGGACTAGAAGAGCCTGTAAAAAGGAAAAGAGGTCTAGTGGATGGCCTAGGAACAGTTGTAAAATCACTAATTGGTACTATGGACGCTGAAGACGCCAAAGAAATCCATGAGAGACTGGAAAGACTGGAGGACGAGAAGGCAACTTACTTCCAGACAGCTGGGAAACAAATTGAGATTTTAAATTCTACATTGTCTCAATTACAAACTGCAGAGATGAATATCCAGAAAAATGAAGAGATTTTACTTCAAACTGTGAAAGGAGCCCTTAAACAATTAAATTCGGGAGCTGATCAACTTACAACACGAGTTTCACTAGACGAACATTTCATGATAGTAGAAGCAGTTATGAATGGCGTTTTGCGAGATGCTGAAAAAATTAGAAAACTTTTGACAGGAAAAGGGGGAAAAATATTGAATGCAGGTATTCTCTCCGAGTCCCAGTGGGTTTCTATTTTGAAAAAGGCTCAGTTGCCTAAAGGCTTAAGCTTTCCATTCGAAGCCAAAATAGGTGGATTGTTTGAAATGGAAGAAGTATCTACTGTTAGTATCCATCGAGTTGGTTTGCGGGTCATTACACTTGTGAAAATACCATTGGTCAATTTCCAAGTGTTTGATGTTTTTAAATCACACGGCATTCCAGTAAAAACTTCGGAAAGCGTTTATTCATATTTAGAACCGGTCAACGAACTGCTAACAATACACGGGGCAACACGACAGCACATTCCACTGACGTTTCGACAGTTGAAAGAGTGCAAGAAATTACGTGGACAATATCTTTGTACAGAGATACTTCCGGTACAGGCTATAAAGTCTTATAGCGACTGTGAAGTACAAATGTACACTAGTCCAAAGAAGTTGCCAGAGGTTTGTGTACCAAAACACCTACCTATTAGACAATTATTATTAATAAATATGCATAGAAGCGATGCTTGGATTTTTGTTACAGCACAACCTGAGGAGATCTCAATAAAATGTGAGGATAGAGAGAAAAGAGAAATCTTACAAGGGTCTGGAATAATCTACGTCACGGATTTTTGTGAAATCATTACTTCCGATTTCACAATTAGAGGGCGTAAATCATCTGGAGTTCAACTAGATTTGCATGTACAACCTAAGTTGAATCTCACTCTGACCGACATTGAAAAAGAAAATTTAAATCACAGCTGGGTCCAGATGAAAGACATTAAACTAAAAAATGTTGTTCAAAACATCGGAGAAATAAAGGGACTCCAATTACAACTAGGGAAAGAAAAACAAAAATTAGAGGAAAGCGAGGGAAATGGTTCCTTCCATAGATTTTTGACACATCCAACAACAATAAGTTCCGGAGTGATGATGTTGGGATTCATCATAGTTACGGGAATACTATTCTACTGTTGGCAACGACAGTCAACTCCCACAACGATAGTCGCAGGAGTGTAGTTTGACTAAAATTCCATTGAATGTAAAAAAAAAAATTGTAATTAGATTAAGTGAAAAGATTTCAGGAGATAAAATCTTCTTCCCTGGCGGGGAGGGGTGTTATAACCCAAATACCTACATAGTAAGATTCCATTTTATTAAGAAATGATAAGCGTACGAAGTGGCATTGGTAAGGCTACGAAGTGCAAGATCAGCACTTCATGTCTTACGCCACCTACTTACGTTGTCGCTTACCTCACTGGGAGTGAGGTAATGCAACACCGAAGGCGTAAACAAACACCGATATATAAACGATGGCCGGAGAAGTCTCTTGGCCATTAATTCGCGAAAAGTAACGTGTATTATATTCTTTAAATTATACTTAGTTAATAAAGGCTTAAATTAAATTATCTCTCGTAATAATTCTATTATAAAATCGAACCCTTCAGGGCTAACACAATTTCATTTTATCACTGGATTCATTTTTCTTTGAATATCTTGGAAACTAAGCAAGATAGAGCAATTTTGCCCTTGTGCTGTTTTGTGGAGAATTCTGAAGGCTACAAAAGAGTATGGACGTAAAATCACTCTATCTCGCTTAATTCCCGAGATATTCTCGGAAATAATTGATTGAAAAAATCGATTCGTTCCATTTGACTTCTTCACTGGATTTTTTTTTTTAATATCTCGAAAACTGAGTGAGATAGAGTGATTTTGCCATGATACTTCTGTGTGGAAAATTCCAAGATTTACAGGAAAATGCCTTATCTCACTTAGTTTCCGGAATATTCTCGAAAAACAATTAATAAAAATTGAAACAAACCCGACAGGATTTGCCTCCGGCCGCACACGAGAACAATGCAGTTGGCGAGGTTAAGCAGTTGACGCATGCGCACTGTGCTCGACTACGCAGTATTGTCAAACTAGCCAAAGAGGTCACCTCCGAAGTCCATCCGAAGCTGAAATTTACATGTTGTAGCATAGGAGCCGAATATTTCCGAGGCTGCTCCATTGGCCAGTACGACTTCACGCATGCGTCAACTGCTTAACCTCGCCGACTGTTTTGTTCTCGTGTGTATAGCCGGAGGAAAATCGTGTCGGGTTTGTTTTAATTTTTATCAATTGTTTTTCGAGAATATTCCGGAAACTACATGAGATAAGGCATTCTGTAAATCTTGGAATTTTCCACACAGAAGTATCACAGCAAAATCACTCTATCTCACACGGTTTTCGAGATATTAAAAAAAAATCCAGTGAAGTAGTCAAATGGAACGAATCGATTTTTACAATCAATAAGTGATTTTACGTCTATACTCTTTTGTAGCCTTCAAAATTCTCCACAAAACAGCGCAAGGGCAAAATTGCTCTATCTTGCTTAGTTTCCAAGATATTCAAAGAAAAATAAATCCAGTGATAAAATGAAATTGAATAAATCTACTTTTTCTTTCAATTGTTTTTGGGAATATTTCGAAAACTAAGGAAGATGGAGCGATCTTACTTCCGAATCGTTTTGTAGCTCTTGAAATTTTTCTATAAACAAAAAAAGATCCGAGCGAAATACCTCTATCTCACTTATTTTCCAAGATATCCATGAATAAGTGGATTCAATGAAAAAGTAAAATTGGATAAATCAATTTTTCCTATTAATCATTATTGAGAATATTTCGGAAACCAAGCGAGATAGAACGATTTTGTCCAAATTATTTTTTCTAGCTCTTAAAATTTACTGCGAAAAGGATCAGAGCGAAATTGCTGTATCTCGCTTATTTTTCAAGATATTCAAAAGGAAAAATCCAGTGAAACAGTTAAATTGAACAAATCGACTGTTTCAATCAATTATTCTCAAAAATATCTCGAAAACTAAGCGAGATAGAGTAATTTCTCTCTGAACTCGTTTTGCAGCTCGTGACATTCTCCATGAAGAAGGTCTGTAGTAAAATTGCTCTATCTCCTTTAGTTCCCAAGATATTCATGAAAGAATGAATCCAGTGAAACAGTAAAATTGGATGAATCGATTTTTTCTTTCAATTGCTTTCGAAAATATCTCGAAAACTAAGCGATTTTACTCTCTTCTTGTTTTGAAGCTCTTGAAATTCTCCATAAGAAAAGTTCCAGGCAAAATCGCTATATCTCGCTTAGTTTCCAAGATATTCATAAATAAATGAATCAAAAAGTGAAATTGGTTAAATCAATTTCTCCTGCCAATTGTTTTTGAGAATATCTCAAACTAAGCGAGATGAATAGCTCTATCCCGCTTAATTTCCAAGATATTCATAAAAAATGAATGAAGCGAAAAGGTGAAACTAAATAAATCGTTTTTTTTCTCAATTGCTTCTGAGAATATCTTGAAAATAAAGCGAGATAGAGTGATGTGATGCCCATCTTGTTTTGCGGCTCTTGAAATTTTCTATAAAAAAAGATTCAGTCGACATTGCTCTATCTCGCTTAATTTTCGAGATATTGATGAAAGAAAATGAATGAAGCTGCAAAGTGAAGTTAGATGAATGGATTTCTTTGGAAATCGTTTTTGAGAATATCTCGGGATAGAGCGATTTCATTCTCATCTTGTTGTGTAGCTCTTGGAATTCTCTGTAGAAAAGGGTCGATGCAGAATTGCTCTATCGCGCTCAGTTTTCAAGATATTTATGAAAAAATAAATCTAGTAAGACGTTAAATTGGATAAATCGATTTTTTAAAAAATTGCCTTTGAAAATATCTCAAAAACTAAGCGAGATAAGGTGATTTTACTCGCATACTCTTTTGCAGCCTTCGAAATTTTCTACAAAACAGCATGAGGGCAAAATTACTCTATCTCCTTTAGTTTCCGAGACATTTAAAAAAAAAAAATCCAGTGAAAAAGTGAAATTTTCATGAATCGAATTTTTCTTTCAATTGTTTCTGAAAATATCTGGAGAACTAAGCGAGATAGAGCAAGGTTACCCTCCTCTTGTCTTGTACCTTCTGAAATTGTCCATAAAAAAGGCTCCAGTCGAAGTCGCTCTATCTCGCTTAGTTTCCAAGATATTCTAAGACACATCAATCCAGTGATAAAGTGAAATTGGATAAATTTATTTCCTCTTTTAGTTGTTTTAGGAAATGTTTCGAAAACCCAGCAAGACAGAGTGATTTTACTCACAACTTTTTTCAGCTCTCGAAATTCTCTATAAATAAAGAAGGATTCAAGCAGAATTATTCTATCTCACTCAGTTTCCAAGATATTCATAATTAAATGAATCCAGTGGAAAAGTAAATTTGGATGAATCCATTCTTTCTTTTAATTGTTTTTAAGAATATCTCGGAAACTAAGCGAGATAGAGTCATTTCACTCCCATCTTGTTTCATAGCTCTTGAAATTCTCCACCAAGTAACGAAGACAGTCCAGCGGACTTTAAGTCTCCGAAATTAAATTTCGAAGTATTTCAGAATGATTCAATTGTGTCAAAATTGAAAATGTAAAGAAATGATATGATGAAAAATATTCTATCGTCCCCTTAATAACAGAGTCATGTCAGTGCTATAAAATCCTCAAAGCGTTACTCTGTCATTTGGGTAACGATATGTATATATTTCATATAAAATATCTTCATAAAATGCCTTCATATGAAAAAAAAAACTTTATGAGAAATCATTTTATGAAGAACCTCTTTATCAAATTCGATTCCATGAAGCCTTTTTTCCACAGAAGTATCTCTATGGAAAAATCTGCACTAATATTTTGAGTATTAATGACATTATAATTTAAGGATTTTTTGATAATCATGAAAATTCTATGATTGTGAAATTCAAACATCACACAAATATCCACCATTAAATTTATGGTTATAGCAAATTTGTCCATGACAATTTCGCATTGACAAATTCTGCGATGGAGAAAATGCAATGGAAAATAATGCGATGAAAAAGATCGCCATGGAAAAAATCGCCATGGAAAGAATCGCCATGGAAAGAAAAGTCATGAAAAGAATGCCATGGCAGAAAACACCATGGAAAAAGAACGCCATAGAAAAGAAAGCTATCGAAAGAAACACCATGGAGAGAATCGCCATGGAAAAATATGCGATGGCGAAGACCTCCATGGAAAGCGGCAAATTTGTTATGGCGGCCGCCATGGCGACCGTCATGGCAGCCGCCATGGCAGCCGCCATCAGAATTTTTCTACGTGGAGAGAGAGAGCAACAATTGCAGGCGATTTCACACTAAAAGAACGCGTTCACATTAAGTAGAAGGCGCTAAATTCAACATAAGTAACAAGCTCATTCAATGACTAGTGTCGAGAAAATGCAAGTAATGAAGCTTCTTATGAGTTCAATCCCATACGAGTCCACATGAATAATTCCCTTGTACACTGCATATTCTGAAAAAGTATTGAGTGATCTTCATCTATCAAGCATATAATGTCTTTGTTATTTGTGAGGATATTCGTTCAATTTTGTCACTGAAATAACGAAAATTTAATTTTTCATAACTTTCCCCTCCATAAATAATTCATCTGTGTACCAAAAATTCTATAAAAATATGAAATAATTTTTTTCTTGAAGCACATAATGTTTATGTATGTTACAAGGTCATTCAATGATTACTGTCGAGGAAATGCAAAAAAATCAAGCTTTTTATCACTTCAATTCCGTACAAGCTGTAGGCAAATAATACCCTCATTCACTACTGATTCTGAAAAAATATTGGGTGATCGTTTTTCATTGAGCACATAATGTTGATATTACTTTCAAGGTCATTTGTTGATTTTCGTCAGTGAAATGATAAAAATTCAACTTTTCTCAACTTTTCTGTTCTCAAATAATTTATTTGAGCACTGAAAATTCAGTGAAAATATGAAATCATTCATTCTTATAAAGCAGATAATGTTTTTGTAAGTTGCAAGCTCATTTAATAGCTGCTGTCAGGAAAATGCGAAAAGTGGAGCTTTTGATTCCTTCAAACTCCTACTAAGAAACCATTCAAAGCTGATAACATTAGCATCACTAGAGCCGATTTACATGAGGTTGTTACTCGTACAGGGACAAAGAAAGTAAGAGTAACACCTCCAAAACGTAGGAGAGTAGGAAACACTTCTGTACCTCATGTGTTAAAAATCATGACAATTTTTACCGTGACTTTTACCGCAGGAAATCCGAAACAACTCGCCGTGAATCCCTTGATGAATTTTCTCAATTAGTGGACTGTATACTTTTTGGTGTTGATGAATTTCTCGTTGATTCGACTGCTTCCGCAGCTGGCCCCCAGGAAAGAACAAAGAACACAAACCTGAACGAACACAAGGACCTGTTGAAGGGTTCTCAAATAATTAGAACTCGTGAATTATACAAAATTATAAACGTTTAATGATTCGACTAGAATACACTCTTGATAAATTCACTGACCCTAATGCTGTCTGTTCTATAGATAATTGTCTCTTTGATTGATGATTGTCTCTCACAAACTTTGATATTAATCACGGTCATAAATCGCGATTAATTAGATAATATCTCAATCAATGATAACTCAAAACCCAGAAAACTACTCGTCGTTTTCCACCATGCGTCTATCGACTCGGCGTGGATTTTCTCACTCGCACTCGTTGCGTTACTTGGTGTTACACTTTGGACGTTTCTCACTCAGGATCCAAAATGTAAGTGACATGTAAAATTGCGTAGTTACTCGTCTCCCACTTGTCACCAGGGTCAAGGCGAGTCTGGTGACCATCAGGATAATTTCAATGAGATTGATGACTCGACCGCTCCTTGGCTAATTGAGGATCGGTCGATAATCAGCCTCAGTTTATTAGCATCATGGATATGTTGATTTGTGAAAATATATAATTGTTTTTTCCAAATGATTTTTTATTGATGTACCCCATCCCAAAATCCTCCACACTGCAATTCCTCAGGAACCTTCGAGCAGTGCAGACATGGATCGTGGACAGAACGATAAGTCTCGTGAAGAAATACGAGATGATTCCACCAAATCTAAAACGTTGGAGGGTAGCATACCTTATAATGAAGAAGCAGGCCCCGAGTTATAATAAATATTGAACTGTTTTTTTAAATCGAAGTATTTATCCATGTAACCTTTCAAATCCCGATCAGTTGACAGCATGAATCCTCGTTGGAAGCATCCATTCACAGCTGTCATATGTGGACTGACCAGTTGTGGAAAAACTATTTTCGTTAAGCGCTTTTTGAAAGAAATCAATGGAATATGTGATTCAAAATTTTCAAAAGCTATTTTTTATTATACAGAATGGTAACCGACTTACAACGAATATGATAAGAAATTTGTAGAGTTTCGTGAAGATCTCCCGTTATCGTCCGACTTCACGAGTGACAATACACCAAAGCTCGTAATTCTCGATGATCTTATGCGCGAGTCGTCCAACGGTTCTGTAGTCGATCTCTTCACGAAATGGAGTCATGATAGAAATCTGAGTGTAATATTCATATCGCAAAACTGCTTCCATCAAGGTGAAGGGCAGAGGGATATCTCACTCAATACGAATTACATCGATTTATTCAAAAATCCGCGTGATCGTGTGCAGATAGGATTATTAGCACGTCAAGTTTATCCGTAAAATCCAAAATTTCTCCAAGAAGCTTATTTCGACGTGACATCGAAACCATACGGTTATTTATTACTCGATTTGAAGCAATCCACTCCGGATAATTGTAGGTTTCGGGCATCAATATTTCCTTCAGACCCGTAACAGTTTGTATATGTGCCACGGACATTGTGCAAAATAAACAGCTTAGGTTCTGGTGTCAAAGCACCAGTCATGCGTATGTATGGCGAAGACCGTACATCATCTGCTTGGCAAGAAAAACGCCGCCTTGCTACAAGCTATATGCGAGGGATCGCAAGCTCAGCGAAAGGCGATACTAGCGTCCACGGACTCAAAGCTTATTCTCTGTATTTGTGGATGTGCTTTGAATATCATCAAAGGGAACGTTCCCCTGAAAAGTACGGAGGAGAAAAAATTATCTAAGCATAAATCATTCCTGTGGAAGCTTGCCAAATTTGGTAAGAGTTTGAAATTGAAAAAGAAAATTATCATCAACCAGAAAGGAGGCAATTTATTGCCGCTCATACTGGCTCCTATACTGGGTGGTTTGTTATCAATTATTTTCTAATGGGGCATGCAAGAAAAATGGTGCTGGTACCAGATGTGAACTTTGCACCAACAGTACAAACCCCTGGAGATGCGCCATCTTGTCTGGACTCAGAAATGGCTGCCATCCTTAACTCGGTAACGAATAAAAATGCAGCAGAGAAATGGAAACTCTATCAAGATGTCTTGAGACGTTATTTATACTTCGTCGGTAAAACCGAGGAGGCTGATGGAAAAAAAGGAGGAGAAGAAACCGTCAAAACCTACACTACCAATCAGATACTCGCAGGTGTGCCGAAAAAATTCCAAAAACAGGCTGATGGGCTGCTCAAGTATCTTGGACAATTCAGTAACCGACTGAAGTGGGACGCTACGGGTGCAGTGGAAATAGACAACATACGTCTTCGGGGTTTGAACATTGTTGACTTGGTAAATGACGCGCTAAGACACAGGCAGACAATGAAAGCTACGGGAAGAGAGACATTTGCCCGATTTCTTCATGAGATTAATACACCGGGAGAGTTTGTTGGCAACAAAAGTTTCTGGTCCTCACCAGCAGTACCAATACCTTATTCCACTCCGCGAACTACAATAACTAACCGCAGAAAAAAAGTTGATTTTCCAAACAGTACTTCAGGTGCCACACCGATCAAATCATGGGCCAAGCTAGGTTGGAACGAGCTTATTACGATCCCAAAGATTCTGCGGGTTATTCAGGATCTGCATGAATTATTAGAAAATATAAAAATAAATATAGTAATAGAAATTATTAGAAAATATAAAAATAAAATTTCTCTTGAAGATATTCATAATTGGTTGAATGCTCAAAATACAAATCCCCTCCATAAACCTATATGCCGTGTATTCTCACGGTTACATTATATCGTTGAGACGATAGATGATGTATGGGAAGCCGATTTAATCGATCTACAAAATTTTAAATCATATAATGATGGAATTTTTTGTCTATTATCGATCATTGATGTAGTCAGTAAATATGCGTGGGTGGAACCTTCAACCGATAAGACGGCGAAAAATGTATGTGAAGCTTTCAAACGTATATTCGGTGAGGGTCGTATTCCTCGGTTATTGCAAACAGATTCTAGAAAAGAATTTGTCGCTCAATCTGTGCAAAATTTATTCGAAGAAAAAAATATTACGTATCGCGTAGTACGTAATCCTGACGTTAAGGCTGCTGTGGTGGAGCGTTTCAATAGAACACCGAAAGAACGCATGTTGCGTTATTTTACATATCCTAAAACATATCGCTATATTGATATTTTAAGTAAATTCGTTTATGAGTACAATAATACACGACATAGCACAATTAGAATGACCCCAGCATCTGTGACTCTTGAGAATCTATATTTAGCTGTAAAAATATCGACAAAGTTTAGAAACGCTGAAACAGAGGTCTAGAGCTGGTAAAGGGGGATTGCCTCGACATCTCGGGCGATAATAGATAAGTATTGGTCAAGAGTTGAAGAGGGTGTATGCCCAATTGTCGATCAAGACGGGCGAAGAGGACCACGCGGGCGTCGCATCGAGCAATGCCGGTTACTCGTTGTTCCGGCGTGATTGCGAATAGCACGTTTTTCACTCCTTCATTCTATTAAGAACGCCACGCGCATTTAACTGTGAAACTTCATTTAATTATCATTTCATATCAACCTCTACTTTGATATTAATGAATTTATTTCATTGATCATTAAAAGTGCGAATTAATTATTATTTTACTGATCTATTCCCTCACGGATCTTTTTTTACCGTAAAATTCTGTAATTTTACGGTAACAATTTACGGTAAAAATACGGTATTTTACCGTACTTTGCGGTAAAATACGGTATTTTACCGTACTTAGCGGTAAAAAACGGTATTTTACCGTATTTAGCAGTAAAGTACCACCATAACATACGGTATTTTACAGTACTGAACGGTAAAATACGGTACTTTACGGTAATTTCAGGTGAGCATAAACTACCATTCTATTTTACAGTAATATACGGTGAAATACTCCGCAAAAATACCGTGAAATACGACTGGATACCGTATTTGCCCGCTGAGGAAAAACAGCCAAATAGGCATAATGAAAGGAAACAATCAAAACTTAATTTTTCTTCATATTCAAATTATTTTGTCTCTTCTTTTAAAAATAAAATAGATAAAATATAAAAAATAGAAACATTTTTTCTCTTTCTTATTCTAACTCGAAATATTCTCCTCAAAGTTTAAAGTAAATTACATCTTACAAACGGGTGTTGCAGATTGTAAATTCGCGATAATTCATTATCGTTGTATATTTTTCATCAATCTATTCTGCAAGAATACTAAGAAAAATTTGCAAAATTGAAAATTCACCTCCTCTGGAATTCCTTCCAGTGCGAACGGATCATAATAATTATAATGCAATTCATTATTGCATTTTGTCACATTCAAATTCATTTTCGAGTCACACTCGATCATAACCTCACTAAATGTGTGACAAGTAACTCTCCATGTAGTGAGAATAACACACTGCTCCTAACACGCGCAAAATTTGAAAACTAATTTCGAAAACTAGTAGGAGAAATTCTAATTTTTTCATTCAAAATATGAGTACCCCATCGTTATAAGTCAAACACGGATTGCGAATATCACAAAATATGAAATATTTCGAACGTCGATCTCGATGAAAAATTGAAAGTGGCATAACTGTGATATATGGAATGCACAGTAATAATAAAGTTTATAATGGAGATTTACGGTATAAATCATATTTTTACCGAATAATATGGTATAATACCGTAATTTACAGTATAGAATCGGTACCGAATAATACCGCTTCTTACGGTAAAAGGCGGTGGTTTTCTGTAATTTACATGAAAATACCGCATATTACCGTAATTGCGGTATTTTACGGTAAAATACCAAAATTACCGTAATTTACGGAAAATACGGTAAAATACCGTAATTTAGGTCCGTGAGGGTTATCAATTATTTATGAAAACACAATTCAATGGTTGCATGACCCAAATTGACATCATTGCATTTGATTGGAGATCCAAATATTAATCGACTAACTGTAAGTAAAATTACATTGATTTCCACTTCTGTAGCTCTGCAACTTCATAATTTTCGGGTCACCCAAATCGAACCCAATCTTATTCTTCGTTTTCCGCTTTGATCAAGATACCTTGGACAATCTCCTAATTGTTCAACGGCTCATTAGTTTTCCATAAAACCAATTGGCGCCCAACATGTTATTCTTGTTATTAGTTTTGACCAATGAGCCCGAGCAGTCATTGACCCAGATCGCGCTGGGTGAAGGCTTCTTATCTACTGTGACGTCCGTCAGTCGTTCATTTAACATAAATAAATCCACAAAAAAATATTAGAATATGGAAGAAATGAATACATTTTTTGAAAGTATTTTTCGTTGCTTTCCCACGTTTTCTGTGGGCTAGCAATAAATTTTAGAGATACTGTGCCGTCTGCTCAAGTGTCTCACTTTAAAAAAATTCTCGTTTTTGGAACGAGATTCGAATTTCAAAACGCGTAACAAGAAAATTAACGAAGGGAAAATTCAAGCAGGAGGAAAACCATGTACGGTCTCAAGAGACAGACGACGTAGTGGCGTCGGGCCCACTCTCGCTGTCTCTCTTCTTTTTACGACCCTCTCATCTGGTCCAGAGGGTCCTGTGGATACTTTTCTTTCAAAGATTCTATCGCGATAATATCCAGACGTTTGTACAAGTGTTCAGAATCTTTGAGACTACAAAAATTCAACGGAAATTATTTGAGACAGATGTTTTGTTTGACTCGAGAAAGTTAGAAAATGGTATTTTTTGGAGGGGAGAACGGGCCTCCCCGAAGCAAAACATGAGCTTACTTACATATAGGAAATTAAGACGAGACCATGTGGAGGGGATGGAGTGACCCTGAAGCATTGGTCCAGAAAATCTTGAAGAGGAAAATCTAAGACCCAAACGTTACCTCATTGGTCTTAGACTCCTCTTCCTTAAAAAATAAGGAAACGCCTTCTAAATAATCCAAAGGACTACAGAACTTTTCAATTTTTAGTTAGTTACGTTTAAGTTCCGAAACCGTCAAGTCTACTTACTTTTACAATTGTCAACCGATTAAGTCTACTAAAATGAGAAAAAGGAAAAAGAAGAAAACAGTTAAAAAGTGAAATAGAAGAATTTGAATACCATTCTAAAAAGTTGATTACTAAATAAATAATTACAAATTTTGTTCATATTCAATTTCAAGTCAGTTCGAAATTAAATCATAAATATGTTAAAATCTAATTCAAAGTAAAGTTTAAAAATAAATAGAATCAGAATAACTATAAAAGTAATCAGTCGACAAAAAGTTTTGATGTTCTTGTAAAATCGCGGAAATACTTAAAATATAAATCAAATAGTTGTTTATTAAAAATACATGTGTTTCTCTTTCGACTCCCTCATCCCAGTCTATTGGTCGAAAGGCTAGGACTAAAACAGGGAAAAATTTAGTTGATGGGATTTGTGTTTAATGTGGAATTCATAGAAATACTTCTTTAAGTCTCAATTAATTTAATAATCTTGTCAACAGTTATCGTCATTCTGACATAACACTATCAATTTTCTTATTTTCTATTTCAATTTAATATTATTCATTTCAGATCAAAATTCAGTTGATCAATAATTAGAATTCAACAAATTAAAAGAAGCCTGTCTCAACGCTTAGATAAAACACGACATCTGCGAGTATTTAAATATGAAGTGAATGACTATGTTCGTATCAGTAAGACGAAAGGTACCTTCGAGAAAGGTCATGAGAAAAACTGGAGTGACAAAATATTCAAGATAATACGCACTCAACAACGACAGCTATTGCCAACTTACGCGGTGGGAGATTTAGCTGGTGAAAAAATTGACGGATTTCTCTCTGAACAAGAATTGACTCTTGTAAATAAGAATATTAAAACCGAAGAATACGAAATAGAAAAGGTGTTGTTCCCGTTTCCTCAAGAATTTTTAATTTTAATCTCCTATTTTGGATTATGTGCAGATCTCATTGGATCTGATTAGATCGAATTGGATCCAGGAAGAGCGCGTCGTGTTTCATGTCTAATGAAATGGGAGTGACTCGGACTCGATTGGATCGGATCAAATCTGAAATGTGTTACCGGAATGCGAAAGGATAAATTTTAAATAAATTTTTCTAAAATATCAATCGCATGAAATGAGATGTGCAGCTACACTCAAAATTCAATTTTCTGCTTGGTTAGGAGAAAGCTGGAGGCATCACATTCGTTTCTGATGTCTGAAATGGATAAGTTCCTGCCAACTCCTTTTAAATTTAGAATTGAGTGGTAGCAAACGGGATTTGACTGGATAAATTTCTACACGGGTTTCTTGATATAGACTTCTAACGCGAATAACTAATGTCAAATTTACCTCGTAGGTGAGGGTGGGGCAAGACGGATCATCCCAAAAATGGTAAAAAAATTCGGTCAAAATTTTCTTCTCTTTTTTCGGCAAGTCATGACACTTTTGATGTTTTCAGTATGTTAGAACTTGGGCAAGGATTTGGGTGCTCAAGGCCAGGAATTTGAAGATTCCCGCCAAGGCATCCATCTTGCCACGTTGGCAACATCTCCGTCGGTTTACGAAGCCTTCCGAGAGGACTCGGGAAGCAACGAACTCTCGAGGCTTCGGCCTCACTTTCGCATCGGCTTTAGGCAAGGCAATATCTTTCGCTTCGGCTTTCGGCTACGCAACGTACGCGACAATCTCCGAACGGGTTTCTATTAAAAATTCTTCTCGGCAAATTAACGCGTGTTTTTTTGTGAAATAATTCGAAAATCATCATAATTAAATTGTTAAAAGTATTCAGTAAATTCACCGCTAAAATACCAAAGTTCTAGTGTAAATAATTAAGGTTTTACAATAAAGCATAACGGTTGCCAATTGGCATAAAATCACGGGCATTTTGGCATTATTTAAACAACCACGCCAATTTTCAGAGACTCCACCTGAATTTTCTACACCACTCACGGACCTGGGCATCAACGTCGAATAAACCTCCTCTCGAAAATCAACAAGTTTTTAACACAGTAATTTTCACGCTCATGCACGAAACTCAAGGCATAATAGACCACTCAAAAAATTGAGGTGAATTTATTTTTCATCAGTCTTTGGAGGTGCCACCTTGCTCCACAAAAAAAAAGAAATGAATTTGGATTTTCGGCGAAATGTCGATGGATTCACTCAAAACAGAACAAAAGTGGACTAATTTGATGGTTTGCAGCCACAAGAAGTAATAACCGGGGTAGACTCCGCATGAAAATTTATATATTGTAACGTGATATTTGGATTACGTTACTTTTTGTCGTCTGAGCACGTAATTGATTTTGAATTTTTATTAGTTTTGGCACCACCAACCAAGAATCACAACAAACGAATCACGAGAGTTCAATTTTGGTATAAATTATGTCAAACTAATGCCGATTGGTTAATTTCGTATGTTAACGCTCATTAGATCATCGTCAATTGAGTTGATGTGTCATGAATGGAAGAGGGAGACGCCAGATGGACGATGATGAAGGAAATCGACATTACCAAAGGAGCTGGTTAATTGGACAAAAGTTTTGGCCCCAATGACAATATTCATCGGAAGAATTAATTAAGACATTTAGATGAACCTTGGTTGCATCCTTGGACGGAATAGAATTGTCCTGACTCTAACGTCATCGACTTGGAGTTTCTCAATTTTCTTCGTTGGAATTTATTGTCATTGAAAAAGGAAAATACTTAAAGTCAGGTTAAGCCGTATTGAATGAAGTATTTCGGGATTGACCAATAAAGAACGTCCTTCCCGGAAAAGACGCCTTAGCCGGTGTACAGCGCTTGCTGTCGGCTGATTCTCGTTTGGTGTGCCGTAGAGAGTAGACACATGTTTTGTCGTGTCTCTTTGCACAAATTTTGTATAACCGCCATTTTCACGTTTGGATTAATTAATTCATTGGAATTAATTGAATTAATTTTCGTTAATAACAATTGATAATACTTTATTCACGGGTGCATTGAATTGTGGAATAATCTGGTGAGCAAGTTTTGATTAATTAAATTTTGTACGGTTATTTAATTTCGTGGTGAAAATTTTTTATTTTTTTTGTTTAGCGTTATGACGATGTAGTTAATTGACGCCACGAAATTGAATACCATTTATCGGTGAATTCATTTACTGAATAATTTTGGAAACATTTTATTTTTTTTTTATAATTTTGAACTCTCGTTATCAAATTTTTTTTAATTTTATTTTTTTTATCAGAAAAAAAAGAAAATTATTTTCCGTGAATTGAATTAATTAACGGGTAATTTTGGCATCTTGGCCAAAGTTAATTAATTGCAATTCATTGGAGATTTTATAGTCTTGCGACTTTGTGTAAATTTCATTTTTTTTATTTTATTCGTCTATTTTTGGAATTGTTGAATAAGTTTGATGAATTTGGATTCTTATGAAATTAATTTAAGTAATTTCATGTCTTGAGTATGGTTGAGTCGACCTTGACATCTAGGGAATATCCTTAGAGAATTTCTGGTAATTTGGCAGTATAGCTCTGCCAACTGAAAATTAGTGTTTTTAATGTTTTATCTCAAATTTTTTTCTTCCGCCGTGCTCGGTGCGCCTATTCTAGGCTCGCATTGAGTTCGGTTCATGAAAATTTCATTTTATATATTTTTTTTTTTTGTAAATAAGTTAATTTCGAGCCGAAAAACTTGAATTTATTCATTGTGTTTAACAACTCAATGAATACATCATTCAAACTTTAATAAAATTTCATTTCACAGTAATTTGGATACAAAATAATAAATTCAATAGAGTAGAGTTTGATGTTTTGATTGAGCATGAGGTGGGAGGCGGGGTGAGAGGTGAGGCAGGTACGAAACAGTCAATTTCTTCCTGACAAAGACAGTTGGTGTGAAAACACAATGATAAACAGAGACCAATGGTCTTGAGAAAATGGTAAATTTGGTAATTCAACCAAATGAGCCTTTTCTAGACCAGTATCATTCGGGTCTTCTGTGGTGAAACACCAAAACTGTGTGTTTTGTTTTAAGAGCTAGTTGCCACCACTGCATCTGGGTTTTTTTGGAAAATCCAGTTTTCAGATGAGTATTTTGAAGTTTCATTTAATCCGTATTAAATTTATTGAGGTTTTTTTCGTCTTTTTTCTGTTTTCGTTTCTATTTTTGATTGATACTTCAAATTGAAATTGTTCCACGCGAAGTGTACAAATTATTGACAAAAGAAGGAAAAGGTACATTTTAAAAAGCACATTGTGCATGAAGTACTTGTTTCCGTGTAATATAAAAATTAAATTTTTATGCCCAATGAAGGTGGGCGGAGTTTGTTGTCAATATATTCTTCATCTAAAATCCCGAGTGTCGTTTATAGGATGGGTCGTGATAGGTTCCTTTTCGAGGCCTATGCACCACTACGTCCTCGTCGTGGCCTTGGGTTACGCCAAACGTGGTGATAATCTCAATTTTCATTTATTGTTTTTTTTTTTTTTTGGTTTAATTGGTTGGTGACTTCCAAAAAAAGTTAGTTGTTTTAGGAAAAAATTTAATTAGGATTTTGTCCGTCTGCCTTAAAATCTTGCCACTGGCCTCTGCTACATCAAGACACATCAATTTAAAATAAAAAACTTGGTAAAATTATTGAAAAATTTTGGAATATACGGCAGAGTGAAACTGACAAATTACCGAATTTCTAGTAACTTAGCGCTAGTGAGTTCTAGTTACTTTCGTTTCGTTGCGACAGATAACTCTAGGTGACAGCACCATTAATTATTTTGAATTGTTTTAATATTTTGGAATTGACGCTTAATTAATAAGTCAATTAATTTATTAATTAATTAAATTTCAGTTTTGACATTATAATTTTATTTTTCTTTTAAATTTAGTTCGAAATATTTTGTTTGTGATTAATTGTTCATTTATTATGAGTTGTCGTAAATTCTATTTTATTTTTGTTCGCTAAAAAAAAAAATTATAATATTTTTCTTTATTGTGCTGTGCATTTGCCGATTTAACTCAGGGGTATAATAATTTATAGTTAATTTTTTTTTTATATAAAAATTTTATTTTATCTCCTAAATTGTTTTGTTCGGAATTATTTACACTCCTTATCTAAACCCACAACAGCAACCTTGAGTGGAGACTGAACTAGTTCGTGCTGAATAAGCGAGTATTGGAGTTTTTGGTTCAAATGATTTGATTTTGATTTTTATTTGTTGTGTTTAGATCAATGAAAGATTGATCGGATGTTGAGATACATCCTGGCGCCCATTTGTATTTTGGTTTTGTTTTGAATTTTTGTTTTTGGCTATTGGGTGCTTTTCAAGCGTGCTCAATTGCTGAGCTTACCGTTAGGCTCAGGAATTACGTCACAATATTTTATTTATTCATTTATTCATACCTGCTCTGCAGGGAACCACGCCCTATAGCAGGGGGGGGGGGGGGTATCTACAAATTACGTCACAATATGTACACGCACATATGTAAAAGTATAAAGAATAAATATGTCAAATACACCCAGCAAAAAAATTAAGGGAACGGTAAATTTTGTCAGGTTTTTGCTTGATTTTCAAATGGCTGTAACTTCGCCAAAAATGATCGTATCAGAATTTTAAAAAAATCGTTGGAAAGCTTGAAGTCTTTACTCTTGAAATCTTGAGATAAAAATTTTTCATGACCATTCGTTATAACGAGATAGGAGAGCTTCAATTTCTTTTTTTTTCCCTACGACCCTTTGTTGCTGAGATATTGTTGATTAAATCAAAAAACACCCTTTTGTCTTCAATCGCCGATATCTCAGGAACTACTGATCGCACAGCGAGCGGATGATGAGATTCGTAAACTTGAATAAATTTTCTGTGAAATTCTTGCACTGCTTGATTGAAAAAAAATTTTCTTCCAATTTTAAAATTGGTTCGAAAAAGTACCAAAAAAAATTGAGTTTTTTTCCTTTTCGTAGAATTGCCCTGCATTTTGCGAATTTTTGCGAAAATTGAAAATGTTTCAACGTTTTTCTCTAGTTCAATGTGTGCTGGAATACCCCCTAAATTTTCAAGCCAATCGGTTCGACCATTTTTTTCCCCGAATGAACAAAGCTTCAGCAAAAATTGAAGGAACACTTTTTTGTGCCCTAAACACCAATTTATGATGATTAGGGCCGAAAATGTTTTTTCTCCGTTATTTTTCCGTGATTCTTTGTGCAAAATTTGTTGAATTCCATCGAAAAATGAGAACAATGAAAAAAGAAGAAAAATTAATAAAAAAATCAAAAAAACAATTTTTTTAACGAAAAAGAATCGAGAAAAAAAATCGTTTGGAAAATTCTGCTGAGTCACTATCTCTCCAAATCAAATGCGATTCTGGTGTTTTTTTTTTCATTTTTAAAATTTTTTTTCTAAATTTTCTACTGGTTCTTTCAGAACAAAAATTGATTTTTTCATTGATTTTCAGAAGAAGAAAAAACTTCTAATTTTCCATTGATTAAGACAAAAATTTGAATTTTTTATTGATTAAAAAAAAAATTCGTTTTTTTTTATTGATTAATGAAAAACAAAATTTCAATTTTTTTATTGTTTTTCCCAGTGTTCTCATTTTTCGATGAAATTCAACAAATTTTGCACAAAAAATCACGGAAAAATAACGGAGAAAAAACATTTTCGGCCCTATCTTCATTAATTGGTGTTTAGGGCACAAAAAAGTGTTCCTTTAATTTTTGCTGAAACTTTGTTCATTCGGGAAAAAAAATGGTCGAACCGATTGGCTTGAAAATTTAGGGGGTGTTCCAGCACACATTAAACTGAAGAAAAACGTTGAAACATTTTCAATTTTCGCAAAATTCGCAAAATGCAGGGCAATTTTCAAAAAAACAAAAAAACGAAATTTTTTGGTACTTTTTCGAACCAATTTTAAAATTGGAAGAAATTTTTTTTTCAATCAAGCAGTGCAAGAATCTTACAGGAAATTTATTGAAGTTTACGAATCTCATCATCCGCTCGCTGTGCGATCAGTAGTTCCTGAGATATCGATGATTAAAGACAAAAAGGTGTTTTTTGATTCAATCGACGATATCTCAGCAACAAAGGGTCGTAGGGAAAAAAAAATGAAGCTGAAAGATCAGGCTACACGATTCTGATAAGGGTTGCATCGAGAAAATTTTTTTGAAGTCCGTGGAACAGTTTGAAAAAATGAAAGAAAAAGGAAAATTTTTTTTCCGGTTTCAACTCTCTTATCTCGTTAGAACGAATTGTCATAAAAAAACTTTCATCTCAATGTTTCGAAAGTAGAGACTTCCAGCTTTCCAACCATTTTTTTTATCTCGATACGATGATTTTTGGCGAAGTTACAGCTATTTGAAAATCAGGCAAAAAACTGCCAAAATTTATTGTTCCCTTAATTTTTTTGCTGGGTATATATTTCACATATATGCACATATATGTGAAATATATTTGACATACATGCATTTTATATTTTGGAAATGTCATTTTTTGCCGCATTTATATATGCACACATGTAATCGACATATATGTCATTTTATATACTACTTTTTTTTTGTTAATTAGAATTATATGCCATGTATAAGTCAGGTAAAATTGAAAGAAAAAAATCAGCATGTGATCGTAAATAATAATAACAATAAAAAAAATCAAAATCGAAATTTCTAGAGAGAAGAATCTCGGGAAAAAAATAGGACTGAGTAGGACTTGAACCTGGTTTCTTCGGATTACGAATCTGGTAGTCTATCAACCGAGCTACTAAGAGATTCTGTATTCGTGAAGCGAAATTCGATCCTCATAACTTTATCGCTGCCTATCTTTCTAACCCTAATTATAGTAAATTACAAATTCTAGAGGAGAGAAACTCGGAAAAATCGAAAATACCCGAGTTGAATTCAAACGCATGGCTTTGGAATAAAATATTGGAAATATAAAATAATATTTAAAAATTCGGTGAACGTATTTAATCGATTATATAGTTGAAGAAACAATATTGAACATCTTTTTGACATATATGTCGCATATATTTTGAATATATGTGGCATATATGCAGCTCAACTTATCAGATCATTTTCTCTTTTCCCTTGAGCATTGGAAATATATAGTGAATACAAGTATAAAATATTTAACATATATCAGGCATATATCGTGAAATATATTTCTGCATATAAAAATATATATATACAGGAATATATGTCAATTATTACATTTTTTGCCGCACATATATTCTGTATGATTTGTATATATGTAATATATATGTTCGCATATATATTTTTTTTGTGTGGGACAGTCTATCTTGCCCTACCCTCCCCTAAATATCTTCATTAAACTGAAAAGTTGATACTTAAAAAGTTACAAGCAGAGTAGCTGTTCTTGCAATATTTACCTGAACGGTGGAAATGCGAATCTTTTTTTCACCAACAAATTTTCGCCGACTGTAGATATTTTCATAGGGATTCCATTTAATTGCGTCAATTTCATCAATCCATCGACCAAGCCTCGATTTTTTTGTATGATTTATTGTTTGTGACCAAAACTCATTTACGTATTCTGAATTACAACATGAAACAAGCATCTCTGAGTTGAATTTCAAATTGAATGGATTTCCAGTTGGTTCATGACAGTATTTGCAGCTATCATCATTTTCATCACCAGTAAACAGTACTAGCCACACAGGATGACTCATATCCATGTGTCCAATGCATTCATTCAACTCATGCAAATGATTGATTCTACCAATGAGAATGACGACCAGTGGTCGGACAATTCTTCCTCGATAGAATTCCATGGTTCTTCTCAATTGCATGAAGTTTACATGAACAGAAGCGATTCCTTCGGCCGACATCTCCTTTGATACTTGATAAAGATGCGTCATGTCCTCGATTGCTAGAATTTTCAAGAAAATTTAGACAAAAATTATTGAAGCTATACTTCTTCAGGCGCGTTACGCAAATCCGATGAGAGTGAAATTTCGGTAATTGGCTACTTTTACTCTGCCAAAATATTGAAAAATTTGAATTATTTTACCAATTTTGTTGAATCGTATTGATGTGTTTTGATGTAGCAGAGATCAGTAGCAAGATTTCAAGGCGAGCAGACACAATCCTAATTAAATTTTTACCTAAAACAACTAACTTTTTTTGAAAGTCACTAACCAATTAAACCAAAAAAAACAATAAATGAAAATTGAGATTATCACCACGTTTGGCGTAACCCAAGGCCACGACGAGGACGTAGTGGTGCATAGGCCTCGAAAAGGAACCTATCACGACCCATCCTATAAACGACACTCGGGATTTTAGATGAAGAATATATTGACAACAACCTCCGCCCACCTTCATTGGGCATAAAAATTTAATTTTTATATTACACGGAAACAAGTACTTCATGCACATAGTGCTTTTTAAATTGTACCTTTTCCTTCTTTTGTCAATAATTTGTACACTTCGCGTGGAACGATTTCAATTTGAAGTATCAATCAAAAATAGAAACGAAAACAGAAAAAAAGACGAAAAAAACCTCAATAAATTTAATACGGATTAAATGAAACTTCAAAATACTCATCTGAAAACTGGATTTTCCAAAAAAAAAACCAAGATGCAGTGGTGGCAACTAGCTCTTAAAACAAAACACACAGTTTTGGTGTTTCACCACAGAAGACCCGAATGATACTGGTCTAGAAAAGGCTCATTTGGTTGAATTACCAAATTTACCATTTTCTCAAGACCATTGGTCTCTGTTTATCATTGTGTTTTCACACCAACGGTCTTTGTCAGGAAGAGATTGACAGTTTCGTACCTGCCTCACCTCTCACCCCGCCTCCCACCTCATGCTCAATCAAAACATCAAACTCTACTCTATTGAATTTATTATTTTGTATCCAAATTACTGTGAAATAAAATTTATTAACGTTTGAATGTTGTATTCATTGAGTTGTTAAACACAATGAATTAATTCAAGTTTTTCAGCTCGAAATCGACAACACAAATTATTTTGCAAAAAATTTAAAAAATGACATTTGCTTGAAACCGAACTTGATGCGAACCTAGAATAGGCGCAACAAGCAAGGCGGAAGAAAAAAATTTGAAAGAAAACATTGAAAACACCAATTTTCAGTTGGCAGAGCTATAGTATCCAATTACCGAAATTTCTGAGTGAAACGAAGTGCGCGCACGCTGAGCCAGAAATTTCACAGGATGAATGTAGCTACAAACGTGCGTAGAACGACTATCCTGTACATCGGCGTACTTCTCTCCTAAGGCGCCCAAACTCATGTCAAACTAGCCAAAGAGGTAACCTCCGAACTCGACCTGAAGCTGAAATTTACATGTTTCAGCACAAGAGCCGAATATTTCCGAGGTTCTTTCATTGACTAGTACGACTTTACCAGCGTAGTAGTGGGGATAGAGATCGGAGCAGCGTATATAGTCGTACTAAGGAAAGCTTTGACACGGGGAACGTTAGGAGCTAGGTTCCCCCACCACTATGTTTTCCCATACGAGTCCGGCTTCCTCACCCTAACGTTCCTCGTGTTAAAGCTTTCCTTAGTACGACTATAGCATTTTCACGTGTGTTTGTCTCCATTGAGAATTAACGAGTTTTATTAATGGGTGTTTGTATTGAATAATAATTAAAAATATTATTAAAAAAGAGGGTGCGGGGAACTCTGTACACGCGGAAGAAGTTATACTTCTTTAGCATCAGCGGGAATTCATTTTATCGTGTATTTAAGAAACGTATCTGAAATTGGGAAATGAGTGACGGAAAATAACTACAATTGATGGAATTTGAATTGAATCAAAGAATACATAGATTTATTTTTCCTTACTAATCTAGAGAATATTTACCTTCTAGATTTTGCAGACTGTGTTAAATTCCATCAATTGTAGTTATTTTCCGTCACTCATTTTCCAATTTTAGATACGTTCCTTAAGGGATTTCATCCGGTAACTGAATTAATAGACCAATATTATGAAAAAATTTGCATATACTCCTGAAAATATAAAAAGTCACCTGTTAAAATTTCAAACTCTTCGGATATCTTGTTCGGAAGAAATTGATGAATGAAGATTTTTTCAATTAACACGGTCCCTTATGAAACCCATAGGTTTTCGCCTAGAAACATGAAATTCGTGGCAATTAACAGGTTTTCAGAGGGAAAACTTCCATAATGGATAAATAAATGTGTAAAGAGCAGCTTAAGAGCTTTCTGAAATACATTAGATACTTGGTGATTTTAGAATGAATTAATTTGTCTCGAAAAATACTGATTTTCTGGAGTTTAACCTCCATCTCACTCGCATGACAGTAACGTCAGAATCACGCGCTTTTTGAAAATAATATGAATGCTTTCCGAATTACGCAATGTATACTACGCTTGCACATCAAGTCATACAAAAGTAGCTGAAAATGTCATGAATTGACCCTTTTCTACTTGATCTTCAAAAAAATTATTACTACAAATTTGTATTTTTACAAAAAAAAAATATGATTGCTGAGGAAGCATTCTTAGTATATATCAGCTGTAAAGGTTATGACTACGCTAGTCATCAAGCCGACTACGTTAGTCGTAGTGATTTTTCTAACTAATCAAATCGGACCAGATGAACTTCCTTAAATACATGATAAAATAAATTCCCGCTCATGCTAAGGAAGTATAACTTCTTCCGCGTGTACAGAGTTCCATGCACCCTCTTTTTTTTCAATCGACTCAATTTCTTAACGATTTTTCCAGCCACCTGACCGAAAAAGGCTCAAAACTAAATACACGGGGATGCACCGGCATCTCACGTACCCCGTCCAAGTGTTTTGAGATAATCGCTCCAAAATCAGAGCTCTCCTCCATTAAGGAGAAAAAATTTCGGCTACCCTGAAAAGAAGACAAAAGTTGTAGAATATAGAACACTTGAGCAATGTGGACAGAAAAGGCCTTATATCTGTGTGTATCCATCCCAATAGTTACTACCAACAGTGGTAGCAACCTCAGTCTTGGTGTGTCGAGACAATCAGGGTATTATAGACAGTCTAGGTATTGTGGAACGATGCTCCAAATACCTATAACTGAGCCCTGCCAGTAAATAATTGAATAATTCAATGATTCTTCTGGCTCAAGCATTGACGATGGTTTTTCTGAGCGTAGGCACCAGTGTCTGTCGGGCTTCGAGGGATCCTCTCCGTTGTAACCAGGCTCAAGCTCGTAGGGGCTTGGGTCATCTTCGAAAGCCAGTCCACCTCCGGTTGTCGGAACGAAACGGTGAGCTACGGCCGTCATGTCTACAGGAGATGATGATCCTGCCTGCGTAGCTGATGTAGAAGGTAGAAGATACTTAACATCTTTTATACCACTCATAATCGCACTGCCCTCAACATCATCATCATCTAGCACTACATTGCTCTCTGGAAAAATGCAATTCTCACTGCTTACGCGCATTTTCGAGACGCTGGAGATGCGAATGGGAAGACGGTCAGGAAGAGACCGATACAGTGATGGTAATAAAGTGTGGCATGTAAGAACTTACGTGCCACTCTTGCATTATCGAAGTTCTCTCAGACATTGGTCATCACATCTCTGTATAGAAAACTGCACTTTCCGAGGATGACGCATCAGCTATCAAGAATACACTGATTCACCATTCTCAGCTAGATTCATTGTTTGGCCACACGTATGGTGAATGGTGGGAGGAAGACAGAAAATAAGTGCGGAAGAGAGAAATAAATTTAAATCATGAGACATAAATACAACTTCCTGTAATTGCACTAGGGTCATTCCATGTCAAGTCGACAAATGGTTGGAATCGACCTCCTCTGATTCGGAAGAATTCTGGTTGAGAGTTTTGTCGCATCATAAAACGAAGTGCTGCATAAAGAAATTTTTTTTTTTAATTTTTCTTAAGAATTATGCAGAATTGAAGAAAAAAAATTTGCAAAAAAATTCGCAAATTGCAAAATTTTCTGTTTCGCAAAATTGTGAGGGATGAACTCCGCAATAAAATTTCGGGCTCAAAATTTTCCATTTCATAGCTCTGTAACGTCCAGAAACTGAGACGTACTTTTTTATTTTTTTATTTTTTGGGAAATTATTCGAAACGAACGAGACGTTTCGTTTCGAATAATTTAAAATCTCGCGCCAATTCTCACTCAACTAATTCTGAATAATATACCAAAAATGATCACAACAATTCGGGCAATATTTTCTCGACAATTATGAACGGAAAACTTTAGTCTTTTCTGTTTACACAAATAACTTTAGTCTTTATTTTCACACTGATAATTTCAGTCTTTTCTCTCACTGACTCCAATGTTGATCCTGATGATCTTCAGTTTCCCTAGCTGTTGGCCAACATCCCTCCTTGCTGGCTGGTGTTGTACCAACTGAGTGGATGCTGCTATCGTCTCAGTTCTTCCTAATTGTCCTTGATATCTGATGAATAATCTCTGGGACTGGGGAAACTCTTCTCCAGTCCTGCCTCTTGACTTTTTCTCCGTTTTCTCGGAGTTAATTTAACAAAAATAAACAAAAATAATTAGTGAGGTCACAAAGCATGTTGACCTTACTCTGGACATTTGCTATCTTGACTCAAAATGAGCCGTATCCTCACCGGGTACCGCGAATCGCGACCAAAACCGTGATTTTCATGAAATTTATCAATTATTCTAATGTAATTAATTCTGCGACGGTAAAAACCGTAACAGCCTGATTGACCCCACTATTGAATGAATTAGGAGAAAGGGCAACCGACAACGCAAAGTCGTTGCACTCCTCACCCTTATGAAAACAGTCGGGTGTGGATAGAGGGATAAGAAGGAAGAAAATTTTGTATAGAAAAAGAGATAGTCGATAGTGAGCAATTGAATGAAAAAGATGGGAATCTAGTTTATTGCCAAGGAATTGGAAAGAGATAGAAAAGAAATTGACTAATTGAAGAGTTGTGAAAAGAGCCATAAATAAGAAGAATTTTACTGAAGGATTTTAAGAATTTTCGAGTGAGAAGAAGACAGAAATGAAACGGATGTTGAGTGTGGAAAAAAAAATAAAATAAAATTGAATGAAGAATTTTGGGGATTCTTGGGTGTGAGGAAAAAATAACGAATGAACCGAATTTTGAGTGTGGAAAAAAAAGAAATAGAACAGATTTGATGGAATTAAGGGGATTTCGAGTGAAAGAAAGCCGGAGAGAAACGAGACAAAATTGGATTTGAAAAAAAAACAAACAGAGCAGAGAAAGTAAGTGGACAAGTTTAATAATAATCAGTGGATACTGCACGCACAGATTTCGCGTATTAGGTAAAGAAGTTTTCTTCATTGGAATTGAATACAAAAATTGTTTAGTTAAATTTAAATAGATTTTGAAAGGAGAATCAATGAAATTCTGAAGAAGTAAAATTTAGAGAATCCCGTCGGATTCATTATAAAAATTATATTATTAAATTCTCATTGGGTTTAAGGGAAAAATCGGAAACTTTGAGAATGTCAAATTTAGGAAATCCCGTCGGATTCATTGAAAAATTATTTTATTCAATTTTAATCGTTTTGCATGGGCAAATTCATTGAGTTTTGGAAAAGTGAAATATAAAGAAATCCCGTTGAATTCATTACAAAAATTTATTGGGCATATCTCTACCCGTACTGGATTCGTTTGAGCAGGGTTCAGTTGTCAGTGATATGAACGATGGCTTCACATCCGATAGCCTACGTCGATAACCGATGGCTCATATCGCTCGCAATAGTATGCGATGGTTTCCATCGGATGTAACTTTTTTTCAATGGTGTATCGGACGAGAGATTTTTGCATTCTTTGTACCTTCCCACCGATGGAGTTCATCCAATTCTCTTCAATTCGATATCTAAATTGCTTCAATCAATCATTCACAACCGATGAGATATGCCGGATGAACGATGTGGCATATCTTTACCCATACTGAATTCTTTTCAGCAGGGTTCAGTTGTCAGGGATATGGACGATGGTTTCACATCCGGTGGCTCATATCACTTGCAGTAGTATGCGATGGTTTCCATCAGATGTAACTTTCGTTCAATGGTGTATCGGACGAGAGATTTCTGCATTCTTTGCACGTTCCAACCGGTGAAATTCATCCAATTCTCCCGAATTCGATATCTAAATCGCTTTGATCATTCATTCACAACCGATGAGATATGCCGAATGAACGATGTGGCATATCTTTACCCATACGTTCTCACTCCACTAGATGGCATTAGTGCAATTGAGAATGGTGGGATTTAGACCACAAACAAGAAGAGAAAAGAAAGAAGGCGTTGGAAAAAAAACTCTGTTTGATTTCCCGACCTCGGTCAATCAACCGGAGTAGGGCGTTGCCCTAGCTCGGGCACTTCTGCCCGAGCTCGGGCAATTGACCCGTGTAGGGCCAACTCTGGCAACCTTCCTTTGCCAGCCTTGTATCTGAAAAATCAGTTTGATTTCCCGACCTCGGGCAACTAACCCAAGTAGGGCAGTTGCCCTAGCGCGGGCACTTGTCCCAGCTCGGGGACTTCTGGCCGAGCTCGGGCAATTGACCCAAGTAGGGCCAACTCCGGCGACCTTGTATCTGAAAAATCAGTTCAATTTCCCGACCTCGGGTTTCAACGTTCTAACGCCTTCTTTCTCTTCTCTTCTAGTGCTTCTTGTTTGTGCTTTAAGTCCCATCATTCTCAATTGCACTAATGCCATTTGGCGAAGCGAAAACAGAAAACACTGTATGGATGAAGTAGAGTACTCTCTACCTTATCGGCACTGAGTCAAAAAATCGGTGCAACCGATATATGCACTTTGCATCGTTCATCCGGCATATCTCATCGGTTGTGAATGAATGATTAGAGCAATTTAGATATTGAATTCGAGCAAATTGGATAAATCCCACTGGTGGAAGCGTGCAAAGAATGCGAAAATCTCCCATCCGATGCACAATTGAAAGGAAGTTACATCCGATGGAAACCATCGCATACTACTGCAAGCGATATGAGCCATCGGATGTGAAACCATTGTCCATATCCCTGACAACTGATTCCTGCTCAAACCAATTCAGTATGGGTAAAGATATCGGTTGTGAATGAATGATTGAAGGCATTTAGATATCGAATTCGAGAGAATTGAATGAATTCCATCGGTGAGAACGTGCAAAGAATGCAAGAATCTCTCGTCCGATACACCATTAAAAAAAAGTTACATCCGAGAGAAACCATCGTATACTATTGCGAGCGATATGAGCCATCGGTTACTGACGTAATCTATCGGATGTGAAACCATCGTTCATATCCCTGACAACTGAACCCTGCTCAAACGAATCCAGTACGGGTAGAGATGTGCTGATTTATTGTATTCGATTTTAATTGTGTTTATAGAGAAAATTGAATGATTCGAATCGGAATTCACCGGGAAATTAATTGAAAAATCAAATTTCTATCTCTGTCAAATCTTTGGAATTATTTTCATTTGAAAAAATTTCGAATGATTGAAATAGAAATTTTATTCGAAATTTAATTAAACATTTGGAATTATTATTTCTATAAAATTTGCGAAATCGTTATTCTAAAAATTTAATAGTTGAGATTCAAAACTATTAAAAAATAATTGAAGAATGTAAATAATTATTCCGTGAAATCTTTAGAATAATTTTTATGTAGAAAATATAGACCGAATTATTATCCGAAATGTATGTTATTTTCACCTTGTCACCCGATTAGATATAATTCAAAGCAGAAACTCCCTTCTTCCTATCCCGAGCTATTGATTTTCAACTAGGCTGAAAACAGGGAAAATTAATAATCCATGCTATTTTGGAATTATGAGCAATAATAGTTCTGACGTAACAGCTCTAACATATCTTAAGATATTCTCAAATTTTCAGGAGGATGTTTTTTTTTCAAAATATGAATTTTCAAATTTCGGCAAAATAATTTTCTTCATTTTTTTCATTTTTTCTGTTGAATATAATTATTCTACCACATGATTATTGAAGTTTAGGCTCTATCATATTTTCTCATGTTAATGGGATGTAGAAACAAAAATATCTCAGAAATTTTATATTATTATTTGTTTATTTAGAATAATGTTTGAGATTCAAGGTTTCTCTGATCAAACGAACCGATTAAGGCCACCCTAGGGGTTCGGGCAATCTATTTTCCCTTTCTGGTTTTGGTCACTTTCGATCGAATAACATAAGGAAATTATCTTTCAATTTAGATCACCCCATGACGGCGGGAAAATAAGGCCAAAATAATTTTTTGAAAATAATTGAGTTAACATTGAAACTCCATAAGCGGAGTTCAGTTTCAGTTCCCTACAAAAATTCATGATCACAGTCCTCTTCTTTCCTTATATAATCTCATATGTCTTTTGTTCGTGAGAATGTCTATTAATTTTTGAAATCATGGAAAATGCATATTACCAGACATATAACTACGATTAATGCAATTGATTACATGAAAACATCAATTGCAGCCCTGTTGGTATGTAAAATCCGAAAATCTTCCAATCCCAGTCCTAGACACTGGTACATTGTGAGTCAAACACGGAACATTATCGAACATTCATAATATTATCTAATAACAATTTATCATCTTGGACATCGTGCTAATATCAGTAAAATGTTGAAAAATCGGAATGGTTGTAGTAATCATGATAACTTAAAGAATAAAGAAATAAAAGTCGATCATTTAAGCCTGCCACTAGGATTACCTCAAAAGCATTAAGAAAGTACTTGATAGTTTTCAATTTTTGAGATGTTGAATCGTTTTAAATACTACTTCAGTACATGAGAAATCGTTTCTCATCTTCTTGTTCTTTCAGGGATGACTGTATTTCATTCAATACGACGTTTTGCTTCCGAATGAAAGCATTGTAAACGCGATTTTTTTCGATTTCGAGATTTCATCGGAATGTAACTCAGAATGTTCCAAAACGCCGAGAAATGACACTTTTAAAAGAAGTCTGTATGTATGGGTGTGTGTGTGTGTGTGTGTGTGTGTGTGTGTGTGTGTGTGTGTGTGTGTGACAGATATCAGCTCATTGTTCCGGAACGGTAATACTTGGTGAGCGGAAAATCTAACAGTACTTTCCCTCCCCATGCAAATTGCTAGATTTTCGAGGAAAATCAAATTTTCGAAAAATCGTTTTTTCCATTTTCCTCCGCGAGAAATTGATTCACAGCCCCCACTATCACTGATGAAGTACATCTCATTTGAACTCACAATTCCCACTCGGGGTCAATTTTGCTGAGATTTTTCGTTTGCAGATAATTTCAGTTACAGTGTTTTTATCCTGAATTTTGTATACATGATAGCTCAAAAAATATTCGAGTTAGAGACTTCAAGTTTCGTCAGTTTGTGCATCTGATGAACGAAAAGTTTGGTATTGAAATTGGGCGAAATCGCTCGAGTAGTTTCTGAGAAATTGGCCGAAAACCATTTTATGAAAAGAGGTTATATCTCGAAAACTATCCAAGCAATTACATCCAAGTTCAGCCTCAAAGATTTATCTCAATGAGCCCCACAAATGGTAAGAATTTTATATTTTTCAGAAGAATGCTCTTGGGAGAGTGTTCGATAAATTGATTTTTTCAATAATCACGGTTTTTCTTAACCTTTTCCCTAGGAACACTACTATTTGTTATTTCACCATTCGAAAGTCGACAATTTTTTAGACAATATGAGTATCTTCCCACTCTGACGGCAATCAGAAAGAATATAAATCCTATTTGGAACCCGAACTTCAATTATTCAGATTTGTCGTGAGATCTTCCATTTATGATTGAAAAATTGTTTGTTTTTTTTTCTGGTAAAAATGAATAAATAAAGCTCACGAAAGATCAAACCATCATTGAATTTGTCCTCACAAGCGAATTTTCTTCGAAAAAATGTCCACTTATGACAATTCCACAAATTGGGAAAATTGGTGGTTGGAGGAAATTAAGAAACAGAAAGAAAAAAACAAAAGGAGTATAAAAAATGATTGAGCATTTAGAAACGTCTTGGCTGAATATAATTAGATTCTACACAATTCTGTCCGATGATTTTTATGTGGGCCAGGTAAGTCAATTGGATTTTCAGCCTATAATTAATTTTTTCTGTTATTTCATTTCTCATAAATGAATATTATCCCTAACGAATTCATGTATACCGATTCTTCGAGTATTTTTTAAGTATAATTTCGGTATAGTAGACATTGTGTCGGATTTTGGTATAATTTTCAGATTATAACCAAATCATACTCTAATAATTCTAATATTTTTAGTATATTCATAAAATTATTCAAATCATCTCGACGAAAGACCATTATTTTCCATTCTTTAGTACTAAAATCAAAATATCGTTAATTTTCGAATAGAGAATTGTGGAATTCTTCCATTGAAACCAATGTATGATTAGAAAAGAATATGAATTGGTCCGTTCAATTCATCTGTACGAATATCGTCACCATAGAAACAAAGAGGCGCCACTGCTGTAGTTACACATAGGACCTACGCCCCTTTGTTCCAAATAATGAAGAATATGAATAGTAATTTCATGGATAATATATATAAAAATTCCATTCGGAAGCATTCTGCCAATCGAATTGGCAAAACATTAAATGTCGCACAAAGAGTAGGGCTTGCGAATAATGCACAGGATATAACGCTTCAGCTTGTTAATTAACTTTCTCGTTTCTTGTCAATTGATTTTTTTTTATTTTTCGGAAATTAATATTGTCGGGAATTGATGGAATTATTGTGATTTAATTATTTCATAATGTTTTTTGGAAAATCGGCGTCTCGAAAATTTTCAGTAATAATTTTTTCATTTTGAGGACGAATTATTATTATTATCATTATTAATTCTTAACTTCCCGATAAGGGAAGTTTATGTAATGATCCCGAAAATGGCAAATCGCTTTTTCGATCGATCTCCATGTTTTGAGACCTCCCCAACATTTTTTGATAGTTTTAACGATCATGTCTGTGTGTGTGTGTATGCATGTGACCAATTTTTCCGTTCACGTTTTCTCGTTACTAGACTTTTTTGCATGGTGCTCTTGAAAATTTATGTATATTTTTACACACATTTCTGAATTGACCGTCATTAAAATGAAGAAAAATGAATGTAAAGTGCGTTTTCACGTACTAAGAGCAGCAATTTGTCCGTTTGCGGAAGTAATACGTTTTTTTTTTAATTAATTTTTTTAGAGGCAAAAAGGCGCAAGTCCTTTGCATTCATGCCACTTTATTACTGAAGTCCCTAATAATATGATGAAAAGATAATAATAATGATAATTTGAGAGCTTTTTTACGTCAGGTTAAGCTGTTTTGACAAGATGTATTTTGGGATTGACCAATAAAGAACGTCCTTCCCGGGAAAGACGCCTTAGCCGGTGTACAGCGCTTGCTATCGGCTGATACTCGTTTGGTGTGCCGTAGAGTAGACACATGTTTTGTCGTGTCTCTTTGCACAAATTTTGTATGACCGCCATTCTCACGTTTGGAATAATTAATTCATTGGAATTAATTATATTGATTGTCGTTTAATTAAAATTTGAAAAAAATATTGAAGTTAATTTGGCATAATCTGGTGAGCAATTTTTTGGTTAATTCAATTTTGTACGGTGATTGATTTCGTGGTCGTGGAAATTCAATTTTTTTTTGTTGGCGTAATGACGCTACGTAGAAAGTGACGCCGCGAAATTGGTAACCATTTATCGGCGAAAATTTTTATTTGATAATTTTGGGAACATTTTATTTTTTTTAATAATTTTGAACTCTCATTGTCGTTTCTCGGAAAAAGTATTTTTTTGAAAAAATTTTTTTTTTTTGTTTTGTTGTTTGGATAAAGTGTCGCGCATTAAGAAAATTCAATCAACGAATATATTTTGGCGTTAAGGCCAAAGCTAATTGATTGAAATTCATTGTGGAATTTTAGTCTTGCGAGTTTGTAAAATATATTGGATTTTGTAATTATTTTTTTTTACTTTTATTCAATATTTTTTCTTAGAAATTTTGTCTGTCAAATTATTTTTTTCATGAAATTAATTGAATTGATTTCATTGTTGACATATCCTTGTGGCGCTCGTGCCCGGGGCGAGGGGGAATCGAGGGTGCCTTAGCGGGGCCCGGGTCCGTTCCCTCAAGCCGGGGGGGGGGGGGGGGGGGTTGAGCGCCGACGTGAGCGCGTCCTCCCGGTGGTGGATAGGAGGGGGCTGCTCGTGGAGACGAGCTCCCAGAAGGGGGATCGCGTAGTCACTGGCAGCGCGTCCCGTGGAAAGGGGTCCTTCGGCAGAGCAGTCTGCGATTGTATAAGTGACCCAGATCGGTGTAAAACCCGAAAAAGGCACGGAGTCAGTTGCCGCGGACCAACTCCTCTAAGCTGAGGTGTAAGCTGTCGTGCTGAAGGCTGCATGGTACTTAGGGTTGAAGTGCCGCGAACGCTGCCCTTGGGGAACCAGGCGACACCCCATTGTAAATAGCCTTACCTCCTCATGCAGGCTCTGAGGAGAGTCGACCACCACTTCCTAGCTTACTCGTGGGAATTTCATGGATTTAAAAACACCCAAAAATAACAACGTTCCGCAGGAGCTCCTAGACAGGGGCACACTAGCAGACGAAGCGGCCACAACCGTGGCGGGGAATGATCCCATGTAGGGAACCGAAATTGGCCGCAATTCGGGGCGATATCGGATTGCCGAGTTTCGATATGGGGGAACTATATTGGTGCGAATTTCGAGCCAATAATGGCATGTCACAGCGGGCCGAAGTCGAAAACTAAATAGGGCGTACATCGCATCCGATTTCGACCCGATATAGGGTTTTGAGTTCGGCCCTACATCGGGCTAAATTCGATGTGACGAATTTCGACTTAGCGCTACGATATACGCCCAACATCGAGTCCGATATCGAACTCGACAGACGCTCAATAATATAAAAACTAATTTTAAACATAAAATAAAAAGAAAATTATCAGTTTTTTTTCTAAGATTCCGTAATTTTGTATTTTTATTATTTATATTTCAATGTTAATCATTTCAAAGTCATTTTTATCATTACAAATTTTAGTTCCCACAGGCGGTTTTGAACCCTCGATCCTCGGATGATGAAACTTGCGCGCTGCCGACTGGACCATCACTCTATTCGACTTTGACAGAATCGTACTGTCTATATGAATCTAAAAATCATTTGGTCTAAATTCATATTGATATTTATATTGTTTATATGGCTATCTTTATTAAGAGGAATATAATAAAAATGAAGTAAGAACCGAGGAACAAAACTACATATTTCTCGTAATGGAATATTCATTTTTTTACAGAAAATTCCCCTATTTTTGAAAATTAAAGTTTTGTTTCAGTATTATTTTTTCCTCTTTTGATGATCGAATCACTTGATGGCAGAAAGAGAAGATTTTTTTCTTGACCAATTTTTATATCTATTCTATTTTACATTTATTTATTATTTTTATATTTTTTTAAATTTAGTTCACGAATTAATCATTAGCAAGAAGAATAATTGAAGAAAAATCAATTATGGCGTGATTTTTCAATCGTTATGTTGGAAAATGAAAAAATATGACAATTAATCAAAAAGAAAAATTATCAACTTATTGTTGGAAATATTTTCGTCAAAAGTAGAGCAGCCGAACTTCGGTTACGCGAATTACGTGCGATTTCGGATAGATATAGGTTTCCCGATATTCGGCTACTCGATATAGAACCGAGTTACGATCTAACTCACCATCCCAATATACAGGGCTCGACGTTGGGAAGAATATCGGGCTTATTAGTGGAACCAATATCGACGCCCCGATATTGTTTCGTACTTTGGCCTTTGATCAACTGCCCAAAATCGGATAAAATAATTTGGCCCGAACATTGGCCACCCTGTGGATGTCGGGAAACCCTACATGGGATATGGGGCTGGATTTAACCAACCTCGAACAGGCTCTGCCCGGAGGGTCACAACAAGAAAAGATCGAAGAGGTAGAGAAGAGCTCGTCAAAAGACGGTGCCTTAGCAACCTCCAAGAGCAAAAGAAGGAGAAACCGGAACAGATCGGGCGCAGAGAAAAGGAGAGCTCGGATAAGGAAAGAGGGCCTCCCAACAACTGCGGACTCGACGGTCTCCAGTGACACCGAGGAGAAGGGGGTTAAAAAGAAAAGAACTCCCAATAACACCCCTCCTCTGCTGACCACCAAGAAAAAAGGCAGAACGCTGGGTGGACAGCTAACGTTTGGTGCAGTGGCCGCCGGGGGAGGTAGGCTGGCCATTGTACCGGCTGAATATCCGGACGTGAAGCTGAAGGGGGAGCAAGCCAACCGAGTCATACGTGGGCTCCTTGGGGCACAGGACCAGGTCTCTGAGGATCAGGATCTACCTCGATTCGAGGGGCACAGGTTTGACCACGGAATCCTGTGGATGACTTGCCCAGACGCCACCGCAACTGCGTGGCTTAAACAGGTGACACTAGCTGTAAAGCCTTGGGAGGGGGCCTCCCTTCAAGTACTGGAGAGGGACAGCCTCCCAAGGCTAACGAGAATGACCGCCGTCGTGGGAGGACCGGAGAACATGGCGGAGGACATCCTCAAGAGGCTGAGTCGCCTGAACAAGGGACACCAGACCCAGAAATGGAGAGTCTGGGATCTCAGGATAGTAAAAGGGGCCCACTACCTAGTGATTGGGGTGGATGAGGACTCCCTAGCGGCTTTGCGCAGTATGGACTTTGCACCGTACTGCGGCTTAGAGAGAGCCCGTTTTCACGAGCCTCCTAGAAAGGACGCCGGGGGGCCCTCAACCACAGAGGCACAGCCGAAACCATCCAGAGCAACAGATGGAGGGGATTGATGCAGATGTCAATCCGGCAGACGGCCAGAAAGATGTCGTCGTCGAGGTGGTGATCGAACAGCGGCCACCTGACACTGACGGAGGGACACCAAGGACTCCGGCTCCCATGAACCCGATTAGAAGTGGAGGGGGCTGGGGTACAGGTGGCCCTACGGGCAGTAGAGGAGGAAGGGGGGCACCCCCCAAAGCAGACGGGGTAGACTACCCAAAGTAGACTCCGTCGCTAGAAGCGGTTTGAAGCGGACCAGTGAGGGCACTCAGAAGAAGCTCTTCGCGTCTTCTGCAAAAATAAACAAACCGCAGGATAAGCCTCACGGAGGGGCATAAGAGCTCGACTACGGGCCTTTCCCCACGGGAAGTAGAGAGAGGGGTGACGGAGGGGGATGTCTAGTAGTGGCATTGCCAGCTTCACATTCTCTCAGATTAACTTGCAACATCGTAAAACAGCCACGGCCTTACTAAACCGTGACCTTACAATGGGGCACACAGACATTTCTCTAATACAGGAGCCCTGGGTGCGCGGGGGTGCAGTTAGAGGAATGAACATCAAGAATGGAGACCTCCTTTACGCACAAGGAGAACCAGGACCGAGGGCCTGTATCTTTGTAAGAAAAGAATACGGAGCCGTCAAACTAAACAGTTTCTGTTCTAGGGACGTTGCAGCAGCGATCGTCAGACTGGACAGGGAAGGTTAGAGTGACACCGTAGTGGTCGCTTCCGCCTACCTACCGTAGGACTCGGTGGAAGCACCACCGACCATAGAGCTCAAGGAACTGGTTGACTACTGTAAAAGGAAAAGACTAGACCTTGTTATAGGCTGTGACGCCAACTCACAGCATCTAGCATGGGGTAGTTCAAAAATCAACACCAGGGGAACGGCACTTTTAGAGTACCTGGTGACGACTGATTTGGAGATTCTGAATAGGGGCTCCAGTCCTACGTTCATCACTTCTAGATGCCAAGGAGTGATAGATATCGCACTGAGTAGCCAGAAAATAGCTGGCCTCTGTGAAAATTGGAGAGTCGACGATGAGGACTCACTTCCAGACCAGTGAACCATTAGGTTTGAAATCAGGGTCGGAAGTGCTACAAAAGGCGGTAGGTTCCGCAGGAACCCCAGGACTACAGACTGGCACGCTTATAAGACGGAGCTAGAGAATAGTCTGCAGGGGATTCCTCCGAGGCTTCGAACAAGACACGCGCTCGAGGCTGAAGCGGATTTAATCCACGGAGTCATGAAGCGTGCTTTCGAGGCTTCGTGCCCTATCAAACCAGTGCGTGAGGGGAGAAAAGTAGCTTGGTGGAGCGAGGACCTAGGACGTCTGAGAAAAGAGTCTAGACGTCTCCATAATAGGGCAACCAAGACAAAAACGGAGGAAGACTGGGCTCAGTACAAAGCAGTGCAGGGAAGATACAAGAAGCTCATCCGATCCTCCCAAGAGGAAGAGTGGATTAGATTCTGTGGAGAGGTGGAGGCACTACTGACGGCGGCCAGATTAAGGAAAGCTTTCTCTTCTGGCCCACCGCAAAGTATCAGCAGTATCCACCTCCCAAATGGAGACTATGCCACTGAACATAAGGAGATACTGAAACATTTAGTTGAGGTACACTTCCCAGAATCAACGCTGAATGAGGATCCTCAGACAATGGGGACCGACACTATGGACAACAGCCCAGGCGACTGGAAAACAGCGGCCCGAGTAGTAAACAAGGACAAAACCAAAAGGGCAATTGAATCTTTAGATAGATACAAAAGCCCGGGACCAGACGGAATTTTCCCAGCCCTTCTGAAAGAGGGCGGGGACCGTCTAATCGGAAGGCTGACTAACCGTTTCAGGTCATGGTCGGCCTTCAGATACGTCCCAAGAATGTGGAGGGAGGTCAGGGTTATATTTATACCCAAACCAGGAAAATGCACCTATGACCAAGCCAAAGCATTCCGACCAATCAGCCCTTCATCATTCCTGCTGAAAACATTGGAGAGAATGGTGGACAGGTATATTAGAGCTGGCACACTGGTGGAAAGCCCTTTGTGCCAGACACAACAAGCGTATCAAACCGGCAAATCCACCGAAACCGCTCTTCATGAAATCGTAACAGAGGTCGAAGATGCCGTGGAGAGTGGAGGAGCCGCACATCAAGAAGCAGGTGGAGAAGGTCATGGTTACTTTCTGTGCTTGCAGAAGATTGTTCGGAGCAACATGGGGGTTAAGACCAGAGGTGGTCAAGTGGATTTACACGGCCATCATGATCCCACAACTGATCTACGCCTCGGTAGTATGGTGGCCTGCCCTCAAGAAGGTCACATACAGGAAAGAGGTCGATAAAATTTTTAGGCTTGCAGGCCTGGGCATCACGGGTGCTATGAGAACTACGCCCACCCTAGCACTGAGAGCACTACTATGCATCCCTCCACCGCATGTCACAGCAGAGGAGGGGGCTATTAAAGCATCCTTAAGAATGTCGAGCAATGGATTCTGGAGGATGTCGGGCAGGGGGCACGCACTGATACTCACACGACACGGTTGCCCTAGAGAGCTCGTGAGTGTGGGTACCGACCGGGCACTCAGGCCGACGCTTCTCAAGAATAACTTCAATGTAGCCTTTCCGAGCAGGCAGAACTGGCTAACAAATCAACGTAGCCTGTTCAAGAAAAAAGGCCTTACCTGGTTTACAGGCGGCTCAAAAAAAGGTAGAAGGGCAGGTATAGGCATCTGGGCCGAGGTCCCAAAAATGGAGATCTCATTCAGGCTCGAGAACCATACCACAGCACTCCACTCAGAACTAGCAGCCCTGAGAGCATGTGCGAAAGCCGTGAGGTCAAGGGTAGACAAGGGCAAGCACATCTATATATGTTGCGACAGTCAGTCGGCATTGAGGGAACTCAAGAGGGAGGGGTTCGTCTCGGAGCTGGCTATAGAATGTACGCTACTCCTCAATGAAATCGCCAAGGACAACGTACTGAACCTGCTCTGGGTACCAGGTCACACAGGTATCCAAGGGAACGAAAAAGCATGAACTCGCAAGGAAGGGCTCCGATCTACCTACAACGGATGGGGACAACCCTGTGAAGTTATCCTAGAGTGAGATAAATCGTCGACTTGACGACTGGGCTGGTGAAAAGCTAGCCAAAGCCTGGGAAATCTCCAAAGGCTTAAGACATGCAAAGCGTGTGCTCGCATATCCATCAAGGAAGCTGGCGTCCCAGATATTGCAGCTCAATCGCACACAATTAAGGTGTGTGGTCAGGCTCATTACAGGACACTGGTTCACTAACGCGCATCTACACAACATTGGCTTATCTGATACGGCTGGTTGTTCGAGATGCCATATCGCGGAAGAAACACCACTGCACCTAATTACCAACTGCTAGAGCCTGAACGATCTGAGATATGACGTTTTCGGGACCACAGCTCTGGCTGGAATCGATGTCGGGTGAATGGAGGTGGTAGAGCTACTAGACTTTGCACGGAAGACTGGCTTACTTACCTCCAGATCCTAAACAAACGCATTGCTCTGGCTTTAGAGTCAGGACACGTGTACAATGGCCTAATGGCTCAGTGCTCGGCGGCTTGCGAAAAATCAACAACAACATCATTGTGGCGACAGTTACATCTAGGGAAATCGTCACTAGGGGCACTAGACTAGGGACACTAGTTACTTTCGTTTCGTTGCGAGAGATGACTGTAGGTGGCAGCACCATTAATTTCTTGTAAATTTGAATTTGATTGTAATTCTTTGAATATTTTTTTTTATTAATGACTTCATTTTGCGTTGACGATCAATTAATAAATTAATCAATTTGTTAATTAATTAAATTCTTTTTATTTGATTAATTTGATTTTCAATTTTAGTTTTAAAGAATTTGTTTGTAATTAATTGTTTATTTATTTTGAATTCCTATCCTATATCCTCTTAATTATTTTGTTTGAAATTATTTACACTCCTTATTTAAACCCACAACAGCGACTCTAAAGGGGGAGACTGAACTAGTTCGTGCTGAATGAGGGAGTATTTGAGTTTGTGGTTAAATTATTCGAATTTTTGATTTTGTTGCCGTTGTTAAGATCAATATAAGATTGATCGGATTTTGAGATACGTCCTCGCGCCCATTTGGATTTTGGTTTTTGTTTTCAATTTTGTTTTTGGCTATTGGGTGCTTTTCAAGCGTGCTTAATTACTGAGCGTACCGTTAGGCTCAAGAATTACGTCACAATATATAGTATAGTATATAGATATATACTGTATAGTATAGTATATCTCTAATATATATTAGGATAAGTGATGACAGAAAATGTTTCATGCTTTCTTATATTATGGAATTAATAACGCGATCGAGATGATCGATGTAGCAATCGAAGCATCTCGATATAGATTCGATCTGATTAGTTTTTGATTGAAATCGATACAGTACTTCCTTAGTTTTTTAAGAAAAACATTATTGAATTTTTCTTAACTTCCCTGAAAGTGAAGTCTATGCACTGACCCCAAAAAGAAAAAATCGATTTTTCTATTGATCTCCATATTTCGATCTGTTACAAATAAATCCAACGTATCACTCACGTGATTGGCCTGAAATTGTCACTAATCACCATCTATTCTGTGCTAAATTAATCACCATAATTGAGAATTCAATATAGCTCACATTCACGTAAAATCAAATTATGACAAAAATTTAGTCAATATAACTGAGCACAAACGCTTCAAGCTTTTCATTTGTTTATTCTCGGTTGGATAATTGAGTGGACTTTGGAGTATTTAAGATGAGTAACTGTTCTTACCGACGTCTGCTTTACCGAGCTACGCAAGGCTCAGTAAGAAGCCTTGTAGATAAAATTTCTTTGTAACAACGTGGGGAAAATCACTTTTCACCGCGCATGAAGCCTGCAAAGTACTCGACACTATTGCATGAAATTTTCGGTAAAGAGGGAGTAGAGCTCTGCCAACTAAAATATAGTGTTAATAGCGTAATTTTTGGAATTTTTTGTTGATTGTTGTTCTGAGGGGTTGGTCCGGTCGTCGCATTTATCTTCTTCTTGAAAGTTTTCGGGTACATAGTTATTTGAGGGTTGAAATCTTACATCTTCTCTTATACCTCATTCTCACACTCAAAATGAGGTATGACGAGGTTTGTCGTCTTGCGAACAGCAAGATTGACTGTATCACGTTCTTGAGGGCTCACGGGGTCATTAAGTCTCATGTTTTATGTGACAAATGTGAGAACATGATGATCATGAACAGAGAATTGACAGCCTTTGTTTGTAATGGCTCGACATTTGAGCGTGACAAACACCGTCGTAGAGTGAGAGTAAGATGCTCGACATACCTGAGTATCTATGATGAGTCGTGGCTTTCTGGAAGACGGGCGAGTATTGGGAGAATCCTGATGATCATCAGTTTATATTTGAATATGGACAAGATAACCCAGAAGCAGATTAGTTATGAGACACAATTGTCGATAAAAACTGTCAGGTTCTGGGTTACCAAAATTAATGAAAGACTTCTGTTATGGACTAGTGAAGTAAATAATGAACGAATGGGAGGCTTGGGACAAGTAATAGAGGTTGATGAGACGAAGTTAGGAGGGAAAAAGTTGGCTAGAGGTCGACCGGTCATGGGTGGACAATGGGTGTTCGGCTGTCTTGAGAGGGGGACCGGACGAATGATCATCGTACCGGTCGCCAATCGGGAGGCTGACACGCTCATTGGGCTCATCCGTAAATTCATCAGACCGGGTTCAATAATCCAGTCAGACTGTTGGCCTGGGTACCGGAAGTTATCCGATTATGGCTATTACCATATGAGGGTAAACCACAAGGTACACCATGTGAACCCCAGAAATGGGGCTCATACACAGTGTATTGACAGGAGCTGGAGAGAACTGAAGGCCAACATCCCGAAATACGGGATGAAACAGGTGAGGTTCTTACGAAGAGTTAGTCGATACCTCTTTGGGAGAACTTATCCTGTTAGTGAACGTATGAACGAGTTTCTTCGACTTATCAGCATCTATGAAGATCCGGAATAACTACTTGTATCCAATTCATTTGTCCTTCAGTTGTTAATCATGAAATTCTGCTATTAGTTGATGCATAGATAATGACGTCCACAGTGGCCACCACAATTTACTTATCAGCTCATATGTATGTGTTGGGTATTCGAGAAAAGATAGAACACTTTAATTATAACGTAACTTTATTACATCAGTCTAAATAGTAATATTACACATGTGCTCGCTCCATTGTACCGGAGGAGAGCGGGGGAGCGGGGGGTTGTTGTCCCTCGTCCTTGTGCTCCGGAAATCGATCACGGCGCCGAGTAGCTCGATAACTCTCGAGATAATGTAGAGTTACCTCGGTCGGTGAAATGGGAATTTCCGATACCCAACATCTCTCCCCTTTTGGATGTTTATCTACTTTGACCTTATTGAGAGTGGAGTTTATGGAAGGCCTTCAACTACAGATGCGTCCAATATGTTTTCATTGTACCTGTTTTTGGATCCATCGACGCACTGTCTCTTTGGCCTTTTTCGTCTGTTCTGCCGTTGCTGTTCGTTTGGTTCCGCCGGCCTTTCCTCATCAGCATCTATCTCGCTGTTCTCCCCCTCGTCTTCACTTTCATTTCTTTCTCCTTCTGATGCCTCTTCATGGTCGAAAAATGGGGGTGTAATGCACGGTTCTTCTCCTTCTTTTTCGAACGCTGGTGGGAGTTGTACTAATTGGTTTATATCTCTTCTGTGGAATAGCCCAGTGTCTCTTTCTTTCACGACATAATTTCGTTTCCCTAGTTTTTTTTCGACGGTTGCAACAGTCCACTTTGGTCCTGCCAGTCTGTAATTTCGCATCCGTACCTTGCAGCCTATTTCCAGGACTCTTAGCTTCTTCATTGTCACTTGCTTTTCCTCTGTTTCTGTGTCGTTTCTGTCTGGTGTCATTTTGTCCAGGACCGTTTTTATTTTTCTGTTAAACAGGATTTCAGCAGGTGTTTTCCCTGTAGCTGCTGCAGGTGTTGAGTGCTGTTTTAGCAACAATCTACTGATTTTTGTCTCCCAATCGCCCTCTTTCATCTTTTGAAGGCTCCTTTTGGTGGTTTGAACCATCCTTTCTGCCTGGCCGTTTGCTGGAGGATTGTGTGGTGAAGTGAATAATTGTGTTATTCCGTTCTTCTTGCACCAAAGTTTCATTTCTTCTGAGTTGAATCCTGTTCCGTTATCACTTACTATGGTGTCTGGAAGTCCATGCGTGGCGAAAATTTTTCTCAGTTCCTTGATCACCGCTTCCGATGAAGTTGAGTTGACTCTTCTTACCTCAAGCCACTTGGAGGTCGCGTCAACGACAATCAGAAATTGTTGTCCTTGGAATGGTCCCGCAAAATCGACGTGTAGTCTCGTCCACGGCTCCTTAGGTGCAACCCAGTTTTCTGTTGGTGCTCTTGGTGGTGCTGACTGTACTTTTATGCAACTATTGCAATTTTTTACCATTATCTCTATTTCTTTGTCCATTCCAGGCCACCAAACATAGCTCCTGGCCAGTGCTTTAGTAATTCTGATACCCGGATGTGTTGCATGAAGTAATTTGAGTACTTTTTCTCTCAAAATCTTTGGCACTACAATTCTTGAGCCCCACAGGATACATCCTTTATGAACCGATAATTCGTTTCGCTTGGAGTAGAAGGTCTTGAGTTCTTTTTCTGATTCGTGTGGCCAATTATCTTGCATGATGTTTAACACTTTATTCAAAAGTTTATCTCTCTTAGTTTCTTGCGAAATGACCTCCGGCAGTATGGTCTCTCCTGCTGAGTTCTCGATCATTCTTACTTCTCTGTAAACCTTTTCTTCTTCATCATCTTCAATTTTCTCATCTATTGGTAACCGTGATAGTAAATCAGCATTTGTATGCTTATTTGCCGGACGATATTCCAACTCGTACTCATAGTTTCGTAGAAAAGATGCTATCCTAATCATTTTTGGAGAGATAATTTCGGGTATAGGCTTGTGCGGGTTCAGTATGCCTAAAAGTGGTTTGTGATCAGTCATTAGTTTAAATTTTTTTCCTGCTAAGTATTGGTGGAACTGCTTTACGGTTGTCAACAGGGCCAGTGCTTCTCTTTCTAATTGAGAGTAATTTCTTTGTGTTTTATTCAATGTTTTTGATGTGTAGGCCACTGGATGTTCTGTTCCATCTGGGCCTAAGTGAGCTAGAATCCCTCCAACGCCTACTGGGCTGGCGTCTGCTGATACGATTATATTTTGTTGCCATCATAGTGCCACAATATTGGAGCATTTGTCAGGGTCTTTTTTAACGTATCAAAAGCTTTCTGGTGTTTTGTCTCCCACAACCATTTGGTTTCTTTATCAAGTAGTCTGTGAAGTGGTTCAGCTATGTTTACTCTATCTTTCAGGTGTCTGCTGTAGAAATTTAGGCCTCCCAGGAAACATTGTAGATCTTTGACATTTGTCGGCGCTGGCATTTCGTTGATCGCTCTGATTTTTGATTTTAATGGTTTAATTCCTTCTGCAGATATGTGATAGCCTAGGAATTCCATTGCTTTTACGCCAAGTTCAGTTTTCTTTTTGTTTATTCTCAATTTTGCTGTGTTCAATACTTTCAGTACCTGTTCCACTCGCTTGTCATGTTCCCGCCGGCTAGCCCCTTGAACTTTAATGTTGTCCAAGTAAACCACTACTCCTGGAATTCCTTGTAATATTGAGACCATAAATTTCTGGAATATGTGTGGCGCAATATTCAATCCATCGAGCAGTACATTCACTCGGCAAAGTCCCAGGGGTGTACTCAGCGTTAATATTTTTGATGTTTCTTCATCAACTCGAATTTGTTTATATGCATTCTTTAAATCAATTTGTGAAAAATATTTTCCTCCATTTAGTGTTGTCAATACTTCCTCGACGGTTGGTAGCTGGTATTCCGAGTCTTTTATGAATGGGTTTAGCGTGACCTTATAGTCTCCAACCACTCTAATGTCTCCATTGCTTTTCCGAACGAATAATGCTGGTGTGGCCCAATCTGACTGATCCACTGGAGTTAGCATTCCTTGGTCAATCATCTCCTGTACTGCTGCTTTCACTGGGTCTACTAGGGCAAATGGTACTCTTCTTGACTTGAAAAATTTTGGCTTGGCATTTTCCTTCAGCTCAATATGTGCCTGGTTTCCCACATGGCCTGAAATCTTATTATTTATTATTTCTGGAAATTTTTGTAATAATTTTTCATAATTAATCTCTTCTTCAATAATTTTGTGTATACCAACTATCTTTATTCCAAAATCATCAAACCAGTTGGCCCCAAAAAGATTTGGGCCTTTATCTTCATTGGTAACAATTAATGGTAAATTTTTTGACATACCTTTATAAGTTACTTTGGCGTATGTGATACCTTTCGTGTCGATTGCTCTTTTTCCCCAAGCTCGGATATTGGGATGTTTTTCAATCCAATTTGGTTCCGTCTTTCCCCAAATTTGTTCGAAAGTTGATTTGTTTATTAAGGATTCTTGTGCTCCATTATCCACCTCCATTCGAATTTCTTCATTATTTACTAATACGTTTATTCCATAATTGGTTTTTTCCTTATTAATTTTTATTTTGTTTATGGAGTGTACGTACGTTATTTCATCGGATTCGGATTCTGAATCTGAGTCCTTCTCCACTTGATGAGTTCTTGTGTTTCTTCTCTTGCTGTTTTCTTTACCCTGCATTTTCTTAGTAATGCAGGCTGCTTCGATGTGTCCTGTTTTCTTACAGTGATTGCATTTAGCATCTTTGAAAAAACAGTTGTCTGGCGTGTGGTTGTTTTTTCCACATCTATAACATGGTTTTCTCCCTCCATCTTGTTGTCTTCGCCTTGGGTTGTCTCTACTGGTTTTCTGAATTTCTGTTATATCACCCTGCTTTAATTGCTTTTGTTGTTCCTGGGTACCTTCAATACTAGAGGCGATTTCTATTGTTTTTTCCAGTGACAACCCTGTTTTGTTTGTACTAGATCTTACCTCCTCGTGCCGTCGGCAGAGATATCGTTGCATTTCCGCATCCCTGATTCCTGCCACAAATCTGTCTCGAATCATGATTTTTAACGGCAATGATTCATTTTCTTTTCCAAAATTACAATCTTTTGCTAGCTCTTTCAAATTTTTAATGAAATCTTTTGATTCCTCGCCTTCTCTTTGGTCCCTTTTTTGGAATTTGACTCTGGCTAGTAACTCATTTACTGATTTTGAGAAATGACTTTGACATTTCTTTATTACATCCTCGTATGACGTAGCCTTTGGTGTATCCGGTGCTAATAGGGTTTTAATTGTAGCATAATTCTTTGCTCCTAAACTTGTGAATAGACAACCCTTTTTTTGGTCATCCGTTGTTAGGACAGTCTTGTTTAACTCTAGAAACCATCCAAAACGTTCTATGTAGTCTTCCCAAGACTCTTCTTTAGGATTGAATTCTGTTATTGTTCCTATTATCGAAGTCATTTCTTCTTTTTTTGGAAGAATAGATTCTTGGCCGCGTGTATCAGTGGGGTTAACCTCCTTTTTCTCTGGGTTAACTTCTTCGCATTCACTGTCACTTGGACCCGACTTTTTGCTATTCTCTGCAATCGTGGATTCTTCTTTTACCTCGTCGCCAATTGTTGGGTATTCGAGAAAAGATAGAACACTTTAATTATAACGTAACTTTATTACATCAGTCTAAATAGTAATATTACACATGTGCTCGCTCCATTGTACCGGAGGAGAGCGGGGGAGCGGGGGGTTGTTGTCCCTCGTCCTTGTGCTCCGGAAATCGATCACGGCGCCGAGTAGCTCGATAACTCTCGAGATAATGTAGAGTTACCTCGGTCGGTGAAATGGGAATTTCCGATACCCAACAGTATGCTATAGGGGTGGGGCTGTTGTGGTAATAATATAAACAAATGTTTAATTAAATTTATTAATGCTCAATGGAGGTGAGCGGAGTGGTCGTGTCTTTGCAATGTTCATCTGCAATTACCCAGTTGTTTAGGTGTTTGGTGCGGAGGTCTTCTCTTCGGGGCCGTCGCACTACCACGTCCTCGTCGTGGTCCTGGGTACAGCTAAGAGTAGTGCATTTCCTGGTTTCGTTTTTTCTGGTTTCAAAAGAGTTGTATAGAGGTTGTTTTGAGGTTGTCGCACGTCTACATACGGTCAGAAGCGGAGCTAGGATCCAATTTAATTTAAAATAGTAGGCAGAGTGAAACTACCCATTTACCAAATTTTCTACTGAGTTTTACGCAAATTTACTGGGCTCTGGGGAGCGGGACTGGATGGAAGTCGATAGAGAAGGAATTTATTGAATCCATCCGATTAGTTCAGCGTTCTCTCCTAGAACGTGTGCAGCATAGAATTTAGACTGCGAGTAGAACGGAAAAGAGTCCGACGAAAAAAAAATTCTCCTCTCGGATGAATGCAGAAATAACTGCATCAACTGTCCAAGTTTTCAAGTTACCCTTTTAGGGATTTCGGGTCCCAAAATGGGAAATTTCCGTGACACCTAAACATTCAGGCAAAAAAATTGTTCAATTTCTAATTGCTTAATGAAAAATCAATTCATTTGTCTTCTGTATAGTTCAGCACATATTCCAGGACAATTTTTTCATCCATTATAACGAATTGACAGTTTTGAGGAAAGATGAATTCGTCATATAAATTTTGTTGTATACATATCCAAATATGTTCGTAACATTGTTGAATATAATATCACGTACTGCACACTGGGGGGTTATTTATTTCACATGAAAAAATACATCAGAAAAATTGCTTCCAAGTGCATATTCTGCATCAGTAATCACTGCTTTAGTGACGTGAATAAAGGTGATTGTGGCACGAAGTGGGTATTAGGTGGTTCATGTGAAAATACTCAATGACAATGATGAATTCGATTGTTACTAGTGCACACTCGGAGATTACTTACTCTTCGTGAAGAGATGCAATAGAAAAATCGAATACCATGGTAATATTTCCATTATTTGTGTCTCCGCGAACGGGATTCTAGAACGTCCCACAAGACAATACTGCATTTGAATCATATCACCAAATATATCGAAAGAATAACAAATCGAATGGAGCTTTTTGCACACTCGGGGATCTTTTATTCACCATGAGTAATAGCTGCTAAAAATTCAGGTAATTTTTACCGCCTATTATAACCGGATCAACAAAATTGAAAAAAATGCGGTTGCTATCAAAATTACATTCAATGTAATTCGAAAAATGATCTCAATCTGGATTCAGTGAGCCGCAGGCCTTATTGCATCAACATTCAGAGGAGAAAAAGTAATATTGACAAAATGATTGAAAAATAATTAGCTTTTCAATACAATTTAAAATATTTGCTTTCATAACTTTCTCTGTGTGGTAAGTGGGTGAATACACAGACAAGAGTGTTGTCCCTAGCCACATAATGGCAGTGTTTCGATCAGGCATTTGACGCATATCACACGGGCATCTTATGCATACTTAGCGCACGCTCTACGCGTATCATGCGCTCATCTTATGCCCATCACGCAGGCATCCTACGCATATCATGCGCTTATTTTACGTGAATGACGTCCGTGTCCAGTGCATTTCACTCTCATATCCAATGCATATTGCGCGTACATCTCACGCGTATTACGCGCATATCTGGCGGGTATCCGATGCATACTGGACGCACATCCAACACGGATCATGCGCGCCATCACCGCACAAGACATGCATATCACACTCGTATTATGTGTGCATGTTATGTACATTATGTCAGCATCTCACGCGCACCGAACGCACGTATTTCGAGTGTCACATGCCCATCCAACGCACATTATGTATCCTTCTTACTCATGTCACATAGACCTCTTACGCGTACCGTGTACGCGCCTGACGCGTAGAATGCGCGGTAAGTGCGCGTATCACGCATGCACCCTAGGCGTATCAGGCGTGTATACACATGTCAGGCGCCCATCTTACCCGTATCAAACGAGCATCCCCCTCTCTTTATGCATGTAAGATACCCAGATTATGCTGTCGCCCTGTACGTCTTATGCGTGAAGTGTAAGCGTCTCGTTCGCATGGGATGCGCGTCCAGTACGCTTTGGATGCCCGCCAGATATGCATAAAATGTGCGCGTAATACGCGTGAGATGTAAGCGCAATATGCATCGGATAGGTGAGTGAAATACACTGGACATAGACGTCATTTGCTTAGAATAAGCGCATGATACGCGTAAGAGGCTTGCATGATATGCATAGGATGGACGTAGGATGCGCACATGATATACGTAGAACGCGCGCTAAGTATGCATAAGATGCCCGCGTGTTATGCGTTGAACACGCATTCAGTACATGTAGGATGCACACGTGATACGCGTCAAATGTCTGATCGATACACCGACATAATGGGTGCCTATCCATTTAGTTTGGATTTTGCTATAATTTGGTTGATCCATATTCTAGATGCATTCCCAAAGAAATTATAAAAGCAACAGGATAATCTTCTATTTATTTTCATGAAACAAACTTCAATTTTATAATGGTGACGAAATTATTTCTCCTTTTTTGCACATTTTGTTTCAAATTAAATGGACTAATTATCAGAAACAATTGAGGCAAGTTTTTACCGTGAAACTGCTAATTAAAAAAATTAAAAAGAGTTGTGACATTTAAATTATCCAAAACTGCATCTTTGAAGAACGCGCCATTTTCCATACATAAGAAGAAACAGCAATGGTCTGCGTGTCTACTTTCCAGCGGCATTCCAACCCTCATTTATGACGGACGTGAGTCTAGCCAGCCTACGTCACGTCAAACGTCTTTTGTCTCATTTCTTCAAATGCGCCGTTGTCACATTTTCACCTCCCATTTCCTTCCTACTCCCACTCCTTCTCTTACATTAATGGAACACTCTCCAATTGGCCCACGTTAATCATCGATAATTCAAAAGTTATTACATTAAGAATTTTTTTAGTATTTTTCCCGAATTCCTTGGACCCTATTCCATCAAACATCAAAAACCTTATGGGGAATTTTGTTACACCCTATATATATATAAGCATATATGACCATATATGCCCATATATGATCATATATGCCCATATATGATCATATATGCCCATATATGATCATATATGGGACTGCCATACCCGGGAAAAAATCAACATAGATGTCTATATATGCTCATATATGATCATTTATGGACATGTATGACGATTCTTTCCCGGGATAACCACACATGACCATATACGGACGATCGATTTTTTCCCGGGAATGGACTTCAACTACAACGAGGACGAAAAAAACAGAAACTAGAAGAGAATGATTCCTCATATAAGCATCGGGAATTCATCACACATCCAACAACGATATGCTCCGGAGTGATGATCTTATTCGCCATATTTGCGGGAGTAATACTATACTGCTGGTGTCGACGGACAACCTCTACAACAGTTATCGCTGGAGTATAGTACCTTTTCTCTATGAAAAAGGGTTCCAATGAATTTCCAATGTGGAGGTTATATATTCTCCATAATAACATCTTCCTCTTTACCTACACGCATTTTAAATAAATCAACCCCTGCAGAGTTATCTGCCGTTAAATAATCATAAGCATGATAATATGTAAAAAAAATATATATTTATTATTTGTATGTAATTTAACTATTTAAGAGGAGGAGATTTGATTAAGATAAAAATCTTCTTCCCTGGTGGGCAGAGATGTTATGACCCAAATGATATATAAAATAAGATTTCATTTTATTAAGAAATGGTAAACGAAAGAAGTGGCATTGGTAAGGCTATGAAGTGCAAACTCAGCACTTCAAGTCTTACTCCACCTCCTTACGTTGTCGCTTACCTCACTGAGAGTGGAGTAATGCAACACCGAAGGCGTCAACAAAACGATAATATATAAACGATGGCCGGTGAAGTCTCTTGGCCATTAATTCGCGAAATAGTAACGTGTATTATTTTCAAATTATACTTACTTAATAAAGAATTGAATAATTTTTATCTCTCGTAAACATTCTATTATTTTAAATCGAACCCTTCAGGGCTAACAGGGTGATGTAAAAAATTGAATGGTCTCCAGACTTTTCTCTTCAGTTCCCAATTATAATACTGATATAGACTCATGCACTCCCAACTACATACCGATTCATCCGAATTCATAATCATGGTGCTGCGAAAATGCTACTGTCTCCCTATTGAGAGCTTGAGATACATTCCAGTTCTTCTCCGATTCTGATTATTTTCCGAACATTCAAGTTCAATCAATTCTCAACTTTTTTCTATATGGGACATTCCACGACGAATCGGACAGTTTTCCAACTTTGCACTTTTGATTTCCTCTATTTTCTGTCATTCTCTTGTATCTATCGAAACACACTTTTCGGCCAAGTTTGAGATTTTTTTGATCATCAGTTCAAAAGATATCAAATTTTGAAAAAAACAGCCGTTCTTACGGTTCTTTGCTTATAACTCCCATAAAAATGGTCCAAATTCAGCGTTTTTTTTCTTCAAAATTCTTGTTTTTTCATGTACTGTTAGAAAAAAATACAAAAAAATTATTTCAAGTGTTTTTCTGTATGATTTTTGAAATTCAAGATTTCAAACGGGATTTTAAAATTGTTTGTGTCTTTTCATTTTTCTGGAATTTTTTTTACCTCAAACTCCCATCAATTCTGAGAATTTTAAGCCCCAAGTGGTCGTGGGGTTCCGAGAATTGCAATTTTTTCTCGATTTTTGAAAATTTGAAAAAAAAAATTTCGGTCTTATTCATTGTTAAAACTATTTTTTGCTGTTGCCTTCTCTTTGTTGAGTAATTTTAAATTGATTTCTATCATTGAACGGAGTCTTAAAGAAATTACCAGTTTTATTTTAAAAATCACACACAATATTATTTATTTATTTTATTTCATTATAGGGAAGAGTAGGGCAAAGGGGAACGGCGGGGCAATGTGGAACGATATTATAATATATCAAGATATTATGTGTAACGGGTATTCGTCCAATCCCGTCACACTTCCGGCCATCCCTTTCCATACACACGGTTCGATAGCATGGGCGCCAGTTTATTCTTTACCGGAGGAATAAACAAAACTCACTGTGTGCTGGTTTTCCCTGGGCTCACCACGCTTAACCTCTTAGGGCGGTTTCGGGCTAACCTACTGAACCTTCGGCAGTAATTATTCGGGGAATTACTAACCCCAATGGATGGCATGGGCAATCCATTCCCGGTAACCCAGTGTGCTGGTTATGGTAGAGGGGCGTGGGTCTAGTCACAGTCCCTCTAGCGAGAACAAGTCGGAATTGGGGTATTCCGCGATAGCCTCTGGATGAGCCCATCCGCAGTATTCCTCTGGTCTATCGTCACCCAGAGAATACCGGACGCCTCCATCCACACGAGAAACGCCACGTAGCCACGCTACGGGCAACCAACGATAACTTTCACCGAAGTGAGCGGTAGAGGATCCAGGGACGTCTCCCGATCCTCTCGAGTCTGCCGCCCAAGGCAGACTAACTCAACACCGTGTCGTTGGGTCTATTCATATCGGCTGAGGCTGCTTCTCCTCGTCTAGAGGTCTCTCCGTGCGCCTGCGTGATTCTTCCTCTCACACCATTACCAGGCCCGGAGATAACTCCGACATCTCTAGTGGAGTGCCAGCATTTCAGCTGGGCTTCTGCCTTATCCTCAGCCGTATATAAAACCCACTGACGTGTCAGTTAGCTTCCGATAACTTTAAGGTGTCATCTTACGCAGATGGCACCGCGGTAGTATTTTCTAGCTGTTCATGTGTGAGTCTCTTCGAGCTCTACACTTGAATAGCTTCACCTGAAGGTGGCATAAGCCGATACGATAGCCGTAACGAGAAACCTCGTTACATACCTCCCTCCGTGGAGAAAGGATTCGACCCGAATCCGATTAGTCATCAGACTCTTCGATTGGGCCAAGCGATAGGTCGGGTTTGTACGGTTTGAGGTCCTGTATGGACATCTTTCCCTTACTGTTCCCTGCGAGATCCGACAATTCGTAGACAGTCTTCGATAGCTTTTTCGTGACTGTGTAGGGCCCTACGAATGGCTTGTTTAACGCGGCTGATCTGTTTTTGCCTGCGTTCGATAGCTCGCGATTTCTAGATAATACTAGATCGCCTTCCACATACTCTCTGTCTCATCTCCGTAGATTATACGGTTGAGACTGAGTGTCGTGAGCCTCTGCGAGAGCGTGTCTGAATACTTTTCGCAAAGTATCCAGCCTTTTCATTCTTTCTAGCCACTGAGCTGTAGGCTGTTGAATGATTTCGATATCCCCTTCCAGCTTTCTACGGACTGAGATTGCCGATTCCGGCTCTCGGCCGAAATTAGCGAAAGCTGGTGTTGCTTGCAACGAGTTGTGGTACGCCGTGTTGTACGCAAAACGAAATGCGCCCAGGTGTATATCCCACTCTCGATGGTCAGCCTCGATATATGCCCGTATCATCGCCTTTAGTGTGCGATTCACCCGCTCAGTTGGGTTTGCCTGAGGGTGATACGGTGGCGTTGTCGTCTGTGACATGCCCGTTAGTTGCACGAGAGATTTAATGTCTTTATTGACAAACTCTGTGCCGTTATCCGTGAGTAACACTTTTGGTGTTCCCCACCGATTGATCACGAGATCTTCGATAGCCTTCTTAATGTTGGCACCGTTAGCTTTACGAAGTGGACAGACCTCTATCCATTTCGTATACATATCTTGTATGACAAGTATGTACGAGAACCTCTGCTTACTGGGAGTGAGTGATCCCATGATATCTGCGGATATCACGGTCCATGGTTGTTCCACCACTCTTCTGCCCATTAAGCCTACGGGAGCCTTTTGCTCGACTTTGCACTTTTGACATTCGTCACATGTGCTGACGTATGAAATTACGTCTTTGAGCATCCCTGGCCAGTGGTATTTCACTGTCAGGCGTCGGTAGGTGCGGTCAATGCCTTGATGACCCGCCTGCGGTAACCTATGGCATTCCTCAATGGCTTGTCTACGAGATTCACGCGGGAGAACTAGTTTCCACGCGTCGAGATCATGAAATTCTACGTCGGCCAAATCTGTTCGTCTATGATGGTACAGAAGTCCATCGACGATTTGCCACGTTGGGAATTTCTCCGGTACCCTCTCGATATCTTTCATGCGATCCAGATACCATTTATCATTGGTGTCTGTGCATGGCGATAGCTTAATGTCCGCGTCTTCCGGAATTCTCGAAAGAGCGTCAGGCACGTGATGCAATGCACCTTTTCGATGTACGATTTTAAAATCGTATTCCATCAATCCGAGAGCCCATCTCGCTAACCTTCCTTTTGGGTCCTTCAAATTATGAAGCCAACGGAGGCTGCTGTGATCTGTGATCACTGTAAAGGAGTACCCCTCTAAGTAACACCGGAATTTCTTTACTGCCCAAACCATGGCTAGACATTCCTGCTCTGTTACTGTGTACTTCTTTTCGGGATCCGTCAGTGAGCGGCTAGCATATGCTATTACCCTCTCCTGATCATCGATAACTTGGGTGAGGACTGCTCCTATCCCAACGTTACTTGCATCAGTCTGCAGTGTAAACGGTAATGAAAAATCAGGACAAGCAAGTGTTGGCGCACTTGTTAAGTGTTTCTTTAGGGTTTCAAACGCTTTTTGTTCGTTTTCACCCCATGTCCATGGTTGATTTTTCTTCGTTAACTTCGTTAACGGTTCCGCAATACTCGCAAATTGTGGTATGAATCGTCTGTACCACGATGCCATGCCCAAAAAACGTCGAATTTGTTTCAAATTCGTTGGTACTGGGAATTCGAGAACCGGTTGGACTTTGTCTGGATCTACTCTGAGTCCTTGACTGTCCACGATAAACCCGAGGTATTTTACCTCCTGTCGGCAAAATTTACTCTTCTCTGGATTAATCATTAGTCCAGCTCCTGAGAGTTTGTCGATAACCTTTCTTACCCACATTAAGTGTTCTTCGAATGTCTTGGAGACGATTATTATATCGTCCAAGTACACAAACACATGTGGATAGAATTCTGGTCCAAGCAGTTTCTCCATGGCCCTTTGGAATACTGCTGGCGCATTCGTTAGCCCGTAGGGTATTACCTTAAATTGGAATAACCCTCGTCCTGGGACAATGAACGCAGTCACTTCCTTAGACTCTTCGGTTAGCGGTATTTGCCAATAGGCTTGACTCAAATCGATAGTAGACAAGTAACAGGCTTGTCGTAACTCATCGAGTGTCGCTGCCATATTCGGTAACGGATAGGCATCCTTTTTGCTTGCCTCGTTAACCCGCCTCATGTCGACACAGAATCGAATTTTCCCATTCGGTTTTCTGATCATAACGACAGGGCTTGCCCAATCACTATTGGATGGTTCGATGATGCCGTTAACCAGCATTTCATCAACCTCTTTCCACATGGCTTTGCGCATTATCTCCGCTTGCCTGTGTGGCCTTTGCCTGATTGGGTCGTTATTTTGCACATCGATTTTCATCGGCGGCAGTTTCGATATCCCAGGTTTCTTTGAAACCGGCGGTAAAACCTCTTTGAGGAAAGCGTCGAGCCGAACTGCTTCCTCTCTTGCGGTACTCTGAGACCGTTGCAAACACTAATGTTATTTGCGATCTCTACCGGTGTGAAGACGAACTTTTCCTCCGGATTATCGCGATAGTACCACGTTTCACCGTAGAAATCTATCACCATCCGTGCTGCTCTCAGGAAATCGAGCCCGAGGACAAAGTCTTCCGTTAACGTTGGCATCCATAGTGTTTCCACTTTGGTTACCCGGCCTCCCAAGCCGATCGGTAAGTCAGAAGCCTCTTTGACTATTGTCAATTGGCCATTGGCTACGAGAACCCTTCTAGGCGGAATTCTTTTGAAACTTATCCCTAAAGAGGAAAGAGTTTCAATTCCTGCCTCGCCAGCAAACGTGCGTGTTGCTCCTGAGTCAACCAACGCTCTAATTTGCTTTCCCTTTATAGTAAGGGTGGCGTAGAATGCTACTGGTCGTGAAGCGTTAGCTGCACAGACGAGTATGTCATTCCCGGTTTCAATTTCCATTGCTGGATTTTGAACGATATCCTCATATGTCTGCCTGTTACCAGACTCGGTAGTTTCCTCCACCACAACTTTTTCGTTGAGCTTCTCAGGAAATAGGGAGCTGTCTGACATGCTGCTCCCTCTAGCGAGGTCCACTTCTCCTATTGGATCTTCGTGGTTCGCTTTTCGTACGATATCCGACGCATCGGGCTTCGTGGTCAACTGAGTGACTCCTACGAGCCCGTTTGGCCGTTTTTTGGATTCGTCTGTTCACCTTGCGGTCTCGACTTCTCCTTTTCGTCACGACGATATCTTGGCTCTCTTGGTGGTTCCTTGCAACTCCTCCAAGTATGCCCTTCCTCGCCACAATTGTAGCAGGAACGTCCAGAGGGCGCTGAAGCCTTCCCTCTAGCGGTATTGGACTGTCGTCCATTTTTTCGATATTTGGGAGGTCTCATGACTTCCACTAGGTCGTCAATCTCTTCCTCCTCTTCCGATAGCTCTTCCTCCTCTTCTTCACTTTCCACTTCCACTGCTCTGACTTGGTGCCTTGGGAATTTCTTGACGAAACTCTTAGGCTCCTTGTACGCCAAACTTGGACATACAGCAGTTTCTGCTGGTGGAGGGGGTCGGTAGTTTCGGGCGCATTCGTAATTCCATTCATTACGTAACGCCTTACGCTCGAGATCCTCAATCGTTAGCTTGCGGTCAATATCGATTCCCGCTCGATATTTCGGTAGCATGTTTGTATATGCAGTGTATACTTTGGCCTCTTCGTCCAAAGGTGGCCTTATTTTCATAAAATAACCGCGCACACTACGCATATACTCGGCCACAGATTCCTGCTGGCCTTGCGTTCGCCTATACATCTCATCTCTGAGACAGACCTGATAGTCTAGGCCTCCGAATTGTCTTCGGAACGCTTCTTTGGCTTCAGTCCAATTAAAGAACGTCATGCCACGGTACCATGTGAGTGCCGAACCCTTCAACAGACCCCTAAGGATATGTAAGAGATCTACCTCACGTATCGATAGCGAAACGAGTGCGTCGTCTAGTGAAGAAATGAATTCTTCGACGTCTTCCTCTCGTTTCCCGTTAAACGATATCCCCCACCTTTTCAAGTGGTCGTGCGCAACATGAGCTGCGACTGGGAGGCCCCCTCGACCGAGTAGTCTTGGAGTGGCGTACCCCTCTGCCAAAGATGGCGGTGGCGATATCCCTCTCTGAGAAGCTGCCGCATCTAATTGTTGCGTTAGCTGCTCTGGGGTTGGCGGAGTAACTTCTACCCTAAGGTTAGTTCCTCCGGCCCTGCGGACTTGCGTCCGTCTTTGCGGTATTAGCGCTGCAATTTGCTCTTGCATTGCTTTCGCGATAGCCGCTAGCTCCTCTAGTGAGGTGGCTTGCACGGGATCCGGTTGTATCTCACCGGTCGGTAGTGTCCCCGGGGGTACTGCACCATTAGGCTGGGTACCTGGGGTCAGCGTATCGCTGTCGTTAGTCATTTCTCTCGATTTCTTAAGGAAAAGGTTTCGATAGCAGAATGGTTGATCAGACCAGTCTGAATCCGAGAGCCGACTGTTCCTCCTTATATACCCATTTTTCCCATGGAGGGGGAAATTTTCCGGGTGGGGAGGTCTTTCTCCCACTTTTCTTGTACAGCGCCCTCTTTCTGACGACTGTACGGGAGTTTTTGCTGTCGATAGCGTCGATAACCGTTTTAGTACCTTTTCGTACTCACAGATGGCGCTAAACCTCTGTTCGATAGCCTCTTAGTACATTTCTGTACTAATAGATGGCGTTCTATACGCCATCCCTAGCCCTCACAGATGTGACTCTGTATTCGGACTGCGTTACCACGCCACGCATCCTTTTGGGGCGTCTTGGGGAAGGGAAAAAAAAGGAAAAAGGGAAGGGGAAGGGGTGTTTTTGGCTCTAAAGCCACGAGAGCCTCCGATAGCCCTCAGGGGTTGCCATTACCCCCTTCGACGTCGACGGTGGTGCCGCGTCTATGTTCGCAGTTTTGGCTTTGAGTAGTCTCTCCGCCATTGCATTAGCTGCGTCTGCTTTGGCTTTCACCGCCGCTTTCGCTGCTGCGATAGACTTTGCCCCTTCTCCCGTCGGTTTCCCCTTGGGACGACGATGTTTCGGCATCGTCTCCCTCGGTTCTCCCTTCGGAGGTCCGAGGCGCCCTCTAGGCACCCGCACATGTCGTGGTACATTCGTACCAATGGCCGCCATGTACGGTCCTCTAGCCTTCCAGCCCTCTCTACAAGCCGGGCAGGTCTTGAGGGTCTTCCCCTCTCGTCCGCACCCTCTGCAGAAAGTGCCTCGAGGCTTCGGGCGGTCGGTAAACCGATGCCCTGCCTTACGGCAGTTCCAGCACAAGGCTGGAGTGGCTACGGTAGCACCCTTCCTCGCCTTCCGAGACTTTTTAGGTCTCTTCGGGGGAAGGGGAGTCTCCTTCTCCTTTGCTACCGACTGAGGTGTTGTTTCCACCTCCATAGCCGTGATTGCCCCGGCAGATGTCACTGGCTGTCCCAATGACTCCTGCGAGTTCAATCCGACTCGTTTAGTCGGAGCAAAGGGGGGTTTTTGCATTTCAACTGCGCCACCTGGTGGTGCAGTTGAAGTCTGCAAATCCATCCCCAGAGCTTCCCTCTCCTTTACTTTGGCGTAAAAACGCCTCAGTAAACGAGGGTCACGAAGGACAGTCTCTAGGAGTGCATCTAAGCTCTCCTTTGTGACTGTCGCTTCGTTACGAGAGCCTGAAATTACTGGTTCCCCCACATGGGTTTCCTCCAGTAATTTCTCCAGATCTTCTGTTGCCTCGGCAAGGTTCAGATCTGGTAATAGGTCCGAGATTGAAGGCATGTCCATATTTGGACATTCCCCAATATCAGGGACACTACCATTCGGTATTTGTGGAGAGGTTTCCCTCTCCTTCGATATTGACTGAACATTATTGTTACAGTCATCGTTAGCGATAGTTACGTTCATTCTGAATTGCTTTGGTATAATTGCTATTCCCAACGTGCTAAATCTGAAAAAATTTTAGAATTTAACACCTCAAATACAATACACCACTTGCAGAAAAAATGCGACGCCTATCGGTATTCCCTTGTCCTTTAATTTATTCAAGGAAAATCTCTCCTGATGATTTTGATTGATTTTTGTATGTCAGGAGACATCTCTCGGGTTTTTCCATAACCCATTTACCTTCCAGTTGTCGATAATTGCGATAGCTGTAGTAGGCCCGTGACGTGCTGCCCCTTGGTGGATTAGTTTAGTTACGCGCGAACTTTTGAGTCAGTTTGAATTTCGAAAATTCTCATTTTCGTTAATTCTGACTCAATTGAGGTATCATTGACACAATCTTGGCATCATTGATTCACTCACGGTATTATGGACTGAACTACGGTATTATGGACCGAATCATGGTATTATGAACTGACCCATGGTATTATGGACTGATCCACGGTATCATGGACTGAAGCACGGTATCATGGACTGAACCATGGTATCATGGACTGACCCATGGTATTGTGGACTGATCCACGGTATCATGGACTGAACCACGGTATCATGGACTCAATCCTGGTGTTATTGATTGAGTCATGGTAATATGGACTCAATCACGGTATTATTGATTGAGTCATGGTAAGATGGACTCAATCACGGTATTATTGATTGAATCATGGTAACATGGACTCAATCACGGTATTATTGATTGAGCCATGGTAAGATGGACTCAATCACGAGATTTTTGAATAAATTACGTCACACAGTAATTAATTCACTTTCGAAAACTAGGTTTTCTCACTAGCCTTACTGTAGTCGTACTACACACGTTGGGCGCCATTTTGTAACGGGTATTGTGTCCAATCCCGTCACACTTCCGGCCATCCCTTTCCACACACACGGTTCGATAGCATGGGCGCCAGTTTATTCTTTACCGGAGGAATAAACAAAACTCACTGTGTGCTGGTTTTCCCTGGGCTCACCACGCTTAACCTCTTAGGGCGGTTTCGGACTAACCTGCTGAACCTTCGGCAGTAATTACTCGGGGAATTACTAACCCCAATGGATGGCATGGGCAATCTATTCCCGGTAACCCAGTGTGCTGGTTATGGTAGAGGGGCGTGGGTCTAGTCACAGTCCCTCTAGCGAGAACAAGTCGGAATTGGGGTATTCCGCGATAGCCTCTAGATGAGCCCATCCGCAGTATTCCTCTGGTCTATCGTCACCCAGAGAATACCGGACGCCTCCATCCACACGAGAAACGCCACGTAGCCACGCTACGGGCAACCAACGATAACTCTCACCGAAGTGAGCGGTAGAGGATCCAGGGACGTCTCCCGATCCTCTCGAGTCTGCCGCCCAAGGCAGACTAACTCTACACCGTGTCGTTGGGTCTATTTATATCGGCTGAGGCTGCTCCTCCTCGTCTAGAGGTCTCTCCGTGCGCCTGCGTGATTCTTCCTCTCACACCACTGCCAGGCCCGGAGATAACTCCGACATCTCTAGTGGAGCGCCAGCATTTCAGCTGGGCTTCTGCCTTATCCTCAGCCGTATATAAAACCCACTGACGTGTCAGTTAGCTTCCGATAACTTTAAGGTGTCATCTTACGCAGATGGCACCGCGGTAGTATTTTCTAGCTGTTCATGTGTGAGTCTCTTCGAGCTCTACACTTGAATAGCTTCACCCGAAGGTGGCATAAGCCGATACGATAGCCGTAACGAGAAACCTCGTTACATATGATATATCAAAGGTTACATATAAAAAATATATCGATGGCCGAAAAGCAGAAAATTGTATGCGTCAAAATGAACATTCCTATGGTAAAAAGTCGTTGGTATAGGACATACGACCTTCTGCTTTTAATGCGAATTTGAATAATCTTTTTTATATTCGTTTTTGAGAATCTCTTGGAAATTAATAGAGATTCGTCATTCTTGCTCTCTTACTTTTCTGTAGTTTTTAAAATTTTCTACAGGTGAAGATTGAAAGGGAATTGCGCTATCTCTATCAGTTTCCAAAATATTCAGCAACACAAGGTCTAGAAAAATAGCGTTAATGATAGAAAATAAACATTTTCTATTTACCTTGTAGCTTCGCTGATTTTTTAAGAGGATTTTTTCCTCAACCCTGAAAGGATGTTCTCAATAAATCAAGGTACAAAGTAAATAGGAAAGGTTTATTTTCTATCATTAACGCTATTTTTCTATACCTTGTGTTGCTGAATATTCTGGAAACTGATTGAGATAGCGCAATTCCCTTTCAATCTTTATCTGTAGAAAATTTTGAGAGTTACAGATGTGACGTGTGGAGTCCACACGTTGACGTTATAGTGATAGACAAAGAGACACTCGAACTGGAGAACTCTCCAAAGTGCCAAGTAAGCAGTCTCACGGAGGTCAGGTAGTCCAGCATCTTGAAGAAGCAGTTGGAATACGTTCGGAACCGTGAGAATGCTTATCTTCGCTTCACTGGGGGATTGGAAGACACCAAGCGGGGAAGCCAACGGCACTTCGCGCCGAGCTATGAGTTATTAACGACCTGTCGCGTTTCCGAGTAAAGAATCTATCTTGTGTATCCAAACATTAATATAATATACTACATTCTATCAAAGCAAGTGTAAGTGATTGGGATTTCAACCCTGAACCCCTCTATCCTTCCTACCATTGACGGACTCCCCGTAAGCTTGACCAGAACACAGAGCAGCCGAGGGTCAACGGATTAACATCGGGTTGACAACGAGAAGGAGAACTCAAATCGTCACATTGGCGCCCAACGTGGGGCACTCAATTTTTGTGGATTAAGTGAAGTAAAGTGGTCATTTCCCTTTGGAAGAAATTGGAGTGTCAACGTACTTTGAAATTTTTATGTGAGATTGACAAACTGGGTATTGGGGTAAGAACGGAATCGGTAACGCGAGTGTGCGCGAAGTTTAATTTTCGAAGAAGAACGCTTTATAGTGAGAAGTGATCTAGTGAACCAAAAGGGATTACGAGAAGATATTACAATAGTCGATCCTGTGGACTACGACGATCAAGGCTGAGGATTAAGAAGCAGATCGAGAGAACGAGGGCCCGCAAAGAACTTAGAGGCTAAGACGAAACCAGGGAAGACATCGCAGGGAAATGCAAATTTGGATTGCCATCTTAGCTATTACTGGCTCTGTGTAAGTACTCTTAGGACTTCATCATTCCTCCTCAGGAAGTGAAACCAACCTTGACCGGTCGCGGGGGTAGAAGGGACCGTAGGGACAACCGACGAATTTCTTATTTCAACGGGTTAATAAATGAAAACATGAATACTCTTAGCGATAATATGCCCACAACTACAGCAATTACTACGACAGTGGGGGGGAGTACAATTACAACGACAACCTTTAGCACTTTTAATCCTAGAGTTAGCATAACAGCAACGCAAAATGCCGAGACACTTGCACGAGGAATGGCAGGTCTAGGGTTGGGTGGGGAGAATAGTCAGTCATCGATGAGTGGGAATTCACCCGCGTTAAATTCATTCAGATTTGGGGCTCCAAACTTTTTTCAGCCAGCACCGACGTCCGCGGACATTCATGGGGAAAATTATAGGATTAGAAACACGATTGGCCCTTTGCCCAAGTTCGAAGTAGGGGATGATGTAGAGAGATTTATTAATAACGTGAAATTTTCACAGAAATTACTTAAAACCAAAGATGAACCGGTATTTTTATATCAATGTCTGTCTAAACTCGGTCCGAAGGCTAGGTTAGCAGTAGAAAATATGCTTCCAGAAATTAGTACACTCGAAGAATTGTTTATGAAGTTGCGTCTTGCTTTTGGTACTCGCGAAAACCTTAGACAAATTCTGGCTCAAATGTCGCGGTCATTCCAACGGCCTGGGGAAACAGTTGCTGATTATGCTGGACGACTTCGTGCTCTTCAGCTCAAAGCTAGGAGTCGACTGGAGATAGATGCAACCAGCAACTTTGGTATCACCATGGTTGGTGTCATGCAAAATGCCAGAGAATCATTCATCGCAGGGCTACGGAGGGAGATCATGGGAATAATGTTCTCAGCAGCGCCAGCAACATTTGACGATGCGGTCGGAATAGCGGTTACAATAGAATCGAGACTCAAAGAGGCCGACGATTTTGAGATTTTTCGAAGAAAATACGTGGGCAGAACCAATGTCAAGGTTGCCGAAGCTGAAGACCAAGAAGATCGAGAAGAGACTCTTCCAACTGGTGTAGTAAGGAAGACCGAAACCAGAAATCCGACGAAATCTTCAAATAAAAACAACCCCGATAAAACTAAGCCAAAAAAGGATAAGGCTAGCATGAAATGCTATCGATGCCAAGAATTGGGGCATATGGCTAGAGAATGTAAAGCAGTACAACCGGTCCAGAGAAAAAACTCAGCTGAAGACGAGGACGCCACCCGAGAGGCGGGATCGTCCAACAATTTAAACTAAAACACAGGCGGGATGATCTGCGCCATCTCGACCTTAGAAGTGTGGATGATCTGAAGGCGCAGGAAATAATTACAAAGAGAGTCATCCACGTAATGAGAAGAATTCCAGAGATACCACCAACCCGAGTTCGATTCAAAGTAAAAGAGTTACGTGAAGGCCAAGGGTTATTTTTCATTGACAACGGGGCAGACGTAAATTTGATCAAGCGGAATCGACTACGGGATCAATGCCAGATCGATGAGTCTAGTATTGTCATCATCAAGGGTATTACCTCAGGAGAAATAGAGACAATTGGATATATCACCCTTTTGATGGAAGGAATTGAGACGGTCTTTGAGGTAGTCAGTGAGGATTTTCCATTGGAAGAAGATGCTTTACTCGGAAGGCCGTGGCTGCTAGCCATTGGCGCGAGGCTAGACTACTCTGAAGCAGTATTGGAAGCAAAAGGCAAGGGATATCCATTTGCAGAGTCCGGAAAAGTAATGATACCAGCAAGGACAGTAAAACGTGTAGCAGTGAGATTGCGAGAGGGGCATCCAGAAATCGGCTATATTCCTCGACTGAATACTGAGTTAGGGGTCTATGCTGGAGAGGCCATAGTGGAGGCAATTCACGGAATGGCGTATCTTTATGTGCTTAACACTTTGGAGAATGAGACCGCATTCGGAGTCCCTTATGTCGAACTCGAAGAAATTGAAAAATTGCCCGATGAAAAACAGGTGCGAATGATCCAGGAAGCCAGAGTGTCTGATGTCAACCATAGCAGACAGAGGGCTGAAAAAATTATTGAGTCTCTAAGATTGGAAGGGCTGGATGAGGAAGAACAGGAAGAAGCAAAGGATCTTGTCAGATACAACCCATGGGTATTTAAGCTGGACGACGAGAGGCTAGAGGAGGTTCAAGTTCAGGGATACCAGTTAAAGTTGAAGGACGAAGATCCAATTTTCGTGAAACAGTTCCGACTTCCCTTTCATATGAGAGACAAAGCTAATGAAGAAGTTCAGAAAATGTTGAATGAAGGGGTTATTGAACTATCAGATTCACCTTTCAACTCGCCTGCCTGGTTGGTTCCAAAGAAACCCGGTCCCAACGGCGAAAAAAGATGGCGAATGGTGATAGATTTTCGGTGCCTGAACGAAAAAATGATCGCCGACGCGTACCCTCTCCCCAATATAACGGACATTCTGGATCAATTGGGAGGATCCAAATATTTCTCGACGTTCGATCTTGTTTCCGGATTCCACCAGATTCCACTGGCATCCGAGAGCAAACCGAAGACTGCTTTTTTAGTACCAGGAGGACATTACCACTATACGCGAATACCAATGGGAATTTCGAACGGGCCACCAGCTTTCCAACGAACAATGGATATTGCTCTATCAGGGTTGCAAGGTACAGCTCTATTCGTGTACGTGGACGATATTGTTGTCTATGGCAAAAATCTGGAGGAACACAGGGCCAAGTACAAGGTATTCGCAGATAGGATCCATGGGGTGCACATGAGCCTGCAGCCTTCCACGTGTGAGTTTCTGAGAAAAGAAGCGACATTTCTAGGTCACTGTGTCAGTGAGTCTGGTATAAAACCCAGTTCAAAGACAGTGGAACCATTGATGAAGTACCCAAGACCAGAGAATAAAAAACAAATTCGCGAATTTATTGGCTTGGCTGGATACTACAGAAGGTTCATAGAGGATTTCGCCAAGAAAGCATATCCATTAACCAAACTGTTGAGAGATGATGCGACCTTCGATTGGGGTGAAAAGCAAGAAGAGTCTTTTCAGCAGCTCATAAAGGAAATCACATCATACCCAATTTTGCAGCATCCGGACTTCAGCAAGCCGTTTATAGTCAAGACCGACGCGTCAGACTATGCTATTGGGGCAATCCTGAGTCAGGGAGAAATTGGTTCAGATTTGATAGTGGCATGTGCTTCTCGAGGATTAACAAAGGCAGAGAGAAATTACACTACTACGAAAAAAGAGCTTTTAGCGTTGATCTTTGGGGTGCGCCAATTTCGACCATATATTTATGGTCGACGATTCGTATTAATTACAGATCACCAGCCTCTCATATGGCTGAAATCTATGAAAGATCCTGGGGCACAGCTAAGGCGGTGGGCGAATGAGCTGGATGAGTATGATTACGAAGTCCGCTATAAACCGGGCAAAGAAAACAGAAATGCAGACGCCTTGTCAAGAAATCCGGTGTTGCTAGAGGAGCAGCTTGAGAAAGAAGAGAAGATATCAATCCAGATGGTAAAAATGGCTAAGAGAAAAGCACCGGAAAAAGGATCTCAGACGGAAAATGGAACTTCTTCAGGAGCAGGACCACCAAAAACGCCTCGGGGCAGGCCGAGAAAGCAGGGTCCACCTGCAACACCTCCAACCTTTTTAATACCGAAAAGACCACGAGGTAGGCCAAGAAAAACACGCCAACAGATACCACTTCTTGTATCAGGAAGCAAACGACCTAGGGGAAGGCCTAGGAAAATGAGGGAAACATCAACAGAAGCACCATCAACAACGAATACTGGTCAGATGGAAATTACGACTACCTCTGAATCAAAAACTGCATCGGAGCTGGCAGAGATGACAGAACCAGAGAAGATTGCAGGGCCGACCTCTAAGAAAGGCGTTCCAAGCCGGCAAACCAGAACCAGAGACCAATCGATTCGAGAGCAACAACATGCAGATGAATCTTCTAGCAACGAGGAAGCAGAAAGAGTGCTAGATCCAGATTATAGCTCCCCGATTTTTGGAACAGGATCTGAGAGGCAAGGGCAAGAAACTCCAGTTCTTCCCGAGCCACCACCAGAACGGGAAGAAGAAGGGTCTAGCACAACGACGGATGATAGATGAGGGGGAGAATCGGATGAGCATGACTCTTCAACACATTCAGCTTCTGATGGTGATTTAGAGGATTGTCTATCCGAAGCGGGTGAACAAACCAGGAATGTCATCATTAGCAGAGAACACGTTACGGATAAGAAGGAAAACTTCATCTTTTTTATTCCTGCCAACTGCAACATTCATAGCGCAAGCCTTCGGGTGTTAAGAGAGAAAGATTGGATAAATCTTGATGAATTAGTTAAGAAAGAGCCTAAAAAAGGAGAAATCGTGGAAATATCTAGGAGAAGGAGAACCGCGCTCAGGCTGATTGTCAATGACTGTAGTGAAGATGACGTCCTTTAACAAAATGTACAGCCAGTGATAGAGCGCCTGATCTCGGTCTTAAAAGAAAAAGAAGCAACACATTGGCGAATGCCCTTCGAACCAGACGTTTTGCCTGAAAGATCCAGAAGATTCATCCAAGAAAAACTTATCCAGGAATTAAATAACACGGAAATTATCATTACCTTGTGTAGAAAGAGGATAGATGTACCAGTTCAAGAAGATCGCCAGGACACAATGACTGAAAAACATACATCTGCCATAGGAGGTCATAAAGGGATCCGTAAAAGTTTGCATTCAATAGGAACAAATTATTATTGGAGAGGGATTGAGGAAAATGTTACAAATTACGTCAATTTCTGTTTGGTATGCCAGAGAAAAAAACTGAAAAGAAGAAAGCCGAGACACCCAATGATAATAACGGACACTCCTATCGATGCATTTGAGAAAATATCAGTGGATATTTATGAGCCATCAGGCAAAAGCGGAAGAGGCTATAACTACGTATTGACCGTCCAGGATTGCTTGACCAAGTACTCGGTAGCTATACCACTCGTCCAACAGACTGCGAAGGAGGTCGCCAAGGCCCTGGCGAATCACGTCATCTGTCGATTCGGAGCACCTCAAGCAATACTCTCGGATCAGGGCACCAACTTCTTGAGTGATCTAATGAGAAAGTTTGTAAGCTCTTCAAAATAAAACAGTACAAAACAACAGCATTTCATGCACAGTCTAATGGTTCTCCAGAGAGAAGTCACCACGTGCTAACGGAGTATCTGAAGGTCATGACGGGCGATGGTGATGACTGGGATAAGTGGATAGACATGGCAATGTTGTCATACAATGCCAGTGTCCATGAAAGCACCGGATTTTCTCCTCATGAACTGGTCTTCGGCGTGAGACCTCGCATTCCTTCAGCACATACACTAGAAGGCATAGGAGGACGGCAGTATCATGAGTATCTATGCGAACTGGTAGAAAGTCTAACAAAATCAAGACAACAGGCAAGAATAAATCGAATTTCGGCAAAACACCGCACAAAAAAATATTACGACAGAAATCTCAACACAACAACTCTCGTAACTCGAGATAGGGTATGGCTTCATAAACAGTCCCAAAAAGGGAAAGAGATGATGAGTGTAAGGGTCCGTACCAAGTCCTTGAAGTTCTAAGAAATAATAATGTTCGAATAATACAGAAAGGGGGCCGAGAATAGTTCATAAAGACAAACTGTGGAAGGCGAGAATACCACCCCCTCCGAAAGGTGGGGATGGAGAATAATCAAAAATCAGCCACTTCAAAAGTAATAATAATTCGGAACCGACAATCAACCGGTCGATAACAACCCTCGAAAATCCCCTCCCTTTTGAAAGAAAGGGGGAAATGGGTATTTTCAAATCAAGAAAGAAGGAAATAACTGATATTTAGATTTTTACTCTTTTAGCAAAAAAAAAACAGGGGGAATGAAATTTAATCAATAGGAAATATCAGTTGATAGATGTCAGTAGGTTGAAATTTCTTACAGGGTCACCACGGATCCAGGCGATGCCGTACAGATTTCCAACATCAACCAAGGAGGAGGGCTGATATCAATGAAGTATGCCCGTCTACGGGTCTACCACAACACCTGGAAGATGATAACGCACGTGGATCTGGTGGAATTTCTCAGTAAGAAACGGGAATACATCCAGCACTGGCTAGAGATGAAGAAGACCTGCAAGTCTCTTGACATCGAGTGCATCAACAACCCTCAAATTGAGGAAATAGGCCATACGCTTGATTCCATCAAGCTCACTCATAAACACCTGAATGAGCTGCTCGATGGGGGAAGCAAGAGAAAGAAACGTGCACCTTTTGGCTTCATTTGGAAAATAAACAAAGCTTTGTTTGGAACTCTAGACAAAGAAGATGCTGCGTACTACGATGAGTGCATTGAGTCGTTACAAAACAGTAACAGAGAAACATTGGCTTTGATTGTTAACTAGACACACATCATACGGTCGGAATTCAACAGAACTAATTCAGGGATCAACGAGATAAATTATAGAATTCGCGTGCTGAACGAGACCATCTCTAAAAGCAGTAAGAAATTGGCGAATGAAATTAACATAATTTACGTCAACGAAAAAGTAGCCAATGTATTGGCAGTTTTCAACGCAGAACTCAACCAGTACGAAATAGACACACAGGTTCTTCTCAATGCCATTCTCTTTGCAAAGAGAGGACAAGTACATCCGTCAATTCTGTCACCAGAAGACATCCTGAAGACAGCAGATGACATCATGAAGAACAACAGAAACGTCGAATTTCCTGTACCACTCGAAAAAGGGTTTGTGAACGAACTCTTGACATTATCGGACCTGACAGTCTACACAAGAAAGAACAAATTAGTTTTTGTCTTAAAAACACCACTGGTGAGCCCGGAACATTTTGATGTTTATCGCCACATCATCTTGCCAGACAAGATAGCAAGCCTAAGCAAGGGATATATGGCCTTCATCTTGCCTACATATCCATACACAGCAGTATCTGATCGCTCTGATGTCTTTTTCAAGATAGATGAAAGGGACATAACAGCGTGCAAGAAGGGAAACGTTGAAACGATTTGCCGAGCAATTCGTCCGATCTTCAACATCAGAGACGCTCGTGACTGTGAGGTACAGCTGATCACAAGTTCCCAAATAAAAGACAGTGGACTGTGTGACATTCGAGTGAAAATGGTCAGTCAAACTTATTGGGCTAGAATCGGAGATTCGAATTCACGGGTTTTCTCGGTGCCGGAGCAAGACGAACTAAGAATTCATTGCAAAAATCGCGAATTAGAGGTCAGATCAATCGTGAATAAGGGCAAATTAACTCTCTCGCAAGATTGCGAGGCCCGATCAGGATCGGTAACACTGATACCTTTTAGAGAGATAGTTTCACGCAAAGAAATCGATATAGTACAGAGAGTAACGGTAGACATTCCTAAGCTTTTGCGTGATGCGGTAGAAAAAGACGGAATGGGGAATATTTCAGAAATTTTAGCAGAAGTCAATGCCCTAGAAACTTTGCCAGTAACTCAAAACGACGAAGAAAGTATAAAGAGGGATAATATAAAATTACAGGAAATAATTAACAAGGCGGACTATATGTTGAATCAAAAGTCAACAACTTGAAAAGTTAAAAAGATAGAGGATAGCCTTATTTTTACAGGGGTAGGGATGGGCACACTAGTTCTAATAGGAACGCTATTTTGGAAATTCTCACTTTGGTCAAGGGTGTGGAATTTTTGTGGGGGTTTGATTTGTTCCTCAGGTACAACAGGCGGTGGCAAACCAATGCGCAGAAGTCAGCAACCACGACGAGTTAGGGAAGAAACAGAAGAAGTCGACGTCATCGAGTTATCAACGCAGCCAGCTGCGAGAGTCACCTTCCCGCAGGTCATTGAACCGCACAGCTCCACAGAACAGCTGACCCGAGCGCGCTCCATTGACGCGCTTGGTGCCACTGTTGACTGGGGTATGACAAGGACACCACCACCAGTGATAGTGCCATATCAGCCTGGACCACGCGAGAGGGCAATGAACCAAAACCTCCCACCCGAGACACAAATCGCTCAATTTGTGCCAGGGCAATGGCAGATCTTGAATCTGCCATTCAATGCGGTGGCAGGGCAGCAGTACCCTGTCCGACGTGACCTAGGCGGCTGGTGAAAAACCAGCTCACTCAAGGGGCGGAAGATTTTCAATTTTGTTATTGTATCGAGTCACTCGTAACATCCTTTGTAATCATTCAACCTTGTAGACTCAATCGTTAGGTTAGTTATTCTATCAATCAGGATTTAGATGTCTAGTAGATAATTTCAGTAGGAATTTCATTTTTTTTTATTATTCATGTCAAATCAGAAGAGCACTTTCCCTCAAATAGTTAAAAGCAAATATATTTCTTTATCAAGCTAGAGATAGGAATAGTTAAATTAGGGGAGTGTGACGTGTGGAGTCCACACGTTGACGTTATAGTGATAGACAAAGAGAGACTCAAACTGGAGAACTCTCCAAAGTGCCAAGTAAGCAGTCTCATGGAGCTCAGGTAGTCCAGCATCTTGAAGAAGCAGTTGGAATACGTTCGGAACCGTGAGAATGCTTACCTTTGCATTTTGGCTTCACTGGGGGGGGGGGGGGGGTTGGAAGACACCAAGCGGGGAAGCCAACGGCACTTCGCGCCGAGCTATGAGTTATTAACGACCTGTCGCGTTACCGAGTAAAGAATCTATCTTGTGTATCCAAACATTAATATAATATACTACATTCTATCAAAGCAAGTGTAAGTGATTGGGCTTTTAACCCTGAACCCCTCTATCCTTCCTACCATTGACGGACTCCTCGTAAGCTTGACCGGAACACAGAGCAGCCGAGGGTCAACGGATTAACATCGGGATGACAACGAGAAGGAGAACTCAAATCGTCACACAGAAAAGTAAGAGAGCAAGAATGGCGTATCTCTATTAATTTCCAAGATATTCTCAAAAACGAATATAAGAAAGATTATTCAAATTCGCATTAAAAGCAGGAGGTCGTATGTCCTATACCTACGACTTTTTGCCATAGGAATGTTCATTTTGGCGCATACGATTTTCTGCTTTTTGGCCATCGATATATTTTTGATATGTAACCTTTGATATATCATAATATCTTGATATATTATAATATCGTTCCACATTGCCCCGCCGTTCTCCTTTGCCCTACTCTCCCCTATAATAAAATAAAATAAATAAATAAAATTGTTTGTGATTTTTTTAATAAAACTGGTAATTTCTTTGAAACTCCGTTCAATGATAGAAATCAATTCAAAATTACTCAACAAAAAGTAGACAACAGCAAAAAATAGTTTTAATAATGAATAAGATCGAAAAAAGACATTTTCAATTCAATTCAATTTATTAATTTGCTTTGACTTAACAGTCTTTTACAAATGAGGTTTAGTGTCGGCATACAATTTTTGTTTTATGGATTAATTACACTTCTTTTTTTTTTAATTCTTTTGACATTAATCATATTAGGAAATTAGATTCGTTGAATACAATTGGTATTTTTTTAATCATTCATTAATTTTTTTACTTACATTTAGAAGAAAATTGTAAAGGTATTTCATATTTTTTATCGAGGAACAATTTAGTAAGTTGAGACCCGTATCTACCGGATTCTCAAAAATGGGGATTTTGGAGAGTAGTTTACTGCGCTCATCCTGAAATGCAGAGCATTCAGTGAGGAGGTGAAATAAATCGTTTGTTTGTTGTTGTGAGCAATGTGGACAACATGAATCTGTGCTGAATTTAATGTCTATATTTGTTGTATGAATTAAGGCTGGAATTTTTGTAGGTAGCAATCGACATTGCGCAAGAGTTTGGATTATTTTTAAAGGAATTTTTGCATTGAGGTAATTTTGTCTGCAGGTTGAAAGGTTAAGATAGGGATAGACATGTAGTGAAGATTTTTTCAGTCTCTGTTTGTCGTTTTGTTGTAGGTCTCCAATAAGGCTTTTTATTATAAGAGAAGAGTCTTCCTCGAAATTAGCAGAGTTGCAAAGTCCTTCAACTCCTGGAGGGAAGTATTTTATGATCTTGTTGTTTAATTGAGCGCACCAGTTTAGCTTGCTAGAGACGTTAGGATTTTTTGATTCCAATAATAGTTGTTTAAGGCAAATTTTGGGGTATCTCGAATCCTCCATACTTAATATCTTACGCAGCCATTTCATTGCTCTTTTTACTACTTCAGCCTCAAGGGGGTACATGCCTACTTCTGTTCTTATTGCATAGTTTGCAGTAGAGAGGGGAAGTTGAAGAACTTTTTTGTAGTAAAGTGCTTGAATTCTGTTGATTTCCTCCAAAAATCGAAGGCCCCATACTTCCACCCCATAAAATAAGACGCTCGTAACCATCGAATGAAATATATACTCCTTCGTGGTCCAGGTGTTTGATTTTGTTTGGCGTAATATGTTCAGGACCATGCTTATCGCCGAATTACTTGATAATCTGGCTTTCGTGCTTCGTAAGTCAGAAGTACCGTTTTTTTGGAATAAGCACCCGAGATAACAAAACTCCTCCACTATTTCCACCTTTTCGCCACTATACCAGAAGTTTAGAGGATTCTTACTCTTTTTATTTCTCCTTTTGTTTCTCTGAAATATCAGAATTTTTGATAACATGATGTTTACTTTTAAACCCTTTAGATTGAAGTATTCAGCAAGCACGTTCATTTTCCTTTGAAGGTCAGGAGGGTTTTCAGCTAGAAAGACTAAATCATCTGCGTATCCGATGCATGTAATTTCATTCCTAGAACCCACTGAGAGCCCTCTCACTCCCCTCGATCGTAGAAACTGGTCCAGATCTGAGGTGAAAAGAGAGAATAACAGAGGGCTCAGGATTTCTCCTTGCAGAACGCCTTCCGTCACTTCGACTGGGTCAGAAGTACTGTTATTAGATTTAACTTTTATGTTTGCTCTGTCGTATATGCTCCGACATATATTGATAAGCTCGGAGCTCACGCCCATCGACAGTAATTTCTCCCATAGCAGTGTATGCCTAATTGAGTCGAATGCTTTTACGAAGTCGACGAAGAAAGCGAAAACTTTTCTCTTCGGTTTATTGAGGTGAATTTGTACTATAGATGATAATATGAAGATGTTATCAATGCACCCTCTCTCTCTTCGGAAGCCGTTTTGAAATTCGGGGATTTTTTTGTTATTTTCGGCCCAGTTGCAGAGACGCTCGTGTATAATTTGCGTGAAAATTTTGGTGATTGTGTTCACGAGTGAGATACATCTGTAATTCCCTGGGTCTTGAGGGTCCCCTTTTTTGTATATCATATTTGCTATTAGAGTTGACCAGTCTGCAGGGGCTTGCTCTTGGATGAATATTTTGTTGAATAATGTTTCTAAGTACAATAACCAGTTGCCTGGGAGATTTTTGTAGAATTCATTTGGTATCTCATCGGGTCCGGGGGCTTTACCAACTTTACACTTGTCCAGGCTTGAGATAATTTCCTGAGATGTGATAGGATGATCCAGTGAGGCGTTAACCACTCTCCCCTGGTTAGGTGTATAATGAGTGCGACTAGGATATTGCTGTTGGAGGTAATGCTGGCAGGTGTCTGAGTCAATGGGGTTTTCCTTGTATTTATTGGGTCTGAATTTATTTATAGTTTTCCAGAAAGATTTAGAGTCTCGACACGAGCTTATGTCATTTTTTATTTTTTCTTCGAATTCCACATCAGCTGCTTTTTTCAATTTCCTCAGGTTTTTTTTGGCGTTATCATAATCCTCGATATCTTGTTCGTTGGTAAATCGATTTTTGTTGCATTTTTTAAGGGCTTTCTTCACATATTTTTTTTGGATTGAGCATTTTTTGTCTCTCCAAGTGACTTTTTCAGGTAATATTCTGGGCTTGGTAGAGGTTTTTTTTTTTTTTTTTTTATACTTATTTAACGTCGCCATCTTTTCGCTAAGATTATGCCAATCAGCGACGGAGGTTCATGGTGTGTCTGTGGACAAAGCACTTGTAAATAATTTTTACAGTGGTGCTTGTATCATTCGGCAGAGACTAATTGGTAGAGGTGAATGCACCTATTTCCCGGCTTACTTTTTTTATGGTTTCAGTTAAGTTTTTGTTCATTTCGTCAATGTTTTCACTAATTTTGCCTATTTCTGGAGCGTATGCCATTCTCGTGGCAAAATCCGAGCTGAGTTCTGGTCTCCATCTCATTTTTTTGAAGATTTTCTGGAGATACTGAAAGAGATAAGAAAGGACGTGAAGGATATTAAAAATACCCAAATCGCTCTACAACAAGATATCCAAAAAATTGCCAGCAGACAAGATGTTCAGGAAGAAAAGCTACTCATTTTAAAAAATAATATTGAAGCAGGTACTACAAAAATTGAAAAATGGGAAAAATCTCAACGAGCCAACAACCTTATCCTGTTTAAAGTCCAAGATACGGTAGAGAATAACAAAAACTTAATCAACACAGTGATGGAAATAATCGACAGAACACAGATTAACGTTCCCGAAGTAGCGATTGCCAAGGCCACCCGAGTGGGCAAACCAGGGAAAAACAAAGCCAGACCAATAGTCATTACACTGATCGCCCCACGATGGAAACATCACGCCTTTCAAAAATTAGACGCTTTGAAGAAAATAAATGTAGCAATCGATAATGACCTAACACCAACTGAACGTAAAATTAACAAAAACCTTCTAAGAATTCGTTATCAATTAAAGCTGCATAATGTCATAGCATCCATCAGGGGAAATGAGTTAATCTCAGAGGGCAAAGTGCTCAGCTGGCCTGAAATTGCTACCTATTTCAAGGACAGTGAAGATGACGAAACCCTCAGTATCATTCAAGAGACAGAGGATATCATTGTTGAGAAACAAGTCAAAACTCCCGTACGCACTATCACAGACTCCTTCGTGAACGCTACTAACACTACAAAAGCCAAGAAACCCCCCGGCCAGCAGCGCAAAGAATCAATATCGAGTAGTAATTCAGACAACAAATCACAACGTACTATTGCTGAAACGTATAATAGTGTTACGCCTCGCTCTCTTAGAAGCCAAAAACGTCAATAGCAACCAACACAATTCAATCGAGACACTGATCCACGTGAGCTGACACTTCCCCCCACAACGACATTAAACGTCAAAACAACGCAAATCACAACAAAATAAGAATTATTGAGTGGAACGTTTACGGCATTCAAAACAGCTGGGACCTGAGGAGAAAAATTATTCCAAGTGACATCATTTGTTTCAGTGAAACATGGACTACTGATACTCGTTATCACTTACCCAGTTGGTTGAAGACTTATGACATTGTGCACCTACCAGCTACCAAAGATCCGGAGAAGAGAACTGGTCACGCCAAAGGGGGAGTTATTATAGCTCTAAATAGTGGTATTTATAACCACAAAACAATTTTAATCAATACAGATTTGATTCTTATTCAGGTGGAACATGATCATTTGCACTTTTTTGTTGCTGCCTGCTATTTTCATCATGAAAGGCTCATATCACGGTCACTGGACTCCTTAGCAGAGGCACTAAGCAAAGCTGACAGCATTAATCCCCAATTTCCTCTTTTCATAGTAGGTGATCTAAATGCACAGGTGGGGAATAGCACATACCTGGAAGATAGCCTTCCTCACATTGACTATAACATCGCAGAAACAAGAGTATTAATCAACTCCACACCAAACTCAAGAGGACTTCAACTCTCGGTATTCCTACATGAACACGGCCTCACAATTCTCAATGGTAGATTACCAGGAGACATCCCCGGTAAACTTACATTCCACGGACGTAATAAAACCTTCAGCACAATAGACTATGGCATAACAAATTGGTACTCTCTTGCCCTCGTTGAAAATTTCCAAGTTCTGAACATTCCTACTCTTTCAGACCACCTACCAATAGTAATTGAGACAAACTTAACTTCACTGAAAAGGCAACGAATCCCGCCCACTACGGGACATACACCTGAAAAAATGAGATGGAAAAAAAACATTTTCATTTTTTTAAAATCGAGGAAAAATATATATAAAATTTTCAGAATTGATGAAAGTTTGAGGTAAAAAAAATTTCAGAAAAATTAAAAGACACACACAGTTTCAAAATCACGATTAAAATCTTAAATTCCAAAAATCATACAGGTAAACACTTGGCATAATTTTTTTGTATTTTTTCTTCAAAAATACATAAAAAAAACAAGAATTTTGAAAAAAAAACGCTGAATTCGAATCATTTTTATGGGAGTTATGAGCAAAAAACCGTAAGAACAGCTGTTTTTCCAAAATTCGATATCTTTCGAACCGATAATCAAAAATCTCAAACTTGGCCGAAAAGTGTGTTTCAATAGATACAAAAAAATGTCAAAAAATAGAGGAAATCGAAAATGCAAAGTTGTAAAACTGTCCGATTTGGCGTGGAATATATTCTTTTATGCATCGCTTCCTTCTGCAGTTTCTCTACTGATTTACCTATTTTATGCGCTCCAATCAACACTAATTTTTCCTCAACCATCTATCTGTTTGTATTGTCCTGATAGACGATATGGGATGGAGAAGGTTTCAAGAACAAATAAATAATGTCCACTTTTAATATAATACTCGTTCTTTATTACTCTAATGTTCTTGATGTGGACTCGTTACGTCGTGAAGGAAGACTGGCAACCAAGAAGGAACTGAAGCCAGACTTACACACAACTGCTCATACATTACATACATCCTCCCTTTTACATCTGTAAGTCTCTTTTCAACATACCATGAATTACAGAGTAACACTCACTCATTCATACCAGATTCATCACATTTTACAATGATCGTTAATTGCACAGTAAACATGCTTGTCACAAATAAAACTCGTATCACAGTCGTCAGCTGAATCAGTGTACTATTATCACAATTATAAATTAAGTTTATTAGGAGCTCGTCTGATCCTTGTTGATTTTCTAACTGGTAGGATTGTTGGCACGTTGGTAGTTGACCTGGAACCTGATGAATTTTGATTCACTTCTAATAATATTGATGTTTTAGAATCATTGTCTACCAATATTGGCACTGGAGTATTGGATCTGATACTAATCGATGTCATCTTGATAATTCCTTGGTTGTCTGTATCATTTCTTAATGGTAACGCAGAGTCTCTGGAATTAACATCAACAGGAACTTGGATTGGAATTTCCTTTGGTTTCTCAAGGTTATCTCGCAGGAGAACTAGAGGGTTTTTGAGTGTAGTTGGCACTGTATCATATGAGATACTAGAAGAGCGTGATTTGAGTTGGTCACGGTCACGTTTCCACACTCTATTAGTTGCCGAATTTGCTCATCTCGGGAATGCAACTCTCTAGCAGATGTGGCTCTCACTTCCCTTAGATGCTCGGCCAAAATACGCCAATCCGTTGTCATAACTTTTCGTATTTTTGTTCGACTTAGCGTGGGTTTCTTTTTCTTTTCTACTTTCATATAGCACGCGTTATTAACAATTTACCTCATCGCCAATTGTATTGTCTTGATAGAAGATATGGGATGGAGAAGGTTTCAAGAACAAATAAATAATGTCCACTTTTAATATAATACTCGTTCTTTATTACTCTAATGTTCTTGATGTGGACTCGTTACGTCGTGGAGGGAGACTGGCAACCAAGAAGGGACTGAATGGGGGGAAAAGTCGCTTCCGGGCCTTAAGCCAGATTTACACACAACTGCTCATACATTACACTATTGGTCGTGTTACCCTACCTGTACATATAACCATGGACAAATCGTCCATGGTTCTTTAACATATGGCGATTGTCCATAAAGTATTTCCCATGAATACTCCACGGACAATTGTCTCGTGTAAAATAGCCGTAGACAATTTGTCTCTGGCTACCGGTCATGGGATTTTTACGCAATACTGATGGTAGGTACCATGGCATATATACATGAAATAAATCATGGGCCATGACTCATGGCAGCTGCCATGGAAATTGCCATAGCAGCTGCAATGGAAATTTACATACATGACAATGAGAATAATTGTGAAAAATTTTAGCTACACAAAAGGTTCTCACTAATGTTCTCCTCACTCTTCTATTCACCGAGATTTCTCATGAAAACCGCACTCTTCTCTCATTGGCCGGAACATTGCCGGAATCGTTTTCTAAAATTCAAAGATTTGCTACCCACATTACGGCATGAGTTCATCTCAGAAACATTAATGAATAAATAAAATTCACTGGTTTTGCTAATTTCTTCTCTAATTCGTGATCAGTTATCGTTACTGGAAAAGTCTTCAAAAATGAATGAGATACAAGACTTTCTATGAGAGCTTCTTTTGTTCAGCAGAATTAGACCTACAAAGGAGACATCTACGCTTTTTTTCTATTTCTTATAGATATCGAGGGATTCAATGGGAATTGAGGACAGATCTTTTTTCTTACTCACATTCATAATTTATAGTCGATGTTATAATAATCCCACTCGTGCCATATCTATCATATACCTGATGAATTAGAGATGTATGATCGATGGCCCCTTCTCCGCACTTGAAAATCAATGAGGCAAAAAACAACGTTGTCAGTAATTTTGAAAATTCCATTTTCATTGGCATATGAATCGCATCAGGCTGAAACATCAATTGAATTATTTTTTACGATAATGCAGTCAATCACCTACTAGCAATGTGGTTTCAGGGGTTACATCACTGTAGAATTTTCGAAGAAACGATTTTTTTTCTTGCTCCAAGAATTACTTTGGACCTTCGAGAATATGGGCAAGAAAAGTTATCACCTGAAACCCATTTTTTCTAATAAAATTACGAATATTTCCTCAGGTATTGGTAAATACTAGAGCCCAGTATATAAAATTGATTTAAAATTAATTTAAATTTTCCCCAGGAAGGGAATGGAGAGAATAATGTAATGTATCAGACTACAAAATTGGTAGGTTAATAATGGAACTTGCAGTAGCTCAATTGGTAGGACAGACTGGAAATTTGAAGGATGTGAGTTTAAACCTCGCTCCTGCATTCCCTATTCTTCCCGAAATTTGATTCTAAAATGATCAAATTTTATAACGGGCGCTGTTCTGCGTATCTACCCAGGTATTTCTCCATATTCATAGCCTTAGTCAAAACTTTAATCGTTTTTTTTTCTCGGAACATGCTTTTTTAAATTGGCACGCAGCATAACTTCGATAATTCCCATGATTTTCATTTGAATTCCTCAGATAATCTTGAAACCAACATTTCAAAGAGAAACACGATGAAGATGTTCAAAAATTTAATTTGTACATTTTTTTGATACAAAAATTGCCGGTTTTTCTTCGAAAATTGAACTTCTTCATTCAAATACTCACCAATCACACGGGGGTCTTTGCGCATGCATAGGATAGCAAAGTGCTTTGGAGTATGTTCCTTGCTTGTTAAAGTGTGAGAGCCGGTAGTGTAATCAAAAAAATTCATCAAGGGACTCTAAAGTGATTGAATGGTTGTGAAGATCATTTTGTGATAAAAATTTTGCTCATACGGGGAACCTTTTTGTGGTTTTTGTCTCTTTACTAGATGCTGCTTACGGTAGAGGTTAACTGAAAATTTGATACAGTGCATAGACTATACAATCAAGATGGTTATTCTCTACAAATATGCCGAACATCTATGATGACAAGTGCGACGCCTCATTGAGTGAGACACTGATTGATACTAATTTGCCTCAACCGGTAAAAAGACTTTCTACCCAAGCCACTGAGGCTACTGTAAATAAGAATGATCCGGTTATTGACAGGAATACTTCTAAACTTCTGGAATGATCTCCTCCTGTAAAACATGACCTGAATAAATCTTTCTCTTTGAATTCAATAATTCTCGATCCCGAGGACTTAACATTAACTGAAGTAGATTTAACACTGGCTGATTTAACCACAACTTCTACTACATAATCATTATTGAAAAGATATCCATCTCGACCACGACGTGGACGCCCGCCAAAATCGGAAAGCCTAACTAGAACAAGAGCTCTCTCGTTAAACAGCTCAACTGACCTGTATTTTCAAGGTAAAGAAACCAAGAGACCAGCGGAAGTTCAACCCTTGGCACCTGAGCTGGCAAAAAAACAAAAAAAACAAGAGCAAGTGTCTGGCCAGCTTCCACAGGGTACTATTTTGCAAACCTAGAATATAAACCAGGGAATTGTCCTAGCATATCACAGCAGCCGTCAACATTGAAAATGGATGACAAACTAATTGAAACCATGGCGAGTATGATACGGAAACTTGATGAAATCTCAGGTGATTCGAAAAGTGTACGCTCAGAGTCGAAAAGTGATCTAGGTGAATCAAAAACTATGCACAATAATCTCGCTGCTCATATAGCAGCTAACGAAGCTGCAGCTAAAAGACGCTGGAAGAATATTGAAGACAGGACAGTAGCACTTGGAAATGCCCAACAGCATCAGATACCAGCTGGGGCTGAGCTAGAAAAATTCATAAATAAACAAGTCAAAAGCTCGATCCAAGAAGTCCAATCAGTGCAAACAACTCAATCAACCCAGCTGGAAGAATCCTGTCCCCAAAACCTGAATGCCACTCTCGAGAAATTGGATGCCAAGGAACGAGAGTTGAAGAAACTTAACATAATTATACGAGATCTTCTGAACCGAGGAACCAAAACTAGTGAGCAAGTAAAAGAATTTGTACAAGAAAAGTTCCAAATCCCAGAAGGCGTCAGCAACGTTAAAACAATTGAGGGACATCAGATTGCAGTAGTCACTTTAGCCGACTGGAAAACAAAACAAAATCTGATGAGCAAAAAGAGAGAAGTGCTGCTAAACTCACGTGTCTTTATAGATATTGACTATAGATACTCACTACTAGAGAACGGAAAATTATGCAGAAATTGAGAGAGGTGGCAAGTGAAGAAAAGAAAAAAGGTACAAACGTCGAAGTAAGTTATTCGAAAATCAGACTACGTGACCAATGATTCTGCTGGGATGATGTAAGACACAAACTGATTGCAACTGAGCACACTACCAAAAAAACAAATGACGAATCAGCAATCCCACATTTGGGGCAGGGAAACGGATCAGGCAGCTCAGAAACGCAGACAGTAAATCGCTTGTCTTCACGTTCTGGAACTCCCATGGTTCTGGGAACTAAGCTGATATCGTTTCCGACTGCCTCAGCCCATTCATTTTTATCAGCGAAACTTGGACCACAGAAATCCCCTTCCATCCATCCAAACTATGGGATCCAACCTATAGCCAGCATCGGATTCCAGGAACTAGAGATCATACGAGGGGAAGAGGAAGTGGGGGTTTGGTTGTATTATGGAAAAAGCAAGACTGCGAAGTCACAATTCTTCACTCCTCAAAATATTGCATAATTTGTAAAGCTTGTTCTCATGATTTCATTATTGACATTGGCTGTGTCTATTTTAATCAGGACTTAGATGTCAACAGTGCACTTGAGGAATTGCAAGAACTCTGGCATAACTAAAGTCATAATTATGGGGACAACTTCTTGATTTTGGGGGGAGGGGGGGCTTCAATAGTTGGGTGGGTGATGTGAATTCTTGGCCCACCCACTTCTTTGATGCCACCAGCCTACACGCAGATAGAGATTCTTATCATAACAAAATCAATGCATGAGGGGAACGTTCAGTCGAGTTCATGGAAGAGAACAATTTGTTGCTTCTTAATGGAAGAACCCCAGGAGATTATCCTGGTAAAATGACGTATGTATCGTCCGGTGGCATGAGTGTCGTTGACCATATTTGGATAAGCTTCGCACTCTCCAACTTAGTTGAAAGTCTCATTGTCGATACGAGATTAGCCTCATCCGACCATCATCCCATCCACCTAAAAATAGCAAATCCGCTATCACATCAAGAGACTGAGCCTTCTAGACTGGTCAGCATGAAAACTTCTATTACTTGGAAATCTGAACTGGCACATCTTTTCACCCAGGGGACGCTGTGGTCGGATAAGGTTTTTGCCAATTTTGATAGTGGGACTGTAGATGATATTAACGATAAATTCTGCAAGGCTATAAGGAAGTAGCTTTTATCTACCAATTAACCAGAGTAATCTCGGCCGGATGATCAAAACGATCAGAGCCATAAAAAAGAAGAAGAAGAAGAACCAGAGTAATCTCAAACAGAGTAAATCATCATGCAGGAAAGCCCTGTTAATAAATTTCTAATTGAATCAGACTATAAGGTGAACCGCAACAATGAGTATGTCGTAGCAAGAAAATGCACAATTATCTGCTCGAAAATAACAGGCATGCCTTTTACCAAGAAATCACTGATCGATTTGCGGAAATCAGAAACCCTAAAATGTTCTGGCAAACTTTAAAGTCTTGCGTAGATGTCACTCCTCAAACGCACCCGATTACTCTTGAAGAATGACGTTTCTTTTATCAGAAAGTCTATCTGCCTAGAGCCAAAACTGTGTACACTTTCTATGGTCTAGGAGATCCAATCCTGCACGCACCAATTACACTGAATGAAGTCACTGAAAATCTAAAAAAATGTAAATCTCGCAAAGCACCGGGAGATGATGAAATTCCGAATGAATTCCTGAAGCATCCACCAGATAACTGGCTTTTGTATTTAGTAGCTTTTTTCAACAAAATTTTGGACTCGGGAAAAAGGCCCACTTCCTGGTATACCCTGGTGGAATACTTGACCGATGGAGTCGAGTGGTGCACTCACTCGGCTGACACTCGACTGAGATTCAACCGACGGATAGAAATGTATAACCAGGTAAAAAATGGTCAAATGTAATTAGTCGTTGAATATATGAACTAGCAATGATTGAATATTCTCACGTATATAGAAATTAATAAAATTAAATGTTATTTAAGTAAAAAAACAATGCCCGAGCGCGGGATCGAACCCGGGACCTTACAATTACCAGTTTAGAATCTATCACCTGTGCTATCGGAAGGTTTCATGTAATGTAATTCAATTTCAATGTTGATAATCTTATTGGCGCCTGCTCTCCTTAGAGAAAATAAATGCAATCAGATTCATTCAGAGCTTATTCCATAAATAGAAATAATTCAATTATTGGTAGAACAGCAAAAAACTATGATTTTCGGATGACGCATTTTCGACTGTATCTCGAATTATATATTTTTCCAAGTAAAAAGGGACCGATAATTAATATGTTATAAAATCAATTTCATAATTTAATATTTTTTTTTCAGGCATTTTGTCTGACAGTCGGAGTCTGTCTAGTCTCAGTCGAGTTCCGAACCAAATCGACTGACTTTTGACTGATATATTCTTTCGCGTAAAAATTCACTGACAAATGATGTTATGTGAAATCGATTGTAGAACTTTAAAATTTTCTTGCAATTTTTTCTTGACGGTCGAGTCTCAGTCGAGTTTTGAAAAAAATCGACCGAATTTCGTTCGATATGTTTTTCCATCTGCAAACTAACTTTCAAACGATATGACAACTCTAAATAAGATTGTTTGAATCGAAATTTTTTTCCGAGAATTGATTTTTAATCGAGCACAGAATGAGACGATTGAGGGTCGAATGATATGAAATATGAGTTGTAAGTTGATCGATTCTCTACGTGAAATATCTGAAACTTCTTAACATTCACTTGTATTGACGTGTTGTTAATTCAAGCACGCTTAGAAAGTCTCAGTCGAATGACGGTTGAGTGAGTGTACCACTCGACGGTCGATTCACGGTCGAGTGTTCCGTCAGGGTAATATTCAAATAACTACGATACACAAAAAGGGGGATAAACTCGACCCCTACAATTACAGAGGCATTGTTCTAATAAACTGTACTACTAAACTTTTTACAATGATTGTTGGAGATAGGCTTGAGCAGTGGCTGCCTAACAAAAGTATTATACTAGAGTGTCAAGCGAGTTTGGTGAGGGAGCGCGGTTGCTTAAACAATATACTCACACTCGGCTCGGCTGTGAATTTACAACTCAGACTGAAGAAACGAAAAGTCCTTGCTATCTTCGTTGATTTCAAACGCGCTTTTGACTCAGTAAACTACGAAAAGCTCTGGCACGCACTCTACTCCTGGGACATTAGTGTCAAGTTTATAAGACTGATGAAAAACTTATATGATCACGCGATCCTTAGAGTCAGACAGGGTCCGTGTCTCTCCAGCGCCACTGACGTTGCTGGAGGAGTGCTCCCGGGGGAGTCCCTGAGTCCTTTACTTTTTATTTTATTCATTACAGACATCGAAGCCCGTTTTATTAATAGGGGAGTTCAGGGAGTCCCTCTGGATACACTGAATGATCTCTCTCAGCTCCATTTCGCGGATGATACGACCTTCCTAGCAAGTAACGAGGCACAGAAGCTAGCTAATACTCTATTTGACAATATTCAACACAAGGGATTAACAGTAAATTTGAAAAAAAACCAGTTAGTTGTCTTCAAAAACGGAAGACTCTCAAAGAAAGATATTTCTACCACATTCGGTGGTGAAAAAATTGAGCAGGTGGGCGTGTACACCTATTTAGGCACAGAGCTTGCAAGCTCTGCACTTGGGCTAAGAGCGGGGCATGCGGTGATCCAGAAGGCACGTGTTGTTTCAGGTACAGTACTGAAAATACTCGCGAAAGTTAAATCGGACTCATGGGCTAGCAACGTGAAGCTTTTCGATAGTGTTGTGACTGCAACAATGACTTATGGTGCACCCGCGTGGGCCCTACGATATTTCGATTTGCTTGAAACGGCTCAGATCTTTTTCTTCAAAAAACTTTTCAATTTATCATCTTCAACGCCAGGCTACTCAGTCCGGCTTGAGCTAGGGCTAGCTCCGATCGGTGTCAAAATCTTTAAGGACACATTAAACTGGGTCATAGGACTGCTTGCAATGGATAACACAAGATTGCCGAAGATATGTTTCTTAAGGCAGCTAGACTTTTCCAAAAATATCCCTAGTGGCGGTAAAATGAAAAAATTTGGAAAGCACAATTGGGTCTCACAGCTCAATAGCATACTCCGTGACACTGATGCTGAGTTCATGTTGAACAATTTGGATCCCGACTATTGGAAATCCATGAAAAACGCCCTGGTTCAGTGGCTAACAATATATCATAGAAACAAAGATATCTTTAGAGTGGCAAAGTCCGATAGTATCCAGCTGCGTATCCCAAGGTCCCTAGATAACAGCACCGCTTATTACCTACTTAGATGATTACCTGGGCCTACATCCACTCTATGATCCAAATCAGACTCGCCAATATGCGTTAATTTACCATGAGTTTGCGTGGCAAAATTCACAAATTCTCACCGAGTGAAAACTGTGAAGTCTGCAATTTGCAAGAACCAGAAACAATCGCTCATGTGTTAATACGATGCACGCTATATAAGGGCCCACGGAAAACATGGTTACCAAGTCTGAGTTTGTTAGAGTCCACAGGCCAGTCTGAGGATGGTGGAGAAGCAGACGTGCTACTAATTAACCTCTTAAATAGAGATAGCGAAACGGGATCTATCTTGAAGAATCTACATTACTTCTTGCTGAATGCCATGAAATTTCGAAGTTTTCAGTTAGAAATTTAGCTACACTCTTGTATTATACGTTAACTGGAGGGCCCTTGTGAATGAATAAACGCAAGTCTGCACTTATTCTCAATGCTAACTATCTAAAATACTCCACTGTATATATTATGTAACATACTATTGTAAACTTCTGTACTCTCCCCCCTGCTATAGGGCGATGTCCCTGCAGAGCAGGTATCAAGAATAAATAAATAAATATTCACCAATCACACAAAAAGAGCTATTTTTGAAATCCTCTCCGTATTTCTGTAGCTACGTGTATCTAGACTGAGCCAATTTTATTTTTTTTCCAATTGCAATTCGCACCAATTACATTGTGTGCCACAGATTGTTTCAAATTCGGTGAGCCTCGCAAGGATGGCCCAGGTGTCGTCATTTCTTGATATATATCGATGATTTTCTCATTTCGAACAGTGAGCTGAATAGCATGGACAATTACAATATGAGTACTCCAAACCGGAGTGAGGAAACACAAGAAGAAATAAATATACACTAGGAAGGACAATAGCGGTGGACAATGCGTGGATGAGCAAAGGACACAAACAAGTATGTCAAAGACGTCGGATCCCACAACATCCAATTCACAGTGACCCGACCAACTGAATGGCAACAGATACGAAAACCTCTACAAAAGGCCATTCATCCTCTTCATTCCATCCGATACCAAAAACTCTCAGTCTGAGAAGAGGCCCAAGACCAACGAAAATATTAGTAACTTACATCCAATGCTGATTGGGATAAGACCAAGAAAACGACAGAAAGCTATAAAGAGAATGGAACGTATTGGTGTAGCGACTGCTACAATCAGAAGCTTCGCTGAGGAGGGGCAACCGATGCCAAAATGATCGAATTTCCTGTCACTGGCGAATTCTCTCTCTTCAACTCATTGAACTGCCTATGTTCATCGATTCCTCTTTACGCAGATATTCGTAGACGCATAATACGACTCTCAGTACATCTCGAATCTTTCCCGAAATCACGTGAATTTAAAAACTTTACTTCTATATATAGCTGACGTGATTTTAAATGAATGTATTAAGTTGTTAATATATTCGTTAGTGATTATTAATTATTTCTCGATAACCATAATCACTACATTGGTGACCCCCACGTGATGATCAAGAACTCCATCACGTCGGGGTCACCAATATAGCGGTTCGCAGGTGTTAGTGTTACTGCGCTGTGCGAACCGCTATTATATGTTGGCCTCATCTGTGTGAGGCCCGTAGTAAGGCTGGCATCAACGTGAAGAAGATTGCATTGACCAGAATTTGAACCCGAGTGTGGTCTGAGAGCCCGACTTGGAAGAGTCGGCTTTAGCCAGCTTGGCCACGCTTCCAGCTTGTTTGCGTGTGTTATTGTTATTATGATGTAGTGTGTGTGTCGCTACATCGGGACTAATTGGGACTGAAACCCTTATGATAACTACAGTGAGGCCAATTATCTGGTTGACAACCAATCGAAGTGCCTTGATGACAACTGGAAAGCATACATCCCGGACTTCAAAGTCACAAGCATGGGAATTGGCAAGGGAATGAAAGAAGATTTTTCTCAGGAGAATATTCGTAAATACATCGACGGGGAAAGAGAGGTACTATTGATTTTGAGGATGTGAAGACTCTCAAGGGAAAATATAACTGGAGGAGAGGAGCAACGTATGCTGATAGTTTCGGTAGAGTTCATTTTCAAAGGCCAAAAGCTCACACAAGAACTGAAAATTCACAAAAATGTGATCCGTACTGAATCGTCTGTATCTAGCAGAAAAAAATGCAATAACTGTCAGCTGGAAAAAGAACTGTCAGCTGGAACTGACGTGGCAACATTAAATACAATGAATGTGGGAAAGGACACGCATCTGATACTTACCAAGCACAACAGATGTGCCTCCTGCCAAGAACCTCCAAAATCATTTGACGACTGTTACCCCACGATGCAGAGGACAAAAATGACCAACATAGTTTCAGTGTATCTCAACATTGGAAATGAAGAAGCAAAAAAAAACTGTGGAAGAAAATCATCTCAGCTCTTCGAAAGATACCCAAAAATGGCTTTACAAAAAGAAAATAGAAGAGGACAGCTGGTTGGTACCAACACACCCCACCATGGCCGATTGGATTCCCCCAAACCAAAGGCAGCAAACAGCCTTGACAGCACGCAACACAAAGCGAAAGGGTCATCTACAGAGAGCAAGCCAATCAACTGCGGAGTCTAGCTCAAATCCACCAAAACGGCAGGAAGGAAAATCCCTAATTTAAGCCACGCGATTGTTTCAACGGATGATAGAAGAGGAGTCACGCAACATCAATTCAAAAAGAGTCTGAGGTTTCCAGTTAGTGTAAAGCGAGCCAATCAACACCAACAAAAGGAATTCTCAACATCTTGAATGCAATCGTAAAGACTCCAGAGTTTACGATTTCTATTACGATTATTCATTTGACGGCTCCAGATGGAACCATCAACTGGAGGATTCATTGAAATAATCGTGGGAAACCCAGCAAAGAATGCCAAACACACGCCAATTCATGAGCAAAGAGATGAAGAAACTACAGGGTGACAAATGGGAAGTTGCCGAAAGTATATGCATCTTTTTCTCCCTCTACTCTACCGTATAAGGCTGGGCCCACGTGGGTATATTCTAGAATGTTGTCAGTTTCTATTGAGACGCCGTGAAGAGCAGTACGTGTACTTAAAAATGAGTGACCTTACGAACGAAGAAAAAATGTATCTCATCGAGTGCTTTTATTCTAGAGATGAAAACTATACCGAAGCATATAGAGGTTTTTGTACTAAGTTTGGACGTAAGAGAGTGGCCAGTAGAAATACCCTTAGAAGGTAAGAATGAATGAAAAATATATTAGACTTCATGGTATGACTACATTCTTCAATAAAGTATCAATTTTTTTTACTTCTTTCTCAGAGTAGTCGAGAGTAACTTCATCAATTATTCAGTGACTTGATATACGACCTTTATTAATTAACTAAATTTAATTCATCAATTACTATACTCTTGACGATGGTCGTCATGATCTTTCTGGTCTTTTATACACAATTTCTACAGTAAATAAGGTTGCCGAGGTCGGAGAACATTTCAAGAATAACCCAACAGATTCAATGAGAATGGCTGCAGCGGCTTTAAAACTGAACCGAGAGACATTGAGATTAATCATGAAAAATTTCAGTAAGTTACATCCTTACGAAATCACAACTCATCAATTGCCCACTGCTGATTGTAAAGAAAACAAGCAGGCGTTGGTCGCTGCGTTAGTTGCTATTTCTTCTACGTTATCCTTTAGATTGCTATTTCTTCCTTTTCATTTCTGCTAATGAATTAGCAGGATGAGTATCAATCAAGCATCCATACCGATCGGACGTGTTTTTCCCGAGCAAACGCGTAATGCCAAGAGTGATACAATTCAAGTGATGAAGTTTAGTGTTATTTCACCAATCAAAATTGGTAAAGCTCAGACAATAGGTGCATTAGTGGTACATCAGTGGCTCGAGGTTTTGTCGTCGACCCGGCATCTGAGCGTACTGCAGCACCGTAAGTCCCAGTGCAGGACAGCCTCAACAAGAATGTCTACTTCGAACGAAAACTCTCCTCTCAGTGCCAAGCCCTCCTACGTCGATACCGTTGAAACAAGTAAAAAATACACCAATGATCGAGCCATTATTGTAGAAAGAACTGCAATTTCAGAATTAGACGATTATCTTGATGCATTAACCCAATTTGTTCCCGCTACCAAAATACTCGTTGCCAGCTCTATTTCCAACAACAGACTAATTGTTCTCTTTGACAGTAAACAAACTGCTGAAAATTTGACCAAGTCTAGGAAATCGATTATTGTAGTCAACCGAACTGTACACATTCGTCCCTATTAGATGAAAAATAAGAGAATAACGCTCTCACACGTATTACCTCAAATAAAAGACGAGAGTCTGGAACAAGAGTTATTTGAAATAGGAATTAAAATCGTTTCTCCTATCGTACTCATCAAACCAAGTGCTAGACCATCAAAATACGGCCATATTTCAGGATTAAAGATACAAACATTCGTACTACCAAGTGATGTCGATAAATTGCCTAGCAGATTAGAATTTAGTGTAGAAGAGAACTCCGTATGGGTCTATGTCACAGTTGAGTCTTCCTCCTGTTATATTTGCAAACAAGAAGGGCATTTAGCTAGGAGTTGCCCAAATAAAGATAATCAGTCATCAATATCCAGTCGCCTTATCAACAAACAAGCTGAACGCCCCAACTTCGTAGAATTACCAAAGTATAAGCAAAATTTCCCCTCTCTAATCACAGACACGGCAATCCACAATACCAGTGACTCTATCGCAAAGGCAAATTGTCCAATTTCTAAGGCAACCCCTCCCATTTTGCAAGCTGATGAAGGAAGAGCAACAAAAAATGGGCAGCCTAGCGAGACGCTAGTTTTACCTGCAAGAAGACCCCCTCCACCGTCAACACCGTCCCCTACTTCGACTACCCACGTGATTGACCACAATATGGAAGTTGCAGAGGAAGAACGTGAATCAACATCAGGAATCGGTGATAAACCCCCATTGAGGACAAAGAACAGTGACAAGCATGCCAGAAAGAAATGAAAGGACACAGAAGAACCAATTCCAACTGATCCGTCATCTGAAAGTTTCGAGGAAGAGAAATGGATCCCAATCAAAAAATTAATCGAAGGTAACTCCGAGGACTTCCCATTGAACTTTACGCAATTCATAGTATTTATGGAAACCACCAGGAAGGCTAACGACGTTGTCGGTTGTGCGCTAAGATCCATCGAAAATTTAGAATTCCTCAGAGGAATGATAGACTATACCTCTCGTGCACTCCCCAGTAAAAGCTTGAAAAAAAGAGCTACTATGATGATCAGGGAGATCGAATCTTACATGGAATACAAAAAGAGCCAAAAGAAAGAAATCAATAACAACGGATCCATCGCCACCACTATCGAAGACATCACCTAGTTCCATGGAGTCTTTGAAAGAGGAGAAGGAGTTGAAAAATGTTTGTATAAGAGAGAAAACGTGACATGAGTCAGGGGGGGGGAGGGATCGGAGGTGTTAACCCGATCCGTTGCTATTTCCCACAAACGAAAAGAAAACCCTGAAACTTACAAAAGGAATCCCTGAAAACAAAACCTGAAAAGTTGAGAAAATAGGGAGGAGGGAACTCTCAAATAAATTACTCGGACTAGAGAAATCTGGTAAAATCAGAGTATATTAACATAATGAAAATAATTACAATTAATTCGACTCGAAAATGAAGAATCATCGGAAACTTTAATAAAAGACAGAAGCAAGTTATTGCATAAAAAATAATTATTGTTGAAACTTGAATTGGAAAGAAATTACAGAAATTTGATTATTTTAGTTATAATTATATTTAATTTTAGGAAGTACAATAACCATCTAAAGGCACGGATTTCTCGGAACTCGTCCGAGGTATACGGGTGACGTGATACGGGGGAAGGGGGAAATTGAAATGTTTCATTTCCGAGACTAACCCAATTTTATCCCAGAAATTATATTTCGTTCTTCTTTAATAAAAAATCGAAACATGTTATGGCCTGGGGAAAGTAGGGGTCGTTGGATTCGTCCACTGCATCCCTATCGAGTTATACTGATTTCGGGATTTTTCAGTGGGAATTTCGGGATGTATCACTAGAACTCCATTTACCCCACCCCAACGTAACGACAGAGACTATGAGGGAGATTGTTCATGCCAATGTAAAAACTTCGACTGAGTTTTCGGGCTGGCTCTCTGGCGGGATGTGCCGCATTAATTGGATTTGTGATGAGCGTGTCGATAATGCATGCCCGCTACATATCCCACTCCCGTGCAACCGGTAAAGGAGGAATTTCATAGAAAGATATATATTTCTCAGCTTGGCGGAGTGAGTGTTTTCGCAGTAAAGCATAAAAACTCCATCATTAAATTTATAAAATCGATTGGGTACCTGAATGTAAAGGCAGAAAGTTCTAAGGGGGAAACGGGCGTGTAACTCATTCACAATTTCTCACGTAATTCATTTAGAATTGAGAATGGCGAAGATGGCATCGCCATTTCTTTTGGATTGGACGATCTGGGTTCAAAACCTATTTTTCTTTATTTTTTACTTTCTGTTAAAAATTCTCTCAATTGTATTGAATAATTTATTCATTCTAATTTATTGGCCTAGTGAAAGGGAGAGTGCTTTCTGCATTTTCTCCATGATTGTCGCGATTAAACTATTCAATTTTCACTCGTTTCCAGTAATTAGAACAGTGAAATGTCCGAATTTCTCCCTAGAAAACTGAGGAAATTTCACATTGGAAGTTATTTTTTTATTATTTCGTAAAATTCTCCGCTAATCAGAAGAAAGTATGAAAGGAAACGGCTGAGTAAAATATTTATCACTTATTACACTCTCTCATCAGATGTCCGTGCGGCGAAGTCGAGAACATTTCATTTTTTGAACCGGACGAGCCGGGTTCAAAACCAACTTCGACTTTTTTTTTAACTTTTCAATTGATGATTCATTCACTGCGAAGAGCACATCACTGAGGAAATGACTGATATGAAATTGTTTTAATTGTATAAAAAATCTTTTGGAGGCTCATACACAAAGATTCAGGGCTCTGCAGCTTTCATTGTGAAAATATCAGAAGAGCTAATGAAGAAAGGTTTGATTTTTTACTCGATTTTTACTTTAGCTCGATTTTCTTCTCTTTACGAAATTTCAAGGGCTACAAAAAAGGCCTTGTAATGATTTTTCTTAAGCCTATCCAGTTCCTAGATATTTGCAATAATCGCGTTTCCTGGAATGGAAGTCGAAACGTTTTTCGTTAATTTTTTGGCAAATATCTTAGGAATTAATAATTTCCAAGGGAAATGTTAAGGCGTAGCAACCGCTACAGTACGCGTGTACTCAAAGAGCAGAAATAATATTTTCTATCTCTTATTATTTATACCTGTCTCGCTCTTGACCATTGTAACGCGTATTCTTTTCAATTCCCTTTTGTGTGGATATTCCGAGTTTCGGGTATCCTTATATGGTGATTATTAAATCACACTCGCGTATCGGCAGTTCACGAGAACGCATCTCAATCACCACACTATTGACTTGTATTATATCACGTAATTTAATAAACGCAATTTTATATATTTTAATTGCAGTGTTAGTGATGCATTTATTTATAATTAACCACATCACTATATTGGTGACCCCGACGTGATCAAGTGCAATATCGGTGATTACACAGTGTCAAATAATTATTAAAAAATTTTCCGTTGATTTATTCAGCCACGTGCACGTAAAAGCAAATAGAAAAGACGAAAGCACGCGTCCGTTGCTCTACCGTTTCGAGGGTGCAAGTGAAAAAGTGAGTTGACAAACATTCCTCATTCAATTTTATTAACGAAGTGCACTAATTAGTTTTTATTAAAGACGTTTGAAACGCGTAATAAAAATTACATTTTACTTTTAATACTGTGCGCGTCTATTTTTCGTGTCCAGCGACATACGTCATCAAAACATTGGCCCAACTGTCGCGGCTATACAGTACCGTAATCCACGCGCTACTCCAAAACTGGATAGCAAGGTTTGGAGTCCCTCTGAGAATAACGTCAGAGAGAGGTGGACAATTCATAGCGGATACGTACCACCAACTCACGAATTTATTAGGAATTCAGAGAAAACTGACAACACCGTTACACCCGCAAGCAAACGGACTTGTGGAGAGACTTCATCGGCAGCTCAAATCAGCGTTACGATGCCACGGAGACTCTTGGTTCGACGCTCTTCCTCTCGTTCTGCTAGGAATGAGAACAGCTTTCAAGGAGGACATCCAGGCCACTCCAGCCGAACTAACGTATGGAGAAAATATCCGCGTGCCTGGAGAATTTTTCGCTCCAAGTGATCATCGAAGTGCCCCTCAACTCATAAGAGACCTTCGCAGACATCTTGCACAAATGGCCCCAGTACCGATGTCAAGACATGGACAGAGGCCTACATTCACGCATAAAGATCTCGCAAGAAGCACACACGTTTTCGTCCGTACCGAGACGCAAAACCACAACCATTCTCCACCGTATGATGGCCCATATAAAGTCATCAGCAGACATGAGAAACACTATATCGTTCGCGCTAAAGGAATGGGTAGAGGAGCGCCACTAACAAATGTACCGATATCGCTGGACAGATTAAAGCCAGCATATATTCTACCAGAAGATGCAGAGCAGGCACCAGATCCAGTATCGCCACCACATGATCAAAACCGTGGACAACCACTGCAGCAAGACAGTCCACAGGCTGGACCGAGTTACGCAGCCGCGGTAAAAACTAAAAAAACCAAGAAAGTGTTGTTTTCTCAGGAAAGAAGCAAGATTTTCTTCTATGACACATAACAAGACTATCGTAATCCCAGAAAACAGTTTCGCTGGGAACAACCAAAATTTTTTTTAAACGTTACTTGGCACTCAAATTTTCGTGCCCATTTGAAAGACAACAATAATTCTTTTTTCTGTTACAGCATCTAAAAAAAAAAAACTACGTTTTTTTTCCAACAAAGGGAGCCATGTAGCAACCGCTACAGTACGCGTGTACTCAAAGAGCAGAAATAATATTTTCTATCTCTTATTATTTATACCTGTCTCGCTCTTGACCATTGTAACGCGTATTCTTTTCAATTCCCTTTTGTGTGGATATTCCGAGTTTCGGGAATCCTTATATGGTGATTATTAAATCACACTCGCGTATCGGCAGTTCACGAGAACGCATCTCAATCACCACACTATTGACTTGTATTATATCGCGTAATTTAATAAACGCAATTTTATATATTTTAATTGCAGTGTTAGTGATGCATTTATTTATAATTAACCACATCACTACAAAGGGACCTTTTTTATAAGTCGTAAAATTTTTTACGAACAACATCTCTCAGTAAAATCATCTGACCCCGCTGTTTCGGAGTTTTTTTTGAGATTAAGTTTTGATAAAGGAACAAGACTGTTCTCAAATTTCTCAAAAATAACTGAGCCCATGGAGAAATTTCAAGGGACTTCTTTCATAGAGAATTTCAACAGCTACGAGAAGTCTTGAAGTGAATCTCCGTGAACTCAATCATTCACCAGATATCCCTAATAGATGCCCGCAAATTCATCAATTGTTCCTGTATTTTCTGCGGAATATTGTTACCACCTCCCTCAAAGTTGGCAATTTTATCGTATTGGTATTCATAGGAGATTTTTATTTCAAAAATGACGCCCGAAAAATGTCCATTTGATTGGATTGTTTCAAGTGCGAATTTCGAAATGAAAAACACCTTTATTCTTTATTTTTTCTTTTTTTTTCCTTAAATTAACAATTGCCTGATTCTTTATCATTGTTCTGATGAGTTTCACGAAAAAAAAATTCGGAGATATTTTTTCCTATTTTTAAATCGCCGAATTTAATATCTCTATACTTGACCTTCTAAGAATTCAAAAAGATATTTTTCCATCTCAATTTAATTTTTTTTCCCGACCACTGCAAAAAAAAACAAACTCTCGGCAACGGTTTCCTCCGCTTTTGTTTTGATCCATCTATTTGTCTAGCGTTTTAAGCAACGATCTCGCAGTTGATCAGACATCGTCACCGAATCAACTTCTCATTTGCAAATCTCTTCTCGTTACAAAAATTACGTCAAAACCACAATTGTATTTTTCTCATTAATTTTTTTCAAGCATTTCCTTTCTTTAAGTTCGTGAGTTTTTATTAGTGTGGGTGTGTGTTACACAACACATATTTCTCTCGAAAAAAATTACAGGAAAGCGATATTTGCACTTTTTTGAATTGATTTTCTTCCAGGTATTTAATTGTCTGCAGCTTGCAAGTTTTTGTGTGTATGTGTGTGTGTGTGTGTGTGTGTTCCAGTATGTCCGGCAGTATTACGAACCGCGATATATGTCAATATCGCGGCTGCTTATGCTACAAAGGAGACACAAATGATACTCATTTATTCCGTTTCCCCGCGAATGACCAACGTCGTGCTCAGTGGATCGATAATTCAGGTATGAAGTTTGTAATTTTTTTTTTTTAATTTTGTATCAACATCTTTTTACTAAACCGAGAAAAGTGTCAAGAGCCAGGTTCTCCTCAATTTATACTCAGTCTCGCTAATTTTTCTGCGAAATTGAAGGGGAAAAAAATGGAAAAAGTAGAACTCTACAGATTTTGGAAAATTGATTTCCCAAAAATATCTCTTTATTTAAGAGGAATCGATTCATTTTTCCTTATGAATGTATTTTGCAGTATGACTGAATTTCCAGACAATGAGATTTTATTCCATCATTAGTATTCTGGAGATATTTTGGTAACGAAGCAAAATACGATGATTTTGTTCTGATCTATTTTTGCAGAGAATTTTGAGAACTACACAAGAAGATTATGGCAAATCTGTTCTATCTCACTTACATTCCTCTCGAGAATTTAACTACACCCCCCCCCCTCGCTCGTCTACTCTTTCTCTATTTTTCTTCCTTTCTCTCTCTTTCCCTCTTTTTCTCTCGCAGGATGGACCGATCTTTTTTTGTTTTTCTGTTTGGAGGCCGTCTGAAATGTCATTATTTTAGTGTGAAATTTAGACTGAAATAATGACAACATGGAATTTCAACATTGTATTTCAATTGCTTTTAATCTTTCATATTTGACTATTGTCACATACATTTCAAGACCCCCCCCCCTCCCTTGACTTATGACATAATTTATGAACGGTCCGTTATCACAAACATCTCAGAAACCAAGATGACTATGAAAATAGCAGACATCTGACAATCTTGTGCATTTTTTTGGATAAATAACTTGTTGAAATAAAAAAGAAAAAAGAAAGTAGCACCTGTAGATTCTAAAATTCTCTAAATGTGCAGAATTTTTATGTTTTTCCAAATGGTTTGTTTTTCCACAAAAGAAAAATTGAAAACTTTCAGATCTCTGCTATTTCTAATATAATAAACTAAGCGACAAGCGCAATTTTGTTTTTTTTTCTGAAAAAACTTTCAAAAGTTACAAAGAAAGCAAAAAACGATTTACGTACTTTCTGACATATTCTCAAAAAACGGAAAATGAAAAATCGATACATTCTATTTGATCTCTTCGTGATTTTCTGTCATCAGTTTCTGGCTAATATCTCGGGAACTAAGCGAGATAGCGCAATTTTAGCTTAAGCATGTATGATTGAAAAAGTTGAGGAATCACGACTTTCGATGGGTGGGGATGGGTTCGAACGATTGCAGGATGAGCTGAGGAGAATGACTACGTGACGTGTTCTGTGATTCTGGCCAATCACGGCGAGGAATGAATAATGAAGTGAAGTAATTCAAATTTCAATTCTATTTTTCTCTTCAGGGTGAATAGATACATAATGTTTTTGAAATATTGCCGAATTACTATTATATCCATTTTTCTTATGAATATTTGTTCTTTGTACTACGAGAGATTGAAAACGGGATATTCATTAATTTACGATAATAATCTCTTTTCCTCCATAGAAGCGCACGTATATTCTGTCAATTTTCGATAATTTTCTTCTTTTTTATATGAATGGTTATGTAGCCCAGACTTTTTATTGTAAAATTCTTCGAGGAATAATCTAACTCTAAAAAATTTTGAAGCTCCAAATGGAAAATTACCGTCATGAGCATACATCCTTGATTCTTCTTTTTCGGTTAAAAATTTCAAGGGCTATCAAAGTATTTTGGAGTTGAATCATTCTATCTCGCTCAGCTTACGAGGCATTCTCAAAAAAATAAAGACAAGAAATTGATTCGCTGCATTTACCTCTTCACTACTTTTTGTAATCGGTTTTTGTCCAGTATCTCAGAAATCAAGTGGGATAGCGCAATTTCGCCTTGATTATCTTTTTGTCGAAAAATTTGAGAACGGCGAAAAGGCTCAGGGCTGAGTGAAATGAGGATTGTTCGATTTCCCCGAAAAATCGATTTCGTGAATCAAATCATACTGTCACTCATCGATCTTGAATTGAAACGATGACTGATGAATCGATTCTTGTCAGTTTGATTTTTTTTTCAATTCTTTAACTTTGGCGAATCGTGAAGAACTGAAATTCCAAAATAAAAAAGAAAATTAGATCACATGAATTTTACATGATTCCTTAACGAAATCATGTGACCATAAAATCGTTCAAAACTGGATATTTCTCCCTCAAATACCTAGGATAAAAATGATCCAGTATTTTTTGAGGATGAAGACCTCTACTGCTAAATAGAGAAGAATGTATTAACGATGTAGATATCGATTAGCATCTTCTTGAATGTTTTCACAATTTTTCATAAAGTCCTTCAATTCGAAAATATTCCTCGATCATCTTGCCCCGGAGGTCCATTTTGCCTCAGTCTATCCTACTTTGAGAAAATTTCGTTCATAAAATGGATCTGAATGGAACAGTGGGAGATTCAACTCACTATCTTCATTATTCAATACTCAGTTCATTTAAGGGAGAGAATCGTTTAAGGGTATGAAACATTATTTATAGTGATTCAGTTTCCGTCAATTGCTCCAAATTTCACAGGTTAACTTTGATCTAGAGAATGAACCAAAAAAGGAATTGCAGCTTGGAATGTCTACTTTTGAAATCTTGCAATGAGAAATTTTTAAGGGGTAATACCACTGTAGAATTTTCAAAAAACCGATTTTTTTTCTTGCTTTAAAAATTACTTCGGGCCTCCCAAAATACGGGCGAAAAAAGTTATCACTCGAAACCCATTATTTCACATGAAATTTTGAATTTTCCCCAAGGCAGTTCTTCATATTCATAGATTAAGTCAAAACTTCTGTTTGGTTATGGACGAATTCCATAAACATCAGAAACACTCACGCACTTACACACTCACACAGAGCCACTCAAATTTCTTTATCGGTCATCGGCCTACTGACCGTGACCTACTCAGCTTTGGCACTCGAGGCGCCACTTGATTGACAGGTGTTCTGACCCGCAATCTATCGAATGATAGATTAATTAATTCAGGACACCTGCCATATTTTCTTGTAATTCTCATTCTTATTCTCGAAAGAGCTATTCTCGCGTCAAGTGCAAAAAGTGTTCTCAGAATTTCTCAAATATTCTCAATTAAAAATGGTTAATAGAAACTCTCAAAACTCTTGAATATCTCAATCAATTATCGTTAAATTAACCAAAAAGTGATATAAAATTGTGATATTTTATTATTGATAAATTATAATAAAATTATAAGTATAAATAGAAAATCTCGTGCACGCGTCATTTTTTGACTCACACCACGCTCCTCTCAAAATCCGATTAAATCTCGCGAATCATTAAAAAATATTCAAAAAACCCGTGAACAGCTCAAACATTTTGGTCCTTCGAGCCGGATAAATTGAATATTCATTGATTTTTCTCATTCTTTATCATTTTTATCATTAAAATTCGAGAGCGTGGTGTTGCTAACGTGTTCGACAGTGGTGCTCATCTCAAATATTGAACTTCTCGAAATTTGAATTTGTCCAGTGTGACTAAACTTGGGGATCTCAAACGTGTTTTCCACGGAATTCAAAATTCAATTAGTTACGCATCGATCGGCTTCTCAATTGACCAGAGGGCGCTGCTAGGACATCTCACAGGACATCTCAACTCAATCTTTGCCGTTTTTTTGAATTTTTTGAAATTCTTCAACTTCGCAGTGATTCTCAATAGCTTCTCATCAACAACAAGGGAAGTTGAATTAATTATTATTTTCAAAAGAGATTAAATTGGTCTTCTCGTATAACTTGATTCATTCAAGTGAATAATTTTGGGTTTTTCATCTCGAATCTTTGAATAATAATTAAAAAATGGCTTTCGAAATTCTCATTTCTTCTCAACACACAAGAGATCGGCGAATTTCAACAATTTATGATCGTATTTTCAACGTAGAGGAGCAAAAGTTGGGTCCTTCAGCTTTACAAGCTGAATTAGACATTCTCGAGAGTTATTGGACAAAATACGAAGCTCAACACGAGAAACTTGTTACAGCTTCTTCGAAATCAGAAGCCCTCTCACAACATGTTTATTTTAAAGAAGATGTGTTCGAAAAAACATTCAACAAGTACCATGTAGCTCGTGTTGAACTAAATCAGCGTCTCGATAAATTAGGGGCGTCTCAATTCGAACTATCTCGTCGGGACGTTGGTAACGAAAGTCACCTCGGTGGTACCGTTTCTCGAAATGGAAAATCTTTACCAAAGATTCCGTTACCGAAATTCTCAGGAAGTTACGCAGAATGGATAGGTTTCAAGGAGCTTTTCCTATCTTTGACTGGTACAGTAGCCGGAATCTCAGATGTCGAGCGTTTGCATTACTTGCGTTCAAGTCTTGCTGATGAGCCAGCAAGGATCATCTCGAACTTACCCATGCATGGAGATTCTTATTCTGGTGCTTGGGAGTTGTTGACGTCTCGTTATGAAAATCGTAGGATTCTCATTATTAATTTGCTAGACAAATTATTAAGTCCACCTCAAATGTCTTCTCATAGCTCCAGGGAACTAAACAAGCTGATTGTCTGCGTAACTGAGGCTATTAGTTCCTTGGATGCATTGGAGGTTCCTACTGAGGACTGGGGACCTGTCATTGTCTTCTCAGTCGTCTCGAAGTTAAGTTCCAAGCTCCGAGAAACTTGGGAACATGAGATCAGCTCAACTAAGGAATTCCCAAAAGCAACAGATCTCTTTAAGTTTCTCAATTGTCGCGCTCGAGCAATGGAGAGCATCGAGCTCAACGGTCAGAAATCACAGGCTCTTTCTCAAAATCACCAACAACAGAGACCTCGAGCGAAAGTAAATCAAGTCAGCAGTACTTCTCATCAGCAACAACAGGTGCCTCAAAATTCATCTTCTCAATCAGGTTCCACTCAAAATTCTAACGAAAACTCAGCAAGTGATCAATCGGAAAAATGTTCTTATTATAACAAAGAACATTATATCGTTTCGTGTACGGGTTTCCGTAATCTCACCCCGATTGGTCGAAAGCAAGCGGTTGAACGTCTCCATCTCTGCTACAACTGCTTGGGGAGGCATAATGTCAGGAATTGCAGGAATCAAGCTCGCTGCAAAGCGGTTGAAGGAAGCAAGACATGCAATCAGCAGCATCATACGCTGCTTCATCTTGGTCCACGTCAGGCTTCTCAACTTCCTTCAACAGCTACGTCGAACAACTCAAACCGTACGGTTGTGACTGCTCAAGTGCATCACGAGCCTGCTCAAGAAATCTCATCAGCGCCATCTACTCAGTGAAAATCGCAATCCCAAACGGCAATCTCGTGTTCTACTCAACAAAAGTCTTCTCAACTCCGAACTGCTGTTCTTTTAGCTACTAGTCTAGTCCGATTAGTAAACTCAAATGGAAATTCTCAACAATTTCGTATTCTCTTAGATCCTGGTTCGAAAATTTCGATGATCTCAGAAAAACTCGTAAGACAACTCAAATTAATTAGATCAAAAAACTCAATCACCCTAACTGGTGTTGGGGAAACGTCGTTTGGGACGACCAATGGAGAAGTACAACTCACTCTACAGTCGATCCACTCAAAAGAATGTATTCAATTGTCTGCTCACGTAATCGATCATCTCAATTCTTCTTCATCGACATTCTCAGCTGAAGAACTTAATTGGGATTATCTCCAAGGATTACAACTTGCTGATCCCAATTTTAGAACTCCAGCTCCGATCGACCTTCTCATCGGTGCTGAAATATTCGGACAGCTCATGAAACTACGAATCAGTAATAGAGGTCCAGATTCCCCTGTAGCTCAACTTACCATCTTTGGATGGATAATATTCGGGCCAACCGGACCATCTCATGTAACATGGAGTAATGTTTTCCATGTTACAACAACTAATGATCAACTCAACGAATTACTCTCAAAATTCTGGGTTCAAGAAGAAGTTCCTAGCTCAAAAAACTCAGAATTGACAAAGAAAGAACTCGAATGCGAACAGCATTTTAGATCAACTCATTCTCGCGATTCAGCAGGACGCTATATCGTTCGATTACCTCTTTCAGACTCAACTTCGTTGTTAGGAGATTCTCATTCTACTGCTCTAGCATGTCTCAAACGAATGCTCAATCGAATTTCTAAGGATCAGAAATTCTTCTCACTCTACTCAGATTTTCTCAAAGAATATAAGGATTTGGATCATATGAGATTGGTAAATAGTGATTCTCATCGGTCAACTCGTCAAAAACAGTCTCAGATCACTCTTTGCTCAGACGGAATGACCTTGGCACATGATATTTCGGTATCAGGAGGGTTGAGGGTTCCTGAAACGACTCAGAGTGCTCTGGCTGGTTCTTCTCATAGTTACTATTTACCTCATCACGGTGTTCTCAGAGAGAGTAGTGAAACAACAAAGTTGCGTGTGGTGTTCAATAGATCGGCTGAGACCAGCTCAGGTAGTTCTCTCAACGATATTCTCCATACTGGGGCCAAAACTCAAGAAGACATCTCAGACGTTCTCCTGTGGACTCGTCAACATCGACTCATCTTCATGACTGACATCACTAAGATGTTTCGTCAAATTCGAGTTCATGAAGATGATTGGCCTTTACAGCAAATTCTCTGGAGCAATTCAAATGGAGATATCGTAACGTACCAACTCACTACGGTTACGTATGGAACGCGCTCAGCACCGTATCTTGCCAATCGAGTTCTTCTTCAATTAGTTGAAGATGAAGGAGAACGGTATTCTCTAGCTGTTAACTCATTAATTGAAGGAAGATACGTGGATGACATCTGTGCAGATAATTCAGAATTACTCATCAAGACTGCTCAACAAGTAAAAGATCTCTGTGCTGCTGGAGGAATGCCATTAGCTAAATGGCACAGTAATTGCTCGGAACTCCTCAAATGGCTCTCTCCTGACAGTATCTCAAATGATCTTCGATTTTACGAAGATTCTCAAACTCGAATTCTTGGATTATCTTGGGTACCCGCATCAGACAACTTCATCTTCTCATCAACTTCAAAAAACGCATCGAAAATCTCGAAGAGAATCATTTTATCAGAAATAGCTCAACTCTATGATCCTCTTGGATTTCTAGCTCCTGTAGTAATTCGTGGAAAAATGTTGCTACAGGAGATATGGATCGAAAAACTCGATTGGGATGATGAAGTTTCTCCACAGACAGCTCATAAATGGGAACAATTTCGTGAAGATCTCGAACAACTCTCAAAATTGACAGTGCCTAGATGACTTGGAATTCTCAATAACTCAAAACTCGAAATACATGGATTCTCAGACTCCTCACAGCTAGCAATGGCTGCAGTAGTATTTCTCAAGGTCACGAATGGTACTGATACTCGACTCTCATTAGTTTGCTCGAAAACAAAGGTAGCTCCGATCAAAAAATTAACGATACCTCGACTAGAACTCACAGCTGCGGTTCTCCTTGCAAAACTCGTTAAATATGTCAAGGACACACTCAAGTTAAACGACGTTCCGACATATTTGTGGACGGATTCCTCCGTCACTCTCACTTGGATCAGTTCTCATCCTTCTCGATGGAGGGAATTCGTTAGGAATAGAGTTCAACTCATTCAAGAGCTCACGTCGTCTCAATGGAAATTCGTTCCTGGTAAAGAGAACCCTGCTGATTGTGCTTCTAGAGGGTTGACAGCAGCACAATTATGTTCTCATGAGCTTTGGTGGCAAGGTCCTCATTGGCTCAACAAAGACTCCTCATCCTGGCCAGTATTTAGCACAACTCCTCTCTCTCAAATCGATCTTGAAGAAAAGCCTGGTGTAACTCTCGACGTGAAAATTCAACATATAGAAATTTGGGATCTCATCAACAAGTTCTCCTCAGTGAACAAATTGTTCAGAATCACGGCAATATGCCAACGATTCATTGCTCGTCTCAAGAAAATCTCAAATTCTTCTCTATTGACTCCTCTAACTCCTGATGATCTTGAACGTGCTCGAATCTTTTGGATTAAGGCTACTCAAGCAGCTCATTTTTCAACGGAACTTCTCGCATTGTCCAGGGGACAGAAACTAAGTACCTCTTATCCGTTGAATCGACTCACTGCCTTCGTCGATCATCAGGGAGTTCTCCGTGTAGGAGGTTGCCTCAAATTGGCAGATCTCAAGATCGATAATAAGCACCAAGCGATAATTCCAAAAGAATCACACTTCCCTCAACTCATCATTGAGGAAGCTCATCAACGAACTCTTCATGGTGGGACTCAAGTTACTCTCGGACATCTCAGAAACTATTACTGGATTCTTGGTGGAAGAGCTCCAGTAAGATCGTTTATTCTCAAGTGTGTTCCTTGTGCTCGACAGAGAGGAGTGAGAGCTCAACAATTAATGAGGCAGCTTCCGACTTCTCGATTATCTCAAGTAGGGTGAACAGTCCATTTACGGAACATTTAAGGTCGTTCAAAAGTTTGCGCTTTCGTGAAAAATTAGATATCCTTTTGAAAAAAGTAACAAAAATACTGCTGGAGTCCAAATTGAGTATATTTTGAAAAAAAAAATTAAAACCACATCTCATTTCATGAGAAAATATCGATAAAAATGGATAAATACGTGCAAGTCTAAAAGACCAAAAACGGAACACTTTTGCCATAAGGAGAACATCATCTGTCCATTTACGGAACATCAGATCTCAGAGATTTGCCTATTGCATTTGGCACAATGACGGAAACAATTCTATTAGCAAAGAAATAGGAGGAGTGAATAAAAGTAACAAAAACACATTTTTTAATCGAATGAACACATAAATCCAGTTCTTTTATTCATGTATTTTCACAAATATGCAAAAAACAATAGAATTATTTTGACTTGAAAATATAATAAAGTTGAATCACATTTTTTCGACATTTCTTTGATTTTCTGCTTTCAAAATTTTCGGGAAAGGTTCAGTGGATTGCGAATGGGTTTGTTGGGAAAAACCCAGGGGAAAATTCAGGAGAAAACCCGGGTCAGGAAAGTCTAAATACCATAACTGACGAATGTTCCGTAAATGGAAATTAGATGAAAAGCCGACCCAAATAGCGGAACGCCATATATAATGAAGAATTTCAATTTTTTGATGGGAATAAATTATGAAAATTGACGAATTCAAGTTTTTAGATCAATATTAACTTCAACTCACCACATTTGATGATTACAATTATTAAAAACTTTGCTCAGCAAGTTAGCGGTCCCACACTCACAGCCAACTGTTATTGGCCGCAAAGTGATACATAGTACAGTTTTTTGAGAATATTTGATTCAAATTAACCACTGGGATATGAAACGCTTTATGACATCATAGGTAGGGATACTAAATCAATTTAGAAAAAATAGTTAGTATGATAGGTTAGCAGACATTCGAAATATCGCATAAAACGTTAAAAGTGTTCCGTTTATGGAAGGTGTTCCGCAAATGGACTGTTCACCCTACGAGCATTTTTCAATACAGGAATTGATTATGCAGGTCCAGTTTCTCTCAGGACTACGAAAGGTCGTGGCCATAAATCATACAAAGGATGGTTAGCCATCTTCGTTTGTATGGCCACTTCCGCAGTTCATCTCGAAGTTGTCTCCGATTACTCAGCAGAAGGATTCATCTTGGCCTATCGTCGTTTTATATCTCGGCGAGGTATCTGCAAGAATTTGTTTTCTGATTGTGGAACAAATTCTGTTGGAGCAGATAAAAATCTCAAGAATCTCTTCTCAATGGCATCTCAGGAATCTCATCAAATCGCTCAACTCTTACTCAACGATGGAACCAGATGGTCATTTAATCCTCCTGGTGCTCCTCATTTCGGTGGAAAATGGGAAGCAGCAGTAAAGTCAGTGAAGTTCCATCTCAAGAGAACCATTGGTGATTCTCGATTAACATTCGAGGAGCTCACTACTTCACTGACTCAAATAGAAGCTATTCTCAACTCTCGACCTCTGGAACCTCTCTCTGAAGATCCTGATGATGTCTCTGCGCTAACGCCAGGGCCTTTTCTAATTGGACCACCTCTCTTAGTTCTCCCTGAACCTTCACTAGAACATCTCAACATCAATCGTCTCTCTCGCTGGCAACTCATTCAACAAAAGGTTCAGAGTTTCTGGAAACGATGGTCCACAAGTTATCTCCAGCATCCCCAGTCAATCTCAAAGTGGCACCATCTTTCTCATGAAATCAAAGTAGGCTCAATAGTTCTCCTCACTGATGAGCGGTTTCCTCCTTCAAAATAGCCTCTCGCTCGGGTGACTACTCTACATCCTGGGAAGGACGATCTTACTAGAGTAGTTACCATAAAAACAGCCACCTCAATTCTACAAAGACCAATCGCCAAGCTCGCTCTTTTGCCAATCTCAACAAAAGAGTCTTGAACATCTCCACGGCACCAATCTATCATCATCTTCAGTCATCATCGTACTCTGGTGAGGATTTACGACCCACACGAGAGGATATCGGTGATGGATGGAAGCAGTGACATCTCGAATAAGGAATTTACGCCTCCCAAGTCTTGGTGTTTCTGCACTGGTTCAGCTCAGTTAGATCCTGGTGAAGTTCTCAAGAGTTCTCAATTAATCTCGAACAAATTAATTTTTTTGTTTTATTTGTTTCAGTTTACTCAATTTGTTAGCAACAGTTGCTGACGGCGGGGAGAATGTTTGGTTATGGACGAATTCCATGAACATCAGAAACACTCACGCACTCACACAGAGCCACTCAAATTTCTTTATCGGTCATCGGCCTACTGACCGTGACCTACTCAGCTTTGGCACTCGAGGCGCCACTTGACTGACAGGTGTTCTGACCCGCAATCTATCGAATGATAGATTAATTAATTCAGGACACCTGCCATATTTTCTTGGAATTCTCATTCTTATTCTCGAAAGAGCTATTCTCGCGTCAAGTGCAAAAAGTGTTCTCAGAATTTCTCAAATATTCTCAATTAAAAATAGTTAATAGAAACTCTCAAAACTCTTGAATATCTCAATCAATTATCGTTAAATTAACCAAAAAGTGATATAAAATTGTGATATTTTATTATTGATAAATTATAATAAAATTATAAGTATAAATAGAAAATCTCGTGCACGCGTCATTTTTTGACTCACACCACGCTCCTCTCAAAATCCGATTAAATCTCGCGAATCATTAAAAAATATTCAAAAAACCAGTAAACAACTCAAACAACTTCGATCGTGTTTTTCTCAAAACATAATTTTTCAAATTGGCACGCAGCATAACTTCAATCATTTTTATTATTCCCATTTGAATTCTCCACAGTATTTTGAAAACAATATTTCAGTAGTATGTAGGGGATTGTCAAAAGATTTATTTGCACATTTTGTATTGATAAAAAATTGCCGGTTTTTTGGCCGGAATTTGAATTTTTTCATTCAAATGGTCATCAGTCCCACAAAAAACAATATTTTTGAAATCCCCGACCTATTTCTGTAGCTATGTGCATCTAGACTGAGCCAATTTTTTTTCTCCTTACACAGAGGAAAATATTTTTTTAATTTAAGAATGTACAGTCACTTAATTCAAGAACGTGCAGGTCACTTGAATTAAGAAAAAAAATCACTTGATTTAAATGAGTTTCACTTTCTTACATTAAGAAAGTAAAACTCACTTAAATCAAGCGAGTTTTCTCACTTAAATCAAGTGATTTTTCTTTGAAATTGAAGGAGTACGATTTCGCTCCTTACAGACCTATTAATGATGATTAAGACAGAAAATTTTCATTCAGCGTTATTTCTCCGGAATTTTGCATGGGATGCTCATCGGATCGAAAAGAAATCATCAAGAATGGTGGGAGGAAAATTTTTCAATCATCAGTTCCTCAATTGAGGAAATCTGTGAAAAAGAGAATGATAGTCATCAAAAATGTTTTTTAAAAAGTTTTCAGTCAGTCTTTTGTTACACTGAGAGAAAAAAATTTTCGTAGCAAGAAAATTGTCTTGTAGCAAGAAAATCCAAAATTTTCCTTCACAATTTCTATATCTATATATATTGAAATTTTCTTGAGTGAAGTAGATTTTTTTCAACTAAGTAGATTTTCTTACAACAAAAATTTTTTCTTCTTCGTGTACTCTGGCTGAGATTTTCTCTTTCGTAGACTAAATTTTGTTTAGTAAAAAAAGGAAGGAAAGAAAACAAAATCTGAAAAGACGAAAGCCGAATGTAAAATGAAAAGAGGACGACTGCAAACTTTTTTAGAAACATTTTCGATGATTCTCGATACTTTTTTTTCTACATATTTTATAGACTCAAGAAATGGCAATTCTCTTCGAATGACTCAAAAAAATTTTTTCGAACATTCTTGATGATTTTTTTAGTTCAATGAACATCTCATGCAAAATTCCGGGAGAAAAATGCCGAATAAAAATTTTTCGTTTTAATAATAATTAATTGATCTTTGCGAAGCAAAACCATGCTCCTGCAATTTTTGAGACAGCTCTGACCAATCGGGAAGAGTACGTTTTTTTCAGAAATGTCAAGAACATCATTTTTTGGTACTTTTTCAAACAACTTTTAAGAATAAGAAAAATACTTGAAACGAAAGAGAAAAGCAAGAAGCTTGTAGAGAATAGATTCAAGTTTATTCAACACGCCACTGATTTGCAGTGCGATTTGTAGTTCCTGAGCTATCGATGATTGAAGATGATAAGGTGATTTCCCATCCGATATTTTAGTGGGATGATTTGTGTTACACACAGACACACACACACAAACACACGCATACATACAGATATTTTTTTTAAAAAAGGTCATTTCTCGGCGTCCTGGAACATTCTCTGTCATATTCCAATGAAATCTCCCAATTGAAAAAAATCGCGTTGACAATGCTTTCATCCGGAAGCAAAGAGAATTTTTTTTCACATTAATCAATTTTTTTGCGCCATAAGAGCTGTTTGGAGAGAATTTCTCATTACAAGATTCTAAAAGTAGAGCTTCGTAGCTTCAATTTCTTCCTTGTTTCATCCTGATCCATAATTTTTTCGCGTAGTTACAGCTGTTTCGAAATTGCTCATAATTTTGAAAAAACTTCTACTTCTTTGAGAGGTTACATGGGTTTTAAAATTAAAAAAAATCAATATTTTTTCTTTCATTTTTTTTTCTCCATTCTCCAATCTGTCAAGAATATTGTCCTCAAATTTCAAAGTCGATCAGAGACAAACTATAGGAGTTAGAGCATTTCGCAACTCCCTCTAATCGGTTCGACCTAGCGATCGCCTCTGCTCACTTCGATTGGACGCGAGAGGCCTGAATGCGATTGAGGCAAAAGGAAAAAGACGTCCTTCACATCGCGGCTGCAGCAGGACTTCTCCTCTATGGTGCTGGAATCAACAATTCCATGCGATTTGAAACAAAAACGCTTCATGACTACTGAAAAGTTCAATCGCGTTTTTGTCACCACTATGTTTTTGGAATCGGTGGTGACGATTTTTAGAAAACGCCTGCACCTATCCTTTTAAAATTTTGGCCACAACTTCTAGATACTATTGGTTAGTGCTTGAACGAAGGATTTTTCTTTTTTCTAATTCCAAGTCATTTTACAAGAACCATACATGAGCAAAATGTGACTTAAAATCGTACTTTTTTTGTTCAAAGCTTAACCGGACATTCAAATTTTAAATTTTGTTTTAATCCTTCGCCAAATTTCTCGCTGAACTCATCTACAAATAAAAAAAATTCGGTTTGTCGATTTTAGATGAAGTGCCTTTAAGTTCTCATGTCCACCGCAAAACTGCATTTTTTATATAGGTCTCCGGGGAATTACTCGCAACGAGTGAATTTCAGAGAGTTTTCAATGAAAAATTCAGGCAATATGATTTGGATATGGTTTCATAAAATGCCTGAAAATGAGATCAATCAATTCTGTTTTTATATGAAAAAAAAACAAGAGAATACAGTTTTTTTCACCGTCTGAAACCCATATAACCCCTTATCTTTTTTGGTGAGTGTATATTTTGCAGTTTTGTAGTTATTGAAAAAAATTGAATCGAATTTGCTACGAAAAAATCAATTCACTGGTTGCCCAAACTCGATCCAGAAAATCGAGAATCGGGAACAGAAGAATAGATTCGAGTGAACATCGATCCTGAATCGAACAATTCTGAATTAAATTACTATTGTATGGTTTCAACTAACTTGATTGGATAGTTATCTTATGAGTTATCGTGTGTTTTTCGAAAATTCTTTAATTAATTCAAATCACAATTATTTCAACGAATAATATGATTCTAATCGATTTACATTTCATTTTTCGTAACTGTTCAGAAAATGTATCTAATACTTGAGGCAAGTTTGAGCTCTGCAGAGCCTAAGTACAATACAACTTTTTTATTCATTTGCTTTTGAAGTAAATAAGAAAAATTTTCAGCTATCATTAAAAAAATTTGCTGACGAGGCAAAATGGGATATCCCTCAAAAGAATTGAATTTTTTTCGTTCTTTATTATCATTCATTTCACAAGATTCTAATTCAGCACCTATATTTACTTTCATTGTTCGTACTTACTGCTCATGATGCTCTGTTCACGCCTCTTTATCACCTAACTCACAAATATAGTACATTACCTAACAAGTGTGGTAAAGTATTTTCTGACAAGTGTGAGGTTGTGAAACGAGCCGGAAGCAAGTTTTGTAATCGCACAAATCGTAAAATCGTTACCGCACGTGTGGAGTAGATACAGTTTTTTCACAACGTATAGAAAGTGCCACTGATCGCACGCGGAAAGAGTAATTTACTTTGCGCAGCTAATGATTATATGCCTTAAATTTGAAAGAAGAATTAAAACTAATTCAAATAATTAAAGATCTATAGATATATTTATATAGAAGCGCGATAACTATTTGGGGCTTATCCGATAGCGTACGTGACTATAAATCGTTTAAAAAGTGATCTATAGGTATCTGAAATTACAAATTCATCGGTGATTCGGCCTTCTTCTATTCTGAGGCCCCTGTCTCCCTTTCCTTCTCGTCCTCCTACTTATCTCGTCTGAGTGAATAGCTCCTTCCTGAAGTCACCAATAGCTATTATTGGCACGATCCGTGTTCAGCATATCTAACTTTGGTATTGTGTTAGAATATATACACTTTCCGGGATTCGATTTACTATTTTTGGGCTTCATCATTAACCCTAAATTGGTCAACATATGAGCGCGATGCCGCGCACCACTGTTTATATTCATTCTTTTATGATCAATCGGTTGAGTGGAAAATTCTGAATAAATTTGTTTTTCATTGTTGAAGTGTTTAAGAAATTGTGATATTCGTTAATGACAAATCCTGCAAATTTAGAAGAGAGATAAAATAAATTTCAGGAGCTGGAAAATTTTTTCCAATGCCAAATGATATCCGGTGAGCGACGCTGCTAAAAATACGCTAAATGCGCTCGGGCCGTATAGGGGCTATCAGCACCGTCACTGTCAAAATAACACGGCGGTGAATCCGTCATCACCGGACCAGAGTCGTTAGGTCGTGCATGTTGACCAGTCTTGGGTTGAGAAACCTGAAGCGACTTCTGCGGTGCAAGCTGAGTTCTAAACAATGCTGGAAGTCATTTTCGACCATTCTAGAATCATAAAAAAATTCCCGAAGTTTTTGGGGTATCCCATTTTGCCCCGCTCTCCCCTAGTTAACCGAAAGTTTTACACACGCATAAATGAAGTTGGGATTGTGAAATGACGGAGTTATTCTCTATTTTTCTCCTATGAAGAATGCTAAAATTAAACTACACGTATTCATTTATAAACTCTATTGATTTTGTCCCGGTAGGAAATGACGAATTACGGAAGTTGGCTAAAAGTACCATTATGGGACTTAGTTTGTGCAAGAGACATTTTTTGGCAAAAGCATTTACGAACAATAGCCAATCCAAATTGAACTCGAACGCAGTCCCAATTTGTTTCGATGAAATGACTGTAATTGAAAACAACAACGTGGAGATACATCAAGCTGCTGGAGCTGTAGAAAAAGGGTATATTCCTGATGATGGAGCTATTGAAATTAATGGAAATCAATCAAATGAAATTAATGGAAATCAATCAAACGAAATTAATGGAAATCAATCAGATGAAATTAATAGAAGTCAATCAAATGAATTTAATGGAGCTCCAAAGATGCTCCTAGAAATTGAGAAATTGAAAGAAGAGAATCTACGTTTGCGTGAGAGCTACAAAAGACGGCGAGCAGAAAGCGATAAATCCCAAACTCGACAGGAAGAACTCACTAATAAAATTCGAAAACTTATGTATGACCGTCGACAAGAGCCCTCCCGAATAGCGAAAGCCAAGGAAAAAATGACAATCGATTTTTTTCCCGAATGAACAAAGTTTCAGCAAAAATTAAAGGAACACCTTTTTGTTCCTTAAACACCAATTAATGATGATTAAAGCCGAAAATGTGTTTTCTCCGTTATTTCTTCGTGATTTTTTGTGCAAAATTTGTTCAGTCTCATCGAAAAAAAACAATGAAAAAATCGATTTTTTTCTGCAAAAATCAACAAAAAATTTGATTTTTTTTTCTTTGATCAATAAAAAAATCGAAAAATTTTCTTCGAATGAAACCAGGAAAGAATCGAAAAAAAAATTTCAAAAATTAAAAAAGAAAGCTAGAATCGCATTTGACTCGGAGAGATAGTCACTCAAAAATTGTTTTTAAACAAATGTTTTTTTTCGATTGAAAAATTGTTTTTTTTTAGTTTTCAATCGGAGAAAGTCGAAAAAGAAATGTAATTTTAATCGAAAAAATATCGAGAAAAATTTTTTTTTGCTACAAATATCGCTATCTCTCCAAGTCAAATGCGATTCTGGCGTTTTTTTGAAATAAAAAAAAAAAATTCCGATTTTTTCAAATCCGATGGGTTTTTTTTAAAGGAAAAGAACGAATTTTTCGTTGATTCTTGCAAAAAAAATCGATTTTTTCATTGTTTTTTTTTTTTCGATGAGATTGAACGAATTTTGCACAGAAACTCACAAAGAAATGAAGGAATGAAACACATTTTCGGCCTTAATCATCTTTAATTGGTGTTTAAGGAACAAAAAAGTGTTTCTTTAATTTTTGCTAAAACTTTGTTCATTCGGGAAAAAAAACGGTCCAGCCGATTGGCTTGAAAATTTAGGCGGCATTTCAGCACACAGTAAAGTAAAGAAAAACGTTAAAACATTTGCAATTTTCACAAAATTCGCGAAATTCTGGGCAATTTTCAAAAAAGTAAAAAAACTCAATTTTTCGGTACCTTTTCAAACGAATTTTAAAAGTGGAAATTTTTTTTTTTTCAATTGAACAGTGCACTAATCTTACAGGAAATTCATTCAAGTTTACGAATCTCATCATCCGCTCGCTATGCGATCAGTAGTTTCTGAGATATCGACGATTAAAGACAAAAGGGTGTTTTTTAATTCAATCGACGATATCTCAGCAACAAATGGTCGTAAGGGGAAAATGAAAAAAGAAAATTGAAGCTGAAAGATCAGGCTACACGATCCTGATAAGGGTTAGGGTTAAAAATTTTTTTTGAAGTCCGTGGAACAATTTGAAAAAATGAAAAAAAAAGAAAAAAAAATTTCCGCTTTCAACCCTCTTATCTCGTTATAAAGGATGGTCATAAAAAATTTTTATTACAAGATTTCAAGAGTTGAAACTTCAAGCTTTCCAACCGTTTTTTTTTATCCTGATACAATGATTTTTGACGAAGTTACAGCCATTTGAAAATCACCCAAAAAACTAACAAAATTTACTGCTCCCTTAATTTTTTTGCTGAATGTATTATTTTTTAACACTTATAATTTAAGTTTGATTTTAATTGATTTCATTAATTAAATGAGAAGTTCGAGATTTTATTACTCTAATGAGTCGTTATTAGAATTCTTAGAAACACTTGTCACGAGGTGTAATTTGAGAGTTCCTAGAACAGAGTGAGAGGGAGAAAACCAATTAAGATGGCAGGTGTCTAATTTGGCGCGTGCCAAGACACCTGTCCATCAAGTGGCGCCTCAGGTGCCCAAAATAAATAGGTCAGTGCCGAGAGGCCGATGACCGATAAGGCAGAGTAGTCTACGTGTGTGTGTGTGAGTGTATGGGCCAGCTGACAGTTCGTCCATAACCAAACATCCATCAACCTCCGCACAGTATACCAATGAAGAACAAGACTTTGCTAAACATTTTTATTTTCATTCTGCTTCTACGTATTCCAGACTCAGGGATTCAGGCTTCGTACTGCCAGCAGAAAGCACTGTTCGACGGTGGGTTAGTGAATTGAATTTCACACCGGGATTCTGTCCTGATGTTTTTTCTAAGATTAGGCAAAAAATGGCAGGTTTTACACCATTACAGCGGATGAGTTGCTTAGTATGGTACGAAATGGCCATAAAAATTTTTGTAGAGTATTCCTCAAAATACGATATCATCGAGGGTCTTTGCGATTTAGGACCTCAGCGGCGTAGCAACGAAGTATCTAGTCAGATATTATTTTTTTACCTCAGTAGTATTGATGTTGAAAAGATATGGGATCAACCGGTGGCTTATTTCTTAGTTAACAAGAGTGGCATGGAAGCTGGAGACATCTCATGTTTATTGGAAGAGTGTTTACAGCATTTGACGGCAGCGGATGTGGATGTCAAAGTATTAGGGTATGATCAAGGAAACCAGAATCGGCGACTGTATAACAAAATTCTTGAAGTTAATATCAATGATTCGAAAGTGAATATCGGGGGACAAGACTATTTCGTGTTATACGATTTCCCGCATTTGATTAAACGAGTTGTCTATCACCTTCGGAAGGGATTATTGTATGATGATGAAGGTAATGTCATTGCGAATTGGGGCGATTTCCAAGGTGCTTACTGTTATGACAAAACTCTGTCAACATCAAATCTACTCAGCCACATTATTCCAGTTCACATGGATCCTAATTCTTGGGAAACGATGAGAGTAAAATGAGCTTCCCAAATATTTGGGAATCGATTTGCTCAGGCAATTAAAATTTGGGGAGAGTCCGAAGAACAAGAAGCTGAGCTGAGAGGTGACCAAGAAATGATGGAAGAAGAGACGATGAATTGTCCATCTAAGACTTGGCAGCAGAGTGCTAACTTTGCTGAAAAATTGAATACCATTATTGACTCCTGCAATTCCGCAGGTCATTTCGCAACTAATCCGAATAGGCGACCATTGTGCAATGAAAATCCGCAAGTAGAGGAAAATATTAAGGATTTGATTCAATGGAGTGCAAAATGGAGAATCCATGAGATGACGAAGAACAAGAACAGCAACAGCAATAAAAGTAGAGGTAAGAGCGAGAGCGTGACAGTAAAAATTCCGCCCTGCTTCGAGGGACTTCACCTAACCGGCCACGCTATGCTCGCTCTTCACCGTGAAATTAAGATCAAGTACCCAAATTTCAAGCTGTGCACTCATCGATTGGATTCAGACCGGCTAGAACACTTCTTTGGGAAGATTCGTTCTCGAAACCGAAACTGTCTAAATCCCACAGCATCTCAAGTTCGGCCGACAGTACGGCATATTTTATCAACAAAGTTCATACAGACTGGATGCAGAGGAAATGTTGCTTGTGGAGAGACTAACTTTTTAATAACTCCAGGTGCAAGTCAAATATCACGAAAATTGCTACCATTGACAGAATCAGCAGAGCCTCAGCATAATGATTGTACTGATAATTCTGATGGTTTTGGGATTGATAGAAACTTTATTGAGGAACACGATGCTCGCGAAAATATCCAAGAATCTCTGACTGAATCAGAATCTTCAATAACAAAATCATTATATGAAAGAAATGCTATTACTTATTATGCGGGCTATGTAGCGTTCAAATGCATAAGTAAATCAAAGTGTCAAGATTGTCGCAGTGAAATGATGAAATCCCCAATGGAGTCCACAACTAGTAGTGAACGGTATCTCGAATTGAGGGAATATGAGAATCCCGATCCAGATGCACCGAGTATTACCAAACTCACACGTCCTACAGATCGTTTCGTAAAGATCGTCGAAGTACAGTTGAACAGGTTTTCACGATTCTGTAAAGTTCATTGGACTTCCGTTGGAATCTTACAAAATATTGCACGAGACATTATTAAATCAATGGAAATATCTGGTGAACGATGGTTCAATAAACATCATCCTTGCTACGCCCACTGTATTACAGCACTTCATTTCCTATTGAAAATAAAATTATTTTTTCGTGCAAAATTTGACAATTACGAAAGGAAAGCACAGAAGAAGACTTCACTTTTGAAATGGAACCAAAAGTATAAGAATCTTACGCATCAATGAAGTATCCAATGAACAGCTGGTCCAATACGAAGAAGGTTATTGGATTTTGCTGGCATCTCCAGTGCGGAAACTCTAGCATCTCATGCTAAAACATTAGGAGGATCGGGGTTTTACAGAGGCATTCAGTAGATTAGAATCATTTCTAGTACGCAAACTCCTTCTTTCGTCACAAAAACCGAAAACGAGCTGTAATTCAACAGATTGCAAAGTGCGAATTTCGTTGGAAAAAGAGCGCGACTGCAATTACATCATGCTGCGCATCACCGGAATTCCTAATGGTCAACTGGACCAGCTCGAGGAAAATGATCTGATTTTGCGGGCATCGGCAATGAGTTGACTCTAGCACCTAATGCTCCAGCATCAGGAGGGTTGGAGGTCTCGTGAAGACGTTCAGTAAATCAGAATCGTTTTCAATCAGAGAACTGATGTTTCCATCAAGAAGTGGAGTTCAAAATGGTAACTTCGTTAAAGCTGGAGTAGCAACGTGGGTGTAATGATTCAATCATGTTACGCATCAATCAACTTTCAAACAGAAGAAAGAACTAGTTCAAGGAATATTATCTGATTTTGCTGGTGTCTCGAGTAAGATGACTCTAGCACATGATACTCAAGCATCAGGAGGGTTGGAGATCTTATGAAAGCATTCAGTAGATCAGAATTTTCCGTAATCGGGAACCTACTTTTTTCATTCACCCTTTCGCACCGGATGGGACATAAGCTATCCCATCAATGATGGTGATGCACCGTGATGGGATCATTCATGCGTTTGTAAGACCTTCAACTTTTCAGGCAAAAAAGTTTTTTCGTTATATTAATCACTTGAAAGAAAATATCGCAGTTCACAGTGATGAGCCACACTCGAACTCATTCGTTTGCCATATCGAAAGGGTTAAGGAAAGCAGAAAACACTTTGGAACAATTGCACTAAACTTGACTCATTATTGTCATGAATATAACAAACGTCTTCCGCCAGATTGAAGTTTATCTACAGGATTGGCTATTAGAGTAATGTCACTTGTTATTCTGCTCTTCTGTACTAACTAAACGAGGAATTACAAACTTGGTCCACTCATTCAGACCTAGTCTATTGTTTCCTGATGCTGTCCTCTGTGCACACTCAGGTATAATTGTATATTTCAGAATTAATAAAACTCTCTAAAACTAATTGATACATAAATCTCACAGGCAATTTTCATTATCAAGAAGGCTCTTGCGAAGGTAAACATTGGAAAATCGCATGATTTATCTTGAGGTGTATCTTTAAGAACAACTCAAGATGAACTTTGCGACCGCAATTACTTTGTGAAGAGATTCTTTGATAATGAAAGTATCCTGTCATTAGTATTAGGAAATTATGTTCATGCTGTTGAAAATAACTTCATTAAATGAGTTCCAGGCGGGGAGTGAAGCTGATTGCCTTCTAGTGGCGCTCCCTGAAAACGAGTATATAGATTCAATCAATTTCATTGAGCATTTCATGCATTTGAATCATATTTAGAACCGATCATAGTGTCTCTTTCCGAGATAATAGACTCTGCTGGATCAATATACTCGGCTAAAGAACCATCGAATATATATATCAATAATAAATGATGTTATTAATTAAGAATATAAATCGATGAAAACTAAGTGCAACGTTCATTATGAACTGTACACTCCAGGGCGAATGAAACCTGAGAGGTTCACAAAAATTCATCTCAAACATTCTGAAGTTTGAAATAATTAGGTCAGAGCTCAAATTAAAGAGAAAAATAATTTTAATTCATTAAAGTAGTATACAAGTGAACTCGTGTACACTTGACCCCTTATTTTTTGATGCCGTATCAAACATGATATTTTTCTACATTTTCCGGAATTTTTTCATAATTTTTATCCGCGTAGTTTATGAGATATGAATTATCAAAGCTACTGGAAATTCCGGTGGTCGGGATGAAACACCATACATCAGACAGAAATAACGAAATTACTCAGGAAAAAAACCACACAGTTGACCCATTATTTAAAAACAAATCGCGAAAAGAACAGCATTTCAACTAAATAATAATATAATTATTAAGAAATTTTAATTAAAAGGTAGTCGGAACTCTTTGCCCCTCTGTCTCATGCATATGGATAGGAGATTAGTAATTCGAAGAAAATTCGAGAAACAAAAAAAATTATATTTACAAGCTGAAGATATGACTTTTGGATAATTTAATCACTTTTTCGGATGAATTAAAGCCCATTTTCTCGAATTATCAGCAATTAATTGGGAATTAACTTATGAATCCTCATATCTTCCTGTTTTTTGACTGTACTCTGCTATACTATTTTAACCTGAGATTTTTTTTCGAATTTTCTCCCCTACATGAGTCGGCTTTTCTCCATACATGATTTCATGTTTCCCTGCTTTCATCGGAAAGCTCGCGAGTTTTACCCTCTAACTCTATTTTACCCCTAGGTTATGAAGAAAATAATGAAACGGCAGGAAATTTTTTTAAAATTGAAATGAAATGAGTCGCAATTGTATTGATTAATCTTTCCTCTACAAGACATTTGTGATATTGACAGAATACACAGGAATGAATGCTGACTAAGTACTTATATACATAAAAGGGAGCTCAAATATTCGTTGAGTTATCGTGCCACTGAGCTCTAAAATTGAAAATCACTGAAATTGATATAATTTCTAAAACGAAGAATCGGAGAAAAATTTATCCCGAGTAAAAAATGTGAGTTCCAATGAGGTGAATCTCATAGCCCGGACTGGGGGCTACGAGTTGATTTTGCACACAGAAAATTTTGAAAAAAATTTCTTTATAAATTCCATTCTCCTCCAAAACGATTCAAACAATTCCACCGGAATTTTATTGACTGTATTTTGGATGCAGAGGGAAAGTACTGTCTCATTTTGAAAGCGCCAAGCATAGCCGATTCAGAGAAAATGACGATATACATCAAGACACTCATACATACATACATACTGTGACGTAATTCCTGACCCTAATGGTAAGTTCAGCAATTGAGCACGCTTGAAGAACACCCAATAGCCAAAAACAAAATTCAAAACAAAAACCAAAATCCAAATGGGCGCCAGGATGTATCTCAACATCCGATCAATCTTATATTGATCTTAACAACGACAACAAAATCAAAAATTCAAATAATTTAACCACAAACTCAAATACTTCCTTATTCAGCACGAACTAGTTCAGTCTCCCCCTCAGGGTCGCTGTTGTGGGTTTACATAAGGAGCCTAAATAATTTCAAACAAAATAATTTAAGGGATAAAATAAAAATTTTATCTAAAAAAATTAATTATAAATTATTAAGCCCCCTGCGTTACATCGGCGAGTGTGCAGCACAATAAACAAAATATTATAAATTTTCAAACAAATAAAACAATTCAAAATAAATAAACAATTAGTTACAAACAAATTCTTTGAAACTAAATTTAAAATCAAATTAATCGAATAAAAACAATTTAATTAATTAACAAATTGATTAATTTATTAATTAATCGTTAACGCATAATAAAGTCATCAATAAAAAAAAAATATTCAAAGAATTACATTCAAATTCTAACTCACAAGCAATTAATGGTGCTGCCTCCTACGGTCATCTTTCGCAACGAAACGAAAGTAACTAGTGTCCCTAGTCTAGTGCCCCTAGTGACAATTTCCCTAGATGTAACTGTCGCCACAATGATATATCAACGATGAAATTAATTAAATTAATTTCATGAAATAAAAAATAATAATTTGACCGACAAAATTTCTCAAAAATATTAAATGAAAGTGAAAAAAAATAATTACGAAATCTAATATGTTTTACGAAGTCGCGATGTAGCAGCCGCTACAGTACGCGTGTACTTGAAGAGCCCAAATAATATCTTCTATCGCATATTATTGATACCTGTCTCGCTCTTAACCATTGTAACGCGTATTCTTTTCAATTTCCTTTTGTGTGGATATTCCGAGTTTCGGGTATCCTTATATGGTGATTATTAAATCACACTCGCGTATCGGCAGTTCACGAGAACGCATCTTAATCACCATACTATTGACTTGTATTATATCACGTAATTTAATAAACGCAATTTTATATATTTTAATTGCAGTGTTAGTGATGCATTCATTTGAATAACCACATCACTACAGCGAGACTAAAATTCAACAATAAATTTCAATTAATCATCTTTGGTTATAACGCCAAAATATATTCGTTAATTGAATTTTCTTAATGCGTGACATTTTATCCAAACAACAAAAGAAATATTTTTATAAAAAAAAATATTTCCTCGAGAAACGAGAACGAGAGTTCAAAAATTATTTAAAAAATATAAAATGTTTCCAAAAATTATCAAATCAATTCGCCGATAAATGGTATTTGATTTCCTGGCGTCATTACGCTAACAAAAAAATGAATTCCACGACCATGAATTTCCAGGACCATGAAATCAATCATCGTACAAAATTGAATTAACCAAAAATTTGCTCACCAGATTATGCCAAATTAACTTCAATGTGAACAATATTTTTTCAAATTTTGATTAAATGACAATAAGTATTAAATAAAAAAAAAAAGACAATAAGTATAATCAATCCCAATAAACTGATTATTCCAAACGTGAAAATGGCGATTATACAAAATTGTGCAAAGAGACACGACAAAACATGTGTCTACTCTACGGCACACCAAACGAGAATCAGCCGACAGCAAGCGCTGTATACCGGCTAAGGCGTCTTTTCCGGGAAGGACGTTCTTTATTGGTCAATCCCGAGATACGTCATTCAATACAGCTTAACCTGACGTTAAGTATTTTCCTTTTCGATGACAATAAATTCCAACGAAGAAAATTGAGAAACTCCAAGTCGATGACATTAGAGTTGGGACAATTTTATCTAGTCCGAGGATGCAACCAAGGTTCATCTAAACGTCTCAATTAATTCTTCCGATGAATCTTGTCATTGGCACCAAAACTTTCGTCCAATTAACCGACTCCTTCGGTAATGTCGATTTCCTTCATCATCGTCCATCTGGTGTCTCCCTCTTCCAGTCGTGAGACATCAACTCAATTGACGATAATCCAATGAGCGTTAACAAAAGAAATTAATCAATCGGCATTAGTTTTACATAATTTCTACTAAGATTGAACTCTCGTGATTCGTTTGTTTTGATTTTCAGTTGGTGGTGCCAAAACTAATAAAGATTCAAAATTAATTACGCGCCCAGACGACAAAAAGTAACGTAATCCAAATATCACGTTACAATACATACATACATACATACATACATACATGCATACAAACATATACAAACACGCACACGCGTAAACACACCCGTAAGCAGACATGTTTTGAAAATATGATTTTCCGGCGTTTCGGATCATTTGGAGTCATTTTCTGCTTAAAACTCGAAATAGAAAAATGTGATGTTCACAATGCTTCCGTTCGAACGCAAGAATGAACAAAAGAGGAGTACATACATGGAATAACACATTTGCATATTAATGTAACGAACGTCAAAATGAGAAAGGAATGTTTGCAATTTAGATTATACAAAGAAGAATGAATTCAATGAATCCAAACCTCATCACTATTTTCAGGTCATGAGAAAAAACTCTTGTAGTTCAATTAAAAGGATTATATAAGGAAGAAAAATATAAAACAGAGAATGTAATTACTAACAAGCCTTTAATAATAATATAAGCATCTTTTAGTTGTCTCTGTTTCATCTCTAGATACACTCAGCAAAAAAATTAAGGGAACGGTAAATTTCGTCAGCTTTTTGAGGAACTAATATTTTGAGCTAGCTATTTGCTCGAGGTATTAATTGCGCTCATGACAATAAATTTTTCAATATAAATTCCGATATATCAGCTATTATAGCTTTTGTGATATGAACGTTTTTTTATAAAATAGTTTTCCTCAAAAATCTTATCAACTACTGGGCCGATTTTCTACAGGTTCGATACGGTTCATAAGAGTCATCGTGAACATGAATGGGCAGAATTTTAGCTATCTATGCCAATTCATTCTCGAGTTATCAAGTAAACAAGAAATTCAAGAAAGTTTCAATCTATCCTCAGTAACGGAAAGAGTAGTGCTGGGCATTAATCACACTCTGATAACGAAATATAGCTATTATTGATCTTCATCACCTTAAATAATCTGGACGAGATCGATTAAGTGGTCATCGAGATATTGCGAGAAAACATTCTTTTGAAAAATGTGGTTCTCGGGAACTATCCGACAGATTGAGTTGAAATTTTGAGGAAAGCGAACAGCAGAGAGAATGGATATAATGGGAAAGAATGAGTTTGTATATTAAATAGTTACTGAGAAAAGTGATGAAATGTTGGTTACATATGTACATGCATACGGGCATTTTTATCAGTATCATTTCTCGACGATTTCGATGTTTTTGAATCTGTTCGTACTAGTTGCATATCAGCTTAGTGTCATTGCTGAAAAGAAAGAAAGCGACCAAAATAACACCGAAAAATGTCTGATCATGCACTGAATCTCGATCAACATTTTAACATTTTTTTCAGTTTTTTTAACGAAAAAATTAGGATTGCTTATGCTATGTTAGAAAATAGACAGCTTCTGGTAAAAAATGAACCCGATTTCATTCTAATCTGGCAATGAGGAAAAATTTAAAAAATATTTAAAACATGGATTTTTATTTTTAAATTAGATGAAATTTCAAATTCTGCATTGCTCCATCGTCCCATCCTGTTCCACTTTGCCCCGTCATCCACTAATAGTAATAATAATAATAATATAGATGATAATCATTAAACGCAGCGTAACCATGATTTATTATAAATATCGCAATTGAGAAACTAAATTTAAAAAAAATATATTATATTACGCCTTGCTTTAAATGTACTATTGATGATAATTATTAATAATTGCTCAGTTGTTTGATGGAGTATGCATCGAGTAAAATTATTTTGCAATTTTTTCTAGCCTGTCCCACAATTCATTATCTTTCAAATCATCAATGCCGTGACGAGAAAGTAAAACAAGTCAATTTCATCACATTTCCTTCTTGTTTATGTTCTTTTTCGTAAAAAATTACGAAAATTGCAAGCCGGAATCTGAGAACAAGGGATTTTTGCTATCATTCACTGGATATTTGTAAAAAAAAAAAAAGAAAATTCAACGCATTGGGGCAACTTGACTAGAATCCTTTTGTACAGAGAATTTCAAGAGCTACGGAAATGAACTCGGACAAAAGAAGCGTAATTAATGACATGTCCTCAGAGGGTCATGGGTTCAAATCCTGCTTGCGCATTACATATTTTTTCCGGAATTTGATTCTCTTAAAAATTTATTAATAAAAATTAATTTATAAATAAATTTATTTATTTAATGGCGACATTGCCTCGTGGATGGGAGGTGGAGAAAAGATGTGAGAATCACAAATTCGATGGTAAATATCGTAACTCGCAATAGCTCAGTGGTAGAGCACCTGACATGTAATCAGAGGGTCGTGGGTTCAAATCCTGCTGCGCATTACATAATCTTTCCGGAATTTGACTCTCTTAAAAATTTATTAATAAAAATTAATTTATTAATAAATTTATTTGTTTAATGGCTTTAATCGGTTATTTACCGAGATATTTTGACAAAACTAATGACAAAGTTCAGTAGTGATTTGGATAACTCTCTCCTTTTTATGATTAGTTTTTGATAAATATCTTGATAATGGATAAAGATACGACCTCTTCACGCGCAGCCTCGTTCGTTAAAAATTTTGGAATCACTCATCAATTTCGCAATCAACAGAATGCATCCTGGCGAAATTACTCTACCTCGATTAGTGTCCGAAATATTTGCGAAAAACTAAACAGAAGCAGATAAGCTAGATACCCTATTAGAAAAAAATGGAAATTTCCTAGACAGTTAGATGAGAATTTTCATAAACGTGATATTGAATTTCTTTAATGGGAAGATGGTTGTGATATCTGTGAGTTACAGAGGAAATTCAATGAAATCTATGAGTCTTAACTCCCCTATTCTCACTAAATTTTCAAGAAACAATTAAACTGAAACTTACAAATTTTATTGATATCTAGGCGTGAAATTTTTCAACAATCAATGATGTGTTCACTTTTGAATGTCGTTATTATGTGAAATTCTTGTAGAAATGTGAATTGTTTGAATTTTCCGGGATTTAGCATGGAAAATTCAGACGAAAATTGTTAACAGTGTAAATCTATTTTCGTCACTCTTTTTTTGAGAATACCTTGGAAAATAAGCAAGATCTGCTGTATTTGTTTGAATCCTTTTTCGTAGGAGATCACGAGATCCATAGAAGGGGTAATTATAAAAATTGCTTCATCTCGATTAGTTTCCAAGATATTCTGAAAAACTTACAAATTTTCTTTCAAAAAACCATTTTATATCATTAATTTCTTGAAAATATCTTGGAAAATGAACGAGATCCGCTCTCTTTGAGATATGCCATTGATCTTTATAAAAATCTTTCAGAACGAAATCGTTCAATCTCAATTAGTTTCCCAGATATCCCCAAAAAATTATCGGCAAAACTGACATAGATACGCCCAAACGCAGCGAGCGAGATTTCAGAAGCATAACAGAGATTTTCGCATAAAGCTGTGAGTACTGGTGTGCGAGAGAGAAAGAAAGAGAGAAAGAGAGGGAGATAACGCATGCAATCTTACTAGCTGAGCATGCGCGGGGAGGTGGAAAGGGTTGTCGTGAATGGGACTGAAATGACCGTACAGTCCTTTCACTCTTTTCTGTTCGTTTTCCGCGAATATCTCGGAAACTATTAGATTCACTAGAGGTCTGTTATGCCCCATAAGCATTATTTAATATTGTTCAATTATTTCATTGTTACAGTAAAGAAGTTGAACACATTAATGAGTTCAACTTACTTCACATATTATTTGACTCAGCGTCTTATTGCTACATGTATAATCATGTTGCAATGTGACACTGATAATTGACTATAAGAATCGAACTCACTAATGTTCGAGAGGTCAGTTCTCAATCAGACACGAGAGTGTGTCATTTTACCTTTTACTTTTATATTTTATTATACAACATGGATATTAATTAATCACTTAATTTAAATGAATACTTATTCCTTTTCTACTAAACCACCGAGTTAAAGTATCTACTCATTGTAGAGGGTATCTCTACAGATAAACCCAAAGAACCTACTCTTGGACCATTTCCAGTCATAACATTTGGTGGCAGCGGATTTCTTCGAAGGCAAGGATTGATCAACCATTGCCGACGACTACAGTGAGTACGAGAATAACTTGGCGAAATTTGGAATTGGAAAACTCGCTTTCATCACGAGAGCAACTATCTTCGGATAGACTATCGCTAGATAGACCAAGAGAAGAGGATTCTACTCAGTTGCATGAAGGAAACAAGTCTATCGACGGATAGAAAATCGTTGAGGTTTTTGGCAGTAAACATCCAGCTAAGCTCATTAGCTGAAAGTAACTGTATTGAATAACAAAGCATTTGTAATTTTTAACTTCTCACGTTTATTCTTGTTGTCCAACAGCAGAAGATTCAAATTGTACTTAGCGACATTTTGAATAATACAGGATTTTAAGCTGTGGAAACAGTTAAAATCAAATCTCTGGAAGGGGGAGGAGAATCATAGAAGATTTCCACTAGAACCTGAAGGAGTTACGTCTCGTACGGAGACAGAGTTCATTTAGACGGGTCCACGTCGTTGACAAGTATGTCAGTTTTTAAAGATGCTTTGGCCAGCGCGTCAATAGCAAGTGGACGTATGGTTGGAATGCCAACGTCACGGACAAGTATGTCAGTTATCGAGGAAAATTTGGTCAGCGTGCCATTTACATATGGACATTTGGTAGACGTATCAATGTCAGCGGAATCACTAGTCGGTAAGACAACAAATAGTGACATCCACAGTCAGAATTTTGAGCATAGTACACAAGGTGCGAGCTCTTCAGTGCCAACCGGCAAAGAGAACATAACTCTGGTAGAGTCTGAGTACAGGAGTACAAAAGCGACAGGAAACAGAGCGAAAACTTTGAAGGAACTACAACTTGAATTTTGCAGCATTCGGCAGAGAACAGATGAGAGCGTTAGCACATTTGCAGCTCGTGTCGAAAGGTTAGCTATGGACATAGCGAAGATTCGCTTTGAATTAGGATTGAGACAACCAATCCAATGTTTTGTAAAAACGATGAATTATACTACATTCAATGAGTCTCAATTAGGAGCAGAGAACTTTGAGCAGGTCATATTGCAGGACTCAGCAGTGAAACTACAGTATAATTCGGGTCAGAGGTCGACAGAGAAGAAGAACCTTCTGAACAAAAAAGAGAAAAAAGTCATGAGTAAAAATACGGTTACGACTACAGCTTCCGGAATTTTTGACGGTTCAAGAGAAAAAGACAGCCGCAAAAATGTCACAGGAATTGGAATGGACCTACAACGACGCCATACTAAGTTCAAGATTTGTTTTAATTGTGCAAAAGAAGGTCACACAGCAGCAGAATGTAAACTCTTGCTAGGAGACCACTATAATGAAGAGGTAAATCGACCGAAAAAGAAATTTATTAATCCAAACAAACAGTCGCAGAGAAAATGCAAATATTGCACATCGAGTACTCATAACTTTCATCAGTGTCATAAGCTGAAAGCAAAACTCGGAATTTCGAAGTCAGCACATATTGCGACAGTCCAGCACAATAAAGGTAATGCAGAGAGTAATATAAATAATTTTACAGACAGACAAAAAGTTGAGTCAGCAAAAGGATTACAAAAGTCCTACCAGCAGTCAAGAAAAATTCATCGCATCATGGCATATGGAATTGAACGTGAAACAGGAGAGATCTTGGAAAATATGGAGAGAACACAAACGAAACAAATGATAAAATCCGTCAGCTCAGCTAATATGAAGAGGCATGTCATTTTAAGTGCCAATGAACTCAAGAAACAAACAGCGTTTCTAGTAGACACTGGTGCTATGATTTCGCTAATAAAAATCGGTAAATTACGTCATGGAGTTCCGATCATAGAGAACACAGATCTCCTTCAAGGAATTGCTGAAGAAACCATTTTGACATCGGGAAAAGTTATAATTTATCTGAAAATTGGTGGAGAAAAACTAGGACACGTATTTCATGTGGTACCTAATGAATTTCCGTGCTCAGGAGGAATTCTTGGGGAAGATTTTCTAGAATCAACAGATTTGAGCATACAAATCGAGCCAGGAAAAACGTTGTGGATAAATGGGAGAGGCTTTAATTTCCGAAAAAAGCGGGAACGAAGATTGGTTCCAGTAACAAGTAAGACACCAATAAACAACAAGTCAACTCAGAACCGGAAGACCATCAAAACTGTGCATAAGAAAATCATCAAGAGAACGATAATTACTAAAAAGAGTCTGGATGACTCAATAACTGAACATCCAATTATATTTGAAGAGAAAATTATAGAAGAAGAATTGAGTTCACACAAGAAAGATCCAAAATGTAATGATCTCTCGATAAATAATCGAAAGATGCTAATAGAAATAGAAGAATCTTGTCATCTAGAACAAAATCAACATCCTTCGATTCATGAGAATTCAAGTCCGAGTTCAAGACAAAACGAAATAGAGATTACCCAGGAATCTCACAGCGTTAGTTTACTCCTAAAACACTCGCAACAATCTCAAGAAGAAATCGTTAATTCACCCAAATTAGATGAACATTTATTGAGAGAAGAACCAGATAAGCTGTTTGATTTGCGGAAGAAGCCAGAAGCAATAGGAGCAAATGCAGAGTATTATTATCAGACAAAGAATGAGAGAATCATCGGAGGTCTATTCTCAGTATTTGAAACATTCTCAACTTTGGAAAAAATGCTGAAACGAAAAGGTTTCATTCCCAGTCAAATGTATACAGAATGTCTGGGAATTGCAATAACCACAGAAGGCGATTTCAGCCTTGATGGAAGGCAAATTCAAAGGCGGTGGGGCTATCAACCATACATTAACATTGTGGTACTTGGATCTAGCCTAGGAAAACATAACATGGTGAAACAAGAGGGAATTCAGCAGTTGGCAAATATTCATTTCCATCAAAGAACAAAAATGAATGAAGTTGAAGTCATGCGATTGAAAACTAATTCAGATGAGAATTCAATTGACGGTACAAACAGCATCAGTCGATACTACAGAACAGACATAGCAGGATTAATCATGGAGCCGAATCGTCTAAAACCTCATGATCGAGTTACAATTGAAAGATTCAATGAAAAATATTAAAATTTAATTCTTGATTCGCTTGGAAAACCTGAATTATCACCTAAATCAGATGATATTAATACCGCATTGATACTGAAAGAAACTACAATATTCTTAAGAAAAGAATTATTGATGAAATTGTTGATTATACCGATCATTTGGGATCAAGAGATTGAAAAATATCTCCAATGGACATCTCACACCAAAGGCAGCATCAGAAGACCCATCCTCTTGCAGGATACAGGACTAAGATTGAGATTATGGATCATCAAATCAGTACAGTATAAGAACAAGCTGGTATTCAAGGTGAGACAGATAAATAATATTGCAAATCCAGGTGTTTACATGATGCAAACTCAGTATAATACAGGACAAGAACGATGTCGAAATCCGTTTAGTAAACATTTAACTCAAGCTGAAGTCATTACGTTAGTTGACATTCAGATACTGACCAGCCTCAAGGAATACCAGGAAACAGCTCGTTATGAGAAAGAATTTCGATACAATCAAGACCTCAACATTAAAATCAAAAAATGGGCAGAATTTTGCAACTTCAATGGAGAACATCAACCTTATGGACGAGATGGACAGAGTGAAATAAGAATAAGGATAGTAAAGACAACAGATACTCATATTTCAATATTTCAAGATAACACTCAAGATCAAATATTTTCTATCATCGTCAAAGCTCGAAAGCATCTAGTTCATCAATTTTTATCTAATGAACATTCGAAAATGATTATTAAAATTCCACAAAGATCAAGTGTCGTAAGAATTTTACATGGTAACCAAGGTCCGGCACTAAAGATAGTTCATGAGATTATTGGACAAATAAGGGAAAAATCAGAAAAAGTTCATTCTGATTGTGCTGGAAAGATGAAAAATCATCTCGCACTAATGCCGTCCGTTGGATACTCTTTAATCAGGAACATGGATGCAATCAACATCTCGAAAGGAAGCCAACCAGATTCAGCAATCATCAACAATCAATTATTCGACTTTTGGTACGTCGATACCGCCTACGTTCAAGATTCACAAAGAGAACATCATAAAATGCTTCAAGTGTTGTTGAATCTTGGAATAAAAGAATCTTTGCGAAAGATGATGAATGATTTACGTAAGCAGCGTTATACACAAGTTTATATGTGTGATGAGGAAAATTACGAGATAAATATTGGACCAACAGCAGTTGCAAGTCAAGAGACTGAACATTCTACAAGAATTAAAATGCAAGATTTGAAGGTGCAAAGGCCCTTAGAAGCCTTTAAAATTGATGAAATATGGATTAAAGCTGTCGCAAAGTATCAGGCAAGAATAAAAGCACAAGAAGTAACACATCAAAAGTGTGTCGAAACAATTATTCGTGAAATAATAATTCAAATAAAAATTTCAATGAAGAAATCAGGTGAAGCGGAGATCGAATTACGGCAGTGGACGACCATCGGGCGATGCGACGAGTCAAAAACGCTGACGCGTGCATTCTTCAACGTTCGTACAATCGGAGCACCTGGCGAAATGAAATACGAAGAACGGAAGAAGGAAGAAACAGCGATTAAAATAATGTTCAATAAAATACTGGAAAAATATTCGATGAATGTGAAACTCTCACAATTTTATGGATTCCTAATCCATGAAAACGAATTGAAACACAAGGACTTGCTGAAATATTCTTATAATAAGGATAAGGATAATTTTGGAAATTGCGAGAAGGATCTATTGAATACCTCGAAGGATAGTCAAGTACTCAATTTATTTTTTTTAATAAAAATAGATTTGACAGTACAATTATACATAACAAAAATAAATACTAAGATCAATGAACTATTCATTAATTTGGAAAGGAGAAGTGGTTCAGATGAAGCTCTCACACAAGGGATGCAGAGATCATTGACTAAGCAGCTAGAAAATGCCGAAAACGGACTGATCGACGAGAGCACCCAAACGACCATACCCGAGATAGATTCTCCACTCTTTTTCCTTCGACAGAACATATCCAGGCGCACCATGATAATAACCATGGCACAAGATGCAATAAGGAGAGATAACTCCTTCTCCGAGGAATCGCCGTACACCTGGCAGATGGCAAGGAACAGCTATTTTCTGTTTCGACAGAAGTCGACAAGAACGAGTAACTCTTGCAGGATTCAAATTTTCTTCTTTTTGACACCACTCACGGATGGCGGAAGAAAAATCTTGCGGATAGCGAGTGAAGCCCTGCAACAAGGAAAATTTTTAATCTTCGAAAAAAGAAAAAATGAGGGAAAACAGTTCAAGATTAAAGGACTTACTAGTTCGTTTGCTCCAACACATTGGAAATTTTCACAATCAAAACGGATACAGCCGGGACAACAACGAGCTGATATCCGAAGACGACGCTGTATTAAACGGTGTTTTTGTGACAGCCCTTGCGCTTTTCGTTGGGGACCACAAATTACAGATTTGCGGAAAAATGGATTCTTTTTGATGGCTGATGTTCGGACTGTTTGGGGACAGTCTTCACAGATGTGCAAATCACTAGCACATATGGAACACTTTTTTATGGAACAACTCATATTTGAACTCATTTTGCTACGAATGATTAAAGAATTTATTCACGCCAAAATACGGAAACCGAATGAAACAATTTGGAGACAGAAGAAGTTTTTATTTACTTCAGTGCACTGTCAGCAAAAGCTACGCACATTCAAGTTCAAACGACAGCAAATTCCATCGAAGTCACATGAATTTATATCTAGAAATTCAATTGATTCTTCAGTAAGAAACCCTGAACGAGATAATTGTGAAAATTCATATTCAATGTTAGGAAACATTAAACTTCTCAAAGGGGGGAAGGAGAGTAAGGAACTTGAGCTCAGAAAAATTCTTATCTTGATTTTCATAGTAAAAGTGAAGACGAATCTAACCATTTTCAATACCAACAACCTGGAAGAAGCTGGAAGCAGTCTTGTTGAAGTGGAAACGTGGAGAAGTAGAAAATTACAATCTACAATTTACTTAATTCTGAAATGTATAGCAGACTTGAGGACACAGAAGTTTATTGTAGAGCTGATTCAGCAGGATGGCCATATTGATGACACCAAGGCCAAGTGCACGATAGCTCTTACGCAGTTGATGCCAATAAACTCAAATGAATTTCTTTTCATTTACATAATTTCTAAACTATTAATCGAAATATTCCACAGAAAGATGCAACTGGACGATGGAAAAGACATTAAAAAAAAAAAAAATTTGATTTTGGATAATCCAGACTTGGGAAAAGCAGAGACTCTCGAGTTATCACCATAGAGATTTTGGATAAAATTCAATTGCAATTGCAGTTGTGGATGCTGCACATATCCAATAACTGCATTTAATAATAATAATAATGATAATAATAATAATAATCAATCGATTTTCAGAATACAAGAAAAAAGAAAGAAGAAAAAAAGAATCTATGTACAAGAAAATATTTTGAAACGTAAAACTTGTAAAATTCTAGTTATATGAGGCATATTTTTTGTTCATAAGGAGAGAAAATTATCAGGGATAATAATTTTCTTCCCTGGGGGGGGAGGAATGTTATGCCCCATAAGCATTATTTAATATTGTTTAATTATTTCATTATTACAGTAAAGAAGTTGAACACATTAATGAGTTCAACTTACTTCACATATTATTTGACTCAGCATCTTATTGCTACATGTATAATCATGTTGCAATGTGACACTGATAATTGACTATAAGAATCGAACTCACTAATGTTCGAGAGGTCAGTTCTCAATCAGACACGAGAGTGTGTCATTTTACCTTTTACTTTTATATTTTATTATACAACATGGATATTAATTAATCACTTAATTTAAATGAATACTTATTCCTTTTCTAATAAACCACCGAGTTAAAGTATCTACTCATTGTAGAGGGTATCTCTACAGATAAACCCAAAGAACCTACTCTTGGACCATTTCCAGTCCTAACAGGTCATAGAGATACATTTTTGAACAGAATTAAATTTCCTATAATGAAAAAAAAAATTTCCTTGAAAAAAAAAACTTAAAGAAGACTTGAACCCGGCTCGTCCGGCGCAAAAAGTTCTCATTCTCTCATCACGCAAACTTTAACTTCATAAGATTTGTTGAATAAATCTCACAAACTCGACTGTGCCACTTCCCCTTGAGGTTTTTTCTTTAGACTTTATCGCCCTCCGCCTTGATCGTCAAACTATTTCACCTAATTGATTTCATGAACACAATTTATTTCAATTTTCCGACAGACTGAGTAAAAATAATAATAATAAAAATACAGTGAGAAGAGTTCTGAACCCAGATCGTCCAGTCCAAAAGAAATGGCGATGCCATCTTCGCCATTCTCAATGGTGATTGAATTATGTGAGAAATTGTAAATGAGTTACACGCCCGTTTCCCCCTTAGAACTTTCAGCCTTCAGACTCAGGTACCCAATCGATTTTACAAATTTAATTTCATGAGTTCAATTCATATTCATTATTTAATGACGGAGTTTTTATGCTTTACTGCGAAAACATTCAGTCCGCCAAGCTGAGAAATATATATCTTTCTATGAAATTCCTCCTTTACCGGTTGCACGGGATTGGGATATGTAGCGCGCATGCATTATCGACACGCTCATCACAAATCCAATTAATGCGGCACATCCCGCCAGAGGGCCAGCCCGAAAACTCAGTCGAAGTTTTTACATTGGCATGAGCAATCTCCCTTATAGTCTCTGGGGTAATTATTTACATTAGTATACCTATGCTGTATCTCAGCCAGTTTTGGCCCGATTCCTCTCAAATTTTGGAAGTAAGTAGTACTCCCGGGTACAATCATGGGAAAAAATATGCGATAGGCGAATGTTACTGCATAATGCAGATATCTAACACCAAAGTGGGGAGATTTTGTAGTGATGAGCAATTTCTCCCGCCTAGTGAAAAACGTGTGTTCAAAGATATCGATTAGTCCTCAGTTGTCTATACCAAGTGAGGTGTAAACAAAATATGGGGATTAACGATGTCAACAATCGCCTCGTGTATTTGAATTGTTGAATAAACCGGTCAGTTTCGGTAGAGTCAGTGCGCGTTAAACATGAAACTAGTAGAGATCAGTGAATTGTGTGGTGACCACTCCCGTCTCGTTGCATATTTGAGAGAGAAACAAGTGTTGATTCGTGAGTGCTTGTGCCCTTTGTGTGGAGGGAATATGATTAACAGTGAGAGATCAAAGTTGTTCAGGTGTAGAAGAACTATCATTAGAGATAGAGGAAATGGTAGGATAACAAAAAAGCAGTGTAACGGAACCATTAGTGAATTACATAACTCTTGGTTCTCTGAAGCCAGGCTCCCGTTGACCGAAGCCACGCTATTCGTTGGATATTATCTCATGATGCATCCACCAAGGCAGGAGTTCCTGGAGTTCGAGCTTGGCTTATCAAGTAGAACAGTTGTCGATTAGTCCAATTTCGTGAGGGAGGCCCTAATAATTTGGTGTGAGGAGAACACTCAGGCACTTGGAGGAATCGGAACAACAGTGGAAATTGACGAGACCAAGATCGGGCACAGGAAATACCATCGGGGCAGATTGGTTGATGGAAGATGGGTCTTTGGTGCCTATGACAGAGGATCTAAGAAGTTGTGTGTCATGGTGGTTCCGGACAGGAAAGCAAATACACTAGTTACGATTATCAAAAATGGATCTTGCCTGGAACAACGATAATCAGTGACTGCTGGAAATCATATTCTTCTCTGGATCGTGAAGGATTTGAGCACCTCACGGTTAACCACTCAATCAATTTTGTGGATCGTGTGACTGGTGCACACACACAAAATATTGATAGATCCTGGAGAGACCTCAAAGACCAGATACAGAGGTACGGGACGAGAGAGGACCACTACCACGGATACCTATGTGAACTCTTGTTTAAAAGAGCGGTTGATTTTGGCGAAAGATTTGGTGAGTTCATGAACATATTAAAATCCCATTATACATGATTTCTACTCATTTCCACCACCATTGTCTTCACTCTTGCTCCTCTGAAGAGAATAACTCGGTAGTTTTTTGCAAATATATTTGCAAAAAATATTCTAAATTTTCTAAAAAATTTTATTGCTGTGTGAAGGTACAGCGGAGTTGCCGAGTTATTCTTTTGACGGAAGTAAAGTGAGTTCATGTTCATCTAAGTGTTGTCCAGCTGTCTAAATACATGTATTGGGTTTGTGTTGGGGACTATCACCGCCACGTCCACGTCGTGTCCCTGGATCACGGAAAGAGCGGTGGGGGTAAGTAGGGATCGCGCCAAACAAAATTACTCGGTTGGCGAGGCATAAAGGAGGGGGGAACGGACAAAACCGCTAGTCAAAGAAAATAGGTATACGAAAATATATATTTACCGTCTCTGGTAACGAGTGCGAGTGAGACAGACTTACTGCGCTTCACGGTTAGTAAAAGGACCCGGGGCTTTCTAACTTGTTAACGTACCTAAAAAATTGGGACCTTAACGACACGGCGATTCTTAACGTTAATTAATTGATGAATTAATTGTTTCGGGAATGAGTCAAAAGTTACGGCAAGATCAAAACGGCTGCTCTCGTTGACTCTCGGGGACCCGCGGGACTTGCACGTGTTCACTTGATGCCGGCTCACTTACGACTAACTCTCCAGACGCGATCAGTCGTCCGGGGGGGGGGGGGGGGGGTGGTCCACGAATATCGTGTTCGGGCCGACTCATGCTCCTGGGTACCGTCAGGGCGCATGACAGTCGCGCTCGCTACGGGACTCTTCTCACGCGGGAATATTCAAACTCGGAAACTCCACTCTTAACTTGCAAGTTTTTTTTCTTTTTGAATTTGTCAAACAATTTGCGACTAGGCTACTTTTCGGAGTGCTTCTCCGGCGATTTCCTCACTAAACTAAATTTACATAAAATAATCCTGGGGCACGAATCTTGTCCGCCGATGCCCCCTAAATTTTCCAACAATAAAATTAACTAAATAAATCCTTGAGGCACGGATCTTGTCCACCGATGCCTCCTAAATGCTACCGGGCCTATAATATCCAAAAAAAACGTAATTGGTGCGCTCTGAGGCACGGATCTTGTCCGCTGTTGCCTCCCAATCCTTCCTCAAAATTACCACAACATAAACCGAATTTTCCTCAAATAATCTCCCTTAATTAATACCACAAGTCCCCCTTATTGGGAGCGCCCTTTTTACGGGGCTTTCTACGCTTTCTCCGATCTCTAACCTCGCTTCCGCTTTGAACGTTCGCGTTACGGGTTTTTCACGGGGTTGTTACAGGGTTATGTCACGGGGTTGGATGGGACTTTTCGGGGTTGTTGCCTTTTATTTGTGCGCGACGGTTATTGTACTTACCTGTGCTCTGCCGATGTCTCCGCTGAACCACGAGAACCTTCGGGACTCGTTACAACTTGATTATTGTGCGAGTTCAGATGGGGATCACTCTGAGAATATTTACCATTACTAGTAATTCCCTATCCAGGTTTTGTCATTTTTTCAAAACTCAATTGTGTCTGTTGAAAATAGTTGTACTGGATTCGTTTGAGCAGGGTTCAGTTGTCAGGAATATGAAAGATGGTTTCACATCGGATAGACTAAGTCGGTAATCGATGGCTCATATCGCTCGCAATAGTATGCGATGGTTTCCATCGGATGTAACTTCTGTTCAATGGTGTATCGGACGAGAGATTTTTGCATTCTTTGCACGTTCCCACCGATGGAATTTATCCAATTCTCTCGAATTCGATATCTAAATTGCATTAATCACTTATTCACAACCAATGAGATATCCCGAATGAACGATGCGGCATATCTTTACCCATACTGAATTCGTTTGAGCAGGGTTCAGTTCTCAGGGATATGGACGATGGTTTCACATCCGATAGCTCATATCGCTTGCAGTAGTATGCGATGTTTTCCATCCCTGACGGCTTCGCATCCACTCTGGAAACACTCTGGAAACAGATTGGGAATGGAAACATGGTGTAACCATGCTGCAACCAGAATGTTTCCAGAGTGTATCCAAAGTGGATACATATCAGACCCATCATGATTACGCAGCGTATCCAGAACAACTCTAAATCAAATCCAGAGTGAATACATAATGATCCCACAATTGATACATAGTAGATCCAGAGTGAATACAGGATCAATCCAGAGTGAATACAGAATAAATCCCGAGTGGATACAGAGTGAATACAGAATTAATCCAGAGCGAATACAGAATGAATCTACAGTGAATCCAGAGTGAATACAGAATGAATCTACAGTGGTTACATATGGAATCCACGGTGGATACAAGGTGTATCTAGATTGAATGCATGTAAAACCCACCGCGGTTACATGTTATATTCAGGACGTTTACAGAATGTTTTTAGAATTGTGTTTACTTTCTTGGAAAATGGAGGATGAGCCGAAGTTATGAGGTTTTCCTTTATACAGATAATTTGTAATTTTCTTTTTCTTCAATTGTCTCTCTTTTTAATAAATAAAATTTTCTATATTTTTGAAGTGCTGACATCCACGTTCTACTCCTCATCAAGGCTATATATAGTCAAACCGCCAAATTTTTTTTTGTGGTTTGACTAAGCCACAAATTTTTGTGAGCACAATTTGGCCCACAGCCTATATACAGTCGGGCTAGCCAAAGAAGGATCCTCGGATATATCCGGCTCCTATGCTACAACATGTGAATTTCAGCTTCGGGTCGACTCCGGAGGATACTCCTTTGGCTGGGACGACTGTATCGAAGCGACCATATTTACAAACGTACAATCTGGAAGGGAGGCACGTGGAGATTACCCTCATCATTTTTCGTAGCTCGTGAAATACTCTTCAAAAAGAATTAGGGTGAAATAGCAGGCAAGACAAGGGGGCAAAGAGAAGGTAATTAATCCAGTTTAATTGGATAAATTTATTTCCAATTGAGAATTGTCTTTGTAGATTTAATTAGAGGTTATGTGGTTTATTTTGACCAAATGAAATAAATTCTACATGTCAATGTTCACATTTATTTTCTAAATTCGCGAGGGTTCGCTCCTGATCAGGAGCTTCTTCAGGCTCTAAAAATAAAACAATGAAGATAATTTATTCAATAACATAAGTTAAACATTATTTCGTTTTGAGATAACTCATTATATAGCTGTTATTATATTTTTTATTATAAAGTTTTCGATTATTTGAAATTGACAGTTTTAGGAGATAATTTGGATTGAAGATGCATAAATATTACCTGGTAAAAGAGAGTGATCAAAAAAAATTCTACATTGCCCAAACAAGAAATATTTAAAAATTTGATGTTGAGGGAGATTTAATTCCAATAACATTGGGAGAATACATATGAAAAAAGTTAAAGGTAGTACAAAACACATATACATTCATCCCTTCACCCTCTCTTGTTCTATACATATATGTTGATATTTTTTACGTTCCAGATCATTGGGAATATCTTCAATGAAAGCGAACGTTGGCATGGCTTCCTGGTTCAACGGATGACATAGATATCTATTTGAATAAATGGATGGGCGATTATCTGAATGAACATCGTGAAGTGAGAATGAAATGTAATAATTCGGTAATTCTCCTGTTCAACCTCTTTTGTTAAGTTGTTGAGAAATAAGTATAACTTTCTGTGTGCACTTGTGAATTCGTTTAGTTTAAAATGATTTGAAGTTCTAATTAAATTTCTATGTCCAACACTCAGTAAAAAAGAGAAAAAAAAAACTGAGAAAAGTAAAAGAAGCCAAAGAAAGAGCGTCAATTTATTTTTTCAATTAAACAGAAGGAATCTTTAATTGTATTACTAATTGAATTGGTAAATTTCAACATAACTAATGAATATAATGAAGATTGATGAATGTGATAATATTTTGTAATTGAAAGTACCTGAGAAATAAATGATAAAATTTCACTTTATCCTATTTTTAAATCGATTTCATGAGTAAAACATCTTAATTTTACCGTGAATATGCCGAGCAACGATTGTGAATTCAATATGGATCCACTCTGGATACAGCGTGTAACCACTCTGGATACAGCGTGTAACCACTCTGGATGCAGCGTGTAACCACTCTGGATACAGCGTGTATCCACTCTGGATACAGCGTGTAACCACTCTGGATACAGCGTGTAACCACTCTGGATACAGCGTGTAACCACTCTGGATACAGCGTGTAACCACTCTGGATACAGTGTGTAACCACTCTGGATACAGCGTGTTACCACTCTGGATACAATGTGGAAACACTCTGGATACAATATGGAAACACTCTGGATTCGACAATTATCCGCTTTGTATACATTGTGAGTTCAAAGTGTATTCACTATGGATACACTCTGGAAACATTTTGGAAACACCCTGGAAACTCGATGGACAAATGGCACAAACCCACTCCGGAAACATTCTGGTTTCAGCATGTTTACACCATGTTTCCACTCTGTTTCCAGAGTGTTTCCAGAGTGGATGCAAAGCCGTCAGGGATCGGATGTAACTTTTTTTCAATTGTGCATCGGACGAGAGATTTCTGCATTCTTTGCACGCTCCCACCGGTGGAATTCATCTAATTCGCTCGAGTTCTATATCTAAATTGCTTTAATCATTCATCCACAACCGATGAGATATGCCGGATGAACGATGCTAAGTGTTGTGACGTGACCTTTTCCTCTTCGTCAGAAAAATGCCGACACCTTCGTCCCTTCCCCACCCTCTTTGAACCTGAAACTAAACCTCCTCCGCAGGGGCTGAAATTGGGCGCCAGTTGGTCTGATTCGGCGGGACCAACACCGCAAATATTCCAGCCAACAAATTAAAATCACTTAACCTAAACATCCCCTAAACGGAACCGGTAACCTAGACGTACCGATAACCTGAGACCTGAGCTGAAGAGAGTAGAAGGGTACGGAACAGCCTCTCGACAGCTCAGCACTCGGTTGTGGAGAGAGGTGTGGATTCAGAGGTGAAGATGGGATATTAGGGTAAACTCAAAATTAAACACAAGTGTTGTCCTTACGTGTTCCACTATTGAACGTCCAAAAGATATATATACTGTCACGTATTTTTAATCCACGGTAATTAAAGAATTATGTGAAACTCAAAGAAATCCAAATATCCAAATAAAATCAATAAATTCAAACAATGTTAATTGTTGGGCGCCAGGACGACCTTTGGTCCGAAAATCAAAACAAATAAAGAAATATCAAAATTTAATTCCCAGGTGATTATCCGACTAGTCAGTAACAAAAGGATTCCAAATCCAAAATCCTAATGACCGCGGAGGCGGCTGGGTTCAATAACTCACCTGTAACGTATTGAAAAGGAATACAGATTTCTAAATAAAATAAAATTCAAATTTCGTTTTATAATTTTAATTCAGAGCGATATCTCTTTTAACTATACTCTTTTTAGATCAAGATTCAAGATTCAAGATTATTTATTGTATGGTAGAATACAGTGGTAATAATTCTTTACAAAAGAAGTAAAATTATCTACGTTACAATGTTTATTACTCGTAATTTTGTGAATAGCTGCTGTGCTATTCATTAAATCACTATAGAGTCGCATGATGTGCCATTTACAGAGTGTGATAGGTTGATGTTTTTCTCTCGCTTTATAAGGCCTTTCAGAAGAAAAATGTACATGGCCCTAAGTTGAGAGGGCACGGATGGATTGAGGAGATGGGACGTAGATATGGTTGCGGAAGACCCGCCATGAACAAATGATTTGAGAAGTATTTTTCTCTGTTTTTGGAACGTTGGACAGTACATCAAGAAGTGATCGATGGAGTCAGTTGTTACAGACGTGCATAATGGGCATAATCTATCTGGGGAAAATTTGTAGCAGTTTCCATTTATGAAGAGATTACAAGAATATTTACTAGCCAATCTCAATTGAGCCAGAGCTTTTTTATACGTTAGTGGCGCTTTCATACTTAGGTATTTGTTGTCGAAATTGGAATACTTGGGGAATGATTGCAAGAAGCAGGCATTTGCTGACGTATTTTCCGAATTTTCTTCAAGCAGTGATTTGTATTTGTCCATTAGAGTATCCGAGGCATTTCGCCAGATTCGGGCATCCAAGTTTTGCGAGAGGAACATGAAATTTGGGTCAATTCGATTGATTAAATTAAAGACTTGGTTAGCCCAGTTGAATTGATCATCGGTCTTATTGTTGTTGACTAAAGCCGATTGCTTCTTGAGGCAGAGGAAGGGGTAGCGATCCTCTGGCATCTCAAGTATTTTGATGATCCAGTTGAAAGTGGCGCGGAGAATTTGGAGGCTGATCCCTAGGGTGCCAGTCTCAGATTCGACAATTAAGTTGGCAGTAGTTTTGCTCAGATTCAGGAGTTTTTTATAAAATCGCGAGTGGAAGCTTTCGAGTTCATTTAAATATCGAAGTGCCCAAACGGGGCTGGCGTACAGTAATACAGACGTTACCAAGCTATTGTAGATTTTGTTTATGCCATTCCAATCGTTCATTTTAGAGCTGTATATTAAGTTCCGGACTGCTGCGGCAGCCAGATTAGCTTTTCTAATCGAATCTAATTGCGCTGCTTTGAAGGTACCAGACGAGCTAAAAGTTACTCCCAGATAGGTGAATTGTTTTACAATTTCCAGTTCTATATTATTAATGAAGAAGCGCAGATCCTTCGGGGTTCTGCCACTTCGTTTACAGTAAAGAATTTTAGTCTTATTTTCGTTTATTTTTAAGTCGTTTTCTGAACAATAGGTTTCCAAAATTTTGAGTTTGCGCTGGAGGTCGGCCTTATTTAATGCTAATAATGCTAGGTCGTCTGCATACATGAGGAGTAACATGTCAATTTTGTTATTGATGCTGAAGCCATAGGAGCCCCTGTTTCGGAAGTACTCCTCCATGTCAGAAATATAAAGCAGAAATAAGAGGGGGCTTAAAATTTCACCCTGCAATACTCCCTCGGTAACACAGAAAGCTTTTGAAAGACCTCCATGGGTTCTAATTTTAAGGTTCGCCTCTTGGTATAAATTTCTCATAACTCGAATCAATTTGGCGCTTATTCCTAGGCTTAGTAATTTAGTCCATAGTTTTTCGTGAGGTACAGAGTCAAATGCTCGTTTAAAATCAACAAAGGCTACGAAGGCAGATCCTTTTTTTATACGCAGTTTGGAGTGAATTGCCTCTTGGAGGTTGTATATATTTTCGGTGCATCTTCTCTTTGCTCTGAACCCGGATTGACCCTCTGGCAGTAGCCCAGCCCTTTCGACCCAATGGTACAGTCTCTCATATATTAAACGGGTGAACAATTTGGTGACATGATTGATAAGTGCGATTGGCCGATAATTTTCGGGGTTTGTTAGTTCTCCTTTTTTATAAAACATACAAATAATCGCGCTTGACCAGGATGAAGGCGATTTCTCCGTTCTCAAGATCTTATTGAACAAGCACAGCAGGTACAGCTTCCAGTTGAACGGAAGACCACTGCTCTTTTTAAAAAAAATGAAAATAAAAAAATATTACAATAATAATAAAAAAAAAATATTTAGTTACTGAATTTAATTTTCATTAAGCAATATTATAAAGGTTTTTACTATCGGAAAAATAATACGAATCAATCGTTCAGGGCTCTATATAATTTTATTTATCATAACAAAAAAAAATCATGATAATCAGAACTAATTCAAAAGTCCCGACAAATTTTCACTAATACAACAAAACATTAATTAACAACACAATTTAAATTGTCGTGAAAAAAAAATAGTCAAGAAAATTAAAAGTCAAAATTTGAATTAATTCTAATTCACGCGACAAGTACCTTAAGACTTGATAGTCACATGGACGATCGGCGTTCTTTAAAATGCACCTTTATAATTCCCAGCGATAACTCGGAATAATTAAAAAAAAACATAATAATAAAAAAATAAATTAGACGAAACAATCGCCGTTATCGAATAAAAAAATAATAAAAATAATCAAAATTATCGTCTAAAAATTATCGCTGAAAATTAAATTAAATGCCGACCAATTTTCTAATAAAAAAAAATAATTAAATCACAAATTCTCAATTAATTTTCCCGACAATCATTTTCCGGAAATAAAAAAAAATAATTAGCGAGAAACGAGAAACATTACACCATTTGCGTTCATTTAATTTCGCGAATAATACAAAAAAAACTATCACGCCACGGAAAATCCCAAAATGGCGGTTACCGGCGTCGTAACGACGCTAACAAAAAAAATGTCCAAAAACTATGCCGAGAATAATCACACGCTTACCGGAGTGTTGTTAATTAACCTCGAAACCAAATCCTTTCTTCAATCCTCCAACTCCCCCGGTAATCATCCAAGAAATTCTCCAATTATCCTCGGTAATTTTAATATCTCCAAAAATAATAATTGCAACGATAAGTATTGCGATTATTGCAACGGTAATTAATCGAAATTATTTATAGCGAAAATCACGTCTGTACTATTTGCCACCAAAACTGTAACGAGCCCCGAAGGATCTCGTTCTTCGCGGAACATCGGCAGAGCACAGGTAAGTGCAATAACCATTGCGCACATCCCCGAGGCAGCAATCAAAGTCACCCATGATCCCGTAACGAAACCCCCCAAGATCCCCGTAACACAACGCCCCAAAAACCCCGTGACAAAACCCGAAAAGCGACCGTTTAAAGCGGAAGCGAGGCTAGGGATGGGAAACCGCGCGAAAAGTCCATAAAAAAGGGCGCTCTCAATAAGGGGTTTTTTTGTAGAAATTAAAGGAAAAATTAGTCGAGGGAAATTCGGTTATTTGTGTAAGTTGGAGTGAGGATTGGGAGGCAACAGCGGACAAGATCCGTGTCTCAATGTACGCCAATCACATTTTTTTGGGGGTATGAAAGGCCCGGTATTATTTAAGAGGCATCGGCGGACAAGATCCGTGCCTCAGATATTCGTTTCAATAATTTTGTTGTGGTTGACGAATTTACGGGGCCTCAGTGGACACGATCCGTGCCCCAAGAATTAATAAAAATAATAGTAATAAAATCCCGGAGAAGCGCGCCCAAAGATAGCCCGGTCGCGACCAATTGTATTTAATTAATAGAAAAGTTACCCCGTAAATCCCGTTTAAATTCAAGAGAAAAATGCGCGAAAAAAAGTCCCGTCGCAAAAAGATACGTCCTGCGCCCTAGCGGTAAAAAGGGGCATGAACAATTCGAGTCGAAGGACACGGGAGACAAAAGACAGTCGAGTGTACGCCATCCGTAATTCGGTTTTTTGGGGGTGGGTTTGGGCAACAGATACCCGCAAGGCTCTCGGCCCAAGTAATTCCGCCCCAATCAACGAAGAAATCAATCCGATGTCCCGATGGGGACTTAGGGGTGGTTTTGGGTGTAAGATACCCAGACGCCACTTGAAAATTAGTCTCTTTCCCCAAATCCGGCGAAAAATCCAACGGATTCTCCAAAAGGAGTTTGGGGGTGGTTTTCGGGCAAAAGATACCCAAGCACCACTCGACAACTAGGGGTCTTCCCCAAATCCCGCAAAAAATCCAACGGATTCTCCGAGAGGGGTTTGGGGGTGGTTTTTGGACAACAGATATCCTAGTCCCAGGTGACAATTGATATCGCCCCAAATCATGGGGAGAATCCAAGGGATTCAGCCCTATTTGAGTTCGGGGTGGTTTTCGGACAAGAGATATCCAAGCCCCACTCGAAAATTAATATCTCCCCCAAATCACGGGGAAAATCCGCGGGATTCAGCCCTAGGTGATTTGGGGGTGGTTTTCGGACAAAAGATATCTGAGCCCCACTCGACAATTAATCATCCCTGAGTTAGGCCCAGGGGAAGTTGCGAGGAGTCATGTACGTTGGGGTTCAAAGTTGGACTGACGCCAACGGCCCGACACCCTCACGAAATAATAGACTCGTCCATTCTCGACGCTACCTGGAAATTCGCGGAAAACGAGGGAAAGCCGGAAAAATACACATGAGCACAGCACAACCCCGCGGAGGATTGATTTAGAGACGTGAAGCTAATTTTTTCATTAATTGAATAATTCCCCCGCGAGAATTAATATTTGTCCCGAGAGAACATAATTTATGTAATGATCGCGTGGCCAAAAAAAAGGAAAACGACTCAATCTTGGGATTTTTTTCCCTTGAGTGATGAATTGGAGGTTAACCTCCCTCTTTCACGGTCTCTACTCGTCTCCGTCCCCTCGTACGGTTTTCTGGTGTCGTTGGGGTAGCTCTGGGGTTGTGAGAGAATGTCTGGGGTAACTCCAACACTCCACACTTAGCGTCCTTTTCGTCACTTCCCTTTTGCACGTGTTTTCTCCGCACTTTTGGCACTCGTTGTGCTCGCTATGATATCCCGGACGCAACTGGTTTCACGTTGCCATGTGTGAGACCATGGCGGCGTGTCCGGTTGAGGCGATGCATGCGCGCTCTGCTGCTGTCGCTCAGTAACAGAGTGGCACGAGAATCGGCCTTATGTTGCCCGCGAGTATTTGAATGGGAGAAAGAATTGAAATTCTTTCCCCATACAAATAAATTAGGTTTTCACCCGATGGAATTATTGGATTCTGTCGCAGTGCATATATCGGTTGCACCGATTTTTTGACTCAGTGCCGATAAGGTAGAGACTACTCTACCTTATCCATACAGTGTCGTTCGTTCTCGCTCCGCTAGATGACATCAGTGCAATTGAAAATGGGATTTGAAGCACAAACAAGACTAGAAGAGAAGAGAAAGAAGGCATTGGAACGTTGAAGCCCGAGGTCGGGAAATCAAACTGATTTTTCAGATACAGGGTTGGCAAAAGAAGATTGCCGGAGCTGGCCCTACTCGGGTCAATTGCCCGAGCTCGGACAGAAGTGCCCGAGCTAGGGCAAGTGCCCGTGCTAGGGCAAGTGCTCTCCTTGGGTTAGTTGCCCAAGGTCGGGGAATCAAACTGATTTTTTAGATACAAGGCTGGCAAAGGAAGGTTGCCGGAGCAGGCCCTACTCGGGTCGATTGCCCGAGCTCGGTCAGAACTGCTCGAGCTAGGGCAAGTGCCCGTGCTAGGGCAAGTGCTCTACTTGGATTAATTGCTCGAGGTCGGGAAATCAAACTGATTTTCTTTCCAACGTCTTCTTTCTCTTCTCTTTTAGTCTTGTTTGTGCTCTAAATCCCACCATTCTCAATTCCACTAATACCATCTAGCGGAGCGAGAACGAAAAACTCTGTATGGATAAGGTAGAGTACTCTCTACCTTATTGGTACTGAGTCAAACAATCGGTGCAACCGATATATGCACTTTGCATCGTTCATCCGGTATATCTCATCGGTTGTGAATGAATGATTAAAGCAATTGAGATATCGAATTTGAGGAAATTGGATGGATTCCATCGATTGGAACGTGCAAAGTATGCAAACATCTCTTGTCCAATGCACATTTGAAAAAAAGTTACATCCGATGGAAATCATCGCATACTATGGCAAGCAATATGAGCCATCGGACGCCAAACCATTGTCCAGATCCCTGACAACTGATTCCTGCTCAAACCAATTCAGTATGGGTAAAGATATGCCACATCGTTCATTCGGCATATCTCATCGGTTGTGAATGAATGATTGCAGCCATTTAGATATCGAATTCGAGAGAATTGAATGAATTTCGTCGGTGGGAACGTGCAAAGAATGCAAGAATCTCTCGTCTGATGCACAATTGAAGAAAAGTTACATCCAATGGAAATCATCGCATACTATGGCAAGTGATATGAGCCACCGGATGTGAAACCATTGTCCATATCCCTGACAACTGATTCCTGCTCAAACCAATTCAGTATGGATAGAGATATGCCACATCGTTCATTCGGCATATCTCATCGGTTGTGAATGAATGATTGAAGCCATTTAGATATCGAATTCGAGAGAATTAAACGAATTCCATTGGTGGGAAAGTGCAAAGAATGCAAGAATCTCTGGTCCGATACACAATTCAAAAAAAGTTACATCCGATGGAAACCATCGCATACTATTACGAGCGATATGAACCATCGGTTACCGACGTAGTTCATCGGATCTGAAACCATTGTTCCTGTCCCTGACAACTGAGCCCTGCTCAAATGAATCCAGTACGGGTGGAGATATGCGGTTGGAAATTTTCAATTGAATAAGAAACTATTTGAAATAAAAATGACTACTTCAGTTATTCAATGTATGTCTTTATTATTGCTTTCGAATGGAAGCTTTGTTTCCGCAATTTCTTTCGAAATGCCAATGTTCATTGGAAACGACTCAAAATGATGCAAAACGTTGAGAAATCATAATGAGAAAAGAACAGACATGTATGTATGTGTGTCGGTATGTACGACTTTACGACTTTCCATTACTCGAGAACGGTGAGGGATAAAAATCTGAAATTCCGGCAAGATATCAGTTTCGATAAAGTGTATGTCCCATGAGAATTTCAGCAAGATCGGTTCAATGGTTTTTGAGATATAGCAATTTTCTAGAAATCGTATGTTTCAAAATTTCTCAGCTTGCGTGAGACGAATACCGTTCAAAATTTTACTCAAGATTCACAGCCATAATATTCAACTTTTAGCGAATTTTCATTAATTGAATCCCATTATTCTATTACTTATTGGCTTTTTTTCAAAAACTCAATTTTACGACCATAGCTCAATGAATAATTGACTTGAAGACTTCAAATTTTTTCTGTATATGTAGTTTCTGATGAAAACGGTTGGGATTGAATCTAAGGCATATCGGCTGAACGGTTCTCGAGATATTCTGAATTGAAGTTTTTCCGAAAATCGGCTGTATACTCCAAACTTCTCATCCGATTTCATCGAGACGAAGCTCAAAAGATTCGTGTTTATGAGCTGAACAAACTCTGAATCTTTCGAATTTTTTGATGAAGTTGTCCGTTTATCACATTGAAAAATGTATTTTCTTCTCAATATTTCAAAAAAAATGCAATTTTTCTCGATTTTTTTGAATGGACACAACTATTTTTTATTTTGTTTTCGGAAAGAACACATTTTTTTCTTTCAAATGAGCCCCCACTCATCTTCGTAGGACAATCAGAAACTGTACCCAAAAAGGAACATTCAAAGTGAAAAAGTGAACTTTTATGTAAAATTTTGTATAATTTGAAAATAATTGAATTGAATAAATGCCAATCATTTTATCTTATAGGGGAGAACGGAGCGGAACGGGGTACTTTGAAGCACGTATTCCCGGACCCTATTTTGCCCTGATCTCCACTATTTTATTGCGTTATAACACGAAGAGAAAACTTTTGAGACTGCAACAATCGCGATGATTGACAAAATTCAGGAAGAACCATTCAGAAGCATCCTTCTAATTCATTAGCAGAAATTGAAAGGAAGAAATAACACATTAAAGGATAACGTAGAAGCAATAGCAACTAACGCAGCGGCCAACTCCTGCTTGTTCTTCCCTGTACCCATCTGAAAATTGTAAGTGATTACTTTAGGCAGCTTCCCATTTACCACCCTGTATATGTCCACACACAATTTGATTACATTTGCGACATTAGAGCGTTACTGATGGCAACAACAACAGCAGTATTTAATGCGATAATGACCGCAATATTCATTGCAACATTGAGAGCAGTACTCACTGCGACAATAAGAACATTACTCATTATACAATAATGAGAGCAGCACTGATTGCGACGATCAGAGCGATATTCATTGCGATATTGAAAACAGTATTCACCGCAATAATAAGAGTAGTTCCACTACGACTATTCTGATAAAATCAATCTAAATTGAAGCCCGAGGTCGGGGAAACCAAACTGACTTTTCAGATACAGGGTTGGCAAAAGAAGATTGCCGGAGCTGGCCCTACTCGGGTCAATTGCCCGAGCTCGGACAGAAGTGCCCGAGCTAGGGCAAGTGCCCGTGCTAGGGCAAGTGCTCTCCTTGGGTTAATTGCCCAAGGTCGGGGAATCAAACTGATTTTTTAGATACTAGGTTGGCAAAGGAAGGTTGCCGGAGCAGGCCCTACTCGGGTCGATTGCCCGAGCTCGGTCAGAACTGCTCGAGCTAGGGCAAGTGCCCGTGCTAGGGCAAGTCCTCTACTTGGGTTAATTGCTCGAGGTCGGGAAATCAAACTGATTTTCTTCCCAACGTCTTCTTTCTCTTCTCTCTTAGCTAGAATTGACTTAGATATTGAAAACAGTATTCACCGCAATAATGAGAGTAGTTTCACTACGACTATTCTGATAAAATCAATCTAAAATCCTATGCAGATCCATTAAGGCCCCCCAGTGCGCTTCATCGTAGTTTTCATCGGAATATAAGTGGAAATTATCCGAAATGTCCGGAAATGATAATGCGAGAAAATGTTAGTATGTATTGTGACGTAATTCCTGAGCCCAACGGTAAGCTCAACAATTAAGCACGCTTGAAAAGCACCCAATAGCCAAAAACAAAATTCAAAACAAAAACCAAAATCCAAATGGGCGCCAGGATGTATCTCAACATCCGATCAATCTTATATTGATCTTAACAACGACAACAAAATCAAAGATTCAAATAATTTAACCACAAACTCAAATACTCCCTTATTCAGCACGAACTAGTTCAGTCTCCCCCTCAGGGTCGCTGTTGTGGGCTTAAATAAGGAGCGTAAATAATTTCAAACAAAATAATTTAGGGGATATAAAATAAAATTTTATATAAAAAAAAATTAATTATAAATTATTAAACCCCTGCGTTACATCGGTGAGTGCGCAGCACAATACACAAAATATTATAAAATTTTTAACGAATAAAACAATTTAAAATAAATAAACAATTAGTACAAACAAATTCTTTGAAACCAAAATTTAAAATCAAATTAATCAAATAAAAGGAAATTAATTAATTAACAAATTCATTAATTTATTAATTAATCGTCAACGCATAATAAAGTCATCAAATAAAAAAAAATTCAAAGAATTACATTCAAATTCAAATTCACAAGAAATTAATGGTGCTGCCACCTACAGTCATCTTTCGCAACGAAACGAAAGTAACTAGTGTCCCTAGTCTAATGCCCCGAGTGACAATTTCCCTAGATGTAACTGTCACCACAATGATATGTCAACAATGAAATTAATTAAATTAATTTCATGAGAAGAAAAAAATAATTTGACAGACAAAATTTTTCAAAAATATTAAATAAAAGTAAAAAAAATAATTACAAAATCCAATATATTTTACAAAGTCGCGAGACTAAAATTCCACAATGAATTTCAATTAATTAGCTTTGGCCATAACGCCAAAATATATTCGTTAATTGAGTTTTTCTTAATGGGCGACATTTTATCCAAACGAAAAAAAAAATATTTTTCTAAAAAAAATATTTCCTCGAGAAACGAGAACGAGAGTTCAAAATTATTAAATAAAATTAAATGTTTCCAAAATTATCAAATAAAAATTTTCGCCGATAAATGGTTACCAATTTCGCGGCGTCACTTTCTACGTAGCGTCATTACGCTAAAAAAAATAAAATTTCACGGCCACGAAATTAATAACCGTACAAAATTTAATTAACCAAAATTGTTGCTCACCAGATTATGCCAAATTAACTTCAGTGTGAACAATATCTTTTTCTCAAATTTTCATTAAACGACAATCAATATAATTAATTCCAATGAATTAATTATTCCAAGCGGAAAAATGGCGGTTATACAAAATTGTGCAAAGAGACACGACAAAACATGTGTCTACTCTACGGCACACCAAACGAGAATCAGCTGACAGCAAGCGCTGAGGTGCGTTCATAATGAACGAAATTGGTGAAAAACACCATACTTCCACTCAATGTCGTTCGGATTGAGCGAGCTGGTAATCAGGGCCGGCGAAAGGTGTATGGTAAGTATGGTGTCCACCATACACGGGAGTCCCCAGTGTATGGTACACCATACACGAGAGTACGAGATATTTTTTTTTTCAAAATCTACCTTCAATGTCCATAGCAATTTTTTGTATACCTGCTCTTTTCAATTGGGTTTTTCCCCGATTACCTGTACTTTCCCCCAAGCCACGTCACGTGGCTTTCCTCCTTTATATCGTTTTATTACCATAATCCCTAGAACACGAATTTCCTCACTAATCGTTTTATTGCACCCATCGGTCCCAATTTGCTGGTACAAGCAATTGCAATTCCTTTACGATTTTCCCCACAAATTACGCTCCCAACTCCTCAACTGACTAGCGGGCCCTACCTCTTCCTGACTTCAAACCCTACCTTTTCCACCCTCTCATTACAATATATAAACCCCGAAATACTTCAAACACTTCAGTAAGATCTCAACAGAGCTACTGCTATTATCCGATTTGGAATCTTAATACTATCTACTCCTTAAGTCGTTGTTTGTAAGAAGTATCTGAAGTCAAATTGTCAATTCCCACCCTTCTCTGAACTCACTTGTACCACCCCCCTCTGCGGCTTATTTGAAATTTGTAATAAGTAGAGGATGGAGAAATATATCGTAAGGACAAGTAAAAGAAAGAAAATAGAACTCGAAGAGTCAGAAGAAACATCACATGTTTCCAAAGTCCCTCGAAAAACCGACATAATATTTGAAAATCGAGGCTGTGATGTTTCTAATCCAAAGAATATTTCGACTGATGAAGATTATAATAATAATATAAAATCAGGTATGTATTTCACGTTGAATTCTCAATTCAGTTCCCTCAATAAATTAACGAGTGTTTATTCGATTTCTTAGATTTAACAAAGGCCAAACCTCCATCTGATGCGACTCTTACTCGTTGGAAAAACAAACACGCCTGGCTTGAATTGAATTCTAACAACAGAGTAATATGCACTATATGCTCAAAAGCAGTGGAGAAGAGATTACCCATATCAATTGGTAAAAATAGTCAGAACTCACGAGAAGCCTTTGTTACTGTAGGCTACAATTGTTGGAGGAATGCTTACAAAGCTCTTCGCCAACACGAATTGAGTGAGTTTCACAGAGTCTGTCATCAATTACTACTCAGCTCAGAAGCTACGAGCGTAGTGCAACAGATTTCTGGAGCCAATGAGGTTGAGATGCTGAATAATCGTACAGCACTTCATAAAATATTTAGTACAGTACAGATGATGGGTGTACAAGGTCTACCATTTAGAGGCAGTGGTAATGATGAACGGTCGAATTTAACACAATTCTTGAAAACGAGAGCTGAAGATGTTCCTGAATTAAAGGAGTGGCTGAACCGGTCGGGCCACAAATGGATTCATCACGACATACAAAATGAGATGTTGGATATGATGGCTTCACGAGTACGAGAAAAAATCCTCGCAACAGTTAGATCAGAGCCTTTCTTTTCATTGATTTTGGATGAAACGTCGGATATTTCTCGTTTGGAGCAAATTTCAATGTCTCTAAGAATCGTCTCAGATGATTTGTCTGTTAGCGAAATCTTTCTTGGCTTCTATAAAACATCTGATACGAAAGCAGAAACACTGCTCTCCATTGTAGAAGACGTTTTTAAGGAGAGCGGTTTGCAATTTGAGAAATTGCGTGGACAATGCTATGATGGTGCTTCCAATGTTTCTGGGAGGATTTCAGGTCTTCAAGCTCGGATCAAAGAGAAAGAAAATCGTGCTATGTTTGTTCATTGCAATGCCCATCGTTTGAATCTCACTGTACAAGATGCAATGGAAAGTATATCTCCTGTTAAGAATTTCATCGGGGTCGTTAAAGATCTTATCAATTTCGTGAGAGATTCGCCCAAGCGCTTAGCTCAATTTCAACAATTCCAAACGGCAGTGATAGAGGGAGAGGAAGATGATTGCCCAGCATTGGTAGCGTTTTGTCCAACAAGGTGAATTTCCATTTACAAAATTCAATAACTAATTATTATTTAGAGTATACTCATCGAGATATTGAATACTTACAGGTGGTGCATGCGTGTGCGTTCTCTGAAGTCAATCTACTGTAAGACCAACTACAGTGCAGCTTTACAATTTTTTGAAGCACGGAGTACTGATATTTAAGTGGATAGCAGTGTATCGGCAAAATCTTCCGGATTTTTGAAAAACCTTGAGTCATTCGAATTCTATTACCTGCTCATCTTGGTCATAGAACTGTTCGATAGGATTGAGATTCTCAACAAAGAGCTACAGAAAGCAGACTTATGTATCTATGACTCTCACAGAAAAGTAGAAGCTGTGACAAAAAATTTAGAAAAAATGAGGGACTCGAAATGTGAAATTATTTGGGAAAAAGCCATCACTGGTGCAAAAGAGTTGGACCTCGACGATCCACAGCTGCAGCGCAAACGTAAAGTTCCAAAACGTTTGGAAAACAGTGGCGCAAGTGAATCTCACACTTTTCAAACCCCGAAGGAGTATTACCGAAAAATCTATTATGAAGTATTCGATACGGTAGTCATGTCACTGAAGGAGCGTTTCAATACAGATACAAGTGAATTCCTTGATAATCTGGAGGCTTTTGCAATTGGAAGAGGAGGATGTGTAGATGAAATCATGAAATTTTATCAAGGAGATTTCGATCAGGAAACATTGGTGAAACATCGAGATGATTTCATTCATATGGCTGCAACGAGCAGTATTCTATGCAACATAAGAGACGTGGTGACTTTCATGAAAGAGAATTCGTGGTGCATTGGATTAGTTCCTGAGTATTTCAGATTCATCAAATTATTGTTAACAATACCCAGCTCCACATGTACAAACGAGAGCCGTTTTTCTGCTCTGCGACGTTTGAAAAATTATCTTCGTTCGACAATGCTACAAGAGCGTCTGAATAATATTGCCATATTACATGTCCATCGAGAAGCTGCTGAAGAGTGTGATTTACATGAAATTATGAATGAATTTATTACAAAAAATCAGAAACGTTCATCAAAATTTGCTGTTCTTAAAACAAATCAAAAAATTCGAATACCAATGTAATATTTGACCCTCATTATTCAGTTATCCCATTTGTTCAGGTGCTCCAATTGTTCAGACCCCCCCCCCCTCCGACGAAACGATACCATCCACGGGGAATTCGCCTTCCGCCGGCCCTGCTGGTAATATTTACCAGTCTAAGGTCGTTCGGCATCACGCTTTTTAATGAACCCAAAAGGGGCGGAGCTTGCACTTGCTGCAGAAAGATGCGTGTATCCGCCGAATTCTAATATTTGAATTTTGTTCACAACATAACCTTACATATCTGAAACATTCTACGTCGATCGATAAAGAATATTTAAACAAAAAAAATAACAGGTTAGTAGAATATTGAATTTGAATACAGGATTTTCATATTCATGTTAATATTTTTTCTATTTCTGAGCATGGATTCATTGAATGAAGAATTATTACTTGATGGTGGTAAATTTTTTCGTGACAACACAGGGGTATTTGTGCAGGATACCGAAGGACGCTATCTTGTAATAAAAGATTGTGAGTCTAACTTTTTATAATTATGGACTCATGAATTCAACATTGAATGCATGAATTCGATCTATCGTATAAATTAATAAAGAAAAAAAAATGACTATTTAATCTCAAATTTTGAAATTCTCGAGAAATCTTGATTTTTCCTATGCGATATATCGTATATCGTATTATATATTATTATTATATTATAAAGCATGAATTGAATGAATGATAATATTTTCAGCGAATCTCATCTGGATGGAACTTGTGCTTGATGAGCCTAGTGATAATGCAGAATCAAATGTTGTAACAGAGGAAACATTGGAAGAGACGAAATGTAGCAAGAGTACTGCTGAAATGTCTAATTCAGCAAAAAAACAGAAAAATACATGGTCCAGGCCACAGACATCAGCATTAATAGCTTTCTATAAAGAGCATGTTGAAGATTTTGCATCTAGTAAGATGAAACGTGATATGATCTGGCGACAGTTTGAAGCACAGCAGTCACATGAAGAGGGATACCATGATCTCCAACAGATAAAAGACAAATGGGCAGCACTAAAACAACTTTTTTTCAAAAAAGTAGACAATATGTCTGCTAAAGCTTCTGGTAGTGCTCCTGTTAAATTTGACTATTTCGATGAGATGTATGAAATCTTCCGCGATAATTCAAGAGTCACACTAATAGGGATTGCTTGTTCTTCTAGAAAAACCATAGTGAATTTCCAAAAAAGTTGGAGAAAAAAAGAAAGAATGATACTTTTGAAGATGATTTGGAGAATGAGGATGTTATGGAGAAAGAGCCCACAGTAATGCCTAGAGGGAAAAAAACTAAATTCGAAGCTTATTTAGAGAAGGTTACAGAGGATCAGAAGAAGAGAGAAGAGGCTAATGAGAAACGTCACCAGAAAGCCATGGAATTGCAGAGTGCTTGCCTCAATGTTTTCCAAGATGTGGCAAAAATCATGAAAGATTCTTTCACAAACAAAGGAAGTTGGGAAAAAGAACAACTCGTGGAAGATTATTAATATTGCCGAAATACTATTCACGCTATTTCTTTACTCAAGGGAATATGGAGTAATGGTACAAGGACTGGAGCAAATACATGTTGCTTTCAGCGTTTAATACTACGAAAATTATTTTAAATCAATGGAAATATTAGAGATGAGTTTTTCTGATGATTGTATTTGAAAGCGTAGGAACTTTCCCGTGGAAATCATATTTCAGATTGGTTTTTGTTGAGTTTTTAAAAAATGCAATTTTTTGTTTTAGATTTGGAGGTGAAAAACGTCAGTTTTTTGGGAATATTCCTGGTTCTATTGGTCGTAGCGACCTGACTTGATCTTGAATAATTGGTGAGCTTATTTTTCATCAAATGATGTGGTATTTAATGTAAAATTATCGATTTATAAGTACTTATAGGGCAAAACTTGGTTTTCAGGAAATGGCCTATATGTATTCGAAAAATTGCAGAAAAAAATATTCGAACACCAGGAATCGATGAAAAACTAGTTCATCTTCTATTAGAGATCAGCTCCAGATCATTATGACTAATCAAACTGAGGACATTACCAAAAAAGTGGATTTTTTCAATTTCAAACTCGAGAAAAATAGTAAAATTGAAAGAAAATTCTGGTACATTCTTTCTATCTCACATTTTGTCAGCTTCCCAATGGAACCATCAGCAAATCTTTCTTTTGGACCGTTTTATCGGAGTGTCCATTTTACTTCAGCCACCCTATATTTTCTGAAAACTCTACTTTTCACATATTTTTCTCATACTTTTATACTTCCTCATACTTTGATACTTTCGCATACTTTCCGCATATTGTTTTCAGTATTTTTATCTGACGAAGTTTATTTGAAACATGATAGTATTATAGGATTGTTCATTATCTGAAAAAACCAAAGTGTGGCAATTTAGTGTTTAATTATAGAAAAAATATGTTGAATATTTGGCAATTTTAATAAAGATTGTTTTACGTTTGATAAATCAGTAATTTTATTTATTTTAAATATTCTCATCCAATCCTGATTGATGCGATGCATCAGCTATGTGATCACGAAGTTCGATTGCTTGCTATTTGTCCTTCTCAGCGAATAAAAATTATATTTTTTTTAAAGTCAATCAAAGTAGTGACATTAATTCTCTCTGAAGCTTTCCATCATATTCTCAATTCCCGAAGAATAATAGATTCAAAAACACGAAAGTCATTGGAAGACGATTTGTTTGCTAATTCGTGAAGCAATTGATGTTCTAAATAGAATCAGACATCGAGATTCGAATCGATCCGAACTCCTACGAGACATTTTACATTATGTCTGACAATCCTAAACGTTACGACTGGGAATAACTGGCCATTTGCTCTGTTATTCGAGGCAAACTGACGTATCTTCTCGTAGTGAGGACAAATATTCTTGGTGAAAGGGAAAATGGGGATTTATGGCTGGTTAAGGATTTAGAAAAGCTCTTATTCGTGGCTGGTTTGATGGCGAAAAACTAGAGAACTGCTCAAAGTCAATCAGTTGGGGTAAAGATATGTTGAATATGTAAAAAATTTAATAAAGAATTTTAACGTTTGATTAATCCGTAGTTTCATTCAGTTTAAATATTCTCCTCCAATCTTAATTGATACAATACATCGGCTATGTGATCACGACGTTCGATTGCTTGCTGTTTATCCCTCTTAAGCTCCATGGCATCAGCACCGTCTTCATCATCTCTGATATTTTCGTGATACAGCCTTCCTTCTTCATTGTAAATTTCTGCTAAATCGTTTGGATCACGTCGACATATATTGTGAAGAACACAGCACGCTAGAATAGTCGCAGGAATCAAATCAGTACGAGTCATGTCCAGATAGCGAAGACGACGATAACGTCCATATAATAATGCCCAAGCATTTTCAATACAAACTCTCGTTTTGGCATGCTTTGCATTGAAATTTCGTTGACGAGGAGTCAGTACTCTATGTGCAACATATGGAGTTATACACCATGTTTGAAGTGGATAGGCTTTGTCTCCAAGGATAAACTGATGTTCATCGAAATGAGAGTCATGATTATTCAAGAAACGTGAATAAATATCAGAATTTCGGAATATTCTGATGTCACTCACAGCACTTGGGTAACCGGTGAACACATCAGTAAATAATAGATCATGATCACAGATTCCTTGTAATGTAAATGACTAGAAGCATTTACGATTATTATAGGCCTCTGCATGATCACTTGGTTGTTTAATACGTACATAGGTACCATCAATAGCACCAACTACTCCAGAAATTCCAGCTTTTTCCATGAAATTTCTCTCAATAATGCGTCGTCTTTCTGCATTCGGCCATACTATAATTCGTGGCGCTTTTGCGTTCAATGCTGTTATGACTTTCAGGAATGCCTCGAATAAATCCGACTTACTCATGTCAAATCGCTCTGCAACTGATCTGTGAAGGAATGATAAACGATGAATTTGGAGACGCTACTCAATGGAATTAAATGATAATTACCGATAGCTGTCTGGCGTAGCCAAAAGCCATAAAACTGCGAGAAGTTTCTCCATTTTTCGAGTAGTTTGACGTCCTGAGATTCTTGGACTCGATAACCAAGGTGATAGTTTTCTAAAGAGCCAGTTGAAAGCAGTAGTTGACATTCGGAAATGCTGTTGGAAACCTAACTCACTACTGTTCATCACTGTCAGCCTCACGTAATTTTTGATCCTTATTGGCTCATCTCGAAAGACCCGAGTATGCAGATATGTCATTAAACATTCATTCAATTCATCATCATTCTGTTCGACCTGATTATTTCCGAAGAAAATGATGTAAATCATCAGGATCGCCATGAACATGAAACCTATTTTTTGCAGATCATCCATATTTATTGCTGATAGAAACTGATAACTGAATTCTCAATTGCTTTGAAAGGCAATGATCCTGTAATCGAATCGATAAATACGAAAATACTTTTATTCCAAAACGAATGAGAAATATGAAGTGAAAATTTGTCAATGAATCAAGTCATTACCTACTACTTTAATCAATATTCTGAGCTGAATTATCCCCGTTAATCTACGCAATGAAATACTTTATTGAAGTTTGAAAGAAATTAATATCAATTATTTCAAACTTTTTACTACAGCGGATCCACGTGTTTTCTGCAGTAGGCATAAGCTCCACCCCTTTTCGATTTATAAACGAGCACGATGCCGAACGACCTAGGCTGGTAAATATTACCAGCTCGCTCAATCCGAACGACATTGAGTGGAAGTATGATGTTTTTCACCAATTTCGTTCATTATGAACGCACCTCTGTACACCGGCTCAGGCGTCTTTTCGGTAAGGACGTTCTTTATTGATCAATCCCAAAATACGTCATTCAATACAGCTTAACCTGACGTTAAGTATTTTCCTTTTTCAATGACAATAAATTCCAACGAAGAAAATTGAGAAACTCCAAGTCGATAACATTAGAGTTGGGACAATTTTATCTAGTCCAATAATGCAACCAAGGTTCATCTAAACGTCTCAATTAATTCTTCCGATGAATTGGTCATTGGGGCCAAAACTTTCGTCCAATTAACCAGCTCCTTCGGTAATGTCGATTTCCTTCATCATCGTTCATCCGGTGTCTCCCTCTTCCATTCATGAGACATCAACTCAATTGACGACAATCCAATGAGCGTTAACATACAAAATTAATCAATCAGCATTAGTTTTACATAATTTATACCAAAATCGAACTCTCGTAATTCGTTTGTTTTGATTCTCAGTTGGTGGTGCCAACTGTATGGATGGTTAGCATCCATACATATCAGAAATGTGGTGATATTGTCGCCTAACACGATCCTTGCACGATCGAATTGTCACAGAAAACTCACTCGCTGGTTTGAATTTATGACTTCTAAAATGATAGCGGGCTTGGAGACTAGTTGTGGCCACCATCCAGAACTCTCCATTACCGGCAGAGCTCCACGCTTCCATACTTTAGGGAAAAAACTAGTTTTGGCTCTAGGATGTCTGGGGACACTAAAGGCAAGTTGGTTAAGCTTAGTTTACACATCTCCGCCACAGCTGCGGCATTGATTCTTGATACTCTCGCCAAAAATAACTGTATGAATTAATTCAATTTTGCTTTACGTTATATTTATAGAAGTTATTAAATATTAATTTCGAACATCCATTTTATTACTGAACAAATACATAAAATCATAAAAATATCTATAATTGGTGACCCCGACGTGATACAAGCGGATTACAGTTGAAAACAATCAATCGAACGGTTTCATCTCAACCACATTTCTTAGTCAAAGAAATTACGACAAAATGCCGAATGATATTAAGCCTCCTCAGCGAAGCGATTATGTGAACACTAATCTCATTGACGCTCCAATTAATGAAACAGTCCCAGGAGCTGGGGGATTCAATTCCGTGCAATCTCTACAATTTCCAATGATAAACGCCGATTATCTTGCTGCAGTTAGTAAACCACAGCTGCCAAATTTCATGAAGGACAGACCCGACATTTGGTTTTATTTGATTGAGGCAGAATTTACGGCAACAAGGACTAGCAGAGATGATATCAAATACAATGCAACACTAAGAGCTCTAGATCCAGACACATTACAAAAAATTACAGACATCATTGCACGCCACCGAGAGTGAACAAATATGAAGTTCTTAAACAAACAATCATCAAGCGACTTACTGACTCAAGAGGGAAACAGATACATCGACTACTGAATGACCTCGTTCTTGGAGACAAGAAGTCATCCCAACTTCTCAGAGAAATGAAGGATCTGGCAGCTGACAGTGTCAACGATGAAATGTTACACAAGTTATGGGTAAACCGTCTTCCAACAGCAATAAGACCACTCCTGTTGATCTCAGACAAACTAAATTTGAACGCACTGGCAGAAATGGCAGATCGACTCATCGAGACAGTAACCCTGAATAATCCAGAAGTATTCGGACAACCAGACACGATTGCAGCAGTTCATCAGTCGTATTCGAGACCCAAAACTCCACCTATGTCAACACTCGAAATCAAGTTGAATGAGCTTCAGTCTGCAATGGCTTTCTGTGTAAGAGAAATTACCGAGATGAACAAACTTCAGCAACAGAGATGGGATGAAGACAGATCAAATTCTCGAGGACGAAGTCGTTCGAGAAGTGAAGACAATCAACAGAACAATTCAAGCCAACAAAGTCACTGCTACTATCATCGTCAGTTTGGTCAGAATGCGAAACGCTGCAGCATACTGTGCACTTTTAACATTCAGCAGGAAAATCAGTGCCGCTGTCGCATGTTCAAGCGGTCGGTGACGACAGCGTTTCAAGCACCGCAATTCCATCTAAAGATATCCGATTACATCTTCACGACAGACGAACACACCAGCGATATTTAGTCGATTCCGGGTCAGTCGTTTCATTACTGCCAGCAAGTTTTTTTCAAAATCGTTCTCACAATTCTAATCTCACTCTTTTCGCAGCAAACTCATCACCCATAGCAACTTATGGTTTCTATGAAGGTAATGCCGATTTGGGACTTAGACGCAGCTTCCATTGGTCTTTTATCATCGCTGATGTTCCGGAATCAATCCTTGGAGCAGACTTCTTAATAATACACCATAACCTCCTCGTCGACCTCGGTAACAAATAATTGATAGATTCTCTCACTGGGGTTACATCGAAGGGACAGGTAATACAGCCTAACATACACAGCATCTCCACAATCAGCACTGCCATGCGACACACTGAGTTGCTTCATGAATTTGTCAGTATCAGAAAACCTAGAATTTTTTCACCTAATGCTAGCAGTGAACTCAGTCACACAATCATTACCACCGGACCACTTGTAACTGAACGTTTTCGCAAACTCTTCGGTGAGAAGGCAACAGCAGCACGAGCCGAGATTCAGCGACTTTTGGACAATCAGGTGATTCGTCCATCCGGCAGCGCTTAGGCTAGCCCTATACACCTCGTCAAGGAGAAGGACAATTCCTGTCGTCTCTGTGGTGACTACAGAAAAGTGAATAGTCTCACCGTTCCAGACAAGTATGCACCACCAGTCATTCAATGTCGCTTTCTGGTAACCTATGGCAAAAAAATCTTCTCAACAATTGATCTTGAGCGAGCATACCACCAAATTCCTGTTCATCCAGATAGTATTGCAAAGACAGCCATCACAACACCCTGGGAACTTTACGAGTATCTCGGAATGCCATTCAGACTTAAGAATGCCAGTCAGACCTTTCAGAGATATATCGACTGTGTCTTCCGTGGTTTAGACTTTGTCTTTATATACATCGACGATATTTTGATAATGTCAGAAAACGAAGAACAACACAGAGATCATCTTCAGCAAGTTTTCCAGCGACTATCTGATCACAAGCTTCCTATCAACGTCAACAAGTGTGTTTTCCGCCAAAAAGAAGTCCAATTTCTGGGATACCTGATCAACGGAGAAGGTTACCTTCCAAATCCTGAGAAAGTCCTAGTCATTAACGACTATCCACTTCCCTCAACATTTATGGAACTACAAAAGTTCCTCGGCATGTTCAATTATTACCGTACATGTTGTAACGTGATATTTAGATTACGTTACTTTTTGTCGTCTGGGCGCGTAATTAAGTTTGAATTTTTAATAGTTTTGGTACCACCAACTGAGAATCAAAACAAACGAATCACGAGAGTTCAATATTAGTATAAATTTTGTAAAACTAATGCCGATTGGTTAATTTTGTATGTTAACGCTCATTGGATTGTCGTCAATTGAGTTGATGTCTCACGATTGGAAGAGGGAGACACCAGATGGATGATGAAGAAGGAAATCGACATTACCGAAGGAGTCGGTTAATTGGACGAAAGTTTTGGTGCCAATGACAAGATTCATCGGAAGAATTAATTGAGACGTTTAGATGAACTTTGGTTGCATCCTTGGACTTGATAAAATTGTCCCAACTCTAATGTCATCGACTTGGAGTTTCTCAATTGTCTTCGTTGGAATTTATTGTCATTGAAAAGAAGAAATTATTGTCGTCAGGTTAAGCTGTGTTAACTGACGTAGTCTGGGATTGACCAATGAGAAGAGTCCTTCCCGGAAAAGACGCCTTAGCCGAGTACAGCGTTTGCTGTCGGCAGGATTCTCGTTTAGTGTGCCGTAGAGTAGACACATGTTGTGTAGTGTCTCTTTGCACAATTTTGCCTAATCGCCATCTTCACGTTTGGGAAAATTAATTCATTGGAATTAATTGTATTAATTGTCTTTTAATTAATTTGAATAAAAAACTATTGTTCACGTTGAAATCAATTTCGCATAATCTGGTGAGCAAATTTTTGTTTAATTAAATTTTATACGGTAATTGATTTCGTGGTCGTGAAAATTGTATTTTTTTCTGTTAGCGTAATGACGCCATATAGAAAGACGCCACGAAATCGAATACCATTTATCGGCGAATTAATTTGATAATTTTTTTTTGGAAACATTAATTTTGTTAAAAATAATTTTTGGAACTCTCGTGCTCGTTTCTCGAAAAAAAAATATATTTTTTTTTAATATTTTTTTTTTGTGTTTGGATAAAATGTCGCGAATTGAAAAAATTCAATTAACGGATATATTTTGGCGTCATGGCCAAAGATAATTAATTGGAATTTATTTTGGAATTTTAGTCTCGCGACTTTGTAAAATATATTGAATTTTGTTTGTAATTATTTTTTTTTATTATTCAATATTTTGAGGAATTTCATTAATTAAATTAATTTTTCATTAAATTAATTTAATTAATTTCATTGTTGACATATCGTTGAGATGATAGTTACATCTAGGGGAATTGTCACTAGGGGCACTAGACTAGGGACACTAGTTACTTTCGTTTCGTTGCGAAAGATAACTGTAGGTGGCAGCAACATCCATTTCTTATGAATTTGAATTTGAATGTTATTCTTTGAATATTCTTTTTTATTGATGACTTTATTATGCGTTGACGATTAATTAATAAATTAATCAATTTGTTAATTAATTAAATTCTTTTATTTGATTAACTTGATTTTAAATTTGGTTTCAAAGAATTTGTTTGTAATTAATTGTTTATTTATTTTTAATTCTTCTATTTGATTAGAAATTTATAATATTCTATTTATTGTGCTGCGCACTCGCCGATGTAACGCAGGGGTTTAATAATTTATAATTAATTTTTTTTATATAAAAATTTTATTTTATCCCCTAAATTGTTTTGTTTGGAATTATTTACACTCCTTATTCAAACCCACAACAGCGACCCTGAGGGGGAGACTGAACTAGTTCGTGCTGAATAAGGGAGTATTTGAGTTTGTGGTTATTTTATTTGAATTTTCGATTTTGTTGTTATTATTTAGATCAATTTAAGATTGATCGGATGTTGAGATACATCCTGGCGCCCATTTGGATTTTGGTTTTGTTTTGAATTTTGTTTTTGGCTATTGGGTGCTTTTCAAGCGTGCTTAATTGCTGAGATTACCGTTAGGCTCAGGAATTACGTCACAGCTTTTGGCGCCCAACGTGGGGCCTGGAAAAGTAACGGGAAAAAAGAAATTTTTTTTAGAATTTTCTTTTGTTTGGGGCCTCGAAAAGTAACGGAAAAAAAATTGTTTTTTTAGAATTTTCAATTTTTTATTTTGGGGCTGTTGAAAAGTAACGGAGGAAAAGAAATTTGTTTGTAACTGATTGTCTATTTATTTTGAATTGTTTTATTTGTTGAAAATTTATAATATTTTATTTATTGTGCTGCGCACTCGCCGATGTAACGCAGGGGTTTAATAAGTTATAATTAATTTTTTTTTTATATAAAATTTTTATTTTATCCCCCAAATTGTTTTGTTTGGAATTATTTACACTCCTTATTCAAACCCACAACAGCGACCCTGAGGGGAAGACTGAACTAGTTCGTGCTGAATAAGGGAGTATTTGAGTTTGTGGTTATTTTATTTGAATTTTTGATTTTGTTGTTATTGTTTAGATCAATTTAAGATTGATCGGATATTGAGATACATCCTGGCGCCCATTTGGATTTTGGTTTTGTTTTGAATTTTGTTTTTGGCTATTGGGTGCTTTTCAAGCGTGCTTAATTGCTGAGCTTACCGTTAGGCTCAGGAATTACGTCACAATGTATACAGAATGCAGCTCAACTCCAGCTTCCCCTCACAGGCTACTTGAGAAACTCCAAAAAGAAAGACAAAACGCCAATTGACTGGACCGACGAGGCAAGATCATCATTTGAGGCTTGCCAAGAAGCACTTTCTTCAGTAGCACTGATCAATTATCCTGCACCAAATGCATCTTTAAGACTAACTACTGATGCATCGACTCATGCCATTGGAGCTACTCTCGAGCAGGAAGAAAACGGTAAATGGGAGCCAATAGGATTCTTCTCCAGGAAACTCTCAGACACCGAGACTCGATACAGCACGTATGACAGAGAGCTGCTTGCAATTTTTGCATCCGTCAAATACTTCAAGCACCTGGTAGAAGGACAACAATTCACGGTCAGAACCGACCACAAGCCGTTGACTTACGCCTTTCAACAAAAACTTAACAAAGCATCAGAGCGACAACTCCGGCAATTAGATTACATTTCTCAGTTCACCACTGATTTAATTTACGTGAAGGGTGAAGACAACATAGTTGCAGACACTCTTTCACGCATCAACACAATCAATATGCCAACAATACTGGACTTGAATATTATTCAGCAACACCAGCAGGAAGATGAAGAGCTTGCACAACTTCTTGAAGATGACCAATCGTCACTGAAATTTGACAAGCTGAACATTGACGACACAGAAATTTACTGTGACATCTCGATGGGAGTGGTACGACCATACTTGCCGAGACCCCTCCGCAGAACTGCTTTCGATATAATTCATGGACTTTCACATCCAGGCAGAAACGTCACGTCACATCAGATTCGAGAAAAGTAGCTATGGCCAGGAATTAAGAAGAACGTCAATACTTGGGTACGAGAATGTCTTCCATGCCAGCGTTCAAAAATCCAACGGTATACTCGTCTTCAACCTCAACACATTGATATACCAGATGACCGATTCAAACATATACACCTCGATATCATCGTGCTACCAGAACACAAGGGATTCACGTACGCTTTGACCATCATCGACCGATTTTCAAGGTGGCCTGTCGCAGTGCCTCTCAAAGATATTACCGCTGATACAGTCACCACCGCCTTATTTGATCATTGGATAGCCCATTACGGCACTCCAACAACAATAACGTCAGACCAAGGTTCTCAATTTGAATCGGCTCAGTTTCAAGCACTAGCAAAATTAATCGGCTGCAACAAACAGAGGACATCCCCATATCACCCACAGTCCAATGGCATAATTGAACGCTGGCATCGCACACTAGAGGCAGCTTTGATGTGTTCGCCGAAGCCCTAGATCAAGATCCTCTCTACTGTATTACTTGGTCTCCGCACGAGCTTAAAAGAAGATATACCGGCTTCACCCGCAGAAATGCTATACGGTACGACGTTACGTATTCCTGGAGAATTTTTTTTGAATGCCGATTTCGCAGCAGATCCACAGATCTTCGTGGAAAAACACCCTGAATTCATGCGGGGACTGTGGCCAACACCAACAGCGCACCACGTTAAATCCAAGATATTTATCGCCAAAGATCTTTGTTAGGTCCGCAAAATTTTCCCCTTTTGAAATTCGTTTTTTTTTAATAATAGAAAAGAAATAAAATGTTATTCACCTCATATTTGTGAGGTGGATAACCCGTAACACTGCAGCCCTGCAGTTTTTCTCTTTCGTTATTTCTTTAAGTATTTCGAAATCGCTGATTATTGCTTCTTCGGAAAGGGCAATAACCAGGCGATTTTCAAAGGTTATAAAAATGATCGTTTTCGCGTTTTTCGGCAGACGTTCGCCAATCCTCAAGTAGAATTGTCGTGTGAAAGAAAACTTACACTAGGCAACGGGACGCCAAATTGATCTTTAATTGTTAATAGAATTCAAATAACCGTAAAAGGGGGTTTTATTTATCAATTAATGGGCAAACGGTAGTCTTAAATCGAAAGTAGTCTCCCGTTAGTTCGAATAAAGGTGTGAAGTTACTCTTGACTGTGAACGAACTCATTTTTAATTCAAACCATTTCAAATTTCAATAATTAAGTAAAATAGTAATAATTTAATCGGTGATTGAAGATAACTCCCCTGGTATTAAAAAGCCTTTACGGAAGACGGTCGAGGGAATCACCTCTTAAATAAAACGATAACATTAATATGAATCATTTAAAAGAAAAGTGAGTACTGTTCTGAAAATATATCGAAAAGAATTCCAACCTTTCCGAACAGTAAATTTATGTAAAAACACAGTGTAAGTTTTTGTTTGTATTTTTTAAAACTGAATAGATTATCTTGAGTCAAATCAAATTAAAGTCGTGTACATCTCTTTTATAAGACATTCAAGATCTCCTTTTTCCTAAATTCCTAAAAATCCATTAAACCCATATTCCCTCAACACGACATAAAAAGGTACAAAACATAGTCGCGTTCATTATAAATGAAATAATAATTCAAGCCTTTGTGTTCGAAAATAAATCCAAATAGTCCTCAGACGCGACGGACATCTTCGGACATAACAGCTAGAATTTTGGCGCAGTCGGTAGGACACGACTACTTTTTCCAGTACCTTTTTAAACAAAAAGTAGATAAATTCAAAATTAAATTCTTAATTAAATTCTTTATTTTTCTTTTGTTTTGTGAAAAATAAAAACAAGTTACAAAATGCCAGATGCACCAGCTAATTTACATACCACTTTTACAGGTGTAACAAATAACGGTGCGTTTGGTACACAAGATGAATATGTTCGGGCTAGGGACATTGCAAATGGCATTCCGATATTTTCGGGTTCCTCGAATCGCGGAAATTTCGCAGAGTTTGAGGCAGCTTTCAAAAATCGGTTACCTTCAATTCCAACAGCTGTGGGCTCAAATAAGGACGAGTATATTCGGTTGATTCTCCAAAGAATCGAAGAACCTGCTCGCCTGTATTTAGCCAACATAGACATTACTTCCGCCGAACAAATCCCTAAAACCCTTTCCAGAGTTTATAAAAGAGATCGTGATTTTAATTATTTCACTTTGGAAATTATTATGTTAAAAATGTATGAAGACGAAAGGTTGGAAGAATTTTTACGACGATTGGCAGTACTGGTAGAACATGGAATCGAAGCAGCAAAAGAAGAGTTCGGTGAAGGGGGCATAGCTCATTATACCACAATACTGAATCGACAAGCAGTCCAACGCTTTAGTGCTCACGCACCATCTTCAGTGCAGGATGCAATAATCAGCGGGAATCTGACCACCGTAGATGCACTCTTGAGATATTTGGAAACACACTCTCCCTACGCCATCCCTCGTTTTTCAACAGATAGAGTGCCGAGACCTGGGACGTCTCAGCAACAGTCCAACACAACGCCGTGTCACCAGCATCCACAATATCATCCACAGGGTTATCCCCCGTCCAACTCTGGTTATCCATCATACAACAGAGGGAGAAGTCCAGAAAGAAGTAACTATAGGGGGGGCATAATCATGATTACCAAACTCAATCATTTCAGACGCAGCCACGAGTACATTTTGCAGCGGAAAACTACCAACAGCCGCCGCCCCCCTCCCCTCCCGTTTGCAGCGTCATCACAAATAAACCAAGTTGTGGGAAATCAGCAGAATGGCGTGGTAACCGAGGAGAAGTTCAATGCACTCCGGACAGAGGTGGCCTCCTTGCGAACTGACGTAGGCGCTTTACAGACGAATATGGGTACTATCCACGTTGACCTTAAAGACATCAAAGAAACTCTTGCTACTATAGTTGCAAACCAACGAGATTCGAGATCTAGAAATCCATCAAGAGAACGACCACCCCAGCAAGGGGGTTTTCAGCCACAACCACAGATGAGAGCCCGTTCCAAGTCACCAGTACATCGGGAGAATTTAAACGGGAACACGGCCTCCCAAGCGGGCGCGATGGGAGCCGAGTCAGCACAGCGCCATCAACTTTTTTCGGGACCATTACCCAAAAATTAAACCATCAAAATCAAAATTCGAGAATTATGAATGGACCACAAATTCGCATTGGTGGGCCATTCCTACGTAACGGAGGAGTTCTGGCACTGATTGATACTGGCTCAGCAATCAACGCAATCCGAGAAGATGCTATTTCACCACGAGCACCAGTAAACAGAGACGCCACCCACTTGTATCATGGGCTAAATGGAACACAAATGCGCACAAGAGGGACTCTGATAAGAGGGATGATAATCCCTATAGCAGATGGGGTCCCGATAACCTTCCATGTACTAACAGCACTTTCTGGAAATTATGAGGCCATCATTAGAGAGAATTTCCTGAGAGACACTCGAGCTCATATCTCGTTTTGAGATAAAACTCTAACGCTATCATCACTCAAACTTTCTCCCATCCATTTTCATTTACCATCATGCGGGAAGAAATATGGAACAGCTCGAGTCTCCTATACAGGGGGTGGTCCAAAAATCAAACTACAAATCCAGCATTTGATAGGGAAAGACCATATCTTCTTGGTAGATACTGGATCGGAAGTCAACATCATATCCCAGTCAGCACTTGGAGGGAGTATACAAATAAATGTCACTGATATAGAAACCTTGTCAGGGGTCACATCAGGATTGATTTATGTTGTTGGAACTGTAAATTTGATCATTTTAGGTGTTCCAGTCAATTTCTATGTTATCAGAGAGGAACTTCCATTCTCAGGAATTGGAATTCTGGGGACCGCTTTTTGTGATCAAGAGAAAGTCGACCTTCGCTACACCACGAAAACCCTTACTACCATGGGAAAACCGATGGAACCCGTCGAGTGGCATGAGGAGAGCCCAGAAGAAATCAACGTCACATTACCACCCAGAACACGTCAGGTCGTTTCAATTCCAGTCCAAAATTCCAGCCTAACAGAGGGTTATTTGCCGAGGGTAAAGACACCGTCTGGAGTTTTCCTGGGAGAAGCAGCTGTAAGGGTTGACGGATACCGAGTCCTAGCAGTTGCCATAAATACCAATGAAGTTCCAGTAAACTTAAAATTAACTTCACAAGAAATTTTTCCTTTTGATCTGGAAGATTTGACAGGGGTTCAAAGGTCAGCCACAGTAAATCATATTTCTCTGATTACAGAGCCAGCCAGTGAATCACGTCTTGAACGAGTCTACAATTCCGTTCATACTGAAGACCTAAAAACATTTGAGAAAAAGAAAGTCAGAGCGCTAATCCAGGAATTCGAAGACATTTTTGATCTGCCTGAATATTTCAGCGTCTTTGATTTGGCCAGTGATTTCCATCAGATAGAGGCTCATGAGTGCGACAGAGAAAAAACAGCTTTTACTGGGCCAAGAGGGCACTATGAATATTTACGTATGCTTTTTGGTTTAAAGAACGCTCCAGCTATTTTTCAGAGGATGATGGACCAAGTCCTAACGGGTCTCAAGGGCACAGAGCTTTATGTATACCTAGACGACGTCGTAGTTTATTCTTATGACGTAGACGAGCAGTATTTTCGCCTCAGGAAATTTTTCTCTTGTGTACGAGAACATGGCCTTACATTGCAGCCAGACAAGTGTAAATTTTTCTGCGGTGAAGTCCAGTATCTGGGTCATAAGATAAATCAGAACGGAGTCCAACCCGATCCAGCAAAGCTCAAGGCTTTGGAGGAAATCCCTCCACCCAAGAATGTGAATGGCGTTAGAAGATTCCTCGGATTCACCAACTACTACAGAAAATTCGTCAAGGATTATGCTGACATAGCAAAACCACTCAACGATCTTTTAAAGAAAAAAAATGATTTTGTTTGGGATAACGTCTGCCAGGAGTCTTTCACGATGCTGAAGAATCTCATTACTGAGGACTCACTACTTTATCATCCTGACATGAAAGAACCTTTCACTGTTACCATTTCGAGTTCTGATGTCGGAATAGGAGCCATCCTTAGTCAACTGGATGGAGAAGGAGAAGAACATCCGATCATGTACGCTTCCAGAGGCTTGAAGGACGCCGAAACCAGATACAGTCCTTCAGAGCGAGACTGTCTGGCAGCAATTTTCGCGGTTTACCAATTCAGGCCTTACATCTATGGGGTTCATTTCACCATCGTAACTAATACCCCCTCTCTGAATTGGTTACAGGACTCCCGAAGCCCAACGAGCAGGCAAGTGGAATGGAAAACCTGCTTAAACGATTTCAATTTTGAAGTGAAAATTAAAAAATTAAAAAGAGACTTGTTGGCTGACGCTTTTGCCCAGAATCCCCTAGATGAAGAACCTATCTTTGTGAGAGTCGTCACACCAGGAAAAACCAACACGACCAAGCCCATCCTAAGACCAACTGGAATGCGACAACCAACAGCAGCAAACAAAAAGGTGAGGATCCAGTCAGAGTCTCTAGCAACACCAGCAAGTGGTTCTACCATTGCATCTAGACTACGACATAGGCGAGTGTCCGAAGAGATTACAGGAAGTCGTAAGCCAGTTTCTTATAAATTGGCCAGGCCTTATAAGACCAGTGCTGCGGGGACCACGTCAACAGATCAACCTGATGAAGCTTCAACACCTGAACCGGGACAGATCCCGACCAAAATGAATTCCACGGTCTTGGCTGATTCAGAAAATTTGGGGACACCGATCACTCCAGGAGATCCAGAGGTTTCAGTGATAGGAGAGCCAGAAGAGTCATTAATGACTGATGAGTCAACAATAAATGGTTCTCTACTTGGAATTGAGGGAAATTTCAGCATCATTGAGGCTGAACCCCTAGTACCACCAGAGTAAGATAAAGAAATCGACGAAGTCTTCGAGCCAATTAACGGCTCGCTTTTCCAACCAACACTTCAGGAAAGCCTGGATAGATTTGATGCATTCATGGCAGATCTATCTAATCGGGAACAACAAGAAAGGGAAGCACAAGATGAGGAAAACGGATCCCCTGTGAAGCAAAATAATTTGGGATCAGATTTTCAGAGTCAGGTGCGAGAATCCTTGGATCGTTTTGACCAAAGGATGAGAGAGATAGCAGATGCTTCCCTTCCCTTGGAAAATTCTACCAACAATGGGACCTCCGACTCACATTCAGATTCCTCAGCAGTCGAGTCTCCTGAGAGGATAATAGTACAAGCAGAGATTCACAACACTGCTCCTCCTAACACCATTATCACGAAAGCACCGTCATCAAATTCTCCAAGGACTCTTCAACCGACTCCTGCAGTTGTGGAAACACCATTATCGGGGTCTTCGCCTCAGTCTGACCAAACTCCAGTAAACAGACCAGTGCCGGCACCCAGAAACCTGTTGCCGACTTTATCGACAGTCCCAGAGACTCATGAAGGAAGCCAAAGCACGAGAGGAAATATCGAACAGAGTTCAGTCGACATTGAGTTATCAGAAGAGGGAAATCAAATTGCGTCCAATCTTCATTTCACTGATGGACCGAGAATAATAATGGAAGACCCAGATGAGGAAGTCATTCCTGATAAAATCACGATTCCACAAAGTGACCACTTCACAAACCTCGCCAATATCCACGAAACTAGGATGGTCTCACCTTCACCAGAGATAACATCGCTCATTTCCTAGGTGCAGACTGTGAAGTTATCAGACAATCGACAAAACTTTTGGAAGAGTTGAACCTGATAGACCCAAATTACTTAAAATCTTTAACTCCACAGAAGGGTCAAGTATTGGTAACAAAATGCGGAAAGTTTTACACCTTTACCATGATTGTTAAAGATTTCCACTTCGAGAAGGTGAAATTGAAAACTTTACGACTTTTTTTACAGAACCTGAGAGAAGCCTTGTACAAGTTCAACATCTCTACCCTCAAAATGGTACATCAGGGTGATGAAATTGATGCAGAGATCAATATCAGACATTTCCTGGAGCGAGAGTTTCAGGATGATCCAGTCAAGATCACTCTCTGTCATGGAAACGTCAGCATGCCACCGGAAGTTTTGCGAGAGGAGATAATAAAAGAATGTCATGAGACCCTACCTGGAGGCCATAAAGGAATCGTCAAAACCTTTCACCGGGTTCGGGAGAGATTTTATTGGCCAGAAATGAAGCAAGAAATTGGAAATTTCATCAAGAAATGCAGGACTTGCCAGCTTGAGAAATTGAGAAGAATCAAGACTAGACAACCAATGCTAATAACAGAAACACCCACTGAATGTTTCCAGAAAATATCCATCGACACTGTTGGACCTCTTCCACGCACCCATGCTGGAAACGTCCTCATCTTGACCATCCGGAATAATTTCTCGAAGCATTGCACCGCTGTCCCATTACCAGATATCAAGGCACACACTATTGCAGAAGCAATAGCTCACCAGTTTGTAGCCTTGTATGGTTGTCCCAAAATCATCTTGTCGGACAAAGGGACAAGCTTTACCAGTAAATTATTGGGTTGTTTAAGCAAGATCTTGAGGTTCCATCACATCACTACCTCAGGTTATCGACCTCAATCAAATGGAGCATTAGAGCGTAGTCATCATGTGTTAAGAGAATACTTGAAGGTTTTCATTGACGAATTCACGGACTGGGACCAACCATTACCATTTGCAATGTTTTCTTATAACACCACGGTACACAGTGCGACGAAATTTACACCATTCGAGTTGTTGTATGGGAAAAGAGCTCGAATGCCTTCAAATGTTCGAGATTCAGGACAAATCGAAACGTATGGTGATTACTTGACTGACTTTATTTGGAAACTAGACAAAATCCATGAAATTGCGGTAAACAATCTAACAGAGGCTAAACTACATTCCAAGGAACTGTACGACAGGAATGCACACCTATTGGAATTGAGCATAGGCCAGTTCGCTTATGTGGAAAAGGAACCTCGAACAAATGAGTTGGACAGCTGTTACGTGGGCCCATACGAAATTGTGGAAATTACGGAGAAAGGGAATGCTGTCTTAGAAACGGAAGAAGGGCATCGTTTCATGAAGCATCCTAACAAACTGAAATTCTGTCATGACTAATCAGATCTTAACTTCCAGTACTACCAATCGGCTCAGGAAGAAAATTACTAATTTTTCCTATTTTCCCAGAGAAATTCAAAGATGTCTCATCAAGACTCGAAAGTGGACATTTTCGTGGACGGTTCCTGTTCATTTAATGGACGTGACAACGCCATCGCAGGAATAGGGGTCTGGTTTGGGAATAAGCATCCTCTTAACGTCGCTAAAACCATTCAAAGGAGCAAGGCGACAAATATAGTGGCAGAAATATTGGCTGCTCTATTGGCCTGCCAAATATCATTGGACCAAAACTTTCCACATATCAGAATTTTCACGGATTCGGAATTCCTAATAAATTGTGTAACAACTTACATTCAAAAATGGAGAAGTAATGGCTGGAAAAATCCGAAAGGGCAGCCGGTAGCCGATAAGCATTTATTGCTGAAACTTGACGAGCTACTTTCTAAACTAGATGTCATTTTCGAATTCATCCCTGGTCACCAAGGGATACATGGCAACGAGGAAGCAGATAGATTAGCAAAAATCGGAGCGAGAATTTTCAAAGAAAAAAGAGGTTATTGGGGACGAGGAAGCTTTTGGAAATAGTGCCTTTCAGTAGCGAAAGCCATGTTCTATCAGTACCACCCAAAATATAATTAAAAAAAAATTTTTTTCCTCCCCACCCCCAAAAGGTTGAAAAGAGTTTTGATATTATTATTATTATTTCAGAAAAAAAAAGAAAAGAATGGGTCTCCGCATTTTCTTTCTTTGCCTGTGGCTCACCTCAATGGGAACATCTGAAGAATTTAAGCCGACAAAATCCACGTACACTCTCTTACCAATCGAGCATAATCCAGGGCTGTATTTCGAGAAAATTGACCAGATAAGATTGATCCAGAAGTATTGGCATCTCACAATAACAGTGGATCTGAACTCTCTAATTGGACAGGAATTACCAGGTTATGAAATCGTGGAACGAAGATTTAGGGACTGCATTATGCATTAACCCGCAGCTGCTTGTGAAAGTGGTCTGAAAAGAGCGGTTATGCGAGATTATGTGAGAGAGTATCAAAACTTGAAGAAACACCTTGCAAACATTATGGAGAACCCTGAGTCCAGTACCACCAGGAAGGGAAGAGCACCATTGTTAGGGTTCGTCGGTACAATCTCCCGTAAATTGTTCGGCACAATGGACTACAACGACCATGAGCACCTCACCAAAGAAATTGACAGATTGTATAACGACCAAAGACAGATAACCCACTTGATCAATAACTCGACACATTTAATACAAGCTGAAATGAATGCCATGAAGAAAACCTATGAGAAAAATGCCAACAATCTACATGTTTTAGAATCCCAAATCAAAAAGATCTTGGACAACAATTTAAAAATGAAGGATTTTGCCGTCAGCTTGGATTACTTGGGTCAAATCGACAAGATTGGCGACGACGCAGAATTTGCAGCGAGGAAATTCCTAGAAAATGCTGGCAAATTAGTTCAGGCTCTGGAAGAGGCTAAGCACGGAAAAATTAATCCATTACTGATGAGCCATAACCAGACCCTGAATGCAGTCACAGAGATTGAGAGACTGAACCCTGACTGTGTTTCTCCTGTCTCAAAGGAAAAATTGGACAGTGCAGTCCTTTCCAGAATTTCCCAAGTTATTACTGGCACAAACAAGGGCAGGTTCCTGGTGACGGTCATCATCCCACTACTGTCACGGGATCCTATGGAACTCTACAAAATGATCCCGTGCAAATCTCGGCAAAAACATGGAGACCAATTTATTGCAGCCTTCATTGAACCAAAAACCGAGTTCATAATGACTTCCAAGCTGACATCGAGATATGCCATGATCGAAAAAGATTTCTTAGAGAAATGCACGGAATTGGAGAACTGCTTAGCATGCCCCAAAAGTCTTCCTTTGCGCAAGCCCCAGGATGCTGACTGTGAGTTCAATCTGTTGATCAATTCAGACATTAATCCGGGCCAACACATCTTCCAAGACTGCAAGGTCTTGTTAACCAACAACATGAAGAGCTTTTGGACAGAACTGAACAACAATTATGGGTGGCTGTTCTCAGTAATGAAGGAGGAAAACCTATGGATCACGTGTCAGGACCAAAGCCCTGAAGTGATTAAGATAAAAAGAACCGGGATTTTCTTGTTAAAACCGAATTGCACGGCGGAAAGCAACACAATCTTCCTGGAGGGATCTCCAGAAGTCGACTCACAGCTTCCAATGATTTCTGGAGCACCTGCAACAATAAACATCTCAGAAATTGCTCCAATTTTTCAGAATTTACCAAAAATTCCGAATCTACTATCGAAGTTGAAAAAAAACACCTTACCCAACTCGTCGCACATGGGCTCTTTCGAGAAGTCCATGCAACGAACGGCACAAGAGGCTGAAGAGATAGGTCTACATCATCAAGAGACTTACCACCATCAGCTCTTCACACTCACCAACTTCAGTATAACGGGAGTACTGACGATTATCACCGGGATATTGTCCTTTGTGGCAGTCAGAAATGGAGTAAATCCTTGCTGCCTGTTCCGTTGCTGCTGCAGAAGGAAGAAAACATTAAGGAAGACATTCTCCGCGTCCCTGCCGATCCGGAGATCGTAAATCCGGAGGGTCTACGACGAACCAATTGCGCAAGTACCAACTCCTTCCTATCCGGCACCTCCTCCTCCACTCGCACTCCCTTCCACCAGCATTCAAATAGAAGAGGTGCCCGTGCACACGGTTAGTTCCTCGATTCCAACACAACAAGTGCCTTTCCGTTTAAAATTTGGCGCTTAGACGCTAGAAAAATATTCTAATAAAATGAAAGTATAATAATCAAGTTCTGAAGGAAAAAAATATATATATAGTTACCTCGAAAAAAAAATATATATATATATAAAAGGAAAAAAAACTTTATCTGAAAAAAAAAAAAAAAAAAACTACAAACTTCAATTCCAGTTTTTTTTCTAATTTATAGTTCTAGAAGATTGTGATCTAAATAGCCCTCCTCTTCTTCAGGGGGCAAATCTGCTAGTGCCTCCTCCTGCGGCAGCTGTGCCTCAAAAGGCTGATCACCCTCCTGAAGAAAACCAGAGTCCATGCCTCTTGATCCTGAAAAAGAAAAAAAAATATAAAAAAGAAAAAAAACATATAATAATAATAATTATTAATAACAATTATTATGTTTAATTTGGGGCGGCTATTGTTAAAATTAACTTAAAAATTGTATTTTTAGGGAAATTTGAAAAAGGGGTGCCGACTCTAGTGGTTACGGCCCTGCGCAGTGGTCTGGGCTCCTCAGAACAGTGATCCGGCACTGAGGAAAGAAATTTTCGAGAAGGGGGCCCCGCGCCCGCTAGGCCCGGCACTACGACAAGCGCAGGCCCCGCGGCCACTAGGCCCGGCACTGCTTTAGGAAAGAAAACCGCGAGTATTTAAATTTTTTTTTCTTAATTTAGAAAAAAAAATATATATATAATTTTGGGATATATATATATATATATAAAACAAAATCATGATAAAAGGGGGGGGCCTTTTCGCGAATAGACTCTAGTTTAAATTTAATTATAAAAAAAAAATATAAGAGATTAGAAAAATTGGAGAAAAGAAACACTTTGCACTTACGTGAAATTGGTTACACAAAATATTTTTTTCTTTTCTTTATTTTATTGTTTTTTTCTCTCTCCACTTTAAATTGTTCTTCACTGTTAAATTTTTGTTTTTTTTTCACTTTCCAATTGTTTTTTTTTACTGTTTTTCACTTTAATTTTTTTTCCGCTCACAGTTGAAGAGTGCTTCACGAGTTAGAATTTGAGTGCGAGAGATTAAGGAAAATGCGCTAAATCAGCATTTTCAAATCTCGCCGCACTCAAGGTCACCAAGCGCATGGCTACCCGCCGTGCATCGCCGCGAGGTGCTGCCGCCGTTCGGCAGTATAGAAGCGCGGGAAATTTCAAACCTCGTTCAAAATTTTTCCGGGTTTTTTATTAATTTTCGGCTAATTCTTGGCAAGTTCTCTTTAAGAGAACTTGCCAAGAGGGGGCTGTTATGTCCGCAAAATTTTCCCCTTTTGAAATTTGTTTTTTTTAATAATAGAAAAGAAATAAAATGTTATTCACCTCATATTCGTGAGGTGGATAACCCGCAACACTGCAACCCTGCAGTTTTTCTCTTTCGTTATTTCTTTAAGTATTTCGAAATCGCTGATTATTGCTTCTTCGGAAAGGGCAATAACCAGGCGCTTTTCAAAGGTTATAAAAATGATCGTTTTCGCGTTTTTCGGCAGACGTTCGCCAATCCCCAAGTAGAATTGTCGTGTTAAAGAAAACTTACACTAGGCAACGGGACGCCAAATTGATCTTTAATTGTTAATAGAATTCAAATAACCGTAAAAGGGGGTTTTATTTATCAATTGGGTTGCCAACTCAAAGCTCGAGCCAGGTGGCGCTAGGTAACTAGGTGCCCTGAACTGGAGCGAAAATTTGAAACGGATTCTGCGTCAGGGTCATATTCCCGAGACACAATCAGACTCATTTTCAAATTATAATACAATTTGTTCTATCTCATGAACTGCCGAGCATAACTGAATACACAGAACCTATCCTAGGAGATTTATAATAATTTGGTAATAAAAAGGTAAAACGAGACGGATCGATGTATCTCCGTGATCATTGTTGAGGAAATATCTCGGAAATTTAGCGAGAAGGCACGATGCTGCTTCAATCTTTTTTTGAAGAATCTCAAGAACTACAGAAAAGAGATTGATGCAAAATCGTCTTATTTTGCTCCGTTTCTGAGATATTCTTCAACAAATTACGAAATCCAGTGATGCGAAAGTAGAACAGAATAAATTGATTTTTTCAATAGTTTTTTTCGAGAATACATCTGAGACTGAAGGAAGTAAAGCAAATTCTCATGAATCTTTTTTTCAGCTCTTGAAATTTTCATCAAAAAAGAATTAAAGTGGAATCGCCCTATCTTTTTTAGTTTCTGAGATGTAACCAGAATTTTTTTTTTTTTATTCGAAAATGTCTCAGAAGTTGAACGAGATAGAGATTTAGCTCTTTAAATGCTCTACAGAAGATATTGTGATAAAATCACTCTATCTCGCTTACTTTCCGAGATATCTTTGAAAAACAACTGGAAAAATAGAATTCCTCTGTTGTAGTTCTTCGCATCTCAATTACTCGAATATCTGAATTAATCAATTTTTTTTAATGAAAAATTAGTTAAGAAATTCCAAGAAAAAAGTTGTGATCTGGTAGAATTGAGCAGGTTCAGAGTACAGTTCCTTGATGGATTATGCATCGCCGAATCGGAGTAAATGCAGATTCCTCGATAAATTGTAGTCAATTTTTCTGCACTTTGCCTCCTTTGAATAGGATTTCAGAGCAGAAAAGATTTCGCAGAACGAAAAACCGCAGCCAAGCATTTTTTTAATTAAATCCAACTCAATATTGCAACTAATCGAGATACTCTTGTTCATCCGCTAGCGAATTAGAACTTAAATACTCCGCCAATCGCCATGTTGAAAGTTACCCAGTTACCTAGCGCTATTAGTTCGGATTCGAGCCACTTGGCAACCCAATTAATGGGCAAACGGTAGTCTTAAATCGAAAGTAGTCTCCCGTTAGTTCGAATAAAGGTGTGAAGTTACTCTTGACTGTGAACGAACTCATCTTTAATTCAAACCATTTCAAATTTCAATAATTAAGTAAAATAGTAATAATTTAATCGGTGATTGAAGATAACTCCCTTGGTATTAAAAAGCCTTTACGGAAGACGGTTGAGGGAATCACCTCTTATAAAAACGATAACATTAATATAAATCATTTAAAAGAAAAGTGAGTACTGTTCTTAAAATATATCGAAAAGAATTCCAACCTTTCCGAACAGTAAATTTATGTAAAAACATAGTGTAAGTTTTTGTTTGTATTTTTTAAAACTGAATAGATTATCTTGAGTCAAATCAAATTAAAGTCGTGTACAGCTCTTTTATAAGACATTCAAGATCTCCTTTTTCCTAAATTCCTAAAAATCCATTAAACCCATATTCCCTCAACACGACATAAAAAGGTACAAAACATTCAAGCGTTTGTGTTCGAAAATAAATCCAAATAGTCCTCAGACGCGACGGACATCTTCGGACATAACATCTTCATACCTGCAGCCATGCGTTTATCCGTTCTGATCACGTTAAAGCTCCTCTTGAACAACCATATAGAGGACCCTACAAGATTACAAAAAGGCATTCCGATGTGCTCTTTGAGCTGGATGTCGATGGTACACTTAAAAATATCAACGTTGACAGGTTGAAGCCAGCATACATTGCTAAAACGGATACAGATATTAACGAGGAACCTACAGAAGCAGATCGAGTACCAGAGCATCAATGGATCACCACGACAAACGTTCCGGTAAAAACATATTCCAACAAGTAAATCTCTTTCAAACTCCCACTTGAAAAGACTTAGGGGAAGTACTGTGGCCACCATCCAAAACTCTCCATTACCGGCAGAGCTCCACGCTTCCTTATTTTAGGGAAAAAACTAGTTTTGGCTCTATGATGTCTGGGGACACTAGAGGCAAGCTGGTTAAGCTTAGTTTACACATCTCCGCCACAGCTGCGGCATTCATTCTTGATACTCTCGCCAATAATAACTGTATGAATTAATTCAATTTTGCGTTACGTTATATTAATAAAAGTCATTAAATATTAATTTCGAACATCCATTTCATTGGCTTATCTCTACCCGTACTGGATTCGTTTGAGCAGGGTTCAGTTGTCAGGGATATAAACGACAGTTTCACATCCGATAGACTACGTCCGTAACCGATAGCTCAGATCTCTCGCAATAGTATGCGATGGATTCTATCGGATGTAACTTTTTTTCAATGTTGCATCGGACGAGAGATTTTTGATTTCTTTGAAGGTTACCACCGGTGGAATTCATCCAATTCTCTCGAATCCGATATTTTAATTGTTCGAATCATGCATTCACAACCGATAGCATATGCCGGATGACCGATGCAGCATATCTTTACCCGCACTGAATTCGTTTGAGCAGGGTTCAGTTGTCAGGGATATGGACGATGGGTTCACATCCGATAGCTCATATCGCTTGCAATAGTATGCGATGGATTCTATCGGATGTAACTTTTTTTCAATGTTGCATCGGACGAGAGATTTTTGGTTTCTTTGAAGGTTACCACCGGTGGGATTCATCCAATTCTCTCGAATCCGAGATTTTAATTGTTCGTATCATTCATTCACAACCGATAGGATATGCCGGATGACCGATGCAGCATATCTTTACCCGCACTGAATTCGTTTGAGCAGGGTTCAGTTGTCAGGGATATGGACGATGGGTTCACATCCGATAGCTCATATCGCTTGCAATAGTATGCGATGGATTCTATCGGATGTAACTTTTTTTCAATGTTGCATCGGACGAGAGATTTTTGGTTTCTTTGAATGTTACCACCGGTGGGATTCATCCAATTCTCTCGAATCCGATATTTTAATTGTTCGCATCATTCATTCACAACCGATAGGATATGCCGGATGAACGATACAAAGTGAATATATCGGTTGCACCGATTTTTTGACTCAATACCGATAAGGTAGAGAGTACTCTACCTTATCCATACAGTGTCATTCATTCCCGCTCCGCTAGATGGCATTATCAACAAATCACAAACAAGACTAGAGGAGAAGAGAAAGAAGACGTTGGATTAGCCTCTTAATTTTATTGTTCGTCAGACTGAAAAATATTTATTGTGGTTAACTGAACGTTGCGAGAGTATCAACATATTTGTCTCGACTGGCTCGTTGCGATGTACGATAGAAAATTAAATGGAATTCTGGCCGATAAAATGGGTCTTGGTGACGTTAGGCCAAAATCTCCAATGGGCAGAATCTCCAATAGAAAACGACCGTAGCGCCACCTAGCGGTCAAAATAATAATTAATTTTGAAAAATGGCGCAAATCAAAATAAAATGCTGGGGGAAGGGTCTGCTGCAGTAGCGAGAGCATAATAATAATAATTACGACTGTTGTGGTGCTCTGCAGCTCACATCCCAGCTCTTCTCCGGGGAGTCTGAGTGCGTCTACATCCTCTGGACTATGCCAAATAAGAATAGGAGTGTTTCGACGACAAAAGGCTCGTTTGGTATGGTCCAGGTAATGTGTGCACTTCATTTTCATAATTCCTCGAGGGATTTTGAAAGGGGAGAGTGCCTGGACCCGGTACAATGAGATCCAAGTGGTCTCGTAGACGACTGATGAAATTCTCTATAGTCCAGGTCTGATATACGTGTATGCTTAATGCTTCCTCGGGCAATTTTTTGGATAATTCACTTAGCCGACTGGGTAAAGTAAAATGGAATTGGCCTCGATGATTCCCGATTCAATTGTACATGGTCCAGGTGAGTTTAGTGCTATTTGATGCAAATTCATCAAAGCATTCTTACGTGTATGGACTGCCCGAAGCCTGTACAATGGAATTGAGGTCAACACGACGATCCTCGTTTCCATTCTACATGACCCAGGTCCATTTTCTGATTTTCTAGTCAACTTTCTCGGAGGATTTCAATCTTCATGAACTCTATGGACTTTTTTCTATGATATGCAGGCCATCTCGCAGATGACCAATGTCATCTTCCATTGTCCAGGTCACATAAACTTTTCCAATAATCAATTCCTCGGTGAATTTCGATTGATTCGAACTTTTTGAAATCTCTCAACTGAAATCTAAATGTCTTAACCAATCGTGAATTGGCCTCTACACGGTCTAGGTGAATTAAAAGCAGCTGGATGCGAATTCTTCAAAGCATCTCCAAGTTTATGGATTCTCTGGAGCCTGTACAGTAGAATCCAGGTAATCCCGATAATCCCTTATTTTATTATAATAAGGTCCAGGGGAATTTGCTGGTTGCAAGATTGACTTCCCTGGGGAAATGTTATTTGTATGAACTCTATGAGCTTTTTCCTATGACATGCAAGCCATCTTGTAGATGACCCATATCATCTTCTATTGTCCAGGTTACATAAACGTTTCCAATTGTCAATTCCTCAGAGAATTTTGATGGATTTAAACTCTTCGGAATCTCTCAACTGAAATCCAAATGATTTTACCAATTGTCAACTGGATTCTACATGATCCAGGTGAATCAAAAGCGGCTGGATGCGAATTCTTCAAAGCATCTCCAAGTTTATGGAGTCTCTGGAGCCTGTATAATGGAATCCATTCCATCCCGACGATTACTGAATTCATTCTACAAAGCTCAGGTGGATTCACTGGTTGCTCGATTGACTCCTCCGGAGAGAGTCAATCGAGCAACCAGTGAAAAAAAAAATTCAGTTACATTCCAATGTGGGACTCTTCTCCAGCACCAGAGCTGTGTGACAAGATCTCGGTTTTGTCACAAACTAGTCCCGGGCCAGTCTTGGGACCGGTCCGGAAACCAAAGCCAGCACTGTTGCCAGAACCACCTCCAGCAACTCTTCCGGAGAGAGTCAATCGAGCAACCAGTGAATCTACCTAAGCTTTGTAGAATGAATTCAGGGATCGTCGGGATGAAATGGATTCCATTCTACAGGCTCCAGAGAATCCATAAACTTGGAGATGCTTTTAAGAATTCGCATCCAGCCGCTTTTGATTCACCTGGACCATGTAGAATCCAGCTGACAATTGGTAAAATCATTTGGATTTTAGTTGAGAGATTCCAAAGAGTTTCAATCCATCAAAATTCTCTGAAGAATTGACAATTGGAAACGTTTATGTAACCTGGACAATAGAAGATGATATGGGTCATCTACAAGATGGCTTGCATGTCATAGGAAAAAGCTCATAGAGTTCATACAAATGACACTTCCCCAGGGAAGTCAATCTTGCAACCAGCAAATTCCCCTGGACCTTATTATAATACAATAAGGGATCATCGGGATTACCTGGATTCTATTGTACAGGCTACGGAGAGTCCATCAGCTTGGAGATGCTTTGAAGAGTTCGCATCCAGCCGCTTCTAATTCACCTAGACCGTGTAGAGTCCAATTCACGATTGGTTAAGACATTTAGATTTCAGTTGAGAGATTTCAAAGAGTTCGAATCAATCAAAATTCACCGAGGAATTGATTATTGGAAAAGTTTATGTGACCTGGACAATAGAAGATGACATTGGTCATCTGCGAGATGGCCTGCATATCATAAGAAAAAGTCCATAGAGTTCATGAAGATTGAAATCCTCCGAGAAAGTTGACTAGAAAATCAGAAAATGGACCTGGGTCATGTAGAATGGAAACGAGGATCGTCGTGATGACCTCAATTCCATTGGACAGGCTTCGGGCAGTCCATACACGTAAGAATGCTTTGATGAATTCGCATCAAATAGCACTAAACTCACCTGGACCATCCACAATCGAATCGGGAATCATCGAGGCCAATTCCATTTCACTTTACCCAGTCTGCTGAGTGAATTCTCCGAAAAATTGCCCGAGGAAGCATTAAGTATACACGTATATCAGACCTGGACTATAGAGAATTTTATCAGTCGTCTACGAGACCACTTGGATCTCATTGTACCGGGTCCAGGCACTCTCCCCTTTCAAAATCCCTCGAGGAATTTTGAAAATGAAGTGCACACATTACCTGGACCATACCAAACGAGCCTTTTGTCGTCAAGACACTTCTATTCTCACTTGGCATAGTCCAGAGGATGTAGACGCACTCAGACTCCCCGGAGAAGAGCTGGGATGTGAGCTGCAGAGCACCACAACAGTCGTAATTATTATTATTATGCTCTCGCTACTGCAGCAAACCCTTCCCCCAGCATTTTATTTCGATTTGCGCCATTTTTCAAAATTAATTATTATTTTGACCGCTAGGTGGCGCTACGGTCGTTTTCTATTGGAGATTCTGCCCATTGGAGATTTTGGCCTAACGTCCTCTAGTCTTGTTTGTGATTTGTTGATAATGCCATCTAGCGGAGCGGGAATGAATGACACTGTATGGATAAGGTAGAGTACTCTCTACCTTATCGGTATTGAGTCAAAAAATCGGTGCAACCGATATATTCACTTTGTATCGTTTATCCGGCATATCCTATCGGTTGTGAATGAATGATACGAACAATTAAAATATCGGATTCGAGAGAATTGGATGAATCCCACCGGTGGTAACGTTCAAAGAAACCAAAAATCTCTCGTCCAATGCAACATTGAAAAAAAGTTACATCCGATAGAATCCATCGCATACTATTGCAAGCGATATGAGCTATCGGATGTGAACCCATCGTCCATATCCCTGACAACTGAACCCTGCTCAAACGAATTCAGTGCGAGTAAAGATATGCTGCATCGGTCATCCGGCATATCCTATCGGTTGTGAATGAATGATACGAACAATTAAAATATCGGATTCGAGAGAATTGGATGAATCCCACCGGTGGTAACCTTCAAAGAAACCAAAAATCTCTCGTCCGATGCAACATTGAAAAAAAGTTACATCCGATAGAATCCATCGCATACTATTGCAAGCGATATGAGCTATCGGATGTGAACCCATCGTCCATATCCCTGACAACTGAACCCTGCTCAAACGAATTCAGTGCGGGTAAAGATATGCTGCATCGATCATCCGGCATATCCTATCGGTTGTGAATGCATGATTCGAACAATTAAAATATCGGATTCGAGAGAATTGGATGAATTCCACCGGTGGTAACCTTCAAAGAAATCAAAAATCTCTCGTCCGATGCAACATTGAAAAAAAATTACATCCGATAGAATCCATCGCATACTATTGCGAGAGATCTGAGCTATCGGTTACGGACGTAGTCTATCGGATGTGAAACTATCGTTTATATCCCTGACAACTGAACCCTGCTCAAACGAATCCAGTACGGGTAGAGATGAGCCCATTTCATTACTGAACAAATACATAAAATCATAAAAATATCTATATAGTTTTCTCTAAAGCGCGCTCTAGCGGCACTTTCAGAACTACCAATTCCACCCTCATGCACGTAGCATTGTATGACATATTATGATGTTTAAAAGATGACATAATCTGTCATTATTTGACATTACATATCCCATTCTATCACTTTTCATCCTGATTCTACATCTTTCAACATGCTCCCAAGAATTACTGTTTGTCCGAATATGATATTACATGACATATTATGATAAAAAATATTTGACGAATTTTGAAATATGCTGACATTAGTCTTGATATTTCATCATCTGTCGTCGAATTCTGACAGCTGATAAAACGCCACAAACTATCGAAAAATGACGGAGGAATAGAGGTGTGACGTGACATTTTTCCCTTCGTCAGAAAAATGCCGACACCTTCGTCCCTTCCCACCCTCTATGAATCTAAAACTAAACCTCCCCCGCAGGGGCTAAAAATGGGCGCCAGTTGGTCTAATTAGGCGGGGCCAACACCGCAATTTACTCCAGCCAACGAATTAAAAATACCTTAACCTAACTACCCTTAAACGTAACTAAAACCCAAAACGTAACGCGAAACCTAAAACCTAAACTGAAGAGGGTGGAAGGGTACGGAACAGCCTCTCGGCAGCTCAGCACTCGGTTATGGAGAGAGGGGTGGATTCGGTGGTGAAGATAGGATATTAGGGTAAACTCAAAATAAAATGCCAATATCGTCCTTACTTGTTCCACTATTGAACCCAAAAAAAGTATATACAAAAGAAATATTAATGATAGAGGTAATAAATAATAAAATTACAGATATATCATGGGGAGGGCGCAAGTCCATTGATCCGCGCCATTGATCCTCCTTGCGCTGAGGGTGGTCTCCTGACCACGGTATTTGAGGGCACACCACTCTAGGGGTGTTTGTGTCAGCGGACCCGCCAATAACATCCTTCCTTCATCGGGGACAACCCCCAACTCTCACGAGAGCGCGGAGGAGTCCCGTATTTGATTTGGGGGTGTCTTTGAGCAAAAGATACTCTCAAGGCTCTTGGCCAAAGCCATTCCGCCCCAAACACCTAGGAAATCAATCAGTTTTCCACGATGGTGACTTAGGGGTGGGTTAGGGCAAAAGATACCCAGGGAACTCTTAATGATCAAACCTTTCCCTAAAATCCCGCGGAGAATCCAACGGATTCTCCGAATAGGGTTGGGGGTGGTTTTTGGGCACCAGATACCCAAGAGTTCCTTATCCGAGGTGATGTCTCCCCACATCACTCGAGAAATCAATGGGATTTCCCGATTTGCGATTTGGGGTGGTTTTGGGCAAAAGATACCCAAACGCCACTTGAAAATCCGCCCCTTTTCCCAGATCCCGCGAGAAATCCAGCGGATTCCTCGGAGGGGTTGGGGGTGGTTTTTTTGGGCAAAAGATACCCAAGCACCACTCGACAACTAGGGGTTTTCCCCCAAATCCCGCGAAAAATCCAACGGATTCCTCGAGAGGGGTTTTGGGGGTGGTATTTGGACAACAGATATCCGAGTCCCCTGTAACAATTGATATCGCCCCAAATCATGGGAAGAATCCAAAGGATTCAGTCCTGATTGAGTTGGGGTGGTTTTCGGATAATAGATATCCGAGCCACACTTCAACAAGTAATATCTTCCCCAAATCACGGAGAAAATCCAAGGGATTCGGCCCTATGTGATTTGGGGGTGGTTTTTGGACAATAGATATCCGAGCCCCATCCGACAATTAATTATACCCCTGAGTTAGGCCCAGGGGGAGTTGCGAGGAGTCATTTACGTTGGGGTGCAAAGTTGGACTGACGCCAACGGCCTAACATCTCCACGCAATAATAGACTCGTCCATTCTCGACGCTACCTAAAATCGTTTTCGAGACGTGAGGGTTAATTAGACGATTAATTAAATAATTCTCCGGCGAGAATTCATAATTTTTCCCGAGAGGAATTGATTTATTTATTTGACCACGTGGCCAAAAAGAAAAACGACTCCCTTTTGGGATTTTTCCCTGGAATGGTGAATTGGGGCTTAACCTCCCTCCTTCACGTCCTCTCCTCGTCCCCGTCTCCTCGCCCGGTCCTCTGGTGTCGTTCGGGTGGCTCAGGGGTTATGAGAGAGCTCCTGGGGTAACTCTAACACTTGCACTAATTATCGTCTCTGATTTTTCTCTTTTCCACCACTGTGCACGTGTTTCCCGCGGCAATTGGGCACTCGTTGTGCTTCGTGTGATATCCCGGACGCAACTGGTTTCACGTCGCCATGTGTGAGAACATGGCGGCGTGTCCGGTTGAGGCGATGCATGCGCGCTGCTGCTGTCGCTCAGTAATAGAGCGGCACGAGAATCGGCCCAACTGTCGCCCGCGAATATTTGAATGGGAGGAAATTTGAAATTGAATTCTTTCCTCATTCAAATAGAATTGGGATTTCTGCCGATGGAATTATTGGATTTCGTCGCAGAGGTGACATTATGACAAAGATTGTCATTTTTCGATATTTGGATGTTATATGACACGGCGGAGAATGCCATAAAGCGACAATGAAAATCTATAATTTTATGTGAAAAAATTACATTTTCGGACATGATGATCACACAAGAAGTCGAATAATAACAATATATGTCATCTAATCGATTTAACATAGTACGATACTCTCTGTCAACATTCGTCATGAAAATTCTGACAAAACTGAGAGAATTATGTCGAATTTCACACTATTATTCCATTATCTGTTAGATTTCTAATTTTATGACATTTTTCATAATTGTTTGACATTATTTATCGAAATCTGACGAGTCGATTTCCACGAGGGCCACATTCGAATATAACGTGATTTTTTATCGTTGGACTCTCGATTGTGTAATCCTGGAAAGTTGTAAGTTGTCCAGTTCTGAGTGGTATCAAAAATGAGTCTTACTCTAATGTTATGAATGAGCTTGTGTTAAGTAAATTGTAGGTGTGAGATAGGAAATGGTAAGGACTAAATGTACGGAGACTTGGAAGTAGTTGGAGAGTCGCCTCACTCGATTTCCTGGTAGAAATGTATTCATTGTAAGATATATACAATCATCTTATTAGACATTAAAATTTTTTTTTAATTTCAAATACACATCTCGATACGCGATAGCGTATCGGCAAAGTACATGTTGAAGAGCCGAGCACTGAGCGTATGTATTCTTGACAGAACTTTCCCCTTCACTACGCTTTTTGCTTCCGAATGGAAGCATTGTAATCGTGATTTTCCCAAATTTGAGATTTCATCGGAATATGACTCCGAATGATCAGAATTGCCGAGAAATGATATTTTCAAATGAATGTCTGTATGTATGTCCGTATGTGTGTGTGTGTCCGAGACATATTCCATCGCTTTTCTCGATAACGGCTATATGTATCGACCTACAAATTTCACGGTATGGCCATCACGTGTGCGCCAAATACTCACTGAAATTGCTGATATTTCAGCTCAATCGACCGAAGGATTCCCGAGAAAAAGTGAATTATCGAAAAATAGTTTTGTCGAGTTTTCTCAGTGAAAAATTACTTCACAGCATCCATTCTCAGTGAGGGGATGAGCATTGATAAGGCGCACTTTAAACCCTCGGGATGGCGAGTGCTCAAATTTTTGGTTTATCCAGTACGTTAACAAATATGTAATTTTTTGAAAATTCTGGGCAACACAATAACTCAAAAAACATTAGAGTTAAAAACTTCAATCTTTGTGGGTTTGTATATCTTGTGAGTGAGACCTTTGGGATTGAATCTGGGCGAAATTGGTCCAGTAGTTCCTGAGATATTCTTGATAAACCATTAAATGAAAAGACGCTCTATCTCTTAAACTACTGAACCGATTTCACCCAAGTCTAGCTTAAAAAATTCGTTTAGACAAGCTCAACTAATGCTGATAATCTCAGATTTCTCTTTCGAATTCTCACATACGAGTGCTCGAATAGATAGTTTTTTTTCAGAAATTTTAATTTTTCTCCATTTTTTCTCTCGGAACGCTAATATTTTTTATTTAATAATTTAAAAGTAGACAACTTTTCCTAAAAAAGGACCCCATTATCATTCCTCTATGACAACGAGAAAGACTAATTAAAACCTGAAAGTTCACCAGTTTTATCGTATGATCTCAATTTGTGTATTGTGATGGGAATAAATGCCCGTCATTTACTTGAGTAAATTGAATAGTTAAAATGAGAGTTCTTCCCTGGCCCTCCCTACTCTAAGCTAAGAGACTGTATGAAATGAGTGAATGAAATTAATTTGGAATAAATGAGATAATATTACGCCCGGAGTGCTGTAGAGGAGGAATCATCACCCGGAGGACAACGGAGGAGAGCAGCAATGCCTCAACAGTACCAGGGCTAGAGAAATGTCCAGAAGTCCCGGAGAAGTCATTCAGAGCTAAGAGTCAATTCAAATATGAGGCATCCCGCGCAATTTCACTCGATTTCCGGATCGCATTTTTTGATTTTGTTCATTTTTGAATATGTTGCTGACGTGGTTATCAGAAGTCATTTCCCGAAAAGAAAACAAAAAAAAAATTTTTTTTGACGGAATTATGACCATTTTCGATTTTGGAAAAATGGCATATGTGCTTATTTTTGTGTAACTTTAAATACTCATATCTTCTTCAATATTAGTTTCATAGAAAAAAGACAGGAAAACTTTTCTCTCGAAAAATAGTGATACTTTGCAATGAAATTTAGTCCGGAAGTTGAAAGTTAATATTTCTATTTTTTTAACAACAAACTTAATAAACAAATGGCCGAAGCACAACTTTGACAACTCTTAAAGAATCTGGAAACAATATATGTTACGGATTGAATTATTTTTTATTTTTCTGTAAATTATTTCTTTATGTCTTGGAATGGTCGACGAGATATCGTTTTTTTAATATTTTCGCGTGGTCCATGGCCGACGCTCCAGAGCCTTGCGCATGCGCACAGCGCACTAGCAGTAGGTCACGTGGGAATTGGCGCGTAGGCTGAACACTTTCCATAGCAGAGGTTGCCACGTAACTTGCTGCTAGTGCGTTCTACGCATGCGCAAGGCTCTGGAGCATCGCCCACGGACCACGCAAAAATATTAGAAAAACGATATCTCGTCAACCATTCCGAGACATAAAAAGATAATTTACAGAAAAATCAAAAATAATTCAATCCGTAACATATATTTTTTTCAGATTTTTTAAGAGTTGTCAAAGTTGTGTTTCGGCCATTTGTTTATTAAGTTGGTTGTTAAGGAATTTGGGGAGTAAACTCGAAATGACGGGAAAAAATTGATTTTTTTAACAGGGATGAAACAAGTCGTTTCAAATCACCTCAATTTTTTTCAAATTTTTCATCTAATTATTTACGACGAAAAAAAATGATAACAAATGATAAAGTGCCATAACCCAACATTTGAAAAAAATTAATTATAGCTTGACAATTCATTCTATTATGTCAAAGACCCGTTGAAATACTTCTCAGAATCGTCAATATTATAGGAAAAAAATTTTTGCACTGTTTGTTGCACTAAACAATTAAAGAAAAATAATTTAGTAGAAATAGCTTTCTGAGCTCTATTTTTTTAAATTCATAACTGCTCAGAAAACGATGGAAAAACCAAACAAAAATTAAGATTCGATCACTGAATATTTCTTTAATATTCTGGTGGAATTTCCTCTAAACTGTCTAATTTTTTACGAAGATATTTAATTCAATGTTATGAAAAATCGACGAATTTAGACATTTTTCTTCATCCGTGAATGCAAGGCGGCAACGTTGTACCGCATTTATTTGGCGCGTAATTTCAAATGAGCATCCAGAGGTTAAGCGATATACATCAGAAAATTTAGAATAATTCTGAATAAATCAGAATTTTCGAATAAAATCTTTTTCACTTATTAATTTACCGCTCCACCGCTTCATCTTTTGCAATTTCGTTACCCGATCCATTATAAATGTATTGATTTCTACTGAATTATTTAATTATCACATCCCGAAAGCTAGAGAGAGACGAATGCTCTCAGTGCTGTCAACCGGAGAAAAAGGAATAATAATTTGACCACAACGTTGTCGCGGTTATTCTCTCTTTTCGATGTTTTTTGACTTTCAGAAATTGATTGCATTGCTCTATTGCGTTGAATCGTTGATTTAAAGAAAAATTCCCCCATCCGAAAGCAATGAAAACATTATTTCGGAACTTTCGGATCATTTTTCAAAAAATCTTTGAAAAATAATTTTTTTAGTGTTTTACGATTGGATCACTGCTGGAGAACAATAGCCTCCCTTGTCCCCTCACACCCGATTTACAATCACTCCCCAAACTCCTTAAGGAATAGAAATATTAGCTTTCAACTTCCAGACAAAATTTCATTGCAAAGTATCACTATTTTTCGAGGGAAGACTCTTCCTTCTTTTTTTCCATAAAACTAATATTGAAGAAGATATGAGTATTTAAAGTTACACAGAAATGAGCACATATGCTATTTTTCCAAAATCAGAAATGGTCATAATTTCGTCAAAAAAATTTTTTTCTTGTTTTCTTCTCGGGAAACGACTTCTGATCACCATATGAGCAACATATTCAAAAATGAACGAAATCAAAAAATACCACCCGGAAATCAAGTGAAATAGCGTGATACCGGAAAGAATTCCGGCCAATGAGCCACTGCCAAAGGAGAATTCTCCACCAGGTTTGGCCAAAATGAATAAATCTGAAAGAAGAAAGCTGTGGTTGGCTCCATGACCCCGGACAATATCACTCTGGTCGTGGTCTTCACACGTTTTGGTTCACTTCTTAATTTATATATTTTTATTATTATAAATCAAGATAATTGAACTGAAATAGAGGACCCAAACTGACCAGAAAAGTGTTGCCGAAGTTAGCAATACACCCAGAGCAATTGCCGAACGTAATATTGTGCGTGAGTACACTTTAATTGCTGCATACAAGGTTGCTAGATACCCAGGTTGGGACAATGCATGTCCCCGTGTTAAATTTTGTCACTGTGCTCAATCTAGGGGAGAAACGGAAGAGCCAATAGCGCGCCGAGCACAGCGTAAGCCTCGTTTTCACAGACGCCTCACTTCTTCTGGAATACGCGGTATGTATGAAATAACTCAAATTGGAATTTCTATCATTTTTCTGTTCTTTCATTCTAAAGAAAATATATAAAAATTAATTGCCGTATTTTTTAAATTCGTTCACTATATTATCATGAACCATTGCAAAATAATTGCCGTTATTGTTCTTTCGAATTTATTATTGTACAGTAATGTTTCAGAAATAAATATATTTCACTTAATAAATCTCAGACATCATTTAATTTATCTGTCTCCTCTCATTCGTTATTCTACGAGCAACAGTGCATAAGTTAAATGACATAAAATCCACTTTAAAGAGGGAAAATGGTATTCATTTTTTTTTTTTATATTATTTCCAGTACTGTACATAGATTTCTCTTTTTGTACGTCCCCCCGTTACCCCATTCCAGTTTTCTTCCAGTCTAACTGCCTGTCTCCTCCTATATCTCACCCTTTCCTGCCCTATTTGCGAGTGCCATGGATCAACTTTCTATTACTGCACCGCATTTGCCGTGAACCAGGGGAAACCATGGAAAACCCTGATCAGCGCAGTCGGATTCATACAGAGCCTTGATGTGCCTTTCTGTCACGCTGACGAGAAAGGCACATTAATTCTCTGTAGTCACACCTCACCGTTCAGTTTGTTCTTCGAATCTGTGTACGGCAAGCGGTCACCCATCCAAGTAGTAACCAGACGCAATGCTGCTTAACCCGGTAGATCCGCCGAGCCGTACACAGACCGAACAGCCAAACTGCCGGTTCGGGAAAATGGTATATGTGCAAAACATATCTCAAATTTTTTTCCTGAGATAATGAACAAAAACTACAAACCAAATTTTGAAGTAACAAGAGGCTGTAAATCCCAATGTGTAGCATAAATAGAGCGTATCTTCTCAACATACGTCCTTCTGTTATTAAGAATATAGTGATTTCTGCAATGGTCTTTCAAAAATAGATAACGATAAAAGGGCCTATCATTGGCATTCTTGCCTTATCATTACTAATTATTTTTTCAGATTTTCTATTTACGTTACAATTATCCAATAAAAAAGAGTATCTATAAAAATTCGCATATAATTACGGGAGATGATTGGAAACAGAAAGGCGTATGCAGGGAAGATGTACCCCTATAAATCAGTAAAAGAAAATCAAAAGTGCCCATTCACCTAGAAAATACCTCGTTATTATTCCTAATTTCTCATGAGGAATTCTGAATTAAGAAAAAAATTACAATTAAAAGGGCATATATGCAGGAGATATGCTGTTTTGCTATTAACAACATTTTACGATGACTGCTCATCTGAAGGATATTTATTATCAGAGAATTGTTTTCCGAGAAGTGCCGTCAATAATTGCAGAAGGGTGGAAAAAAATAGATGTTTGTCACATATTGACCGCGATCAGTCACAGGGCGCTGCCCTGTGAAAATTAGTTCTTTTTTACATCTCGGTTAATTTCCCCTAGATTCACCTTTTATATTTCACCTCATATTATCTAATTGTGTGATTATTTTCATATTTTTCTGGTGCTTAGTCCTCGAGACTAATTGTTCTTTTGATAACAACCGCAATAATAAAAATAGAAACTCAAATTTGGTACATATTTCGGTTACTGAAAAAATCACTTTCTTCTCACAGGAGCTTCAAGGAGCGAATGCAGAAGGAGGAGAAAATGGAAGAGGAGGACAGGAGAATGGAGAAGGAGATGATAGACCAGCAGCTCCTGGCAACGATGAAAGAGAGGGACAGGGAGTGGATGGAGAGCAGATGCCAGATTCAAATGGTCCTATTCATAGAGAAGAGCAAGGAGGAGCAAACAAAAGGGAAGGAGGGGATGGAGAAGTACCTGATCTGAGGGAACAGCTAGGACAGGGGCGAGTGGCAGGACGAGAAAGAGGACGAGGACGGGGTAGAGGCTATCGTGGAAGGGGAAAATTTAGTGGTGGCAATGTCATTATAATAATGCACATCAAAACTTCCACCTCGGCTCAATGTGAATAGAAAAAAATGACATCATTCGTTTATTTGATTATTTTTCTCCTTTGAATTGGAATTTTTTTTAAATTCAGGAAATTTGTCTTTCTTGGCCAAGATTTGGAGGGGAATACTTTCTCTTTCCTCATCAAATGCAATTTCTTTGGAATTACTCTCGCTCCATTGATCGTAGAGACTTTATGTTGATCTGGAATAAAAGGCACTGGTCTGGAATCATTTCTCCTAAATGTTCAGGGCGGGGTGGATTGACTTGGAAACCCTGGAAAAGTCAGAGAATTGAAAATTTCTGGAATAGTCAGCGAACTTCAATAATCGTCAGCGAAATCTGAAGTTTACTTTTAATTATCCCCATATTTTTAAAAGTTATAGATATTTATACATTGAAAGAATTGAACTTTTCGATTAGTCGGGACTCTGCAAAAAAGTTAACAGAAAATCATAGTTCTAAAATCTAACGTAGTTTCGGATATTATTATTAAATTCTAATAGAAAAACAATTTCCAGTAATAACTAAGAATTTCAACGTAGGGGAAGGACCCAAAGGGTAAAAGGGACACGGATTATTTTTAGTCTTTCATACTGTGAAGATCATTCGAAATGGATAGGAATATTCCAGATAGTTTTTCTCTGACCATTCCATTGAGAAGATGAGGCAATTTACCACAAAAATCATATGTCAGAAGTTATTTTTTGGAATTCTTCAATAATTTTATTTCTTGCGCAAGAATTGAAGATAAAATCCTTCCGTTCTTGAAAAAATTTCATTTTTTCGAGGATATCTCTGGTTCTATTGATTGTAGCGACCTGGGGTTGATCTGAAATCAAAGGTGGGCTCATTTCCCATCGACTCATGGGATTGAAAAAAAATATATGCATTTTTCCAAGTAACTTCAAGGGCAAAAACTGATTTTCAGGAAATGACGTATCAATATTTGAAAAATTGATTTAAAAAAAATTTTGAACCACATAAATCGATGAGCAATGAGCTCACCTTTCATTTGAGATGAATCCCAGGCTGCTGCGGCCAACAGAACCGAAGATATCGTTGAAAAAGTGACTATTTTCGATTCCCGGCACGTAGAAAAATTCTGATGGCGGCCGCCATGGCGGTGGCCATGGCGGCCGCCATAGCAACTTTGCCGCTTCGCCATCGCATTTTTTTCCATGGCAATTCTCTCCATGGTGTTTCTTTCGATAGCTTTCTTTTCTATGGCGTTCTTTTCCCATGACGTTTTCTGTCATGGCATTTTTTACATGGCTATTCTTTTCATGACTTTTCTTTCCATGGCGATTCTTTCCATGGTGATTCTTTCCATGGCGATTTTTTCCATGGCGATCTTTTTCATCGCATTCTTTTCCATTGCATTTTCTCCATCGCGGAATTTGTCAATGCGAAATTTGCCATGGACAAATTTGCTATAACCATAAATTTAATGGTGGATATTTGTGTGATGTTTAAATTTCACAATCATAGAATTTTCATGATTATCAAAAAATCCTTAAATTATAATGTCATTAATACTCAGAGTATTAGTGCAGATTTTTCCATAGAGATACTTCTGTGGAAAAAAGGCTTCATGGAATCGAATTTGATAAAAAGGTTCTTCATAAAATGATTTCTCATAAAGTTTTTTTTTCATATGAAGGCATTTTTTGAAGATATTTTCTATGAAATATATACATATCGTTACCCTAATGACAGAGTAACGCTTTCTATAAGGATTTTATAGCACTGACATGACTCTGTTATTGAGGGGACGATAGAATATTTTTCATCATATAATTTCTTTACATCTTCAATTTTTTTTGCTGATGAATCTTTGATGATTCGAATTGAATCATTCTGAAATACTTTGAAATTGAATTTCGGAGACTTAAAGTCCGCTAGACTGTCTTCGTTACTTGGTGGAGAATTTCAAGAGCTATGAAACAAGATGGGAGTGAAACGACTCTATCTCGCTTAGTTTCCGAGATACTTTTAAAAACAATTGAAAGAAAGAATGGATTCATCCAATTTTACTTTTCCACTGGATTCATTTAATCATGAATATCTTGGAAACTAAGTGAGATAGAATAATTTTGCTTGAATCCTTCTTTATTTATAGAGAATTTCGAGAGCTGAAAAAAAGTTGTGAGTAAAATCACTTTATCTTGCTGGGTTTTCGAAATATTTCCAAAAAAAACTAAAAGAAGAAATAAATTTATTCAATTTCACTTTATCACTGCATTGATGTGTCTTAGAATATCTTGGAAACTAAGCGAGATAGAGCGACTTCGCCTGCAGCCTTTTTTATGGACAATTTCAGAAGGTACAAGACAAGAGAAGGGTAACATTGCTCTATCTCGCTTAGTTCTCCAGATATTTTCAGAAACAATTGAAAGAAAAATTCGATTCATGAAAAGTTCACTTTTTCACTGGATTATTTTTTTTTAATGTCTCGGAAACTAAACGAGATAGAGTAATTTTGCCCTCATGCTGTTTTGTAGAAAATTTCGGAGGCTGCAAAAGAGTATGCGAGTAAAATCACCCTATCTCGCTTAGTTTTTTAAATATTTTCAAAGGCAATTTCTTAAAAATCGATTTATCCAATTTAACGATTTACTAGATTTATTTTTTCATAAATATCTTGAAAACTGAGTGAGATAGAGCAATTCTGTGTCGATCCTTTTCTACAGAGAATTCCAAGAGCTACAAAACAAGATGAGAATGAAATCGCTCTATCCCGAGATATTCTCAAAAACAATTTCCAAAAAAATCCATTCATCCAACTTCACTTTGCAGCTTCATTCATTTTCTTTCATCAATATCTCGACAATTAAGCGAGATAGAGCAATGTCGGCTGAATCTTTTTTTATAGAAAATTTCGAGAGCCGTAAAAAAGATGGGCATCACATCACTCTATTTCGCTTTATTTTCAAGATATTCATCTCGCTTAGTTTGAGATATTCTCAAAAACAATTGACAGGAGAAATTGATTTAACCAATTTTACTTTTTAATTCATTTATTTATGAATATCTTGGAGACTAAGCGAGATATAGCGATTTTGCCTGGAGCTTTTCTTATGGAGAATTTGAAGAGCTTCGAAACAAGAAGAGAGTAAAATCGCTTAGTTTTCGAGATATTTTTGAAAGCAATTGAAAGAAAAAATCGATTCATCCAATTTTACTGTTTCAGTGGATTCATTCGTTCATGAATATCTTGGGAACTAAGGGAGATAGAGCAATTTTACTCCGGACCTTCTTCATGGAGAATGTCACGAGCTGCAAAACGAGTTGAGAGTAAAATTACTCTATCTCGCTTAGTTTTCGAGATATTTTCGAAAATAATTGATTGAAAAAGTCGATTTGTTCAATTTGACTGCTTCACTGGATGTTTTCTTTTGAATATCTTGAAAAATAAGAGAGATACAGCAATTTCGCTTGGATCCTTTTTGTAGTAAATTTTAAGAGCTGAAAAAAAGAATTCGGACAAAATCGTTCTATCTCGCTTAGTTTCCGAAATATTCTCAATAATGATTAATAGAAAAAATTGATTTATCCAATTTTACTTTTTCATTGAATTCACTTATTCATGGATATCTTGGAAAATGAGTGAGATAGAGGTATTTCACTTGGATCCTTTTTTGTTTATAGAAAAATTTCAAAAGCTACAAAACGATTCGGAAGTAAAATCGCTCCATCTTCCTTAGTTTTCGAAATATTCCCAAAAACAATTGAAAGAAAAAGTAGATTTATTCAATTTAATTTTATCACTGGATCTACTTTTCTTTGAATATCTTGGAAACTAAGCAAGATAGAGCAATTTTGCCCTCGCGCTGTCTTGTGGAGAATTTTGAAGGCTACAAAAGAGTATTGTTTTGAGCGTGATAACTTTTCGTGGATTTTCCAGGGTGGATTGTGGGAGGCGGTTTTATGAAGGTGAAAAAGTAATAGTTGAAATTTTACACTGAGCCGCAAGGCAAAACCGTTTTTATTCGAACGGAGAAAAGCCCGCTCGTCTAATAGATAAGATACACATCACTTTAAATAAATTAATGGTTGAATTTCACTATTATACAATGATTAGTTGAGATACTACAAACTTTCAATTGAGAAGAATGAATTAATTGAGATAATTAACATTTCACACAAAAGAGGTATTTCGCGATAATTGATATACAACTTTTCAATAAATAAACGAATATTTGAATTTTACACAATAGTTGAATAAACTAGTTGAGTTGCAATAAGCTTTGAGACAAAAAACTTTGAGATAATCGAGAACCTAACACTTGAGACAATTGTAGAGTTTTTCACGATTAATAACTTAGGTGATGCGTCTTGATTGAATGCTCATACGCAAGTGCCCGAGTTGGTGGGGAGATTTGTCGTCTCCTAGCCCGGGCCCAGTGTCACTGGACTCGGTTCACCAATTTACCAATAGTTGATGACTCCTTTTCCGCGGGAAAATAGTTACGTTTTAAACAAGTATAGACATAAAATCACTTAATCTCGCTTAATTCCCGAGATATTCTCGGAAATAATTGATTGGAAAAATCGATTCGTTCCAGTTGACTTCTTCACTGGATTTTTTTTAAATATCTCGAAAACTGAGTGAGATAGAGTGATTTTGCCGTGATACTTCTGTGTAGAAAATTCTAAGATTTACAGAATGCTTTATCTCACTTAGTTTCCGGAATATTCTCGAAAAACAATTGATAAAAATTAAAACAAACCCGACACGATTTTTCTCCGGCTATACACACGAGAACAAAACAGTCGGCGAGGTTAAGCAGTAACGCATGCGTGAAGTCGTACTGGCCAATGGAGTAACCTCGGAAATATTCGGCTCCTATGCTACAACATGTATTGTTTGTTTGTTTAGTCCTTTTATTGGGTATCGGTTATCAACCACGTCCCATCTACTCGTTTCCTGTGGGAAATTTTGATTTCCTGTTATTCTTCGTTATTCGTTGATCCAGTTTGTGATGCCTGTGATCAGTGTCTGGTTTGTCTGTGTAGTATAGCTCTATGTTTGTGTGTGAGTGGGTGTGTGTGGTGGTCTTCGTGGTTGTGTGTGACTGTTCTCACATGTGGTGCCTCTCTGATCTCCAACCTACACCTTTCCTTTACGGAAAGGGGGGAGACAGGGGCGCCTCGCCTATGAGTATGTGGTGTACTCAGAGAGGAGATAGAGTCTGAGTGACTTAACCCAGCTACAGAGCTTTTATGCTCTGGGGGCAAGTTAACTCTTTCCTTGACCAGTCGCTTGAGGACCATTGTGTTTCAGTTAGAGCCTTTCGGTCACTTACTTCGTTCTGAAGTGCATCAGTATCCCCCTCGGTTGAGGTAACTCTTCTTCTGCTTTTTCTCCTTCTCCCTTACGGTGGCTGGTACTACTACTTTCTCGATGTTGTCTCTTGGTTCTTCTCTCTGCTATTTCAGACTTTTTTCCCATTTGGCCCCGCGAAGAATTTCGCGATGGCCTGGATGACTTCCTGTTCTTGTGAGAAGCTGAGTTCTCTGACATCTCTGGTGGAGTTTGATGTATGTTTCTCCAGTGTTCGGATAAGTTCGTCTCTTGTCTCTGCTGTGAGCACGCACTCGAAAGCTAGGTGGTTTAGGGTTTCCTGATCATGACCACACTCGCATTTGGCTGAGTTTTTTATTTTCAATCTAGCCAGGTGTGCCCCTGTTCTTGTATGACCTGTTCTTATCCTGTTGATGGTTTTTATTTCCCAGGCTTTCAGAGATGTGTTTTGGAACCATGGTTTTTTATTTTTATTGTCTTTCTCTGTTTTGAGGAAGTATATGGCTCCCTTGACTTCTCCCTGTTTTCTCAGTTTCAGCTCGTTTTCTTCGTTTAGTTTCATTGTCACTTGTTCAAATTGGTCTTCCCAAGGAATGTTTATTTTTGTGATTTCCTTTAGATTGCTGGCCTCTTTGGCCTTGGAGTCTACTTTATTTGAAATTTCTCCAGACTTCCCCAGGATCCATTTGAGTGTCACTTGGTATCCTCCCTTTGACAATCTCTGACATAGTGACTTGAGCTCTAATATTGTCGGGTGGATGGAGTTGTTTATTCCCAACTTTGTGAGCTCTTTGATGGCTCGTTTTGCGTCTGTGATGATTGTTGCCTGTTCAATTTCTTCTCTTTTCACGTATCTCAACGCTTGATAAATTGCTTCGCATTCTGCGGTAAATACTGACGCTACACCTTGTATTCTTCTCTGGATTATTTTCTCTCTGTTAATATCATAAAATGCGTATCCTGTGTTTCTCTCTTGGTTGTGCTTTTGGGCAGCATCCGTGAAGATTATTGTCTCGTTGGGTTATTCCTTTCTGATTTTTTCCAGGAAGACTTGTTCGCTCAGTCGGCCTTCTTTTATTTCTGTTCCTTCTCTTGTTTCTGCTTTAATTTCTTCAAACCATACTTCGTAGGGTACTTGGTATGCCTGTTGTTCAAATTCTTATTTGATTTTTGTGCCTGATCTCTTGAGAGTGGACCAGGCGTTCAGTAGTGGGAATGTCTTTCGTTTGGATCTCCTTGACTTCTTTTCCAGTTTTTCCAAGTTGTCTAATTTTTCCAGAAGTGGATTTTCTTTTACCATGTTCCATTTGAGTATGGTTTTCTGAATAATTTTGTTAAATCTAGTCTCCAGTGGTGTTTCCCTTGCGATGTGGAGGATTGTGTTTGTAAGTGCTGACTTCATGGTCCCCAAGGCCATTTTGAGTCCCGTGTTCTGAATTGTCTCGAGTTTCTTAATATGAGAATTTGCTGCACCAACATATAGCTGGCAACCCCATTCCAGTGCTGGTCTCACCAGGGACTTGTAAATCATGAGAAGTGTCTGAGGGTGTGCTCCCCAGGATTTATTGGAAAGGTACTTGATGATCGTTAGATCACCTTTTGCCTTACTCAGCATTTTATTGATGTGTGCTCGCCACGTCAATTTCGAGTCTATTGTGACCCCCAGGAACTGGGACTCTTTTTCCGTTTGTATTTGGGTTCCGTTGATGAAGATTGGAGGGGCTTCCTCCAGGTTCTTTGCTGAGGCATTGAAGTAGTTCACTTTAGTTTTGGTCGGAGCCAATTCCAGGCCCAGAGTAGTGAGCCACTCATTTAGCTCGTTTAGACCTTTTTGAAAGTCTCTCGTGCCGGCTTTGATGTCTGAGTTTATCGTACTGATTGCTACATCATCAGCGAATTGTGTCGGGCTACACTCTTTGTTAATTTTGTCTCTAATTTCCGCTACGTAGAGGTTGAAGAGAAGAGGGCTCAGGGCTGACCCTTGGGGAAGCCCTTTGCTCGTTTCTCTTGTCATCACCAGTTCGTTGTCCACGTAGAAGTTTAGGATTCTACCGGTCGTCAATTTCCCGATTAAGTTAACCAGGTGTACTGGGAATCCTTGTCTGACCAGTTTACTCTGAAGTATGTGTATCTGTACATTGTCGTAGGCCCCTTTAATGTCTACAAAAGCCGTTATGTGGATTTTTCTCTTCGCTCTTGCTGTCTTGATGTCTGCTATCAAGTTGGTCACGCTCTCGATGCATGAATGTCCTCTTCTGAAGCCATACTGGCATTGAGGGATTAACACGTTTCTCTCTGCCCAGTGGTCCATCCTATTTTTGATTATTTTCTCGAAGACTTTCATCAGATTTGATGCCAATGCTATAGGTCTGAAACCTTTGTTTTTACCCTTAGAGATTAGGGTTACATCAAATTTTTTCCAACTAGTCGGAGTTTGTCCTGTAGTTAATATTTCGCTCAAGCAATCTTGAAGAATTTTCCTGGCTTTGGTGCCCAGTTCCTGGATCATTCTGTTGTTGATCAGGTCAGGTCCTGGTGCCGAGTCAGGATTCAGGTCTTCCAGTACCTTATCAATTTCGCTGGTCCTGATTCTCCTCAGGAGAATGTGACCGGTGTTTTGGTTTGGGTGATCAATTTTGTGAGACGGGAATGCTGAACTTGGAGTCAGACTGTATATGCAATCCAAGACCTTTATTGCGTCCTCTAAATTGTTAATTGACTTGTGGTTTTTAATTCCACCTTTGAATTTGTTTATTTGTTCCCATACTGCTTTGGAGTTTGAGTTGGGAGTCATTTTCTCCACAAATTTCTCGAAATGTTCTTGTTTTGCTCGCTTAAATGTATTTCTGGACTCATTAAGTGCCTTCTTCTTAGCTTCAGCATTCTCATCGGACGCATCTTCATCGTATTTCCTATTGGCTTCTTTTCTTGCCTCCATCGCTTTTGTGCAGTTCTCATTCCACCACAATTTGCTTTGGCTGGTTTTGTTTTTGTCATTTTCTATTATCGTTGTTTCTTCTGTTATCTTTCCTCCCGCCTCTTGGATTGAGTTTATCATCAATGAGCATAGTGCTTCGTATGCTTCTTGGTGATTGGTGCTTGTTGGCTTTATGTTCTGGCATTTCCTTTCTATGTTGTCCTTGTAGTTGGTCCAGTCGACTTTTTTCGTATTTAGTCTTGGTCTGGATTCGTATGTGTTTTTTTTCCCAATTTCTAGATTCATTTGGATGACATAATGGTCACTGTTGTGCCGTTCTTCAAGTGTCTGCCAGTTGGTTGTTATCGGGGCGTCCGATGTTCCGATCGTGAGATCTGGGACGCTTTTTTTACTGTTCACCTTGATTCTCGTACTTTCCCCATTGTTGGAGGTTGTTAGGATCAGCATTTTCATTGCTTCTTTTATCTTCTGTCCACTGGCGTTATTTAGCTCACTCCCCCAGTCCTCGTGGTGCGAGTTAAAATCTCCGCACCATATTATTCTGTTACTATCTAAGTCTGATATTATTGTTTCGAAGTATTTTCTCCAGGTTTCTGTGTTCAGGGAGGTTTTCGGCGGCTTATATGCGCTAATTATGCGGAAATCTTCTTGGTGTGAGCTTTGACCCATCCTTATCTTTACATGAGCATTTTCGACTCCATATATCACTCTGTTTAAAGATGCTTTAGTTTCCGTTTTTATTTTGTTTCTCACTGCTATGAGGACACCGCCCCCTTGCTTACCATTCAGGCGATCGTTCCTGATGATCTTGAAGCCAGGTATCTTGAAATTGTCCTCTTTCCTTAGGCCTGATTCGGATAAGCACACGATATCGGAGCTTCCTATTATGATTGGTAGCTCTGGAATTTTGTTTTTGATTCCCCTACAATTCCACTGTTTAATTGTAAATTTGGTTGATGTTTCTTCTTTTTTATTGTTATTGTTGTTTTTTATAAGCATTGTGTTGATTGTTTGTGGAGTTCAACTTCTGTTACTTTTGTGTCTTTGGGGATCAATGGGATTGATATTTGTATATCTTTATTGTTGGATTTCCCAACTACCCATTGGGCTGCTTTTTTCTCTACTTTGGTGGTTTGTTTTTTGTTATTTTGACCCAGAGTTTTTTGAGTCTTCTGCTTTTTTATTATTCTCTGGTTGGTGGTTTTTTCAACTTTAATTATTTTTGGTAGCTTTTTCGTGCTTTTATCAGGGCTTGGGTTTGTGGGGCCCCTTGCTCCTTTACTTGGTTCGATTGGACCTTCTGTTGTCTTTTTTGGGGTCACTTGTGTTTTTTCGTTTTCTAGCATATTTTGCACAGTTTCTTCCAGATCTATCTTTGGATGCTCGTTACCTGCGTTAGATGGGTCCTGAGCAGGTGTTTCTTCTGTGTTAGACCCGTGGGAATCTTGAAGGTTTGACTTGTTTCCTTCGTCCTCGCCTGAGTCTTGGAGATCGTTGGTATCCATTGAGTTGTGACTAGATGTTTCTGTGACGTTTGTTGGAGCAGTCTGTGATTGCCCGTTTACGTCTAGTTGGTATCTTTGGTAGTGTTTATTGCTTCTGTCGCCCTCTTGTCTGGGGCTTTTTTTTGTTTCTTTCACTTGTCTCATTTGGTTGGTTCCTCTCTTGGGCTCTTTGTTGTCTTGGTAGGCTGCTACCTCCGCAAAGGATGGGTAACTTTTCTTTCTTTGGTTTTCGTCTAGATCTTTGAATAGTCTCTCTTGCCTTTCCCTATCCTCTTCTACTAGGTTCTTGGCTATTTTGTAGCTGACATTTTTGTATGCCATGTATTTTCTTATTTTCTTTTTACGAGTGAACTTCTTGCATTTTGATGAGGCTGCATTATGTCCCCCTTGGCAGTTAGCACATTTCTCCTCTTGTTCTGTGCATTCTTGCGTTTTGTGGTTGTTTCCGCACTTACCGCAGGTGTCTTGGGTGGCCTTACACATTCTAGTTGTGTGCCCGTAATCCTGACATTTATAACATTTGATCACATTCGTGATGAAAGGCTCTACCCTACAGTGCTTATGCCATACTATTACTTTCTTGGGTAGGTTATTACTTTCGAATACGAGCTTGACTCTGTCAGTTAGCTCCAGTTTGTTGCTTCCTCGAGCTTTCCTCAGGATTCTCTCTATTTTGAGTACTTTGGTTTCTTCTACTGTTTCCAGGCCTTGCTTTATTTCTTCCTCTGTGAATTTAGTGTAGACCCCTTTTATGAGGCCTTCTCTTTTGACTCTGAATGAGGGGACAAAAGCCGTCCATTTGCCTTCACTAATCGTGGGGATTTTTTCTGTTGCCCTGTTTGCTTCGTTCGCTGATTTGAAGGTCATCGTTATTCTGTCTTTGGATTTGCCTATCTTGACCTGTTTAATGCCGGTCACATGGGGTCTAATTTTCCTGTCCACTGCCATGCAGTGGAAATAGCCTATGTTTTCCTTGTCATCGTTGCTCACAATAATAATCTCGTATGGGCCTGAGCAGGATTGGGAGTACTTGTTGCTCTGGGCCATGTCAGAGATATAGTCTTGTCTGCTTTTCTTGTGAACGTGGTGGAAGTCAGAATTATTTACGTTCTCTTCCTCTGTTGAAGAGTTCCCATCTGATGTTACCGGGGAGGGTTCTCCCCTTTCTATTTTTCTTTTCCTGTTTTTTTTGTCATTTTTTTGGGCACAGAGTGGTTGGCCAATAATGTTGGCAATTGCTTCTGCACTCAATTCCTCCTCCATCTTCCAGCTGTTGTCCTTCACTGGAGAAGTGTTTTTATCCATCTAATATTTCTAGGTAATATGGTAGTAGTACCAGCCACCTGTCAAAGTTGAATTATCAGTTTATCAACTTCGTTCAGAGAGTTTGTCTGGTGTATGTCTGAATTACCTTACGTGTGATTGTGTAAGATGCAGAGTTGTGTTCTTTAGCTTAGTTTACTCTGTTTACTTATAGCTAACCTTAATATATATATAAGTTGTAACGTGATATTTTATCTCGTTACATTGTTGTCGTCTGGGCGCGTTAATTATGTTTTAAAAGTGTCCAGGATGAGAGTCAACACCTTTTTGTCAATGGGAGATCATAATTAATTTTTAAACATAATCTAATGAATTTGTATTTTCTTTATTTTTTTTTGAATTTGTACCGCTCATCGGCGATATTTCGTACTGAGCGGAAGAGGGCAGCACCTTACGGACGATTAATACAACAAGGAAAAGGGCTATCTTTTGGATTTTGGCCAAAAGGAAAATATGGAATTTTGCTTCATCGGATGAGGACAAGAAGAAAGACTGGAGAAGGTTCCAGCATCATCTGTCAACATTTTGAAGAATTGACCATACTCCGCAAATAAATTAATTTGGGAGTTTCTTGTTTCTCATCGTTGGAAGATGAAAATTCAAAATTGTGACAACTAGTGGTCACCTGTTGAACTCATGGCAGTTGGATTTAACCAACCAATGGGAGCCCTCCACGTTGGAACTTTCGTACCGGCCGGTGTCTTGTCCCCAACGAGAGCAACATGGCGTCACTCTCGTTCTGGACGCGTGCTCGATTGTTTGGTGTAAAATTTTTGTCGAATTATTTCTATTAAAAATAATTCACTAATTGAGAAATAAAGTATTGCAAATAAATTGTAAAAGGTTTGCCACTTCGTTGGAAGATTAAATTGAGATTGCAGTTATTGAAATATTGTTGGTGAGCGAAAATATTAAATTAATTTCTGTGTTAGAGAGAATTTTATCGCGCCATTTTTTTTTTTTATGTCGTATTGTAACGACTTTAATTATCGTTTATTTTTCCGAGATCATACTCTTGTGTGAAAAATTCTCTTTCATTAATTATTTTTCGTTATTTCTTTTTGGAAATCTCTCGTTGACAATTAAATAATTTATTTTATTTTTTTTTAATTATAAAACGTCGTTATCAAACATAACCAATATTATTTTTTTTAATTAATTATTATAATTTCTTCTTATTCCTGGGAAAGAAAAGGAAAAGGATTTTTTTTTTTATTTTTATTCTTTTGTAATTCATTTTATTTTTTTCTTTTCATATTTAAAAATTTTCGTTGTGAAAATTTATTTTTGGTCAAGGTCGTTGGGGAAATCAGGGACATTGTAGTAGCGTCCCCTAGGGAATTTTCTAGTGACTTTTCTAGTGACTTTTATAGTGACTTTATTTGGCGGGAAATCCCTAGAATTTATTCAAATTTAAATTTTGTATTACTGATTGAAATTTTAATTTTGTTACGATAAATTAATTAATAACTTTTCAATTATTAATTAATTTTTGAAATTTTATAAAATAACTAAAGTCTATTAAAACGTCTTGTGACGTATAAATAATTAATATTGTGCTGTGCACGAGTAAATTGTTTATTTGATTATTTTCATTATTATTCATATTTTCTTTTAAACAATTTTATTAAATTAAATTTACATTTTTGATTTCCCTAAATATTTTGTGTTTGAATTATTTATTTTTTTTTATTTTGTTACTCCTTATTCTCACCCACAACAAACGACCTTGGAGAGATCGCTGAGACAGTCGAGCAGAGTAAGGGAGTATTTTGGGTTTTGAATTTTATTTTATTTTGTTTATTGATTTGGATAATTTTAGATTATCCTGGCGCCCATAAGATTTTGAATTTGTTTTGGATATTTTCAGGCGTGCTTAATTTCGGGGTTTACCGTTAGACCTCGGAATTACGTCACAATATATATTATATTAATTGTTATCTTACCTCGATCGAGGGGGTTCTCTTATTATTATTATTTTTTTATTAAATATATTTTTTCCTTATTTTTATGTTTTCTGCTGACTTGTTGTCTGGTCCTTTAGCTTACCAATTGATTCTTGAGTAATTTATTACCCGTGTTATGATTCTGTTTATTTTCTTTCTAGGTTATGTGTTGTAACGCCATATTTTTGACGTTACAATGGTTTTTGGTTAGCCCGGTATCGCGGTGAAATAATTATAAAAATAAACCACCAAGACGGAAGGTCCGAGAAACGAGAGAATATGTTTGTTTTTTTTACTGTAAATTAATTGGTTTATTTTCTTCCGCCTCAAATTTTCCCGCGTTTGCCGGAGTTTTCTTCATCCTGCAATGAAGGCGCCACCGGACAGACAAGGATCATCGAGGATACTGCAGAGCCTTATCGACGCAGTTAGCGGAAATCGATGGGCGGACTTTGCCGTTGGACTCTGGATTTTGATTGGAGGAGAATCAAGGATACCAATTAATTGCGCAATTAATAAGATATTAATTAATTGCAATGAAAGTTAATGTTGAAATGTTAACACACGTGATTTTTGGAATTTTTGACATTAGAAATAAATGATCATTCTGTAATAAAATCATTCAATTACCGGAATAAGATGAAAATATACCGGCTATAAAAGAATGTCTCTAATGTCATTGGATAATTACAATTTTGGAAGAGCCACCTGTGGTCTAATTTTCGACGCACGCCGGCGTCTTCCTCACTTTCCGTTTTGGTGTGGTTTGGTCAACACGTGTTTTATCGTTGCAAAATTATAAGAATTATATCGCAATAATTAACGTTGCAAATTAATTGAAATTCAATTAAACGATTATTGAGAAAATTCGCTAAAGAATTCGGAAGACTGTACCGGAGCTATTGGACAAATTATGGAGATTAACAGTTGGAGGTTAATTAAACAAAACTCCGGTAAGCGTGTGAATTTTCTCGGTGAAATTAATAGATTTTTGTTAGCGTCATTAAACGACGCCGGTGACCGCCATTTTCGGGTTTTCCGTGGCGTGGTCTAGAATTTTCGATTATGTTAATTTATTAATGATTTGTTGATTTTTCTCGTTTCTCATTCGTTTGTAAAAATTTTCGAAATAATATTGTCGCGAGAATTTATTAATTTTTTTTGGAATATATTTTTTTTTTTTCTATTTTTTTTCATTTTGGAAAAGTGGCGTCCCGACAATGATTTCAGTTGAAAATTTTATTTTTTTGAGTAACGATGGATTTAATTTCATTAAAAATTTAATTCATCGATAGTTTTATTTTTTTTTGGTTTGACTGAACAAATTGTCGCGGACAACGCTCATGAGAATTCTCGAAGCTGAAGGTGCTTCCACACGAGGTATTGGGATTGATTCGAATAATTGACTTTATCTTTTGACTAATCATTCGATTTTAACGACGTTTCAAATTTGTTCGTGGTAATTGTGTTATGTCGTGTTGTTCGAATAACGTCATGGACTTTTGAGTCAATCCTGAATATTCTCGAATAATTGATTTTTTTTATTGTATTGAATTTTTGATGATTTTATTTTTTTTTGTGTGGATGAATTTTTTTTATAACGACAATATTTATTTTTTTTGAATTTTTGGAATTCAGTAACAATTATTTCATTTATTATTGTATTTTTTATTTGAGCAAAATTTTAAAAGAAACCTTATCGCTCTAATTATATTAATGAATTTTAAATGATTTTTTTTTATTTCTGAAATCTGTATTCCTAGTTCCAAATTTTACAGGTGAAGTTGAGAACCCAGCCGCCTCCGCGGTCATTAGAATTGTGGATTCTTTTGTTACTGACTAGTTGGACATTCACCTGGGAATTATTTTGATTCATTTGATTTTGTTTTGTTATTTTGATTTTTGGACGAAAGGTCGTCCTGGCGCCCAACAATTGAGTTGTTTTGAATTTATTTGATTTTTGAATATTTTGATTTTCTTGAGTTTCACGAGATTATTTTGATTACCGTGGATTGAAAAATACGTGACAGTGTATATGGTCACTTGTTTGATCCTCGTTATTTTGGTTTCCCGTATGTTTTCCAGTCACCTCTGGCTATGTTACCTCTGATTCGTGTTGCTCCTTCCTGTTTTTCTATGTTTTCCCAGTAATTTCGGATTTTCACTCTGTTATTCAGTTTTATTTCGGAGTATTTTCCAGAGTTGACCGTTATGTTTCGAAGCTAGGAAGCGTCCCCCCTCAATTCCTACAACATGTAAATTTCAGCTTCGGATGGACTTCGGAGGTGACCTCTTTGGCTAGTTCGACAATACTGCGTACTCGAGCACAGTGCGCATGCGTCAACTGCTTAACCTCGCCAACTGCATTGTTCTCGTGTGCGGCCGGAGGAAAATCGTGTCGGGTTTGTTTCAATTTTTATTAATTGTTTTTCGAGAATATTCCGGAAACTAAGTGACATAAGGCATTTTTCTGTAAGTCTTGGAATTTTCCACACAGAAGTCTATACTCTTTTGTAGCCTTCAAAATTCTCCACAAAACAGCGCGAGGGCAAAATTGCTCTATCTTGCTTAGTTTCCAAGATATTCAAAGAAAAATAAATCCAGTGATAAAATGAAATTGAATAAATCTACTTTTTCATTCAATTGTTTTTGGGAATATTTCGAAAACTAAGGAAGATGGAACGATTTTACTTCCAACTCGTTTTGTAACTCTTGAAATTTTTCTATAAACAAAAAAGGATTCAAGCGAAATACCTCTATCTCACTTATTTTCCAAGATATCCATGAATAAGTGAATTCAGTGAAAAAGTAAAATTGGATAAATCAATTTTTTCTATTAATCATTATTGAGAATATTTCGGAAACTAAGCGAGATCGAGCGATTTTATTTTAATTCTTTTTTTCAGCTCTTAAAATTTACTACAAATAGGATCCAAGCGAAATTGCTGTATCTAGCTTATTTTTCAAGATATTCAAAAAGAAAAATCCAGTGAAACAGTCAAATTGAACAAATCGACTTTTTTAATCAATTATTTTCAAAGATATCTCGAAAACTAAGCGAGATAGAATAATTTCACCCTGGACTCGTTTTGCAGCTCGTGACATTCTCCATGAAGAAGGTCCAGAGTAGAATTGCTCTATCTGACTTAGTTCCCTAGATATGCATGAAAGAATGAATCTAGTAAAAAGTTAAATTGGATAAATCAATTTTTTAAGAAATTGCCTTTGAAAATATCTCAAAAGCTAAGCGAGATACGATGATTTTACTCGCATTCTCTTTTGTAGCCTTCGAAATTTTCTACAAAAAAGCCTGAGGGCAAAATTACTCTATCTCGTTTAGTTTCCGAGACATTAAAAAAAAAATCCAGTGAAAAAGTGAAATTTTCATGAATCGAATTTTTCTTTCAATTGTTTCTGAAAATATCTGGAGAACTAAGCGAGATAGAGCAATGTTACCCTCCTCTTGTCTCGTACCTTCTGGAATCGTCCTTAAAAAAGGCTCCAGGCGAAGTCGCTCTATCTCGCTTAGTTTCCAAGATATTCAAAGACACATCAATCCAGTGATAAAGTGAAATTAGATAAATTCATTTCTTCTTTTAGTTGTTTTTGGAAATATTTCAAAAACCCAACTAGATAGAGTGATTTTACTCACAACTTTTTTTCAGCTCTCGAAATTCTCTATGAATAGAGAAGGATTCAAGCAAAATTATTCTATCTCACTTAGTTTCCAAGATATTCATAATTAAATAAATTCAGTGGAAAAGTAAAATTGGATGAATCCATTCTTTCTTTTAATTGTTTTTAAAAATATCTCGGAAACTAAACGAGATAGAGTCATTTTACTCCCATGTTGTTCCATAGCTCGCTTGCGCGTTCCATATTTTTTTCCGAAGATTTGACTTTGATAATTATTCAAATTTTAGGATGGGCGCTATTCTGCATATTTACCGATGATGGTAAATATGTATAATAGAGCCCTAAATTAAAATTAATTAATTTTTTTTTTTTTTTGAAATTCTCTACAAAACAGGATCGGGGCACAATTGCTCTATCGCGCTTCATTGTCAAGATATTCATAAAAATATGAATGAAGTGAAAAAGTAAAATTGAATGAATCGATTTTTTCTCTCAATTGTTTGTAAGAATATCTTGAAAACAAAGCCAGATAGAGTTATGTCATACTCATGTTGTTTTATAGCTCTTGAAATTTTCTATAAAAAAGGATCCAGCTAAAATTGGTCTATCTCGCTTAGTTTCCGAGAAATTGAAAAAAATCCAGTAAAAAAGTCAAATTGACCGAATTGATTTTTTCTTTTCATTGTGGTTGAAAATATCTCAGAAACTAAGCGAGATAGAGGGATCTTACATTCATTTTGTTGTTGGGGTCGTCAATATTTTTGGTATTCTTTGCCAGCTATTCAGTAAAGCTGAATAAAATAGAGAAAAAAGAAGCATTGGTCCGAGTCGATTTTACTAAGTGAAGAGGGGAAATTCAAAAAATTAATGATGCAAGATACATTTCGAAGTTCGGCTATTCTTGATTACAAGAAGAAGCAAGAGGATGAAGAGATTCAAAATCCTGAAGTTCACTCGACCAATTGAATCGAACAAATTATTATTGATTGATATGGAAAGATGTCATTAGAGTTGGATAAATCGACGAGGAGTGCGAGTAGACTGCACTTGAGAATAACAAAAGAAAAAAGTGGAGATGATGATGATGAAAAACTGTTAGAAACTACAAATTAGCATTACCAAGTAACGAAGACAGTCTAGCGGACTTTAAGTCTCCGAAATTAAATACCAAAGTATTTCAGAATGATTCAATTCGAATCATCAAAGATTCATCAGCTAAAAAAATTGAAAATGTAAAGAAATGATATGATGAAAAATATTCTATCGTCCCCTCAATAACAGAGTCATGTCAGTGCTGTAAAATCCTTCTCGAAAGCGTTACTCTGTCATTAGGGAAACGATATGTATATATTTCATAGAAAATATCTTCATAAAATGCCTTCATATGAAAAAAAAACTTTATAAGAAATCATTTTATGAAGAACCTCTTTATCAAATTCGATTTCATGAAGACATTTTTCCACAGAAGTATCTCTATGGAAAAATCTGCACTAATACTCTGAGTATTAATGACATTATAATTTAAGAATTTTTCGATAATCATGAAAATTCTATGATTGTGAAATTCAACTATCACACAAATATCCACCATTAAATTTATGGTTATAGCAAATTTGTCCATGGCAAATTTCGCATTGACAAATTCTGCGATGGAGAAAATGCAATGGAAAAGAATGCGATGAAAAGATCGCCATGGAAAAAATCGCCATGGAAAGAATCACCATGGAAAGTCACCATGGAAAAAAAACGCCATGGAAAGGAAAGCTATGAAAAAAAATGGAAAGAATCGCCATGGAAACAAATGCCATGGAAAGAAAAGTCATGAAAAGAATCGCCATAAAAAGAAATGCCATGGAAAGAAACGTCATGAAAAGAATAGCCATGGCGAAAAACGCCATGGAAAGAATCGCCTTGGAAGAAACCGCCATGGAATGAATCGCCATGGAAAGAATCGCAATGGAAAAAATCGGCATGGAAAGGATCGCCATGGACAAAAACGCCATGGGAAAATAACACCATAGAAAGGAAAGCTATCGAAAGAAACACCATGGAGAGAATCGCCATGGAGAAAAATGCCATGGCGAAGACCTCCATGGAAAGCGGCAAATTTGTTATGGCGGCCGCCATGGCCGGCGTCATGGCGATCGTGATGGCAGCTGCCATGGCCACTGCCATGGCGGCCGCCATCAGAATTTTCCTACATGCCAGAAGGAGAGCCCCCTCAAAAGCTGGCCGAAGAAGTAAATTTTGCCAAAGTTTGGGAAAAAAAAACTTTTAACACATGTTTTTTGCCTAAAATTTCCTGAGCTTTTCAATGGAATCGTTGGACATTAGGCTTCTTTGGTTAAAGCGAAGAAGGAGACAGTACTTGCTCTCATTCGTTTTTTCTTTGAGACAAGCTATTTCAGCTTTGGTGATGAACTTTACTTGCAAATCGATGGAAGCAGTATGGGAAATCCCTCAAGCCCTGTTTTGGCAAGTCTAGTGATGAACTATATACTAAAGAAAGTGTTGGACAAGTTACCCTTCGAGATACCATGGATAAAACTGTACGTAGATGACACCGTTCTTCCGCTTCCTGAAGAATCCATAACGTCAACACTACAATATTTCACTTCGATTCATGAAAGGATCCAATTTACCGTGGAGAAGGAAACAGGAAACGCCATATGCTTCCTGGACGTGAAGATTCATCAATTGAAAGATGGTCGCTTAAAACTGAATTGGTACCGAAAACCAACCAGTTCAGGAAGAGTCATCAACTTCCAATCGAACCACCTCACGAGTACCAAAATTGGAGTGATTTATGGCATGTTACACCGGGCCATCGGATTGAGTCATGAGGATTACCATAAGGATAATATCATGAAAGTGAAAAATATCTTGAAGAGGATTGGGTATCCGGAGAAATTTGTTATGAGGTGTGTTGCAAGATACAAGAACAAGTACATGAGTGACAGTGAGGAACACGTGAAAGCTCCGGACCGAAGTGATAAACGGTGCTTCAAGTTTCCACTGATAAAAGGTTTGTCACAGCAACTTAAGGAGTTTGGGGAGTAAACTCGAAATGACGGGAAAAAATTGATTTTTTTAACAGGGATGAAACAAGTCGTTTCAAATCACCTCAATTTTTTTCAAATTTTTCATCTAATTATTTACGACGAAAAAAAATGATAACAAATGATAAAGTGACATAACCCAACATTTGCAAAAAATTAATTATAGCTTGGAAATTCATTCTATTATGTCAAAGACCCGTTGAAACACTTCTCAGAATCGTCAATATTATAGGAAAAAAAATTTTGCACTGTTTGTTGCACTAAACAATTAAAGAAAAATAATTTAGTAGAAATAGCTTTCTGAGCTCTATTTTTTTAAATTTATAACTGCTCAGAAAACGATGGAAAAACCAAACAAAAATTAAGATTCGATCACTGAATATTTCTTTAATATTCTGGTGGAATTTCCTCTAAACTGTCTAATTTTTTACGAAGATATTTAATTCAATGTTATGAAAAATCGACGAATTTAGACATTTTTCTTCATCCGTGAATGCAATGCGGCAACGTTGTACCGCATTTATTTGGCGCGTAATTTCAAATGAGCATCCAGAGGTTAAGCGATATACATCAGAAAATTTAGAATAATTTTGAATAAATCAGAATTTTCGAATAAAATCTTTTTCACTTATTAATTTACCGCTCCACCGCTTCATCTTTTTCAATTTCGTTACCCGATCCATTATAAATGTATTGATTTCTACTGAATTATTTAATTATCACATCCCGAAAGTTAGAGAGAGACGAATGCTCTCAGTGCTGTCAACCGGAGAAAAAGGAATAATAATTTGACCACAACGTTGTCGCGGTTATTCTCTCTTTTCGATGTTTTTTGACTTTCAGAAATTGATTGCATTGCTCTATTGCGTTGAATCGTTGATTTAAAGAAAAATTCCCTCATGCTAAAACAATGAAAACATTATTTCGGAACTTTCGGATCATTTTTCAAAAAATCTTTGAAAAATAATTTTTTTAGTGTTTTACGATTGGATCACTGCTGGAGAACAATAGCCTCCCTTGTCCCCTCACACCCGATTTACAATCACTCCCCAAACTCCTTAAGAGATGCTTCAGGAACACTGACGCAACTTTAGTCTTCTACAACCTCCACAAAGTAGGAGACATCTACTCAGGGCCGGCGGAAGGCGAATTCCCCGTGTATGGTATCGTTTCGTCGGAGGGGGGGGGGGGGGGGGGGGTCTGAACAATTGGAGCATCTGAACAAATGGGATAACTGAATAATGAGGGTCAAATATTACATTGGTATTCGAATTTTTTTATTTGTTTTAAGAACAGCAAATTTTGATGAACGTTTCTGATTTTTTGTAATAAATTCATTCATAATTTCATGTAAATCACACTCTTCAGCAGCTTCTCGATGGACATGTAATATGGCAATATTATTCAGACGCTCTTGTAGCATTGTCGAACGAAGATAATTTTTCAAACGTCGCAGAGCAGAAAAACTTCTCTCGTTTGTACATGTGGAGCTGGGTATTGCTAACAATAATTTGATGAATCTGAAATACGTGATGCCTGAAATAGATGATCTACTCAGGTTTGAAGGATAAGGTTCCTTTGTTGGATAAGTCAGAGCTAGTTTATAAAATCCCATGCCAGTACTCTAAATGTTATGTAGGGCAAACTAAGCAAAGACTTAAGACAAGGTTGAGCCAGCATAAGAATGACTGTGTTCCAATAAAAATACAGAAGAAGGAAAAAACAGCTGTGGCGATAGATCATTTCGACACTGGTCACTCGTTTAAATTTGAAGAAACAACGATTCTGGATAATGAGGCAGATTGGAAGAAGCGAAATATCAGTGAAATGATTTTCATCTACCTCAACGACACGGTGAATAAACGAGAGGATACGCAAAATCTGAGTAGAATGTACAGTAGCATCCTCACGAAATTCAAAAAGAAGATGGTAAAGAAGAGGAGTAGAATTGGCTGATAAAGCAGTGAATGAAATGACCACAAGAGAGAAGTGCCCTTACGGGTGCACGGGATACTACGACATGTACAGATTTCATTTTGTACACAGGCTCGACCAGCACATCACGACGTACACACACAAATTGAACACTAACACAGAGCGGTTGTTCTCATACACACCGAGCTTCTACACATGACCGTACCGCTACAGCTTTGTCATGCGCAGAAGCTTTCGGCGGAGAACACACCCGGGAAATTCGAAAAGCACATATATAATTTTTTAAATTACACATTGCACTTTATGATGATTTACGCAACAGATAATAAACATCTTAAAATACACCCTGTGCATTTAGACGTGCACATGTGTAATATGTCGAGCACATGTGTACTTCATCGACACATTGTGCTCGTTAATTATTAGTCGGTGTAGGTTGAATCAAATATTGTGCTCGTCAATTATTAGTCGGTGTAGGTGGATTTAAGCATTGTGCTCGTCCATTTCTCGTTGGTGTAGGTCCAATGACATATTCTACATCGATTTACTTCGTGTACGCGATAAGAAGAGAATATTATCTCTTCTCCAGAGAAATTGACAGAATTTGAAGGAGAGACTGTTGTGCCAGGTGTATCTGTTGGAGAGTCGTATCTCCACTGGTGATACGACTCTCCACTGGAGATACGACTCTCCACTGGAGATACGATTCTCTAATAGGTACACCTGGCACAACAGTCTCTCCTTCAAATTCTGTCAATTTCTCTGGAGAAGAGATAATATTCTCTCCTTATCGCGTACACGAAGTAAATCGATGTGGAGAATATGTCATTCGACCGACACCAACGAGAAATGGACGAGCACAATGCTTAATTCCACCTACACCGACTAATAATTGACGAGCACAATATTTGATTCAACCTACGCCGACTAATAATTAACGAGCACAATGTGTCGATGAAGTACACATGTGCTCGACATATTACACATGTTCACGTCTGAATGCACAGGGTGTATTTTAAGATGTTTATTATCTGTTGCGTAAATCATCATAAAGTGTAATGTGTAATTTAAAAAATTGTATATGTGCTTTTCGAATTTCCCGGGTGTGTTCTCCGCCGAAAGCTTCTGCGCATGACAAAGCTGTGGCGGTACGGTCATGTGTAGAAGCTCGGTGTGTATGAGAACAACCGCTCTGTGTTAGTGTTCAATTTGTGTGTGTACGTCGTGATGTGCTGGTCGAGCTTGTGTACAAAATGAAATCTGTACATGTCGTAGTATCCCCGGGTGCACACTCTGGCGAGCATTGCGGAAATTTTTATCGATCGCTGTTTGATCACTCAGTCGATCGAGGAAGAATTCATGTCAATGAAAGTACTAGTGTGTCATTGTATTCCTGTTTATCTGTTTAATTTATTTGTAATCGTGTAGTATTTTTCGTGATATTGTTTAACATCTGTCTGTTACACGAATTGTTGCAATGTATAAGAGAGAAAAAGACTGCGTGCTGCTCCATGTTATGGAAAATAATTTTAAGTTGACTACACATCAATAATGTCAAGGTAAAGGGGAAAGTGTTTGAATTTTGAGGTTACACAAACAATTCGACGTTTACTTTTTGTTTTATCATAATAAGAGATTTTAGAGAAGTTTGAATGAAAATAATTATAAAATTTTGGCTCATATTCCCGGGAAAAAATAATTTTGTCTAAGTATGTATGATTATATATAATTATATATGAAATTATATATAATTATATATATTCATATATGGATCCATATATAATCATATATAATCATATCAATCTGCATATATAGTTATATATAGAGTTATATATAATTTGATCTATTTTTATCTAACTAGTATATGGCTTCTAAGGTTATATATGGAATTATATATAATCATATATGCGATCATGCATGATTATGTTCAATTATATATATTCATATATGAATTCATATATAATCATGTCTAATTGTGTCAATCTCCATATATAATTAGATCTGATCAGATCTAGCTAGATTAAATTTATGTATCATCATGTATGAGCCTATATATAATTCCATAATCTTATGAGTTATCATATATAGACTCATGTATAATCATATCTGACGAGGTCATCATTGTCGAAGTTTTTTGTGAGAATCTCAAAATTATCTATTTTACATTTTTTGAATCATAAATATAATATTTTCACTGTTACGAACAAACACAACCAGCGCGTGAATTAACTATTCAATCATTCTTAATATCGAATTTAAAAGAAAATCTTAGTATCACCAATTTTTTTTCATTCTAGTTATTTTTTTGCATACATAATTGCCAACTCTTATGAGCTGCATTATTGCTTCAATTTCCTCGAATTTAATGAGCATCAAATGATCACTGTCTTTTATTGGAACTATATGCTCAATTATCGTTCTTATCATCGGGTGACAAAATATTCTAGTATGTTCAATCTGGAAACGGCGAATAACGATCCATAAATATGAGATATTGTTGTAATTCAAGTACAGTTCTTGTTATTAACAGACTAATAAAGTGCTATGTGAAGTTCTTATATGTGAAATTGGATTTTATTAATTGAATTCATTTTATATCCTTAGGTATGGTCATATATAATTAGTTCTGATTATATATAAATGATTATACATGATCATGTATAATCAGACAAAATCTGTTTTTGGACATTTTATATAATTATATATGGTTATATATATTTATGCATGGTTATACATAAATATATCTGATTAGACATGGCCATTTTTCAGATCTAATTATATATAATTCATCATACATAATCATATATAGTTAGACAAAATCTTTTTTTCTCGGGTTGGTTGAAATTTCAAAAGAAATGATTATGTTCAATTGTTTTTCTGAATGGTTTTTTGTTGATAAAATGTTGTTTGTAATTCAGAAATAAAAGAATATTCCACGTTTGGTTTCAGAGCCTGAGGAAGCTGGTATTGTTGAGCGAAACGTCGTGATTTGACAATAATTTGATGTTGTTAATTAATTTCCCAAAATCTCTATGACAATGTCAGTAAATTGAATCAAATAATGGAAATGACTCCAATTATTACTTAACTTCAATTTACAAAAGTAGAGAGAAGCTCAAGATTAAAACAATTTAGATGTCGTCTATTTTAGAGGACGAAGGTGGCTACCTGAACGTAGCTTGGCTTGGTGTACAGGAAGTCCTCGTTGGTGTATCGCGGGGGTAGTTCATGGGGGGTCGAGAAATGGAGAGGGAGAACGGCCCAGCGACCTATTGGCTATTTCACAGCGGAGGAGGGCGCTAGGAGGGCTTGCCCAAAGAGCTGTAACCTCCGGGGAAAATCCCGTGTATTTCTCCCAATATTCGGAAAAATCCTCGAAGGGGTTTCATTGCAAGGTACCTCGGGTCTACTGAGCAATAAAACTGAGTAAGCGCGGGAATTCAATCGTGAAGTATTTGGGTTTTGAGGGATTAAAGTAATAAAGGGGGTAATACAGGGAAAAGAAAGAGGCGCCAAGAGTTTGGAAATTTGGTGACCACGTTCTAAGCAATAAAAATAGAAGAAAGATTCAGAAAAATATAAAGAAGACAATATAACTGTACAGAAAATATGGAGAACAATACCATAAGGATAGCAGCTGTCGGTTTTTCTGTTGTCTATTGTCCATGTTTATTCTCAAATTGAATTTTCTTATTTGATTTTATCTCTAGTAAATTAAAATGAGCAGTCGAAAGAAAGAACTGAATTTCGCGGATAAAAATATGACGCGACCTCTGTAGCCAAGCCTCGCGACATAACACATTATCTCGAAGCTACATTTCTCTTAGATGGCTGGCACTACTGTCTTTCTCGTTGACAGCCAGTCTATCGATAGAACCGGAGTACAATCTGAAAGTCGGTAAAGAAAATTACCATTCGCTGGTAAGCAATCATCGACTTTCAAGAATTTATACACTCAGAAAAAGATTAAGGGAACAGTAAATTTTGTTAGTTTTAATGGTGATTTTCAAATGGCTATAACTTCGTCAAAAAACATTGTATCAGGATAAAAAGAAACGGTTGGAAACCTTAAAGTCTCTACTCTTGAAATTTTGCGATGAAAATTTTTTATGACTATCCGTTATAACGAGATAAGAGGGCTGAAGGTGGAAATTTTTTTTTCTTTTATTTTCATTTTTTCAAATCGTTCCACGGACTGCAAAAAAAAATTTTCGCCTCAACCCTCATTAGGATTGTATAGCCTGACCTTTCAGCTTCAATTTTCATTTTTTTTCTTCCCTACGACCATTTGTTGCTGAGATATCGTCGATTGACTCAAAAAACACCCTTTTGTCTTTAATCGTCGATATCTCATGTGATGTCGGGATGTTGGGGGTTAAAGAGAAATTAGGATTATTTCTGTTTAATTAAATCTTAATTATTGAAACCCCGAACATCCTAACTTATTTGAAAATTTTAAGAAGTTGTTCCCCTGTTTTATTCGAGTCTTTCGACTAGAAGCGGGATCGGGGAGTCAAAAGAAAAACACTTGAGTTTTAATAAAAACAACAATTAATTTTTATATTTTAACTATTTCCGCGATTTTACAAAACATAAAAACTCTTTTGTCGACTTGTTCTTTTTAGTTATTTTGATTCTATTTGTTCTTAAACTTCACTTTGAATTTATTTCAAACACCTTTTTAATTTAATTACGAAGCAATTTGAAACTGAACATGAAAAATATTAACTATTTATTCGTTAATTTACTTTTAGTTCGATATTCGAATTTTCTATTTCACTTATTAATTCTTTTCTTCTTTTTCTTCTTCCTCATTTTGGAACTAATGAAACACCTCGATAATGTTTCTAAAAGGCTAAGAACATTAGACGAACTCTCTGGACCGGATGAGAGTCATAAAAAAGAGAGAGACAGTGCGAGTGGGCCCTTGCACCACTACACAAAACGTCACTCGAGAACCCGCGTCTATTAAATTTACGACTTTCGTCTCTTGATTTTCCTATTCGATATTTATTTCCTGAACGCATGGTTTGAATGAGAAGTCCTGTTTTTTAAAAAGAATTTTAAGTGAGACACTTGGGCATACTGCACAGTATCTCCAAAATTTATCGCAGGACCAACGGAAAACGTGGGAAAGTAACTCGAAATACTTTCCCAGAATTTCATGATTTTTACTAAATTTTTATATTTTTTAATAGTTCAATCAATTAATAAAATAAAAAACACTCGGATATTACACTCAGAAACTACTGATCGCACAGCGAGCGGATGATGAGATTCATAAACTTGAATAAACTTCCTGTAAGATTTTTGCACTGTTTAATTGAAAAAAAAATTTCTTTCACTTTTAAAATTCGTTTGAAAAACTACCGAGAAATGAAGTTTTTCTCTTTTTCGAAAATTGCCCAGAATTTCGCGAATTTTGTGAAAATTGGAAATGTTTTAACGTTTTTCTTTAGTTTACTGTGTGCTGAAACACTGCCTGAATTTTCGAACCAATCGACTGGACCGTTATTTTTCCCGAATGAACAAAGTTTCAGCAAAAATTAAAGGAACCCATTTTTGTTCCTGGAACACCAATTAATGATGATTAGGGAGTAACAGCAGGTCTCTACGGAGGGAGGCGCACGGGGGAAACATCAAAGCTTCCGACGGATGGTGCCAATTCCAAATAAATGAAATATCATAATTAAAAAAAATGCTCATATCGCGTAAATGCTGAGAAATAGTTAATGAAAATTATAACTCTTATAGAGCATCCGTAACAATTAGTTAATGAATTTCTTTACTGAAAGGAATTATTTGAGTAATTATTGAAAATGTATTCCACTTGGCAACGTCGTCTTTCTACGTTTACGAGTTGGTAACAGTTCGGTCGGTAAAACCGCATCTTCATCGATTCAGCTGATACTCTCGGCCAATCAAATGTGTGTTTATAACCTGTTAGCGTGAAGAGAAAATGCGAATCCAACCTTAATTCATTTGAAAAATCCGCGCGCTTCTGCTTGCAGTGACGTCACACAACGCTGTTGCCACGTTTTTGCAAATGGCGCCTGTCTTGATTGGAAAATTGACGTTTTTTGAGACATTAATGTAAATTGTGTAAAATTGCGTTGGTGATGGGTTAAAAAAAAATTACCGGTTGCCATTGTGGAATTACGTTGAACGAGAAGTGTCCGCGCGTGCTGCGCACGCGCTTTTCCTCAATATTCGCTTAGATGTATTGATGAGAAAAATTCTGAATCTCCGAAGAAATATCGATGCCAAAAAGAATTTTAGAATCGAAAATTTTTCAGAAAACCATGATCCGAGAAAGGAATTTTCGAGTTTTTATCAAGCGTATAATTCTGTATGAACAAAATCCTTATATAATGGGATTCTTGTTGGTTTCCCATTGAAATTTGGAAAGATTCAAATCAATGAACTCTCGGAAATGTAACATACAATTGTCCATGACTGAGAATATCTCTACGGAGATCTAAGTCAAATTCATCTGAAGTTTGTCCTTGACTTTCATTAATTGTCATTGTGAATGGTAATTTGATTGGAAATTGGAGGGGTCATCCCATTCTGAGGTCTATTTGATGTTTCACTTATGTACCGAGATAATCGCAGAAAAAAAACGAAAAAAACTCCCTCTTGATCCCATATTAATGTGCATTCCGCTCTATCTCCCTTATTGACCGAGACAATAGCGGAGAACTGCTCAAACTCCCTCCTGATCCCAAATCAATGTCTATTTCACTCTATCTCGCTTATTCACCAAGATAATAACCAAAACCTGGAAAAATTTCCTCCTGATCCCAAACTAATGTCTATTTTGCTCTATTTCACTCATTCACCGAGATGATAGCGAAAAACTGAAAAAACTTCCTCCTGATCGTATATTCATGTCCACTCGACTCTATCTCGTTCATTCGCCGAGAAAATAGCGAACAGCTGAGAAAACTCCCTCCTGATCTCCAATTAATGTCTATTTCGTTCTGCCTCGCTTATTCGTCGAGATAATAGCGGAAAACTGAAAAAAACTCCCTCCTGATCCCAAATTGGAGTCCATTCCGCTCTATCTCGCTTATGCGCCGAGGAAACAGCGAACAACTTGGAAAAACTCCTTCCTAATCTCGAATTAATGTCTATTTCGCTCTATCTCGCTTATCTACCGAAAGCGAAAAACTGAAAAAACTCCCTCCTTATTCCATATCCAATTTCCATTCCACTCTATCTCGCTCATTCGCCGAGATAATGGGAAAAAAATGAAGATCCCTCCTGATCCCGAATTAATGGCTCTATCTCGCTTATTTACCGAGATAATAGCGAAAAACTGAAAAAAAATCCCTCCTGATCCCGAACTAATGTCTATTTCGCCTCATCTCAATCATTCACCGAAATAATGGCTAGAATCTGAAAAAACTCCCTCCTGATCCCGAATTAATGTCCATTTCGCTCTATCTCGCTCAGTCGCCGAGATAACAGCAAAAAAATAATCTAACTCTCTCCTGATCCCGAATTAATGGCTATTTCGCTATATCTCGTACATTCACCGGAATCATAGCGAAAAACGGGAAAAAGTCCCTCCTCATCCCATATTGTCGTCCATATCGCTCTATCTCGCTCATTCGCCGAGATAATAGCAAAAAAATAACAAAAATCCCTCCTGATCCCGAATTAATGGCTATTTCACTCTATCTCGTTTATTCACCGTAATAATAGCGAAAAACTGGAAAAACTACCTCCTGTTCCCATATTAGCGTTCATTTCACTCGATCTCGTTTATTCACTGAAATAATAGCGATAAACTGAAAAAAGTTCCTCCTCATCCCATATTAATGTCCATATCGCTCTATCTCGCTCATTCGCCGAGATAACAGCAAAAAATAATGAAACTCTCTCCTGATCCTAAATTAATGGCTACTTCACTCTATCTCGTATATTCACCGGAATAATAGCGAAAAACTGGAAAGAGTCCCTCCTCATCCCATATTGATGTCCATATCGATCTATCTCACTCATCCGCCGAAATAATAACGAAAAACTAAAAAAACTCCCTCCTGATCCCGAACTGATGGCTATTTCGCTTTATCTCGCTCATTCGCCGAGATAATAGCAAACAAATAACAAAAATCCTTCCTGATCCAGAATTAATGCCTCTTTTGCTCTATCTCGCTCATTCGCCGAGATAATAGCGAAAAACTGAAAAAAGTCCCTCCTCATCCCACAGTAATGTCCATATCGCTGCATCTCGCTCATCCGCCGAAATAACAACGAAAAACTAAAAAAAGCTTCCATTCGGAAGCAAAAACTCCTTCCTGATCCCGAATTAATGGCTATTTCGCTCTACCTCGTTTATTCACCGAAATAATAGCGAAAAACTGGAAAAACTCCCTCTTCATCCCATATTAATGTCTATATCGCTCTATCTCGCTCAATCACCGAAATAATAACGAAAAACTGAAAAAACTCCCTCCTGCTCCTGAACTATGGCTATTTCGCTCTATCTCGCTCATTCGCCGAGATAATAACGGAAAACTAAAACAACTCCCCTCCTGATCCCGAACTAATGGCTATTTCGCTCTATCTCGTTTATTCACCGAAATAATAGTGAAAAACTGGAAAAAGTCCCTTCTCATCCCATATTAATGTCCATATCGCTCTATCTCGTTTATTCACCGAAATAATAGCAAAAAAATAACAAAAATCCCTCCTGATCCCGAATTAATAGCTCTTTCGCTCTATCTCGTTTATTCACCGAAATAAAAGCGAAAAATTGAAAAAAGTCCCTCCTCATCCCGTATTAATGTCATACCGCTCTATCTCGTTCATTCGCCGAAATAATAGCAAAAAAATAACAAAAATCCCTCCTGATCCCGAATTAATAGCTCTTTCGCTCTATCTCGTTTATTCACCAAGATAATAGGGAAAAACTGAAAAAACTCTTTCCTGTTCCCCTATTAAAGTCCGTTTCGCTCTACCCCGCTTATTCACCGAGATAATAGCGAAAAACTCCCTCCTGATCCCAAATTAACGTGCATTTCACTCTATCTCGCCTATTTACCGTGTAATAATAGCAATACATTATGACGTATCTTAGTATTGTATTCATAATCTTCCAATCTCCCATGATATTTAATTAATTATAAGGCATATTCTTATATAATATATGCTATAATATATAATGAGAATATATATCATAACGCAATATATAATATAATAATAAACTAATAATTATTTAAATTTTCAATTTTTTTTACAATGGCAAAAGAAGAGAGGAACTGATATAATGGCGATGGATAGACTTCTACGATCGATAAATCGATAAAATAATAATAATGATAATACTTCATGATTTATGATAATTTTATCAATTCCATAATTTTGTAATGGGAGAAATTCGTCTTACTCTTACGATCGATATCTTCCTCTCCTTTTTATATGTAGAAAAGTCCCTCCTCATCCCGTATTAATGTCCATACACGGAAAAAAATTCTAGTTGAATTTACAATGCTAACATCGTAATTTGTCCTATTGGTTATTGTAGTGGTGGACTAGACTTTTAACATCGTAATTTTTACGATGTAGCGTTGGAAATTTTATTTAAGAAATAATACTTTAGACAAATAATACCAAGTCTTAAGCTCTTTAATATAAATTACGATGTGAACATCGTAAAATTTGAAGAGAAATCTTAAATAAAATAAAATAATAATCGACGGTGGTTGGTTTCGAACCCGAGTTCCTTCCGAGTGCGAAATGACCGACGCCTTGGACCACTCGGCCACCGAAGGGCTTACAGTTTAACTTGTTTTCAAGATCTATATTAACAATTTCAATAAAAGGTCATAAGACACGAGAGCGCCTCTTGCGGAGGACGCAGTTACTATTTAAAAATTACGATGTAACATCGTACTTTTTATAGCTTCCAATCGTATTATAACAGAGGCAGCACTAGAATATTTATTTAATTAAAAAGTAAATAGAATTATTGAATGTACGAATAAATATAGTTTTTAAAGTGTAATTTTCATTTATTTTTTTTTACGATGTTAAATTGTAGTTTTTGAAGTAATTTTTAATCCTAAAAGTCTTTGTTAAAATTACGATGTTAGATAGTAAAAAATATAACCCACATAGTAAATTTTGAAATAAGATATTTCAAAATTAACGTTAATAGAAGTCTAGTCCAGGATTACGATGTTAACATCGTAAATTTTGGTAGAATTTTCTTTCCGTGTACCGCTCTATCTCGTTTATTCACCGAAATAATAGCAAAAAAATAACAAAAATCCCTCCTGATCCCGAATTAATAGCTCTTTCGCTCTATCTCGTTTATTCACCAAGATAATAGGGAAAAACTGAAAAAACTCTTTTCTGTTCCCCTATTAAAGTCCGTTTCGCTCTACCCCGCTTATTCACCGAGATAATAGCGAAAAACTCCCTCCTGATCCCAAATTAACGTGCATTTCACTCTATCTCGCCTATTTACCGTGTAATCTAATATATATAATAAAAATATTCGTGTTACTGGGTGCGCGTACATAAAACTCAGAAACTATCCCCCATAGTCCCATGGGGGTTATATGGTGTAGTAGCACTTCACCCCCCATCCATGAAGAAGTTTTCCATTTTCGGCTATAGGGGGTGGTTTCAGAGATATGGGGGTGGAAGCGGGTATTGTACCTATTACCTCCTCATGGGGGATATAAAATAATGCTCTAGACCGTTCTAAAATTTACTAGAATGATTGAGAATAGTTGAAAATGTTCTGGAAAGTTTTAAGAAAGTGCCAAATAGTTCAAGAATGCTCTAGAATGTTCTAGAATATTCTTGATTGTTCTAAAATGTTCTAGATTGTTCTAGAATGTTCTAGATTGTTCTAGAATGCTCTAGATTGTTCTAGAATGCTCTACATTGTTCTAGAATGCTCTAGATTGTTTTAGAATGTTCGAAATTGTTCTAGAATGTTCTGAATTGATTTAGGACGTTTCAAATTGTTCTATACCGTTCAAGAATATTCCAAATTGTTCTAAAATGTCCCGAATTGTTCTAAAATGTTCCAAATTGGTCTAGAATGTTCTAGATTTTTCTAGAATGTTCTAAATTGATGTAGGAAGTTTCAAATGGTTCTAGACTGTTCTAGATTGTTCCAGAATGTTTCCAATTGCTCTAGAATGTTCTAGAATGTTCTAGAATATTCTAGAATGTTCTTGAATATTCTACATTGTCCCAGAATGTTTTAAATTGTTCTAGAATGTTCTAGACTGCTCCAGAATGTTCTAGAATGTTCTAGAATATTCTAGATTGTTCTAGACTATTCTAGACTGTTCTAGAATGTTCCGGGAAGTTCAGAAACATTTCACAATGCCCCCCAACGTGCGAGAATATTTAAAAATGTCCCAAGATATTTACGAATCTTTTTTAGTACCAAAAGATTTGGAAATATTTTGAAATGTTCCAGAAGGTTCAGAAACTTTCTGGAGTGTTCTTGAAGATTCGAGAATGTTGCAAAAGGCTGGGAGATATTTTCCAATGTTTCAGAAAGTTCGAAAAAATTTTAGAATTTCTGTGAAGGTTCAAGAATATTCTAGGAAGCTCAAAAACATCGGGAGTTAGAAAAAAACCGATAGTGACATATGTTTTCTACCTAAGAAAATGTCAATTTTTCAATGAATTGGTTATAAAAGCTCCATTGTGACCCGTTCAAATGGATTGCTCGATTCATTCCCCTCTCGGTTTGATCAATTAATCAATATCGATGAAAATATTGGAGATAGATCCTTTCTGAAAATACCATTGGAAAGCTGAGAAAACTTCTCATGGGAATCATATCAATGATAAATTGAAACTAGTGGTGAGCAATTACTCGCTCGCTACGCTCGCTCGCGAATGGAGGAGTGCGTTACTGCTGATTAGAAGGAATTAGTGAGAATGTATTCTGATGAGTGTGACTTCAAGCCGTAAGAACTCCTCGATAATTTCTCTCACTTACTATTAGAAAAAATGATGAATGATAAAAACGATAAATAACAACAGACATAATCGTGGAAACTATCAAAAAATGTTGGGGAGATCTAAAAATCTGGAGATCAATAAAAAAATCAATTTTTCCTTTTCCGGGGTAATGCGTAGACTCCACTTTTTGGGAAGAAGAACTTGATAATGCTTTTCTTAAAAAACTAAGAAAGTACTGGATCGATTCCGATCAAAATCTAATGACCGCAAATTTATGTCAAGATGCTTCGATTACCACATCGATCACCTCGATCACATTATTGATTTATGAGAAAACATGAATGTGAAAACTATCAAAAAATATTGGGGAGGTCTTAAAACATGAAGATCGATCGAAAAATCGATTTTTCATTTTCGGGGCCATTACATAAGCTTCCCTAATCGGGAAGTTAAAAAGATAATAGCAATACATATTGTTGATCTAAGATTTCCACAGCTTTCCAATAGAATTCTGGTGAAATCTCTATCTCGAACCGTTTAATTGGAATGTATACGTTGCCCCAACTTCTTCTGATGAATCAATCAATATCGATGAGAATATTGAAGGAAGGTTCTTTCTTAATTTTTGGAATTTTTCGAATTTCTCAAAAATTTCATTTTTTCAAAGTCCGAAGATAAAAGACTTCTATTTTTGAAGAATTTGCGTTTTTTGGAATTTTTTTTGTACTATCGGGTGTTGGGATTTCCGGTTATTCCTCAATGAAAGATGAGCTCATTCCCTATCAACTCATGTAGTATAAAGGAAGCAATTATCTATTTTTCGAAGACAGGGAAAATGCTGATTCTCAGAGAATGGCCTATAAGTATTTGAAGAATTGATTAAGAACAATATGGATAACATGAATCGATGGAAAATGAGCTCACCTTCCATTCGAGATCAATCCCAGGTCACTACGACGAATAGAATCGGAGATACTGCCGAAATAGTAATTTTATCTGATTTTCGAAATGGGGACTCCTTTCAAATTTGGCCCAAGAAATGAAACTTTAGGAAAACTGGAACAGATCGATACTAACATACGTTCTCTCCCTAAATTTTTCTCAGCTTTGAGCTTTGGTATTCTTGAAAAATCTCGATCTCGAACCGTTCAATTGGGATACCTATTTTACACCAGCTTCCCCCAATAAAACAATCGATATTGATGAAAATAATTAGAGATAGATTTTCTCTGATGATACTATTAGAAAGTTGAAAAAACTTCCTATAGAATCATAAATCAGAACTGTTTTTAGAAAATTTTAGTTTTTCGAGAATATCTCTCTTTCTACTGGTTGTAGCAATCTGGGATTGATCTCGGATGGAAGGTGAGCTTATGTTCCATCGATTCCGCAGTTTGAAACAAGAAATTATTCATCTATCAAATACTCATAATGTGGAAACTAATCTTCAGAAAATGGCCTGAAAGTTTTTGAGGAATTGACTTGAAAAAATTCGACCACATTGGATTAAAGAGAAAAGAGCTCACCTTTAATTTGAAATCAGCCCCAGGCTGCTATGGCTAATAGAACCGGAGATATCACCAAAAAAATTAATTTTGTAGATTTTCAAAGGGGCAATCCTTCCAAAACTTGGCAAAAAGAGAAATTTTCTCAAAATTGGAAAAAATTAATCCTGACACATCGTTTCTGCCTCCGATTTCCTGGAATTTTCTCAATTAGAATGTCCATTTTACTAATCTTCCCTCGATGAATTATATATAATTATAAGTCAGTATAGGAACTGCTAAAAAATCTGATCCGAGCGAAGCGAGGGTAGGACCGCTAGTAATAGTAATACATTATGACGTATCTTAGTATTGTATTCATAATCTTCCAATCTCCCATGATATTTAATTAATTATAAGGCATATTCTTATATAATATATGCTATAATATATAATGAGAATATATATCATAACGCAATATATAATATAATAATAAACTAATAATTATTTAAATTTTCAATTTTTTTTACAATGGCAAAAGAAGAGAGGAACTGATATAATGGCGATGGATAGACTTCTACGATCGATAAATCGATAAAATAATAATAATGATAATACTTCATGATTTATGATAATTTTATCAATTCCATAATTTTGTAATGGGAGAAATTCGTCTTACTCTTACGATCAATATCTTCCTCTCCTTTTTATATGTAGATTTCAATTATTTCATAAAAAGAAAAAAAATCTCGGTAATTCGGCTTTCTCTTATAATCAAGCGATCGATGAGAAAATCAATTATGAAATAATAATAATCATGGTAACAATATTTTAAAATCATATAAATAATTATTTCAATTATTTCAAAAAAAGAAAAAAAATCTCGGTAATTCGGTTTTCTCTTATAATCAAGCGATCGATGAGAAAATCAATTATGAAATAATCATAATCATCGTAACAATATTTTAAAATCATATAAATAATTATTTCAATTATTTCAAAAAAAAAGAAAAAAAAATCTCGGTAATTCGGTTTTCTCTCATAATCAAACGATCGATAATACAATCGATAATTTAATAATAATCATATTATTTTATAATTATATAATTAATTATTTCAAGTATTTGAAAAAAAGAAAGATAATTGCGACGATTCGGTGTACTCCTCCGATCGAGCGATAGATAAAAAATCAATAATCGAATAATAATAATAATAATAGCTGATAAGTTTATAATAGTTTTATAAACTTTACTTTTTTATAATAGTAAAAAAGGAAAGGAAATAACATAATTAATTCGGTCTTACGGTTACGATCGATATTTCCTTTCCTTTTTATATTAAGAAGATAGAAGAAGATTCACATTTTTTTTGCGTTCTCTCAATTTTTTTCTCACTTTCAAAAGTATTGGCCCATAACATCACGTGTAAAATGACTGCACGTATGAAAAAAGTGTATAGGAAGTTCCTATAGAACATTCCTATAGGAGAATTGTATAGCGAAGCGTATACATCTGCGTATATGGAATTCGGATATTTCCTATACGAATGGAATTTGTTGTGTTGATATACGCAAATTAGATTTCATTCGCATAGAAATAAATCGTAGAAACTCTCATTTGCGTATAGAAACACAACAAATTCCAATCGTATAGGAAATATCCGAATTCCATATACGCAGATGTATACGCTTCGCTATACAATTTTCCTATAGGAATGTCCTATAGGAACTTCCTATACACTTTTTTCATACGTGTGTTTTTCAGAAAATTGTTATTAAAAATTGGTAAGGTGAAACTGACTGAAATTTTAACAATTTGTTGCTCATAGACTTAAGAGTCGAGAAAAAAAATAAAAAACACTCATATTGCGATTCTATTTTCCTGCTGTTCCTCCTTAAGACCGAAAATGTGTTTTTTTTTCGATATTTCTTCGTGATTTTTCGTGCAAAATTTGTTTAGTCTCATCGAAAAAAAAACAAGGAAAAAATCGATTTTCTTTTGCAAAAATCAACAAAAAAATGGTTTTTTCTTCTTTGATCAATAAAAAAATCGAAAGGTTTTCTAAAAAAAAACCTATGAAAAAATCAGAAATTTTTTTTTTTTTAATTAAAGGAAAAACGCTAGAATCGCACTTGACAAGGAGAGATAGTGACTCAAAAATTGTTTTTGAACAAAAGAATGTTTTTTTTTTCGATTAAAAAATTTCCTTTTTTTTTGAGTTTTCAATCGGAGAAAGTCGAGAAAAAAATGTAATTTTAATAGAGAAAAAAAAATTTTTGTTAAAAAAGTCTCAAAATCTCTCAAAATCAAATGCGATTCTAGTTTTTTTTTAATTTAAAAAAAAAAAATTTCGTTTTTTTCATGGTTTTGCTTCCGAATGGAAGCTTTGTAAACGGTCGATTTTTCGATTTCGAGATTTCATCGGAATATGACTACAAATGATCCAAAACGTCGAAAAATCATATTTTTAGAGCATGTCTGTATGTATGTGTGTGTGTGACTGTGTGTGTCTGAGTGTATTGCCATGTATCGTCATTTTCTCTGGAACGGCTATACTTAGCGCTCTCAAAATTTGACAGTATTGTTCCTCTGCGTGCAAAATGCTGTCATAAAAATTTCAGCGAAATCGGTTGAATAGTTTCCGAGAAAAATCGATTTTTCAAAAAAGCGTTTTTTTGGATTTTCTCGATGAAAAATTATTCGGTAGCGCCCAGTTTGGGCTATGATATTCATCTCATTAAAATTCACGTTTTTGATCGTTTTAAAATTTTTCCCTGATTTTAGTTCTAGAAATTATCTCAATTTTAGTGATTTTCAGTTCATATTTTAGCGGAACGATAACTCGATAAGTATTTGAGATAGCCCGGGAAAAAATAATTTTGTCTAAGTATGTATGATTATATATAATTATATATGAAATTATATATAATTATATATATTCATATATGGATCCATATATAATCATATATAATCATATCAATCTGCATACCCGGGAAAAACAGATTTAGATCTACCGAGATCTAAATTTTGGGATAGATCTAAGGAGATCTAGGGAGATATAGATAGATCTAAGGAGATCTACGGAGATATACATAGATCTAAGAAGATCTACGGAGATATAGATAGATCACTTCAGATCTCTTTTGATACCCGAGAAAAAAATTATGTATAATATTTTTCTAAAAATAGCCTCATTTAAGTTCAACTGATTATACAGGCCCATTTTCTATACATAATTGGAATTTTGAGGGAGGAAAAAATAAAAAAAAGTGGCATTCGGGTGGGATCAAACCCGGGACCCTTCAGATGCTATCACTTGAACTCTTCTATCTGAGCCATCGGCCTATTTTATATTTGTTACCAATTTTCAATCCTCATAATTTCATCTTCGCCTATTTTTTTTGGACTAATCGGAGTGAAGTTGAAGTAGTTTGATCGTAAGTTTTCGGAGTCGTTGAGTATATGAGAAGGAACGTACGATATTATTTAACCTCTCATAGAATATGTACATGTCAACCTATGAAAAATATTATTACAAAAATTGAACATGTTTCATGTAGATCTTTGGAGAGCTCCTTAGATCTAACAGAATCTCAGTAGATCTCACGAAAAAGATACAATCTGACTTGTTCAGATCTACGTAGACTCACGTAGATCTACTGAGATCTGAATGGATCTAATTTGTTAGATCTCTTTAGATCTCAGTAGATCTGCTAGGAGAAATACCTTTTTACCTGTTTAGATCTACGTAGACCTACGTGAATTTACATACATCTAGATAGATTTCCATTTCCTTAAATTCTACTAGATCTAAGTAGATCAATAGAGATCTGAGTAGATCCAAGTAGATCCATGTAGATCTCCGTTGATATCCGTAGATCTATTGGAATTCACTTATCCATTTTTGTCACGCTGAGTTGCGTCTTCGTGGATCTATGGAGATCTAAAGAGATATAACAAGTTAGATCAGCTTAGATCTCCGTAGATCTCAGTAGATCTCAATAGATCTCATAGGATAGATCTCCACCGACCTGTTTAGATCTCCAGAGATCTCGGTAGATCTAGATGGATCTCCATTTCCTTAAATTCTACTAGATCTAAGTAGATCAATAGAGATCTGAGTAGATCTAAGTAGATCCATGTAGATCTCCGTTGATATCCGTAGATCTCTGTTGATATCCGTAGATCTATTGGAATTCACTTATCCCTTTTTGTCACGTTGATTTGCGTCTTTATGGATCTATGGAGATCTGAAGAGATATAACAAGTTAGATCAACTTAGATCTCCGTAGATCTCAGTAGATCTCAATAGATCTCATAGGCGAGATCTCCATTGATCTGTTTAGATCTCCAGAGATCTCGGTAGATCTAGATAGATCTCCGGTTTCTCATTTTTTAGATCTACTTAGATCTAGGTAGATCTAATTCCGTTTTTCACGGGTATATAGTTATATGTAGAGTTATATATAATTTGATCTATTTCTATCTAACTAGTATATGGCTTCTAAGGTTATATATGGAATTATATATAATCATATATGCGATCATGCATGATTATGTTCAATTATATATATTCATATATGAATTCATATATAATCATGTCTAATTGTGTCAATCTCCATATATAATTAGATCTGATCAGATCTAGCTAGATTAAATTTATGTATCATCATGTATGAGCCTATATATAATTCCATAATCTTATGAGTTATCATATATAGACTCATGTATAATCATATCTGACGAGGTCATCATTGTCGAAGTTTTTTGTGAGAATCTCAAAATTATCTATTTTACATTTTTTGAATCATAAATATAATATTTTCACTGTTACGAACAAACATACAACCAGCGCGTGAATTAACTATTCAATCATTCTTAATATCGAATTTAAAAGAAAATCTTAGTATCACCAATTTTCTTTCATTCTAGTTATTTTTTTGCATACATAATTGCCAACTCTTATGAGCTGCATTATTGCTTCAATTTCCTCGAATTTAATGAGCATCAAATCATCACTGTCTTTTATTGGAACTATATGCTCAATTATCGTTCTTATCATCGGGTGACAAAATATTCTAGTATGTTCAATCTGGAAACGGCGAATAACGATCCATAAATCCTCTTGAATTTGAGCGAAAAATCTAATTGATCCATAGATCATAGTGTCATTTATCTCAATCAATACGTTGTGGCTATTTGTTTTAATTATTCTATAAATTTCTGATGTGTATATATCTGTAGCTATCTTTACACGTGAATAAATAGTTACATTTTCAAATTCAAAACCGTTGAACTGAAATAAACCACTCTCTGCAGTATCGGTCTCAAAATGTGTATTTTTCGCCCCCAAAAATTCATAATTTTTTGGTTCAATCATTCTCGCAATATTAGGTGAATTTTCTCTGATACGATTCTCCAAAAGTCGCACACCATGTGTAATTTGAACATTGTTAACAATTTGTTGGCCAAAATGTTTGGTACCATGTACTGATTTTGCTATTAAGCCATTGTAATTTTCAAATGCAAAAGCTGAAGTTGTAGGTAATGGGCCCCATCTTTTAACAAAATCTGTTTTTGGACATTTTATATAATTATATATGGTTATATATATTTATGCATGGTTATACATAATTATATCTGATTAGACATGGCCATTTTTCAGATCTAATTATATATAATTCATCATACATAATCATATATAGTTAGACAAAATCTTTTTTTCTCGGGAGAGACTTCAAATTTTGCCAGTTTGTATATCTGATGAAGGTCTAGGGTGCTATTGAAACTAGGCGAAATCCGTCCAGCCGTTTCTGAGATATTTGCAAAAAATGATTTTTCTTTGGAGGCTTATTTCATAAAAACTATGCAACTGATTTGCACCAATTTGGGCTTAAAAAATTCGTTATAATGAAGAGAATGAACCCCCTAGATTCCCAATTTATCGGTCAAGTATTTATTTTTATTTTGAAAAAAAATCACTTTTTTATGAAAAATCGGAAATGTAAATTTTTCTCAATTTTTTCCTGAGAACACATATTATTTTTATTTCATGATAATAAAATATATAATTTTCCGAATAAAATGAGACAATTTTCATCCTGATATGATGATGGGAACATTGAAAAGTTGAATCATCAAATTCAGAAATTATTTAATTTATTATTTTAGATCGATTATTGGAAGTTCAATAGATTAATAATAATAATAATACCTTTTCTTATATGAAGAATATAAATTCGGAAAAGAAATGAAAAGGATGAGTCAAATCATGATAACTCGAACTAACTTCACACTGTTATTCATTAACAAAAGTGTCATTCATATTTTGATATATTTATAATTGCGATCAATTTTAACTATTAATATAGTTAAAGTTTGAAAATTACATTCGGAAGCATACTGCCAATTGCATTGGCAGAATAGTAAATCTTATAATTCAAATTACGCACAAAGGGCGAACGCCTGCTTGTTTTCTTTAAGAAAACCTTTCGATTTTTTGTTGATCAAAGAAAAAAAATCAATTTTTTTCATTGTTTTTGTTAGATGAGATTGAACGAATTAAGCACAAAAAATCACGAAGAAATAACGGGAAAAACACATTTTCGGCCTTAATCATCATTAATTGGTGTTTAAGGAACAAAAAAGTGTTCCTTCAATTTTTGCTGAAACTTTGTTCATTCGGGAAAAAAACGGTTCAGCCGATTGGTTCGAAAATTAGGCGGTGGTTCAGCACACAGTAAACTAAAGAAAAACGTTAAAACATTTCCAATTTTCACAAAATTCGCGAAATTCTGGGCAATTTTCGAAAAAGAAAAAAAAAACTTCATTTTTCAGTACTTGTTCAAACGAATTTTAAAAGTGGAAGAAATTTTTCTTTCAATTAAATAGTGCACAAATCTCACAGGGAATTCATTCAAGTTTACGAATCTCATCATCCGCTCGCTGTGCGATCAGTAGTTCCTGAGATATCGACGATTGAAGACAAAAGGGTGTTTTTTGATTCAATCGACAATATCTCAGCAACAAATGGTCATAGGGAAGAAGAAAAAAAGAAAATTGAAGCTGAAAGGTCAGGCTACACGATCCTGATAAGGGTTAAGGCGAAGAAGTTGTTTTGAAGTCCGTGGAACCATTTAAAGAAATGGAAAAGAAAGAAAAAAACTTTCCACTTTCAACCCTCTTATCTCGTTATAATGGATGGTCATAAAAAATTTTCATCTCAAGATTTCAAGAGAAGAAACTTCAAGCTTTCCAACTGTTTTTTTTTATCCTGATACAATAATTTTTTGACGAAGTTACAGCCATTTGAAAATCACCCAAAAAACTGACAAAATTTACTGTTCCCTTAATTTTTTTGCTGAGTGTAGGTTGAAGTCAGACCAGCCGGAGGGAAAAAGTCAGAATAGGAAATTGCTCAAAAAAATAATGTCCTAATGCTAATTTACGAGAATGATATACTGCAGAATTCTCAAATGCAGTAAAATTGAGATGCTGGAACTTTTCTATGTAGAAATATTTATTCGAACAATCCGTAACTCTTCGAAAGAAAATTATTGACAATAAAAAAAATGATATTTTTTTATGAAAAAAAATTTCCTCACATGTACTTACTCCGGAAAGGAATTAGTGCGATAAATAATCACCAGGATTATTAATTGCCCAAATAAATAATCCCTAACTGTTTAGTGGTCACGGTCGAAATGCGGTGCTTCTACGTGAAATCGACAGTCGAAATTGGGTCTTACTGAGGTGTTTTGACGGTGTATAACTAGTGCGCTTGTTTCATTGTGATACTGTAGAAAGAGAGTCAATATCGAGTTATTAGATGGTAGTCCTGCGGTCGAAATCAACCGACGGATTGAGCTGTATAATGCGGGAAAAAATCGTCAGATATAATTGCTTGTCGGATCTATTAATTAGTAACATGTGCATCTTCTGACATATATAAAAATTGACAAAATTGTTTAGAAAAAATCGGATGGGTGGTATCGAACCCGGGATCTTCAGATTACTATACTTTCATCGACCACCTACGCCATCGGACGTTTTCATATCTATGACATTAATTTCGATCCCCATATTCTTATTGCCGCCAACCTTTCTTGAGAAAATGAAATGCAGTTAGATTTGTCAGAAGTCATTTCATAGTCAGAAATAATTCCATCAATTATAGACCAGTAACACAAGGTCTGAAATACACTGTGTCAGATAAGAAGGGGCATTTTTGAGGGAAGGTGTATTGGGACTTAAGGAAACTTCGTGTGAATTTGCCCCATTCCAACCCCCCGGGTAAGGGAGAAAAAAATTAAAAACCACCCCGAAAATGAGTTTTTCGAGGATAACTTGAAAATGATGAAGAATATGGAAAAGAGTTTCAGATAAAAATTGTAGAACATTTAATTTTACATAAAAAATCATTAGGTTTGTTCACCCCTATCTCTAATAATTTAGCTACTAGCCCCATTCAACCCCCTGAATTAAAAAAAAATCATAAAAAGTCAAAAAGTGAACCTTTTTCAATATTTTTTTTTTTTAATGTACTTCGAAAAATTCCATCTTTTTTTTCAGAGACACAGATTTTTTGTTAAACAATTATTTTGAAAAATAACCAGGATTATAATGTTAGCTGTAACAATTTCTCGTTTAAAAGCAACGTAATTTTTTTTTTTTCAATCCATAATTTTTTTTATTAAATTTGGGCAGTACTATTCTCGGCTGATTTTTTTCTACCTGTCCTAGTTCTCGAGGAAAGGTAAAAAACACAAACTAATTCGGCAGGTAAATCCCACGCCACTGGATCTGAGAGTGAGAGATATACGACGCTCTTTCCACTCACTACATCTATGACTCTGACTGTTGCGCGCATGCGTTGCATTTTTGGAAAATATAATACATAACCAGTGGTACAAGCCAAAGAAGGATACTCGGAAGTATTCAGCTCCTATGTTACAACATGTAAATTCCAGCTTCGGGTCGACTTCGGAAGATCCTTCTTCGGCTGGGAAGACTGTATATCTGCCCCCTTCCCACTCGTTACTGTGATCTACTCAAGTTCAAAATTGTCCGAGCATTTGCAGATGGATCTTCTAGAGACTTGGTATTCACCTTCAACGAGATGAATCAATTGTATACAGAGAAAAATGTTTTCTTAATTTAAGAATGTGCAGTCACTTAATTCAAGAACGTGCAGCTCACTTCAAATAAGAAAGAAAAATCACTTGATTCAAGTGAGAAAACTCACTTGATTCAAGTGAGAAAACTCACTTGATTTAAGTGAGAAAACTCACTTAATTTAAGTGAGTTTTACATTCTTAATTTAAGTGACCTGCGCGTTCTTGAATTGAGTGACCGCACAATCTTAAATTAAGAAAACATTTTCCTCTGTGTATTCCGAAGCTTATTATGCAATAACTTTCAATCTGAACGATACACGCAAATTTTTCGTAGAGACCACTTTCTTACAAGTGAACGGTGAGCCAACCCGGCTTCTGTAATTGAAGGATTCAAAAAATATTCTCTAGAAGATAAAACGTCGACGGGTCGTTTGCATTGAAAAATTTCACTTGTTATTCTTTAGGTGAGGAAAATGGGAGTAAGGCCCACCAGGTAGTTTGTCGATGGATCTGGAGGTATGACTGGTGAATTGTATGAAGGGTAGTTTATGAGGGTACGTGGTCATTAGAGGGTAATATAATGATTGAGAGAAACTTAAAGTCCCAAACATTACATTCATACTAAAGAATAAAAAGGAGTACTTAGCACTCTCTCCTTTTCCTTTATTTCTTTATAACTGAAACCAATCATCTTGAGATTTTCATGATGGCTGATTTCCTTCGAATATTCCTTTATCCTCATTTTTCACCCATTTCCCGTGGGAATATGGGGTTTTCCTTGAAATTCCGCAGAGTCGATTGGAAACAAGATGATAGAGAGAGAGACATTTCTTTCTTTTTATGTCAAAAATAAAATAAAATTCATAATATCTATCACTTGAATACTTAATTCTTTTGCTATTTCTTGTAGCTCATGAAATTTTCTATGAAAAAGGTCTGTCGATCGTTTTCAATAAATTTAATACTGTGAAAATGTTCATAGTGTGAGCCCATTTCCATTAAATTTTTTTCAAATATCTTGGAGACTAAGAAAACAACGGAATTTTTCATTAGAGCCTTTTTACAGGTTTTCCCCATCCTACAAAAAAGGTCTCGGCAAAAATTTGCATACTTTCTTTCGATTTTGAGAGATGACGAATTGATTTCGAAATACAATTGAAGCATCTCGTTCGAAATGAAGACTGAGTCTTTCGAAGTTGCAACGGACGCTCAAACGTTTTCAACGCTGGTAGATCCTTCTATTGTACCACTACCGAAAGCATCGACACCCGAAGTCATGCCGAAAACAAAAGTTTACATCGTGGAGCATGGGAGTCGAAGAAAGCCGAAGTAGATTCGTCTGCTAGTCGAATGGGAACGGTGCAGTATACATACAACCACATATGCGCTCAACTGTTAGAGCCATAGCTGCGAGTGGAAAGAGCGTAGATATATGTACGTCTCTCACTCTCGGATTCAGTGGCGTCGAACTTGCCTCCTTTCTATGATTTTTTTTCTTATTCAGGGGGTTGAATGGGGCTAGTAGCTAAATTATTAGAGATAGGGCTGAACAAGCCTAATGATTTTTTATGTAAAATTAAATGTTCTACAATTTTTATCTGAAACTCTTTTCCATATTTTTCATCATTTTCAAGTTATCCTCGAAAAACTCGTTTTTGAGGGGGTTTTTAATTTTTTTCTCCCTTACCCGGGGGGTTGGAATCTTAAAAATTCACACGAAGTTTCCTCAGGTCCTAATACACCTTCCCTAAAAAATTGAGCTTCTTACCTGACACACTGTTTTCATACCTTGTTTTACTGGTCTATTAACCCTATGACTCGACCGCCGAGTCCCCACCACCGACCAGAGCGCAAGGAGGCATGGCAAAAGTTACATGACGACACTGAGATACGCGCGGCAACAATACCGTACGACCTTTCACGGCGCCCCCGAATATCAATAAAACCGTTTATCCTGGACGCTTGGGCTCTGAATTCTCATCATTAATAACTTTTCCTTTTCTATTATTCATATTGAATAATTTCACGAAAATATAACGGTTCTTTGAAACATTAACGAACGATTTCGCACTCGATGGGGCCCCAACCGTTTTTGCGAATAACTTCGTACCTGGATTGCCGAGAGTGGGGGCCGTTATCGTGACGTCACGCATTACTAGAATGATACAGGCACTCACGATTGGCCACCACCTCTCTTCTCACACCGATACACTTTCGGGCATTTGTCGAGTCAGAGGGTTAAAAAAACTCTGATTTTTGGATGTCAGATTTTCGACTGCTATATTTTTTCAAGTGAAAGGTGACTGATAAATGATATGAAATGAAATCAGTGCTACAGTTCGTTATTTTTTCTTCAGCCTATGTTTGGCAGCCGAGTCTCAGTCGAGTTAGAAATTGAATCGACTGCATTTCGACCATAAAACGACGTTTCAACTACCAGATTTCGACCATAAAACGATGTTTAAACTACCGGATTTCAACCATAAAATGACGTTCAATCTACTAGGTTTTGACCATGAAACGACTGCTTAGTCACCATCAATTCACCATCTAACGTCGGTGCGAGAATGAAACAAGCATACCCATTATTGACCGTGAATCGACCCTGCTTCGACTGCAAAAAGAACGTCGATTGACGGTAAAATAAATCGAGCGTGAATCGACCATCTTTTCACTGCAGCTTCACCATCACTATGAAACCGCAAGAGATTGAGAAAATATTTATTGGTGAAATTATTAATAGGCCGATGACATTATCGTAGTGAATGGAAAATTAGGAGAAATCGGAAATAATGAGAAACATAAAAAATCGCATTGAACTATGGACGAAAAAATGGTTTTCAAAATTGTTCAATGGAGGAATTAAATTGAAGATGAATGAATGATCAGTTGGCCTATAAATTTTGGGGTAATCATAATTTTAAACATAAATTCTGGACCAATTTTCTTTCCTGGAGAATTGTGAATCCCCTGAAAATTTTATTTGACACTTTCATAGAAAAAAGGAAGGAAAACGGAATGCATTCTCATTTGGAATTCCCATAAATTGGCGAATTTATGGGTTCTCGGTAAAAAAAAAAAGGATTTTTTGTCGGGGAATTTCCCATTCTTCAGAAAATCCAATCGGTCTGGAATTGATTTTCGAAATTATAATTACCCCAAAATTTATAGGTCTACTAATTATTCATTCACTCCAAATTCAATTCCTACACTGAACAATTTTCACATTTATTTTTTCTTTCATAGTTCAATGCGCTTTTTCATATTCCTCATTATTTCTAATTTCTTCTAATTCTCCATTCGTGATGATAATGTCGTCGGACTATTAATAATTCTACGGATAAATATTCCATCAAACATTCATTCGTGCAATCAGTGATTATTTATCGCACTATTTCCTTTTCGGAATTACTATATGTTGGAAATTTTTTTTTTATACAGACATATCATTCTCCATCTTTTTTATTGTCAATAACTTTTTTTCAAGCAGTTACGGATTCTTCGAATAAATATTTATGAATAAAAGAGTTTCGACATTTTAATTTCACACACTTAGGAGAAATCGTGAGTATATAATTCGATCATTTATCCATGCGGAGGGAAAATTTTCGAAAGAATTAGTTATGAGGACTTTTTTTCGCCGCGTTTCCCATTCCAACCTTTTCCGTCCGACTAGTGACCTCAACCCGAATTATTGAAAGAAATTCCGAAAACTTTAGAAAAGCAATGAAATCTGGGAGAGAAAAACAGGAACTGATGTTTCTGTAAGAAAAAACGTCGCCAAGTACATGTTGCAGAGAATCCCGCTCTTTTAGAAAATTAATGAGATAATTCGAAGGAGCCGAGAATTTGAACTATTCTGCGAGGAATAATGAGGAGGACAAGGGAAAAATACGATTAGATGGCAATTTATTTACCAGGGAAAATTAGAAACTTGGCCTTTTCGATTTCCATCAATGACTTTGGATGTGAAAAGGCCAAGTTTCTCATTTTCCCTAGTAAATAATTTGCCATCTAATCGTATTTGTTCCTTGTCCTATTAGCCCTCTCAGAAAGTTCACATTCTTGACTCCTTCGAATTATCTCATTCATTTTTTAAAAGAAGGGGATTCTCAGGAACATCTACTTGGCCAGGTTTTTTTTACAGAAACATCAGTTTCTGTTTTTCTCTCCCTATAACTATCCTCAGAAATTCGTCCGGCTAATTTGTTTTTCTCCCGTCCTACAACGCTTTGCGAAAACGGCATGATTCGGGCTATCGAATTGGCCCGCCGGCTCCGATAGAATCATGCATACAAATGACTCAAAATATATCGATATACTTACCCATCTGTTCACTCCGTAATTGACGTGATTTATTATCCTCTGCCCCAGAAATTCATGTGTGTATTGACATCACTATCTTTATTTTACCAAAAAAAATTTTTTTTCACACTCTGAAAAGAATAGATAAAGGTAGAACAATTCTTAAAATTTTCTCATTTAAATAAATATTTGATTGCTTTTTTCCCGACTCTTTGTAATGTTTTCTGCTTGTGAATAAATCGTTAGAATAATAGAAGTCTGCAGGAATACTGTTACCATAAAGCTTGAACATATAAAATTTCATGCTGTGAATAAAATAATTGTCTTACTTCTTTATCTATTCCATTTCTACTCTCTTTTTGCAGTCCATTAGGAAAATAATACATGGCGTGTACAGTATTTTCAGCATATTATAGAGGGATCGATCATGCATTAGGGATTAACTCTATCTAACTATATAATCCAGTGTAACGCATTTACCATATCACGACATTTGATGCATGTGTCATAGCGTTAAATCAAATCATAATTTCTTGAATCTACTAATTACGCAATCACTCTAATACGAGCTGGCAAAACACATCGAGAGCATTCTATCGCCTTCTAATTTCACCAGTCAACTTAAATGATTGGGTGATATTTGAAAAAACCGAAAAAACGTACAGATGCGATGATTCATTGGTATTCTTTTTTATAGGATATTGTACAATCTAGAAAAAACAGAGCAAATCTTTGCAATTACTCGTTTGTCGAGGAAAATGCGTGCTAAAGAAAATGCTATCGAGAAAATTTTTCCATCTACCGAGACTCCGAGATATTGCAGGGCAACTGATCGCGTATCAAACTAATTCAAATTATTCGAATTAATACCGTTCTAAAATCACTTCCACTCTCGTTAACTATTTATTGAAACTTTTTGTCAGGGTAAAATTGGTCTCAATTGATATCCCATATTCCCAGATTTTCATGCCCATCGATTCTGATAAAAAAAAAAGAAGTCATGTCTGATGTAATGTGTTCGTATCAGCCGTAAAATAATCATTTATTCATGTCAGTGATGAGTCACGATTTTATGAAAAACGACAACATCACGTTAACTTCCAATCGCTTCATAGAATTCGTGGACGAATCACATTTTACCTAGTGATCACGTGATACCAGCTTTGAAAATGTCCATTTTATTCAATTAATATGGCGTGTAAACGCGCACTGTTTCACGGAAATAACGGAGACATTGAATGAAGCAAAAATATGTATCAATTGTTTAAAGTAAAGATTTTCTTCATTTTGCATTGAAATTGTCACAGAAGAAAAAATTTATTCACCTAAACAATAAGCTATTAATTGCAATTTCATTCTTCAATTTTGAATTTTTCCCATGATACAGCAACGCCATTCTGCTGCGCACGCATACAATTCCATACAAAGGAAGGAAGGGATTCACTTCCATAGTTCGCCTAGTCACTACTTATTGTTGTTATATATACACCAGAAACAGTCACCAGTTCTTGAACTTTCCTTACCTCTCTCTTCGTTATCGAGGAATGTGTATATAAACAACAAGTGAAGAGCGATTTATCACCATTCGCACTGTAAACTTTGACGCAATTATACAATTGTCAAAGTGCATTTCGCTCATAAACAAAAGTCTTTGGTATTTTACTGGTGAAGAGTAGTGTGTGACGAATTTGCAAAGTGTTAGATTCTCGAATTTTTGAAGAACTTTGTCGTAGGAAAATTGTAGGAAGAATTGCTAATAAAAATAAAAAAAAGATGGCTGGAACTGTAAGTTTTAAAGTATACATGTCATCCGATGAAGATGCAAAACAAGAAGTTCGACGGTTTGGAGTTGATCAGGATGTTGTAACAAATTTTCTCTATTTGCGTGAAAAATTGCAAAATATTTTTTCAGAATTGAGGGGAAAAAATTTCACCATCTCATGGAAAGGTATAACGCTTTTTACATTCTCCAACTAAAAAAAAAACATACATAATTGCTCAAAGTGATGCAATATCACCTGAACATAGTGAAAGTTCTCTAATCTATGAAAACAATATAGAACATTCAAGAATATATGTTGATTTATTTTATATTTTCCATCAATTATACTTTATCCTCATGGAATATTTATGAAATTGACGAAAGAATTGAATTTTTTTGTAATCAACTGCATGGAATAAGAAAAGAAAGGAAATCAATTCCAGTTTTTGATTAGTTTTTCTAGAATATCCTGAAATTTGATGCAGACAGCGATTTCTTAGTTATCAGTTAGCCTTTTCTGTTTAGAAGATCTTATTATAGAAGGCACTTATAACAAAAATTTTCGCATTCTCTTTATTTACCAGAATATTCCACGAAATCACATTTCAGAGTAGACTAAAATTCATTGAAAAAACTGATTTCTGATTTTTGTACAGATGAAGATGGCGATGACGTAATAATCTCAAGTGACGAAGAATTACAAATTGCACTGAACGAGACAGCATCATCAAACATACGAAAATTATATGTAACACTTCACTCAGAGTATGAGAAAATCCATTATCGCGACGAATTATCCTCGAAAGATGCTGTTTATCATCATGGAGTTGTTTGTGATGGTTGCGACAAAACCGTCCAAGGCTTTCGTTACAAGTGCATGCAATGTCCAGACTACGATCTCTGCTCAAAGTGTGAGGGACAAAAATTACATGAAGAACACTGTATGCTCCGTTTGACTGCACCAGTTCAATGGAAGCCACACTATGGCAAACGCCTGGCTCATCACATGAATCGCTTCGTACGCAAAGCAACGAGCAATGCAGCAGCATGCACTAAAGATGATGGAGCACCAAAGTGCTCGTTTGCAAAAGACAATAAAGATGAAAATAAACCTAGTACAGATGGTAAAAATTATAATAAACGTCACGGACGTCGTCAGTGTGGTAACAATGATGGGCAATCATGGATCGATACATTTGCCACGTATCTCAATGATTGGGCAAATTTACCTGGAGAATGTCCAATAAAAGAAAATATAACTGTTTTAACTGGTTCGGATGATAAAAAGAATGAATCACCAAAAACTACTGATTCACATGTTGAGTTATTGAAAATGATTGGTGAAAATCTCTCACAATTCTTGGATCCACTTGGTATTGATGTTAATTTTCAAGTTAAGCCTGGTAATTCTGCTAAAGATGTTCCTGTAACCGAAACTAACAAAGGTGAGGCTGAAACATCTGGAGATAATTCAAAACCTGAAGATGCTAATGATGAAAAGAAGAGTAATGACAATGGAGGGAAGAAGAGTGATAATTTAGGAGAAGTTAAGGAAAAATCACCATCTCCAGTTCAATCATTATCCAGTGAGGGTTCTGTTGATGGAAAACCAACTGAGAGTGAGGGATGGACTATTATTCTACCGAGCAGTAGCGCTAACGGTGCCATACCTAAAACGGTAATTAACAGTTTGGTGGTTGATTTATTTAGAGACTTTTTTCGCGAATATCTCACTCCAAGGGAGATGGAATTTTTCCCGGATTGTTGTCGTGAGAGAGAAATTAGATCTACCCACAAGCTATTATAATAATTACTATCTCCGTTGGCTTCTGAGACATTGGTAGAATCAATAATAATGTTGTTGACTCTCTAATGTTGTTTTTAGTTTTTCAAGTTTACTAAAAAATTTATCGGAAATTCAGGAACTATTTTTACCCGGAATTTTCACCCTTTCTTTCAGACTATACCAACAGCACCAGCAGCAGCCGAGGAAAATGCAACATCTGCATCACTGTACCCTGAGTTACCGAAGCAAGTTGAAAAAATACCATATCATCCAAATCCAGTAATTCAAAATTCTGTTGAAAGCATGATGCAGATGGGATTCGGCAATGAGGGTGGATGGTTAACAAACTTATTAATATCAAAAAATGGTGACATCTCCAAAGCACTGGATGCTCTCCAGCCAGTACAACGCAATTAGATTACCATCACTCGAATTATTATCATGACAAATGATGAATTATTTTATGTTTAGAATGGTTATGGGGATTCCTATTTGGCGTGATCATATCAACACGTGGTTTATCTGTACACATACGTAATGAGAATGATAGATGAATAAATGAAATTCAAAAGTGTTAATAAAGTGCTTTCATTGATATTTTCCAAAGATTTATTGTAATTATTTCCATTATCATTATAAACTTGATGTATACTTCATCAATTTCCAGGGATTTCTCGCTGACAATAATTCCAACTCACGTTGACCAGCTTCAGTGATTTTCCTCACCCATTTACGATTCTTGTAGTATTCCATAACTGTTTCAAACTCATCAGGAGTGTAATTTTCAACGTGAACCGGTAAAAATGGATCCAAAAGTTCAAAGCCTTCCTTACCTAAGAGATATCGTGGATAGATTGACTCATGTCCATCTTTCTTCTGTAATATTAAATGATGCTGATTCAAAATGATGTACTAAATGTGTAGGTGAAAGAGAAATGGATATTTCGATGGAAGTTTTCGATATAGAAAATTTTCCCGTGTTCCCACTGAAAGCTGGAGAAATTTCCGATGGAAAATATGTCGGAATTACTTCTTAAAAATTGTAGACTGATCTATCACTCTGGCCACAAGTTGAAAACTCCCCTCCATTTTTGTAAGTTTTCAATTGCAAAAAAATATTTCTGAGTTTAATTATTATAGCGCATGAATTGAAGAACCAACCTTACTTCCAATCCATCAATATGTTATAGATTATTCATTCTTTTACGAAAAAAAAAACAGTTTTTCATATTCACATGGCAAATAATGAAAAAACAATTTAAAAGAACCCATATAGGTGAACAATGAATTCGTCTTGAAAGTAACTCATTTTTTAGCGTTACAGCAATTAAAACTTCAGTGTTAAAATTGAAAAGATCTTCAAACTGTGGCCATTTTAGTCTCCAAAAAATTCATTTTGACTCATGTTCCTCATTAGAAATTGACTCGACTCATTCATTTTATCTTTCCTTAGTGAGGCGATGAGCGCAGCAAGTTTGAGAATTACATGCAGATTACGTTGGGAACATTTCTGACAGGATGAGCTTGAAGAAATTTATGAAGATACTTTTTCCTTGCTAATGCAATCCCCAACAAAAATGATTTTTCCACAAATTTCTCTAGCTCATTACCTTGACGATATTCTGCAAATAATTTCAATTTGGTTTTTCAAATCACTCCTCATTCATCTACATTTCCACACAAATATCCCGGAATCCTTCGAGTTTAGAGTAATTCGTCAGGAAATTTTTTATATAAAATTTCTCAGTCTGAAGACAAGTTCTCTCTTCAAAATCTCAAAAAAAACCATGGTTTTCAAAATATTTAAAAAATATGATTCGTACCCGATGAGAAATTTGATCAACTGTAAGGACGACTGCTCCATTAGACCAGTTACTTTTTGCAATATTGATGAATGTATTAGTCAATGTTATTTTATCTGGATAAACTAGTTTTCGATTTTCAACTCGGACCTCTGTATCATCACAAAAAAATGCATTATATCCATCAATCACAACGAGCACCTTGCATTTTCCACTTATCGATGCTATTTTCAATTCATCCATTAAAACGTCAATGATATCGCAAGCATATTTAATTCGAGCTATACCAAGATTTACTAGTTCCAAGAGTGGTGTACCACTGGGTGTATGTTCTCTAACACTCCAATCATAATTTTTCACTAATCTTATCTGAAAACATTGGAATCATTTATTAGTTGGACTGACTTACTCATATTAATCATCCAAAGATCAGTGACATTAAGAAATTACAAATGATGAGATAATTACATCAAGCTCATCCAAGAGAACTGAGTTTTGATGCTTAAAGTGGACCAACCAAGCTGCAGCATCAACTGGCAAGTCATAAAATCCTTCCTTTGTTGTGGAAGCTGCTACTTCTTTCGGTTTTCTGTACCAATCAGTTGCTAGAAATTAATGGGCATCGTGATTTTGCAAATATTTTTGAAATGAGTGACTTTAAAGAGAATGCCCAAAAGAAATTTTTCCTTGAAAATTTCAAAATTCTCAACAAAAAAAAATCTATAAATACTCTCCAGCGCGCTTTGCCCAAGATATTCAGCGAAACAAATCTTCACCAAAATTCTAGGAAAAAATGAAACAAAAGAATTTATCATCATGCCCAGTATTACCGAAATGAGTAGGACAAACAAAATTTTTCAAGTGGGTTTCGTGAGCTTTCCTTAACCACACAGATTTCGACGCTCATCAGTAAAATAGGTTTATCATGCTATCAATCTTCAATTGATGTGAATGAATCGGATATGAACATACCCCACGGCACGTGAACCAAAATATTTTTTGCATTGTATCCATAATGCAGGATGTGTGCCAGTGACAATGATTTTCCAGCGCCAATTTCACCATCTGAATCAATGAAAAAAATTATATAGGAAAGGTAAAAATCACTCAGAATAGGTGAGGGTTACTCGGGATAGAATTTCCTCAGGATTTTCTTGGGAAACTGACAAAATTCCTGACGGGAAACATACATTTAAAGAAACATGCAAATACCAAAATTATTTTGAGGGATAGAAGGAAGAAAAATAAAACAATTCGAATTATTATTTTCTTCCATTTTCGTCGGTTCTCAGTTCTCTACGAATATCTGTCATTCGGAACAACACCACAAAAATGGGAAAAAGCAGTCCTAAGGTAAGTATTAATTCCTCCTGATATGGTTGATTTTTAATCAATTTGTTACGATTTTCTAGAAAGAATATGAAAGAAAAATTGATTCTCTGAATATGTATTGTAACTCCCTTGAACATTGCCGAAAATCAATTTTGAATTCACCAATCTACAAAAGATGAGGACAGTTCCAAACTAAGCTGTTTTTTTCGCGCCATGTTAATTGGAACCTGAAATATTAGCAAATCAATCGGAATTTTTTGAACAGAGCTGAGGGAGTGAGTCATCGAAGTCTTCACTTTGTTCCAATTTTCCTTATTGCCAATGATTTCACTAGTGCAGCTGGAAACAGAACAACTCAAGTTCTTTCCATTCATTTTTAAGGAATCCCTCAGAATTTGTGGGAGATGATACAGTTTTTGAAATAATTTTTCTTTGTAGCATTGATCTTTATCTACGAAAAACTGTTGAGAACATGTCACCATCTCCCTCAGCTCCCAATATATCTGCTTAATAATTCTCGCAAAGATGAACAGCAAAGAAGATTCAGTCACAGTATTGATATGATAAAATGGAAAACATACACAGCACATATTTGTTGATTGGTCTCGAGTAATCAGCATGCTGCAAACATGTTATAACATCGACTGCTGGGTCTCTCACGAGTATACATGTCTCCAAGAATGATTGTGTTTGACTTCTAAATCCTTTAGGTAATCCATTGTATTGAAACAAAGCTTTAACTATTTCTTGTGGTACTGTGTAAAATCTATTGAGATGATTTTTGTTGTGATTTATTGGATTACTCTCGATCGTTCGAAATGTTTGAATCGGCTCTTCTGTGAGTTGTTGCGTTTCGGCTGCCGTTGAATAACGCCTCAGAATGTTACCCGGAACTTTTCTCAATAATCCTAAAAATATTTGAATTAGATCAAATATTCACATTCTTTATTTCGTTTCGGCTTTGTGAGATTAAAAAAATATCATAGGAAATTATTACTTACGAACAGAAAGCACCATTGTCAGTAAACGTTAGTCTACTTATTCGATAGACCGGTGTTAATTTGTTGAAGACTCGTTAAATGTCAGTAATTAATTGATGAAATAATACATTCCAGTGCCGAGTGAAAACGAAATGGAGTAAGAAGGTTATAACAATAACTCTGGGGAGGAATGGGTTGAGGCCACGAGCCCCAGTGCTCATTTGTTAGACAGGTGTGACTGATCAAATTGAAAAAATCCCTAGCATTCAGAAAGACTGCAACTTCCTATAGCCATGCTAGTATAATACAAAATGGATGAATTGCCGCTCTTATTAATAATTATAAGAATTATTCAGAAAAGTCATCATGTAATTTAAAAATACTTTTTTCGATGTACTTGTATGTTGGAAATGATTCTTATTTACAGTCCTTTCAAATTACGGTTATGTTCTCGTTGTATCCAATGTGGTCTAATTGGTAATGAGTATAGCTTGTGAAAATTTATGATGTGAAGAAAAATTCTGTTATTCATTCCTAGTGCGCTGCAATTTAGATTGCGCATTTTGTCAGTTTTACAATATAAAAAATGATTATTTATTAAATATTGAGAACAATAAAGACATATATAAATACAATCATTTTATAGATGTAATGTATGATTCCTTAAATTATTTTTTCCGAAGTTGTGAGGTTTCCTATAATGTGCATTATGGAGAACGCTATTATCGCAAACCTTCGCAAGAAGATATTGATATTTTTCAATAAATATATAGTACATTTAAATACATGAATTGAATACTTGGATATTCGGACACAGCCGACTATTCGGAATCCATCGATTTCAAAACTGTTTACAGTGGTCTCGAATTTTCAATTGCAAAATTCCATCGGTCCACTAGATTCCTGATGAAGAGTTGAATTTCTAGAAATGGGGGGAAGGTTGAATAGATAAGGTGAATTGAATAATTTTCAAATTGAAAGTGTATTTAATATATAATTAGTATAAGCTTCAATGGATTAAATATTCTCGATAAACTTTGTTGGCTATAAATAAGGGAATAATATGATTGTAACATTTTGATTGCTAAGTTATTAGAGTTAGAAAAATGCTTCTTTCAGATCAAAACGGAATGAGAGAAATTGTTGATTTCTCCAAAATAATGTTACCGACTGTCTTAGGCTTTACAGGAATAGGGAGGAGGATAAGGCGAAAACTGCTTTATCGACTGAAAATCACAAGTCGGTACAGACTATGATAACTGATGCCGACTGATCAGAATTTTCATTGAAATCAAATTTCTGCAATAATATAAAAAATTGAATATTTTTCGGAAAAATCGTATCGACTTTTTCCTGGAAAACAATAGAGAATAGTATTTCCCATTGAACTAATATTGCATCGATTACTCGATTTTTGAATATGATCGATCGAGAATGGTATGCGATATCTTGAAATAATTGTGTGATATAATAACTGATTAATCGAATATTTGAATTTGATCAATTTCCTCAAATCAGAACAGGGAACATTGACTAATCGAATATTTGAAATGGATCGATCGGAAGCAAAGGTGATATTGTTTTTGTTCAATACTATTTATTTACCAAATCGTTTTTCTGATTTTCATTTTTTTGAAGGAAAAATCGAAACAATATGTACAACGGTTGAACGTACAAACAAGAGGCATTCTTTATTTTCCATCAATTATACATTATTTTTTCCTTTTTTTAAATAAAGACAACCCAATGGGATATTTATTTTACTCTATCAATAATCATTAATTTACTAATCTCCATGATTATTTCACGTTCATCATGAAAATTATTTATACTAGGAAAAAGAAAAAGATTAAATAAAAATTAATGATTAGAAAAAAAAATGGGCTTCTGATAAATTGATAGAAAAAAAAAATTGATATGAAGGAAAACGTATTCAAATTATTACTATCGTCCCGGGCAACCTGTTGATTTCTTCAAATTTTCCTTCTTGATCAATTTTCTTTTCCCTTTTCATTGGAGAGTGAGTGAGATAATCTCCACGTTTCAGTTTCTAGGAATATCTCGGAAGCTACGAGAGACAGGGGAATTTCCATAGACTTTTCGTTTAGCTCTCATCACCTTGACAAAAAAGCTCACTGAGGAAATTTCTCTGACTCAATTATTTATAAAGATATTTAACAATAACTGATCCCAACATTATCTGATGCATTTTTGAAACCTCGCTATTGATTTATTTGCATGACTTTTTCAAGGATTATTAAGAGAAGTTGAAGTCGCATAAGTTTGAGAATGTCTTTTTTGGAAAGCTTGGGAAATTTCCAATGAAAAACACTACAACAAGAGCTATGCACAAGAATATTTTTCAGGGCAGGAGCCGCTTTTTCTCATTTTTCAACTTCATCTCTAGTAAGTGTAAAAGAAGAGTTCGTGGCGCCATCTATGGATACTGAAAAAAGCTATTTACACTTACCGGCTGTACCGATCCAAGGTAACCTTCTACTGATCGGAATTGAGTTATCGAGCGGCCAACGTTGAGCTACTGACGACTTTACCGACAAGCCAAATCACACCATAATCTGCATTTGGATAAATGAATAGTTGTTCGATTTTTAATTCACTCATTGTTTATACTCATTATAGTCAACTTATACAATCTCCTACACTAGTACAGTCATGGCAGAATGCAAACAATATTGAGGAGTGAAAAGTTTCCAGGCATTCAAAATCGTTCAAGCTTTCGACATTTTATTCCCCAATTAATAATAAATGAAATTTTTATGCATTCGCAGCCGGAACGCAACATTTTTTCATCCCAATGTTAGTCAGTTACAATTAAATTGCAGCTTTTATACACAGTTTCCCGGATCTACATTCACACCATTACAGTAATTAATGAAATTCAATTGACGGTGAGATCTTATTTTACAAATATCAAGGACAATACAAAATGAATCCTTAATAACATAAACAATTACCTGTACTCTGTCAAAACGAAATGCTATGAATGGAACTTCAGTTTTATGAAATCCTCACAATTTCAATTTACTCCGATATTAATTCTTTACCTTTTGGATTATGAATTCCTGCTTGCATTCATCAATTGGGCAAAAACATCTATACATTATCGCTAGATCTTTGCCAAATGCGTTTCAGACAGGTCGCGTTTTTGTGAAATATGCATATTTTAAATATATTCTTTCGTGTTCTTGATCGTTATAGTTGATTTTTTTTTTAAATCGTGTACGTCTCTTAATGTTTCATCATTGTACATTATAAGACTCTGTACATTAACTATTACTAAACCCTTTGTAGTCTTGCGAACTACAGCCTAAATTTAAAAAAAATGCTTCTCAGTACGCACTCGGAAATTGACCGTAGCAAATTGAATTGCGTTCTGTCAAACAGAGATTTTATGGTATAGTAAGTGCAACTCCTATAGCTTCCTAGGAACTTCTATTTCGGTATGTTGCATCATTGGTTACTTTTACTGTGGGGCCCGTGGCCTCAACCCGGAGGAATTCTGCCTGTTACAAGGTACCCTCGCGAGAGTTTCGAGGTTACATTACCCCGCAGGTTAAGTCAATTCTGGACCTTACTACTAGCGCTGACGGTGATATGAGAAATGCCTTTGGAAATCAATATGTCCATTTGAAACCATAAAATATTTAACTAGGAAAGAAATTAATTTCGACTTTGCAGAATTTTTGCGAGAGCTTCTTATGATGAAAAATACTGGTGAAAGATGAAGAAGAAAATTTATCGGAAGTGATAATTCCTCGCCCACTAGGACGAAAAAGATTATATTCTCCGCGTATAAATGATTTTCACCTGTACAATAATGCAGAATTACGTAAACAATTTATTTTTCCAAACGAAGAATTATCTAATTCTTCGTTTGAGAATTGACGACATTTTTTTTTTATTTTAGCAGTGAAGAAAGGAAAATGGTATTTTCTTCAGATTAATTTGGGTATGAAAATTTCACGAATATAATGGAAATATCATCATAGTTTGTGGATGATTTGGGTATAATTCTCAAGTCATATTGAATTATTACTCAATCCCTACTATACCGAAATCATACTCAAACAATACTCAAAGAATCGGTATAGTTGAATTCGTAGGGTTCCACCACCTGCTTCCATCGGCATCTTTTCTTCTTCTTCTTCTTCTTCTTCTTTGTTATGGCTCCAACCATTGGGTCATCGGCCATTCTATCGGTATTCCAGAACAATAAATTATAAATTGAGAAGTGAAATGCCGAAGGATTAAGGCCAAATTATGGGCCGAATCTTCTGAAATTTTCACCAAAACTATGAGGTTCTGGAGAGCCTTTCAGAAGAGTTGATGATTTACAAATTAAGAGATTTATGCAGAGACCATCGTAAGAAGAATCGTAATTTGTGTATCAATAATAAGTTCAAACTTTCATTAAAACACATTATGAACAGAACATTTGAAAATCGGTAATTTAAAATCATCAATTTATTTCTCTATTGTTTTCTTGGATATCCGTTTCCATAGGCTTGAGGTCAGGCGACCCGAATTAGGTTCTTTTGAAGTACCAATATGCCGCGAAATAAAGTCCCTAGTCATTGCATTACAGATTTTCAAATATGTTGCATGTATCTTTGTGTAACTGAATTGATTATAGACTGCAATAAATAATTAAATTCATGAAACTATAAATTTCTGTTGCCTCTAATAGAGTTTTTTTCCCTCAATTAATTGTATTTATTCTTGAAAATTTGAAAAGAGTTTCCAGAGAATGCGCATTTTATTACCCATACTAATTTTAAGTCCATGTATTATAACGAAGAATAATAGTGTCAGAATTTGAATAGGCTTCCCTATATAATTCTCAATAAAAATTATTGCTCTTAGTTCACGATATCACGATACTCGGACTTGCGGGAATGGATGTTAGGTCTTGAGGAGGAAAAAAGATACATACTAGTATGCGTAAAATGCATAATGACAGTGAAAAAAGTTCACCATATTTTTTGTTTGCTGAATATAATTCATTGATAGATTCTGTGAAATTCAATATGTTTTTTATACCATAATGCGCAAAGTATTCCCCAATAAGTAACAGAACTTTTTTTTGTGGAACACGTTTGTTTTTTAGAAATTATGAAGGATTTATACGGATAAAATACGGAAATTAACAGCTTCAGAATATTACAATTCAATGTCTAGAGAAATATAAGCTATCCCGAACAACAGCTGAATATTTCTAGTTCTAGCTATGTTATTTCGATATTTAGATTCATTTGATATATTTGGAAAGAAGCAAGAGGCAAATGTCATAAGCTTCCTCTACAGAATCGTATGCTATGTATGTAAGATTTCACATATTTAGTATTGAACCGAAAGTATATGAGAATATAACATTGATCTACTCATTTCAGAGAAGATTACTGATATAATTGACTCTTCGAGAAAAGAATCGAGATTAATTATCAGAGTAAAAATTTTACTGCCGAAGTTGGATTTATCCGAAACTGTTTTATCGACTCACAAGATATCTTTATTACCGGCAGAAAATAAAGCCATTAGGTTCTTCCTAAGATGATAGATGGCACGACATGTCATGAATGTGAAAAAACTAAGAAAAAGGCAATTTTAGTTTTTCAATATTTATTTATAGCAGTGATCGGCATTATAAAAATTGTAGATTTTTAATTATTCATTGTATGGAAAGTCGATATTTTCATTTATGACAGTGTTAAGTATGCCAATAATCAGTAATTCAAATGTGAAGATTATTTATTAAGCTTATACTGATTAGTTTTATTGTTTGAATTTTTGATTATCCGGAAAGTAAGTAATTCAAATTTTCAAATAACTTATTTCAAATTAATCAGTAAATTGATTATTCAAATTACTAATTACTACAACAATCAGTACATTAACAATTTTAATTACTAAATATTCAGATAATAACAACGAAAGGAACAAGATACAAAAGTTAAGAGAAACCTGCGTATTTTTTATTGTTTCTTTCTGCAATGGATAATGGAGGAACGGACATATCAATGGACCAAAAACTAAACAGAAATAACTCAACGAAAAAACCCTTTATATTCTATGGCATAAATTCGCCTCTCTTCCCTGCAGGCAGACGGGAGATTTTCATTACTAAATTTGTCTCTGCATTAAGTGCCGACCCAATCCGAGTAATTAAAATACTCCTCTCCTCCGCAGAAAAGAGAGGCGAATTTCTGTAATGCAAAATAATGGATTTTTGCGTTGTTTTTTTGTAATTGATATTTTCATTCCTCATTATCAGAATCGATGGGCAATGACTCTGATAATGGTGAAAAGAAAATATCAATTGACAAAAACAAATAAATCGACGAAAAATCGTTTTTTTCTCTCTATTTCTTCAGGCGTCAAGTGTCTTTGACGCCTCGAAAATCGGAGTATCTGTTTTCTCCGGCGGAGAGCGGAGGATTTTCATTGCTCAAGTTCTCTTTGAATCAAGTGCAGAGTCGATTTGAGTAATTACATCCCCCTCGCTCCCCTCCACTGCAGAGAAGAGAGATGGATTCCGGCAATACAAAATATTGGAGTTTTTCGTTGTTTTCTTTGCACAATGGATATTTCAATTTTTCATTTCCAAGTCGATTGCCAATCGACTTTGATAATGGCAAAAAGAAAATATCAATTGACTTAAGAAAATAAGATTGATGAATAAATCCTTTATTTTTTATTGCAAAAATTCGTCTCTCTACATGGGAGAGGGAGATTTTCATTGCTCAATTTCAGTGAATAAAATTCCCCTCTCCTCTAGAGGAGTGGGGAATTGCTGCAGCTGCAGCGGAGAGAGACGAGGATCTGCAGTGAAATTTACATGATTTTATCGTTTATTTACTTTTTTGTTCTTTAACAATTGATATTCCCATTTCTCTACTATCAGAGTCCATTGGCAATTAACTGTGGGGAAGAAGAAACGGAAATATCGATTGACCAAAAACAAAAAGATTGATGAAATAATCCTGTTTTTTTAATTGCACAAATTTGTCTCTCGGCAGGTGAAAGGCAGATTTTTATTCTAGTTTCCGTATCGAATGTAGAGCCAATTGGGATAGTTAAAATTCCTCTCTCACCTGCGGTGAAGAGAGACGAATTCGGCAACAAAAAATACAGAATTTTTTGGTTGATTTGTTTTCTTCTTTCTTCCAAATGAATATTTCTGTTTCTCTTTTACCAGAGTCAATCGTCAATAGGCTCTGATAATAGAGTAATAGATATGTCAATTGTTAAAAAACGAAAAAAATTGAGCGGAAATATCCAGTATATTTCAGTACAGAAATTCGTCTCCCTCCTCTGCAGGGCAGGAGGGAATTTTAATTACTGAAATTAGCTCTGCACTTGATGCGGAGACAATTTGAGCAATGAGAATTCCTCTCTCTCTCTCTTGCAGAGAAGAGAGACGGATTTCTGCAATGAAAAATAAAGAACTTTACATTGATTTTTCTTTTTGCTCAATTGACATTTCTGATTCTCTATTATCAGATTCGATGAGCAATTGATTCTGATAATTAGGAAGGGAAGTATTAGTTGTGAAAAGAAAAAAACGAAAACATCCAGTAGTTTTTATTGTAAAAATTTGTATTCTATAGAATGATACAAGTCCGGCGATCTACCTGTACATTCCTTTTTCAAATTAATTCATCATCTCATTATTCGGGTACTAGATGAAATTGGCATTGTACAATGAATTTGAAAAATTGAATAGTAAAGAAATTAAACAAAAGAAACGTAATTGGTGTACCTGTAATCTGTGTCTTCCATTTCTCTGCTATCAGGAAAGGAGAAACGAAAAAAGTATCAATCGACCAGGAAAAAAACAGATAAATCGATGAGAGAATTATATATTGTTTATTGCAGAAATTCGTCCCCCCGCAGAGAATAAAGACAAATTTTTACAATAAAAACTACTGGATGTTTTCGTTTTTTTCTTTTCACAACTAATACTTCCCTTCCTAATTATCAGAATCAATTGCTCATCGAATCTGATAATAGAGAATCAGAAATGTCAATTGAGCAAAAAGAAAAATCAATGTAAAGTTCTTTATTTTTCATTGCAGAAATCCGTCTCTCTTCTCTGCAAGAGAGAGAGAGAGGAATTCTCATTGCTCAAATTGTCTCCGCATCAAGTGCAGAGCTAATTTCAGTAATTAAAATTCCCTCCTGCCCTGCAGAGGAGGGAGACGAATTTCTGTACTGAAATATACTGGATATTTCCGCTCAATTTTTTTCGTTTTTTAACAATTGACATATCTATTACTCTATTATCAGAGCCTATTGACGATTGACTCTGGTAAAAGAGAAACAGAAATATTCATTTGGAAGAAAGAAGAAAACAAATCAACCAAAAAATTCTGTATTTTTTGTTGCCGAATTCGTCTCTCTTCACCGCAGGTGAGAGAGGAATTTTAACTATCCCAATTGGCTCTACATTCGATACGGAAACTAGAATAAAAATCTGCCTTTCACCTGCCGAGAGACAAATTTGTGCAATTAAAAAAACAGGATTATTTCATCAATCTTTTTGTTTTTGGTCAATCGATATTTCCGTTTCTTCTTCCCCACAGTTAATTGCCAATGGACTCTGATAGTAGAGAAATGGGAATATCAATTGTTAAAGAACAAAAAAGTAAATAAACGATAAAATCATGTAAATTTCACTGCAGATCCTCGTCTCTCTCCGCTGCAGCTGCAGCAATTCCCCACTCCTCTAGAGGAGAGGGGAATTTTATTCACTGAAATTGAGCAATGAAAATCTCCCTCTCCCATGTAGAGAGACGAATTTTTGCAATAAAAAATAAAGGATTTATTCATCAATCTTATTTTCTTAAGTCAATTGATATTTTCTTTTTGCCATTATCAAAGTCGATTGGCAATCGACTTGGAAATGAAAAATTGAAATATCCATTGTGCAAAGAAAACAACGAAAAACTCCAATATTTTGTATTGCCGGAATCCATCTCTCTTCTCTGCAGTGGAGGGGAGCGAGGGGGATGTAATTACTCAAATCGACTCTGCACTTGATTCAAAGAGAACTTGAGCAATGAAAATCCTCCGCTCTCCGCCGGAGAAAACAGATACTCCGATTTTCGAGGCGTCAAAGACACTTGACGCCTGAAGAAATAGAGAGAAAAAAACGATTTTTCGTCGATTTATTTGTTTTTGTCAATTGATATTTTCTTTTCACCATTATCAGAGTCATTGCCCATCGATTCTGATAATGAGGAATGAAAATATCAATTACAAAAAAACAACGCAAAAATCCATTATTTTGCATTACAGAAATTCGCCTCTCTTTTCTGCGGAGGAGAGGAGTATTTTAATTACTCGGATTGGGTCGGCACTTAATGCAGAGACAAATTTAGTAATGAAAATCTCCCGTCTGCCTGCAGGGAAGAGAGGCGAATTTATGCCATAGAATATAAAGGGTTTTTTCGTTGAGTTATTTCTGTTTAGTTTTTGGTCCATTGATATGTCCGTTCCTCCATTATCCATTGCAGAAAGAAACAATAAAAAATACGCAGGTTTCTCTTAACTTTTGTATCTTGTTCCTTTCGTTGTTATTATCTGAATATTTAGTAATTAAAATTGTTAATGTACTGATTGTTGTAGTAATTAGTAATTTGAATAATCAATTTACTGATTAATTTGAAATAAGTTATTTGAAAATTTGAATTACTTACTTTCCGGATAATCAAAAATTCAAACAATAAAACTAATCAGTATAAGCTTAATAAATAATCTTCACATTTTAATTACTGATTATTGGCATACTTAACACTGTCATAAATGAAAATATCGACTTTCCATACAATGAATAATTAAAAATCTACAATTTTTATAATGCCGATCACTGCTATAAATAAATATTGAAAAACTAAAATTGCCTTTTTCTTAGTTTTTTCACATTCATGACATGTCGTGCCATCTATCATCTTAGGAAGAACCTAATGGCTTTATTTTCTGCCGGTAATAAAGATATCTTGTGAGTCGATAAAACAGTTTCGGATAAATCCAACTTCGGCAGTAAAATTTTTACTCTGATAATTAATCTCGATTCTTTTCTCGAAGAGTCAATTATATCAGTAATCTTCTCTGGAATGAGTAGATCAATGTTATATTCTCATATACTTTCGGTTCAATACTAAATATGTGAAATCTTACATACATAGCATACGATTCTGTAGAGGAAGCTTATGACATTTGCCTCTTGCTTCTTTCCAAATATATCAAATGAATCTAAATATCGAAATAACATAGCTAGAACTAGAAATATTCAACTGTTGTTCGGGATAGCTTATATTTCTCTAGACATTGAATTGTAATATTCTGAAGCTGTTAATTTCCGTATTTTATCCGTATAAATCCTTCATAATTTCTAAAAAACAAACGTGTTCCACAAAAAAAAGTTCTGTTACTTATTGGGGAATACTTTGCGCATTATGGTATAAAAAACATATTGAATTTCACAGAATCTATCAATGAATTATATTCAGCAAACAAAAAATATGGTGAACTTTTTTCACTGTCATTATGCATTTTACACATACTAGTATGTATCTTTTTTCCTCCTCAAGACCTAACATCCATTCCCGCAAGTCCGAGTATCGTGATATCGTGAACTAAGAGCAATAATTTTTATTGAGAATTATATAGGGAAGCCTATTCAAATTCTGACACTATTATTCTTCGTTATAATACATGGACTTAAAATTAGTATGGGTAATAAAATGCGCATTCTCTGGAAACTCTTTTTAAATTTTCAAGAATAAATACAATTAATTGAGGGAAAAAAACTCTATTAGAGGCAACAGAAATTTATAGTTTCATGAATTTAATTATTTATTGCAGTCTATAATCAATTCAGTTACACAAAGATACATGCAACATATTTGAAAATCTGTAATGCAATGACTAGGGACTTTATTTCGCGGCATATTGGTACTTCAAAAGAACCTAATTCGGGTCGCCTGACCTCAAGCCTTTCCATATTCATCTCGCATAGATGGCCCTAGTCGTCAACTTAACCTGCAGGTTAATGTAACCTCTAGCGATAAGTTCAACTCCCAAATGAAAAAACTCGCCTTTAGTAATTTCCTACGTGAGTTGAGATTGCCGTTGTTACTCTGTTTTATTTCTTTTTCTTTTTTTCAATCGTTACTAATTAATTTCATGAATTTCAGTGAATTCCATGATTTAATTGATTCTTTGTAGCTCTTAAGTTTTATCAATCAAGTATGTTGAATTTTTATACTCAATTTTGTCCATGTAAATAATTTATGGAGGGTATCAACAAATCTCACCCATAAAATGTGTCTCTGATTGTACATGAACGAGGATTGAATTTGAACTGCACTAATATGGGTGAATATTATGATTTATATTTATATGCTTTTTTTATTTTCCTTCAATATTTTCGGGAATTATGAAAATATATTCAACTAATTGTTGAAAATTGAAAATAAATATGATTGACACAATAGTGATGGCGGAAAGTGAACGAGCAACGGGGTCTCTGACAAATTCTGGACCCGATCCAAGTGCAAGCACTGCCTCATCTAGATTACAGTGGCTAAAGCAGCGTCGTGAAGCGCTGCAAGAAAAATTAGTGCGAAAAAACAATGAATTGAAGAATTTATGCATCGATGAAGCCGAACTGACTGGCATTTTGCCACCAGAGATACCACTCGATCCTGGTGAGAGTCCGCCTATCTTTAGGAAACGCATTGGAACATCATTCCACTTCCCGCAGAATCTTATCAACAAACTCAAAACGAATCAAGTGGTAAATTGAAGAAATATGAGTAAATGATGACGCTTCTTAGTCGAATAATAATGCTAATGGTGACAAGGTGAACAATTATGTGCCGATTCTTTTGTGATTATCATGGAAATTGAATTGAGTTCCCGAAAATTCATCACGAGACTTATTCCACAGCTTATGTTTTTTACAAAATAGCTCTCTTGCAATTTCGTTTTACAGTTCAAGATATTCGTGCAAATGAACGTGCAAAAATTTTTTCGACATTTTCCATTATAGAATTGAAATAAAATTAAATTATAAGAACAAAGAAAATATGCCGAGGGGACTTTTCCTGTAGAGTATAAAATTTTGTTCGAGAGGGTCTCATGAGAAATTTCGTAAAACCTATTCGTTATCAAGATATTTACAAAAGAATCTCTTTTCGAAATCTCTAATTATAAAATATTTTATGAATCAGGAGGAATCAGCATTGGAGCTTGAGCGCCAGGTGCAAGCAGGTATTGCAACGGCAGCATTGGCAATTGTAAATGACTTGACGGAGAGCAAAGCAGTCCGAAGAAAGCATCGTTCAATCTACCAACAAAGTCAACGAAGACTAAAGGAATTGGAAACAAGATTGAATTTCATACGACAGGGTTATGGACAATTGTCGCGATCTAGTGCACCAGTAGCTGTTGATTCGTGGCAGGTTGGTCAAGTCGACGATGACACTGGCAGTCTCGATCAAGTAATGAAACAACACAAAACAAAAAAACCAAGGCCACCACTTGAAGTGAATGAGAGGGAAGATACTGCCAAATTGTCTGATAAAAAAGGATGGCAGGAGACTGTCACAAGTAATGCTGGTGCGGTGCCAGTTAATAATGAGTGGCACAGAATAAAACCACATTACATAAAACAACAGGATTGGCATTCAGGTACATTACCAGTGACAAACACTACTGATCGAAATGACAACTCTGATGTTTACGTTTACAACGAACAGCCAAGAGTACGTACATATTCACACGGTAATTGGGATGATTCAGTTAATCAAATAATTGGTAAGACAAATCCGATTGATGAACGTACATACAGAAAAATAACCGACATGTATACACTTGATGCTGACAATAGAAATAAGGAATTAATAAATTGGCAACAAAAAAAAATTGATCCAAAATATTCATCAACAGTATACAATCAGCGTAATCCAATTGATCCAATCCATTACAAACAATCGCAACAATTCACAAAATCTAAAACGCAAAGAGCTTATTATCAAGATCATCAATTGTCGCAGCGTGAAAAAACTTCACCAGACATAAATAATGTACAAAACAATTATTCTCATTATCATTATCAGCATACACGTGTTAATCACTTACCACACACACTCATTGAAAACCAAAGAGATGTTGATCATGACTTTGCTACAAAAAGAATAATTAATAATAAAGGAAGAAAGACCAATGATAGTACAACGTGGTCCTGTGGTGATGAGAATGGTTGGTATGGCGGTGGCAATAGTGGTATTGATAATTATCAGCACAAAGAAAATTTTGGGAGTTTAGATCGCAGAAAACACGCCATGTTGCGGGAACAGGTGGTTGCTGCACGTGATCATCATGTTAATAATAAGCACAGGCATGAGCATCAGCCGCCGCCACCGCCACCTCTACCACCGCCGCCACATGCAAGAATGTTGCTTCGCACGCAATCGCTTGGAAGCGTCGAAACTTGGCAGCCTGGTGCTTCTGCACTGCCAATGAGTGCAACAATGGGCAGAAATCATCACGAACCAATCGATAAACAGCGCGAAATGGAAAAAGAATGGTACGAAACATCAATGGATCTTGGCTACTCGCCCCAACAACTACCACCAACATTGCGCCATTATCCGCGCTCATCGCCCTCGCCATCATCAATCTCATCATCTCCAAAATTACTTCCTCCAACATCACCAATACCATCATCACCGTCATTCAATGAAGTAACAATAAAAATATCACAGAGCACGGAGAGAGATTTAGAAATACCAGCTGAAACATCAACTCAAACGCTCAAGTATCAGCCTTATCGTGAAGTAACAAAACCATTTGAAATGTCTGACTTTTACAAGTATTCAACGAAATTTAGAAAAAAAAATGAACAAATTAGTAGCACTCAAAGACTGGAACATTCACAGGGTGGTAATAAAATCGGAATTAATAATAATACAAATTATACCAATAATAATATGAATATTGATGATGAGCATCATCAAGCTGCAGTACATTCAGGAGCTTATTTACAAAATGGACAAAGGAGAGTCTATGATCCACAAATGATGACACGTACAGTGTCAAGGTATTCTCTTCAATATTGCATTATTGCTATATTTCAATAATTTTGCTAATAATCACAGGAATTCCCTTTGAAAAATTATATAGAGCAATCAATTTCGATTCGATAGTTTTTGAGACAAAGTAAAGTATGAAAAAGAAATTAAATACCTCACTGAGAAACTATTTAATGAAAATGAATGACATTGCTTATCAAGAACAGGAAAATTTGAAAAATTCTAATATATTTTTTTGTCTGTATTTTTTTTGACAGAAAAAATGACGGGAACAGAGAATGGAGCAACTCTGAAGAATGCCGAGTACCTCCGAACGATTCAACAGTTGTCTGAATCAAGAAAAACAATGTGGCCTTTTAACAGATAATATTTGTATATATACTAATTGAATCAAGGTATATAAGATATATTTTTAGAATTTAAGTATTTTTTTATACTCTGTCACTTGACTTTTTATTATTTATTGGTTGATATTGGGTAAGTCCGAAGCTTTATCTTTTTTCTCACCTACCACACTCTTTTTTTCTTAATTAAACCGAAAATTTGACTTGCTGTGCATACAGTACGTTGAATTACAATGTAGCCTACAGCTGTTAATTATTATAATTATAATAATAAGGATGTAATGATCCATCATACACATATTTCCTGATCACAATTTTTCCTCTTTTTTTCTATCTAAACTTCCAACAATTATGGATATTTTAATGATTTCATAAACATTCACTTGTTTTTCTCCTTTTATAACAAAATATATTCTAAAACAAAATTATGGACGAGACTTTATTTTTATAGCGTATCTATGATTATAGTCTCCTTATCAGCGCAATTATTTTTGTATTTTTTTCAATTTTTTTTTTCCTTTTTTTCTTCATTTGAATATTTTCATTTGTTGATTTCTTAATCCTCTTAAGCAGAAGAGATGAATGAAAAAAATTATTATTGGCTTCTTTTGTAAGTTAAATAAATTATTGGACATTGCAATTATCCATAGAATTTGGGACAAAGGTTGAATTCTCTTTGCTTTTCATTAATATTCATGAGAAACATATGGTGCAATCACTCTGAATTATAATGTATCACAGATTATTAGGTATCTCGTGATTTCATATTTTCTGAAAAAAATTGAACAATCTTTTTACTTTTTTTTTTAAATATACAGTAACGGTTATTAATGAGTATATCATTTCTCATGCGATATGCATCCATAACCAATGCCGATAAATTGTATTTTTATGTTTTTCAGGCATACGAAATAGGCACAATGATAAACAAATGATAATAATAATAATAAAAAAAATAGATTAATTGAGATAAATGTGATTAATGATAGACTATTTATAGTTAATCGTAAGGGCCAAGTCTGGACCAATCTGAGTCTTCTGAATCTGAGAATAGTACAACAACTTCATCGTGATCATCCATGTAAATCCAACCATTCTCTCTTTCTTCGAAAAAATTCCACAAAAGTAGTTGCTGAAAAATCAAAGTTGAAAGATTAATTAATTTTTCATAATTTAATTCATCCATGGTAGGTAAGATATTTCGGGACTATTCTGCAAAATATTATCAAAAAATTGAATTTTCAACCAGTAGATTACGAGTAGTGAACATATGAATGTTTTAATTGAGCTATTATACATATCGTCTCATAGACGATCGCTTTGTTTTGTCTAGAACCCATGTTGATATGAAAGTTGATAAAATCATTCCGGGCTAAAGGGTACGAATTTTACTACCTTTGCATGAATTTCATTGTTAATTACTTGAAAACGAAAAGCATGAAACCTTTTTAAAAAAACTTGCAAGCAAATTGGAATGTAATAAATGTCTAGTATGAACTCGAAAGAAGCTTAATTTATCAAATGTGATCCCGAAATATCACATTAGGAGTGCATATATCTACAGAATATATCAAAATTTGAGACAGATGGTCTTCCACATCTCCTTTAAATGCCAACATGTCCAAAAGAAAGACGCCCAAGAAAAATCCTTTCATTTGATTTTAAACATACTATGGACATGTGCAATTGTTGAATAAACTGAGAGTAGCTGAAAAGGAATATTATGAATGATTTTATGAAAAAACTGAGAAAGACCTCTTCATTTTTTGCATCTCTCATTACTCCATTGGAATGTACATTTTTACTCAAATTGTCTCAAAAGCTGTAAAATAACTCTTAAACAAGCTCAATACAATTCATCTTAGAATTTTTATGATTTGAATTTCAATCTCCATGGAAGAGATATTTCCATAGTTTTGCTGATTAGATTTAACACATTTACAAACAAATGAAAAATATTCAAGGTATTAGTCTCAAAGTAATTTTTTCCACAATTCCCTTACCAAATATGGACTTGTCCAAAAAATTTCATTGAGAAATTAAAAACACTTACTTGGAAAAATTCAAGGTCAACGTCCCCATTTGAAGCTTGACGCGCTGGAGGTCCAACATCAGTTTTCGTGCCGTCTGGTAAGGCATGCATGTAAAAACATTTGTTGCCAAATGGGCACTTTCCTTGGCCCTTGTTAAAGTATTTGCAATCCTTTTGGCTGTTTGAAATTAATCAACAAATAATTTTTTAAAATTCGCTAATGGAAAATGAAATATTATTTTAAGAATTAATAGCAACCTGAGAGCATTTTTGTACTCTACAATGAGTTTTTCTTTCTCTTCTTTTGTATCAACCCAGTAAGTACTAGGGCAAACAAAATCCGATGCAACACGACACTCTGGACATGATCGTATTATTTTATTATCAAACTGCTTAGCCTGTCTCCATTTACGTATACAGCTCAGGCAGAAACAGTGATTACAATTTGGTAATATACCAAATCTTTGTTCACGTGATGACTTTTCCATTACAATTTCAAAACAAACACCACAAGCTTTATCACGACTACGTTGAATTGCAAATGAGAGCTCCATATCAGCTTCGTGTTGTTTTATACATGCCTGAAATTTCAATGAATACGATACGTTAGTAAATTATGGAGATAATTTCATACCATATAAATGATTGATTCGATTAATTTCCACTATTTTGCACAATATCTCTAAAACACGCAGAATTCATAAAAATACCTTCCTTGTTTGGACATTTAGAATCTACAAAAAAGGTCATTTGATGAATTCTCCCAAACCCAATAGCTACTGAAACATTTCAGAGAGCACAAAATCACTACTGAAATAAACAACGAAAATTTGAAAAAATGGCACTAACATTGACGTGTTTCTGACTGAGTTCTTTATTGAAGGGATGTAATGCAGCACGTCCACATAGTTCACAAATATCGCCATGAAAATAAGGACAATCCAGTCTTTTACATATACCACTAGCCTCAGCATAAGGGCAAAGTGGCTCTGAAGCAGGATTCAATGTTGCCCCAGTATTGCTGACAGCTTTAGCATAAGACTCTGGCACGTTTCGACATGGCAAAGCCTCACTCTCCTCAATAATAGCATCAGAATCATCGATCAATGTCGATGGTACAAACTCTGGTGCATTCACCCACTCTTCAGATTGGCAGTTCTTGTCTTCCTCATCGTTTTTCTTCAATTTTTTACTGCTAGCATTACCATGATCATCTTCATCGTTATTCCATGCATTCAAAGTTGCTGTGGTGCTGCTTGTACTACTTGTTGAACCATTCGCAGACGATGAGGCAGTTGATTTATTTAATGTTAATTGACTGTCTGACTCCTTAGAATGCTCATCAGATTGTCCATCACGATTAGTTTGTATGTGATTGAAACGGCATCGGTTACCAAATTTACATGTGCCCCATTTGAAAAAGCGACAGGGTATACCACCTGATGTTGATGATTTTGGTGACGTCCCGGCGATACAACCATTTTCATCAATATCAGAATCTTGTCCATCATCTGGATGTAAGTAGAGACAATTATCACCCTCTCTGCATACGCCATTTTTATAATAACTGTAGAGAAAAAAATATGCAAATTATTGTTGTGTTTAACGATTGTTGTTATGATGAAAATGTCTATAAAATTTTCATTCGTCTCGCCATGAGCGTGTTAAATGAATTGAATATATGATGAAAATTGAAATAATAACATCAATTATCTAATTAATGTAATGCTACAATTATTATTTGCATTATTCTCACCGGCACACAATGTTTCGTGTCCAGTTGTTGTCGGCCATTTGCTCGCACATGTAATTCAACGCACATACAAATATTAGATGTTTCAATTGGTTATTACGTGACTCACAAAGATAAATAGACAAGCGAATGATCAAAATGCCTATTGTACGCTCATGATTATTTTAATTTTCAATTTTGCAAATTCCCACGCTACAATTTTTCAATAATTTTGTCTCAATGTTTTTCTGTACTTGGCTATCTAGGCATTGTTAGTGTGTAATATTTTACTACAGATTTATTTGAAACTAATATTTATGTTAAACTCCCGCGGCGGTACTCTCAATATAACTGATAATGAATAAATTTATTAATTCTGGATTTGTGAAGCGTCACGAGGTGTTATTATAAATGTATTGGCTGTGATATTTATTTTTATTTCCTCTCATTGAATCAATGATGAAACATTTTCTCTCTCTCTCTCAATCTCTCTCTATCTTCGTCGCAAAGAGCCAGTGGTCGCCTTGGTATCAAAATTCAAAACTAACCAAAAGACACGATAAATATAAATTGTTACACACATACACAATAAGGATAATTTTTTTTTTAACGAAAATTTGAGAGCTACTATCACTAGGAGGCACTGTTAGGCACTAGGGAAAGCCTGGGTCACATGTACTTTTTCAAAGATTATTCCTGACTATTGTACTTGATGATATTTATACAACAGAGAAATTTAATCTACAAAAACTCAAACTGTATGCACTTGGATTTTCGAGGTTCAATCACTTAAATTTAGTCTTCTCAGCGCATTTTTTGTATTAGTAATGGTCATGAACTAGTCGAGACGGTTGAGCAGCACTCTACAGGATGGTGCATGAAGAGGCAATTTTTTTCAGCATATGATAACCTCCATTTTGTGATGAATATGCAGTCTCAATAAAGTAACTCGCATGAAACAATAGGATTTTACTTGAATTTTTTTTTAAATTGTTACCCAATGCAGAGAAAAGTTTTAAGCTCCCGAACATTATGGTTTTTTAAATCAACCTCTGTTTGTAGAGTCAATGGTTTCACCCATTTCGACTAAAAGTCATTTTTCATAAACAATGAAGAGATTCAGGAAGAAATCACCATACCATAGTGGCTAGAAAAAGTTTTGAGCCACCAATGTTCCATTCTGAATTATTCCTGGTCAAACTACTCATTTGAATATTATAAAGAAAGAAAGTTGGGGAGATTCCAGACCTAGCCCAATCGCGCTATGAATGCTTGGAACTGTAATTTAGCTAGGAACAACTCGAAAGCTCTGACCTCCTCACTTTTAACGATATTATGACAGGTTTTTCTTTCTAAATTTGTCTCAGCCGAAATGCTCATTTTCGAATTTTAAGAAAATTTACACATATTTTCTTGATTGAGCCGACGAAACTCTATTACTTTTGACGTTTGACCAGGAAAATCAGCTGCCATACGTCACAGTGTTCATTAGTTCCAACAAAATTGTTTATCCAATCGCAATCAAGATTTATTCTGTGGCTGATGAGAGGGATTTACGAAAGGAAATTTCAACATTAGTACGTCACGAAACTAACGAACCAGTTTAAATAATTTTCTTCTAATATTTCACGGATTAAATTTGATCCAAAATTGACTGATTTCATATCATCAGTGCACTACTGGATTATAACCGGTAATTTTTTCCATGAAAAACTGTGACACTGACCAATAACGAGGATGCTACATGAAACGCAGCTAATCACCATTCAATGCAGTAGATAAGAAAGGAAATCTGAAAAAGCACCAATACAATATCCTTTGAAATTTGCATTTCTGATTGTTTTTTTTTTTTCAAGTTTCCAAATATTCATAATTCTCTCCAAAATCAGCAACTTCCGGGAAACTTAATATGAAACATTTTTTGACAAAAGTTTTATCGCCTTCACAAATTCCTCTAAATTCAATAATTTTCTAGATATTTGAGGAAATTCATAGAATTTAATTGTCTTCATCACTATTTATGATTAATTCAATTGAATTTATTTGTATCTTAAAAGAAGTGAGTTATACAATCTTTTTCATACGTTCAATAATTTATTCATCTCTTACACAGGAGGAAAAACGACAAACATAATTCATTATTTATTTTTATATTAGGTTTTCATAAGGTTGAAACAGTGAAAATAGCACGGTAACTTGATCATAATGATTCTAAAATTTACTGCTTCTAGTTTTCTGTTCATTATTCTTTGAAAATAAAAGAAAAATCATCCAATAATCGGGATTATTCTTCATGCGACCACATCCAAAGAAAGAAAAAAATTATCGTCAATGCATATTCTATGTAGAAACAGTTGATTGAGCGTTGTTTTCGAATTCATTGTCAATTGTCTTTCCTTTGTAAGTTGTTTTCATTCTCGTAGCTTCTCACTGCTGTTCACCTCACAAGCCTAACATTAGTTTTTGTCTATTTTTTTTCTTTTTTTGTAATAAAAATGAGGACGTGATGATTTGTGGAACTCTCCATCTTACTCTCTCTTCTTCACTATCTGATGAGTGTCCTCAGAATTAACTGCTTATAAGAAACGCAGAGAAAAAAGTAAAAAAAAGGAGAAAATAATAATAATAATAATATTAATAATATTAATTAAATACAAATATTGCGCATCCATTGAAATTTTCTCTCCTCTCCTCGTTCTCATCGAAATATTTACACAGAATACAATGTTTGGCAGTTTGCCAAATAATTCACCCATTTCCTCTCCATTTATTCTTTCTCCTCGTTGATTGATCGTGAGAAATTTCAATTGATCACTTGGTGATTCAAGTAATATGGCATTGCTGCTCGACACTCTGTAAATATCTTCAGTAGTGCGATCAGCTCCATAGAGTTTTCCTAAAATTGAAACAGTTATTTGAGAATATGATTATGAATTTCCATCAATGAGCAATAAAAAAAGAATTGAATCGATAGACAATGATTTCAACTCTCATTTATAACTTGGTTCACTACGCAATGATAATTCAAATCAGAAATATTAATAGAAAAGTAAAAATTCTAGAGAATATTTTCCTTTTCTACAAACTTGGACTTTTTACAATACACAATTCCATTAAAAAAAATACAGCTCTAGATTTTTTTTAATGTGCCTCCCTCCTCCCCTTACCATCTCTAAATACTCACATTGGCCTTAGATTTTTTGTGATCGCATTGCTCGAAGTGTTGGCATTGGAGCCTTTTTTCTTATTATTCCGACACTTTCTGACATATGCTTCAACCAGCTGAGCAATTTTTTTTGGATTTATCTCGCCACTCTTATTATGACAGATCTACAATTAGAAATTCACAAATTGATTGAAATTATAAGAAGGACAAATCAGCATGAAAATTATTGAAGAAAAAGAGGTTGTGTTTTTGAGATATCTCTGAATCTGGTGGATGACAGAATTTTTCAATAAATTAAATCCAATGGTGGCCTTGTAGGTCTCTGCTGTGTTGAAAAAAGACTAGACGATGTTTTGAATGTTACGTATCAACGAACGTTTCGGCCTCTTCGTGCGGCCCTCTTCAGGATACTCATTTTTATTTATCTTCGTTATTCAGGATTCAATTAAAAAGAGTTATTTTTAATGAAATTCTAAAGAACGATAAATAAAAATGAGTATCCTGAAGAGGACCGCATAAAGAGGCCGAAACTTTCGTTGATACGCAACATTCAAAACATCGTCTAGTCTTTTTTCAACGTAGCAGAGACCTACAAGGCCACCATTAGATTTAATTGATTGAATAGTTAAGGTCGTATATCAAATCATTGACAGAATTTTTCAATGAGGATCTTCTTTGCAGTCTCTATAAAAATCTCCATTGATCCCTTCAATTTTGAGATTTTTCAAAGAAATCAGAATCAAAGTAAACCCCCACTTGCGACTCAGCGGAAACTCAATGACAGAGAACTCACCTTGGGTACAGCTTTTCTCATAATATCCTTGTACTCCTCCTTCGTAACATGTTTCTTCGTATAGTGTGGCTTTAATACCAATTTAACTTCCTCGACAACTCTCTCCTGTCTATTTAATTTCTTCAAAAATTTATCCTTAACTTGCATTTCAACAGCCGAACTAGGTAAATCATCAAGTATTTGTAATTCATTCTCATCCATCCTAACGCCAATTTTCGAATTAGCATTTCTTTTTCTTTTGTCAATTGTTTTTTTATTCCGACTCTTATTTGATTTAACAAGCGGTGACGAGCCAAACAACACATCAAATGCATCTTTTTTGCTCGTATCTTTACCACTGTTAGCAGATTTATTTGTTTTATTTTTATTGGATGATAAATTTGATGGTATGTTTGTTGGTGGTGAATTGTGGCTCTGATGATGGGGTGGTGGATCAAATATCCCATCGCTCAAGCTTGAACCCGGCGAGTATGGGGAAGACGTATCAATTGTTGTTGCACCAATTCCAGCTGCTGTTGTATCAGTTGCATTGTCAGTTAACTCATTGCCATTTTGTTTATTCAAATTAGCATTTATCTTTGATCCTCTGAAGTTACCTGTCATATTTTTAACTGAATTTGAAATCATGTTTGGCAATTGATTTGAACGTTCACTTGTTCGTTGTTTGATCTGTGAATTTGTTAAATTTCTTTGTATACCAATCCTCTGCACAGCAGCAGCAACAGTCGCTAATACTGGATTAATCGTAGTGAATTGATTGCCAGTTGCTAAATTACTATTCAATTTATTAGTATCATCGATTTTTTCATTATTACCGCCGGTTGTTGATGGCGAGCCAGCTCTCTTGATTGTTACCATTGATATTATTTTTGGTTTATCATTGTTATCACGTTTATCATTGTTAAAGTTATCTTTGTTCTGATTAACTGATAATTTCATTGAATCATTTGATGTTAAACCGGAATCAATGCCAATCGATGTTTCTTGGGATGCTGTAGGAGTTGGTGAACGTGATTTAGTTGGATCAAATGGATCATAGGCATCTGGTGATGTTGGTGGTGATGTTGGTGGATCTGGTGGTGTATTTGGTCCAATTTTTAAACGCAATTCGAGCTCATCCAAATTCCTTCTCTCTTCAGTACGTTCGCGTTTATCCAATTCACGTTGATTATCAGAATCATTTTTTTGTAACAATGAACCATGTGTTCTTTCATTCATTTCTAGTAATTCTAATGCCTCTAAATCATCCAGCTCATCATCGTTATTATCACCAACAATGATAATATTATTATCATTATTACCCTTCAATTCATTTTCACGTGATAAATCATTCGAATTTAATAAATTATTCTGTAAATCATTTTTATCAATCTTACCCTTATCAATATTATCATCATTACTATTCTTCTGATTTTTACCATTATCAACATTAGTATCATCGTCTGCATCATCGTCGTCATCCATGTCAGCATCATTATCACCGTCATCGTCATCATCATCATCTTCATCTTCTTCCTCATCCATCAATGGATTAATCATACTTGCCCGCAAATTACTTGATTGCTTGTTAATTGAAAATTTAATTTGTGGCTCTGGTGGTGTTTTTGGTCCGACAAATTCATCACGCTGTAAATTATCATTATCATTTCCTTGCTCTTGAATTGTTTTATCATCATGCTGTTGTCTCGTGTCAGTTAATTTTTGCTGTTGTTGATGTAAATTACATGGTAAATTTGCATGTATTTGATTTTGTTGCTGTTGATGTAATTGATTCGAATCATTGTCTTCATCATCACTCAATACAATGATATCTTTCGGTGATGGTGTTTGCTCTCTGAATGGTGATTGATCTAAATCAATAACAGCAACTGGCTTTTTACTGGCTGCAATTTCGGCTGCTTTTGATTTTTTCTTTTTCTCACGACGATTACGCAATTTCGGCTCTGGTGATTTTACAGAACGTTTGTCTTTGGCCTTATCTTTCTTTGGTTTCTTCAATGATGGTTGTTGTTCTTTTGATAATGTCATACCAATTTCGCGACAAGTACGACGCTTACGTTTTTTACTAGTTAATAATGAAATTGTATCAGCTAATTCATCAGTTAAATTATTACAATTCGATGATGTGGTTTGATTTTTATCACCACTAATTTGACCAAGATTATCAGAATTATCATTATTGAAACAAACACTGACGAGTATATTATCACCGCTAGCGAATACTTCTTTCGATGGTGGTGGTGTGCGATTGCGTTTGTCACGCTTTTTAATCCTCTCAATATCACCGTCTCGACGTTTTTTCCCCTCCTTCAAGCGTTTCTCTTTTCTCTTTTTCTTGATAGCTTCTTTATTTGTCAGTATAACAGTTAAATTTTTCGGCCCAACTGTATCAAGACCACCTGGTGCTGAAGAACGTGATCTTGATCTCGATCGTGATTTCGATTTTGATCGTGACCACGACGGTGTCCATTGTGCACCACTCCATGATGACTGATTTTGTGAGCTAGTGTGATTTATTTGTTCCTTATCCATGATACCAGTTTGCAGTAATGCAACTGATGGATTAACAGCTGCACCTCTTATTGGATAGCCACGGTCCAGTGAACGCGGTATATTAACATTATCCCAATTTCTTGATGCAGATCTGTCGCGTGATCTCGATTTACCAGCGATACACTTCCTCTTCAATCTTTTCTTGTCCTTATCCCTCCTAACACTTGGCTGTGGACTCTTGCTCCATGAGCGTTTGCGTCTACGTGATCTACTTCTTGATTTGTTTTTCTTTGATTTATCCTTTTTACGTGATCTCGAGCGTGATTTACGTTTCCTCATTGGTAATCTCTTCTGATGACTCTTTCTCTGTCTATGACTTGACAATGATCTTCTGCGTCTCAATGAGAGTGATCTCGAGCGTTTACGTGATAATGAACGTCTACGTGAATTTGTTATAGATGATTTTCTGCGTGAACGTGAACGTGAATGGGAACGTAAACGTGAACGTGAACGTGAACGAGAACGTGATTGTGTACGTGAGCGTGTACGGCCACGTGAATGTGAGCGTGAATACCGTGATGATGTGCGTGAACCACGTGATGGTGATCTTCTACGATGATTTGACCATGAACGGGTTAAATTACGTGACCATGATCTTCGTGGTGGTGAATAAGAATTGCTCTTCCTCAAAGGACTACGACCTCGCGATCTGCTACGTGATATTATTGTTCTTATATCTCTCCCGTACTCGTCTTTGCGTGGTCGTGGCGGTTTTTCAGCTACAATTTTTCGTACATCATAACGCGGTAATTCCTTGCGTTTCTCTTTCTTCTTGGCAGTTTCTTTCACTGTGCTTTCTTTAACAGAGCGATCCTTGGATTTGTTAAGTTTTTTGACACTACTCTTCTCCTTATCCTTGTCATAATCACGCAATCTGTCGTGATCACGATTTCGATTTCTGTCCCGATTACGATCCTTCGAAGCCGAACGACGCTTCATCTTCTCACGATACTGACGTTCCTTAGTACTCTTTGATAGCTTCTTCCACGACACCTGATTATTGTCTGACGATATATTCTCTTTGTTTTTCTCCATGTTATTCGATTTATCACGCCGTTCTTTCTTCTTTTTTACCTCACAATCATCATCGTCAGTTGCAGAATCCGAGCTACCTTTTTGCTTTTTGCTTTGCCCATCCTCCACTATTATCTCTCCATCCTCAATTTCTTTGTCTTTACGATTTGATATTGGTGATGATAATGCCTCATCCTCAAAATTAATCGGCTCATCGGTCTCTGAAATAGCTTCAGTACCAAGACCAGCATAACCAATTGGTGTTTTACATCTGTCCAAATCATCGCTATTATGATCCTTTGGCGGTGGTGTTATTGGCTCTAGTCCACTTTCAATTGTGTCTTTATCAAGAATGGGATTCTCATCTTTGCATGGTGTGTAAGCACCATCCGAGTACCAGACCTCCATGTTATCATCATTCGGTACTGCTTTATCATCATTGTCTAAAGTTTTGCCATCTTCATTTTTATATTTTCTTTCTATATTTTCATCCTTCTCTAATTGGAAATCTTGACTCAATATACTTTCTTCCTCGTTAATGACATCACTACTCTCACTAATTATACAATTATCAGAATTACTTTTCATTTGCATTTCTACAATCGGTGGTGTACCACCTCTCTCACTTTCGTCACTTGAATGTGGATCATCCGATTTGTGTTTATCATCTTTATCGTCATTATCATCACCCTCCTCATCGTCATCATCATCATTGTCATCTTCAAACATTTGACCTGGTTCAACATTATCACCATCATTATGATCACAATTTTTTTTATCAACATTATCTTCATCCGCTGGGAACAATTCATCACTGTTTTCATCATCTTTTTTTCCAACTGAAAATGATGCGCACTCTTTCGGATTGTCAATACTTGTCGACATTTGATTTGTCACAGATGATGATTCAATTTCTTTTTCTTGCTCTATCATGACATCAATATTATCATCAATTTCATCATAGAGTGAGCTCAATTTATTCATTATCTTAGTTTTATTACCAATTTTGAATGTTATTTTACCACGTGAATCGGTAGATATTTTTTTAGACGGTATTTTACTCAATTGTTGTCTCTCTTTCCTCAATGATTCAACATATGGATCAATACTGTCAACTGCTGGCTGCGGTAATTGTACTGGTGGCGGTAATTCTGGTGTCTTTGGTGATTCTAATAGTGGTGATAGATCATGATCGTCTTCTTCTGTCATATCTGGTGGCAGTGGTGGTGGCTCAAGTGGCCCAATAACTTGTGACAGTTGTTGTTCATTTTCTCTAGCAACATCCATTGTTTCTGATGAATAAATTGAAAAATTTGGACAATCAGCTTGTGTATCGTCGTCAGAATCAACATCTTGGAATGGATCATATTTACTGCTATTGTCGTAATAATTTTTTCCACTTGCTTCAGTTTGCTCAGGTTGTTCAATTTCTTCGATCTCTCTAGGTTCTGGCTCTTTGTGTGTGTCATCAATAATTAGATCCTCGTTGTCCGATTCTTTGTCATTCCTTAGGTTTTCTTCCAAATCGATTAGTAATTCCGAGGGCGGCTCTGGCGGTGGTAGAAGCACCTCTGCTGTACAATCATTAGCTGATCCATCATCCTTTTTATCATTATCATCGTCGTGAATTGATTCATTGTGTTCATTATTTGATCTATCATTGTTACTAGACTCGATGTCTGAATAAATATCACAATCCTCATCATTGCCTGCACTTTCTTCTAGTGGTATAGGAGCTAATGCTTCGGATTCAGTTGGTTCATCAGTATCAACGGCAACCTTTTCATTCATTTCTTTATCATCAACAGGCAATGAAGATGACGATGTTGATGGTCCTTCTGATGCAATATTTGATTTAATTTTTTGCGAGTTTTCCGTTGGATCATTATTAATTAATAATGGAGAATTAATAGCTGATCGCTGTGCTGAAATGGCTGGCGATGCAAACGATGGGGGTGGTGTTGTAAATAAAGAATTATCATTTTGTCCTCTGAATTGATTTTGTGGTCGCTGCATGTTTGATATTAGAGGCATTCTAGGTCTATTGTCGTTACGATAATTGTGATTATTACGGAAACGAAAGGAATTGTTGAAATTGTGGGACAAACGATTATCAAAATTTGGAGGAAAATCATTTATTATAGGCGATGGTCCACGTTGCCCGTAACCACCACGTGGTGATATACCACTGCCTCTATTATTGTAATTTTGCCGACCAGAATATGAGTAAGATGAGTCTGAGTATCTTCCACCATGATAATTACCTCTATTACCGCCTCCTCCACCCCCTCCACCACCTCCGCCACCACCTCTTCCACCTGAACCACCACGAGAGCCATTGTACATCGGTGCTTGTACAATATCCACTGAATTAACATTTGTCAGATTTAATGGTTCAATTTTGGTGTTTATATCATTAGAATCAACAAATGGTTTGATGATTGGATCCCTCTCTGAATTGCTGTTGCACGTATTCTTGTCATTCTCTTCTTTGTTATCACGATTACCTGGCAGGAGAAGTGTACCGTTGGCTTTCAGAATTATTTTGTTGGATTTTGAGTGCCACAATTTTTGACTACTTATTATACTATCCAGCAAGTCAATTGCTGGTGGATGCAGTTGTTGAGTTGAATCAGAGCTAAGATTATTGTGATGACCTAGGACGACACCTTTCAAAGCCAGTCTTCGCCTTGTTGAGGATATTGAAACGCTGCGACGTTGAATCCCAACTATTGAACCTAAATTTGAACTTGGATTGTCGAGTATGATCTCATCATCGGACCTGTCAATATGAACGTATTCATTATTAATTTTTGAAAATGTAACAGCAAATCAAGAAAATTAAATTTAATATTGAAGCTAGTTTTTTAAAGATATATGCTCTGAAATTGGAAAGATATAGTCGATAAATAATATAAAAATTTTGATATTATTTTTTCGACTCTGGAAGGAAATTCAAATATCTCAAAATTTTGAGGGAGTGAAAAAAATTCTTTGTTGAGAAGGAACAGATCAATGAAAAACGTCTGCATTGATTTCTCCATGTTTCTCTCCCTCTCTCTCTCTCTCAAATTTCGGGATATTAAAAAAAAGAAGACATTTTGGAATGAAATTACTTTCTGAGATTGAAGTTTTATCACATTTACATGAAAACACTCTTCTTTACACTGACAGAAAAATTTTATAAAATCGATCGAAATATTGTTTGAACTAAAATTGAAAAATAAAAAAAACTTTTGGATCGGATATATTTTGTTTTCCGCAACAAAATGACAATTTGAAGAAAAGAGCTCATTTGATTCGATGAATAATGAGTTGCTCAAGGAATAAATTTTAAAGATATATTTTTTATAGACTATTGTGAGAGCATTTAGCTCATTTCATAATATTTTTCTATCAGTTTGTTCTCCATATTCACAGATTCCCAAAAACGGTATATATTGCCAGCATTCCAAAGTCAAACACCTAATTTTTCAGAAGCCTACTCTCTGCTATGTCAACGTGAATCTTTGAATAAAAAAAGATATGCTTACCCTGGTGGACTGTAATCGAGTCCTAGATTTGCTCCAAACAGGCTGACTTGTGATATTCCAGCACGAAATCTGGCATTTATCATAGCAGCATTGTTGTTCCTCACTGTTTCCACATTACTACCGACACGTTGTTCTCCCAACTTCGGTAATCTGGCCCTCCCCTTAACCATTCCCAATGTAATTGCTAGTCTTTTTTTAACAGTCTTACCATAATGTGACGATAATGCACGTCGTTTTGTAGTTTTACGTCTTAACTTCTACAAAAAAAAACAAATTTTATTTCTTTTTTTATTTCTCTCTCTTACTTTCTTTACTTTTAATCCTGTGAAGTTTTGGTTTATCGTTCTGGAGGTGAATGAGAACAGTTGAAAAATGAATTTTATTTAATGCCAAATTTATTAACTTGATAATTTTTTTTTGTTTGCTTGAGACAAATTGTCAATTAAATCTTTTTTTCATTGTGTTTTCATTACACACACCAAATTTCTTTACAATTGTATTCCTCTACGAATTAAAATTGAACATATAAAAGTGTTATTTTTTTATTTTTTAAATAAAGAATAAGATTCCGTAGCAGGAAGAGAATTGAAACACAAAAAAAAAAAAGAAAATAAACTCAAAAGAAAAATTGTGTAATTATTTTGAATGAATGACGATAAATTAATGGTTAAGTGCATATTATGCATACTGTTTTTAAACTATCAGTGAATTAAATATAAATTAATAGATTGGAAGATTTCAATGGAATTATGGATAATTACGATGGAATCAGTACCTTGCGCGTTCTTTTAGTACGCTTCTTAATCTTCCGTTTGCCTGATGATGATGTTTTGACTTTGACATAGGTAACAATTTCTTCTTCCTCGCCATCATCATTGATTTCACGTATACGTACTTCACGTAAAACTGAATCTCCATTACCATTTTGAGCTTTTTTGCTCTTCCTCGGTCTCTTCTTTCTGGCTTTTCGCGTTGTTGATTTTGTTGTTGATTTAGCTTTATTTTTTCTTCCATTCCTCGAGATAGCAGAAGTAACACGCTGTATAACTGATGCCACTAAATCACTGTGACTATAACTGTCATATACTGATTCAATACCAGAAGATGTTGATGGTTGATCGGGATCAAAATTACGTGAAGTATTATTCAATTGTCTACGACGATCGGCACGTATATTAGCACGTACACGTTCAGTTTGACGTGTACGTGGTATGATACGTGGATTATTCCTCACACTACTTGATAATGGATAATGAGTGTCCTGTGGTAAACCAGAACGAGTACGTCCATAAGTACCACCTAAACAGCGTGCTTCAGCCATGATATCAGGTAATTCATCAAGATCCATTTCTACTGACTCTGATAAATCCGGGCGATTAATTGAGCAAGATGGACAAAACCATTCTTCCATTGGTACCTGCTCCATTGGTGGATTCAAACACTCCAAGTGATAACCAAGATCACACTCGTCACATAACAACATACGGTCTTCACGATCACATTGATGACAAACTTCACAGAATGTTGGATCCTCTTGAATTTGTTCCTCAGCTGGATTCTTCGGTTCAACTGGTATTCTCCGTACAATCTGGAATTAATAATGAGTTTTTATGGTTCAGAAAAATTTATAGCGAAAACTATCAACTATAATAAAGGTAATGAAAATAATGAATTTTCGATTCCTTTATAATCTTATCGGGAATAATCGAAAAAATTCCACTGAGAAATGCTAAAATACTAAAAATTTTGATTCAATGGTTCTATTCATATATTAGAAAATGAAATTTTGCTATTTTTATTTCTTTGATTGCATGATTATGTGGCAATAATTTTCATGGTTTTTCTATGAAATGGCTACAATTTATCAAGTCATTGACTTTTTGTGTGAGGGAGATACATACTTTGCCGCCAGGTTGAAATCTAACGTTGATCAAGGTGAATGGTTGTCGGTCAACTGGACAAGTATTGACATTTTTACTCCATTCAGTCAGGCATAGTAGGCAGAAACAGTGATCGCATGTGGCTGGTGTTGCTACTTGTTGTTTTTTGAATGATAAGAGACAAATTGGACATTTTTCACTCTGTCCATCACTGTCATCGGATTCTACATTATTCACTTTTGAGGATGACGATGATTGCGATGGTTCTTCATTGTTCATGTTGCGAATTTTTTTAGGTAGAATCTCTTCGACATCAGACTCGTTTGTGCTCTGCCAATCGGATTGCCAGCCACTTGAAGCACTCTCTGAAAGAAGAATTAAAAATTCATTATTTCATAAATTATGAAAGAATGCTCCTCATTTTGTTCTCAGTTTTGCTAGAATATCCAGTAAATAATTGAGTTTGAGGAATTTTTCTTAATAAACTTTTTTGTTTAGAAAAAGAAGACGTCAGATCCAGAGATATCTCATAAAAACCAAACACAATGTGATACTACCTTCTTTCGACACTTTAATTTTCACACAAATTGATTTCAATTATGAATGAATTGATTAAATTTTAGAAACAAATTACCTAGCTGTAATGAACCTTCATCACCACTCTCACTGCCAGATTCGTCCTCACTTGTTGAAATTGTTTTAACCTTTCCATTTTTTCTTCCAACTGAAATTGCTACATCACTGTCCTCATCGCTACTATCAATATCACTAACAACTTTCAATGTTTTACGTTTTCTATTGTTCTTAAATATAATTGAATCATCACTACTATCATCGCTACTGTCTTCAATTATAAACTTTCGTTTTTTCCTTGGCTCTGACATTTCCTCACTATCACTCGACATTTTCGTCTTCTATTTCCCTTTTATATTTGTCCTTTTCTTCAACCCTACGATAATTGTCAGTGTCCTATCCTTCTGGATCTGGCGGCTTCATTCAGCCAATGATTAAGAGACACAATCCATTGTGTTTAATTTTTACTACGAAATCTGGAAAAATAATGGAGAGTTCGAGATAAAATTAGTTGTATGAACTACTTAAAAATTAGTGTAAAAGGAAAAAAAAATTGTGCTCTGAAAATAATTGGGGTTAAATTATACAATAAACCAGTAGTTCAATAGCTTGAATCAATATTACTGATTTGATGGAATATTTATTGATTAGTAATCTAGTGAATTTGGCATAAATTGTTCAGATGTTAAAAAATCCTCAATTATGCTAATTTTCTACAATACAAAGAAAAAAAAGCGAAACCATGAAAATTCCAATTGTTATTTTTCAACATTCAGTACTCAATGATTGCCAAGAACCACAAATAGATATAACAGAAATTATTTACTGTTTAAGAAATTAACCGTGATTTTATCAAGACACCTGATACTCGTAAAAAATTAAATCAAGTTAATGAGAAAAATAAGTTATTTTACAAAAATAGACAGTGAATTAAGTTTACATTGAGCTGTATGCTACATATACATATATTAAAATGTACACTTTACAAATATTGTGTAATGTAAACTTGGATGATACTGAAAAATGTCTCAACTCAATTCTCCGGACATTTTGACTCACGACGCCAACTTGCGACGTTACAAGAGCTATGGCGATGCCATTACATGCACGCACTAACACAAACACACGAATAAGAATATATTTTGTCAGAAACGAAAAAAAAAAAACGTATTACTTCTTTTCATATGGTAAATTTCTTTTGGTTTTTATTCTAATTGTTCGGATCCCTTGTGTAAATTAAAATGGCGTCAATCGTTCAGTGCTCAATGAACAATTTCCTAACATCATGATTATGTTTACGAAACTTCAAACACAATTTCTCAATGAATTTTTGTTTTCGTTATTTTTCTTACAATGTATAAAAAAATTGTTGATTGATAAAAATTTATGAATATTCACAACATTGTTACAAGTATTTTTGCACTATATAACAAAGTAAGTTTGACTTACACATCACATTATTTATAAAATGATTCGAAAATTCCCGATCGACAATGTTTTTTGTAACTTTCCAGTGTATGTGTTGATTATTATCTACTGTATTCTTTCCAAATTATCATTATTAATGTAGATTGCAATGATTAATATGTTGTTTTGTGTGTATATGTGTTAGCGGAATGAAAGAAGTTTTTTTTTTTATAAAATTGAAATAAAAAAAATGAGTAGACGTTCTTATAACATTTAGATTGACTAACGTAGTCCAAAGTGGGGTTAGGGGTGAAACGCCGTGATTCGAGTGTATAAAGCGGAGGGTCGGTGAGAGAGGGGCAGAAATAAGGAAGAGAGATGATGAGACGTAGGATTTCCTTCTCTAGGACAGAGAGAGAGAGAGAAAATTATTGGCCGCGAACATTTTGGAGCCACTGGCGCTAGTGTAGAAGATCTTGAAAAAGTGCGCTTCCTATCTATTCCCGTAAATGAGACTCTGTGAAAGGGGTATTCCGTCTTTTCGACTTGCATTGCGCATGTGTTCAGTAATTGAGATGAGTTAATTTTTAGAGATATATGTTTTTATTTTTTATACATTTCAGCTTGTTCTTTAAAATAAAAAAAAAAGCTATGGAAATTTCAGCATTTCCCTTGGATTCTGAAAATTCCTTTCTCCTGCATTGACAATTCGGTACATTTTGGGAGAGAAAGTTTTCCATGAATATTCCTTTTATAAAGACTTTTTTTTCTAAATTATAATATAAAAATATATAATCAGTTTCATTGAGAAAAATTATTTTCACACATACACCAGTTCATTGCTCGTCAGACACGCCCACTTTTTGAATGAACCAATTAAATCGCTGCTAAAAAGAGATGGGAGCACCCATTTGTGTGGTGCTCTCTCGTTTCGCTGTCGATGGACTAGTTGTTCAATTACATTTGGTGGGGGATCCTTTTTGTCGACGATATAGCCGCCATCATGGGTCGCATGCACGCTCCTGGGTATGAAAAATAAAAATAATATATATTATATTGATTACTTTCCTGATTACTAAAGTTATAGAATATTCCAAAATTTTTCACTGTATTTATTGGATACTCAAAATCTTTCATCAAGTAGAAATTTGATGGAAAAGCTTCAATTACAAATGTGCCAAGAGAACACGAAACCATGTGTTTATTGTCTATTTCATTCTTTTTTTTTTATTAGAAAACTCAATCATTTTTTTTTTCGTATACTCTTACTGATTCATGAATTGATTTACTTACTATCAGTTATTTCAATCCTTCAAGAGCATTTGGGACGCACGAAATTTAGCATTGTTTCATTTTTATTTACAGGAAGGGTATTTCCCAGTCTGCATTACCATACAGACGAAGTGTACCGACATGGTTAAAACTTACGCCGGAGGACTGCAAAGAACTCATTTATAAATTAGCTAAAAAAGGTCACACTCCATCGCAAATTGGTAATTATTGAGATTTATCAAATCATATTTCCGAATTGTGATGCAAGAATGCTGATAAAATTTTTGGTTATCAAAATAACTCTATTTCCATCAGTCCAGTATCATTTTTAAAAAAATTCTTGCCAAAATAAAGTGCTTGTGTCGGATTTTCAAGCAAACTTTTATCAATTTTTTCGGGATCTCCTATAACATCACAACTTTCAATATTTATATCAAAAAGAAATTTAATAGGAAAATTAAAATCATTCTGAATTACATTGCGGCATAATTGAATTATGTCATAGTTGTTGATACTATCTACAATTTACCCGAAATAATTTTTTTTTAATATCTTGGAATTTAAGGTAGATGTAGGAACCTTTTTCTGGTTTCATATACCCCTCAAGAACTCACCCCTAATAAGCCTCGTAGCTGAGTTTTCCCCACTGGGAACCTCGCTCAAGATTTGTTCCACGAAATCCCTTACGAGCCCCAGTAAAATTTTCAAAAAGTCATCAAAATAAACACAACACATTAACAATTCGCAATAATTATTTTGTTGTGCCTAGGTTAAAAATATCATCTGGTTAGAAAAATTAATTAAATAAAATCCGACTTGAATCAGCATTATTTCTCATCAATTAATATTTATGGCTATAAATAGAGATTCATTTCACTGACCCCTTAACAGTTCGATTATTCACGCGTACTCTTTGTTGAAAAAACAAACTTCAGTATATGAAAACGTATGAAACATAACAGATAGAGTAGTAGGGCAACACCAATTCTCAGAAAAGTTTCCTCTACGGTCTCTACACGGTGTTGTATACCTACTCCTTTCTACTGGGTTTTTCCCCGATTACTTAGCCTTTTCTACCCTCTTGTTATAATGTATAAACCCCGAAATACCTCAAACACCTCAGTCAGAACGGCCGGATGACTAGGGATTTCCTGGTCGGAGCCATAAAAATAAGAAGAAGAAGAAGAAGACCTCAGTCAGACTTTAGCACAGATACTGCTACTATCCATGTTAAAATTTAAGGAACATCTATTCTTCAACTGACTTTGTAAGAAGTATCTGAACGTTCAACTGGAGTTTTTAAAGTTTGTACTAATAAAGTTAGATTTCGAGAAATAGTTGTTTTTAATAAATTCAACCCGGAATCCAACAACGGAGAAATAGAAAATATTGAAAATTGCTGTACCCTTCCAGCAGTCGAGTGACTAGGAAGAGAAATGCAAAAAATTAGTATACCTGCAGAGTAAACATTACTGTGCAGGACAATTCAGTTAACTCGGCTTGATTAGAAAGAATTTGAGTCGGTGTGCTCAAAAACAGTCGAAAACCGCTTGAAATGGCTACGGACTGACGACGACAGTGCCACAACTGGATGAAACAAATTTTTCATTTAGTTATTGGATATGATCCCAGCTGCCACTTGGGTAGCCATCTTTAACTATCACCCAACGAAGTTAAGGCCTAGTAAACGGAGGTAAAATTAGCGCCAATTCCGTGTTAGCTTAATTCTGATTTTGAGGTATATTTCGTTAACGGCGGATTAACATAATTGAGAGAGAACAAAAATGGCAGCGATCAAGGCTGAGAAATATAACGAAATGCATGGTTAAACTGATATTTTCACCTCTGTTAACTTTAATCTCGAATTAAGTTAACCCGTGATTAATGGTTTGAGGGGCAAAATTAAATGAAGCTAACACGCTAATTTTGCCACCGTTTACTGGGCCTAACTGCCCAAAGTTAACCATACATGTAACTGCGGCAGCTCCGTCAGCTAATCGACGATTAGCGCTAATCAAGCTTCATGTACCTGGGCCTAAGTGTTCATGGAAATCACCTCAACAAGTAGGGAGATCTCATCAATTTTCACAAGGCGGCACAGTAATTTTTACTCTGTAGGTATATCAATTCTTTGCATTCCTCTCATTGGTCCCTAGACTGGAGAAAAGGCACACTAATTTTTTTTTCTCCGTGCAGACCAGGTCCTTGATGTAGTTTCCATTTTTCTTCGTGTAAAACAGATTCTTTTGAAACAACATCCTACTTACCTTAAATTCCAAGTTATCTGACGAAAACTCAGTGGTACAGGAGCTAAAAAAAAAAATTTACAGGTCTTCAGTTCTTGAACCATATGTCGACACCCAAGGAAAATGTAGAATTTTTCGTAATTTCCTTCTTCATAGAAAAACGACAAAACTGTGAAACGAAGTATTTTTAAGAAATTGATTGTAAACAAAAGCGATTTTTCTAATTATTTTTGTCCTTTAAGGTGTAATTCTTCGTGATTCCCATGGAGTTGCTCAGGTACGTTTCCGCACTGGTAACAAAATCCTTCGCATTGTGAAAAGCATGGGCCTTGCACCTGATCTACCAGAGGATCTTTATTATCTCATCAAGAAAGCCGTAGCTATCCGCAAACACTTGGAAAGAAATCGCAAAGATAAAGATAGTAAATTCCGTTTAATTCTCGTTGAATCACGTATTCACAGGCTTGCACGTTATTACAAATCAAAGGCATCTCTACCACCAACATGGAAATACGAGAGCTCCACAGCTAGTGCTCTTGTAGCATAAACATGTAAAACTTTTTATTAAATAAATTACAAATTTTCAATGAGAAATATGACTTGGTCTTTTTATGTATTTTTCCTATTTTTTATCTACATAAAATTGAACATTTCAATATGTTTACCACCTTAGAGTACAAAATAAGATGACAAAAAATTGAAAAATAATTGATCTTTAATGGTCAAATCAAATACTGAGAATTACTTTTCCAAACTAATGAAATCACTCGTAATTTTGAGCTTTTTGCCATTTCGCAACCATTGATGAAACTTGTTTTTGTTTTTTGCCAACTGAATTCTTCATCTGCAATTAATTAATTCATGAAAATGTTTGAATTTAATTGAGGTAGTACTGTTGGTAATAGAATTACTCCGTTCGGAATTTATTGGAATTCAGCACATTCATAGATTATGATTCAATTGAATCTTCAAGGTACTACAGAGAACCAATAAGAAGATATTAACACTTGAATGAGATGTAAGTCATATCTTTATACATGGCACTTTTGCCACCTTATGTGTAAGACGTCAATATATATTGACAATTGATAGAAAATCATATAGAACCTTCGAAATACTATTGCAACGTCCGTTCAACTCCGAGTCCAGCGGATTAGTCTATTCATTTCAAGGAATTCAATTTTCATTCAAATATACATATCGAAGCAATACCATATTGCCGATATTTTTCGATTATTAACATTAGGATAAATTACAAAATAATTACCATCAAGTTATTATTCAATTAACACTCTAGTTGGAAACGGGGAAAATTTTTTAGTAACACATTTCTTTCTTTTTGATTGAAAAAAAATTCTATTCCCAATTGTATGAAGTTTTCTCAACACAGGAGTCTTATCAACATGTAAAACTGCTGAATAAGGTCCTGTGCGGAGTTTATAAAAAGCCAAAACTGTAATAAAAATACGCTCATTCTTGCTTGAACAGTTTTCGTTGCCATTTCGTCTTATTCCTTCTACCTGAAAAATAAGAGCAGAAGTTTGCTCTATGTTATTCTATCCTCCTACCAAAGGTTGAGCAGGCGTTTGCTCATCTTGGGTTACCCAAAATAAATTCCTAGTGAAAACCCATTACCAATACTCAAGAAAACCCGTCGGGCAGGCCGGAAATTCCAATTGAGGGAATTAGCTGCTCAGTTTCGCATTATTCAGACGGAGGAGGTACCAGAAGAATTGATCGAACGGCAGATCGCACGTTTCGATTCCAGAGTTCGGTCACAACAGTACATCGCTGGTCTCAGTGTCAAGAAAAACAAAGTCCTTTTTCCAGTAGACTACTGGTCAAAAGGTATCGCCGATTGATTTGCCTGAGCCCTCAAAAGGTTATTACACCAGAGAATTCATAGAGAAGTAATTAAAAAATAAATTGAACGCGAAAGAGCCAGACACGTATAAACTCCAAGATTCTGTTGAGTCTGCTAGCAGCTCTGATTACGTCTCCAAGGCTGGGACGTAAAACTATACTCTTAATTGTCAATGTATATTGTTGCCTCAGACACAAAGTGGAACAAATGCTATGTATCGGCATATGCCTCACGTCTTATTCAAGTGTCAGAGTCTTTTTACTGGTTCTCCTTACAAGTTGAATGGAATCATAATCTATGAATATGCCGATTTTCAGTAAATTCTGAACAGAGGAATTCTATTAGAGACAACACCACATCAAGTAATGAAGTGGTGGAGTTGATAAATTTCAATGCTAACTGTTAATTCTTTTGGAAATATCTAGGAAGTACTGTTATTCGGGAGAATAAATCAAGATGATTTTCTATATAAAATTTTTCTACATTAAAGGATTCTCTATAATTTTTTCTAAATTTAATTCTTCCAAAGATATTGCTAAAAGAATACTAAAGTATCTTATCTCCTTCTACCAATTCACATTTATTCACATAATTTTACCTTTTTCTTCCTTCTGTCTTTGTAAGCCAAATTATCAACACCAATTACAGCTGACTTATCACTAATGTCTGATATCGTTGATACCACTGATGGAGGTTCAACGGGTATCATTTGTGGTGATTGAACCGGCTTTGGCTGCTCATCAATTGCAGGTCTTTCTAAAGATGCAATATCATTGTAGAACGAATTGATAGCCAAGCCCAATGATTCCTTATTTGTTGTTATTGGTGGCTTTGCTATTACTTGTGTATTTGTATAAATTCTTGGAAAATCAAGAACAAATTGAACTGTATCCTGGCCTGTAAGTCGATTAGCAGCGGCAATTATTGCTTGCTGTGAAAAAAAATACATTAATTAAATGAAAAAGTCTTGGAAAACTGTCCATTTAACTTGAGAATTATTTTCAGCAAATATATATCAGAACATGATAATGTAGTGAAAGATAAAATAAAACAAGCCTATTCTTTTTTCCCGCAATTTCGTCGAATGAACTTAAAAACCGAAGGAAATGAAGAAATTTAGCAAATGATTTTTTTTGCAGCTCCGATTCTTTTGAACGAAGCATGCTTCCATTCAAATCTGACATTTTCCATAAAATTTGAAATAATTATCAAAATTGAGAGTGAATGAAAGAAATCAATACTCTTATTACAGACATTTCTATAGAATATCTAGAAAAACCATCGAAATAATTCAAATCTCACGGGGATGTTTTTATAGAGAAAGATCAAAGCTCTGAAAAAGTCAACTCGATAAAATATCTTCATCCCTCTCATTCTTCGAGAGTTTTAATGAGAAATCATTATTATCAAACCATCTTTGTGTGGGTTTTCTTCGGTAAAGTGAGACTGAAAAGTTTTTGTAATGAACTTTTGTCTTGAGAATTATGACAGCAAGAATCATTACAACTTGTGACTACATCTCCCTTAGAATATGAAATTTCTCCACGACAAAGGCATCGAAAAAAAATAAAATGTATTACATTATGCAAGTGCTGATGATACGCAGGATAATGAACAAGTTGACTCTGCAGCAATGCTGGATGATGAGGTCCAATAATCGATACACTAGTTGGATCCTGTATTGTCGCAGTTGCATACATGGACGGTTGATTTGTTGGCTGTTGTGTTGTTGCAAATAAAACTGTTGGTTCAATGGATTGATGGGTGCCAGTTAATGGAAATGATATTTCTGGTGAATCAACGCCAGGTGGTAGTGGCTCTGTTCCTACTAGTGTTGGCATCGCCATTGAGGTTTCAATCGTTTTTGTTACAGTTTTATCATCTATGGAAATTTGTGAAAAATATTAACATTAAGATGGCTGGAATTTTTTTCATCTACACTTACCAGTATTTACTTTATCAGCTTCACAATTAGTTTTTTGTTTTCTCCCTTTTTTCAAATCTTCAGCGTTGATTCGCGGTGGTGGTGGCGGACTTGGACTAGAAATTTTTGGTGGTGGTGGTGGAACCATGCCTCTGGATAGATCATTGCTATCTGCAGTTGATTTTTTTGAACATGTCAGTCGAAATATGGAGATTAGAAAAGGAGATTGATGCCAAGCATATCAACTAGAGTATAAGCCAATCAAAAGGGATCAATTTTTCCACTTTTTAGTCTTTACGAAATATCTCGCAAAACAAAATTGTCTTAGGTCTCAATTCTCTTTTTCAAAAGGTGACCATATTAATTTTCCATCCTATATCTCGAGATATTCCGGAAAAACTGATCGCGAAAAGTAACAATTTCCATGATACTGAAAATAGCAGACATCTGATGATTGTTTTGTTTTTTTGCTCCCGAATGGAAGCATTACTATCGTAAAAATTTTCAATCTCGTTTTTTTTGTTTGGACATATATAGAATGATCCAAAAAACCGAAATCACACACTCAGCAAAAAAATTAAGGGAACAGTAAATTTTGTCAGTTTTTTGGGTGATTTTCAAATGGCTGTAACTTCGTCAAAAATCATTGTATCAGGATAAAAAACGGTTGGAAAGCTTCAATTTTTTATTCTTGAAATCTTAAAATGAATAGTATATTACATGCCTAGGGCAGTAATGTAAGAAATGTCTCAGAGCACATGTAATTGTTGGCCGAGGCGAAGCCGAGGTCAACAAACATGTGCTCTGAGGCTTTCTTACTTACTGCCCAAGGTGTGTATACTATTTTTCTGCACACTGGGACGGAAGTGAGCTTACGCCCGAGCGCAGCGAGGGCCGAAAGTCTCACTTTCGTCCCAGTGTATAGAAAAATTTTTTATGACCATCCGTTATAACGAGATGAGAGGGTTGAAAGCGGAGAATTTTTTTTTTCTTTTTTTTTTATTTCTTCAAATTGTTCCACGGACTTAAATTTTTTTTTTTTGCCTCAACCCTTGTCAGGAACTTTCAGCTTCAATTTTTTTTTCCTACGACTATTTGTTGCTGAGATATCATCGATTGAATCAAAAAACACCGTTTGTCTTTAATCGTCGATGTCTCAGGAACTACTGCTCGCACAGCGAGCGGATGATGAGATTTGTAAACTTGAATGAATTTCCTGTAAGATTTTTGCACTATTTTATTGAAAGAGAAAATTCCATCCACTTTTAAAATTTGCTTGAAAAAGTACCGAAAAATGAAGTTTTTTTCTTTTTTGAAAATTGCCCTGAATTTCACGAATTTTGTGAAAATTGCAAATGTATTAACGTTTTTCTAATTTACTGTGTGCTGAAATACTGCCTAAATTTTCAAGCCAATCGGCTCGACCGTTTTTCTTTCCTGAATGAACAAAGTTTCAGCAAAAGTTAAAGGAACACTTTTTTGTTCCTTAAACACCAATTAATGATGATTAAGGCCGAAAAAGTGTTTTCTCCGTTATTTCTTCGTGATTTTCTGTGCAAAATTCGCTCTAGAATATTCCAGAAGATCTGGGAATGTTCTATACTGTTCCAAAATGTTCTAGATTTCTCTAGAATGTTCTAAATTGATCTAAGAAGTTTTAAATTGTTCTAGAATGTTCTAGACTGTTCTAGAATGTTCTAGATTTTTCTAGAATATTCTACATTGTTCTAGATTTTTCTAGAAGGTTCTAAATTGATTTAGGAAGTTTTAGATTGTTCTAGAATGTTCTAGAATGATCTAGCTTATTCTAAAATGTTCTAGATTGTTCCAGAATGTTCTAGAATATTCTAGATTGTTCCAGAATGTTTGCAATTGTTCTAGATTGTTCCAGAATTTTTCAAATTGTTTTAGATTGCTCTAGACTGTTCTAGATTATTCTAAAATGTTCCAGAAAGTTCAGAAACATTCTCCAATGCCCCACAAGGTGCGAGAATTTTTTAAAATGTTGCAGAATATTTACAAATCTCTTTCAGTACCAAAATATTGGGAATATTCTGGAATATTCCAGAAGGTTCGAAAACTTTCTGGAGTGTTCTTGAAGATTCGAGAATGTTGCAAAAGGCTGCAAGATATTTTCCAATATTTCAGGAAGTTCGAAAACATTCTGGAATTCCTTTGAAGGTTCAAGAATATTCTAGAAAGCTCAAGAACATTGGGAATAGGAAAAAAATCGATACTGACATATGTTTTCTACCTGAAAATTTTTCAACTTTTCAATGAATTGATTACAATAGCTCCATCGTGAACCGCTCAAATGGAATGCCCAATTCATCCCACTCTCGGCTAGATCAATTAATCAATATCGGTGAAAATATTGGAGATAGAATCTATCTGATAGATTCTTTCTGAAAATACCATTGAAAAGGGAGGAAACTTGTCATGGGAATCCTATGAATAATAAATTGAAAAAAAATAATAGTAATACATATTGTTGACCTAAAATCTCCACAGCTTTGCAATAGAATCCTGGTGAAATCTCTATCTCGAACTGTTTAATTGGAATGTATAAGTTACCCCAACTTCTTCTGATAAATCAATCAATATCGATGAAAATATTGGAGGAAGGTTCTTACTAAATTTTTTGAATTCTTCGAAGTTCTCAAAAATTTCACTTTTTCAAGGTTTGAAGATAAAAGACTTCTATTTTTGAAGAATTTCCATTTTTTGGAATATTTTTTGTATTATTGGATGTAGGGATTTACGGTTATTCTTCAATGAAAGATGAGCTCATTTCCTATCAATTCATATAGTGTAAAAGAAGAAATTATCCATTTTTCGAAGACTTACAGGGAAAAAGCTGATTCTCAGAGAATGGCCTATAAGTATTTGAAAAATTGATGATGAAAAATATGAATAACATAAATCGATGGAAAATGAGCTCACCTTTGATTCGAGATCAACCCTAGGTCGCTATGATGAATAGAATCGGAGATACTGTCGAAATAGTAATTTTGTCCGATTTTCGAAAGGGGGACTCCTTCCAAATTTGGCCCAAGAAGTGAAACTTTAGGAAAACTGGAACAGATCAATACTGACATACGTTCTCTACCTAAATTGTTCTCAGCTTTATAATGGTATTCTTGAAAAATCTCAATCTTGAACTGTTCAAATGGGATACCTATTTCACTCCAGCTTGCCCCAATAAATCAATCGATATTGATGAAAACAATGAGAGATAGATTCTCCCTGATGATACTATTAGAAAGCTGAGAAAACTTTCTATAGAATCATAAATCAAAACTGTTTTCGAAAAATTTCAGTTTTTCGAGAATATCTCTGGTTCTACTGGTTGTAGCATTCTGGGATTGATATCGGATGAAAGGTGAGCTCATGTTCCATCGATTTCGCAGTTTGAAACAAAAAATTATTCATCTATCAAGTACTTATAATGTGAAAACTAATCTTCAAAATGGCCTGAAAGATTTTGAGAAATTGACTTGAAAAAAATTGACCCCACTGGATTGAAGAGAAATAAGGTCTTTAATTCGAAATCAGCCCCAGGCTGCTATGACCCATAGAACCGTAAATATCACCAAAAAAATTAATTTTGTAGATTTTCAAAGGGGTAATCTTTCCAAAACTTGGCAGAAAAGAGGAATTTTCTCAAAATTGGGAAAAATCAATCATGACACATCCTTTGTTCATAAAATTTTCCCAGCTTTCCAAGGAATTTTCAAAAAATCTCTATCTCAATTTTCGCAATTGGAATGTCCATTTCACTAATCCTCCCTGAATGAATTATGCATGCTGCTAAAAAATCTAACCCGAGCGAAGCGAGAGTAGGAAAGCTAGTTCATAAATAATGATACACAAAATTTTCTCTTCCTGGTACTTTGATGTATTCAGATTGAAATGTGATTCACTCATCTTTTCTTGAAGAAGATCAAATACATCGAATAAATCGAAGCTCTACCCTATTTGAAATTGTCCATTCGGAAGCAAATTGCTAATATATTAGCTGATAAAGCTATATCATATAATGTGCAAAGCAATTCTCCACTTGATTCTTTTAGGAAATCAATTATTTAAAAAAAAAGAGAAAAATATGTAAATTTTCAAAATTTGAAAAACTATGAGTGCAAATTTTTAAAATACTTTTTTTTGTTGTAATAATTTACTTATGTTAAAAAATCTCAAAAATTTTCTGATATCTGCTATCTGCTAGCTGACTTTCAGTATCAGACAATTTCATTGTTCTTTTCTTTCAAGGTTTCACCTGAGAGAGAGAGAAAGAAAGAGGGAGCGAAAAAAGAAGAGAAAGATAAAAAGAGAGAGAGAGAAGAATCTTCCAAAAACTGATATAAAAAAAAAGAGACAAAAACCTGTTGATTTCGTTGCATTCGTATCATTATCAGGTATCTGGGCTCCTCTTTTAGCTAAGTCTGATTTTGATGCATCAAGGATTTGACTATCCATCATGTTATTATCCTCAATCTCATCAATTTCATTGTCCATTGGTGGTGGTGTTGTACAGAGTTCCATCTCTTCAGCACCCCCAATAACATCCGGATAATTCCATCTGGTCTCACCGGTCGATTCATTTTGATAATAGTACCGTTTATGTGACCTAGAAACAACCCCCAGTATCCAAATGCAAAATAATGAGAATACTGTTATCAAAACATCATCAATTTATCTTATTATATTTTTTTAATCGAAAAAGTAAACAGTTGCGCCCATTTTGGATTCATTTTCATGAATTTATATTTTTTAAGTATAAATTAAATGTACACTATGATCCCTACCTGCTTCACTGGTTTTATTTGGATAATTATGTATTGAATATAAATGTTTGAGTTTTTTTTGTATGAGAGTCAATGAACATTAAATTGTTTTTTTCAATTTTTTTCAGTTCACTACTTTTGTGAATGACGAAAAAAGTAAAATCATAGAAATAAATAAAGGAGTGACAGGGGTATTCTCTCTGCATAATTTCCCAACTTGAAATGACAGAATTTTCTCCGATAAAAATGACAATTAAGAAAAATATTTATTGATAATTTCATAAAAATTCTGTTTAAATGAATTTTTTTATGAAAAGAGAAAAAAATTAAATAGAAAACTCCAATAATTAATGATTTCCTATTAATTTCATACAATCCAGTATCACCATCCACTGAAATAATACTCGCTCCTCGTAGACCTATAACAGCAAGATAAAGCATAAATCACGAAATTTAAACATTATTATCATTATCAAATAAGAATACGTACCCCTGAAATTTATATTACAAGCACATCATGAAAATATTCATTTTTTTAAGGACATTGTGTCTTTTTGCAAATGATATTATGAAAAAAAAAATTGTTTGTCGACACGATTGATGTGAGGTTTCACCATTTTTCATATCATGTTTAAAATAAAAGAGTTTCCGTGTAATAATCAGTAAGAGAAATGAAGGAATAAAAATAATAATGAAACTGAATTGAACTCAGATTTTTGTAAATGACCATACCTATCCCACTGACAGCTCCAGCCTGATGGGGCTGCTGCCTTTTCTAACCGACATAGTTCGCTGCTCGTCCCACTCAGCCAATTATCGAGGTAACGATCTCTCAAATCGCTAGCTTCCCAAGCGGTCAAAAGTGTCTGGAAGTGTATTGATTTGATTTATTTCATTGAATCAAAGTAAATTATTCTTTGATTAGTTCCTGCAGTACATCGTCGAGAGTAATTAAGGTAACAGTTTCTTTTACGAGGCATTGGTTCTAAAATACATAAGAACTACAAACTCATAAGAACTACTCATAAAGAACTCTCCATCTTGCTTTGATCTCGAAATAGTCTGGAAATACTGCAAAAACCTCTCGCAGTTTCAGTAAAATGGACATTCTCGTGATGACGTTTGTGGTGTAGAAAATTGGGAATTATAAAAAAAATTCTATTAAAAATTGTTTCTTCAAAGCAACATTCTCCATAAAGTCCAAGATATTGAAGAAACTTTGATGTTAAATTTACGATTATCACGTTACAACTGATTCAATTTTACAGTTTTCTATTACCTGAAGTTGAATGGTCATAATCTGTACAGCAGATATAGTTTGAAATCCCTCCGACAGGAATTTTAATTTCTCCAAAATCATTTCAATTTCTTGCTTCATGATCATTTTTTCAGATTCATTTTTTTCATCAAGAACTTGTGGTAAATTGAGTATTTCACCCTTAACGAATGCAATAGTATTTTCATTTTTTTCCGATTCAATTGATTTTTCATCAGAATCATTGGTATTAGTATTATTATCATCATGGTCCACAAGTGAATTGGAATTTTTTGAAAAGCCAAAACCAAGTCTTTCATCATTACCCCTAATTACATCTGGATGAATCTGATTATCATTGTTTAGTTCATTTTGAATTATTTTTGGATCATTTTTCGGCCTAACATCAAAAGCAATTCGCCTTTTACGTTGGAATGCTTTAGACGGTGCTTCACTTGTTTCTAAGAGTTTATTACTCTTCACATTAATTTCATCAATTTTCAATTTTTTATCATCAATAGTTGCATCAATAGTTGATACAAGGGAATTTTGCCCTTTGAATTTCTTAGCAATCAAATTATTATCATCAAATTCACTTATTGGAAATAATGTTTTGCGTTGATTTTTCCCAACACTTTCATCATCATCATTATCAGAATCATCCGCATAACCAGGTACTAGTGAAAATTTTATCCTCTGTTCTTCATCAAATTTTTTATTATTCTTCATTGTATTATCATTTCTATCATTATCATTATCCACTGAATTATCTTGAGCACTGGATTTCATATGAACTTGTGGAAGACTGGGACGATCTTTCAATTCTTGTCTCTTACAATCAACATTATGAATCAATTCTTTTGAATCATCATTTACAGGTACATTAGGTGACTTCAATTTTTTCTCATCATTATCCTCTGATTCACTACCGTCACTACCAAATGACGTTATCATTTCAATTGGACTGAAAAACATAAGAGTGAGAGTAGTCTATGAATTATTTTTCACCATCAAATCGACAGTTAAGGAAATAAATAAAGATAATAATTACCCATCATCTGAATCACTTTCTTTGCTATTATGATTACTAACTTGACATTTATTTTGTACTTTAGAAACTTTTTGTTTCTTATTTCTGTATCTATTCTTACATCTTTCAACTACTTCCTTTGGTATCATTCCTTCCGGTAATTGTTCCAGAGTTTTATTATCTGCAATGAAAAATAACATGAGTAAAAAATCCATAATTGGAGTTGTAAAAGAAGACGACTAGGAAAATTCTATTTTGTGAATGGTTTTGGAGTAATTGCTTGAGGAAAACTTCCAAGAAAACATTTGTTAGTTGACCGCGTGCGACGAGCTCTTTGGCGAGAGACGCTCCACTCGTCCACGTAACGCATATTCAGACAGCCGACGGTTTTCAATAATTCAATCACAACATTAATCAAACATCAATCAACTAAATTCTAAATTTGACTCTATTATCATCCCGGTACATTTGAAGTACATTCACTACTTTTTTATTTCAAACAAAGATAGGGAAGAGAAGCCGATTTTCATGGAACGAATTATAATTTCTCCCATAATGAATAAAAAGAGATGGGAACTATCCACTTTAATAAATCGTTTTACATGAATTTCCATTTTTGGTTAAATTTAAAAGGAGAAGAATATTTAATAGTTTGATTTGAATTGATGATCGATAATTTCCTTCGAATTGCTATTCTATTGCGAATCCTATTTTGATGCTTTGCGGATATCGATTGATTCATTCAACTTTTAATGTTTCCTTGGTAATCGATTCTCAATCAATGTTATTCTTGATAATGTATTCATTGATGATAGTTTTCAAGAAATATAATTTCAATGGTTCTTTCAATGGTTTTCTTGTAAGCACGATAATAAGAACAATATTTCAAGCTAGAGACTCCCAATTTAGTAAATCTATACTTCTTATATCATTGACGCATGGAATTGCTCGTGGGCATAATTGATTGAAGAGTTTTTGATGGAGGAAATTTTTTTCAGTTTTGAAAAAATTCACCTTTCCGGACATATCTTCGGTTCTATCAGTCATAGCAACCTTATATCATTATATAATCTATGATAAGATTTATATCATTTGAATCTTTGTTCTATGGATTTTTCAATTACTCATAGCCCATTTTCTTGAAATCAATTTCGACGTTATATTTATTTTAAAAAGTCGATAATTTTTTTGTTACAGCTATGTAAATCTATGGGAAATGAACTCATCTTCCCTTTGAGACCAAGCCCAAATTAGTACGACTGATAAAACCGGAGATATTTCTGAAAAACTAAATTTTTTCAAAATCGACGAAATTTCCGCTATCAAAAATTTTTCAATCAATTTTGCCGACGAGCAATACCATGCATCAGTGTTATAAGAAGTATAAATCTACCAAATTGGAAGACTCTAGCTTCAATATTTTTTTAGTTATCGTGCTAACAAGAATTATATTGAAAAAGTCATTAAAATTGAAATTTTTCAAAAGCTATCATCAATAAATAGATAATAGCTTCTAAAATGCATAAATACTAATAATAAGTAGAAAATCGCTCGTCAATTGAGTGTAAGAATCATTATGTGGATCACGGATTGCAAAGATCCCCGTTCAAATTACGCTGTTATCAAGTCTGTCTCCTGCTCTTACTTATTACTGGTTCCAAATATGAGAATATAACTTTTAATCATTTTCTATATCATATAAAACTAAATGTAGAATAAGTTTTCTGAAAGAATGCAGTTACTAACTACTGATTGATCATTTGTCAAGATCGCTCAGAATTTGATACAGCATCGGAGCGTTCGCCGTGCGACTCACGAAGTCGGGTAGAATCATGCGAGCGCTGAAGAGTTCAAATTCATGCCAATTTTCTTCCGATTATTCGAAATAATTGGATAATTTTTGAATAAAAACCGATAATTACAATTCCACAACAGTTTAAATAAATCCTTACACGTGTTTCCTGCTAAATGACTTCTCTGTGCTCCATGAATCATCGAATGAACTGATGGCTGTGGAATATTTTGATTATTGACTTCTCTATTTAATTCAAGCTCTTTAGGTATCTCCCAAGTAACTTGATTCGTTTGAGTATGCCAGTAGTAAGGATATCCGGATGATTCATCAAAACATTCCTGCCATAACGATACATTTTCATGCGTCTCATTATTACTCCCATCTTCTGAATTATTCGGAGCAATGTCCTGAATTTCTTTTAAAAAATCATCAACTTTTTTATCGAGACGCTCATTTTTATTCTTGGGATTTAACTGCTGACCATCCTCATCATCGCTGTCTGAATTGTACTGCTCTAGTAGATTCGTCAACGGATTGCTTGGCATTTTTGATGATTTATTGAATGTGACTTCAATTATTTAAGAACTTATCTGAAAATGAAAGATTTATCAAGTGATGAAAAGACGCATGTAGATTCTTCTGAATCATGGGGAGAGTTATGGTTGATGAAGAAATTTGCATGTCGGAACAGATTAGAGCTACCATAGAAGATTCCCACAAATCTTTCTCCATCTACCATGGATTTCGGAATAGTGTACAACTGATTGAACGAAATGACACAATTCTATTTTCTTATCTGGTTTGATGAAATATCTCGAAATCTATGGAAGATGTAGAATTTTTCTCTCTTTCCACCAATAATATTTCGTGACAAATGGGTTTCTACACTGAGAAAAAAATCGGGGTAAAAACAATCAAATATTGTGGCAAATGGTCCTTAGCAAATATTTTTTCGAAATAATTCAAGAAATCGTTGAATTTACTGAATTTAGTTAATTCAAATAAATGAACTAGTTGAATTTATTGAATTTAGTTGATTCAAACAGATTAACTAGTTGAATTGACTAAATTCAGTAAATTCAACGACTGTTTTCAATTAATTCAACAAAATATTTTCTAGGGACCAATGACATCAATATTTAATTGTTTTTACTATTATTTTCCTCTCAGTGTATAATTTTCACTAATTTCTTCCAGGGGTGACGGAAAGCCTTGAGCATTTGTTGAATTTTAGAACAAATTATTTGCAAATATTCATTGATATTTGCATAATAGAAGGCTGTAAACGACTGAGGAAGGAAATTCGGAAATCGATGCCTTTGTTATTCCATGAAAAAAAATCTTTTTTTATTTATTTAAATGAAAAAAAAATTCATTATTATTGAAGAATGGATTCTAGAATTAATTTTTTTTTTTTATAGGTATTAAAATTTACTGGGCCTCAATAGATGATAACAATAAAATGATTTAACTCTCAATATCACTATTTTTCAACGTTACTCACTATATGAGATAAGAAAGAAAGTACTTTATTATCGACCCACTGGTAAAGTAGGAAGTGTGATAAATCTCCAGTTAGCAGATTTAAGGGAGTTCATCCGGTAACTGAATTAATAGACCAATAATTATGAAAAGATTTGAATATACTTCGGAAAATCTAAAGAGTCACCTGTTAAAATTTCAAACCCTTTGGATATCTTGTTCGGGAGAAATCAATAAATAAAGATTTTTCAATGGACGCGGTCCTTGATAATTTTTCGTAGTACTAAATCCCCGGATGAACTTCCTTAACTCTATGTGAAAACTAGAATTTAACCCTTTGACCATCAAAGTCTTCAGGAATCTACAGAGGAGCGGGAGTGGAGACCATGGCTCACAATGGGATAAGAGCGGAGTGGAGGATATCCGTGATACTCAAAGGGTTAAACAATTTTTTTTTTCACCTCAGAGTGCGTAACATTTAAAGTATTACAATATATTGCCAATAACGCAATGAAATAATTCTGAATTTTCCAGAGAAGTATACTGTGGAAATTGGAGGGAGAATTCTAAAATTTTTATTAAAAAATGATGACTTGAAAAATACTAATCAGTCCAATTTTTCTGTTTAAATTGCATTGAAGTAAATTTTGAAGTAAAAAACATTTTGCATTGAAAAATCGTAAAAGTCGTCTAAAAAAAGAAAATTATTGATAAATATTATATTAACATTGACTGTTCAAATGAATAGATCAATAATTTCTTGAAACTTGAAGGATTATCATTTTGCTCTTTTTGACAAATTTTTCAGTCAATTCTTGATTCAACAGAATTGAGTGACACACACATTAATTTAGCTCTCATCCCAAAAAAAAAGTCGAAGTAATTAGCGAAGGAACTGAGACTTGGATCTATGGCCGATACCCAAAAAAAGGATTCAACAAATAAACAAAAAAAACAATTACCTAATCCATTGTAATTATATTTCAATGGTACTTGCTGAAAGTAAACAGCACGTTCAAAATAATGCAAAATATTGGGTAGCAGCCGTAATTAGGGAATCAGGTACATGTACATCTCTACAGAGATGCAAACCGCTTTAGCATTCCACTACTGGTAACGAACGATGCTACAAAATCCTCTATTTGTAAAAGAACGGGGCGCGCCATGTACATTGTTACCAATTGTGTAATGATAAAGCTGTTTTTTTTGGAAAGACATATCCCTCCGCCTCAACTGCATCAATTTCGCATAGAGACATGTGAGTGTACTCAATTCCCTTGTTGCCTTTTCTCACGTGGTGATTCATCCTCATGTCGAATTTCTCACACCATTTTTGTACACCTATTTTATTGTTTTGATTGACTGCAATTTCAGAATGTTCTAAAAAAACTTGCTGAGAAAACGATAATTTCACTAGGATCACATTAAATCTCGAGATAATTGATAAGAAGTAATGTCTCAATTTCATTTTTCCCTCAAATTTTTGGGATGAATTTCGAAAGCTATAGTAGAGAGTAAAATTTTCGTACTGATATTTTTTGTTCAGATGATCAAAGCTACAAAGAAAGCAACCAAATGACTCGATTCAGTTTTTCTATCAGGTTCTCGTGGAATATTTCTCGATGTTTATCGGAAATCGAGGAATTTTAGTAGCGAACAATGAAGAGGACTCAATGAATATTTCTTTTTGTGTTTAAAATTTCCAGATAATTCCCGAAACCTAATTAAAAAGTAAAATTGATTTATCCCATTCCATTGATATACCAGAGGCATGGAATGAATTGAAAGACGAGAACGAAATTTGGAATAAAGTTATTCAGAATAAGTGAATTGGGAACGAAGTTCAGAACAGCGTTATCCGAAAGAACGAAATCGCTAAGAATACCTAGGGAACGAAAGTGAATTTCGATATTCACGGAACATTTTCGTTCTCTTGAGAAATATTATTCCCAATTTCATTATGAATTACGTCTCTCTAATAATATCATGGCTAACTCCGTTTTTAAGGAATGGCATTGATGCGAATTTTGTTACCAATTTCGTTGTACTGAATAACGTAATTATTCAGTTCCGTTTTTTCAATCGAAAATGGAAATCGGAAAAAAGCGTTCTCAGTCACTGACAGTGCATAACCTCTCAAAAAATCGACTAACCACAAGACGGCAGGACACAGCTTTCAATGAAAAGAAATTGATCAATGATAGAATTATGGTTAAATGATTACAACAATCACTTTTACAATGTCACTACTTGGTCAATAATAAAGAAAAATACATACAGTGTTCATCAACTTTCTGGTTCAATTCCAACGTTCAATTTTACCCGACATCAACAATCCCCCTAGGAGAAACACCACAAAATCACTCCTAATACATTCGATAAGTAATAATCCACACGAGTGCTTATTTGCTTATGAAAGAATCATTTCAAGTTCTTTAAAATGAAACACACAACTCACTACCGCCGAAATACTAAGCAACAATCAATCCAAATCAATCACTAAACAGATGACCACTTTGTGACTAATGCGTTTTTTTCTTCCATTTGTGTATAGCTCCAAACACGATCTTGCACTATTATTGTTCTGTCCAGAGAGAAAGAGGAACATTCTTCGCGAAAAAAACGACATTTACTGTACACAATTAATTCAACTGGATAAAGTGCAACTAGCGAAAGAATGGATGTGCAAAGAGCAATGCAAATTTAATTCCCTCTCCACGGCACTTCTCTCTTTCTCTGATCGGGGCCAATGGGGGGCGTAGAGATGGGCAATGACGGTCATTTTTTCACCGACGTCATATGACCAAAAAATGACCGTCTTGTGACGGTCACATGACGTCACAAAATTTTAAATGGAAAATGACGGTCACAATTAAATTTATGCTTGTCAAGGATGTTAAAATGTTAAAAAAAAAAAAAAAAATGCTTGTCAAGGAATGGAAAATGAATGAGATGGTAAAATACATCTATATAGATGTAAAATGACCGTCATTAAATTTCTTCAATTTGTAACGGTCATTTTTTTCAGTCAATTTTGAAAATCATTAACTATTCAATACATTTGATTGCAATATGAATTTTTTATCCTTTAATTCAAACGGGTTTCAATTGAGTCTTTCATTTGTAAATTTATTTATTTTTGGCAAGGAATGAAAAATGATTGATGGTAAAACATCTATATAGATGTAAAATGACCGTCATCAAATTTCTTCAATTTGTGACGGTCATTTTGTTTAATTAATTTTATGAATCTGTAGGAATTTAATACACCTGATTTCAATAATCAGGTGTATTATAGGAAACTCTATTATAGGAAACTTTCTTCCAAAATTCACCAGAGTGCGGAATTCTATTCTCTCAAAATTTAATAATTTCGAAAAGGAAAAATAAATCATCAATATAGTTGGAAAATGACGGCCATAATTTATTTTCCTTTTATGACCGTCATTCAGTGAAATTTTGTGACCGAATTCTGTCACAGTCACAACTACTCCGTGACGTGACATGACATGACTGTCATATGACCGTTTTGTGACGCGTCATGTGACGGCCGCCCATCTCTAGATGACACGTTTCATCACTTTATGCGGAAACGGCTGCATGTATCGATATAAAATTTTGAGTGAATATTCACTACGTGAGCGCGATGCTCTCTGCAAAATTTCAGCTAAGTCGGTTCAATGGTTCTCGAGAAAAAGCGAATTGTCAAAAAATCGTTTTTTAGACTTTTCTCAGCGAAAAATCAATTTACAGCGTCTATCCTCCGCGAGGAGATGCGTGCGGATGAGGCGCACATTAAACACCAAGGGTGACCAGGGCTCCGATTTTTATTTTTTTTAAAATATTTTTTTTACTATGATTTTTGAAAAATCGCGGTTATTGCGATAACTCAAAAAATGTTTGAGCTGGAGACTTCAAATTTGGTGTGTTTATACATCTTATGAGTGCCAACTTTGCTATTTAATTTCAGCTAAATCGGTTCAATGGTTCTCGAGAAAAAGTGAATAATCAAAAAATCGTTTCTTCGAGTTTTCTTAGCGAAAAATCAATTTGCAGCGTCTATCCTCCGCGAGGAGATGCGCACGGATAGGGCGCACATTAAACTTCAAGGGTGACCAGTGCTCTCATTTTTACTTTTTTTATTACGAGAACGACCGCGCGCTGACGCGCGCGTTTTCTTGATCAGTTAGTGTTTCGATCCTTCTAATTCACGTTAATTTTTTTGGAGAGAATTTTCAACAATCACGATGATTTCTATTGGCTGTTTGTGTTTTTTTCCATATAAGAGGACGATTGAATAACGTTCCCGTATCATCTACATTACCTTTCTGTTCTTCAACGTTGGCTAATGTTTTCTTTCCCCTTACATCATTTTTCTGTTCGTTAAGGATCATTGGGGGGTACGATCGAAAAAAAAGTTAATTTTTCGCCTGAAATCGTAGATAACAATGTAAATAAGATGAATGTCTCAAAACCGATGCAGTAAGTATTTGGAACATGTAATGAAGAACAAAATACGCCCTGGAAATGAAAAATTAATTTCGAATTGATTTTTTTTACCATTTTTTACATTTCTTTAAATTTGTGAAGATCCAAAGAAATGTAAAAAATGGTACGAATTTTTCAGTTTTCAATGAATTTTGTGTTTCTAGGGCTTATTTCATTCCTCATTACATTTTTCACAGACTTACTGAATCACATTTGATATTTTCATCTTTTATAAGCTTGTATTAATGACTTTATACAGAAAACTAACTTTTTTCCGATTGTACCTCTAAACAACTTTAACAATGAATAATTTTTCTGTTCTTTGATATCGGATACTGCCTCCTTATCTCCTGCATTATTTTCCTGTTCTTCAATATTCGACAACATCCCGTTATCCCCCACATGACCTTTCTGGTTTCCAACATTAATAATGTTCCCTTTTTCCTCATATTATCCCTCTGTTCTCTAGCCTTGGAGAATGTACCTCTTCCCCCCACATTATATATTTGCTCTTTTACATTGAATGATTGCCCTTTTTCCCTCACATTGTCTTTCTGTTTTTCAAAATGAGATAATGTGTGCCCTCCTTCCGACTTTGGATGATGTTCCCATTTTCCCACATTACTTGTCTGTTTTTTAACACTCGAAAATGTTCCCTTTTCTCCCACATCACTTTCCAGTTCTTCAATATTCAATAACGTTCGCTAATCCCCCGCAATGTCTCTCTGTTCCTCAACAGATAATGGATAATGTTATCTCTCACTTCCCAATTTATCTTTCTGTTCCCAACATTGAATTATGTTCCTTTTCCCGCAAAATATATCTCAGTTTTTCAACATTAAATGATGATTCCGTTTCTCTCACATTATCTTTCTGCCCTTTAAAGATGACTGGAAAGTACAATCGAAAAAAAAGTCAATTTTTCGTCTGAAATCCTAAATTACAACTTATAAATGATAAATTTTTCAAAACTGAAACAGTAAGTATTTGGAAAATGTAATAAAGAACAAAATAAGCCCAAGAAACGAAAAATCAATTTCGAATTGAAACTTTTTCACCACTTTCAACATTTCTTTAAATTCGTCAAGATTTAAAGGAATATAAAAAAATGGTACGGATCTGTCAGTTATCAATTAATTTTGTGTTTCTAGGGCTTATTTTATTCTTCATTACCTTCTTCACAAATTCACTGATTCACATTCAAGAATTTCATCTCGTATGAGTTGGTATTAACGACTTTATGCAAAGAACTAACTTTTTTCCAATTGTACCCTCAACCATCTTCGAAACTGATTAATAATCCCCTCTTCCTTCACATTATTTTTCTGTTATTTGATATTGGATAATGTTCCTTTATCTCCCAATTCACCTTCTCGTTTCCAACATTGAATAATGTTCCTATTTCCCTCACATTATCTCTGTTTTTTAACCATAGGTAATGTTTCCCTTTCCCCCGCATTATTTTTTTGTCTTTCAACATTTGGCAATGTTCCCCTTTGCCCGACATCGTCTTTTTGTATTTAGTATTGGATGATGTTCCCGTATCCCCCACATTATATGTCTGTTCTTTGACATTGAATAAACTCCTCCTTTTCTCCACATTATCTTTCTGCTCTCTCACTTTAGAAAATGTTCCCTGTTCTTCTACATTCTCTTCCTGTTCTCTAACTTCGGATAATGTTGCCTTTTTCCCTTTATTATTTTCCTGTTCTTCAATATTAGATAATGCCCCTGTATTCCCCACATTATCTCTCTGTTTTTTTAACACTGGATAATGTTCTTTTTTGCCCAAATTATTATTCATGATGATGGAAAAATTTTCATAATTGTGATGATTTTCATTGGCTGATTGGCTGAATGAAACAGCCAATAGGAATGAGGATGAACGTACACTGAAAAGAAATAGTGTTGAAAACAATCAAATATTGAGTCCACTGGTCCTGAGTAAATATTTTTTTTAAATAATTATAAAAAGAAAGGGTTGAATTTACTGAATTTTGTCCAGTCTAAATAGATTAATTGTTTAAATAGACGAAATTCAGTAAACTCAACTATTTTTAATTATTTCAAAAAAAATATTTATTAACGATCAGTGGACTCAATATTTAATGGTTTTTTTCTCAGAAATTATTTTTTTCCTCAGTGTAGAAGAGCTCGTAAGTGAACTGATGTTCATTTAGTTTTTCATAGAAAGATAGAAGAAAAAGAATGAATGGGGCAGTAAAAAAATATCTGAGAAGGAAATTTAAATTAACAAAATAAGGGAATGGTCTGGTTTTCATCAATATTGAAATGTCGATTTTCTTTTATCTGTATTATCTTTATTTAGTATCTATATCTTCGATCAATCTCTGTACAATATATGGTGAATCATCTTGACAGGTATCTACATATCTTTTTCATATATTCATAAAAATCTGTATCTGTAGCTAGTCTCGGTGAAGGTTGTCCTGGGAAAAAATGATGATTAAAATTCCATTTTTTTTCCTCATGGTTTTTAGACCAATCTATTTCATTCCATCCTCATTTTTTTGAGCAATTTCACCTGAATCTTTCATGTAGCTCTAAAAGTCTCTATGAAGAGAATGAGAACAAAATTACTCTATCTGATTCAACTTCTGAGAGAGCTTTAAAAACTGATGATGGAATAAAATCGATAATATTGATAATGGGATTCAAGAAGTCGATGCTTCTGTTATTCAATTGAAAAATTGATAATTTTGCTAAAAAATAAGTTTGAAAATTTACGGTTGACTGTGTCTCCCATCATTCTTCGGTTGCCACTTGTTAATTGAAATTTTTTCATATCGATTCATAATTCAATTTTTTTTTTTTAAATCGATTATTCTCTTTTTTCTTTTTTATGAAGTAAATAAGTGAAGGAAATACAGAAATGTGTCGTTGCAATGTTTCAAGAATTCAAAGCTTATCGATGGCATTGAAAAATTCCCTTAATCCTCGCAAATAATATTTCTCAAAAAAAATTGATTAATTTTTTTTCAATTTAATGATGAATTCATTTATTAATAATAGGAAATATTTGAATATTGAGCGACTGAAACATAGCTCACAGGGAGTGATATGAATGAATTTCAGGTTAACAATGCACTGCGGAGATTATCAATGTATGAATTACTCAATTTGATATTTAATATGTAAAATACTTACATGTATTTACCGCGTAGTTTGAAAGTTCCTTTTTTCCGTCACTGGCGAACTCATAGTTATTAAACATAACATAATGAATGAATTAAATGATTATTTTTACACGCGTATTGACTGACATGCGCCGCCATTTGCATTCGCGTAAAAACACTTGAAGTGAATAGACATTCAGCGCGCCAAGCGCGACGATTCCTATTGGCTGATGAAATATGAATTGGCCAATCAGAATGAGAATAAAATGTCCTCACTCTGAAGTTAGCTTAACGTTCCTCTGCTTTTTATATATAGACGAGAACGACCGCGCGCTGACGCGCGCGTTTTCTTGATTAGTTAGTGTGTCGATCCTTCTAATTCACGTTAATTTTTTTGGAGACAATTTTCAACAATCACGATGATTTCTATTGGCTGTTTGTGTTTTTTTCCATATAAGAGGACGATTGAATAACGTTCCCGTATCATCTACATTACCTTTCTGTTCTTCAACGTTGGCTAATGTTTTCTTTCCCCTTACATCATTTTTCTGTTCGTTAAGGATGATTGGGGGGTACGATCGAAAAAAAAGTTAATTTTTCGCCTGAAATCGTAGATAACAATGTAAATAAGATAAATGTCTCAAAACCGATGCAGTAAGTATTTGGAACATGTATTGATTTTTTTTACCATTTTTTACATTTCTTTAAATTTGTGAAGATTCAAAGAAATGTAAAAAATGGTACGAATTTTTCAGTTTTCAATGAATTTTGTGTTTCTAGGGCTTATTTCATTCCTCATTACATTTTTCACAGACTCACTGAATCACATTTGATATTTTCATCTTTTATAAGCTTATATTAATGACTTTATACAGAAAACTAACTTTTTTCCGATTGTACCTCTAAACAACTTTAACAATGAATAATTTTTCTGTTCTTTGATATTGGATACTGCCTCCTTATCTCCTGCATTATTTTCCTGTTCTTCAATATTCGACAACATCCCGTTATCCCCCACATGACCTTTCTGGTCTCCAACATTAATAATGTTCCCTTTTTCCTCATATTATCCCTCTGTTCTCTAGCCTTGGAGAATGTACCTCTTCCCCCCACATTATATATTTGCTCTTTTACATTGAATGATTGCCCTTTTTCCCTCACATTGTCTTTCTGTTTTTCAAAATGAGATAATGTGTGCCCTCCTTCCAACTTTGGATGATGTTCCCATTTTCCCACATTACTTGTCTGTTTTTTAACACTCGAAAATGTTCCCTTTTCTCCCACATCACTTTCCTGTTCTTCAATATTCAATGACGTTCGCTTATCCCCCGCAATGTCTCTCTGTTCCTCAACAGATAATGGATAATGTTATCTCTCACCTCCCAATTTATCTTTCTGTTCCCAACATTGAATTATGTTCCTTTTCTCGCAAAATATATCTCAGTTTTTCAACATTAAATGATGTTTCCGTTTCTCTCACATTATCTTTCTGCCCTTTAAAGATGACTGGAAAGTACAATTGAAAAAAAAGTCAATTTTTCGTCTGAAATCCTAAATTACAACTTATAAATGATAAATTTTTCGAAACTGAAACAGTAAGTATTTGGAAAATGTAATAAAGAACAAAATAAGCCCAAGAAACGAAAAATCAATTTCGAATTGAAACTTTTTTACCACTTTCAACATTTCTTTAAATTCGTCAAGATTTAAAGGAATATAAAAAAATGGTACGAATCTGTCAGTTATCAATTAATTTTGTGTTTCTAGGGCTTATTTTATTCTTCATTACCTTCTTCACAAATTCACTGATTCACATTCAAGAATTTCATCTCGTATAAATTGGTATTAACGACTTTATGCAAAGAATTAACTTTTTTCCAATTGTACCCTCAACCATCTTCGAAACTGATTAATAATCCCCTCTTCCTTCACATTATTTTTCTGTTATTTGATATTGGATAATGTTCCCTTATCTCCCAATTTACCTTCTCGTTTCCAACATTGAATAATGTTCCTATTTCCCTCACATTATCTCTGTTTTTTAACCATAGGTAATGTTTCCCTTTCCCCCGCATTATCTTTTTGTCTTTCAACATTTGGCAATATTCCCCTTTGCCCGACATCGTCTTTTTGTATTTAGTATTGGATGATGTTCCCGTATCCCCCACATTATATGTCTGTTCTTTGACATTGAATAAACTCCTCCTTTTCTCCACATTATCTTTCTGCTCTCTTACTTTAGAAAATGTTCCCTGTTCTTCTACATTCTCTTCCTGTTCTCTAACTTCGGATAATGTTGCCTTTTTCCCTTTATTATTTTCCTGTTCTTCAATATTAGATAATGCCCCTGTATTCCCCACATTATCTCTCTGTTTTTTTAACACTGGATAATGTTCTTTTTTGCCCAAATTATTATTCATGATGATGGAAAAATTTTCATAATTGTGATGATTTTCATTGGCTGATTGGCTGAATGAAACAGCCAATAGGAATGAGGATGAATGTACACTGAAAAGAAATAGTGTCGAAAACAATCAAATATTGAGTCCACTGGTCCTGAGTAAATATTTTTTTTAAATAATTATAAAAAGAAAGGGTTGAATTTACTGAATTTTGTCCAGTCTAAATAGATTAATTGTTTAAATAGACGAAATTCAGTAAACTCAACTATTTTTAATTATTTCAAAAAAAATATTTATTAACGATCAGTGGACTCAATATTTAATGGTTTTTTTCTCAGTAATGATTTTTTTCCTCAGTGTAGAAGAGCTCGTAAGTGAACTGATGTTCATTTCGTTTTTCATAGAAAGATAGAAGAAAAAGAATGAATGGGGCAGTAAAAAATATCTGAGAAGGAAATTTAAATAAACAAAATAAGGGAATGGTCTGGTTTTCATCAATATTGAAATGTCGATTTTCTTTTATCTGTATTATCTTTATTTAGTATCTATATCTTCGATCAATCTCTGTACAATATATGGTGAATCATCTTGACAGGTATCTACATATCTTTTTCATGTATTCATAAAAATCTGTATCTGTAGCTAGTCTCGGTGAAGGTTCTCCTGGGAAAAAATGATGATTAAAATTCCATTTTTTTTCCTCATGGTTTTTAGACCAATCTATTTCATTCCATCCTCATTTTTTTGAGCAATTTCACCTGAATCTTTCATGTAGCTCTAAAAGTCTCTATGAAGAGAATGAGAACAAAATTGCTCTATCTGATTCAACTTCTGAGAGAGCCTTAAAAACTGATAATGGAATAAAATCGATAATATTGATAATGGAAATTAAGAAGTCGATGCTTCTGTTATTCAATTGAAAAATTGATAATTTCGCTAAAAAAAAAAGTTTGAAAATCTACGATTGACTGTGTCTCCCATCATTCTTCGGTTGCCACTTGTTAATTGAAATTTTTTCATATCGATTCATAATTCCATTTTTTTTTTTAAATCGATTATTCTTTTTTTTCTTTTTTATGAAGTAAATAAGTGAAGGAAATACAGAAATGTGTCGTTGCAATGTTTCAAGAATTCAAAGCTTATCGATGGCATTGAAAAATTCCCTTAATCCTCTCAAATAATATTTCTCAAAAAAAAAATTGATTAATTTTTTTTCAATTTAATGATGAATTCATTTATTAATAATAGGAAATATTTGAATATTGAGCGACTGAAACATAGCTCACAGGGAGTGATATGAATGAATTTCAGGTTAACAATGCACTGCGGAGATTATCAATGTATGAATTACTCAATTTGATATTTAATATGTAAAATACTTACATGTATTTACCGCGTAGTTTGAAAGTTCCTTTTTTCCGTCACTGGCGAACTCATAGTTATATATTAAACATAACATGATGAATGAATTAAATGATTATTTTTACACGCGTATTGACTGACATGCGCCGCCATTTGCATTCGCGTAAAAACACTTGAAGTGAATAGACATTCAGCGCGCCAAGCGCGACGATTCCTATTGGCTGATGAAATATGAATTGGCCAATCAGAATGAGAATAAAGTGTCCTCACTCTGAAGTTAGCTAACGTTCCTCTGCTTTTTATATATAGACGAGAACGACCGCGCGCTGACGCGCGCGTTTTCTTGATCAGTTAGTGTGTCGATCCTTCTAATTCACGTTAATTTTTTTGGAGAGAATTTTCAACAATCACGATGATTTCTATTGGCTGTTTGTGTTTTTTTCCATATAAGAGGACGATTGAATAACGTTCCCGTATCATCTACATTACCTTTCTGTTCTTCAACGTTGGCTAATGTTTTCTTTCCCCTTACATCATTTTTCTGTTCGTTGAGGATGATTGGGGGGTACGATCGAAAAAAAAGGTAATTTTTCGCCTGAAATCGTAGATAACAATGTAAATAAGATAAATGTCTCAAAACCGATGCAGTAAGTATTTGGAACATGTAATGAGGAACAAAATACGCCCTGGAAATCAAAAATTAATTTCGAATTGATTTTTTTTACCATTTTTTACCTTTCTCTAAATTTGTGAAGATTCAAAGAAATGTAAAAAATGGTACGAATTTTTCAGTTTTCAATGAATTTTGTGTTTCTAGGGCTTATTTCATTCCTCATTACATTTTTCACAGACTCACTGAATCACATTTGATATTTTCATCTTTTATAAGCTTGTATTAATGACTTTATACAGAAAACTAACTTTTTTCCGATTGTACCTCTAAACAACTTTAACAATGAATAATTTTTCTGTTCTTTGATATTTGATACTGCCTCCTTATCTCCTGCATTATTTTCCTGTTCTTCAATATTCGACAACATCCCGTTATCCCCCACATGACCTTTCTGGTCTCCAACATTAATAATGTTCCCTTTTTCCTCATATTATCCCTCTGTTCTCTAGCCTTGGAGAATGTACCTCTTCCCCCCACATTATATATTTGCTCTTTTACATTGAATGATTGCCCTTTTTCCCTCACATTGTCTTTCTGTTTTTCAAAATGAGATAATGTGTGCCCTCCTTCCAACTTTGGATGATATTCCCATTTTCCCACATTACTTGTCTGTTTTTTAACACTCGAAAATGTTCCCTTTTCTCCCACATCACTTTCCTGTTCTTCAATATTCAATAACGTTCGCTTATCCCCCGCAATGTCTCTCTGTTCCTCAACAGATAATGGATAATGTTATCTCTCACCTCCCAATTTATCTTTCTGTTCCCAACATTGAATTATGTTCCTTTTCCCGCAAAATATATCTCAGTTTTTCAACATTAAATGATGTTTCCGTTTCTCTCACATTATCTTTCTGCCCTTTAAAGATGACTGGAAAGTACAATCGAAAAAAAAGTCAATTTTTCGTCTGAAATCATAAATTACAACTTATAAATGATAAATTTTCCAAAACTGAAACAGTAAGTATTTGGAAAATGTAATAAAGAACAAAATAAGCCCAAGAAACGAAAAATCAATTTCGAATTGAAACTTTTTTACCACTTTCAACATTTCTTTAAATTCGTCAAGATTTAAAGGAATATAAAAAAATGGTACGAATCTGCCAGTTATCAATTAATTTTGTGTTTCTAGGGCTTATTTTATTCTTCATTACCTTCTTCACAAATTCACTGATTCACATTCAAGAATTTCATCTCGTATAAGTTGGTATTAACGACTTTATGCAAAGAATTAACTTTTTTCCAATTGTACCCTCAACCATCTTCGAAACTGATTAATAATCCCCTCTTCCTTCACATTATTTTTCTGTTATTTGATATTGGATAATGTTCCCTTATCTCCCAATTTACCTTCTCGTTTCCAACATTGAATAATGTTCCTATTTCCCTCACATTATCTCTGTTTTTTAACCATAGGTAATGTTTCCCTTTCCCCCGCATTATCTTTTTGTCTTTCAACATTTGGCAATGTTCCCCTTTGCCCGACATCGTCTTTTTGTATTTAGTATTGGATGATGTTCCCGTATCCCCCACATTATATGTCTGTTCTTTGACATTGAATAAACTCCTCCTTTTCTCCACATTATCTTTCTGCTCTCTCACTTTAGAAAATGTTCCCTGTTCTTCTACATTCTCTTCCTGTTCTCTAACTTCGGATAATGTTGCCTTTTTCCCTTCATTATTTTCCTGTTCTTCAATATTAGATAATGCCCCTGTATTCCCCACATTATCTCTCTGTTTTTTTAACACTGGATAATGTTCTTTTTTGCCCACATTATCTCTCGGTTCTTTAACATTGAGTAATATCCCCGTATCTCCCAACATTATCACTCACTTCTTCAACGTTGGATAATGTTCTCTTTTCGCCCAAATTATTATTCATGATGATGGCGAAATTTTCATAATTGTGATGATTTTCATTGGCTGATTGGCTGAATGAAACAGCCAATAGGAATGAGGATGAACGTACACTGAAAAGAAATAGTGTTGAAAACAATCAAATATTGAGTCCACTGGTCCTGAGTAAATATTTTTTTAAAATAATTATAAAAAGAAAGGGTTGAATTTACTGAATTTTGTCCAGTCTAAATAGATTAATTGTTTAAATAGACGAAATTCAGTAAACTCAACTATTTTTAATTATTTCAAAAAAAATATTTATTAACGATCAGTGGACTCAATATTTAATGGTTTTTTCCTCAGTGTAGAAGAGCTCGTAAGTGAACTGATGTTCATTTCGTTTTTCATAGAAAGATAGAAGAAAAAGAATGAATGGGGCAATAAAAAATGTCTGAGAAGGAAATTTAAATTAACAAAATAAGGGAATGGTCTGGTTTTCATCAATATTGAAATGTCGATTTTCTTTCATCTGTATTATCTTTATTTAGTATCTATATCTTCGATCAATCTCTGTACAATATATGGTGAATCATCTTGACAGGTATCTACATATCTTTTTCATGTATTCATAAAAATCTGTATCTGTAGCTAGTCTCGGTGAAGGTTCTCCTGGGAAAAAATGATGATTAAAATTCCATTTTTTTTCCTCATGGTTTTTAGACCAATCTATTTCATTCCATCCTCATTTTTTTGAGCAATTTCACCTGAATCTTTCATGTAGCTCTAAAAGTCTCTATGAAGAGAATGAGAACAAAATTGCTCTATCTGATTCAACTTCTGAGAGAGCCTTAAAAACTGATGATGGAATAAAATCGATAATATTGATAATGGAATTTAAGAAGTCGATGCTTCTGTTATTCAATTGAAAAATTGATAATTTTGCTAAAAAAAAAAGTTTGAAAATCTACGATTGACTGTGTCTCCCATCATTCTTCGGTTGCCACTTGTTAATTGAAATTTTTTCATATCGATTCATAATTCCATTTTTTTTTTAAATCGATTATTCTCTTTTTTCTTTTTTATGAAATAAATAAGTGAAGGAAATACAGAAATGTGTCGTTGCAATGTTTCAAGAATTCAAAGCTTATGGATGGCATTGAAAAATTCCCTTAATCCTCTCAAATAATATTTCTCAAAAAAAATTGATTAATTTTTTTTCAATTTAATGATGAATTTATTTATTAATAATAGGAAATATTTGAATATTGAGCGACTGAAACATAGCTAACAGGGAGTGATATGAATGAATTTCAGGTTAACAATGCACTGCGGAGATTATCAATGTATGAATTACTCAATTTGATATTTAATATGTAAAATACTTACATGTATTTACCGCGTAGTTTGAAAGTTCCTTTTTTCCGTCACTGGCGAACTCATAGTTATATTAAACATAACATGATGAATGAATTAAATGATTATTTTTACACGCGTATTGACTGACATGCGCCGCCATTTGCATTCGCGTAAAAACACTTGAAGTGAGTAGGCATTCAGCGCGCCAAGCGCGACGATTCCTATTGGCTGATGAAATATGAATTGGCCAATCAGAATGAGAATAAAGTGTCCTCACTCTGAAGTTAGCTAACGTTCCTCTGCTTTTTATATATAGAGAATATTTTTTTTCTGTGATTTTTGAAAAATCACGGTTATCGCGATAACTTAAAAAATATTTGAGTTAGAGACTTCAAATTTCGTGTGTTTGTACATTTTATGAGTGCGAATTTCGATATTAAATTTCAACGTAATCGACCGAGCAGCTCCTGAGATATTTTTGAAAAATTATTCCATGCAATGAGCGTATATGCACGGAATTGCTTGTCTGACCATATCCAAGTTGAGCTTGAAAGATCAATTTAGATGACTATCACCAATCTCAAAAATTTCAGATTTTTCAAAGGATTCTTCTACAAGAATGCTGAAATTTCTTTTTTCTTCAGAAATTCATATTTTTTTCAATTTTTTTTAAGGTCACTAGTATTTATCATTTCATCATTAGAAAGTAGATAATCTTTGCTAAATAAGTAAGACCGTATTCATCCTGATATCACTTTAAATTTATGAAAAATGAAGAGTGAAAAGTTCCATTCGGAAGCTTCATGCCAATTGTATTGGCATAATATTAAATGTCCTTCGTGATAAATTTTGTAATAGTAAAGACATTATCAAGTAAATAATGAGGGTTGAAATTCACGAAAATGCCCATGGGGTGAAGCTCCTGCTTGTTTTCAGTCAATTTTGAAAATCAGTAACTATTCAATACATTTGATTGCAATATGAATTTTTTATCCTTTAATTCAAACGGGTTTCAATTGAGTCTTTCATTTCTAAATTTATTTACTTTTGTCAAGGAATGAAAAATGATTGATGGTAAAACATCTATATATAGATGTAAAATGACCGTCATCAAATTTCTTCAATTTGTGACGGTCATTTTGTTTAATTGATTTTATGAATCTGTAGAAATTTAATACACCTGATTTCAATAATCAGGTGTATTATAGGAAACTCTATTATAGGAAACTTTCTTCCAAAATTCACCAGAGTGCGGAATTCTATTTTTCCAAAATTTAATAATTTCGAAAAGGAAAAAAAATCATCAATATAGTTGGAAAATGACGGTCATAATTTAGGACTTCCGGTTTTGAAACCTGAGCGCTAACATCGTACTCGTGAATTACGAAAATAAAATCCAGAAAATCTAAAAGCATCAATTAAACATCAATAGTTAATAATGTTAGCATTAGTTAACTACATAAATATTTACGGTTAGTAAATAATTATTTCAGAAAAATAACATTAATTACAAGTATTAATCTTCAAATCAAAATTCTTAACCTAAAAACAGAAACCAACAACGTGGTTTTGGCCGACAGTGGTCTCATCGTAGACCCAGGCCCTAACACTCAATCTGAAGGAATGGAAGAAAATAATTTCCCAGATGAAGCAAAATATAAAGAAAATGATATAAACAAAGAGACAAATCAAAGTACTCCGACAATGGCCTCACAAGCAGTGGGAAGTCAATGCAACACAACACCCAAAGCTACTCAAGTAAAAATGGATGGACAAAATCAGTCTCCAATAAACTCAAAATTTTGGAAAAACGTTTCATCCCAGGAAAATTTGACGAATTTACCATTCAGCCCAGACGACACAGAAACATCAATGAAGAATGATGAATTCTTGATAAGCAAAATTCCACTAAAATCCACTCAAGGCAGGAAGAGGCAAAAAAAAAACCCGAAAGTCTCACAAAATAATAGTGGAAGTGAATCAGAAGTATCTTCACTTGACTCAACTAACAAAGAAATGAAAAGCCTAAAACGTTCGCTAGACAGATCACGTAGTGACAACGAGTATCTCAGAACAATGTTGGAAAACCAACAACAGGTCATCGCTGAACTCAATACAACGATCCAAACACTACAGTCCACCATACTGAGACTCGAAAGTGCCTTTAACAACAAGGATGGAGCTCTCAAAAATAATACAGAACACATCAATAATGAAAAAATAACAACAAAAGACCGAGATTCAGAAAAAACAACAGCAGAAATGAACTCATTTGCTGATGAGCCAATGGACGCTTCAGCTGCTTCATCAACACCACCACCAACGCAGGAGACTCCACTGGGAGTAACGAATAATACACCAACTGCAACTCCAAGAGCACACAGTGGAGAGCAGCCACAGCTACCACATCAACAACATCGAGACCTGCAGCATCGAAAACTACAAAATGTAACAAATAACAACACAACAAGTAACAATTTAAAAAATTTATCAGGTAAACCTCCACCCATTAATATTCACAATAAATCTCCAAGCGATATAATTGATTTATTCAAAAAATTAAAAGAAGAAAAAAAACTTAAAAGTAATTTTGCTACAAAAAGTATTTCAAAAAACAAAGTTACTTTAATAGTCGATAATCTAGACGACTACATGCTAGCAAAAGACACGTTGAAATTGAATAACATTGAATTTTTCTCATACACTCCTAAAGAGCACAAAAATCAATCTTTATTACTAAAAAATCTCACAGGTAATTACGCTGAGACTGATATTTTATACGAATTAAAATCATTTGAAAAAGATCACAATGACATTGAATTTTTAAAAGTTACTAGATTCGAAACAAAAAAATCTAAAGCTGAAAAGAAAAAACTACCAATCTTCGTAGTACAGGTATCAAACAGTAGTAACATTAATAGTATCAAAAAAATTAATAAAATTATGTATCAAATCGTTTTATGGGAAAAAATTAGACAGGAGGAGGATAGTACCCCCCAGTGCAAAAACTGCCAACGATTTGGCCACTTGGCCAAAGAATGCGAACTGCAATACAGATGCGTAAAATGCACCATTTCTCACAAACCAGGAGAATGCCCAATAAATACCAACAGCCAAGACACTGAGACCAATAACACACCCCAAGTTTCATGTATTATATGCGGTAATAAAGGACATCCAGCCTCCTACAAAGGATGTCCTAAGCAAAAGGAATTAAGACTCATTGCTCAAGCCAAAAAGAAAGAAGGCAAATTAAAACGGCAAATAAATCTTGATCATATCCTCAAAAAAACCACACCAGGCATCTTATACAGTGACATGACAAATAAAAATCGTCAATACAAAGATCCCCCGACATTACCGACAGTAAGTCAACCACCGACAAACAATACATACCAACAGCCGAACAGCTCACAGACACCCGTTAATTCAGTCGACAACACAGAAGCGCTAGATAACAAACTCAATCAAATCAAGAATGAATTAATCACGGGAATAAATATGAGATTCTATCACATACAGAATACCTTGACAAACAACGTCAATCAAATCGGGGAAATTTACAAATGCTTAATACAGGCAAATCTAATTAGTGATAACACCGAACCTAACGGTTAAATTGTGAGAAAAAAAAAAAAAAAAAAAAAAAAAAAAAAAAAGAGAGCGGGGACTCACAATGAATAACACTAATACAATAACGAGTAAAGAGCTTAAATGTATAGCAATTAATGTAAATTCAATAATAACAAACCAAAGAAGATCTTCTCTCCTAAACACAATCAAGACACATGATCCAGATTGTGTTTTCCTTGGTGAAACTAAATTAAATGCAATCCACAAACCTCACTTCGATGGTTACATTATGTATCGTAACGACCGCATTAACAACAAAGGGGGAGGAGGCACGGCAATACTCATTAAAAATAATATCAAGTCAACAAAAATAACACCCCATTTTACAGCCAACAATAAAAGTTTAGAAACAACAATAATTAAACTAAACCTAAATAGCAACAATACCCTTTACTTAATAGCAGCATACGCAGCCGGTAATAGCAATAAAAAATTCATGATAGAGCTAGACTCACTTTTTACAGAACTCAAACTAAATGAACCCGAAACTTATTACGTAATCGCCGGTGATATTAACGCCAAACACGAAAACTGGGGAAACCAGAACGCAAATTACAGAGGCACGGCTCTCAACAGGTGGATCAATGATAATGAAATCTTCTTTAAATTAAACTTCAACAGCTCAGCTGAACCTTCTATGCCCAGAGGAAACTCTTACCTAGACATATGCTTACATGACAGTAGACTAACAATCACTAACACCGAACGAAACGGAAGATTAAAAACCCTCAACTACGACAGTGATCACAAAGCTATAACATTCAACATAAAACAAAGTGAAGACTTCGAATTCGACAGTAACCCTCTACCTATTACCCTCAATTTCAAAGCAACTGACTGGGAAAAATTTGCCAAACATATACATAACAATCATAAACTAGAAATTGATGACAATAGAAATTTAACAAATGCGGAAATTGACGAAAATATTATCAAAATAAATAACATCATAACGCAAGCTATGCACAAAATAATACCAACGAGTAAAAGGAAAAGTAGATTACCAGAATACATCAACAGTAAAATCAAAAAACTTGAAAAAAACAAAAGCTTCCTAATTACAGAAATTAATAGAATATACAAACAAAATAACAGTTCAACTAAGAAACGAGCTATCAAACAAATTAGAGACGCAATTGATGACATCAACACAAGATTAAAAATAGAGTTTTCCAGATCAGTTTCTAAATATTGGGAAAATAAGGTAAAAAACATCCCAACCAATGATCCATCAAAAATGTTCCCATCGCTAAACAAAATATTTAGATCTAAACCAAATAGTGAGATAGACACACTAATTATCCCTCAGAACAAAATAGAGTTAATCGACAGAGCAGAAATTCCAAATTCACTTAGAGTCCAAGACCATAACAACAACTTCATTATAACTGACCCAATCACCAAACTTAACACGATCGGAGCACAATTCGAAGCAGCACATACGCAAAACAGCCACATGGGCAACCCGACACTTATCAACATAATTAACAGTGAAATCCAAGAACTCAAAAATGAAATGAGAGAAGACACAATGAATAATAGAACAGTAACAACTTTTTCAGACGAAAATCGTGCAACATGGCCCAGTCAAGAATCAGTAGATAATTACTTCACTAATACTTTACAATTAGGTGGAATTATGAACAGATTGCGGAATAAAACATCATCGGGAAATGATAAAATCCCGCACATTGTCCTCAAACATCTACCCCGTTCATTAATTCAACAAATAACAATAATATTCAATAATGCACTGAACAATTGCTACTTCCCTGAATGCTGGAAAACTGCCAGAATAATAGCACTAAAAAAAAAAGGAAAAGACTCAAGTAACCCAGCCAATTATAGGCCAATTTCACTTCTCCCTAACTTAAGTAAAGTATTTGAAATGATAATTGACAATTCAGTAACTACACACACATACAATCACAAGACACTACCTGACTACCAATTCGGCTTTCGCCACGGACACTCAACGATTCACGCAGCCACAAAATTTGCATCAGATATTAACTATGCCCTTAACGAAAACGAATGTGTAGGAGCTTGTTTCATTGACTTAGAAAAAGCATTTGACACGGTATGGCTCGATGGACTGATACACAAGCTTATTCAAAAAAAGTACCCCAGACACCTAATAAAAACGATATACAGTATGATTTACGGAAAAAAATTTCAAGTTATTGACGGAATCAATAGTTCTTCCATCACATTTGACGTAAAAAACGGACTGCAACAAGGCACGGTCAACTCACCCAAACTTTTTAACATCTATACAGGTGACCTGCTAGAACAATTTGACCTCAACTCAGACCCCCAAAAAAAAATAACTGCCTTCGCGGACGACACTTTATTTTATGTCTCAGATAAGAAAGTAACGAAAGTACAAAATGAAATGCAAAAACTATTTTGTAAGATAAATCAATACTATTATGATTGGAAATTAAAAATTAATCCCACTAAATGTGAAACTATTCTATTCACACCAAACATTACAACCGCCAATAGAGATATTAAAAAAAACTGGAAAGATTTCAAAATTAATGAGAAACTGGATGGATCAGGTGTCGACATCCCTAATAAAGAAAACGTGAGATACTTAGGCATCGATTTTGATAATAAACTCACTTACAGGAGTCACATACACAAACAATTACATAAGGCTAACAATGCATTCAGAGCTAACATTAAATTATTCAAAAATAAACACCTTAAAGAACGAATTAAAATAATATGTTATCAAGCACTCATTAGACCAATATTAACTTACGGTTGTCCCGTATGGTTTAATGTAAACAATAAACAAATGGAACTTATTCGACTTTTTGAAAGAAAATGCTTAAGATCCTGCCTAAATATGTTCAGAACACCCGAATCAGATTACAAGAAATACTACAGTAACAGCAAAATTTACAACGGGGCCAATGTGCACAGAATGGACAATTTCATGTTAAAATTAACCAGAGACCACATAGCGTCATCAAGTAGGAACACAGAAAACAACCTTATTAATGGTCCCTTCTATACTAATAATGAATACATTAAGAGGACTCTAAGTGCAGGTCACATACCCCCTGAAGCTTTCGTCTACTTGGACAGAAATAATTATATCCAAGATAAAAACAACATACCCAGAATATACCATGTAAAACGCAAGGGACACCACAAAAAAGTTTTATACAATAACGAAATAGACTGCAAAACAGATAAAGCACATATTTGCTGTGACACAGCGGTCCCCTTAAGAGACCAAAAGTTTACATTCCGTAACAGGGGAGGATATTGGTGGCTAGAAGACACCTAAGAAAACCCTGGTCCGTAATGTAAATAGTGTAAATAATGTTAAAGAAAAAAAAAAAAAAAAAAAAAAAAAAAAAAAAAAAAATTATATAAATATTTATTTCGTTGAGTATTACTAGTCTTAAGTCGTAAATAAAAACCATAATGAATGATCAGTTTTCCGCCAGTTTCTGATCACATAAAAATCTATAAAAAGAAGCAAAAACAGTCTACAGACAACAAACAAACAAAACACAATTATTGAATAATTCAAAAAACAAATACAGAAAATGTATAAAAACTGATCCACTACGAAGCTCAATGAGTATGTATGTGCCTTAAAAAATGTTAGGTTAAGAAAAAATACTGTTTTCCATGTTTCCCAGTATCTAAGTAATCAAAAATAAAAAATGTATCCATATGTACAAATGCTGGCTTAAATAAACATGTTAAAAAAAAAAAAAAAAAAAAACGGTCATAATTTATTTTCCTTTTATGACCGTCATTAAGTGAAATTTTGTGACCGAATTCTGTCACGGTCACAACTACTCCGTGACGGGACATGACATAACCGTCATATGACCGTTTTGTGACGCGTCATGTGACGGCCGCCCATCTCTACACATGAGGAAAACGCCGTGAGGAGAGAATCGGGCTCGACGACAGTTCTTTGACTAGTTTGACTATATAGTAAAGCAAGAATGGCCAAAATTCACCGATACGTGAAAGAAACATGTGTGTTTGTGTGCATATGTGTGAATGTGATATGTAAAGAGGTGCAGCTGAGTTGTGACTTCTAACTGCAAATGCGGAAGAAAAAATAATTTTCAATCCATTATGAATGATTAGCGAGTATTTTGGAAGTCTAGTTATTGAAACAACAAATTTTACGACTTTTTGTATATTCAAATGTGAGTAAAAACTAAACAATTAATTTTTCAGCACAATATAACCTCAAAAAAAATTTGTTTAGGTAAAATCCATTTCTTGATTAATAAATTGATAAATTGATGAATGATGAATTTAATGAAGTGGGATGAATTGAATGGCCTCGCGCCTCTCTCCGAATCACAGAGATCGTGTATCGTCAATTTGGAGGAAAAGTTATCAAGGATTACCGAAACTTCAAGTGACACGTCAACACCGGTATTTTCCAATCAGAAGAACGAAAAGGATGTCGATAAATCTATTAATGTCATTGAAAAGATTGAGAGCTGCCATGAATTACTAGACTATTATGCAACATTCGAATCAAGATATGAAACTATGGAGTACAAACATTACTGCATGTATCTGGAGGAATTAAAAGTACGCCAGAATGATGTTGATAATTTGTGCCGAGACACTGACAAAGCACTCGATGAAATATCTGAATTATCGAAACAATATGATATTGTATCAAATAAAACAATGTCGCTGCATTCAGCTACTGAGCAATTAATATCTGAACAAGAAAAATTGAATGAAATCGCTAATGAAATAACAAATTACGTTAAATATTTCAAACAAGCTGATTTTATTATGGATAAGCTGGAATCCCCAAATTTATCAGTCAAGAGTGATACCTTTATTGATATAACTGATAAAATTGATGCCAATATTGATTTCATGGAGAAAAATAATAAATTCAAAGAGTCTGGTATTTATATAGTCAAGTATAGACATTGTCAATCGAAAGTTATCGGCATGATGCATCAATGGATAATGAATTTGTTGGATGAAGTTACTGATAGTATTCTCAGTCCATTATCGTTTAGCGAATCGAGTGAGGGCGATGCAACACCAGACAGTGATACCCAAACGTTGGCCCTTTTGTACGGTCGATTTCAACGTATATTACCGAAAATAAAACCGATAATAATGATAATTGAAAAGAGATCATTCAAAAGGCAAGAATACGACACACTTTTGCTTGAATGCCATCAAAGATATTTGATGAAAAGAGGCGGAGTTTTAAGTGCAAGTGTGCAGAAAGGTTTGCAGTTTGTTAAAGATAAATATAATGGTGATCATTGTAGTTTTTTTCGTCATTCTTGTTCACTTTTGTTACATGCATCAATTGATGAGCACCGTTTGTTCTATCAGTTTTTTGAGAAAAAATCCCATTTACTTGGTGGATACTTGGAAGGCCTCTGTACATCTCTTTATGATACACTCAGGCCATCAATAATTCACATAAATCATCTCGAAACATTGGCTGAAATTTGCTGTATTCTGAGAATTGAAATGCTTGAAGAGCATGTACAAAATCATATTGAGGCACTCGAGGGCTTTGGCACTGTCTGCCTTCAACTACTTCATGATGCACAGGAAAGACTTGTTTTCCGTACACATTTATATCTTCAGTCAGATATACTTGGTTATAATCCATCACCTGGTGATCTTGCTTATCCAGATAAATTGAAGATGATGGAAGACATTGCTGAATCATTAAGAGAAGAGACCAGACAGGCAAACATCAAGAAAATATCAGTATCATCATTATCTTCAGTTTCGTCAGTTACATCCAATAACATAGAGGCGGCAAATAATTCGGACTGTCAAAAATCGATTTCTATAGGCTATGAACCACTTTATAAATTATCAACACCATCATCATCAAGTATTGTTAATAATTCCCCAGCTGATTTACATGGCATGTGGTATCCAACTGTACGTAGAACATTAGTTTGTTTATCAAGATTGTACAGATGTCTTGATCGACCAGTATTTCAATCATTGAGTAGAGAAGCTATTAATTATTGTATTGATAGTATTGACAGTGCCAAAGATAAAATTGAATCACGTGCAACAAAAATTGATTCATTATTATTTCAAGTTAAACATTTACTTATATTACGTGAACAAATAGCACCATTCCAAGTTGATTTTACTGTCAAAGAATATTCACTTGATTTTTCGAAGGTTAAAACTGCTGCATTCGGATTACTCGAGAGAAGATCACGTGTATTCGCATTATCAAATAATGCAGTACTCGAATTCTTACTTGAGGGTGCGCCAAGAATGAAAGAACACCTGATTGATTCTCGAAAACATGTTGATTCAAAATTAAAAGCCTCCTGTCAAATGCTGATTCAGCATTGTACAAAGATGCTCGTTGATCCTATTGATAGATTATTAGCACTGGTTGCACATAATAATGCAACTTTGAAGAACGATCAATTCAAAGTTGATCCACAGAATGTTGCACAAGTTGTCGGTGAGGCATTGAGATTAATCAAATTTCAAATTCCAAACATTCAACAGTCTATGCAACTTTATTTGGCTAACCGTGAAACTGAATCAATTTTATTTAGGCCAATACGAAATAATATTGTTGGTACTTTTACACAATTATCACAGTGGTTACATGCTAATTATAGCTCTGAGGAACAATTATTGATTGCTTGTCCATTACCAGAACAAATTTCAATTATGCTCAGTTCAACGAGTCTGGCTCACAATACAACGTCACATTCAAGTTATTCAGTAGGACAACAGCAACAGAAACAACAGACTAGCTTTACACCCGTTGTTTCTACTGATATAACACCTGATTTAGTATAATTATTTCGGAGCAGAGTGGTAAAGTTAAGAGTCGATTGTACTCAGCAACTGGTTTCCCTAGAATATCTCGAACTCTAAGGATGATGAGAAATTTTCGTGGAAATCTTCTCCATTAAATAAAGAAAGAATTGTACAAAAAGTTTATTGCAATAATTTCTTCATTTTCCATAGATTACGAGATATTCAATATAACATTACTGGAAAGGGGAATGGATTCATTCCGTTTCACCACTAAGCTATTGATTCAAATGTAATTAAATCAATCATGCCAACGATTCATGTCAATATTGTAAATCTTATTACATACTGCATTTTAGAATAAATTGTTAATATAATTTTCATAATTTTCGTTCAATTCAACTGAGCTCATCTTTCGTGTAAAGTTGATGTATAATTTTTGCCATTACTGGTCCCAGTTTTCTTTTCGTTTTTCCATACTGCAAATTGACCAAAAGCTCCTCACCATCTTCACCAGTAGTATTGAATGCTTTTTTCAGTAATGATGGTGTTGGATAACGCTCGACGATTGCTCTCGTTCCATCATAAGATAATCCCTTTATTTGGAGTAAATGATTTACAAACATTTCTCTGACCGTCAGTGGCTGAAAATTGTTTTCAAATTGTTATTTTTATTTTTGCTAAATATATCAGTGCATCATCAAAACTTTCAGTAATTATCCTTTTAGATGAGAAAAAAGGAGCTGCAGGAAAAAAAGGATAAAAATTTCTTCTTTTTTCTTGAATTCTGAGATGATAACCAGAATAGCCACTTGGGTACTGAATACTCATTACAATTCGTTTAAAACTTACTTTACTTTTAGCTGACATTCTGTTGAACTTGGCAAATTCCATGAGGTATAATTCCTGGTCTTTTATATTGAACTCTTTGGAAAGACTCTCTTTATCACACTCATTGAGCAATTTACTCTGTAATCATATAAAATGAAAAGTAAGAATAATTAATTCATTTTTTTTTAATCTTGTATAAATCTTGTATAAATTTACCTCAAACACTTTTTCAATGACCTTTGTAACTGTTGACAAGTATAGTAAAGAATCACGATGATTCCTGGTAAATTTAACAGTAAAGTTATCCTGGACCATTGAATTTGCAGATGCCTGCATTAGAGTAGATAGTGGCAATGATAAATTCGCATTACCACTAGCTAATTTCTCTACCATATAAATGATATTATGTATTCCACAATGACGTAAACGAAACTTTTGTTCGTGATATCTTCCATCCTTGATGCTCGAAGCAAAATCATCCATTCTCTTGCGTTCAACGATATAAGGTAGCACCAATTCTTGTCTCGTGTCTCTGCATTGAGCTATCCAAATAAAGTCACCAACGTGCAAATGGCGAATTTCAAAGTTTACTCCCTCGCGTGTAAATTGTCCAGTTATAGCATTCTCCCTCTCAGCTCTTGAAACATTTTTTGTTAAAATAATATCAGTTTTATTCTTATGAATTTCTTGGGAAGCTGGGGGAAATCTTGTCAAATTGGGTGAATGTATAAATGAATGAACCATAGAGGGGGTGTTGGACATTTGAAGAATGTGAACAGAAATTTAGATCATATATTATAGGGGAGCGGTGGGTAAAATGGACCAGCTTACCCTCCCTTTTCCTTATAAATCTAATTTTGAAGGTAGCGACTTGACTAAAAATTATTTCTCATATTTATCATAATATTGAGAATTTTCAATGATGTGACCCACTTTTAAGTGTAAAATAGCTGAAGTGGTCCATTTTACCCGCCTCTCCTCTGCATAATATATTATATAGTTTCTAATAGGGGAAGGTGGGGCAAAATGGACACATCTAAATTTTTCGGCAAATATTATAGAAAACTCTTGAAATTAATAGAAATATTGGCGATAGATTGTTCTTGATGATTCCATTGGAATTCTGAGGAAATTTTGGGCGGGAAACAAGTGCCGGAATTAATTTTTCTGAATTTTCGGCATTTTCGACTTTTTTGAGCATTTCAGAGGGGTAGAACCCTCACTTTTCTTGAAAATTTTCAGTTTCTTGAGAATATCTTCAGTTCTATTTGTCATAGCGTAAAAAATATTGATTTCTAAGGTATTTACGGGCATTTTTGTGAAACAGTTTTTGGCCTATAACTATCCCAAAAATTGATATTTTTGAATTCAAAACTCTATAAATCGATGGGAAATGAGCTCATCTTTCATTTGAGACCAACCCTGATTGCTACGACCAATAGAACCAGAGATATTTGCAAAAAACTGGAAATTTCCAAAAAAGAAAAGGCCCCTCAAAAATGCCAAAAAATATCGAATTTTCAGAAAAATTGAAAAAAATACATCTGACACTCGTTTTCCAGCCACAATTTTCTCAGCTTTTCAATAGAATCATCAAGAAAATCCATCTCTAACCGTTTCATTACAGTGTCTTTTTTGCCCCACTCTCCCCTAATATATTATTACGAATATGACTGTAAAGTAATCTAATTATAATTCTGTAGATTTATCATGAGCAAATGGAACTTCGTAAGAGAAATTAGTTGATTTATTCAAGAATGATCTTGGTTCATTTAATAGCACATGTCCCTTCATTGACGCACGTACCGGTTTGCAAAACATGAAAAACAAGAAAAAATTTTAATCAATAAACAAAACTTACCCCTTCACTTCTTGAATATCTACAAGTAAAATTACATTGAAATTGTTCGGTAGGATACTGAAACTCGACTGCCTCCTCATTGGTTCATCACAATCATCAACAGGTGTTTCAAAACTATTACTGGGACTAGGAATACTCGGTGGTTCCTCATGGAGAGGCGAAATCTGCGCATCTTTGCTATTGCTAGGACACCTTGTCAGCTTCTGCCCGGAAGAGATAATACTATCCTTATCTCCTATTATTTCCACGTATTTACTGCAGCTTGGTTCATTCATCGGTAAATCATTGCGAATAGCTGGCCAATCAGTTTCATCAAAGATTAATTCATCATCTGAAATAATTATTGCCTCGTTTTTTTCAAATACTTCAGGCACCTGATCAACATTATCATTATTATCAATTCCACCGCGATTTCCATCTCCATCATCAATCTCCATAAGGTTCTGCTCAACATTCACCACTGCCGGCTCATCATTACATCTCTCTGCCTGATGTTGTTCCAATTTTTTATCAATCATAGTACATAATTTACTGCCAAAATGTTGAAGAATCATACAATCTTTTCCAGTTTCGAGTGGCAATGGATATTTTCGCAATGCCTCGAGTGCCTTTGAAAAATGATACTGCAATTCAGAATTGCGTGCAGCCGCCTCATCCCTCCACTCTTCCAGCCAAGTCTCGAACAATGTATTTGGTTTTATTATTTTAATTTTTATTCTTCTCATGATTATAATTATTCACAAAAAAAAACAAGAATGAAAGAAGGTAAAATAGTCTCTTGTTTTTTGTTTACATTATTTCGATTCGTTAATTGTGTGGATACTACTCTCCGTGACTCTCCCGTTGCCATTGGTTATTATAATCGGTAACCATAACAACAGCACATAAACACCAAACATAACCACTCCAAATAAGTGAGCTTGACTCGGAAATTTCAGAATTGTGTTTAGTCTATTTAATAATTTTCTCCATTTTAGTTGATTAACATAATTTTGAATTAATTGAGCCGAGCTAATTTTGCTATAGAAATACATTTAATTGTCAATTAAAGTGTGAATACAAAAAGGACAAAAATGTTACAAGAATATGGCTGAACTTTATGTCCTGGGTGAGATTAGCTACGCTGAGAATTTCAAACAAGCTGCATTATTTTGCAAATGGAGTTTCCATGCAGGTTAATAATCCATTTTAGTTTTATTAATGTCAAGTTTGCATCAGTTGTATATAATTTTGCGTCCAGTTTAATTCTTCTAGATCATTTCAGAATTCAAGAGAGAGACGGAGAATCTCTTCGTAGAGATAATACGCTTGAATTCAGAAGTGTTTACAGAGAATAATCTATCGCAAAGCGGAATCAATTATCAAATTAGGGAATTGTGAAATTTAATATTTAGTGAATATCTCGAAATCTTGGAGAAATACGGAAATTTCTCTCGAGACATTTGTTGTAGCTTTGGCATTTTTCAATGAAATTTGATTGTGGTTTCTCTGAAATGAGTAGTTTCAATGAAAATTATTAGTGAGCTACAAGCATTGTCTTCTAATGGAATCTCCTAGACTGCATCGTTTTCGACATATTCTCATATTCCTTTCACTATCTCCCTACTTTGTTCGTCTGTTTATATGACTTGATTGCAGAATCTCCGTGTGATCCTTCTAGAAATTTTGTTTTTCCTCAATTTAGGTAGTGGTTGGAAGTTGATGAATGGAAATAGCGAGGGTCAAACTCAAGAATGTCAAAACTTGTACACATACAAACCATTATGGAATCATCCAATTGATTTGCAGTACTCTACTCAATCAATCCAAGCCTCACCAAAATTGCTGCTTCAGATATTCTGCCGTGACAATTATGGACGTATACTGTTCATTGCTTATGGTGTTTGTCCTGTACCACTGACACCTGGTTATCACGCAGTCAACTGTCACACGTGGAAACCTATTGGTAACTTTTATAAACAAAATTCAGTTAAATCACTAATCCATCGAGCCTCAAACATTGCCACCCATTTTCTTAAATATCTCGAAGTTCAAGAGGGATAAAGATGATTTTGTAGACATCTTTTTTGTAGCTCTCTCCCTTCTCTACAAAAGGCTCTATGTAAAATGTCTCAATTTCCCTTTGATTCAAAGATATTCCGTAAATATAGATTTTCAAGAAAAATTTCTCACCAATAATTCATTCTATTTTCATCAGGCAATTGGCAAGATCGACTGAGAGACCGTTTTCTAGGGATGAGCCTGCAATTGAAAACACCAAATCTCCTTACAAGTGGAATTGATAGATTTGAGTTATTAACTGAAAGTGTTGGTACAGTCAACATTGAATTCCAAATAGTCTGCAAAAACTTTAATAAATTTGGTTGTTTCCTGTAGCTTTCAATTGAAAAAAATTGAGGTAATGAGAATAGCTCGAATGAAAATGTTGTCAGAATTTATCACATTTTGTCTGCTCATGCTGCATCACACTTGTATTATTTCAACTCATGAAGAGAACACAACATCAACGACTCTTGATTCATTGTGTGACAATGATGGAATTTGTGACAATGCATCGTCAATACTAAAGTTCAATATAACCCACGAAAACGATGATTACGAGGATGAAGAATTGGTATTAAAAAATTTCTTAAATATTTCAACATCCAAACCATCACCGCGTGCAACCGTTGAGCCAACGGTGGGATTTGAACCAAGAATCAAGACAATCAAACATGTATCTGAGTTAAGAGAATGTCCCTGTGATTTACTGCCAGGAGTGTGTGATGTAAATTGCTGCTGTGACGAAGACTGTCAAGAGTATCATTTCACTTCCTTCTCCCATTGCTCTGATAACTATGAAACATTCAAATTATACGATCATCGCTACTGCTATCGCAAGAACTTCATTAAAAGAAATCGGACTGACTTTATTCTTGAGCGATTAGCTGACAATTTATTTTGTATTTCTTATGACAATCTACCACCGGTTTACAGCTCCATCAACACAATTGACATAAAAAGTCGGAAGAACTTTGACGAAATATTTGAGACTCGTGCGAATGGTGGATTGCCATCATTCAGGTGGAACGCAGAAGAATATGGTGATGAAAATACTGAAAAATTGACCATAAAGTTTCCCTACATTCACGGTGATCCACTGTGGAAATATGGTGATGGAGAATTGAAAATACTAGACATACCCTCCACGGGATTTACTGAACAGTGCTCACATCGCAAAACACTAAAATATTTAGAAAATTTTGAATCATCCTGTCTCCAAACGAACTTGACAAATGCCAATGAATTTTTATTCATTGAAAAATTTACGAATATTTCAGTAATTTCAAATTCAATTTACATAAAAAATATGACAATGAAAGATAACGAGTGTCAAAAAAAAATTTGCGTCACTGTTGAAATGAATTTATGTGAAAATTCACTCTGCAATAAAACAGTTCCAAAGAGCTCATGTTTAAACAATATTTGTCGGAATATTGTTAAGCGTGTTAGCTATACGATTTATCATAATGGAACAGCAGGAATTGAGAGAATTAGAGCAACAATAGAAATTGGCAATATTTCAAGAAACTATCATCAATATTTTCGTGTAAAATATCAGTGGATTGATAAAATTGATGAGGAAATTATTGAGAGAAGCGGTAATCCAGGATATAACATTGGTAAGCCGATAATAATTGGTACATTGATATCATCCAATATAACACAGAGTAATGTACTTAATAAAATTATTATTAATGCCAGTAATAGCGTGTTAACCATTCCATTAGCTGATGAAAACGGTGATTGTATTGACGATGAAGCTGATAAATTTGTCGTTGGTTTTGGTGATGATATTAAATCAAAATGTATTGTATCAGTGGCATCGAATAATTTTTCATCAAAAACATGTTCGTTGCTGCAGGATAAAATAATTAAAATATTATTGAAAGATACGTTGAAAAATATAACACAAATTGATAATTATAAAATTTATGTCTCAAGATCGAGCAATACATCGTACAATACAACAAATTGGATACAAATTTACTTGAATAAATTACCACGTAATGTAAATAAGCAAGTACAGTCTAATGAAAAAAAAATTGGCTGCTCGGGACTAATAAAATCAATGAAGATTGATATTTTATATTCGGTATTACCGAAGACAGATAATAAGGAGAATTATAAAATAATAGGTGTTGGATTTACATTGAGTGATGACAAAGATTTTTATTGGAACAAGTGTAATTATGAGAATTGCACAGATACTTTAACAATGGAATTGAACACTTTTGTCATGTTTTATGATATATCAACACCTTCAATGTATTATTATGCTGGTGGACCAAACTTGGATATTAGTTTACCCTATGATTTCTTTTATCCTTTTTTAAGTGGAAATGCGTACAGTAGTGGTTTTAGGAATGAGTTCAGTATCTTGTACTGTAGTCTGAACTTCGTGATTTTATACTCATTGTAGATTCAATTACTGGTTATTTCCGTGAAATCGTAAACGCGATGGGCTAACATTGATTTATGAAACCAATAGTGAATAGGTGATACGATATACACTGTACATTTACATTGCGATAATTTCCACTGTAATATCTTGAAAACTGAGCAATATAGGGAGATTTCTGTATGATCTTTTAGCGTATCTCCAATTCTCCTCCACAAAAAAAAGTCCTGGAGGGAATAGGCTATGTAGCTTAGTTCCCAAGATATTTCTCAAGAAAAGATGGCAAGCAAATTTGACTTGTCCTTTTCGACCTCTTTCCCACTGGAATATTTTCAAACTCAGGAGTAGGAAAGTCATTTCTGTGAGAATTTGTTTCACAGTCATTATTTTTCTCTACGAAGAAAACTTAGGTATACACCCAGCGAAAAAAATTAGGGGAACAGAAAATTTTCCGATTTTCTCAAGTGATTTCCAAGCAATTTTTAAATTTTCTAGTTTTGAAATCTTGAAATGAAATTTCTTCTTTTGTATTATTCATGGCACGAAAAAAGGGATGAAAGTGAAGAGAAAAAACATACGAATTTATTGATGAAAAAAATCCACATGCTTGAAACAAAAAATCCGATTCAACCCATTCTAGAGTTGTGTAGCCTTATCCGCTGGCTTTGATTCCGTTTTTTTTCTATCTACGACCATTTGTTATCGAGATATCGACAGTTGGATGAAAAAGACCCTTTTGTCTTTAAACATCGACATCTCGTAAGCTACTGATCGCACAGCGAACGGATAGTGGGTTTCGTAAACTTGAATTAGTGCTCTGTAAATGTATTATGTTGTTTTATTGAAATTTTTTCTTTTCATTCTTGAAATCGGCTTCGAAAAGTATCAAAACATGACGCTCTCTGTGTTTTTTTGAATCCAGCTCAATTTCACAAATATTGCAAAAAGTACTAATGTTTCAACGTTTTTCCCTAGCTCAATGCATGTCTAAACACCATGTAAATTTTGATGTGAATCGATTGGATTGTTTCTTTCCCGAAGGGTCAAAGCTGTTGCAAAAATTAAGTGAACACATTTTTGCTCCTTAAATATCAATTAACAATGTTCGAGTTGAAAAAAAGAAATAGCGTCAATTTTCTTACACCGTTGCATCAAAATCTCATCCAATCTCCAGAGGAAGAAGAAAAGGATGAGAAAGAAACATCCCTGACATGAATTACCGCCCCTTTGTTTCCGCAAAATTGATGCATCTTCTTGTCACTACTTAAGGTATATTCCTTTAAATTTACACTAAAGCCTGTTCTAGAACAGCTAAGTTGGTGAAATTGAGAAATCTAGTCGCAAACGACGTCTGAGTATATTTAAAACATGTTGAAACGTTTTTTTTTCGAAATTTGATGGGTATTCATTCAAAAGTGTAAAAAAAATAATTTAAAAAACAAAATTTCATCATAATCATCGTTAATTGGCGGTTAAGGAGCAAAAACGTGTTCCCTTAATTTCTGCTACAGCTTTGACTATTTGGGGGAAGAAACATTCCAACCGATTGACTTTAAAATTTACAGAGTGTCTAAGCATGCATTGAGTAGGGAAGGAATCTAAAATATTAGTACTTTTCGTAATATTCGCGCGACTCCGATCGAGTTAAAAAAAAAACAAACATAAAAAGAGTCATTTTTTGGTACGTTTGCAATCCATTCCAAGAATTAAAAAAAAAAATTAACAAAACATCACAATTCACTTATAAAGCACTAATTCAAGCTTACAAGACCCATCATTTGTTTACAGTGTGATCAGTAGTTCGCGAAATATCGATGATCAAAGACGAAATATTGATGATCGAAGACAAAAGAAAGGGTCTTTTCCAATTCAACTGTCGATATCGGTCGTGAAAAAAAAAATCAAAGCTAAAGGATCAGGCTACACGTCCATAGGAAGCTGGATCGTCATTCTTTTCAAGCCCATGGACGATTCTTAAAAAATGAAAATTTTTTAGTTTTTTGGTTCTTTACTTTGATCGCTTCTCTCACGCCGTAAATAATCGTCAAAAAAAAATTGCACCCGAAGATTTCAAGCTTTCGAAATTCTTTCTTCTATCTCAATCTGATCATTTTTCACAAAGTTACAGCCGTTTGAAAATGACTAAAAAAAATGAAAAAATTTTCTGTTGCCTTGATTTTTTTGCTGGGTGTAATCTATTTTCTTCACAATCTGAAATATCTTCAAGAAAATTATGGAATGAGATAAATTTGTCTGATGTTGAAATCATTTTATTTAATATTTCAAAATCTCAGGAAAATGAGAAACAATTCATGTTTCATGAGAAAAAATTTACTTCAAAGGTTTTTCTATCGCTATCCAACCCTGAAATATTAAAGAAATATTGTTTGCAATGTGACATTGCTTCGTAAAATATATATTTAAACATTAACTGGAGCAACTTCATTAATATATCAAGTAATGTAATGATTTATCCTATAAAACAAGCTTACATTTGAATAAAAAAATTTTTACACTCAAATTATAATAGTCAATCAACATGCAATTGCTCAAAATTCAAATAAATTCTCAATTTCCCGCTGCAAATGTATAACTGCGCGCCAGCTTATCTTTCGGCAAAGCGCAACAGAGAGGAGGAGATCACCGGGGATACAAGATGGCTGGCACTTGTTAGTAGTGAATTTATTTTGTCCACTCTTTGGTAATGAAAATTTTTTTTACATAAGAAGTATTTGCAAAAGCTGGGATTTTCATTGTAATCACGTGTTCAGAATAAACATTGTAATCCAGTGCCTAAAACACCAAGTGCTCAATCGTGTAAAATTGTGAAAAAAAATTCCAACAGCTAAACACTCGAGTAGTAAAATATCTTAAAAAAAAAAAAAAAAAAAACGGAATCAAACTTCCAGTTTCTTTGGATTGAAAAAAGAGAGAGTGAGAGAGAAAGAAGATAAAAAAATCTCTATTTTTTTACTCCTCTTGTGTATTTTCTTTATTATGGATTTGATAGTGCGTCAATGCTGTGCACCGTGAAAGTGCAAAATACAGTTTAACAATGTATACATAATTCAATTAATCTAAATTCTTTTAATGTTTTCTTTGCGTGTGTATTAATTTTCTTCACCCGTAAATTGTTCTGCAATTGCAACTACCAATGTTGTAAATATATTTAAAAAAAATACAAATTGAATTTTGGAAACAAAGCTGTCCACTGACTTTTTGTGTGTATGTGTATATGTTAACGCGTGTATCTGCGTACGTATATGGGCGGCTGGTTGGAGTACGGAATAATCCTGCAGGATTTTGGAGCATTTAAATGAGAGGTAAGAACATGGATAAATCTCAGAGATTCTCAGAAAGTCAGTAGAAAGAGAAAGAAACGAAAGCCAAAGAATGAATACAAATGATAAATTCGTTCGTTTTTCCCAATAATTGAAATGAAAAATGTGACAAGCTGCGGATGTGTATTTTAGATTGCAAATTAACTCATTGATATTCACATCTTAAGCATCAATATATAGTTATTTGACCTCGTAAATATGAATTAACACGATGTTACATGTTTATGCCCTCTTGTGAAGTTGCCGACTGTCACCAAGGTGAAACTACTGTCAAACATTTCTAAATTCCCGCATCATGTACATATAGACACTTTGAATCCACTCGTAGACAATGCATTTGTGTTTGTGTATAGATTAATGATAAAACTATTGGAATGAATACGAGGTATCAAATGAACTTGTGTCAATTGTTAAATTGATTACATTCATGAGGAATTGATGAGAATCATGAACGCACAGATTTATCATTGATTGGAAAAATCATAAACAATTATATATTATTAAAACATTTTATATTCATGTGGAAAAATAATGAATGCTTGTTCAATTGAATCCGTTCGATTCATTTAATGAATCAGGGAGACTAATTTTTTGGCCGACGAGAAGGTGATAAAAAGACGGCATCAAGGTGTGGCGAATAAAGAAGAGGGATGAATGGAGGAACGGCTCCGTTGCGCCGAGCCGTCGGGGCTGGTGGGGGAGTACAGGAACCACCACCCGTTGCAACACTAGTTGTCTACAAAGATGATGCCGGTTACGGGATGAAAGTTTCTGGTGATAATCCAGTTTACGTACAGTCAGTTAAAGAAGGTCAATTATTGTTTTATATATTATATTATTTAATTATTTTGCAATGAATGTTAATGTTGCTCATTATTAATTTAACTGCTGGCTGTTAGATGTTGGAGTAGATGTGTAATTATTAACGAAACTTGTAGGTGGTGCTGCCGCTAGGGCTGGTCTTCATGCCGGTGATAGAATAATCAAGGTGGGTGCAAATTTCAATCTTTAATCTTTTTAGTTTACTTTTTAGGAATGCTGTAATGAGAGAAATTCACTCCAAAATAAGTTTCTGTAATATATCTTGAAAATTGCGGACGATTGAAGAATCTTTTCAAAGATACCTTCTTCTTCATAATTATTATTTAAACACACAAACAAGATCGTTGAAGAAATTTCGCCTTCTGTCCAAGATTCGGAGATTCTTTATTAAACAAATTTTAAATATTAGATTATTCAATTTCATGTTGGAATTTTGTTTCAAAGAAATTTTACAGAATCTCAGGGGGTCAAGAGAATTTCCTACAGAAATTTACTAACCTCGGAGAGAAATAATATTTTTTTTTCCACTTATTTAATGATCAATTTTTCAAGTCATCAATATGATTTAATCATAATTAATAGGTGAACGGAGTCAATGTTACTGCATCAACGCATACAGAGGTCGTACATCTAATAAGATGTGAGTAAATTATTTAATCTATTATGGTCCTTTCCATTAATAAAAATGAAGAATAATATCAATTTTCAATGATCGCGGAATGGATAATGTGTGGATAAATGAATTGATTATATATATTGATGAAGACAATAAATATTATCAGCTGTGAGTTGGGCATGATGTAAACACATGTGTTTATAATGATGACGAGGAACGTTGATCATTCAACGTTTTTTAAGCATTGACATTTTTCTTCTTTCTTTTAATATTTTGTTTGTAAAATAATGTAAACAATTATCGATGATCTTTTGATGTTTTGGTTCTGAATGTTTTTTTTTTCATTAATTCTGTCGATACAATCATTCTAAGAATGAGGATGAATGTGATTACTATATCGACATAAAACATTAAACAGAGTGAGTCAATCCTTTTCCTTTTTCTTTTTTTGTTTCAAAAATTTCATCTGCAACAATTTTTATTCCTTTAATCTTCCTCGTTTTGTTGCACGAATTTTGCAATCAAGTATCCACAAGTAAATGGATTACGTCGAGTGATCGGCAATGAGTTCATCTTCATTTTACTCTACACGTCATACAACTGTATGTGAACATTCTAAACACACAGTGAAAAGGAATACTCGTCATTTATATTAATATACACCTGGCATTTTCAGAGTATCCAGCAGTTTTTTTTCTCCTGCTAACTTTCAAGTTTTCGACTGATTCGACTTAGTCGATGACGATAGCTCTACGGTTTTATATGTTTCTCAAAATATGAATTGAAGATATATTGAGTCAAATTAATCCGGTGATAGAGTAGAATTGAAATAAGCGTTCGGTTTCAACGAGACATCTTGGGGCCCAAAAGAGATGGAGCAACGTTGCAAATAACCTTTTGGTAGCTTGTAATTATTCTAGCCAGGAAACATAAATAGAAAGAAAACATACTAATGAAGTTGTACCGTAGAACAAATAAAAAAATTACATGTAAATTATTTCGAGAATACCTCGATAAATATGGAATTGAGGAAGATTCAGTAGGAGAACTTTTTTTATAGAGAATTTGGTGCCCAATACCGATCTTCTTCAAAGGTACTTGAGGAAAGTTTCCGAAGGTTTAGAAAAGGTTCTTTCCATCAAGAAAACATAGACTTGTTCAGTTCAAAAAATTCCAAACTTTCATTAATTTTGAAAACATTCGGGAAAATTGAGTGAAACAAGTGAGAGGAAAAGTGTAAAATTGAGTATCAGCAAGTTTTCTCCTACCTGACAAAGCCATGATTAATCATTCTTAAAAAGAATCGTTTGGCTTTGGAGATAATTTTAATGAATTCGCTTATCTCTTTTATATTTTCAAGCAGCATCAACTCAGGTAGTTTTAACGGTGCAACAGAATCCAGTTGGCGCGTCATTATCAAATATTCAAGGTGGTACAACAGGAATAAATCACCAACAACAACAACAGCCACAACGTCCAACAAGCTTGGCAGCATCGGGATCAATGGTTTCGCCATCACAATCAGCGACATCACTTCATCGTGCCGCCACTGCTCCAGCTGGTGGTGCACCATGTACTACACGTATTACTGGTCCCCAGCCAGTTGATGTGAGTCAAAAAAGATTAAATTGAATAAATAGATGTTATCAACATTTGGTTTTGTGGAATTCTTCTAAGTTGTTAATTTAATGAAATTCACTGAGATCGGTTTTTTCTGAAATAACTTGACATTCTAATCATTCATTAAACATTCCAGCACGAAAAAAAGAGACAACTGGAAACTCAACGTGTTCATACATTTCAACTAATGCTAGAAAAAGAACAGAGTTATGTAGACAAGCTACGTAGTGAATTAGCCAAAACTGGAATGAGTTCTGGTAATACATCAAACATAATATCACTACAATCAGAATTAGCTGGTGCTGAAAGAAGAGTTCGTACATTGCAAGAGCAATTGTCAGCAATAACTACGAATGATCAGGTGATTATAATATATATTTATAATATTACTCATCAAAGAATAGCATAATATATCGCTGCCTAATATGAATGAATTTTTACAATGAAATCGATGATTTATCAAGATTTAATCCAGATTTTGGCATGATGGTTATTGTTGTTATCCAATCACTACGTTAATAATTCCCCCATGATTACATTTCCAGGAATTGCATAGATCCAATAGTTTTGTACAGTTCCATAGCATCCATAGAGCTTTGATCATTGAATTTAGAGTACATAATATTTCTCAAATATTTTCATCAAGTGTGCCCTTTTTTTAGTTCATTTTTTTGTTTATTTTTTTTTAACCGTTAACCTGCTTTTTGTTGTCTTACAGCTTTGCTCGTTGGTAACAAATGCTTCGTCTCCCTCTGGGCATTATCCAGGTACAGTTGGTGGTAGTGTTATTACTGGTAATACCAGTGATGTACCACCACCATTACCATCACGTAAATCAGTTCCCATGCAGAGTCTTTCCCCACCTCCTTTACCACCAAGACCTCCACCCACTTCAAATACACATAACATTGTACAGTCTGGACAGTTTGAGCAAGAGCGACATCTGCTGACTCATTTAATGGCCCCAACCACCAGTCAAGGCATACCCAACTCTGTAAGTAGTGGTCAGTCAAGTCTGTTAACAGGAGAAGCAAAAAAAGTACAATTTTTACCTTTTGAATAAGAAAACTAAAAATTACGTATGGCCCTGCAATGATCCCACTTGTCCCATTAATGTTATTAACTTGAGGGGGGACGAAAGCATTAAACATTTTGCATAAAGCTGTTGATGTATTTTCAAATTTTACTTATTCATTTACTTGTTTATGCATTCATATTTTCATTTAGTTCCCTTTTTATATGGCAAAAAGAAAACTAGAGTTCAGCCCATTATTTGTTTACTAGGGTTTTGATGGATATCTCTGAATATAATATAGAAATACAGAATTTTCCATTACAAAAAAGAGGTCTCTATGAAATTTCCTACCACTTGCTTGGATTTTGAGATATTATCTAGGAATCAACTATAAACTGAAACTGACTCGTCTCGTTTTTTTACGCAACTTTTTTTAATTTTTATTTATTATTCATTGACACCTCTATTGAAAATTATTCATAGGTGATTGCTTCATTTTACCATGAATTTGAAATTATTCATCAATATAATTGATGATTATTCCTTCAGCTGTAAATTTGCCATAATCTGCGAAGAATTAATCAAGTTGTTTGATTTTATTAATTTTGTTGTAAAAATGAAAAATTTCTGCTGTAAAATACTATATAATCAGACTTTTCAATGAGATGGGAAAAAGGACGAATAATGAATTTTTGTGATAATTATTTCATCATCACAATTCTTTACAAAAAAACGTAATTACACATTTTCTTCAATTATTTCTATGTTTTGAATTATATATCCTAAAAATCGTCAACAAATTGAAATTAACCCTCACCTCATTCTTCCCCTTGAGGATGACTGTATTTCGGTCAATTGATAAATCCATGCAAGATAGATTTTTTCACTCAAGTAGTTCAATATAGAGTTGGTAGTGAATTAGTGAAACAAGTTGAATCATACTTTTTCATCAGTTTCTTGAATTATCTCGAAATTCATGGTAGATGAAGAAAATGGAGAGTCACAGAAAAAAAGTATATTTACAAAAATCTCACTCAAATTCTGAGGTATACTTCAAGAACTGTCAACGGAATAAGATTCATTTTATCATTTCGCCACCACAATAATCCCTGAATAATCGTCAAATTAATAAATAATAAATTGTTCTCGATTAAACAGTTCTCCCACGATGCACACTTGAATTCATCAACGTCATTGACCAAACACCAGCGTACTAAATCATCACCAGAGCAATTGGGCACAACAATATCACCCTCTGAAGCAAGTAGACGTTTAATAGCATCAGAATCAATGAATGATTTATCACCATATCGTCAAAGCCGTCACAGTGGCATCGATTTAGACGATCCAATTCACATAACACCACCTGGTACACCACCGCCACCGTATCCACAGCCAGCACCAACAACTGATCTATTATCATCCACATTGAACGAAAGTTCATTAAATGACAGTTTTGGCACCACCGTTTCACCATCACGTGGCCAAATAATGAATGACAACAGTGGTATGCCAGCGATCCAGCAACCAATAATGTCAATGGAGGATGACGATATGAGTGATCAGGAGGTCGGACAATTGGAGGATCATGGTCCATTTAAATCATTGTCAAGGCTGTGGGAGCATCATGCACACCTCTCAGTATTTATTAATTATGTTTTATCAAACAGTGATCCATCGAGTCTATTATTTTATCTTGTAACTGATCTCTATAAAGAAGGTAATGCTAAAGAAATGAGAAAATGGGCATATGAAATACACTCAAGTTTTCTTGTACCTGGTGCTCCTCTGCGTCTGAATAATGTAGATGAGAATGTAGCACGTGAAATTGATGATGTTTTACTAAAAGAATCAGATAAAGAAGAGATATTGCGTAAAATTTTCTGGAAAGCACGTACAAGAGCCAAGGAAGAATTGAATGAACAATTGGCAGATTTTCAACAAAAAAGAACGGCAGGTTTAGGCATGTTGTTCGGTCCTAGTGATGCACAATTGGATGAGAGCGAATCAGATAAATCAAGAGAGGCGAAAATCATTGAAACTTATTTATTACCAAAAATGGAGCCTTATTTGGATGATATTGAAAAAGATCAGGGTGATTTACGTCAATTCACAACCGCAGCTGGACTAGCGACAATATTGACGAAAATATTTCAAGTTCGTACTGTATCACTTGATCGTGTACCAACATTTGTTGCTAAAGATAAATCAAATATCAAGGCACGTTTACTTACTGGTAAAAATCGTAAAATGACAGTTAGGGGCCATCATTTCGGTGCACATCAGTATTTTACGGTTACGTATTGTAATCATTGTCAGCTAATTATCGGTGGAATTGGACCTCAGGGATATCAATGCAGTGGTATGTATTTTTTTCTCAATAAAAGAAGATATGGTGAGAGGGATTTTGATGAAAAATTATTGAAAAAAAAAATCGAGCTTGAATCGATGAATCAGTTTGGAAAATAGGGATGTATCTCTCATAAACCTGAAAAGTCTGAGGAATTCGCAAATGAAATAACATAGAATTTTATTTGTATTGATTTTTTTTGAAAAGTATTCATTTCACTCGGAAATTCAAAATTTCTACGGCTTCCATTATTATAGCCATTTACGACTGATTTCGAATGATCCCAGGAATAATTTTGTTATCATGTGTCAATTCCAATTTTTCTCCCATCAACTCCACTAATTTTTAATTAATATTTTTTGACAAAATCAATGAAAAGTTTATCCAACTCTTTGAGAGCTAGAAGCAATTTATTTCCTCAGTTTACGAAGAAAAAATGACAAAAAGTGGGTGGGATGAATGAGAAATGATCTCAACTTTGTTTCGGAATTTCGTTTTCGACACATTATATTTATTAAATAGAGAAGAACCAAAACATTTCAATTTTCAGCTGATTCTTCCCTCTCTACTTTTTCAGTATTTTCTTGTTGTTACAAAAATTTTTATTTTTACCATGCAAAAACTGGCGCTAATTTATATCAACAAGTTTGGTCAAATGCTCCACTTTACCCCATCATCTTATATTTTCAAAGAGAAATAATTGAATGTATATATTTATTCATAAAAATGTAATTTTATAGATTGTCAACTCAGTGTTCATCGTCAGTGCGTTCGTGTTGTTGAAGAGAATTGTCCAGGTCCATTGGTACGAAAGGAACGTGGAAATGATCGTATAAGTAAACTCATGGAGCGCATGAGACTGGAACGTAAGCCGCCTTCTTCGCATCATTCACAGAATCAAATGCACCTTGGTAATTATTAGCAAATTTAATGGCTTTCTTTATCCAATTTTAGGTCAATTTTATGGATTCAATCTATTTTTTTCTTTCATTTCATTATTGCAGTTGAGCGGATCAAAAGATCCGAGGAGGACGCTACGTTGATAGACGGTGAAAATGGTGAGTATTTTCTAATGAACGTAAATTTATTTAAAAATTCCCGAGTAAACTGGTAGGCAAGAAATCACTTGAAGAATTAATTTTAAATTCTTCTGCCATCATATTTGAAACGCATAGATTCATAGGTAAATATATTGAGACTTCTTTGTCGTAAGAAATTCCATCTTCCATGGAAAAAAAGTTTCTTGATAGATTTCCTTCTGAAATTGACAATTGCTAGATTTCGACTTTGAGAAAAATGAAGAATTAATTTTTTCTGTTGGAGGGGGTATTGAAAAAGTCTCTGAAAATTTCATGAAATTATCCATTCTCGGCTTACACAAATATAATGATACCGACGTGATAAGTGAGTAAAAAAAAATTGGGTACTAGTGCGTGTCGCAAACATGCATGTATTTTTAACTCTGAGAAGGAAAATACTCCAAACGCAGTGAAGATGCCTGAGCGTATCGGTTCAACGTGAATGGACTACTGTGTATAGAGAGCACGACCGGAAATATTATTTTTTCAAAAACGTATTTTCGTTTTCTACCGTAATGGGGGCTGCGCTGACGGAAATTGGAGCTTCTTTCGTTTCCTCCCCCACTTTGTCGATGACTTGAAGATACTGGGATGTAAAACGATGTACGTCAAAAAAGAGAAAAAAAGAATGATGAAATCTGGGGGAAGGGGCAACTGTTGGATCTATACTTGGAGCAGTGTACTGTGAGATGCCTACGCTTTCACAAAACTCACCGTGCAACTTGCCGTACCCAAACTGATAGAACTTTTGGTATTAAAACAATTGGCACACTGCCAATCCATCAAGTCAATTACATTTCAATTTTTAATTCTATTCCATGAAATTCATCTCCAAGTATTCATATTTATCATTTCATTTTTATGTTAATATTATTCATTATTTGTATTTTCTCAGGGGACCATCGTGGAATTGCCAGTGGAAACACACGCAGCAGTGTTGAGAGAGGCCGTCTATTTGGATACGTCGATCATCCTGATAGCATGGATGATCCTTCATCAAGAGAAGATATTTCAGAAATGTACGTCAAGTTAGAATATCTCGGGATCTACGGGAAATTGAGAAACTTTCTTGGAATTTTATTTGTAGCTCGGATTTTTTTCTGCAAAATAGTCTTCCCATAGCTTACGAGATATTTTGACCAGAATCACAATGAAAATACTTTCATCTATTTTTCTCCACTGCATAATTTATCCTATACATTATTCCCAAGTCTGAGAGGGGTAGAACAATTTCTTCATGACTTGGTTTGTAGTTCTACGTTTTCATGAAAAAAAATCTCTGCCATAATTATTCCATCTCCATTATTTCCGAATTCATTATTTCATAAAAATGAATGTTAAAAATTTAACTCGCTGCATGTTTCATCACTCTGCTCTTGATTTCTTCATTACAAAAATATGAATAAATAATGTTAATTGAGCAACAAAATAATTTTGTGTTAACAGGGTGCAGCAAAACATTTCCAGTAAGCCAAAGGCGTCGAATATAAACAGATCAGAGAGTTACAAGGAACGTATACACCACAAGGTAAATTCCGCTCTCGATAAAAAATCCGAGAATACAAAATAAAATTCTAGAAAAGATGAAAAAAAAACAATTCTAACACTTTATCTTACTTACAGCGACAATTGCGAGAAAAACGAAAGACGAGTGATCCAAATCTGTCGAAAACCAAGTAAGTTTATAAAAAATTTGGAAAAATTCCTCAATTTAGTCAATTTCTTGGCATAAAATGCCATCCATAATAATTCTATGTACATGTTTCTATATATGTGTATGCACGTGCGCACACCAATGCTCGACCGTATTCTTGGATTCTGTCTCTCCCAAGTTATCCCAGAGCTTTCACGTCCGTCAGTGCGACGTTGTTCGGTTTTACGGTCGTGAATTTTATCAATTCAAAAATAATAATAAAACACGAGAAAAAAGGAAAAAATTAAACTAAAAAAATAATTATTATTTTTCCACATGAGAGAGAATAGATCTATTGTTTATGTAGAAGTGTTGGTGATTTATTGTAGTGTTTTTTCAAATATTCCTTTTTTTTCTTCCTTCTTTTTTCGGACATTCTCAGAATATTGTTGTATTTGTAAAACGTCAGAGGCATCAGTCTAGGTCTCTACTGCGTGACCTCGTATTACAAAAATAAATACTGTTTCTTGCAAAAATTCATTACCCAAATTTACGATAGAAAAGTAATCTATGTGTATTTGGAAAATTGGCATGAAATTTTGGATTGAAAACTTTTTTTTTTCTAATTTATCATTATTTCCTCTATCTCCATTCAAAATTTGATTAATTAAGTTGAGAGACATTTTTGTTTGATAATGCAATTGAGGAATAATTCAAAATTGCAATTTTGCAAATATAATCTTATCGTATAACGTCACTTCCATTGACCGGCTATAAATTCTATCTTTGACCACTGCCACTCCCGTAGAAAAAAAAAGTTCTTTATAATGGCCACATGAGACAACATAGTTTCATTGAAGGGGGGAAAATGGTATATTAAATTCCAATTAAACGCTTTCACCCACCTTTCAAAGTTTTTTTTCAATTTTTTCATTCCGATTTCCTCACATTTTCATTATTTATATTACTTTTTTAAGAATTAATTTCGTTTATTTTTCATGAATAATGTAGCATTTTTCTTACCACTAATTCTTTCGGAATCACGAACAGCTAATAGACACACTTTCCTTGTAGCATTCGATTACTCTGAGAGTTTTTCAATGTATTGAGAATGTTGTAGATTAATTTTTTACCTGAATGCTTTTTTTTTTCAATTTCATGTGAAGAAACGAAGACATTCCAATTTCCCCTCAAAGTTTGTCTTCCCATTTTATATCCGTAGCGATCGATAGACTCGAATCAATACCCTTATAGTATTATCCCCTGAAGTCGACTTTACCCAGCGCCTCTGAATTTTATATCCCCTTGCCCTCTTCACCCCATTTCCCAAGGCAATAACATTTCTGCATTAGAATGTTTTATTCCTCTCGGGTATTGGAAAGAAAAAAATATCCTACAAAAAGAAATTCTTCTAAATTGTAATGAGGGTAATCGTTGTTTTTTAATATTATGATTGTATGGTAACACAAGGGCAAATTATTACTGGAAAATACCGAGTGAAGATGGGATGGAAAGAACATCAGGGATAGAATGGATTTATAAAATTTTAATCGGAATTTGGATATCCTATGTCATGAAAATTGCTTGTGAATAGTGAGGGCATCGAATAGGCTCTTTTCGATGATTTCATCGAATATCTTAGAAAATTTCTTCCTCAATATATTATGAGTCAGAACTTGATTTTCAAAAGATGAGAAGCCTTTTCCTTTTTTTTGCATTTCTACAAACACTCCCAGTTGTCGCAGCGTCGAAAATATGGATCAAACGTAAACTCATCTTTATCCTCTATTCAATTGAAAGAGAAATAAAGAAATCACTTTTGTTCAATGCTTGGCTTTGAAAATCTAATACTCAAACCATTTTCAAAAGTCGGTTTTTCAATGAAATAATTCCAGCAATTTACCATAGAAAACCAATTCATTGGAATTCTCATCTCACCTCATTTTCTCTACAATGAAGTTAATTATTTTCATGCAATGATATATCCAAGATCATACGATTCTACAATCACAGATTATTTTAGCAAGATCTTTCGAACAATAAGGTTTTAGGAGATTTTTCGAAGGAGACCTGTTTCTACCCTAGCGAATTCATTTTGACCTAAAAAAAATACCAAAATTATGCTCTGGATTTGGGCATATTTTTAGTGATTTTCCGGTATAATGCTGGAAACATACCCAAATTATATCCAAAAAAATACCGATATTTTGGGTATAATTGGAAATTTTCCCTACCTAATTTATACCTTTTTTTTTCAAATCAAATTTTAGTCTAACTGGTACTCCTGTACTATGTGAAACTTTCAACGATTATGAAGTAAAATTTATAGAAGGAAAAAACCAAAAAGAGATTTAGAAGACTAAGCGGGATCGAACGCAGGACCTTTGAATTACTAACCTGCTACTCTGCAATTGAGCTGCCGGATATTCAGATATTCTATAATCGAATTTCGATCATCATAATTTGATCACCAGTTACAAACTCAGATGTTAAAAAAAGGGAATATCCAGATTAGTGGCCTATCAAAATAATATTAATTTAAAATTGCCTCAGGAAGGGAGATGGAGAATATAGGGTAATGTATCGAAATATCGGAATCAATTGGTACAGCATTAGACTGGTAATTTGAAAGATGTGAGTTCGAATCTTGCTTGCGCATTCCCCATTTTTTCCCACATTTGAATCTGAGATTATCAAATTTTATTAAATAGGCCCTTAATATTCATAATGACCAAAAAAAAGGGACCATGGAGTATATTTATATAGATTAATTGAGCGGTTCAATTAATATTTTTTCAAATCCCACATGGTTTTTGAGCCATACTCCATAAATCACAAAGCGAATGCGTATGAGTGGAAAAATCATGGTTCCCTGTTCTCCGCGATCTTTTTTTTTATTGGTCTTTCAATATCATTGAAGGCCATCGATTCAATCTCCATTGTTTTTAAATAAAGAATTTCACAGTTCTCTGTTTGAAAATTAACGATTTTTTTTATTTTAGCAGTGGAGAAAGGGAGACAATGGTGTTTTCTTCGGGATAATTTGGTTATCAAAATTTCACGAATATACTGAAAGTATGAGCATCATTTGAGTATGATTTGGCTATAATCCTGAAATTATACTAAAATCCTACCCAATGTCTACTATACCGACGTTATTAATTTATACATTAATGAATTTGCTAGGGAGCTCAATTCACGTGATATAGATCATATTCGTTAGAAACTGCTTGTAGAACAATTCATCTCAGACATTTTTGGGAAAGAATGGACAACGAATTTTCACCTCTCTTCACTTTTCCCTTTGCTCTTGAATTGTTTTTGGATTATTTCGATGATTATTGATTCCGATGGAATTATACTGAAGCTTTTCCCAGGAGGAATCGCTCGGGCTTTCCTATCAGAGCGTTCTCATTTTGAAAAACCTTCAAATTCTCTTACTCTCAAGAGGAAATTTCTCTCGGTAACTGTAAACCTTTAATGAGAAAGGCATGAATGATTGTTCATGAGAGAGTATGTGTAGAGGGCCGTTTGTGAATCTATGGGCTTGGGGTAAATTTTATTAAAGTGATTAAGGAGGAGTGGTAAAATTCGATTAGATTGCATGTAGGCTTCGAATAGGTTCATTTTCTTATGATCTTCATTAATTACATTATGTTCGAGATTATGATGATCTAATGTATGGTGTATGATCCGCGGACTAACAGCAATATTGATAGTGCGATATCTTGAATGCACATATCAAAAATAAGGCTTTTGTTCATAGAAAACGAGAGCGAAAAAATCAAATTCTTGAATTTATTCAATTTTTTTGTTTTTTATTTGATTATTGTGGCACTTTGGGTTGGATACAAATGAAAGCTAACCAATTCTTTTCTAACAATTTCGAGTATTTTTCATTATTCTCGATAAGAATTGAACTATATATCAATTAATTCGATGTATAATGATTTGCAATCAATCTCAATACAAACTAATGATGAGTAACTGAAATATGAATAAAAAATTCAGAAAAGTTCAAAAGTAATTTCGGAGCTTTTCGTTTTGAAAAGTTCTTTCTTTAATGGCTTCTACAATAATACTGTAAGGAATAGAAAAAAAACTATTCTTCAATGCAGTGCAGAATAAAATCATTCAATTTCAAAACTTACAGGGTTCGTAGGAAATATCTCGGAATTAAATGGAGATGCGGAAAATTTCACGAGCATTCAATTTTTCTGTAGAAAAAAGCTTTTGTAGAAATTGCCATATCTGCCTTCGTTTCCCACATCTTCTGAAAGAGACCAGCTAAACTCAGGATCTATTCGATTTCACCCATTTCGATATTTGAATAGCTCTGTCGTCAATATCTTGGAGTCTAGTGGAATCATGAAAAACTCTGTAATGACATTTTCTGTAGGTCTTCTTCCATTTTACAAGAAAGATTTCAATCAAAATTTCTGTGCCTCTCCTAACATCTCAAAATATTCTCATAACGGATTCTAGCCTGAAATTGGCGTAATTAGTTTTACCACTTTACTAATAAACTACCCTTTTTAAAATAGTATTCAATGAAAATGAATATCTCCCAAAAGAATTATCGTATCCCAATCCATCTTCACATTTATAATACTCGAGTTATGAATTAGAAAAAGTCGACCTTTTCGTCAAATTGAAGTGAAAAAATCTTGACCTTATATTTCTAGTTGATGTATAAACTCGGATTACTTCGAGGGTAGAATATAATTGATACAAGTGAAAACGGAAATGTCAATGCAACCTTAGACTCGTGCAAATTGACGAATGTCAGGTCTGAAGAGAACCTTTGAAACGAAATGCAAAAGGTTTTTCCACAAAAATTAATCAATCAATCTTCATGGTTTTCAGTTTGAATAAAGAGCAATAGAACTATAAAATTCTAAGAAAAAAAAAAAGAAAAATGCGACAACGTAGCTCGAGACGTACGCGTACAATACCTGGTTCGCGTCAAATTGATAATTTACCGGACATTATTGGATACAAAGAAGTTCCAGTACCATTAGAAAGAACACAAAGTGATATTACTGATGCATCATTGAGTAATTATGAGAGTAATATTCATAACGTTGACAAATCACAAATGAAATTGGCGATTAATAAGCGTCGGACGCAATCAGAAAGGTACTTTCTCAACAGCAAAAAAGACGATGTTTTAGTTTTTGTGGATTATTTTTTTTCCCCGTAAAATGTTTTCTCTTCCAGAATCAATTAATTTGATGGTTTTTCAAAAATTTTGATGATCCCAATAAAAAAGAATGAAAAAAATTGGGCTGATGGCAATTTTTCAGCGTAAATTTCTCCTCTCTTTCGCTGAAATCATTGAAATTCTAAAGATCTATTTGTTTATAATTCATTTTTTCTTTAAATCAATTCTCACATGAATAACTGAAATTTTAACGATTGACAGTAGGACTGGTTTCAGTGATTGTGAGGCTTCAGGTGCATTTCCTGGTAATTCAGCTGGTAGTTCATCAAATAGCAGTTTATCAACCAGAAGCTTGGACAGTCCGAGTACGAGCCTCGAGCAGGTACATCCGACTTCTGCTGGTAATAATAATACATCATCATGGGACAGTGATGTTGACGTTGAGCCGGATCCACCAGATTGGAGTCAGGGAGTCTCCGATGAAGTGCTTGCCTGTCTCAGTAATTCCGAGAAGAAAAGACAAGAAGTTATCAATGGTTTGCATACTTATTCAATTAATATCTAATCCAAATCTAATCAAAATATCAATAGTTGAATAATGACTTTCTATTTTCGTATTGGTCTCTTGCAATGTTTCAAGAATATGTCCCTTATATGGAAAACTTTTTTGTAAATCTTATTTGTACAAAAAGGATCCCTTCGAAGATTTCGCTATTTCTCGCAGATTTCGAGAAAAATATTATCAGAAAACTCTCAAGATGTAGATTACTTAATCAATCTCTTTCATCAAAATTTCTATAATTTCCCAGGCATATTCTTCATTTATTTTCAGAATTATTCCACACAGAGAGATCACACGTGCGTGCCCTGAAAGTACTCTCCTACGTCTTCCACAAGCCCCTATTGGAGTCTGGTGTCCTCCCTCAAGATCAAATACAACTATTATTCTCAAATCTAGATGAAATGGTGACTATTCATTCGAGTTTCAATCAATCAATGAAACGCAAGAAGAAAGAAAATCCCTGCGTTGGTGATGTTGGTGATTTGATCCTCGACATGTTCGATGGAGAAAATGGCGAGGCATTTGAACGTGCAGCCGCAATTTATTGTGCTAAACAGCAAGTTGCACTCGATGCATTACGTGATCGCAGACGCAAAGATCAAAAATTGAATGCACTTTTGAGTGAAATTGAATCAAATCCAATGTGTAGGAGATTACAATTGAAGGATCACATATTAACTGGTATGCTTAGGTTAACCAAGTATCCATTATTATTTGAAAATTTAGCAAAATATACACCAGAGACGAATGAAAAAGAACGTGCAGCTGTACTACGGGCACTCGATAGAAGCAAAGAAATTCTGAGTTTAGTTAATCAAGCTGTGCGTGAGGCAGAAGATTGCCAGCGTTTAAACGAAATTCTACGCATGATTGATAGATCAGCATTTGATAAATTTGATCATCCAACTGTTCAAGAGTTCAAAAATCTTGATATAACAAAACGTACATTGATATTCGAGGGTCCATTGCAATGGAGAATTGTTAATAGGCCAAAACCAGTTGATCTACACGTTGTATTACTAGACGATACAATATTATTATTACATCGTCAGGATGAAAAATATTTATTGAAATTCATGAATACAAATCAAGTTAATTCTGTATTAAGTCCAATTGTTAAAGTATCAACTGTACTTGTACGTTACAATGCAGTTGATAAAAATTCATTGTATTTAGTTAATACATCGCAGAAGGGTGCACAAATTTATGATTTAGTGGCATCATCACCAGCTGAATGTAAATTATGGTGTAAACATATATCAGAGGCAGCTGATGCTTATCACAAGGCCCGTAATCGTGATGGTAGAAGGCCATCATCACCACAAAATGTTATTAATAATAGCAATGATGATGCTAATCCAGTGCCAGAATCAGCAGCATTGGATACAAATGGTACAGCAACAACACAAATTGATAAAGATAAATCATTCAAGGATGATAAAGATGGTGAGGCTATCGATAAAAATGAATTAACGAGTAAACCAACTGAAAGTGATTATTTATTCAATGAAACACGTGATGATACGTGTAATTTGAATAACAATACGAGTGAAGTTAAAGAAAAAGTTGATACAGAGACTAGTGCAGGAACAACAACACCAATAACTGGCGATAATACGATAACAACTAGCGAATCAGTCCAAAAAGATGATAATAATCCAGCTAATAGTAATATTGGTGATTCAATGAGACTTGTCACGTGCACCCAGTGTTCATTGATTGATCCGATTGAAGTACATGCTCATGTAAGGCCTATACACGTTGCTGAACCAGTTTTAACATCCATCGAGAGATTGAGACGTAAGGATCAAATCATTCAAGAGGCACTTATTGAGAAACAATCGCTCGTTGCTGATATACTCAATATTCCAAAGGAAGATTTTGTTCACGTTGCTGATATGGCTGATGTTGCCTCTGAACAAAGAACACTGGAGAAAGAACCAGCTGAGCTCATTCTCGCTGCTATTAACCAAGCCAATCAGCTTATTAGTATGATTAATTCTGCATTAACTGTTACGGAAACAGAGGCAGTTTTGGCCGGTAAAGGTATGAGTAGTGCTAGTGGCACTGGTGGCTGTTCATCTGCTGCTTGTCCAACACCACGATTACATAATCAGCCACAACAACCAGTTATACCAGTTTCTTCAATTCAACCAGTTTGTCATTCTCTTACAGTTCAATTGTCTCAGTTATTGGTGAGTTTCTGGAAACAAATATTTCTTCATATCTTCAGTAGTTTTCCATATTAACTGAATCTTTCGGAAGGATTTTCATTTCGGAGTAAAATCGACATATCGGATCTGAATTGAAATTTGAATAGTTTAATGGAAAAGGTGAGGAAATTTCTGATTGAAGACATGTTAAAATTGATTTTATAGAATGTTTTGAAAATTGGCTCGTTTTGGCCGAGAATCAACGTTAGCATATTGTTTTCCATCGGAAATATTCTCACTTTGGCAACCGAATCATTAGAAGAATTTTATTTCGAACCGTCTTATTGAAATGTCCATTTTACCGCACATTTTCCCATTGATTTGTTGGAACAAAAAAATTAATAATTATATTTCATGTAATTTATTTTGCGAAAATGTTCGAAACGAGTAGTTTAACGTAGTACCGCCGACACTGCCCTAGTCAGTGATTATAGTGTCTCATTTGATTCAAGTAGTGTTCACACACTAGATAGCGTTCCGAGTGAGCTAGAGAGTGAAAGAAGATATAAAAAGTACGTTTTTCAGAGTTATTCACTAATTACTACTGTAACATGCTCGGAAGCTGCATTTTCAAGGGTTAAAAATGTTTCATACATAATTTTCTATCATTTCCCTTCTTTTTTTATCCACATTGGAACGGTCAATTCTTTATAATTAATTGCATTAATCGTCATTATATGACCGGTAACATGCATTTTTCATGATTCCAAAAATTAATAGACATTCTGACGAATAAAAAACATATAAGGTTATATAAGGAAAAAATAGGTCTGTGATCATGAATTTTCGCAGTGAAACTGAAACTGAATCTCGCTTATGGAGTTTCAATGTTAATTCAATTATTTTGGAAAATTAATTTTGGCCTTATTTGTCCGGTAACATGGGGTAAACTGAATTTAAAAAAAATCTACTCATGCTATTCTATCGAAAGTGACAAAAATCAAAAAGTGAAAATAGATTTCCCGAACCACTAGGATTACCTTAAATATATGAGGCATTCCACTATTTCGAACACGTTTCGGGCGATGATTTTTTATTTTTTTCATTTTTATTAACTTCCCGATAAGGGAAGTTTATGTAATGGCCCCGAAAATGAAAAATCGATTTTTCGATCGATCTTCATGTTTTAAGACCTCCCCAACATTTTTTGATAGTTTTCACGATCATGTCTGTGTGTGTGTTTGTGTGTGTGTGTGTGTATGTCCGTGATCAATTTTTTCGTTCACGTTTTCTCATAAATCAATAATGTGATCGAGGTGATGGATGTCGTAATCGAAGCATCTTGACACAATTTCGCGGTCATTAGATTTTGATCGGAATCGACCCAGTACTTTCTTAGTTTTTTACGAAAAACATTATCAAGTTGTTCTTAATTTCTCAAAAAGAGGAGTCTATGCACTACCCTCGAAAAGGAAAAAATGATTTTTCTATTGATGTCCATATTTTGAGATTTCCTCAACATATCGTGATAGTTTCCACGATCATGTCTGTTGTTATTTATCGTTTTTATCATTCATTATTTTTTCTAATAGTAAGTAGTGAGAGAAATTATCGGGAAGTTCTTAGTGTGGCTTGAAGTCGCACAATACATTCTCACTAATTCCTTCTAATCAGCAATAACGCACTCCTCCATTCGCGAGCGAGCGTAGCGAGCGAGCAAATACGCACTCCTCTATTCGCGAGCGAGCGTAGCGAGCGAGCAATTGCTCACCCCTAGTTTGATATGTTGTGGAGATGCTCAAGACAAGTCATTTCCCACAAGAAAAAAAAAATTGAAATTTTTACAACCATTTTCATTTCTTGAAAAACGCTGTTTTTGCCCATTTCTCTCCAGCTTTGGAGGCTCGTATCTCGGTAATTATCGGTTATATAAAAAAAAAGAAAGAATACTTTTTGTGGCAAAAGAGTACGGAAACTCGTACAAAAAAATCCATTTGTCAAAATGTGATATTTCTATTTATTATTAACAATCGAAATAAAAAAATGTATGGCAACTAAAAGTGGCAAAAAAAAAATATCATATAAATCTGTTCTGGACTTGGGTCTAACTCGGGTCGAACCTGGGGTTGACTTGGGTCGAACCTGGGGTCGAATCTAGCGCCAACTGGGGTCAACTGAGGTCAACTAGGGTCAGCATAGAGAATCCGCGCTCCTAAAAATCTAGAAAAAAAATATGTAAGAGACTCATTTATTTCTGATTTTCTTGTAAATTTTGGTAAAACTTCCCTGGACCGTTCCCGAGATATTGATTTTTTTATATTATTGCGTGATCGGCGGCCGCTATCGAAAGGCTTTGCGCATGCGCGCAACGGTTCTAGCTGCGAATCACGTGATCACTGGCGTGTAAGCTGAGTGCGGGCTCGCTGTGCGCATGCGCATGACCTTCCGATAGCGGCCGTCCATCACGCAATAACATAAAAAAAATCAATATCTCGAGAACGGTCCAGAGAAGTTTTATCAAAATTTACAAAAAAATCAGCAATAAATCAGTCTCTAACATATTTTTTTTCTATATTTTTAGAAGCGAGCATTCTCTAGTTTGCCATACATTTTTTTATTTCAATTGTTAATAATAAATAGAAATATCACATTTTGACAAATGGAATTTTTTAGTGACTTTCCGTACTGATTTGCCATAAAAAAGTATTCTTGATTTTTTTTTATATAACCGATAGTTACCGAGATACGAGCCTCCAAAGCTGGAGAGAAATGGGCAAAAACAGCGTTTTTCAAAAAATGAAAATGGTCGTAAAAATTAAAAAAAAAAAAAAATTTATTGTGGGAGATGACTTATCTTGAGCATCTCTATAATATATCAAAAAATGAAAAAAATCAAAAATCATCGCCCGAGAAGTGATCGAAATAGTGTAGAGTGCCTCATATCCAAGTAGCTGTGGAGTTTTCAAATTCAGCATAGGGAATAGGACTACTGCGTGTTTATTGAAATATTTATAATGCAATTTAAATGCTCATCTTCATCGAGTTATTTTAATCAATTGAATATTTCAATTACAGGAAATTGTAAAAGAAAGAGAGGACGAACGTGATAAATTACGTAAAGCTCTGAGACGGAGTAGAGAACGTCTTCATGCATTTGATGTTGATGCACAGAAACGTGAGCCATCACAAACTCAATATACTACGAATAGTACACAAACATCGACTGAAACAAATCGTTTATCTTCATCTATTGATATATTGGCTGATTCAAATAAGGATGAATTTGTTGATGCCTGTGGTGAACCTGATACACAAGATGGAAGTAATGAAACAACAGACACTGACGAAACACAAGTGATGGGTGACAGTGTGGGTTGATAAATTAAATTTTTGTTCCATTGCGGATAAAATATATTTATTAATTCAAATATATCTTGGTGCATTTCAAGTAGAGCATTCAAATTGTTATACGCTCTTTAAAACAAAAAAAACAAAAATCATTGAAATAATCAAATTAATGATCGGCTATTGCCAGCTGTCCTATAAGCTTAATTATTGTTCAATATTCGCTTTTATGCTGAGAAAAAGAGAAGAATTTTGAGGAAAAATGATTTTTTTTCTAATAATGCCTTTACACAATATTTTTCATGTAAATAGATTATCAATTTTTTTTTCTCTTCTATCATTTTTTTTGCAAATCTTGACACGGTATCACATCACGAATGATGAACAACATTTATATTAATATATATTTTTTTTGTACTAACTACGTAACATGTAGGACTCTAATATGACATGGGAAAATTTTCTTGATGTTCTATTGACATTTGAATTTACAGCATTAGATATATAAGAATGAAGAAGAAAAAAAAAGAATGAAAATTGTACAGAATAATGATTGAAACATAGTAACTTTAAAAATTGATTTAATTTTTTTTACCAAACACTTTTATAATATCTGAGAGGGAAGAGCAATTGACGAATCGATATCTACAAATGTGGTAGAAACCATAATCGGTGGCAGAATGTAAATACCTGTTAGAAAATAAGACGAGTTTTATATTGTAGGCAATTTGAGTAACGGTAGAATGAAGGAGGACGAGTTCAACCATGATGTGTAGTAGCTTATTTGGGGAATATCTCAGGAACAATGAAGTTTAGGAGAATATATCAAGAGACTGTTTTGTCATACATAAAGGTTTTTACAAAAGATGTCTCCTGAAAAATCTTCTGTAAATCCACTTTTTCTAGATATACTTGCCAAAGAATCTGCAACAAATGTTTTTGGCTCATCTTTTGTTATTATACAATTATTGGAATGTATTGCAATATCTTTTTCTCTTTGTTAGTCATGATCTCTAAATTGATTGTCCTGTTCTACTATCAATTTTTGAAATTTTTCATTTTAAATATGTATTAACTCAATTTAATTGAATGGACATTGTTCATGAATATGTTCGTCCTATTAAATTCTACGAATATTCAGTATGAGCCACTTTTTGAGTTGATGATTTAAACTGGATGGAATCATTGTGGGGAATGAAAAATAGAGTATGTTATTGATTTAGATATTTCAATACATCTTTAAATTTCAGAGATGTCTGATGAATAATTGTTCTTTCATAATTGTTATTTGCAAATGTTCTATCCTCATTATCTTCCGCTGCAAAACACTGCATTTTTGTGTTACTATTCAGGTATTTCATTCTGTCCACTTTTCCCGTTTTTGGAAATTATATATATAATATATACAATAATTATAATTGATAATGCAATTAAAAAATGTGAAAAGCGTTACGAAAGGAAAAAGTCAATAGACGATGACAAACTCATCCAAATATATCGAAATCTTTGTCTTCATTAATTTACAATTTATTGTCTGAAATTTAGTAATGAGATACCATTTATTATTATATATACACTGTACATGTATAAAATATTTAATAACATTATTATTTACCATTGTATAAGAATCGTTTATATTTTATTTCCCACCATCACAAGTGCATACAGGTAGGCTGAAAATCTTGAAACAATGATTTCTACAAAAAAAAATAAATTTCATTGAGTTTCACCCTCAGAAAAGGTAGTGAAGTAATTACGATTGATAACATTTGAACTCCGTCATGCTTCTCCGAAGAAATTCTCGTTCGGAGCTTCTTTCCATCTTATGAAAATCTCCACCAATACGCCAAAGAACTTTTTATATTTTTCTCTGAAGGCAATAGTTTCGGCTCTCTTCGCGTAAATTTCAAATAGAAATCACATGAAAATTCTATTCGAATTTTTAATAGAAAATTTTTTAACCAGAGACGAATACAAATTAACAATGAAAATAATTATCTCCATTACGGAAATGGAATACTAATAAAACTCAAGAATAATAGCAATATATGGGTCAATTTTATAGCTAGTACATTTTTCGGAAAATATCTCGAATTCGAACGATTGAGAAAAACTTTGGTAATAAACTCTATTGTTCATCAGTAAAAAACTTATTATAAAACTCATTTTCCTCTTTTCATAATTTCACCTCTGGAATAACATCGCAGAAACTCATCACAATTTTCGCAATCAGTGAATTCAAACAAAAATCGTAAAGAGACCTGTTTGTGGACGTTGATATTGCGGGCAGTACATTTGGAAACGAATTCACCTGAACCTATTTCTTTCCCAAGATACTTGCGATTTCCTTCAAATTGAAGTCAAGAATCATCTCTCTTTCATATCCTGGAATATTATATGCCAAAAAACTTTGAATTTCGAGCGGAATATCTTGATTGGTCTACACATTTTTCTAGGCATTATTTTCCGAAAGTTACTAGATGCCCCTTAAATTTGGCGCTAGTTGTGAATTGTACAGGACGAGGAGAAATGAGACAATGAGCAAACTAAACCGTTGGGGTAAGGTGGGTTAAAATGGTGAATTATTTTGATTATTGGAAAAACAACACAAAGAACAACGCTGGAATAATTCGAAAAACGATATTATTGTAATTATCAAGTAATTCATTTATAAAAAAAAGAATTTCTGAAAAGCGGAAAATAACTTTCAAGAAATTGTGAATTATAACTTTGTTAGCAAGTTGAATTGATTGTTTTGCAAAAACGGCTTTCAGTGGGAGACAAAAAAATCATTACATATATATATATATCGACTCTACATATATGTATGATAAACGTACATTTTTCAATCGAACGCATCGCAAATAGGGTGCATTGAGTGGACCCCCGAAAAATCCGTTGTAATTCAAAATATTTGATCAATTTAATTTAATTTTATACATTGAATAAAAAGAATTGATTGAAATCTGATGAAATGGAGGCACTGATACCAGTGATAAACAAACTTCAGGATGTTTTTAACACAATTGGAGCAGACGTTATTCAATTGCCACAAATTGTCGTACTGGGAACACAGGTTAGGTCATTTTTTCTTTCACTTATTCATAATAAATTGCTTTTAAAAAAAAAGAGGGATTAATTAATTAAGATGGAAAATTGAAGATAATAGAGGATGTTGAAGAATACAAAGTTATTTGCAACGAATTTTATAAAACATTTTTAATCAATTCACAGAGTTCGGGCAAATCATCAGTCATAGAGAGTCTAGTTGGCCGTTCTTTCTTGCCCCGTGGTACCGGTATTGTAACACGTCGTCCGCTCGTATTGCAGCTCGTTTATACACCAAAAGATGATCGAGAACATCGTAGCGCGGAGGATGGTACACTCGATTTAGATGAATGGGGCGTTTTTCTTCACGCTAAAAATCGTGTATTCCGTAATTTCGATGACATAAGAAAAGAGATTGAAGCTGAAACTGATCGTATGGCTGGTGGTAACAAAGGAATATGCCCAGAACCCATTAATCTGAAGGTTTATTCATCCCGTGTTGTTAATTTGACATTAATTGATTTGCCTGGTATAACAAAAGTGCCAGTTGGAGATCAACCGGAAGATATTGAGGCACAGATACGTAATTTGGTATTGAAGTACATATGCAATCCAAATTCAATCATTTTAGCAGTTGTAACAGCAAATACAGACATGGCAACAAGTGAAAGTCTCAAGTTCAGCAAAGACGTTGATCCTGATGGCAGAAGAACACTAGCAGTTGTAACAAAATTAGATTTAATGGATGCTGGTACAGATGCGATTGATATACTTTGTGGCCGAGTTATACCAGTCAAATTAGGAATAATTGGCGTTGTTAATAGATCTCAACAAGACATTATGAACAATAAGACAATACAGGATGCACTAAAGGATGAAGCAGCATTTTTACAACGTAAATATCCAACCCTAGCTAGTAGAAATGGTACACCTTACTTGGCAAAAACACTTAATCGTTTATTAATGCACCATATACGTGATTGTCTGCCGGAGTTGAAAACACGGGTCAACGTAATGGTATCGCAGTATCAAATATTGCTAAATTCTTATGGTGAAGATGTCTCGGACAAGAGTCAAACCTTACTCCAGATAATAACAAAATTTGCAAGCAGTTATTGCTCGACAATTGAGGGAACAGCTAGGAATATTGAAACAACCGAATTATGCGGTGGTGCAAGAATTTGTTACATATTTCATGAGACATTTGGCAGAGCCCTCGACTCAATTCACCCGCTTGCTGGACTCACTAAAATGGACATACTCACGGCAATTAGAAACGCTACTGGACCAAGACCAGCACTTTTTGTTCCTGAAGTGTCATTTGAATTATTGGTTAAGAGGCAAATACGGAGACTCGAGGAACCATCGTTGAGATGCGTTGAGCTTGTACATGAGGAGATGCAGGGAATTATACAACACTGTGGCACTGAGGTACATCAGGAAATGCTGAGATTTCCTAAATTGTATGAGCGAATTGTTGATGTTGTCACTCACTTGTTACGACGTCGTTTACCAACAACAAATCAAATGGTTGAGAATCTCGTTCAAATTGAATTGGCTTATATTAATACTAAACATCCGGATTTCCACAAGGATGCTGCACTCGTTTCTTCATTACTTAAGAGTACAGATCTCGATGGATTGAAACACAATAAAAGACACATGTCTAGTGTTACAGCAACTCCGTCAAATGGTTCGATTGGTGATTCACATGGAAAAATGATGAATTCTAAAGATGAGATGCCTGTATTCAATGATCAAACTAAGGAGCAGCAGAATCACTGGTTACTGAGCAATTTGTTGCCACAGGCACGATCAGATTCAACGAGTACTGCTGATAATTCACCTGTTAGAAATCGTGATGGTTCAACCTCACCTTATCCAAATCATTCGAATAATGCAACTGGGGGACATGATACCAGCCAGGGACTGAGTACACCGTCACAGCAAAAACCAGTCAATCTTTTATCAGAGGTACCAATGCAAACTGGAAGGAAACTCAGCGATCGTGAACAGCGGGATTGTGATGTCATTGGTAATTATTATTCAATTTTTTTTATTGGTTAGGGTAGGAGGAATGAAATTTTATCTTTTATGAAGTTTTTTCAATGAAATATCTTGGAATCAGCAGGAGATAAAATTTTTTTATGGGAATCCTTATTTCTATAACCAAAATTATCATGAAAAGTCCTTTACCTCTTTCAGACTTCGAGATATTTCCGAAGATGAATGAATCAACGTAAATCTATTTTATCTTGTTGAGAGTTTTCTTCCGATATCTTGGAATCTGAGTGAGATAGAGAAATTTCCATAATGACTTTATGGAAATTTTTTAGCTTCTAGGGCGCTGGAAAACTGACTTCTAATTAGAGCTAAACACTTACGATGATATGTTCGACGCAGGTGGCCCTAGGGCAATTCGGGCAGGAGTAGGCCTCAAAAATTCTATTCTAATTGCTTTTTTTCCTTTTTAGAGAAAAGATCTCTACGAAGTAAAGATCTTTTGCAAATTTCCTAAAATTACGAAGTTGCAAATTTCCTAAAATTACGAAACATTTCAAAAGAAAAAACACATTGTTCACTTTCTCTCTTCTTTTTTGATATTTACAATATCTCTAGAAACTAAATTTATTTGAAAATCGAACAAAAAAAATTCCTTCGAAGAAATCACAGGATAGTTATTTGTCATGTAATGAGTCATTGCTCAGTTTGTCATGATTACTCCAGAATCCATTGTTTAAGTAACGCAAGAGTTTTCACTTTCATATTTGATTTCCTCATTTTGGACTTCTCGTTTCCTTTTCTCCTGAAGTTTCATAACAAATAAAATTGATGTTGTTTTTTTAATGTTTTTTCCGTTTTTTTCACAGAGAGACTCATCAAATCTTATTTCTATATTGTCCGTAAATCAATTCAGGACAGTGTACCAAAAGCAGTCATGCATTTTCTTGTTAATTATGTAAAGGATAATTTGCAGAGTGAACTTGTAACGCACTTATACAAATCAGATCAAGCTGAGGCACTCTTAAATGAAAGTGAGCACATTGCAGTTAGGCGTAAGGAAGCTGCCGATATGCTTAAGGTGAGTAGTATGCTTTGATTTTTATTATATTCTGCGATAAAGGGTAAAAATAAAATGTATTAATTTCATTTACGATTGGCTTTCGTAGAATATCTCGAAATTTGTGGGAGTCTGCGAGAAAAATTTTGTAGAGACTCTTCTGATAAAGCAGAATGATTGCGCAGTGGAATGATAAGCAAGGATAAATTAATTCTCTGGAAGTTGGCCTTTTTTTTAGTCCTTGTTGAGTTGATAGAACATGAAAATGAATTTACAAGATTTAATATCGACGTTTCAACACGATGTTGAAGCGATCAAAAAAGCCAGCTTCCAACAAATGAATTTAACTTAAGGGCCGGATACAGTAGGGTTGTTTGAGAAAACGTAGTTTTCTATTTACGTGGTCAAAAATGGTTCAATTGTCAAAAACTCAGTCTAGCACCATACAGACAATGCAAAACAATGGTGCTGAACTGAGTTTTGGAAAACTGAACCATTTTTTACCACGTAAATAGAAAACTACGTTTTCTCAAATAACCCTACTGTAGCCGGCCCTTAAGGAGTTTATCCACGGATTGAACGATAAATCGAATTATCAAAGCTTTATCATTTTTTGAATATCTGAAAAATCGTCTAATTTACAGGAATATATTAAGGAAACTTTTTTTGTAGCCCATACTTATCTACAAAGGATTTTTCGAGAATTTCCTCTAAACCTATTCCCTTTCGAGATATCTATGGAATTACCATCCATCATGAAATTGATCCATTCTGTTTTATCGGACGACCCATTTTTCATCCAATTTTCTTTATTGAAAAAACTGTCATTATGATTAATTGAATCTCGTAATTCTAGGCACTTACACAAGCTGGTCACATTATTAGTGAGATAAGGGAAACACATATGTGGTAATAGAGAAATGCCATTTTGCGAAGACGTGCTGTCACATTGCTGCTAGTCATGGGCTAGGTATTACCGTGAGAAAACAAACGAATAAATTAATTACAACTGTTTCTGCAAAAAGCAAACGTTAATTAAGACTTGAGATTAATTATAAAAGTGGAATTTCAAAATTAATCGATAAAAGAATGTGAATTCTTTCCCATTTCCACTGATCTTTGATGGATTTGGCTGATTTATTGTTTTACTGATTATTGTCAGAATAATAATGGACAAGTGTATATTTTTCAATATATTTGTTCCTTTTCTTTTTTTTTCTTTTTTATTTTGGTTTACCATCAGAGAACGTTTTATGGATGGAAAATAAAAAAAAAGTGAGAATAATATTTTGTACCATTCGCATTTGTTCTTTTTTGTTCCTAGGTATACTTGAAAAAGTACCTTTCAAGGTTTTTCGAGTTTTTTTTCAGCTGAAAATTGGAGTAACATTTTTTCTTATCCTTTGAAGTTTTCAGTTTCCCAAAGATGTACCCATTTCTGATGATGTTAGAATCAGGTTCGGTTTTAAATGGTACCTTGTTCGTGTTATCGGCATCAATTCTCATTGAAATTTCATGGAAAGTATTCCCATCTCCGAACAACTACATAAGGCTCATAATTAGAATCGGAGAGAATCGTTAATAACTGACTATTTTCGAACATCCAGCAAAAGTTTATTTCTACCGAGTTAGAAAAAATCCATGACTTTTGAGATCACTCTAGATATTTTTTCAAACATATGTCCCTTTGGAAGAATTAACTTTTAGTTATACTTACTCCCTGCTAATGAAAATAATTCGTAAAAAAAATTTGAAATAAATGAAAAATTCCAGTACTCAATGAAACAAATCTGTACTTTTACCTTTATAGAAAAAAGAATGGGAGAGAATTTAGCTTTACCCCTTATTGACTCGACGGCGATAGTAATTATCTCAAAAACTATGAAAAATTAATACTGACCCTTGTTTTCCCTAATTATTCAAAATTTCTGATACTATGAATTTTGATTGATTCCAAGTGATTGCCATCAAGTAAAGTACCCAGTACTTGTGCACTCCATGTGAGCAAGTACATCCATGTGAGTTCCTAAGCACCTACAGAGTACTTTATCTTGTATAGAAAATCAACTTCTCGTTGAAATCTAACATGTCCATTTCTATATAGCTTATATAGAAAAATAGATGATAATGTATTTTGATTTGAAATAAGAGGGGAAATAATGCCTTAATTCAAAAAATTCCGATTGTCGTGTGTTTCTCATCGAAAATTCTCCACCCGAATGTCTTTCATATTCCTTCACAGTCATTAGGAACCAGTATATTCACTGATTATTGGTTCATTTTTTGGAAGAAACGAATCAAGGCGAATATCTCCGGAATGAAGGTACTTGAGGGCGAAAAAGAGAGATACGTGAATTAAACAGTTGCAAGCGCGACTTTTCGTTCATCATCATTCTTCAGAGGTTTTGCCAAAATATGTTGTAGATTTTAAAAAGCTATATTTTGCTCAATAATGTGACTAAATTAAGTAAACAGTGAGCTACTCGATTACTTCATCTATATGGGTCCGTTGATATTCTGGCGATGCGATCGGCAATATGCTTCCGCATGGATCTATCCATGTTGGCTTATAAACATATGATATTGTAGTATAATATTCAATTATTATTTTCGAATGAACAATTTTATGTAGACTCATCAATGCAATGTCATTGATTAATTTCAAACAAAGAATATAAATGATTAATTATTATGATTAATTCAGGAGGAGCAATCAATGGCCGATAGTCTATTTTATTCATTTTTGCTTCCGAATGGAAGCATTGCAATCGTGATTTTTTTCGAATAATGATACGTTTTTAGGGTCGTATGTATGTATGTATGTATGTATGGATGAATATATGTATGTATGTGTGTGTATATGTATGCTCACTGCTCACCCCTAGTTTTCTGCTAATTTCAGTCATCTTTCATTTTATTCATTGGATCATGCTAATAAGTAATGATAGTATCTTTTCTGGCTTTTGAGGAATAAACGAATGAACTGATAACCATGTAGGGAATTTAATAATTAATGAAGGAAATTCAGACAAGGAATACGAAACGGATTGTTTTTTTTTTATAAAATTTATTCATCGAAGATCCATCCAAACATCTGAAAATAATTGAAAAAAGAAAAAGAATGGAATAAAATAAAGTTCTTGTGAGATTGAATAACAACTGATAAAGCTGGATTTTTTATTGAGGTTTACTCCTCAATGGCTACTATTGCTTGCTCAGTATTTAGCAACTGAAACAAGTGGATGGGATGCCAACCCCTACCAAGAGTTCACTACCAAATCTTTCCATTATGAAATTTCATATTTCTCGATTTTAATTATTTGTAAGCTATGATGTTTAAATCATTATTGTCTTTTGCTTCTTCCCTAGACATGTGCAAGCCAACCGGAATTAAAATTTATTTACAGGCAATACGTTGAAATATCAGCCAGATGCATAGATTTCCATAGAGACATTTTTGCAGCACAGAATGTGCCTCAAAAAATGATTTTCTCTAATTTTGCTATCATGCTTTAATTCCGAAATGTACTTGAAAAATTAATTTAAAATTGAACCAACTCATCAAAATCACCTCTTCATTGCGGAGTTTATCGCTTGACCTCAACTCGCAATTTCATAATGGAAAAATTGGTACAGAACTCAATACCCACCATAATTTATTCTTCTGGAACCTCAACATCACCAGAATTGACATCATCTATAACGTCATGTGGTGGTCTACCCTCGACAGTACAGCCAACTGATTGACATGTGCCAAGAATCTCTTTCACTGTTCCACTCAATTCTTTGGACATAGAACGTGGCTTCATTGCGCGTGCAATTGTGATGACTTCATCGAAGCTCAAGTTACCACTGTGTTTGATATTCTTCTGCTTTTTACGATCCCTTGGAGGTTCTTTGAGGGCTTTGATGATGAGAGATGCTGCAGATGGTACAACTGAGATTGTCGCCTGTCGGTTTTGGATTGTTAATTGGACTGTGATCTTCAGACCCTTCCAATCGCTGGTTGCTTTGGCGATATCATCACCAACTTTTTTTGGAGACTGAAGGCAGAAAAATTCAACGCAATTTTTTTTTTCTATTTGAAATTCAAGTGAAAAAAGAATTAAAAGTTTCATTAATGTGGTTGGACCATTATAGTACAGGTTCATGATGGAATATTCTATAAGAAGAGATGTAATATCTGGAAAATTCACTCCAAGATCTACAATGAGAATCTCGATTTTAATAAATATCCGATCCTCCTGTACCACCATCTCATTTCTCAAAAATGAAATGAAATCTTTTGGATAGATCAGCCCTATTAACAATAATGCCGATGGTTATCCCTGAATAAAAATTAATGACCTTCAAACATGAAAGGTTGATTGATTTTTGAATTTTTCATAATTTTTTCTGTTTTCAAAATTTTCTCTTGAAAGCATGAATTAATATGCCTTTACAGAGCGAAAAGAGTGTAAAACAATGGGAAGCGTATATTGTGAAACGATGTGAAAAAGCTAAACAATGAATGAATGTATTGTTAATGTGCATAGATATTTCTGGTTTATCGTTTTGAGAGGATTGGTAACTGAGATGAAGATCACTCGACATTGATAAAAGAAATTCTTGAATCAATTCTAAAGGAAACTGCAAAATCTCAAGCAAATTGATTACGCCAATTTTATGTAATTGATTAATAAAGCCTATCCTCCAACATGGACTCTTGTAGTATCAATGTTTTACGTTGACCTCTCACATGTTGAAAACTGTACAATTGAAGAAAATTGATAATGTTTGTGGTATTTAACTTAATATGAATCAATCTACGAAATTCGATTCAATTTGATTTTGTCGATCAGTAGTAATTATTTAAAACAAAAATGAGGATAAATAGAAAGTATCGCAGTCTCATACATTCAATATTTGAGGTTATTTCATTCGCACACTTGAAGGGTCCCATCGCTCCACTTCCCTTCTCATCGCCCTTCCCGCATCAAGGCACCAATCTTCCTCGATCAACATCTTAATGATCTAATTAATTCTAATTAATGAATTAATGATCTACACCAGCTCGAAGTTGAACAAGTGAGGGAAACATATGGATTCTCTTGCTCCCCGACTCACGGCCGGATGTTTTAATAGTGACAGAGCCAGAAAGAAGAAGCTCCCTCGACTTTTATTGAAAGGAATCCATAAATTATGAAAATTTCAGCGCAAATAAAATGAATTCTTACCAAACCGAGAGGACCAATTTTTGGGGCAAGTGAGGAAGTTGCACCTACTTCACCTCCAACACATCGCATGTAGACTGGAAAAGATAATTGATAAAGTGAGGTTAAAGGCACATGTTTCCAAATGATCTATGTGATATTCAATATTTAATACATAATTTGAAAAACAAAAAACTTGATAAATAACAGATTACCTTTCTTAACTTCATTAGGATCGAATTTTGGTGGCATTTTGGTGGATTAATGAATTATGTTTTTTGCACTACCTCGAAAAATTCATATAACGAGTGCACGCCACGAGCTCCTATCCCGAAAAGAAAGAAAATACAGTCGTACTGAAAAAGAAAGATTTTCGGCAATATTCGGCTTCTATGTTATAATGGCCATAGCATGCGAATTTCATCTTCGGGTCGACTTCGGATGATCCCTTCGGCTAGTTCGACCGTAATCGTGTTCTTGCTCCTCTCATCATTTTGAATGCTTGATTAAAGCGCATGCGCATTATTCGTAAGTTGCATCTTCCTAAATTTAAAAAACTTAACTTTAAACGATATCAAAGTTATAAAAAATGTCCATTTGTCGAATTTATTTTTTAATAGAGCGTTAAAACATAAAATCGAAGGAAGTGGTAAAACCGATAGACGTTTTTGGTAAGTTCGATACAATTTTGGGTTACGTTTTCCAATTGCAAATCATGCAATGTACTTCATGCACAAGCGATCCCATCAAAATGAAAGTGAAGAACACGACTCATTGTGAATAGACCTTCAAGAATGCCGAAGCAAAACTTGTTCGTCCATTGAAAATACCTTAATATTTGAGATGTCCGTTGGAATTTTGGACAAAGTTTAAATCACCTGCATAGTATACTCGCATATAGTGCATTAGAGAGAGAGAGAGAAACCCAGGACAAAACAAAACAGGTAATATCTATGGAATTCGTGGATCAGGCACTATAGAGCCAGTTCTTTTTAATGGTGTAACGAACATTACAGGTGGCTAAGCATTTGAGATTCTTTTGTATGAATTTGGGGAGAACAATATTCAGAAATCATGCTTCATCTATGCAACAGGTTGCTATGATGAGAATCAGCGTGGATCGTTGAATAAAACGTTGTTGAATGTGCAATATAGAAGTCGATATTTAGTAGTGAGTACATAATAATTAAAAAATTATACATATGGGGGTAATTATTGAGAACTTGTTGATGATTAAAAAATAAGAGAAATAATAAAAATTGACTCGGTATTAGTAATAAATTTAATTTTAAATAAAATGAAATAAATAACAATATTTTTTATTTTCAGGGATACAGAGAAAGATTGACCATTAAAAATGAGTGAATCAAGTGATAATAATAAATATAAATGGACCCCAGAGAGTACGACGCTACTTGTATCAGTTTGGACAGACAGACAAGTTCAAAAGCAAATCGAGTATACAGTTAAACCTCAATTGATATGGGAGAGTATTGCTAAATATATGAGAAAAAAAGGCTACGAAGTTACGGCGAGACAGTGTAGATCAAGAATAAAGCAGGTTTTGGTTTGTTATCGTGAAGCAAAAAAAACTGGCACTAGAGCTGGAGTTGAGCGTTACTACGAATCTATTGATAAAGTTTTGGAGGAGAAGAGATTTGGTAAACTGGATGGCGATACTGAGGGGGACGTTGGAACAGAAAATGGAGGAATTGACACTGTTGGTTAGTTTTGTTGCTTTTACTTTCACTTTTTTTGCATGCATCTGAGAGCGAACAGTTGCTACATGTCTTCCTAAATGAACCATCTAACAATGAGGTAAATAACGAATGAGAATTAGAATATCAAGATGACAGAATTTTTATGATGAATTAGGAATGCTACAGAAAAGGTTTATACAAAAAAATGCCATCTCGATCATTTGCCGAGGTATTTCATAAGAATCGTATACTCACTTGGAATTTATTAGTAATCAGTTTTATTAAAATACATCTTGGGATCTAAGATATGTAAAGTTTTGTGACTAATCTGGAGCTCTGAATTTCGTCAATAGAAAACATATCATCACAGATTTCCTATCTTACTTAGCTTCTGAGGAATTTGTGAGAGAACCAATTCAATATTTGATGACTGCGAAGAAAATAGAGATTATGGAACCATTTTATGTTTACAGATTCGGCCCAAATGCATTTGAAATCTCCCGAAAAAGAGACGAAAACTCACGCAAACTTCCTAATGCGAAGGAACAAATTTGAAGAGCCACCAGAGCCAATAATCCGACAAGTAGACATCGATCATGCTCCATGGCAGTACATCCAACATCAAGATTACTACGGCGATTCATCCGAATCGAATGAGACCGTTCTTGCTCGTCCGCACCGTTCTCTATCGCCTCCAATCACCAGAGAGTCTCGATTGAATGCTGAATCCAAAATACTAAGACCGACTATAGGTAAAAATTCTCGCAGATCATTAACGGATGACCGTTATCGCTACAATACCCTTGAGGTCAACAGATTCTCCGACATACCTTTGAAGAATGCTGTTCAAAATGTGCAAAATCAGATAATTCAAGAGAACATGTTACTGAGAAATCAATTGTCGCATGATTACATGGGCACTCAAACGGGCTTGCAGCCACAGAGCATGGATTATTGCTTAAACATCGGGAATATTCCTCAGAGAAATTATCATCAGGACAATATGATGTATCAGCAGCCGACACGAATGTCAACCAATCTAGCGAGAATTCAGAGTCAATTGCAACAGTGTGCACTAACTGAACAAATGGACATTCATCAGCCGCCTCAGGGTCAAAAAAATTTCTTGCCATTCAATAGTAAAGTTCTGGAGAATAATGGAAACTACAAATCACGTACATCAAACTACAATCCTGACATTGAACCGAATTTGAATACAGCATTTTGTCAACCAAAACTGCCAAAAGTCCACAATCTGAACGAAACGTACGATCAAGACACCGATACGTTTCCAGTCAACACAACGACAATAACAAACAATGCGACATTCAATGATGACACATTATCAATTGAATTCATCGAGGATTCACGTAGTCCATCGGAGAATGGGTTAATTGATCCAAAGACAGACTCACCGCATCCACCGCCAAATGTACCAATGAGAAAGAAGAAAGCCCAAAAATTGGAGCAATTGATGATTAATGCCATAACATCACAGAATGAAGTTGTTAATAAAATATTGGCTGCACAGGATTCAATGGTATCAAAGATATTAGATCGTGATCAGGATCGTCAGAATCGTCTTGAGAATCGACTTGATCAATTGATGAATGTTGTTCATGCTACGGTGTTGAATAAAAGCACATCGTCGAGTACAAAAGAATCGGAGCTACAATCAGCACCAACTGTGATTAATTCAGTGCCACTGTGCTTTTCACCTCCACCAAAACCTGGTGCTATACCACCGAAATTGGATTTGGTACCTCCAAAACCATGCAGAGTACCATGTACGAGTCCTTCAACGAATATCGAACTGGTTAATCAAGCCCCCGTGATGACAAAACCTGGTGTCATTAGACCAACCAAGCCTGGTAGCATCTGGATGAAGTTGGGACCAGTTACAGCATCGCCGTTTGTCCAAGCGCAAAAGGAAATGAATGGTTTACGTTCTGGCGTGATCGATGATTGGCGAACAAAGTCATCGGCTGAGAGGCGTATTGCAATGAGTGGTAATGGTATAATCAACGGCAAAACATTGATTACCGAGACTGAAAGATTTTTACAATCCGAAAAACTCATGGAGGAACGCATTCAGAATGCCAGACAAATACAATTCGATGAACTACCTAGAAAAATTGATTCGCAGCCCGCAAGAAGACAACTGTTCAATCCATCTGGAACTGAGGAGTCGAAGGCTCCGTCGGCTGCAATGATTCTAACATCTACGTTCCTTGATATTGAGAGAAAAGCTGAGGAGAAGTCACGTTATATTCCAATTTATGACTACAAAACTAAAGCAACCAACGATGAATTATTGAGCGGCCAAACTGAAAACTTCGAACGACTGAGAAGTCTCGGTGAAGCACTAGGGCTGAATACATCAACACCAGCTAAAGTTGAGGCCAAAAGGGACAGGGAGATAGAAAAAATTGATGCTAATGAACAGGTTCCCAAGCAAACCATTCAACAATTAGCCCAGTTAGTGATGCAAAGTCAACGTTGGAAAAATGCAGCCGTCAAGGAGATTCAAACACAGATACCAACACCACCACCGCCCCCAGTACCATCCTCGCTCTATGACAATTATGCACAGCGTCAAGGCTATAACAAAGCTAAGGAATGGCTGAAAGACAGGTATTCGTATGGCATTGAGAAGCAGAATTACGAGCCGCCAACAAGGATTCCGGGGAATTATCCAATGGGTTTCGTCAATCCGAAATTAAATTATCACGAGGACGCTGATATTATTCCGCGTAATGATGAGTATGAACGCTACAGAGCAATTGGTTTTAATGCGGAAATTCTACCGACTAATCGTTATCCGAGGGAGAACGATTTTTTGGACAATGAAAGAGGTAAGTATGGCGGACAACGGCCTTTGTACAAGGTCAATCAGCCAGGGTCAAAGCAACGTGATATGATTGACAAATACGAACATGATAATTATTCGGAAAAGACAACTAAACATAATCGTAATGCTGATTCTGATGCCGAGGACAATGATGAATATCTCGATACAACTACAACTTACCGAAAAACTTCGTTGACTTCTAATGGTACCAGTGGCCCTTTGAAGAATGGAGCTGCTTGTGTTGTGTCCTAATTTCACATTCGTTCAATTTGAGCAGATAATCAAAATTCAAGACAATTTTCGAAGGTAATTCGTTCCATATTCATAATCATTTTTTTTCCGGAATATCTCGAAATTTCATAGAGATATTAAAATTCTCTATAAAGGTATCATCGGCCTAGAGTATAAAGGGCCAAAATTATACACATTTCCTATGTTGTTATGCTCTTTTCATTCTAGGACGGCAATATTCATTATTTAGATTTTAGTCTGAGTTGTGGAATTCTATGAAAATTTTGTATCTTCCTCACATTGCGCGACGAGAGATTACCAAAGAAAATGACTTGATAATAAACTGGACTTGGAAGAGGTTATTGAATAGACCTTTTCTTATCTCTCGTAAATTCCAAGATATCTTGGAGAAACTCAAGAATAGTAGAAAACATTACAATTTGAATCTCATTTCAGAAACAATTTTTCTGAAATATCTTGGAAACCGAGAAAAGATCTACAAAGAAAGCTATTACAAAAATTTCTCTCCATTTTACATCTTGCCACATATTTCGAAAAACTGGAACAATTTCGACTCATTTAATTTTGTCGTCCCATTATTAACTTTCTGTATGGATAATAATCTATAACGTTTAATCGTCTTCCATTTATAAAATAAGAAACAAGTTAGTTTTCAATGATCATTAACAATTTTGTTGATAATTCCATTATTTTTTTTTCATTATATCATTTCATGATAGAATTTAATTGAATTCAATTCCTTGTGATTAAAAAACGGAAATGTACCACCTGAGAAAAATACATTTCTTTATTATCATTACGTTATTATGTCACAAAAATTTTGATTATATAAAACACATGATAATTTCGGAAAGATAATTGAATAAAAAAGAAAAAAGAACTGTTCGCTTTTCTTTAAATTTTTTGGCAATGAATTACCAATTTGTGTTACTTAAATTAAAAAATTTATTCTCAGCAACGTGGTTCGATAATACGTGCCATGAATACAATTGAATCCTGTGTAGCGATTATTGATAGAAATTGTTTATTAACCACAAAGTTAATGGATTTTTTTTCTTCAGGCACGCCAATCTTCGTTTGTATTCCAATGTCTGTAACATGAGAAACATATTTTTTGTTAATTCAAATCTCTCTAATAAAGAAGTTTTTCCTATTATTAATTTTTATCATTATTTATTCTTTCCCAGATTTATGCAAAAAGAACAATCGCATTCCAAGCCGTGAATTCTTTTTCTCTCTTTTTCTTCACGCAAACTCACCTCATTTCAATCTAGTTTTTATAATGTCCATGAAACAATATAACTCCATCCTTTTCATTCAGACGTTTTACAATAGCATAGTAAAACGGGCGGTCAACACGGAAATCGTATGGCTCGTGCGCCGAGAATGTTACGATTTGTATGCCTTGAATGGAAAATTTGTTGCAATTGTACTTGGTTCAAAATTTTATAGCGAAGAATTACGACTCGAATCGATAATAATTTTAAATTTTCTCATTCCTTTTCTTTTCAAAACATCTTGAAGTCTTCTGGAGATAAGGAAAAAGTCCATAAATAACTTTTTCTTAGATCTCCTGCTCTACAAAGAAGATACTTAAGAAAATTTCTCCATCTTACTTCGACTCCGAAGTATCGACCAAGAATTTTATCTCTGCAGTATCGCATTTGATTCATTCAATTTCAATAATTCGTTTTGTTTTTTCGTTGATTTTCTCATTAGTCCGTGGAAAATGTTATTTAAAAAAAATTTATGGCGATGAGTTTTCTCCGAACGTGACAATTTTTGATTAATAAATTCTTCCAGATTATAAAGACGAACATGTGAAAAAAATTTAAATTGGAATTTTTGTGAAGTTATTATTCTCGTACACCAATAGTATCAATTTTCAACAGGGACAGTATCAATGGTTAAAAAAAAATCGTGATGAATATGTAGAAGCAGTGAAAAACATTAACGAAAATATCCATATTAATAAAATTTAACGATTAAAAATAAAGAAAATACTCACTCGTTGCCGCTGCTGCCTCACTCCCTTCTTCGTTAACTTCAATGAAGGCCTTCTGTAAGACCTTACTGACCTTCAGTGGCATACCATCAATGATACCACTGAAATCAGCGCTATTTCCAAATATATTGCCCAAACCCATATTTGTTAATGGTGTTTTGAAATCTATTTCTGATTCTATTTTGAATTTAGGTAAGAACAGATTGACTTCACCAATTGTGCCAGTTAGTAAACGACTTAACGGTAGTTTTGATAAATTCTCCTCTAATTCACCTAGACCAGATACACTGTCTGGTACTATTATAAACATACTAACAGTATCACTGATATCGTTGCTCTGTAAAAATGAGAATCAATCAATCAGAATTTTCAGATTTTGAGGATAACTTGAAAAAATCTGAGCTAAAGAGAATTTGCCAGAAATTTTTTTTAAGGCTCTAAAATTCTCGTCTTAGTAATAGGCTGTGAACAAATTTAACTGAATCTACCCATTTCAGGATAGCCGTTTCCGAAAGATTCGCAGAATAATGGATAAAAAATTCATGGTAAATTACCTTTTTCTATATTTTTGGAATACCTATGGAAATACTAAGAAAATTTGTTGAACGATCTTTTTCATAAATTAACAAATTCTCTGTGAAAAAGGTCTCTCAATGAATTTCTCGCAACCCTACTTGTTTTCAAAATATTCAGAATAAATTGGCATTAATATTTACCTCATATGGCAATTCAACAAATTTAGCTTTGAATTCTGGAAGTTCACCAAAACGATAGTCTCCATAGGAGTGCATCATAGGTACAGTTTTAGCTGTATTATTTTCCAAATAGAATGGTAGATCAATCGTATGAGCTTTATCGAATTTCATAGCCCAATTGCCCTTGAAATATACGGCATTCAAAAGTAACATACTGGTATCACTACTCAAAGAATCTGCAAGTAATTCGTGACAATTGAAAACTTCAATTAGAGTCTGTAAATATGGGAGAACTTGATTAATTAAAAATTTATTAATCATTCACCTGCCGTAACGAGGTTTTTTATTTTTGCATTTGTCTGTTGCTCAGCCCAATCATTGATCAATTTACTCGCTTCGTCGGCTTTATTGAAATTAACATTTTGCACTGGTGATTTGAAAACATTTTCTGTAATATCCGTAAATTCCGGCTTTGATGTGACATTCTCAGCGATGAAAATTTTGTTTGCCAATTTCAAATTGACTTTCGAGAAATCCTATCGATTTAAAAAATAATCATAATTAGTAGACGGAAAAAAGAATGATGATTCAGAGAAATGAATGATTTACGTTGAAATTTTCCACGAGCGTTTTTATTCCAGCTTGTTGTACACTCGCATCTCTAAATGTGTTCAACGCAGTTTTCAGCTGCTGTTCTGTATCACCACGTGCTCCATATGACAACATTGAAAGTACCATGGAGGCACTGATTGGGGATGCAATAAAATTTCCAGTTTGTTCTTTCGATACTTGCTAAATAATTGAATTATGGATTAATTCATTCAGTGATAAAGTAAAAAGAAAATAAGTGCCTTTATTTCAATCTTTATTAAATATCGTAGAAATTTAGGTAGGGAATTTTCGTGGAGATATTTTCTATAGAAAAAAAAATAAGAGCTACAATGAATGTAGTCACAAAAAATCCTTAATCTCTCTGAGATCCCGAGATATGATACCGAGAGATTCAATAATAAAGTGGTAGAAAAATGAAGATGAAAATGTCTTTATTCTTGCAATCATCTATGAAATGGCTTGAGTGAAAATTTCAGGAATCTTCTTAGTAGAGAATTTCATGCTTTACAAAAAAGATCTCTTAATCACGTGAACTCTACTAATTCCGAGATTTTTCGAGAATCATTTGGATAATGGGTATGAATTGTTCGTACCACTTGACTATTGAATCGATGATCAATTTGATTTAATCGATTCCCGGTCGGTTCATCTTTTTTTATTCCATGATACTCTCCACGCCTTTTAGAGATATTTTCAAGAGAAGAAAAAGATCATTACATACCTCATACAATTGGGTTGAAAATTGATTCATATTATTCGATACTGCAAGCAGTGCCATGTAATTTGCTGGATCCTCAATGGCTTTGCCTATACAGTCATAAACCTGGAGGGCTACCAGAAGATACACGATTGTTCTCATTTCTGCAGAAAAAAGCCGATAAATTATTGGAAAAAAATGAAGAAAGCTATTTTGAATTCTAGCAAAAGGAAAATATTCATTTCAGTAACAACGAATTTTATGAGTTTCCAGCAGAAAACCAGAGAAATATCCACTGCAGAACATTTTCATACAATCCACGTTGGTAAAATAATTTTCAAGCTATTTCATAAACAATTATTCGTTTTTATTCTTTGTGTCATCTCGGTGACTATCGGCCCAGATTGTATTGAAGGAATTTCCGAATTCATATGTCTTTTCAATGAAATTAAAAAGGGAACAAAATAGAACTTTATAAACTTTATAATTCCCCCAAACTTCTTCTCAATTTGCGTAATTTGACTCTCCCTAGGTTTCAAAAGAAATTTTCACTTAAAAATTTTTTTTCACATGACTTTACATTTCAAGGTACATGCGATAATAGAAAGATTGCCGATTAAGTGGAAATAAAGAAACAATTACGTACCGCGCCTAAATTTTCTAAAATTATTCTCTCATAAAAAATCGTAAATACCGAAAACTAATAAAAATTAACAAAGAGTTGAAAATTACTCACTTGCTTCGTTTCTCTCACGAAATGGCGACAGAAATTCTCGTATCAGTTATACTCTCGTATAAAAATGAAGGAAATAAATGAAGAAACCGTTAACAGGGGGAAAAAAAATTAAAAATTTGAATGAAAGAGCAACGGTAGTTTACGCCGTTCCAACTGATAGCCGAAGAGTTCAAACTTGTCTATTACGAATAACTTCAAAGCAACAACTGGTGGCCAGCTTCATCGAAAATAAGTTCACAACAAAAAACCTTCTTCCCCCACCCGACAACCATGAACATTACATTGTAAAAATTATGCGGAGAGTGTTGATGATATCACGAGGTACACAAGAATGTGGTAGAGATCTGCCATCGATGAATTCGTTAGTCGATGACTAGCATATCATCTTAAAATCATACGCGATGGGTTTTTTCCCTGTAGAACGAGAAAAAAAAATAGAAAGTTTTGTTCAATCGATTGCTTCATCGTTGCTTCATTAATTCATGAAGATTAAACTGTAGGATTTCATTCTATAATTCAGAAACCGAAGGTCAAGACGATCATTAATCAATTGGCTTGGGTTTTTCATCGTTTATGTGGTCTCTTTATTTCAGATGAGTTACTATTTTTTTCTCGTCTTTCCTGGGCACAGATAATAAATGAGAGGATGGATGATTTATTTCAAGCTCTCTCGAACTGAAGTCTACACTGGTCACAACAGGCTTTATTCTTGATCGTATCGCGTTTATCGCATCCGCATATGGTCTGTTTTTTACGTGGTAATAAACCATTTGGACATGGATCAACAATTTCCTCATACATATCGCAACAGCATGGACCACATGGATCCTGAAATTATTCATTATTATCATTATTATTATCAGCCCTTTACCTCCCGAAAAGTTAGAGAAATCTCCAAAGATATTTATCAAATGCGCAGAATTTTTTCTATGTGCCACATAATCTGTCACAAAGTTCCACCAAAAATTATGTTATGAATATCTCTGAAAATGTGAGCCCTCAGAAAAATTTCCAGGTATTTTCTGAAAAATACTCAATTCCTCCAAAATTACTATTCTCCAAATTATCTACAAGATTTTACCTGCATCTTTATGTCACAGCAAGTCAACTCCCATTTGCATACATCATCATCAACTTTCTTCTCCTCATCGCGAACCGTACTCTTCATAAATTTTTCATTCATTTTCGCTTCATCCATACTTTTGCCCTCTTTTTCCATAACCCAACGTAAGAATTTCGTCCAAGCCGAGTCATCATGTTCCGGACAAACAGACTTCAAGTATTCTCTCCCAAACTCAATGAAATTTGAAAAAACTGAAGAAATAAACTAAAATTATTCAAAATTAAATGATTCTATGAAAACAACTCAATGTACCAGATTCCTTCAAATTTCTTAAATGATGACGATTGCTTGGTTCCATTTATTTTATCGGAAAATTTACTGGAATTCCCTGTGTAAATACTCGAAATGAAATTTAGTGACAAATAAAAGTTAAAACCATTTTATACGTCTAATAAGATTATGGAAAAAACAACGAAAAAAATGAGAATAAAACATTTGAATTGCTGAGAAATAGAAGAATCTAACGAAAAATAAACCGAGATATGATAGAAGAATCCTTAGATTAATGAAATTATAATTTGACCTTAAAAAGATTATCATTGACCAGTGAATTTTTATACTACCAGTGGGCATGTGTCTGGCGCACCATTATCACTAAAATTAGACTACTTGAAAGCAATTGTGAAATCTTCAGAATTTCCTCTTCAATCTAATTGATAATTTTTATTTTTCACAGTTTTTGGGGAAGTGACGAATACTAAAAAGCAAAATATTGTATTCTGTAATATTGTACTCATTTTAATTTCATAATCAATAGATATTTATCTACAATGAATTGATTACAATAAACTCAAAAATTGTACTTAAAAACAATATAAATAATTATTAACACAAATTTATACAATTCAATACAGTTACACAAATTAATAATGATTTATCTTCCACTATTTCCCAAATTTTTATTTTTCTTTGTTAAAATTTTTATTATAATAGATCTCCATCCATGTTTAATTTATGAATAACAACAAATTGACTAAGGCCTCGCAAGTTTTGTTATTCAAATTACATGAACATATTTCACTATATTCAGTAAAACATGTGTGATTTAGTCTAAATTCGTAAGCATGAATTTGATGCATTTGAAAAGATGTTTATATTGTATAGTAATCGATTGAAATGGTAGGAAAAGAGAGGTAAAATGAGAAACTCAACGAAATTTTTCGATGTATATTTCTGAAATTACAATTTTTCAAATTAAAATTGGAGTCGCTATGATGAATTTTTCGCTGTTCATGAATATCTTCGGTTCTAATAGTGATATTTTACATCACTTAGATCGATTTGATCTTCAGCCGAAATTAACCGAGATTTCAGAAGTTCTGGGAAGATCATTTTTTTGATAATTGAAATTAATGGAAAATGATCTCAGCTCTAAGTTTCGTGTAACCACTACATTTTGCGAGGATCAAAACTGAAGATATTTGCGAAAGAAAATTGACCAATAGAAATCAGAGAAATTTCTCTAGTTTTCTGATGAAAGTATCAGAAAAAAATGTTACTCTAGTTACTTTGATAGTCTCATTTGTAGTCTCGTTTCTCAGAATGAAGCCGTATATTGGTCGGATCCCCCAATTCTTTTGTAACATCAGATTTCATTGAATATCGTGGAATCAGTTGGAGAAATTTTTTTAATGATGTTTTTCGTAGCACTGCTCATATCAGAAAGATGCACATAAAAATTTTGTCATCTTCCTTGGATCCCTAGATATTAAAAGAAAAAAAACAAGAATCATCTCGGTCAATCTCATTTTCCCAAGTCTTGCTGAAAGATTTGCATAATCGCCAAGTTCTCAAATTATTCTCAGACAGATACAATTTAGCTTCAGTATCTAATCCTACCTTTTTTACGATATCGATAGAATAATGACAGGTCAAACACCATTATTAGATGGTGTTGATGGTGGTGTATCAACCGGTGGTCTTAATAAATCATAATACTGCATCAGTGCCTCGCGTAGTGATCTCGATACTTGTGGCGATGCTGATGCAATATTACATTCAACTAAACACGGATAAAGCCCAATTAATTGTTGCCAAACTGATTTATCAACTTTATGTGCTGGGGCTTTTTTCAATGAAACAACTAATGTGGCAACGGCTTTCAAAACAAATGAAATTTCTGACAGTCTGTATCTTGGTAATGGGCATTTTCCACTCTTTCTATCATCCTCAATATAACGATATAAAACCTGTTGAAAACGATGTAATAATGCAGTCACAGCTAATCTACCAGCAATAGCACAATTTTCTTCATCGAATTCATTATTAATAGTACGTGATAAATGTGGTAATTCATTGACATCATTTAATTCGTCAAACAATGAAAATTGTAGTAATGTTTCAAAGCAAGTTTTAGCAAATTCTTCTCTCAATTTAGTCTCACAATTGGGAATTATGGTATCGCTATTACTAACACCCTCATTCGTAGTTATTGTTGTTGTATTACCAGAATTATTGAGCAATGTTGCTGAATGTATGGATCCTTTATTCAATAACATAACAATTCTCAGGATAAATTGTTGTGGTATATTTTGAGAATGTGGCAATACTTGATCACGCAATAATTCCATAATTTGACAATCAACAGCCTCATCTGATTGCATATCATCGAAATTTCTCTCATTCTCATTAATTATTGCTAAACTACTTGGAAATAAAAATTCATCGAGTGTATCAGCTAATACAGGCCACATTGTTTGAAATTTATCCTGATATAATCTTGCTAATGGTAGACCAACGTGTAGTACAGTTAATAGGCTTGTTACCGCCAATTTCCATGTTGTTGATGATGGACAAGCGTATTTCATTGATAATGGTACACGCAATGCGCTTATAATGTGTTTCAATATTTCTTTCTCAATGACAATCTTTTCAGACAATGTTTTTTCATATAAATTAATGGCCATTGTCAATGATTTTTCACCAAATGGCACATAGTTCATTATTATCCATTCATTTGATGAATTTCTCAATTGTTGTGTTTGCGTCAAATTGTAATTCGTTTTAATCGATAATTTCCCGTAATTTGATGATGGTGGATTGCATGCTAATTTTGAAAATTCTAATAACTGTAAAAATATAAAACAAATCATATTATTCAATTTATCAATATCGCCAGAGAGTGCCTCGGATTTCAATAAATCCATTGAATGCAATACACCATCCTGCAATTGCGTTAATATAATATCTGGTACGGTTGGTAATATGTATGGTGTTGATTCACCATGTACCGGTACTTGAACAACGTATTTAAGTACTTTGCACAAATTTTCAACATCAGTGCTTGTAAATTTATCTTTAATGTGCTGAAATATAGCTGGGAATATTTGAATTAACGCTGATAAAAATGCCTGCGATGGTATATAAGGCTGTCGTAGATCGATGATTACTGATGAATTGTCTGACTCGTGAGTTCCTTCGTTTATAGATGGTATAACAGCACTCTCCATGCCAATGTTCAACCAAACTCTCCAAACAACGAGCCACAATGATTCCATTGATGTATTCAATGAATTACTATCAGTATTATCGGCACTACCATTCTTCTGTATATAAAGTATTTCTTGGAATGATTTAAGTGCTGCCAATGATACTTCATTATTCTTACTCAATGCTGAATATTCAATAAATTCAAGTAACAATGACCACGCACGTGGAAAATCCCCCAATAATTGTAATAATTGTCTCTTGGTATTGAATACTCGCGCAACACCACTCAATGTTAGTACTTGTGTTTCAGCCCATTGTTTTTGAGCTGTGTTTCTACTGTGATGTATCAGTATATTACCACTGGTATCAACTTTTTCATTGCTTGCTGAGCTAGATAAATTCCTGACTTTATCCAACAGTGGAAATAATACTTGCCACAATACAGACTGCCACGTTTGCTGATTCAATAAACCACCGTGTGCTGATATTGTTGAAAATAATGTTTGGCTTGCTGATTTACGCACAGCTGGACGTGGATCAACACACAAGTCACCAAGTCTTGTATAGAGACACATCCACAATTTATCGAATGATGGCATATTATTAGTCCCAGGAAAATCAGGAAATATGTTATCAAAATTATGCTCATTTGTTTTCAATGAATTCAATATTTTATCCTGATTTTGATAAAAATAATCACTAATATTCCACATTAAACCAACTGCTGTCAATGATATATTTAATTCTTGTGTTTGTGAACCAAATTTTGCGGCTGTATCAACGCACAATGGTAAACACCGCCAGCTCATAACTGGTAAATAATCAGTAACAACTAATTGTAAACATTGGAATGCAACTCGAACTAAACTATCACTCTGATGATCAGTAACAGCGCCAATAATGCCAAGTACCAATGGCCAACCATGATGCAGTGTTTCACCACCTCCATGTAATATTTGTAATACACATTCCAATTGACGTTGACGTACATCGGCATGGCGTACTGATGATAATTCAGATAATGGACCAAGTAATAGTGTTTGTAATTTTTGATTATCACGAAGTGGTACTGGATATTTATATTGTAATGCCGATTTTACTAGGTAAGTTATTGCCTCGACACCCCATTCCCGCATTCTTATGTGTGGATGCTGGCAAACTTCGAGCAAATGATTAGTGAGAGGTCTCCACAACACTTCAACTCGTGATAAATTCACAATACCAGTTTCCAATAATTTAGCAACAGCAAATAACGATGGTTCCCTGTTTGTGTAAGCTAATTCCATAGCTTCTTGGCTGAGTTTACATAATGCATCAATCAAATGATGCAATGCCACATCATCGAGATACTGGCTACTCTCAAATAGCCTACTCAGCATGGCACTTAACACTGGTAAATCAGCCATTACAGCTGTTGTTAATACTGCATTCGAGTCCGTAGCAGTTCTTCCTGCTTTCAATGAACCGCCAGTTGATGGTTTGAGGCCAAGTATCCAAACCAAGTGTTGGAGTGTTGTTAGCACGAGGTGCCAAGAACTACCAAGTATACTTCCATGACAGTGTGCTAACATCAGGAGTGCTCTCATGCACTGGAGATTCTTGGCAGTTAACATAACTGGTCCCTGATGTTGTGCACCAATTGGTAGTGAAGCAGTTGGCAATGGTGTACCAACTGCAACAACTTGCTGCCGGTAATCTAATGGCTCAATTGTTGATGGATTATAATTTTGACATGTCGAGTCCTGATGCTGCACGGCTTGCTGGGCATTCTGATTCTGATTTTCACTCTGTTGTTGATTTCTAGTTGGTGTAAGTGGCACTGTTCTCATACCTTTCATTGTATTGCCATTACCATTACCATTGCTGTTCAGTACAGTCAAGGCGTAATGAAGTGGTAATGATGCTTTACAAATAGCTGTTATAAATGCATCACGTGGTATTTGTAGTTCCAGTAGACCACATAGTGATGAAAATGTTTGTGTGGCTTTTAATAAATTTTCCGTAGTTGATTCATCCGTACTAGCATCAATAAGTGGAGATAATGCGGCTAATAAACCACACCAACTTGAATTAATCAATTGTACGTGGAGTTTGTTTTCACTTTCCGTTGGTTTATAACGGTTATTATCAACAATCGTGTCATTACTACTTTTACCGGTTTGGTCATTAACTTGACCGATAATACCAAAAGATATTGAACCAATAATATCAAGCAGGCATGCATATGCAATACTAATACCATAACCATCTGGTATTTGTGGTGGTTCAATTTTATCAAGCATATCGAGATATATTGGCTTAGCTTGACCACTTGGATATGTTACGACAATTGGTAACCATATTCCACGTGAATAAAAACCTGGCTGCGGCGATACACCAGGTCCAACTGGCATACCAGCAATCAATGTTGCTGATGTCATTGATGTCTGTTGTGGTCCAACTGATACGCCAATTGGCGTTGGTTGTGCATTCATTAGTTGTACCGGATTAACAAACAAACTGTGGACATAAGCACCCAAACTGTTGACAATATCTTGGAATATGTTTGTAGTGTGCTGTTTCAGATCATAGCATTCACAAAAATTTATTAATAAATCAGTGTGTACTGTCATCTTATGCAGTACCTCGAAAGCAAGAGCTCTCTGCCATGCTGGTTTATCTGGATCCAAAAATTTAACAATCAACGATAAAAATATTTCACACTCAGTTATCAGCAATGAATGATATTTTTGGATCAATATCGAGACAACTCTCAATAATCTCATACTAATTGGAAAATATGGTTTATCAAGTGGTGTTGCTTGCTGTACTGATGCAGGTACAGAATTTCTGTACTTGATATTCGGTGAAAATAATTTAATTACCAATGCACAAACTCTTTCTTTGAGGAGGAAACTAAATTCTGGATGGTTGAATATAACTGATGAAAAATTTGTTAAAACTGATTCCAATAATTCCAAGCCAAATGTACGTGTCATTTCGGTTATACCAATTAACCAGTATGGCTGATCAGCATTAACCAAGTGCACTAAATCTTGAAACATTAAAAATGCATCAGCAGCACATGGAGCTAAACCTTTCGGTGCTTGCACTGTACTCTGTCTCAATTCATCAGCTAAATTAACTTTAATTTGTGATTCTTCTTTCTGTGAAACATGCTCTTGCAGTTGTATTTTACTATCAATTTTCAATTTTTCATCCTCAGCAATAACACGTTCAAATACCAATGAAACAAGTTGCCTAACCGTTGCACCAGCTGTATTAATTGTCGTTGAATCTTTGGTGAAATGTAAACGAAAACACAATACTAAATTACGTGACAATGTTTCACCATGAACAATTGTATTACTTGTCAATAATAATGTTACGGTTTGGAGTACTTTAACTTCCTCTATACCTAATTCCATTAACATCCATAATGTATCAGTTATGTAGCGTGCACCTTTTTGATCAATAGCCTGTTGTGTTATCAATTTTTGCATCATTCCCAAGCAAAACTTTATTATTTTTGTGTCTTTACTTTCACAACCCTGTACCAGAGGATATAGTATTTGATTGACAACATGATAGACGGATGATGGGCCTGGGTTGTTTATTACTGTTCGTAATTTGGCAATCGATTCCTCGCAGGACTAGAAACATAAAATCATTCCTTTAATCAATTTCATCATATTGTAGTTGGAATCAAATTATTGGAATATTATATTTTCCTAGAAAGTAATTGTCATCTGAACCGCTTTGTAAATTCGTTTGTCTGAGTTTCATGAATTTATATTACGAGTATTTCGTGAATGGGATTCAAAAACTATATAAGCCATTTTCTTCTTGCAATCATTGAATATTGAGGAATCTGAGGGAGATAACGAAAATTTTTTGTAGACCTTTCTTGTAGCTTTGATTTCCTTCCACAAAAAAGATTATTACAATTTTTCATTTCGATCTCACTTGAATACCTGGGATAGACATAAGAAAACTCAGTGATAGCAATGAGATGAACTTTGAGAATTACATTTGGAGTGAATGGCGGATATTGAAAAAAAAATAAGGTTACCGGATATATACCTTAAATTTTTTTTCGTAAAATCCAATGGTCTACAAACGAGATTTTTCGTAAATTTTTGTAAAAATCCAACAGCTTCTGTGATATTCGTATAAATACTCCAAACCTTCACTCATCTGATTCTCAAAATTTACCGCCAATTACGTAAAAGATTTAAGGGAGGAAAATTTCGAGTATCAAGAAAAATCTTGTAATTTATAATAATTTTGTAATCCCTCAATATACATCCACTGAGGGACAAAATAAATAAGTCATAGAATTCCAAACTCACCTCTTTAATTTGCGGATATTTCTTCTTAGTTTCATTGCAAAGTATCTTGAGATCAGTTTGCAATGATTCAAAAAATTTACTATTGTACTCTGGTGCCAGACCTGTCACCGTGGCAGTCATTGTTGACACTACGTTTCACGTATCTACCTAACAATTCAGCAGAAAAATACGAAAGATGATTAAAGATAATCTTAGCAAGAAAGTTGATAAAATCGTACATACCTGCGTTAAATCATCCAACAATATCATATGTATTGATGAAAAAATTTACCACACATTATAAGAAATGATTTGGTTATCCACATCAGCTATTAAATAAATCATAGTTCATTCAACTCGTAACACCTGTGTACTCTCAGTAATCTCAATAATTATGTTTTTCTTGTATTTCTTATTTCGTGACTCCAATTGACACAATCCAATGATCTCCTGTTAGTCGATAAACTGTCAATCTACGTACAATCACAGATGAGTTGGCATTCTCAGATTTTTGCAAATGTTTTGTAGATTAAATAAATCATGATAACAAAACAACGCCAATTGTTTGCATGGATAAAAATAAATTAGGAGAAATTTTATATTGTCACATTCACTACACACACGTATATATATATATATATAGAGTTAATTTCCTTTCAGTATTATAATACGAAAAATTGTTACACGTTATGGGTTTTTTGGATGTAAAATCTAGAGACAATTGCTCCGACTGACCCGCTCTTCCATTCTCAACGGTTAGGTGGAAAGCTCTGTGTCATAGCTCGCGCTGTCGGTTACAATGGGAGTGCCTTAGCCCCAAACAGAACAGGGACGAAATGGCGAAAATTTTTTGGGACCCCTGTCAGTTGACCGCTTCGTCCGACTCTTTACTCATTATGGTCGTAATTACTGAGTAATCGTGACGAAAATTACACCAAAATATCGTAAAAAATAGTGGATAGGTCATAAACTTGGCTGCAAAGTGCCGTCTTATTTGGGACAATAATTATTAGTGGTTTGGTGCGAGCGAGTTTAGTCGCCATGTTGCTTGTAATTATCTTCTGATGATGACAATCAGAGAAAAAATATTTCGGTCTTCCTATCTAGTTTGTGTATTACTGCCAGAAATTACTTTTTCTTTGATCATTGACTCAATTAATCTCACGGGCAGTATTAGTGAAACATTAAAAGTATCTGGACTTGGGACCGAATTGTATATCTAAAAATTTTCCATTCGGTCCTTTATACGTGTTCTTGAAAAGATACACTTGTTACCACGTTGGAGATTCGTGTCACGTGATTAATAGCCAATAAAATCGTAGAATTTCCCACACCGGCTAGTTTATCTTGATAGTTGATTTCATCTAAGAAAAAATTGTTGTAATTCTTCATTCTCATTGTGAAACTACAAGATTTTTGAAGAATTTCCAAATACTTTTTTTTGCATCATTCGTCCGCGCACTTTCTTTCATATTTTACTTTTGTTTTTACTTCAATGATCCGCGGCTATTTTCAGATTTTGAGCAACAACCAATGGGTAAGCGCGATTAGTCGGATGATTCGTTCAGCGCTACATGAACTTCATGTGTTTTAATTTAGAAATGGAGAAGGAAACACATTGTCATTGGTTGAATGGTTAAGTTGTGACAGTAACTATGATGTCGGGGAAAGTTGTTAATTTTCTATTGTCTGTGCGTTTGAAGTAAAAAATTATAAATTTGATCAAATATTTAATTTTTGTAATAGTAATAATGATTTTCAATTTTTTCCGCCATAATCAATTGTTATGCAATTAGTTTAATTTGATAAAAGATTGATTGAAAATTGGGTTAATTAAATTTGTATGAAATCAGTGCGAACGTGGTGACAGAGAGGTGAGACATTTTTACTGATCGCTATTTGTTAATCAATTAATTCTAATTGAATTTATTGATTTCATACTCGCTCGACGAAGATGAAATTTCTTTTTGTTAACAAAAATTAATGGCTTAACTGGAATTGAATGATCAGCGATTGTTTGTTGTGTCATACGAATATTTTGGAAAAGAATCTGATATTTTCAAAATCTTCCAACTCTAAGAGTCGAATGATCAAATAGGACGAGATTGAAGATTTGATTTGGAATTAATCGAAAACATTTCGGAAACGAGCGCATTTTCGAGAATGAAGCTCTGAACTTTTTTTTGTGGACAATTTTATGGTGTCTAAAGAATGTTTCGCCATAAATTACCCTAAATTCGATAGTTTTTGAGATATTCCCAGAATATGCCGAAATAATTTTGAAACTTATCTCGTTTTGTAACTGGATGTTTAGAATGAGAGAACGATGTTGGTAAAATTTTACATTCTCTTATCAAATATATGTGTCATGCGTGTCTCGCGTGTAAGTGTCATGATTGAATCCATCCTGTAAAACTCGTAAATTTTCGAGGACAAAAGTCCACTCCAAAACATTGATTATTGAAGGAATCGGTTTTCTCCCACTGGGTTATTCTGAAATCCATGAGAGAAAGAGCATTTTTGATGAATACCCTTTCCTTTAACTCTAAATATTATCAAAAATTGTATTATCCCTATTCTTCAATTCTGAATTTCTATAGAATATTTTGAAAAATAACGAAAGAAAAAAAAATAATAAAAAAAAATACTTTGAAAAATGATGCAGATAGGGTAGTTTCTGTACCGAGACCTTTCTTGCTGAGAATGATTAGAGCTGCAAGAATGCCTTCATGATACTTTATTTATCTTCTGTAGATTTCGGGATACACCCTCCGAAGCCAATCTCGAAGTTGATGCACTTCATATTTTTTTTAAAACAACACAGTTAAACTTTTTTTCTTTTCAGATTCTCGTATCCTCCATAGTGAATTAGAATACCTCAATCCAGAAGCATGGTTGAAAATTCAAAAGACGTTGAAATGCAGAATTTCAAAATTGGCCAACGCATAGTGTGTGATGGTTCTTATGGCACCATATCTTACATTGGTACAGTTGATGATACAACTGGAATATGGCTGGGCATTGATTGGGACAATCCAGCTCGTGGAAAGCACAATGGCACATACCATGACAAAGAATATTTCAAAACTAGGTGAATGACTCCACTGTTCCATCAAAACCCAATCAATTATCATCATTTTTCTATTCAATAGTGATTCAATTATTTAGTAGTAGAGTGATGACGGAGGATAATTCCAATGATTATATGTTTATTTCGAAAATATATTTGAAGCAATGACGGCCAAGGAAACTCATGACAAGACATTTGTTGTAGCTCATTGAATTCGCTGAAAAAAATTGGTCGAAAAAGGAGAGTTCCGAAAAAAATAATTACAAAAAATGATCTATCTTCCATAGATTCTGAGATACCTTATGGAAATCGATGTTGTCAACACAGTGACTCATTCATTTGTGTGATTTCAATTCTGAACAATTCCTCTATGAAATTCATAATTTTTCATTCATAAAAAAAAAACATTTTCCATTGCAGATATCAAACTTCAGGATCATTCGTTCGTCCTGGAAAAGTAAGAACTGGTATATCTTGTGCAGAAGCTATTAAAAATCGTTATGGTCTCATTGATGATGATTTGGCTGGTGTTGATAAAGAGGATTTAATTACATTAAGAAAAGAGATGAATGCTCCGTTTTTGGAGATGGTAGGATTTTCCAAAGTTAATAGAAAGCAGAGCAACTTTGATCAATTGAGAATTGTATCAGTGCGAGAAGAATGTATTTCTTCTTGTGGTAAAGCCAATGATCTCTTGGAACTTTTTCCAAATATTGAGGAGCTTGATTTGTCAAAGAATTTGATTAACTCATGGATTATTATTGCCGACATTTGCTCACAGTTGAGGAAACTCGATCGTCTTAATGTTAGGTAATATTCTCTATTATTCATTTATGGAGCGATGAACTTCGTTTCTGAACTTCGTTTTTTCAGAATACTGCGGAAAATGAGAGATATGGAAAATTCTCATAGAAACCTGTAGGAGAAAGAAAAAATTATTCAGAAATTACTTTCCCTCTCTTAGATTCTGAAATATTCTTCAGAAACTAAGGGACTGAGAGTGAATGAACTGAATTGGAAAGCTTTATAACATTCCTCATAGGGGAAAACCTAAAAAATGATCATTTTACAACGTTCCATATCTCTCACAGATTTTGCAATGTTCTTCAAAATTTAATGGCAAATTACTTTATCCACTGTCACTTTTCTATCAAATTCAATTTGTAAATTCGTTGATGTATTAATTTTTCTTCCTTGCTTATTTTGTTAATTTCAGTGAGAATATCATGCCTGTAAATGAAGAATTGAATCATATAAATGAAGCTTTCCCGAATGTACGGCAGTTAACGATGGCATCGATGACTTATAATTGGAAAGAAATTCAGGCCTGTACACTCATGTTTCCAGCTCTACGTACATTATCTGTGCCATTCAATACTGCCAATAAATTTGATCGTCCAGTTGATCATTCACCACTTCACAGACTTCGAACCTTAACTCTTGAGGGGAATTCTATATCAAGTTGGGAGGAAATTCTCAAATTAGGTTGTTTAGAGTGGTGAGTTACTCTTTAAACATTAGTTTCGTTTTTCAGCATGATTTAAATTAAATGGAGAAAATGATTCTGTAAAATACATAGTACGATAAATGAATGAATGTAATCATGAACAAATAACTAGAAACGACATTGTTCAGCTTGGAGAACCTCAACTTGAACTCCAATAATGTGGAAAGGATAACATTTCCCATTGATGATGATGGCGGAAAAACAAGGATGTTTCCAGCATTACGACAGCTTCATTTATCTAGTAATTTAATAGCAGAGGTAAGGCTTGACGATTCTCATAGCAATTTATTCTTTATGAAATATCAATGAGCAGTGTATGAAGAAAACACGATAAGAATCTAAAAATTATGGTCAAAGTAAATAATGAATATTTTAGGAACAGACAATTTTAGAGAGATACATTTTCATTATATCGATTTTTCTCAATCTGAAGTGGGATGAGGTGATCATTATGAGTGAAACAGACCTATTAGAATTTACTTGGAGTTACAGCCTTCCGAATAAGAACTTTCTAATATTTTCATTAGAACTCGGAAAGGATTTCCGATAAAAAACACAAGTCAAAAATTATAAAATTCTCAAAAAATCATCAAAAATCAATTCAAACCAGTCTTTTTTTGATAAAAAGTCACGTAACTTCTGAATAGAATCATTAAAAAGATTATATCCTGAAGCTCTCCATTAGGATGTCCGAGCTTTTCCCGAGTTTTAGAGATATTTGTTAAAAACGTGAAACGTGATTTCTAGAATTTCTTGGTTATTCCATGCAATCTCTCTGTTACTAAATTAATTTGAGTAATTTTATTGCAGTGGAGTTCCATCACCGAATTAGACAAATTACTGAATCTCGCAGATTTCAAATTCCGTGATAACCCAGTATTGAAAGAAGAATCGCCGGAAACCGTTCGTCAACTGATAATAGCACGAATATCGAAATTGGAAATGCTGAATGGAACTGAAATTTCGGCTAAAGAGAGAAGAGATGCTGAGTATGATTACATGAAATTATTTGCCAAAGATTGGTTGCAGTTGGCAGAAAGTAATTCTGATGCTGCTAAGAAGAAATTTTTATCGATTCATCCAAGATATCCTGCATTAGTTAAAAGTATGAAGCTTTGCAAAATAAATCTTTTAGATCATTTTTACAGAATAGCTTTGAAACTACAGGAGAAAGATTATTGTGGAGTTTTCTTTTTTTTGGAAAAATGGAAATTGCAATAAGATTATTACGAGAATCTTCTCATTGTGCTTAGTTTCCACATATTCTGAAAAATAGATCACAAATTGAAGTCACTTTAATGAATTATGCGAACTACGTTCATTGAATATTTAAAAAAACTTTCAGAACTTGGTGGTCCAGAAATAATCAATTCTAAAGGAGATGAAATGAAGTCAGACGTTATAACTGTAGAATTCATTGGTATGAACGAATCGATTGTGCAAGGAAAAGGTATAAAGCGGAAATTACTGAAAGAAATGGATGTTCAAAAACTAACAGGAATTGCTCGACGATTATTCAAGACTGGTGGAAAAATTCCGAAACTATCATTTGTTCAGTCAAATGTAAGCTTAATGGTTTATGAGTTGGTAAACTAATTCACCTATTTTCATGTGATTTCTATTTATTATTTTTGTAATGAGTGCCACTATCTAAAATTATGGTCTATGCTCCACAAAAAATGTCAGGGTGTTCAGTAGGCCGTGACAAAAACAATCGCCGACTTTTCCCGATCGAAAAAATAATTTATCCCTGGTCAATTTTGAGTGTCTTGCTCACGGTCATGTCCAGATTTATTTTATTCCTTGCGAAAATTCAAATCGAATTTTTCATACATAATAATAAGGATGAAAATTTTCCACAATGACTTTTTCCATAATGCACATATGAACTTATCAAATTAGCCGCAAATAATCACATTTCTTTGCCCTACGTTAATGAATAGAATTTATAGAGAAAATTCAACACTCTTCCGACTATGTTATTAACATACTATTCATAATCACAGAAGAATAACTCATTTTCAGAATGTATATAGAATCGATATAGAAGAATAGTGAAAATAGAGAACTCATATTGCTTCATAGCTGTATTATAGTATTGTTTTGGCATTAAAATTACATGGGTCTCAACTCTCTGATCTTCTCGTCACTGTGAGCAGCTTCTTTCAGAGAATCATCGAGTCCTTTTCGTTTTTTTGCTTCTAGTTCTTCCAAATTTTCAGCCGATCGCTTCTGGGTTTTTCGCGCTCTCTCTTTTTCTTTTCTTTCATTTTTTTTTGTTTTGCCAGTTTTTTTTTATTTCACGCGTAAGAATCACGAGCTGCATGGATTAAAGCTTTTGTCACAACAAAATTTTTAAGTCTCCCCTTCGATTGAATTGCATCATAAATTGTCTTCTGTGCAATCAGAGAATTTTCATGTTGATTCTCCTTGAGGAAGAATTAAATTTCCAGATAAATCTTAGAATTCCCTGGCTTCTCCCGATTTTCCTGACCACTGGACACCTTGGAAGGTCTTTTGAAATTTTTCTATGAGCCCATTTTGATATAAATACTATTATTTCGCACTAAAAAAAATGAGTTCTGCGAGAATCTATGGAGAGTTTCATATCCTTTATAATTTACTACAAAGAAACTCTAAATGTGAAATTTTCGAAATTCTCATCATTTCACTCAATATTTGTAACTCTAATTAATTTATCCTTATTTTTACAGTTGTCAAAGGAGGAAATCCCTCTGGATAAACCCCTCCAACAATTGCGGTACTACTCAATACAGAATGGTGATAGAGTATTGGTGCGTTGGTGACACGTTAAAATAGAATCAGAATAAAAAAATAAATTAAAAAATTATTATTAATATTAAAGTTTTTCTCATTGTCACTAGTAACTATTTTTTTATTTGATGAGATAATACACTGTATAAAAAAATGTTTTGTAATTAAAAAAAGAAAAAAAATGCTTTTGTATTACATCAGGATTTTTATTCAGTTTTGCTGTGCTTGTTCTTCAATTTTCTTACTCTCTTCTTTCTCAAGTTGTTCTTTGGTTAATAATGATAGACCCAATTGATCTTCACGACTGAAGGGTTGTGCCATCTGTCGAAGCCATCTTTTTGATATCTGCAACGTTATGAAATGAAAAAAAAATTGTTGATACATATAGCTTTGATTCCCAAATGGTCGATAATATTTTTCAATAATATTTTGGAATCTGGGGGAAATATTTTTGCTAGAAGTTTTTTTTGTAGAATTCTCTCTAAAAAATCACCAAACTTTCTCTTCCTCCCTCAGGTCAAGAGTTTTTTAATGAAAACGTAAGTATAGGTAATTGGTTTGAGTCTTTGTTAGTGAAAATACCTGTATAGCTTCTTCAGTTGACAAATTACACAAATTATCAGTTAAATATTCTTGAATCCATTTGGGTAATTTGCTTCTTTTATCAGCTCGTGAGAATCTTTTATCAGCAAAAACCATAATACCATAATCAGTTTTTCCTCTTATGGCACGACCAACACACTGTGCAGCGTGTCTCATTGCGTCGAATGTCAAAAAATCGTTCTCTCTAATCTGAAAAAAAATTGCAAAGAATGAGCAATATACGAGTTACCAGGAATGATAGAGTGATGTGAGTTTTCGATTAAATACAGAGATGAAAATAATTTACGAACATCTGTAGCTCTTATTCTATAAAAGAATGGTTCTAGGAAGAGTTATCTCTTTTGGTTTTCAGCATATTTTCCGAAAACTTCGAAAGAAAATAAAATCAAAAAGTTACATGATCCTCGAAAATATCTCGAGAACGGTGAATTCATGAAGTGGTTCTTTTTTTTATAGTTCTCATTTCTAAGAAAAAGTGCAAATTTTTCCAAGTTTCAAAGTATCAAGAAAATTCTAAAATATATGATATAATTACCTGAAATTGATCCCTCAAATATTCCAATCGAGCTTTCAGGATTCTTGATTGTGTATAAACATATGGTATACCGAACATAAGTACAGCTCTACCAAGATGATGATCGAAATCAACGCCCTCCGACACTTTTCCTCTGGCAACTGATAATAAAACAGCTCCCCTACCATTTTCACATGCTTTAATATAATTAATCAATGCTAAACTCGTTTCAGCAGAGTCCTGTGTCTCAATGAATAATAATTTGTGTCTTTGCAATTGATCCACAACTCCCTGATCATACCAAGCAGCAATAACTGATTCCATATAGAGATATGAGGTGAAAAAACAGACAAGACCATCAGGTACAGTTGATGAAAATTCAACTAATAATTGTCCATAGTTCCTAATAACAGCTACGTCATCTCTCGTTTCGTATTTGGATGATATGGCAACTTGATCATTGCCTTTTGACACAATCATTGGTAATAAACATGGTCTTGTCAGTGTCATTGTAAATGATGACATGATGACAGGATGGAAATTCAGAATCTTTGGATACATATCAAGTGGTGATAATGTACCAGATGTAATTACAACTGATTGGAATCTGTCGAACACCGGTTTCATAGCAATCGATGAATCCATACAGCTGAAATGAAGTACAGGATTCAATACAGTTGGCGTTTTATCATCGAATGGCTCAACAATAATCGTGAAACCACTTGTATAAGTTGATACAAGTGTTGCCAGATGTGTTACCAATATGAGCGGCGAAAAATCTGTTAGATCAGTTATTTCCATTGTCCTCAAAAGCGACGATAATCTTTCAGCACAAAATCTCAATGGTTTACGTTCAATACAAACTTTGTTTTGTATATCATGTAAAAATATTGATGGTGATTCTTGCACAACATGTTGTACTCTCAATCGGGTTTTTAGGTATTCAACAAAACGTTTTAAAAAACTCACAAAATGCTCAGCATTTCGAATATTACCCGGTATAACTTCCTCCAAAACTTCATTTGGTAGTATTGGATTTGACAATATAACATCAGTTTCCCTAGCAATTTGGGCATCTTTCAAACCATCAACTAATCTCTGATACTCTTCTTTTAATTTATTAGCATCCTCGTCTCTCATTTCAGCAACTGTTTTCTCCAATAACTGTATATTAGCACAACATTTCTCCATTGTTCTTCGATTTATTTTAACGCTCATCGAATCAATACAAACATTGTCAATATTGTGGGCTTCATCGAACACAACTACTGAACTTTTTGTCAATTCTTTCGATACTACATCAGCTATTTTTGGATCCAATAAATAATGATAACTGTAGACTACAATCTGTGCATGCAATATTGTAAATCTTGTTAAAAAATAGGGACACCAATTTCTATCACGACCGTATTCTTTCAAATCATCTATTGAGTATATTCCTGGTGGCATCAGTTTTTCATGGCCCTCCATATCAAAACCCTCATAGTAATTGCAAATTGGTGTTGTTTCATCATAGTTGTGACGTGCTCTTACGTATGATGCTGTCAATGAGTGGCAACGACCATCAACGATTTTTCCTTCTCTCTCTCGGCTTACCTGAAATTAATATTTTTTATAATGAATCGGAGAAAAATTATTAGAGTCAAATGAATTTTGCAGAATATATATTGGAATCTACGAGACAATGAGAGCTAGAAAAGAATTTTATGGTGCAGTACTCTATTATTTTCATGAATATTTCACGAAGAATGGCTGTAAAATCTTTCATTTTATTTTAAAGCGAAAATATGGTTTTCAAATTTTCATTTATTAATGGCACGATATTAATTACCTCTGGATGTATGCACATGTTTTTACGTGAACTCAGAACAACACCAACAATTTTTGGTTTACTCGTCGATTCTTTTTCATAGTAATCCATGAGTTTTTTCAATTCCTCAATGACTTTCTCAATTTCTGGTACTGTACGCGAACAATAAATTAATTTCGTTATTGCCAGTGGATGCTCGAGCATATAGGCAACAATTAAAGATAACAGAGTAACGGTTTTTCCAGTTCCTGAAGGCATCTCAAGTAGACAATGTCCCTAAAATTAAATACAATGATTTTTTATAGTTGCAACTCTCAAGTATTGAATCATTTCTGACTACTCACCTTGGCATCCAAGCCTTTTTTTAGCTCCACCATATAAGCATATTGCTCCGGATAGATATAATCGTATGGAAAATAAACTATTAGTCCATCCACGCTGATCCTGAAAGAAGGAAAGGGAATACTCATGACTGAAGTGGTGAAAGTATGAAAATTACAGGTTCTTTTGTAAATATCTCAAACACAATGTGGTTTATGAGACTTCATGAAGAGATCTTTTTCAAATCTCATGGAATTTCCTATAAAGAAGGGAGTCTGACAAATTTTGTTCAGTAATTTTCGAGATATTTGCTAAATAACCTTCACAGGTAACTCTTTTTCAAAATCCATTTTAATTTGCTTTAGAATGATTTGGAAGAGCCTCTTCTCTCCTTCATATTCATCTGTCATTCTATAACTGGAATAATTATAAGCAAAGGTATTGAAACGAATTTTCAAAATCGAATGTTTACAATCAATAATGATTCATACTCACTTCATTACTATCAATTTATAATCTCTCTCTCTATTTCCAATAATTATCAAAATGAGAAATAGCAAAAAGAATAAATTTAAATTTTAACTGGTTTGAATATTTTTGTTGGCGAAGTAAACTTCATTGAAGAACATTTAAGGTTATGCCGGATTTATTGGATACAATTCTCGAACTTCTTTGTGATTCACAGAACAGATGATTTTATCACGAAAATTTCAAATCGGCAAATCACTAGGAATATTTGTGTATTGTGAATAGACACCGTAATTGTCCTTGAAGTTCTAAAATATAATACTGTATTTGCGTTTAAATTGTATTTGCGTAACCCGAGTGTTCAATTGTTGCACCGGAAATGTAGGTAGAATGCGCTGTAATCAAGGCGCTGTTGTCAAATTTATTGAATTTATAACATTTACGATCATTAATTTTAATAATGTGACTTGAATTAAAAAATAATAATTGATGAATGGATTTTTCAAAAATTTAAATGATCATTGAAATAGTTTGATTATTATTTTTTGATCTTATTAATGTCAATTAAGTTAGTGATAGGTGGAATGTGGTTGAAGCCGCTACTGTGTTACGCAAATCTGTACAATGCCATAAATATTAATAGTACTAGTAATTATAAATTATAATTGAACAATTCATTAATTGAATAAACAATCATTTAATCATAGTAAATATTTTATTTGGTTGAATAATTGAATTTTAATGCTTTAAAAATGCGAAAACTCAACATGTTTTCGTTCACTACAATAAATTGTACATTGAAAATTGGCAACACTGGAAAATACTGTAGAAGTGCTTGGCTGTTCCTGGATTGTACAACAGTACGCCTGTTTCGTGATCGTAAACTGCATTTACAATACATAATATAAAGAAGGATTTCATTTAATTTAATAAATGATTCACCAAAATTTATAAAATCGTGTGAAATAGATTGATGAATTCGTTGAAATTATTGTTTGAATTTTTGCGGGCTTTTTAATAGTATTGCAAGGGAGAAAATTGTGAGTGATTTTACAAGGGGACTCTGGTGAGCTCAGATGAGTGCAGTTTTTGACACAAGTTTGAGTTTTGTACTCAATTATTAATGGATAAATTAATATCAAATTATTTTCAAATGCTTGAAATTGTCTTGACGGTAATTGTGGGGCCTATTTAAGAGTCTCAGTAATGTGGAGTTTTGAAAAAATAGTGAACTCATACAAACATAAACCTACGATACACGCACCCACACATACTTGAATGATACACACGGATTTGGCGGGGGAAAGGGGGAAACTAAATTATACTCAAATTTTCATAAACTTATGTGGTGTACAGATTATAATGGATTTCCGACAATAATAAATAATTATTTGTTACGATGGGGAGGTATCACATTTGGTGTCGACGATATTCTCGGAATCCATGAAATTTTGGATTTTTTTCATTAACATTTTAAAAGTGAGTAATAGTTTGATAGTTTTAAAAATGATGATTTTTTCTCTAAAATCATAAGAAAATCAAGAGAATTTTTTCTCGATTAAAAATCTTTAATAACTGGTTGCTCTATAAAATTCTTAGATTTCACTATAATTAGATGAAAGAAGACTAATTCAGTGGTGGAGTAAAATAAGATAACTTTAAGAATTTATTGTGGAATATTTCACAAATATCTCTGGAACTATTGTGTCTCGAGGAGTTTGGCAAGAGCCTTTTTCTTTTCTTAGGGAAATGTGATAATTAAAGAAAGGAAGTTACTGAGATATTGGCAAAATAATAAATCGGCGAGTTTCCAATTCATCTAATTCTGCAATAAACTTGATGCAAATTCTTTTGTTAATATCTTTGTAAGTATCTTAAAAATAACTGAGTTTAGGAATATTTTGCAAGAGAACTTCTATGGAGATAATGGAATTTTTTACAAAAATATTTTAAATATAAAAGCTTCTTAACTTGATAGTTTCAAAGGTTTTTACGGATTAATAGAATAATTGAGTTGTGAAAGGATGAAAATTAATTATGATCTTCCACTCTGAAACCATGAGATTTACGAGGATTCAGGAAGAAACGTGTTGATAATTAAATTTTGAACAAAAATATCTCTGTAAAAACTCCTCGATTCGAAAATTCAATTTTGCCTCCACTGAATTGTAAAAGTCTATCGAATATTATCACGAATCCTAATTTAGAATTGAAGAAAATTCACACCAAGAAACTCTGTATAATTCGCACCCAATTCAAATGTTTTGCAGTTCTCACATCCACTAACGTGCGCCTGTCAATACATTTATCGTGAAATTTACCAGACGAAAGGGAGAACAACCAATGATGTCCGGTCGAAAATTCCACACAGTTCTCCAAATTATTGTCTCCGCAGCCTCAACCTGTACTTCATAATTGAAAACGTCAATTATACCGTCACATCAATATTAATAAGTAAAAGGGCTGGCGTAACGAAAATCGGAAAAAATCATGGATGAACCAGCAAAGAAGAAGCAACGAATGGTGAACGAAGAGGATTATGACAGTGACAATGATGAATTTATATCAGACATGGAGAGATTCCAAAAGAGCTTATTGAATCAATGCCTGTGTGGTGTACCAGAGAGTAGTTTACGTAAGCCATTTTCAACAAATACATGGATGAATCAGGGTAGAAATACAGCATCAACAAAACGTGATGATGACAATAAATGTAATAACTTTACAAATGGTATATCATCATTATCAGAATGGGATCCAGATAGAACACTGGAATTCATAAGTGGCTTACAATTATTATTTGATTTGGCATTGAAACAAAATAATCGTGGGTTAATGTGCAGCAGAGTTGCTGATGTTTGTGAGGCATTAACACGCAATGAACACGGTATCATTGATCAATTAATTGATTTATCTTGTACAACAAATAAATTTGTATCATACACTGCTAGTAGGGCACTGGCATCATTCTTCATAATAACAAAGGATAATACTGATGAAGCGTGGTTAGACAGATTAGCACAATCACTTGTTAATACACATTCACCGAGTCAAATGTTATTTACATTGGATGTTGTTAAGAGAGTTGTTGAGCATAAAGATTGTGGTTTGCATCCACTTGAGGATGAGGGTACAGCGCTGACACCTCAAAATTGTAATACAGTTGTTGTTAATGATCCAGAGAGTTTAGATTCTACAGCAATCAAAGCAATGTGCGTTAAAGCACTGGAATCACGGTGGACTCTACTAGTTGCCAAATTTGATGCTATACTTGGTTCGTATACACCACAACATGAATCAGCTGTTATTATGTTCCTCGATTTATGGGAATCAATAATATCAGTTAAAGCAAATTTATCAGTTATTGATACGAAATTATTTTATTCACAAGTCGAAAATTTAGTTTTTTTACTCAATGGTAATGTACCTGGTATTATTTGGAGGCATTTACTGGGTTTATTCAATGAAGTATTGTGTTATGGTAGTACATTGGCACTGCAGGATGTATTACCAGATGAACCGTGTAGATTAGCACATGTCATTGTACGCGCTGTTAAAGATTCAAGTTTACTGGATGGTTTGCCATACAGGCATGGATCTGGGAGATTTGGTGGTGGGTCGGGCGATGGTGATCGTCCATTGCTGCAAAAATTAGTATTACTTGTACTCAAAAGTGTTGCAGTTACGGTAAAAGAAACACGTACTGATTCAAGTGACTCGTCGCTCGGGTCAGAGGTAGAGGATCTTGATGCTGATATGGCAGTTATTGAAAGGAGTATAAAAGAAGTTCTGAGACAATTGGATCAGTGTGTTAAAACGCTAATGCCATTTCATCCAGAAATGCCATTGTCACAGTGGGTTGTACAAATGTTCCATGATCAAGATGACTTTTTAATTGAGGGTATGGTATGCTGTCTTGATGTTGCAGTTGGTTTATTTTATCGTGGACCAACACAAAATGAATTATCACACATGCTGAGCCCAAGTTTAACATTTGTACAATTTGTTAGAGCTGTATCACATGATCCTGATGTACTACTGGATTTACTTGTTAGTAATGAAACATGTTTTTTACTCTATTTATTAAGATTTTTGAAATATGTTAGAAGAAATTGGCCAGAATTTATTATGTGTTGTGGTAGAGAATTAGATGATACCATGACAGTACTAATAAGACTAAGATTAGCAATAGATAGACTCGTATCTAAAGCATTATTTCCATATAATATTAATCCAGTTTTAAGATTATTGGAGAAATGTGAATCATTTTACGAAGGTAATATAGACAATTGATTTTTTTTTCTGTATTGGAAATTTTTACGCTCTTTGTAACAGTATTAGCCTTTTTCTTTTTTTTTCAATTTCTTTCAATTGATTTATACGAATATTCTTTTTTTATTATTATTTATATTCTAAATTTATTTTCGTCACTCTAATTATTCTGGCTCTCCAATTTCAAGGAGCTTGTGACAGGCTATTCGTCTATATTTTCAGGTATAATTCTTTATGTTCTTGTGTAAATCTAGACAAATATTTACCAATCTAAGTAATAATTATATTTTTATACTGTAATCCTCTGTAATTAATCATTAATTAGTAGAGGTTCCACATATTTTCATTAATCATATACCAACTAATTTTGAAGCTGAATGATGAAAACGAATGGATTTAATCATTGAAAGCTGATAACATAATGCATCTTGTACATTGACTATTTTCTTCAATTGAAAAAGAGGAAAAGAAGGAATTGTAATTAATTTAGTGTAAAACACTTATTTATGTTAATAATTATGGAAATTATGAAAAAAAAACCAATGTTTTATTTCAATACTCTGTACAGTACTTTCTATTTTTTCATATATTTAATATGAAGGAAAAATTAAGTGTAGCCTTTCGGCCCATTTGAAATTCAAATATAATAAATTATCTATTAACTTGAATTTTTTTTTGTAATGAATAAACAAAAATGTTCAGTTGAAAGTATCGCATTTCAATTATGTTCCCTTTGAACTTTCACTTCGAAAAAACTTAAATGTTTTCTCATTTTTTCAAATATATTCAGAATATACATCTGTGAAAAGCCTGACAGAACTAATGTGACAAAGTACAGATGACAAGGGAATCACTCAATTCTCATACAAAGGCAATCCAATACTAGTAACTATCAAATCACGTAAAAAAAAGAACTTACGAAAAAAAAAATAAAAGAATAAAAAATATTTTGTAGACTTATCCGATAACTTTTCTTCTATAATTTTCTGGTAAATTATGTATCATAGTCTTCATCAATATTGGCAGTATGACCGAAATTTGATGTTGGCTGATTAATTGTAGCAGCATTAACATTATTTTGATTCAGTTCAGTGTAAAAATTAGGCTGACCAGTTTGGAACGATGATGGCATTGATATTTGAAAATTTGGAATTCGTGTTGACGATTGTAATTCATTATCATCGATTTCATTCAATTTATTTCCATTGTTATTCACTGGTTCTATGCAGTCTTTATTATTGTTCACTTGATTAACTTGCGCAAATCTTTTACTTGCATCTTTTGAAAATCTAAATGAAGTAGAAAGAGTGAAATTAGTAGAGATTGTATATTTATTTCTTCTATTGATACGAAATTTTTATTTCATTCAAATCAAAAATATGTACTCGAGAATTACCTTATGTCGGCTTGTGAACGGTTAATCATAACTGTTCCAATAGCTGGATTCATTGCTGGTGTCAGTGGTGGTGTTGGAACTTCATCATCAGTACCCGAGACATCAGGTAGACATTTTACAAGGTCCTTCAAAAAGTCAAATCGACTTTCAGATAGTATACATTGTTTCCTAATAATATTATTAATCGTTAATTTCATGATAATTCACCGATATCTTCGAAAAAAGGGGACTTTAGGGAAATTCTCAAGAGACCATTTTTGTTGACAATTTTAGGCTGTACAAGGAAGGTCTCATCAGAAATTCCACTAAACTCAGCTGCTCCAGAGTATATTTCAAGAAATGATTTACATTAAATCTTTCACCACAATTCGTATTTTTTTTAAATTTTCATTAACTTGGAAAGATTGTTTGAGAGAAGCATGTTCGAGAAATTTTTGAAGAGACCTTTTTTGTAGAGGCTTGCCGAATATTTAAAGATTTTGATGTTTGACGTGGAGCCCACTGGCTCCGGAAATATTTGCAAAGTAATTTACATGCAATTTTGTGATCCGTTGAAATTTTTGATCTCATTAACATTCAAGGATATTCTCTGAATATCCTTCGAAAGAAAAGAGATGAAGCTAAACTTGTCAAGAGACTTTTTTGATAGAGAATTTTACACTCTATAGAACAGTTGCTTGATAAATTTCGTTCAACTCTCTCGCTTCGATGTATCAGCGATGTCGTTCAATGATTTGTACTCACATATGTGATGGACTGAGAGTTTTAGCATTTTTTGCATTTGTTATTTGCATTGTTTTTGTCAACAGTGAGTGAACGAAAAGTTCTAATGTTCGAGGTGGATTTAATAAACGCAGTTAAGGAATACAAAAATTAAAAAATAGTGTAATATAAAAAAATGAATGAATAGTAATAATTTGGTTATCAAAAGGATATAGATTATGATCGGTACTGCCTGAGCCACTTTTCCAACTTCTTCATCCGTCTGCATAATTTTTTTTATGCGTCCCTGGAGGAAAAAAATAATAAAGTTAGGTTAAGTTAAAAAATTTATGAAATCAAAACAAAACAGAAACGCTGAACTAATGAGGCAAATTTCAGGTATACTATTGAAGTGGTTGTATTCATAATTATTCAATCCGTCCGATTTTTAATCAATGATTGATAAAAGAAAACATCGAATAATATTTTGAATGGTAATATTTGAGTTAACTCACCGCAGGAAATCGTGCATTATACTTTTTTTTCTTACTCGGCATTTTTGTAACGCAAAAATTTAATGATTGATATGGAGTTTTTCCCAAGTATTAGGCTGAAAATATTGATAATTTAGTTTATTTATTTTTTTTCTTTTTTTGCACTGTTCCATATGACTTTACAGAGACTGTACTTATCAGCGCTACTGTGAAGGAAAATTCAGGCATATACTCCTATTTGTAAGGTCGTACAGGACGAAAGAGTGGAATTCCGAAGCAATTCCGAAGTCGAAATTTACATGGTAATGTATAGGAACCGATCAAAGCCGACGTTCAAGCTTTTTACCGTTCTAATATATCGAGTTCAATTGTGCGTGGTTCAGTTGCCATACAGTTGTTATACTGTCGGATATGGCAAGATGGACATCTGGGGTGAAATGGACGGGATACTACGACATGTACAGATTTCATTTTGTACACAGGCTCGACCAGCCCATCACGACGTGCACACAAATTGAACACTAACACAGAGCGGTTATCTCATACACACCGAGCTTCTACACATGACCGTACCGCCACAGCTTTGTCATGCGCAGAAGCTTTCGGCGGAGAACACACCCGGGAAATTCGAAAAGCACATATATAATTTTTTAAATTACACATTACACTTTATGATGATTTACGCAACAGATAATAAACATCTTAAAATACACCCTGTGCATTTATACGTGCACATGTGTAATATGGCGAGCACATGTGTACTTTATCGACACATTATGCTCGTTAATTATTAGTCGGTGTAGGTTGAATCAAATATTGTGCTCGTCAATTATTAGTCGGTGTAGGTGGAATTAAGCATTGTGCTCGTCCATTTCTCGTTGATGTAGGTCGAATGACATATTCTCCACATCGATTTACTTCGTGTACGCGATAAGAAGTAAATCGATGTGGAGCATATGTCATTCGACCTACACCAACGAGAAATGGACGAGCACAATGCTTAATTCCACCTACACCGACTAATAATTAACGAGCACAATGTGTCGATGAAGTACACATGTGCTCGACATATTACACATGTGCACGTCTAAATGCACAGGGTGTATTTTAAGATGTTTATTATCTGTTGCGTAAATCATCATAAAGTGTAATGTGTAATTTAAAAAATTATATATGTGCTTTTCGAATTTCCCGGGTGTGTTGTCCGCCGAAAGCTTCTGCGCATGACAAAACTGTGGCGGTACGGTCATGTGTAGAAGCTCGGTGTGTATGAGAACAACCGCTCTGGTTAGTGTTCAATTTGTGTGTGTACGTCGTGATGTGCTGGTCGAGCTTGTGTACAAAATGAAATCTGTACATGTCGTAGTATCCCAAATGGACACCTTGAGGAGAGACTTCACCTTCTGAAAAAACAAGGAAAGGTGGCAGAGCCCTGAAACTTTGTGAACAAGTTCATCAAGCAATTCAAAATATGCATTAATTTTCTGGAATTTAGTTACCGTGAATAGAACACAAAAATCATTTTTAAGATAAAATCTTTCCCATGGAGTCATACACTCAGCAAAAAAATTAAGAGAACAGTAAACTTTGTCAGTTTTTTCCGTGATTCTCGAATGGCTGTAACTTCACCAAAAGTCATTGGATCGGAATAAAAAAAAATGGCTAAAAAGCTTGAAGTCTCTACTTTTGAAATCTTGAGGTGGGAATTTTTTTTAAGCATCTGTTATAACGAGATAAGAGGGTTGAAAGTGGACAATTTTTTTTTAATTTTTTCAAATTGCTCCACAGACTTCAAAAAAAAATTTTCGACTTGACACCCATCAGGATCGTGTAGCCTGGCCTTTTAGCTTCAATTCATTTTTGTTTTTTTCTTACGACTATTCGTTGCTGAGATATCATCAATTGAATCAACGAACATCCTTTTGTCTTTAATCATCGATATCTCAGGAACTACTGATCCCACAGCGAGCGAATAATGAAATTCGTAAACTTAAATGAATTTCCTGTAAGGTTCTTGCACTGCTCCATTAAAAAAAATGTTCTTCCACTTTTAAAATTGGTTCGAAAAAGTACCGGAAAATGAAGTTTTTCTCTCTTTTTTGGAAATCGCCCTGAATTTTTCGGATTTTGTAGAACCTACGAATATTTTAACGTTTTTCTTTGGATTAGTGTGTGCTGAAACACCCCTAAATTTTAAAGCCAATCGGATGGACCGTTTATTTTTCCCGAATGAACAAAGTTTCAGCAAAGATTAAAAGAACACTTTTTTGTTCCTTGAACACTAATTAATGATGATTAGGGCCGAAATAGTATATTACATGCCTAGGGCAGTAATGTAAGAAATGTCTCAGAGCACATGTAATTGTTGGCCGAGGTGAAGACGAGGGACTATCGACCAACCGAGTTTTATGAGTTGACCAACTCGGTTGGATAGCGTACGGCGGCCTCAAGACTGATTTTTCGATGCCTCTGGTCTTTCAATTTTCCGAAGATGGCGAAAAAATACTCCGAACCTTCGTACTCTTCGGTATATTATTTTTTACCGCCCTCTCGTCATGTAATGGGGAAAACCCGATTAAGAAAAAACCAGATGTTCGAGTCATAGCTGTACCCAGTACGGCATACTGGCAGTTCTTGGCCATTGCGGGTTTTGTTCGCTGAGAAATGCAAAAATTTTCTCTTTACTTGCTATTTCAGGACATTCAGCCTCTGAAAGTGCGCCAAAAATTTCAAGCCCACAGTGAGATGGAAAAATTTTGATTTCAACGAATTCTAAAATTTTTTAAAGTCTAATTCATTAGTGACGTGGTAAACAAGGTTAAGTCGATTTTTTTCGAAAATGGGTTTATGGTAGAAATGACATCTATATATGATAATGCATGTCCCACAAAAAGGATTTGATCCAAAAAAAATTTTTTGTCACCTTTTCTCAATGATGAAAAAAGAGTTACGTCGGGATTTTCATGTTTCATCGCGAGTTAGGAAACTAAGTCGACATAACTCGTGGAAAATTGCGTAGAGTGAATATGCAATAATAATATTCAAAATTCGCCCTGGGAATGGAGGAAAAACATGAAAATGGTTTATAGGGGCGAAAAATAATTTTCTCTTCCGAAAAAAAATTGCTAATAGTTCGAATCTCTAAATTCTTCAAAATTTATTCTTTTCCGAAATTAATTTTCTTCCAATTTTTATTCTTTGGAAATTTTTTTTAAAATTTTCGAATTTCCAAGATTTGAGATGTGATGCACGCACACGTTTGCGTGATGTCCACACACGGTGAATAAGCGAAATAGACGTTAATATGGGATAAAGATGGAGTTTTTCCAGTTTTCCGTGATTACCTTGGTGAATGAGTGAGATAGAGAGAAAGAGGTATCAAGATTGAATCAGGAGAGAGTTCTTTCAGTTTTTCGCTAATATCTCGGTGAACAAGTGAGATAGAGCGAAATGGACATTGATATGTGATCACCGGGGAGTTTTTCCAGTTTTTTGTGATTATCTCGGTAAATAAACGAGATAGAGCGGAATGGACGTTAATATGGGAGCAGGAAGGAGTTTTTCTAGCTCTTCATGATTATCTCGGTGAATAAGCGAGATCGAACGAGATGAATATTAATATTGAATCAGGAGAGTTTTTTCAATTTTTGGCTAACATCTTGGTGAAGAAGTGAGAAGGGGCGAAATGGACATTAATATGGGATCACCGGGGAGTTTTTTCAGTTTTTCGCTATCATCTTGGTAAATGAGCGAGATAGAGCAAAATGGGCGTAAATTTGGGATCAGGAGAGAGTTTCTCCAGTTTATCACGATTATGTCGGTGAATAAGCGAGATAGAGCGAAATGGACGTTAATTCTGGAAAAGAAGCGAGTTCTTCCAGTTTTTCGTGATTATCTTGGCGATTAAGCGAGATTGAGCGAAATGGACATTAATATGCGATCACCGGGGAGTTTTTCCAGTTTTTCGCTATTATCTTGGTTAATGAGCAAGATAGAGCGGAATGGACATTAATATGGGAGCAGGAGGGTGTTTTTCTCGGTGAATAAGCGAGGTGGAGATTATCTCGGTGAATAAGCGAGATGGAGTGAAATAGACGTTACTATAGGATCAGGACGTAGTCTTCTCACCGTTCAGAATCATCTCTGTCATTAAGCGAGAGACGGTGAAATGGACGTTAATTTAGTATCAGGAGGGAGTTTTTTCAGTTTTGCGCGATTATATCAGTGAATGAACGAGATAGAGCGAAGTACACATATGGAATTATGAGGAAGTTTTCAGATGAAATAATATCTTCTTGATCCCAAATTAACGTCTATTCCGATCTATTTCACTTATTTGCCGCTATAGTCGCGAAAAATCTAATCAACTCCCTCCTGATCCAAAACTAAAGTCCACTCCGTTCTATCACGCTTATTCGCCAAGATAATCACGAAAAACTGGAGAAACTCCCTGGTGATCTCATATTAACGTCCATTTCGCCGCATCTCACTCATTCACTGAGATAATCACGAAAAACTGAAAAAACTTCCCGGTGATCCCATATTAACGTCCATTTTGCTCTATCTCGCTCATTTACCGAGATGATAGCGAAAAACTGATAAAACTCCCCGGTGATCCCATATTAATGTCCATTTCGCTCTATCTCACTTATTCACCGAGATTGTAGCGAAAAACTCCTCGATGATCCCATATTAACGTCCATTTCGCTCTATCTCGCTGACCTACCGAGATGATAGCGAAAAACTGATAAGACTCCCCGATGATCCCATATTAATGTCCATTTCGCTCTATCTCACTTATTCACCAACATTTTAACGAAAAACTTCTGACTCTCTTTAGTTTTTGACCCTCAAATTTTCTTTTTCAGTTAAGTCGACATATCTCTTTTGACCGAAGAAAATATGTGAGATTGATAGAGCTAAGGCCTTGTTTCATCCCGAGATAATGGCCATTAGCTAATTTTCAAGCAAAGTTAAAGTCGGATTAAGTTAATGGCGATTATCTTGATTCGACGGAGGAGAAGGAAAATGGCGACTCAACCTCTTGAAAAATTGAGTCCTCAGTGGAAAGAAAAGTAATGGAAACATTTTCTTTTGATATTTTCTTTTGATTTAATCCATCAGAATGAACTCTGTTGGACAATATAATTTTTATAGGGTATGAAACCTGTCTCTGCAGTTACTTCCCCTACCTATATGACCGCCATATTTTCCCCCACCACCGAATTAAGATAATCGGCATTAACCGACTTTAACTTAATTTTTCCTTAATCGTCATTATAGTAATGGCCATTATCTCGCGGTGAAACAGGGCCTAAGTCGACTAAGCTCATCCGTTTTCGATGAACATCGGGGTTAAGTCGCGAAAACTAGGGATAGGGTGAACCGCGGGGTTGGAAACTCCATAAGATTCCATTTGACACCCAAGCACATGATATTCAGCAGTGAGTTCAACGAAAATGACATCCGGGTAAACGGTATCAGTTTTTCGCTGTTCCTGAAAAAGCAGCATTTTTCGACTTAACCTTGTTTACCGCATCACTAATGAATTGAAAAAAAAATTGATTCATCCAATTTCATTTCTTTATGGAATTCATTTTTTCATGAATATCTCGGAAAATAAATGAGATAGAGCCATTTCGCCCTCGTGCTGTAGAAAATTTATAGAGAATTTTAAAGGCTACTAAAGAGTATGGGAGGAAAACTACTCTATCTCGTTTAATTTCCGAGATATTCTCAAAAATATTTGATCAATTTGTTCAGTTTGACTTTTTTACTGAATTTGTTCTTCAATATCTCGAAAGTTGAGTGAGATAGAGTGGTTTTGCCGTGATACTTTCCTGTAGAGAATTTGAAGATTTACAAAAAGAAACGTCCTATCTCGCTTAGTTTCCGGAATATTCTCGAAAAATTATAAATAAAAATTAAAACAAACCCGACACGATTTTCCTCCGGCCGTACACCCGAGAACAAAACAGTTGGCGAGGTTAATCAGTTGGCGCATGTGTAGAGTCGTACTGGCCAATGGAGTAAGCTCGGAAATATTCGGGTCCTATGCTATAACATGTAAATTTCAGCTGCGGGTGGACTGCAAAGGTTACCTCTTCGGCTAGTTCGATAGTACTGCTCACTGGAGCACAGTACGCATGCACCAACTGATTAACCTCGCCAACTGTTTTTTTCTCGTGTGTATGGCCGGAGGAAAATCGTGTCGGACTTGTTTTAACTTTTATTTATAATTTTCCGAGAATATTCCGGAAACTAAGCGAAATAGGACGTTTCTTTTTGTAAATCTTCGAATTCTCTACAGGAAAGTATTACGGCAAAATCACTCTGTCTCAGTCAACTTTCGAGATATTGAAGAACAAATTCAGTAAAAACAGTCAAACTGAACAAATTGATTTTTTCAATCAATTATTTTTGAGAATATCTCGGAAATTAAACGAGATAGAGTAGTTTTCCTTCCATACTCTTTGGTAGCCTTTAAAATTCTCTATAAATTTTCTGCAGCACGAGAGCGAAATTGCTCTATCTCATTTATTTTCCGAGATATTCATGAAAAAATGAATTCCATGAAGAAATAAAATTGGATGAATCAATTTTTTTTTTCAATTGTTTTCGAAAATATCTCGAAAATTAAGTGAGATAAAGCGATTTCACCTTCCGCTTGTTTTGTGGCGCTTGAAATTCTCCATAAAAAAGGCTTCAGGCAAAATTGCTCTATCGCGCTTGGTTTCAAAGATGTTCAAAGAAAAATAAATCCAGTGACGAAGTAAAATAGCATAAATCTACTTTTCCTTTCAATTGTTTCTGGGAATATTTCCAAAACTAAGAAAGAGTAAGCGATTTCACTTACCTCTCATTTCATAGCTCTTGAAATATTCTATAAACAAAAAAGGATCCAAGCACAAAATTGCTCTGTCTCTCATGGTTTCTAAGATATCCATAAATAAATGTGTTAAAAAACTAGGTGATTTTCGAGAGGAGAATTTTGCGACGATGATGCCCAGGTCCGTGAGTGGTGCAGAGAAAACCTTGTTTGAGAAGCCTGAAAAATTGGCGAGGTCGAGAAAATGATTTCAAACTGCACGTTTGTTAAGCTGATTCGGCTACCGCTCTATCTCGCTTAATTTTCGAGATACTTATGAAAAAATAAATCTAGTAAAAATTCAAATTGAATTAGTTGACTTTTTTCAAAAATGCCTTTGAAAATATCTCGAAAACTACGCGAGATAAAGCGATTTCACCTTCATCTTGTTCTGTAGCTCTTGAAATTCTCTTCAAATACGAATTCGACTGAAATTGCTCTATCTCGCTTAGTTTCCGAGACATTCATAAAAAAATGAATCAAGTGAAAAGGCAAGATTTTGGCCTCCCTCTCCACTACAGAGGAGACGATAGGCATAGTTTAGCCTTGCCCAAACTCAGCCTAATTCAAGGTTGCTTATGATAAAATTCTCACCAATGAGAAATTTTCAAAATTTGCGTAACTTCGAATTTTTTCTCAATACTAAAATTGTGCTACCAAAAATCGATACAAGGAAAATATAATGTATAGATAGCATGAATCAATCAAGTTGATATAAACTATCTCATTTCAGAAGTCGAAATAATCCGATCTGCGGGTGTCTCATGTAAGATTTCTCCCACCTCCAAAAAAAAAAAAAAAAAAAAAAAATGGCATCACTGATCTGTGCGTGGAATGCGAAAACTAAAATAGGCCTCAGAGGGTTAAGTTTGTTCCAAATATAATCAATTGAATAGTTTTGAAGATATAGCTTGCTTTTTCTGATGTTTCTATGCTAATATCTAAAAAACTACTGGACCGATTCCGCCCAGTTTCAATACCAACCTTTGTGCTCGTCAGATGTATAACCTCACAAAATTTGAGGTCTCTAGCTCAATTATTTATTGAGTTATCGTGGAATCAAGATTTTCACGAAAAATTTATCAAAAGTTTTCTACTGGCTAAAATAAAAATCTGAGCTCCCACCACCCCGGGGATCAAAGATGCGGCTCTTGGACGCGCATCTCCTCGCGGAGACTGGACGCTGTGATTCCATTTTTCATCGAGAAAAGTCGAAAAAACGATATTTCAACATTTTCATTTTTCTCAAAAACTATCCGGCCGATTTAGCTGAAATTTTTGTGAGAGCTTGGGGCACGCATGGCGAACTTATGGTAAAATTTTCAGATCGCTAGCTAACCCCACTTCAGAGTAAAGCGGAAAATGCGTCATCACACACACATACACACAGCCATTTTTTAAAAACGACGGATCTCGACGTTTTGGGTCATTTGCAGTCATATTATGATGAAATCTCAAAATCGAAAAAAATTTCGATGACAAAGCTTCCATTCGGAAGCAAAAATTAAGGTGAATCCTCATTTATCCATGGCAAATGTGCCATGGACATTCGTAATAACGGAGACTTATGTATAGAAAATCGATGGTAAATTCTCATTTGTCCATGGCAGAGTCGATTTGGACATCCGTAATGACGAAAGCTTATATATAAAAAAACCATGGTAAATTCTCCTCTATCCATGGCAAATACGCCATGGACATCCGTAATGACGAAAATTTATATACAGAAAAACCATGGTAAATTCTCCTCTATCCATGGCAAATACGCCATGTGCCATAGATGATCGCAATGACGAAAATTTGCACATACAAAAAAGCATGGTAAATTCTCCTCTATCCATGGCAAATACGCCATGGACATCCGTAATGACGAAAATTTATATATGGAAAAACCATGGTAAATCCTCCGTTATCCATGGTGAATGTGCCACGGATGATCGCAATGACGAAAATTTACACATACAAAAAACCATAGTAAATTCTCTATTATCCATGGCAAATGCGCCATTGACGATCGCGGTGACGAAAATTTTCATACAGAAAAACCATGGTAAATCCTCCCTTATCTATGGCAAATGTGCCATAGACATTCGCCATTCGTAAAGCAATGGTTCGATGATTTGTCCATGGCACCATCCATGGTTTTTCTTCGAAATACTGATGGCAGGTGCTATGACATATTTCATGGATTTGGTGATGGCAGCATCCATGGCGAATCCATGGCAGCTGCAATGACAATTTTCATACGTGTCGTTTATTACTCCACGCATGAAGGAACTCTCTGCTAGTTATATGATTATTGCTATTATTCCCGGATTAGTAGCGTATTTTGCCAACACCTGGAACCCTTCCACCCCTTTCAGGATCCAAACTGATCTACACCTCCCTCTCCACTACAGAGGAGACGATAGTACTTCCGAACCAATCCACCCACGACTCCCCCCAACATAGAAATTTCCACCAATCTCAAATTTTGTCCCCATTTAATTTCATGAACCAGTTTCATGTGTCGTGGGTGATTTTGTCGGGGAGATAACGTCGGGGAGATTATATCCAGGGAGATTTCTTGGTGGAACCCATGAACCAATGAGATTCATTCACAGTTAGATAAATATTCATGTACTTTCAAGTTTTAGTCAGTAATCATCGAACTAACAATTGTATCAGAAGTACAAGAATGAAGAAGACAGAAAAGAGAAAGGAAAGTAGTTGACAATCCTCAGTCTCCAAGTCTCCTTCAACCAATTTCCTTTCAATTTCCTCCCTAGTATTTTCCAGTAATCAACTACACAAGGAATCAATTCGGCGTGTAGTAGTTATTCGAAATATCACTGCTGATAGCATTCAGGTCTTGAGACTTACAACCTCAAGATTTTAAATTGAACAGTGGTACTGCGAAAGCAATTCAATTAAAATTGGCACTCTACTCTATTTAAATTGAATTATTATTCTCATATTATTATATTTCTGAAGCTAAAATTTGGAAAGTGTTGACAATTATTCATTGATTGGCTGAAAACAATGTATCACTTTAAGTCTTTTGACTCAAAGGAAAAACTCAACTAATTTTTTGAATTATTAATAAAATCTGGATTTCCCAGATTTGTCTCAATCCGAGTCTAGATTTTACCTATTGCATCTACTGAACCAAAAAATTTGAAGATAAAATATTGAAAACTCTATATTTCTGTTGGCTGAGCTCTACTCCACATTACCAATTACTCTATTTCTATCACTAGATTGATTTTTTTATGAGCTAGCTTCCCCCCCTCGCTTCTCTCGGGTCAGATTTTTGGCAGTTCCTATAAAACGGAAAAAACGGACATTCCATTTGACTATATCGAGATAAAGATTTTTTGAAAATTCCTTCGAAAGATGCGAAAATTTGAGGAACAATAAATATGTCAGTATTGATTTTTCTCGATTTTCAGACTATTTCATTTCTTGGCAAGTTTTGAAAGGCCTGTTTGAAAATCTACAAAATTCATTTTTTCAGTGATATCTCTGGTTCCATTGGTCTTAACAGCCTGGGGCTGATCTCTCATAATAGGTGGGCACAATTCTTGCAATTTTTCAAATACTTCCAGGCCATTTTCTTAAGATTAGTTTTTGCACTGTAAGTACTTGAAAAATGAATAATTTCTCGTTTCAAACAGCGAAATCGATGGAAACCGACCTTACTTTCCATTTGAGATCAATCCCAGATCATTAAGACCAGTAAAACCAGAGACATTCTCGAAAAAATGAAATTTTTTAAAAGCGGAATTCTTTCACCTTCAAATCTTGAGCGAAAAAATGAAATTCTTGAGAACGAAGGAAAAAAATTAATTCTGATTTATGTTTTTTATAGAGATTTTCTTACCTCTCCAAGAGTATCATCAGAAAAAATGTATCTCCGATATTTTTATCGATATTGATTGATTTACTGGGTTGAGCTGGTGCAGAATGGGTATTCCCATTGAACAGTTCAATATGAAGTTTTTTTTGAGAATACCATTGTAAAGCTTAGACAATGTTTTTGTGCAAAGGCCTACAATGTTGTAATGTGTTGCAAGGTGTGTTTGCATTCCTTCCCGAAGGTTAGTCCGAGAAAGATGATTATTGAAATAAAAATTACCAAGTGTAAAATAAATGATAAATCTTTATTCGTAGTTGAAGTTACAAGTGGGCTGTATTCGTTTGTCTTCAAACTCTGACTAACTTAATTTCTAAATAGTTAGATTTATATATGGTTTGACGGAGGTGACGCCGAGTGGTAAAGGAAGGGAAGGGACTGTGAAGTAAGTTGTTTGGACGTTTCGGATTGGTGAACGTGGGGTTTTTCCCGAGTAATGGTGAGAGGTTCAAGTGAGGTTGCAGCTGCTTGGAGTTCAGGTACACAAAGGTATTCGAAATTGTAAACCTAGTGGGAGGTTTGTTTTGGGTACATTCGATAATTGCAATTTTATTGCATGGCAGATGTTGGGTAGAAATTGAGGGAATAACCCATTTTACAATAAACTCAACTAATGAAATTGGGAAAAACCTGAGCAGCTGAATATTTGTGCATTGTTCCAAAATTTATACCTAGAATATGGTGATTATTAATTATTCCCCGGTTCGACAGGAACATTCTCCCCCCGTTGAGAAGGGACACCTGATCAACATTCTGACCGTGCTTAGTGTTTACATAAGGAGTCCTTTCTATTATGACAGCACTCTGTGGGTTTGGTGCATTCGCCTGAAGGTGTTTCCGCTGCTGGATCATCCTTCTCATCAGGCTGTGTAGGGCAGAGATGGGCAAGTTTCAGGTAGTCGGGATCCCAGAGTCTTAATCCCATTAATACTCCTCGTACCTGAGGCCATAAACTGCCCCCCTCCCAATTGAACAATTACGCATTTTTCCAAGTACCGAGGGTGAGTGACGAATCGCGCGGCCTTACATACTTTATTTCATTTTTTTTTGCAAAAAATTACGTTAAAAAAACAGAAAATGACAAAAATCTCGCTTCGTTTCCGAGTTATTCTAAAAAAAATATATATTTAAAAATTCTAAAAATGAATGAAGAAAGGGATTTTCAGTCAATTTAATTTTATTCGATTAGTTTTTCTCAAATATTTCGAAAACCATGCAAGATTGAATACATTCTTCTCGGCCAAACTTGAATCATCGAAGTTTCAAGTCAAAGCTGAAAAAATCGGCACATCTCGCTTTTTTCCGTAATATTCTTAGAAAAACTATTGAAGGAAAATCATAATTTATAGTTGCTACTTTTTATTTTCATTTTTTTTCGACATATCTCGCAAACTAAGCGAGATAGAGCGAGTTTACCCAAATCCTATTCTCTAGTTCCTAAAATTTTCGATAAAAAAAAATATTCTTAGAAAGTGACGCTATCTCACTTAGTTTCCAAAATATTATCGACAAACTGATAAAAAACTCAAAAATAAAAAAAAGTTAGAGATATACTGACGAATCGATTTTCTTCCATCACTTTTTCTCAAATATTTCGGAAAACAAATGAGATAGAGCGAATTTAGTTCAATGCTTTTTTGTAGCTCTTGAAATTTTCCCCAAAACATTCTTAAGACGAAATTGCTCTATCTCGCTTGGTTTCTGAAATATTAAAAAAAAAAAATCGACTGAAAAATTAAAAAATGTTAAATAAGTCAATTTTTTTGCCAGTCAAAATAAATCAGTTTTTTCGAAATATCTTGAAAACTAAGTGAGATAGCGTTATTTTACCTCAATCTATTTTTATAGCTCTGGAAATTCTCTACAAAACAAGCTTTGAGCAAAATCGCGCTATCTCCTTCAGTTTCCGAGATATTTAAAAAAAACTGTAAAAAAAAATTACTTTCACCTCTTTACTACTGAATTAAGAAAGAGTGGGGAGAACGGAGGTGAGGTGTAATTTTTGAGGGACTGCACCCGACCTAGGTAACAGGATTAACGCCGAGTATTGTCCCCCCTAATGAAGGTCGGGAGCCCAAGGATCCCAAAGATCCGGATTTGCCCATCTCTGGTGTAGGGAGAGGTGCCAATTTACTGACACTCCTGGTGAGGGTATTAGTGGCGATTCCATCCCGTCCTGGATGAACATTGATGATTCTCCCCATCGCCCATTGTTGCGGGGGCAGATTATCTTCCAGATTATCTTCCTTAATCGGCAGCGCTGTGAGCGAGTCTCCTATGAGGAAGTGACCTGGTGTCAGATTTATCATGTCATTTGGATCTGATGAGAGTGCTGAGAACGGTCGAGAATCCAAAACTGCTTCTATCTCGATAATCAGGGTGTTGAATTTTTCGAAAGTAAACAAGGTATCGCTGGCGACTCGTTTCAAGTGGTGCGTGAAGGATTTGACGACTGCTTCCCACAATCCTCTAAAGTTTGGCGATCTGACTGGGATAAAATGCTAGTTGATGTTGCAAGGAGTCAGGAGCCTGGTCAGCTTGTCTTGGAATTCTCTTGACTCCAAGAGTTTTTGGAGATCTTTCAATTGGTTGTTGGCACCAACGAAAGTTGTGCCATTGTCAGTAAAAATGTCTGTACAATGGCCTCTACGTGAGATGAATCTCCTGAGTGCTGCGATGAATGCTTCTGACGTCATATCACTCACTATCTCTAGATGAATTGCCTTGGTGATGAAACATACGAACACAGCCACATAAATCTTTATTGTTCCTCGATTCCGAAATTTCTTCTCTTTGATGAAGAATGGGCCACAATAATCAATTCCCACTTTGGAAAAGGGTCTTGATTGTGTGACTCGAGAGGCAGGTAGATTGCCCATAATATACTTCAGTGTAGGGGGTCAGTGTCTCACACATGTCACACATTGTCGAATTATGTGTCTGACTGCATTACGTCCGTCGATGATCCAAAATCTGCGATGTAGAGCATAGAATGTAGCTTGTTGACCGGCGTGAAGCTGACGGTGGCGTTCTTCTTCGATGTGTAGCTTCGTAATTTGTCCTGTCCTGGATAACAAAATCGGATGTTGTTGATCAAATGGGATATTAGAGTTGGAAAGTCGTGCACCAACTCTGAGAATTCCATGCTTATCCATGAAGGGAGTGAGAGGTAGCAAGTGACTATTTGTTTCGTCTCAAAGTATTATTCGTTAGAATCTCTTGGAGTTGTAAGTTCCAAGAGTCTGACCTTCTCAGAGATACCTTGAGGGAAACTGCTACACGCCGAATTGGTTCTTTGTGTAGCTAATTCAAATGTGTGTGATGTAAGTGGGTAGGAAGGGTTGACTTGGAGACTAGGAGACTTGGATTGAATACAAGTGTTTGAAAACAAGACTTCGATTTTATTTGACTAAAATATGTACAAGTGTTGTTCTCCTAAGGAGGTTGTATTTTTAACTGTCTTAAAATTCTAAAGTTCCTATTTTTATATTGTGAAGGGTACAATTTTCGTGAGAGGGGCCGTAAGTTTCATTGGTCGGAAATTTGAGGGTAGGGCGGCTAAATTTCCCATTGGTTGCCAGTGGGCCTTTCCTCAAGTAAGGCAGATGTTCAGAGTCGTTAGAGTGGGGGTATGCGTAGGGATTGTGTCGCCGATGTTAGCTGCAGCTGCAGATCATAAACGACCCAAGGAAAAACCCAAAATTCGTTTGGAATTTTATTGCACGGGATTATCGAAGACCCAAAAACTCTTCTGATGTTTTATTGCATGGAATTAACGAGGAGAAATGGTTTTATTGCTTGGGATTAACGATGACTCATTTTTGGAAAAGAGGAGAGGTTTTTGGAGTGTCTTGAAGTTCAATTTTAGTATTTTATTGAGGTAGGATTAGGGACTCGTTAAGAGAATGGTCGCCAGATGTTGGGGAAAAAGTGCTAATCCTAATTCGCAGAATTTCCCGGTTAAACTTGAATATTTGCAATAATTTGATGAATCATTTTCATGCGTGGTGACACGCAACACTATTGTTGTCCAGAGATCGATGGTGTTTCCGATTTTCAATATCTTTACTGAAGGCGTTCCATTGTACAGCTCTGATCAGAGTGCGTCTGGCTTCCTTTAATTCTTCTGCTGTTATCGGTCCTTTGTTGAATATTGGTTGAATATTTTGAAACAATTTACGTATGCTATAATGCGTTCCAATATGGTGACGTCGCAATATTTTTCAATTAGACTGACATCGATGCTGCGGGTAATAAAACAGTATAGCTTCCTTTTTTCCAATAGTTGGATGGTAATGGTGATGATGCCACGAAAACGTAGGAGTAGTTTCAGGAGATCTGTGTGTATCGTAGGGCCAATCATTAAAGTCTCATTTAATGAAACACCAGAGCTGATTCGAGCTGAGCCATCAAATACAACTCTGACCTTCGTCGTGAGACTGCAATCTTTGATCACCGCATGGTGAGGAATGTAATACTTAGTGTGTTGCGCCTCTTCGTTGGGGATCATCGTCATGTGACCAAGGTCTAAGTATTCTTGTATGACTGCCGTATATTGTGATTTGCATTCAGGGTCCTTGTTGAATTTCCTATCTAATGCCTTTAATCGTCGAAGGGCTTGTAGTTGAGACTCTCCCAGCCTTGTCACTTTATCGTTGAAAGGACGTGCTATGATGCATCTCCCTTGATTATCCCTTGTTGTGTATTGTTGGAAGTGTTCTTCACAGGCGGCTTCTTGAATAGTAAGCCCTTCCGTTCCCGGAATTTCCTCTACTCTCCAAAAACGTTCCAAGTCAAATTCCTCTGCAGTTGTCAAATGACATTTTCCTGCCCCACACTTTGATGCTGCATGTTTGTATCCCGTGCTTCCTCCAATCACCCACCCTAGCAAGGTTTTCAGGATGAAATTCAGGATTAGCAAGTTTTATGTTCGATGGAATAATAATCTTTCTTCTATCTACTAAGTGCTCTGGGATCAACTCGGCTATTTAGGGTACAATTAGAAACGTTAGTGTCCTCGAATAATTGTTATATCTTGATGTGATTTCCGCATTGACCATACTTTCAGAGATCAAAGGTACTGTGCTTAACGAACCAACAGATGTGTGTTGCGTCATTTGTGGTAGGCCTAAGCGCCTTGCCATTCTTGCTGTTATTAAGCTTGTGTTCGAGCAAGTATCAATCAATGCTCTGCATGGAATACGTTCTCGTTGAATATTGAGGATATGAACTTTAGCTGTTACCATGAATTCATCGATGTCCGAGCTTACGATGAATGTGTTCCGTTTTCGCTGTATGAGTTGATCCCGTGCATCTTGTCATGAACTGGCTGCATTGAATGAGGTCACTGCTCTACTCCCCGTTCCAGAAACGTTTTCTGTGTTGTCCTTTGGAGTGAGGTTTGAGGTCTTCGAACCACCCGTCGTTTTCATGTGAAGAGATGTGTGGTGTTTCTTTCCACATGCGCGACATCCTCTGGACTTACACGCTCTTGCTCCATGTCCTGGTTGCAAACAATTATAGCATAATGATGATTGAATCATTGCCTCATTCTTCTTTGTGATTGAAAAATCCTGGAATTGTTTACACTTGTAAATTGTGTGCCCTTCGTTACAAACTGGGCACTGTGTTTCAGTATTAGTTAAAAACGCTTGTCGACGTTGATTTCCTTGATTGTTCGATGGTCCTGCGATGTCTGCATATTTCGATCGTCTCTGTAAAAATTCTAATAATGATTTATATGTTGGCGCTTCATCTGGATCCCCAGGAGAGTTTTCCCAATCCTTCCTGGTTGTTTCAATGATTTTTGTCCTCATTAAATTCGCCAATGGGACGTGCCAAGTGGTAGCCTCTTGTCCAAGATTTTCTAATGCCTGAATGTGCTGATTGAAAGTATTAACCAGATCTTTGAATTTTTTTTTATTTTTTATTAAAGCTTTGAGACTCTTTTTAGAGTCCATTCAGCATACATTAATTCTTGAATATCATATATTTTTACATTGTTCTCAATTCATTACATTTAAATCCTCAATTTACACTCGTTTAGGAATTTGGTTATGGCTTTAATGACTTTTGTGTTGCTTTTGAGGATGATGTCTTTTATGTTTGGAATCAGTGGACAAGGTTCTTGGATTAACTGCAGAAGATGTTCTCTCTCGTGTGTGTGAAGCGGACAATCCCATATGACGTGGTCGATAGTCTGCTCCGCAAAGCCACAAGGACAGCCTGGCTCAGAGCTGAGGCCAACCCTATGCGTAGAGCTTGCTAAACTATAATGGTTGGCTCGAGCTCTGTTCACCCAGACTATGTCCTCCCTTGAGAGCCTTTTTCGATCGTTGGACCATGGTTTCGCTCTTTCTTGGTAGTAATTTGCGAAGCATTCTCTTCCTTTGGAGTTGCTTTGATCGACGTATATCACAGTGGTGTTGTTCTTCATATCCGCCTTAAAAAGCTCAGTGAAGTCCGTGTGGGGGCACTGATTAACATGTGGGATTGGCTGAAGTGTAGCTTGTTTCGCCAGGTCCGACCACCTGGCTCTCTCCTTACCTGCCACTCCTTCATGCGATGGGATCCAGAAAACTTGATAAACTTGTTGCCGGCTGTTAACTGTTGGAATCGGTTGAATTCGTGCTTGATTTCGAGGATGTGTTCATTGGTTTTGGTACAGAGTTTGGGATATTGAAGGGCTTGCAGGGTACTCAGGCTGTCGGTGAATATGACATAATTTATGTTAGTGTTTTGCAGTGTGATGTTCATGGCTTCGTTGATTGCTAGGCATTCCGCAGAGAAAACTGAGTTCTGGTGAAATGGACTGATGCTTTTTTCCAATTCTAATTTCGGACACACACACGCTGCTCCAGTAGATGAACGGCCCTCCACCTTACTCCCATCAGTGTAGATGCTGAGTGCTTCTTCTTGCTCCTCTTGACTCCTTGCTACAGAGTAGAATCTCGGATCTCTCATGCACTGGATTGAATTGCCGACTTCGATGTTGAATGGGATTGAGGTCATTATATCAGTGTATTGGAATCTGTATAGATTGAACTGATTGTGGCGTCCCAGGTGCTCGAAGAACTGATGGTTGTCGAAGATTTCGCTCACTAGCAATTTGTTCCAGTTCTTGGCTAGATTAGGATTACGTTGCTCTATCAGTTGATCGATGGTTTCCGTAATTTGCAAATTTGTGTTAATCACTGTTCTGAAGATGAAATTACGGCATAGGAATCTCGCTCTCTCCGCGATTAGCGGTAGCTTGGATTCGGCTAACAGGATGTTGGTGGGAGTGGTTTTTCTGTAACCTAGTGCTATTCTGATGGCCTGATATTGAATTGCTTCCAGAGAGTATTGAAGTTTCTTGGTGTGAGGGAAGAATATAAACAGGCCGTACTCTAAGGTAGATCTCACGTAGCTCTTGTAGAGCATCAACAAAGTTTGGGGATTGCATCCCCACCAGGTACCACATAGAAATTTAAGTATGTTCAGGGAACGAGTGGTTTTTTGTCGTGTGGCTTGGAGGTGAGTCCTGAAACTGAACTCGTAGTCCAGCCAGATCCCGAGAAATTTGATAGAGTGCACTGATCTAATGCGGTGGCCTTGAATTAGGAGGCTGGTGCTACCTGGAGGAATTTTCTTGTTGTTAAAATGCATGAATCTAGTTTTTTGTGGTGATAACTCCAATCCGAGTTGAATTAGCTGCTCAGTGAGAGAGATTACAGCTGATTCCAGTGCTTGTATGTTGGTAGTGGCGTTGTCACCTGGGATCTATACGGCGGTGTCATCAGCGAATTGGGAGACCATGATGTTATCTGGGACATTACGAGCGATGCCTCTTATGTAGATGGAGTATAACAGCGGGCTCAATACGCCACCTAGTGGAACACCTTTTCTCATGAGTCGTTCTGCCTGGTCATTGCCTGGTACCTGAACTTTTCTCTCGTAAGTGAGGAATTTGATGAAGGCGATGACATTGCGGGGTATACCTATGCTGGCTAGTTTCTCCAGCAAAATTTGACAATTAACGTTGTCAAAAGCGCCTTGGATATCCAGAAATGCTGCCATGACGTGGTTCTGTTTAGAGAGGGATTCGTTGAACGTAAGCGACAGGTTTGCAAGGTTGTTGATGCATGAAATAACTTTGCGAAATCCAGTTTGAGAGCGGTCTATTATGTTATTGTGCTCAACCCACCAATCAAGGCGGTATTTCAGCATGGTCTCGAATAATTTACAAATGCAGGTTAGGGTAATTGGTCTCACTCCTTCACCGTCGGCTTTTGGTATGAAATGGAGATGTTGACTCAGCCATTGGTCAGGGTAAGTTCCAGGAGAGAACATATCGTTGAAGATGTCCAGGAGAATGAGGTGGTATTTGATAGGGATTTTTTTAATGGCATAATAGTCTATTCCATCAGGTCCCGGGGAGCATTTTGTTTTGCGAGAATGGAGGGCGACATTGAATGCTGTGAATGAGAAGGGATTTGTGAGGAAGTCGTTAACTTCACACTCTGGGATGAACTGAGGATTTGTAGCCACTGAGGGGGGACTGATCTTGTTCAGGGCTTCCTCGGTTTTCTCATGCCACTGGAGGTGTTGAGAGCTGCTGTTGTGTGTGACCTTGACCCATTTATTCTTCAGAATTCGGCAGGTGTTCCATACATATTTAGAGCTGATTCTGCTGTCCAGCTTTGCGGAGAATCCTCTGAAGTCTTCCATCTTTTTCTTCTTGAATAGCTTTTGAACTAATGCGGCCATTTTCCTGTAGTTTACCTTGTCTTCTGGTGATTTGGTGAATTCCCACTTCCTTTGGACGGCGCGTCTGCGTCTTTTCATTTGGTTGCATTCTTCATCCCACCATCTGCAGAGGTTTTGGATTTTTTTTTGTGGAGGAAGTTGGGAGATGGGTCGTCTTTTTGGAGAGTTCTTCTTAATGGCGTCCGTGACTATACTTATCAACTTGTCGTATTGTTCCGTGGGTGAGGCGTTGAGAAATTCCGTGGATCGGAGTTGTGGGTATTGCTGGTCTAAATTTTGAGTAACTCCGTCCCAGTTTGTCTTCATAGAGTGAATCTTGAATGTTTTCTTGACATATAAGGATTTACTAACGTTGAGAGTGATGCGGAGAAGGAAGTGGTCGGAACCAAATCTATCGATATTTGTGCAATAGTTGATGCGATCGGCTAGATCCAAGGTCGAGATGGCCAGATCAATGTTGGAACTAGTACCATTGGCAGCATCGAAACGGGTGCTAGTGTCGATGTTGTGTATGAACAGGTCGTGGAGTTCAATCGAGTGCTGGAGTCTTCTGCCGTTGGCGTCAATGGTCCGGCAGTTCCAGTTGGTGTAGGGTTTTCCGATCCAGGATCGATCTTCACCTGAATCGATTCTTTTTAAGGCAATCCTCGATTTCTTGGATCGATCTTTGACAGTCGATGAATCGATCGAATCGATTCTTTTGTGGTGAGATCGATCCAATTTTGCTTTGCCAACTTCAGAGCGGATAAATAAAAATTTCTATGTTGGCAACAATACATACGGTTGTATGTAAAGCTGCCCTATACCCCCACTCTTCACGTAGTATACCCCCAGTCTTGTCGTAGTAATCGAACTTTCCCGACTAAACAATTTCAAAAGTGCTTCTAACCAATGAACGTTCGTAACAGCGCCTACGTCATGGAGGGGATCACAATCACAGGTTTGCAATAGAGAATGTAACTATATAAACAAATTATTATTCAATATTAATAACGAATTTATGAATCTCGTATTGTTGTAGAGTATGCCACGAGTTCGAGGAGAAAATTTTCTATTTATTTACAAATCAACTGGCAAGATCCTTTTCGCGTGGATGGATTGCCGCTAGATATGTATTTACGTTTTTTTCGTAAGTATCAAAATGAAAATTGAAATTTATTCTGTTACGATGATGTATGGAGACATCATCGTAACAGAATAAAGAGACAAAAAACCCAGCAGGAAGAGTCGTCTACTGAAACCACAAATGTTGATCTTAGGCAATATTTGAAAAAAGAAAATTTATTGGTTGCTGATCCTATTAGCTATTGGTTAAATCAGAAAGAGAATTGTCCTGAATTAGCTGAAGTAGCTTTGAAGTACCTATCAACGGTGGCTACTTCAGTGCCGTGTGAAAGGCTTTTCTTATTGGCGTCAAACATTGTTACAGAAAATCGGAATCGTTTGAGTTCAAAGCATATTTCAATGCTTCTTTTCCTGAAGTCTCTTAGCTTCAACGAGTGGCACATAGATTGTTGATTAATCTTCTTTTATTACTATTTATTACTATTAAGAAACGATCCCGTTCAAATTTTTATAATATATTTTATTATAGGAAGAATTTTTATGAGCTTTTATATATTCTAACGAAAGATAGCTTTTATATATTCTAACCAAAGTTGACAGGTGAATTCTGCTTCCAACGAGAAATTTCCTTACGAGAAATCAATAAACGTAAATATTTTTTCATGTGTTCAAATAATTTCTCTATTTCATGTAAAGAGTACTGAATAATAAAGACTGTGAATTGATGTCCCAGCCTTGTATCCAAATTCATTTTACAGAAAAAATCCTTCCATAGAATTTCTATAGTCTAAGTATTCATGAAAAAAATACTCAGCTTCAATAACTATAAATAATCTATATTTTTATAATTATATGGACCTGAGAGAATGCAAGAAAGAATCGTATAGAAGCCATTTAATCATTCGATTTTTGCATTTTCGAAATTTTAATTTCTTACAATTTAAAAAGCTAAAGAATCGAGAAAAAAATCGATCTGGCAAGAATCGATTTTTTCGTTATCGATTCAATTCAGAATCGATAAGTGGAAGTCCAATCCAATCCAATTCACCAGATCGATTTTTTTGTGTGAATCGAAAAACCCTAAGTTGGGGTGGTGAGAATTGAAATCACCAAGGAGCAAGGTATTCTCTTGATTAGCGGCGATCTCTACCAAGTCGTTCCAATATTCTTGGCTTAGATTTTGACCAGGTGGCCTGTAGCATACGAGAAGGTTGATGTTGGGGGAAGTGTTGGTAATTCTAAGAGAACATAGTTCAATTGACACGTGGGGTATAACAATGTCTGAAATTTGTCTATACGCGACATTAGCTCTCAAGAAGATGACGATACCACCCCCTGAGTTCGTAATTCTGTCTCTTCTGAACGTTTTGAAGCCAGGGTAATTATATTCAAAGGGTAGGGCATTATGGGGAGTGAGTCTGGTTTCGAGTAGAACTAAGACGTCTGTGTCCCTTAGAATTTGAGGTAACTCCTCCTTGATTCTTCTTATGCTACGGCAGTTCCATAGCATAAATCTTAAATCAGCATTGTATGTGTTTGCTAGGACAGGACAGGATTGATGTAGTTGTTGAACGTTTGGCATTTTCAAGTATGAAGCTTTTCCTCTCTTTAATATTATTACTACTATTATTATTTTTTTTTCTTTTGACTGTGAAAAGTAAGAATGAACTATATTCAGTTTGCATGGATGTTTCCGTGTTCTCGGTCATCTTAGCTGCGGCTGCGATTTTGTTCTGGGTGTTTAACTCTTTCTTAATTTTTTCAGCGCGTTTTCTGAGTCGTTTGCCCGGAACAGCTAGATAGATATAGTCAAGCATGTGCTCGAGATCAACTAGTCTATCAGTGAATTTTAGGGCTTCGACTACTGCAGAGGCTGCCCCCTTTGAGGCCTCTAGGAATTCTTGCAACTGCTTCAAGTTCAGAGGGAAGTCTTGAATGTTATCGTCAATGAGCTCAGCAACTGCTTGCCAATTATTAGGATCATTAGAGTGTGTGTGGGATTTATTTGCTTGCTCTGTCACTTCTGTTCTCTGTCTTTTTGGCGTGTTGACCGTGTTTACTAAGTGCCGTCTCTGTTTCACTCGTCTCAGAGAGAGAGTCAGTGTCTTCGGTTTCTTCTGCGGTAGGGGTATCGGCATTCACAGCTGTAACTGAGATCGACGAGGCTAGCGAAGACGGTGGGGGTCGTTTACCCAGTAGAGGGGGAGCGGGTAAAATAGTTGCTGGAAATTCGGTGTCATATCTATCATTGTTGGCTAGTTGGATGGGTGGGGGGACGGTTCTAGTACTGATAGGTTGGGACGAAGGAAGTAGCGGGGGAGGGGAAAGAGTATGGTGATTTTCGGGGGAGAAAGTGCTGGCAGCAGGGCTTACCGTTGGCACCTCGAGAGCTTGTTGATCTGAATGGGGGGTACCTTGGGGAGGGGGGGTCTCGTTTTGTTGAGAAGAAACGTGTGCTAGGTTTATTGGTTGAAGAGACTTATTGGGGCAATTTCTGGCGAGGTGTCCTTCTTGTTTACATAGATAACAAGCAGTAGATTCAGCTGAGACAAAAATTATTGTGGATTTACCTTCTACCGTTGCTTCTACGCGAGGAGGAAGTTTATCGATGTCCTCTGGTGTGATGTATGTTTGTCTCTTCATGCACTTTATGTGTGATGAGCGCCTTGATTTGAATCCAGCTCGGAGAGTAACGATGGGAGCTGTAATGTTTATTCCGTGTTTAGCAAGTTCGGTGATGAGAAATTCATCTTCTACTTGGGGAAACACGTGCGAGAATATAATGCTTTTATTTCTCGTCTGATATGGTCTTAAGTGTACAATTTGGTTTAAGACAATGAGGCGTTTCCTGGAATCTAATACAGAATCGGCTGTTTGTTTACTATCTAGCCACACAATTATTCTGTTGTTGGAGAAGAGGTCTGTTGTGATGATTTTAGATTCTGGTACTATGTCTAACGGAGCAAGAATATAATCGTCGTACGATGCATCTGCGGTTCTATCAATTAGGATGGCTTGTTCATTGGTGGAGTTCTTGGTGACTTTGGCTGCATTTAAATAACTGCTGTGACTTGCTTGGTTCATTTGGTTGCTTTCTGTTTGAGCACCTGGGGCTGGTGTCTGGGGCATGATTGTCGCTGAGACCCTTTCCTCAGGGACAATTGGATGTAATTTTAAACACCTACTCCTCCTTTCACCCCTTTCCTTTTCCCACTAGATAAAAACTAAACTTTGCTCTCACAATTGATTGTTGATTGCCGTCAACAACGATAACTGATATCATAACAATTGGCAACACGTAATTCAGTCGGAGCGAAAAGAAAACACGTCCGATCGCGACGAATGCTCAGTCGCGACTCAGATCTCTGAATTCACTTGCTGAATCTTTCTTGAGGCGTGGCATAATGACTAGAGCATTCCAGGGACTATCTACAATTTGACTCGTACAATCGAATTGCTTCTTCAGGATTTTCAAGGCTGCAGCGTAATTAGCATTTATTGTTTCTAAAGCCTTGATGGCTTGAGCTGCACTATCCGTAAGCACAGATCGAAGATACTGCAGTTTAATATTGGCTTTGATTTTTGATGAGTCTACTACCGCTTCGAAATTATCGATGAATGGTTTCCAGTCTTCCAATGCACCATCAAATTCCATCAGCTTTAATTTTGGTAGCGATGCTTGTGTATCCATTGCAGTTGGTGGTGGGATGTTGATTCGTTTGAGTAGAGTTTGGGCCTTCCCAGTTATCTTGTAATAGAGTTCTTCATATACTTTCCTGTTTTCTATTTCTTCTTCAACCAGTTCTTCCAAACTTCGACCAATGGTTGTTGACGCCGTTCAGTGCATTCTTTATGCGTTCGTAGTCCGATATCTCTGCTGCGGTTTCTTCTTGGAGTGCATTCGTGAGTATAGTCATTGATCATTTGATGGCATCTCTTCTCCTCTTCAGTGTCTTAATTTCTGCCTCAGCCATATTAATGTGTTGAATTACCTGTGCGTAATAGTCAACAATTAATACTGTAAATTGTTGTTGCTAGATCGAGATCCGGCTCGAAAAACCAAATGTTTTTGTGCAAAGGCTCACAATGTAGTAATGTGTTGCAAGGTGTGTTTGCACTCCTTCCCGAAGGTTAGTTCGAGAAAGATGATTATTGAAATAAAAATTACTAAGTGTAAAATAAATGATAAATCTTTATTCGTAGTTGAAGCTACAAGCGGATTGTATTCGTTTGTCTTTAAACTCTAACTAACTTAGTTTCTAAATAATTAGATTTATATATGGTTTGACGAAGGTGACGCCGAGAGGTAGAGTAAGGGAAGGGACTGTGACGTAAGTTGTTTGTATATTTCGGATTGGTGAACGCGGGGTTTTTCCCGAGTAATAGGGAGAGGTTCAAGTGAGGTTGCAGCTGTTTGGAGTTCAGGTACACAAAGGGATTAGGAATTGTAAACCTAGTGGGAGGTTTGTTTTGGGTACATTCGATAATTGCAATTTTATTGCACGGCAGATGTTGGGTAGAAATTTAGGAAAAACCCATTTTACAATAAGCTCAAGTAATGAAATTGGGAAAAACCTGAGCAGCTGAATATTTGTGCATTGTTCCGAAACTTATATCTAGAATATGGTGATTATTGATTTTCCCCCGTTTTGACAGGAACAGACAAATTTAGGCGATGGGAAGGGATAAGGAGCGATTGGCTTTAATTTTTCTGAAATTTCATTCCTTGGGCTAAATTTTGAAACAGTCACTCTTATGAAAATAGAAACAAGCAGAAGCCTAACTCTCGGTGCGTTATTAGCAAACGCCACCCCTTGTGCGACATTTAATATTTTGCCAATTCGATTGGCAAAATGCTTCCGAATGGAATTCCTCTATGGTGAATCGAATCGCTATTCATGTATCTCATAACTCAAAAAATAACATTATTCTTGCAACAAATACGCACTCATATATTCTGTAACGAGGTTTCTCGTTACGGCTATCGTATCGGCTTATGCCACCTTCGGGTGAAGCTATTCAAGTGTAGAGCTCGAGGAGACCCACACATGAACAGCTAGAAAATACAACCGCGGTGCCATCTGCGTAAGATGACACCTTAAAGTTATCGGAAGCTAACTGACACGTCAGTAGGTTTTATATGCGGCTGAGGATAAGGCAGAGGCCCAGCTGAAATGCTGGCGCTCCACTAGAGATGTCAGAGTTATCTCCGGGCCTAGCAGTGGTGTGAGAGGAAGAATCACGCAGGCGCACGGAGAGACCTCTAGACGAGGAGAAGCAGCCTCAGCCGACATAAATAGACCCAACGACACGGTGCTCAGTTAGTCTGCCTTGGGCGGCAGACTCGAGAGCATCGATCGGGAGACGTCCCTGGATCCTCTACCGCTCACTTCGGTGAGAGTTATCGTTGGTTGCCCGTAGCGTGGCTACGTGGCGTTTCTCGTGTGGATGGAGACGTCCGGTATTCTCTGGGTGACGATAGATCAGAGGAATACTGCGGACGGGCTCATCCAGAGGCTATCGCGGAATACCCCAATTCCGACTTGTTCTCGCTAGAGGGACTGTGACTAGATCCACGCCCCTCTACCATAACCAGCACACTGGGTTACCGGGGATGGATTGCCCATGCCCTCCATTGGGGTTAGTAATTCCCCGAGTAATTACTGCCGAAGGTTCAGCAGGTTAGCCCGAAACCACCCTAAGAGGTTAAGCGTGGTGAGCCCAGGGAAAACCAGCACACAGTGAGTTTTGTTTATTTCTCCGGTAAAGAATAAACTGGCGCCCATGCTATCGAACCGTGTGTGTGGAAAGGGATGGCCGGAAGTGTAACGGGATTGGACGAATCCCCGTTACAATTCCTACAAATATTGCTCCAGACTATATCGATCTGTTCAGGATTCCATCTGTGATACTTGGAATCTACTTGTAACTCGAAATCTCAGCGCAGAATAATCGATTGAATTGCAATAATATCACATGGTACATAAAAATTCAATATTAGATGAAAATTCAGATCCTATGATGGAACACAAAAATTAACGATCGGTTCCAAATAGGATTCCTATTCTTTCTGATTGCCGTCAGAATGGGAAGGTACTCATTTTGTAAAAGAATTGTCTACTCTCGAACGGTGAAATAAAAAATAGTACTGTTCTTAGGAAGAAAGCTAAGAAAAATCGTGATTTTCGAAAAAACTCATTTATCGAACACCTTTACAAGAGACTTTGTCTGAAAAATCCGAATTCTCACCATTTGTGGGGCTCATTGAAATGAATCTTCTAAGCTGAACTTGGATGTAATCGCTTGGATAGTTTTCGAGATATAGATTTTGGCCAATATCTCAGAAACTATTGGAGCGATTTCGCCCAATTTCAATACCAAACTTTTCGTTCATTAGGTGCACAAACTGACGAAATTTGAAGTCCCCAACTCAAATAGTTTTTGAGCTATCGTGTATAGTAAATTCAGGATAAAAAACACTGTAATTGAAATTATCTACAAACGAAAAATCTCAGCAAAATTTACCCCGAGTGAAAATTGTGAGTTCAAATGAGAAGTATTTCATCGCTGAGAGTGGGGGCTGTGAATCAATTTTTTGCGGAGGAAAATCGAAAAAACGATTTTTCGAAAATATGAGTTTTCTCGAAAAGTACTCAACCGATTTCGCTCAAATTTCACTGACAGCAATTTGCATGGAGAGGGAAAGTACTGTTGAATTTTCAGCTCACCAAGTATTACCGTTGCAGAGCATTGAGCTGATATCTGTCACACATACACACACACACACACACGCATACATACAGACGATTTAAAAAAATGTAATTTGTAGGCGTTATGGATCATTCTGAGTCATTTTCCGATGAAATCTCGAAATCGAAAAAAATCGCGTTTACAATGCTTCCATTCGGAAGCAAAAAAATCACTATTTCGGTAGTATCTTTGGTTTTGGTGATCGTAGCGAACTGACATTGATCTCAAATGCAAAGTGAGCTCATGTTCCATCGATTTGCGTTATTAAGATTTATTTCATCAATTTTTCGAATACTTATAGGCCATTCACTGAGCATCAGTCTTCTCCCTATAAGTCCTCGGTAATCGATGATTTTCTTCGTTCTAATTATTCAAAGCCATGAGAAATGAGCTTTCATTCCAGATCAACCCCACGCTGCTACAACCAATAGAACCAGAGATATTTCTGGAGGATTGGAAGTTTCCAAAAACAAAAGAGTTGCACCTTCAAATCTTGAGCGGAAAATGGAATTTCCGAAAAATTACTTCTGACATATGGATCCCATGAAAAATTTTCTTAGCTTTTCAATGAGATCATCAGAAAAAATCTATCTCCAATATTTCCATCAATATTCATTAATTTATCAAACCGAGAGTGGGATGAATTATGCATTCCATTTGAGAGGTTTAAGATAGAGCTTTCCTCATGATTCCATTGGAAAGTTGAAAAATTTGTTGGGAGACAACATGTGTCAGCATTAATTTGTTCCAATTCCCAATGTTCTTGAGCTTTCTTAAATATTCTTGAACCTTCGGAAAAATTCTAGAATGTTCTCGAATTTTCTGGAATACTCCAAAATATTTCCAAACCTTTTGAAACGTTTCAGAAAATCCTCAAATCTTCTGAAATAATCTAAGAAGTTTTCAAATTTTCCGGGGCGTTCCAAAACATTTCCAAATCTTCCGGAAAATTTGAAAAAATTCTCTAACCTTGCGCGGCATCGTAGAATGTGCTCGAACTTTCTGGAACATTCTAGAACAATCTGGAACAATGGAGAACATTCTAGAAAAATCTAGAATATTCTAGAACAACTCTGAAACTTTCTCGAATGCTCTCAACTTCCTTGGAACATCTAGTATAGTCTAAAAACTTTTTGAAACATTGCAGAAGCTTCTCAATTAGGCGGGAAGATTTTGGAATATTCTGGAACTGTCTGGAACGTTCTGGAACATTTCTGAACATCCTACAAATCTTCAAGCGTTCTGGACACATTTATGCAGTTCAAAATTGTTTAAAATATTCTGGAACGTTCTAGAATATTCTCGCACTTCCTGGAAGATTCTAGAATATTCTAGAAGTTTCTGGAATATTCTAGAATATTCTTGAACCTTCCAGAACATTCCTGAACTTTCCGGAACATTCTTGAACCTCCTGGAACATTCTAGGAAATTTTCGAATGTTCTAGAACATTTGAAACTACCATCAACTACTCTAGATCATTCTAGAATGCTGGAGAACGATTCAGACTATCATTTTGGGTCCATTCACGTCGACTAAATGGATGCTATACCCATCTTCCCCCTGATATCTCTAAAATTAACCCCCGTAGTTAAAACAAAAAAATCCTGCATCGATGGGGGGTGGAGTGTTACTACATCATACAACCCCCATAGGGCTATAAGGGTTGGCTTCTGAGTTTTGTGTGACTTCACGGAAACTCACATTTTTTAAAGTCATATGTAATGATATCTTGGAAAATAAGCGAGATGAAGAAACTTTGGCTGAATTCTGTTTTATACCAAAGTGTAAAAGCTACAACTCAAGCTGAGGGTTAAATCACTCTATCTTACTCAGTTTTCGAGATATTCTTGCAAACCATATCCAAAAAAATCGATTTATCCAAATTCACTTTCCACTGGATTTTTTCTTATATCTTGAAAAATAGGCTAGATAGAGCAATTTAGATTGAATCCTTTATTGTAGATAATTTCAAGATTTCAAGAACAATTATTAAAAAGTCGATTCATCCAATTCTACTTTTCCACTAGATTTATTTTTTGTTATTAATATGTCCAAACTAAGTGTGATAGCGCAATTCTGGCTGAATCCTTCCTCACGGATCCACCGAGATCGCAATTCCTGGCCCTATCGATAGGGCCAGGAATTGCGGTCTCGGTTTTGGTCGGGCTGAGCTTAACTTCGTGAAATAATATATTTTTCCATTGAGAAATGTCAGAGTGGCATTCCTAAATTCGTGTGGCATTTTTGATGTGAGAATCCGTATTTTGAGTACGTGGAAAAAAGATTGGATTTTTGTCAGAGTACATTTAACAAATTCAATTTGTCACATTTGTCATGTCAAAACCACGGTAGAGGGTCAATGAATCTAAATTTTCGTACAAATACCATCGTTATGGTATGAACGGCAACATTGTTCTTGAAGCAGTTGCAGATTTTAACCTGCTGTAATATCCACGTTTACCCAATCTGAGTTGCACTTCGAATAGCGATGTCTCAGTCACATGTGCAAGAAGGACTCGGAGAGTCGAATGTTCTACTCATACACTAGCCCATTTCCTGATATCCTCCTCGATCGCATCAATCAGTTAACATTTTGATAATTATTGTATGAAATGATTGAAGCAGACTCATGGATGGTATTATCATCGTTTTTTTTTATTCAAGATTATCTTAAATTTTTTCAGTAAGCTGTTGAGTACATCATTCCAGAATGAGATGTGGGGATACACTCTGCCATTATATGAATATTTTATCATGTGAAATACATTCTTTTCGATTTGAAACCATTATTCGAATAGTGCAAAAGTGCTGTGAAGTATCGCAGAAAGCAATATTTTTGTTGGCAACTTTTTGGTAGTTTCAATTTTCCCTTACGAAGACGTTTCCTACCAGATTTTTATCTACTTCTATTTTCCTAGACATGTCTCAAACATTGTTGGCCGGAACGTCCTATATTAGCCCTTTGAGGTGAATAATACCTGAGAACACCCGCTGGAAGTTAGAGTGAGGAGAGCCAATCGTAATGCATATGCGTGAGAGTGGGAAGATGCGGATTCATCTAAGAGGGTTAGAGTATCGAAGTCCATTCTGGCCATTCTTGAATTTGCAGCAATAATTTCCGTCCAGGACTCATGGTACTTGTGACTTGACTCGCTCCGATAACTTTAACATTTGGTCGCAGCATTGAATTAGATATTCCACAAGAAATTAATCTTCGTGCTGCTTCAATCATTGTTTTCGTTGCATTTTGACCTAAGGAAGAACGGAATATGATTAAAAGAATTATCAACTTGAGGAGGAATTTCAGGAAATTGAAGAAATATAAAGAAATATATCAAATTCCAAAGACTTCCACAACAGGCTTTTACAGCAATCGCATATACATTGTCAAAATTTGTAACTCTTCCGCCACCTGATTAAGGAAAAAATAGGCGATAAAGTTGACCTTCTACACATGAGGTTAGCCAGGTGGAAATATGAATGTCAAATTCTGACTAAAAATGTCAAGTTCCGATCAAATTTGACAAATTAAAAAAAAAATCCGCCATAATTCAACGTATTTTCGCAGAATCCATGTGTCATATTTTGTCAAATTTTCCCAGGAACATTTCTGTCAAAATTTGACCAATTAAGACAGAATGTGTCATTTTTTTTATTTCATTGTGTAACACACCACGTGGAAAAATTCTGATGGCGGCCGCCATGGCGCAGGCCATGGCGACCGTCATGATCAGCGCCATGGCCATCGCCATGGTGCCCGCCATCAGAATTTTTCTACGTGACCATTTTGGTGACATTGGCATATTTTGAAGAAACGTCCAAAAATGAAAAAAAGTAACAGAAAACGACAAATTTTATCATGATAGGAGACTTTTCAAAAAGTAATCACAAAATATTTCCAAACTCGTTCTCCAAATTTGTTATTTTCAGTCCAACAAGTAGGAAGTTGCTATCATTATAGTTATCATTATAATTTTATCTGCTAATCCATTAGAAAGCTGCTACCGAATGGTGCCCCTCTTTATGAGTGAACATTTTATTTTGAATATTCCCTTAATAATAATACCCAGATTTTCGTTTCATTGCAAAAAACTATAAAATTACATTAGATAAGAAACGATTCCACCTTCCATATCTATCTACTTTGATATTGTTATTATATTCTCATGGTTCTATTTATTCATTCATTTGAGTGACCGTGGTTTCTAAAGGTGAGTATTCAGTGTTTACAGAGAACCAACGTCAACTAGCCTTAGACTTTTAGAAGGCCATTCATAGACAATTCAAGGAAATTCTTCAGAAAAAATTTAAGTTTGCCAGAAATTTTTTGAAAAATTTCGATTTCTGTCAATTCCATTAATCGATATCAATATTAGTTTTCTTGTCCACCGTAGGAACTTTCAACTATATCAAGGTGAAGTCGACAAAAATCGAAAAGTTTGGATATGACAAAATCTACAATTTTATGAAGATGAAGAGGTTACCTCTCATAATATCACACCGACAAAATATCACATCAAAATATCACAGTTTGAAATATCACGAATAATAATATCACAATCTGAAAATATCATGAAATTGAAATATATTCCAAAATATTGTCAGTGATATTAGAACAACAATCGACTAAATGATTGAGAGAGAAATAAGGCTGATGGAGCTACTCAAGTTTACAAAAAAAGCGAGCACATCAACAAAATCAATTTAATGTAGTAATTATGTTATACTTTTTTTGTAATATTTTAAAGTGTGATATTTCGGGACCATGATATTTTGCAGTGTGATAATTTTTGTGATATTATCCATTGTGATATTATAATTACGTGATATTATGACGTGCCACCGATGAAGAAAATAACTCAAATCTACCGACGGCAGTGGCTGTGTGGTTAGAGCGGGGGGTTTGGCATGCTGAGGGCCCGGGTTCGAATCCCGGTGGGGGGAAAGCCAAAATGGAAAAAGCTCTAATTTCGCAGTTTCTACCGAGCGGGAGTCTCGCAAGGGACGACTGTATCTGGGCAGGTTTTCCTCAAGAAAAAAGAGGTTTTCCCTCGTCCTTCGGCGAATGCGGTACAGCGGGGTTGGGTTGGGGATAAAAATGCGTAAAAACTTAAGAGGGTATACGTCAAAGGCCGAATTTAAAAAAAAAACTCAAATCTATAATTAGTCACTATTCGTTTCAATTTTTCCGTCTGGGTTTTTGAAAAGAATATGGGTTAAGAGCCTCAGATAATCAAGATAAACAGTAATTTCTGTAGAATATTAATCCTCTTTCTCGCAAGTCGGACTAACTCGTACTTTTTTCGGCAAAGTGGTGTTAGCCAATCATGTGCAGCGCTGTCCCCCCACTCCGTGGCTATCTAAGCCAGTGGCAAGCAGGGACCAGTCGACGCTCGGGAAAACTGGTACCTGAGGTTCCCTGTGTTTTTGGACAGATTATATGCTGTTTTTTTTCTAAAATTTTGCTTAATATCAATATAAGATATTCTATCGCGTGGATAAGTGTACTAACGACCCAGGGAAAAATGTTCAGATCTGTTCAGATGAAATTGAATCTGAACAGATCTAATTGGATCCAATCAGATCTGACAAAATGGAAATTTTCAACATGAATAGATCTGATCAGATCTAATTAAATCTGGTTAGATACAATCAGATCTAAGTCTGATTAGATCTGATTAGATTCAACTAGATCTGGTCAGATCTAACTAGATCTGATCAGATCCAACTAGATCTGATCAGATCTGATGACCTAATAGATATATTGGGTCATCAGATCTGATCAGATCTGGGTGGATCTGATCAGATCTGAACATTTTTTCCTGGGTACTAAAATTACGACAGATTATGTTCGAAAGTATATGATATTTGTTGCGAAGAAATTTCATTGATTTCCACAAATTGTCAACTCATGACAAATCAGGATATGTCATAAAATGTCAAGAAGCAGTCATAAATTTTTTCGAAAAAATGTCATTGTTTGACATATGTTCGCCAAAAGATGTTAAATTTTTACAATTTATGTCATTTCTGGTCGATGAGAAAATCTGACATATCGGTTATTAGTGGTCAGAAAAAAATGACATTTCCAGTTATAATATGACAATACTTGACATTATTCTCTGCAATTGTCATATTTTGTAATTTCTTGTTACATTATGCCATTTTTCGTCAAATTATGACATCCACATTTTCTCTAAAATATTCGTCCGAATTGATCATCATAAGGCTAAGTATGGCATCTGTAAATGTGCTATAATATGACTTACTATAACACATTTTATCATATTCTTACTCTTTTTCTCCAAGAAAAATATGACAAATAACGTCTGAAAAATTAGAACATATTTCATGAGAAAATGTCATCGATTATCAGAATTTGTCAATTTTTGATAAATCAAAATATGTCATAAAATATCCAAAAACAATCGGAAATTATTGAGAACAAATGACATCTTTTGACATATGTTTGACAGAAAATGTCAAATCTTAACAATTTTCGACATCTTCGATCGGTGATCAAATCTAACATATTGGGTCATTATTGGCCAGAAAAAAATGACATTTTTTGTCGTAATATGATAAAAAAGGGAACATCATGACAAAATTCACCATCACGCTGATAATTTGTCATATATTGCCATTTTTTATGACATTTTAACATTTTTTGTCAGAATATGTCATGCATATTTCCACCAGGGTGTGAGGAGATTGGACAAATTTTCCGCAATTCCTGTCTTATCAGGGTGTTGGTAATACAGTAATCGTGCTGACACATTGAACTGTCATATAACCTCATGAATGAGCACGAACTTCAACTTCCATTCTCTCCAACTTTAAACAATGTAGAACCGATTACTTCGTGAGCTTGTTCTGAAAGTTCCACATATCTGAAACATCTCCTTGTTCATTCTATGAGCTGCAGGTCTCCCATAATGTGTCAAAACATTATTATTACGTTGATATGATCCAATGAATGCTACTCCAATTGATTTCTTGTTGTATCCATAAGTATGGGCCCCTTCCCGGGTCCACCCGACGCCTTCGTAAATTTTGCCGTCTCCTCCAATTAAGAAACTTATGAGAAAACAAAATATATTCCATCATGATTAACGAAGCACATGAAACATACTAAGAATGCTTACGAAAAACCAATGTCACTCCAGTTTAATTCATCCATATGGTAATCTTGTATGTTGCGGATGATTTCAGAGCATGATGTCGATGTTTGACATGATTGTGTCACCGTATGATGAATAACAACGTATAAAATCGGTGTCACTAAATAATTTTGGTTGGTGGTCTGTCTTGCTTGCCATTGTGAGCGTGAGATTATAGTTGGGCACTCGGCTACACTTTCTTCAAAATTATGCCGAATATAACAATAAAAAAAACAATAAATATTTCAGATCACTTCATTGAATATCTTAGTAAATGAGGGATAATTACCAGGAAATTTCAGGAAAATAATTGACGTAATTAAAAGTGAGAATGTGCAGATTTTCTTCATAACTGTAATCATTGTAATGCCTCAAGAGTTCAGCAGAGTTTATCAAAGACTGAATCATTTAACCTTCATTGACTCGTATCAAGCTGAATCAAGCATACCAACTGACGAAAAATTGAGATTTATGATTTGAATTCTGGGAAAAAATGATAGTAGAGAATTTGGAACAAATTCTTTCATAAATATATTGAGACAGGTATATTTTTTCTACATCTGCTTCTAGTATATTCTTCATTTGGCATTTGCAAAAATCATTTGGTACTTATATAAAAGGAATACGTTGTTTGAAAAGTTTATTTTTCCTCGATTCTTCCAGACCATTGTTGTTCTGCGTAGACACATAGGTGGGAAGGTAGTAACTAACATCCGTGTATGATTAAACTGACGTATCCTGAGAGCACATTGTTGCGGATGCCTCTCCAGTATTATATATTCCTGCTCACAAAGGCATTGAGAATGAAATAATACTAGATATGAAAAAAGAGTTTATCACTGATTCCAACAATTTTATGCAAAAGAAAGGAGAAAAAAAAAATTTATTTTAAAAATGTCTCTCCATATAAATATAACAGTCAGTGGTTTAAGAAATCGGACTTATTTAGAAGTGTAATTGCGAGGCTTAACCGAATTAAATCAGGTTATATTTTTTGAAATAGTCACTTGTTTTCGAAAAATATTGTCATGGAAGCATCTTGTCCTTGTGGAGCTGATTGGATGGATTTATAACATGTTTTATGGGATTGCCCCATAAATGTCATCGGTAGAATGCAATCAACAAAGAAATCACGTAAAATTAATATCTTAACGGGAAGTAATATTTAAGGAGTGTTTTTAGAAGATGAGATTGAAGCAATGTTGATAATGAATGCATTTCTAATTGATCTTCTTCTTCTTCTTTATGGCTCTGTCTCTATTGAGAACATCCGGCCGTTATCCCCAGATATTTACCGTTGAATCGCTGTTCTATAGTTTAGGGACTTTTGTACATCTCTTTGTTATTCTTCTATTTCAAATTCAATTCCTTCATTTCTTGAAGTTTTATCCTTTTGCTTCCGAATGGAAGCTTAACAATCGTAAGGATTTTCGATTTCGATTTTTTTGTTGCAAATCACTTAAAATGATGTGGAGAGTTCGAAAATGATATTTAGAGAAAAAGTCTGTGTGTGCGTGTGTGTGTGTGTGTGTGTATGTATGTATGTGTGGATTTTTTTTTTACTTATAAACGGTAAAATTTCAACCGAACAATCTCATATTTCTACTGTATATTGGTTGTGATAAATGTTTCTTTTCGAGACCTCGTTACTTGGAATTCATTCAATATTTTTTGAGATATGACAAATTTTCGATTTTTTGAAAAAAATTGATTTTTCAAAAAGTTCTCAACCGATTTCATCCAGATTGATGCAAATTATTTGACATCATATTCTGTCACTGCGTGAATTTTTTCAGATTTTTCTAATGCTTCGTTTTTAAGTTATGTCCATTTTTATCATTTTTCTTGCAAAATTTTGTTGTTTCAATAACAATCGGAGCAATTGAGATAGGAATTCCAAATTTGGCTCACATATTGGTCTTCTGAACCTGCAGCTTGGGATAATTATTGGACAGCATTGGAGGAATATTTTTTTAGATATGAGAGATTTTTCAAAATTTCAATTTTTCAAAATTTGCAATAAGTTTCCGAGTGATTTCATCCAGACTGAGGGATAATATTAGACACTATATTATATAACTGTGTAAATTTTTTCAGATTTTTCTCGTCATTAGTTTTTGAGTTATTTTGATTTCATTAATATTACATGAAAAATTTTGTTTGTTCGATAAAAAAACCCTATTAGAAACGAAGTAGTCAAGATATGAGCTTCGAATTTTACTGATATTTAGCTCTCAATCGAAAATATTGTCTTTTATGCAAAGTCGTTATGAATCAGTATGTTTAGTGTAACTGTCAAGAGCAATAAAGATAAGTATTAATTTCTATAGAAACTAACATTCATCTTGATTATCTGGGGCTCTCAACCCATATTCTTTTCAAAAACCCAGACGGAAAAATGGAAAAGAATAGGAACTAATTACAATCTTGATTATAATCTTTACATGAGTTCTTCATCTTCATAAAAGTGTAGAATTAGTTATATTCAAAATTTCTGATTTTCGTCTACTTCATCTTGATAGAGTGGAAGGTTCTACGATAGAAAAGAAAAATAATATAAATTTCAATTAATTAAATCAACAGAATTTCAAATTCTAAAAAATTCTGGGAAAACTTAAATTTTTTACGAAGAATTTCCTTGAATTGTCCATTAATTGTCATCTAAAAGTCTGAGGTTAATCATCAACACGAAGACATCCTCTTGTGAAAATTATTTTATGATGGTTTGATTCTAGATGGAAAGAAATGGTTGATTATATTTAGTGAATATGATATGATGATCAAATTTCAACGTAAGGAGGTTGATCACCACTTGTGTGGTCCCGAAAAAATGGTCAATTATTTTTCCTGATTGTTCAAGGAAGATACTGATCAGTTTTTCAATTAACTCTCAATTGCCATTCACGAGATTTTCAATTTTTTGTCTCCGAATTATCGCTACAGCCACGCCTGCTCATGAGAGGCTGTGTATAATCAGGAATTTTTATAAATTCATTACGTCCAATCTGGATTCAAGAACAAATTGAAAATTAACACAAGTCGTATGGGATGACTGACTTACACTCGTTCCACTTTCACTTTTGATGTCAGACATATCGCACGAATTAGTTCTTTTTACTTGTAAATTATTAGTAGAAAAAAAAATTATAACAATAATTCGATAATTGAAGAATAAAAATAACCTTCAGACATGAGACGTTATATCAGATATAATAAAGTTTATTGAAAATTGGTCACCAAGGAAACGTAAAAAACGGAATGAATCGATATCCACATAACATAATAATGGAATGTGCAATGGAATAGCAATTAAAATAAAATCATCCAATAACTCAAATTAGCTTATTACTCAATACTTTTCTCCTTTGAAATAAACAAAAATGGAAATGTATATGAAACGATTGTAATGAGGAGAAAAATAAATGCATTCGGAAGCGACTTGCTAATAAATTAGCAGATAAAGCTATAATGATGTGGATAATGATGCAAGTTTCCACTTGTTTTAATCTTAGTTACTTCATATGTATATATATAAATTCTCTTCTCCAATTACCTTTTTTTGTCGATCTTCTTAATGAAGTCCCTCGCGATTTTAAGAAGACCGTATCAATACCCGATAAATACCGTATAAGCATAAATGCCGTATAAATGCCGCATTTACTCCCAATAAATACCGTTTATTCGTGCAGTTTTTCGTTGCAATTTATTCCGTTGATATACAGTATATGTACCGACTATAATCTAATTAAATACCAGATAAAAGCTGATTAAATAGCATATGTATATCGTGAATATTTCTTATATATAAAGACTACATTCTGAATATGTGCAGTTTTTTCTGTTAAATTGTCTAATATATTATCAAGGTTTTTGGAGTGAATCTTCATTTTTTCAAGTGCTTTGATAAGAGTTCTTCTTTCATTTATATAATTTGGACAAATCCAAAAACATGATTGAGATTCTCTCTCTCACCACAAGAGTAAAGAGGAGAGTTAACTACTTTTATTCGGGCAAGACTCACATTCAAATTGTAATGATTAGTTCTCATGCGTGTTATTGTAGTAATTTGTGGACGAATTAATTTCAGATTCTGAAACCATGGCTTTTTCCAACCTTTGTAAAAATTTTGAAAATATTTTTGACCTTTGAAATTCTATTGATTTCTTAGAAATTTAGAAGTTGCAATTTTCATTCTATTATTAATATTGAAGAAAAAATCTGTATGTGGAATGAGTTTATCTAATAATTCTCCTTCTTTTATAGCTGCCTTTGCTAATTTATCAGCAGTTTCATTTCCTTGTATACCAACATGTGCTGGGATCCAAATGTATGTTATTTCATATAGGGCATCCCACGCTAAATCGGACAGTTTTCCAACTTTGCATTTTTGATTCCCTCTATTTCCTGACATTTTCTTGTATCTATCGAAACACACTTTTCGGCCAAATTTGAGACTTTTCTGATCATCGGTTCAAAAGATATCAAATTTTGAAAAAACAGCTGTTTTTACGGTTTTGTGTTCATAACTTCCATAGAAATGGTCCAAATTCAGCGTTTTTTTGTCGAAAATTCTCGTTTTTTCATGTACTTTTCGAAAAAAAAAAAAAAAATTATGCCAAGTGTTTTTCTGTATGATTTCTGAAATTAAAGATTTGAATTGCGATTTTAAAACTGTTTGTACCCTTTAATTTTTTTGAAATTTTTTTATGTTAAACTTCTATCAATTCTCGAAATTTTGAGCCCCGTTGATCGTGGGCCTTGGGAAATTACCATTTTTTTCGATTTTTGAAAATTTAGATTTCTTTTCGGTCTTATCCATTATTAAAACTATTTTTTGTTATTGTTTACTCTTTTTTGAGTAATTTTGAATTAATTTCGATCATTCAACGGAATTTGAAAAAAATTAACAGTTTTAATTGAAAAAAATCACAAAAACGTTATTCATTTATTTTATTTCATTATAGGGGAGGGTGGGGCAAAGTGAAACGGCGGAGCAATGTGGAACGCTATTATAATATCAAAGGTTACATATAAAAAAAATATCGAGGGTTGAAAAGCAGAAAATCGTATGTGCCAAAATGAGCATTGCTATGGTAAAAAATCGTCTGTATAAGACATACGACCTTCTTCTTTCAATGCAAAATTGAATAATCTTTTCTATATTCGTTTTTGAGAATATCTTACAAATTAATGGAGATACGCCATTCTTGCTCTCCTTTTTTTTGTAGTTCTCGAAATTTTCTACAGGAAAGGATAGGGAGGGAAGTGTGCTATCTCAATCAGTTTCCGAAATATTCAGCAACACAAGAGATGAAAAAATAGCATTAATAATAAAGAATAAACCTTTTCTATTTACCTTGTAGCTTAGCTGATTCGGTAAGAGGATTTTTTCCTGAACCCCAAAAAAATACTCTTAATAACTCAGTGAAGGTTCAAAGTAAATAGAAAGGGTTCTTTTTTTGTCATTACTATTTGGAAATATCTCGAAAGCTAAGTGAGATGTTATTTTTATATCCTTTTGTAATTCTCGAAATTTTCTACCCTTCTTTACAAGGAAAGGTTCCAATAGAATCGTCGTAAGCTGCTTGATTGCGAAGATAATGCTATTTTTCTATTACTCGTTTTTGCTGAATATCTTGGAAACTGATTGAGATAGCGCAATTCTGTTTCCATCCTTTCCTATGGGGAATTTTAAGAGCTCCAGAAAAGTATCGAAGAAAGAATGGCGTATCTCAATTCATTTCCAAGATATTTTCAAGAAACGAATGAAAAAAAATTAGGATTCTCTTGTTTTACCTCTTCGCTCTTGAAATGCAATATGAGAATTGAGGAAACGATTATTCAATTTCGCACTTAAAGCAGAAGATAGTATGTCCTACACATACGACCTTTTGCTATAGAAATGGCCATTTTGGTGCATAGCACTTTCTGCTTTTCGACCCTCAATATATTTTTTATATGCAACCCTTCATATTATAATATCGTCTCACTTGGCTCCCACGTTCTACATTGCCCCACCGTTCCACTTTGCCCCAGCGTTCCATTCTGCCCCATCCTCCCCTATAATAAAATAAAATAAATAAATAACATTCTTTGCGATTTTTTCAAACTAAAACTTTTAATTTTTTTCAAACTCCGATTGATGATAGAAATTAATTCAAAATCACTCAAAAAAGAGTAAACAATTACAAAAAATAGTTTTAATAATGGATAAGACCGAATTTTTTTTTTCAGAATCGGGGCTCAAAATTTCGAGAATTGATAGAAGTTTAACATAAAAAAATTTCAAAAAAATCAAAGGGTACGAACAGTTTTAAAATCGCAATTCAAATCTTTAATTTCTGAAATCATACAGAAAAACACTTGACATAATTTTTTGGTATTTTTTTTCGAAAAGTACATGAAACAAGCGGGAGCTTCACCCCCTGGGCATTTTCGTAAATTTCAACCCTCATTACTTACTTGATAATGTCTTTACTATTACAAAATTTATCACGAAGAACATTTAATATTATGCCAATACAATTGGCATGAAGCTTCCGAATGGAACTTTTCACTCTTCATTTTTCATAAATTTAAAGTGATATCAGGATGAATACGGTCTTATTTATTGAGCAAAAATTATCTACTTTCTAATAATGAAATGATAAATACTAGTGACCTTAAAAAAAAATTGAAAAAAATTTGAATTTCTGAAGAAAAAAAAAAATTTCAGCATTCTTGTAGAAGAATCCTTCGAAAAATCTGAAATTTTGAAGATTGGTGATGGTCATCTAAATTGATCTTCCAAGCTCAACTTGGATATGGTCAGACAAGCAGTTCCGTGCATATACGCTCATTGCATGGATTAGTTTTTCAACAATATCTCAGGAGCTGCTCGGTCGATTACGCTGAAATTTAATACCGAAATTCGCACTCATAAGATGTACAAACACACGACATTTGAAGTCTCTAACTCAAATATTTTTTAAGTTATCGCAATAACTGTGATTTTTCAAAAACCACAGTGAAAAAAATATAATAAAAAAAGTAAAAATGGGAGCACTGGTCACCCTTGAGGTTTAATGTGCGCCCTATCCGTGCGCATCTCCTCGCGGAGGATAGACGCTGTAAATGGATTTTTCGCTGAGAAAACTCGAAAAAACGATTTTTTGACAATTCGCTTTTTCTCGAGAACCATTATGCCGATTTAGCTGAAATTTCGCAGAGAGCATTGCGCTCACGTAGTGAATATTCCCTCAAAATTTCATATCGATACATGCAGCCGTTTCTGCATAAAGTGATGAGACGTGTCATCACACACATACACACATACACACACACACACATACATACACACAGAGATGTGAAAAAATATTTTTTCCGACATTTCAGATCATTTGGAGTCATAATCCGATGAAATCTCAAATTCGAAAAAAATGACGATTACAATGCTTCCATTCGGAAGAAAAAACGAGAATTTTCAACAAAAAAACGCTGAATTTGGACCATTTTTATGGAAGTTATGAGCAAAAAACCGTCAAAACAGCTGTTCTTTTCAAAGTTCGATATCTTTTGAACCAATGATCAGAAGAATCTCAAATTTGGCCGAAAAGTGTGTTTCGATAGATACAAGAAAATATCAGAATATAGAGGAAATAAAAAATGCAAAGTTGGAAAACTGTCCGATTTGGCGTGGAATGCCCCGTATCCATTATCTGATAACGTTTTTGATGTTTTTAAAATTTGATAAATTGGATGAGAAGTATTCTGCATTGGAAAAATGTTCTCCATTGCTAATAACACACTGCCCTGGCGAAACACTCGGCCGATGGAGTCGAGTGGTGCACTCACTCGACTGACACTCGACTGAGATTCAACCAACGGATAGAAATGTATAACCAGGCAAAAAATGGTCAAATGTAATTAGTCGTTGAATACATGAGCTAGCGATAATTGAATATTCTCACGTATATAGAAATTAATAAAATTAAATGTCATTCAAGTAAAAAAAAATGCCGTAGCGGGATTGAACCCGGGAACTTACGATTACCAGTTTAGAATCTATCACCTGCGCTATCGGAAGGTTCCATGTAATGTAATTCACTTTTAATGTGCATAATCTCATTGGCGCCTACTTTCTTTAGAGAAAATAATTGAACGATCAAACGAACTTACCTGAAGTGAAGTTCGATCGCAATTATATGAAGGGCCTCGTTCGGAGAGATTACAGATGTAGTTACCCTCGCCGCCGCTAGATGTCACAACGTTTTAGAGTGAGTAGTGGAAAATTTCCCCCTCCTTGTCTCCCATCGCCGCGTCGCGTTCCTCATAACTTCAGAGTCTTCCCGGGGAAAGGAAATAAATGGCCAAGAAAAAATTCTAGGATTTATTAAGGGATGAGGGGAAAAATTAGAAATGCCTAATTCTAATTTTTTGGGTGGGGTGTAATCTCTCCGAACGAGGCCCTTCATATAATTGCGATCGAACTTCACTTCAGGTAAGTTCGTTTGATCGTTCAATTATATTCCGTGCCTCGTTCTTCGAGATTACAGATGTAGTTGTTTAGAGACTACTTCCTTCCACTTCTATTATTTATTTATTTATTTTTTTTTTTTTATTATCGCTGTCTCTTCACAGGAATTTTTTTTTTTTTTTGAAAAAATACCTTTACACTGAAACATATAAACTATTTAGCTCAATCTTATTATTGTTATATGATTATGAGAATCTTGCTTCTTTTTTTTTTTTTTTTTTTTTTTTTCATCTCTGTAGGATCGATGTTGCAAAACTTTGATGATTCTTCTGGATTGGTCGATTATGTACCCGTGCAAACATATCTGAATCTTCAGACCAGCCTGCGGTACGCCTGATAGTGTCCAGGGTTACCCCTTTTTCAAAGGCCGCTGACGTAGCCGCGTGTCTTGTAGAATGTGCCGTAAAAATAGATATATCTATGCCACTCTTAAACAATACTTTTTTCAACCATCTGCTGATAGTTTGATTGCTGACCTCTCTATAGGGTCTCTTTAATGAAATAAATAGTTTAGTCTTGTCTCCTCTATAAGTACTTGTTACTTCCATGTATCTCTTTAATACCGATGCGACACATAGGTCTGGGTTCTCACTAAACTTTGGAATTTTTAAATTTGGTTGAAATCGTCCAGATCCCGAAGTTTTCAACAATTGGGGGATTCTTATTTCGAATCCATTGTTGACCTTTTTAATATCCTTAATATTAATATTAGCAAAAGTTTGTGCTCTATGAGCTGTACATAAAGCTAGAAGCATCACCATCTTTTCCGTCAAGTCCGTTATTGATAATTCTTTTAGAGGCCTTAATGTTTCCAAATACCTCAACACTTCTGAAACATCCCAGGTAAAATCATATTTAGGTGTTGCTGGCTTCAGTTTGAATGCTCCCTTTAACAATCGGCAGATCATGGGGTTTTCTCCAATTTTCTCTTTCGAAATTAATGATATCGCTGCTCTATAAGAGTTTAATGAGCCGTATGCTGCTCCCTCATTGAATTTCTTTGTAAGAAATTTCAGTACACTGTCTTGTTTTGGATTAAAAAATTCAACCTCGTTTCCATTACAATAACTCCACCATTGTTTGAGCGCACATTCATACTGTTTCACCGTCGACTTTCATAATGAAGCTAAAATAACCTCCAATGCTTCTTGGGGTACTTCCTTGTTTAAAAATGCTTTGCTGATACTCTCCCTGCCATTAAAACTAGTGTTCTCGCCCTGGGATGTTGCCTCGATCTACAGGGAGATATAAGAAGATCAGATCTAGGTTTGAAGTACATAATATCAGATTGCAACAAGGAGTGAAATAATGGGTACCACGGTTGATTAGGCCAATCAGGTACAACCAGTATTCCCTGAGCTTTATCTCTCTTAATCTTCACCAATACCTTCAAAATCATCGCGAACGGTGGGAATGCATAGAAATTCAAGTTTGACCAGGGAACTGTAAAAGCGTCTATCTCTTCTGCTTCCGGTTCCGGGAACCACGAAAAAAAACTGTTACATTTAGCATTTTGTGCCCGGGCGAACAAATCTACATCCGGATTGCCTAACTGATTAACAATTTCCTTGAAAATTTCATCGTTTAATTCCCATTCCGTATCTACGTTCTTTATCCTAGATAAATAATCCGCTTCAACATTGTCCTTCGATGCTATGTATGATGCATGTAAGAAGATCTTTCGTCTTTCTGCCCATTGCCAAATTTCTCTCGCTAATTTGTTATACTGCTCATATTTAATTCTGCCCATCTTATTTACGTATGAGATGGCGGTCGTGTTGTCAATTCTCAGGAGAATCTGACAGTCCCTAAGATTACCATCTAATTCTTGTAAAGCCAATTTCACCGTAAAAAGTTCTTTATAATTGATATGCCATTTCTTTTGATTAGTATTCCAAAATCCAAAGATCTTATTCTCTGATTGGGTAGCACCCCAGCCTGAATCGGATGCATCTGTATGAATGACTATCTGGAATTCTCCAGTCTTGATTTTATTAGGCCCCAACGGTAAATTTCGTTCCCACCATTTCAAATCCGGCACAATCGACTTTGGTATCTCCATTACCCTTGAGTATTGACCATTATTTCTTATTAACGCTGCTATTTTTTCTTTCTCTAACGTTTTCACATAACCACAGCTGTACTCCAGTGCTGGGCACGCTGCTACTAATTTCCCGATTAATTGAGAATATTCCCTAATGGTACATTTAGTTTTCTTGCCAAATACTCTAATTGAGTCTAATAATCTCAACCTTTTCTCCTGCGTTAATTCAACAGCATATTTACTCGAATCTATAATGAAACCCAAAAATTTACATCTTCTCGAAGGTGTTAATGAACTCTTTTCAAAATTTATAATCATTCCTAGCTGCTCTAGTAGTTTAATTGTTTCTTTAACATTCAAATCACACTGCTGAGCAGCTGCTTCAATGCATAACAGATCATCTAGATATATCACCGACGTGAAACCTCTTTTTCGTAACGATTTTACGACTGGTTTCAACATCTTTGTGTAAACAAACGGGGCAGTACACAGCCCAAACGGCAAACAATTGAATTGATATAGTTGACCAGAAAACTCAAATCTCAAATACTTTTTAGAATCTTCATGTACCGGTACTAAATAATAGGCATCCTTCAAATCTATTGAACACATAAAATAATTGGGGAAAACCAGTTTAGCTGCTGTCCTAGCATCTTCCATTTTGAAATGTTCTGGATTAATGAACTCATTCAAGCTTTTCAGATTGAGAATAAATCTGTCACTACCATCGGATTTGGGAATAAGAAAATAAGAAGATATAAATTGTCGCTTCTCGGGACAACATGGTTCAATGGCTCCTTTTTCCATTAATCTGTCTAATGCTTTTACATATTTTCTTGTCTCTGATTTAGATATCGTTACCTTCGGTATTTTGACTTGTTTGACTTCTTTACAGAATTCAATTTTGTAGCCTGATACAGATTCCAATACAAATTTATCATCGGTTATTTGTCTCCACTAGGGTATATAATCCTTAAATCTGCCTGCCTCTTGACTTACGTTTTCCTCTATTTGTATTTGTTCGATGACCTCGATGTTTTGTGGTTGTTGGACCTCTGAGTCTGAGCTCTCGGGTTGTAAAATTGTTGTCTGCCTCTGAATGGCAGTCTCTGCCCTGTTTGACCTGTATTTGAACTGCCCGCTTGGTTGGTGAATGGTCTCCTTCCCACCGGGCCCCTTGAGTTTAAAAAACCTCTAGTAGGTTGTGAGCCTCGTGGTTGGTTCTTGATATTCTGACTCAACCTTTCCATTGCCTTCGATTCTCTTATTTGTTCCCCTAGATTCTTTCCGAACAAGCAAGTATCTGTCTTGGCATTATTGAGTAAATCTCTGACGGGTTTATTTAGCCCCGGCTTAATAATAGCCTTTCTTGATTCAGTTTGTTGAAACATTATTTCTGAGAGCAATTTTCCAGCATCGCTCATCCATTCAATGAAAGTTAACCTGCTAATCTCCTCGCTTTCCATCAAAACGGCTGATAATCCTGCTCCGAGGGCCATTAACGCCGATCCCGCTAAACGCTGGGTTTCAGCCATGTATTTATCTCTCTTTATCGATGAATCTGACATGGCTGCGGCCGTTTCTAGATTCAATACAGGAGCCTCGAATCCTTCTAAACGAGAATATTTGCTCAATAATTCTTGTCTTTCTTCTTTCTTGAGGCCATTCAAACTCCAGTGCTTCCATCTATTGATTAAAGATGGGTGTAGGGTTATGTCCATGGCTTTTGAGGCTATCGGGTTTTCGCCAAGAACCTTTAACACTTCTTCCTCTAACTCTTGTTCTCCTTCGTCATTATTATCAGGGTCTTCATTTTCTTTGGCTTCTGATTTTTGACTCTTAGCTTTAACTTTGCCGTCACCTATTGAATCAAAATAAAAGAAATATAAAAATACGCACATGTGCTATTCAGTCCAATTCGTTTTGCCTCTCGTGCAAACTCATTGACTCATACAATTCTGGTCTGTCTTGCCTCTCGTGCAAGCTCACCAGTTTGACTTCTGATCTGTCCTACCTCTCGTGTAGGCTCATCAGAGTTTTTTTTTTGTTTTTTTACCTGCATCAGAATCTGAAATTTCATCATCTCTGTCTGAATCGTCCGACTCGACGCCATCTTTCTCTTTCTCCATCTCTACTAATTTAGCTTGTAGCTTTTCAATTTGTTCCTGCATTTCCTCAAATTTCTTCCTCTTCCTTTCCTTCGGGTCGTCGTCTGTTTTCCGCTTCGGTGTATTCTTCTTACGCATCATTAATAAAACCTTTTTATAAACTATCACTTTTCTCGAAATTAACTCACTCGCACGTGTTCTCTCTAGCGCACAACGAAAAGATATATGAGGAACGCGACGCGGCGATGGGAGACAAGGAGGGGGAAATTTTCCACTACTCACTCTAAAACGTTGTGACATCTAGCGGCGGCGAGGGTAACTACATCTGTAATCTCGAAGAACGAGGCACGGAATATAAATGCAATCAGATTTATTCAGAGCTTATTCCATAACTAGAAATAATTAATTATTGGTAGAACAGCAAGAAACTATGATTTTCGGATGCCGAATTCTCGACTGTATCTCGACTTATATATTTTTTCAAGTAAAACGGAACCAATAATTAATATGTTATGAAATTAATTTCATAATTTCATATTATTTTTCCAGGAATTCTGTGTGACAGTCGAATTTCGAACCGAATCGACTGACTTTCGACTGATAAATTTTTTCACGTGGAATTTGACCGATAAATAATGAGATGGAAAATCAATTAAAAAACTTTGCAGTTTACTTTTAGTCATTTTTTTCACGGTCGAGCCTTCGTTGAGTTTAGAATAAAATCGAGTGATTTTCAACTAGTATATTTCATTAAATAAAAATTCACTGATGAATGAGATCATGTGCAAACGATTGCAAAACTGCAGTTTTCTTCGAAATTTTTTTTTTTTTTTGACGGTAGAGTCTCAGTCAAGTTGTGAACAAAAATCGGCTAACTTTCGACTGAATTATTCTTTCGCGTAAAAAATTCACTGATAAATGATGTTATGTGTAATCAATTGTAGAACTTTAAAAAAAAATTTGCAATTTTTTTTGATCGTCGAGTCTCAGTCGAGTTTTGAAAGAAAATCGACTGACTTTCGACTGTATGTTCTCTCACATTAAAATTAGCTGATAGATGATATTATGTGAAATAAATTGTAGAAATTTGCAGTTTTTCTATTTTTTGTTGACGGTCGAGTCTCAGTCAAGTTTCGAAGAAAATCGACCGAATTTCGATCGATATATTTTTCCATCCGGAAACTAACTTTCAAATGATATGACAACTCTAAATAAGATTGTTCGAATCGAAATTTTTTTTTCGAGTATTGATTTTCGATCGAGCATAGAATAAGACGATTGAGTGTCAAATGATATAAAATACCCTTGTGGTTTCGTAGTGACGGTGAAGTTGCAGTGAAAAGATGGTCGATTTACGGTCAATTTACTTTACCGTCAATCGACGTTCTTTTTGCAGTCGAAGCAGAGTCGATTCACGGTCAATAATGGGTGTGCTTGTTTCATTCTCGCACCGACTTTAGATGGTGAATTGATGGTGACTAAGCAGTCGTTTTATGGTCGAAACCCGGTAGATTGAACGTCGTTTTATGGTCGAAATGCAGTCGATTCAAATTTTAACTCGACTGAGACTCGGCTGCCAAACATAGGGTGGAGAAAAAATAATGAACTGTAGCACTGATTCCACTTCATATCATTCATCAGCCATTTTTCACTTGAAAAAATATAGCTGTCGAAAATCTGACATCAAAAAATCAGAGTTTGTTTTTTTTAATTGATGAAATTATTTCTGACTATGAAATGATTCCTGACAAATTTAATTGCATTTTATTCCCTCAAAAAAGGTTGGCGGCAATAAGAATATCAGGATCAAAATTAATGTTATAGATATGAAAACGTCGGATGGCGCAGGTGGTCGATGATGGACTAGTGATGTGAAGATCCCGGGTTCGATAACATCCAGTCGTTTTTTTTCTTTTTTAACTCAATTTCGTCAATTTTTATATGTATCAGAAGATGCACATGCTGCTAATTAATAGCTCCGACAACCAATTATATCTGATGATTTTTTCCCGGATTATACAGCTCAATCCATCAGTTAATTTCGACCGCAGAACTATCATCTAATAACTTGATATTGACTCTCTTTCTACAGTATCACAATGAAACAAGCGCATTAGTTATACACCGTCAAAACACCACAGTGAGACCACATTTTGACCGTGACCACTAAACCATTAGGGATATGAGTTGTAAATTGATCGATTCTCTATGTACAATATCTGAAACTTCTTAACATCCCGAGTCGAAAAATTTAGTCTTAGACTAACTTCGTGAGTTCATTGGTTTTTAGTCTGGATTTCAAGTCGGTTTTAGACCTGGGAATGCAACTTTAAGGACACAAACCGACGCTATTTTCGACGAGTTTCCAGGAGTTTCGTCGGTATTCAGTCACCATTCCAATCGGATTCATCGGTTTTCGATCTAAATTTTTTCAATTAAATTTTAAAAAATCGGATGGAAGAATAAAAATAATTGTGCGTTTGGGAGTTAGATTTATATCTTGCTTTTCATTTATTTTATTTGTGAAAAATTCCTTATGCATACATATCAGAATATAGTAATCAAAATAGGCTTACACCTTTATAAATCATACTTGATTCACATTTTCACGTGAAACACTTGTATTCGAAATACTTAGAACGCAATAATATTAAAAAATGCCATAACATTAATATATAACAAACCGTCAATCGGTGACAGGCGTCTATTTCCCTTTCAGAAATTTCCCGGAAAAAATTTCCCCGTGAAAATTTCCCTCGAAAAAAATTTCCCCAATAAAAATTTCCCCCAACAAAAAATTCCTCGATAAAAATGTCCCTTAATTTGGAATTTCCCCTTTTGAAAATTCCCTACAAAAAAATTTTCCGCGATAATTTGCCACGCATTTACTGTCTTCTTATTCGGCTTACACTCACATCGTTGATGGTAACTCGCAACCACTGTCCCCCGCGCCAAACTGTCCCCCGCGCCTAACTGTTTGTAATGGTAAACAAAGCAAACTAAAGCGAAATAAGTAAACAAAGCCAATGAATCATCGAATTTCTCTACTGAAAGAAACACGGTGATTTTTTGGTTGGTCTTTGTATTCGGCAATAACGCGTATGTGATTGTGAAGAAGCAGTTAGTCGTTGGTTGTCCCTCGTAGCGCTCATTTCGTCCCTATGATACTTTATCATTATGCCGTTAAAATTGATCAGGAGCAATAAAGGTGGCTTAATTCTTGAGCATCAAAATTATTTATTTTATAAAAGAAGTGGTGGTGAGGATAAAGTGGTGTGGCGCTGTAATTTTTATTCTAAAGGATGCCGTGCCATATGTCATACGACAACTGAAACTAAAGAAGGTGAATTTTTTATCGTTATATTTTTTCTTTGACCGTGAAAATTCATTATTGTTTGGAAAAACGTTCGTTATGGCCACTTCATCATATTATTCGAGTGACCATAATGAACTTTTTTTTCTTCAGTAACGACTTATTATTTCCGTTATTGAATTTTTTGTTGATTTGACTTTTTTTTTTAGGTGAAATTATTAAGATTACATCACATTCTTCACATGAGGTCGATCGAAGTATTATCGAAGCAAAATGTGCACGTGAAAAACTCCGGAAGAAGGCTCTTAAATCTCAACAGTTAACGGCTACTGTGGTTTCATCGGTTGTAAACAAATTGTCGTCTCCTGCTGTTGCGCGTATGCCATGTATTGAATCTCTTTCGAGATTTGTACGTGGTGTTCGAGAAGTCAATAATCCTGCAATATCAAATCCAGTTAAAAATACAGAATTCGAGATTCCAGAAGAATTTCAGAGAACTGAGAAGGATGAATTATTCTTGATTCACGATTCTAAGACAGTAAAAAGTCGAATGTTGATTTTTTCAACTGACTGAAATATGAAAGAGCTAGAAAAAAGTAAAATTTGGGCTGGTGATGGGACTTTTCATGTTGTGCCTCAAGCATTTGAGCAACTTTATACTATCCATGGCAATAACAGTGGTCAACTTTTACCGCTTGTGTACATTCTTACAAATGATCGTACTGAAAAAACATACCGAAAGGCATTGAGAAAATTGAAATTATTTAATGCAAATTTAAATCCAGAGCTAATGTTGGTGGACTTTGAAGTGGCATTTTTGAATGCCTTCCAGAAGGAATTTCGTGATTGTGCTCTTCGCGGATGTTATTTCCATTTCCGTCAAGCCGTTTTCAGGAAGATACAGGCATGTGGGATGGCTAATGAGTATCGTGATGATTCCCAGTTTGCTCGAAACGTACGAAAATTGACAGCGTTGGCATTCATTCCTGTGGATAAAGTTGTGGTGGCTTTTGAAGCTTTGATGAGAACTCCATTTTTTATCGAAAATGAGGAAGTTCTGGAACCATTGCTGAATTACTTTGTGGGAACTTGGATTGGGCCTTGTGATCGGCGCAATGAACGGAAGAAAGGTCGTTACGATATTGAATTGTGGAATCATTTTGAATCGGTGAAGAATGGAACAGCTCGAACCACAAATGCCCTTGAAGGGTGGCATCATGCGTTTAATACGAAAGCAGAAGCAGCTCATTTGTCACTGTGGAAATTTATCAATTTGATTAAAAAGGAGCAAGGATTGATGGAAGTGAAAATGATTCAAGCTGATACTGGGCTCTCGCCCCCACGAAAGAGGAGAAAATATGCTGATTTTGACGCACGTTTGAAACGTATTGTCGACTGTTTTGATGAAGATGATATTGATAATTATTTGAAGAGTATTGCAAATATTGTGACATTGTAAAATTTATGATCGATTCATGATTTGTTTTATCATTGGACATTAATTGTGAAATTCGTAACTATATATTTTTTTTTAATTTTGTGATTTTCAATAAAGTTGATTTCCCTCTTATTTGTATATTATTTTGTTTGTGTTTAAATTGTATATGGTGGTTATTTTTTTATACCTAATTTTAGTTGAGTAAATTTTTTGGGAGGAAATAGGGAGAGGGAGAAATTTCATGGGAGAATTTCTTTAAGAGGGGAATTCTTGGTAAGGTAATCTTAAGAAGGGAAATTTTTGCCGGTAAATTTTTCACGGGGAAATTTTTTCAAGAGGGAAATTTTTGATAGGGAAATTTTTGAAAAGGGAAATTTTTTCCGGGAAATTTTATCCGGGGAATTTTGGCGGGGGAAATGCAATCCGGTAACCTTTTCACGTGAAACACTTGTATTCGAAATACTTAGAACGCAATAATATTAAAAAATGCCATAACATTAATATATAACAAACCATCAATCTGAATTGGCTTATATTATTGTAAATTAATATTTCATCATTTTCATCTAAAACACTTACATTTGAAATATTTAAAAGACAATAACATTTAAAGAACTGATGATTGAACTATAAATAATAACAATAAAGTATAATTTAAATATACGTATACCAAAATTGCGAATAATTCTGGAAACACTGCGCGTCACTGAATATCATTTGAAACCTCAAGAAGAGGTACGTCCACCGGTGGTTGACATTGAACTGAAGAACTTTTTCTTCAAATTCCAACAGAGAGCTGGAGAGTAACAGAGAAAGAGCAAGAAATTTTCAGCGAGCTACTCAAAGAAAATTCTGGGAGAGAGAGAGAGAATAACGAAGCCTACCGGAGGCAACATGTGTTGTTTTATTACTCAGGCGTACTCGAACAAGGGAAAACGGCATTCATTACAATTTTGGGAAATACCCATTTTCCGACTGCTTAAAATTTATTCAATAATTTTCCATCTCCTTTCTACTGTTTATTGCAAATTGATATGAAATATAATTTAAATTATAGAAATGACAATCAGGGGAAGTCTTCACTATCTCCAATGAACTCTCTATAGCAGAGCTGAGATCAATCGAATCCAATTGAGAATATACTACTCATATATTTCAATCAATTTGAGAAATAAATTCGTTATAGGATATACGTAATATTAATCGCTGAACTGTTATGATCTTTTTCATTCAGTGTGAGGTATTAATTATGTAGAGCGATGTTCTACTTTCCTAGAAAATCTGGAGGAAAAAAGAAATAAGTCAATTTGGACTTTGAAAAAATTCACAAAAAATTGGACAAGCTTGAAGGACTTAGATAAAAAATCCGCAGAGCGAAATTTTTCTAAGTTTGTGAAGAACTTAGAAAAATTTCAGCACCCAGAGACCCTTGTTTTCGTCGGTGTTTCGTCTTTTCTTGAAAGTCAGTGGAGACGACGAATTCATCGGTAAATTGAGATGGACTTGAAACCGACTTGGTCATTTTCGGTTGGTCGGTTTTAGTTCGTAGAATACAATTTTTAGACTCTTTCCCGATGATTTTCACGTGTTTCAGACTAAAAACAGATGAAATTTTTCGACTCGGAATACACTTGAATTGACGTGTTGTTAATCCAAGCACGCTCAGGAAGTCTCAGTAGAATGACGGTCGAGTGAGTGCACCACTCGACGGTCGATTCGCGGTCGAGCGTTCCGTTAGGGTGAGTGAGTCAGATAGGATGATTGATTCATGTAAATCATTATGTTGAATAACTTGCAAAGCTTGAAGTATAGCCAAAGGCTCCGCAGTGAAAATTGAAGCAAATGATGTAATTTCTTGTTTAATTTGGAGATTAATTGAAGGTACATACGTTGTATATCCAACATAACCCTAGCGGACCTGATTCACCGTGATTTACGGTGAGGACTCACTGAGTTTCCACGGCGAGGTCACCGTGATTCACCGTGAATCACGGTGACATCACCGTGCATCACCGAAATTATCAAATCATAAAATTCAGTGAATCATCGTAGAATTCAATGAATGACCGTGACTTACGGTGATTTACGGTGAATCACCGGAATTATATAGCTTAAAAGTTTGCTGATTCACCGTGACTTACGGTGATTTACCGGAATTATATAGCTTGAAAGTTTGGTGGTTCACCGTGAATTACGGTGAATCACCAAACTTTGAAGCTATAAAATTCCGGTGATTCACAAAGAAAATATAATAATTCAGCGCGAATTATCACAAAATAACCATTGATATTGTAGTCTTGAATCATATTAGATCGAAACTGAGGAATCTAGAATGGAATCTATGGATATAAGAAATCGTTATTCGAATTCTGAGAGGATTATTATTGTACAAATTTATTGTAACAACTACATGGAAATAATGCTTACCTACGTGTATGCTGAAATTGTTCATAACCTCAAAGACTACCCATGATAATGAACAGCCAAAAAAGGCTCCAGTTTTGAATTCTTCTTTGATTGGACCATGAAATACCGAACTACGGTGTTACACTACAAATGACTGTAATTCACCGCGATTTAAATCCACAAAGTTTTACGGTGCCTCACCGTGAATCACGGTGCCTTCACCGAGAATCACAGTGCATTCACCGTGATTCACCGTGAGCTTCAGCGTACCTAAATCAAGGTGAATTACTGTGAATCACCGTGAATCAGGTCTGCCAGGGAATCAGATTCATTCTGCTTGGATCCATCAGTGTAGATTTGCGTTCGTTCTTTTCTCTCAAGCTTGATAACTTTTGATTGCAGGTAGTCTTTTCGGTTTGCAGCTCCTTGAATAAGTATTCCAGAAGTGAGGTCAATTTTTGGTTTGTGATTGTAAATATCCAACTCAAATTGGTACCGAGTTGCTAGGGGTTTCGAATATATTGTTGATTTGTGATGAATGTATTTTTTGAATGCTTCATAGAGTAAAAATTCAGTTTGAATTTTATGAGCATTTTTATTTTTTTTGCAATCATATCTAGATGTAAATTATATGATTTTCCTAATAAGGGGTGCTCTGATTGAGCTAGCATCCTCTTATGTATCTCTCAGTTAATTGATTGAAGCGAAATTTCAATGGAGTTTCATTTGCCTCAGCCAAGATCACATTTGTTGGTGTAGATTGTCTTAGCTCAAGGGCTGTCCTCAGAGCTTGAAATTGTATTTTTTCTAATTTTTTAATTGAGTCTTGATTTGATAACAGTAAAATATGACATCCGTATTCAAATGAGCTTCGAATCAGATCCCTATAGAAATTGAGCAAAATTCTGGGATCTGCTCCAAACCAAGTATGTCTCGATGATTTTAACATAGAGAGTATTTGTATTTCTTTTTGATTCGATTTGGAAATGTGAGATTTGAACAAAAATTTACAATCCATGTAAATTCCTAAAATTGCTAATACCTCAGATGCTGTTACTTTCTTATTAGCAATATAAATATAGTATTCGGAAGGATTAATCCTTTTCCTACTGAAGATAATCAGTTTTTATGTTTCTCTTGATATTTCTAGTTTTCTTTCTTCTAGATGACTTTCAATTGTTTGGCATGCTTGAGTGAGAGCTTGTAGTGCGGTATTTAGATTATTACTTCTCATGATTAGTGTAATATCATCCGCAAACATCAATGGTTGTATTTGAGGAGGGTTTGATTCCATAACTAGTGCACAATATATATATTAAACAAGCAGGAGCTTCACCCCATGGGCATTTTCGTAAATTTCAACCCTCATTATTTATTTGATAATGTCTTTACTATTAGAAAATTTATCACGAAGAACATTTAATATTATGCCAATACCATTGGCATGAAGCTTCCGAATGGAACTTTTCACTCTTCGTTTTTCATACATTTAGAATGATATCAGGATGAATACGGTCTTATCTTTCAGCAAGAATTATCTACTTTCGAATGATGTGTGACGTCCGTCAGTCGTTCATTTAACGTAAATAAATTGACGAAAAATTATTTGAAATATTTTACAAATGAATACATTTTGAGAAAGTACTTTTCGTTGCTTTCCCACGTTTCCTGTGGGCTAGCAATAAATTTTAGAGATACTGTGCCGTCTGCTCAAGTATCTCACTTTAAAAATTCTCGTTTTTGGAACGAGATTCGAATTTCAAAGCGCGTAACAAAAAAAATTAACGAAGGGAAAATTTAAGTAAGAGGAAAACCATGTACGGTCTCAAGGGACAGACGACGTAGTGGCGTCGGGCCCACTCTCGCTGTCTCTCTTCTTTTTCCGACCCTCTCATCTGGTCCAGAGGGGCCTATGGATTTTTTTCCTTCAGAGATTCTATCGCGATAATATCCAGACGTTTCTAGAAGTGTTCAGAATTTTTTTTTTAGACTACAAAATTCAACGAAAATTATTTGAAACAGATGTTTTTTTTTTTTCTCAAGAAAGTTAGAAAAATGATATTCTGTGGAGGGGAGAACGGGCCTCCCCAAAGCAAAACATAAGTGCACCTACATATAGGAAATTTAGATGAGACCCTGTGGAGGGGATGGAGTGACCCTGAAGCATTGGTCCAGAAGATCGTTAAGTGGAAAATCTAAGACCCAAATGTTACATCATTGGTCTTAGACTCCTCTCCCGTAGAAAAATAAGGAAACGCCTTCAAAATAATTCGAAGGACTACCGAACTGTTTATTTTTTTTTGTCAGTCTACGCTAAGCTCCGAAACAGTAAAATTCAATTAGTTTTTACAAGTGTCAACCGTCTGAAAATGAAAAAGAGAAAGAAAAAGAAAACAGTTAAAAGTGGAATAAAAAGTTTAAAGATCATTTTTAAAAGTTAGTTATCGAATAAATAATAATAATTAATTTTCAATTTTCAAATTAAATTCAAGTAAATTCAAATCAAATAAAGAAAAGATTAAATCAAATTACAAGTGAAATTTTTAATCAAGTTTGAATCAGAAAATCTAAAAGTAATAAGTCGACAAAAGAATTCTATGTTTTGTAAAATCGCGGAAATAGTTAAAATATAAATCAAATTTATTGTTTATTAAAAAACTCAAGTGTTTTTCTTTTGACTCCCCGATCCCGTTTCTAGTCGAAAGACTAGAACAAAACAGGAGAACAATCTCATAAAATAATTTCAAAAAGTAGGGATGTTCGGGGCTTCAATAATTAAGATTTAATTAAATAAAAATAATAATAACTTCTTTTTAACAGATGGAATAATGAATACTAGTGACCTTAAAAAAAAATTGAAAAAAATTTGAATTTCTGGAGAAAAAAAATTTCAGCATTCTTGTAGAAGATCCTTTGGAAAATCTGAAATTTCTAAGATTGGTGATGGTCATCTAAATTGATCTTTCAAGCTCAACTTGGATATGGTCAGACAAGCAGTTCCGTGCATATACGCTCATTGCATGGAATAGTTTTTCAACAATATCTCAGGAGCAGTTCGGTCGATTACGCTGAAATTTAATACCGAAATTCGCACTCATAAGATGTACAAACACACGAAATTTGAAGTCTCTAACTCAAATATTTTTCAAGTTATCGCGATAACCGTGATTTTTCAAAAATCGCAGTGAAAAAAATATAATAAAAAAAGTAGAAATGGGAGCGATGGTCACCCGTGGGGTTTAATGTGCGCCCTATCCATGCGCATCTCCTCGCGGAGGGTAGACGCTGTAAATCGATTTTTCGCTAAGAAAACTCGAAAAAACGATTTTTTGATGATTCATTTCTTCTCGAGAACCATTGAACCGATTCAGCTGAAATTCAATAGCAAAGTTGGCACTCGTAAGATGTATAAACACACCAAATTTGAAGTCTCTAGCTCAAATATTTTTTGAGTTATCGCAGTAACCGCAATTTTTGAAAAATGATAGTAAAAAAAATATAAAAAAAAAAAAAATCGGAGGCCTGGTCACCGTTGGGATTTAATGTGCACCTTTTCCGCGCGCATTTCCTCGCGGAGGATAAACGCTGTAAATTGATTTTTCGCTGAGAAAATTCGAAAAAACGATTTTTTGACAATTCGCTTTTTCACGAGAACCATTGAACCGATTTAGCTAAAAGTTCGCAGGGAGCATTGTGCTTACGTAGTGAATATTCCCTCAAAATTTCATATCAATACATGCAGCCCCTTCCGCATAAAGTGATGAAACGTGTCATCACACACACACACACACATACATACACACAGACATGTGAAAAAAAAATATTTTCTCCGACATTTTAGATCATTTGGAATCATAATCCGATGAAATCTCAAATTCGAAAAAAATGACGATTACAATGCTTCCATTCGGAAGCAAAAACAATTGAACTTAATACTAGACCTTGCCCTGAACCTTTATTCATAGGTTTTGGCCCAGCGAGTTTTCCATTTATAACAAAGTATAATGAGCGATAAGCTAATAAAAAGTAAACAAAATTTGAAATCTTCTTTGATATACCAACGGAGGCTAATTGTTTGTATAGAATTTTCGGATCCACATTATCGATAGCTCCCTTAATATCTAATAACACGCAAGGGGTATATGGATCATAAGCAGAACCAGTGATTATTTCTGTTGACATTATAGCTAGATTATCGGCGCAAGATTTAGCTTTTCGAAATCCAAATTGTATTTTTGGGAGAATATTTCTCGTCTCTATCCACCAATTAAGGCACATAGCAATCATTTTTGCTTCCGAATGGAAGCTTTGTAATCGTAATTTTTTTCGATTTTGAGATTTCATCATAATATGACTGCAAATGACCCAAAACGTCGAGATCTGTCGTTTTTGCTTCCGAATGGAAGCATTGTAAACGCGATTTTTTTCGATTTCGAGATTTCATCGGAATATGACTCGGAATGATCCAAAACGTCGAGAAATGACATTTTTAAAGAATGTCTGTATGTGTGTGTGTGTGTGTATGTGTGACAGATATCGGTTCATTGCTCAGCAACGGTAATACTTGGTGAGCCGAAAATTTAACAGTACTTTCCCTCCCCGTGCAAATTGCTGTCAGTGAAATTTCAGCGAAATCGGTTGAGTATTTTTCGAGAAAATTCAAATTTTCGAAAAATCGTTTTTTCGACTTTTCTCCGCGAAAAATTGATTCACAGCCCCCACTCTCAGCGATGAAATAGATCTCATTTGAACTTACAATTTTCACTCGGGGTAAATTTTGCTCAGATTTTTCGTTTGCAGATAATTTCAATTACAGTGTTTTTTATCCTGAATTTACTATACACGCTAGCTCAAAAACTATTCGAGTTAGAGACTTCAAATTTCGCCAGTTTGTGCATCTAATGAGTGAAAAGTTTGGTATTGAAATTGGGCAAAATCGCTCCAGTAGTTTCTGAGATATTGTCCAAAAACCATTTCATGAAAAGAGGTTATGTCTCCAAAACTATCCAAGCGATTACATCCAAGTCCAGCTTAAAAGATTCATCTCAATGAGCCCCACAAATGGTGAGAATTTCAGATTTTTCAGAAGAAGTCTCTTGTAAGGATGTTCGAAAAATTAGTTTTTTCAAAAATCACGGTTTTTCTTAGCTTTCTCCCTAGGAACACTACTATTTTTTATTTCACCATTCGAAAGTAGACAATTTTTTATACAAGATAGGCACCTTTCCATTCTGACGACATTCAGAAAAAATAGAAATCCTATTTGGAACCCGAACTTCAATTTTTCAGATCTGTCGTAGGATCTTCCATTTATGATTGAAAAATTGTTTTTTTTTGTGGTAAACATGAATAAATAAAGTTCACCAAAGATCGAACCATCATTAAATTTGTCCTTACAAGCGAATTTACTTCGTGCAAATGTCCACTTGTGACAATTGTTGTGAAACCAAATTTCGTTATTGCATTTAGAATAATGAAAAATATAAATTGTAATCTCATGGATAATTTATATAAAAATTCCATTCGGAAGCATTTTGCCAATCGAATTGGCAAAATATTAAATGTCGCATAAGGAGTGGGGCTTGCGAATAACGCACAGGATATAACGCTTCTGCTTGTTAAACAATGTCTGTGTGTATGTGTGGCTGTGTGTGTGTGTGTGTGTGTGATGACGCATTTTCCGCTTTACACTGAAGTGGGGTTAGCTAGCGATCTGAAAATTTTACTATAAGTTCGCCATGTGTGCCCCAAGCTCTCACAAAAATTTCAGCTAAATCGGCCGGATAGTTCTTGAGAAAAATGAAAATGTTGGAATATCGTTTTTTCGACTTTTCTTGATGAAAAATGAAATCACAGCATCCAGTCTCCGCAAGGAGATGCGCGTCCAAGAGCCGCATCTTTGGCCTCCGGGGTGGTGGGAGCTCAGATTTTTATGTTAGCCAGTAGAAAACTTTTGATAAATTTTTCGTGAAAATCTTGATTCCACGATAACTTAATGAATAATTGAGCTAGAGACCTCAAATTTTGTGAGGTTATACATCTGATGAGCACAAAGGCTGGTATTGAAACTGGGCGGAATCGGTCCAGTAGTTTTTTCGATATTAGCATAGAAACATCAGAAAAAGCAAGCTATATCTTCAAAGCTATTCAATTGATTATATTTGGAACAAACTTAACCCTCTGAGGCCTATTTTAGTTTTCGCATTCCACGCACAGATCAGTGATGCCATTTTTTTTTTTTTTTTTGGAGCTGGGAAAAATCTTACATGCTACACCCGCAGATGGGATGCGGGTAGTGTCAGATTCTTACTGACTAAAAAACCCACCTCCGTGACATCATTCATGCACTATGCTGCAAACCACTTTCGCTTCACTTCAGCATGGACATTGTCTCCAGACGCTGTGACGTAGCGCTCTGATGTCATCTTCTTTCTTATCAATCATTGTGTGGATGATTTCAGCTTCCCTTGTTGCTTGTTAGGCTGATCATCATGCTAATCTTATTGAATTATCGTCCGGTATGAGCTTTCAACTCAAGACTCTCCGTTTCATGTGTCGAACATAAACATCGTGTGACTGACATTGTCTATCATTCCGCATCAAGGGCATTGGTCCGTCTCTGCTCTCTTCCTCCTGAATAGGAATTTTCTAAAGCAACTGTGTCCAGATAAAGCTTGCGGATTAATCCTCAGAGGGTTACATGGTCTTGGCTATGCGTCATTTGTGTTATAACTTTTAGAATTCTTGAAATAATGATTCTAGGGAACCATTCACAAAATTGATCCTCCAATGAATTTCCATTTTCCTATATGTTTCCCTGAGGAGGGCAATATATCTGAATTAATTATCGTGAAGTAAATCTTTTTTTATTGAAGATGAACCCATTGTCGTTGTGACTTAATCATTTGCCAAATTTGAAGAATATCTTATAGCCCAAATATATTGATATTTGCATAAATTCAACGCTCAACATAATAAACATTATAAACATATATTATAATAGATAATTCAACATTATAAACAGCACTTATATTTTGGTTCTGGTTCTTGGAAATGCTGTTTATAAGCATAACAGTTACGCCCCTCTGTCTGTTAGGCATTGATTTCGGTCGTACAAGTGTTCAGTACCACATCATCATAATTTGTTGGAAATTATTGTTAGCGAACAATAATTTGAGAATAATTGACCATTCTACTAGGCGTCGGTACTCAGTAATTTTCCGCATTTTATGTGATATGATTGATTGTTGTGGTAGAATTATTTCAACTTCTGAAATGAGATAGTTTATATCAACTTGATTGATTCATGCTATCTATACATTATATTTTCCTTGTATCGATTTTTGGTAGCACAATTTTAGTATTAAGAAAAAATTCAAAGTTACGCAAATTTTGAAAATTTCTCATGGCAGAGAATTTTATCATAAGCAACCTTGAATTAGGCTGAGTTTGGGCAAGGCTAAACTCGAGTTAGCTAGCTTGACTATGAAGTTGAAGCTCAAGATTTCAATGGAATATGACCCAGGAAAAAATGTTCAGATCTGATCAGATCAAATTAGATCTGATCAGATCTAATTAGATCTGAGTTCCTTAGATCTGAAAATTGGCACGCTCTGACCAGATCTAATTTGATCCAATTAGATCTGAGTTCCTTAGATCTGATCAGATCCAATTGGATCTGCACAAAATCCAAAATTAAAAATTTCAAATTTTTAGAGAAAATAAAAAATAAATCAAAATCTCAATTATCTACTAAACAAATGAATGAAAATTAACATTTTTAAAGAAAAAAAAATCGAAAAAAATGGACCTCGGCGGGATCGAACCCGGGACCATAGGATTACCAGTCTCCTACTCTAGCCACTCAGCTATCACATGATTTCTTGATATCAAGTAGAATTCGAATCGTCATAAATGAAGAAGATTAGAAAAATTTGAGGAAGTAACTTCGGCGAAAAGTTGAGACTGTCTAAATGGAATGCAGAATCATGCATGAAAATAAATATGACATTCTATGATAATGAAATGAGCACAGATCTGACACATTGCCAATTTTTTTTAACAGATAAATTTTTATTTGAAAAAGATTTTAAAAGAAACCATATTTATAGTTCTATGACTGCCCTTTTTAATAATATGAAAATCCAATTCTGCCTGATCATGATTGTCTATTTACCTAATTTTGATTTCCATATCTGATCAGATCTAGTTAGATCTGAACAGATCTAATCAGACTTAGATCTGATTGTATCTAACCAGATCTAATCAGATCTAATTAGATCTAATCAGATCTAATTAGATCTGATCAGATCTATTCATGTTAAAAATTTTCATTTTCTCAGATCTGATTGGATCTAATTAGATCTAATTAGATCTGATCAGATCTAATTTGATCTGATCAGATCTGAACATTTTTTCCTCGGGACTCAAGGTGTTCCAAAAAGTAGAAATATGACAATAAAAAGGAATTTTGTTGCTCATAGCAAATGAGGGGATTCTCATCATCTTCAGAACATTCAAATAGATATCATATTTAACAAGAAGAACATGAATTGACGTGATTAATATGAATAAGATCAGTGATGGTAGATTTGAAATTAAAAAATTCATTCGGAAGCTTTCTGCCAATTGCATTGGCAGAATATTAGATGTAAGATTCTCAAATTATGCACAAGTAATGAGGCTCCTGCTTGTTTAGATATTAGCATAGAAACATCACAAAAAGCAAGCTATATCTTCAAAACTATTCAATTGATTATATTTGGAACAAACTTAACCCTCTGAGGCCTATTTTAGTTTTCGCATTCCACGCACAGATCAGTGATGCCATTTTTTTTTTTTTTTTTTTTTTTTTTTTTTTTGGAGGAGTGGAATATGACTCAAGATGTTCCAAAAAGTAGAAATATGACAATAAAATAGAATTTTGTTACTCATAGCAAACAAGGGGATTCTCATCATCTTCAGAACATTCAAAGAGATATCATATTTAACAAAAGGAACATGAATTGACGTGATTAATATGAATAAGATCAGTGATGGTAGATTTGAAATTAAAAAATTCATTCGGAAGCTTTCTGCCAATTGCATTGGCAGAATATTAGATGTAAGATTCTCAAATTACGCACAAGTAATGGGGCTCCTGCTTGTTTCACACAGTTTTAATAAGCATGAAGCCAGAGTTATTGGACGAAATTTACCTACAGAAGATTTAGGTAATAGAAAAATGAGGAATTCTCTCCATTGTTGTGAGTATTCTTCTTTTTCTATCATTCCATTGAAACAATCTAGCAGAAGTTTTTTATCATTATTTGGTAGTTCCGTGATTGATTTATAATCAATTTTATCCAGTCCTGGTGAAGATTTTTTCTTGCAAGAGTGAAGAGCTAAATAGAATTCTTTTAAGGTGAATTTTCTGTCTAAAATCTGATTTTCTTCAAAGTTGATTGTTGGTGATAAATTTGAAGTATAATCGTGTGGAAGTTCAGGACAAAAATCTTTGATAAAATCGTTCATTCTTCTTGCTGTTTCAACGTTTTGTGGAGGAGAGTTATTTGTGTTTGAGAATTTTCTATTTTTGAAGGCCTTGATTCTTTGCCAAAGGAAGGCAACTGGAGTTGATTTATCGAACGTTTTACAAAATTTTTGCCATTCAAGTATTTTTTCTTTTCTGATTAGAAGTTTTGTTAGTGCTTCTTGTCTTTTCATTTTGCGATAATTGGGAAGCGTTGGGCATCTTCTGAAAGTACTGTAGCGTTTCCTCCGTTCCGCAACGGATTCGGAACATTTTTCATTCCACCATGGTACTGGGGGCGTTGGCTTATAATTTTTTTTCTTCTAATTTTTTTGTGAGCTGAAGGGTCAATACTCTTGTTGTTATGTTCTTTTTTCCATCATTTTCCTTTATTTTTGATGATTCAACTGCCTTCATGATTAAATCAATAATAGTTTCATATTTCTGTGCACTTGTCATACTGCCTCGGAGATTCTTGATTATGTTAACTTGATTTTCTGAATAATTATGGAAGATTCCCCAATTTATTATCGAGGTATTCAACTTATATGAGAACAATTCGTAGGGTTCTGGTTCTATATTTATTGAAATGCTAATTGGATGATGATCACTACCCATTCCATCAAGGAGGATTTTCCAGGATTGGAATGTTATAAATATTTGAAGTAACTAGGGGCAAGTCAATTGCTGAATCATGTTGATCAGGTCTTCCTTCACTCTTGTGGGTGATCCATCATTAAGGATAACCATATCAGAGTCAGCTTTTGCTTCTAAAAGATTCCTACCAGCTGGACATTCATTAGCACACACCCAAGCTCCATGATGTGCGTTAAAATCACCCCCGAAAATGAGAGAATATGAGTTTGGAAAGTATTGGAATAATCTTTGCAAATGATCTGACGGTACTGGTGTACCTGGTCAGATATATAAATTAATGATGATAATGTCTTCCAAATTAGAATTGATAGAGATGCCCATGAGATCCAAGTGTTCTGATATGTCATCCAAATGATCTATTTCTTTATATATTACGTTGTCTCTCACCGCAATTAATAATCCTCCTCTTTTTTCTATTTCTCTATCTTTCCTTATTATATTGGAGCCTGTTAAGTTGAAATAGTTTTTTTCTTTAAGAAATGTTTCTGAAATTAGAAGAACGTCATAATTTTTTATGATATTTCTTATATCTCCTATCTTCCTCAAGACACTGTGCATTCCACTGGAAAATCCTGAGAGGTTTGATATCTGAACTGTTCGATGATTGGGCTCTTTTTTTTAATATCGGATTTTGTGCAATGAGTATTTTTCAATTGCTGCTCTTTAGCTTCAATCGTTGGAACTTTAAATAATGAAGAAGCTTCAGAGATTTTTTTGTAATTCTCGTCTAATTTGGAAGCTGCCCAGGAAAAAATCGACATATATGCCCATATATGTCCATATATGCCCATATATGTCCATATATGCCCATATATGTCCATATATGATCATATATGTTCATGTGCGGTCAATTTGCATATATGACCATATACGAACATATATGGCCATATATGTCTGTATATGGTCATATATGAGCATATATGGATATATATGTCGATTTTTTCCCGGGTATGGCAGTCCCATATATGATCATATATGGGTATGTATGTCGATATTTTCCCGGAATATATCATCAAAATGTTCTAATATATGAACATAATACATCAGTATTAATTCCCTTGATCACTTAATTCCTCATTGATAACGAATTTGAATTGAAAAAAAAAACAAAAAACATCCAGCTTGGATCGAACCCGGGACTTTCGCTATTCGCATTTCACATACTTGTTAGATAAATTTTAATCCTGATATAGTGATCGATGTCTTTCGGATTCAGAAAAAGTGAATTCAATTGAATTATTTCAATCATTATAAATAACTTAGTGATACCGAAAAAACTGATTTTCGAATGCTGGCAGAATTTTAAATTCTCAAAGTCAGCGGTAAACAAGTGAAAGAACGTGCATTTACTATTAATTATTCAAATTTATCATTTTCACCTTCTTATATGGATTGAGTGAGCATTTTTTCATATATTTCATATATGTTCATATATGTTCATATATGCTCATATATGTCCATATGTATTTCATATATACCTATACCTGCTCAATTTCCACAGGATCATACGACCGTATATGACCATATACGACCATGTAAGCCCATATATGTCCATATATGTCTCATGTATGCCCATATATGTTGTGACGTAATTCCTGAGCCTAACGGTAAGCTCAGCAATTAAGCACGCTTGAAAAGCACCCAATAGCCAAAAACAAAATTCAAAACAAAACCAAAATCCAAATGGGCGCCAGGATGTATCTCAACATCCGATCAATCTTAAATTGATCTAAACAATAACAATAAAATCAAAAATTCAAATAAAATAACCACAAACTCAAATACTCCCTTATTCAGCACGAACTAGTTCAGTCTCCCCCTCAGAGTCGCTGTTGTGGGTTTGAATAAGGAGTGTAAATAATTCCAAACAAGACAATTTAGGGGATAAAATAAAAATTTTATATAAAATAAAAAAAATTAATTATAAATCATTAAACCCCTGCGTTACATCGGTGAGTGCGCAGCACAATAAATAAAATATCATAAATTTCTAAACAAATAAAACAATTCACAATAAATAAACAATTAATTACAAACAAATTCTTTGAAGCCAAATTTAAAATCAAGTTAATCAAATAAAAGAATTTAATTAATTAACAAATTGATTAATTTATTAATTAATCGTCAGCACATAATAAAGTTATCAAATAAAAGAAATATTCAAAGAATAACATTCAAATTCAAATTCATAAGAAATTAATATTGCTGCCACCTACAGTCATCTTTCGCAACGATACGAAAGTAACTAGTGTCCTTAGTCTAGTGCCCCTAGTGACAATTTCCCTAGATGTAACTATCATCTCAACGATATGTCAACAAAGAAATTAATTAAATTAATTTAATGAAAAATTAATTTAACAAAGAAAATTCCTCAAAATATTGAATAATAAAAAAAATAATTACAAAAAAAATTCAATATATTTTACAAAGTCGCGAGACTAAAATTCCAAAATAAATTCCAATTAATTATCTTTGGCCATGACGCCAAAATATATCCGTTAATTGAATTTTCTCAATTCGCGACATTTTATCCAAACAACAACAAAAAAAAAATATTTTTCTAAAAAAAATATTTTTTTTTCCGAGAAACGAGCACGAGAGTTCCAAGAATTATTTTAACAAAATTAATGTTTAAAAAAAATTATCAAATTAATTCGCCGATAAATGGTATTTTATTTCGTGGCGTCTTTTCATATGGCGTCTTTACGCTAACAAAAAAAAATTACAATTTCTCCGACTACGAAATCAATTACCGTACAAAAGTTAATTAAACAAAAATTTGCTCACCAGATTATGCCAAAATGATTTCAACATGAACAATATTTTTTTTATTCAAATTAATTAAACGACAATTAATACAATTAATTCCAATGAATTAATTTTTTCCAAACGTGAAAATGGCGATTATACAAAATTGTGCAAAGAGACACGACAAAGCATGTATCTACTCTACGGCACACCAAACGAGAATCCTGCCGACAGCAAACGCTGTACACCGGCTAAGGCGTCTTTTCCGGGAAGGACTCTTCTCATTGGTCAATCCCAGACTACGTCATTCAATACAGCTTAACCTGACGTTAAGGCCCGGTGCTAAGTTTTAGTTCCAAAATTTCTGGTGATTTAGATGAATAAAATCACCAGAAAAAATGCATTTTACGCCATCAGTAATTGCAGGCGTCATACGAGGAGAAAAATTCTGCTCTCACGCGCAAAAAATAGGTTATGACCTACCCTCGGCCGCTAATTATGTCTCGGAGGGGAGTGCACATCATTTATATTTTAATTATGCGTAGAAAAATGTTGAATGATTATCACCAAAAAGATGACCAGATAAATCCAACATGGCGTAACATTCACACATACACAAAACTTGCAATTATTATTTTCACGAGGATCACTTCACTTCGAGACATAATTAGCGGCTTGTGCACTATTATTCCACATTTTTTGATATATTTATATCCGCGATTACCCGTCAAAATTGACTGCAATTACTGATCCAGCAAACGAACTGATCAGCTGTCACCACACCAATATATTCACTCCGACGGATGGCGCCACTATGATCTCTGTGATCTGGTGCTAGGAACGTGGTAAAGTCAGGGCGCTTCGAGGGCCCCAATTTTTTTTTCAAACCTTCGAATCCATCATTCAGGTGCTGTTTAATTTTTCTTTGGAAAAATTACGCTCTTTACAGAATTTTTTTGTACGAAAGTTTCAATGGAAAATTCCTATAGAATTATTTTGTCGAGAATTTCTTACATTTTTCTGTATATATACAGAAATATATATAATACTCAGATATTTTCTATACGATAATAATTCTTAGTATTTCTATACGCACATCTAGTCTCTCTAAGAATCATTTCTATCGAAAAGAATGAGATGAAGAGAATTCATGGATTTCTTTAAAAAAAAATTCAGTGTCCATAACAATTATTCACATACACTGAGAGAAAAAACCATTAAAAATTACTGTGTCTTTCCAGCAGCCTAGGGACCAAAGAGAGGAACGTAAAAAATTAGATTACCTAAAGAGTAAAAAGTACTGTGCGCTACAACAAAAATTCACGGCAATCACTTCAAAAAGTTAGGGGATCTCATAAATTCTTACAAAGTAGCACAGTAATTTTTACTCTTTACGTAAATTAATTATTTGCGTTCCGCTCTTCGGTCCCTAGGCTGCTGGAAAGGCACAGTAATTTTTGAGGATTTTTTTCTCTCAATGTACGAAAAGAATTTACACTACTCACATTTTCTTTGATCATTCCATTGGAAAGCTGAGGAAATTTCCGATGGACATTATATCTCAGAAGACATTCTTTTGAATTTCCAAAAAAATAAATGTTTTCCCTCAAATTTGAAATTAAGAACTCTCCCGTTTTTCTGAAAACTTCAGTTTTTTGGGAATATCTCAAGTTCTGTTTGTGGTAGCGATCTCTGGTCGATCTTAGTTGAAAAGTGAGCTCATTTCCTCCTGACTAATGTGATTGAAAAGCAAAAATTAACAATTTCCCAAGTACTTATCGAGCAACAACTGATTTTTGAAAAAAGAGCTATAAGTTTACAAAATTATCTTTAAAAAATTGGATTTAGTGGATGGAAAAAAAACAAAGCAGGGTGACAAGAATGGAAAATAATTTCTTTTCTCAGGAGGAAGGGGGAAAATAATAAAATGTATCTCCTTGATTGTACTTTTATTGTCATTTTTGTTATAAGTACAATACTGGACGTCTCCCTCCTCCTCCTCCTCCTCCTCCTCCATATCCACCATATCCACCACGTCCTCCGCGTCCGCCACGTCCTCCACGACGGCCGCGTCCACCTCGTCCATTGTTGTCATATCTCCACTTCATTCTATTCTCCTTCCTTTTTCTTCTCCTTTCCTCCTGCAGCCTTTGGAGAATTTGTTGGACGAGTCCCTCGAGATCAATCTGGCGAGTTTTAAAGAATTTCGATAATTTACAGTCTACGTCATAAAAATTACAAAGACTATCAGGGAAATATTCGGCATAGACTTTTCGGATCATTTCTTTGAAAAACTGAGGAAATAATGACACGAATTTCATAGGATTTGATGGGGGAAGGTGGGTTAAGATAGAGATAAGGGATAAAACGAACATGTGTTAATTTTGTTTTTTTTTTAATTTCCTTATGTCATATGATGAAAATAACTCGAAATTGACGGAAATATTGGAGATAAAGTTTTTCTCATTATTCCATTGGGAAGCTGAGACAATTTAAAATGAAAATCATATTCTAGAAGTAATTTTTCAAAATTTTCCAAAAATTCAATGTTTCGAGAGAAAACTTTCAAAGTGACATATTTCTGTTTGTTGGAAAAATTCAGTCTTCTAGGGATACTTCAGGTTCTCTTGATTCTAGCGACTTAGGGTTGATGTCGAATGAGAGCTGACGCCACTTGCCATTGATTTATAGATTTGAAAATGAAAAATTCACAATTTTCCAAGAACATTCAGGGCAAAAAGTGATTTTCAGAAAAATGACTATAAATATTCCAAAAATTGATTGAAAAAATATTTGGACCTCATGAGTTGATGGGAAACGATCTGACCTTTCATTTGAAACTACCTCTAGGCTGTCACGATCAATAAAACCGAAGATATCGCGAAGAAAGTGATTTTTTTAGGTTTCACAGAGCAAAGTCAATTTTCAAAGAAATTGAGAAAATAAAAAATTCGAGGCACGTTTTCCACTCAAAGTTCCCTCGACTCTTCAATGGAATCTTAAAAATTTCCATCTCTATCTTGAAATTCCAGCACAGAATCAGATATAATTCTCTTCTCATGAGAATCATTCTTATTCACTCGATATTTCTGGATAGTATGGTATGAAATTTATGGTGTATAGAAAATTAATACCATACCCGCCCAACGTAAAGGAGGGTCTATAGAAACTTTCCATATATGTCTATCTCTTTCTATTCAGCTCACCTGAATTGGAAGAGGATTAGCCCCCTGCTGAAACTGCTGTTCAGGAGCCTGCGGCAGTGGTGGGACTGCAGGTGGGTTCGCCCCCTGCTGAACGCCCTGCTGTTGTGGGGCCTGTTCCACTTGTGGAGGTAAAGGTGGGTAGCCCCTCTGTTGTCCTTGCTGCTGCTGTTGCCCCTCTCCTGGTAGTGGTGGTTCTACTCGCGGTGGTAGAGGTGCAGCTGGATTAATTGCCTGTTCGTCCTGTATTCGGTTTTGTCCTGGTGGTAGTGGTGGTGATGCTGGTGGTGGTGGTTGTGCTGGTAGTGGTGGTGGTGGTTGTTGTGCTGGTGGCGGTGGCGGTGGTGGTGGTGGTGGTGGTGGTGGTGGTGGTGGTGGTGGTGGTGGTGGTACGAAGACATTTGCCTGATATGGGTGTTGCTGTTGGGCCAGAAATGGCCATGCTCTCGTCTGTTGAAAAGATTAAATACATCTCTTGAGTTTTTCTTTCCATGGAATGGATATTATACAAATGAATGTTCCTGCGAATATTCGTTCTATGGGAAAAATGACAAACTCATAGAGATTACAAATTATACATACGTCCAAATGGGGGAGGTAGTGATACCTCAGCTGGAACTCTCGCATGAGATTTTGGACCTCTACTGGGATCTCCTCCATGAATGGCCTCTGATTCCCATTACCTGCAAAACAAAAATAATCAAAATGATTGAAGGGAAATGACGGGATAAATAATGAAAAATAACAGAAATATTCGTTGCAATTTGTATTTTCGTCGATAATACGTGGTAAGAGGACCGACAGGAGCCATACCCTCATTCATTGTTGATGGAAACACTCTGCTAAAGCCTGGTAGCCAATAATTCCTCGCTATTACACTTTAGTTGAGTGTCTTCATCAAAATGGATAGAGCAATGATTTTTGTCAATTTTTATACCACTCGTTCATATTTACTGAACGAATTATCACTTCACTGCATAATTCACCAAAAATTAATTACACTAAGTAAGAAAATACTCACTGTTCATTTTTAATTGTCCAATAAAATCTATCCACGTGCTGATAATAACGGTTTATGAAAACACAATGGAGGTTGCGTCCATATAATCGTTGCGAATAATGGAAAGTCTATCCGCAATAGAGCGCAACCAATCGGCGTGCGAGATTTTCTCTCCAAGCGTTGTCATTGGTTATTCCGAAGATGTCGTATTTCATAAGAGGAAACGATTCTTCTATCATCGCGCCATATATTTTTTTGCGATCTCGCCGTCGATAAATGGATCTTTGGCAATAAAGAGAATACTTCACACTTATCTTTTGCCATTGTATCCTGACGCATCTACAGTGGGGACTACATCCTTAGCACGTTATCTTTGTGATTTCTGAGAGAATTGTCACGGTTTTTTTGACTTTTCATTTATTTTATTATTTTATTATTCTTATTATTTAAGATTGATAATCGCATTTCGTAGAATACATATTTATTACATATGTATCAATAATTTACAATGATGCAACGTGCAAAGGATAACCAAAATAAAAAAACGAGACTGTGCTTGTCAGGAACGAGGAAAAAACCTGGACCGAAAAAGTAAGTGCTAAATTTTTTCCTTATACTTTTCATAATTTTGTTGGTAGAATTATTTACCAATAATATTTGAGTGGAATGCACGTATCTTGTTTAGCTTCCAGAATATTTCCATGGAATAAATCGATGGCGATGAGATCGGACAAGGAACATACATTCCTCCTAGTAATCTTTTCAGAATATCTCGGTAATTAAGCAAGATAGAGCAATTTTTACTAAGTAAAAATTGCTGTACTTCATTTGAGAGTACTCCATTATAGCTCTGGAATTTCTCAATAAAAAATCTTTTGGGTGAAAACAGTACATCTAGTTGAGTGAAATAAAATAATAAAAAACCATTACTTCCGACGATTATTCGCGTAGCTCTCGAAATTCTCAGGAAAATAAAGGTTTGGGATAGAAACGACATATCTCACTGAGTTTCCGACGTATTCTGGAATAATTGCTCCGAGAAAAATGAAATTTTCCAACTATCAATAATTTGAAACTAAAAATTGTAATTAAATTAATTTCCAGAATATAATTAGAAATTTCAATGATAATTGTCCTTCAAAAAATGACAATTACTTCGAGTTTCTGATGAGGGGGAAGAATCACCAAGTTGAATAATTTGTTTACCTGCAAAAAAAAGAACATTACAAAATCCGCTGATTATTCATTTACTCATATTTTTGAGAAATTCAGTAATCCGAGAATTATACTCCCTTTCTGAGCTGTAGAGAAGTTCATGGATTACAGTTTCAGTATTATTAGATGATATCCATAGCAAATTTGAATTTTTAATTTCCCGAATTCAATCGAGGTTTGGATACCAAGTAAAGGATGAAGATTTGCGCGTGAAGAATCATTTCACTCAAATACAAACGTTTTTTGTATTTCTCCACTCTGTTCTTTTTCCATTCTTGAAATTTCCCGATTTCCAGCAGAAAGTGCACCAAAGAATACTGTTTGAAGTTTTTAAATATTGTCAAGTTAGATAATTGTAGCTGGTTGTTTCATTATTACTATTTTCACTTCAGGGAAGTGGGCTGGGGCTCTGCAATCCAACAATTTTAAGTCACGATGCTTCAATTATCTCATGGAAAAGATGAGACAAATTTCAGGGCGGAAAAAAGTGTATAAATTTATTGTCTCTATTTTTTTTGGCGGATTTCAATTTTTCACTGCAAATTCGCAGGGGGGTCCACCATTACAAAATGAAAAAAAAAAAGAAATTGCGGGGATACTCCTCGTTTTATCGATCATGGTGACTCAGGATCAATCGTAAATGAGAGATGAGTTCCATTGCCATTAATTTTTATAATTCAGGATTTATTTCACTCGAGTTCTCCATAATTCAAACGCTTTTTTCTGGAAATGAAGGTTCCCTCTATTAGGTGGCGAAATTATAATCTCGAAGAATTTTGAAACATCAATTGGCACATAGGAGAATGTAATAGAAGTTGAGGAGTCGGCTTATTACTAATAACGAGCAGACTACATGATGAAAATATATTATCTTTACAATATGATTATATGAAGAATCATTACGATTATGCGATGATTATCATGATATCACATTATTGGAATATTCGACGGACCCCTTCCACTCGACACTCAACTACATACGCCAATATCTCAATAACGAATATTGCAAACTAATTAAAGAGCTCCAATTTTTCTTTCACTTCAAATCCTGTTTCTATAAATTAATATTCGTAGGGGAAAGCTAACCATTTTCATTAGTGCAAATATTTAGCCACGAAAATTTTGTTATCTCACCAGTAATATTGAGTCCCATAATGAGTATGAACAAGTTCAGAGGGTGATCATGAGATGACAATAATAATTGTCATGAGTGTCAGTGACAATATCATACGAATATTAGTTGGAGTCCATGATGAAACAGCTTCTAATATAGAGCCCAGCCCCCAATAGACCCGCCCAGAATAGGAATGCTTTCTGAGTTTTTCGCTCCAGACTACCATTTTGCTTTGGACGTTGAGCTCGAATTTCTCTGGGGTGGGGGCTGTTCAAGAAATCCGTTCAACTTACAGAAGCTTACAAAAGAAAAGCATAAAATGAAAATTTTACCTAAATTCACTCCATTCCGTTCTGTTAGGCATATTCTAGTATTACAATTTCATAAGTTCATGGTAAATAGGTAAAATCAGAATGTAAGCGCTTCCCATGTACTCTCGGTCTTCTCTGAAAAAAAGATCCATATTTCTTGGAATGAGTGTTTCTCGATTATTCCATTTACGCAAAACTGCTATCGAAATACATCAAAAATCTTGGAATAGTCATAAGCAAATATTATGAAAAAAAATTATATACTGAGATGAAAAATATCTCTAGCGAGAAAATGCAACTGTGCAGAATCCAGTGAGTAATAGGAAGTTGCTTGGCTTCAGAACATTTCGCTATAAATAGGGATATCAATTGGGATAGAATTTCTTTTTGGAAGGGAATTTCGTTGTCACAATTTTTTTTCTCCTCATTATAAAACAAATTGGTGCGACAATAACGTGACGATAAGCTGGGCCCTTGATTGTTTCCATACTCGGTGAACAAGATTTCGGGCGCATTTAATGTTAACATCACAACATTGCCGAAGGCAGGTGTGTTATCTCCGCTTTTTTCAATCAGATGAGCTCATTGGAGATTGAGGCAAATATATATAGAAGAAGCTGGGGAAAATGGACCCCCATAATAAAATGGCTTGGGCTCGATTTTTTTTTATTATTGGTTCGAAAGTTGAGGACATTTTATTCAGAAAACATAGGGCACAGTTAATGTTTTTGAAGTTTTTGGAAATTTGGTTGTTTCGAGTAAAATGGGAAGGGGGATCCCTTTCCATTTTTTCAACAATTCACTTTTTTGTCAATATCTCTAGTTCCATTCATCGTAGCGCAACGGGGCTAGTCGCAAGTAGAAGCCGGGCTCATTTGCTATCGGTTTATGGGTTCGCGAATAAAATTTGATCAATTTTTGATATTGTTACAGAGGAAAAACTGATTCTCGTAAAAGAAGCTGCAAGTCTATGAAAAGTCGATGAAAATCGATGAAATTAAAAAAAAAATTGATTGTAGCACATTTCGTCCCGCTAAAATTCCCTTAGCTTCCCAATGCAATCATTAAAAAAAAATATTTCTTTTTGATTCACAATGATTCCCACAATACTAATCATTAAAACAGAAATGCGGCCATATTCTCCCTTGTGCTCATTTTACCCCATCTTCCCCTACTTTTTGAGAAATAGACATACGGTTTAATTTTAATTTATTCAGAATAGTATGGTTAGACTCGTTTCTATGGCAATTCTTTGTTCTTTTCAAGCTATGTGAACTCACTGAAATTTCGTGGAATTGCGGTTGGAATTCATAAGTGGAAATTTTCCAAAAATCATCCACTGTTAAAAAAATTGATATTTCATAGACAATTTGATGGAAATTTTTCTAAACGTGATATTGAATTTGTTTCAATCGAATGATGATTCTGAACGATCGAGTTTTACATGAAATTCAAGGGAATCTATAAATCTTAAGTAGAAGGAAGACAGAAATTCTACAATTTACTTCAATTCTCAACTGAACATGAATATTTAGAACTAAAATGACTCGGTTTTTCCATTTTTCTTTGAATATTTCCTGATTTTCTGAAATCATCGAAGAGCAATTGAACTAGAATTTACAAATTTAATTAACATTCCGGTGAAATTATTCGAAAATCAACAATGTAGTCAATTTCTCAATAACGAGATCATCTGAAATTTCAGTTGGAATGTGGCTTCTTTCAAATTCCCTGAATTTGGCATCGAAAATGTAGACAAAAATTTACCACAGTGTAATAATTTTATTGGAAATTTGTCTTTCCACTGTTATGAGTTTGAACACAAATGACCAAAAATTTTTGCTATTTCAAATATTTTTCTTCTTTCAAACCTCTTCTTATTTCTTTTCATCATCTTTTGAATGATCATTTAATGAAATGTGGCAACGTTATTAGATACACTAATAGATGTAATCTTTTTGTGATTGAGAAAGAAAATTGTAGCTACTTTGTATCCGGGGACGCGCATGAAACAAATGTATGGTCATATTGTATAGAGCATTTTCTATATTTTGCGTACATGATATTGGAATATTTTCTTTACGATGGAAATTCTATGCGTTTCTATACGGAAATTTAGGGTCTATGAAAAGGTTTTTTATTTAACGCTTAGTCAACACACAATTCAGCATACAAAAACGTGTAAAATTCTTGTCGCATAAGAATCATCTCATAGACACTGAATTCCTGTACATGAACACGTGAGATTCATGTATAGAAACACTATGCCAATATCATTTCCACCAACCGGACGAAATTTTCTATGGAATGTTTGTAAAAACATTGATTATACATTCTTTTCACACTTGTATCTAAGAATAATTTGAATCTATTCAACGACTTTCCCCTCCATTTCCTCCATGATATTTTCTATGCAACCCAGCAGTGAGGAGAATATTGAATGGATTTACCAGACATTCTGTTGTTTGAAATCTCCACGTAATTTATCTCACAGGAATGGGGAAATTTCGAGCAAACGTTTTTCAGAAAATTACTATAATTGAGAAAACTCCTAGAGGAATTTGGCCTATAAGCCAAATTATGGAAACTCCTATAGAACATTCACTCCATCCAAACAGATACCTGGCAAAAATTATCAATCTTTATCTCTCTCTGGTGTGAAATAGTAGGGACTATCGAGGTCTTATCGACATACGAAGATACATTATGTTTACTCTTTTTCTGATGATTATTTCACGATATAGCGAATCTTTTGCTGAAATTTGTAAGGGAGATTGGCATTTCGAAGAAGGTCTTCATGCACTTAACTTCGTTTAGGCTCACCTTCTGCCTCAGTTCCACACTGGTCCCTCTATGAGAGGTCCACCGGGCATCACCGCTTTCATTTTTCCATCATCATTTGCCTGAGCATGAAATCCGGAAGAAAACTGGGTTATTAAATTGAATTGAAATGGAACTTCAAATTATTCCTATGCGAAATGAAACTGTTCAGTAAGCGTCATTCCCGGTAACTCACTAAACGCCTTTAGGCAGTGTAGTGAGATTCCGGCAACGTCGCAGTCGAAATAACATGGCCTCAAATTCCTCATAACCAGACAAAAGTCGTAGGGGGGCGTTAGGTTACCAGTCTAGCGATCGAAGAGAATCAGACAAGAAAATTCTTAGATCTTCGTCTCACTAGATACAATCTCAATACAATCGGTTTTGTTTGCATTATTTCGGAGGCTAGTCCAATTTCATAATGAGCATTCGGCTCATTATGAAATTGGAACTGATTTCAAGCTCTGAATATTTATTGATAATATTGCTACAGCTATTAAAATTCAATTATTATAATATGTATGAATATTCTTTATCGCTCATTTCTCATCATTTTGCCTAGTCATGTATTCATTGCTTTTACGGTTTCGTGTCTAAGAAAAAAAAGATCAAACAGGAGGTCTCAGGAAAATTCTCAGAAGGAGGAAACTGAATGCTCCACTAGCCGAGATGAAACAGGTTTGAATACACCGATTCCAGAGGAATCCGTCGATCTTTCAGACTATGATGACGAATCCATTTCAGGTATTGTAAGTAGTCATAATTCAATTGATGTTACACATGAATCCTTTGTTGAGGAAACAACGAGCGCGGATGCATGTGATGTTCCATTGAATGATACGAACGATGAGAATCAAGGAATTATGGAAAATGAAGAGGAAATGGATATCAGAGAAGATTTTCAAGGCGGAAGCATTGCTGGAATATCACCAGCGACATCAGGCGTATCTTTGAATAGTAGCCTTTGCAGATTCGTTGAGACCATGAATATCAACGAAGAAGTTTTGTACCAGGATGACGATGATGATCTCATAAAAACAGCACATTCAGCTCAGGCAGAAAACAGCGATTCACCAGCGACAATAAGGAATCGGCGCCCCGTCATCGACGACAAGTGTGAATCTATTAAAAGGCAGCGGACTATCGATCATGAGACTTCCATTCAGGATAATGAGGAAATAATTTCAAAGAAGCTGCCCCGTATTGTAGAGGATGTATTCTTGGAAAATAGTTTTCACATACAAGTTCTAAGGAACGTGTCTTTGAAATCATTCGAAAGTTCCTCAAGCAATTTTTCTTGTACTTCGTTTCTGGCTAACATGAATCTTACGAATGGAGATTTACTTTCACCATCTACGAGTGATAAGGCTTCACAAAATTCTCAAGATTTTTCAGGGGAAGCGCGTAGGCCCCTTATCAGCGAACTATCAGGAAGATCCGCCCGAAAGAATGATGTCGCGGAGAAGGAACACATCACGAACACACAAAGTAGATATGATAGCCAAAAACAAGATGTTACATATGATGAGCTCTCTGGGGAAGCAGTACCAGATCATCAATGCAATGATTTTGCGAGTGATTCTTCTTGGACTTCATTCTTGGCTAAGACGAATCTTACTGATGGAGATTTACTTCCCCCCTCCGAAAGTGATGATTCGGAGAAAACATCACGGGCTTTTGAGACACAAAAATCTACACAGAATGCGGATGAAACTTCCGTCTGTCAAGAATCACAAAACTCTGGCCAGCAGAATTTCTCAGACGATAATAAAGACCATGTGTTTGAGTTGTTCACTGGTTTTTTGAATATTTATGAATGATTCGCGAGATTTAACCGGATTTTGAGAGGAGCGTGGTGTGAGTCAAAAAATGAAGCGTGCACGAGATTTTCGATTTAATTGTAACTTTATTATAAATAATCAAATTATTTATCACAGCCTTAATCACTTTTTGTTTTAACAATAATTGAATTGAGATAATCAAGAGTTTTGAGAGTTTCTATTAACTATTTTTTAATTGAGAACATCTGAGAAATTCTGAGAACACTTTTGCACTTGACGCGAGAATAGCTCTTTCGAGAATAAGAACGAGAAATCCAAGAAAATATGGCAGGTGTCCTGAATTAATTAATCTATCATTCGATAGATTGCGGGTCAGAACACCTGTCAATCAAGTGGCGCCTCGAGTGCCAAAGTTGAGTAGGTCACGGTCAGTAGGCCGATGACCGATAAAGAAATTTGAGTGGCTCTGTGTGAGTGTGAGTGCGTGAGTGTTTTTAATGGTTATTCGTCCATAACCAAACACCATGAAAGATCGAACAATGAAAATGCGAACGAAGAAGATGATAGCGATGGGCAGTCAGAATACGCCGACGAAGAGTACCTAGACGATGAATATTTACTCGAAGATGATGAGCCTGAAGTTATCGACTGGGAAAAAGTCTTGCAGAATGATGCTACAAGATCCGCTCAACAGAATCATGCGCAAAACAATCCAAATACTGGATCAGAATTCATCGACCAAGAAGGATCCATAGATAATGAAATTAATGGGGATGGCCAGAGTGGCCTTGATCAAAAATCGAACACAACAGACCCAATTCAGAAATCAGCACGCAAACCGCGAGAAAGAAGAATGAATTGTCTTGAAGATGAAGGAATGCGAAATATTATCAAAATACCTCATTTCTTCCGACAAATTCAAGCCTTCGATACAGTTCGACATCGACGTGATTGTCGCATTGGACATTGGGAACTCACGACCCCAATAGCTAAAGGTTTTCGAGTGTCATTTATATTAGTATGTCGCAACTGTGGTGTAAAAACCATAATTGACTCTGAACCTGACAATGATGACTATCTTGATGTCAATGATTGTGCGGTTCTTGCTGTTCATTGCACTGGAGGAAATGGTGCCGCATTACAAGAGATAAGCGCCAATCTTGGGCTGCATGGCATGAGTGACGAAATGTATCAAAAAGTGAGTGTTAAGATCGATCGCTATTATCGAGAATTAGCAGAAGAGCAGATGAAAGAAAATAATGAAGAAGAACGTCGTAGAGCTGTGGAGAAGAAATGTATTGTTGGAGGGTATCCAGCGTGTGCTGTCTATGGAGATGGTTCATGGGGTGTACGAAGTTTTGGTAGTGGAGCGCGTTCAGATTGTGGAATGGCAGTCCTCATTGGAGAAGATACCAAAAAAGTTCTTTATACTAATTATGGACTCAAATATTGCCTTGTTTGCGTGCGTGCAGAAAATAAAAAAAAAACACCTCCGGTCCATGAGTGTTGGATGAATATGCCACCAAACAAAAGTATTTTGGGTGTTGAAAAAGAGGTTATAGTTAATGGATTCATAAATAGTCTCACGTATGATTTGGCATATTATCAATATATAGCAGACGGTGATAGCAGTGCCTATGATGCTGTATTGACTGCAGATCCATATAATGGGCAAGTACAAATAGAAAGACTATTTTGTCGCCTCCACATACAACGTTGTCGGATCAAAGAGATCAGATCCGTTATCAAAAAAATGAAAACTGGAAGAGATGAAGCTAAGAAGAATCTGAACAAATTTCTCTTCGACAGCCTTGGACGCATTTGCAGAAGTGTGACTAGTGCCGCAATTTTTTGGAGACAACAGCCAATAGACACTAGCGATAAAATAGAAAATGTAAGAGCTGATATCTTAAATATTATGAATCATATCCTAGGTGATCATGATAAATGTAAGGAATATTTCTGCAACCGTAAAGCTAAGCTCGAGGAGGAAAATAAAGTTCCGTTAGCAAAGCGTACCAGGAGCGGTGATTCAACTGTCTGGGAGGCCCTCTCTTCAGTGATGGAAACTTGGGCTGCTCATGCTTACGATGTTCTAATTGGCAAAACTACAAATGCTGCAGAAAATTTCAATTCAATTTTAGCGAAATTGATTGGGTGGAAAGGTTTTAATGTTCAGCTAAGAGGAATTTACCCAGCACGAATCGCCATGGCTACAGTTCAATTCAACACTCAAGCTCTTTCTAGTTGCTTCCATAGAAAGTTGAATAAAATTGTTCCATCAACAATCACTTATATGGAAAGACAACGTCAGGAAAAGAATATTTATAATCGGAAATATAAAAAGATTAAGAAACATCGAGAATTACTTCCAGAAGAGACAGAATCTATGAAGAAATCAGGAGATTACGGACGCAATCCAAGAAAGCCGGATATGTCGGCGGAAGAGTATGAGAGAAACGTAGAGATTATGAACACAATGCTCAAAGATTGGTATGAAAGACCTGCAGAGATTGAAATTATCACCCGAGGATCTGGTAGGGCGATAATCCAGCGTAAACGATTACTCTTCAGTGAATACTTCGGGCCAGTATGTCGTATGAGGCAATCAACTCCAACTGCACCGATGGTAGAAAAAATTTTGTATCCAGGCCAACAGAAGAAGACTCATGAACAGTACATGCAGCGTACAAAAAAGCGCATAAGGAGTGAGATGGGAGGATTGCTGGAGTGCGGTGTAATGATTAATTCTACTGCATTTTCTCTGGCCACTCAACCAGATGCCTTAATTGAACCGGATGGTATTGTTATGATTCACTGCCCATATGACATTCGAAAGAGCTCAGTTGAGGAAGCACTCCAAAAGTCGAAGAATGACATTAACAAAATCTTGACAAAAATGCAAAATTCCACGGGTTATGACTTGAATCGAAGGAGTTTATGGTATCACAACATTATTGGCAGTTTGAAGATAACAGAAAGAAAATTCTGTGTATTCGTAGTTGCTACGGAGAAGGATTCAATACAAGTGAAAGTAGAATTTAATGATGACTTTTGGAAGAAAGAAATGGAAGTTAAACTCACATCTTTCTATAAAAATCACCTACTTCCAGAAATTGTTGACAGTAGAAGGAAACGACATATGGAATTACGTGATACTAAACGCTTTAATCCATCTCAAAAGAAGACCACACCCAAGAGATACCCTTTGAATGACGGAGGAAGAACAGGACTTTTGATTCCGCTCGAAACACCTGATGGTCACGCTTTCTATTGTCTCCCAGAGAAGTTGGCTGATATAAGTAATCGACCACCACCCGTTCCCGTAGACGCTGACCGTGTCTTGCATCAGCTAACTCAGCATGATGAAGATTTACTATTCGACGAGCATGGATGGCTGGAGGATACTCACATGGATGTTTTTGGAACGATTATGATGAATGTCACAAATAATCTCTACTGTTATCGGCCAGTGTCATTAGCAGGATCTTTAGAAATGATATGGCCAATCAATCCGTTCAAAAAACATGTGCAAATCTTGAATCGTGGTTTGAATCATTGGGTTTGCGCTTACTATGATACGAAAGATATCTTCATTTATGACTCATTACTTCCTAGCGGGGATAACCCTCTTGGACCATTTAGAGACGAATACTATGAGTTCCTCAGTCGGTTACTACCAACCTTTAACTTCACAGAAAGGGGTGTTAAGTTCCCACGAGATGTACAGCAGCAAGGAAACGACTCTAATTGCGGACTATTTGCAATTGCCTTCGCTGTAAGTTTAATACATAACGAGAGACCCAGAAAAGAGTTGAGGTACGACGAAAGCAAGCTTCGATTGCATCTAGCACAATTATATGAGAAACGTAGCCTCGAACACTTTCCTCTTTCTAATGATTGTACCCTTTTAATTCCCAGTCTTGAAACCGCCTTGGCAAAGGAACGGAATGAATCTCAAAATCGAACATAAGATAATTCGTGAGCTTCCAAGGAATGAAGATGAGAACAGTAACGTGAAAGCGGATCAACCATAGCTACCCGTACGGAAAAAACATATATGTCGAGAATATATAGCAAAATAAATTTTTTCAGCAAAATGGGACATGAAAAATATATTTATTAGTATATGGTGCCATAGTCATATTTTGGCCGTTTTTTTCATAAAACTATATATTTATAGAAATGGATGTAGTTCATATATGTCACATATATTCCTCCACATCTTATTGATTTATGAATATATAATATATGACTAGGTATATTGTTGACCTTATATTGCCATATACTTTCAACAAAATAGGACATTATATATATTTTATAAATTACGTTCAAAAACCTATGCGGATGAACAAATATCGTATTAGAACTGATTATATCTGATCAGATGCATTGATTTTTTGATGAATGAATAAATCAGTATATTAGCGCTTATAATATACCATATATTTATGATTGAAATTAAATCATATACTTTTTCATGTATGATAAAACATATACGCTGACATACTCAGAAATTGGCCGCATATATGATCCGTTACTCAACATATATGTTGCCGTATATTTTCGGCATATATGTTATTTTCATACGGGTAATGATGGTTCGCCCTCTGCCGAATTAAAATAAGTATTTTGCAGAGCTAAAATAAGCTGCATGAGAATGTTCACTGAACATTGTAATGAACAACGAACACGAACAATGAAGAGAACTCATCTCAGAAGTTTTTTATCCGAACAATCATCACTCAGCACACAAAAATATGTGCAAAGAATGATTGATCCATAGTATCTATCTCAGTTTTCTAAATCAAATCATGCAACGATTTTTCATTAATCATGTGATCTGATGACACTGTATCTAGCCTCTATCAATTTTTAGAATTGATGAGAACTCAGGGCTCAAGAAGCAGTTTTTTCTTGTATCGAAATTCATCTGTTGTAGCTTCTTGACATTGAGTGAATAGAATCCACTCGACATTTTTCCCAACAATCATTACTTGAGTGAAAATAGTACATTCATGATGATTGGATCAAAAATCTTTCGTACATAAAAAAAATGGTAATTTCTAAAATGGTGGTCGCACGCTAACCGGGTAATAATTGTGAATGTTGTCTCCTCTGTTTTATGATATTATTATAGTAACTCATGGAAAGTAATGAATTCATGATACATACTCATACATACTGATAACGTGAGATATGATCTTTGTATAGATTTTAAAAGAAACAGAGGTTGCTCTATATTCACAGTATTGTTGATGAATAGAAATAAATGGAAATAACAATCAATGAAGGAAGTTTTGCAAAGAACATAGCATAGGAACTCGACAGACTTGGAGTTAACTGCAATAAGAAGCATATCCCCGTGCGACCGCTATGAATAATAGAAATGGAAACATAAACTTACACATTCGTCAACGATTACGATCCGAACCGCGAAAAGTAAGGAGGAGCGGAGCTGATACACACACCGTAGGAAAAAGATGATGGAATAATGATAACTTGTGATGACGAATATGTAAGTTTATGTTGGTACTACCAAAGAGTACGCAGTGATGCATAAATAGTGGCTGGAAAAAGATATCAATATTTGTAAAATAATCCCAATGAATTGAAAATTCTCGTCGGGAAGACTTGGTGGTATTAATAATTGCAGTAAGTGCAATGAATCGAGTGAATAATAATGTCACAACAGTCATGAAAACTGAAATGTTGTGGCTAACAGCATAATGCCATGTGTATTTATATTGGGATGTCAGCCACTTGCAATTCCTACAGTGTGTCTATCAGCCAAGCTCTCCTTACTTTTCCAATTTGGGATCGTAATCGGCACATTACAATTTTTTCCTTCTCTATAGCCATGTAGGCGATTTCGCCCACATTTTTTTTACAAATATTTTTTTTTGGCAGAACGTTGGTATTTAAAACTCATTGATCAAATTTGACTAATTGAATAATCATCGAATTTATCCCTCACGCAGATAGGAAAATAATGAGCCAGTGGATGAGAGCGCGAAAATGAATTGGAGAAAACCGTTTAGGAAGGCCGATATCTACGAATCTCCAACGAATCAGATCATCGGCATGCAAGCTAAACGGTGAGCAAATTCTAAATTATAAGTTACTGAACTTTCCGGAGATTATTCATTGTGTGATTCATAATATTAGTCTCACTAGAACTGACTGAACACATTATCATTTTTTGATTATAATGCCACACTACTTCCAGATGAGTTGATGCCCTCTAACGGAAGCAGAATGTGCAAAAGTCAACCCTAGAAGTTTACTTCGTTCAATTATTATTAGAGCCGAGAAGTTCCTCTTCAATTTTGACTTGCTTGAAGGTGAAAACGAACTAAAAACATAGAATTTTATGAATGTCAAATTGAATTCAACAAATAAAATGGTTAGACAGGGAATTAATTGAGAAAATCTCATTTTATTAACATCTGTGTGCTCGTGAGTTTCCCGAAAGGAGTAAAGAACGGAGAATATTTCAAAAAAATAGCTAAGTACAAAATTGACTGGAAATTGAGGTATTTTCTTTTTGAAGTGAAACTTCTTTTCGGAGGGTACCAACTTTTTTCTCGCGTCACGAAACGAGTGTAAGGCTTTGAGGGGAACGTGGTAGTAGAGTAGTGGTGAGAAGGGGAAATTTTTGCTGCTGCCGTTGGGTCCCTCTCCGGGTGGTGGGGGAAGCCTGTGTTTTTTTTTTTAATTTTTTCTTTTCAATACACGGAGAGAAAAATATGGGAATTTATCTAAATGATTTTTGAAAAAATTACGGAAAATTGTCATTCAAAGGAAGAGTTGTCATGGAACACGACCGAAAAATATCCATGCTCCACCTCATAATTTTTGCTCTTTATTTCTTGAAAAATTGCCATTTTACACTCGGCTTTGAATTGAAATATCTCGAAAACTATTCAAAAGTTATCGAGACATGCTGTGAATGAAATTTAGAGGGAAGATTAATGAATAAATAAGCAGACCTCCGTTTTTTCACGACTCGTAGTTATTAAGATATCGATTTTTGAATGAAAAATTCAGAAAGGACGTCCAAGCGCTCGTTTATTTGCTATCGGGCCTCATCCATTGTTTCTGAACTACTCATTCAAAAAATGATATCTCGGAAACTACTGGTCGTAGAAAAACAGCGTTCTTCTTATTTTGTTCGTCAATCTTCCCTCTAAATTTCATTCACAGCATGTCTTGATAAATTTTGCATAGTTTTCGAGATATTTTAATCCAAAGCCAAGTGTAAAATGACCAATGGCTCATGTATAAGAAGTTTCACTTCTGTCACGTGGGTTCCACGCACCCTCTTTTTTTCTTCAATTTTTGTTCAAATAATGTCGAGCTCACGAGAATCTAAACATGGAGTCCAAATCTCACTCGTGAAGAGTGTTTGGAGTGGGGGAATTATGTTTACCCTTCCGAGGAGTGGAGAAGAACTCGTGTTCTATTATTATTATTATTATTATATTCATATATTGACTATACTAATTGCTAAGAAATCTTCGAGGGCTCCGACCCCCTTCGACGATTCCTCAGCAAGCGAGTGAAAATATATTCAAACGCTCTACAACAGTGATCACTCCACCAACTGGAGGGTGAGCAATCACTGCAGCCCAGACTCAAATTGCCGTAGAAGACGGAGAAACCCAAGAATAACAGCCTTCTGTATCTGCCCAGCTAACTGGTAAGCACGAGACTTACTCGCTGGAATGATGGATAATTCACACACAAGAGACTGCTTCATGCCTCCAAAATAACCGATAATGAGAACAACCAGCTTCACACTAAAGCCACGGTTCATCTGACGATTATTATTATTATTATTATTATTATTATTATTATTATTATTATTATTATTATAATTATTATTATATTGTATTATTATATCTATATATATAAATATTCTAATTCGTTGTTCTCCGTTGAACTAAATTATTTCATTTTTCATTCGAAAAATGATAAACATGTATTTTATCGTAACTAGAATGTGATGAAACATAAAACACCGAACTGACTAAGCGGGGCCCTTAGTTGCTCCGGGCCGGCCCTGTTCTCACACCATTTTATGCAGTGTGCAGTGTTACCGGCAGTTCCAGTTTTGACTTAGAGCTTCTCAGATGACCGCATTATCTGGTGGCGCATAAGTCAATAATTTGTAACTAAAAGTTAGCACCGGGCCTTAAGTATTTTCCTCTCTCAATGACAATGAATTCCAACGAAGAAAATTGAGAAACTCCAAGTCGATGACATTAGAGTTGGGACAATTTTATCAAGTCCAAGGATGCAACCAAGGTTCATCTAAACGTCTCAATTAATTCTTCCGATGAATCTTGTCATTGGCGCCAAAACTTTTGTCCAATTAACCAATTCCGTAGGTAATGTCGATTTCCTCCATCATCGTCCATCTGGTGTCTCTCTCTTCCAGTCGTGAGACATCAACTCAATTGACGACAATCCAATGAGCGTTAACATACAAAATTAACCAATCGGCATTAGTTTTACATAATTCATATTAAGATTGAACTCTCGTGATTCGTTTGTTTTGATCCTCGGTTGGTGGTGCCAAAACTAGCCAGAATTCAAAATTAATTACGCGCCCAGACGACAAAAAGTAACGTAATCGAAATATTACGTTACAATGTTCATATATATTCCATATATGCCCATATATACCCATATATGTTCATATATGTACATATATGTTCATATATGACGATTTTTTCCCGGGTGTAACCAATGGCATGAGATTTTCTGAAAGTACTGACATAAATGATTGCATTTTTTCAATTATTGAGTGGAGGTCATCGATAGACTCATTTTTCACTGAGGATGAAGCTGTTAAATTATAATTTGGAGGAATCGATTTTTGGGGTGTTGATTTAGCTTTGTTAGTCTTTGTTCTTCCTAGATATTGGTTCAGATTAATGTAATTAGAATCTTTTGGTGGAATCATTGCTTCACTTTGAATGGACAACTTGTTATTATATGCAGATGTAGATGGGGCAGATCTGGATATTTCTTTAGAGTTGGTGATACCTGAGTTCTCGAAGGGATAAAATATTGATTATTCCCGATTATTAGAAGTACTGGGAAGGTTAATTTTTTTAACACTCTGAGAGAAATAGTCAACATTTCCTATAATTCGTTTTTTCATTTTATCATCTTCAATTGTGTGCTTCACCTCCTGCAGTACTTTCAGGAGTTGAAGCGTTAGAATCATCAGAATTATTTGGATTTACATACCTGTTTCTTTGTTTCATTGTCGGGAAATCATAGAGTTTAAATATTGGGGAATCAGGTGATGTAGTATTCATTTGATGAGAATTACCATATAAAAATATTCTTGCTTCTGAGTAAGATGTCCCATTCATCGCTGCAAATTCATGAATTTTTTTTTGTATCTCCAATGATGGACACGATTAAGATTTTGAGTTATGTTTTCCTTTACAGTTGATACAAGTAGGGGGTCCACCTTTCTTAGGATAGGGGACATCTGCTCCGTGAAATTCTCCTGCACAATGATCGCAAGTAGCTACTGAGTGACAAGATTTCTTCGAATGACCGAATCGGAGACAATTGAAGCATTTCTCAACTTTTGAAATGTAGGGCTGTACTTTAAGTTTTGTTCCATACAATATTACATATTGTGGTCAAGATTGTCCCTCAAACGTTAACTTTATGCTTGAAGCAGGCTGCATTTCATAGTCATTATTTATTGTTTTCTTGAATCTGTTACATCTATTTACTTCTAAAACTGGGATCATAGAGCGAATATGGGATTTAATTTCTTCATTTGAACATTCGATTGGAATACTTTTAATTACACCATCACGCATTAGTTTGAATTTTGGGATGTATGCAATTAGTTTATGAAATTTCCATGCGTCATGGTTCAAGACATCATTTGCTGTTTGATAATTAGCGAATGAGATGAGTATTTTGTCATCAACCTTTTTTAATTCAATAACATCATTGGGACGGTTGATTTCTTCTAATATTAACGCAATAATTTTTCCAACTTTAATTTGATTAGTAGATTGAACCCTTTCTTGTGAATAATCTGCCGTTATATAAATGTCATACTTATCTTGTAATGAAGAATTCGAATAACGATTTTTTAGAATTTCAGGGTTCAGGAAGTGAGATTTGAGTGGATTTTCGACTTCCTCTGCTTGTTCTGATGATTGGATTTTTTTTCGGTATCTTTCTCCTTGGAGAGGGTGATTTTTGAGAGAATCTTACCTCAGGTTTTTGATGCTGCAATACAAAATTCTTTGATTTTTCATTATAATCAATCCCTATTTTGGAAAATGTGGGAGATGTCTGTAGGAATTCAGGATTGTATTGACGGTTACATGTCAAAATAACACAAACAAATTCAACACACACTTTCAACACATACAAATTCAGAACAAACAAATTCAACACACACATTTTCTACCCGGGAAAAAATCGTCATATATGAACATATATGTACATATATGGGACATATATGAACATAAATGTGACATATATGTACATGTATGTCACATATATGTACATATATGAACATATATGGACATATATGCTCACACGTTTCTCCGAGAAATCAGACAGCTATGGGCATATATGGGCATATATGGACATACATGAAACATATATGAGCATGCATGGACATATATGGACATGTATGGGCATACATGGACATATAGGGTCGTATGATCCTGTGGGAACCGAGTAGGTCTGGGCATATATGAGACACATATGGACATATAGGAGCATATATGGGCATATATGGAACATATATGAACATATATGGGCATATATGAGACATATATGGACATATATGGGCTTACATGGTCATATATGGTCGTATGATCCTGTGGAAACTGAGCAGGTATGGGCATATATGAAACGCATATGGACATATATGAACATATATGGGCATATATGGAACGTATATGAACATATATGTGCATATATGAAATATATGAGAAAATGCGCACTCAATCCATATAAGAACGTGAAAATGATAAATTTGAATAATTAATGGTAAATGCACGTTCTCTTAGTTGTTTACCGCTTACTTTGAGAATTTAAAATTCTGCCAGCATTCGAAAATCAGTTTTTTCGGTATTACTAAATTATTTACAATGATTGAAATAATTCAATTGAACTCATTTTTTCTAAGTCCAAAAGACATTGATCACTATATCAGGATTAAAATTCATCCAACAAGTATGTGAAATGCGAATAGCGAAGTTGGTAGGATGATGGACTCATCATGTGACGGTCCCGGGTTCGATCCCAGCTGGATGTTTTTTTTTTTTTTTTTTTTTAATTCAAATTCGTTACTAATGAGGAATTGAGTGATCAAGGGAATTAATACTGATGTATTATGTTCATATATTAGAACATTTTGATGATATATTGCGGGAAAATATCGGCATACATACCCATATATGATCATATATGCCCATATATGATCATGTATGGGACTGCCATACCCGGGAAAAATCGACATATATGTCCATATATGCTCATATATGATCATGTATGGACATGTATGACAATTTTTTCCCGGGATAACCATACATGGCCATATACGGACATATATGGCCGTATATGTTCGTATATGGTCATATATGGAAATTGACCGCGCATGAACATATATGATCATATATGGACATATATGGGCATATATGTCGATTTTTTCCCGGGTACACAAACAAATTCATCACAAAACACATTCATATCAAAGTTTGACGGAAAATTAGAATTGTAAATAAAAAGAACAAAAAACTTTGTGGGGCTCATTGAGATTAATCTTTCAAGCTCAACTTGGATGTAATCGCTTGAATAGTTTTCGAGGTATAACCTCTTTTCATGAAATGGTTTTTGGTCAATATCTCAAAAACTACTGGAGCGATTTCGCCCCATTTTCAATACCAAACTTTTCATTCATTAGATGCACAAACTGACGAAATACGAAGTCCCTAACTCAAATAGTTTTCGAGCTATCGTGTATAGTAAATTCAGGATAAAAATTTATCCCGAGTGAAAATTGTGAGTTCAAATGAGAAGTATTTCATCGCTGAGAGTGGGGGCTGTAAATCAATTTTTCGCGGAGAAAAATCGAAAAAACGATTTTTCGAAAATTTGAGTTTTCTCGAAAAGTACTCAACCGATTTCGTTCAAATTTCACTGACAGCAATTTGCATGGGGAGGGAAAGTACTGTTGAATTTCCAGCTCACCAAGTATTACCGTTGCGGAGCAATGAACTGATATCTGTCACACATACACACACACGCACACACACACATACATACAGACATTTTAAAAAAATGCCATTACTCGGCGTTCTGGATCATTCTGAGTCATATTCCGATGAAATCTCGAAATCGAAAAAAATCACGATTACAATGCTTCCATTCGGAAGCAAAAATGAATAGGTTCAAGTTTAAATGGGATTCATTTAACTACAATGCGCATGCGTCCGGCCTTGAAGTTGGTCCTACCGAGATGGTGCTCCCCATACACTATCTAACTTGGGCCTTCAACCAACCAAGTTGAAACCGTCTTGAAAACCTGGTTGGTCCAACTCGGTTGGATCAACTCGGTTGGTGCGCCCCATGCACTGACCAACTTGGTCGGTCAAACAATAAATTTTTATGAGTTGACCAACTCGGTTGAATAGTGTATGGCGGCCTTAAGGGGTTGGTCCCATACCCCCACCATCGTCATGCTAGGTCAGCTACGACTGTAGGCCCCACGTCACTCCAGTCAAGGGATTCGCCATGAGTTGGGAGAGAAAGGGTACTTGGGGAAATGCGAGTAGCAATAAACTGTTATTCCGGGAGGAGATTTTTATGGTTTCATGGCTCGATAAAGATTTTAAATTGCCGTTTGGAACTAAGTGGAAAAATAGGAGTGTTTTCGCAATACCACTGTTCAACTTGAATTTTAAGGTTGTAAGTCTTAAGACCTGATTTCTATCAGCAGTGATATTTAGATAACTACTACACGCTGACTTGATTCCTTGTGTAGTTATTTTTATGGAGTTGAGAACTGGAAAATACTAGGGAGGAATTTGAAAGGAAATTGGTTGAGGAGATTTGGAGACTGAGGATAGTCAACTACTTTCCTTGCTCTTTTCTATGTGCTTTATTCTTGTACTTCTGATACAATTGTTTGTTCGATGATTACTGACTAAAACTTAAAAGTACATGAATATTGATATCACTGTCAATGACTCTCATTGGTTCATAAAATTAAGTGGGGACAAAATTTGGGATTGGTGAAAAGTTCTATGTTGGGGGAAGTCGTGAGCGGATTGGTTCGGAGGTACTATCGTCTCCTCTGTGGTGGGGAGGGAGGTGCAGGTCAGTTTGGGTCTTGAAGGAGGTGGAAGAATTCCAGGTGTTGGGAAAATACGCTACTAATCTGGGATTAAGAGTAATAATCGTATATAACTAGTGGGGGGTCTCTTTATACTCAAAGTAATAAACTGTATCTGTGCACTGAAAACTAAAGGATCCGTTATTTCGGTTCGGTTCATTTTCACAACAGGGAAAAACAGAATTTATTACTCGGGGAAAAACCCGTCTTATTGTTTGCTTGAGGGGAAATTTGAGTGTTCGGTTCTTAGCACTCTGAATCTTCATTAATATATTTTAATTCTTAACAAGGAGGAAATAGTATAAAAATAGGAGGAAATAGTGAGTGTGGAGTTGGTGCCCGAGCCGAAGGCGATGGATGCCAATCACACGACTTGAAAAACTCTGTCTTTCATGTCGGGAACATAGTTTTTCTTTAGTGATTTTACGTTCTCAAGTTCGAGGAAGGGTTTTTTCCAGGCTAGCTTGGAAAAAAATTTTTCTCGAGCGTCTGAACGTAGCAACAGTAATGAAAAGGTTTATTTTCGGGTTTGCAAAACATGGGTAATTTCCCAGGGGTCTTTTTGAGACTTGTTTTCTGATAGGATGAGGCTTCAATTTTCTCTCTCCAAATGTTTGATCATTCGGTCTTCTTATTATCAGTATTTTTACATTATTTTTACATGCAAGATTCTTAATTGATATTTCGAGCTGGATTGAATTAACCGCCGATTAATCTAGTTAAGATGGTGGTCGTAGTGTCTCTAACATGATGCTAGTGGCATATGCGACAGAAGAATTGATACTGTTTTTTTTTTTAATTTTTTTTATTTTTCTCCGACCGTTATATTAATTTTCTCAAATAATTTCGGCTGTTTCGGTCATTGCACAATGGCCATTGTGCAATGACCGAAACAGCCAAAATTATTTGAGAAAATTGATACTGTTGTGGGCTTGTGGAACATCTTCAGTGATTTTATTATTTGGGTTCTGTAGCCTATGGGGGCGTTGAAGCGCTCGGCTCGAAAGTGTGGGAGGTTTGAAATGAATAACTCACTATTAAATTGATGCTAGCACTTGATTGTTTTATTGATTAACATACAATACTTACTCAAATGGTATTCATAGATTACAATCACATTCACTAAGCTCGAATGTTCGATCAGGAATAAAACTTCTCATTTATTCAAATTTTATTTAAGTTCACAACTATTTTTATAGAACCTTCACTAATTATTCTGAGATCTCAACTATTTGGGAGGTTGTTCGGAAGTGCTCGTCTCTAAAAATTTTACTCTTCCTCCAAGTACTATTTCCACGGGGCCCAACTCTTCAGGTGAGGGAGAGGCGTAGATAGTTCGCCAATCAGGACCTTCGATTTTGGGTTGAGGACGGGGAGTCAGGGGGGAAAGCGCTCGAGCCACGATGAAGGGGTTCTTGACCATAAAAAGGGGAAAAATCAGGGATCTGCGTACTTTCCCAATAAAACGGAGATTTACGAGTTTTATGACTTTCACGTGTTGAGGTGAACAATTGAAGAAGTAGAGAAGAGACATAAGGACATTTCTTGGGATTGTGAAAGGAAAACCTTTTACAATTGGAAAAATGCGAACGATTATTTCTATGGTTTTTACAATTTGCAGCTTGCTTAAAATTTGGTGGCCAGATGTTAAATTACTTTCACCCCTCACGCTTGGGTTTAGTTTCGAAAGAATATTTGCTAAATTGTTTTATTGAGGTTCTAAAAGAGCATTCTTGGAATTATTTAATGGAGAGAAAAATTCAAAGTGTTGGGGTTTTTCACTGCTGCAAGGATTGGGGAATTTTGATCGACTGGGGAATTTCCCCGGTGGCCAGTTACCTACGTCACAGTACTTGCCTTTTGAGAGGGGATTTAACCAAAGAGGAATGGAATCGAATCGATACATCAGTAGTCGTGTTCGCTAGTTCTTGAACTAAGTGACTGACTTGAAGCAAGTCACTCGCGTAGGCACAGAAAATTGTTGTGGAGGTTCGAAGAACTGTCTGCGTCTGCGCCAGATCTTTTAGAACCTCCAGAACAATTTTGTGCACCTGCACGAGTGACGTATGAAAAAAAATCTATAGGGAGTTTCTAAGGGACATTCCTATACAAAAATCGTGTAGTGAATCGTATACGTCTTGCGTATATGGAATTTGGATATTTCCTATGCGACAAGAATTTCTTGTGTTTCTATACGCGAGTTCAGTGTCCATAAGAATCGTTTTTATACAAATAAACCTTCTTGTGTTTCTATACGCACATTCGGTGTCCATTCGTATGGAAATAATTCGTATAAACGCTAATTGACGTATAGAAACACGAGAAATTGCATTCGGATAGAAACTGAATTGGCGTATAGGAACACAAAAAATGCTATTCTCATCGAAATGATTCTTATGGATACTAAATTTGCGTATAGAAACACAGAGATTTTTGTCATATAGGAAATATCCGAATTCCATATACGCAAGACGTATACGATTTGCTATACGATTTTTGTATAGAAATGTGCTGTAGAAACTTCCTATACATTTTTGCTTCCGCATGGAAGCAAAAATCGAAATTTTTTCCGAGTTTGAGAATTCATCGGATTATGACTCCAAATGATCTGAAGTGTCGCAAACAAATAATTTTTTGAAGTGAAACTTTTTATACGAGGTTCTTCCATTTAACGCTGTTGCGTTACTTTTTCCACGCTTCGGTGGTGGGGGAAGAGAAAGGGACAGAGAGAGAGATAAGATGAGTGAGAGAACAAATGTGCGCAAGTGCACTCGTATCCCTACAGCATGGCTCGTTAAAGTCATGCTAGCCAATAAAGTAACCTCGGAAATATTCGGCTCTCATGCTACAACATGTGAATTTCAACTTCGGGTCGGCTTCAGAGGTTTTATTTCTTGAAAAATTGCCATTTTACACTCGGCTTTGGATTGAAAACTACTCAAAAGTTATCGAGACATGCTGTGAATGAAATTTAGAGGGAAAATTAACGAATCAAATGAGCAAACCTCCGTTTTTTACGACTCGTAGGTATTAAGATATCGATTTTTGAATGCAGAATTCAGGAAGGACGTCCAAGCGCTCATTTATTTGCTATCGGGCCTCATCCATTGTTTCTGAACTACTCTTTAAAAAAATGATATCTCGGAACTATGGTCTCTTGTCAAAGAGAAAGGCACTGGCTAAAATTTTCATGATACCGCCTCGCAATTAATGTCACACTTTTTTTCTCAAAAATGAATAGGCTCATGCACTAATCCTTGACAAAAGGACAGTTTTTGCCATTTGTAGACTCATAAGATGTCCCCGGAATGTATTTTGCATCAGCTCTATGGAGCTGAGCATCATGATTTTCTCGAGGATTTTCTCTCCGTGTAGTTTTTTGAGAATACTCGGAATCTAAGTGAGATAGTGTGATTTTGCCTGAATCTATTTTTTTGTAGGAGACTTCAAAAGCTAAAAGAAAGATTAGGGCAAATGGGCGTATCTCCATTAGATTTTCATATATTCTCAAGGCAAAAAACCATTGAAACAATTTCTCTATTTATAAATGTATTTTCTGTCGAAGGATTTTGATGAATATCTGGGAAACTGAGCGAGATGATGCAATTTTTGTAGAAACTCTTCTTGTAGTTTTCAAAATTCTCTACAGAAAAACTGATGAGAAGAATTCCGTCATCTCGCTCACTTTCCTAGATATTTTCGACAAAACGGATATCGAAAACAAAAGAATATGAAGTCTGTATACAAATTGATTTATCCGTAATTTTCTTCGAATATCCCTGAATTTAAGCGAGATAGAGCAATTTCGCACAAATTCTTCTTTATAGAGAGCTTTGAAAGCTACAAGAAAGGATTGAAGCAAAACTGCTCCATCTCGATCAATTTGTGGTGTATTCGCAAAAAACTGATTTAAAAAAATCTAGTTGTCTGAACACTTCATAATCGTGAAAGAAAATGATAATTTGTTAGTGAACAGATAACAAAAATACTTTAGGCAGATACTCAAATTTTCAAAGTGTTGTGTTTATTACACAGCTAAATGTGCTGATCTGTGCCTTTTTTCGTTTCCCTTTGAGATTAACCCCGTATCCTCACTTTTCTCAATTATTATCACTTGTTCATTAAAAAAAATTCGAATAATTGACCGTTATCGATACATAATGAGCAAGAAGTTTCACTTCTGTCGCGTGGGTTTTTAAATGGCTGTGTGTATGTATGTATGTATGTGTGTGTGTTTGTGTGAATGTGAGTGTTTGTGTGGATGACACATTCCATGACTTCATTCGGAAACGGCTGCATGTATCGATTTGAAATTTTGAGCATATATTCACTACGCGAGCTCAATGTTCCCAGCGGAATTTTAGCAGAATCGGTTCAATCGTTCTCGAAAAAATGCGAATTGTCGAGAAACCTTTGTTCTAAGTTTTTTCAGCGAAAAATCAATTGACAGCATTCATCCTCCGCCAGGAGATGCGCACTGACAGGGTGCACATTAAACCCGTAGGGTGACCAATGCTTCGATTTTTTTTTTTATTAAATTTTTTTTACTCTGATTTTTGAAAAACTGCGGTTAATGCGATAACTTAAGAATTATTTGAGTTGGAGACTTCAAATTTGGTGAGTTTGTACATCTTATGAGAGCCAATCTTGGTATCAAATTTCAGCGAAATTGACCCAACAGTTTCTAGAATAGTTGGGAAAAAATAGTGGATGGAAAGAGAGTATATGCACTGTTACGATGTGATCGTAAGGGGGTTTTATCGTCGAGGCGCCCTCTCCCTCCTCCTCCGGATAAAAGTAATAACCCTACAGTCGATAATCGATTTATCGACTGATTATAGATAGGGGCAGAACCTGCCGAGGGCAGAGGTGAGGATTTTCACGGTGTAGTGAAAATCCCCACTCCTGTGTCAACTATCAAAAGCAAACAACGTACATTTTAAGTTCTCCATAGTAATTAAGTAATTAATTAGTAATTACGTCATTAATTAAGTACACATAGTGGTAATAAGTATAATATTAAGTGAAACAAAGAACTCCAAGTGAGATTATTAATAAGTGATTAACTAATAAAAAGACTCTAACGAGAAAAATAGTATAAGATCCGGAGTTAAAGAGTTTGGCTGTCACAAGTAAGTCTAATTTCATTACCGCGTGTTCAGCCTCAGTATCATTAAATAAATATTAATTGGAAGAATATTGTGGGTTAATTGATCCGGATAAAGTGAGAGACTAATTGTGGATAAATGCGGCATCGAGTTTGGCCGAAGATGTAAATAATTGCTACTAAAGAAACTTGTGAAAAATCCGAGAACGTAATTGGCGTCTCCACGCCAATTAAATATACGTAGAAATAATCCACAATTATCTCGAACATCGGGACATTGAGTAATCTGAAACATCCCTAGAGTTGTGGGGAAGGAATTGATTAATGAATTCATTGTGTTATTTCCGGATTATTACGGAAATAACACAGAATAAAAAGGACATATAAAATCGTCAACAGGTGTTGCCTCGTGCCACGTGGTCGGCCATATTGTATACCGGCCGGCACATTCAAATCATACGGGTACACTCTCATACTTGCGAGTGGTCGTACTCCCAGAGTACCCTCTCGGACGGCAAAGTGTCGCACTTCTTCTGGCACTAAATTCAAACGGTAGTATACCGGACTCTGTCACTTCTGGGTTAATAAAAGAGATATTTTGTATTCAAATGGTAATTTACATGATTTATTCCCATAATAACCCCGGAGATTAGTCCCCAAGTAATTAAAAGGTGAGTTCCGGTAGAGAGGGCGCTGTATGGAGCTAAGCAACGTTGGTGGTTCCGGATTTCCGCTGTAGAAGCCCTATTTTGAATCGTAATTTGGTCTTTTCCGCCATTAATCACACACACACGCACCTATTACACACACACGCACCTACTACACGCACACGCACCTACTACACACACACGCAACCTTCACACATACGGGGCCTATAATCAGACGATTTTGGGCCTCGTTACAGAATACGCACCATGCATAACGAGGCAGGAATTCCACCCGAATTTCTAGCCTCGTTACAGCACGGAACTACTTGTTTGATTACATCCACGTTGAGCTTATAAGATCAATTCAGATGAGCATCACCAATCCTAAATATTTTAAATTTTTCAAAGGATTCCTCTACAAGAATGCAATTATTTTTAGAAATTCAAATTTTTCTCAATGTTTTTCAAGGATACTCATATTTATTATTTCATTGTTAGAAAGTAGATAATTCTTACTAAAAAATGTGACCGTATTCATCCGGATATCATTTACAATTTATGAAAAATGAAGAGTGAAAAATCACATTCGGAAGCTTCATGCCAATTGCGTTGGTATAATATTAAATGTTCTTCGTGATAAATTTCTTAATAGTAAAGGAATTATCAATTAGATAACGAAGGTTGAAATTCCCGAAAAATGCCCATGGGGTGAAGCTCCTGCTTGTTTTCGTACGTGTTACTTCAAGTCATTCACTTAGTTTGAGAACCAACAGAATGACTAGTGTTCATAACCCTATTTTGCGAACTGCGTATGCGTCAAATCTCGTGGTCTAGTCCCGAGGAGTTGATACACGGGGAGCTCTACTGTATTTTTATTGCTTCCATATGGAAGCTTTATAATCGTAATTTTCTTCGAGTTTGAGATTTTATCATAATATGATTGCAAATGATCCAAAACGTCGAGAAACACCGTTTTTAATAAATGTCAGTGTGTATGTATATGTGTGTATATTGTGACGGTAGTAAAAGGGGTGGGGGAACAAACTCGTGGCTCTGGGACCACGAGTTAGGGAGAAGTGAAGGAAAAACATACGTGCGCTCCCATTGGTCGAAGGAGAGCGGGTGGGAGTAAAACGAGTGAGTAGGGTCTGAGCTGCGGGTATATAAGGAGCTCGCAGCGCAGACCGACTTCACTCATCTCTCGCCAACGGTGGAAGACACTCGAGGCTCTCCAACGGGCTCACGCCCCGAGGAATCCCTAGCAACAGTGAACAGCCCGAGCGACATCCTTATCCTTAGCAACGGTGAATAGCCCGAACGACTTCCCATTACGACGGGATAGGCCGTGCATCAGCCGGCCGATCAGAGAGCAGCTGCTAAAGCGGAGAGAAGGGGAACCCAGGAGTGGGGAGTGGCGCCACCAGCAGAGAAGGCTATATAAGAAGCCTGCAGCGCGGAGAATAGTCAGTCGATGGCCGCTAGTGGTGGAAGACTCATCACGCAACGGTGATAAGCCCGAGTGTTCCCTCCCCTTCAGCGACGGTGAAGAGCCCGAGCGATCTTTTTCAGCAACGGCGAAAAAACTGAGCGAGTTCTTTGGTGACGGTGAAGAGTTCGAGCAACATCCTCCTCCTTTAAGCGACGGTGAAGAGCCCGAGTGCCGACTTCAATGAAATATCCTTTGAATATAATCGGTAAAATATTCTGTAAAAATAAGAAAGACCCTAAGAGCGCTTCCAAACGTAGGTAGACGCTCCAGGTCTCCAGATGACGACTTCCAACATGCGGAAAGAGGACGAGGACCTAGAGAACATCGTCATAGGCTCCAAATTATCAATAAGTTTATTACAGGAATCGTAAAATAAAAGGGTTAATCATTGAAAAATATATAATATGGGGATAAATTTCCCAGAATAAAGATTATTTCCCTGTATAAGAGGATAAATGCTCCTCTCACACTCTGTTGTGAATAATTTAAATAAATATCATCCTTTTGAGCATAGAACCAAATGTTCCGACTACATTATTCAATATTCTAGTCATAAGTCTCTCTGGATCGTGGACATTTCCACTCCTCATTTCGTTTATTCGCACAAAAGTGGTACATTACAGTATGTGTGAGTGAGTATATCTGTGTGTGGGATGACGCATTCTCTGCTTTATTCTGAAATGGGGCTAGCTAGTGATCTGAAAATTCTACCAACTGTTTGCCATGCGTGCCCCAAGGCCTCAGAAAAATTTCAGCTGAATCGGCCGGATAGTCCTTGAGAAAAATAAGAATGTCGAAATATCGTTTCTTCGACTTTTCTCGATGAAAAATGAAATTATAGCGTCTCCTCTCAGCAACGAGATACGCGCTTATGAGCTGCATTTTTGACCCTTGGGCTGATGAGAGTTCAGATTTCTAGATTATCCAGCATAAATCTTTTGAGCTATTTTTCGTAAGAATCTGGATTCCTCTATAACTTAATAAATAATTGAACTACAGACCTCAAATTTGGTAAGGTGATACATCTGATGAGCACAAAATTTGGTATTGACACTGAGCGAAATCGGTCCTGTAGTTTTTTTAGATATTAACATAGAAACAGCCGAGAAAGCAAGCTATATCTTCGAAACTATTCAAGTGATTATATTCGGGATGAGCTTCATCCTGCCATTAAACAAATAAATTTATAAATAAATTAATTTTTATTAATAAATTTTTAAGAGAATCAAATTCCGGAAAAATATGTAATGCGCAAGCAGGATTTGAACCCACGACCCTCTGATTACATGTCAGGTGCTCTACCGCTGAGCTATTGCGAGTTCTATATTTACCATCGAATTTTTGATTCTCACATCTTTTCTCCACCTCCCATCCACGAGGCAATGTTGCCATTAAACGAATAGATGTTTACTGAATATTATATTATTGATGAGTTGATTAATTTTACAGCTGAAATTGAACTTCAAAAGTTCCGGAATTATTTGATACAACAGTTCCAATTGGAGGAGTACTCTGGAGGATTAGATATAAATTTGGAATTCCAAGGCGAGGAAATTATTATCACCACAGAGAAAGGGAAGGTGTATAAGACAGGTGAGCTCAAGAGAGATGAGGGGATGCGAATCGTTCCAAGAAATGAATAGGATACTTGCATGTAAACATCAGTGAATATGTGTTGATTAGCCGGCAATTGATACATGTTTGTTGCACTGCAAAATCAATTATAAAAACTCTGTCAAGTGATTCAGTAAGTGTATATTTGTGTTCGATGTACACATGCTTTGAATGACTCGAATAGACGTGGAGGAAGTTTTGTGTTCGAACTTCTGAAGTGTCTATTCGCCGTGAGATTGGCCTTACTTGTGTTCAGTGAACCAATCTCAGGGCATAACACTTTGGAACTAATAATTTCAAATAACTTAAAGTTTTGAATTTATTTTATTATTTGTAGAGAAGAGAGTGATATCAGAGAAATGATGGTATTATCTGATGTGTTGGAAAGATGAGATGGAGAGCAAGGACAAACCACTCCAAGTGCCAAAGAAGTGTACAGAGACAGTTTCAACTATTGTAGATACAGGCGAGAACAGTGATAAAAACGGAGGACTATTGATTAGAGATGAGGTCAATACAGATGCAGAAACGAAGAGAGATGAGTCAGGAGCGAGTTGGAAGCGAGAGACTGAGGCAATAGTTGATTCAAAGAAAGTCTACAAAGGAAAACCGAAAATTAAGGAAATCGAGAAAATTACAAATAAAATCACGATAATGTCACCTCCTACGCCATCCGACGTTATCGGCGCAATACAGAAAAACGATAGTACTGGTATTGCAGATGACAAAAATGAGACCACAGTTCAAACAAGAGCTGATTATCAAGACAAGAAGTTGAGTGAGCTGACTACAACGGTCAAAAACTTCGTCGATTCGACGATCGAAACAACTAAACACGTCTTGGGAAACATGAAGACGATGAAAGAGAGCATAAGTAAGGCGAGTGAAAATAAAGAAGAGTTAACAAATATGAATGTTAAATTAGATCATCTCCAAGTGACAATTAATGAGCAAACAGTGATCATGAAAGAGATAGTTAAGACTTTGAAGCAAATGCATGCCATGATGGTTGAGGTGAATGATGAAGACGACTCGGGCAATGGGAAGATTACAGAAAGCTGGAGAGATGAGGTCGTAGAAATTGTGAAAGAACAAATGAGTAATCTGAGGCCGAATGAATCAAATCGGCCAGGCAACACGAGCATTAACTCTTTGGCCAGAAATGTAACTGAAGCATTAACATTTGAAATAGTCAACAAAGACAGCGGTATAAAAAGAGATTACAAATTAAATAATAATTGCAAATTTGAACATTTTTACGATTATTTTTCCTCTGAACTAAGGTCGAGCGGGTTATTACATATTATTGATGATACAATTACAAGTAATTTCAACGGAAGAACATTAGAAGATCAAAAGTATAAAGTCCGTGACATTTTGATAAATCATTTGGTTCGTAATTACTATTCAAAAGTTACTCAATTACAAAACCCAGTCGAAATTCTGAACAGATTGAGGGATATTGAAAAATGTGAAAATAACGTAACTTCCCATTCCGTGAGGAAACAACTGTATAGTATGAAATATATCATTGGAAAACAAACAGCAGGCGAGTTTTGTGATAAATTCGAGGATACTGTGAGAAATTACGAAAATTCTCCTGGTGCCACACAATTCTCTGAAGATGAGAAGAGAGACGCCTTCTACAATGCTGTAATGGTGTCAGTGCCAACAGTTCAAACCATCGTTGGTTTGCGAGAGAGAATTCCGCGCGATTGATTAAAGTAATTAAGTTAGTATAACACCTCCCGGTCATGGGGATAAACTGTGTAACGAGGTTTCTCGTTACGGCTATCGTATCGGCTTATGCCACCTTCGGGTGAAGCTATTCAAGTGTAGAGCTCGAAGAGACTCACACATGAACAGCTAGAAAATACTACCGCGGTGCCATCTGCGTAAGATGACACCTTAAAGTTATCGGAAGCTAACTGACACGTCAGTGGGTTTTATATGCGGCTGAGGATAAGGCAGAAGCCCAGCTGAAATGCTGGCGCTCCACTAGAGATGTCGGAGTTATCTCTGGGCCTGGCAGTGGTGTGAGAGGAAGAATCACGCAGGCGCACGGAGAGACCTCTAGACGAGGAGAAGCAGCCTCAGCCGATATAAAAAGACCCAACGACACGGTGTTCAGTTAGTCTGCCTTGGGCGGCAGACTCGAGAGGATCGGGAGACGTCCCTGGATCCTCTACCGCTCACTTCGGTGAGAGTTATCGTTGGTTGCCCGTAGCGTGGCTACGTGGCGTTTCTCGTGTGGATGGAGGCGTCCGGTATTCTCTGGGTGACGATAGACCAGAGGAATACTGCGGATGGGCTCATCCAGAGGCTATCGCGGAATACCCCAATTCCGACTTGTTCTCGCTAGAGGGACTGTGACTAGACCCACGCCCCTCTACCATAACCAGCACACTGGGTTACCGGGAATGGATTGCCCATGCCATCCATTGGGGTTAGTAATTCCCCGAGTAATTACTGCCGAAGGTTCAGCAGGTTATCCCGAAACCGCCCTAAGAGGTTAAGCGTGGTGAGCCCAGGGAAAACCAGCACACAGTGAGTTTTGTTTATTCCTCCGGTAAAGAATAAACTGGCGCCCAAGCTATCGAACCGTGTGTGTGGAAAGGGATGGCCGGAAGTGTGACGGGATTGGACGAAAACCCGTTACAACTGACTCACGGTTATCTTAAAAATCCTCCAAGTCATGAGGAAAAACCGACTATGGCTATCTTGAACATATTGAGCATAAAACTTCCAAGTCACGAGGAAAAAACTGACTTATAGTTCTCTCAAACGGGTATTATATAACGATCCCTTAAGGATTCTGTTAAATACAGCCCATAAAATACGTCCACTCCCGCGAAAAAAGAGTAATAGTACCGCCACTTCATTTTTGATAGATTTTCCGCAGGGCAGTACCTATTGGCTATCTTGTGGTGGAAGAGAGGGCCCGGAAGCACCATGGTTAACTGACCAAAATAACGTGTTTCCTAGGAGCTTCCGGACCACCCTCTTGGCCGTCCTCAGGGGTGAGTGCAGAGGACGATTTGAAAGGAGTCGCGCTCCGAGTATGTGGGAATGATCAGGCCCTCGGATGGAAGGTCTGGAGGCAGGGAATAACCCATCCTGCCAAAGGAATTGCCAAAACTGGGTTTACGTTATCACCGAGGTGAGTCTGCTCATTCCCCAGGAGACATGCCCCTCTGATGGCGGCTATCCACCATAAGAGACGGAAAACCATCTCCCCAAACAGGCTCAAAAATAACAAGCCAAAAAGTATCTCCCAAGACCTATTTTGATGGTGAGTCCTGTTTATTAATTTAGTTCCGCGAAGTGTTAATAATTACGACGATTCAAACGCCGCGAATAAAAATTACGATGAGACGCTACACGTGGTTGTAGCGTCCCTTTTATCTCCTTCGTTTTTCTCCATTTCCTCGTGGCCGGTTACCTCAAAAATTAATGAGGCCACTGAGAAAATAATTAAAGAAAGTTTCGCGAATGTTTTTGTGTAATTTTCGCGATTTTCAGGAGTTTTAGGATTTTCCAAGGACAAGAAAAATGCGAGGAGAAATGACGCCACGCACCTCGTGGCGCCTCAAATTTTATTAAAATTTTCCCCGGCTCTCTTTATCTCTCCTGGCCGGTTTTCTTTATTTAATTAAAGGCCAGTGAGGAGATAATGAGGAAAATAATTAAATGGAATATGTTTTAGGACTTTTATTCCAGGATTTTTGGGCATTCTAAGCGGTTAAAACAATGCATCAATGAGTTGATGCAATGCCGTTAAGCACGTGCTCCCCAACGCTTGGATAGAGCTGGCTACCTCTTTCTCTCTCGCACTCATTCACTCGCGTATGGCTATCTCTCTCACACGCATAGCTGTTTGAATTCTTTCGAATTCACAGCTATCGCCGTCTCTCTCACACTCATACCTTTTCTCCAATATTTTTTCTACCTGAAATAAAGCATGCATTCATGTAAATACGCTGTCGAGTTATTTCTCCTTGCGATTCGGAGAAATAATTCCAGCCGGATTTCTTGGAATTTTCGAGTGCCTCTCTTTACAGGCATCGATGTCTCTTTTCCGTTCTGTGCCGTTTTCTCTTCCTTTTCCCTTCACACCCAATTCGGTGCGAAGGCAGTTGGGTTACGCTCACAACCAGCGACTCAGAGAATTCCCTAGGCTAGGCAAAACTCCCTAGTAACCGACTAAAGAAAGATTTAGGCCCGCTTTCAAGAGCATCGGCCTTGAAACATTCTCTCATAATTATTGCAGAGGGAAAGTATCTTTTATTATGAACTCTTCCGATAGACTTTCGGAGTCTGGGTTATCTTTTGGGGTTTTGCATTAATGGAGGTGCAATAAATAATCCCTCATACCTATCAATGAATTAGGATATTTTTGGTCATTTTTGGTTCCCTCACACCATTTTTAAGAAAATGCCGACTAATTCAAAATAATGATGGAATTAATCGTGCCGCCGGTTATCTTTTCCGCCAGTTCATAGGAACGTAGGGGCGTATGAGTCTTTCGTAATGGCGCACGGGTGAATTAATAGAACTAATTACAAATAATTATTAATGAACATTAACTGTTGACAACGAGTATCTTTTAGGGAATTCCGCCCAATCTAACTGATAGATGATTATCTGAAAATTATGTTTACCGGATTTTGGGGCAATTTGGTACCTTTTTATTATATTTTTCATTATTGGCGATTTTAGGTCGAAAGTGACCAAATTGAGTAATTCTCTCGTTTTCTACGATTATTCTCTCTCTCTCGCTCGATTTAAGACTCTAAGTACTTTCTCGATTCGTCAGACTCTCTAAGGGATTTACCGATTAATTCGACCTTTTTAATGTCGTTAAGAGATTTTGAGTCGATCTTTTAGACGTTTCTTGATAAAAGGCGCTTCTTGCAATCTTTCCTAGTAGCATTGGCTACTTTTACAGTAACGAAGGAAGTAATGTACTAATGATTGTATGACTGAAAGTTATGTATGATTTTCTGATTCTTGGATGCAATAGCGGAACACGTAAGGATATTATCGACTCAAATTCTTTATTTCTCAATCCCTAACCCCAAACTCTCGTCCTATGGTTCGGATCTCTTCTTCGGATTTTATTGGTGTTTTATCTCATTTTCGGCGACTTCTGAGTGTGCCCTAGACCTACGCCCTCTCTCCACGAAACTGAACTAGCCTAGCACAAGCCGCAACCCCTTTTTCCGACACCCTTTTCTCTGGCGTTTCCTCAATCCCCTCGAGAGTTTACCGTTACCGTTTCCGTAATTTTACCGTGGTCTGGTTAGATAGGTCCAGCAGTATCAAGATCTATCTGGCGCCCATATCTATTTCTATTTTGAGCTACTCTCGAGACGGGTTGAGGGACGGTATTTTGAGCCGTATCGGGTTTTACAGCCACGCTGGAGGAAGGGGAGGATTTGTCGGGGGGGCCGAAGGTGAAGGTTAGAATACTTACTAAAAATTTCGGTTGAGTTGTTAAGGGAACAAGGGAGAACGGAGTAAATATTCTAATTCCTCACAATTATGTATCCAAGAGTACCAAAGGCATAACTCCAACTTATGAGGAACTCAAACTCATAGTCATGCATGAAGAAGCATTTCGCAAAGATGCTAACGGGGGTGAGAATGCTGAAGTGAGAGCGGCGAATATGGCGCACAGAGATACAAGAAGATGTTATGAGTGTCAAGCATCAGGACACATTGCAAGTTCATGTCCAAATATTGGCAAAGAGATTTTGTGTTACAAATGTAACACTTTTGGCAATCACGTAGCATCTCAATGTGCAAATAAGCCAGCAACTTCAAATGATAAAGAAAATCCCAAACGAGAATCCAAATACAAGTATAACAACAATGGTGCTTCTCGTAACTCTGGTGGCAATAATGCTGGGAGGGTCCTGAAGAGGAGATGACAACAAGAAGTCAAACAATTCAAAACGATTCAAAGTCGTGAACGGAAATCAAGCAAACGACGAGCTCTCAAATCGCAAGGCTAATAACAGCGGGAATAATTCAAAAGCTCCTAAGCAATCAGGTCCGCAAAATTCAGGGAAATCTTCAGAAGGAAACAATAACAAACAAGGTGAGTTAGATGATGATTATTTGGTGATGAGTAAAGGGGTAGAAACTAAGAATGGTAATGATTCAGTCAATATTGAGTCAATGTACTGTGACGGTAGTAAAAGGGGTGGGGGGAACAAACTCGTGGCTCTGAGACCACGAGTTAGAGAGAAGTAAAGGGAAAGCATACGTGCGCTCCCATTGGCTGAGAGAGAGCTGGTGGGGGTAAACCCAGCGCGTAGGGTCTGGGCTGCGAGTATATAAGGAGCTCGCAGCGCAGACCGAAGTCACTCGTCCCTCGCCAACGGTGGAAGACACCCGAGGCTCTCCGACGGGCTCACACCCCGAGGAATCCTGAGCAACGGTGAATAGCCCGAGCGAAGCAACGGTGAATAGTCCGAGTGACTTCTCATAACGACGACATAGGCCGTGCATTAGGCAGCCAACCAGAGAACAGCTGCTACAGCAGAGAGAAGGGGAACCCAGGAGTGGGGGGAGCGGCGCCACCAGCAGAGAAGGATATATAAGAAGCCGGCAGCGCAGAGAAGAGTCAGTCGACTGCCGCTTGCGGCAGAAGACTCATCACGCGACGGCGATCAGCCCGAGCGAAACCCTTTCCTTACTAAACGACGGCGATAAGCCCGAGTGAGTTTTATGCAACGGTGAAGAGCCCGCGCAAAATCCCTTTTAGCGACGGCGAAGAGCCCAAGCGAGTTTCCCGCAACGGTGAAGAGCCCGAGCGATTCAATATAATAAAAATATTTTCTGTGAATAATCTGTAAAATATTCTATAAAAATAAGAGAGACTCTGAGAGCGCTTCCAAGCGTAGGTGGACGCTCCAGGTCTTAGGGTGGTGAACTCAAATACGCAGAAGAGGACCAGGATCCGCACGAAGAGGACATCGCCATCGGCCCCGGATTTATTAATGAAATTACTACTAAAATCGTAAAATAAAAGGGTTAATCATTCATAAACACAAATAATTGAGATAAAATTCTAAGAATAAAGATTCTTCATGTAACGGAGGATAAATGCTCCTCTTCAAATCACTTGTAAATATTTAAATAAATATGATTCTTTAGAGCATAACCAATTCGTGTCGACTACATCATTCAAAACTCTAGATATAAGTCTCTCTGGTTTGTGGACAAAGACCCATCCACTCTTCTCGTTAAAACGGCCAAGAAGTGGTACGTTACAGTACACAGGTACAGCTCAAATAAATCAAAACCGAATTATTACGGAATTTTTAGCTGATTCAGGTGCAACTGAGCATCCGACGAATTCAAAAATTATTTTCAAGACTTTTGATGAGACTAAGTACGGTGTGATTAAATGTGCAAACAAAAGTGAGTCAGCAGATTTGAGAACAGAGGGAGCGGATAAAATAGAGATAAAGCTAGATAATGGAAAAATTTTAGAAATAGATAAAGTAATATTTGCAGATGCTCTCAAAGAAAATTTGTTATCTTTACGTAGATTCGCAGAATTGGGTCTTGCTATTTATTTAGACAGTGAGAAAATTGATATTTTCGATCCGATATCAAACGAATCATTCATCTCAGGTGTGTACGATAGGCCATATTGGATAATCGAATTAGAGATTAATCAAAATGATTCAAGGGGCGTAAAGACAAATAGAAAGGTATTTGCAAATTTAACTGAGAATGAATTAGAAACGCATAAGTATTTCACTCGTAGTATGGCAGCGAAAAACAAGGAGATAACTCATGCAAAATATATTGAAATGTCAGATGCAACAGATGAGAAAGCAGATGAGTACATTGAAAATTCAGAAAAAATGTTAATCAGCGATGAGAATAAAGAAGTGTCTGAAGGAAAGATAAATCGCATTACAAATAAAACTGAAAGAAAGACTGTGTATGAACACTCTAACTTTGATACTACTATCTGGGATCGTAAAATCCATGATATCGATGAATTGCCGTTTGTAGATTTACCAGATGAAGTGTCTCCCATCAACAATGAGAGTAAAAGCTTGTCCAAAGCAATGTTATGGCACGTGAGACTTGGTCATGCTTCAGTTGCTTATCTCAGAAAATTACAGTTAAAGTTCCCAGATAGTAGAGAATTGAAGGGAATTGTGCTCGATGAGTCAGTTAAGGAGTGTGAGGTGTGTTTAATTTCCAAATTCGATAAGTTGCCCTTTCCTTCAACACGTACACGAGCTACTGAGCCATTACAAATTATTCACTCAGATGTGATGGGTCCTATTTCCCCAATAACTCATCCAAAGAACTACAGATACATTTCAGTATTCGTAGATGATAAAACACGATTTGCCATGGCATACCCAATGAAAGCAAAGAGTGAAATGGGTCACTGCTTTGAAATGTTCGTCAGGAGTACACGAAATTTACTAGGCTATGATGCCAAGGTGTGTTACTTACGCAGTGATCAAGGTACTGAGTATACAGGTGGATACACAGTTGAAGGTCTATAGAAACTGGGCCCGGAATTACAACTGGCGTGCCCTGATACAACTGAGCTCAATGGCGTGTCTGAGCGATTCAATCAAACATTGCAGAAGAAAATCAGAACGTACATGTATGATGCGAAATTACCAGAGAGTATGTGGGATCTGGCGTTAACAGCTGCAGTGTATGCTTACAATCGAACTGCGCACAAGTCGAATAACATGATTACTCCTTTGGAGAGTTTTGCACCAAATCATAAATTTGATATTAATCAACTTAAGAGGTTCGAATGTGTTGCTTATATTAAAGCATAAAGGAGCAAATGGTCCAAAGTTCAGGGCTAAAGGTAAAGGTGTACGTATGATTCTAGTGGGTTATACTCCGGTAGGTTATCAGCTTCTGAGACCAGAAAATGGTAAGTTCTATGAGAGTCGTCATGTAAGATTTAACGAAAAACTTGTATATGGAGACAAGTACAACAAAGACAGCATCAGAGATTTACCTCAAGAAATCAATGATGTTGACAAAAACAAATGGTTTATTAAATTTGATGAGAATGAACTTGAGAATCAGGAATCATTAAAACCGGAGGGAGCGTCGAAACGCAGAAGAGGTAGACCAAAAGGGGTCAATAACCACAAAACTCTTGAGCATGAGGCCACAGATGATCTGAGCTCAATCAATTTGAATGAAGATCAAGAAAGTGAAGCAAATACATATTTATCCAGCATGATAAATGATTCGACTGAAAACGATATGTATCAAATGAGTGATGAGATATATCATGTATTATTGTCAAGCATAAATTCAGATCCTTCAAATTATCAAGATGCCATGCAGACAGACGAGAAAGAGCTTTGGCAATTGGCAGTAAATGAAGAACTGAGCTCTATGAAGAGCAACAATGTTTGGACACTGGTAGGCAGACCAGCGAAGATGAGTAATCGTGAGAAATTGAATATTATTGATTCGAGATGGGTCTTCAAACGGAAAATTGAACCAAATGGTAATGTGAGACATAGGGCACGATTAGTAATAAGAGGCTTCAAAGATAGAAATAACTATGAGCTGAGAGAAACATATGCTCCAGTATCACGCCTACTATTAGTAAAGGCAGTGATAGCCATTATTAATAAGTACGATCTCACAGTATGCCAACTTGATGTGAAAACAGCATTTTTAAACGGTGAGATAGATGAAGAAATCTTCATGGAAATACCTGAAGGTACAAGCTATTCTAATAAAGAGAAAAGAGAAAAAGTCTGTAAGCTGCAACGGGCACTTTATGGACTGCGTATCAGCCCAAAGAGGTGGAATGATAAATTTACTGAAGTTGTACTGGAAATGGGATTGTCAAATTCCGATTTGGAGCTGTGCTTATTCACGTGGCGAGATGAAGAAAAATTCCTAATTTTAATTGTCTACGTAGATGATATCTTAATGGCGAGTAATGATGAGGAAAAATTAAGAGAAGTAACAGGTGAGTTAAACAGTAAATTTGAAATGACAATTCTTGGTGAGCCGAAAGAATTTTTGAGCATTTCAATCAGACGCGATAGAGAAAGAGGATTTATTGAATTGAGTCAAGAAAAATATACGAAGAAAATACTTGACAGATTTGGATTCGATGAGTCACATCCACAGAGGACTCCAATGCTCACATCTCAAGCATCAAATCACCAGAGAAAGACTAGAGAAACTGATTATGAGAGTGAAGAATTGAGCAGGACTGTATCAAAAGAGAACTACCCTTACAGAGAAGCTGTAGGTAGTTTGTTGTATCTGGTAGGTGCAACAAGGCCAGAGATTTCATATGCTGTGAACGTTCTGAGCAGACATCAGGTGAATCCTCAAGAAGATGATTGGAAAATGGTGAAGAGAGTTTTCAGATACCTGAGAGGTACTACAAGTCTTGGACTCACTTATACTGGAGAAACTGACGATCTTCAAGGATTCTCAGACTCTAGCTTTGCCGATTGTAACAATTCTCTGACTACTTGTGGTTTTGTGATCAAGTTATTCGGTGATGCGATAATTTGGCGAACACACAAACAAAAGTACGTAGCATTGTCTACATGCCAAGCAGAGTACGTTGCAATGAGCGCAATTAGTCAAGAATTATCCTCAATTTATAATTCACTCAAATTGATTTTGATTGAACCACCCCTGCCTATGATCTTGTGGTGTGATAACAAGGCAGCGATAGCAGGTGCGGACACTGATGGTGGAAATAAACTGAGACATATTATTGAGAGTGAAGCTCACTATGTCAAAGGATGCGTTAAAAGAGGGTTGATCAAAGTTAGATGGGTGAGATCAAAAGATCAACTAGCTGACGTCTTTACAAAACTGTTACCATTCGAATTACATAAATATCTGGTGGATAAAATCATGAATACTAATAACTAATATATGTATTGATTGTATGTTACAGGAAAGATGTAGATGAGTCAGAAAGTTGAGAAATTACGATTTCATGACTGATGATGACTATAATAAAATGAAGGAAACATATTAGTGGTCGGGAGGGAGTGAGAGATTTGTAGCGCCCGCTACTAGTTTCCCTTACACGCCACCGGCGCTCCGTGTGTGTGACGTCCTTCCGGCGTCTCTATATTCGTTCATTCCTTTTTGTGTATTCCGAGAGTACAGACGTGTTAATAAAATCTATTCCTTTCATTCTATATTTTACGAGTAATTATTATACCAAAACCTGCCTTAACTCTATCAATTGAGACAATATTACGCCCGGAGGCTGAGGAAGACTTACCACCCGGAGGACAACGGAGGAGAGCAGCAGTGCCTCAGAAATGCCAGGGCCAGAGGAATGTCCAAAAGTCCCGGAGAAGCCATTAAGAGCTAAGAGTCAATTCGAATACGGGGAAAGGACCGCCAAAAGGCTAGGGGATAGCACCAAACGGTCATCGCTCCCGTAGTAAGAAGATTCAAGGCCAAAACGACAATTACCATCTGTCGTGACATTGACCCAGTTATCGACTGGATAACTGAGGCTGAGGTATTGATTAGCGCCGCCGAGCGCCTCGATCGATACTGGCAACACTTCCAACCAATGAGCCACGACCAGAGGGGAATTCTTCACCAGGATTGGCTAAAATTAATAACCCCGGCAGAAGCAAGCTGTGGTTGGCTCCTTGACCCCGGACAACGACACTCTGGTCTTGGTCTTCGTACATTTTGGTTCACTTCTTAATTTATATATTTTTATTATTATAAATGAAGATAATTGAACTGAAATAGAGAACCCAAACTGACCAGAAAAGTACTGCCGAAGTTAGCAGTATCTCCCGAGCGATTCTCGAGCGTAATATTGTGCGTGAGTACACTTTAATTATTGTCTAAAGTGACAGGTGTGTGTGCGAATATTAGACAGGCGAACACGTGTTTTTCCCGTACTGATTACGGGAAATAACCGGAATAAACGAACCCGAAATTATGGTTGCAATAAGTTGGTTATTGACAGTCGGTTTATTAATTTACGAGTATCAAGTGCGCCCATATATAATAGTTAAATAATTATTGCAATTGCGACATCCCCGGCTTCTCCGGTGACGCCATCTTGGCCACTTGAATATCACCACGTGGCGAATAATCGGAACACCCGAATATTGCAATAATTAGAATCCGGACAATTGAGTTGCAAGCACAGAAAAATCAAGGATAATTGTTCGAAAGTATTAAAACTCAATTTCCCCGGAAATAATAATTATTTTGCAATTAGAGACAATTGTAGTTTACGGATAGGGTTTCGTACGAGTGTGAGAGAGATAAATAGAGTGAGTGAGTGGGGATATCGCTGGACGCAGCATATCCCAATGCGCGGTACACTCGGTGTACGAAAGCACCGGGTGTGTCAAAAGTTCTTTAATACAGATTCTCATTGAATAAATATTGTTACATTTAAATATCTCAAATCGTCTCGAATTGTATCTTGTTTTCCAACGTATGCCCGAACATTAATTCCATAAATGATCATATCTCGAACATTTCCTATTTCAAATAATAAAACAGTAGAGCCCGAACAATTCTGTTTCCTCTTTGAGAAGTACTTTCTGCTTCTGATTTAATTGATAATTAAACCGGTGAAATTCTAATAATCTTTGATAAATAAAATTGGCCCAAACAGTACAGAAATGAATTAATAAAAATTCAAATTAGTGCGTTGGAATTAATAATCAAATTTCAACGTCACAACATTGTGACGGGAGGACTCAAAACTACTCAACGTCGCTGGAGAATCGACTCCTCGGTAACATCGTAGGTTAAGAAAAAAAAAATAATAATAATAATGAAATCATAAAATACTAAGTAGACCTAGTAAAAAGAAGAAAATTACATTATCTTACGAATTTGAAATTATCGCCGAGGGTTCGGCTATCTGCGCCAGTCGAGTGAGACTGCGCAGGCGTCTATTTATTGATCGACGGACTCCGAAGCAACAAGTGGGGAGATGAGACGACACTCTGTGCTGGGCGCAGGACGAGTCGGTTGCCGAGTAGTTGAGGGTTCAAAATAAAATATAATTGTCCAAATATTGTTTTTTTTCTACTGTCGATTGAACTGTTTTTTGTATCTTCTTTTGTAATTGATCCTGCTGGAATTGTCTGGAGGCGTCGAGATAACAGCGAAATTTAATAAAAAGAAAATTGAGGTACTGAAACTCTTTCTCTTAATAAATTCTTTCTTCTCTCTGAATTAAATTAAAATGAAATCAAATTATTATTAAATTAAAATCAAGTTAATTAAGTATCCAGTCCAACTATCCCACCCTGGGATTTCTCTTGACTCGTGGTTTACTGATTTTCTAAAAATTATTTGGCGTCCAATCTCTTTATTTTAATAAATTATGAACCTCGACAGTCATGGATCCGGCTGCGTCGAGTGAGGGTTAGTAGAAATTAAAATTTTATTAATATTCCTAAATAATTAATTAAAATTGAAGGAAACCCGTCTAAACATCATATAAAAAATGATTAGGGTCTGAGGAATGGTCATGACTCGATGATTCTAGGAAACCGCCCAATCTGTTTTCGTAAAAGCGTAAAGAAGAGAACAATTCAAATAATCCTCTTTAAGAAAGTACATACACAAAAATGAACATCGCGAGAGTCGAACCGCGTAAGACTGGTTCCTTATTGGTCAAAAAAAAGAATGAACATCGTGAGAGTCGAAATACTATAGCGAAATACGTGAAATTGATCCCTCATCAATCAATTAGGTTGAGCAAAACAAATCAGAGAAAGAAGTGAACTGTCATATTAAAGTATCAAACGTGAATGCGGAGCGCGCGATGGGTCTCGTGCAAATGAAACGCAATATGGACCGAGGAATCATCAAAAATAAAAAAAAGCGCCACATGCACGTTGGGAACATTCTGTTCGGTGTACGAAAGCCATGTGGAATACTGGGTGGCAAAAAATATGTGGCGTGCAAAATTCGAGATTAAAAAAAACTCACCACGCAAGAACAGCCACAACAAAAGAAATTGAGTACACTCACCTCTCTAATTGTAATCGCTGCATTCGTGACGGCGAGATAATGCCTCCTAAAAAACAGCTTTATTATTCCACTATTAGTAATAATGCACATGATGCCTCCGGATTCTTAATAGTGAAATTTTGTACAATCGTTCTTTTCTATTGTGATTGCGTTGTAATATCTCTGCGGGAATACTTGATCTATTTGTAAAAGGACGTCATCCCGACTAGAAATTTCGTCTGGCACGCCTGTTGTCATACTTGGTACGGATCCGGTAGGAATACGGCTATCCTGATCAGGCATGCCATGGTTACACCTGATTAAATCCGAATCTGGACTGAGTACGGCTATCCTGATCCGGTATAGCACCGGCATGCCTCATCAAATCCGGACCTGGTATAGTATGGGCATGCCCGATTACAGATGGCCTGGATCAGTATTACATCAGGATAACCTGATTGAAGAATTTTGGAAAGAACGTCAACTCTAATGAGGCTGTCCTGGTCAGGCCCGGACATCTCCCGGATTCGGGAAACTTGATTGAGAATTGTGAAAAAAGTCTAAGTCCGATAAATTTTTCCTCATCCGGAAATGGCCAGGACCATATCAGGTTTCCCGGATGTTTATTAATTTTTATTAACTTTATCATAAACACCTAATGAATCATCGATTTATCATCTAATTCAGAAAATTATCAATATTCCCATTGTAAAAGTTTATGTGAATGATCAGACTAATGCTACGATTGAGCTGTAGTCTAGTGGTTAACGGGTCAGCTTAGTGTGCAGAAGGTTCCCAGATCGAATCCACCCAGGTGCAAATTAATTTCCTAATTTAAAATGTCTAATTTTAGTGAAAAGTATCATCTCATCTCCAAATACAACGATAAGTTAATTGAAAGTGAATGAATTAATTATTTTTTGTTATTAATTAATGTTTATAGTTTTTTAGATCATGTAAGGAATTTCGGTAATTGAGTACTATAGCTCTGCCAACTGAAAATTGGTGTTTTCAACGTTTTATTTCAAATTTTTTTCTTCCGCCTTGCTTTTTGCGCCTATTCTAGGTTCGCATTGAGTTTGGTTTCGAAAAATTTTCATTTTTTAATTTTTTTGCAAAATTATTGGGGTTGTCAATTTTGAGCTGAAAAACTTGAATTAATTCGTTGGGTTTAACAACTCAACGAATACAACATTCAAACGTTAATAATTTTTATTTCACAGTAATTCGGAAACAAAATAATAAATTCAATAGAGTAGAGTTTGATGTTTTGATTGAGCATGAGGTGGGGGGCGGGGTGAGAGGTGAGGCAGGTATGAAACAGTCAATTTCTTCCTGACAAAGACAGTTGGTGTGAAAACACAATGATAAACAGAGACCAATGGTCTTATGAAAATGGTAAATTTGGTAATTCAACCAAATGAGCCTTTTCTAGACCAGTATCATTTGAGTCTTCTGCAGTGAAACATCAAAACTGTGTGTTTTGTTTTGAGAGCTAGTTGCCGCCACTGCATCTTGGTTTTTTTTTTTTTTTTTTTTTTGGAAAATCCAGTTTTTCAGATGAGTATTTTGAAGTTTCATTCAATCCGTATTAAATTTATTGAGGTTTTTTTTCGTCTTTTTCCTTTTTTTTCGTTACTATTTTTAATCGATATTCCAAATTGAAATTGTTTCACGCGAAGTGTACAAATTTATTGACAAATGAAGGAAAAGGTACATTTAAAAAGCACATTGTGCAGGAAGTACTTGTTTCTGTGTAATATAAAAATTAAATTTTTATGCCCAATGAAGGTGGGCGGAGGTTTTTGTCAATATATTCTTCATCTAAAATCCCGAGTGTCGTTCATAGGATGGGTCGTGATAGGTTCCTTTTCGAGGCCTATGCACCACTACGTCCTCGTCGTGGCCTTGGGTTACGCCAAACGTGGTGATAATCTCGATTTTCATTTATTGTTTTTTTTTTTTTTTTTTTTTTTTTGGTTTAATTGGTTAGTGACTTCCAAAAAAAGTTAGTTGTTTTAGGTAAAAATTTAATTAGGATTGTGTCTGCTCGCCTTGAAATCTCGCTACTGGTCTCTGCTACATCGAAACACATCAATTTAATTCAAAAAAATTGGTAAAATAATTCAAATTTTTCAACAGTGTGGCAGAGTAAAAGTAGTCAATTACCGGAATTTCTCATCCGGCACTGATCTGGAATGCCTTATTCGGTACTGAGTTGGAGACCCAAGTCAGGCCCTGACTTGACAAGGCGTTACAGTCCATACTTGGACCGGATAAGGCATCCAAGTAAGGGCCTGACGTCCGGAGTCAGGCTAGCCGGATCAGGGCCGAATGAGACCAGGATCAAAATTTCTAGTCGGGTATCGTGGTGGTTTTTCCCATAGTAATTTTCTCTATACTTGGAGGTGGAGAAAATACAGTGATTGCGGTGGAGAAAATATGTGAGAATCAAAAATTCGATGGTAAATATAGTAACTCGCAATAGCTCAGCGGTAGAGCACCTGACATGTAATCAGAGGGTCGTGGGTTCAAATCCTGCTTGCGCATTACATATTTTTTCCGAAATTTGATTTTCTAAATAAAATTTATTAATAAAAATTAATTTATTAATAAATTTAATTGTTTAATGGCAATATACAGACTAAAATATGAAAAAAAGTCACTGTTCAACAGAGTGGAAAAAATGCTACTTCTATACAAACAGAAACATTACACCCATTTCGAATATGCTCACTTCTTTCAACTAAATCTCATTACACAAAACATACAAATTCCAAAGAATTAATGTACTCGTTCCACCCAACTTCCCTTGAAAATAAATAAAGTATTTCATTACACAAATTATAAGGAGCTCAAAACAAGAGTGTTATTAACAAAAATCACCATTCACATCTCCATATCGTAAGCTAGGAATGATTAAGGCTTAACTCAATTAAGTTATTTTTTGCATGACGTACAATCATCTTATTTCTATTGTATACATCAATATTATCATTATTTATTTTGCATTGTTTTCTACGACATTAATTCCAGATTAACAATCTTCTTCGTTTATTCTATTTCGAATATCTTTCCTCATTTTTTTTGTTATTCAATTATTATTTACAAAATATTTTACTTCATACTTGACGCTGCAAAATATTAAGATGCCATTGGTTTTCATTGATCAACATTCTCTCCCTCAGCAAATCCATTATTATCATTCAGAATTGTAAAAAAATTGCAACGACATCTTTATATTATTCGAGGCTTATTGTTCTTGTAAAAGTGTTTTCAATGTTTTTTTTCCGTATTTTACTCTATTTATTTGGTTCAAATTACAGGCGATTTCTCATAAATCAAAGTGCCACGGTTTCGAGTCGGATTTTATTATTTTACTCAATGATTTCGAGTTCAGTGAAGAAGCGAACTACGATTTAAAATGAAATTAATTATCATAAAATTTTTGAACGTTTGCCGGAATGAAAAATTTGTTTCCACCCATGAATCACTGTCTTAGTGAAATACCTCAAAACCTAGTGAAGATAGAGAAATTCTTGTTCTGATCTTTTCCGTAGTTCTTACATCGCTGTATAAAGGAGTCACTATAGAAATTTTTCTATTCGAATTGTTTTCCATCGTATGTTACGAGAATTGCCCAAGTAAAATTGATTCATATCGTTAATCAACAGAAAAACAATGAAACAACTTTGATCCCTCGACTTCCTCACTGCACTCTCGATATCAATATCCTCGATTGAAATTCAGCTACATGTATTTGATGAGGAACCAAACTTTTCAATATCATTCAGAAATTAATATAAGATGACCGAATCCAGTAATGTTTTCATTCCAGTAAGATTATTATTCTCCAAGCGAAAATCAAGAACTCTGAGTTTAAATTGTTCACATTATTTTTCATTCATCTAATTACAGCTCAGACAATTGAGAATTATGAAACATCACAGAATTACTTTTGTACATGGCATCAATCAATCCTCACGTTCCTAAAATTATTATTATACCTGTATCAAATATTGTTAATTCGTACAGATTGAAAAATGATTTACATATTTTTAGTCATTGTTGAGCGAGTAATTGTGATCAAATTCGGCCTGTAAATCATTGAAATGAATTGTTTCGTTCAGATTTTTTTTGCATTCATCCCTGCAATTAATTCGTTAAGGGAGGCATAGACAGATTAGATGGCCCGGATTTACTTATCTTAATCCCATTACTACTTTTGCAGTGGCGTTTCTTTATATTTAACTCCTTTCTGTCTGATCACCCCTTATATTTCACTGAATTCTCGTTCTATCGTTAACTATCCCGTCCCCGGTGACGATTTTTTGTGGTCACCAGGACAGCCAATCATAACGTGATAATGGCCAATCCGAAAGCGATTAGGTCTCTGATTCCATATCCAATTTTGAGTAGAAATGTCATATCAAGAAATCAATAAGTTATTTCCTTCAAATTACGCCACCGTCCATTCAGTGTATTTCTCAACTTGAATGTTACACTGAGAAAAAAAAACGGTAAAAACAATCAATTATTGATACCATTGGTTCTGAGCAAATATTTTTTTCAAAGTAATTGAAAAAGCAGTCGAAGTTACTGAATTAAGTTAATTCAAACAGATTAACTTTAGTGATTGGAATTTTCATATTTGCAAATTGTTATAATAATTGAACTATTCATCTGAGTGTAGTTCTAAGAACCTTCAATTTTTTTTGGATGCTTTTCCAAAGATCGATGATTTTCTGTAACAGAAATTATCACTTCAGTTATGGAATTATACCTAATAGTCTATTACTCAGCAAGTGCGTTGATGTACTTTCTGACGCGTGTGAGTTTGTGAGCCTTCGACTCGTTCCATTTTTTACAAGGTGTGGAAAGTACCACTAACTGCACGCGAAGCGTGTAAACCCAGACTATTTACCCCACAGCATGTGATATATTTTATCCCAAGTAATTCGATGACTGTCTTCCTGTTTTTTTTCCCTCACCATTTTCTGATTAATTTGACTACTTCTATACCATTCAACAATAAAATGATATCCCTGATGGATCGGGTGATTGCGTATCAGCTATAAGCCGATCAGACAGTTGATCTTTCCACGAAATCGACTGCCATGTGACCATGATGTGGCTGTGATGTGACTGCGATGTAATCGCATCGCGATCGAATTACGGTCAATTTCGTGGAAAAATTGACTGCTCGGCTGCATGATCCATCAGGGATAACATAAGCGCTAAGAAAGAATTAAATGATTACCCACGATTCCCTCTAACGGGATGCGCAGGAATATACGCGCTGTAACAAAAATTCCAATTTTCACGAGGGCTGCTTTGAGGAGAGAATGAAACTGAAATTCGGAGAAGTATTTGCAGGAAGCAAAAAACAAGTTTGTCAAAAACCAAACAAGTGTTTCGCAATTTCAACGCTCTTTCCAAAAAATAATTTAAGGTGTCCATTTTATTCCATTCTTCAATCAAAACTATATTTGATGAAATCAATTTGTATTTGATGATGTTCCTTGGTAGACATTTGGAAGTTAATAGTATCTGGCTCGGTTTTTCTTACAAAATAGTATCCATTATGGTCTATTCTGCTCTAGCTCACCGCGACCCTGTTCTGATCTTTTTTCAAGTCTTCTTTCTTTAGAGAAAATTCTCTGCAAAAAAGAATTCAGAGGAAACTGCGCTATCTCGTTTAGCTTCCAAAGCATTCTCCGAAGAAGATCGACCAAGAAAGTGACTCATCCTGTTATCTCTCTTCGATGTTCTTTCATTACTACATTTTATCAAGACAGTTCATTCAATGAAAAGCCCAAAAGATTTTTCAGTTCTTAGTTACAATCAAAGTTGAAGTGTCGACTTTTTTTCATATCGGTAGGGAAAATTTGGTGCTACAGTCTTTACTGATGAAGTCATGCTAGGTACTGTGGAACTTCCATTGACTCAAGTTACCAGATCATTGCCTAATATTATTCGTGAAAATAGAAATCAGCATCGCTCAGATCTACATCACCGTTTCCTTATGTCTTTTTAGGAGACGTTCTTTAGAAAGAATTCTCATGAGCTACAAAAAAGGTATCTCTGTCAATCATTGTGATTATCGCTATTTCTAATGTGTAAAATAATTCTCACCTATCCTTTTGATTACAATTCCTTCATTACTCAACTGATGAATTATCGATGCAATTGTTTTAATGTGGGATACTGCAAAGAAAAATGATTTCCTCGTCAGCAGAGCGTGATTGAACACGTATTGAAAAAATTTACAGGGAGTTTCTATAGGACATTCCTATAGAGTAATTGTATAACGAATCGTATACGTTTCGCTTGTATGATATTTGGATATTTTCTATACGATAAGAATTTCTTGCGTTCCTACGCAAATTTAGCTTCTACATATAGATAAGTCTTATAGTCACTAAGTTTCTATAGAAAAGCCCACGAAATCCTTTTCTTGTAGAAATAATTCCAATAAACATTAAATCTGCGAAGAGAAACACAAGAAATTCTGTTCTCACAAGAAATTCTGTTCTCATAAGAATAATTCGTCAAAGAACAAAAGAATTTCTGGTCGTATAAGAAATAGCCGAATGTAATAAACGCGAAGCGTATACGATTCGCTATACAATTATTCTCTAAGAATGTTTTTTCATAAGCTTCCTTTACCGTTTTTTCACACATGAAGAAGCTGGAAGAAAATGATTTAATTACAATTTTACGAAGCCAATTTTATGATTCTTTCCCACTGCAAAATTAATCTTAATTCAATAATTCAGTAATTACACTTCAAAATCATCGATTGAGAAATCATATTTATTCAGATAATTCACTAGGCCATATTTTATCTTCAAGTACTTAAAGTATTTCAATGCATGAGTAATCAAATACAACAACAACTGTGAAATAACATAAAGTACTGAATTCGCACTCAATTGTTTCGACCGATTAAGAAAAAATGGGGAAACAGAGAAACAGGAAACGAAAGTTTTCCCAAAACTACAGCAAAACTTTTGGGAAATACCTGATAATTTCCAAGCACTCGGATTATTAAAAGTGAAAATTCCATATTCTCAATACACATACATTATTCTCGCAGCTTGGCAATTGAAATTGATAGATTATTGCAGATCGCAAATGATATCCCCATAATCATTCATGCATTTGACTGCTAGATGTCAGAAATTGGAATGGAATCAACTAATTTTTCTATTCCCTAAATTTACTGATGGGCAATTTCGTATTCCTATTAGATTTCGAGGTATAACAAAAAACCTGTATAAAAATTGAGTCATGTCATTCTACATCTTTGTTGATGAATCAAAGCGGATATCATCGCTCCTTCACAGAGAAGAATGTTTTCTTAATTTAAGAATGTGCAGTCACTTAATTTAGAAAGAAAAGGTCACTTGATTTAAGCGAGTTTTACTCTCTAGAACTGAGAAAGAAAAAAACACTTAATTTAGGTGAGAAAACTCACTTAAATCAAGTGACTTTCCTCAGTTGAATCAAGTGACTTTTTCTTCCTTAATTCAAGTGACTGCACATTCTTAAATTAAGAAAACATTTTTCTCCGTGTTCAATAGAAATTATTCTTTGAAATGAAGAGAAAATGAGATGAAAGATCTCAAACAAAAGTAATACAAAAAACAAATTGAAGTAGAAAGTAGAAAATATCCGTTGAAAATTGTGGAATTGACAGTACAACCTCGCTATTTGCAACTCATCTCGACGTGAAAACCCCACTATTTGCAACTGGCCCTTGAACTCAGTCCCCACCACAGACATTTAACTTCCCCTATAGCCAATAAGAATAAAGGGAAGGAGGGAGCAGCCCGCCACGAATTTGAATGTTATACCCTCCATGAATATATATATTATGTACCCATCTTTGAATGAATGAGATGAAATGAATATGGGATTGGCTTCAATTAATTAGAGAAGTATTTTTGTCTGAATCAGTTCCTTGTATTTCCTGTAGTTTCCCGAGTCTGAATTTTTGCGATGGATTTGACGAACTTTCAACATATTTCTTTGATCTTTGCGGATGCCGAACGTACCTTTACCATATTCTCGCGTAAAATCTATTTTTCAACGTCAGAATACATCGAGAAGGCCCGAAAACCTGGACGTCCATTTACGTATTTGAACGTACAGTTGGAGGCGGTTGATTCTGACGGAAATTTAATGTACATTTTTGTTGGTATTTTAAAAATTCACGGAATTAATGGAGGAGAAAAAGAGGAGAGGGAGAAAGATAGGAGAGGGAGAAAGGTGGGGTAGAACAGACATGTTTAAGTTATTATATCAACATTATGAAAAACATTTGAAATTAGTAAAAATATTAAGAATTTATTATTTCTCGTAAGGCCATCGGGAAGTGGGAGAGATTTGGAGTGGAATTCATCTGTCAGACATGATTTTTTGTCATTGCTAACCAAATTTACTTTTTGGTCAAGATTTAGAGACCAAATTGAAAAAAAAATTGTGAAGTCTCATGAGTTTTATTGAGCGTAGCGTGAAAATTCTGAATGGAGGTGGAAAGTTAGATCATTTGCGAATGACTTATGGAGTTGTCAATTTGAAAATGTCGATTTTCAAAGTATTTATGAAGAAAAAAGATTTTCATAAAAATGCTCATAAATCCTTCAAGTATAGATATTTTTCATATGGTGGAAATGGTGAATTCGATAAAACCATATCAAATGATCGCACCTTTTTCACAAAAAAGTGAATTTTTTCTAAAAATAGAAAGTGGCATATTTTCAAATAATAAGCTGAAAAATCCGAATTTTCAAATAACAAAAATTTTTTTTGGGACTTATTGATAACCTAATGTTTCCTCAGGTTTTCAATGCTATTATCAGAAAAATCTATCTCCAACGGTTATATTCTTCTGTCCATTTTACCCCACTTATCCTTAATTGAAACTTGGAATGGAAATGGAATAATAAAAAAAGGGAAAATTAGAATTTGAAAGGAAATTTGAGTTTGAGGAAATATTATCATTTTCCCAGAAGAAATGAGTGAAAAAAAATCGTCAACGCATTTTGCCATTGATTTTTCGAAATCAATTCTCGATAGCTATTTTAAAAAAATTGACAGCGACTATCAATCATTTCTTCCGAAGATCGTAGTATAAATATGCGATGCATATTTGAGCTCAATTAGAATCGCAGAACTTATATTTTTCAGGTTAGCAGCAGACAACGAGGAATCTCCAGGCAGTCATAGAAGTTAAGTAGCATTGGATCTGGTCAGTGCTTGGATGGGTGACCACTTGGAGGATCTCGAGAACTACTGAACCGAATTCTTTTTTTTTTTTTTACTCACTTCGGTTTTAGGAAATTAGGATAACAGTCATGATGGGGTATTTTAAGTATATAATTAAGAGAGGAATCAATTAAAAACGTTTATTTGTGATGAAAACGCGATACGAGGGGAGGGGCGAGGAGGCTCAATTACTTTCAAGTTACACTCAAGTACATCAAAGTGGTCAATGTAAGTCATCGTCATTCAATTGTAAAACGGCACTAACTCCAACTCAATACATCAAAACTACACCAGAGTACCTGCATTCATTTGAGTGCTTCAACACAAAATCAGCGTAGATTTGATGTATTTAGAGATATTATTTTACATTAAAACTCCGTTGGATTGTCACAGAAATTTCGACTCGGGTCCTTCAACACAAAATCAGCGTAGTTTTGATGTATTTAGAGATATTTTTATACATTAAAACTCCGTTGGATTGTCACAGAAATTCCGACTCGAGTTCAATCTGTATCATGAAAGTAATAAATATTCACGTTCAAAATTCCAGAAAAACAAAGAATGAATCGTTTGAAATTAATCAAGGCTGAATAGGGTTTAAATGGACAGCTGGAGAAAAACTCATATTTGAAAATCACCTCTTCAACACACGGAAGTGACGAATGCGCTCTCAATGTCTGGTAGAAAGTAGTGGGGACAAGTAGGTGGGGCTAAAGCTGCAAACTGCGAGGTAAAATAGTTGCAAATAGTGGGGTAGTTGCAAATAGTGAGGCTGCAAATAGCGGGGCTGTACTGTATTCAGCGATATATTTACAACCCTGCAACAAATTAATCCAGCACTATTGATCCCTTTCAAAACGTGGCATCGATTTTTCATTCTCTTAAGTACTTAATTCATTCGCACAGCGATATGAGCATTCAACACAATATTCATTCGTTTATGATGTTTAATTCCTAATATATTTTACTTAAATTGATTTTGGATAATACCTGGTACGACTCTTATTATCCCATCATTAATGACGTAGATACGGCAATTGGGTGATTTACATCAATAAATAATCGCTATGCCTCGTCTTTTCCTATTCAAATAAGAAATTGATTCGAGTATTATCTTAAAGCTTTCTGATCGATATTCAACGATCATTTTTGTTGTTTTTTGAATATAGTTCATATACCCCGATAATCCACTTTGATAATGCAAATATTCGAAATCATAATATGGCGCATTTGACGAATATTTTTCAATTCTTTATTTCATTTTATAAAATAAAAATTTTGTAACAAGTACGCCACAAAATCCCTAAGCTCAATATTCCATCGACTCGATTACATTATTATTTATAAATTTTTTCCATTGATCTTCACGCTAATTCAATGGATACGCGGATTGATGTCTAATTCGTTTTGAATTGTGTGAATTGTATGAAATACTGTTTGATCGTTTCTTTTCAACAATTTTTCTGAATGTTTTTCTTTTTTAAAAAAATTCATTTTTTTCCATTCAACTCTCAATAGTGCATGATAAATAGGATTAATGTCAATGGTTCCCTAATCATGATAAACAAATAGATGTCAACTGATTCATTCATTGCATTGATTTATTCTGAAATTTCCTGCCATTTTCAATCCGAAGTTCAATTATTTTTTCTTCGTGATTATCAAAGAGCTTCAGTTTTAACAACAGAGATATTCATCTTCACTATTTGCAATAGTTGTACATGATACTAGAGGATCAGTAAACCCCATTCTCTTTTTTTTAATAGAGAAAAAAAGAAATGATATATAACTTATTGTTTTTATAATTCCCTTTGTCATTTGAATATCAGACTAGCGTTTCCTCGGATGAGTAACGAGTTATGCTGCACTCTTCATCGTAAGATTTTAATCTTATTGATGGCATTGAGCTGGACCGCTTCGGTGTTTTTTTGGGCCTACTTGAGGGGAAGATATCGTGTCAATCCCCAGTTAATGATTCTCAGCAGGAACATTCCTCTTCTCTGGGTAATTCATGTCCAAGTGATTCCTGGGGAAAATAAGTTGAGAGTTCTTTGGTTAGGAAAAGTTTTATCGGTTTTTCAGACATAGAAATATGTTATTATTAAAATTGCTTCATTCATGTTAGATTCGAAGATAATCCACGATGCACTGGTAGTGAACTGATATCAAAGAAGAAATGTTATAACGCTTCTGCCATAATCTTTGTCCATGGGCAAACTCCATGGATATTCTGCATTTCGGTTCATAGTGAGAAAGGGGTTCGTGGACGATTCAGATGGTGAATCACTAAAATTTTCGTCACTTACAGAAATTAACATTACGTTTATAATCTCTTTTCTGACGATTTCCTCCAGGATATCTGACCAGAATTCACTATGGTTTTCGTCAGATTTTGACATTTTCTGATCAATTCTTATGAATCAATTTCAACCAGGGTAGCAAAACTATTTTTGGCACATCCTGCTCAAATCAGTATTCATTTAGTTCGTGTTCTTCGTGGGGAAACATTAACTTCTCAAATAAATAATTGAAAATATTCCGCTTTGAACCATTCTGTTATCCCATTCATTCTTCCTCGAATGAATAATTTTTCCTTCATAAATGAAAAGAGAAACTTTCCCATCAAATATTGATGTTATAACCATAATTCACTAACCAAGCTTATACGAGTTTACAAATTTCAAATTCACTGCATCAATTAAACTCTACCGTTAGTTTTCGTAGAATATCTTCGAATATCCGAAAAATAGATTCATTTTCGTAAGGTGCGGAGAAATCACACGTCGCATATTCCTTTCATCTTTTAATTTATAAAATATAAGAAAAATCAAATAAAGTATTTTGTTATCAGATAATGATGGAAAAAGAAGTAGTACATGCATTTTTGATCGCGAACAAGAGCTCAGTTCATCTTCCGTACTGTTTGACTGTAAGAATACGCGTTTTCTATCTTTCTCGTGAGAAAACGACTGGCCAAAGCCTGGGAATGCTCATCCAGCGTTTTGAAGTTCTGATGTGATCGAAACACTGAAGTTTCATTACTTCGAGGATTACTCTCGATCGGTGGACATCTCCAGGTGTCCACTGGAAAAAGACCGTGTAAAAGTTTTGCTTCGCGAACGTACCCAAAGTAACCTCTGTAACTGATCCTCTGTAATTGAAACCAATATCGATTATGATTATTGAAATTATTCTTCACTATCCCTAAAAATCCCGTTAAGCACAAGTGGATCCACCCGTGAGCTCTCCGAAAGTAAGCTAGTCGAAGAGGCTCAACGACTACCCCATCAACTTATCTGGTGAAGGCTTGTAAATGGATCAAGGACACATTCTGGACAGTGGGACGAAAACGAAATGCAACATTATTGTAATCATGTTTTTCGTAACGACAGACTCGTGCTGATGGAAAGTTCGTTCCTCATCAGCTATGCTTCCTCCCTCATTCTTGAAGATTTCAGTTTCATACAAAAATATGAAAAAGTGTCATGTCCCTCCATTATGGAGAAGGAAGTTCATCGCCAAGAAAGATACCATCAATACATATTATGTCCAGTAATCAGTTGATGTTCAAGATGAACGCATTATTAACTGAGAGAAATAGGTTCAGATCTAATAGATATAAGTAAATCTAAAAAACGAGAAAACGGAGATATATCTAGATCTACGTAGATCTAGACTGATAGTGGATATCTTGCCTATGAGATCTATTCAGATCTACTGAGAGCTACGGAAACTGAGTAGATCTAACTTGTTATATCTCTTAGGTCTCAATAGGTCCGAATTGATTCAAGTAGATGAAGGAAGACGCGGCACAGATTGAAAAAAACGCGTGAGTGAATTTCAATAGAACTGAGGATATGAACGTAGATCTTCATTGATCTACTTAGATCTATTGAGACTTAAGGAAACGGAGATTTACATGGATCTATCTAGATTCAAGTAAATCTACGTAGGTCGAGAGAGCTAGCTAATTAGATCTATTTAGATCTCAGTAAATCGACTCGAGTGTCCCTAGATCTAAGCAGATCAAACGGTATCTTTTCCACTAGATCTACTCAATGATCTGCATAAAACATGTTCAATTTTTGTAATCATTTCTTTCATAGCTTATTCACATTTACATATTTCATGAGAGGCTGAATGATATAGTACAATCCTTCTCATATACTCAACGACTCCGAGAACTAACGACCAGACTACTTCAGCTTCACTTGAATCAACCTAGTCAAAATGGTTGGAATGAAATTATGAGGATTGAAAGTTGGTAACAAATGTAACAAATGCCGATGGCTTGGATAGAAGAGATGAACTAGCATCTGAAGCATCGATCCCACTTGGGTGGCACTTCTTCTCGATTTCCTCTTCAAATTTCAATTACTCATGGAAAATGGCCCTATATAATCAGTTGAACTTATATAAGGCAATTTTTCTAAATAATATTATACATCCTTCTTTTCTAGAGTATCAAAAGAAATCTAAAGTGATCTATCGATATTTCCATGAAGTTTCTTAGATCTATTGATATCCTCCTAGATCTACTTAGATCTATCCCAAAATTCAGATCTAGGAAAATCTGAATTAGTTTTCCTCGATTACAGTTTAATATCATTGAAAATTAATTACCTTCTTTATTTCAATACTTCCAGGATTACTCGAACTCAGTGGTGGTGATGAGAATGCAACTTTTTCGTATGGAATAGTACCATGATAAAGTGTACTCGGATCAAGGCTCAGGGCTGCTTTGAGAGCATTCTTCTTCATTATTCCATTAACATTATTTGGATTGATGTTAACCGCGTAACATGGTGATGATGATCTTGTGTTTGGTGATGATACTGCTGTCTCTGGCGGTGACGCTGATGATACAGCAGGTATTGATCCTGAATTTTCCTTAGTGGTACTTTCACCATTTCCATTTTTATGATTCTTCCTTTCCATACTATTCATAGTATTTATGCGATTAATTATGTTCCAGTCTTGATTATTCATCCTTTGTTTTTCATTATTCTCGAGACTCGCTTTGTTCGGGCTGTATTGATGTTTGAAGTTTTCCTGGGTAACAGTAAAAATAATTAAATGGGTTTTAGAAAGAAAAACTTCTATCGTTGAGTTGTTGCACTTTTTCAATTAATTTTAATGAGTTTTCGTGGTATATCTGGACTATAGGAGGTAGAGAAATAAGAGGGAGATCGAGGGGTATTTCGGAATCAAAATTTTGATGGTAAATGTGGAAACTGATGTCAGCTCAATTAGTATAGCAGTGGACTGCATTCCAGAAATGATGGTGTCAAATCTTGCTCCAGCATTCCCCGTTTTCTCCGAAAATTGTATTCTTTAAAAATCATTCAATTGTAATTTTAATAGCCCTAGCGGTATTGGTGACACGGTGGAAACCCGGTATAAACACGGTGTAAGTACAGTGTAAACACAGTGTAAATACAGTGTGGACACGGTGTAAATACAGTGTGGACACGGTGTTTTCCGTGCAGTTTTGACACTCAATTTACACAGTGTATATACGGTGTTTCAACGGTGTTTTTACGGTGGTTCCACCGTGTTTTCACGGTGTTTTGATTGTTACTCACCAATTTTTTTTCACTATCATTATGCCAACTAGTGAAATATTTCCATCGAAATGAACTTTTTCGATTCCCAAATTCCTTATTAATAATAAATTTATACCAATAATACAAGAAAAAAAAATTATATTCTCTGAGGATCGAGCCTACTACCTTTAGATTATCAGACTGTGACCCTACCGTCTGCGCCATTAAGATATAATTTCAATAAAATTTGTTCAAGAGTGGTTCAATTATCATAAATTGATAATCGGATTCATTTCCACGTATGTAGTAATCAATCAAATATGATGAGAGATTGGAAGGTTATGAATACAATACTGTTTGGTTATGGACGAATAACCATCAGAAACACTCACGCACTCATACTCACACAGAGCCACTCAAATTTCTTTATCGGTCATCGGCCTACTGACCGTGACCTACTCAACTTTGGCACTCGAGGCGCCACTTGATTGACAGGTGTTCTGACCCGCAATCTATCGAATGATAGATTAATTAATTCAGGACACCTGCCATATTTTCTTGGAATTCTCATCCTTATTCTCGAAAGAGCTATTCTCGCATCAAGTGCAAAAAGTGTTCTCAGAATTTCTCAAATATTCTCAATTAAAAATAGTGAAAAGAAACTCTCAAAACTCTAGAATATCTCAATCAATTATCGTTAAATTAACAAAAAAGTGATATAAAATTGTGATATTTTTATTAGTGATAATTATAATAAAGTTATAATTATATATAGAAATCTCGTGCACGCGTCATTTTTTGACTCACACCACGCTCCTCTCAAAATCCGATTAAATCTCGCGAATCATAAAGAAATATTCGAAAAACCAGTGAACAACTCAAACATTTTGGTCCATCGAACCGGATTTTCGATATATTTTTTGATTTTTTTGGAGTTTTCATCGTTTTTTTCTCATTTTTTTTTCGGGGGGAGCGTGTAATTGGCGGTTTCGCAGTGGTGCTCATTAAAATCTTGTTCGGACTCCTCAGAAAAATTTGAATTCGTGCAGTGGTTCTCATTCCGGGGCTCCTCAATAGTGTTTACCCGCGAATTTCAAATTCAAATTATAGGACAATTCAATCATTCGGTTAATTCTCAAGCAACGACGTCTCCAGAGACCAGGTGGCGCTGCAATCGATCTTCTCAAGGACATTTAGGACAATTTTGGGAATTTTTGAATTTTGTCGATTCTTCACAATCATTGGCGGCTCAAGAGGGCACCACTACAAGAAAACTCAACATTTGGTAAATTTTTTAATTTTTTTTGGAAATCTCGGGTTTTCCTGGATTGACTCAACTGGAGGCTAAAGAGGGCGCTGCTGTGGAACATCTCGACGATTTCTCGATTATTTGTTGAATTTTTTTGGAATAATTCGACTAGACCAACTCAAGAAGGCGCTGCTAGAGGACATTACTGCACAGTATTTGGTCTTTTCGATTTTTTGTGAATTTTTCTCGATTTTTTTTGTTTTTGGCTCAACTTCGTCTGCTCGTTCAGCTCGTTTTTCAATTGTTGATTTTTCTCGTGCTCCATCTACAAAATAATAATCAAGATGAGCAAGAAATCTTGGGACATGGATGTGGTATGTCGCAGCCAAATGACTCGTTCGAAGTACATAAAAAAAGTTTATATGGCAAATAATCAAGCTCAAACTCTCGCTCTTGGGCCGGCAGCACTTCAAGCGAAGCTGGAACTCTTGGAGTTTTATTGGAGCAAGTTCGAAAGAACTCATGATAGCATTATTGATAGTAGCGGCTCAATTGAAAATTTACTCGAACATGAGTACTACTCGTCAAATCTGTTCGATGAGACTCTTGATTGGTATTCTACAGCCAAAGTTCAGCTCAACCAGTTGTATGAGTCTGCTGGAGGTCATGCTCTCAATGACACCACCCGGAACAACTCGACCAGTAACGCTTCGACTCACTCAACACGTCGCTCGCTTCCGGACATCCCTCTTCCGAATTTCTCAGGGAACTATTCTGAATGGAGATCATTCAGAGATCTGTTTCTTTCTTTAACAGGAAATGACTCTGGTCTCGAGGATGTTGAGCGCATGCACTACCTTCGCATGTGTTTAAAGGAAGAGCCTGCTCGACTGATCGCCAATCTCGCTATTGAAGATGACTCTTACGCAATAGCTTGGAATACGCTCGTAAGCAGGTATGAGAACAAGCGATTGTTAGTTTCAGCTCAACTTGAGAAGCTCTTTAGATCAGCTCGAATGACGTCGCACAGCTCAAAAGAGCTCAATCAACTTCTCACTACCGTAGTAGAGGCTCTTAGTGCTTTAAAAGCACTTGATGTTCCAACTGATGAATGGGACCAGGTCGTGGTCTACACTGTAGTTGGGAAGCTAAATTCGAAATTGCGTGAATCGTGGGAGAATAAAATCGGATCGTCGACTGAGTTCCCCACGAAGGAAGAGTTGTTTGACTTTCTCAGAGGTCGTTCTCGAGCGATGGAGAGCATCGAGATGAACGCTCTTCCACCGTCATCAGCTCAACAGAACCGCTCGCAACCCAAGCCTCCGGCAAGGGTTAACCAAGTCTCCATGCAGAAGGCTTCAACTCAACAGTCGTCAGCTCAACAGGAGACAAATCAACAGGCGCCTTCTCAACAACTCAATCGCTCGTATATACAGTCCACTAGAGCTGGTTATTTGGATAATCCTAATAATTATCCGTGCTCATATTGCGAGAAGGGTCATTATATCGTTTCTTGCACTGATTTCCGTGATTTATCTCCTGTGGCTCGAAAAGAAGTCATTGATCGGCTCCGTCTCTGCTACAATTGTCTCGGCAAACATAACGCTGTAGACTGTGGCAACGAGAAACGTTGTGCAGCTCGACGGGAGGACGGACGGATTTGCGGTGCTAAACACCACACCCTTATTCATCTTGGTCGTCAATTTGTTCCTTCTCAAAATCAAATGAACCGCTCTAATCAAAATCTCGTAAACGCTCAAGTTCATGCACAGGACGATGTAACTGGATCCACTCAATCGATTGCTCCAGCTCAATGAGATCTCGCATCCCAAACGGCTCTGTCCTGCTCTGCGAATAGTGACTCGTTCAATTCTCGACCCGGTGTTCTGCTCGCTACAAGTTTAGCAATTTTGATTAGCTCGGAGAGTCCTAATCAACAAGTACGTCTTCTCTTAGACCCGGGTTCAGAAATCTCGCTCATCTCAGAAAAACTCGTGCGTCAACTCAAGCTGAAAAGGCTAAAAACCTCCATCACTATCTCTGGTGTTGGAGAATCGTCGTTTGGGATGACCAACGGTCAAGTACAGCTCCAACTTAAATCGATTTATTCAACAGAACGCATCGCAGTCACAGCTCATTCGATCGATCGTCTCACGTCTTCGCTACCAACATTTTCAGCAGAAGCTCTTCAATGGGATCATCTCCAAGGCCTTCAACTCGCAGATCCGCATTTTAGAACTCCTGCGTCAATAGATCTACTCATTGGTGCTGACGTCTTTGGCCAGCTCATAAAACCTCAAATAATTCAAAATGATTTGAATTCTCCTGTTGCTCAGCTCACCAGTTTCGGCTGGATTATCTTTGGACCAACGGGATCCGCTCACGTGACCTCTGTCGTTTCACATCATGTCACACAATCGACGGATCAGCTCGATGAACTTCTCACAAAATTCTGGGTTCAAGAAGAGATTCTTGGTAGAAAGGACTCGAATCTCACAAAAGAAGAACTCGAATGTGAGCAGCATTTTCGATCTACTCATTCTCGCGATGAATCAGGTCGTTACATTGTTCGATTGCCATTATCAGCTCCAACTTCCTTGTTGGGAGATTCTCATCATACAGCTCATGCATGTCTCAAAAGAATGCTCAACCGAATCTCGAAAGATCAACAGTTTTTCTCGCTCTACTCGAATTTTCTCAAAGAATACGAAGAATTGGATCACATGGGAAAGGTAAATAGTAAGTCGACTAGTCCAGCTCAGCAGAATCAGGCGGGAATCACTTGTTGTCTCGATGAAATGACCTTAGCACATGATGTTTCGGCATCAGGAGGGTGGAGGGTTTCTGAAGGGCTTCAAGCTGATCTGCCTGGTTTATCTCAACAGTACTATTTACCTCATCATGGTGTGCTCAGGGAAAGCAGCGAAACAACGAAGCTGAGAGTTGTATTTAATGGCTCAGCTAAGACCAGCTCAGGCAAATCACTCAACGATATTCTCCATACTGGAGCTAAAACTCAGAGAGACATTTCGGACGTGCTCTTATGGACTCGTCAGCATCGACTCATCTTCATGACAGACATAACAAAGATGTTTCGGCAAATTCGTGTTCATGAAGATGATTGGCCTCTACAACAAATTCTTTGGACCAGCTCAAATGGAGATATCGTGACGTATCAGCTCAAAACTGTGACTTATGGTACTCGATCAGCTCCGTATCTTGCCAATCGTGTTCTCCTTCAGCTCGCAGAAGATGAGGGATATCGTTTCCCATTGGCCGTCTCGTCGCTCGTCGAAGGCAGATACGTAGATGACATTTGTGGAGGAGCTGACTCGTCGGAACTACTCATCGAGACAGCTCAACAAGTTCGAGATCTCTGTGCCGCGGGAGGGATGCCTTTGGCTAAGTGGCACAGCAACTGTTCGGAACTGCTCAAATGGCTTTCTCCTGACAGCAAGTCTGATGATCAACGTGTTTATGAAGACTCGGAAACTCGAATCCTCGGACTTTCTTGGTTACCTAGCTCGGATAGCTTCATCTTTTCAACAAAATCAACGAAAAACTCGAAGATCTCAAAAAGGTTCATTTTATCGGAAATCGCTCAGCTTTATGATCCACTTGGGTTTCTCGCTCCTGTGGTAATTAGAGGGAAAATGCTCTTACAGGAGTTGTGGATCGAAAAGCTTGATTGGGATGATGAAGTATCTCCCCAAACGGCTCATCTTTGGGAAGACTTTCGAGAGGATTTAGTAGCGCTCAAAAATGTCTCAGTTCCAAGATGGCTTGGAATTACTGAAGATGGTCAGCTCGAAATTCATGGATTCTCGGATGCTTCTCAGTCAGCAATGGCTGCAGTGGTTTTTCTCAAGGTGACCAACGAGAATGGAGTTCGAATCTCACTGGTATGCTCAAAAACAAAGGTTGCTCCACTCAAAAAACTAACGATACCTCGGTTAGAGCTCACAGCTGCAGTTCTCCTTGCGAAACTTGTCAAATACGTCAATGATCAGCTCAAGTTCTCCAATGTTCCGACGTATTTATGGACCGACTCATCTGTAACGCTCCATTGGATTAGCTCTCATCCTTCGCGTTGGAAGGAGTTCGTAAGGAATCGTGTTCAGCTCATTCAAGAATTATCATCAGCTCAATGGAAATACGTTCCAGGCAAGGAGAATCCTGCAGATTGTGCTTCACGAGGATTGACAGCAGCCCAACTCGTTTCTCATAAGCTTTGGTGGAAAGGTCCACAATGGCTTTCAAAAAACTCCTCATCATGGCCAGAATTTAGCTCGACTCCTATTCCTAACATCGATCTCGAAGAAAAATCTGGTGTAATTCTCAACGTAAAAATTCAACACAGAGAGATTTGGGATCTAGTCTATCGATATTCAGAGCTCAACAAATTGCTAAGGATCACAGCAATTTGTCAACGATTCATCGCACTACTCAAAAAGATTCCAAAATCGTCTCTCAGCTCAGCTCTAAATCCTGGTGACATTGAACAAGCTCGAATCTTCTGGATAAAGGCTACTCAGGCAGCTCATTTCTCATCAGAACTACTCATTTTATCCAAAGGGCAGAAGTTAAGTACTTCTCATCCGCTAACTCGTCTGACGGCATTTATCGATCACCAGGGAGTTCTTCGTGTTGGGGGTCGTCTCAAATTCGCTGATCTCCAAGTGGAGAACAAACATCAGGCTATAATTCCCAAGGAATCGCATTTCGCTCAACTCATTATGAGCGAAGCTCATTTAAGAACATTGCATGGTGGAACTCAAGTTACTCTCGGTCATCTCAGACAGTCTTATTGGATTCTCGGTGGAAGAGCTCCAGTAAGATCGTTGATTCTCAAATGTGTTCCTTGTGCTCGACAGAGAGGAGTAAGAGCTCAGCAGTTGATGGGTCAACTCCCAATATCTCGTCTCGCTCAAACTCGTGCCTTCGTTAATACTGGTATTGACTATGCCGGACCAGTATCGCTCCGCTCATGGAAAGGACGTGGTCACAAGTCATACAAGGGCTGGCTCGCAATTTTCGTTTGTATGACCACATCAGCTGTTCATCTTGAAGTTGTCTCGGACTACTCAGCGGAAGGTTTCATCTCTGCTTATCGTCGGTTTATCGCTCGCCGTGGTATCTGCCAGAATTTGTTTTCGGACTGCGGAACAAACTTTGTAGGAGCAGATAAGGAACTCAAAAGGCTCTTCTCCATGGCTTCGAAGGAATCTCAGCAAGTAGCTCAACTCTTGCTCAAGGATGGTACCAGATGGTCATTTAACCCACCTGGTGCTCCTCATTTTGGTGGTAAATGGGAAGCTGCTGTAAAATCAGTGAAGTTTCATCTCAAGAGAATGATTGGTGATTCTCTGTTGACTTTCGAGGAACTCACCACTTTGTTAGCTCAAATCGAAGCAGTTCTTAACTCTCGACCGCTCGAACCGCTCTCAGAGGACCCTGATGACGTCAGTGCTCTCACTCCAGGTCATTTTCTCATTGGACAAGCTCTCTCAACTCTGCCTGAACCTTCTCTAGAGGATCTCAACATTGCTCGTTTATCTCGTTGGCAGCTCATTCAGCAGAAGATTCAGAGCTTTTGGGATCGGTGGTCGACTAGTTATCTTCAATATCTCCAGTCCATCTCGAAGTGGCATCACCCGTCCAACGAAATCAAGATCGGCTCCATCGTTCTTCTCACTGATGAGAGATTTCCACCAACGAAATGGCCTCTCGCTCGAGTTACAGCTCTACATCCTGGGAAAGATGGTCTCACCAGGGTAGTCACCATCAAGACGTCTAACTCAATTCTACAACGACCAATCGCCAAGCTCGCTCTTTTGCCAATCTCAACAAAAGAGTCTTGAACATCTTCACGGCACCAATCTATCATCATCTTCAGTCATCATCGTACTCTGGTGAGGATTTACGACCCACACGAGAGGATATCTGTGATGGATGGAAGCAGTGACATCTCGAATAAGGAATTTACGCCTCCCAAGTCTTGGTGTCTCTGCACTGGTTCAGCTCAGTTAGATCTTGGTGAAGTTCTCAAGAGTTCTCAATTAATCTCGAACAAATTAATTTTTTGTTTTGTCTGTTTCAGTTTACTCAATTTGTCAGCAACAGTTGCTGACGGCGGGGAGAATGTTTGGTTATGGACGAATAACCATCAGAAACACTCACGCACTCATACTCACACAGAGCCACTCAAATTTCTTTATCGGTCATCGGCCTACTGACCGTGACCTACTCAACTTTGGCACTCGAGGCGCCACTTGATTGACAGGTGTTCTGACCCGCAATCTATCGAATGATAGATTAATTAATTCAGGACACCTGCCATATTTTCTTGGAATTCTCATCCTTATTCTCGAAAGAGCTATTCTCGCATCAAGTGCAAAAAGTGTTCTCAGAATTTCTCAAATATTCTCAATTAAAAATAGTGAAAAGAAACTCTCAAAACTCTAGAATATCTCAATCAATTATCGTTAAATTAACAAAAAAGTGATATAAAATTGTGATATTTTTATTAGTGATAATTATAATAAAGTTATAATTATATATAGAAATCTCGTGCACGCGTCATTTTTTGACTCACACCACGCTCCTCTCAAAATCCGATTAAATCTCGCGAATCATAAAGAAATATTCGAAAAACCAGTGAACAACTCAAACAAATACTAAAATATTGTCTATTCGCTACGTTTCGCTTATACTTCAAGCTTCTTCAAGCTCTTGACAATCTCTTGATGAGATACTAAGAATATCAAGAGCCTGAAGAAGGTTGAATTATAAGTGAAACGTCGTAAATTGACCATATTTCAGTATCATATTCATAATCTTCCAATATCCCATGACATTTAATTAATTATCACAAATGATTGAATTGAATATTGAAAAAAAAGTTGAATCTCGAATATTTCACGAATTTTGAACCTTGAAATCAAGCTGAATACTGATAACAAAATAGACATTGTAACGAGGTTTCTCGTTACAGCTATCATATCGGCTTATGCCACCTTCGGGTGAAGCTATTCAAGTGTAGAGCTTGAAGAGACTCACACATGAACAGCTAAAAAATACTACCGCGGTGCCATCTGCGCAAGATGACACCTTAAAGTTATCGGAAGCTAACTGACACGTCAGTGGGTTTTATATGCGGCTGAGGATAAGGCGGAAGCCCAGCTGAAATGCTGGCGCTCCACTAGAGATGTCGGAGTTATCTCCGGGCCTGGCAGTGGTGTGAGAGGAAGAATCACGCAGGTGCACGGAGAGACCTCCAGACGAGGAGAAGCAGCCTCAGCCGATATAAATAGACCCAACGACATGGTGTTCAGTTAGTCTGCCTTGGGCGGCAGACTCGAGAGGATCGGGAGACGTCCCTGGATCCTCTACCGCTCACTCCGGTGAGGGTTATCGTTGGTTGCCCGTAGCGTGGCTACGTGGCGTTTCTCGTGTGGATGGAGGCGTCCGGTATTCTCTGGGTGACGATAGATCAGAGGCATCCTGCGGACGGGCTCATCCAGAGGCTATCGCGGAATACCCTAATTCCGACTTGTTCTCGCTAGAGGGACTGTGACTAGATCCACGGCCCTCTACCATAACCAGCACACTGGGTTACCGGGAATAGATTGCCCATGCCATCCATTGGGGTTAGTAATTCCCCGAGTGATTACAGTCGAAGGTTCAGCAGGTTAGCCCGAAACCGCCCTAAGAGGTTAAGCGTGGTGAACCCAGGGAAAACCAGCACACAGTGAGTTTTGTTTATTCCTCCGGTAAAGAATAAACTGGCGCCCAGGCTATCGAACCGTGTGTGTGGAAAGGGATGGCTGGAAGTGTAACGGGATGGACGAATCCCCGTTACAACATCTACCTTTAATTATCTAAATTTACAATTTTCGATATCATGTACGAATTGGGAAATGGGAGAAAATGGAAAAGATTAAGAAATTCTAGTTTTCTGAGTTTTAGGAACACTGTGAAAACACTGTGGAAACACGGTGGAACCACCGTAAAAACACTCTGTTTACGCCGCGTTTTGACAGTGTTGCCATTACTGCTAGGCAGAACTCGATAATAACTCGATAATAACTTTTACGTTTTTCTATTAATTTCGTTGAATCTATGCTTGCATTACCATTATACAGTTCTGGATCAGCTTCTGAGTAATTGAGAGTTCGAAAGACAACATAGTTATCGAATTTCCGTAAGTTATTCTAATGCTCGAATAGGAATATGCCGATGGTGGTATTGTAGCTGAATATAAGATAAATATTATTACATATCTACGATATGAAAATGTTGTCAAATTTCCAACGTCATAGCAGAGATGTAGAAATTTGATAGAGTATGTCCTCGACGTAGCCTCGGGTGATGCAAAACCTAGTGATAATCTCAATTGTTATTCATTCCCTTTCTTTACTCTGGTTCGATGGATTCGAAGCTTTCTGTGAAAAATTCACTGTCATTTCAAGAAAGATTCATTAGGATTGCCGCTTTTAGTCTTAAAATCGTGTGACCGATCCTTCATCATTCAAAACACATCAATTCCTGATAAATATACACAACACAAACGAGTTATAACAATAGTTTAAAACGCCTCAAAAGTAACAAGTCACAATAACAACTTTCACTGGATAGTCGATTCTGGTCGGTTGTTCATTGGTTTGAACATTTGATTTCGAGAATCAGACTGATCAAAATTGTGGAAAGGGCAAAAGAAAGGACAATTTGATCCAATCATTTGGTGAGCAAATGAGTCGTAAAAAAAATGCAGAAAGGTTTGAGGGGAGTGAATCGGCTGACGAGTACGTATCAATAGGCTGAGCACTGAGAATCATTGCCTCACAGTGACCAGCAGGAACCAGATCCTCTGGTCATTTTTTGGTGGAGAGCGAAGGTCTTGTACTGTTTTCAAAGCAGTACCAGATACTTCAAATGTACATCATCCTTTACCTTATAGTCCCAACCAGTGAATGCAAATCAATCACAGAATAAGTACATCATATTATTCATGATCTCTGTAACAGGGAATAGGGAATAGTGTTGTGGAGATGAGGAAACCGAAAAATCAGTGATGTTGGAACCAGATGTTGAAGAATTATTTCCACCAAAAATTTCAATTAACTGATTGCACGGAATATCTCCCTGGAGAATCATTCTATCAATAAATAAAAAAAGATTTTTCTTCTTAAATGAAATCTTGCGTAGATATTTCTTCTGTTTGTTTATCTCCACATGACTAATTATCGGGAAATAATTTATCGAATCCCAAAATGAAATATCTGCACTGAATATCTTTTTTTGAAATACACATGCATAAAAAGTAAAAAAGTGCCTGAAGTTAACTTACAAAAGTGTGAAGGCGATTATTTTTTGTTTCTATTCGTAATTTTTTTCGAGTTTGAGATTTCATCATATTATGACTGCAAATGACCCAAAACGTCAAGATATACCGTTTTTGAAAAATGTCTGTGTGTATGTATGTGTGTGTGTGTGTGTGTGTGTGTGTGTGTGTGTGTGTGTGTGTGTGTGTGTGTGTGTGTGTGTGTGTGTGTGTGTGTGTGTGTGTGTGTGTGTGTGTATGTGTGTGTGTGTGTATTGTAACGGTAGTGAAAGGGGCGGGGGAACAAACTCGTGGCTCTGAGACCACGAGTTAGAGAGAGAAGTGAAGGGAAAGCATACGTGCGCTCCCATTGGTCGAAAGAGAGAGGGAGGGGGTAAGGCAAGTGAGTGGGGTCTGGGCTGCGACTATATAAGTAACCCGCAGCGCAGACCGACTTCACTTCCTTCTCGCCAACGGTCTCGCCAACGGAAGACACCCGAGGCACAGCAACGGTGAATTGCCCGAGCAAAAACGATGGCTCACAGCCCGAGTGATAGCAACGGTGAACAGCCCGAGCGAGTTTCCCATCCGAGGGCGGAAGCCCGAATAAATATCCCGTCCCGAGGAATCACGAATCCGAACGAGAGGAAGACAAGCCAGCCAATCCCAGAGTAGCAGCAGCCGACGCAGAGAGAAGGGGAAGGCAGGAGTGGGGGAGCCACCGCGCGTCCGCTACCTCGGACGGGCATATAAAGAGCTCGCTCAACCGAGGAGAGTCAGTCGACTGTCGCCAGCGGAAAGAGGCTCATCGAAGCAACGGCGCCAAGCCCGAGCGAAACCCTTCCCTTTTGACGCGACGGCGACAAGCCCGAGTGAACTCCTTTTTCTTGAGCAACGGCGATGAGCCCGAGCTAGTTTCCCTTCAGCGACGGTGAAGAGCCCGAGCGATTTATTTAATAATAACTTCTTTGCAGACGCGAAAGACCCTCGGAACCGCTTCTTTCTGCAACGACGACAGGAAGCCAAAGGTGAAGGTCCGGAGGACCACGAGGAAGAGAGTCCAGGACCCACGTAGAGGGCCTTACCAAAGAGTAGCCACGCTGGTTTTGTCAGATCATTAAAATACGGCAAAGCCTTGGACGAGCCAGCAAAAATTGAATAAATTATTTAAAATTTAATAAAGAAAAATTCCTTTTTATGTTTATTTTGTTATATGTTCAATAAAAGTTTAATAAAGTATCTAAAATAAGAAGTGTAAAGAGGATAAATGCTCCTCTAAAAAAAATCTAAGATTTTTAAAGAAAGGAAGTAAACTGTATTCTTTTGAGCATAAAACTCTTGTGTCGACTCCATCTTTTAAATACTTTAGCTATAAGTCTCTCTGGTTCGTGGACAAAGACCCATCCACTCCTATCGTACAAAAGTGGTACGTTACAGTGTATGTGTGACAGATATCAGCTCATCGCTCCGCAACGGTAATACTTGGTGAGCTGAAAATTTAACAGTACTTTCCCTCCCTATGCAAATTGCTGTCAGTGACATTTGAGCGGGATCGGTTGAGTACTTTTCGAGAAAACTCAAATTTTTCAAAAATCGTTTTTTCGATTTTTCTCGGCAAAAAATTGATTCACAGACTCCACTCTCAGCGATGGAATACTTCTCATTTGAACGCAGAATTTTCACACGGGGTGAATTTGGCTGAGATTTTTCATTTACAGATAATTTCAATTACAGTGTTTTTTATCCTGAATTTACTATACATGATAGCTCAAAAACTATTCGAGTTAGAGACTTCAAATTTCGTAAGTTTGTGCATCTAATGAACGAAAAGTTTGGTATTGAAATTGGGCGAAATCCCTCCAGTAGTTTCTGAGATATTGGCCAAAAATCATTTTATGGAAAGAGGTTATATCTCGAAAACTATCCAAGCGATTACATCCAAGTTCAGCTTAGAAGATTCATCTCAATGAGCCCCACAAATGGTGAGAATTTCAGATTTTTCAAAAGAAGTCTCTAGTAAAGGTGTTCGATAAATTAGTTTTTTCGAAAATCACGATTTTTCTTAGCTTTCTTCTTAGGAACAGTACTAGTTTTTATTCCACCGTTCGAAAGTAGACAATTTTTTCTATAAAATGAATTCCTTTCCATTCTGACGGCAATCAGAAAGAATAGAAATCCTATGTGGAGCCCGAACGTCAATTTTTGTGTTCCATCGTAGGATCTGAATTTTCATCTAATATTGAATTTTCATGTACCATGTGATATTATTGCAATTTAATCGATTATTCTGCGCTGAGACTTCGAGTTCCAAGTAGATTCCACGTATCGCAGATGGAATCCTGAACAGATTGATACAGTCTAGAGCAATATTTGTAGGAATATATGAGTGCGTATTTGTTGCGAAAATAATATTATTTTCTGAGTAATGAGATACATGAATAGCGATTCGATGAACCATAGATGAATTCCATTCGGAAGCATTTTGCCAATCGAATTGGCAAAATATTAAATGTCACACAGGGAGTGGAGTTTGCAAATAACGCACCGAGAGTGAAGCTTCTGCTTGTTGTAAGTAAAGTTCATGCACTCTTTTTACTTTCTATGTATGTTAATTTTCAAAAATGAGATTTAGTGCAGAAGTTTCATGTTGGAATCCGATGGATTATTCTCCAATAATTGATACTGTGCGAGATTTTCTTTTTCTAGAGAAATGCTTTTTTTCCTCAATCGAATATTCTTATAGGGAGAGATTCCGCGCAATCGATTTTGATCGAAATTTTTGATTGAATGAGCTCTCTAAAATTGCCACTATACCTCGTTGTAAACACAATTGCATCACACTGAGATTTTAACGGTTTTTCCAAAAAACAAATTTTTTACAAAAATAAGTTTTTACAAAAACGGTATTCATTGAAACTTCCCTACCTCTTTTACTCTCCTAGATATATTTAAAGAAAAAATAACTTTATGAAATACCTCATGATTCAAGTTAATAAAATGTTTCGGTGAGTTGTTATCAGACACTAATCTGCATCTTGTATTCTCTGATTGTGCTTCAAGCTCTTTGGGATGCACGAGCGTTGTCTCCTGTATAGTTTCACCTTCAAAGTTATCACAATGCCGAAGTGATGCGTAGACAATACCAGGTACAACGCCTATCCGATAAGCAGCTGGTCGAAAGTTCGATCTTGGCTGCATGTAACCGCATCCATCCAGCTGTGCAGAAATTTATGAATAACCTGTGAATTCGTCATACTCCAAAGCCCATCCTTGCTACCTTAGAATACCTATTGAACATTCACAAATATCCCTTAGTATAACTAACTTTTCATTCAAAATTGATTTCGCGACGATCAAGTTTCATCTTACGAAACTGCCAACTGTGTATGGTTAGTAGTTTCTACCGTCCGAGCATTGAACGATGATCCTTACCAGCTATGTGCCAACATTTTTAGTAATTGTTCAGTGAAAATAATTAACAGAATGAAATGATCGAAGTAAATAGATAACGATTTGAGAATTGTTCCGAAATTCAGGAGGGAGGAAATACAGTTTTTGGGGAATATCCCGGAATCTCAGGAAGATAGAAAAATTATATATTGTAGGGACTTTTTTGTCTTAGTCGTAATTTCACCATAAAAAAATTCATAGGGGAATTTTCCGATCTCTCTCTGCTTCTGAGATACTCCAAAAGAACTTGTATCAGAATGAATTATTACATTTTCTATTTGTTCTGTGAGTTTTTTATGAAATGGCTCTGAATCTACGGGAGATGGTGAAATTTTTTGTTGCGTCTGCTCTAATGGAGAAATAATTTCACCTACAAGAAAATTTTTGCCGTGAATTATCTCTATCAACCATATATCTAAAGGTATTCCAGGAGAATCAAAAAATTGAATAAGAATTCAAGACAGTCACTTTTTCCTTGAATGAACACAATTCTCAATTTTCAACGGAATAAAATTCTAGAAAATGGCCGAAGAAAGAACCATGTATCCAAATCCCGAGAAATGAATGGAAATTATGTTTTGAAAAATTAAACTCAAACGAATCCAGAATTCTCCATAACAATGCTCTGGACGTTCCCAAAATTAATTTGTTTTCAGATATAATTTGCATTTATTATTTGGGATTTTTATGCAAATTTTTAATTTCAAATATTCTACATTTACTCCTTCCTACTTCGATATTTCCATTGCAATCTCTCTGTCAGAGAATATGAAATCTCAATTTTTACTTTCTCTTTCTTTTTCAATTTTCTTCTCTTGAAGTTTCTCATAATGTGTTCTCCCTTTCTTTCCAATTTATGAGTTCCTTCCCACTCAGAAAAACGTGTCGCCAACTTCAACGGAGAATGAAAATCAACCTTCACTGCCTCATCGAAAGAATTTTTTTGTGAACAATCAAATTTTCTATAAGAAATTTAAATGCAAAATGATAGAGGAGAAATTCTAGTCAATTAATGAATGAAGAATATGTAGGAACCCTGATAATGAGAATTCGGTGGAATTGAGAGAAAGAATAATGATAAAACTTATGAAACAATTTGGAGAGAACTTAGAGAATGATTGAAAAGAATGAGAAGAGAATTTTTAATAAACGGTGGATTCGAAGCGGCCACCGAAAGGAATGGAGATTTAGTTCCGAGCACGCTGCTAGACTCCACATTTTTTCTGCAAGTCCAATATTGTATCTGAGCTATTGAATTCAAACGCGTAGACCTGTTGAAGCCTACGCGTGGGGCCTGAGACGAGGAATTCTCATTTTCGGAATTCATCGTATAGATGTTTCTCACAAGGTGCAGCAGAGGGTAATTCACGATTTGCTGGGCCTCCTTCACAGGGGCTCTGGAATGTATATTGGGGAAGGGGAATATTCCAGTCGTGATTTAAATAAATAGATGGAAGAAAAAATTTCGAGAAAAATCAAATCGAATGGCATTCGATTCATTATGGGAAACCCTCGTGGAAATCACTTTGGCAGATTTTGACAAATAAAGTCGAAAAATGTCATAAAATGAGAAATATTACAGCAAATGAGAGAATAGTATACAGTTCGACATAATTCTTCAAGTTTCGTCAAAATTTTTATGACGGATTTTGACGGAGAATGTCGTATTATGAGAAATTGATTGGATGACATATATTGTAATTATTTGACTCTTTATGTCATCATCAGGGCCAAAAATGTAATTTATTCACATAAAATTTTAAGCTTTTATTGTCGCTTTATCACTTTTTTGCCATATCATATAACGTCCAAATATGTCGAAAAATGACCATCTTTGTCATAATATAACCTTTCTTCCTCTGTCATTTTTCACCACTTCATGGTGTTTCATAAACTGTCAGAATTGAATGATTAATGAGAAAAAATTTTGAATAATGTCAGCACATTTCAAATTTCATTAAATATTTTCTATCATAATATGTCATCATTTCATATTCGAACAAACAGTAATTCTTGGAGGCATGTTGGAAAATGTAGAATCATGATGAAAAGTGATAGAATGGAATATATAATGTCAAATCATGACAGATTATGTCATCTTCCAAGCATCATAATATGTGATATAATGCTATGTGTATGAGTGAAATTGGTAGTTCTGGAAGCACCGCTAGAGCGTGCCTCATGAAAACTAGTCCGCAAGTCCACTATCATTTTAGAAGTCATAAATTCAAACCAGTGAGCAAATTTTCTGTGACAATTCGATCGTGCAAGGATCGTGTTAAGTAACTAAATCACCGCATTTTTGATACTCTCCGTGTGGGTGCTTTCCATACGGCTCAAAAGAGTAATATCCGTTGATCGCCTTTCTAGTGGAGTGTTAAATTATGATACAATTTTGTAAGGCAGAGTTTAATAAAATATGATGATGTCCCAATTGATGGTGAAATATTTTCATATTTTGACAACAAAAGTCAATACACCACAGTGAAATTATTTTACTAATTTATATACAAAAAAACTATCAAAGTATGATATTTTATGATAGATTCTGTACAAATATTTCAGATCATGACATTTTTTGACAAATTTGCCATCCCCATTTACACCCGAATTAAGACAGATCATGGCAGATTCTTCGATAATTTGTCGAATTATGACATTTTTTTTCTGAATAAATATGACGAAATCTGACCTGCTTGTTCCAATTTACGGATAGGAATCGTCAATTTTTGATCGGAAGTGTCAAATATGTTCGATATATGTCCGATTCTGACCGAATTTTGATGAAATCTGACATAAATTGTCAGCCAAGTTTGATGTATTTCTACAGAATTCTGCAGCTTCTGTCATTTTTTTACAGAATCTGACGAATCGATTTCCACGAGGGAATCAATAGAAGAAGCCTGATTATCGACTGACTGTTTTTCGAGCCTGTCTCTCTCCATAAACGGAATTGAAATGGACAAAATAAGGACGGAATGAAGAAGTGTAATATCCACACGCTTGTTAGATGAAACCTCCACCGGTAACTGATGAAATAATATCAATTAAACATAAAAAATGAAGAAACCGAACGAAACGCAGTAAATCAAAAGAATAAGATAGAAGACACTGAATGAAATCTCGATATGATAAACGAGAATCATAATTGGAACTGGAGAAATTTGTGATAATGATCGGAAATTTGATGAATGAAGGATAATTAATGGAATATACGTATCGTATTTGAACTTCAATTCATTGGGGATCTCCTTTGCAGAAGAACCCTGACATACTAAAGCAAGAAGGAATCTACTAACTGGAATTCAGAAGTTACGCGTTTACTAATTAAATGATTGAAGAAATTAAGGTTTGAAAAGGTTGATTACAAAAAAAGCTATTTCTTTTTTCAATCATTCGATTTTTCTCCTGTAGTCTTATGCTTTGCGGCTTTCTTGCTATCAAGTTTGAGTATATGTCACTGCAGACCAATTTTGTAGAGAATTTAATTTCCGACCGGTTGACTTCATTTCACCTAATGAAACATATTCTCGCCTCAGGATTCTCGAAAGTTCAAGAACTATAACCACCCCATACTTTTGATACAATGAATGTCCTATTCGTATTTAATAATGTAACTGTATGTTCAAACTAATATTTCTGAAGAATCCGTATAATACGTCATGTATGATGTCTAACATTACTCGTATATTTTTTTTTTTTTCGTTGGAATATCATTTTTTCCATCAATGTATTTTGAAAATAGCGTTCATTCTAATGAAGCTCAAGGGAAGGATGAGAATGAATGAAGACTCCTGTAACCTTGTTTTTCTAGCATGAAAGAAATTCAATGTTTTGTCATGATCTGAATTCATCAATTGATAATAATCATAGTAGTGAAATATCCATTACTAAAAGTTCTTTTGAACCGACAAATAACTCACATCAGTATTCACATTGATGCACTCTGCTTCAGGATCAGGTCTCATTATCGTAATTTCTCTGTCGCAGTCTGGCAATATATCATAATTTGGCATTGGATGATTGATAACATCAGGGTCTTGGAGACAGTAACCTAATCTCTCAACAATTGTTGCAAAACTCGGTCTATCCTCAGGTCTTGGATGCCAACATCGTGCCATTATTCCATAAAGTGGATCAGGACAGCCAGCTGGTTTTTCAAGTCTCCCACCAGTTGTAACCATTGACATCACCTCTCTGTTTGCGCATCCAGTGTATGGCATGTAGCCAAATGACATTATTTCCCACAGCAGCACGCCGAATGCCCTGTTGAGAAAAAGAATTTTGTAGCTGAATAGAAAATTCATCAATTTGGACTCATTACTAGGCAGGGTTTGTCATATATTGCAAAATCAGGGAGTGATAGGGGATTCCTCATTGATTCTCCTGAGAAATGGCACCAAGGCTACAACGAAGTATTTTAGGAGAATTTTGTCCCTCTATTGAATTTAAAGATGGGGTATTGAAGTCGATTCAGAAGCTGGATTCATGAATTCAGGGGAACCCCCAGATTCAGATTGAACTCTAGTTCTTATAGAATTATTAGGAAATAAAGGAAGCCATATATTCTTGTCATTATCTTACGAAGAAGAGAAGAAACCAAAAAGTTGGAGGACTCTGAAGAAAATCGGTTCCTTTCCGCTTTTCTCTTCAAGACCGAAACAAATGAAAGATCAACGAGAATGAACATGATGTTACATTTTTGCTTTTTCCGTCTGAATCATTGTTTTGGTAGACCAATTTGGATATGCAGAGAGAAACGCACGGAGCTTCAATCAGATTAGTTCAGCTTACCAGACCCGGTTCCGACTCCCCCTCCCTCATATGAAAAGACGAGTAAAGGACTTCTCAATGGAGGGAATTATTAATTTCTCCATGAGAAGAGGAAGTACAATCGTTAATTTTATTCTTCTGCTCATAATTGAAGAGGACTGTAAAAGTTCATCGTCGCGAGAAAATTCGGTAAAACCAGATGAGGAATTCTCTTAAATAGCTCTTCGTTATGAGCAGAAATTCCGAAACAGGACAGTTAAGAATAGTTTTTTCCTCACTCAGAATAGTTAGATTATTAGATTCAATAATTATTGTAACAAGGAATATGTTTGGTTATGGACCAGATGACAGCTGGCCCATACTCACTCACTCATATACACACACACACACACTCAAACTGTTCTGCCTTATCGGTCATCGGCCTCTTGGCACTGACCTAATTATTTGGGCACGTGAGGCGCCACATGATGACGTATCTTGGCACGCGCTAAATTAGACACCTGCCATCTTGATTTATTCTCTCTCTCTCACTGTGTTCTAAGAACTCGTTAAGTACACCTCGTGACAAGTGTTTTCTCAGAATCCTCTCAACTATTCATAATTATCAAACTCTCGAACTTCTCAATTAAATAATAATCTAAATAAACAGTGAAAAATCAAAGTTAATGACAAGTGTTAAAGTAGTAGAAAGAGTTTATTATATTGTTCAATAAAAAGACTCTCGTGTTCGCGCTCATTTCACGCTTCACGCTCACAAATAAAAATCCATAATGATCTCATTAATCAAATTAAAATATATCGAGATCCAGAACTCTCATCAAACAGAATAATATTTGGAATATTGTTTCTTTTGTGGAGAGTCAAGATTGCAAGGGCCACGATTATTGTTGGAAATGGATTATAATCCGTATTCCGTTGTGATATTCATTTCCATGTTCGTAAATTAAAATTCAAGGATCATGAGACGTTGGAAATATTGAATTTAACAATGCTAATAATTGTCAAATGGACTTGATAATTCATTTGACAGAATTACAGTTGATTTGACGATTATTAGCAGTATTAAATTTCATATTTTCAACGTCCCCTGATCCTTAAATCTTAATAATCTGTATTGATTTTGTGAATCTTGCTTTTCCCTTTCTGTTCCGTGTAACTGTGACGATAGGGAGTATCGTCTTTTGTTTCTCTATGAGATGATTTGGGATTTTTGAGTCCTGGCCCAGGCATTTTTTGTCGTTTTTCTCAGAATCAACAAATGATAAAGACAACTGGTGACAAACTTCGATCATATTTAAGTGAATCACGAGCGTTGATAAATATATATTGAGATTCTGGTGTGATTGATGCATCACAACCATTATTGTAGGTCCAATTTTCCTACATAAGAAAAAGACGCTATGAACTATTCCGTAACGCAATCAGATTCCAAGATATTCTTCAGGAAGTTCACTTCGAACTGAACTTGACTCATCCCACTTTTCTCCCGAATTGAAATTATTCTAAAGAATTCCTGAATAAATGAAGTTTGAAGCAAAAAATATGGATTCACTCACCAAACATCAGTCTTAGTACTGAATATACCATCCAAGAAGCTCTCTGGAGGCATCCATTTGATGGGCAGCATAGCCTTTCCTCCTTTTCTATAATAATCACTCCTATAAATATCCCTAGCCATTCCAAAATCCGCAATTTTAACAATACGTCCAGGTCCCTTGCACGTCAACAAACAATTTCTCGCAGCAATATCACGATGTATGAATCTTGCATCCTCCATGTATTTACAACCACTAGCAACATCATGTGCACAAACAACAAGATCTTTCATCATCAAATTAGTTGATCTATCTGGTCTAGGTCTTTCTTCACGTAAAAAATTCTTCAAATCACCACCAGCGAGTAATTCAAGTACAATATAACGTGGATTTTTATCAAACGATATGCCAATGAATTTGACAATATTTGGATGATCGAATTTACTCATAATCAATGCCTCCATCATGAAATCAGCGGCTGCTTGAGATGTTGTTACGGTTGGTAATGTTTTGACAGCAATTGGTGCTTCTTCATTTCTTCTGTATTTATAAATACCCTGAAATACTTCACCAAATGCTCCCTGTCCAAGTGGCTTCACGCACGTTATACTATCCCGTGGTATTTGTGGCAAATCTTTAATACTGTAGAGATTTCCTGCAAATTCGTAATTCGGATTGAATTCAGTCATCATGTTATCATTGACTGTCTGTAATGTTGTCAATTCTGTGCCATTGCCGAACATGAACTGTCTGCGTTCCTGCAGCGCTTTGCGATTCTGGTATCTGTTGTATAATATCAGACACAGTCCAGAGAATGCGAAGAACATTGACAAGCAAACAGCTACGAGAATTATCATGAATGTTTGATGCGAATTGTCCAATTCATCAGCCAGACATGAACGTGAGTCATTACCAAGTTGCCATCCCGGTGGACACAGACATCGCGTTTCACTCAGATGCCTATCAACCGCGACACAGCGGAAGTCACATCCACATCCACTTATCGCTGGTATCAAATAAATTTCACCTGGTCCAGGATTGAATCCTGGCTTGAAATGAATGTGGATGATGTCTGACGATGCATAACTATATCCGCCCTCACCATTGGATGAACTCTTAACGCCAGTTGTGCCACCAACGTATCCTCCACCACCGCCACCAGTCCTGCATCCTCCTCCACCACCACCGAACCCACCATCACCAAAGCCAACTGTTTGATTCTTCACGTGGCAACCTTTACCACCAACACCACCCTTAGTCAAGGATTCACCAGCTGATAGCAATGACGGATCGTTCGTTGATGAACTGTTCCAACCACCACCAGCACCACCAGCTTTTTCTATCTGTGGTAAGCCAATCAAATGATTTTTCTCATCATACGAGCCATGGCCATGCTGTATACCATCGTCTGAAAATTTTCCGAAACCCAAACCCCCACCGCCTCCCGCTATTAATAGGGGTTGGAAATCACCACTTTCTTTCTGAGTGAATACAAATGTACCACCTCCACCACCACCACCGCCGTGGAGTACTTTCACCTTTTTGACTTCACGAAAGAGTGAGCTCATGCCAGATGTTGGCGATTCATTGTCATTTGAGTTTAATGATGAGCAGGGATTATTTTGTTTACGTAGGCTTTTTGTGCAAGCATCGGCCCCGGGCTGTCCAACAAGAAAATACAGCACTTGGCCTTTTTCGAGCTCAGCAACGCCACGTGCAAGTGCACCCAGAGTACTGCCCATACCTTCAGAGCCACGTCCACCACGTGCACCCATTGCTATTATTGTGTAATAACCACCATGTGGTACTGTCCATTTTTGGAAGTTTCTCGTAGTGTTTTCCGATGTATTCTCGATACCCGTCTGGTTCAATGATGAATTGATTATTTCGGATTCCAATTCTGTACCGTTGTATGCACGCAAGCATTGGTTGAATGCTGGACCATATCTGCCAGTAGCACCGCATGTGGTTATTTTGATAACTGAAAGTTAAGTGCATTAAGTGAGATCCCTGATAGATGGGACGATTGTATATCAACTATAAATCGATTGGACAATCGATTTTTTCACGAAATCTACTGGCATGTGATCACGGTCGATTTCATGAAAAAATTGACAGTCTGGCTGCATGATTCACCAGGGATGAACAAGCATTAAGTTCGAGCCTAAGTTTGTAAAGAAACCTTCTAACATATCAAAACATCAATTAGAACAATAATTCATCTTCTTCCCAATTTCAACCGTTCGCTTCCTTTCTGCATTGATAACAATGCAATAATCTTTTTCCATATCTTCTTTATGATATTTCAATTATTTCAATCATGAAATTGATCAGTAGAAAAACTAGACTATTACCATTATTCCTAGCTTAGAATACTTTTAAAATTGATTAGGCAATTTACCAGTGTCATTGACAAAGTCAGAGTGCTGTTTCATCTCATGTTCAGATTCTATGACAGGATTGTAGTAATTGAAATCGCCAACAACTTCCCGTGGTACGCCTAACATTAATTGAAAAGGAGAAATGCTTAATTGTCGATCGTCCTGTAATCCGAGTAATAATTACTTTTTATAATAACTTACCGATGCCAAAACACTCTGGACTCAGAGAAAAATCGTCGATCGCCACGTCAGCCTTAGCCGCAAAACCCTTACTTGCTTCAAATTGCAGGAAATATCTGTGGTGGTAGAGAATTCAGAATTCGAGTTTTTAAAGAAAAGAAGCTCGAAAAAAATTTGGAAACATCCTATAGGATTCGAACCCACGAATACAACATATATCATCGCCTTAGAAACAGAGTGGCGTGAGCGCTATGCGTCAGTCTAGCACTTACGTTCCTTCAGCTCTGAGACGATGATATAATAAACTTAACTGATCTTCATGGAATGGTTATATTTAATTTACTTCTTATTTTTCGATTCAAAAAAATTAATGACAAATAGTTCGGATGTGAATTTTTTGATTCTTCAGTGACTGTTCTCGATTAAAGTTCTCATTGACTTAATTATAGTACATATTATAGTACATATTGAAATTCCTCCTCATTTGTCATTATTCAAATTCTATTGAAGACGTTGAGGATTTGCATTTCATATTTGTGCTGAGATAAATTGTATCATAAAATGAATCGATATTTTTTCGTTGTCATTTCTACACGGAAAGAATATTATAATTTTTTCTACAAATTTCACATAGTAATTTCTATTAAAGAATATTGTACTGGTGAACTATACCAGTCATATATTAACAGTTGCGATACAACATAGTGAATTTAATCGAAATCGTCAAAGCGTGAAAAGATATTCTTGACTCACATAGTAAAATTTGTTCAATCATTTCTATATGATGGGAATGTTCCCAGGTGGAAATATAGTGACGTTGAAATTTGTTTATTAATTCCAACGCACTGATTTGAATTTTTACTAATTTATTTCTGTACTATTCGGGCCAATTTTATTTATCAAAGATTATTAGAATTTCACCTGTTTAATCATCAATTAAATCAGAAGCAGAGAGTACTTCCCAAAGAGGAAACAGAATTGTTCGGGCTTTACTGTTTGATTATTTGAAATAGGAAACGTTCGGGATATGATCATTTATGGAATTAATGTTCGGGCATACGTTGGAAAATAAGATACGATTCGAGACGATTTGAGATGTTTACAGATAATAATATTTTGTGACGATTTTTACCTTCACAGAATCCATAAAATTAAAATATTGAAAAAATTTTGCGAAAATCACGGTTTTGGTCGCGATTCGCGGTACTCAGTGAGGATAGGGCTCATTTTAAGTCAAGACAGCAAATGTCCAGAGTGAGATCAACATATTTTGTGACCTCACTAATTATTTTTGTTTGAAATTACTCCGGAAAAATGGAGAGAAAGTCAGGAGTCAGGACTGGTGAGAAATTTCCCCAGTCTCAAATATAAAAGTAGCGGCACCAAGGACACCGAAGAGGAACTTGGGAAGAAACAGCATCCACTCGTTTGGTCCAGCATCAGCCAACTAGGAGGAATGTTGGCCAACAGTGAAGGAAACTGGAGATCACCAGGATCAACATTAGAGTCAGTGAAAGAAAAGACTCAAATTAGAAGTGTGAAAATAAAGACTAAAGTTTTCCGTTTATAATTGTCGGGAAAATATTGTCCGAATTATTGTGATTATTTTTAGTATATATATTGGAATTATTTGAGATTGAGAATTGGCACGAGATTCTCGGAATTGAGGAGAATCCGTGACGTTAAGGTAAAGTAGTGGGGGACTCGCGGGACAATTGGTTGGGTTGGGCCTCGGCTCTACCGAAATTGAGTGGAAACAGCCGAGGAAACCCAATGCCAACTCGTGGGAGAGAAGACTCGTTCTTCTTCTCCCGGGACACCGTGGCAATCACATCGTGTAGAGAAACGTAAAGAACATTGTAAAGAATTACGTAAAGAAAATTGAAGTAAAGGAAAATAAAGAGAGGTCAACACGGAGGAAAGACAGCACAAATAATGTAAGGTACGCGAGTCCCCTCAGTACAATTAACATTTTGAGTCTAAAGTAAAGAATTTTGAGTAAAAGATTTAAAGTAAAGAAAACGTCGAGTTAGCGTCTGTTTCGGGTGAGTTCATCCGGCTAATATTAAAATTATTGTCGTTCATTCTCAGTTGGGTTTAGAGTTAATAATTAGTGTGAAATAATTATAAAATTAATCACGAAAAGTTCCTTTAAATATTTCATGTTTTTTTCCAATTTACGTGTATATAATTAATTCTTCTGAATACATTGAATTTATATTATTGGAGTTAAAATTTGTCATGAGTTTGGTGTATAGTTTTTTTGTCGTCACGAATACCCAAATAGAGGGTATCTTCCCCTCTCCTCCTTGGGATAAATTGAGAGTTTCATACAAAAAAGCGGGTAAAATTAGAGTCTTTTTGGGGTTTTGTAATTTCATTGGATTAGAGTAAAACTTAGGGATTTGTCGTTTTCCCCCAACTTTGTTGAATTCTGTCAAAACGACTGGCGCCCAGTTTAAATAAAGGGAAATTAATCGGGAGTAATTTGGGGAAAATTTTGGAGCATAAATTTGGGTCACTTTCAAGGAATTTCAGTGCATTTAACGCTTCGGCTCAAGGTCAGCCAGGCCAACCGTTACAATTTATTCAATGAAAATCTGTGTTAAAGAACTTTTGACACACCCGGTACTTTCGTACACCGAGTGTACCGCGCATTGGGATATGCTGCGTCCAGCGATATTCCCACTCACTCACTCTGTCTCTCTCACACTCGTACAAAACCCTATCCGTAAATTACAATTGTCTCTACTTGCAAAATAATTATTATTTCCGGGGAAATTTAGTTGCAATACTTTCGAACAATTATTCTTGATTTTTCTGTGCTTGCAACGCAATTGTCCGGATTCTAATTATTGCAATATTCGGGTTTTCCGATTATTCGCCACGTGGCGATATTCAAGTGGCCAAGATGGCGTCACCGGAGAAGCCGGGGACGTCGCGATTGCAATAATTATTTAACTATTATATATGGGCGCACTTGATACTCGTAATTTAAGGGGGTAGATGCACTCAGAAGCGTAAAAAAAGGCCTATTTTAAAAAATTTTTTTTTTACAGTAATTAAGTTTATTTTACAAAATAAATTATACAGAGTTTTTATACAATGCTTTAACTTAACATTTATGAAAAAAAAAAAAAAAATACATATTATTTATTAAAATATCGCCATATCGGTTGGATCCTCTCCCGCGAGTAGTACTTCGCGGTGGCCATCACAACAGCCTTCTGGATCATCTGAATTCGAAAAACCAAGGTGAAACCTTTAGTTTAATAATAAATCCAGTCTTTAATCGAAGCTTTTTTTTTTTTTTTGAAAATTTACAAAATGGTGGCATTCGAAACTTTGGACTCTGATTTTCGATAAAATGTTAAAAGTTAATTGTTTAAAAAATATAGTAATTGTTAACAAAAATCAATATCCTTCGATTAAAGACTGGATTTATTATTAAACTAAAGGTTTCACCTTGGTTTTTCGAATTCAGATGATCCAGAAGGCTGTTGTGATGGCCACCGCGAAGTACTACTCGCGGGAGAGGATCCAACCGATATGGCGATATTTTAATAAATAATATGTATTTTTTTTTTTTTTTTCATAAATGTTAAGTTAAAGCATTGTATAAAAACTCTGTATAATTTATTTTGTAAAATAAACTTAATTACTGTAAAAAAAAAATTTTTTAAAATAGGCTTTTTTTTACGCTTTTGAGTGCATCTACCCCTTTAATGAACCGACTGTCAATGACCTGCTTATTGCAACAACAATACTTTCGGGCTCGTTAATTCCATTTATTTCCCGTAATCAGTACGGGAAAAACACGTGTTTCGCCTGTCTAATATTCGTACACACACCTGTCATTTTAGACAATAATTAAAGTGTACTCACGCACAATATTACGCTCGAGAATTGCTCTGGGTATACTGCTAACGTCGGCAGTACTGTTCTGGTCAGTTTGGGTCCTTTATTTCAATTCAATTATCTTAATTTATAATAATAAAAATAGATAAATTAAGAAGTGAACCAAAATGTATGAAGACCAAGACCAGAGTGTCGTTGTCCGGGGTCAGGGAGCCAACCACAGCTTGTTTCTTCCGGGATTCTTAATTTTAGCCAATCCTGGTGGAGAATTCCCCTTTGGTCGTCGCTCATTGGTTGGAAGTATCGCCAGTATCGATCGAGGCGCTCGGCGGCGCTAATCAATATCTCAGGCCCAGTTATCCAGTCGATAACTGGGTCAATGTCACGACAGATGGTAATTGTCGTTTTGGCCTTGAATCTTCTTACTACGGGAGCAATGACCGTTTGGTGCTGTCCTCTAGCCTCTTGGCGGCCCTTTCCTCGTATTTGGATTGAATCTTAGCTTTTAGTAACTTCTCCGGGACTTCTGGACATTCCTCTGGCCCTGGCACTTTTGAGGCACTGCTACTCCCCCGTTGTCCTCCGGGTGATAACCACTCATCTTCAGCACTCCGGGCGCAATATTGTCTCATTCATTCACAATTAATTCCATTCACTCATTTCATACATTCTCCTATCTTAGAGTAGGGAGGGCCAGGAAAGTAATCGCATTTTAAGTAACTAATTTAATTAACGGGTATTTATTCCCGTCACAATATGAATGTCAAATTCTGGCAGAAAATGTCAAATTCTGATCAAATTTGACAAATTTTCAAGAAAATCCGTCATAGTTTGACGCATTTTCACAGAATCCATCATAAAGTGTCATAATTTGACATTTTTTGTCAAAATTTTGCCAGAAAAATTGCTTAATTCGATAAATTATGACAGAATGTGTAATTTTTTTGATTTCATTGTGTGACACACAATTCTGGTAAATTTGACATATTTTGACAAAAACGTCCAAAAAATGAAAATGATCCAATTGGATCTGCACAAAATCCGAAATTAATAAATTTCAAATTTTTAGAGAAAATGAAAAATAAATCAACATCTGAATTCTTGACTAAACAAATGAATGAAAATTAAAATTTTTTAAGAGAAAAAAATCGAAAAAAAATGGACTTCAGCGGGATCGGACCCGGGACCACAGAATTACCAATCTTCTACTCTAGCCACTCATCCATCACACGATTTCTTGATATCAATTGAAATTCAAATCGTGATAACTGAAGGAGATTAGAAAAATTTGAGGAAATATCTTCGGAGAAAAGTTGAAACTGCCTAAATGGAATACAGAATCATGCATGAAAATAAATATAACATTCTATGATAATGAAATGAGCGCAGATCTGACACATTGCGAATTTTTTTTAGAAGATAAAATTTTTATTTGAAGATGATCTTGAAGGAAACCATATTTATAGTTCTCTGACTGCTCTTCCCAATAATATGAAAATCCAATTCTGCCTGGTCATGTTTGTTTATTCACCTCATTTTGATTTCCATATCTAATCAGATCTAGTTAGATCTGACCAGATCTAGTTGGATCTGATCAGATCTAGTTAGATCTGAACAGATCTAAGCAGACTTAGATCTGATTGTATCGAACCAGATCTAATCAGATCTATTCATGTTAAAAATTTCTATTCTGTCAGATCTGATTTGATCTAATTAGATCTAATTAGATCTGATCAGATCTAATTTGATCTGATCAGATCTGAACATTTTTTCCTGGGAAGTTATATTATATATTCATTTTTGTCAATATGTATCATCAATTATTGACATTCAATGAAATGATTTCACATTATTTCATTTGATTTTACATATGAGGCATTCCACGCTACTTCACTCGTTTTTTGGGTTTGATTTTTTGATTTTTTTCATTTTTTAATATGTTGTGGAAATGCTCAAGACAAGTCATTTCCCACAAAAAAAAACCCCAAAAATTTTTTTTTGAAAATTTTACGACCCTTTTAATTTTTGGAAAAACGCTGTTTTTTTGGGAAAACTCATATTTTCTAGCTTCAAATGCTCATATCTCATTAAATATTAATTATATGAAAAAAGTGAAAGATAACGTTTATGTGGGGAAAGATCATAGAATTGCATTCACATTTTTTCCAATGATCGAAACGCGATTTTCCTATTTTTTATTAACTATTTAAATAAACAAATTGACTGAAATGATCGAATACATACCTTTAAAAATCTGAAAAAAATATATGTGCATGATTGATTTATTTCTGATTTTTCTATAAATTTTCGCGATACACTCTCCAACCGTTATCGAGAAATTGATTTTATTATGTTTTTCGGGGATCCGAGGCCACTGTCAAAGAATCGTGCGCATGCGTACAACGTTAGAGTGGTAGGGAGCACTCAACTTACGTGCCAGTCGATCACGTGACTGGCCACTGAAACGTTGTGCGCATGCGCACGGTCTTTCGGCACCGGCCTCGGATCGCGCAAAAACATAAAAAAATCAAATTCTCGCGAACGGTTGGAGAGTGTATTGCGAAAATTTATAGAAAAATCAGAAATAAATCAATCATGCACATATATTTTTTTCAGATTTTCAAAAGCATGTATTCGATAATTTCAGTCAATTTGTTTATTTAAATAGTTAATGAAAAATAGAAAAATCGCATTTCGATCATTGGAAAAAATGTGAATGCAATTCTATGATCTTTCCCCACATAAACGTTCTCTCTCATTTTTTTCATATAATTAATATTTAATGAGATATTAGCATTTGAAGCTAGAGAAAATATGAGTTTTTCCCAAAAAAACAGCGTTTTTCCAAAAATGAAAAGGGTCGTAAAATTTTCAAAAATTTTTTCTTTTGTTTTTTTTCCCTAGAAAATGACTTGTCTTGAGCATTTCCACAACGTATCAAAAAATGAAAAAAATCAAAAAATCAAACCCAAAAAACGAGTGAAATAGCGTGGAATGCCTCATATATTTATATACAGGGTGACGTCAGCGTCCCCCTCACAAATTTGAAGGGAATGAAGAATAAAAACTTACAATTTTAATGGTGCAAATTTCAATTAAATTGAATAATTAACATTTAAATGGTGATTATAAGAATTTTATAATCATTCAACCAGTACCATCATGAAAAATTACCGCCATTACCGCCATATGTAGAAACGGCAATACTGTTGACACCGGGACTTTAGACAAATCGTTATGGAAACGGTTAATGCCTAGACTCCCGATGTGGTATCTAGGTATTCTACTTACCATCGGAAAGGCACATGAGGAAATGGGAGTTAGCGACCTCCATGACTCAATAGTTTCGAGTTCAGATGAACAAGCCACCGACATACGGCTTTCGGAGCATCAGCTGGATATGATGGATTAATCTGATGAGAATGATTCCATTATTTCATAAAAACGATGGAAAATTCGAATCGCAATGATATATGACGCAATGATGACAGGAAATTTCACATCACAATCAAGTCGATACATTTATTATCGGTGCTTGAAGTGATGTATCGCATTGAATTTTCGGCAATAACTATTGTGATGACTGTAGTATTATTGCGTCTGATATTTCGAGCAGCGTTGCATGTAAATTTTCCGGTAACTAATTCCTTGATCGTAGCAGTATCATATGCGATAGTTTGAGTAATGTTGCATAAGACGATTTTTACAGTGATTGATTCTTCAATTCTAGCAATATCGTATGCGATAGTTGGAGCAGCACCATGTGTGGCAGTTGTTGCAGTAATTAATTCCTTGCTTTAGCAGTATTCTATGCGATAGTGGGAGCAACACCATGTGTGACAATTGTTGCAGTAACTAATTCCTCGCTTCAGCAGTATTTTATGCGATAGTCAGAGTAGCATGGTATTGCTCCAACTATCGCATACGTTACTGCTAGAAAGAACGAATCGGTTACTGCAGCAATAGTCGCGCAAGGTGTTGCTCTAAGTATCGCATACAATACTGAAAAAATAAACGAATTAGTTACAGCAACAATTGTTGCTCACGGTGCTGCTTTGACTATCGCATACGGTACTGCTAAATTCAACAAATGAGTTACAGCAAAAATAGTTGCACATGGTAAACTCCAGCTATCGCATATGATACTGCTAGAATTAGAGAATTTTTTAAAATTATTTTAAATTGACGAATTAATCACTGTAAAAATCGTCCCATGCAACTTTGCTTGAACTATCGCATATGATACTGCTACAATCACGGAATTAGTTACCGGAAGAATTCACATGAAACGCTGCTCGAAATATCAGACGCAATAATACTACAATCATCACAATAGTTATCGCCGAAAATTTTATGCGATACATCACTTCAACCACCAATATAAACGTATCGACCTGATTGTCATCATTTTCTGTCATCATTGACAAAGGAAAACTGTCAAGAACAAAAAATCAGTTTTATTTTAAATGATTAACGATTTCACCAGAAAAATAAGAAAATGATTGCATCATACATCACTGCCATTCGAATTTTTCATCATTTTTATGAAACAATGGAATTATTCTCATCAATTTAATCCATCATATCAATCTGATGCTCCGGAAACCGTATATCGGTGGTTTGTTCATCTGAACTTGGAACAATTAAGTCATGGGGGGGGGTCGCTACCTCCCATTTCCTCATGTGTCCTTCTGATGGTAAGTAACATACCTAGATACCACGTCGGAAATTTAGACATTAACCTTTCCATAACGATTTGTCTAAAGTCTGGGTGTCAACAATGTTGCCGTTTCTACATATGGCAGTAATGGCGGCAATTTTTCGTGATAGTATTGGCTGAATACTTAAAAAATTCTCATGGTTAAAATTTGCACCATTAAAATTGTAATTCTTTAGGCTGTGCAAATAATAGATGAATGGGCAGAAAAATGAGGTGGCAAATCAAAGATTCAAAAAATATTACGCAAAAGAATGGAAATAAAACCCAATGGCAGGGGAAAATATAAAGGAGGTAGGGAGAAATTTTCAATTCAATTTATCTATCTATAATTGCAGCAGTAAAGACGGAAAAGTAGGCCTTTCTACGTAAGAAAAGAGCTTTGTCTTTTCACTATTGGTAAAAATGCACATGGCGCGCCCGGTTGTTTTCAAATAGAAGTCTGTATAATCATAGAACGACTTAACTTAATAAAGGCTAGGTCAGTCGCCTAATAATCATCTTGATTTCCAGATGAGCAAATGTTTACTATTTCAAGATTCTCATAAATCTATGAACTTTCCATGAATGAAATACCAATTCAAAGAACAATTGGTTGAGGTTATATTCATCCCTTTCTAACTGTTTAACTAATTTTTCTATCTCATATTAATAAGTGAGTGATACTATGGAACAAATGCTTTTCCTCATACATGTTTATTGAAAATGATGTGTAATCATCATCATCTTCATTACGTTACAGAATGATTTGATCTATTTGAAAAAAACCGGGCGCGCCATGTGCATTTTTACCAATAGTGAAAAGACAAAGCTCTTTTCTTACGTAGAAAGGCCTACTTTTCCGTCTTTACTGCTGCAATTATAGATAGATAAATTGAATTGAAAATTTCTCCCTACCTCCTTTATATTTTCCCCTGCCATTGGGTTTTATTTCCATTCTTTTGCGTAATATTTTTTGAATCTTTGATTTGCCACCTCATTTTTCTGCCCATTCATCTATTATTTGCACAGCCAACCCTGGTTCAGATTTTGGCCTGCCAAACAACACGTTTTAAACGTGCACATGGCGCTTTTTTTTTATTTTTAATAATTTGTCGGGCCATATTTCATTTCTTTTGCGTCATTTTGGATATTGTCATTCTTACAATATCGTAAAAAAACTAGATATTCGGACGCAGGACATATGAAATCACGTGATATTTTTTCTCATATTCTAAATGTTTTAAGATCCTGGAAATCTTAACCCTTGAGAACCCGCGCTATGAGCGTGATGCCGCACTCGGTACGAAAATGTGAATATCAACTAATAGACTAAAACTATCGAATTGTAACTTTTGGAATCCTTTTTGAATAATGTTGCGAATCGAAAAAGACCTTTTTTTTGTGGAATATATTTTTTTTGTATAAAAAAATATTTTTTTGTGAGTCCGATTCCAGGATGTGGCACGCTGCTCACTACGCGACTGGCATCGTAGTGGAAATTCTTCCCACCGTGTTGCCACATCACTCGATTTGTGTGTATGAAAATGGCTGGTACTTCGAGTCGTTAATGGTTATTGGCAACGTTGCACTTTACTCAAAACGTGCAGTGTCGCACCCATCACCTGATGAAAATCGCCAATCTCATGGATGCGAGTTCTCAACTTTTGAAAATTTTTGGAAAAAAAAAAAAAAAAAGAATTCGATTTCACTTAGAAACGGTACGACTTCAACCTGAAAATCTTGTGTTTTCACAGTATATTTGTTTTAGTAAATGCTTTCTTTTGAGGCCTCATCGCTTGGAACTCATTCAGTATTCTTTGAGATGTGATGAATTTCGGATTTTTTCAAAAAAATCAATGTTTTAAAAAATTCTCTACCGCTTCCGTCCAGATAAATTTATAACATTCGATACCATATTCTGTAACTGCGTGAATTTTTCCAGATTTTTCTCGTCATTAGTTCTTGAGTTATTTTAATTCTATTGATATTGCATGAAGAAGCTTCATCTACAGCTCGTTTTCAAAGTAGAGGCAATTTTTTGAAATTTCAATTCTCAGAATTATCTTAAAATTCAAAACAAATTCTCAGTCGATCTCATTCAGATGATTATTAGGGGAATATTCAAAATTGAATGTTCGCTAATAGAAAGGAGAACCATTCGGAACTGATTTGCTAATGACTTAGTAGATAAAACTATGATAACTATAATTAAAGCAAGTTTCCACTTGTTTTAGAATAACTCGGAAACTAAGTGGAATAGCGCGATTTTGTCCTAATCTTTTTTTGTAATTCTAGGAATTGTTGACGAAAGAGAATTAGGGTAAGATCTTTTTATCTCGTTTAGATTTCGGAATATTGTCAGAAAACTACAAATTTAATAATCGAGAGGTCAAAGAGTGTCTGTACACTTTGGGAAAGTAAAGCAGAGAAAAATATCTTTTTCAATATTTTTTCTACATCAGCTCGGAAAATAACAGAGGTATGGTTTTTCCTTTATACTTTATTTCCTTATACTTTGTCATGCTGTTAGAATTCTCAGCAGAAAAGACTTCAGGCAAAATTGTTCCATCTCGCTAAGTTTCCAATTCATTCTGAGAATAATGAAAATTCCAAGAAATGGGTGAAAGTGATAAAAGAAAAGGGAGAAAATTACGTGTGAAGCTTTGTCAGAAATCTATGCAATTTTTTGAGGATCAATTTTATGTGACAGATTAGAACGCTGTTATTATGTATAATGAAAATGATTATCATTTAGTGAAAAAAGAATGAAATGAAAAAAGAAATGATCGAAAATTCATAAAATTATGTAGGAATTAAATTTTTTTAAGAATTTCGAACATTAGTATCACTTCATTTCAATTGACTTCTCAATAATGAATCAATGAGATCATAAGGAATGTCCTGCTTTTAAATTTAAATTGATTTTGGAGCGAAGTTTTCAAGAAAAAAATATTTGAAGTTCCAATTTTTGTACAGAGAGATATGGCAAGCCGATAGGATTAGCATGAAATCTGCTTTACCGCGCGAGCGGTATAGAAAATCCCGTCCTTTTTTTCATCTCCTCGTGTAAAATCTATAAATTCAAATATTTTTTCCTCGACAACTAAACTACAAAATGACATCGAATTTTGGCACGATATTTACGTAATTGATGGAAAATATCATAGAATTTCTCATTTTTAATTATTAGTATCATTGGACCTTCAAAAACCCTAGATTTTTTTTTCCATGACTTTATCTGTAGCCGATTGTATTTTTTTTTTTTTTGAATCACTCAATTATTCCAATTATTCCAATACAATTTGAGCTGTGATTTTTTTCCATTAACTTTTTTCATTAATTCATATTTTTTTAATAAATTAATAATTTTTTTTTCGTTTGAGAAACTGCCTAGCACGGTTTATATTACTCCGGACTTTTTGAGGTTACAGTGCACTGTTGTTGTTTTGACGGGTATACATTGACAGTCAGTGCCGCCAACGTTTAGAAAAAATGTCTCACCGATTCATCTCAGCCAGCCGAATGCAGCCAACATTTCAAAAAAATGTCTCACCGACTTCTCATTTTAGACAAAAACGGCGAAAAGGGGCGTGGCTCATATTAAAATATTTTTTTTTAAACATTCAGAATCTTTTTTTCATCATTGAAGCATCATTTTCACACTAAAATACTGCAAGGGACGTGTAGTATTTTTGGTGATGAAAAAAAAGACTTTAATAAAAAAATAGAAAAAAAGCCTCTGAAAGGAAATGTATATATAGCGCCGTGCACGAGTTAAACGTGCACATGGCGCAAAACGCTATCGCGTTTTTTGATTCTTCATATCCTTCAAATTCGTAAGGGGGACGCTGACGTCACCTTGTATTATTTCATTATTTTACTTTATTTTATATATGTCGTCGCCTTAGAGTGAAAGAGGCGTAAGCACCACCTCCTGATAACAAACGGGCGTAAGTACCGGACATTCACCTCTATGTTTTTAGTGATTCTATTGATTTTTCCCTAACCAGTGGAGAAAGATTAGGAAAGATTAGATTACTAATAACAAAGAGGTGTAAGTGCCGGAGATACGCCTCTTTGTTTTTAGTTTTCTTTAATAAATTTTTTCTAATCATTGGAAAAATGTTAAAAGCAAAGAGGTGTAAGTCCAAAAAAATAATTCAATGAAAAAAAATGAAAAACTAAGAGGCGTAATTGCCATAATTTAGGTAGGAATTGCAAAAAACAAGAGGGCGTAATCCCAAAAATTTTCATATACTATACAAAAAAATGATAAAAACAAAAAAGCGGAAGTGCTGAAATTTGAATGAGAAATCTTAAAACCAGAAGGGCGTAATTCCAGATATTCTCATGAGACCAAAAAATTATACAAAAAGACGCGTAAGTACCGAGATACGTCCTTTTCACTCTAACATTAACAATTATATTGCGTTCAAAAAGAACATCACAAAAGGGCGTAAGTGTGGAGACACATTTCTTTCATTTTGAAATTGGCAGTTACGCCACTTTGTTATTCAAATTTCCAATTACCCAAATAATGTTCAAAAAACCATAAAAAACATTTTGGAGTGATGAGTGAGCATACGTCCCTTTCACACGGGAATTTCGTATTTCTAACCACACAGCCACTGCCGTCGGTACCAGAATCTCGTATTTTTGGCACTTAGGCCCCTTTCACTCTAAGGCGACAATGTATAAAATAAAGTAAACTAATTAAACAATCTATAAATATTGTAACGTAATATTTGGATTACGTTACTTTTTGTCGTCTGGGCGCGTAATTAATTTTAAATTCTGAATAGTTTTGGCACCACCAATGGAGAATCAAAACAAACGAATCACGAGAGTTCAATTTTTGTATAAATTATGTAAAACTAATGCCGATTGGTTAATTTCTTTTGTTAACGCTCATTGGATTGTCGTCAATTGAGTTGATGTCTCACGACTGGAAGAGGGAGACACCAGATGGACGATGATGAAGGGAATCGACATTACCGAAGGAGTCGGTTAATTGGATGAAAGTTTTGGCGCCAATGAGAAGATTCATCGGAAGAATTAATTGAGACGTTTAGATGAACTTTGGTTGCATCCTTGGACTTGATAAAATTGTCCCAACTCTAATGTCATCGACTTGGAGTTTCTCAATTGTCTTCGTTGGAATTTATTGTCATCGAACAGAAGAAATTATTGTCGTCAGGTTAAGCTGTGTTAACTGACGTAATCTGGGATTGACCAATGAGAAGAGTCCTTCCCGGAAAAGACGCCTTAGCCGAGTACAGCGTTTGCTGTCGGCAGGATTCTCGTTTGGTGTGCCGTAGAGTAAACACATGTTGTGTAGTGTCTCTCTACACAATTTTGCTTAGTCGCCATTTTCACGTTCGGACAATTAATTCATTGGAATTAATTGTATTAATTGTCGTTTAATTAATTTGAATAACAAAAAAAAAAATATTGTTCACGTTGAAATCAATTTCGCATAATCTGGTGAGCAAATTTTTGTTTGATTAAATTATGTACGGTAATTGATTTCGTGGTCGTGAGAATTGTATTTTTTTCTGTTAGCGTAATGACGCCATATAAAAAGACGCCACGAAATCGAATACCATTTATCGGCGAATTAATTTGATAATTTTGATAATTTTGGAAACATTTTATTTTTTTTTATAAATAATTTTTGGAACTCTCGTGCTCGTTTCTCGGAAAAAAAAAAATATTTTTTTTTAGAAAAATATTTTTTTTGTTTGGATAAAATGTCGCCAATTGAAAATTTTCAATTAACGGAAATATTTTGGCGTCATGGTCAAAGATAATTAATTGGAATTTATTTTTTGGAATTTTAGTCTTGCGACTTTGTAAAACAAATTGAATTTTGTTTGAAATTATTTTTTTTATTATTCAATATTTTGAGAAATTTTGTTTGATGAATTATTTTTGATTTTTCATGAAATTAATTCAATTAATTTTATGCATTGAGTATAGTTGAGTCGGCCTTGACACCTAGGGAATATCGCTAGGGAATTTCTAGTAACTTAGCGCTAGGGAACAATAGTTACTTTCGTTTCGTTGCGAAAGATAACTGTAGGTGGCAGCAACATTAATTTCTTCTGAATTTGAATGTTATTCTTTGAATATTTCTTTTATTTGATAACTTTATTATGCGTTGACGATTAATTAATAAATTAATCAATTTGTTAATTAATTAAATTCTTTTATTTGATTAACTTTATTTTAAATTTGGTTTCAAAGAATTTGTTTGTAATTAATTGTTTATTTATTTTGAATTGTTTTATTTGTTTGAAATTTATAATTTTTTTTTATTTATTGTGCTGCGCACTCGCCGATGTAACGCAGGGGTTTAATAATTCATAATTAATATTTTTTATATAAAAATTTTTATTTTATCCCCTAAATTGTTTTGTTTGGAATTATTTACACTCCTTATTCAAACCCACAACAGCGACTCTGAGGGGGAGACTGAACTAGTTCGTGCTGAATAAGGGAGTATTTGAGTTTGTGGTTATTTTATTTGAAATTTTGATTTTGTTGTTATTGTTTAGATCAATTTAAGATTGATCGGATGTTGAGATACATCCTGGCGCCCATTTTGAGTTTGTTTTTGTTTTGAATTTTGTTTTGGCTATTGGGTGCTTTTCAAGCGTGCTTAATTGCTGAGCTTACCGTTAGGCTCAGGAATTACGTCACAGCTTTTGGCGCCCAACGTGGGGCCTGGGAAAGTAACGGGAGAAAAAATTTTTTTTAATTATTTTTTTTGGCGCCCAACGTGGGGCCTGGAAAAGTAACGGGAAAAAAGAAATTTTTTTTTAGAATTTCGATTTTTATTTGGGGCCGTTGAAAAGTAACGGAGGAAAAGAAATTTTTTTTTTATTTCCAATTTTTTTTTTGTTGTTTGTTAGAACGATTCGAATAGCGGTACAGTAAGGATTTAATGGCATATCGGTCCATGTTAATCGCGATACAATTTGAGTTAAATTATTTGAATTTATTGGTTATTGTTTGGTAATGACTCGAAATTGTTCGGTATCGTATTTGAACGTTTGGTAATCAGTTATCGTGATGCAAAACGATTGGTAGTTATTTGTGGATGACGTTCAGGATAAATTGATAAAGATTATTGAGTTAATTTCAATTTTTGGTAACGTCTTACTACAATTCTGTCGTGTTGCACACGTTTCGATAATGATTACAAGAGTTTTGCTAATGCAGAGAAATAGAGAACGAGAGTTTCCAAATTATCATATTGTGTTTTGTGTTTGATTTATTGAATTAAGATTAATCGAGTGATTCTCATAATCAACGATTTCAGGTATCTTAGTTCAATGGAAATGGCGGGAACGAGGAATCTTTTGTAATTATTCAGGGATGTCGATAATTCTGTTTCAGTTTGATGAATTAATGATTTCTGAAGAATATAGTAGGAATATCATTATGTTTTGTTTGTTATCTTGGGATTTTGTTGAAGTTTCGATTGTAAAATTTATTGGTTGTCGTGTGGTACACGATGGTCTTTTGAGGACATTAGGTGATCGATGATTTGATTTTAAATTTTGACGAAAAATTTTCAAATTTTATTTTGATACATTCACTTAGTGTTATTTTATGGAGAAGCAGAATGAGATATCGCATCTATGAATTTATGAAACGAGAATATGTTTTGTTGTGATTTTTCTTTTACTTTCATATGATTTGAGGAATTAGTTCAAGGGTTTAGTGAACAGTTTAATATTCCACTAGTAATTGGTTTAGGCGATGATTTATTCCAAGTGTAGTAACGTTTTTGGAAAATACAGAATGGTTGAAATCAGAGTCGCGTTACGAGTCGGAGAATTGAGCTCGTTTGATCAATTACGAAAGTAAGAAGAATGATTATTCACAGTTTAATGGCTATTGTGTTTAGTCAGTGAATAATATTTTGGTTTGTGTTGAGAGATATTCGAATTCGCGCAATTTCGTAATAGTTTCGTTGAATTTGATTCAATTGAGTCGAACCTGACTTATGAAATTCTCTCAAATTTGGTTTCGTTTCGTTCTGCAGTGATCGCGTGAATATTGTATCTAACGTTACAGCGAATTGAGATATAGGTCGTGGGTCTGATCAATTCACACTTGTGTTGAAGTTTGTTGTTGAGACAGTGTTAATTTTGTTGATCCTGATCAGATTGACAGGTTTTCATTGGTTTCTGTATTGTTGAACTAAGATCTAATATTTACGTTGATTTTGAAACTGAGACGAAATGAATCAATGATCTTACGGAGATTCATTCTGTTAGTAGTGAAGTGAGATCATTTTGATTGAGTTGAGACTGAGTGCACCAGTGTATCTTGACTCAGGTTTGGTGTTGTTTTGTGGACATTTCGAATGAGTCTAGTAAATGTCGCGAGGAACAACTCCTTGTTTTCTTTGCTCGGTTTGGAATTGCTGAGAATGAAAACAAAATTGTTTTCCGTCCTGACGCATGTGTTGCAGGAGGAAATTATGATTTGGATTGTTGGTTGTTTCGTGGACGTTTCAGACTGGCCTAGTGAATGTCGCAAGGAACAACTCCTTGTTTTCGTTGCTCGGCTCAGAGTATGCTGAGAATGGAAACAAAAAGGGTTTCCGTCCTGACGCATGTGTTGCAGGAGAAAATTGGATTTGCGATCATTGTTGAAATTCAACTGAGTATGCTGAGACGATGATAAAAGGAAAGTTCTCGAGATAATTCCGTCGTGCTCAGAAGTTGAATAATGATCGAGGAAGAAAAGACAATTTGATAGTGGTCATAAAGCGATGGTAACGCGTTAAATCGTCGACACTTTCAATGTCAGTTACGTATCAGTCTTGTGTTAGCTGGTACAGTTAGTTTCAGATCTGTTATTTCATTTGGGCTAAGAGATGTTTGATTTTTTTTTTTAGTCCGGTTTTCATTGGAAATTCCGTTGTGGTCTGGATCTTTTATTTTGTCTCGATCTAAGAGATGTTTGATTCTTTAGTTTCGTTCTGAAATTGGAAATCCAGATGCAGTTTTGATGGGTAACAGATCAGAAATTTTGTGTATCGTTATGCTGAGAGTGATGAGTTTGAAGCATTTCGTAATTTTTTTTGACGTTTGTCATAATTTCGGTGTTAGAAGTTACGTTCTGGATACCGGAGAAATTGCGAGATGTTGAAAGATTCATTCATTCAGTATTATGGATTTTGTGTTTGAATTAATTGTTGGTGAAATTGAATCGTTCTTCAGTAATGAAGCGGTTGGGGGATCCAACGTTCACGAGTAGCGTTGTCAACCGGGTTCAATTTTATCGTTTGGACAATTCGTTTGATGAGTTGAATACGTTTCGTATTTGTGCAGAGACGTTTGTCTCAATTGAGGAATTAGAAAATATTTTCTGGATTCTGAAGACATGGCGAGATGTAAGAAATTCATCTACTCGATAGTGTGATGTTTGAGGAGAATGAATCAGTTCCAGTTGTGGAATGATTGAGGGATCCAACGTTCTTAGTATCGTTGTCAACCAGATTCATTTGATTTAATTTTGTAATTTTTTTTTGTTTTTTTTTTTATTCTTGTCTGACGTTCCGTCAGGATGGATTAATCTTTCGATAGTGAAGTAGTTGGGGGATCCAACGTATCTAAGTATCGTTGTCAACTGGCTTCATTTAGATTGATTTTTCGGAAAATTTGAAATTTTATATTGTTGTTGATTTTAACGAATCTTAGAGATATTTCATTAACGAAATAACTAACAATCAGTTTTGTTATTTCATTGGTTTATTGTCTGGTGACGTTGTCCAGTCACGTAGATTTTGGTTTGAATTTGTATTTTTGGTCATATTTGTTTAATTTATTTTGTGGTCGTTTTGGACTGATCTGAAAATGGTTTCAGATCGATTGAGTTTGTCATCTGGTCATGAGAACTGATCTGATAATGGTTTCGCGACTGATCAAGTTGGCATCTGGTTTTGTGATCAATAAGTCATAATTCTGATGATGTAATGATGGTTTCGCAACCAGGTGAATGACAGTTCCGTGATAGAATAATTCATTGAGATGATAGGTTGAATTATTATGATGTTAAGATGATTTCGTTCTAGTTTTGTAGAGTAATTCTAGTATTTCGAGATTATGATGATATCGGTCTTATGAGGATCGAGAAATTGACAAGAAATGGTTAATTACAAGTTGATTATGAGATTCACTTGTTATTGATTGATTATGTTTGATTTTGTTTTTGTGACATGTGATTAATGAAATCTCGTCGATCAATGGTTTGTGATTTCGTTGGTGGTATAATTTTGTATCGTTCGAAATAATTTGTGAATTGAACTGTACAAAAATTAATTACGGCTTCCAGTCTGGGGGAGTAAGTTGTAACGTAATATTTGGATTACGTTACTTTTTGTCGTCTAGGCGCGTAATTAATTTTAAATTCTGAATAGTTTTGGCACCACCAATGGAGAATCAAAACAAACGAATCACGAGAGTTCAATTTTTGTATAAATTATGTAAAACTAATGCCGATTGGTTAATTTCTTTTGTTAACGCTCATTGGATTGTCGTCAATTGAGTTGATGTCTCACGACTGGAAGAGGGAGACACCAGATGGACGATGATGAAGGGAATCGACATGACCGAAGGAGTCGGTTAATTGGATGAAAGTTTTGGCGCCAATGACAAGATTCATCGGAAGAATTAATTGAGACGTTTAGATGAACTTTGGTTGCATCCTTGGACTTGATAAAATTGTCCCAACTCTAATGTCATCGACTTGGAGTTTCTCAATTGTCTTCGTTGGAATTTATTGTCATCGAACAGAAGAAATTATTGTCGTCAGGTTAAGCTGTGTTAACTGACGTAATCTGGGATTGACCAATGAGAAGAGTCCTTCCCGGAAAAGACGCCTTAGCCGAGTACAGCGTTTGCTGTCGGCAGGATTCTCGTTTGGTGTGCCGTAGAGTAAACACATGTTGTGTAGTGTCTCTCTACACAATTTTGCTTAGTCGCCATTTTCACGTTCGGACAATTAATTCATTGGAATTAATTGTATTAATTGTCGTTTAATTAATTTGAATAACAAAAAAAAAAATATTGTTCACGTTGAAATCAATTTCGCATAATCTGGTGAGCAAATTTTTGTTTGATTAAATTATGTACGGTAATTGATTTCGTGGTCGTGAGAATTGTATTTTTTTCTGTTAGCGTAATGACGCCATATAAAAAGACGCCACGAAATCGAATACCATTTATCGGCGAATTAATTTGATAATTTTGATAATTTTGGAAACATTTTATTTTTTTTTATAAATAATTTTTGGAACTCTCGTGCTCGTTTCTCGGAAAAAAAAAAATATTTTTTTTTAGAAAAATATTTTTTTTGTTTGGATAAAATGTCGCCAATTGAAAATTTTCAATTAACGGAAATATTTTGGCGTCATGGTCAAAGATAATTAATTGGAATTTATTTTTTGGAATTTTAGTCTTGCGACTTTGTAAAACAAATTGAATTTTGTTTGAAATTATTTTTTTTATTATTCAATATTTTGAGAAATTTTGTTTGATGAATTATTTTTGATTTTTCATGAAATTAATTCAATTAATTTTATGCATTGAGTATAGTTGAGTCGGCCTTGACACCTAGGGAATATCGCTAGGGAATTTCTAGTAACTTAGCGCTAGGGAACAATAGTTACTTTCGTTTCGTTGCGAAAGATAACTGTAGGTGGCAGCAACATTAATTTCTTCTGAATTTGAATGTTATTCTTTGAATATTTCTTTTATTTGATAACTTTATTATGCGTTGACGATTAATTAATAAATTAATCAATTTGTTAATTAATTAAATTCTTTTATTTGATTAACTTTATTTTAAATTTGGTTTCAAAGAATTTGTTTGTAATTAATTGTTTATTTATTTTGAATTGTTTTATTTGTTTGAAATTTATAATTTTTTTTTATTTATTGTGCTGCGCACTCGCCGATGTAACGCAGGGGTTTAATAATTCATAATTAATATTTTTTATATAAAAATTTTTATTTTATCCCCTAAATTGTTTTGTTTGGAATTATTTACACTCCTTATTCAAACCCACAACAGCGACTCTGAGGGGGAGACTGAACTAGTTCGTGCTGAATAAGGGAGTATTTGAGTTTGTGGTTATTTTATTTGAAATTTTGATTTTGTTGTTATTGTTTAGATCAATTTAAGATTGATCGGATGTTGAGATACATCCTGGCGCCCATTTTGAGTTTGTTTTTGTTTTGAATTTTGTTTTGGCTATTGGGTGCTTTTCAAGCGTGCTTAATTGCTGAGCTTACCGTTAGGCTCAGGAATTACGTCACAATATATGTAAAATAAAATGAAATAGTGAAATAATGTGAAATCATTTCATGAATGTGGATAATTAACATTGATGATACGTATTGTTTAAGATAAATAACTTAATATAACTTATTAAATACGAATATTCATGTGCATTCCTTAACGGCATGAAATTGTTGCCAATAGTGCAGAAAAATTATAATTTCTCAATTCTACGAATTTCTGCATGAAAAAAAAATTCCAACGTTGATTCTAAGAATTTTTCATGTTCTTTTCCTTTGAAGTAATGCATTTCTCAATTTCAAAAATATTTTTTTCAGTGAATTTCGTTTTTTCAATTGAAGAATGATTTTTTTATGTATTTCTCTATCAGTATAGGAGTTACAATGTGTTTGAACGCAAGATTTTGGGGGAAAAATTAGATTTTATTTGTTCTTATAACTTTCCACCATTCCAAAAAAAAATGAAAAAATTCCTGAGTGTGGAGGAGTACATAAGACATTCCCTGAAAAAAATGGCGGTGGACACTTTTGAATAACACGGTTAAAAAATTATTATAGTTTTCTTTCTGTTCTTGAAAATCGGCTTTCCATTAGAGATTCATAATGAATATTTTTGTTCATCCTTTCAATCCCCAAGAATCGGCAAAAAAATCACCATTCATTAATCCCGAATCTTACTATGAAAAAAGAATAAAATCGGAAAGAGAGGTTCTCTTGAAAATCTCGAAAATCGTTTGAGATAAAGAGCTGAAAATTTAGCTGAATTATTTTCATTTGATGTCAAATCGATCCCCAAATGCGAATCAAAAAGAACGTGCCCTCACGAGGATTAGTCAGATAATCAGAGATAATCAGATTACCCATGCAAACCCAGCTATACCCTTTTATCATGATATGACACTTTTTAACATGTAATTACAAAATATTTCCAAACTCGTTTTCCGAATTTGTTCTTTTCTGTCAGAAAATGTCAAATTCTGACAAAATTATAATATGACATTTAACTGAATCTTAGACAGAACTTATGTCAGAATTTAACATAATCGCTAACAAATGGTCATTGTCGGACAAATTTCGACATGATTCCCTTACAATGTGATATTTTTTACATTCTTTGAATTATCCAAATATACTATAAGATGTCATGTCAGAATGTGTCGTAAACCCTGATAAAAAAACAAGGAATTGGACATGGCATTGCATCACACTAGTAGAAACGCTAACAAAAACCGGTATTATTCTTTCATCCCGTATTGGAACGACCCATATGGATAATATCAAAAATGTGGTAATCTTGTGGAGCGCGATCTTTGCACGATCGGATTCACGAAAACGATAGCGGGCTTAGGGACTCATTTTCTTCAATGCACACTCTAGTGGCATCTTCGGAACTAGCAGTTCCACTCATGCACTTATGATAATTATCGTTTTCTCGTTTGCCTATTTTAATTCGTATTTAAATTCAGATTCATTCCTCTACCTTTTTTTTCATTGTACACTACTTAATTTAGTTTTTCAAATTCATTTTCACACTCAATTCATTATTTATGATTTTATGATGTATTATGATATTTTCTGAGAAATTGTCATATATTTTGTCATTTTATTTTTTTTTCTCTATTTTAAGCTCCCAAACCGTTTATGGCCATATTTAGCATTTCCCCATTCTATATCACGTATGAAAAAAGTGTACAGGAAGTTCCTATAGGACATTCCTATAGGAAAATCGTATAGCGAAGCGCATGCATCTGCATATATAGAATTCGGATATTTCCTATACGATTGGAATTTGTTGTGTTTCTATACGCAAATTAGAGTTTATACAATTTATTTCTGTATGAATGAAATCTATTTTGCGTATAGAAACACAACAAATTCCATTCGTATAGGAAATATCCGAATTCCATATACGCAGATGTATACGCTTCGCTATACGATTTTCCTATAGGAATGTCCTATGGGAACTTCCTATACACTTTTTTCATACGTGATGACTACTAAAATTATGACAGATTATAACCACATAACACCCAAAGTTCTGTTCCAGTTCACTCCGGTCTTGTTTGTCGTTCTCTTTCGATTTACTTTCTGAATTATAACTTCTTTTCTGTTAAATTAAGTGAAGTAAATCAAAGCAGACGAGATCAGATCACGTGGTGAAGTATTCTCAGCCAGTACATTTCCCATAACATCAGTCGAACCAGTTGGCAGATAAATGTAGAGTGTTCAGGGAAATATTGATCACTAATTGTACCAAGAACCATGAGTGTTATATGCGTGAGAATATCGGGTCGATTCTATCCGGTAGAATTCATTGAAAATGTCGTGGGTGAGACATGTGAATGTGAATGTGACAGAAAGAAGGGAATGTCCCTGGGAACTGCATAATTCTAACACCCGGTGCACTCAGTACTGCATTTGGAACGGGTGATCAAATCATAGACCTTTGTTATCCCATTCTAGTAATTCTTTTCATTTCGTATTATGTTCGCTTGAAACAGTAAATGATGGTTCATCATCTGAAATAATTGCATATCTGTATTAATAAACCCGGACAAACATAAGAAGATTACTTGTATGGACGTCAATTAATGCCCAGTGATTATCTCGAATGCATTTTGCGCTGTTAATTTAACGGGCCTTGAACGGCTGCACATTATAGAACTTGAACAGTATTTCTTTCCAAAGGACAATGAAGCCATAATCTTGCACGGCTTGAGCATTCGATTCCCAAAGTTCTTCCCCGAATTCGTATCAACAAGCTTCTACAGGGAAAATACTTTCATTGGCACAGTCGTTGATAAGTTGTCAAATTGAGTAGGGGAGAAGGGGGTCAAGTGAACCATAGGGCAATCGAACCAGTCGCTTGAAAAATAGGAAAGAATAAAAAAAAGTGCCCTTTCAGAATGAGCTCTTACTATATTAACCCTTGGTGTGCCCAAAATTTTGAATCATCATGACTCTTCAATTTTGAAAAATGCCAATTTTCATGATTTTGGGCATGCAAATTTTCTTTCAACTCCCCTCGTGGAAGTCAAGTCGTCAGATTCTGTAGAAAAATGACAGAAGCTGCAGTATTTTTTAGAAATACATCGAAACTGGCTGACAATTTATGTCAGATTTCGTCAAAATTCGTTTAGAATCGGACATATATTGAACATATTTGACACTTTCGATCAAAAATTGACGATTTCCATACGCGAAATGGAACAAGCAGGTCAAATATCGTCATACCCATTCAGAAAAAAATGTAATAATCCGACAAATTATCAAAGAATCCGTCATGATCTGTCATAACTCGGATGTGAATCGGGATGGCAAATTTATCAAAAAATGTCATGATGTGAAATATTTTTACAGAATCTATCATAAAATGTCATACTTTGATGTTTTTCCGTAATAAGTAATTAGTAAAAAGATTTTACTGTGGTGTATTGACTTCTGTTGTCAAAATATGAAAGAAATATCGGTAATTGGATACTATAGCTCTGCCAACTGAAAATTAGTGTTTTTGATATTTTATTTCAAATTTTCTTCTTCCGCCGTGCTTAATGCGCCTATTCTAGGTTCGCATTGAGTTCGGTTTTTGAAAAATTTCATTTAATAAATTTTTTTTCGCAAAATGAGTTGGGTTGTCAATTTCGAGCTGGAAAACTTGAAAAAATTCATTGTGTTCAACAACTCAATGAATTCAACATTCCAAATTTATCAAATTTTATTTCACAGTAATTCGGAAACAAAATAATAAATTCAATAGAGTAGAGTTTGATGTTTTGATTGAGTGGCGGAGAGGGGGCAGGGTGAGAAGTAAGACAGGCGAGAAATAATCGATTTCTTCCTGACAAAGACAGTTGGTGTGAAAACACAATGATAAACAGAGACCAATGGTCTTAGAAATATGGCAAATTTGGTAATTCAACCAAATGAGCCTTTTCTAGACCAGTATCATTTTGGTCTTCTGTGGTGAAACATCAAAACTGTGTGTTTTGTTTTAAGAGCTAGTTGTCACCACTGCGTCTTGGTTTTTTTTTTGGAAAATCCAGTTTTCAGATGAGTATTTTGAAGTTTCATTTGATCCGTATTAAATTTATTGAGGTTTTTTCGCCCTTTTTTCTTTTTTCGTTATTATTTTTAATTGATATTTTAAATTGAAATTGTTCCACGTGAAGTGTACAAATTATTGACAAAAGAAGGAAAAGGTACATTTTAAGAAGCACATTGTGCATGAAGTACTTGTTTCCGTGTAATATAAAAATTAAATTTTTTATGCTCAATGAAGGTGGGCGGAGTTTGTTGTCGATATATTCTTCATCTAAAATCCCGAGTGTCGTTTATAGGATGGGTCGTGATAGGTTCCTTTTCGAGGCCTATGCACCACTACGTCCTCGTCGTGGCCTTGAGTTACGCCAAACGTGGTGATAATCTCAATTTTCATTTATTGTCTTTTTTGGTTCAATTGGTTAGTGACTTCCAAAAAAAAAGTTCGTTGTTTTTTTGTGAAAAATTTAATTAGGATTGGGTCTGCTTGCCTTGAAATCTTGCTACTGATCCCTACCACGTCAAAACACATCAATTTGATTCTAAAAAAAAAATTAGTAAAATAATTCAAATTTTTCAATATTTTGGCAGAGTAAAAGTAGCCAATTACCGAAATATCAATTGGGATATCATCATATTTTATACAATTTTCCTAAAATTGCATCATAATTTAACACTCTACTACGGAGGCTATTAAACGGGTATTATTCTTTTGAGCCGTATGAGAAGCATCCATACGGATAATATCAGAAATGCGGTGATTTTGTTGCCCAACAAGATCTTTGCACGACCAAATCGTCACAGAAAACTCGCTCGCCAGTTTGAATTTATGACTTCTTGAATAATAGTGGACTTGGGGACTAGTTTTCTATAATGCGCGCTCTAGCGGTGCCTTCAGAACTACCAATTTCGCTCATACACATAGCATTATATCACATATTTTAATGCTTAAACGATGACATAATCTGTTATGATTTGACATTATATATTTCATTCTATCACCTTTCATCATGATTCTACATTTGCCAACATGTCTCCAAGAATCACTGTTTGTCTGAATACGGAATTATGACATATTATGACAGAAAATATTTAACGGAATTTAAAATATGCTGACATTATTCCTAATATTTTCTCATTAATCTTTTAATTCTGACAGTTTATGAAACACCATTAACTGGTGAAAAATGATAGAGGAAGAAAGGTCATATTATGGCAAAGATTGTCATTTTTCAACATATTTGAACGTTATATGATATGGCAAAAAATGTCATGAAGCGACAATAAAAGTTTATAATTTTATGTGAATAAATGACAGTTTCGGCCATGATGATGACATAAAGGGTTAGATAATGACAATATATGTCATCCAATCTGTTAAAACTTGGTCAGGGCAAGGAGTGCTCAAGGCCAGGAATTCGAACATTCCCGCCAAGGCATCCATCTTGCCAGCCTGGCAATTTCTCATTCGGCTCCACGAAAACTCCCGAGAGGACTCGGTAGTTTCAGACGCCCGAAACGGCGCCTTCACTTGGCTTTCGGCTTTCGAACGAATGTACGTGATTCACCAAACGGTTATTTTCTTTAGGTAATGAAATTCGGACAATCATCGTAGTTTTTTGTGCTAAATTGAATGGAATTCAACAACAGATTTGTTAAAAATACACAGTAAAATCACCGAATTAAAATACCAAAGATTAGTGTAAATATTTAAGGATTTTTATAATAAAACACGGACGCTAGCCATCTTGGCTCAAAAAACGTGCAGTTTAAAATCATTTTCTTGACCTCGCCAATTTTCAGGCTTGTCAACGGCTTTTTTCATCACCACTCACGGACCTGGGCATCACCGTCGAATTTTCTCCTCTCGAATCTCACCAAGTTTTTAACATTGGTCCTTTGAGTAACCGGATCGTGAGTTATTGAAAAGTGTGCGTGAAAATTCAGTGAAATAAAATTGGTGAAAAACGTGGTCATTAAAATCGAATATTCGGGGTTCACAAAAGGATTAGCGCGGACAGTTTCAAAATCCTTTGTGTGTGAATGAAGTGAAGAAAGACAAAAGTGTTTGTTTACTTTCGGACATAAACAGTGGTTCGAGTTTCGACAAGTCTCAGTGACGTCATCGGCCTTCGTTGTTGGCGATCCCCACTCTCGGCAAAAATCTACGGAAGACATCGGCAATCATCGCAGAAGCTGGAGCATCTGTCTCTCTCCACGCAGCACAGAGCTTCCCCCACCACTGCCAGACCAGGCAGAGCGGCACACACGTGCGAGACTTCACGCGGCACACTCACCAGTATTTTCATACGCAAGTATAACACTTGCTCACTCGCTACGTTGACAGTTATTCTTTCTATTATACACACTCGCGTATAAAATTGAAAAATGGACAGTAACGAAAAGAACAATGGCGTATTATTGCAACTCGATGCAGACGCTCAAGCTATTTTGCGAATGCAAGAGTTGGAAAACGGTGCAGGCGCAATTCTCGTAGAGGGGGAGTTTTTTGAAAATCCTCCAAGTAGTCAACAATCAGAGGAGGGTTCAGGGCCCTTCCCTGGCCTGGTTCCTCTTTTTTCGGAGGTTGTTATCGGAAATATTTCTAACAACAATTCTAATGACACCATTGCGCTTTCCACAGGAGCAATTCCAAAGAAGATTAACAAGCCGGTGGTTAAGGCAACGGAAAACTCCAGCCTGGCTAAAGCATTGTACATCACCATGGAAAATCAAAGCGAGGGTCGTCAACGTACAACAGGAAGTTCAGCTGTATCTGCAGATGCTGAATTACGCATGCAATACAACAGGTGGACCATCATCACAAATACTATCGACAAGCTTCGGGGTTTTCATCAAAAGCCTTTCACCATCGTGGAATTGGACTTTTCACTGGACAATGTGAAGAGTACATGGAACGATTTCACTCGTTATCACGAGTCATTGTGTATGGCTGCTGATCCAGCACTGGAGCAGCATGACTATTTCAAGGACGATTGTTTAGGCCAAGCATTGGCACATTACAATGAAGCTGTCGACATTATTGGACAGTTCAAGGCCAGAATTAAGGAGAAGGAACGTCAACAAGCAGCCCAAGACGACGCATTGGGAAACTCTGGTCTCGCCAGCCTCCAATTAAAGAAGTTTTCGGGTCAATACTCTGAGTGGCAGTCGTTTTCGGATCTCTTCTAGTCGATGATTGGCAATCGACGAATCTCCAAGGTGGAGAAGTTGATCCGTCTGCTAAATGCACTGAAAGGAGATGCAGCAAGGATCCTCGCGAACGTGCCAGTCACCGCTGCCAGTTATGACTCGGCATCGGCCACATTGAAGGCTCATTACGAGAACAAACGGTTAATCATCAAAGCGCAAATCGACAAAATTTACGATTTTGCCAGGATTGAGGCACGTAATCAACACCGTAAATGAGGCATTGGAGTCCCTCAAGTCACTCAACGCTCCAGTTGAAAAATGGGACATGCTGCTCACTCACCAGATACGGAAATTGATCGACATAGAGACTGGTGAAGCATGGGAACTACACCTTGGACAACGGACAGATTCACCAAAACTGGCAGAGATGATTGACTGGCTGAAAGGAAGAGCCAGAGCCCTAGAATCAATTGAACATGAGATTCAAACAGGGCAAATCAAGCGAACAAGGGCAAAGGCAAGCCAGGGCAATCATCAAACTAGACCAAGCCAATCAACACTGCCAGAGTGAATGTAGCTGGACAATTACCACCGGAAAACCCACCAGACGTGGAAAAGAAGTGTGCCAAATGTGGAGGGCCGCACTTCATCGGTATGGGATGTCCGCAATATCGGGCATTGTCACCAAACGAACGGAAGATGTTGTTGGAGAAAACTGAGTTATGCTATAACTGTTTGGGCACTCATCGCGTAACGAAGTGTATCTCGGATAAGAGATGTTTACGCTGCCCAAAGCCAGCGAAGCATCACACATCCATTCACGATGCTACGTATTTCCCTACAAAGAAGGATGGTGATTCGAAACATCGGGATCCAACACCAGCATCAGGCACATCACCAAGCAGTTAAGTATTAACTTAACTGGCTTAATTCTCCAATTAATAAATACATCGATCTTTAGGTGACAACTTGCAACAAACGGAAGTGACTTCATCATCGGAAAATCCTGATGACGATACATCGGATATCAACAACCTTGGTACATCTCCAACGGACATCAATAATCTTGATAAATCTCCGGACATCAAGATTAGCACATCTCCAATGGACATTCATCATTCAGACACATCTCCAATGGACATTCATCATTCGTTGACATCTCCAATGGACAATAGCTGCAATAGCACAGCTAGAGCAACTAGAACTAGTCAAAGTCAATCTCCAACGAGCCTTAGTCATCATGGATTGTCATCGAAGCAGGCTTCATCATCACCATTGGTCATTTCAGCAACGGCAATGGCTCTTGCAGAATCAGAACTAGGTTTTCATCATGATGTTCGGATTTTAGTTGATCAAGGATCCGAATGATCATTTATATCTGAGAAATTAGCGACGGATCTTCACCTACACCGAATTAGTTCAACTATCAACATTATTGGGATTGGAGATGTCAACACCACTAAGACAAAAGGTTCTTCAACAATTAAATTAAAGTCTAAGTGGAATAATAACTTGGAAATTGAACCCACTGCTCACATTTTGCCCAAGTTAACGGCAAGGATACCACCATTCAGTTGTCCTTCTGTTGAATCAATTGATCTTCACAAAGTTCAACTAGCTGATCCCACATTATTCAAGTCAGGGTCAGTTGAGGTCATCATTGGAGCAGATCAATTGAGAAAAATCATCGAGAATGAAATTCTCCAATTCCAAGACAATCAGTTGACTGCTCAGAAGACAATCTTCGGTTGGATACTATCAGGACCAGTTTGCTGTACTGATTGCTATCCAAGATCATCATTGTCAGCAGTTCGACAATCAGCAATTCAGCAATTGTTGGATTTACTGAAGAAATTCTGGGTTCTTGAAGAATTTCCAACATCACCAACATCTGGATTATCACCTGAAGAGCTGGAATGCGAACAGCACTTCCAACGGACGCATTCAAGGGACGACACAGGTCGTTACATCGTTCATCTTCCTTTGAAGACACCTGCCACTGCTCTCGGTGAATCAAGACACATAGCTGAGAAGTTTCTTCGAAGAACATCAACAAAATTGGCATCTTTACCAGCATATGGGAAATTATACAAGGACTTCATCAAAGAATATGAAGACTTACACCACATGAGATTAGCACCAACAGCGGAAGAGCCATCACCGGTGTATTATCTGCCTCATCATGGAGTGATGAGGGAAGACAGCATTACAACAAAATTAAGAGTTGTCTTCAATGGCTCATCAAAGACATCAAGCCATTAAACAAATAAATTTATTAATAAATTAATTTGTATTAATAAATTTTTTAAGAGAATCAAATTCCGGAAAAAATATGTAATGCGCAAGCAGGATTTGAACCCACGACCCTCTGATTACATGACAGGTGCTCTACCGCTGAACTATTGCGAGTTACTATATTTACCATCGAATTTTTGATTCTCACATCTTTTCTCCACCTCCCATCCACGAGGCAATGTCGCCATTAAATTGGGCAACATCTCCATACCACGATGGCTTAACCTGACATCAGCATCATCGCAAATTCAGATACATGGATTTGCCAATGCATCAACCTTGGCATTAGGCGTTGCAGTCTACATCAGAGTAACTTCACTAACTGGAGGAATCAACATTAACTTGGTTTGTGCCAAGACAAGAGTCACACCACTGAAGAAAGTCACCATTCCAAGGCTGGAATTAGCTGCAGCGACAATTCTAACGGAATTGGCAAAATCCGCTATTGAGCAATAGAGCTATTGCTATTTACGTCCAAGAGACACTGGAATTATCAACTTCAGAAATTCACCTTTGGACTGACTCCACGGTTGCTTTGTCATGGATCAAAGGCAACTCTTCAAGATGGAAAGAGTTCGTTCAAAATAGAGTTATCAAAATTCAAGATACTCTACCATCGGCAACTTGGCACCACATTAACGGAACGGACAACCCTGCTGACTGCGCATCAAGAGGGTTAACATCGGAACAATTAATTCATCATCATCTTTGGTGGAAAGGACCGGAATGGCTGGCCCTTCCATCAAATCAATGGCCAACAATTGATTCTACTGCAGAGAATCAATTATCACCAGAGGCAATCATCGAACAACGGGCAATTACGCAACACTCTTATCCAGTTAGAGTGCAAGTAGCTGACGAGTTACTTCAACGATACTCTACAATGGAGGAGCTTGTACGTGTAACAGCAACACTGGTACGAGCCTTGAGGCGCTTCAGTCATCGAGCCGTACCACCTACGCCAATCATCACTCCTCAGGAGTTAGAAGCTTCAAGAATTCGACTTCTACAGTATGTTCAACGCTAATACTTTGAAGTAGAAATGAATAGGATTCGTGACTGACAATATCTACCAAAACAACATCAAATGGCGATACTCACTCCATTCTTAGATGATGCCGGCCTTCTGAGAGTTGGAGGGAGAATTCAAAACGCAGGATTGGATTTCAACGAAACTCATCCAGCAATAATTCCAAGGGAATCGATCTTCACGAATCTGATCATTGACGAAGCTCATCGGAAATCACTTCATGGCGGAACACAACTCACCTTGGCTCATATCCGACAAAAATATTGGATATTGGGAGGAAGAACACCAGTATGGTCATTCATCTTTAAGTGTATACCATGCACGAGGTATCGGGCTAGAAGAGCACAGCAATTAATGGGAGAGTTGCCAGCAGAAAGAGTAACACCATCAAGGCCATTCCTTCATACAGGGGTGGACATGGCAGGGCCCTTCAACGTGCTCAGAGCAGAAGCGGATCGAGTCACCTACAAAGCATATGCAGCAGTCTTTGTCCGCATGGTGACTTCAGCAGTTCACCTGGAACTCGTAAAAACGGTTTCTGCTCCGGCCTTCATAGCAGCATTCAAGAGATTCACCAGCAGAAGAGGGATTTGTGCCACATTAAACAGTGACAACGGGTTAAATTTTATTGGAGCACAAGCGGAACTTCAGCGACTCTTCGATCAATCTTCATCGGATTGGAAACAAATTGCTGTAACATTGGCCAGAGATGGAACAGAATGGAAATTCATCCCTCCAAGAGCACCACACTTTGGAGGAAAATGGGAAGCAGCTGTGAAGTCGCTGAAACACCACCTCAGACGGGTAATCGAAGAAACCAACCACACCGCCGAAGGATATGGGACACTTCTACGTCAGGTAGAAGCCATATTAAACTCTCGGCCTTTATGTCTAGTCAGCGAGAATGCAGATGATATAGCGGCATTAACACCAGGACACTTCCCGGTGGAAGGACCACTCACCATCATTCTGGAACCATCACTTCTAGACCTCAGACCAGGGAGGTTAGACAGATGGCTGCACATCACCCAAAAAGTTCAAAAGTTTTGGAAACGGTGGTACAAGGAGTGTATCCAGCGGTATCAAGCAAGATACAAGTGGCAGAGACCATCTTCAGAGATTAAAATGGGGACACTGGCTCTTATTCACGAGGATAACACACCACCAGGGAAATGGCCACTTGGGCGGGTCATTTCACCTTATCATGGACGTGATGGATGAATCAGAGTTGCAAAACTTCGGACTCAACTTCGGGAAGTTGTCAGGCCAACTGATCGGCTCATACCACTTCCAATCAACGCAGACTATTTGGAACAACACCGACAAGGATCGCCACATCCTGACTCACCGACATCATCACCATAGGCATCCTCACCAAAGGGTTTCACCAGGTGTCTAATAGGTCTGGGAGGAATTTACGTCTCCTTCTGGGCTAACTTGGACAACCGATCACCAGGGTCACGAGAATCACCTCAGAAACCTCACCAATGGACCAGTTGACTAGGCAAGCCAAGGAGCCAAGGTCAACAATCAGCTGATCGGAAAATCTGCCTCTACAAAAAATCAGCACAACGGAAAAATTCCAAAATTTGAATTTAACGGTTCTTTCGCAGTTCCGCAGGGTTCCTCGCGGTTCCAAGCATTGAATAATCCATGTATTTTCTGTTCCAGGTGGTTCAGAACGGTTCCACGGAATTTATTCAAATTTCAGACGACCATCATCAACAATTGGGGTCTGATTCATTTGAGATGAATCAGCTGTTCAGGCCAAACCAAAGATGAATCACCAATTAAAGGCCACAGCATCCAATCGGTTTAGAATCCCATCAGGTAGATCAACAGCACCATCTTCATCAGGTCGTTGTCACAGGTGCGATCAACGACGGCGGGCGGTATGTTAAAACTTGGCCAAGGCAAGGAGTGCTCGAGGCCAGGAATTCGAACATTCCCGCCAAGGCATCCATCTTGCCATCCTGGCAATTTCTCATTCGGCTCCACGAAAACTCCCGAGAGGACTCGGTAGTTTCAGACGCCCGAAACGGCGTCTTCCCTTGGCTTTCGGCTTTCGAACGAACGTACGCGATTCACCGAATGGTTATTTTCTTTATGTAATTAAATTCGGACAATTATCGTGGTTTTTTGTGCTAAATTGAACGGAATTCAACAACAGATTTGTTAAAGATACACAGTAAAATCACCGAATTAAAATACCAAAGATTAGTGTAAATATTTAAGGATTTTTATAATAAAACACGGACGCTAGCCATCTTGGCTCAAAAAACGTGCAGTTTAAAATCATTTTCTTGACCTCGCCAATTTTCAGGCTTGTCAACGGCTTTTTTCATCACCACTCACGGGCCTGGGCATCACCGTCGAATTTTCTCCTCTCGAATCTCACCAAGTTTTTAACACAATCGATTTCTCATAATACGACTTTCTCCGTCAAAATTCGTCATAGAAATTTTGACGAAACTTGAAGAATTATGTCGAATCGCATATTCTTCTCTCATTATCTATAATATTTCTTATTTTATGACATTTTTTGACATGAGTTGTCAGAATCTGCCGAAGCGATTTCCGCGAGGGTCTCGACGAAATTTTTTAATATTCTCATTTTCAAATATCATCATGGAGTATCAATGTCAATGTCTCAATGTAACTATATTCCATCACCTCTAACTCGATTTATACGAAAATAATCATGTTATGATTTTGAATGCGCTAATTACCGTCACTAAAACACATGGGGTTAATTGAATCATAACCAATAAGTCCTTTACCGAAAGCCAAATTAAGTAGCAAAAGTAAAAAGGATGAAACACCAGGCAAACTGTCATCCATATCGATACTCGAGGAAAATTAGGAATAGAGACAAGAAACCAAAATGGAAAAAACCCTTAAAAAATGAACTTCTTAGGAAAATTTGAAAAAAGTGGAGTAGTGGAAGAGAATGGAATGAAAACTACGGAAAAATAGTGATATAATAATATATTCCCAGCGAAGTATGTAATAACTGTTATACGAGTTCATATCTAAAAAATTATCCATTAAATCAATTTATCTTTGCTTCCAATACTTCGATTCAATTGACCCCAGCTAGTGGTTCAATTGCCCCTAAGCTAGGGACAGTTGAACCGCTTGACGCGGTGATACAATTATATATTTTCCTTTAATTACAATCATTAGTTGGTCAATTTACCAATCAGTAATGATAAAGTGAATAACAAACTACTATTCCATAGAAAAAAAATATCTATTTCTGAAAATTGTAGTCTAAAAAAATTGTGAAAGAATTTTTGGTTCAATTGACCCCCTTCTCCCATACAACTAGACGTCGTACAATGAAACTTTAACTCGAACTTCATGACATAAATATCTCGATTACGTAAAAAGATTTCGTAATTGAGAGAGAAAGAGGATTTTTTTGTAATGACCACTTTGTAGCTCTGGCTATCTTCTAAAAAGAATGGTTAGGGTTAATGCATCACCTTTTCCATTCAATATTCTCTCCAATAGAAAATAATAAAATCATATAATTTGATGAAAAACCCCATATAAATACAAACATGAATTCCCTGATCAATAATATATAGTCACGAGAGCTTCATGAGTCATTTGACTAGCAGTCATAACTGACACATATCAAACAATTTGTTGTTTCAAATATGTTTATTTCAATTAAGACATCCTGTATATACTTATGAATACTGTAACCTATTCTGAAAATAAACTTTGTTGAAAAAAAAAGTATCTTCTAAAAAAAAGTATCGATACAAATTTTTCTACTTTCCTCAGTCTTCAAAAGAATCTACCGCGTCAAGAAAAGGGAAAATCACTCCAGCCCGTGTAGAAATCTGACTTCATTCAAATCCCGCTTGGTAACGTAAAGCCAACTTGAAAATGAGAGTTGTTACGCTGAGAGTGAGTGGAATCCCGCCGTTCAATAGAATTTTCGATTTGCACTACTCTACACCAGTGTAGTGGCAGCTAACCTTATCTAACCTCAGCATCTTAGCAGCGAGTTTGAAATTCTGTATTCTAAGCAAAGCATAGTGTCCTTTTTAAAGAAAGCGGAAGATACATCTCGATCAATTTCCCTAGGAATTCTGGATTTGTTTGGAGATAATTTTAACAGACGTCAGCTTATCGAATAACATAATAAAGACATTGGTGTAGTGTAGCACAAAACGAAACCCCTAGAAAGCCAACTTGACTTCAAGCGGTAAAATTCAGTTGGGATCAAGGGTCCACGTAGACCCTGGATTTTAGTTTGCCGTAGTAGGATTTCAGTCGGACTTTCTACACGGGAATAAAGTTTTAGTTCCTCATGAAAAACTTAAAATTATTTTATAGTTTATCACAAACCTGTATCTTATGTCAGGTAATGCAACGACCTGATCATACCAAATATCATTGCGATCACCGTAATTCCAATACAATCGCTGCGATTGATTCTGATGTGGTTTCATTTCGATGAGATATAATCCAAATGATCCACTGTATGTACCATACTGATGAAAGAAAAAACGCACCTGACACGATTGGAAATACGGACTTTTTTTATCACTACTGTATGGTGGAGTAGGATTGAATATCGGACTATTCAGTGTTGCATGATCCCCAAGATCGTTGCTCCTTGATGAATTCACGAATGCATAAGTACCTGGCATAAAATAAAATAAAAAATGAATGGTTATATACAGAGAATGGCTGAAGAAAATTGTTAAAAATGTTTGCTTTCTGTGAATATATGGAATTATCTTCGATGATACAGGAAATTTGTTGAAGAAGTTTGCTGAATCAGGAAGAAAAAATATCATGGTGCTTCCACGATTACATTCGCTATGAACAGAATGTACAAATATTTTACCGTTCTCATAGCAAATTGCTGAGTTCCTTATGACGTGAAACAATTGAGAGTTCGATTATATTTTTTCCTATTATTAAGATTGTGTCTGGTAGGTCTTATACGAAGTCACTCCTATAAAACTAGTCTCCATGAATTTTGATTTGCTGTGGGGAAGGCTACTTCAGAGTCTGACTTCAGCCACTTTAATGACTCAAGATATGATAGTTCAAAAAGAAGATGTTTGATTGAGAAATACATATTCCGCTTCCGAATGGAAGCATTGTAATCGTGATTTTTTTCGAATTTGAGATTTCATCAGAATATGACGCCAAATGATAAGAAATGTCGAAAAATGATATTTTTTGGGGATCGTCTGCATGTATGTCCGTATGCATGTGTGTGTGTGTGTGTGTGTGTGTGTGTGTGTGTGTGTGTGTGTGTGATGACACATTGCATCGCTTTTCTCAATAACGGCTGTATGTATCGATCCGAAAACTTTACGGTATATTTACCACGTATGCGCCAATGTGCTCACAGAAACTTCAGCTCAATCGATCGACTGGTTCCCGAGAAAAAGCGAATTATGTAGAAATCGTTTTTTCGAGTTTTTTCAGCGAAAAAGTATTTCACAGCATCCATCTTCAGCGAGGAGATGCGTATTGATAAGGCGCACATAGAACCCTATTGGTGGCGAGCGCTCAAATTTTTGGTTTATCTGGTATTTTAACAAACGTGTATTTTTTGAAAATCCTGAGCAACACGATCACTAAAAAAATATTTGAGTTAGAAACTACAAATTTTGTGGGTTTGTATATCTTATGAGTGAGACCTTTGGAATTGAATTTCGGCGAAATCGGTCCAGTAGTTCCTGAGATATCCTTCATAAACCATTAAATGAATAGACACTCTATCTCTTGAACTACTGGACCGATTTCGCCCAAGTTTAGCTTAAATATTCGTGTAGATGAGCTTAACAAATGCCAATAATTTCAGATTTTTCCTTCGAATTCTCTCATACGAATGCTCAAATAAATAGTTTTTCCACAAATTTCAATTTTTTTCCTAGGACCGCTAATATTTTTTATTTAATAATTAAAAGGTAGACAATTTTTCCTAAAAAATGACCCCATTATCATCCTACTATGGCGCCAAGAAAGACTAAGTAAAAGCTGAAATTCAATTTTTTAATTTGTCAATTTTATTGTATAATCTAAATTTTTGTAGAATATTGATTTTTTTTCATGAAATGTCATTATTTAAGGGGGACAGATTATATTCAGGGGTCTATTTTGATTTAGAAGTATAATTCAAATATAAAAACAATGTTCTAATAGCACATTACACACCAAGGGAGGCAAGAATACATCTGGTGTGTGTATGCTATTTTTTTCAACAAAGAGAGTAAAGAATTATGTTTCTGACAGAGAAAAACGAGGGTAGTTATCAGCAGATTATGAAATTGAGAATGCCATTCGGAAGCTTTCTGCCAATGGCATTGGCAGAACATTGAATTTAAGCATAGTACTGAAACTTTCAAGTAACGTACAAGGAACGGAGGCCTGTTTGTTTTTTAATACACATTTAAGTTCGTTTTATACCATTCAATGATACAAGGGTTATTATGGAAATTCACCAAAAAAAAGTTCTTGTATTATTAATATTCTTCATATCTTTGAATACAGGGCGACGTCAGCTCCATCTTACAACTCTTCAGGATACAGAAAATAAGAAATGACAATTTCAATGCTGTAGAAATGAATCAATTTGGAGAATAACCATCTGATTTCCTATCTGATTCCATTGATTTTTACGGTATTAGAATTATAATTGTCGATCCTTCAAGCCCCTGAAGTTTATAAGGTGGACGCTGACGTCACCCTGTATATATATTTTATAATTTTGAAAGAATCAACTTTTTTCGCCCACGAACTATTAGTGTTCGGTTATCCGAATTTTTGACTATACGAAAGAGGCTCGGTCCCAATTGATTCGGATCATCAACGCTCGACTATACTCCAATGTGTGTTCAATTAAACCTGGCGAGAACTGATCCACTAACCAATATCCCCAAGGGAAATGATCGAATTTCCGCATTATGGCTGATTCTAGAGTGATGTTACTCCTTAATCCAAATTTTGGAAAGAATATTGAATAACAAATTTTTATTGAGTAGCTATTCCCCTGGCATTCTTTCACCATTCAATCTGCACCGTTCCTATCGTATAAAGGACATTGAATAACTAGCTTGGGACTAACTTCGTCAAGGATAATATTCACCCCCGACGGCAATGCAGAGAGGTATATGCGTTTGGCATGGAATGCATTGGTATTACAACACGTTTGTAACGCCTTATCTTACCATCGACTACTGCTCGACTAGTGATCAGGTGAGTGCACAAGTCGACCCCCCTCCCAATTTAGTGATCCGCCAGGGTATTGAAAACGAATTGGAAAATATGGACTTCTCGACTCGAAATGTGAGGATTTTGTCCAGAGATGGTTTTAGGCATATATTAATGAAGATTACGATCCGCATTTTCTGAAAATTGCCAAAAAAGAAATGATTTTCCAGAAAATAGTAACTTAGATTAAAATTCCCCACGCAAATGAATAATAATGAGTTGGTACCTTTGCGGTTTCGTGCTAACATTGGGAATTCGTCTTTTCAGTGGAAAAATTTTTTGTGGAGAAATGATCAAAATAGGAGAAAATACATTATTAAAAAATCTTAAAATAAAAATGAAAAGAAAAAAGAAAGAGAAAATCAAAATTGACATTTGATAATCCCCGACAGAAAGATTGAAATAGAAAATTTAAATAAAAATCTGAAATAAGTAATAAAAGTTATATTTGGAGAACAGGGAAGTTGGGAGACGTCCAGATTTCTCCATAAAATATGCTCTGAATGTCCCCGCACTTCCCTGTTCTCCAAATATAACTTTTATTAATTATTTCAGATTTTTATTTAAATTTGTTCTTTCAATCTTTTTGCCGGGGGTTATTAAATGTCAATTTTTTGGCTCTCTCTCTGATCATTCTTAAAACTATTCTCCGAAATGAAACACTTAATGATTAACCGTATTCTCTTCTAGTGAAGATTCAATCAGACAAACTGCAACCCACATAACCACGCTGCCTTTGTGCGGTCGACGTACTGTCGACAGTAACTGCCGTCTTACTGTCAATAGTAGCTGCCTTCTTACTGTCGACAGTAAGAAGGCAGTATAGCAGCAGTGATACCTGGGTCCAATTATGAGGGTCTGCGTCTAATTGGGGGATTAATCAATCCAATTAGTAGGGTCCGACCGAGTCTTGTACGCATTCAAACCAGCAGATGGCTCAATAGTGCAATTCACTAGTTAAGTTACAAGACAGTCGATAGTAGGCCGAGTGGAAGAATTCCGTCCAGGATGGTTGCGGAGGAGGAAAATGATGTGAAAGGTTTTTAAGTGATTTGCGAAAAACAAAATGTTTATTTCCGTCTCGATTTGTTTGTAACTTTTGCAATTTTTTAGCTACTAACTACTACAATATATTAATATAGAGAAAAACTGGCCTATTCCTGCCACTTCTCCAGATATCTTGAAAGAAAGAGAAAAATACTTATTCCTATTTACCAGTTAACTAATATTTCTCTCATTTTTCGAGAATGTCTCCGTCGAAAATGGAGATATGTATTTTTTCGTCGATTTCATGTTTGGAGAGTTCGGAGGAAAAGTGGAAATGAACAAGTCCGGTTCACCAGCAAAGAGATAAGACAAAAATTGATTCCTTTTGTCTTCTTCTTTTGGAAATATCTCGAGAATTCAGCAAGCTAGAGCAAGGAAAATTGTTCTCGACACGATTGATCATTTTTCAGTTTCAGAAAATATGCAAGAAGCCCGTGTATATTGCATAGCCAATTTAAAACAATATTGCTCATAAAAAATTGTTTTACTGACATGGGCCAGTGAGCCCAGAACATTTCACCTGCGCTACCTCGCAAGCTCGGGTAAAATCATGAAATCTATCTCCCTGCCATTCACCGACATTTATAGCTACGAGGCCCAGGTAGGCCGCTATAATAGAATTAACTCCTCAGAAATTAGCAAGCCCGTTTCCGAGAATCCGAAAATTAGCTAATGATCATCATCTCGCGGTGAAACTAGGCCTTAGAGTTGTACTCGCTGTACAGTTTCTTAGCGCTTAACGTAGTTGACTACCTACCGTCCAGTTAAAAAATTTTGGCTCTAAGACGCCACCCTATGTGTCAATAATGTACTAGCATGAACCTGCATATTTTTGACTTGACTATACACTCACACATTAGTGTCCTTTATATGAATACACACAACTGTGAAATGTTTTCCCACAACACGCTCGCGCAGCCATCTTGATATCCCTTCCACTGAGAATTTCATCAAAATTTCGGTTTTATTTTTAATCATTCACCGAAACCATGCGGTCAATGATCTCCATATTTTCAAAAATAATTCTAGATGTATAGTTCTGATAGGTGTTAGTTTTTCATGATGATGGCGTTTTTTTTTCGACGTAAAAAAAAATAAAATTAGTAGTTTTCCCACGCTTCACTCATACTGCCTGTACAAAAACGGTGATTTCAATTGCAATTATCTCTTATATACTGTGGACCATCGTTCTCAAATTTCATTATCAAATACATTATGTATCTAATTATTTATAGTCCGATTTTTAGGCAAGCCTTGAACTTTGTCATTAGGGAGTCATCTACCTTAAGATACAGCCTCATGCAGACGCTTGACGCTAGAGTTTAGCGTCAAATCAGGTCACGTGACACTATTCCGAATTTCCCGGCATTGAGAAAAATGTAGCTGCAAGCCGCTGCGGCAAAAAGCAGCTTGAACATATTAGCATATTAACCTCATTGGAATGAAACTTTATAATATAGAAAGAAGTGTTGTTGGAACTTATATTTTCATTGAGATTTTGTTGGTAATCGGCCATTATGGTCTCTCTCGAACTAAATAAGTTAATGACTCAAATATTTATCAAAACACCAACGTTTCGTCTGCTTTGCGCAGACCTCTTCAGGGTGCATATATTCTGTAACCGGGTGAGTCGAGAATAACGCGAGAGATACTCGACGCGCCATCGGACGGAGCCCGAGGGAATCTCCCTGAGGGCCGGCCATATTGAGGATGGCCAGGAAAACATGACATGGCGTTGGGACGAGAGTAGAGAAAAAACGACCACGTGTTAACAGAGTGTGTTATCCCAGTTATTTGGAGTTTATAGAGTAATAGAGTTGTGTAGAAGGACGTGAAAAGTGTAAGGGGATAGTGAAGAGTAATTTTCCCGCGTTATTTCCCAACGAAGAGTGAAGGAGAGAGCCCTGAGAGGAAAATAGAGGTAGGGTGATTGTCGTTCCCCCCCTCCCGTGAATGTTGGGTTTCCCATAGACAACTCACGGGTGTTGACAATTGTAGAAAGAGATTCCCCTGATTCCCCTTGAGTTTCCCATACTTAGTCGATTGGAATAACAGAGTATTCCCCCTGAGGTCCCGGGATAATTAACCTCAAATCCATTGTCGGTCACGTGTTCAGGCACTGGCCATATTGCTAGTCGTTTTCACCATGGCAACAGAACCGCTCATTTTACCCTGAGTAATTTCACCGTGACTGTCAACTGACGGTCACAGTGGTCATTATTTCTGAAGTCAAAACCCCCCTTTCTGATTGTTAGAACACTCCTGAGGCATCCCCTCCAATTAAAGAATATTGTTTACTAATGAGATACTGAATGAACGCACTAGTTTAACTTAATGACGGTGTTTTTTGAGTTATTTATCCCCACTCCCGAAATTCCCTAAAATTCCCCTTTTATTGTGAGACCAAAGCTCACAAATGGCGTCCAACGTGGGGCCACGGGAAATATAGCACCAGCAATAGAAAACTGACCCTGAATTAACCCCAGCAGCACCACTCAGGGGAATCTCTTGCGTCGACGGACACTGAGTCTGTTGCAGGGCAATTTCCTCAAGTTTTGTGTTTTATTTGATTCTCTGATCTTTCACGATGTGTTTTCCCAACATTCCCCCTGACCTATCCCCCCTAACTATCCTACCGCCGGAACTACCCGGAGAGCGAAGAGAAGCAATCCAGAGGGAGTGATCACCACGGACATGGGTGGACAGACCCCGACTACGACCACCGTCTCGATCGCCACCTCCATGACCAATCTGATCACGTGTCCCTCTCCCACCTGGATTGCACAAGGTCGTCCACCCCCCCCCCCCCCCATCCCCCCTCAGAAGCAGGAATAAATCTGGCCGCAATGAAAATTTCCCAGGAGTTTGAAGCCCTGACACCTCGGGAGAAGATACTAGTGTTGGACACCCAAAAAATAAGTACCCATGGCACATATGGAGATCTAGCGGACCGATACACCCGGTTTGAACTGAGAAAGAGGTATGGAGAGTTCGCCGCAAGATGGTACCCTGAGGATGACATCCATCATCTCCCGTTCACCATCATGGGCACCCGATTGTTTGCCCCCTGACACCCTTCCAGAGCACCCCCTGTTCCGAACACCACCCATGATATCCTAACGATCCCGGTGAAAGAGGAAGAAGGTGGTAGACAGAATTGCTCGACGTGTGTCGCACATCGTAAGGAGAGGCGGACTCATCCTTATAAACCCCCCGAGCTAACCTACCAGAGCCATGGACTGAGACATCAGGAGGTAACGTCGAATCTCAGGCATTTCCCTTCGTATCCCCTGTATCCAGACTCGTGTCATCAACTAAATGGGCAAATGGATGTTCCCTCAATTTCCCGAAGATATAACCCTGTAGAGTCCCAAGATAGCCCCGACTGGGCCCCCAACTCATCTGAGAATCGATCCCTCAAGGTAGGGGGAATTTTTAGAAAAGAAGGAATTGAATTCACAGGCCAGCTGAGTGAAAACCCACACGCATTCCTGACGAAGCTAGCCACGTGCGTGCAGGTGTACCAGTTGACAGAGGAGGAAACCCTGAGAATCCTGCCCTCTGCATTCAAGGGCCTTGCCAAAGTTTGGGTTCAGTCGGTATACCTGAGGTTGGCATCGTACGCAGACTTTCTCCGAACATTCTACGCGACATTCATCCCCCGGGACTTCAACCGACGAGTCTGGGATGACATCCATCGAAGAACCCAAGGCGAAGAAGAAGATTTTCGAACATACATCCTGTGTATGCAGGGTCTGTTCTCAAATATTCATCCCCCCATCCCTCTCAAGCAGCAACTTGAGACAATAGTGTCCCAATTGAACCCTACGTTTGCAGGACTCATCAGAAGGCAAGAACACGAGTCATTTGAGGAGGTGATGGAGTCTGGCTTCGAGGTGGAAGAATATCTCAGCCAGCTGATCAGATACAGACCATGCCCGTCACCGGAAGACAGTTTTGCCCCTGAGTTAGCCCAGACGATTCCCCAAGTGACACAGAGGAACGAATTCTTCGAGCAGAAATCCCAGAGGAGATTCAACCATCACCCCCTTTCTCCGAGTCATACCAACGTCCCTTCCCCGCACTGATGGAAGTTGTGAACACTAGTCCTCTCCAGTTCCCTCGGAGCAGACCCCCGAGCAGTCAGAACCTGAACAATGGGAGGAGCAGAGTCCAATGTTTCCGGTGTGCTCAAGCTGCACACGTTGCCAGAGAGTGTACGAAGATCCCTGGAAAGTCCTATACCCCGAAATTATCCCCCGAAGTCTCCCCGCAACGCCAGTATCTCCCAACTTATTCCACACAAGAATGTATCCCGAGCCCGAATGTATTCCCAGAACTAGTACATGTACCTTATCCGACTAATCGCACGAACTCCCAGAACATCATCACAGGCGCTGATCCGGAAGTACAGGCCCCTCCCCTCGTCCAGCCCGAGATCCGAACCTTGAGAGTAACGAGCCTCCCGATTCTAGGAAATCGCCTGGACCAGGGGTCTTAGAGGATCCCCGGTCCGAGCTACCCCCAGGACTCTGTAACCGGGTGAGTCGAGAATCACGCGAGAGATACTCGACGCGCCATCGAACGGAGCCCGAGAGAATCTCCCTGAGGGGCGGCCATATTGAGGATGGCCGGGAAAACATGACATGGCGTTGGGACGAGAGTAGAGAAAGAACGACCACGTGTTAACAGAGTATGTTATCCCAGTTATTTGGAGATTATGGAGTAATAGAGTTGTGTAGAAGGACGTGAAAAGTGTGAGAGGATAGTGAAGAGTAATTTTCCCGTGTTATTTCCTAACGAAGAGTGAAGGACAGAGCCCTGAGAGGAAAATAGAGGTAGAGTGATTATCGTTCCCCCACTCCCGTGAATAAGTTGGGTTTCCTATAGACAGCTCCCGGGTGTTGACAATTGTAGAGAGAGATTCCGCTGATTCCCCTTGGGTTTCCCATAATTAGTCGGCTGGATTAACAGAGTATTCCCCCTGAGGTCCCGTGATAATTAACCCCAAATCCATTGTCGGCCACGTGTTCAGGCACTCGCCGTATTGCTGGTCGTTTTCACCGTGGCAACAGAACCGGTCATTTTACCCTGAGTAATTTCACCATAACTGTCAACTGACGGTCACAGTGGTCATTATTACTGAAGTCAAGAAAACCCCCCTTTTTGATTGTTAGAACACCCCTGAGACATCCCCCCCAACTGAAGAATATTGTTTACTAATGAGATACTGAATAAACGCACTAGTTTAACTTAATTACGTTGTTTTTTGAGTTATCTATCCCCACTCCCGAAATTCCCTAAAATTCCCCTTTTATTGTGAGACCAAAGCTCACAATTTATTCTAAAGAACAAAATCATGTGAAACATTATTGTTACAAAATTATGCAGGATTTTTTACATAATAAACATATTATAATATAAACATATAATATGATATACACATATTATATTTTTATTGTTAACTAGTTAATCACATCATCGGAGACATTTCTCTGGTCTAAAACCATTATTCGCACCATCTATTACATAAATTGCACAACACATATGTAGTATTGATCAATACATTGACACTGCCTTTCCAGCGAAAAAGCTCAAATTGTTCAGCTTTGTTGCTGCATTTTTTTAGCAGCGGGAAATTCAAAATAGTGTCACGTGACCTGATTTGACGCTGGACGCTAGCGTCAAGCGTCTGCATGAGGCCGCACCTTTACGCTCTTAGGAAGTGTACAATGTGTGCCACTCTGGTGAAATCGTTCCGGTGAAATCGAGCAGAATGAGTCGCGTTGAAGTCACCGGCTGGAGTAGTCGAGTTCGTAAAGGAAGAGATTAACAGAAAAAAATTTAAATATTAAAAATTATCGGTATCTCTTGAGGAAAGAGTTGTGGTGATTCAAGAAAAAATAGTAGAAGGATCCCAGAATTGAATTAAGCAGAATTGAGAGAATTAAAACAGCAGGAGGAGAAATCAAATTTGAGCGTTACAAGGAGAAGGAGAAAAAAAAGAAGATTCAAGATCTCCCTCAAATCAGGTGAGTTGTCTTAGTCATGTGTCCTATTAATTGTTTAGTATTTGGCTAAGATAGGGAACTTCATGATTATATTATTTGATTAATTGCAAATCATGTAATTTCCCTAGGGAAAAGGGGGATTGAGGAAAAAGAGGAGAAAGAAAAAAATGATATATACATTCACAAGGAGAATATAAAAAATTCAAATATTATTTTCCTCATAATTATGAGTAAAAGACCTTCAGATTCCGAGTTAGCAAAAACAAAGAAAACGAAAGTATCATCAGAAGAAAATAAAATGAGGAGAAATCATACATTTAACCCGTCAGCGGTCGCGCTATGAGACTTTCTCTCACACTTTTTTAAAGGTATAGGAAACTACCTTAAGAAATGAGTGGACAATCTCAATTTTTTTTGTATTTGTCAAGAAACTATTCTACTTTATTATGGTGATTGCAAAATCCAAAAATAATTTCCTCTTCTGGAAAAAATAATTTATTCTTCTGGGACGTCAGGCAGCGTATAGAAATATGAAAAGTTTCCAGATAAATCCATTTAATTTTGCCATCAGTTTTTTGTTATTTTCTCGGAGACTAAATGAGATACTGTTGGATATATTGGGTTGAGTGAAAATATGTACACAATATTCACGTGTAAGGCACGTCTGCTGAGTACGGTTTATTAAGTCGAATTAAAGATATTTGGGCAATACCTGTGGTCATGTGTGTACAATGAGTGTCTGTGTGTAAGTGTGACTGTGTATGTGTGTACGCACCAACTTGGTATTATTGCTAGTTCCAACACTTCCCCTCAATAATACCTAGTTGCAATTAATTCATAATTTTCGATACAACAATACAATTGATTTTTCTTGAAATACCCACAGATTCTCTGAATACATACAATATTCAAAACCTCATGAACTATCTGTAATGATTACAAACAATTTCAGTATGAGTATATATTTGAATACTTTTTAGAGTTTTTCCAAAACAATCTTCTCAATTTTCATCTCCTTTTCCCTGCAAAACCGCATGGTCACTCCAGACCGGGACATCTTTGAATCTTCGACTCTTCATAATGCCTCATGAACAACGCTACATTCCTCGCACTCCGTTTCCTCTTTCCCCTCCTACAAATCCCGCATGGCCACGCGCTGACCGGAGACAAAACGAGAAACTCATGCGACATGTACGGCGGTTTCAATTGCACTACTTCAAATTTCTCTTCGACTGGACTTCACTTAACTTCAGACTTCACTCGAACTTCCTTCGACTGTACGACTTGATGCAAACTACCTTCGACTTCACTTAAACTTCAATATCAACTCAAGTTATCCTCTGCCGTATCTCCCCATCCTAGCTTCCTCTTTCTTTGATACTTCATCTTTTCCCGGGGAGACCCCCGCCCACATCTCATGCATTACTTTTATGCATCTATACACTTTCAATATTCTCACACTCAACCCTTTCCCTTGAAAAACTCAATCCCAGCGTTCCTGGGGCCATAACCTGTGGGATATATTGGGTTGAGTGAGAATATGTACACAATATCTACGTGTAAGGCACGTCTGCCGAGTACGGTTTATTAAGCAAACTAAAGATATTTGGGCAATATCTGCGATCAAGTGTATACAATGATTGTCTGGGTGTGAGTGTGACTGTGTATATGTGTACGCGCCAACTTGGTATTATTACTAGTTCCAACAGATACGGCAATTTCGCTTCAAGCCTTTTTTGTAGAGAATTTTAAGCTCTATAGAAAAGGTTCCGGACAAAATTACTCTATCTCGCTTAGTTCTCGATACTCAGGTGTGAGAAAATCTCCCATCGAACGCCTAGAGAGCGTTGGCGAGCTAGCGCGCCTGCTGACGGTTTAATATTCATGAAATTCATCTCAAAATGAGACCGAATAGATACAATAAAAATGACAAGGCTCCGTTTCTTGTTAACATTTTTGACAAAGACCCTACTAAACACTTGGGGAAATTACATGCGATGTTATCGCAAGAGAATTACGTATTCTAAATAAATTAATCGATATCATCAAAATAACCGACAAAAATAAGGTCACAGTAACTTATAAGTCAGCTAATGCTGCTAATGCTTTGGTTGAAACAGAGATCAAAAAAATGGAAAAAGAATGGTTAGCAGTTATTCCAGACTTTAAAGTTAAATCAACGGGTATAGTGACAAATATTCCAATTGATTTCAATGAAAATGAAATACTCGAGGCTATTCAATTCTCAGATCCTCAAACTAAAGCTTCTGAGGTGGAGAGGAAGTTTAAGAGAAATCCAAATGAAGGTCATTCAGCCGATGAGCTAGACCTGGTTCCCACAACTTCAGTAAAAAATGTTGTAAATAGTTGCTTTCTTCCAGAGAGTATTAAGATAAACAACTTCCAAAGACGAGTGGATATTTCTATATAAAACTTAAGAGGTGTTTTAATGTCTCAGATTTGGTCATTTCATGGGAACATGTGAATATAATGTTAGATGTCAAAATTAGTCTTTAGAGCACCATGTTGAAGATTGCAAAAATCAAGGAATGATCTATGTTCATCGCACGTCCGTTTCACACGATTCACTGTCTACTATTTGCCCTCAAATGAAAAAAAAATAAAAATGAATAAAATTAAAGTAGAATTAGAATAATCGCAGAATGAAGCCAAAGGAAAGTTTTCGAACGACCAAAGAATGAAACAGATTACAGAAGATATTAATTATGTAAACATGAATGGAGGAGAGTCAGATGATTCAACTCTACTGTAACCACTGTGAGATCAACAATTGAAAGGAAAAAAAAAACAAAAAATCAAGACAATCAGTCTGATCAACATTTAATGGTCGATTTACGACCAACGATTCAGTTGGAATTGGGAAAATTCATTAATGTTTTCTAAGTTTTGTGAGGGGATCATGGAGAAATAAATAATGAATTATTAGAGAAGGAGGCGCGTTACAAAACATTACGCTAAAAATGACGGTCAGAATCTTATAATGGAATTACCGGAGTGTCTTAAATAAATGGGGGTACTTTAATAATTTGGCAAATAATTACGATATAATGTGCCTTAATGAAATTTTTTTAAAAGAATATCATTTTGCTAATTTGAGGGGATTCTATAATATTACATTGGATAGTCCAGTAAATCTACAAGGAGGCAGAATAGCTATTTATATGAGAACTCATATTATTTACAGAAGAATATAGGGCATTTCATGCCAACCCATCCTACCAATTGCCTTTGCACCTCCGATTTGGCTGAAACTTGGGCATCTCCTTGTACCCTCTAAGAGAAGTTTCTGTGATTTTTTTCAAATTCTTTTATCCAGCCACTTTGGAGATATAATTTTTTTTTTAATTTCGGGTTTTTTCTTTGGAAAGGCTGTGACTTTATCAAAATTGTCAAATATGGGTCTTTTTTTTGAAAAAACGGGTTTTTTTGATGAATTTTCTGAAAAAATTATGCGAAAAATTATTCATTATCATTCTGATCGTTTTTCTTTTATTTCAAAGTTAAAACATGAATCTTAAGACTGTTTGTATCTTCCGATTTTCAAAGAAAAATTCTCACAAATACTACTCCTAGAAATACACATTTCAAGCCTAGTCCGATAATGGGATAACGATGGGTTATAATTTTTTCGAATTTGAAAAATAAAGAATTCCTTTTTTTCCTGTTTCTTCTCCTGTTGATGTATTATCGTCGGATTTTCAGACGAAATGTGAAAAGAGCTCATACATGGAAATAATTGACAGTTAAAGTCAAAATTTACATTTTCGGTATGATAATTTCATTCTTCTTCGCGTTTAAATATTTTACAAGAGTATGATGTGATTGAACTTGAAATCAATTTCATTGTGAGAAATCCATCTGTTTTCGGTACAACGCAATGATACTTTCGTGTACCTGTAACTGTTTTAGCTCGAGAATAATGTACATTCAAACTTTCTATTGCTCTTTCATAATCGGCAGTACTTGGATATCGCAGAGTTTTGATTTTACCGATCGTGCATAGATTACGTTTGTGATTTCGTGACATCATTTTCTGCGGCAATTTCGGTCATATATAGGCGTTCGTTCATGAGAAACTCATCCAAACTTGAATGGAGGAAAGGCTTAGAATGCCTGAGTATTTAAACTTCTAACCTATTCAGGTTTTAATAGTTGAAATCTCATATTATCGCGTAAAGATGGAAATTAAATTATTGAATAAATCAATTGAAGTAAAGAATCAAATGAATTAAATTAATCAAAGTGTGCCAGTTTCCGAAAAAACATTGGAGGTGCTCGGGAAGTAGCTAAGGTTGTGTAAGCCGAGGGGTTACTCACTCAAAGATTGAGTGGCACCATGACTTCAAAATGACGTCGACTTCACATGAATTCAGTCTCTGACTTCAATGACTTCAATACAATGTGAAGTCAATAACTTCCAGCGCTGATCAACGTGACTTCATGACTTCAATTGACTGCCAATGACTTCATCAATTTGTAGTCAGTGACTTCAAATATGATGAAATCATTGAAATCACTATAAATATAATTTTACAAATAAGAGAGGGTGGGGGGAAAAGGCTTTCATCATATTGAAACGAGAGCTTGCTGTATAAATGACGCATTAGAATATTTAGATGTTTTGTCATGGAAATATTTCTTAACAGCCTTCAAAATATCATCAGATAGTTTTAAATCTCTACTTTCAGTTATCACATGGGGTGAAATAGTATATTTCCGGACGAGAGAGACAGAGTTCTTCAAGGAGTGTGAAGTTGGCGCCTAAGCCGAAGGCGAGGGATGCCAATCACACGATTAGCCTGGAAAAAAAATTTTCTCGAACATGTGAACGTAGCAACAGTAATGAAATAGTATTTTAGTAGTCTTCAACATCGATGTACCTATGCACACTCATTGGCTCTAATTTCAAATAATTTGTACTTTTATCTAGAATAGACCAGTGGCAAAAAAAACTGATCTTTTCTTCATTTTTATGAACGTGAGCCTATTCACTTGAAAATTCTCCACTACGCAAAGTTCTTCCTTCTTTAGTGGCGCCAGGACTTTACGAGTGAGTAACCCCTCGGTGTAAAACCATGGTAACGGTCGCGATTCATGGTGCCCGGTGAGGACAGTCTTCAATTGGAGTCAAGATAGCAAATGTCTAGAGTGAGGGCAACCAATTTTTGGGAACTCACTAATTATTTTCGTTTCTTTTTCTCAATTTAACTCCAAAAATTGGAGGAAACCTCGAGAGTTAGAACTGGGAAGGAATTTCCCCAGTCCTAGAGATAGAATTAGCAGCATCCTGGACGACCAAGAGGAGTCTGGACAGGAGCAGCATCCAAGTGGACAGTCCCACATTCACCAGCACTGATAGTTCAAGCAGGCTACGCATTTTTTTTTTAAGAAATGTAAAAAAAAGGGGAGTAATGAGGAATATACCAATCGATAGATGAGAACTCCCTCATTAACATATCAAAAGATGCCTCGGATATTGTTATCCGTTTAGTTGTAATGAATTAAAAACAAATGAGAATTCTGATGAAATGTATTTCGAACATTCGTATCTTTTATTGAGTTGCAATTAATCAGTAAGCGAAGACGCCATTTCGTAGCTGATTAAATTTGCTACCAAAAGTGTGCGAGGACCACTAGTAAGAAATGCTCCCCTAATTTAATATAAATTTTTAAAATTATTTCTAGCCGATATTTACCAAGCCATCAGCTGAGTTTTCAGCTTCGCCCCTTCGCCACGACGATCGGGTCTCGTCTAGCTTGCCAAACACTCGAAGTTCAAACGTCGTTCGCTCGGATCCTTTCCGTTTTTCCTCTCAATCATTATTTATTTTGAATCACTCATCAATTAAATAATAATAATAAAATAAATTATGAACTCAATGGGAGAACCAGTAGTTTCTTGGAAGATCCAAAAATTGTCTATTAAATGTATTGAATGAATGATTATTAATTTTTATTTTTCAGGAATCTACACGGAGTTAAATAGATTTTTGTAGTAAGAAAATTCCTTCGCAATAAATGTTTCCTTCGCAATTCTTATATCTATTGTCACGTATTTTCAATCCACGGTAATTAAATAATCTCGTGAAACTCAAAAATAACTCAAAATATTCAAAACCAAATAAATTCAAAACAACGTTAATTGTTGGGCGCCAGGACGACTTCTCGTCCGAAAATATAATTCCAAAACAACAAAAGAGGATCAAATAAACCAAAATAATTCCCAGGTGAATGTCCAACTAGTCAGTAACAAAAGAATCCAAAATTCTAATGACCGCAGAGGCGGTTGGGTTCTCAACTTCACCTGTAAAGTTTGGAATTAGGAATACAGATTTCGAAAATAAAAAAAATTATTTAAAATTCATTAATGTAATTAGAGCGATAATGTTTCTTCTAAAATTTTTTCACAATAAGAAAAATACAATAGTAAATGGAATAATTGTTACTGAATTCCAAAATTCTTAACGAAATAAATATTGTCTGTAAGTATTGTCTGTTTTTTAATAAAAAACGTGATTGAAGTTTCGACGCAGGCGATGAATGTGAAGAAACGCCTTGGGAAAAATTCCAAATTTCATGAGAAAAAACGGGTTTCAGGTAATAACTTTTCATGCTCGATTCTCCAGCTGAGTTCTCACATTCAAACTTAACTCAAAATCCCAAACATACTCCGTATTTTGAAGATATTTAAAACATGCAGGACGTCATCCTTGAGGCCAAAGCTGTTATTTTCGAATTCAATATATTAAATTTATTCTCTATTATCTCAGAATTAGAAGCCATGATTTCTGAAATCAAGAAAGCCCACAGTCCCATTGGAACATTAGAAATTATCAGCAACTACGCTCATCTCATAGACACAGACTTTGGCCTCCAAGATGACCCCTCCCAAGACTAAGATTAATTTTTTAGCACTAAACATAGCGAGTTTAACACTCCATGAAAAACGAGCTCATTCATATGCTCCATGAGCATAACATCAACATTATACTTTCATCGGAAACTAATCTAAAATCGACTAAAAAACTTAAAATTCCAGTCTACCAAGTCATACGAACTGACTGCGGTGGCTGCACCGGCAGAGGTGTAGCAATCGCAATCCAAAATTCCCTGAAATATAATCCTCTCCCCCATGAACAAAATTCCTCCACCGAATACGTCGGAGTTTCCCTCAACACCTCCAAAGGAATCATAAACATATATTCAATATATAATTCTCCCACAAATCCCCTTGACATCTCACTCATTACCTAACTCCTCTCCACCACGACCCCATCCATCCTAGCTGGTGACTTCAACTCAAAGGACCCTACATGGACCTCGGCCAAACAAAATACATCAGGTACCCTCCTAGAAAATCTTCTCTCCTCTTCCCCAATTCACCTCTTCGCTCCCCTGGAACCTACCCACTATCCGAGCTCTGGGGCCACACCCAACACAATCGACCTTCTACTGACAAATTCCCCCAAACTCATTGATAAAATCACAGTTCTAAATGACTCTCTCTCAGATCATCTCCCACTCTCCTTCACCCTAAACTCAAAACCTTCCCCCGTTACCGCTCTTTCCAGAAATAACTTCCAAAAGGCAAATTGGACAGATTTTAGATCTGTTCTGAACACCTCTATCACCACCGCTAATCCCCCACTACCCACCTCCAATTACGTAGCAAACGAAATCACTCTTCTCTCTGACGCAATCGACAATTGCATACAAAACCATATTCCGAAAACCTCTCCCCCATCTCAATATAAGCCCCGTCCACCGAACATCCGTGAGTTAATTAAGCTTAAAAATTACGGCCGTAAGAAGTGGCAGAAATCTCGCGATTCTCACCTCAAATCTCATTTCTATTCCCTTACCCGCAGAATCCTAACTGAGTGCACCAGTCTCATCCTGCAGAACTGGGACAACAAACTGAAAAACATGTCAAATAAAGATACCACCATTTGGAAAATTGTTAAGTACTTCAACAACAATACCTCGAACACAATCCCAACCTTGAAAAACAACAACAAAACTGCTCTAACAGATCTCGAAAAGGCCGACATCCTATGTGAACACTACGCACAGATACATGCAACCGCTGCTGCAAGGGGAGACCCTGCAGCAGACAAAACTACCGTAGCAAAATTAAACAAGTCCTTAACATCCCGCAACTCCCCCTCTGACTCTATCAACCCTAAGCTCACGTCACCCAATGAAATTTTAACCGTAATAAAAAAACTCAAAACTCGGCCTCCGGCCCTGACAACATCCCCACCATTATCATCAAACACCTTCCTAAAAAAGCTATTGCCCTACTCTCAAAGATCCTAAGCGCATGCCTAATCCATCAGCACTTTTCCGAAAACTGGAAAACTGCTAACGTCATCCCCATCCTAAAACCCAACAAACCCCCATCTCTGCCAGTCAGCTACTGCCCCATCAGCCTCCTCCCGGTATTTGGTAAAATCCTGAAAAAAAATATCTTAAAGCGCCTCCTAAAGGTTAGAGAAAAACGGAAAATTATCCCTAAAGAACAGTACGGTTTCAGATCTAAGCACTCCACTACACATCAACTTTTGCGTATCAAGGACCACGTGAAGACGGCCGCCGAAAAGAAAAATTTCCCTGCCCTACTGCTCCTGGATAGTGAGAAAACATTTGACTCGGTAGGACACAATGACCTCATTTTGAAATGCACAAAACTCGGTATTCCTATATACCTGTGCAAAATCTCAAAATCCTTCAGACTCACCGTCAAATTCGAGTGAAAATTGCCTCCTCACTATCCAGCCCGAGATTAATCCCCGCAGAAGTCCTTCAAGGCTCCGTTCTTGCCCCCACTCTTTTCAATCTATACATCTCCACGCTATTTGATAATTTACCCCCGAGAATGAGCATAGCAGGTTTTGCGAATGACATTGCACTATATACGTGAAGCACTTCTCAGAACCACGCCATAAAGTCACTAATAAACGCAGCAGAAGAAATAATCGATGAATTAGGAAAATCCAAAATACAAGTCAATGAAAGCAAAACAGAATGCATCTTATTTGCAACGGCTAGAATCTTCATTAAATCACTATGTCTGCGTAACAACTATATCAACATTGCTAACGCAGTTAAATATTTAGGCCTCATCCTTGATAGCAGATTAACATGGTGCAACCACATCAATAGCGTGATCAAACAAGCAGAAGCCTCACTCTCCGTGCGTTATTTCCAGACCACACTCCTTGTGCGACATTTAATATTTCGCCAATTCGATTGGCCAAATGCTTTCGAATGGAATTCATCTATGGTGAATCAAATCGCTATTCATGTATCTCATTACTCGAAAAATAACATCATTCTCGCAAATAGGCTTCCAGCATTCGGGTTCCAAATAGGATTTCTATTCTTTCTGATTGCCGTCAGAATGAAAAGGTACTCATTTTGTAGAAAAAATTGTCTACTTCCGGAAGGTGAATTAAAAAATAGTAGTGTTCCTAGGGAGAAAGTTAAGAAAAATCGTGATTTTTGAAAAAACTAATTTATCGAACACCTTTACAAGAAACTTCGTCTGAAAAATCTAACATTCTCACCATTTGTGGGGCAATGAGCCCTGGATGAATCTTTTAAGCTAAACTTGGATATGATCGCTTGGATAGTTTTCGAGATATAACCTTTTTTCATAAAATGGTTTTTGGCCAATATTTCAGAAATTACTGAAGCGATTTCGCTCAATTTCAATACCAAACTTTTCGTTCATTAAATGCACAAACTGACGAAATTTGAAGTCTTTTAGTCAAATAGTTTTTGAGCTATCGTGTATAGTAAATTCAGGATGAGAAACACTGTAATTAAAATAATCTGCAAACGAAAAATCTCAGCAAAATTTACCCCAAGTGGAAATCGTGAGTTCAATTGAGAAGTATTTCATCGCTGGGAGTGGGGGCTGTGAATAAATTTTTCGCGGAGAAAAATCGAAACAACGAATTTTCAAAAATTTGAGTTTTCTCGAATAGTACTCAACCGATTTCACTCAAATTTTACTGACAGCAATTTGCATGGAGAGGGAAAGTACTGTTAAATTTTCAGCTCACCAAGTATTACCGTTGCGGAGCAATGAGCTGATATCTGTCACATATACACATACACACACACACACACACACACATACAGACATTTTTCAGAAATGTCATTTCTCGGCGTTTTGGATCATTCCGAATCATACTCCGATGAAACCTGGAAATTGAAAAAAATCACGTTCACGATGCTTCCATGTTTAGAAAAAACAAAGGCGATACTTGGCCGACTATATTACCTGTTCAAATCAAAAGCCCTAAGCAAAACAATGAAAATTAAGCCCTATAAAGCACTAGTGAGGCCAGTCCTCACCTATGCAGCGTCAAGATGGCATAATACGGCTGCCCGTCACATAAAAATACTGCAAGCTGTGCAGAATAAGTTTCTTAGAGTAATAAATAATTTATACCGCAATACATCAATAGAAAAACTCCACTACATTTCCCAGACTGAGACTATCACCGAATTCATAGACAAGTCAAAAAACAACTTTTCAAACAATCTCTCAAATCATCCCAATCCTCTCGTCAATCATCTCACCACTGACAGAATTTCAAGATGGTCACATAGATGCAACAGATGAAGAGTAATCTCTCCTCCTTTTTCATAAATACACCTCCCGATATAGGGTTTTTTTCCCAATTAATTTTCCCTATCTCAAAACCTCCATGATTATCCCCCCTCATTCACTCCCACCATCCCGTACACTCACTCAAATATATGTAATTGCCCACGGGCAGAAGCTATGTAACATAATTTATGTTTAACGTGTAAATAATTATTGTACATTGTATATAGACATGTTAATAAACTCTTTAAAACTAAACTAATGCCCGTATTTTGGGAGATCCAAAGCAATTCTTGAAGCATGACTCAGCTGATGGCTTGGTAAATATCGGTTAAAACTAAATTGAAAAATTCATATTAAGTTAGCCAAGCATTATTGACTAGCGGTTCTCACTTACTTTTTGTAGCGAATTTAATCAGCTACAAAATGGCGTCTTCGCCTACTGATCAATTGCAACTTAATGAAAGATACGACTGTTCGAAGTACATTTTGTCAGAATTTTCATTTGTTTTTAATTAATTGCAACTAAATGGATAACAATATCCGTGGGATCTTTTGATATGTTAATGAGGGAATTCTAATCTATCGATTGGTATATTTTTTATTACTCCCTTTTTTTTGGCATTTCATTTGCTTGAATAACTTGTAACGCTTGGCTTGACTGACCTTGAGCCAACGCGTTAAATGCACTGAAATTCCTCAAAACTGACCCAAATTTATGCTCCGAATTTTTCCCCAAATTACTCCCGATTAATTTCCCTTCATTTAAACTGGGCGCCAGTCGTTTTTCTAAAATTCTAAGAACTTGGGGGAAAACGACAAATCCCCAAGTTTTACTCTAATTCAACGAAATTACAAAACCCCAAAAAGACTCTAATTTTACCCGCTTTTTTATATGAAACTCTCAATTTATCCCGAGGGGGAGAGGGGACGATACCCTCTATTTGGGTATTCGTGACGACAAAAAACTATACACAAAACTCTTGACAAATTATGACTCAAATAATATAAATTCAATGTATTCAGAAAAATTAATTATATACACGTAAATCGAAAAAAAACATGAAATATTTAAAGGAGCTTTTCGTGATTAATTTTATAATTATTTCACACTAATTATTAACTCTAAACCCAACTCAGAATGAACGACAATAATTTTAATGTTCACCGGGTGGACTCACCCGGAACAGACGTTAACTCGACGTTTTCATTACTTTCAATTCTTTACTTAAAATTCTTTATTTTTAGGCTTTACTCAAAATTCTTTACTCCAAACTCAAAATATTAATTGTACGGGGACTCGCGTACCTTACGTTATCTGTGCTGTCTTTCCTCCGTGTCGACCTCTCTTTATTGTCTTTACTTCAATTTTCTTTACGTAATTCTTTACAATTTTCTTTACGTTTCTCTACACGATGTGATCGCCACGGTGTCCGGGGAAAAGAAGAACGAGTCTTCTCTCCCACGAGTTGGCATTGGGTTCCCTCGGCTGTTTCCGCTCAATTTTGGTAGAGCCGAGGCCCAACCCAACCAATTGTCCCGCGAGTCCCCCACTACTTTACCCTAACGTTACGGATTCTCCTCAATTCCGAGAATCTTGCGCCACTTCTCACTCTCAAATAATTTCAATATATATACTAAAAATAATCATAATAATTTGGACAATATTTTCCCGACAATTATAAACGGAAAAGTTTTGTCTTTGAATTCACTTGAGTCTTTTCTTTTGACACACATAACTTTAGTCTTTTCTTTCACTGACTCTAATGTTGATCCTGGTGATCTCCAACTTCCTTCACTGTTGGCCAGCATTCTTCCTAGTTGGCTGATGCTGGACCAATTCCTTGGAGGCTGCTCTTGTCCAAGCTTCTCCGGATCATCCTTGATTCTTCTAATTTATTCGTGGGACTGGGGAAAATCCTTCCCAGTCCTAACTCTCGTACTTTCCTCCAAATTTTGGAGTTAAATTGAACAAAAATAAACAAAAATAATTAGTGAGGTCACAAAATATGTTGACCTCACTCCGGACATGTGCTGTTCTGACTCTAAATGAGCCCTATCCTCACCGGGTACCGCGAATCGCGACCAAAACCGTGATTTTCATGAAATTTATTCAATATTTTAATTTTATTGATCCGAGTGAACCCAATGCTAACTCGTGGAAGAGAAGACTCGTTCTTCCCAGGACACCGTGGTGGTCACATCGTTTGAAGGAAATTCAGGAAAAGTAGAGGAAAATTCGGAGAAATGGTAAAGAATTACGTAAAGTCGAGTAAAGAAAGAGAAAAGATAAGAGAGACCGAAACGGATAGGAGGAGTGCACAGGACGCAAGGTACGCGAGTCCCCGAGTATTTATGATTTTGAGTTAGAACAATTATTCTGAGTAAAGAGTAAAAAAGTAGAGAAACGTCGAGTTGGCGTCTGTTTGGGGTGGGATCACCCACACCAAAATAGGGATTATTGTTGTTCATTCTGAGTTACTGCAAATTAATTATCTTATTATTAACTGAAAAATTTCTATTTTCTTCGATTCAAATGTACACATATTATTTTCTCGGAATATATTTGATTATTCTTGTTTAAACTGAAAATTTTCAGGAGTGTTGTTTGTTGGAATATTGAGGATAATTGATTGGAATACTTGATGTTTACTAAACAAAGCAATTATTAATAACTTCACTTTATTGATCGCTAATTTGTTACTCGATTACATTCTCAATGTATTTGTGTACCTCGTGGTAACCAAACTTTCTGATGAAGGATAAACAGGTTAGGGTGGGAGGTATATACATGTGGGCGACAGAGAATATGCAAAAATAAGGATTCTCCTTAGTGGGAATCAATCACCTGATGCATATTGGCACGTGCGCATTGTACCCGGCAATTTTGAATTTATATTTAACACGCTCCCCAATGTGCAGGTGTCCAATTCTCTGACTGTCATCGTGGATTCTCTTCAAACCCAGCTCGCTGAAAAATTCCTCATGTTTGACCTTGGCCAATGGTTTGGTCATGATGTCGGCAACATTCTCATCAGTTGGAATGTGCATCACTTCAATTTCTCCCTCTGCTATTTTTTGGCGTATGAAGTGGTGTTTAATGTCTATGTGTTTCGTTCGATTTTGAGAAACAGGATTGTTCGAGATGTATACTCTGCTCCCCGGTTGTCCACATAGACTCTAGTAGCCTCTTCTTCACAAAGTTCCAATTCTCGTAGGATACTTCGTAGATACGTTGCCTCTTTAGCAGCTTCGGTCAAACTAATATACTCTGCCTCAGTTGTCGATAGGGCAACTGTCCTCTGTTTATGTGATCTCCATGCTACTGTGCAGTTGGACATCATAAATACAAAGCCTGTGTATGACTTACGATCTTCGAGGTCATTTGCGTAGCCGGCATCAGAGTATCCAATCAGTGGTTCGCTAGACTTGCTGAATGTAAGCCCTAGCTCCTTCGTTCCTGCCAAATACCTCAGGACCCTCTTCGCCGCTATCCACTGTGCTTTTCCAGAATTATTATTGAATTGAGCTAGTCTGGAAATCGTGTTTGAGATATCAGAACGAGTGCAGACTGCCAAGTACATGAGTGCACCAATAATCTCTCTGTAAGGCCATCCATCAGTCTCTTCACTCGATTTCTCATCAATTCTCCTTTTTGAATTTAATTCAGATGGTGTAGCATTTGGATTACATTTCTCCATTCCAAATCGTTTCAATCATTCCAGGATATAGCCTCTCTGATTGACGATGACCGACTCTTCATTTTGAATTATTTCTAAGCCCAGACAATACTTTGCTGATCCAGCATCTTTTATGCTGAATTTATTGGCTAAATTCTCTTTTACATCGTTGATCCAGTTTTCATCTTGTGAGCTGATGAGAATGTCATCCACGTAAACTAAAACAAGTATCCGCTGCTCGTCCTTGAAGCCCTTGAACAAACATGGCTCGTTTTCAGTCAGCGCGAGATTCAAGTCCTTGAACACTTCTTTGATTTTCTCGTACCATTGTCGCCCGGCTTGCTTTAGGCCATAAAGGGCTTTCTTCAATCACATGGCACTTCCTCCGTTGCCCAAGTTCTCCATCATCTTCAATGCCCTTTTCTTGATCAGCTCACTGGTACTCGCTCTGGCAACTATATTCTCCAACATGTCTCTGATCACCAGGGGTATTTCCATATGAATTTCTTCATTCAATGGTGCATTTAAATATGCCGTAACCACGTCAACTTGATGGATCTTCATGTTGTGTTGCGTTGCTATTGCTAAGAATAGTCTGATGGAAGTTTGACTCGCCACTGGAGCAAACGTCTGATGATAATCAACTCCATATCTTTGGCTATAGCCTTTTGCTACTAGTCTTGCCTTTTTCTTTTCGATTTCACCATTTGCTCCATACTTATTCGTGAACACCACCCAGCAGCCCACTGTGTTCCTCAAAGGGGATTTCTTGATAACTTCGAATGTGTCTTTCTCGATCAAACTTTTTATCTCACATACAACAGCTTCGGTCCATTCAGCTTCTTCGTCGCCAGTCATTGCTTCATTCCAGGAAATCTCTGCCATCCCAACGAAAACATCATCATCAATTTCAGCGTTCAGCAATTCACCTGGTAACTGCTCGTCTAAGTCTCCGCTACCCCGTACCGTGCTGTACAGTTTTCTAGGCCTTCCTCTACGACCTGTTCTCTCAAATGTGGGTCTTCCGCGCCCTCGTCGTGGAGTATTTGGTCGTATTTCTGGTTCAGGCTAAATTGGTGGCTCCATTGCCTTTTCTGGTGTTGTAGCGTCGACTTGTTGGGGTCTCGGTTGACCTACCACATTATTTTCGAGTTTGACAGATGTTTCACTCGGACTGAATGCCTCCGGGAACACATCATCAAACTGATCAGTTTCTTTCTCCGCCTCAGCCCCCAAGAAACGAATATCCCTAGCCACGACCACCTTTCCAGAATCAGGTAGCCATACACGATAGCCCTTGTGGCTTCTCGGATCGCCAATGAACGTCCCCTTCAGGAGATCGGGCTTCAAACTTGCCTTTTGTAGGGTCTTTGTTCAAGATGCATACCTCTGACCCAAATTTCTCCAGGTTTCCAATCTCTACATTGCGGCCAGTCCACTTCTCGAATGGGATACCTCCCTTAAGAATTGACGTTGGTGAACGATTCCTGATGTAGCTTGCTGTAGCAACAGCGTCCGCCCAGAACGCTGGAGACAGTCTGACTTGGAGTAGCAGGCACCTAGCCATGTCTAGAAGGGTGCGGTTCATCCGTTCTGCTGTTCCATTCTGCTGTGGGGTTCGTGGTATAGATAGCCTCCTTTGTATACTCTGATCTGCTAGAAATTGATCAAAACCTGCATTCAAATAGTCCTCAGCATTGTCAGTCTGCAGATACTTAACTTTCTTCTCTGTAGTTTTCTCTGCTGCATGAAGATACCGTTTAAACGCATCAAAGACTTCAGACTTCTTCCCCAGGAAATACACTTCTACCCATCTGCTGGCATCATCAAGGAACGTGACAAAGTAGTGTGCCCCAGTGATTGCTTGGGTCCTCATTGGCCCAACCACGTCTAAATGGATGATCTCCAGTATGTCAGTGCAACTTGACGAACTTCGTTGATATGGAGCAGCTATCATCTTTCCTTGTAGACACATCTCACAATGTGCTACCTCCTTGATATCTTCTGCGGATGCTCCATATCCCTTCGCACGTTTTAGCAAGTGCGCTAGGTCTTTACCATTTAGATGGCCCATTACTTGATGCCACTTCTCAAAATCAACATCGACCTTACTCATGAGTGCCGTTGCTCGGTGATTTATACCATTAATCATGTACAAATTGTCTATGCGGGTTGCTTGGAGCAGTACGTCAGCCTGCTTGTTGATGGCCCTTGAAACGTCTTTCTCAAAAATCACCCGATGACCCATCTGGGTAATTTTCGTTACTGACACTAAGTTTGCCCTCAGATCAGGCACATACAGTGTGTCTTTCAGGATTATCTCTTTTGGACCCGATTTATTCAGAAGATGTAAAGTTAAATCTCCCTTTTCCTTTACATCTGTTGAGCTGTTGCTGGCCAAGTTCACCTTGCCGAGAATCTGGCTCTCCATCTGCTTGAATAGTGACTTATCTCCACAGAGATGAGACGTACTTCCACTATCTAAAATCCAGGACCTTTTCCCATCAATTTTCATTTCTTCTGTTGCTCTGTTCGCTCTTCCAATGGTCGTATCACGAGCATAACCAGCTTCATCCCTTGATTCAGTCATCTTTGCATCAGCCATGAAGCACACGCTATACTCTTCATCCATGGTAAGAGATGCTTGCTCCTTCCCTCTGGAGGCTTTCTTCTTGTCCTTATCTGGACACTCATAGACCATATGCCCCTTCTTGTTACAGTTGTAACATTTGTGACGTGACATTTTCCCTTCGTCAGAAAAATGCCGATACCTTCGTCCCTTCCCCACCCTCTTTGAACCTAAAAGCTAAACCTCCCCCGCAGGGGCTAAAAATGAGTGCCAGTTGGTGTAATTTGGCGGGATCAACACCGCAATTTACTCCAGCCAACGAATTAAAATACCTTAACCTAACTAACCCTTGAACGTAACTAAAACCCAAAACGTAACGTGAAACCTAAAACCTAAACTGAATAGGGTGGAAGGGTACGGAACAGCCTCTCAGCACTCGGTTATGGAGAGAGGGGTGGATTCGGTGGTGAAGATAGGATATTAGGGTAAACTCAAAATAAAACGCAAATATCGTCCTTACTTGTTCCACTATTGAACCCAAAAAGAGTATATACAAAAGAAATATTAATGATAAAGGTAATAATAAAATAACAGAAATATCATGGGGAGGGCGCAAGTCCATTGATCAGCGCCATTGATCCTCCTTGCGCTGAGGGTGGTCTCCTGACCACGGTATTTGAGGGCACACCACTCTAGGGGTGGTTGTGTCAGCGGACTCTCCAATAACGTCCTTCCTTCATCGGGACAACCCCAACTCTCACGAGACCGCGGAGGAGTCCCGTATTTGATTTGGGGGTGGGTTTGAGCAAAGATACCCGCAAAGCCCTCGGCCAAGGCAATTCCGCCCCAAGCACTGAGGAAATGAAGCAGATCTCCGGAGGGTGACTTAGGAGTGGTTCTGAGCAAAAGATGCTCTCAAGGCTCTTGGCCAAAGCCATTCCGCCCCAATCACCTAGGAAATCAATCAGTTTTCCACGATGGTGACGTGGGGGGGTTTAGGGCAAAAGATACCCAGGGAACTCTTGAAGATCAACCTTTTCCCTAAAATCCCGCGAAGAATCCAACGGATTTCCCGAATAGGGTTGAGGGTGGTTTTTGGGCAAAAGATACCCAAGAGTTCTTTATCCAAGGCGATTTCTCCCCAAATCACTCGAGAAATCAATGGGATTTCCCGATTTGCGATTAGGGGTGGTTTTGGGCAAAAGATACCCAAACACCACATGAAAATCCGCCCCTTCTCCCAGATTCCGCGAGAAATCCAGTGGATTCCTCGAAAGGGGTTGGGGGTGGTTTTTGGGCAAAAGATACCCAAGCACCACTCGACAACTAGGGGTTTTCCCCCAAATCCCACGAAAAATCCAACGGATTCTCCGAGAGGGGTTTTGGGGGTGGTATTTGGACAATAGATATCCGAGTCCCCTGTAACAATTGATATCGCCCCAAATCATGGGAAGAATCCAAGGGATTTAGTTCTGATTGAGTTGGGGGTGGTTTTCGGACAATAGATATCCGAACCCCACTTTGACAAGTAATATCTTCCCCAAATCACGGAGAAAATCCAAGGGATTCGGCCCTATGTGATTTGGGGGTGGTTTTCGGACAATAGATATCCGAGCCCTTCATCCTTTTGTATTTGACATCTGCGACGGATGTATAGAAAAAACGATATCTGATTTAGCCTTCTTATCACTTTTTCTCCACTCCTTTCTTTCAGCTTCTCTCGCCGCCGCTCCACCACCAGTTACGATAGGAGGAATAGGGGTATCTTCACTGACGAACTCCCATAAATCATTTTTTGTTAATAAAGCATCAGCCTGGACCTTCCAGGATTCATAATTTCCTTCTACCAAGTATTCAATGCGCGTGGCACCGTGCCCGATATTCGTCATTTTTTACAAAAATGTGCTCTCATTAACCTCAATATTTTTCAACCTTCTTTTACCGCAGAAATAACGTATCTGGGCCCATAACCTGTCGGAATCTTAAGGATAATTGATTGGAATACTTGATGTTTACTAAACAAAGCAATTATTAATAACTTCACTTTATTGATCGCTAATTTGTTACTCGATTACATTCTCAATGTATTTGTGTACCTCGTGGTAACCAAACTTTCTGATAAAGGATAAACAGGTTAGGGTGGGAGGTATATACATGGGGGCGACAGAGAATATGCAAAATAAGGATTCTCCTTAGTGGGAATCAATCACCTGATCCATATTGGCACCTGCGCATTGTACCCGGCAATTTTGAATTCATATTTAACATTGTTCAACGTTTTGTTCTGTCCCGAATACCCAAAGAGAGGGTATCGTCTCCTCTCCCCCTTGGGATCAAATAAGAGTTTCACGTAAGAAAGCGGGTAAAATCAACTTATTTTTGGGGTTTTATCATTTCGTGCAAATTAAAATGAAACTTGGGGATTTGTCGTTTTCCCCCAAATTCTTGAATTTTTCGCTAAAACGACTGGTGCCCATTCCTAATAAGGCAAATTAATTGGGAGTACATTGGGTAAAAATTTGAGACATAAAATTGGGTCAAGTTGAAATGAAATTTCCGTTCCTTTAGCGGCTGGCTCAAGGTCAGTCGAGCCAGATGTTACAAAATCTTTAGAATGGCCGTTTTTCCCTCGTTCCCAAATTATTTACAAGTGGTAGGAGGAAAAAACTTAAAAATTTGAATTTACGTTATTTTCGAGCGAAAACGATTACAGGTACATAAAAGTATCATTTGGTAAAAGTACCAAAAACAGATGGATCTCTCACAATGAAATTGATTTCAAGTTCAATCACATCATACTCTTGTAGAATATTTAAACGCGAAGTAAAATGAAATTATCACCCCCAAAATTTGAATTTTGACTTTAACTGTCAATTCTTTTGATGTATGAGCTTTTCTTCGCATTTCATCTGAAAATACGATGATAATACATTAACAGTAAAAAAAAGGAAAGGAAAGAAATTCTTCATTTTTTAAATCAAAAAAAAATTATATCCCATCATTATCCCATTATCGGACTAGGCTTAAAATTTGTTTGTTTGTTTTCAGGAGTAGTATTCGTGAGAATTTTTTTATTTAAATCGAAGGATACGAGCAGTCGTCAAATTCATGTTTCAACTTTGAAATAAATCAAAACCGCTGAGAATGATCCTGAATAATTTTTCACATAATATTTTCAGAAAATCCATCGAAAAACATGAATTTTCAAAAAGAAGATCCATATTGGGCAATTCTCCATAAAGTTACGGCTTAAAAAAAGCCCCGAAATTTTGAAAAATTCATATCTCCGGAGTGGCTAGATAAGAAAATTTAAAAAAAATAACAGAAACCTCTTCCGAGAGGTACAAAAAGATGCCCAAGTTTCACCCAAATCAAAGATGCAAAGGCAATTGGTAGGATGAGTTGGCATGGAATGCCCCATATAAAATAATGATATAGCTACCCAGGAAAACAAGCAGAAGCCTCACTCTCGGTGCGTTATTTACAAACCCCACCTTGAGTGACATTTAATATTCCGCCAATTCAATTGGCAACATGCTTCCGAATGGAATTCGTGTAAGGTGAATCGAATCGCTTTTCATGTATCTCATTGCTCAAAAATAGTATATTAGACAACGAGTGCGGGAAGCGCCGTTTACCCACGAGCACGGTCTGAGCGCACGAGCGAAGCGAGTGCACTTAAACGCGCGAGTGGGTACGGCGCCCCGCACGAGTGGTCTATACAATTTTATATTACTCACATGCGGTGTGAAATGGCGCTTGAGCTTACTCTTTAGAGGTTGACAAGTGCTGTTTTGATCCATTGAAACGCCTTACTCATCGTGTTCGAGGAATGAGATTTTTGGCGTGTATAAAGACTATTACCCATGCTGGAGTGTGTGGTGATGACATTACCCACGCCGCAGGCGTGGGTAATGACATTACTGCACGCTTCAGCGTGGGTAATGGGCTTTATCCACGCCAAAAGTCTCATTCGTCGAACACGGTGGGTAAGACGTTTCAGTGGATAAAACAGCGCTTGTCAACCTCTAAAGAGCGAGGTAAAGCGCCATTTTACCCGCGTGAGTGATATAAATAACATTATTCTCGCAACAAATACGCACTCATATATTCCTACAAATATTGCTCCAGACTGTATCGATCTGTTCAGGATTCCATCTGCGTTACTTGGAATCTACTCGGAACTCAAAATCTCAGCTCAGAATGATCAATTAAATTGGAATAATATCATATGGTACATAAAAATTCAATATTAGATGAAAATTCAGATACTACGATGGAGCACATAAATAGACGCTCGGGTTCCAAATAGGATTTCTATTCTTTCTGATTGCCGTCAGGATGAAAAGGTTCTCATTTTGTGAAAAAAATTGTCGACTTTCGAATGGTGAAATAAAAAATGGTGGTGTTCATAGGGAGAAAACTACAAAAAACCGTGATTTTTGAAAAAACTAATTTATCGAACATCTTTACAAGAGACTTCATCTGAAAAATCTGAAATTCTCACCATTTGTGGGGCTCATTGAGATGAATCCGAACTTCGATGTAATCGCTTGGATAGTTTTCGAGATATAACCTCTTTTCTTGAAATGGTTTTTGGCCAATATCTCAGAAACTACTTGAGCGATTTCGCCCAATTTTAATACCAAACTTTTCGTTCATTAGATGTACAAACTGACGAAATTTGAAGTCTCTCACTCAAATAGTTTTTGAGCTATCGTGTATAGTAAATTCAGGATAAAAAAACACTGTAATTGAAATCATCTGCAAACGAAAAATCTCAGCAAAATTTACCCTGTGTAGAAATTGTGAGTTCAAATGAGAAGTAATTCATCGCTGAGAGTGGGGGCTGTGAATTAATTTTTCGCGGAGAAAAATCGAAAAAATGATTTTTCGAAAATTCGAGTTCTCTTGAAAAGTCATTCCGCGTCAGGCAGCCGAGTAGTGAGGTCACATCTCTCACTCGCTCTGCCCTCGCTACCCAAAAGTTAGTGCCAGTGGCAGTTACAAGTTTTTCAATTGTTTTAATTTTTCACCTTTGTAGAGTGCACTTGTCTATTTTATTCACCAAGTGTCAGTGAAGTGCTCTTCACCCCATGGGAAGGCCCACTAACGAAAGGAAAAAAGGGGCTAAAACCTCTAACAGCTCAGCAAGCTCTCCTACTTCCAATGAGGGAAATGAGAGAAAAAACTATCCAAACCAACGCCCAAGGCGGCTAAAACGAAGAATCTCCTGAATCTCCAAATCCAGGACCCTGGGGACGGTACTCAAGACGAGGATACTCCTGCATCAACGCCAGTCAACACCACCACCCAACTTCCTCCAGGTTCCCGCCATGAGAAGACGCCACACATTAGGCTCTGTACCACGGGAATTAACATCAAGCATCTCATCAATCAACTTCAAGTTACGTGTACTGAACCCATCAGTATCACAGCCAAAAGTAATGAGTCCCTCATTTTCCTAAAAAATCGTGAAGATCACCAAGCAGCATTTAATTTATTCGACAAAGAGGGATATAGTTTCCACTCGTTTGCTTTAAAAAACGACCGTTCGAGAAAATACGTTATACACGGTCTCGCCTCATCCTACACCCCGGAGGAAATCGAAGCTGAATTCAAGAAGCAGAACATCGAAATAAAAACAATTCAACAATTCACTAAGACAGACAAAGACACCAACAACAAGCGTGATCTCCCGGTCTTCTCCATTGTCGTGGAACCTCAAATTTCACTGACGCAACTTCGCAGCGTGAAATCTATTCTACATCACACATTTGTAATACAAAATTACAAAGCTTCGGGTGACGTACCCAAGTGCTACAGGTGCCAGGGCTTTGGCCACGCCAGTTACCACTGCAGACACCCAACGCAATGCGTGAAATGTGCAGGGCCTCACAATATTAAAGATTGTCCCCGAGACAATCCGGTCAAATGCGTTAACTGTAGTGGTAATCACACAGCAAGTTACCGCCAATGCCCCAAAAGACTTAAAGCGATTGCTACTGCTACAGCTAACACTAATAAACATCGACAAACGGTACTACCTAGAGCTACTCACACAAACCCATCTGCTCAGCCACACATACACGAGAAACTGTCATCGAGACGTTAGACTGAGGATTTTCAATCCCCACTCACGCCTCACACTTGGTTTGACCAATGGCTTGATCTCCATGGCCCAGAACAATCCAAGCCTCAATACAGCAAGGTGCTGTCAGGCTCACACACACATCCTTCTACCCACATCGATGAGTCTCAACCACATGCCTCGCACGTGCTCCCGGCACAACACAACACACCTATAGTCGATAAGTATAATGACGACATCAGAGCTACAAGAGATGTCATTGTCGAGGCCACAGCTGTTATCGATGAGTTTAACAAATTAAATCTCCTGGAAATAATATCTGAATTGAAAAAAATGATTTCAGAAATTAAAAAAGCCAATAGCCCAGTCGAAATACTGCAAATTATCAGCCAGTATTCACACCTCATCGATCCAGATGTTGTCTCCACAAATGGCTCACAACAATAAATTTAACACATTAGCACTCAACATAGCGAGCTTATTTCAACACAAGCACGAGCTTATCTCTTTAATCTCCGAAAATCAAGTAAAAATTGTACTTCTGTCTGAAACAAATTTAAAGCCCAAAAAAAATGGTACTCCCAGGATCCCAACTGGTAAGGGCCGATGGAGGTGGTATCACGGGCAGGGGGGTGGCCATTGCCATACACAACTCCTTTCACTTTGATCCTCTCCCCCTCCACTTCCAATCCACCACAGAATCCGTCGACATTTCAATTACTACGAATAACAATAACCAAGTCCACATATACTCACTCTATAATTCTCCATCCAATAACCTAGACACTACCCTCCTAGACCACATTTTCTCATCCACCTGTCCCACAATCGTTGCTGGCAACTTTAATGCCAAAGACCCAACTTGGACTACAGCTAAAGCCAATATCTCTGGTACTCTACTAGAGAATTTTATTTCCACAACTCCCCATCACCTCTTGGCTCCCAGTGTACCCACGCACTACCCTCGCACCGGGGCAACTCCCATCATCCTAGACCTCCTCCTGACAAATAACCCCAGATTAATCCATGAATTCAAAGTCATTAATGAGTCCCCCTCTGACCACCCCCCCCCTATCTTTCTCACTCAACTGTAAACCAGCACGTAATCCTCTCCCAATAAGGCTTAACTTTCATAAGGCTCACTGGGACGATTACAAAAAAGAAATCGATCGCTCGATTATTACAGCCAATCCTACACTGAGTTCTCCAGCGGACATTGAGAAGCACATAGCTGATCTTGTCCGCACCATCAATGTGAGTGCTAACCGCCACATCCCCAAATCCAAGCCCCTATCCTATTCAAAACCCCTCCTACTCCATATTCTCAAACTCATAAAAACCAAAAATTTCCTAAGGAGCAAATGGCACAAAACCCGTAACCCCCTCCTCAAACCTGCAATAAACGACCTGGTTCACCTAATCCACAACCTCACGACAACTTATATTCAGAATGACTGGGTAAACCGGCTGCCAAAAAATTCCTCTAAACGACAATTCCATATGGAGAATTGCAAAAAATTTTAACCAGCCTTCCACTCCCAAAATTCCCACCCTCAAGAATAACAACGTGACTGCCCTCTCCGACATGGACAAAGCAAATATGCTCTGTCACCATTATGCTAGTGTCCACTCGGAGGCGCACTCACGAGGAAATCCTTCCACCAATCGCCAAGTCACTGAGGAACTAAATGAAAAACTCAGTCCCAGCAAATCCTCTAATACCATGAACCCCAAACTCACCTCTCCCAAAGAAATAAATTCCATAATCAAGAACCTGAAAACGTGTTTGGCTCCTGGGCCTGACAACATCCCCTCTATCCTCATCAAATATTTACCGAACGAAGCACTTGTTCTATTGACTAAAATATGCAACGCTTGCCTAATCCTCCAATACTTCCCTGCAGACTGGAAGACGGCCAGCGTCATCCTCATCCTTAAACCCAACGAATCCCCGACCTGCCAGTGAGCTATCGTCCAATCAGCCTCCTGCCAATTTTTGGGAAAATCCTGGGAAAAGTCATACTGGCTCGCCTACTCAAAGTAGTCGACAACTTGGCCCTGATCCCCGACGAACAATTCGGATTCACGCGCCAACTCCACCGTGGTGACATTGCCTCGTGGATGGGAGGTGGAGAAAAGATGTGAGAATCAAAAATTCGATGGTAAATATAGTAACTCGCAATAGCTCAGCGGTAGAGCACCTGACATGTAATCAGAGGGTCGTGGGTTCATATCCTGCTTGCGCATTACATATTTTTTCCGAAATTTGATTTTCTAAATAAAATTTATTAATAAAAATTAATTTATTAATAAATTTAATTGTTTAATTGTTTAATGGACTCCACCGTCCATCAACTCATGCGTATCACAAATAACATTAAGGCTTCAGCCGCCAAAAAATTTTGCACAGCACTCCTACTGCTAGATAGTGAGAAGACATTCGATTCCGTATGGCATGACGGACTTATCCTTAAACTACTGAACATCAATGTTCCCATATACCTCTACAAAATTCTTCAGTCTTACTTAAAAGACTGTCACATCCGGGTCAAAGTAGCCTCCTCACTATCTGAACCCGAACTAGTCCTAGCCGGTGTCCCTCAAGGCTCTGTCCTATCTCCCACTCTATTCAACTTCTACATCTCCTCTCTATTCCAGAATCTACCCCCAAGACTTATAACAGCTGGCTTTGCCGACGACATCGCCATCTTCAGTTCCAGCTCCTCCCCAAAATACGCAACCAGCACCCTAATCACGGCGGCTGAAGAAATTATTGACAGGCTCGAATCCTGCAAACTCAAGGTCAACGAAGCCAAGACCGAATTCATCATTTTCACCAATTCTCGCACTTTCATCAAATCAATTTCCATCAAAAATAACTACATAGACATCGCGTCATGTGTCAAATACCTGGGAGTCAATATTGATAACCGACTAACCTGGAGCACACATACGTTACGTGCTGTTCAACGATCCAAAGCAATCATGGGTTGCTCGTGCCATTTATTTAAGTCAAAAGCTTTAGCTATAAATGCCAAATTACGATTATACAAGGCACTCGTTCGACCAGTCTTAACGTATGCTGCTCCAGTCTGGCACAGTGCGGCGCACTGCCATATAGCCAAACTACAAATAGCTCAAAATAAGTTCCTACGAGTAATTAATAACGCATATCGCTGGACTCCAATGCACGTCCTCCATGAAATCTCCAACATTGAATATATCCACGAATTCATACAAAAATTGACCAATAAATTCTCCAATAATCTCCCTCAGCATCCGAATCCACTCATCAACTCGCTCGCAACAAATTCATGTTGACACCAAAGAGTCGCAAATATACCGAAATATCCATAAGAAAGGAATTGAAGCTCAAATACAGAACACCATATACTACAATGTACACTTCATTCATAGGGAAAAAAACACTCATATATATACTCATGTATATATATATATATACATACAAATAAACTCCAAGGCGGTATTCTTGACCAAGTCCCCCTGGGACTCCCCCTCTCCCCCCAGCAAGCATCAAGATTTAGAGTTTTTTAAATCAATTTTCCCTATCCATATCGCTCCTTCAATCTCAATCTTCATGTTTATATAATAATACCCCTAACCTCCACTTATATGTATGTAAAAGCCCTAGGGCTGAGGCTACGTTATATATACTAAGTCTGTATCTAATTCTGTATACAAGCAATTGTTTTCGTGTTAATAAAGAACTTTTATAAATTAATTTAAAAATTCTCTTGAAAAGTACTCAACCGATTTCGCTCAACTTTCACTGACAGCAATTTGCATGAAGAGAGAAAGTACTGTTAAATTTTCAGCTTACCAAGTAATATCGTTGCGGAGCAATGAGCTGATATCTGTCATACATACACACACACACACACATACATACAGACATTTTTAAAAAATGTCATTTCTCGGCGTTTCGGATCATTCTGAGTCATATTGCGATGAAATCTCGAAATCGAAAAAAATCGCGCATACAATGCTTCCATTCGAAAGCAAAATGTTCAGATCTAATTAGATCTAACTAGATCCAATCAGATCTGACAAAACGGAAATTTTTAACATGAATACATCTGATTAGATCTGGTTAGATACAATCAGATCTAACTAGATCTGATTAGATCTGATGAGATCTAGTCAGATCTAACTAGATCTGATCAGATCCAACTAGATCTGATCAGATCTGATGACCTAATATAACTATTGGGTCATCAGATCTGATCAGATCTGGGTGAATCTGATCAGATCTAGGTAGATCTGATCAGATCTCATCAGATCTAATCAGATATGATTAGATATGGACATCAAAATCAGGTGAATAGACAAACATGACCAGGCAGATTGAATTTTCTTATTATTAAGAAGGGCAGTCATAAAACTATAAATCTGGTTCCTTTTAAGATCTTGTTCAAATAAAAATTTATCTGATAAGAGAATAATGATACAGAAATCAATGAAAATAACATTCTAGAAAAATATCAAGACTTAGTTGAATTAATTATACACAGTTTAGTATAATAATATATGTAATGACACTCGGAAATTTCGCCTTAGAACCACAAAAAAAACATTCATAGAATTTTGTGGATCTTTATCTCCAGAAATGAGTCTAGACAAAATTTGGAAATACATTAAAGCATTTAAAAGTAGAAAACTGAATAACCAACAACGTGACAACAATTCACCAAAAGATCTCAAAATAATTGAAACAGTAAATAATATAGCTCCAAATGTTACTAGTCCAACAATTGAAATTAGAGATAATATGAATAGAAATGACATTTTGGAAAAAGAAATCTCGATGGAGGAAGTACGTTCAGCAATAAAAAGAGCTAAAAAAACTCACCTCTAGGGAAAGATTTAATTTCTTATGAAATATTGAAACAAATCCCTAGGAAAGCAATAGAAAGACTTACGAAATTTATAACTTGATACTTGAAAAAGGAAAAGTTCCCAGTTCTTGGAAGGAACAATTTGTATGTCTGATAGCCAAACCGAATAATAGGGGATTCAGACCAATAGCTCTCCTATCATGTGTGCAGAAGATTTTGGAGAGGGTTGTCAATGATCGAATGCAATAGGTGTTGGAGCATCGACAATTCTTTCTGAAACAATTCTTCGGATTTCGACGAGCGAAGTCATGTGATGATAGTAGAGCGAATTTGGTTACAGATGTCAACATTAATCTATTAAGAAAAAGAACATTAGTGGCGAGTTTATTAGATATGAAAGCCGTCTATGATAACGTAGCTCGCCAAATATTGATTAACAAATTAATAGATATTGACATTCCGAGTAAAATAGGAAGATTCATAAGTAACATAATGACTGAAAGACAACTCAATTTTCTTTTCCAAAATAAAATAATAGAAAAAAAATTTTCAACTAAGGGGCTTGCTCAGGGGTCAATTTTACGTCCAATACTGTTCAACATATATGTTAGAGATATTATAGATAGAGATAAATTGTCAATAAACAACAAGCTTGGTTCATTTGCTGATGATTTCATGTTCTATGTGTCGGGTAAAAACTTTGAAGAGACAAATAAAGAAATTACAGGATCATTAGGAAAAGTAGATAATTGGCTGAACAGTATGAGACTGGGAATATCAAGTGATAAATCCTTTACAATGGTTTTTTCCAATAAAAGAGAAGTTAGAAATAAAGAATTTGAATTGAAAATGAATGGAAAGACTATTAAATCGACGAAAGAAATAAAATTTCTTTGAGTGTATATTGATGATAATTTATCATGGTCCAAGCATATAAATTATACTCGTGAAAGTGCAATGAAGATGATTCAGATTATGAAAGCTATTTCTGGAATTTCTCAGGGTTCTCATCCTTCGACCTTGTAGAATGTGTATAAAGGTCTAGTGAGATCAAGACTCGATTGGGGATCGATGTTTTATATAGATTCTAATAAAACTAATTTGAAAAAGATTGATCGGGTTCAATATGCAGCTCTGAGAACAGCTCTAGGCTGCATAATTACCCCTCCTACAAACATACTGCAACACTTGGCAACGGAACCTCCATTACTTCATAGAAGGAATTTCCTCATGGAGAAATACCTATGAAGAACTGCTTCCAATAATAGAAATATTCTATTCCCAAAATTTCAACTTATGAAAGAAATTAGATCTAGAACTCGAAACATTGGAAGGAATTCTTTTCATTATTTGTATAAGAAGTGGTTTTGTATGAAAAGAGAGTTCCAGAAAATCAGGAAATTACCCACGAGCACGGTTTTCCGCGCACGAGCAGAGCAAGATAACCGTTACTGACCGTTACACAGTCTCCATTTGTATGATTGGTAGAGCGGCCGAGAAGAGGAGGGTCGGTCAGTAGAAAAATTAATACCCCAATCATGAGTATCTAGGGAAGTATCTAGGAATTTTTAATGAACTGTTGGTAGAATTCACTGAATGGTTCGGTAAAATGTAATCCACACTCATCGCTTATAGATAGGAGCCATCCTAATTTGTGAGAGAAGGGTCGGTAATAACTGAGATCCAAAAAAAATTACTGAACCATTCAGCAAATTCTATTGAGAACTCATTACTAACTCTTGAAGCACCCCTGAAATTGTGATATTCCTCTCAGTATTTTTTTAGGTTTCTCACGCTATGTCCCTGCAATCATGGAACATCCCAGTAATTTTTCCTGATTTTCTTCTCCGTATACTCATCGTTCTCGATGGAGTGGATAAAACAACGCTTGCCGACCTCTAGAGAGCGAGGTAAAGCGCCATTTAACCCGCGTGAGTGATGTAAAATTTATTTTTTGAGTTATTAAATTAACAAAGATAATGAGATTGAGGAATGTTTGAAATTGTAACAGTGGTATGGAGTCAGGGGAATTCACATTGGAAAATGCTATCATTTAATTTATTCTGTTGAACTAATTTTTGAGATAGTTGAAGGAAAATTCAATCAACTTTTATTGTTCTATCGTCTTGGGGAATATTCGAAAAGTTGATCTATCAAGGCGTTGATCTGACAAATTTCCCTGGTTTCTTAACTAGATACTATCATAATTTTCGAAACGCCAAAAGTCGAAAAATTCTGTGTTATCAATGATACTTCATGATGAAAACTGATCCGCATAACTTACCAGTCTCATTCCGATAAGTATGATCATAACTCGGACCAGTTCCTTCGGACGGTGTTGATCCTCTGTGCAGCCTCCATTTCAATTTACTGCCAGGAGCATTTGTCCAGCCACACCAACCTTTTTCAAAATTACATCTCGCTGCTTCCGGGATTTTTTCTGAAATTGAAACAATTAATAGTGGAGCTGAAAATTGCAATGAAAGATACTCATTTTTGACAATTATTAACGAATAGGGTGACAGTGCTGGACCACTTTGCCTAAGCTGAAGCTGCCCACAAATTTGAATACATTCCAGGAATTCATAAAAATTAAACCGACATATATGAACAATGAAATAGTTCGATTTGATTTTCTTTATGCATATAACTCAAAGTATTCCACTTACGAGGGATCATCACTTGGTAGGAGTCTGAGTAGGGTTGTTTTTGAGTTAGAATTAAAACTAGATTGAAGATGTTATCACTCCCAAATTAATATGAAAGGGATTATTTGAAGTTATACATTTATAACTTTTTTCGACTCATCTATTTGATTAATAAAAATCATTATTCTATCAGATGCCGATTACTGACTGAATCTGAAATTTCATCGATCCCTGGCTGAAATACTTCAGTTCTGTATGCATGAAATCGCACTAGCGAGCGTGGCAACCTCTACATATACGTATATGAGTACGCACACATATATGCATGTGTACTGTAATGGAATAGAAATACTCAGAGAAACGAACGCGATGAAAAACCAAGCAGAAGTTCAACGCTCTGTGCGTCATTTACAAACCCCACTCCTTAAATGACATTTAATATTTTGCCGATTCGATTGGCGAAATGCGTCCTAATAGGATTTTACGATTGCTCCGGACCGTATGGGTCACTCAGAAACTACTGGAAGGATTCTGGCCAACTCGAACTTGAGAACGTAAAATCACGAAAGAAAAACTATGTTTCCGACATGAAAGACAGACTTTTCAAGTCGTGTGATTGGAAAGCCTTCGGCTCGGGCGCCAGCTACACACTCCTTCAAAAACTCTGTCTCTCTCGTCCGGAAATATACTATTCATGTTATGTTCGATGTTATATTCTTCTCTTCAACAAATATTCATCCGTGTTATGATTTAAGTGATTAGTTGAGTATTTTTCATTTTTTTTTTTGAGAACCCGGGCAAAAATTGTCATACATGTCCATACATGATCATATATGAACTTTCCATGCATGAACATATATGCGAATTGACCGCACTTGTACATATCTGAACATATATGAGCATATGTGGACATATATGGACATGTACGTCGATTTTTTCCCGGTTATGGCAGTACCATATGTTCGAAAACTCAGATACTTGAAAGTGGACGAAATGTGGATGGTGAAAAGGCGCTGGAAAATGAATTGTTGAGACACCAGTAATTAATGCACATGGAAAACCCTTTTATTAATGGGGAAAAACCAGTGGTCAAATGATGTTAAATATACAAGATCACAATATATAAAATATGTTGATTAACACTTCGTTGATAGCACTAATAGTTGAATGTTCTAATAATTAAAATACACCATAGCTGAAGGACTGTTGAGTAACCGTCTCAATTCCACCATTGGAATTGAGTCTTCAAGATCACTGACGTTTCCGTTGAGTGTCTTATGGGCAACTAACTCTTGGATCGCAGTGGGTCCAAGAGAGGGGGGGGGAGGTAATTAGTTGTCTTATCGCTCTCATGGTGGCACCAGTCAAACCACCGATGATTGACGATTTCTCTCGAAATTGCCCTACTCAATTTCGAACACCATATATGATCATATATGGGTATGTATGTCGATATTCTCCGGGAATATATCATCAAAATGTTCTAATATATGAACATGATACATTAGTATTAATTTCCTTGATCTCTCAATCCTCATTAATAACGAATTTGAATTGAAAAAAAAAACATCCAGCTGGGATCAAACCCGGGACCGTCACATGATGAGTCCATCATCCTACCACCTTCGCTGTTCACATTTCACATACTTGTTGGATAAATTTTAATCCTGATATAGTGATCAATGTCTTTCGGACTTAGAAAAAGTGAATTCAATTGAATTATTTCAATCATTGTAAATAATTTAGTGATACCGAAAAAAACTGATTTTCGAATGCTGACAGAATTTTAAATTCTCAAAGTAAGCGGTAAACAACTAAAAGAACGTGCATTCACCATTAATTATTCAAATTTATCATTTTCACATTCTTATATGGATTGAGTGAGCATTTTTTCATATGTTTCATATATGCACATATATGTTCATATATGCTCATATACGTCCATATGTGTTTCATATATGCCCATACCTGCTCAGTTTCCACAGAATCATACGACCATATATGACTATGTAATAATAAATTATAATTTATTAGCTCAGCGGTAGAGCACCTGACATGTAATCAGAGGGTCGTGGGTTCAAATCCTGCTTGCGCATTACATATTTTTTCCGGAATTTGATTCTCTCGAAAATTTATTAATAAAAATTAATTTATTAATAAATTTATTTGTTTTATAACCTTTTTCAAAATTACATCTCGCCGCTTCCGGGATTTTTCCTGAAATTGAAACAATTAATAGTGGAGCAGAAAATTGCAATGAAAGATACTCATTTTTGACAATTATTAACAAATAGGGTGACAGTGCTGGACCACTTTCCCTACGCTGGAGCTGCCCACAAATTTGAATACATTCCAAATATTCATAAAAATTAAACCGACATATATGAACGACGAAATAGTTCGATTTGATTTTCTTTATGCATATAACTCAAAGTATTCCACTTACGAGGGATCATCACTTGGTAGGAGTATGAGTAGGGTTGTTTTTGAGTTAGAATTAAAACTAGATTGAAGATGTTATCACTCCCAAATTAATATGAAAGGGATTATTTGAAGTTATACATTTATAACTTTTTTCGACTCATCTATTTGATTAATAAAAATCAATCGTCCCATGCAACGTTGCTCAAACTATCGCATATGATACTGCTACGATCAAGGAATTAGTAACCGAAAAATTTACATGCAATGCTGCTTAAAATATCAGACGCAATATTACTACAGTCATCACAATAGTTATTGCCGAAAATTCGATGCGATACATCACTTCAAGCACCGATAATAAATGTATCGACTTGATTGTGACGTGAAATTTCCTGTCATCATTGCGTCATACATCATTGCCATTCGAATTTTTCATCGTTTTTATGGAATAATGTAATTCTTCTCATCAAATTAATCCATCATATCCAGCTGATGCTTCGAAAGCCGTATGTCGGTGGTTTCATCTGAACTCGAAACTATTGAGTCATGGAGGTCGCTACCTCCCATTTCCTCATGTGTCTTTCCGATGGTAAGTAGAATACCTAGATACCACATCGGGAGTCTAGGCATTAACCTCTCCATAACGATTTGTCTAAAGTGCCGGTGTCAACACTGTTACCGTTTCTACATATGGCGGTAATTTTTCATGATGGTATTGGTTGAATGATTATAAAATTCTTATGATCACCATTTAAATGTTAATTATTCAATGCAATTGAAATTTGCACCATTAAAATTATAATTTTTTATTCTTCATACCCTTCAAATTTGTAAGGGGGACGCTGACGTCACCCTGTATATGTACATATATGTGAAATATATGTACATATATGTTCATATATGACGATTTTTCCCCGGGAAGGCTATTCGCATTCACTAGCTATTCCCGTCCCCTCCATCCGGCTCTCACGCTTGAATTTTCTTTCTATAATTTTCAGTCTTTCAACCAATTTTTTACAGACATGTTTATCAAACCCTATGGAACCGGACTGTGATCACTGAAACATTCTCATAGAGCAGCATCGTCCTTTAGAGTAGCGTAGTCCTTCAGAATATCCTATTCCCGTGTGAATCTGCAAATTTTCACTATCGTCATCTTATAGGATATCCGCCCGCCCTCGTTACGGACCATCCGGATCGGTTTTCATCAAGGAACCAAAATTTTGGATTCCTGAAGTCATGATTTATGAAGATTCATTCACGAAAATGATTTTCGAGGAACTTTCAGAAAAATTGTTAAGGAACTAATTTTTCAACTTCCCGATTTGGAAAGTTTATGTATTTGCCCGGAAAATGAAAAATCTTTTTTTTTTGTGATCTTTGCGTTTTGAGACCTCCGCAACATTTTCTGATAGTTTCTAAGAATATGTCTGTGTGTGTGACCGATTTTGAAGTTCACGTTTTCTCGTTAATCAATAATGCGATCGAGATGATCAAGATCAGAATCGGAGCATCTTGATATAGATTAATGTTGATTAGATTTTGGTTGGAATCGGTTCAGCGATTTCTTAGTTTTTCAGGAGAGCATAATCAAATTCCTTCCACAATATCTCCGGTCCTATTAGTGATAGAGTCAAAATTCTTCATGGAGGTGAAAGGTACGATTATTTTTCAGCGATATCTGTGGTTTTCAATAAAAAATATCGATTATTGACGTATTCATGAAACCTACCGTAAGAATCCGCTGTTTCCCGTTAACTATCTCAAAAACCAATACTAAATTTATTTATTTATTTATTCATTTCAACGCCCTCGGCAATTTCAATGTTTTATGATTCCAAACATTTGTGTGGTAAGTATTAATGTACAGAAAAGTATAGATGTTCGAAAAAGAAAAGGAAAGAAAGAAAGAACGTAGAATAATATTCATGTATTTGAATACCAACTTTAATCAGAGTCTCATTAGTATCACTAGTTTCACTAATATCACTCATATCACTGTAAGGTACTCACCCTGAATGTCTACTAGTTATTAACTTTTTGGCTTCATTTCTAATGTTTTCTGCGGACTGTCCGAAGAGATCAATTCTATTCGCACATTTATTAACCACTTTCGATATTCTATGGATCGGCGGGGCCCGGGTTGAAAATCGTAACCTTGTCACTGGCTTATCAATCATTCTTGAGTTTCGCCGATTCGTGCTTGGCAAACTGCGTTCAAATATTCCATCAGTTCCGGAACCTCTAAATGTCCATCAATAATGTTTGCTCCACAGCAGAGTGCTAAATACTCCCTTCTGATCTCTAGTGAAACCAGATTCGTGTATTCATATCCCTGGTTTCAGTCCATATAGATGTTATTTTTGCTGTTCCTGTATCTGATGTGTCTTATCAACTTTCTTTGAGTCGATTCCACTTTATCGACCTGGTAATTGTAAATTGGATTCCATGCGATGTATCCATAATCCAAAATGGGTCTCACTAGAGCAGTGAATAGCTTGATGAGAGTGCTATCGTTGTTGAAATCCTTGCTCGACCTCATCAGAGCACCAAGAGCTTTGTTCACTTGAGCCACTATGTGGTTCAAATGTCCATCGAAAGCCAACTTATTGTCCACGTACACACCTAGATCTCTGTTGCTATCAACCTCCTGTACTATGTCATTACCAATGTAGTAGTGATGATGACGGGTTCCATTATTGCGCTCTTATTTTAGTATTGCACATTTTTCATAGTTTAGTCTGAGTCTGTAAACTAAGCACCATCTGAGTAATTTATTGATATCCTGTTGAAGGGAGTAGGCTTCTCCAATACTTCTGATACACCTATACCTTAGAATGATCAGCAAATAGTGAGAATTGTGATGTCAGTAGAGGTCCAAGATGTGATCCTTGCAGAACTCCAGAAGTTACCTTGAACTCCTTAGAAAAGGAGTCATTTATTTTCCACCCGATGACGCCTCCTTCCTAGATATGAGACAAACCAGTTGTACAAGCTACCTGATACACCATATCTGCTCAGCTTGCTCAGAAGCACTTTATCATTTACCACATCAAACGCCTAACTAATGTCAGTGTAGAAGACGTGAACATCCATTTTTTCTGATAACTGGCACACGGTGAACTCTGTGTAGATCATGAGATTCGTTGTCGTTGATCTTCTTCTAACAAATCCATGTTGTTGATTTATCAGAGAGCTTCTAAACCAAAATTCAACGCTTCCATATATCATTTTTTCAAAAAGCTTGGGCAAGTCTGATTGGATACTTATTGGTCTGTAGTTACTCACATCATTCTTTGTTCCCGATTTAAAGATTGGCACTACATGTTCCTCCTTCCAACAGTCAGGAAAAAGTCCCCAACTCCACGAACTGTTGAAGATGAACCAAACTAGTTCACACAAGCCAACAGCGCATTCACGCAGAAAGAATTTGGAGATCCCGTCCGGCCCGGGTCCTTTGGTAGTCTAATGATAATAGACATTTCAGCAGATCATCAAATGTAATCTCAAGTCCTGCTAAGTTCGCATTTCTGCTGATAATGTTCTCCTGAATAATATTAATATCATACCGAGACAGACAATCATCTGTAGCATATGCGTGGTTGAAGAAGTTAGGGAATAAATTGCAAATGTTTTCTGCCACATAGGCCTTATTGTCCTTCCACTCCATTTCCGCAGGTATACGTTGTCTAACTTTTTTTCTCATTTCCATGAACTTCCAGAAGAATGAGGAATTGTTGTCAATATTTTGTTCAGCTCTGCTGATAAACTCATGATAACATTTTAAACATAGTCGCCTACATTCTTTCCTCAAGTTACTGAAGGTTTCATAATCAGAATGAAATCCCATCCGCTTATACCTACTGTGTGCTTTCCTTTTAGCGTTGGCTTTGCTGATTAGAGGTCTACCGAATCAACAGGGGTAGTTACTGTCCTCTTTCAATGCACGAGGTACATGATTGTTGATACCTTCCACGATGATGTCATAGAAATATGTCGTGATGAGATCAATGTTCCTTAACTCGTACATTGGTACCCAATTAACTCGGAGTAAGAAATTATTGAGACCGCCATAATACCCACTTTTGAAATCAAGATACTCGGTTAATTTTAGTCTAATAAATTTATGCCCAACTATTTCGGTACTTTTTTTTGATATTATTTAACGTCGCGTTTTCGACACCTTAGATTGGCATATTCAACGACTGATCAAGACTTTTTGTACTGGTTAGATCCCACCACTGTCACCGGCGGGGATCGAACCCGAGCCTACCACGTGTGAATCATTGACTATATCCACAGCGCCAGACTGCCGGATTATTTCGGTACTTATTATTGGATGATACCTATCCTCCGGGACTACTTGACTAGCTTTGCTAAATGTTAAATCACAGTTGGTGAAACAGAGATCAAGCAGCTTTCCATCATTGTTGTGAATATTATTTACTTGAGGTAAACCAAGTAGTGGATATTCTTCCAAAACAATACCCGATTGCTCCAAATCACCAAAAAATACCTCTTCACCTGTGTCGTTACTCCGTTTTGTATCCGGGAGGTTGTAGTCCCCCACAAGAAATCCCTTGCACCCCGGGCATCTGTTAATTATATTCATAGCCTCTTGGATATGTCTTTCGCAGACATCGATATGTTTATTTGGTGGAATATATAAATTACCAATAATTAAATCCTCGTTTTTTAATTTTATCTTAATAAAAATATGTTCTAAGTCTTGGTCAGTTATCGTAAGATTGTCTACCTGGAATCTTTTTTTGACAGCTATGAAGACTCCTCCACCAGGCTGTCTCAGGTCTGTGGTACTGTCACGGTCCTTTCTAAATATTCTGTAGGTGTTATCTACCACTTCACCATCAGCTATGCTGCTGTTGAGCCATGGGCCAGTGACACAGACAATATCTATGCCACTGGTTGCTGTTGATGTGTAACAATCTTTCAGCTTAGTACGCAGACCTCTGACATTTTGGTAGACAATGGTTATATTCCCGGGAAAAAATCGTCATATATGAACATAAATGTGACATGTATGTCACATATATGTGCATATATGAGACATATATGAACATATATGTATGTATATGGACATACATGAAACATACATCTATATGAACATGTATGGACATATATGGGCATACATGAGCATATACGGTCGTATGATCCTGTGGAAACTGAGCAGGTATGGGCATATATGAAACACATATGGACATATATGAGCATATATGAACATGTATGGAACGTATATGAACATATATGTGCATATATGAAACATATGAAAAAATGCTCACTCAATCCATATAAGAACGTGAAAATGATAAATTTGAATAATTAATGGTAAATGCACGTTCTTTTAGTTGTTTAACGCTTACTTTGAGAATTTAAAATTCTGCCAGCATTCGAAAATCAGTTTTTTCGGTATCACTAAATTATTTACAATGATTGAAATAATTCAATTGAACTCACTTTTTCTAAGTCCGAAAGACATTGATCACTATATCAGGATTAGAATTCATCCAACAAGTATGTGATATGCGAATAGTGAAGGTGGTAGGATGATGGACTCATCAGCTGGATGTTTTTTTTTTCAATTCAAATTTGTTATTAATGACGGATTGTGTGATCAAGGGAATTAATACTGATGTATTATGTTCATATATTACAACATTTTGATGATATATTCCGGGGAAATATCAACATACATACCCATATATGATCATATATGCCCATATATGCTCATATATGATCATATATGATCATGTATGGGCATATATGTCGATTTTTTCCCGCGCTATCTACTTTCTTTTATCGGTTTGGCGAACCCGACGAAAATGGTCAATGAATGGCTCGCCAAATTTTTACCTGATAACCAGGTCTTTTTCACCATCATCCTCTCTTATCGTAATCTCGTCGCGAAGCTTTTTTATCCTATCTCTCTGTGCCACCGCCAGGTCAAGCTTGAGTTTCACAATGTCATCTTTCAATTTTGATCTCAGGACTAGTTTAGCTATCTCCTTCGAAGGAACGAACATTTTTACATGTCTCGTTTCTCCCTCTGCTACTTTACCAATTCTGTTTGTATCGACTTCGTCGACATTAATCCTATAATCTTCCGGCAACAGATTTGTGAACTTTAACTTGTCCTCCTGTTTCCTCTAAGCACCAGTATCTTTTCTAGACTCTGTGATATTGCACCCAATGACGCAAGCTTCCCTTTGCTTTTTCTCTTCAGACTCCCGTAGTAGATTATTTACGTTAATACCATGGTTATCCCCAAGTTTATCAACGCGTTTACCAAGATCCGATAATTCTTTGCTGCTTTTTTCGCACACGTGCACACTTGCACATGTTGGAAGTGGTCGTGTGGAGCACCACTGGCTACGAGTTGAACATGGGCCAACCCGGATTCCGTATTTGAATGAATAAATAAATAAATAATTAGTAACAATCAGAGGCTATACTCCATAACCTTGAAACAGCACAAATTCAAATTCAATGAAAGTTATTTCAATTATTGGGGTTTGGCAAGGTAGAAACCTACCATTCCCCGCGTATGTGCACGCGTGCACATGTTGGAAGTGGCCGTGTGGAGCACCACTCGCTACGAGTTGGACATGAACCAACCCGGCTTCCGTACGAATGTCCCTACGCAACGGTGACAAGCCCGAGCGTTTCCTCTACACAACGATGATACGCCCGAGTGTTCTTTTCACGCAACGATGGCAAGCACGACCGTTTCCCGTCACGCAGCGGTGACAAGCCTAAGCGTTTAATTTAAAGATGACCAGCCTCCTTAACTTTGCAAGAAGAGCTAGCCTACTCTCTCCCACGGCATGAACGCGGACTCTGTTACGAGTGCGAGTACAATCGCCTGGGAGGCTCAGTGCTCGGCATGTATACATATGTGCCATGGCACATAACCCAGAACATATATCAGGCATTGCGCGCTATTTCACTTACCTTCCGGATTATATTTTTTGATTTTCTTCATTTTTGACATGTTCCTGAAATAGATATGAAGAATCATTTCCAAGGGAGAAAAAAAATTGACGAGATAATGACGATTTTTGATTTTGGAAAAATGGTGCAGGTGCCCATTTCCGGGAACTTTGAATGCTTATATTTCCTTTAATGTTACTTTTATAAAAAAAGATGGATTACTTTTCTCTCGGAGGAAGGTGATAATTCACGATAAAGTTTAATCCGAGAGACAAAAGTTGATGTTTCTATTTTTTGATAAAAAATTCATCAAACAAATGGCCAAAACACATCTTTATCAGTTCTTGCAGAATCTGAAAGAAATTTGTGATGTGAATTGAATTATTTTCGATTGTCAGGGGAATTTTGACGTTACTTTCGTTAAGAGTTGATAAGATATCGGTTTTCTAATGTCTTGACGTTGTCCGGGGCTGACGCTCAAGAGCCCTGCGCACAGCGCGATAGTAGTAGGTCACGTGGTAACTGGCGAGCAGGGACTGGTAACAAAAATCGGTAACGAAACGAAACTCCGTTTCTTGCGGTTAGTTACTCGGAAACACATAAATATCGAAACTAAAGTGGAAACAAAACTCGACTAACGTTAGTCGCAGTAACAAAAGTACGAACAAAACTCGACTAACGTTAGTCCCAATATCAAAAGTAGGAACAAAACTCGACTAACGTTAATCGCAGTAACAAAAGTAGCAACAAAACTCGACTAACGTTAGTCGCAGTAACAAAAGTAGGAACAAAACTCGACTAACGTTAGTTGCAGTAACAAAAGTACTAACAAAACTCGACTAACGTTAGTCGCAGTAACAAAACTTGACTAACGTTAGGCACCCGAGTCGAAGCTTTTGCGACGGATTCAACGAATTTTCAACATATTCCTTTGATCTTTGTAGATGCCGAACGTACCTTCACCATATTCTAACGTAAAATCTATTTTTTAACATCAGAATACATTGAGAAGGCCTGAAAACCTGGACGTCCATCAACGTATTTGAACGTAGAGTTGAATGCGGTTGATTCTGATGTGGATTTAATGTACATTTTTTTTGTATTTTAAAAATTCACGAAATTAATGGAGGAGAAAAAGAGGACAGCGAGAGAGATAGTAGAGGAGGAAAGGTGGGGTAGAACTAGAGATGTGAAAAGGTAACGATACCAGTAATTTTACGGTAATTTTACGGTTTCAGTACCGTAATTTACCGAACATCACTAAATAACAAAAATGGTAGAAACACTGATTTTCAAAGTGAATTACCGTAATTATCATTTTTAGAGACATAACGGTAAATTTACATCTATATAGATTAATTTTTTAAATCAATTCGCAGCCTTTCTGATCATCATTTGAGTTACTTTTTTCAGAGTCAGTGACAGCCAATGAAAAATTATAAAATTGTTGTTATTATCATCAATGTTCTTAATATATTATTCTAAATATTGATGTATGAAAAAATGATTATCCTGAGGAGTCAAAAATGAATAAATCAGGTAACTGTTCTCATTGAATGATTAACAAAATTAAATGATTGTCCTTTTAAAAAATTTAATTAAAAAAAACAATTTCAATACTAACTCTCATATAATTGACTACTTGAAAAGTAATTCTTTGACTATGGAAATTTTTTTTTGAATCATCTATATAGATGGAAATTACAGTAAATTACGGCATCGTTACATCAAAAAATTTTGACGGTAATTTTACATCAAAACAAGTAGTTTTTTCCAATTACGTCACAATACGGTAACATTACGGTATTTTTACCGTAATTTTACTGCAACAAGAATTACTGGTAATTTTACATCTCTAGGTAGAACGTTTGAGTTTTTATGTTAACATTATGAAAAGAACTTGAAAGTAGTGAAAATCTTAAGAATTTATTATTTTTCGGAAGACCAGTGGGAAGTAGGAGAAATTTGGAGTGGAATTCATCTGTCAGAAATGGTTTTGGTCATTGATCAAAAATTTATTTTTTGATCAACATTCAAAGACAAAATTCAAAAAAGAAAATTTGTAGAATCTCATGAGTTTCATTGAGGGTAGCGTGGAAATTCTGAATGGAGGTGGAAAGTTAGATCATTTGCGAATGATTTATGGAGTTTTCACTGGATGAAGCACTCAAATGAATGCAGGTACTCTGGCGTAGTTTTGATGTATTGAGTTGGAGTTAGTGCCGTTTTACAATTGAATGACGATGATTTACGTTGACTACTTTGATGTACTTGAGTGTAACTTGAACATAATTTAGCCTCCTTGCCCCTCCCCTCGCATCGCGTTTTTACCACAAATTCACGTTTATAGTTGATTCCTCTCTTAATTATATGCTTGAAAATAACCCATCATGACTGTTATCCTGATTTCCTAAAAACGAAGTGCATAAAAAAAAAAAAAGAATTCGGTTCAGTAGTTCTCGAGATACTCCAAGCGGTCACCCATCCAAGTACTGACCAGATCCAATGCTACTTAAGTTCTGTGACCGCCTGGACACTCCTCGTTATCTGCTGTGAACCTGAAACATATAACTTCTGAGATTCTAATTGAGATCGAATACGCATCGCATAGTTGTACTATGATCTTCCAAAGGAATGATTGACAGTTGCTGTCAATTTTTTTTCAAATGACTATCGAGAATTGATTTCGAAAAATCAATGGCAAAATACGTGGACGATTTTTTTTCGCTCCATTTATTTTGGGAAAATGATCATTTTTCCTCAAACTCTCAAATTTCCTTTCAAATTCTAATTTTTTCATTTTTTTATTATTTCATTTCAATTCCAAATTTCAATTAAGGATAATTGGGGTAAAATGGACAGAAGAATAAAACCGTTCGAGATAGATTTTTCTGATAATAGCATTGAAAACCTGAGGAAACATTAGGTCCCAGATTTTTTTCCGTTTTTTGAAAATTCAAATTTTTTCGTTCATTATTTGAAAATATGCCACTTTCCATTTTTAGAAAAACTTACTTTTTTCCGAATATCTCCGATTCCATTGGCCATAGCTTGGAAATTGCGAATGGAGGTGAAAGGTGAGATCATTTGATATAGTTTTATCGGATTCACCATATCCACCATATGAAAAGTATCTATATTTAAAGTATTTATGAGCATTTTTATGAAAATCTTTTTTTTCTTCATAAATACTTTGAAAATCGACATTTTCAAATTGACAACTCCATAAATCATTCGCAAATGATCTAACTTTCCACCTCCATTCCGAATTTCCACGCTGCGTTCAATGAAACTCATGAGACTTCACAATTTTTTTTTTTTTCTGAATTTGTCATTAAACCTTGACCAAAAAGTAATTTTTTTTATCAATGACAAAACATCAGTTCTGACAGATGAATTCCACTCCAAATTTCTCCCACTTCCCACTGGTCTTACGAAAAATAATAAATTCTTGATATTTTTACTATTTTCAAATTTTTTTCATAATGTTGACATAAAAACTCAAACATGACTGTTCTACCCCACCTTCCCCCTCTCCTATCTTTCTCCCTCTCCTCTTTTTCTCCTCCATCAATTTCGTGAATTTTTAAACTACAAAAAAAATCTTCATTGAATCTACGTCAGAATCAACCGCATCCAACTGTACGTTCAAATACGTTGATGGACGTCCAGGTTTTCGGGCCTTCTCGATGTATTCTGACGTTAAAAAATACATTTTATGTGAGAATATGGTAAAGGTACGGTCGGCATTCGCAAAGATCAAAGGAATATGTTGAAAGTTCGTGAATCCGTCGCAAAAATTTCGACTCGGGTTCTGCTAATTCCTTAGCAGAAATTGGAAGGAAGAAGTATGCGATTTAAAAGATACTGTAAAAGAAATAGTGATTAACGCTGCGACGGACGCCTGCTTGATTGATATTGTGACTAACGTTAGTTGAGTTTTGTTCCTACTTTTGATATTGGGACTAACGTTAGTCGAGTTCTGTTCCTACTTTTGTTACTGCGACTAACGTTAGTCGAGTTTTGTTCCTACTTTTGTTACTGCGACTAACGTTAGTCGAGTTTTGTTACTACTTTTGTTACTGCGACTAACGTTAGTCGAGTTTTGTTACTACTTTTGTTACTGCGACTAACGTTAGTCGAGTTTCGTTACTACTTTTGTTACTGTGACTAACGTTACTGCTTTCGTTTAGTTATTCGCCCAGAAACTAAACTAAACTAAAGTAACGTGACCAGTCCCTGCTCCTATCATAGCAAACATCTTTATGGAACACTTTAAAAATAAAGTTTTGGAGTCAGCCCCTTTAAAACCATCTGTCTGGTTTAGATACCTAGATGATACTTTTGTCATCTGGCCCCATGGAAAGGAGACTTTAGATCAATTCCTGGTGTTTTCAAATAAACAACATCCTGGCATCAAATTCACCATAGAGATCGAACATAACAATTGTCTTCCTTTTCTCGATGTGCTTGCTCAACGAAACGCCAATGGCACTCTAGGTCACCAAGTATATCGCAAACCTACACATACCGATATTTAATCGATCTTTAATGAGTACGCCACCTAGGCTCGAGGTCCATCGGTCGGAGATCAACTGAGCCACTTGTTTTGGGGTTCGAAATAATAAACCACTACTGCCAGGAACAGTCTTGGGAAAATCCGATACTGCCGGTTCGATTGAGATACCGAAGGAGTGCTTTGTTACCGTCCCAACTCCATGGAATGGGGTTGGGACGACATCCACGGGGAACCACGGGAAGGTGACTCTTTTGCGTCCGTGGACGCGCAGTTTCGTAAAGATGGTTAAAGATAGATGAGTAAAGAGAAAGAGGAGGAAGGTTTCAGAGGCCTAGGCTACGAGAGTCAGGGTGATCCGGTGAAGATTGCAGGGTCCTAAAACTGTGGTTTCTGCTTCCAACAGACAAAAATTTCAGCCTTAGATTCTACTTAGATTATTTATTCTAGTTTCATATATATATAATTCCTGAAATAGATATCTGTCCTAGAGGTCCATGCCTTAACGCTAATCACCACTCATTATTCAAGCATGCTACATTCCGCATTCAGTTACGCATGTTCATTGCATTCCACTCAATCGCCTCGTGCGTAAGCCGCGGCGGCTTTCAACCACAGACACTCGCTGCAGAATCCACAGAAGGCCCCGAAGAACTCCTTAGACGACATCAGAGCTGATGCCGTCCCCGGCCAGTCGAGTCCGTCTATATATTCTGCAAAACACTCTTGCTGTGGAGCATAGATTGGGCAGTAAAAGCAGAGATAGAGGACGTTATCTTCTGCGACTCCACATTCGCAAGTTCTTGCGGTGACAAGGCCCCGATCGTGAAGATATGATCGAAATTGGCAATGCTCCGTCAAGACTTGCGTGATGTAATAGTCCGGTCTGAAGTATTTCACCTCTAGGCTCGCTTGAACAGTCGCGAAGAACGTGTGGGTAATCCTCTCCTTATCCAAGGTGGTCTCGCATCTTCTCCCTCCCTTCCGTTCTCGATTTCGACCTCTCCTTCTGCCGGTAGAGGCTACACATACCGACAATTAATCGATACGCCACCCGGACACATAAGGCCCATTGGTCGGGGATCAACTGATCCACTATTTTTGGGGTTTATAAAAATAATAAACCTCTGCTGCCGGGAACAGTCTCGGAAAAATCCGATACTGCCGGCTCGGTCGTGTTACCGGAGGAACTCTTCGTCACCATCCCATCGTCATAAATGACTTTGGGATGGCGTCCACGGGGTACCTCGGGGCGGTGGTTCCTTCATGTCCGCGGACATGCAGCTTCGTGAAATATTTAGAGTTTTGTGGCACAGAACGCCTGTTTCCACTAAGTTCTTTATAATATAAGGATACTACCAATCCTTAATTTTTTAATCACTCATGTGGCTTGATATTCAAGCTTGTGTCACCCCTCGTCTATTCATCTGACAGGCTACACATACCGACAGATACCTTAACGCTAATCCCGATCATCATTTATCTCAGAAGAACTCAGTTATCAGTTCTCTCATTTACAGAGCTCTTACTGTCTCCCTAACAACCAACTTGAACGATGAAATTGAAGATCTGGAGACAGCCCTTGGAAAGAATGGATATAAAATTCAACAAATCAAGAGAGTTACCAAAAGACTCCAAAATCGGATCCTTTCACAGGAAGTGAGTGGCCCTCGAGAAGACCAGGAAAAATCAAAAGTGGCCGTTCTCCCCTATCTTCAAGGTACGTCTGATTGCATCAGTAAAGTACTCAGGAAATATGACATTTGCACAATCTTTTTCCTCCGAAGAAGATATGTCAAATGTTGCCTAGTCCTAAGGATTCTAGACCACCCTTGAGTACACCAGGAGTCTACGAGTTTACTTGTGCGGTAAAGTGTACATTGGGGAAACCGGGAAGATAATCACTATACGGATCAAAGAACACCTACGGTGTTCCAAAAAAGGCCACCTGGATCAATCTGCTCTGGCTGAACACTATATAGACACTGGACATACTATTCAATATGACCAAGCCAGAATGTTGGCCGAATCCCAAGGATATTTTGAAAGGAAATATCGAGAAGGCCTAGAGATCCACAAAATCCTAATAACTTGAATAGGGATAAAGGATACCAGGTGAACCCCATTTGGACAACCGTCCTCGCGGTTTTTCAATTGACCAGCTGATCAAATAAAAGCTCCTATAAGGACTGATTATTAAAAAAAAATAAACTAGTGGATGGCAACGATCTTCTCCTTACAAGAAATTTAATGGGGCCTGCAGAAGATTATTTCCGTTGAGAAAAATATATTTCATTTTATCATGAAACAGCGAAAACGTTATGAGAAAAAAAATTAATTAACAGTTAGTCAATATAAATCTGCCATTATATTGGATTGATTTGAAAGCATTCTCATTCAATGGGATTGCGTTATACAGAAGTTTGCCCCAAGAATGTGTCTCCCTTTGCGAAACTCTATGAAATTCCACCCCATCATCATATTTTTAGGCAGACCCGGTTTTCAAATTCAAAGGGCCCCCGATTTGCCACCAAATAAACAATTGTAGTTGAAGATAGAATCATGCAACTGTATGGGGAGATGTATAGTTTTCCCTCATGATAATATAAAATTCACATAATATTGACATCATCACTCTCCACCATTGATTATCTCTGTCGAAGAGATCGAAGAACGTTGGACAAATTACAGTGTTTTCTATATGGAAACTATGGTGTAAAAGGAAGAAGAACTTCACAAAAACATGAGTAGTAATTGAATCAAATGAGGTGTAACGAGGTTTCTCGTTACGGCTATCGTATCGGCTTATGCCACCTTCGGGTGAAGCTATTCAAGTGTAGAGCTCGAGGAGACTCACACATGAACAGCTAGAATACTCGGCCACAGGCTCATGTTTGCCTTGTGTGCGCCCATACATCTCATTTCTGAGACGGACTTGGTAGTCTAGGCCTCCGAATTGCTTTCGGAACGCTTCTTTGGTGTCTGACCAATTAACGAAGCTCATGCCGCGGTACCACGTGAGTGCTGAACTTTTTAACAGACCCCTAAGGATGTGTATGAGGTCTACCTCACGTATCGATAACGAAACGCGTGCGTCTTCAATTGAGGAAATGAATTCCTCGACGTCTTCTCCGCGTTTCCCGGAAAACGATATCCCCCACCTTTTCAGGTGTTCGTGCGCCTTGTGCGCCATGACTGGGAAATCCTGTCTGGCGGGTGCCGTTGGGGCAGTGTGCCCCTCGGCCACAAGTGGCGTTGACGGTAACCCAACGTTAGCTGCCTCGTCCAATTGCATTCGCAATTGTCCCAGCTGCTCTGGCGTTGGTGAGGTGATTCTCACTGGGCGATTAGCCTCAGTGCCCCTCCTTCGACCTTTCGGTCGGTTTTCCGATACTAGCTCTGCAATTTGCTGTTGCATTGCCTTTACGATAGCTGTCAGCTCCTCTAATGAGAGAGCTTCACTAGTAGCCGGCGTGGCTGCGGTAGATGGCATACTGCCGTCGGTAGTCTTTTTCTCTCGATTACTCAAGGAAAAGGTTTCGGTAGCCAGAGTGGTTGATCAGACCAACTCTCCCTCGAGAGCCGATTGCTGCTCCTTATATACCCATTTTCCCCATGGAGGGGGAAAATTTTCGGGCGGGGAGCTCATCCTCCCACTTTTTCTGCACAGCGCCCTCTTTTTGACGACTGTACGAGAGTTTCAGCAGTGGATAACTCTAAATATTCGATAAAATGATCTTCTGATGACTTTTAATTAATTTCAGTACATCAGGAGCCATCTCTCGGATTTTTCGAGAACCTATTACCTTCCGTAGTCGGTAATTGCGATAGCTGTACTGGGTCCACGACGTGCTGCCCCTTCGCGGATTAGTTCAATCACGCGCGGTAATTTGAATCATTTGAATTCCCAAAATTTTCATTTCGGGTATTACTGACTCAATTGAGGTATCATTGACACAATCACGGTATCACTGATACACTCACGGTATTCTTGATTGAACCACGGTATCATGGATACAATCACGGTATTATTGATTGAGCCATGGTAAGATGGACACAATCACGGTATTTTTGAATAAATTACGTCACACAGTAATTAATTCACTCTTGAAAACTGGGTTTTCTCGCTAGCCTTACTGTAGTCGAACTACACACGTTGGGCGCCATTTTGTAACGGGTTTTCGTCCAATCCCGTCACACTTCCGGCCATCCCTTTCCACACACACGGTTCGATAGCATGGGCGCCAGTTTATTCTTTACAGGAGGAATAAACAAAACTCACTGTGTGCTGGTTTTCCCTGGGCTCACCACGCTTAACCTCTTAGGGCGGTTTCGGGCTAACCTGCTGAACCTTCGGCAGTAATTACTCGGGGAATTACTAACCCCAATGGATGGCATGGGCAATCCATTCCCGGTAACCCAGTGTGCTGGTTATGGTAGAGGGGCGTGGGTTTAGTCACAGTCCCTCTAGCGAGAACAAGTCGGAATTGGGGTATTCCGCGATAGCCTCTGGATGAGCCCGTCCGCAGTATTCCTCTGATCTATCGTCACCCAGAGAATACCGGACGTCTCCATCCACACGAGAAACGCCACGTAGCCACGCTACGGGCAACCAACGATAACTCTCACCGAAGTGAGCGGTAGAGGATCCAGGGACGTCTCCCGATCCTCTCGAGTCTGCCGCCCAAGGCAGACTAACTGAACACCGTGTCGTTGGGTCTATTTATATCGGCTGAGGCTGCTTCTCCTCGTCTAGAGGTCTCTCCGTGCGCCTGCGTGATTCTTCCTCTCACACCACTGCCAGGCCCGGAGATAACTCCGACATCTCTAGTGGAGCGCCAGCATTTCAGCGGGGCTTCTGCCTTATCCTCAGCCGCATATAAAACCCACTGACGTGTCAGTTAGCTTTCGATAACTTTTAAGGTGTCATCTTACGCAGATGGCACCGCGGTAGTATTTTCTAGCTGTTCATGTGTGAGTCTCCTCGAGCTCTACACTTGAATAGCTTCACCCGAAGGTGGCATAAGCCGATACGATAGCCGTAACGAGAAACCTCGTTACAGAGGAGTCACAATATCCATGACTAGTCAGAATTTTCTTGCCTCAAGGAGATGAAAACTCACGAGTGATTTTTGATTTCTTAGCAACCCATATGATTTTGTTTTAGGACATACCATCCATTCTTCTGCCAAGATTACGAAGAATTCTTCTGAGATTTTATCAACTGGAACGTTTGTTCTCTGCGATTTCAGTTCATTCCACGTATATGTAGTACTAGAATTATGAGTGGTAGTATGCAACGGATCGAGATATTTGTTGGAGTCAAACTTTGATAAATCGTAACGAGTTCCGGAATTAATCGAGGAATCACCAGATTTATCACTAGCAGTCGAATTCTAGCCTCAAGAAGATGGGCGCTCATGAGTAATTCCTTGCTTCCGTCAACCACCATCACCGTATTCAAGGACATACACGGTATTCTTCCATTGAGAATTAGTTTTCTCCTCTTCTATTGTAACTGAACGAAACAGTATTAATCGTTTTAATAATACACGGTTTCGTAATTGTCTAGTGTTTTTGAGTCGCTCTGAATTCAAAAACACCAGTCAATTCGGTCACTCGCAAATTCGGTCGCCAGGTAGATTTTTTAATTAAAATAAACACCAAAAACATAATTATTAAAAACAGCACCCGTATTTTATTCATTAGTACACTGTTACGCGAATATAAAGCACTTAACTTACTAACTTATATTTCTAACACTTAGTTTTAAACTACACAGTTATACTTTATCCCCACTTTACCGACTATGGGTTAATGACTATTCACGTCCCGATTGAAGGTTCCGACTGAACTTTCAAACACTTATATTCAATTTTACGCACTATAGAAAACGGCTTTATCGACTAACTATATTCTTATGAGGAGCGTTCTGTCACGTTTAAGGTTTCGAATTCAATTGACTCTCCTGCGGTGCGCTTCTTTTATACCCTGCGGGTCTATTGTTCTTTTCTAATTTCTAAGTTTTAATTATCTTATGTACTAATTATATATTTTCGTAATCCCTACTAATCTGGGATTACTTGGATGTGCCTTAAAGTAAGCTAAACCCTATTCCTACCTATTCCCTGAGGTTTTCATTATATCGTTAAGAAAGTTAAATCAATATAGTCCCCGCTTCATTTGGATTAATTTGATACCCTATTCTCTCGTTTTGGTCTATAACTGACGGAGAACGTCTAATTATAGGCATGAACCTTTAAATCCTGGTTTGCCTGAATCCTCACGTTATCCCGATTAGATGTATGTAATTTTCTGTTAATTTTCTCCTATCATTAATTAATACAATTACTTAATCAGTTCCCCATAAACCCGTTGAGAAAACCTCTCTTTTCCGCGTTTAGAGGGCCGCACCATACTCATCCCCCATCACGCTGGCTCTACTCTGTTCACTCCGCCTCTAGTACATAGGTGGCAGCACGGGAGTCTTTAGTCTTTCCATACCGGACTTTCCCGCGCTGCTACACTATTCATGTGATTTATATTTAGTGATAATTTTCTTTGCTTCATTTGAGAATATACAGTATTTTCTTATATCAAGAATGTAATTTCTTTTCCAATTCATGAAATTTATATTTAGGATTAGTTTATTTTGTTTTCTTTGAGAATAAAAACTGTATTCTTCTATCGAGAGGTTTTTTAAATCCCTGTAATCAAATTTTTTTTTTTTTTAATTTATGGCGTGAAAAAAAGAAAAAATTTTCATCAATTGCGCAATCGTGTTTATTTATTCATTCATAACCCGAGGGCTGTTCATACACGAAAGTATTAAAAATCATCCAGCATGTAGATATAGTTGAATAGCTAAAGTGCGTCCTTTGGCAGTTTGGACTCAGAGTCCGTGAGATCGCTTGAGCGTTAAACCCCAAAAATTATTTTTCATGTTTAAATCCGCTCAATTTTTCCCATTTATAAATTCTCAGATGATGTCGGACTTGCGAAAAAAATTAGACATCTGGTGGGGATTTCATTTACTATGAGGATTCACGTATGAATAGCTCTCTTCTTCATTCAAATTACAGTAAATCTCAAGCGGAGAAGTTGTCTCAGTCAAACTTCAAATAATACAGCTTCATCGCTCAAGAATTTCTGAAATTTGAATGAAGAGGAGAGCTATTCGTACTAAAATCCTCATAGTAAATGAAATCCTCACCAGATGTCTATTTTCTTCCGCAAGTCCAATATCATGTGAGAATTCATAGATGGGAAAAATTGAGCAGACTCAAGCATGAAAAATAATTTTTGGAGTTGAACGCTCAAGCGACCCCACGGGTTCTGAGTCCAAATTGCCAAAGCATTCACTTTGGCTATTTTACTATCTCCAGAATGTGGATAATTTTCAATACCTTCGAGTATGAATAACCGTTGGGTAAAAAATGGATAGATAAACACGACCGCACAATTAATTAATTTTTTTTTATTGACGCAATGAATTTTCAAAAAACAAACTTAAATTTCGATTGCATGAATTGGAAAAAAATCTCTATAGAAGAATAGAGTTTTTATTCTTAAAGAAACAAAATAAACTATTACTGAATATAAATTTCATGAATTGGAAAAAAAAAATTGAATTCTTGATATAAGAAAACACTCTATATTCTCAAATGAAGCGAAGAAGATTATCACTAAATATACGTTACATGAATAGAAACGGAGAAAGCTGACTCTTGATGGAAGAATACAGTGTATATCCTTGAATACGGCGATGGTGGTTGATGGAACTTGAAGAATTAGTGAATAAAGTCAACGACTATTATGCCATGTGGAATTTAAGAGTTAATCCTAGCAAATGTGAGACGATCTTATTAAGACAACCCTGGGGTGGTCTCACCCGGTACAATAGACAAGGACTGGAGGACTTCCTCGTGTCCACACAAATTCCAGACACAGGAGAATTTGCTCCAATACCCACAAATAAAAAATCGACTTATTTAGGATTCAAACTTGACCACTTGATAAGATGTTCGGAGCACATAGATATTCAATTAAAAGCAGCAAGAAAACCCTTCTTAGCTTTAGGAAACTTATTCCACAACAAAAACATAGAAAAGAAAGCTAGGCTAATTTGTTACCTATTGTTAATTAGGCCACTGCTCTTATATGTGGCACCAATCTGGTGGAATACGGGTGCAGCACAAATGGAAAGGCTAAGGGCTTTCGAAAGAAAATGCTTAAGAACTTGTTTCCACTTATATAAATCACCCCATTCAGAATATAAGCACACAGTTAGCAACAAAGTACTCTATAATACTGCGGGAATACCAAGAATTGACAATTTCATCCTAAAATTAACGAGAGATTACTATGGAAAAGTGAACAATATCAATAACGATTCAATTAAATCGCTGTGCGTAATAGACCCAATACTAGCCAATTTTGCAGCAAGTAAGGGCTATCCACCACCCCAATACTTTACGCACTATGACAGACTGGGAATCATAAAAGACGTGAACAATATCCCCACACTGTACCATATAAAAAGACACATGTGTAACAATAAAATCCCAATTAAAGAAATACTCGAACAAACAGTAGAGATGAAATACTCAAAAGTTATCCCTGATATAAATATAAACGATGAATCTCGTTTATCAAAAAAGTATTGGTGGCTCGACGATACGGCTGCGCTATAAAAGAATTAAAAAAAAGATTGGCGAATAAAGCATAGCCAATCACAAAAAAAAAACACAGTAATTAATAGTAGATTACTGAACCCTCCTTTTCCTCATTATATACTGCCATGGTATTTTTCCTTCTACTATACTTAATTTTCACCATATTTCACACAGATATCACGACAAACAGCTTAAACTTGTCCCAAACAGATGAATACAAAACATCAAATAATGATTGTAATAAAAAAAATGTTCAATAGCATAAAAAACACGAGGCATGAGCTTACGCACCGCGTACACTTGCACTCACAAACAGCAGATAACTAACTGCCGAATTAGCAAATGGTTTTTTTCTTGAGTAAGTTTATTTCTAAGCCTGTATATAATGTAAATATGTTGATGTATATATAATAAATAAACTTAAAAAAAAAAAAAATGGTGGTTGATGGAAGCCAAGAATTACTCATGCGCACCCATCTTCTTCAGGCTAGAATTCGACTGCTAGTAATGAATCCGGTGATTCCTCGATTAATCTCCGACCTTCTTACGATTTGGCAAAGTTTCACTTCAACTAATATCTCGATCCATTGCATACTAGCACCCATAATTCTAGTATTACCTATACGTGAAATGAATTGCAGTCATAGAGAACAAATCCTCTAATAAATAAAATTTTAGAAGAACTTTCCGTAATCTTGATAGTAGAATGGATGGTATGCCCTGAAACAAAATCATATTGTTTGCCAAAAATCAAAAATTACTGGTGAGTTTTCATTTTTTTGAGGCAAGGATTTTAGGATTATTCATGGATATCGTGACTCCCCAATTGATTGGATTATTACTCACGTTTTTCTGAAGTCCTTCTTCCCTTTACACTATAATTTTTATATAGAAAACACTGTAACTTGTCCAACGTTCTTCAGTCTCTTTGACAGAGATAATCAACGATTGAGTGTAATGATGTCAATATTATGTGAATTTCATATTATCATGAGAAAAATAGTACAGCTTTCCGTAAAATTTCGCGCTGTCTATTTTTAACTACAATTGTTCATTGGGTAGTAAATAGTGGACTCAGTGAATATGAAAACCCGGTCTCCTTAAAAATATAATGATTGGGAGAAATTTCATAGAGTTTCGTTAAGGAAAACATATTCTTGTGACAAACTTCTCTATGACGCGATCCCATTGAATGAAAATGCTCTCAAGTCAATTCAGTCTAATCGCAAATTGATATCAACAGCCGTTAATTAATTAGAAAATTTTCATAACATCTCCGCCATTTCATGATCGAACGGAATATATTGCTTAACGTAAATAATTTTTTGCATGCCACATCGAATTTCTTGTAAGGAGAAGATATTCGCCCCTACCAGTTTGGAAGTATGAAGTATGAATGTTTATTTTATTCCTGTATGGCTAGTCGCCTTTTACAGATGTCGTTACATATTCCTTAATTCAAGCATACGCTTTCTAATGCTAAGTAAAAATAAGAAAATGAAAACAGAAATAGACTATAAACAAAGGAACTTAGATTCTAGTACTATTAATACTTTGGTTGCACTTGCTGCACGCCTGGCTATAATTGCATAGCACCACATTTGGTGGTCCTTTTAACACCTCCAACAGCCAGTACTCTAATGAGTAGCATCTCACCCGGGTGTCCAGCCACTCTTCCAACTCTCCTACCAGCTTCTCAGGGAGTATCTCCCTTGCTCTCGTACATTCCACGAAGTGTGTCCAGATTTCTTCCCTTCCACACAAGTGACATTTGGTATCCTTGTAGCCCTTGTGGATATTCTTTCCAACATTGCTGCATCTTATTCTCGCCCACTGTTCTTTGGTGCCTCCACTGATGCTTTTATCATTCCAGTAAGCCTCCGTGGTTAGGCCTCCTACCAGGTATTTGTACTGAGGCCAATACTTGGAGTTCTCTATCCTGTACAAATCTATCTGGATCTCCTGATCTTCTAGCGTTCTGAGATTTTTTGCCAATTGTTCTCCTACCACTCCGTTATCCTCTCTGTTCCACAATGCTCTCGCCGTTATACCATCTCCAGCTTCTTGGAATGCTGCCTCCATCAATTTGCCAAGCTTCGCTGGATTCTCGTTCACTATTCCTCTGATCTCTTCTCTGAACGCTTCTCTGGGCCATCTCTCTGCAGGCATCTCCAGCGTGTCCAGCAGGTATCGGTATGCTCTCATCCTGCCTTCCAGCATAATACTTCTTCTTCCCGCTTCTACTCTCCAGATATACGCTGGGGTGTTGGGCGCTAAACCCATTGCCATCTTTACGTAACGATTTTGGACTCTGATCATCTCTGGACTTTGGGCCCAGCCCCAGAATTCTACCCCGTACATGCAGCCTGATTTCCCCAGTACGTCCAGCACATACAGTTTTTTATGGAGAGAGTTGATCCTCGCTCTTTTCATCGTGCCCCAAGCAGCGTTCGTGGCTTATCTGGCCTTGCTCGCCAGGTTTTTGGTGTGGAGGCCAAATGAGCCTTTGGTGGAAAACCAGAACCCTAAATACTTAAACAGGTTGACTATCTCCAACTTTCTGACATGTAGCTTCCAAGATTCGTGTCTTGCTAGTTTACCTCCGCGCCTGAAAACCATCACCTTGGTCTTGTCCTCGTTTATTTTTAGGTAATTCCTTTCTGCATATTCAGCCACTGTGTTTAGCATCTCCCCAAGTTCCCCTGGGTCTTCCGCAACCAGTGCCACATCATCCGCAAACTTCAGACTCCGGATCTTTTCTCCTCCGAGTACTGTGCCTCCTGCCTGCCTCCTTTCCAGTGCTCTGTCCATGTCCTCTATGAAGAGGCAGAACAGGATAGGACTCATTGGACAGCCTTGTCTCACACCACGATTTGAGGTGAACCCTCTTGTTGTTCCATGACTCGTGATGACTTTATTCATGGTCGTGCTGTATATTCTCCCTATCATTTCCAATATTCTTCCCCCTGGCCCCATCTTCTTCAGCTTATTTATCAGCAGGTCACGCTTCACAAGGTCGAAGGCTGCTCTGAAGTCAATGAAGGCGGTGTAGAGTTTTCCTCGTGATCTCTTCAACCTATTGCCTATGAGAGAGTTGAGCATGAGAATATGGTCCCTGGTGCTTCTTCCTTCTCTAAAGCCCGCTTGGCTTTCTCCTAGCTTTCCTGTCTCTTCTGCCCATTTAGCGAGTCTCTTTGCCATAATGTTTGTGAGGAGTTTGTACCCCGTATCCAATAGGGAGATTGCTCGGTTGTTCGCCGCCAGCCCGATTTCTCCGCTCTTGAATATTGAATAAATATGAGCCGTTTCCCAGCCTTCAGGCATGCTACTCTGCTTCCAAGTCTCGTTAAGTACTTCGTGCCGTTTGTCTAGTCCAGCTGGGGGTAGCGCTTTGAGGAATTTGGCCGATATGCCATCTTCCCCCGGCGCTTTGTTATCGATCGCGCTCTTCAGGGACTCCATCAGTTCCTCACGAGTAATTTCCCTATTCCACCACTCGCTCTCGGCATCTCGCTCCTCTCCCGTTTCATCTGGTGCCAGATCTGGGTATTCCCTTTCTTCCTCTAGTTCTGAATTTAGCAAGTTGCTAAAATGCCTGACCCAATCCTCATCGTCTATGTTCCCTCTAGGTTTCCACTTCTTCGGCCGGAACATGTTTAAGGCCTGCCAGAACTCCTTCATGTTCTTGCTACTTTCAACTCTTCTCCATTTTTTTCTCCAGTGTTCTTCTCTCTTGTTCTTCATCAGTGCTCTCAGCAAGTTCCTTTGCTTTACCCAGTCCTCTCTGTATTGCATGTTGGTCTTATCCCGGTGGTAATATTTGAGGGCTTCAAATGGGGTCTTCCTCTGTGCCGTATACTCCGAGTCCATCCATGTGTCTTGGCTGAGGTCTCTATTGCTGCCTTCTTTCACCATGCCACTTTGCTCCGCTGCCTCTCAGATGATCTCTCTCATTCTCGTCCATTCTTCACCGGGCTCGCCACGTTCCTTCTCTTGCTCCATTGTCAACTTTTCCTCTACAATAATCTGGTATAATTCGGCCTTGTCCTCATTCCGTACCAGTCGTTTCTCATTCACTTGGCTTTTCACGTCCTGCGAGTCCTGATCTTCCTGTCTCGTGCGGTTCGTCAGCTTGAGCTCCAGACTGAATGGCAGAGGGTCTGACCCGAGCACCGGCTTGACTTCCATTCTTCCAACCAGAGAGTGCAGCCCTTCCACACTAACTAACGCCAAGTCCAGAACTGAGTCCGCCCCTCCCAAGAAGGTTGCTTTTTCAAGGTGATCTCCCTCGACAGCTCCATTGAGTATCAGTAGGTTATTCAGCGAACTGAATTCCAGCAGCTGCTTACCTTCTCCGTTTAATACTGTGTCTTCTGAGCTTCTTTCGCTTGAAATGCCCAGTTCCTCCAGTACGTCACTGTCGCATTGTCTATTCATAACTCGCGCGTTCCAATCACCAATTATCATCACCATCCCTTCATCCGTTGCCTTTTTCACCAGCGCCTGTAGTCTACCTGTTATTTGTGCCATTTTCCTGTTGTTTTACACTGAGATAATCCTCAATTGTCTTCCCTCCATTGTCATTAGTCCTTTCAGTTGAGTACCAAATTCCCATCCTGACAGTTTGATGCTGTTGATGTTGCTGAAGGCTCCTTTTCTTACTGCGGTTAATGTTCCTCCGCTAGCCTTCCCTCTGTTCGTGGTCCTCGTAGCCGCTTGTGCTACCCATACATGTGTCGAGTCTATATTATTAAGTACTTTCTGTTCATTCTTTCTTTCTAGATGAGTCTCTTGGAGGGTAATGATGTCGAAATCCTTGAGGAAGTTCCAGTATTTCTTTATCTTGTAGGCACCGTCTATGTTCCAGGAGATCAGGCTGACAGACTGTCTACTTCCAGTTTCTGTGCTACCGCCGCCACCTTCGGTCCCGTTGCCCCCTAGGGGCTGGCCGTCTTCGTTCCAGTGTTGGCTTGTTCCTTGTTGGCCGGGGGCTCATGCGTACCAAGCTTCCTTTGATCTCATCCCAGTTCCACCAAATTTCGTTCACTTTGATCTTCTGATGCCCCACCACTCCGTCAGCATTGTCCTTCTTCAGCGACTCTGCTTCTTCCTCTAGCCAACTTTGTATCTCTACCTCGCGACTAGTGAGGTCATCTTCCAGTGTGAATCCCTTCTTAGGCATCCTCTTCTTTCTCTTCATTATCGCAATTTTCCCTGCTAGTGTCTCGAGCTCTATCAGTAGTCTATTACCTCTTAACTTCTTTGAGCGTCTCACTCTGGGTTGTGACTTTGTTTCTTCAGCAATGACCTTCAGGACCTCTTTTTCCTCAATGGCTTCCTGCGTACTCTCTCCTTGCATTATTATGTTTCTTTTTCTCCTAGCCCTTCTGCTCAACTCACTCCTCAGCCTGTCATGCGCCAGTACCACTGGTGTCTTTACTGGGGTGAAGCCTCCATGTTGTTGGCTGTAATCCCCGTTCACTTCGAGACGCTCGCTATTCCTTCCTGCCCTACCCTTTTCCTTTCTCACCTGGCTTCTGTCCCCTTTACCTTCTGCAGAGTTGTTGGATGTCATCGATTGTCCCTTCCAGCTTTATGATTGACTAGCCGCCGTGCCTTGGTTACCCCCAGTCAGTACTTCTCTTTGTCTGCTTGCAATTTCGGCTGCTGTAGTGCCGGGCGGCTCCCTACTGTCTTTTCTCATTTCCACATTTAGCCTCGTAAGGAATTCTCTCGCTTCTGGATTCATACCACTTCCCTCTCTTGTACTTCGAGGCTGCTCTGCTGTCTGGTGCACTGGGTAATAATCATTATTGTTGTTGCCTCTTACACGTTCACTGTATAGCGACTTCAACTCGGTCAGTTCCTTCTGCATTTCCTGGAGCTCGCTCTTGAGCCCCTCTGTGGTTTTCACACTTTTGCATAGTAGATTACGTAGTCCTCGGATCTCTTGGAACCATGCTCTGTCCCTTTTTGTCATTTCTTCATGGAATTGGGTGACACAGTTCTCGAGCCCCTTCTGGAATAGTAATTCAACTCTCTGCTCCCAGTTTGTTGGCCCCTCACTGTTTGTTTCTGGTTCCGTCTCGCCCCCTCTCTTACCGTTGGCAGGCTCTGCCCTTGCTGTTGGTGCTGCATCTACTATTTTGTCAATTTGTGGGTTAACCCCATTTGTTGGGTCGTCCTCCTCCAGATCAATTAGCATTTCTGTCTGGTTCCAGATTCGTTGGTTCTCCGCCAACTCGACGAGGTTTAGCAGCAGAACTCTGTCTTGGTCGTTCAGCGAGTCTTCACTTATCACACTGCCGTTGTCAGTCTCTCTTTCTCCTGGGTTGTCGACTCGTTCCTTTTCGGTCGTGTGAAGGGCCCCTACCGTGGACCTACTTCGTGTGACAGGGGGTGATCTTATTACCTTTTCTCTGCTTCCAAAGCCCTCTTTCCAATCTTGCATCTTTTGGAAGTACTCGGTTATATTCGGGGTAGCTTCCCCGCCATTATTATTTGTTTTCTTCTTTTTGTTTTTGCTACCTGGGGGTCTGCCTCTCCCCCTTTTTTCCACTGTCATTTCCTCCTTGCCTTGGTCCAGCTCTTCCTCATCCGACCTTTCTTCCTCTATTCTGTTGTCATCACCCTCCTCTGGAGGTATGTTCCAACCGCCACCACTCATGTTTGCACTAACCTCTCTTTTGTAGTGTTTTCAATGCGATACAGTTCTTTTTTCCCTTGCAATTCCCGCACTGCAATTATTGTTGCATTAAATTGCCCAATTCTGTCTGCGACTTTTGCACTGTCAATTGTTTTACTTTTAATTATTTTTCTCTCATATACTTAATTATTTTCACCATACAAAATGAACCAATGTTGTCTCCTCGGTTGCCGACCGAGTTCCCCCCCCCCCCCCCCACCAGTTTGGATTTTTTAATGATCACTCCTTACATTCTTGAAAATAATACATACTTCGTCATCAACAAAATCATACGTTCTATATTCATTCCAGAAAATTTGTGATCAAATAATTCATCCCTTCATGAAAAAAAAAATTAACTCCATTAAGATGGACAAGCGTTCTGTTCAACATTCTTCGATCCAGTAGCAGATCTGGTGCTTGAGAATGCAGAAATTCTGATTCTTGTTCTAAGAACCTCTTTACTGGGACAAATTAGTTCTATATTCTGGAGCTAATAATTCATCAATATCTGTATAATACAGCAGTTATCATCGCAATTAACGGTTTTTTCATTACCATAATATTCCCAGCTTGGCTCAGTTAGTTGATTACTCCTCGAAGTTCATTTCGAATACGTGTAAATTCAACACTCACCTCAATCAGTCAGCTTCATCTTTCCCTTGTTAATAAAATTCTTCAGACAAACTTTTTATGTTTTTGTTTATCTCTCAGAATACTCCAGTCAAATTTATTAGAATATCTCACTCGGAATACGAAATTCTTGGAACAAGCAATCACTCATTTCATGAAGCCTTTCATAATATTTACTTACATTTGTTTTTTCTTGAACCAAGATCTTATGAGGTTACACACAACTTCTCGCTTCAATACTAAAACCGTCTGGGCTAATCGACTGTGTTCTTCTCCCAAGATATTCAGGTAGCGGATACACTGAGAGAAAAATCTGATCAGTGGAGCTATAAAAATTTAGTAGAAAAAGACCTTGGCTATAAATTGAGTAACAGCAACTATTTCAGATATAGCTAGTGTCAGTAGACAATACATAGTGTTATTGACGAATATTATTGCAACCAGAGCATTATATTGATGGTTACCTACCATTGGATATTGTGTTCTATACTTTATAGTAAACAAGACAATACTGTATACAGTCACATTCCGAGTCGACATTTTTAGGTGGCTTTAATTTTTGTTTCAATCTACAAAAATTGTGAATTGAACGAAAGCCAATAGAAGTTGAACGGCATAGGGCCAGTGTGTTTTTGTAACTTACTTAGAACTCACGAATAAGAAAAAAAAAGAATTCGATCTAGTCTCGAGATAGTCCAAGCGGTCACCCATCCAAGTACTGACCATATGCAATGCTGCTTAGCTTTGGTGACCGCTTGGAGATTTCTCGCTGTCTGCTGCTAATCTAAAACACATGACTGTAACGATCCTGATTGCGCCTTTTAGGCTTTTTGAAAAAAAAGAAAAATGATAATGAATATAATCCAAATAAATGCAAAATTATAATAAATTATGATTTGAGGTTATGTGGGATATTTGGACCGAACAAAATAAATTGTAAATGTCAATCTTTACATTTACAATTTATTTTATTTGGTTCAAATATCCCACATAACCTCAAATTAAAATTTACAAGAATGTGGACGCAAAAATACACAGATAATAAATTAGTTCAATTGATTTTTTTTTACTTTTGAGAATTCTTTTTTTTTTTTTATTCACCTTCTCAACATATCTCCGGCTTCAGTGGTGATACCGTAAAATTAAAAAAAAAATAAAAGATGAGATCATTTGCGATAAGTTTGCGGAATTTTCAATTGAAAAATATCGTTTTTTTCGTTTTTTTCAGGCACTCGGAGGGAAGTCAGGGTAAAATCATTCTATCTGGATTCGAGATATTAGCCAAAAATAATAGAAAAATAAGGAAAAGAAATAGACAATTCAAGACGGCCTATAAAATTGTATGTATTATATACTAAATGGAGTAAGTTATCTGAGCCATATGAAGTAACAATATAAATATCGTCACGATTACACGACATATAGTCACTTTTAAGATAACTATATTTTATAGCATTCTGTACACTCATTGTTATGTTGTGCGTGCTAATGGGATACCGTAAATGGCCCAATTGATGCCATTGGCCCGATTAATGCCACTTTTCATACATTTTCGTGATTATTGAACTTATTCGAATTCTCAACTCTGAGTAATTGATAACAGTGGCTAGAAAAAAAATCTGAGCACACCGGACAATCAAAATATCCGATATTTCTCTACTAGATATATTTCTAAAATTAATCCGTTAAATGCGACCAGCGTGCTCAGCAAGATAAAGCCATAAAGCTCTTCATGTGGGGTTAGAGCGCCTCATCTGTTCAATGTGTGATATTGAGAAAATTTAAGTATTTAATAAATCGAAAATTGTATAGATTGTTAGCAAAATCATTGGACTTTCATATAAATTGCCGAATAATTTAAAAATAACGACCAGTGATGGAAATTAATTGATGGCAATTATTGGGACCTTCTATAGCAGAAATCGGGCCATGGTGGCATGAATCGGGCCATGAGCAAAATATTTTCAAAAATATAAATTAAATAATTTTTATCATCAATTCAGGAAAATAATTAATGTAAATAATAGTCCAGACACTAAATTCTTTCGAGGATAAATCAAATTTGGATTTATGATGAGATATAATTTTTCTATGAAAGATATGTGGCAGAATAGGTCTCTTGGTGGCATTAATTGGGTCATTGACGGTATAGTTATTTAGGAAAGTGTAGCTTAAAAACCATTGCTGTGATCACTATACACATATAGTTGATTTTGATCTTCACTAATATGGTTTTAGTCATACCAGTATATAGGATTTCTCTCAGTGTATGATTCTCTTGATTCAAGAATTTCTTCTTTCGGTATCCCGGTGACTTTTCTCGCAGTCTATAATGACATCTATAATCATAGTAAGTTCCCACTTGTTTTGCATTTCTTCACACAGTTTCTTTAATAATGAAAATATCGACCACAGCTCCACATAATCTTATTTCTGAGAGTATAACGCTTCGATCTCACTGCTTATGAATTGAAATGTTTTGTTTTAAACGTGTGATAAAAGTCAAAGAAGTTGTGAGTTGTTGTGCACCCAGGGTGGACTGGTTCAGGACGCCAGAAAATGGTAGCCCTCAGAGGGTTGAAAAATGAAAATATTAAAATTTGACTTCCGGATTAAATTTTATTGCGAACTATGGCCTTTTTCCGAGGAGAAAGTAGTCCATCTTTTTTTGATAATACTAATTATAAAGAAAATATAAGCATTCAAAGCTACACAGAAACGGGCACGTGCGCCATTTTTTCCAAATCGAAAATCGCCATAATTCGGTTCAAAAAGAATTTTCTCTCTCTTGGATTCTCCATATCCATTCCAAGAACATCTTCAAAAATGAAGGAAATCGAAAATATGACCCGGAAAGTGAGTGAAATAGCGTGGAATGCCTCATATTCTAGTACTGAGAAACTATGTGAGAATTACATGTCAAGTATTCCGCTGATATCTATAAAGTAAGTGCTTCCGAAGAACAATTCCAAAATACCTGTTCTGTAGGAAACTTGATAAACGACAAGGAAAATACATTTCCTTGAATTTCATAGTTTCTGAGTTACTCACAAAATAATGTCACGGGATACCCGAGTCAAAATTTTTAAGTGCTTTCAATTCCAGTTCCAGCCGATAAAAATTGTACATTGAAAGAGAGCGAAAGGAAGCTGGGAGGCGTAAGGCCGTCATGTATTTCAAACTCACTTTGAACCTTCAAAACGGCTGAAATGTGCGTTTCTCCCACTTTGTAAGTTCAAAGTAAGCCGAGTTTCTTTCACTTCAAGTTCGAAGGAATTTGGAATTTCTTACAAATTCTCCTCAATCCCCTCCCTACATGCCTTTTTCCCCTAAATTCGCGTTTTTTATTGATTTGGCGGTAAATTGTATGATCAAAAATAGCCTCCCATGACGGTTATTCTGAGTTTTTTTCAATGAAACGAATGAAAAAAAAATTCAATCCAGTAGTTCTCGAGATCGTCCGGGCGGTCACCCATCCAAGTATTGGCCAGATCCAATGCTTCTTAAGGAGTTTGGGGAGTTGTCTCCAAAATATGGAATCATTTTGAGAATCATACAGGACGTTCCTAATGTCATCATTATTATGTCGTATTTTTTTCAAAATTTTCATGTATTTTGTTTCAGACTAATTAACAGTCAAAATTGCATCTTATACATGGGCTCTTATGCATAAAATCTGTCATAGCCGGAGAACTTCGTTACCACCTGAGTTGATAGCGCAGATCGATGCTGAACCAGGTTTGATGCATAACAGCCCATGTATGAAATGCAATTTTGACTGTTAATTAGTCTGAAACAAAATACATGAAAATTTTGAAAAAAATACTATATGATAATGATGACATTGGGAACGTTCTATATGATTTTCAAAATGATTCCATATTTTGGAGATAACTCCCCAAACCCCTCAACTGCGGTGACCGTCTGGAGATCTCTCGTTGACTGCTACTAATCTGAAACATAAAACTATTTCGATCCTCATTGCGCCTCTTAGGCTTTTTGAAAAAAAAATAATAATGAATCGAATTTACAGTTATAATTAATAATAAATCTAAAATAATAATAAATTAATTAATTCATGAAAAAAGTATATTTCCGGACGAGAGAGATCGAATTTTTCAAAGAGTGTGAAATTGGCGCCCTAGCCGAAGGCGAGGGATGGCAATCACAGGACTTGACTAGGGGTGAGCAATTGCTCGCTCGCTACGCTCGCTCGCGAATAGAGGAGTGCGTAGTTGCTCACTCGCTACGCTCGCTCGCGAATAGAGGAATGCGTATTTGCTCGCTCGCTACGCTCGCTCGCGAATGGAGGAGTGCGTTATTGCTGATTAGAAGAAATTAGTGAGAATGTATTGTGCGACTTCAAGCCACACTAAGAACTTCCCGATAATTTTTCGCACTACTTACTATTAGAAAGAATAATGAATGATAAAAACGATAAATAACAACAGACATGATCGTGGAAACTATCATGATATGTTGAGGAAATCTCAAAATATGGAGATCAATAAAAAAAATCAATTTTTCCTTTTCGGGGGTAGTGCATAAACTCGGCATAGACTCTTTTTTTTTGGAAATTAAGAACAACTTGATAATGTTTTTCGTAAAAAACTAAGAAAGTACTGGATCGATTCCGATCAAAATCTAATGACCGCGAATTTGTGTCAAGATGCTTCGATTACGACATCGATCACCTCGATCACATTATTGATTTATGAGAAAACGTGAACGAAAAAATTGACCACGGACATACACACACACACACACACACAAACACACACACAGACATGATCGTGAAAACTATCAAAAAATGTTGGGGAGGTCTTAAAACATGAAGATCGATCGAAAAATCGATTTTTCATTTTCGGGGCCATTACATAAACTTCCCTTATCGGGAAGTTAAAAAACACTGTCACTCATGTCGGGAACATAGTTTTTCTTTAGTGATTGTTACGTTCTCAATTTCGAGAAAGGGTTTTTCCCAGGCTAGCTTGGAAAAAAAACTTTCTCGAGCGTGTGAACGTATCAACAGTAATGAAAACGCATTTCAGCTGGAGAACGAGCATCAGAACCAATTTTTTTCTATACTTTCGAGAATTTCTTTTGTTTTGAGGAATTCACGGTTTCGAAACATCTTCAGCTCTAGAGGTGATACTGTGAAATTTTTCAAAAGAGGTAAAAGATAAGATCATTTGCGATCAATTTGCAAAATTTTCAAATGAAAAATATGTGTTTTTTCAGGATTTATGGGCACTTGCCTCAAAATCAAGGTGAAATTATTCGATCTCACTTCGAGATATTCTTTTTTCGAGATGTTAGCCAAAAATGAAAAAACAGGCAATTCAAGGAGGCTGATTTTTTCTATTAATTTTTTCAATATTTCTCAGGAACTGAGCGAGATAATGCAATTCCACCTGAATTCTTTTTTGAAATTCTCCTCAAGATGCAATAGGGAGTAAAATTCTCTATCTCGCTAATTTTTCGGAATATGGGCCAAAAATGAGGCATGAAACAATTCAATGGATAAATCGAGGAGGGGCACAAATATCTCATTATCATGCGATTACGGATGCATCCTCGATCATGATGCACCACAAAAATGCATCGGATCGCGAAAGAAGTATCAATCGCATGAAAAAAAGAGTTATTAAAACAAACATATTATTAAATTTATTATTCATTTTTTTTCTGGCGATAAGTTCAAGAAGTTGAGAGTAAGATGAACCAGGTAAGTTGAATTCATTCACCTTACAGTTCGCCGTACATTGGAGACACTAAGGCCGACTTCGCGAAAGGCTGAACTCGAGTTAGCTAGCTTGACTCTAAAGTTAAAGTTAGCTACCCCCCCTACCAACGCAAAAGTAGGGGAAAGCCACTTCATCTTCATTCGATACAATTGTGTGTGTTGTGTGTGATTGCGCTACGCTCCGCTAGTGGCCACAGGCTGCCATCTCTGATGGTGGAGGGGGTAGCTAACTTTAACTTTAACCTCAGAGTCAAGTTGAGTAACTCGAGTTTAGCCCTCCGCAAAGTCGGCCTAAGTCGAAATACGGCGAAACAAAGGTGAGATTCTGACGGTATTTTCTGGACATCAAAGAAATGTATATTGGAAGTAGGTTGAAAGTTGAAATGCATGGTGAACGAGCCCAAAAATTTGGACTCGGGTAATTTCATTCTCATATAGTCGAAATAATTGGAAAGAAATTGTCCGTCAATAAAAAGGGGCATAACAGCTGACACTAAAAATAAGCACTCAATATTCATGTATATTACTGAGATGGAAATTGACATAGTCGTAATTACCACATTCTAATCCTTCATCTTCCCCGTCAGCGCAGTCTGCTGTCAAATCACATATTCTGGTTCTATTCAAACATGAACCATTGTTGCAACGAAACATCTCTGGTGTACAATTATTACGTATGTCCAATGGCTTCGACTCCGGAAAGCAGTCATCCAGTCTTATATTGTCAATAGCAATACTGCCATTTTTAGGTACAACAATTTCTAATCCAATTCTGTACGGTTGACTTATTGCTCCAAGCTTCAGTCTCGTGATATTCCATCTAAATTGAAAATTGAAAGAATATTATTAATGGGAACAAATCCATGGAAATTGAATGAATCTACTTTGCGTCATTATTTCCAATTCGCTCTGATGCAACTGAGCTTGTGACATTGTTTATCTCGATTATTAGACGGATTATGCCACGATGCATTTGAACTTGATGAGTTGCGAGCTCGAGAAAACATTGTGCTCCGGTTGGTGGAATTCTTATTGACCATAACTGTCCCAGCTTTGGTCCTTTCAACCACAAAAAATGTCCTGGAATAAGAAATGAAAAATTATTCCAATATCTTAGAATTAACTATGATTATATTATCTCATTATAGAGACTCTCTTCACTTCGCCGCATTCCAGAATGTTCAAGATTCCTAGGCTTTGTAGAAGATGGAAATAATTTATCAATGGAAGGATTTCTCGAATTAATATGTTCCAAAATTCGTAGAAATCGGATAACAGAAAGTGGAGGCGCGTCGATTGGTTGTTAATGGTAATGAGCGCAAAAATTATTATCAACAATATTTTATAATTCATATAAAAAAACAAAAATTGAGTCAATAATTTTATTATTTTTTACCCTATCAATACCAGACAATACTACAAAATACACTCAGCAAAAAAATTAAGGAAACAGTAAATTTTGTTAGTTTTTTGGGTGATTTTCAAATGACTGTAACTTCGTCAAAAATCATTGCATCAGGAGAAAAAAAACGGTTGGAAAGCTTGAAGTTTCTACTCTTGAAATCTTGAGATGAAAATTTTTTATGACCATCCGTTATAACGAGACAAGAGGGTTGAAAACGGAAAAATTTTCTTTTTTTTTTTTCATTTTTTCAAATTGTTCCGCGGACTTCAAAAAAACATTTTCCGCCTTAACCCTTATCAGGATCGTGTAGCCTGATCTTTCAGCTTCAATTTTCTTTTTTTATTTTCCCCCCACGACCATTTGTTGCTGAGATATCGTTGATTGAATCAAAAAACACTCTTTTGTCTTTAATCGTCGATATCTCAGAAACTACTGATCGCACAGCGAGCGAATGATGAGATTCGTAAACTTGAATGAATTTCCTGTTAGATTTCGGCACTGTTTAATTGAAAAAAAAATTTCTTCCACTTTTAAAATTCGTTTGAAAAAGTACCAAAAAATAAAGTTTTTTTCTTCTTTTTCGAAAATTGCCCAGAATTTTGCGAATCTTGTGAAAATTGCAAATGTTTTAACGTTTTTCTTTACTTTACTGTGTGCTGAAACACAGCCTAAATTTTCAAGCCAATCGGCTGGACCATTTTTTTTCTCGAATGAACAAAGTGTCAGCAAAAATTAAAGGAACACTTTTTTTTTTCTTAAACACCAATTCATGATGATTAAGGCCGAAAATTTGTTTTATGCGTTATTTCTTCGTGATTTTTCGTGCAAAATTTTTTCCGTCTCATCGAAAAAAAAACAATGAAAAAATCGATTTTTTTTTTGCAAAAATCAACAAAAAAATTGATTTTTTTCCTTTGATCAATAAAAAAATCGAAAAATCTTCTTTGAAAAAACCCATGAAAAAATCGAAAAAAAAAAAAAATTAAATTTAAAAAAAACGCTAGAATCGCATCTGACTCGGAAAGATAGTGACTCAAAAATTGTTTGTAAACAAACAAATGTTTTTTTTCGATTGGAAATTTTCTTTTTCTTTGAGTTTTCAAACGGGGAAAGTAAAAAAAAAAAAGTAATTTCAATCAAAAAAAAATCGGAAAAAATTTCTTATTTAAAAAGTCGCTATCTCTCCAAGTCAAATGCGACTCTAGCGCCTTTTTTGAATGAAAAAAAAAAATCCGATTTTTCCATGGTTTTATTTTGAAGACAACCTTCCGATTTTTTTATTAATCAAAGAAAAAAAAACGATTTTTTTTGTTGATTTTTGCAAAAAAAAATCGATTTTTTCATTGTTTTTTTTTCGATGAGATTGAACGAATTTTGCACAGAAAATCACGAAGAAATAACGGAGAAAAGGCGAAAGATTCAAAAATAACGAAGAAAACACATTTTCGGCCTTAATCATCATTAATTGGTGTTCAAGAAACAAAAAAGTGTTCCTTTAATTTTTGCTGAAACTTTGTTCATTCGGGAAAAAAAACGGTTCAGCCGATTGGCTTGAAAATTTAAGCGATGTTTCAGCATACAGTAAACTAAAAAAAACGTTAAAACATTTGCAATTTTCACAAAATTCGCAAAATTCTGGGGTATTTTCAAAAAAGAAAAAAAAATGAATATTTCAGTACTTCTTCAAACGAATTTTAAAAGTAGAGGAAATTTGATTTTCAATTGAGCAGTGCGAAAATCTTACAGGAAATTCATTCAAGTTTATGAATCTCATCATCCGCTCGCTGTGCGATCTGTAGTTTCTGAAATATCGACGATTCAAAACAAAAGGGTGTTGTTTGATTCAATCGACGATATCTCAGCAAAAAATGGCCGTAGGGGGAAAATGAAAAAAGAAAATTGAAGCTGAAAGGTCAGGCTACACGATCCTGATAAGGGTTAAAGCGAAAATTTTTTTTTAAGTCCGTGGAAGAATTTGAAAAAATGAAAAAAAAAGAAAAAAAATTTCCGCTTTCAACCCTCTTATCTCGTTATAACGGATGGTCATAAAAAATTTTCATCTCAAGATTTCAAGAGTAGCAACTTCAAGCTTTCCAACTGTTTTTTTTCATCCTGATACAATGAGTCTTGATGAAGTTACAGCTATTTGAAAATCACCCAAAAAACTGACAAAATTTACTGTTCCCATAATTTTTTTGTTGAGTGTATTAATCATCAACTATTAATTACCATTATGTGTATCACTTGCATCCGTTTTTGGAGCACCATCTCTAATATCTTTTGGTGTAATTATTTGATAATCAGCTGTCCATGCTTTACATGTTTGTTCGAAATCGCAATGGCCAAGAAATGGAGGTGGTACACGTGCCTCATGTAATGCAGCTTGCAATCCTTTAATGCCCCTCAGTGGCTCACAATTGCTGCCAATAACGCATGCTGATATTAATAATAATTTGTAAGAAAAATTACAGCCACCACCAGTGTTTCTTCTTCGGCATTTAATCTTTTCCGTTTTATTACAGAGTAAAATTATCAATAATTTTTCCAGTATCATTACTTTCGGCATTTGTTGATAAATTTTTGTAATTTCTTGATGAATTTATTATGACATCAGAATGTCAATCACATTATTTGAATCAAATTCAATTGAACGATTCATGGTTCCTTTCCACTTTTCACTTTATCGGATTATTTATTCCGCAACGTCAGGTGATTTTTTTGGAGCTGTGCCGATTTTCTTTATCGTTTGAATCTTCTTGATGTTGAGTCTAAACATAAAAACAGAATTGATTAACGATTTGATTAATGATAATTGAAGTTGGTCACTCGGTTGGTAACTAAGTGGTGGAAGAGAAGCTGGCGTGAATCGCGTGTAAATTCTTACCTAGAGAAAAAACGCTGGTGCATTATGAGGAAAACGTTAAGTACGTGCCTACATTTTAATGAAAAAAAATATAAGAAATAAGAATAGTACAAGTTCGTGGATCTACTCCTAGCATGCAAGTTAAAGTCCAATCAGATGGAGAGTCGTGCATTACTTTGTCCAATTCATTCAGTATCTTATTATCAGGACAGTAGATGAAATTGGCCTGCACAATGAATTTGGGGAATTGAATAGTAAAGAAATGAAACAAAAGAAACGTACTTGGTGTACCAACTGAGAGCTTAGACTGAAGGTACACCAAGGACGTTTCGGTTGTTTAATTTCTTGACTATTCAATTTTTCAAATTCGTTTTACAATGAAAATTCGATCTACTACACGGAGAGAAATTTCTCTGGAAAAAGAGGGTACGTGGATCCCACGCGACAGAAGTGAAACTTCTTGCTCATTATGTATAGATAACGATAAATTATTCGGATTTTTTCAAATAAACAAGTGCTAATAATTGAGAAAAGTGAGGATACCGGGTTAATCTCAAAGGGAAACGGAAAAAGCACAGCTCAGCACATTTAGCTGTGTAATGAACACAACTCTTTGAGAATTTGAGTATCTGCCTATAGTATTTTTGTTATCTGTTCACTAACAAATTATCATGTTTTTTTCACGATTATGAAGTGTTCAGACAACTAGATTTTTTTAAATCAGTTTTTTGCGAATACACCACAAATTGATCGAGATGGAGCAGTTTTGCTTCAATCCTTTCTTGTAGCTCTCAAAACTCTCCATAAAGAAGGATTCGTGCAAAATTGCTCTATCTCGCTTAGATTCCGAGTATTCTCAAAAAACTACATGGAGAGAAAATCATGATGCTCAGCTCCATAGAGCTGATGCAAAACACATTCCGGGAACATCTTATGAGTCTACAAATGGCAAAAACTGTCCTTTTGTCAAGAATTAATGCTTGCGCCGATTCATTTTTTAGAAAAAAGTATCACATTAATTGTGAAGCGGTATTATGAAAATATTAGCCAGTGCCTTTCTCTTTGACAATTGAAGAAAAATTATCCATCCATCCAATGACAAATTCTCCTGGCACTTAGAAATTTTAGGTAGCTACTCAGAATCTTTACACGTTTACTTCTGAATTTTTCTCATGCCAGTCTCATAATATGTTAGACGAAGGGGCATAGTTGGGTTCCTTCGACTGTTTTCGGTACATGAGCCATTGGTCATTTTACACTTGGCTTCGGATTGAAATATCTCGAAAACTATGCAAGATTTATCGAGACATGCTGTGAATGAAATTTAGGGGGAAGATTGACGAACAAAATAAGCAAAACGCTGTTTTTCTACGACCAGTAGTTTCCGAGATATCATTTTTTTAATGAGTAGTTCAGAAACAATGGATGAGGCCCGATAGCAAATAAATGAGGGCTTGGACGTCCTTTCTGAATTTTTCATTTAAAAATCGATATCTTAATAATTACGAGTCGTTAAAAAACGGAGGTTTGTTTATTTTATTCGTTAATCTTCCCTCTAAATTTCATTCACAGCATGTCTCAATAACTTTTGAGTAGTTTTCGAGATATTTCAATCCAAAGCCGAGTGTGAAATGGCAATTTTTCGAGAAATAAAAAGCAAAAATTATGAAGTGGAGCATGGATATTTTTCGGTCGTGTTTCATGATAACTTCTCCTTTGAATGAAAATTTTCCGTAATTTTTTGAAAAATCATTTAGATAAATTCCCATATTTTTCTCTCCGTGTATTGAAAAGAAAAAATAAATAAAAAACAATGAGGAAATAAAAAGAATATCGCAGCGCCAATCGTTGGCGGTTACGAAAACTGAGGAGTAAACACTAAACACAGGCAGCGCCACGAGAATGCCGTAGCATCACTGCTACGTCATCGCTACCTCTCCCCTCCCGGCTACGACTCCCCCTTCCGTCGCCCCTTCCGCACGCTAGAGGGTAGAGTCAGGCATCGCTGCTTACGCACTCTCTTCTTCTCCTGCTCCCCCCACCACGTATCTAGCTATTCCCCTCACACGATGACGAATTATCGTGACGCTCGAAAATTGTTGGCCCCTCAGGAAAGAAGTTTCACTTCAAAAATCATGATGCTCCGTGACATAATGTGGATGCAAAATACAGGCCGGGGGTATTTCGTGAGTGTACCAATGGAAAAAATGTCTTCGTCACGGCAATTAGTAATAGGGCCAATAAAATTTTCAAGACAAAATATCACAATAACTGTTACGTAGCATTATAAAACTATTAGCTTACAGTTTTTCCTCCCAAAAGTAAGGAAAAATTATCCATCCGACAAATGATGAATCATCGGGCTCTTAGAAATTTTCATACGCTACTAAGAATTTTTATAAAGTTTTTTTAGAATTTTTTCCGAAAGACATGTTGTGAATGAAATTTAGAGGGAAGATTAACGAAGAAAATAAGCAAAACGCCGTCTTTCTCCGGTTAGTAGTTTCCGAGATATCAATTTTTTAATGAGTAGTTTAGAAACAATAGACGGGGCCCGATAGAAAATAAATCGGTGCTTGGGCGTCCTCTTTGAATTTTTAATTGAAAAATTAATATCTCAGTAACTACGAGTCGTAGAAAAACGGAGTTTTGCTTATTTTATTCGTTAATCTTCCCTCTAAATTTCATTCACAGCATGTCTCGATAAATTTTGAGTAGTTTTTGAGATATTTCAATCCAAAGCCAAATGTAAAATGGCTATTTTTTTAATAAATAAAAATTATGATGTGCAGCATGGGAATTTTTCGATCGTGTTTCATGAAAACTCCTCCTTTGAATGACAATTTTCCGACTCAGAAGCAAATCGCATCCCGTTTATGGAGCAGCATGATAATTTTTTGAAAAATCATTTAGAAAAATTCTGATATTTTTCTCTCCGTGTATCGTCATCATAAAATGATGAATGAACTTAACAGAATAATGCACGACTCGCCGTCTGATTCAGCTTCAAGTGATGCGCGAGAAGTAGATCCACGAACTTGAGTATTCTGATTTCGTATTGTTTCTTCTTTTAATAAAGTCATTTTTTTCTCAAAGTTCTCAACAGAAAAAATTTTTGACGGTTTTCTCTACGATCATTCATTTCTAAGATATTCATAAATGAAGGTTCCACCACTCGTGGTCCACGGGCATTAAATCCGCGACTTTAAATCCTGAAACAATAATATCCGCAACACTAAAATCTCTAAAAACAAAAACCGGCAACCGAAAAATCCGCGACTTGAAATCCTCTACATAAAATCCTTGACTTAAAATCCGCAAACCTAAAATGCGAAACCAAAAAAATCCAGAATGAAAAAATTACAATATCACATAATTGAATAGACAATATGGTAGCTTTATTCTTCAAAATAATTTCCAATCAAAACAAATAAAATTAAAATAAAACAAAAATTTCGAAGCATTACTGACACAAACGACAAATGACGATGAAAACATAATAACCAATAATCGGACTCGATGTCATGGATTTAATGCCTGTCGGCAATATAGACCCCGAATATATGGGCAGAGGATTAAAAGTCTTCGGATTTTATGGCGCGGATTTCAAGTCGCGGATTTAATGTCCGAAGACCACGAGTCGCGTCACCAACATTCGTTTATTTGATAGAGATGAATTCATTAATTGGACAAAGCAGTGATAATTTCCAAATAAATCCAATTTGCAGTATTGAGATAACTACTTTACTATGAATGCGCAGGTATAATCCATTGTTCTACAGGGCTTAACAAAACTAGAGGTCATCCGTGATACTTTCCGTTCAAGGATGAATTTTAAATCGAAAAGTCCTCTGGTACTTTTTGATCAGACGTATTCCTCTTGAATTATTCGTGCAGTGGAGATGCCACTAATACCACATATTGCATATTTTCCACCTCACCGATACGATTATCCTCGCCAGACTCTTGAAATTGACGGAGTTTACACTCTCATTAATTCGACAGGGATGCATCACATCGGAAAGTGTCTCAGGACTTTCCAATTTAGAATTTTCTCCCTAAACCTGACATATCACGGACGACCGTCAGTTTTGTTACAGCTTGTATGATAACTGGGTTGATATGAACTATCCGATTGAATTCAGGAAATTGAACAGTTCAGTGTAAAATGATGAAAAAAAAATTACGTCTGTAGATTTTTTTTTTGCGTAACACTCCAATTTATTTTTTCGTTTGTAATCGATGGTTTTTATTGACAGAAATGCCAATGCTCTACTCAATGTTATGACACACTCGGGTATGATGAGCTGATTCTGAAATCTAATGGTAGAATGATACATTGGGGAGAAGGAAAAAAGAATCAGAGGATTGCATTTTTATGTTTGATGTCATTGAAAACGCATGAACATTGCGGCTGATAATGCAATCCATTTGGTCCCAGTGGACTTAGAGTAATTCGAAAAACTGCCCTGGCGGAACACTCGAACGATGGAGTCGAGTGGTGCACTCACTCGACTGACACTCGACTGAGATTCAACCGACGGATAGAAATGTATAACCAGGTAAAAAATGGTCGAATGTAATTAGTCGTTGAATACATGAACTATCACTTATTGAATATTCTCACGTATATAGAAATTAATGGAATTGAATGTCATTTAAGTAAAAAAAAATGCCCGAGCGCGGGATCGAACCCCGGACCTTACAATTACCAGTTAAGAATCTACCACTTGCGCTATCGGAAGGTTTCATGTAATGGATTTCAATTTTAATGTTCATAATCTCATCTGCTCCTACTTTCCTTAGAGAAAATGAATGCAATCAGATTTCCTCAGAGCTTATTCCATAAATAGAAATAATTCAATTATTGGTAGAACAACAAAAAAACTATGATTTTCGGACGCCGCATTTTCGACTGTATCTCGACTTATATTTTTTTCAAGTAAAGAGGGACCGATAATTAATATGTTATGGAATCAATTTCATAATTTCATATTATTTTTTCACTCATTTTGTCTGACAGTCGAAGTCTGTCGAGTGTCAGTCGAGTTCCGAACCAAATCGACTGACTTTCGACTGATAAATTTTTTCACGGCGAAATTGACCGATAAATAATGAGATGTGAAATCAATTATAAAACTTTGCAGTTTACTTTTTAGTCATTTTTCTCACGGTCAAGCCTTCGTTGAGTTTAGAATGAAATCGAGTGATTTTGAACTAGTATATTTCATTTAATAAAAATTCACTGATGAATGAGATCATGTGCAATCAATTGCAAAACTGCAGTTTTCTTCGAAATTTTTCTTGTATTTTCTTTGACGGTCGAGTCTCAGTCAAGTTTTGAACGAAAATCGATTGACTTTCGACTGATACATTCTTCAATGTGAAAATTTATTTTTGAATAATATCATGTAAAATCAATTGTAGAGCTCAAAAGTTTCTTTTTGTGATTTTTTTTGAGGGTAGAGTCTCAGTCGAGTTGTGAACAAAAATCGGCTGACTTTCGACTGATATATTCTTTCGCGTAAAAATTCACTGATAATGATGTTATGTGTAATCAATTGCAGAACTTTAAGAAATTTTTTGCAATTTTTTTTGACGGTCGAGTCTTAGTCGAGTTTTGAAAAAAAATCGACTGACTTTCGACTGATATATTTTTCAATGTGAAAATTGACTCATGAATAATATCATGTGGAATCAATTATAGAGCTCTAAAGTTTCCTTCCGTAGTTTTTTTTTGACGGTCGAGTCTCAGTCGAGCTGTGAAATAAAATCGACTGACTTTCGACTGTATGTTTTTTCACGTTAAAATTAGCAGATAGATGATATTATGTGAAATCAATTGTAGAACTTTGCAGTTTTTCTATTGCTTTCAAATGGAAGCATTTTAAACGTGATTCTTTTCGATTTCGAGATTTCATCGGAATACGACTCAGAATGATCCAAAACGCCGAGAAATGACATTTTTCAAAAATGTCTGTATGTATGTGTGTGTGTGTGTGTGTGTATGTATGTGTGACAGATATCAGCTCATTGCTCTGCAACGGTAATACTTGGTGAGCCGAAAATTTAACGGTAATTTGTAACGTGACTTTTCACCCGGGGGATAAAAAGTCACCGCGCAGTCCCTTCCTCCGCGCCTCTCACACAAAGTCCCTTAATTAAAAACCGTTTATGGGCGCCAGGTGGTTTTTACGGAACCGGCAAACCGGAAGTTCCTCGGTGGGTTTCTGCCCTACATGTTTACGGCTCATAACCAGCCCGTATCAGCGAGGAGTTCCGCCGAGAACGGAACGAAATAAGCGGAGGGGCGAGGTGTTACCTTTTTCCCGACTAGCCCGAGAGAAAATATGTATCATGAGTCAGGGGAGGAATCGGGGGTGTTAACCCGATCCGTTGCCATTTCCCCTCAATACGACAAAAAACCGAAAAAACCACAAAAGAAACCTGAAAAGTCGGAAAATCAGGAAAGGAAGAATCCTGAAATGAATACTCGAAAAACACGGGAAAACGGGTAGAATCAGAGTATATTAACCAAATAATAATAATTACATTTAACTCGACACGAAAATTAAGAATCTTCGGAAACTTTAATAGGAGACAAAAGGAAGTTATTGCATGAAACAATAATAATTATTGGAAATTACATTGAAAAGAAATTACAGAAATAAATTGTTTTAGTTATGATTATTGAAATCCTAGGTAGTACAATAACCATCCAAAAGGCACAGAATTCTCGGAACTCGTCCGAGGTATACGGGTGGCGTGATACGGGGGAAGGGGGGAATCGAAATGCTTCGTTTATAGGACCAACGCATATTCATTACAAATTATATTTTGGTTTTCTTCCATAAAAAATCGAAATATGTCTCGGGAGGGGTAAGTTTGGATTCGTTGGATTGATCCTCTTCATCCCCATCGAGTGGGATGCATTTCGGGATTGTTCAATGGGAATTTTGGGATTTATTACTGAAATTCTATTTTCCCTACCCAAACGTAACGAGTGCGAGTGAGACAGACCCACTGCGCGTCACGGCAAATAAAAGGACGTGGGGTCTTCTACCTTTTAATGTACGAAAAAAAATAGAATATTAGGACACGGCGGATTTCACGTTTATTAATTATTTTTTTTTTTATTATTATTAATTAATTAATTACTTAATTGTTTCAGGGATGAATTGAACCGTTACGGCTAAAAGGGAACGGCTAACGATAGTCCATCGGGGGTTCTGGGCAAATGATACGTCACCTCACCCATGGTGATGGCGACTTCTTCTGGATCCTCCTCATCCTCTCCACGAAGAGTCCTCTTTACATCATGCAGGAATCCTTGTCTCCACGAATCCTTGGCTGCTTCCGATGACTGCTGACCGGCACGGGCTCGCACGTGCGCTCTCGTTGCCGGCACACACTCGACTGCCTTCGGACGCGCTCAGTAGTCCAAGGGGGCGGGGGGGGGGGGGGGGGGGGTGCTCTACGCGGTCTCTCGTTCCAACCGACCCATGCCCCTCGGTACCACCAGGGCGCATGACGGTCGTGCTCGCTACGGAATTTGCTTCACGCGGGAATATTTAAACACCCAGAAACTCAACTTTTACTTGCGGGCTTTTCTTTAGTGTGTTCTCATTAATTTGCGACCGGGCTACTTTTCGGAGCGCTTCTCCGGGGATTTCTTAACTAAACTAATTTAAAGAAAATAATTATTGGACATGGATCTTGTCCGCTGATGTCCCTTAACCTAACCGGGATTTACCTTCCAAACTGACATACATGAGGCACAGATCTTGTCTGCTGATGCCTCCTAAAACTAAACGGGCCTTTATCTCCAAAAATATAACCTGAGCCATTTGAGGCACGGATCTTGTCCACTGCTGCCTCGAGCTCCTTACTACTAAATTAACCGAATGTCCCCTCAGAATTTAAACCAAAATCCCCTTGTTGGGAGTGCCCTTTTTACAGGGCTTTCTGCGCTTTCTCCGATCCCTAACCTCGATTCCGCTTTGAACGGTCGCGTTACGGGGTTGTTACAGGGTTATGTCACGGGGTTGGATGGGACTTTCGGGGTTGTTGCCTTTTATCTGTGCACGACGGTTATTGTACTTACCTGTGCTCTACCGATATCTCCGCTGAACAATGAAAACCTTCGGGGCTCGCTACAACTTTCAATCCCCATTCAAATTGCTGTCAGTGAAATTTGAGGGAAATCGGTTGAGTACTTTTCGAGAAAACTCAAATTTTCGAAAATCGTTTTTTCGATTTTTCTCCGTGAAAAATTGATTCACGCCCCCACTCTCAGCGATGAAATACTTCTCATTTGAACTCACAATTTACACTCGGGGTAAATTTTGCTGAGATTTTTCGTTTGCAGATCATTCCAATTACAGTGTTTTTCATGCTAAATTTACTATGCGCGATAGCTCAAAAACTATTTGAGTTAGAGACTTCAAATTCCGTCAGTTTGTGCATTTAATGAACGAAAAGTTTGGTATTGCAATTGGGCGAAATCGCTCCAGTAGTTTCTGAGATATTGGCCAAAAACCATTTCATGAAAAAAGGTTATATCTCGAAAACTATCCAAGCGATTACATCCAAATTCAGCTTAAAAGATTCATTTCAATGAGCCCCACAAATGGTGAGAATTTCAGATTTTCCAGAAGAAGTCTCTTGTAAAGGTGTTCGATAAAATAGTTTTTTCAAAAATCACGTTTTTTCTTAGCTTTCTCCCTGGGAACACTACTATTTTTACTACTATTGTTTCGAAAAAAATCGACCGAATTTCGATCTATATATTTTTCCATCCGGAAAATAACTTTCAAACGATATGACAACTCTAAAGAAGATTGTTCGAATCGAAATTTTTTTTTCGAGAATTGATTTTTTATCGTGCAAAGAATAAGACGATTGAGTGAGAAATGATATAAAATATGAGTTGTAAATTGATCGATTCTCTATGTAAAATATCTGAAACTCCTTCACATTCACTTCGATTGACGTGTTGTTAATCCCAGCACGCTTGGGAAGCCTCAGTCGAATGACGGTCGAGTGAGTGCACCACTCGACGGTCGATTCGCGTCGAGCGTTCCGTTAGGGTAGTCAATTAGTTATCCTCTTGCATTTGCATTATCTTTATAAATATTGGAGCAGAATCAATACAGTAGCGTTCTTCAGCCGAAATTACCCCAGCTCCTCAATGAAACTATTAAGGTTCCTGAAAATTGTCAAATTGATTGTCATTCAAGAGGACATTTTTCTACGTGGAGTGTACTGCTTAGAGACATCTCGAATTTCGAGGTAACTAGAGCAATATCGAATAGAAATTCTTTTTCTTTTCTAGTTCAAACAAAAAATTGAAAAAAATCAAGAAACTTGAATTCTCCCCAATATGTATTACTTGAAACATTTTCAAGTAATTCCTAAAAATCATTTCAGCTTACAATCCTCAACTTACAAGTGACCTCGTTGGAAACACTATTTTGAACTGCTTTCCTACAAATTTCCAATTTGCCTGATTTAATTCTAATTGAATTCTTTTTTGAAAAACTCCTTTCAGATGAGGGTGGACGTAAGGAAATTGCCGATTTTGATGACGAGACAAACTTGTATGTTTGTGAGATGGATGAAAAAGAGGGCGACACTGTTGGAAATATTCAACTAGAAATTACCGTGAATATGTTGGAATGTTTTCTACAGTACACTCCTATCCTAAAAAGTTCGTACACTGAACGTCGAATGTAATGCTGAAACTGTCATGTCGATTCATCATTCCTCATTCTTCGTTCTTCATCCGGTGACCAAAATTACGCGCTCAATTGCAAAAACAAAATAGAAATAAAGGAAAAAACAATTTTTTGAAGTAATCATAAATCATTTTTTATAGTTTACGATTCAAGCCGAAAGACAATTATCGAAAAAATTGAAAAAATCAATTTGAAAAGAAAAATTGTGAGCTCATTTTCCGTGCACTGAAGCGCGAGATCGGTCTAATATTGTAAGCTCGCAGTACATTGATCTACACTCTTATGCAGTTATCCTCATTGTTTACATGATCATATTCAAACACTACAGTACTGTTATATTACAGCATTTGTCAAGTCATAATTCACAAATAATTAAATAAATTCACTCATCTGCAAATTTTCTTCGAATTCTAAGGCGAAAATCTTTAATTATAAATAAGATAGTTCAGGTATTCTTTCATTTTTTTTTCGTTCTCAAACACTCAAGGACTCCACTGTTTCTTAACTATGCTACTTCAATTTGAAAATTGTCGCCACGATCATGCATTCTTAAATTTCTCCGGATCTAATAGAAATAGAGAAATATGTGTAATGACCTTCCTTTGTAGAGGAAAGAGAGATCGGTGATACCTATATGAGAAAGCCATCTGATGGAAAAATATTCAAGGACCAAGAACTTTGCGAAGAACGAAAAGAAAAGTGTTATTCTTTCCGTCAAGCCTGGAGAACGAAACTACCCAAAGAACAAAAATGATTTTCGTTCTCTGAGCAGTTTCGTTCTAAATTTCGTTCTTGTGGATATTTTTGTTTCCGATTTTGATGTTCTGAATAACGTTATTCGGTATTTCGTTACTAATTTCGTTCATGTGAATAACGTTCCTATTTCGTTTTGTTCTTCAATCGGAGCGTGAAAACGAAAATAGAACAAGTTCTCGGTCCCTGGGAAATATATTGAAAAATATGTGGTAATATATATGGTGACCAAATCATATGTATGTGGTACTGGGGTGTTTCATTTGGAGTGACTATTTTTTTTCGCTGACACGCCGAAATATTGTTGAGAGGCCGGAAAAGATATTCCGTCAAAATTTGAGACCGTAACTTCAACTCTAAGTACTTCTTTTTTCATTTCGAATTTTTTCCATTTAAGTTGCCGCGAGGGAATGTATATAGATACACAAATACATGGGAAACTTTTCACCATTCCCACGTCGTAACAAATTATTAAATAAATGTAAAACTTCCATGGAAATTTTTCTTATTTTTTTCTGAACCGGCTAATACACATTTCTCGCGAAAAAACTAATCCAAGCCTGAGGATCAGGGTTACTTGCACAATTTCCTCACAATGGATACAGGCTGCATAAACCAAGGCTGGGGAATCGCTGCCGGTCAGTCTAGATTCTACCTTGATCAGTCTTCGAATCGCTTCGAATAGTTAGGAGACTTAGTTCTACTGCCCAGCAATAGGAGCGCAATGTAGTGATTCTCGCCCCCAAGGCAAGTTTCATCCTAAAAATCATAAGTTCTAGCGAGCTACCGGGTTTGGAGTATCAATGGAATATCAACTGATCAAGTTAGATTCCAGGGTATCGTAAATTAAAACTAGGGGTGAGCAATTGCTCGCTCGCTACGCTCGCTCGCGAATGGAGGAGTGCGTTATTGCTGATTAGAAGGAATTAGTGAGAATGTATTGTGCGACTCCAAGCCACACTAAGAACTTCCCGATAATTTCTCTCACTTACTATTAGAAAAATTGATGAATGATAAAAACGATAAATAACAACAGACATGATCGTGGAAACTATCAAAAAATGTTGGGGAGGTCTTAAAACATGAAGATCGATCGAAAAATCGATTTTTCATTTTCGGAGCCATTGCATAAACTTCCCTTATTCCGAAGTTAAAAAATTAAATGAAAAAGAAGAAATAGAAAATTGAATTGAATATTTCATCTCGTGAAAAAAACGAAGTAACTAACTCTTGGAAATCTCAGTAATTGAGAAAAAAACTGGAGTACAAAGATAAATTAATCAAAATAAATTGGCAAAATATATTACAAATTCCCGGAAAAAAAGTAATAAGCTAATCAAGCTCTTGCCTGAATGTACATTCCGACCTAGAATAGGAGACTTTTTAGTAGGTCCATTTTCTTACGCAGTTGAACTATTGAATAACAATACACAGTTCAATTGAAGTCTGCACCTCAAATCTTGAAAGAAGCTCCAGTTCGAGTCTTTGTTGAATCTTGACATTCAAGCTTTATTGAAACTAGACTGTCTATCCTTGATCAAGCCTTGACTCTCAAGCTCGATTCAATATTCAGCTCTGAGCCTTGGATCAGCGTCTCATTTCGGGCTTCCAGTAAGCTTGCATCAGGCCTGAAGATCCAGGCTGGAGCAAGGCTCATCAGCCTTGATTTAAGCCTGGACCAGTCTAGAATCTCTCGTCTATTCCTACCCGGGGTCTAATGTTACCTCACAACCCCTTCATTCTTGGAGTTGTCACTGTCCAGTACAACACGTATGAAAAAAGTGTATAGAAAGTTCCTATAGGACATTCCTATAGAAAAATCATATAGCGAAGCGTATACATATGCTGCGTATATGGGATTCGAATATTTCCCATACGAATGGAATTTGTTGTGTTTCTATACGCAAATTAGATTTCATTTGTATAGAAATAAATCGTATAAACTCTAACTTGCATATAGAAACACAACGAATTTCAATCGTATAGAAAATATCCGAATTCCATATCCGCAGATGTATACGCTTCGCTATACGATTTCCCTATAGGAATGTCCTATAGGAACTCCCCATACACTTTTTGCTTCCGAATGGAAGCATTGTAATCGTCATTTTTTTCGAATTTGAGATTTCATCGGATTATGACTACAAATGATCTAAAATGTCGGAAAAAATATTTTTTTTTACATGGCTGTGTGTATGGCTGTGCGCAATGCTCTCTGCAAAATTTCAGCTAAATCGGTTCAATGGTTCTCGAGAAAAAGCGAATTGTCAAAAAATCGTTTTTTAGACTTTTCTCAGCGAAAAATCAATTTACAGCGTCTATCCTCCGCGAGGAAATGCGCGCGGATGAGGCGCACATTAAATACCCAGGGTGACCAGGGCTCCGATTTTTATTTTTTTTTAAATATTTTTTTTACTATGATTTTTGAAAATTCGCGGTCATTGTGATAACTCAAAAAATATTTGAGATAGAGACTTCAAATTTGGTGTATTTATACATCTTATGAGTGTCAACTTTGCTATTTGATTTCAGCTAAATCGGTTCAATGGTTCTCGAGAAAAAGTGAATAATCAAAAAATCGTTTTTTCGAGTTTTCTTAGCGAAAAATCAATTTGCAGCGTCTATCCTCCGCGAGGAGATGCGCACGGATAGGGCGCACATTAAACCTCTAGGGTGACCAGTGCTCTCATTTTTACTTTTTTTATTATATTTTTTTTCTGTGATTTTTGAAAAATCACGGTTATCGCGATAACTTTAAAAATATTTGAGTTAGAGACTTCAAATTTCGTGTGTTTGTACATTTTATGAGTGCGAATTTCGATATTAAATTTCAACGTAATCGACCGAACAGCTCCTGAGATATTTTTGGAAAATTATTCCATGCAATGAGCGTATATGCACGGAATTGCTTGTCTGACCATATCCAAGTTGAGCTTGAAAGATCAATTTAGATGACCATCACCAATCTCAAAAATTTCAGATTTTTCAAAGGATTCTTCTACAAGAATGATGAAATTTCTTTTTTCTTCAGAAATTCGAATTTTTTTCAATTTTTTTTAAGGTCACTAGTATTTATCATTTCATCATTAGAAAGTAGATGATCTTTGCTAAATAAGTAAGACCGTATTCATCCTGATAGAATAACGAGAAGAAGTGGAAATAATTCCTGACACTTAAACTCTAATTTCCAGATTTTCAATTTGAAATAAATCTCATATTTATTCTGTACTGTATGTTATATTTATTATCAAAAGTCTTATTCAAAATAGAATCATCATTCAAGATAAAATAGTTGAAGAATCAAGTTTCCCTTGGGGTTCAAGGGTTCGAGGTTTTTGAATATCAAAATTGTTGCTTGATTTTCATTTTCAAAGTTATGAAAAATAAATAATTGAAAATCCATTCGGAAGCTGTATGCCAATTGCATTGGCATAATATTAAATGTTTTTCGTGATTAATTCTTCAATAGTGAAGACATCATAGAGTGAATGAAGGAGGTTGAAATTTACGAAAAATGCCCATAGGGTGAAGCACCTGCTTGTTTTATACGTGAAGAAAAGAAAACGGTCATAGAGCAAAAAAAATTATTTTTTCTCATTTTTTGGAAAAAAATAACAGTTTTTGGAAGTTGACCACTCACAATTCTCAAATAAAATGTTATTTTCCAACGTCTGAAGTTTAACGAGGAAGCCAAAAAAAATCATAATAGAGTTAAATAAGTCAAATTTCAGAAGAAAAATATTCAACTAGAAGAAAAATCAGAAGTAATTGTCGGCAAAACTTGAAATTAGTAGAAATTATCGCAGAATTAGTTAAATTTTTTTTCGAGCAGAAAAAATGGTCGAACTTTGAGAGAATGACGGTTTTTTCGAGAACACCGAAATATTCCATTTATATGAGCTTCTGAAATTTTTTCCTGAAAATTACATTTAAAAACAAAAATTTTGAAGAAGAAAACCTCTCAATAAGTCAATTTTTGAGAAAGTTATAGCTATGTGAAAAAAATAGCAGTTTTTTCGAAAAAACTATAACTTTTTTTGGGTTGGACAAAACTATTTGTCGATTTGGCATGGAATGACCCATATATAATAAATACATAGCGTACATTGACCTGAATAGATATGCAATCTTGATTATAAGGCATATATTTTTGATTAACGGGTTTGAGAAGCCAACGCTAAACGACGGAAAAAGTTGATTTTCCAAATCAGGGATTAAACTAATTGTTTGGAATCACTTCAAATTTCTTCAAATTTTCCATCTAATCGGTTTTCAAGTAATTAACTAGCAAAATTACGTCTTATCCATGGGGTCTTATGCAGCAAACCTGTCTTAGTACGTAATCTTTGTTACCGCCTGGACTGGTAACAAAGAGCCCATGTACAAGACGCAATTTTGCTAATTAATTACTTGAAAACCGATTAGATGGAAAATTTGAAAAAATTTTAGATGATCGAAAATAATGTGTTTAATCCCTAGTGAAAAAAAGGAACGTTTCCCCGGTGTTTAGCGCTTACTCCCCAAACCCCTCAAGAGATTATAGCAAATACATAAGATTTTGAATATATCATCATGTATTTTCGGAGAATAATGTTATAAATTAACTAATATATTTTTCTATCCATGCTAAAATTGAAAAAAAATGTTCCTCAATAGATGTATTGCAGTCTAGGGCTTCTTCATACTCGAAAAGATCATTACAATGATTCCTCTATCTTCCTTAGATCGGACATATATATCATAAAGACTCATTTTTGAACGAAATGGCCGATCTCATTCCATGACTACATCACTGAATTGCCTTTTATTTTCATAGTCACAAATATATCTCCATATCGCTTCATACGACTGTTAGGAGACTCCAATCCTCTGAATATTACTGAGCTTTTCCTATGGTATTTTATTATTAGACTTCCGTTATTTAATTTACAGAGATTCACAAAGTATGACTGTATGAAGTGTTACAACAGAAGTAGCAATAATTGTAATATCCGGTGCTCTCAGTAGAGCTAATCAGGCATCTTGTCTGTTATTCCAACGGGCAGAAAATTGTTGAAATAGTCTCTTCCTCAAGAATTTTATTCTAGAAAAAGTGATAGACTGAGAGAAGAAGAGATGGGATGAAATGGAAGTGAAAGGAAAATGGATATATCAATTTTTAGCTAGAATCAGTATAGTCTGGGTAGTGAAAATCGCCTGCAAAAAGTAACCAACTTAGGATTTTTTTGAAGATTCCATGGATAATCCGGAAATTTTCCATGAAAAACATGTGTCAAAACTGATTGATGGAATCTTCTTGGGAAATCGACTACCTCGGTGAAGAGTTGCAGATCTGAGTATCCCTATTTTCAAATTCTTCAAACCCTTGGGAAAATCTCCAATTCCAATGGTTATAGCGTGGAAAACTGCCTATCAATTTTCGTAGTTATTACTGAAAAGAAGCCTTTCGTTCTTCTGTACCACAGTTCAATTTCCAACAATTCTCAAAAATTAGTTAGTACATGGTTTCCATCGGAAATTTCTTTAAATATTAAATGGAGTAACTCCCAAAAATCGATTCCATGTTGTTTTATTGGAATTTCTGCTACAGCCCACTCTTCTCATGTTCAATTTGTCGGTGAAATGAATTTTTTTTATATCAATGAATCAAAAAGGGGTACAAAGAATTTGGTAATGAGCTCGAAAAGAAAAAGTTCTCTTAGAAATGAATTGATCAGGTAGTAATTGCACCCAACGAACACACTTCGAGTTGTCATAAAATTGATAAATTGTCAAAATTTTGAAAAATTCATTGAAAAGTCCGGATGATTCCCGCAGAGCAGTACTAATGATGCAATCAATTTTGGCTCACTACCTTCCAGGAAACAGAAAAAGAAATATCTAAAAAATATTGCTCCAAAATGAATTGCAATAAACCATTTTGCAGTGTCCCCAATCCACCATTCGTCAACCGAATTTTCCTATTTTAAACCACCGAATCATTGTAAAAAATATCAACGAATGATCAATTCACTTTCCGTCTATTTTCATCTAGACAGATAACATTGAATGAAATATCAGATTAAAACTGAACTGGGGGAGAATTCAATACCGGTGAAGAGAAATCTACGCGACGGAAATCTATTAACTATTTCTCCGATATCCCGTAATTTCCGTTTTCTCTTATTTTTCTCTCGCTCTCTCACTGTGGTTAAGAATTATTCAAGTAAATGGTACTTCTCAGGTCCTCGGCAGATGGATTTGATACGACCGGAAATTCAGATTGAATCATTGAATGAATTTGATAACCATGAATAAACAGAAAGAAAATATATTGCGCATTGATGGAAATAGTTACACGACAAATTTGTTTTTATTGAAGGGAATAAAAATAAAGAATGGAACAGCATAAAATAAAATGAATGGGGTGAAAATATACAGCTAAATTGTGTGTAATCATCAATGTTTTGTGGCGCACACGACGGGACATCCGGTTTTTCTATTACATACGTCTGCCAATATGCTGGTGTGAGCATTGATTATGTGTATCACAAACCACGCGTACTCTTTTTACGTCAAGAATCATGTCTCCTCACTCATTTCGTGATTGAAAACAAAAAAATCGATGAATTAAATGAAATTAATAATAATTTTTTCGTTAAATTATCAATCAACATTTTCATATTACCTCTGACCTTTTATACCCATTCAAAGAAAGTTCTGATGCCTTAAAAAACTGCTATGAAATTTATCCAGACGAAAATGAAGAGAACATTTTTCACACAATGAACCGAACTTCCTGATTGACCGAAATGTAATGAAGAATTCACAAATTGATTTCCTCAATAATGTCTTTATAATCTTTCCTGTTCACTCATCTGCAGCCTCACAATTGTAAAAAATGTATTAAAAAAATTTCGGAGTAAACATATGGTTTCTGTAATCACTGTAGTTGTCTTTTAATTTAATTGAATTCCTTGGAATTCCTTGAACTTTTTTATTTTCCACAAATTTACAATGCTGCGCACACGATGGAATACAATTCTCTCATCTTCTCTACGTATGTACCAAAACCGTTGTGCTAAGTGTATATATCGCGGGGGAAACAAAGTGGGAGAGATAGTCGAAACGACAAAAGCGCGTACATTCGATCGATGCGCGCACCCATACACAAACCCACCAGATAAACTTCAACCCACCCGGTTACAACTTTACAAGATGAATTCTTCACGAGAGATGAATTTTCATCAACTATTAGAAACAATCTTCGTCCTAATCCTTGTAGATTCTTCTCATTGTCGATGAGAAACACAAAAATATCACTGAGCTTGATCTTTTCCTGCGACTTTGTTATTCTTATTTTTTTTCTCGTTTTTCTTTCTTTGGTTAATACGATGTCTAGTTTAACTCATATAGCTCACGTCTACGTATATTTTCTCTATCCCAATGACCGGGAATATTTTGGAGTCTATCCAAATGAGAATCTGGCTATGCGCCTATTGGCAATGATATTTACCCGGGCTTAGGGTGGGGACGCCGCCCCTGTTTCAAGGAAAAGCGCAGACGCTTCACACATATCTGAACACACATCTACACTCAGAGTAACAGGAACGGATGCTGCACCTTATCTTTTCGGAATTTGCTTTTCAAGCATTTTTTACTTTTTTTCCGCTGAAATTTTTCTTATGGTTTCGTGAATTTTGGAGAAAGACTTCCTGGTGCTTTTGTGAGTAGTGAAAAAAGGGGGTGGGGGAGAGGTGCAGAGAATTTTCTTCCTCTATTTGCAGCTTTTCTTTTTACAGATAGCTGAGATTCACTCACATTTGGAAATTCATGCGCAAAAAACTCCATAGAACTATCCCAGATAACCAGCGCTGTCGATGTCCCTAACAGGGCCCGAGGAAACGGCTTGGATTCTTGGAAACGGGCTTGCCAATTTTTGAGGAGTTGATCCTCTTATAGCGGCCTACCTGGGCCTCGTAGCTATGGATGTCGGTACCCAGGTAGGGAAAATTGATTGGGCCAATGCTGGCCTAGTGCCGGAAGCCGATGATCCAATGCTGGTGCCCAATTCTCAGCCATGGCTCACTTAATATTGGCTGAGCATTGTACCAATGCTGATTGCCGAAGCATGGCTAAGCCTCAATAATGAGCATTCCCGAGTCGAAATTTTTGTGCCGGATTTGACGAACTTTCAACATATTTTTCTGATCTTTGCGAATGCCGAACGCACCTTTACCATATTCTAACGTGAAATCTATTTTAATGTCAGAATATATCGAGAAGGCCCGAAAACCTGGATGTCCATTCAATGTTTTTGAACGTCCAGTTGAATGCGGTTGATTTTGACGTGGATTTAATGTACATTTTTTTATATTTTAAAAATTGACGACATTGATGGAGGGGAAGAAGAGGAGAGGGAGAAAGATAGGAGAGGGGAGAAGGTGGGGTAAAACAGACAAGTTTGAGTTTTTATGTCAACATTAAAAAAAAAAAATTGAAATTAGTAAAAATATTAAGAATTTATTATTTTTCGTAATACCATTGGAGAGTTGGAGACATTTGCGGTGGAATTCATGTGTCAGAAATTATTTTCTGTCATTGTTAAAAAATTTGACTTCTTGGTCAAGATTTAAAGACAAAAATTTGATAGTATCACCAGTTTTATTGATTGTAGCGTGGAAATTCTGAATGGAGGTGGAAAGTGAGATCGTTTGAAAATGTCCATTTTCAAAGTATTTATGAAGAAAAAAAAGATTTTCATAAAAATGCCCATAAATATTCCAAGTATAGATATTTTTCACTGGTGAATCCGATAAAACCATATCAAATGATCTCACCTTTTACCTCCATTCGGAACTTCCAAACTATGGCCAAAAGAATCGGAGATGATCGGAGAAAAGTGAATTTTTCTGAAAATTGAAAGTGGCATATTTTTAAATAATGAGCCAAAAAAATTCGAATTTTCAAAAAACAAAAAGAAATTCTGGGGCTTATTTTTTACCTAATGTTCCCTCATGTTTTCAATGCTATTATCAGAAAAATCTATCTCCAACGGTTTTATTCTCATGCCCATTTTACCCCACTTATCTTTAATTGAAATTTGGAATTGAGATTAAATAATAAAAAACGGAAAAAATTAGAATTTGAAAGGAAATTTGAGAGTTTGAGGAAGAATTATCATTTTCCGAAAAATAATGGAGCGAAAAAAATAAAAATCGTCAGCGTATCTTTCCATTGATTTTTCGAAATTAATTCCCGATAGTCATTCAAAAAAAATTGACCGCAACTGCTAATCATTTCTTCGGAAGATCCTAGTATAAATATGCGATGCATATTTGAGCTCAATTTGAATCGCAGAAGTAATATGTTTCAGGTTAGCAGCAGACAACGAGCGATCTCCAGGCGGTCACAGAAGTTAAGCCGCATTGGATCTGATCAGTACTAGGATTGGAGTATCTCGAGAACTACTGAACCGAATTCTTTTTTTTTTTAATTAACCTCTGCGGGAAAAAATCGACATATATACCCATATATGCTCCTATATGTTTCATGTATGTCCATATATGCCCATAACTGTCTGATTTCTCGGAGAAACGTATGAGCATATATGTCCATATACGTACATATATGTTCATATATGTACATATATGTGGCATATATGTACATATATGTTTATATATGTCCCATATATGTACATATATTTTCATATATGATGATTTTTTCCCGGGTCGTTTTTAGGAAATTAGGAAAACGGTCATGACGGGTTATTTTTAAGCACATAATTTAGAGAGAAATCAATTAAATACGTGATTTTGTGTTAAAAACGCGATGCGAGGGGAGCAGCAAGGAGGCTAAATTACGTTCAAGTTACACTCAAGTACATCAAAGTGGTCAACGTAAGTCATCGTCACTCATTCGTAAAATGACGTAAAACGGCACTAACTCCAACTCAATACATCAAAACTACGCCAGAGTACCTGCATTCATATGAGTGCTTCAACACAAAATCAGCGTAATTCTGATGTATTTAGAGATATTTTTTCACATTAAAACTCCGTTGAATTGTCACAGAAATTTAGACTCGGGTCATCCCACACGGAGAGAAAATTCGTTGAATTTCTGCCTAAAGAGTGGATGAAAAAGTGCCCTGCCAGAGGCCAAACGTGGGCCCAAGTGGCAGCACCGTAAAAAATTACCCAACTTTGCCTCAATAAGTCGGGTATTGTCGGTTGTCATCGGCTATGACGAAAGCCGATGCTACGAAGGGCCCTTTAAAAATTGCACCGTTGCAGGGTAAAAATTCACCCAAGCACGGAACTTTTCATACACTTCCCTGTGGGTTTTTACCAATGCCAGCGGGACAATTGTTGAGTTGCATGGAAATTACCCTGCCAACGGTTTAAAAATTATCCAGCGTTTATAACTTTTTCATCGACCATCGGGTAATTTCTGATTAACTGACAATTCGGCCCACGCATCACCTTCTAGCGGGGTAATTTTTCATCAATATTTCTCTCCGTGCACTTTTTCCCTTCTCCTATCTTTCTCCCTCTCCTGTTTTTCTCCTCTATTAATTTCGTCTAAAATAAAATACAAAAAAAAAATGTACAATAAATCCACGTCAAAATCAACCGCATTCAACTGGAGGTTCAAGTACATTGAATGGACGTCCAGGTTTTTGGGCCTCCTCGTTATATTCTGACATTAAAATAGATTTTACGTTAGAATATGGTAAAGGTACGTTCGGCATTCGCAAAGATCAAAAGAATATGCTAAAAGTTCGTCAAATTCGTCGCAAAAATTTCGACTAGGGGTCACAGAAATTTCGACTCGGGAGCAGACAACGAGGAATCTCCAGGCGGTCATCGAAGCTAAGCAGAATTGCATCTGATCAGTACTTGGATGGGTGACTGGTTGGAGTATCTCGAGAACCACTGGACCGAATTCTTTTTTTTTTTATTCACTTGGTTTTTAGGAAATTAGGATAACGGCCATGATGGGTTATTTTTAAGTATATAATTAAAGAAGGAATCAATTAAAAACGTAAATTTGTGGTAAAAACGCGATGCGAGGGGAGGGGCAAGGAAGCTAAATTACGTTCAACCCCCATGGAAAAATCTATATTTCTTTATATGTGTCAGAATATATGTCGATATATTTCAGTCACCAAATATATATGCCATATATGATGCATATAAAATAAGATTTATATTCCTTTTCCATCTCTTAATAATATATGAAGAATATACTAGAAATATATGATTGCAAGTCAATGACATATATGTTGGAATATACTTTCAACAAATATTTTGGCATACATGATTATTCTAAGAATCATATAAATGCTCAGAAATATTATTTCTATCATATAATGGTCGTTTTCAGCTGTGAAAAAATACACCTGACACTTGTTTTCCGGTTTTAGAAATGGATGAAGCTCCGTATCCTATACATTCATCATGCATATGATACATCATTATGTGAATGGAACATCAAGATTTTATATTTTAGATACAGTATCCGACAGCAGTAGCTGTGCGGTTAGAACGGGGGTTTGGCACGCAGAAATCCTGGGTTCGAATACCGGCGAGGGGAAGCCGAAAATTTGAAAAAAGCTCTAATTTCACAGTTTCACTTAACCGAGCGGGAATTTCGCAAGAGACGACTGTACCTGGGCAGGTTCCCATGTAGGGTTTCCCGACATCCACAGGGTGGCCAATGTTCGGGCCAAATTATTTTATACGATTTTGGGCAGTCGATCAAAGGCCAAAGTACGAAACAATATCGGGGCGTCGATATTGGTTCCGCTAATAAGCCCGATATTCTTCCCAACGTCGAGCCCTGTGTATTGGGATGGTGAGTTAGATCGTAACTCGGTTCTATATCGAGTAGCCGAATATCGGGAAACCTATATCTATCCAAAATCGAACGTAATTCGCGTAACCGAAGTTCGGCTGCTCTACTTTTGACGAAAATATTTCCAACAATAAGTTGATAATTTTTCTTTTTGATTAATTGTCATATCTTTTTATTTTCCAACATAACGATTGAAAAATGACGCCATAATTGATTTTCCTTCAATTATTCTTCTTGCTAATGATTAATTCGTGAACTAAATTTAAAAAAATATAAGAATAATAAATAAATGTAAAATAGAATAGATATAAAAATTGATCAAGAAAAAAATCTTCTCTTTCTGCCATCAAGTGATTCGATCATCAATAGAGGAAAAAATAATACTGAAATAAAACTTTAATTTTCAAAAATAGGGGAATTTTCTGTAAAAAAAAATGAATATTCCATTACGAGAAATATGTAGCTTTGTTCTTCGGTTCTTACTTCATTTTTATTATATTCCTCTTCATAAAGATAGCCATATAAACAATGTAAATATCGATATGAATTTAGACCAAATGATTTTTAGATTCATATAGACAGTACGATTCTATCAAAGTCGAATAGAGTGATGGTCCAGTCGGCAGCGCGCAAGTTTCATCATCCGACGATCGAGGGTTCAAAACCGCTTGTGGGAACTAAAATTTGTAATGATAAAAATGACTTTGAAATGATTAACATTGAAATATAAATAATAAAAATATAAAAATACGGAATCTTAGAACAAAAAATGATAATTTTCTTTTTATTTTATGTTTAAAATTAGTTTTTGAGGCATTCCGCACTAATTCACTCGATTTCTGGGTCGTATTTTTTGATTTTGTTCATTTTTGAATATGTTGCTGAGATGGTTATCAGAAGTCATTTCCCAAAAAAAAAACTAAAAAAAAAAATTTTTTGACAAAATTATGACCATTTTTGATTTTGGAAAAATGGCATATGTGCTCATTTCTGTGTAGCTTTGAATACTCATATCTTCTTCAATATTAGTTTTATGGAAAAAAAGAAAGAAGACTTTTCTCTCGAAAAATAGTGATACTTTACAATAAAATTTAGTCCGGAAGTTGAAAGTTAATATTTCTATTTTTTAACAACAAACTCAATAAACAAATAGCCTAAACACAACTTTGCCAAATCTTTAAAAATCTGAAAAAAATATATGTTACGGATTGAATTATTTTTGATTTTTCCCTAAATTATCTTTTTCCGTCTCGGAATGGTTGACGAGATATTGTTTTTTTAATGTTTTCGCGTGGTCCGTGGCCGATGCTCCAGAGCCTTGCGCATGCGCAGAGCGCACTAGCAGCAGGTCACGTGGGAATTGGCGCGTAGGTTGAGCACTTTTCATCGCAGAGGTTCTCACGTGACCTGCTGCTAGTGCGCTCTGCGCATGCGCAAGGCTCTGGAGCATCGGCCACGGACCACGCGAAAACATTGAAAAAACAATATCTCGTCAACCATTCCGAGACGGAAAAAGATAATTTAGAGAAAAATCAAAAATAATTCAATCCGTAACATATATTTTTTTCAGATTTTTAAAGATTTGTCAAAGTTGTGTTTCGGCTATTTGTTTATTGAAATTGTTGTTAAAAAATAGAAATATTAACTTTCAACTTCCGGACTAAATTTTATTGCAAAGTATCACTATTTTTCGAGAGAAAAGTCTCCTTTCTTTTTTTCCATAAAACTAATATTGAAGGAGATATGAGTATTCAAAGCTACACAGAAATGAGCACATATGCCATTTTTCCAAAATCAAAAATGGTCATAATTTCGTCAAAAAAAATTTTTTTTCCGTTTTTTTTCCGGGAAATGACTTCTGATAACCATCTCAGCAACATATTCAAAAATGAACAAAATCAAAAAATACGACCCAGAAATCGAGTGAAATAGTGCGGAATGCCTCTTTTATATTATTGAGCGTCTGTCGAGTTCGATATCGGACTCGATGTTGGGCGTATATCGTAGCGCTAAGTCGAAATTCGTCACATCGAATTTAGCCCGATGTAGGGCCGAACTCAAAACCCTATATCGGGTCGAAATCGGATGCGATGTACGCCCTATTTAGTTTTCGACTTCGGCCCGCTGTGACATGCCATTATTGGCTCGAAATTCGCACCAATATAGTTCCCCTATATCGAAACTCGGCAATTCGATATCGCCCCGAATTGCGGCCAATATCGGTTTCCTACATGGGTTTTCCTAAAAACTAAATGAGGTTTTCCTTCGTCCTTCGGCGAATGCCTCTAATATAGTGCAAAAAATTCGGGAATTATGTCTATCATATTCAGTTTTCGACGCCGATCACGCCAATATAAAAAAAAGCGAATCGGTTGCGCCGTTACCGAGATATTAACTTCAATTTTTTGATGGGAGCGGGGCTCGAACCTAGGCTGTTCTGGTTGTTCTTCGTTCTGGAGATGACCACTCAGTCCACGCGGCTATTCTGAAATACTTGAAAGTGTTTATTCTTATTCTGGTTTACAACTGCCCATTTTTTCACGGTAATTTCTCGCAAATAAATTGTATATATAATAAATACACGTGAAGTATTTCAGAAAAGAGATTATTTGGCTATCTGAAATGAGAAAATAGTTTATTCAATGTTCGTTAATTATTGAAAAATGAAGACTATAAAAAAAATTTAATAGAAGACACGTAATTACACTGATATCAAATAACATTCCATAAAAAAAATTATTCGAAGCAGTTATTTTCTGGTTGAAAAAATTGAATTTCGAAATATTCCGTCAACGTAGTCATAGTTGCATTGAATTTTTTGTCCTATCAATCAATTATTTTGAGAAAAATTGACTGGATACAAACGATCGGCTTGCGATCAACTGATGTGTCAGAAGATATCCTAAGTCTCCCCTCCATGGCACCTCCTTCATGGCACCATGCACAAGCGGGAAAATGGCATCACAAAAGCAAGCTGTATGAAAGGCGGTTTTCCGGCAGCTCAAGCACAGCTTGCTGATGAGCTTATCGAAAAACTGTGTTTGAAGTGCCAGAAGACGGCATTTTCTGTTGCCTGCTCTTGTGCTGCCTTTCTCCCGCTTGTAGATCCCGCCATGAAGCTGTCTTTCTACTGTTACTATTCCGCCATTCCTCCAATCCACCGAGTGATCTGCCTCTACGCTGCCTGTAAACCGCCTGCCACTTTTCAATAAAAGTGATGAAGCTGCCACCTACTGCTAGGAGTACGCCAGTTAGCCGCTGCCTTTTGTCAAATCTGCTCCTAGTCTGCCTGAATACTATCTGTTGCCCGCCTTAATTTTCCTCTCGGGACAGCAGCAAAAGTTATTAACAAATTAAGATGAGAAAAGGGAAGTATTTAGTAACATCCATGAACATTTCAAGTTATTTTTCTTCATTGAAACCATTCTGGACTGAATCTTTCAACTCGGTCTGCTATCGCCCGTCTTGTAAACTGACTAGCCAATTTCACTATTGAGCCATCTTCCGGTTTAACTGCGTAAAAAACTAGCGCTGACCTAACTTATTGGATTGATTACCCCCCCCCTCCCTCCAATTCGATTCAGACCCTCATAATTGGGCCCACGTATCGCTCCTGCTATACTACCTTCTTGCTGTCGACAGTAAAAGTCTTACACTAAGACGGCAGTTACTGTCGACAGTAGATTTACCGGACAGGCACAGTTTGGTTATCTGGGATAAGACAACCAATGGTAATATGATTTATTAATTACGCAACTGACTTTGAAGAGTTTCGAAGAGTTGAACGGAAATAAACAAGTTTCGAATCATCATAGATGTGTTGTATATCCAATAACGAAAACCGTCTAGTTTTCAAGAAATACTTCATTTCCAAATGTAACGTAGTTCATACATTGATATCTAGTAACTGATTGACTACTGACTGATGAATAACTACCCTGACGGATCTAATTTACGGTAGAATTACCGTAAACTCACCGTTTTAGGGTAAAACGGTGAATATACCGTAATTTTACGGTAAAAACACCGTAGTTCTACCATACTTCATGGTAAGTTCACCGTATCTTTTTGATCGAATTCACAATAAATTATACGATATGAATACGGTGGACTTGAAATTTTAAAATTCAGTTTTTCCATTATCATTGAATTATTTTCAATGATTGAATCAACTCTGAACCAATTTATTTGAATTTTTCTAAGTCAGAAAAATACTGATCAATATATAATGATTAGAATTCCCCGCTAAAGTATGTGAAATGTGGATAGCGAAGGCGATAAGGTAGCAGACCAACGATGCGATGGTCCCGGGTTCGAACCTGGCTGGGTGTTTTTTTTCTCGTTGAAATTCATTATTAAAAGGGGATTTAGTAATTGAAGAAATTAAAATGAAGAATCATATTCATATATTAGTATTTTGGTAAATTTAATATTCTGGTACGGATATTGTACCGTAAAAGTACCGTAATTATGCCGTAAATTTACCGTAATTTTACCGGTCGCTTATCGTTATCCGATTACCGTACATTCACCGTATACTTACTGTAAATTACCGTAATTTGGATCCGCCAGGGTAGTCGAGTAACTAACTGGTAACTAGTTGGTAGCTAGTTGGTCACTGGTTGGTAACTGAGAAATTCTTGAAGGACCAGGATTTATATATTACAATTTTGAGGTAGTAGTGGGAGAATAGGTGGGTACTTCGAACATTCTAGGTTTTTTCTGAATTATCTTCATTTTCGTAAATTTCAATTTCATTTAGGAATAGAAGATTTAATCCCTTGGAAATTTTGGTTGGGATACGTGATTATGGAGGACTCGATTAAGGATTAAGGGATTAGGCTCTCGGGACGGCTTATTTGGGACCTATAATTATCGAGGGTTCGATGAGGTACAAGACGGATTAAGACACCTAATGGATACTGGTCGCGACATATTGTAAATATATGAAAACAGAATATTATAGGCATGTTCCGAAATTCACTGCCAGTACTGAAAATGTATAGTTTTTGTCACTGAAGCTGTACATTTTCAATACAATACTTGTCGCGTCGTAGATTAAAGTGGGTATAGTCGTACCAAGTCGTACTAAAGTCCTTGAAATATGAACTTTGCATAATTTAGAGAAAGCATATCCATCACTCCTACTGCTTGCACATATCAATCGGTTGAAATTAGAGTCTGCTTCCCGAAGCTTATTATATTTTGGGACATATTTTATTGTAGAGAATTGTACTTTTTTCTTAGGAGGTCCTGAATCAGACTCACTATCCAAATCTTCGTTAACCTGCTGAGTGTTTATGTTAATAAGCTGTTTCACACGAGATGATTATTTTTGAAAATATAGACTGCAATGTTTACATGCTTGAACAATGTAAATACTATTGAGTATAGTATGAAACTGTATGCTATAAGATAGAGCTGAATATCAACTGATGGTAACTTATAGATCACAAAATCTACTACACACTCAGAAATAGAACCACGCGGGATTTTTGGATCAATAATTTAAATGAAAATTTAAAAGAAGCCACTTTATTATTTTTTTTGTTGAAACATTCAAAACACGGGAGATTGAGGAAGAAAACAGTAGAACGATAGGAATATTGAAAAAAAGATAGATCTACTGTTCAAACGGGAGGTCTGGCAACACTGACTAAGGAAAGCTTTGATACGGGGAACGTTAGGAGCTAGGTTTTTCCACCACTATGTTTTTCCATACAAGTCCGGCTCCCCCACCCTAACGTTCCTCGTGTCAAAGCTTTCCTTAGTACGACTATGGTAAAGTCGTACTGGTCAATAAAGTAACCTCGGAAATATTCGGCTCTTGTGCTACAACATGTAAATTTCAACTTCGGGTCGAGTTCGGAGGTCACCTCTTTGGCTAGTTCGACAATATATATATAGGTATACAACAGATGCATTGGGGAAGGTGAGATCCACTGGCCGTGGTTGTGTATATTTTGTTTTTGTTTTTTTTAGGTGAATATGTCGATTCATTTGACAATCAAAGAGGAGCATATTGGGCTGGAGGTGGAGAGTGTATTACACTCACTACCATGCAAAATTCATGGAGATACTTCTGCCGATGTCAAGAATTTTTTTACGCCGTACATACGAAAAAATGATAAGCGTGAGTGTTGGTTTGAGGTTAAAAACTATGAGCGAACGTATCTCATATCTCTTTTTATTTATTAATTTATTTCGAAAAATTTCACGAAATATGTTTTGTTATTATTTATTTAATTTTCTGAAAAACTTGAGAAAATTTGGAAATTTCCAAGATTTTTTTTCTTTTTGGTATTGACAGATTTTGATGCTTCATTTAGAGGCCGGCCACTACATGGAAAAGTACTAACACTTCCAGAAGGATATAGAGGCCTTGTACTCTATGAATTAAAGAAACCCGCTAATCCTGAAGAAGAACGTAACTTTGTATCAACTGGTGGTTTTTCAAAATTTAATTATTGGAATTTTGACAAATTACCATCGAAAAATGATCCAATTGTTTCTGCACTGGATTGGATTGACGTTGCTGAAGCAGTAGGTGTTTTTTTCACTTCAAGAATTCGAAACAGAAATAATTATTATTATGACACTGAAAATAGCAAATATTTTACAATTATTAGATTGTTTTTTCTCCTAACAAATCAACTATTTTAAGAATCGAAGAATATGAACATGTGGAGAATTTAGAAAACTACAAGTGCAAATCTTTTAATCATTCTCTTTATAATAATTTATTTATTAAAAATAAATCAAAAAAATTGTGAGATATTCGCTCATTTCATTATCATTAATTATTCTTTCGTAAAATCAATGTTGCCAGACATATGTCAAAAATAATCCGAATCTAATTTTTTTTACTCATCTTATTTTCTCATTTCGCGACTAAATTATTCATTGCTCTGTAATTATTCACTCGGAAAATGTGGAATAATTTTTTCACAATCATTCCTTTCAGCTCCACAACACAGAAGAAGCCAGTTGATCATCGATTATAACAAAACACCTATAATTATTAATAAAGCATTTCCTCGATGCTGAAAAAAATATATTTTCACTCAATAACAATATTTTTCTACTGTTCAAACTTCAATTTTTTGATGAATATTGATACGGAGCGGATGGAAATTAAGGAGAACGAGCAGCGTATTCAATAGAAAAACCGTGACGTACGGGGATACGCAATTTTTTATTGAACAATATTCAATTTTTCAATTTCAATGCAAATGAGTGGATATCTCCAGAATGTGATGGGGGAGGTGGTTCAAAATAGACAGTGAAAGTGAAACAAAAGTATTGGATTTGAGTTTTACGAAAATCATGAAAACTGAGTGTATTACAATGAAAAAAACATCTGAAAAAATTTCTCTTGAAAATAGATCAGGCCTGATTCTTACAAATATTTTTTAAAGTATCTTCTCAGCGTGAAATTGAAGGACTAAATCATTTTCATCCTTGGTATATTCAGGTTCAGTAAATGGCTTCAGTTCCCAGTATCGTAGCACGAAAATCAGAAAACAGCTCAAGTGGCTGTATTCCAAATTGATTTCTACTGATTTTCGAGAAAATCTTGATTCCTTCATATAAATCAATTTTACTTTCGTTTTTTGGTAAAAAAATATTGGAAAAATCTTGAAACTCTCGTAGAAATCGGCTCATTAGATTTTCATAAGTAATGTCATACGATTACGAAAAATGGAATGGAATGGGAAATGTAGTAGATAATGAAATAATGATATGCAATTGGACGTAATTTTTGAAGTTCTGTCACAATCTTTATGAAAAATTTTGTGAAAATATGACATAATGTTCCAATTGATGGGCAAAATGCTCAGATTTCGACAACGAAAGTCAAATTAGGACATTTTATGATAGATTCTTTCTTTCTTTCTTTATTTGATTTTGTAAAAACACCTCGAACTATGAGATAAAGGAGAGTGGGCAAAATGGCCCCCTAAAGCAAAAAATCTATAATTTTTAATAATAATAATACTTTTTCTAGGCATAATTTATCCCAAAACGCAAAAGATTGAGGTTGAAATCCACTTTTTTCCACATACAGCCATAAGCCCATGTGGGGCAAAATGGCATCCCTTCCCATCACATATATGTAGAGGAAGATTGGGTAAAATGGAACCGATTGGGCCAATTGAACAGTTCGAGATAGAAATTTTCTAACGATTCCATTGAAAAGCTGTCGGAATTTTAGGCCGAAAACATGTCTGGAATTTTTTTTTCTTGGAAAAATTTACTTTTTTGGCCAAGTTTTGAAGGGGTTTTCCTTTTGAAATTCGAAAAATTCACTTTTTCGTCGATATCTTCGGTTCGGTAAGTCGCAGCGACCTGGGGTCTCTAATAAAATGTGAGCTCATTTTTCATTGCTTTATGTGGTTCAAATTTCTTTTAAATTAAATTTTCAAACATTCATAGATCGCTTTCAGAAAATCAGTTTCTGCCCTATAAGTACTTGAAAATTTTTTTATTTATTTATTTGAACCCCATAAATCGATGGAAAATGAGCTCACCTTACATTTAAGATTGATCCCAAGTCGCTACTATCAATAAAATCCCAGACATTCTCGAAAACCTGAAATTTTTCAAAAAAAGAAGAGTTTTAGCTTTGAATCTTGCACAAAAAATGAAATTTTCGAAAGTTTCTAAAAAATAACTTTCAACATATGATTTTCATGGGAAATTTCCTCATCTTTTCAATGGAATCATCAGACAAACTCTATCTCCAATCAATTGTGTTGTTCATTTCTATGTTTGAGAACTTAGATGTGGGGATCCTGGGATGTTGGAATAATTAAATTTAACAATACTAAGTAATTGTCAATTGAACGACGTTTCGCCCGTTTTATTCAGGCTTCCTCAGGTTCTTGACATCATGAGTATGTGGTCACCATGAAGCTAATTTTGTCCAATCGGAAACAAAACATATACAAAATTTATTTATTTAACATTGTAGTGTACTCTTATCTCGAATTCTACTTGGCCTATCTCCAATCTCTCCATCTATTTTGAGTAAATTTCATATTATAAAACACCAAAAGCAACCCGTGTCCGTTATACCCCATCTCATTTTTTCCAATATAGAACATCTGTGTGATTTTGAATTATCACCTCCTGAATTCACCATTTTGCCCCACACTCAATCAACTTTTTTAAGGGGGGGGGGGCATTCTGTCCCACTATCAATTTATTTTTTTGGGGTGAGAAGTCGACGAAGAATTCGACGAAAAGGTAAAAATTCGAATCATTCAGAGTTCGAATGAATGGCAGCAATTGAAACAATTACACATTGTATCTGTACATTGTAGTAAGAGATAGGAAGATACGAGGACGGACAATTAATTTTTCGAATATTTTTATTAAATGTGACATTAATCAACTACACTGACAATTAGGGAATACTGATACAATTCTTTTGTTTTCATCTATTGGCAAGACTTTAAATATTCTATACTTAAAAATTTACCTCGAAGGATTTTGGGATGGCAATAGTTGTATAATACATCTTCACGATTCTTAACCCCTAGTTCACTCTAAAAAAAAACAACTCTTCAAATTGGCAATAGCATTAATTAATCATTATTCACCATCATTTCTACTTATATAAAATTGTCATCAAGTTATAGAATATTCAATTGTTTATCATTCTCATTTTCTCTGAATATTCGGTGAAACTTTGGTCAACTAATCCTCCTGTCGTCCAATTGTCTACGTTTATAGCTAATATACGTTTCATTCATCACATAAATTACGATATTAAAATCATAAGTTGATTGAAAATTATCAGACTTGGTAGAATGTTTTCTTCATCAAATTTCAGAATATAATTCAAGAATCTATGAAATCTGTACAAAAGTCTCATCGAGTTCATAAAATACACTCTACATTAGTAATTGAATCGAAGAATTGCTGGGAAAGGATTTATGTAATTTATTTTTAGTTTTGACAATATAGCTGAGTTAATCTTAAACATTTCGGTGATATCTGCGAAGGAATCTGCAACACATTTTTGGAATTATTTAATTCTACGACTTCACTATAAAACAAACATTGTTCTACTAATAAAGATAATAAATAATGATTGTGGTCCTTTGGACATATGAATGTATTTTATGGAATACGAATCCCAATAGTACGATCCGAGATCATCGTTTCTAACAGTTCACTGTTAAGAGTTACATAATTTATAATTTTCTTTTTAAATATTCAAAGCCCCTCATAATTTATCAATCAACTCATCGAGCTGTTCAGTATACGAATTGAATTATTTACAAAGCTTCATAATTTTTTCTCTTTCAATAATACAGTTTTTTTATCAGTCTAATGGATATCAACGTTAAGCTTAGTGTGCAAAATAGGTCCTTGCTTTTATCACTTACGAATTTTTAACTACGAATCACGTATTCCATCGCATTTTCCATGTTTCTTTAATAATCATTCCATTCTCTACACTCTGTTTCCGGAGAATTCTACCATTTTAATTTATATTATATAGGTGAAATGAAAATGAAATAGTTTGGCCGTCATTTTTTTAACTGAATAAACTTGCAAATTAATATTCCAAGACAATTTTGTTTTTTTTTTCTATAAAACTGGAAGACATATTCTGAATTGAAAGAAACCCTCAACTGGCTTGAAGTAATTTTTAGGAAATTGAATCAACTGAATCTGGAAAATGTGAGTGCTTCAGAAATTTTCCACTTTTCGATTCAATGCACCTTATCACGTAAATCTTTCGTTTCCTTGAGAAAAAAAATGAAATATTACGAGGCCAAGTTATTAACTCTCAATTATGAACCAGAAAAGCTCAAATGTAAAGAATATTTTGCCCTATTGTTACTGAAAAAAAAAACAAATTTTCGAAGAAAAAGTCCTTGAATTTGTAGGATGATAATTCGAGAATTCAGTTAAAATTCGCTAAATCAATCGACTGATCTTGATGATACTTCGACTGTTCCTGTTGCTGTTTAATGAAAGCACTCAATCGATTCAACAAAAATTGTTTATCATGTCCCTCAAGCACCAATTGATTTTTCAATACAATAACCATATGTTTGTTTGCGATTGAAACTGCATAATAATAGTACAATAATAAAGATAATGCGATGAATGCTGGTATGCCAAAGCCCGCAGTCCCAAGGAAGAATAATATTGACTGTATCCACGATGGAAATTGTGAAAATGTGGTTATAATTAATGTCCAAACAGTATCGAGACCTCTGAATGGTCCACAGGATTTCGATGGTAGTATTTCAGCGATTGAATAGCCAACGGGGATTATGGCCAAAATGAATGACACTAATAATACAAACATAAATAATGAATTGGATCTACTTGCTCGATAAACTTGACTCGACGGTGTGCTATTAATCAAACATGAAAATTTTTTGATATAGAATAGAAAAAAACAGCCGATAGCAGCAATCAATGGTAATAATGGTACAAAAAATCCACCAATCCAGCATATTGTTTGTGAATAAACAATATCGAGGACATGGTGTGGTAAATCAAATTCTTGTTCACCAATGAATCGTAATACTTTGTTTTCTGTGTGTCTTGCAAGCAATGATCTTGGAAAGTTAATAAAGAAAGTAACAAAAAATTGAGTAAAAAAATCAGTAATATAGAGTTTAAAGAATTGTTGCCCAACAAATGTTTCCCAGCACATTGGGCGACGTTTGAATGAATTTGTGCACTCATAATCATCAACCTCAACTGCAATTATTTTGTAAAAACTCGTTAATAATACTCCCAATGATGCTAATCTTAAGAAAACAATGCGAAATAATGTTAGTCTGACAACAAATAAAGGAGAATAATGCTCGAGTGCAACTAAATATCGAAATAAAAATGGTACGATAACGTTTAAGCCCACAATAGAAATATACGGTAAGAATTCATAAATTAATTGTTTTATTTTGTGAAATGAGATTAAACCAAATTCATCAGCTTCAATTGTGTACTGACTGACTTTATCAAATGATAAATCAATTATATAGTAAATGAATACGCCGCAACCACCCAATACAGCAATAACTAAAATATTAATAATGAGACGTATGAAAAATAATTTAACTTTTTCTTCACGTGTACGATTTTGACGCTCATCTTCTAATCGCTCAGCTTCAAGAAATGCTTTGATTTCATTATACAATGCTTTGTGCTTGATGTTTGCCGATTTTTCATTTTGTATGCAAAAATCCCAACCTCCAAATATAAGATTACAATATTGATAAAATTGTCCCTCACCCTCAGTTACACGTTCTTTGAAGCCTTTAGCTGCTGATCTAACGATTGCTATTAGGCTGATTAAGAAAAATGCTATTGTCGTTGTTATGTAGGCTAACGGTAAATTGTAGTACGTTTGTTCTGATCTTGTACCGTAAATTTCATTACTATAATCACCATAGAATAGTATTGTTGTTTCAAGTAAACCGCTTCCTTGTATTATATCAATTAAACTGTTGGTATTTTCTGATTTATTCAGATAGGTTTCTGAACAACAGGCAACACTGTATGTATCATTGTCTGTACAATTACCAGTTTCTGGTATTAATAGAATCGTTGGCAATGATATGAATGAAAACATAATTGCAAATAATATTATATTCAAAAACATCAACCATTTAATAAATAAAAAGTATGCAACTATTCCCATTCCAAAATTACCACCAATTCTCTTCAAACTTGTACTCCATAGTTCCATTTTTGAGTAGGCTTCTTTCATTCGTATTCTGAATTGCTGCCATGCTTTCCTACGCTGCCATTTCAATTGTTCAAAGCCTTGTAATCTCAATTTTGTTGCATTCTATGGAGGAAGAAAAAAGAAATTAGTCCTACTCCGATTTTTTATGGGATAGCTCTAATTATTCTCAACAGAGAGGATCCTTGGAAAAATTAATACATTACACATGGAAATTGACATCTATAAAAGATAGATCTCGGACTTGTAGTAATAAATCTTATCTCACGTAATTACTGAATCACTATCAACTAATTTCACGAATATCTTAAAAAATTTCGGCGTTAAAAGAACTGCTCATGTCCGAATTATGCAGAAATTGTCTTGGGCGTTTCATCACTCAATTAAGTTGAATCAATGAAGTTCAAATACCTGCAGTTGTTTTTTCAATTGGATTTTTTGTGCCATGCAAACAGGCATTGCTTTGATCTGCATAATTTCTTCCCATGTGCGTTCTTCGTTTGACAAATTCTCAGATAAATCCGGAAGCATTGATACATTCGTGGCATCAGGAACATTCGTTGACATTCTCCGTGCTGTACTAGCACCACGTGAACGAGTGCTTGTCCGTCTTCTCAAGGTTGTTCGTGGCTCATTTCTTATGCGTTTTGCTGTGGCTGGAATGGAATGGAATTCCGGAGAAATCAATTATGTTTATGGACAAAAGAAAATGGAGAATCTATCCAGTAATCAAGTGTAAAAGAGTGAAGGAAGATGAGTTGGAATTAAACATAAATTGTGTGGAAAATCTCCCGAAAACAATAAAGTTCAGAAAAAATGATCAGGATTATTTTCTGTAGTTCGTGAAATTCTCTAGAAAAAAACCCACCGCAGCTTGACTATCGAATTCAATATTGCAATCAGTTTTCATGGAATTCCTCAGTATCTAGAAGAGATAGAGTCATTTTGATAATGTTCTTTTTTATTGTGGTGATTCAGCACTACAGAAAAGTTTATGAAAATGATTACTTTAGACTTTGCTTGTAGATTCTGATGTAGTCAATGAAGCCTGATTATGAGATGAATTTGAAGAAATTAGGAAATCTACCCGAAAAATTCGTTTCTGATATAATTACATTTCATTAGGTATATTCAGATCTCAAAAAGTGACGAAAAATCTTATTTTTAGATCTGATGAGATGCAATTCTATCAATTTTTCAGATCTATGAAGATTTGAATATACTCAATTATATCTGATTCAGATCTGGACCTTTTCATTGCGGAGTTGTCAAATCTCATTAGATCTGCCGAGATCTACTAGCATATCTGCCTATATCTCCATAGATATGTCTTGATATCTACCAAAATATGACTGCAGATCTAATTCTATCTGATTAGATAGAATTATATCGAAAAAAAATCTCCCGGAAAGGAATTGTTTTCAAAACATCTTCAAAATTTCTGCACCGGAGCATATCTTTTCAGCTCAATTTTTTCGCTCTCTCTCTCCAATGGAATCATCAAAAAAAACTCATTTACTATAATGAATGAATATTTGTTTTTCCACTCACCAACACGTGATTTTTTACTTGGAAGGAGTGTAGCAATGTGTGAAGGATCTCTCTGGAGTACCTGTTGTAGATCAGCCTCTATAGCAGCTGGATAACGTTCTTGATAGAATTCAGCACCAGCTTCCTCCCAACCCTGTCCTTTATCTCCACCACGTTTTTTTCTCTCACCTCCAGACATTTCACGAAATTCTTATTTTTTCAGTGAGTAAAAGATGCTGTTAATAAATTATCTGGCAATACTTTTGCAGTTAACGGAGACTGATGAAATTATTACGAATCATTTTGTAATTTTCAGACAAATTGTTTACCATCACCCGTTCCATTTTCACTTAACAGAATTTTATCAACCAATATATTACACATAACACATGATTTTCTTTATTCCACAATGTGTCATTGTTTTCTGCATATCTTTGTTGAGTTTTTCTATTATTTATCAGCTTATTACTACTCAAAGCATCATATATTATCGCTTTAACGCTGATCAAGTCACTGATTACCTTTGTTTTCTTTTTTAATTCTTCGAGCGACAAAAAAATCAAAATCTATGATAACGTCACAGCAAAATGGCGAATCGTCTGGCCTTTGTTGCTGTGGACAGGGTGCAAGTATATGAATTTTCATTGAATTCCAATCTTCTTTACCAACAGTACTGGCTTTGGGCAAGTAAATCTGTTCAAATCAATTATTTCTTCGCAAGGAAGAATGAATATAGAAATTCAATAGCCAATTGCAGATTGAGAAATTTATTCAATCCATGATGGATTTTTTTCAGAATACCTCAGAATATATAGGAAATTAACAATTCTTTCTAATGATTCTTCTTGTAGGACTCATTTTTTTCTAAAACTAAAAGTTATAAGAAAATTTCATTATTGCGCTTATTTTCGAGATAGTTACAGGAAACAATTAAGCCAACGGATCGGTCACTACGACTTCGATATTCATCATTTTTACACATGTTTTCAATAGAAAATTTGCTCAGCTTCGAAATAGGATGAGCCAGAAAAGGAAAACTATTCTTAGAATATTCCCACTAATTTCAATTATTTGAACGATAAAGCTGGAGGTAAAGAAGTGCCTTTTGCGTATTTTAACATGCCTTTTGAGTATATGTTAAATTATTTACACTTCACATACACTTAAATGACACTTGAAGACACTAGCATTATATACAGAATTCAATGCATTCACTAAAGGCACTTCTGTACCTCTAGCCTTGTCGTTATTTAAGGTAGTACCGCCGGTACTCGATTGACAGTTCCGAAAATTTCGAAATTCGGCACATTCGTAGATTATATTCAAAAAATAATATGGCGATTCATGAATTTGTGAATCAGCCCGGTTGCAGATAGTATTAAAATAATTAGTGGAGAGCAGTATGCTACCGGTGGTTTGGTCATTCCATTATTAAGTTGTCTAAAAAATGCTATTTACATTTTGTCTGCCACTACCCAGCTCCGTGGAAGATTTCAATTAAAAATGATTGATGCGATAGAAAACCGATTCAAAGATATTGAAGAGAATAAAGTTCTCGCTGCTGCAACACTTCTCGATGCCCCCTTTAAGAGAATACATTTTCAGTCAGCTACTCTAGACAGTCAAACACTCAACACAATCAATGGTCACATGAAAGCGGTATCAAGACATAAAAAGGCGCAAACTGACTCAGTTGAAACTCCGGGTGGACAAGGTCATAGTAGTTTATGGACCTATCATGATATGCTGGTTGATAAGAAGGTACAATCAGTCGATGTTAGCAATAGGAGTCTCCACCCAGAATTGACGCAGTACATCACGCAAGATGTTATCGCGAGGGACAGAGATCCGATTGAATATTGGGTCAGTTGCAGAGAAGCATTCCCGTTATTATCAAAAGTTGCTCTCAAATTTTGTAGTTTTATAGGGTCATCTGTTCCCACAGAACGTTTATTCTCTAAGTCAGCTTACTGATAAGCACGTAAATATGATTGTATTTCCAGGCCCTTGCCACAAGACTTTTGGTGATGTTTATTTTTGTTTCTCATCCAAACACTAAATAACAATTTTCTGTTGGATGTGATATTACTTGGTGTTAAAAAATTCATGGACTGAATAATATCATTTTTTATTCCTGACTAAAATTTTATTCTATTCCTCCTCCCTCATATACCTTGAGCAATAAGGTAAGCCTCTTCTCCACTCATCCTTATTCATACTACTGATTTATTTGTTCTTTCCTTTATTACAATATCAGTTAAAATACTGAGTATTTTCTTCAATAACAAACATGTCATAACCCTCGTGGAAATCGAGTCGTCAGATTCTGTAGAAAAATGACAGACGCTGCAGAATTCTGTAGAAATACATCAAAACTGGCTGACAATTTATGTCAGATTTCGTCAAAAGTCGGTCAGAATCGGACATATATCGATCATATTTGACACCTTCCATCAAAAATTGACGATTTCTATCCGTAAATTGGAACAAGCAGGTCAGATTTCGTCATATTTATTCAGAAAAAAAATGTCATAATTCGACAAATTATGGAAGAATCTGCCATGATCTGTCATAATTCGGGTGTAAATAGCGATGGCAAATTTATCAAAAAATGTCATAATCTGAAATATTTTTACGGAATCTATCATAAAATATCATATTTTGATGTTTTTTTTTGTATATTAATTGGTAAAATAATTTTACTGTGGTGGTGTATTGACTTTTGTTGTCAAAATATGAAAATGTTTCACCATCAATCGGGACATGATCATATTTCATTAACCTTTCCCTTAGAAAATTGTATCATAATTTAACACTCCACTAAGGAGGCTATCAGCGGGTATTATTCTTCTAAGCCGTATGGGAAGCACCCACACGGATAGTATCAAAAATGCGGTGATATAGTTGTCTAACACGATCCTTGCACGATCGAATTGTCACAGTCAACTTGCTCGCTCGTTTGAACTTATGACTTCTAAAATGATAGTGGACTTGCGGACTAGTTTCCTATGATGCGCGCTCTAGCGGCGCTTTCAGAACTACCAATTTCACTCATACACATAGCATTGTATCACATATTATGATGCTTTGAAGATGACATGATCTGTCATGAGTTGACATTATATATTCCATTCTCTCACTTTTCATCATGATTCTACATTTTCCAACATGCCTTCAACAATTACTGTTTGTCCGAATATGAAATTATATGACATATTATGATAGAAAATATTTAACGAAATTTGAAATATGCTGACATTATTCCTAATTTTTTCTCATTAATCGTCCAATTCTGACAGTTTATGAAACACCATGAAGTAGTGAAAAATCACAGAGGAAAAAAGGTCATATTATGGCAAAGATTGTCATTTTTCGACATATTTGGACGTTACATGATATGGCAAAAAATGTCATAAAGCGACAATAAAAGTTTGTAATTTTATGTGAATAAATGACATTTTTGGCCATGATGATGACATAAAGAGTCAAATAATAACAATATATGTCATCCAATCGATTTCTCATAATACTACATTTTCCGTCAAAATTCGTCATAAAAATTTTGACGAAACTTGAAGAATTATGTCGAATTGTATACTATTCTCTCATTATCTGTAATATTTCTCATTTTATGACATTTTTTGACATTGTTTGACATCATTTGTCAAAATCTGCCGAAGCGATTTCCACGAGGGAATTATTTGTTTCAGGTCGTTTCAAGCATCAATTAAAATAATCACTGGCATGGAGTTAAGATGATCCACAATTCAATCAATTGTGTACATTTACTCATGGATTCAGTTGTACAAAGAACGAATAAAAAATTGTAGATTTTTCACACATACCCTATTTTTATTTAGGAATTTGAAACTAGGCTACCCAGGAAAAAATGTTCAGATCTGATCAGATCAAATTAGATCTGATCAGATCTAATTAGATCCAATCAGATCTGACAAAATGAAAATTTTTAACATGAATAGATCTGATCAGATCTAATTAGATCTGATTAGATCTAATTAGATCTGAGTAGATCTGGTTAGATACAATCAGATCTAAGTCTGATTAGATCTGTTCAGATCTAACTAGATCTGATTGGATCCAACTAGATCTGGTCAGATCTAACTAGATCTGGTCAGATCTAACTAGATCTGATCAGATCCAACTAGATCTGATCAGATCTGATGACCTAATATGTATATTGGTTCATCAGATCTGGCTGGATCTGATCAGATCTAGTCAGATCTGATTAGATATGGAAATCAAAATTAGGTGAATAGACAAACATGATCAGGTAGAATTGGATTTTCATATTATTAAGAAGGGCAGTCATAGAACTATAAATATGGTTTCTTTTAAAATCTTTTTCAAATAAAAATTTATCTGTTAAAAAAAATTCGCAATTTGTCAGATCTGTGCTCATTTCATTATCAATCATAGAATGTTATATTTATTTTCATGCATGATTCTGCATTCCATTTAGACAGTCTCAACTTTTCTCCGAAGTTATTTCCTCAAATTTTTCTCATCTTCTTCATTTATCACGATTCGAATTCTGCTTGGTATCAAGAAATCGTGTGATAGCTGAGTGGCTTTTTTTGGTTTCAAAAAGCAAGTTTATTATCAACATTCTATAGATTTACAGTTACACTTGTAGGAAAACTGACTTACAAACTACAAAACCTTATAGCTTATACTATATATGCTGCGCCTGGCAGTCTCAATAGTTTACGATATTTTTATTATTTTTATTTTTCATCAATCCTTAGCATTTCTGTTTATAAGTCTTAGAAGAAACTGGATAATCAGTATCATGTCTTTTTGTCTCTCTTTGGTAAAAACATAGAATGAAAAATCCAAAGCACTTTAAATGAGTTTAAATCTTACCACTAAATTATTACTAAATCTTAAACAACTAAATGTATATTTACACTGTACATCAGGTATATTGCCTCCAAAATACCTATAACTAACTTTTTTTTTTTTTTTTTTTTTTTTTCATTATTGAGAAATTTTTTATAAATCATGCTAGAGTCTCCTTTAATTGCGTCTTCTTCTCCAATGAGGGCGTTCTCTCTCTTTCCTTCTAGCCCTTCGCCTTATCTTATCTAAATGCTTAGCACCGTCCTGAAGCCACCAATAGTTTTTATTTGCACGCTCTGTACTTTCCATGTCACTCAGTGGGATTGTTGTAGAATAAATTTCATTTTCTTTATAATTATCTAGATTGATGTCTATTTTTTTATTGGTACAATGTCTTTTGTAGTGATGAAGGAGTGGAACATTATTGGCATCTTGGAAGAGTCCCATTTTATCTAATTGTGTGAACAGCTCTGGGGGGGTGTATCCGGATCTTGTCATTCTAACAGTTGAAGTGTGGTCTTCAATTTTCAAATTTTTGATGTCATCATTATCTATATTATTTAAATTGCTGAAATAATTGCGTGTGAGTTTTAACATGAAGTTATCTATTCGAGGAATATCTGCTGAATTATATAGTGTACTGTTATCTATTCTGTGTTTATCTTCTGTATCCACATCTCTGTTGATTCCAGTGCAGGTTCTGAGGCAGGACCTCTCGAACTTCCTTAACTTCTCCATGGTGGATGCGCTCATGTTCCAAAGCACAGGTGCCGCATATGTTATAATTGGTCTGATCAGTAATTGGTAGCATATGACCTTGGCTTTGGATTCTAATTTTTTATTCTTAAAGATCCTCAGGTTTCTCCGGTATGCTGCCTTTGCTCTCTTGTGCTGGACGTTCATATGTTCTTTGAGTCTGAATAGATAATCGAATTTGACTCCGAGATATGTTACTATTTTTTTATCAGGTATATCTTCTTCGATTCCATTGTTCTGGTGCACTTTAAGTTGGAATGTTTTCAGCTCTTTGACCGTGCTGTATGGTATTTCGTTCACTGTCTTTCTAAAAACAATCGACTCACTTTTGGTGGGATTGATTTTTAGGTTCCAATCAAGATAATATTTATTGATATCATTCAGCAGGCTATTTAGTTTTTCTTGAATGATCTTGATCTTGTTGTCCGCAGCATAAACCACCAGGTCATCCGCGTACGCTATTGAGTATAGCTGAGTGGCTAGAGTAGGAGACTGGTAATCCTATGGTCCCGGGTTCGATCCCGCTGAGGTCCACTTTTTTTTCGATTTTTTTTTCTTTAAAAATTTTAATTTTCATTCATTTATTTAGTAAATAATTCAGATTTTGATTCATTTTTCATTTTCTCTAAAAATTTGAAATTTTCAATTTTGGATTTTGTGCAGATCCAATTGGATCTGATTAGATCTAAGGAACTCAGATCTAATTGGATCTGATTAGATCTAAGGAACTCAGATCTAATTGGATCAAATTAGATCTGGTCAGAGCGTGCCAATTTTCAGATCTGATCAGATCTAAGGAAGTCAGATCTAATTAGATCTGATCAGATTTTATTTGATCTGATCAGATCTGAACATTTTTTCCTGGGTAGAATTTTGAGCAAATTCTCTGAAAAAAAAAACTTTTTTACATCTGTTTTCTTCTTTCTCACACGTTGCCGAAAAAATCACAGCTTATATAGAAATTTCTCATATTTAAGTCCTGAAAAAGTCAACGTTTTTTTTTTTAATTTGCAAAAAATCGATTCATCGATTTGTTTTCGATTTTTTTTTCGAAAGATCGATTCTCGAGAATCGATTTTCTGCAAGATCGATCTTTTACGAATCGATTTATTTTTTCAAGAATCGCCCATCACTCATCTGAGCAAATCTAGGGAATAAGATGGCGTTTTCTCACTGGGCCGTTCTCAACGCCTGCGGCAATCCAACAGCGACAGTTTTCACGGTTTTCACATTGGGATATTGGTTGTCTTAACCTGGGTGTTCCAGTAATCTTGTCGGGCACAAACACGAAAAATGGCTTGTTCAGCCGTAAGATCGCCAATTTTACGTAATCCCACTGTAAGTATTATCTTCAACTTTCCAATCACTCGAAAAACACTCACAAAACTAAACATAGTTTAACAATTATTCAATTTACAATTTTGGGTATAACATTATGCCTCGGCGAGCTGTTATGTAAAACCTTAGACGTTTCTTCTGAATTGTAGATTCATTAACTGGCTGGGCATTCAGACATCATTGACAATTCTGACATTACACGTTTGTCTCTACTTTTAATCTTCTCTTCATTTTTCTCATTGAAGAAAAATGCTGCAACAAAATCCCAACTATTTTTTTAACATTTCAGTGCCTTACTAGATTCGGATTTTTTTTTTTTATTAAAGATTCGGATTCATATTAATTCTTTTCAGGTCAGGAATTATGCTGCACTTGCCAAAGCAGCACATGCAGCATCAAGCTGTCCAGTTGAACCCCAAGTATTGAGTAATAAAGTAACTGTTGCTGCACTTGATAATAACAGCCCAGTTGCTCAAGTTTCCATCGTTTTCAAGTGAGTTTTACTGCTCATTCAGTTTAAAGTTAATGCAAATAAAACTACAGGAACTATATTGAAAATAAATTTTTTTCAATTCCAGAGCTGGTTCACGAAATGAGACATACGAGACTCAAGGCCTCGCCCATTTATTGAGGATAACAGCGGGCCTGACAACGTCAAGATCATCAACATTCGCTATTACCAGGAATATTCAACAGCTTGGTGGTAATTTGTACGCTGTTTCCGATCGTGAATCAATTGCCTATACTCTCCAAGTGACACGTGACAAATTGTGAGTATTTATGATTAACCAAATTGATGAAATTGAGAGAAATTTATCTACAATAATAAATAAATTTGTTGAATATTACCTCATTAGAGAAAAGGCACTCACCTTCTTGGAGGACGTGGCAACACGTACTGAGTTCAGACCATGGGAGATCTCAGACTCAATTCCAAGATTACGCTATGAACTATCAATAATACCTGAAAATGCTCGTATTGTTGAACTTTTGCACAAAGCAGCATATCGAGATGGTTTGGGTTATTCTCTTTATTCACCAAAACGTCAACTCGATAAAATATCATCTGAGAGCGTGAGTGGAATATGTCAATCAAAATTAAGAATATTTTCCAAGACAAAAACCGCGAATATGCGTCTTCATGAATTTTTCAGAGAATTAATGTCATACAAAATGAATCGACTGAACTTCGCCATTCATTTTTGAAGAATACCTAGTAATTTGACAGAGATGCAGCTATTTTGACACTTATACTTTAAAATATATCATAGTATAATACTTTTAATCGGATCTTCTAAAAATATCTTCTAAAAGAAAAATAAGAGTTTTTTTCAGTTTTCTTCAATATTTCTCATTGAACATCAAAGATTCAATTCCAAATGTTTTTTTTTTTCTTCAATACATTCAATCACATTCAGTAACAGATAGATTAAACGTTACCATACAATGGAAGCTGACTTGGATTTAATTCCCATCTTTCAAAAGTATCTTGAAATCCAATAGAGATCCAAGTTTTTTCTAAAAAGACCTCTCGTCCTGCTGTATTCGAGAAATTGTTACTAAAAGGAATTATAATTCATTCAGATTCCAAAATGTTCCTTAAAAGCCATCTTTCAAATGAAATAACTGCATAAATGAAATCTTCCAATATAAATGTTCAAAAATTATTATTGTTTCCAACAGCTGCAGCATTTTGTCAACAATTTTTTCACTGGATCGAGATGTGCAGTGGTTGCAACTGGTATACCGGTTACTGAAATATGTGCATTGGCGCAAAATTTGAATCTTGGTACTGGCAACGGTACTAACAATCCATCCAAATTTCATGGTGGTGAAATACGTAAAGAACGTAATTCACCACTGACTAGTGTAGCAGTTGCTGTTGAGAGTGCTGGCTTTGATAAAGAAAAGGATATACTAGCATTTGCAGTACTACAACACGCAGCCGGTACTGGTCCACATGTCAAATGGGGTAATGCAATTACACCACTGCACAGAGCTGTTGCATCAACAGCTGGAACTGATCCATTTGCAATAACTTCATTCAATGTTAATTACTCGGATAATGGACTTTTCGGATTCCTCCTTCAGGCACCACCCAAAGTGGCTGGACCAGTGAGTATTTCTTTTACATAGGGGAAGCTGGAGTGATATGGACATTTTAATTGAACAATTCAAAATAGAGATTTTCTAATGATCCCATTGGGAAGGTGAGAAGATTTTAGCTGGGAAACACCTGTCAAATTTTTTTTCTTCTGATTCTTTGAAGATTTTCCTTTTTGACCAAGTCTTGAAGGGGCACCCCTTTCAAAAATTAAAAAAAAAATCACTTTTCCGTGAATCTCCGGTTCTGTCGGTTGTAGCGACCTAGAGGTAAACTCAAATCGAAGGTGAGCTCATTTCTCATCAATGTATTTGGTCCAATTTTTTTAAATCAATGTTTCAAATCCTTATAGGCCATTCTCTGAAAGTCAGTTTTTTCCCCATAATAGGCTGCTACGATCAATAAAACCAGAGATATTCCTAAAAAACTGAAATTTCTCTAAAACTTCACTTGCAAATCCTGAACATAGAATGCTCCTAGTCATTTATCAAGAATCATGGGAGAACAAATTACATTGAATTGGGAAAAATCAAAATATTTTTTCATTTGGTCTTTGGAGATATCTTAGAATACAGATTATTTTTTAGTGAGAATCCCTTTGGGAAATCAAATCTGGAGTTATAAAACGCATTTCTAAAAAAATTCTGCCTTCCTTCGTTTTCAAGATATTTAACCGAAATCAATCTGTGGGTCGAATTACTTCCTTTTTCGTTATTTTTTCATCGAATGATGAATTTACATCAAACTCAAATTCATTCCTCAGCTCACCAAAGCCGCATATAAATGGATGTCTTCACCGAATATAAGTGATGCTGATATAACACGTGGAAAAACTGAATTGAAAGCGGCAATTCTCTATGCTACTGATACTAATTCAGCTCAACATGATAATATTGTACAGCAAACCCTCTTCAAAGGACGTGTTGTAACACCAGCTGGGCTTGCTGCTGAAGTTGATAAAATTACTCCAGCTGATGTTAAGAGTGTAAGAATTTTTACATGAAATAATGAACACTTTTTATTGATGAGAAGAGAAGAGAAAAAATTTATCATCTTCTCTTATTAATATCTGTTTTTTTCTGATAGGTGGCTGGAAAACTTAGTGGTAAAGTTGCAATGGCATCAATTGGTAATTTGTCAACTGTACCGCACATAGATCACTTGTGTTAGATTTTTGGATCTAACATTCCGCACGTTTCTAGTGACGAGCTATAATTATTTATCCAATGAGAAATAATAAATACAATTCTGCGATGTCCTCCACGTGCTCGAGAGTGGTGATGATATCCAGTGTTTACAGTTCTTGTAATTGTGTAATTAATTAATAAAGAAAAGAGATGAATAGATACATTTAAATGGTAATTTGACTTTGCCTTAATCACTCATGACAGAAAAATTGAAAATAAAATTATACTTCATATTTTATTTTTATCAAGAAAAAAAATTTATTCATATAATTGAAATAATTCTATGGAATAAAATTTATTAATGCCCTTCGATGAGATTTTCAAAGGTTTTCCATTGATAATTCGTTCGATCATTGGTCTGAGATCTTCAATTTCTTGAAGTGCCTGAAACTAAAATGAGAAAATTGTAATTCCAGAATCGATGGGGTGGACGAATTTTTTTTCTTATTATTTTAGTTCGATTAGGACGTTCAAGAATTTCATGATGAAAATACTATTGTCGACAATGAGACGGAATTTAATGCAGGAGTTGATTTATTGATGCAATATGACAGAATATGTAATATACTCGAGCGAGCAACTAATGTAAGCAGTGCTGTCGCTTGAAATCTCCTTTTTTTCTCGTTAATCACAGAAAAAGTGTGCAAGGTATTGTATTGTTTATGACGATATAATACCTCCCGGCCTGATAGTTCTCAAGAGATTAATTGAAATGTTTATTGAGATTTTTTTTTTCAATCTTAGAAACGATTAGATCTTAAGGAGGAACATCAGCTTTCGACTTAAAACAAAAAACGCTTACTTTTTTATGAAACTTCGAGGACAAGTTCATTAAGTAATCCAGAATATACCATAATTTTTTCGGATTTTTCCACCACCGAATAATAAATGAAAATAATTATCAAAGTTGGAACTTCTGTATAGGACGATATGGACAGCGAGGGAATTTAGTAAAATTCCCTCTTTACTACCACGTTGGTAAAGGGGGAATTTTGCTAAATTACCTCGCTATCCATATCGTCCTATACATAAGTTCCAACTTTGATAATTATTTTCGTTTATTTTTCGGTAGTGGTAAAATACGAAAAAATTATGGTATATTCTGGATTACTTGATGAATTTGTCCTCGAAGTTTCATAAAAATCTAAGCGTTTTTGGTTTTAGGTCAAAAGCTGATGTTCCTTCTTAATTCAATATTCGAAGGATTTAATGAGGTGAATAAATTTCATTTCAAGGTAAATTCCGACCAGTATCTTCAAATCAATGTGGAGATGCAGGAATTTTTTGTAGTTTCCCGAAAATATAAATAAATTGAGCGAATGGTCTCTTCGCATTGAACTTACATGATTCTCCAAAACATTATCCAGCTTATGCAGTAGAGCCAAAACTTCAGGATCCTGTGACAATAAATAATGTTGATAATGTGAATCTAACAACAAACTACACCATTCGTAGAGTTGTTTTTCATTAGCCTGAACTTGATATTTCTCCTCTTCAGATTCTAATTTCTCAATGGAGTACTTCATGAGCACAAGTGCTTCGTCAAATGTGAGAACTGATTTCAGGTGCGGCAATAAACATATGTCCATAAAACTCAGGCTGAATAATTTATCCAAGAATTTGTGTCTATTGATTAATTTAGGTGGATGTTCATCGCCTGTTGCACCGTTTTGTACTGGTAAATATGTTGTGTCAGATGTTCTTAGACCAAATGATAATAAGTCAATGAGCAATTTTTCCGGTAAATCATTGAAATTATCTAAACACCATAAAATAGTTTTAATATCTTTCGAATCAATCAATTGTGGTATTATTCCTTGTAGAATTGTAGCATCACTAGCACCCTCATTGACATAGGCAGTAATTTGTTTTGCTATAATTTTTGATAAATGCTGCATCGATATATTTTTCGGTATTATATCATTATTTTGCCAATTTGCAATTGTCGATTCACGTATTTCCATAACTTCACAATCATCATTATTCGATTGTTTCTGGAATCTCAGTGATGAACCCAACATTGTTTCAATTCTCTGTGATGCTAGACGATATGGTACAACAGCTAAATGCTGATTTGCTGCTAGTAATAATTTATTATCCATTTGCCATAATTTAGCTCCTTTTGTGTAGAGTTTGAGCTTGTGGATTGCCTGTACTAGCTTGAATTGTATATTATAAATTAATAATACAGCACCCTCTTCATTAGCATCAGCCCCGTAAATTGCTATTGTTGCTTCATTCAATGCTGTCATTGCAACTGGATTTTTCGTACTTATCGATGTCATTACACTCACTAGAATACCAGGGATTGGCTCCGCACAAGGTCCTATTAGTGGATAACTGTACAGTCGACCGTGAGACCCTGATAAAAGGAAACAGAAAAAGTTTAAAATTTGAATTCTCCATAAGAAACATTCATTTCTTTTCTTCCAATTCTCATAGTAATTTTCTCTATTTTCATGTTCGATAAATTTATTTTAATTGTAGGCGATATCATTTTGTAGAGGCAGAAATGCAATTTCAGACGGCGAGGGTGTTCTCAATGTTCGAATTCGATTTCATGTTTTACCTCAAATATCTAAAAAAAAAAACTAAGCAAGGTATCTGCAAGAAATTCTTTTAGATATTATCTTCCTCAATAAAAGTTGTTTTCGGGAAATTTGCCCTCCTCTGCAAATTCCAAAATAATTCTTAAAAAATCAGTGGATATGAAGTGGATTGTCTTCATAACTTCTTCGCTCAGCATTTTGTAATTTTAGTGTAATAGCTAAAACTTCCATTTGCTTCTGACGCGATCAACAATTCTGCAGCTCTTTACCACGATTTTTTTCATAGAAATATCGGATCTTCCGATTCCCCTACCCAGCTCATTCTATTGAGTTTGTTTCTACAGAAATGGCGGTATGAATTTCAATTGAAGAAATCATAAAAGAATAAGTTATAGGGGGAGGTGGGGTAGAATGAACATTTCAATTAACCGGTTTGAGGGAGAGATTTTCTAACGATTTCATTCATGAGTTGAGAAAATTTTAGGTGGAAATGTGTCCAAACCATTTTTTTCCATTTTCTTAAAAAAATTTTTTCTACAAGTTTTGAAGGGGTTTCCCTTTTGGAAACCGACATGATTCATTTTTCGGCAATATCTCCGGTTCTATTCATCGTAGCGTCCTAGGAATGATCTCAAATGGAAGGGAGCTCATTTTTCATGAATTGATGTGCTTCAAATTTTTCTGAATCCATTTTCCAAAGACTTATAGTCCATTTTCTGAAAGTTACTTTCTTGCTTTATAAGTACTTAGAAAATTGACAATTGATTTTTAGACTAGATCCATCGATGAGAAATGATCTCACTTCTCATTCAAGATTAGCTCCAGGTCGCTATGGCCGATGGAACCAGAAATATTTCTGAGAAACTGGAATTTTTCAAAAACGGAAGATTATCATCTTCAAAACTTGAGCAGAAAATTGAATTTTTCAGTGAAATCATCAGAAAAAACCTATCTCCAATATTTCCATCGATTTCGAGTAATTTTCGCATCATAAATTACCAAAACTAACCCGTGTCCGTTTTGCCCCACCTCCACCTATACAAAAATTAAATTTATTGGTTTCCGATGCTTTGAGTATCTCTAAGTGGGGAAAAATCCGTAGAAGAGCTGCAGATGTTTCTATAATATTATTAAAGTTCGTACTATATATAATTTAATATTTTTATATGATAAAAATTACTCACACAACGTCAGAAGGTATGCATTATTCTGATCCTGAAGAATGACATGGCCCATCAACATTTCAGACGGTCTCTTCAATTCTATTCTAGTAATATTATTCGTATTTTCTGTATAATCATTTTCATTAACTTCAACAACAATATAGGTACAGCTTTCAAGCAAATGATTGAAATTTTGAGAAGCTCTAATACCACTTAGGGCACAAAAATAAGTTTTATCGGAAATATTAATAAGTCGATAATCTGATAATTCTTCATTAGGATTGTGTAATATGCCTTTGCTCGTCCAATTTTTACGATTTGCGAGTGACCATTCCAAAGAACCAGTTGCACCATCACGTCTTATCAACACTGGTGTTCCATTCGGTGATGATACAATACCGCGAAATACCATATCAAATTTATATTTTTTAACTTTGTGAAGATGCTTCTCATTTTTTCCCCATGTTCTGACATATTTCTCATTAAATACTGCAACATAACGATCGGTTTTACCATCATAAACAACTTGAGTTGTTAACCACTCTTGTGTAGACCAACAGCTCACTTCTTTGAGATCTTGAAGCTGAAAATTCAAAATTAATTCTTTTGAATATCACTAGATAACTTCGAATAATTCATTTCTTAAATTTTATAATTTCGAAAAATAGGCTCAAATTTCATTAACCAAACATTATGAACAAAAATTAAGATTCTTTTTCGGAAACTTTATTGTTTTTTTCTTGAAAATCATATTTTCCGGCGATTACTCAAACAACTTCCAATGAAGATGAGTTGAGAATGATTATAGGTTTACATTTATTCTGATCTTAAAACGCTATAATAATTAGAATTAAAGTTATTTGAAAAAAAAAGCAAACTCCTGAAGAGAAGACGAAAATTTTTTGATTGAAATTCAATGCTCAAAAAGATGAGCAAGCGAGAGGCCCATTCCCCATGCTTTATTCGAGAATTCCATGACATGTGCGGTCACATTTACACAGAAAAGAATTTTTCAAAAACATGTTTTTCGAAGTTTCAGAACATTCGAAATTATATTTCGATGAAGATTCATAATCGAAAAATGTCACAATTACATGGATCCCATCGGGAAAGAAAAAAAAAGTTTCCGATGTAAAAAATTTCATTTTTTGTCCCACATCATTTCCACTAGGAACACTCTTAGCTATTTATCAAAAAGATGAAGATAATAATTTCAATATATTTCATTAGTCAGTGCATCTATCCTACTTCTCTCTACAGAATGATAAACTAACCTTATATCTATAAACCATGTGTCTTCCTAACGTGACAACTGAACATCCTGAGTCAGCATCTTTCTCAGCTCCAAGTAAATTTTGTGGATCAATTCCAGGACAGAGTGTATGATAAGAACTGAATTTTGCCATTTTTTAAGTTTGGCATTTAAGAAATAATGAGAGTTAGAATGCAACGTGATACACTTGCCGTTTGAAAACACGTTTTTTTCTCTCTCAATGTAGCAGCTGATTGCTGTACCGATTGAAAATTCGTCAGGTACTCAGTTGGTATAGAAGTTTCAGCAAAACTATTGAAGGGGAGGAGGGAAATTGAAGTTTTGATCGCTGTTCGATTTCATTTCGAGTTATTAAGAAGTTCGGGGAGTTATCTCCAATATATGGAATCATTTTGAGAATCATACAGGACGTTCTTAATGTCATCATTATTAGATAGTATTTTTTTCAAAATTTTCATGTATTTTGTTTCAGACTAATTAACAGTCAAAATTGCATTTTATACATGGGCTCTTATGCATAAAATCTGTCATAGCCTCAGACCTTTGTTACCACCTGAGTTGATAGCGCAGATCGATACTAAACCAGGTTTTATGCATAAGTGCCCATGCATAAAATGCAATTTTGACTGTTAATTAGTCTGAAACAAAAAACATGAAAATTTTGAAAAAAATACTACATAATAATGATGACATTAGGAACGTCCTGTATGATTTTCAGAATGATTCCATATTTTGGAGATAACTCCCCAAACTCCTTAATAACGAGTTGCATAAGGCAACTCTTAACTAGGAAAAAATTCCGCTTGCATTTTCCTTCTTTACAAAGATCTCCAGTGGCTATGTGACTTCCCTTGCGGCCTTACAAACATTCCGAAAATACTCTGGAAACAGAGTGGGAATGAGAACATGGTGTTCATGCTGAAATCAGCATGTTTCCAAAACGTATGTTTCCTGAGTGTATCCTTAGTCTGTCCAGAGGTTCTCCAGAGTATATTCAGAATGTATCTCTAGAAGAGTAGAGAATTGAGCTCAAATATGCATCGCATATTTATACTAGGATCTTCCAAAGAAATGATTAGCAGTTGCTGTCAATTTTTTTTGAATGACTATCGGAAATGAATTTTGAAAAATCAATGGAAAGATACGTTGATGATTTTGATTTTTTTCGCTCCATTTCTTTTAGGAAAATTATAATTTTTCCTCAAACTCTCAAATTTCTTTTCAAATTCTAATTTTTGCTTTTTTTTATTATTTCATCTCAATTTCAAATTTCAATTAAGGATAAGTGGGGTAAAATGGACATGAGAATAAAATTGTTGGAGATAGATTTTTCTGATAATAGCATTGAAAACATGAGGAAACATTAGGTTAAAAATAAGCCCCAGAATTTTTTTTTGTTTCTTGAAAATTTGAATTTTTTGGCTCATTATTAAAATTTTTTTTATTTTTAGAAAAATTCACTTTTTTCAGATTATCTACGATTCTATTGGCCATAGCTTGGAAATTCCGAATGGAGGTGTAAGGTGAGATCATTTAGTATGGTTTTATCGGATTCACCAGTGAAAAATATCTATACTTGAAGTATTTATGAGCATTTTTATGAAAATCTTCTTTTTCTTCATATATACTTTGAAAATCGACATTTTCAAATTGACAACTCCATGAATCTTCCACAAATGATCTCACTTTCCCCTCCATTGAGAATTCCCACACTACGATCAATAAAACTGGTCATACTACCAAAAAATTGTTTTTTTTCGAATTTTGTCTTTAAATCTTGACCAAAAAGTCAAATTTTTTAACAATGACAGAAAATAATTTCTGACACATGAATCCCACCGCAAATTCCTCCGAATTTCCAATGGTATTACGAAAAATAATAAATTCTTAATATTTTTACTAACTTCAATTTTTTTTTTTTTAATGTTGACATAAAAACTGATACGTGTCTGTTTTACCCCACCTTTTCCCCTCTCCTATATTTCTCCCTCACCTCTTTTTCTCCTCCATTAATTCCGTCAATTTTTAAAATACAAAAAAAATGTACATTAAATCCAAGTTAAAATCAACCGCATTCAACTGGACGTTCAAATACGTCGCATGGACGTCCAGATTTTCGAGCCTTCTCGATATATTCTGACGTTAAAATAGATTTTACGTTCGAATATGGTGAAGGTGCGTTCGGCATTCGCAAAGATCAAAAGAATATGTTGAAAGTTCGTCAAATCCGTCGCAAAAATTCCGACTCGGGTATTGTTAGCTTTAGTGATAATATGGGATAGAAAGGTCATCAAAATCTTCACCTTCAACTTTCATTTACAGTAATTGGTCCTTCTGAAATTACTTCATCCTTCATTGCTCTTAACAATTACATTTACTATACTGATTCATAACAGCTGGGGAAAAACAGAATTAGATCTACCTAGATCCGAGTAGATCTAGAAAATGAGAAAACGAAGATCTAATCAGATCTACGTATACTGACGTAGGTCTACGTAGATCTGAACAGATCAAAGTACAGCGAAACCTCTATTATTTTCGACGCGCGAGGCTCAAATTTGGAAAATAATAGAGGTTCCGACTCGGTTTCTATGGCCCCCACTCCGCCAGCGCGAGAGTGAGAGAAGACGATACGTCGCTCTCTCTTCAACCGCAATATTATTATTGTTGACTCTCTTTAGTCTATATGTGTCTTTGTCATTCCGCACAAGTCTCCGCATGCGCAGAAGAACAGAGATAGCTATAGATGGAAGAAAGACAACGAAAATGGTTGAGAGTGGGGGACGCTCTTTCTCCTCCGTTGAGGGGCGGTGGAATATATTGGAAGTGAAAATAATGGAGGTTTCACTGTATATTTCTACTAGCAGATCTACTGAGATCCTGTTAGATCTAAACAGCTCTCCAAAGATCGGCATGAAACATGTTCAATTTCCGTAATACACTCTAAAAAAATATACTAGTGACAAGCACAAACTAGTACTCGGGTACAGTAGGCTTGAGAGAAGTATGAAAAAATACTAGCGATGAGTGTAATTTGGTACTCATCATGAGTACAACGGCCATGCATGAAGTATAGAAAAATACTTGTGACGAGTATTGCCTTGTACTTGTCACGAGTACTTTCTTATACTTCCGACAAGTATTGTCTTTTGTTTGTCACAAGTACTGTCTTGTACTTGTCACAAGTACTGTCTTGTACTTGTCACAAGTACGGTTTGTACTTGTCACAAGTACTGTTTGTACTTGTCACAAGTACTTTTTTGTACTTGTGACGAGTACTGTCTTATACTCGTCACAAGTACTTCTTTATACTCGTGTTGACTTCCTGAAGGCATTACTAAAATTGATAAGACATATTTGTAGCACATAAGTATGCATTCAGTAATTATTGTCAGACTTACTTCAATAGGAAATTGCCCTACGAAATACGAAATACTGTAGTTTCTACAGGATTTTCTTAGCTTTCTCCCTAGGAACACTACTATTTTTTATTTCACCATTCGAAAGTAGACAATTTTTTCTACACAATGAGTACCTTTTCATTCTGACGACAATCAGAAAGAATCCAAATCCTATTTGGATACCGAACTTCAATTTTCACGTTTTATCGTAGGATCTCAGTTTCCATCTAGCATTGCATTTTTATGAATGGTATGAAATTGTTGCAATTTAATCGATTACATTGCGCTGAAATTTCAAGTCCCAAGTTGACTTTGAGTACCGCAGATGGGATCCTGAACAGATCGATACAGTCTGGAACAATATTCGTAGGAATGCATGAGTGCATATTTGCTGCGAAAATAATGTTATTTTTTGAGCAATTGAAAAGATATCTATCTTTATAGAGATTCGATTCATTATGGATAGAATCCCATTCGGAAGCATTTTGCCAATCGAATTGGCAAGATATTAAATGTTACACAGAGAGTGGGGTTTGCTATTGGAAATGGGTGTGATAAATAAGTTCTCAACACAATTTATTCTCTTTAATATTCAAGACTTTATTTTAATGCACGAGGATGGACCGTCAGTGCAATGCATCGGTGAACTCTCTACGAGAGACTAACTACTTGTCACCAAGGCCCGAAAAGTATCGGTACCTAAAGACAAAGAACCCTCAGTTTTTTCTCCCTATGGAATCATTGTTTATGTTTATGCTAGTCGCCGACTCGCCGGCTCTTGCTACGTCGATTCGTTTTTAAAACTCATAATCTTGATTTAAATATATGGTTCTCAGTAAAGATATAAAGTAATAATAGAAAATTTGCAAATAACGCACAAAGGGTGGAACACCTGCTTGTTTTGTATATTAGTTACTAAAAGGATTTTACGGTGGCGTATTACCTTCTGTTATCAAAATATGACAATGTTTCCACATCATCATATTTTGTCAAATTTTCCCACAGAAAATTGTATCGTAATTTAACAATCCACTAGGGAGACTAATAAACGAGTACTATTCGTTCAAGTCATATGGGAGCACCCATACGGCTAATATCAGAAATGCGCTATTGTAGATTCACCTTAAATTCAAGCTCATGTAAGAAATATTTTTAGTGAAAGATTCTTTTCAATATAAAATCCTTGCTTTAATTGCACAAACACATAGATAATACAAATTGATAATTAACAACTCAAAAATATAGTTTGTTCGGCACACGTAAATAACAAATCTTAACTAATTAATAAATCCAATAATTAAATATTTGGCTTTGAATAACGTTCACAAAATATCTTGATATTAAAATGACAGTCTTTGGTAACGAGTGCACACGAGGTGACCCGTCAAGTTCAGCAGTTGAACGCTTCTTCTTCTTCTTCTGCTTGTGCTATTGGTTAGAATAGCTGGCCTTCAGCCTGTAGACTATACAGCCATATTGGGGCAGTTGAACGCTAAGTGAAGTCCCTTGGGCCTGCAGGGACTTGTCTCCCGTCTATTGCGTCATAAAACGTAAGACAGTGTTGCCAGGGTTGACGCCACGCGTTCGGGTTTTCCCACTGATTGGACCCCTTTGTCCCTATTGTTGGTCTATCCGGAAATTTCTCGAAAATTCTCCCACACTCATTTTCTATCAAATCATATAGTTTAATGGATAGAATATAGATTCTTCATTTAACCACGGAGCGAAAACTGATTCTCAGAAAGTGAACTTTGAATAATTGAGAAATTCATAACTTGAATAGAAAATGTCTTACCGACTTTCTTTCACCCAAAAACGTCGGCATAGGGCGTGGAAATATTTTCTTTTAAAATACATAAATTCTTATTTCATAATTTGAATGGTCATTCCTCAATGAAATACCAGAGGGAACATACATTTTTTTTTGTGGTGAGGGAACGTGCTTGAATGGAAAGAAACCGTCTAATGAATGTATATATAAACGCATTCACATGACGCAAGACGCTCTCACGTCATTTGATACAAAATTTGTAAGATGAAACTATATGTGTTTGCCAGAATAATATTCTATAATAATCGTTCGAAAGATGGAACAATGATTTTTTGAATATCTATCGTTACGTGAAAATTATTATTATTATCATCATTATTAATAATAAATCGCCCCCGCTCACTTTGCTCGCCAACCCTGTCGAGCTATACTTTACCGCTCGCTATACTGACTATCCCTCCCCGATGCAATAACTCCTCAAGAAGAAACGACAGGAAAGTTTTTCCCTCAGGCAAAAGTGAACTTTATTACATAAAAGGTATTATTATTATTATTTAAAATTAATTATTGACTATATCTACTTGTAAAAATTGTAACTGAATGTTTCAAATTCTCATAATGAGTATTGACGATTCAAAGGCCCCAAATATTCAATACTTCTTCATCAGACATTGACCAAAGTTTCCGCAAAATTATCCATCCATTTTTCGACGTTGTCATAATATAATCATTACTTGGATCATTCAGATGTGAATAAGCTCCCAAAACTAAACTCTGGGATAATCGTCCACAAATTCCAGTTTTTAATATTTTCTTTTCCAATTCACTCAATTTTTTAATACTTTGGAATCCCTCAAGGACGTATTTACCGATTCCAATGTCTTTAACTAGTACAATCATATAGCACAACATAATAATCAGCTCAAAGATCAAACATGAATATTGTACATCGCCAAAATCGATTACCGATAATACTTTTGTACGTGTGGAATCAATTAATAAATTTTGTTCATTCAAATCACCATGAAGTGTTCCCATTTCGAATTTATCAATATATTTAATTATATTGTTATTAAATTTTTCTATCACTTGATTCACCAAAATCCTGTCATCTTCATTACTGACAGCGAATGTGTAATCTTTTAATTTTGGTACTGCAGTTAACATCCATAAAAATTGACGGTTTTTAATTGATGAATTAGAGAATCCTTTCAACTCTTCACTCAAACTCGCAGTGAAACGACCAGCATCGTAGAAAAAATGATTGGTTGGTGTGGTGGAAGATAAAATGGCACCTGGACAATAAACCAAGAGTCGTACCTGAAAATAGAAGGATAATTAATACACTGAGAAGGAACATAGCTGTAAAAATGATCAAATAAGAAGTTTCATAAAAAAAAAGCCAATTATTCCAATAACCCGGGAAAAAATTGTCATACATGTCCATACATGATCATATATGATCATATATGAGCATATACGGACATATATGTCGATTTTTTCCCGGGTATGGCAGTCCCATAAATGATCATATATGGGCATGTATGATCATATATGGGCATATATGACCATATATGGGTATGTACGTCGATATTTTCCCGGAATATATCATCAAAATGTTCTAATATATGAACGTAATACATCAGTATTAATTCCCTTGATCACTCAATTCCTCATTAATAACGAATTTGAATTGAAAAAAAAACAAACATCCAGCTGGGATCGAACCCGGGACCGTCACATGATGACTCCATCATTCTACATTTCACATTCGCATTTCACATACTTGTTGGATGAATTTTAATCCTGATATAGTGATCAATGTCTTCCGGACTTAGAAAAAGTGAATTCAATTGAATTATTTCAATCATTGTAAATAATTTAGTCATACCGAAAAAACTGATTTTCGAATGCTGACAGAATTTTAAATTCTCAAAGTAAGCGATAAACAACTAAAAGAACGTGCCTTTACCATTAATTATTCAAATTTATCATTTTCACGTTCTTATATGGATTGACTGAGCATTTTTTCATATGTTTTATACACCCAGCAAAAAAATTGAGGGAACGGTAAATTTTGTCAGTTTTTTGCTTGATTTTCAAATGGCTGTAACTTCGCCAAAAATGATCGTATCAGAATAAAAAAAAATCGTTGGAAAGCTTGAAGTCTCTACTCTTGAAATCTTGAGATGAAAATTTTTCATGACCATTTGTTATAACGAGATAGGAGAGTTGAAAGTGGAAAATTTTTTTTTCACTTTTTTTCATTTTTTCAACTTGTTCTACGGACTTCAAAAAAATTTTCTCGACTTAATCCTTATGAGGATCGTGTAGCCTGGTCTTTCAGCTTCAATTTCTTTTTTTTCCCCTACGACCCTTTGTTGCTGAGATATTGTCGATTGAATCAAAAAACACCCTTTTGTCTTTAATCGTCGATATCTCAGGAACTACTGATTGCACAGCGAGCGGATGATGAGATTCGTAAACTTGAATAAATTTCCTGTGAGATTCTTGCACTGTTTAATTGAAAAAAAATTTTCTTCCAATTTTAAAATTGGTTCGAAAGTACCAAAAAATTGCGTTTTTTTCCTTTTTTGAAAATTTCCCTGCATTTTGCGAATTTTGCGAAAATTGAAAATGTTTTAACGCTTTTCTTTAGTTTAATGTGTGCTGGAACACCCCCTAAATTTTCACGCCAATCGGTTCGACCGTTTTTTTTCCCGAACGAACAAAGTTTCAGCAAAAATTAAAGGAACACTTTTTTGTGCCCTAAACACCAATTAATGATGATTAGGGCCGAAAATGTTTTTTCTCCGTTATTTTTCCGTGATTTTTCGTGCAAAATTTGTTGAATTCCATCGAAAAATGAGAACAACGAAAAATGAAGAAAAATCAATAAAAAAATCAAAAAAACAATTATTTTAAACGAAAAAAAAACGAAAAAAATATTGTTTGAAAAATCTGCTGATTCACTATCTCTCCAAATCAAATGCGATTCCGGTGTTTTTTTTTTTCATTTTTCAAATTTTTTTGCCAAGTTTTTTACTGTTTTTTTTGAGAACAAAAATTGATTTTTCCATTGATTTTCAAAAGATGAGAAAATTTCTAATTTTCCATTGATAAAAAAAAAATTTGAATTTTTTATTGATTAATAAAAAAAAAATTTCAATTTTTTTATTGTTTTTTTGTTTTTTTCATTGTTCTCATTTTTCGATGGAATTCAACAAATTTTGCACAAAAAATCACGAAGAAAGAACATTTTCGGCCCTAATCATCATTAATTGGTGTTTAGGGCACAAAAAAGTGTTCCTTTAATTTTTGCTGAAACTTTGTTCGTTCGGGAAAAAAAAACGGTCGAACCGATTGGCTTGAAAATTTAGGGGGTGTTCCAGCACACATTAAACTAAAGAAAAACGTTAAAACATTTTCAATTTTCGCAAAATTCGCAAAATGCAGGGCAATTTTCAAAAAAGGAAGAAAACGCAATTTTTCGGTACTTTTTCGAACCAATTTTAAAATTGGAAGAAAATTTTTTTTTAATCAAACAGTGCAAGAATCTCACAGGAAATTTATTCAAGTTTACGAATCTCATCATTCGCTCGCTGTGCGATCAGTAGTTCCTGAGATATCGACGATTAAAGACAAAAGGGTGTTTTTGATTCAATCGACAATATCTCAGCAACAAAGGGTCGTAGGGAAAAAAAAAAAAAGAAATTGAAGCTGAAAGACCAGGCTACACGCTGCTCATAAGGATTAAGTCGAGAAAATTTTTTTGAAGTCCGTGGAACAAGTCGAAAAAATGAAAAAAAAAGAAAAAAAATTTTCTCACTTTCAACTCTCCTATCTCGTTATAACAAATGGTCATAAAAAATTTTCATCTCAAGATTTCAAGAGTAGAGACTTGAAGCTTTCCAACGATTTTTTTTTTATTCTGATACGATCATTTTTGGCGAAGTTACAGCCATTTGAAAATCAAGCAAAAAACTGACAAAATTTACCGTTCCCTTAATTTTTCTGCTGGGTGTATATGCACATATATGTTCATATACGTTCCATATATGCCCATATATGTTCATATATGCTCATATATGTCCATATGTGTGTCATATATGCCCATACCTGCTCAATTTCCACAGGATCATACGACCATATATGACCATGTAAGCCCATATATGTCCAATAACCCGGGTAGGAATCGCCCAATGCTCAACTCTTGGCCGAACATCGGCCAAGAATTCGCATGCCAAAGCCTGGTAGCCATGGCTCGGCCAAACCTTCGCCAAGTATCGGTACACCGTTGTTCGGGTCTCCAGAATCGGCTGAGCAACGATGCGCCGTAGTTTGGCCTGCCAGAACTGGCCAGGCGTTGTTTGAAACTTGAACTCCCAGGGCTTGGCTTCTGAGCATTGGCCACTCGTTGGGCCAATAATGTACTGCCAAGGCTTCAATTTTTTTTTTATCTTTTGACATAATTAGATTATCTCACATTATCAGATAACTTCTGAACAATCACGATCGAATTTCATTTCTCCGAACAAGGTAGACAGCGATAAATTTATGAGGATCAAATTTAGTGACCAATGTAGGAAATGTCCTAATGGCCAGTACGGTAAGGTAACAGATTGGCAATGCGAAGGTCCAGGGATCGATCCATTCAAATAACATTGGATCTTGATCATTCTTACGCGCTTCAGAGGACTTAATTACTGTTAATTTACGTATTTAACACAAAATCTCCAATAAAATGAACATTGGCTGAACATTGGGACCAGTATAGTACCCAATGCTCGTTATCGAGGCTTGGCCATGCTTCGGCAATCAGCATTGGTACAATGTTATCATCCAATGCTCAATCAATATTGGGCCAGCCTTGGCTGAGGATTGGGCGCCAGCATTGGCATATTGGCTTCCGGCGCTGGACCAATATTGGCCCAATGAATTTTTCCTACCCGGGTAATGCCCATATATGTTCATATATGCCCATATATGCTCCTATATGTCCATACATGCTCATAAATGTTTCATGTATGTCCACATATGCCCATCGCTGTCTGATTTCTCGGAGGGACGTATGAGCATATATGTCACATTTATGTTCATATATGTCCCATATATGTACATATATGTTCATATATGACGATTTTTCCCCGGGAGTCCATAGCGAAGATTTCTTTGCAATCCCAGAATAATTGTTGGAATGCATTTTTTCTAATAAAACTCAGATCGAGTCCGTTCAAAATAGTAAAATATGGGGCATTCCACGCTATTTCGATCACTTCTCGGACTTTTTTTTTCAAATTTCTTTCATTTTTTGATATGTTGTGGAGATGCTCAAGACAAGTCATTTCCTACAGGAAAAAAAAAAAAAAAATGTTTAAATTTTACGACCATTTTTATTTTCGGAAAACCGCTGTTTCTGCCCATTTCTCTCCAGCTTCGGAGGCTCGTATCTCGGTAACTATCGGTTATATTAAAAAAAAGAAACAATACTTTTTTGTAGCAAAAGAGTACGGGAATTCATTCAAAAAATTCCCATTTGTCTAAATGTAATATTTCTATTTATTATTAACAATTGAAATAACAAAAATGATGGCTAGTTGCCAGAATGCGCGCTCCTAAAAATCTAGAAAAAAAATATGTTCGAGACTGATTTATTTCTGATTTTCTTGTAAATTTCGGTGAAACTTCCCTCGACCGTTCTCGAGATATTGATTTTTTTATGTTATTGCGTGATCGGCGGGTACTATCGAAAGGCCATGCGCATGCGCACAACGGCTCTAGCTGTGAATCACGTGGTCGCTGGCGCGTAAGCTGAGTAACTGATATGCCAGTGACCACATAATTCGCAGCTAAAGCCGTTGTGCGCATGCGCATGGCCTTTCGATAGCGCCCGCCGATCATGCAATAACATAAAACAATTGATATCTCGAGAACGGTCGAGGGAAGTTTCACCAAAATTTACAAAAAAATCAAAAATAAATCAGTCTCTAACATATTTTTTTTCTAGATTTTTAGGAGCGCGCACTCTCTAGATGCCATCATTTTTTTTATTTCAATTGTTAATAATAAATAGAAATATTACATGTAGACAAATGGAAATTTTTTCAATGAATTCCCGTACTCTTTTGCCACAGAAAAGTATTGTTTTTTTTTTTAATATAACCGATAGTTACCGAGATACGAGCCTCCAAAGCTGGAGAGAAATGGGCAGAAACAGCGTTTTTCCAAAAATGAAAATGTTCGTAAACTTTTTTTTAAAAATGTTTTTAATACATAATGTTGTAAAATTTTTTTTTTCCGGTGGGAAATGACTTATCTTGAGCATCTCCACAACATATCAAAAAATGAAAAAAATTAGAAAAAAAAGTCCGAGAAGTGATCCAAATAGCGTGAAATGCCCCATATAGTATAGAACACACAATGTCCAATCGTAGGTTACCATCGATATAATGCTCTGATTGCAATAATATTCGTCAATAACACTATCTATTGCCCACTGAGACTAGCTATATCTGAAATAGTTGCTGTTTCTTAATTTATAGTCAAGGTATTCTTCTACTAAATTTTTATAGCTCCAGTGATTATATTTTTCTCTCAGTGTACATTACATTAGAACCTCTCAGTCTAAACGCCAGCAACACTTGTCCCGAAAATGAGCTCCCCAGAAAAACTTGATTGATTTCGACTAATTCGAGGGGGTAGAATCCGAATCCGTTGGTTATCTTGCCCTCCGATTTGCCTTTCTAATTGTTATTAACAATTCAATTGTTTAAGTGGTCATAGCGTAGAGACTAAGGTTCTTACAAAGAAATACTTCAAACAAAAGTTGTTCGTCTTTTCAAGGAAAAGAGATTGTTTTTTTTTTGTCATGATAACTTCATTTTTGATGGAGTTATGGCGAAATAACTGTTGAAATAGACCGTTAATGAGGGTTGGCTCGCGGGCGCTACACATAGGAGGGTCTTAAGGAGTTAATATGACCCCTAAACCCCTGGAAAATAGTTTATTTATCTCTTCAAAATGAATTATAGGGATTCATGCGATCATTCATGGTATTGTAAGAGCAGAATGACATACAAGGCCTCTGTGAATTGGCGCAGAGACACCCATCACGTTGCATTCTGCATTAGAAATAGGGCGATTTCGCCTCGATTTTTTTTGTAGAGAATTCCAAGAGCTACATAAACGATCCGGGTGAAATCACTTCATCTCGCTTAGTATCCGAGATATTTGAATAAATCTATGAAAATTGAGTAATTAAGAGACAAATGGATGACTTCATTTTTTTCCCAAATTTTTTTCAAATATCTCGGGCACTAAGAGAAATAGAGATATCTCATCCAATCCTTTTTTGTAGCTTTTAAAATTTTCAACAAAACAGGATTCGGACGAAAACGGGCTATCTCGCTCAATTTCAAAGATATTCTCAGAAAAAGAATAAGAAAAAATTGGCTTATGCTTTTTATCTCTTCACCACTAATTTTTCAGAACTGAGTCTGAACCTCCATTATTTTCCAAATCTGTGCCTCATGCGAGGAAAATGATGGAGGTCTCACTGTACTAACTGTATAATCATTCCAACGAAATGTTCAAGTTTCATTAAATTAACGGAAAATCCCAAAAATTCATTGGTATCTCATCCATACAAAAAAGTGGGATTGGCCTCATCGCCTGTATGGGAAACACCCATGCAGTTAAATAAAAAAATGGTCTGGACGATTGATCCACTGTGTGACTCTTTCGGCAGTGATTCCATTCTCGGAAATTTTTTTCTGAATTTATTTTTCTCAGAACTTCACCTTTACTACTCGAGCAGTACTCTCGGCTTTCGGACGGGAGTAGTGCGTTCGTGTCCTAGCGGCAGTGCACTGACTGGATTGATACATACATTAGTTAAATTTTGTTTGTAAATCTAAAAAACATTTGATTTTTTCAATCGATGAAATCGATTTGACATTTTGGTTGTGAACAGCTTATATATATTCATCTATCGAGTAACAATTCCAGAAGTTTTGTATTATACGTAAATCACGACTCAACTTCCTCAATTGGATTAATTATCGACAGAGAATTTCAGCTGACCTCAAGCCGCGTAAACAGCACACGCAGCCGTTCGGAAAGGACAAGAATTCGCTACTCTCACTTAGCTCGAACGAAATCCTGTTCGATTTATCTTTTCTCCGCGTTTGGTAAAAGATACTATTTTCAAGCATAATAAATTTTTTGCCATTATTTTCATCGATTTAACAAATTTCCTTCCCGTGGAACAGAAATACTAATTCGAGACTCACCTGGGAAAAGGGCATTGTACACATTCGAAACAGAAAAGACTTTCCACGTGTACAAAATGGGCTCAAACTGGATTTACAACTTACAATATTTTTTGAGGTTTCACCCTCTCCAAGATCCTCCAATGAATAATAACTTCCCATTAAATTTTTCACTGGAATCGAACAAGGAATCGAATGCCGATTGAGATACAACATCATTTCATTTTGTCCTTCATACAGTGCAGCATCTCTTGAGTCAAAAGAGTTGGTTATTTTCAGAACATATCCATCCTTTTCGATCGATTTGAGATAAGGATTCTCAAATTTTTCATCACAAATTAATCTCATGTTTTTATCGTCATATGCGTTTAATTCTTGAATACTTTTCACGTTGAGTCCGTACAAGTTTTTCAGGAGTTTTATCACACTCTTATCGTCGATTTTTGGGCGTTTCCTTTCCTCTAATTTACTTTGATCCATTTTTTCTATTCTGCACTTGATCACTGAAGCTCCCTTAATAGTGTTTCTTTGAATGTAATTTTCCAAAATCACAATTTAATTGTAATTGACTTGAATATTTGTCATTTGTACAACACATTGACTGCAACAGTAATGCAGAGACAGTCAACATTTATCTCTACCACTCATTATATTGAATGAGATAAATATGCCCATCAATTGAATAATGTAGACAAACTTTTCCACCTTTTGCGTTCAATGTCCGTTTTGAAATTGTCAACACTTGTAGCAATGATAGATGATAAGTAATCTGTAAGCAAATGTTAACATTGGTCTTTATCATAATCACCTGATAATTATAAATTAGCACGCTAAGTTAAATGCTTTGTTACTCAGAAAAGTTCAGTACAGAGAGCCACCTTCACGATAGAGGATTAAAGAATACCGGTAGTTGATAAAAAAGATTGTCTTCCTATCAGTTGCCGCAAAAAATCAAAGAAAAACCTTCTGAACAAGGATTTAAACCGATTGAGGAAATATCCATAGGAGTATTCCCTTGATCAAAAATTCTATCAATAATTTGAACGGAATGGACATTCATATGTAGTCTGCAGACCTCTAACAAATGGGACTGAGCGAAATGATTATAATAGAATTGTTAAATTTTAATGAGAATGTCAACACATACAGTCTGATTGAAAACTTTCATCAACCAAAAATTGCCTTGCAAAATCCATTCTAAAAAATTATTTATTCACATTAAATTTCTCAAAAGTATATTCAAGTTTAGTTAAAAAAACATAAAATTTCTCACAAGAACATTCGATGTAGATCACGTTCTGCTTTACGAAACATGCATTAATAAAAATTCTCGTTTCGGGAATTAGTATCAGTGAAGCTGCCAATCTGACGAATGGTAACAATGATAAAAAAATAATTCCAACGAAGTTTTAAGTGAGAAAACGAAAGACGTGAAACAGTACTCGTCTATCCGGTTGGAACTGAGTTTAGGACAGGACAAGACTATGAAAAAATAAAGGAAAAAAAAATTGTAGTAGCTGAAAGGACAAAATTTTTCACTTCCCATTATATATATGTACTATATATTTCAAATTTATATAATGTATATGTTTGTGTATGTCTACATATCTATATACGCTGTGTTAACACTAGCATCATCCACTTCCATTCTACAGTTAGGTGAGGTCAGGTCAAAATCAACCGTCAGTCCAGCGAAAAATTTACGAAAGCATCCTGTTTGACTGCTTCCTTAGAAAGAGAGAGAGAGAGAGACAGAAAGAAGACTATCCCAAATCACACGACAGAATCTAGTTATTAAATAACAAGCAATCAACAATTTTCCGATGCAAATACACGTAGCAGAAGTCAATGTAGTTTCTTTCAATCATCGGAAAACACTCGAAAATTTTGAGAAAAAGTCGAAAATTAATTAAAAAGTGCACATTATTATAATAATTTTACTCATTCAATTTTTTTCCTTTAGAAAATCACGTGAGCTGGCTGAGGTCGCTGGATGTTTAGAGTCTAAACTTTAGACAGAATGCAATACATAATTACAATGGCCGTAAAGGAAACTATAGAAACATAAGAATTCCAACAATCCAGAATATTTGCATTTTCTTTTGATTTTCATGCTATGTTCGAGTATCAAAATTTCGTTATCGAAATTGAGCGATCCTATAGTGTAGTTAGTACGAAAGTATCACAGGCTGCTCTCAAACTATAAGTTCTTCATACTAATTCTTTGGTACTTAACAAAGCAGATAATACGCCTTTTATTTCCCTCTTATTTCTACAATCCAGGTAAATTCGATGGAAGATATTTAATTTGAGAGAATTCTCAAAAAAAAGTGTAAAATCATTTAATTTTTATTTGATGAAGATAAAAAAAACCCGGAAACGTTGTGCAAATATTTGAACACAAGGAGGATTTCGAAAATTTTCTTCCACTGAATCAAACAAATAATTCTGAATAGAATGACCGATAAGCGAAAAATTTTCAAAAAAGTGTTTCAATGGAACACTTGTGTGTGCTTTTCGCTTTGACCTACTTCTATTCCAATAATTTAAATGATTTTTTAAGCGGAGTAACGTACAAGTGATACAACAGGATTTGTTAGAAATGACTTGAATATTAATTTTAAGAAAAACTCCTCTTTATTCATGAAGATTATTAAACCAAAAAAGTATGATTAAACGATCGAATCAGGGGGAAGAGTTCGATGGAAAAGTTAAAATTTACAAGAGAGTCATTATGGAAGAGTAAATAATATAGTATAAAATAAATTAAATTGATAGTCAGCCAAGGAGTAGTAAAAATGACGCCCCATCGTACATTTATATTTAGTTTACGAATACTATTTAAGCAAAAAATATATAGGTTACGTTGAAATAGCTACGGCCGCTGAATTCGTCTTCAAATTCATGCGTTTGAAACTCTCAACACGTGTGCGAAACTTACAGTTTCATAAATTAGATAAGAGTTTCTGCTGCTTGATAATCCACATGATTCCTCATTCTAATACTACCAAAATTATATGATGAAAAGTATAATACTTCGATTACACGAACAGAGAATTTGATATCTAATGTCAAAAAAATTGCTTTGTGAAGAGATGGAATGAGATGTTTGTTTTATTATTTTATCAGTTTTTTTTGGATTATCTCAGAAGCTAAAGGAGATAGGAAAATTTTTGATGTGACCTTTTTTGTAGCGTTAATTTATTCCAGCTAGATGAGCTACGACCAAAAATTTTGTGATTTCCGCAAACTCCGAGAGATTTTCATAGATAAGAGCTAAAAAACAATTCTACTGAGAAACTGCCTATTTTCCTTAATTTCCAAGATATTTGCAAAAATCCAAATCAGATTAAATTGAGGCAGCTCGATCGTAATTATCATTTTTTCAACTAGAATGATAACTCTCATTGATCAAAATCGATCTGATATGTACAGAATTTCTAGTTTTTTCCATTTAAATCACCGATGATGGTTGCAGAAAAAAAAGAAATCACATCAATAAATGTGACTGTTATCACATCGATAAATGACCTCAAAAATCTTTCCAAAAAATTAAAAAATATAAACGTGTTCATGCAGAATATATTAAAGAAAAGAAGATGATTTGTGTGATGTCATTTCTAGAAAATATTCATATAAATAATAAATTTTTGACGAATATCGCAGGGGAGAATTCAATCGGTCACAACATGGCAACGCTGTCTTCACTCTTATGTAGATCGCTTAGTGCTAGTTTCAAAAAGAGTGAAATGAGATATGTGAATATCTCTATGCGGTATGCGCTCTTTACATCTCGACCAAAACATCTCAATCAAAAATATCTCGTGTCCAAAACATCTCAATCAAAAATGTCTCGTGACCAAAACATCTGAATCCAACAATATCTCGCCAAAAATATCTCGGGATCAAAACATCTCATATTTTTAACTAGATGTTTAATTTGAGAAATTATCAGAAAAAATTTCAGAAAAACTTTATAAAAAGATTTATAAAGATTCCATGAAAATTTCAGGAAAATTCCAAGAAATTCCGAAAAATTCTGAAAAATCTCAAATATATTAGAATAAAACTGATCTTCGAAATATATATGGGCAAAGGAAGGTTTTAAATCAAAATTGCTGTATGAAGGAACAGCGCAGTGGGCATAAGACTGAGTGAGTGAGATTTCAAGGTAATTTGGAAATTTGGTATAGAACTGGATAGCTCAATCGGAGAGCGCCCAACATGACATCGAAGGATCCTGGGTTCGACTCCCGGTGCGGAACTATCCAATTTTTTCTCGAAAAAATCTTGAAAATCGGATGGGTGTGTTTAGAGACACATTTGCCAAATTTTATAAATAGTTTTATAAACATTTCATAAAAATTTCAGGAAAACTTCAAAAAATTCTGAAAAATTCCGAAAAATTCTGATTTTTATCATATCAATGAACAGCTAACGGGATTTGTTTGTAATGGCTCACATTATGAACGTGACAACCAACGTCGTAGGGTTAGGTAAGATGTTCAACGTACTTCAGTATTTATGATGAGTCATGGTTCGCTGGACAAAAGGCGAAGATTCAGAGCATCCTGAAGCTCATCAGTCTATACATGAATAATAGCAGAATAACATAGAATCAGCTGAGCTTTGAGACGCAATTGTCACGAAGAACAGTGAGATTAGGAAAATCTCACTGTTAGGAAAATTAACGAAAGACTCATGCAGTGGACTAGTGAAACTAATAATGAACAATACAAATGGGAGGTGTGGGACGAGTAATTGAAGTTGATGAAACAAGATTAGGTGGCAAACAGTTAGCTAGAGGCCGACTGGTCAGGGGTGCGGTTTGGGTGCTAGGCATTCTTGAGAAGGACACTGAACGACTAGTTATCGTTCCGATTCCCAATCAGAAGGCTGAAACACTCATTCGAAACATCCATAAATACGTAAGACCGGTTTCAGTTATCAGTACTGATTGTGTGAAAGGGTACACGGGGTTGTACTGCTATGGCTACTACCATATCAGAGTCAATCACAAGGTACATGTAGCGAACGTTACAATGCATAACATCAAGAAACCGAAATTATCAGCACAGCTGGTCGGATAGCTCAGTGGCAAAGTGCCTAACTGGAAACCAAAAGGTCCACGGTTCGATCCCGAGCCGTGGCAACCTTTTTCCATAATAATAACAATTATTTTTCATCGCTATCCGACGAGCAAATTCATTGAAGAGATGTCGCATCCAGGTGGCGCAAAATAACAACAGCGACATCCCTTCAAATGGTGACCCCGAACGTCGACGAACGTCAACGAACAACTCCGAGCATCTGGAGTACAACAGCGCCACACAACGGCACCACTGACGAAGCTACAACACCGAGGACTGCAGCCTCAGTGTTCATCCAACATCGCAGGCATCCACCAATCCCTTCAGAACTTGGGTGACGATTCAAGCCTGGAGTGGGGAGGACAACACACACAAAAATGACCAATGGTCTCGACACGCAAGATGTCGCATCAGCCGCCGGTACAGCAGACTTCGCCAAGCCCCACGGTCCACGACGACGCACGAAGTCTCCCGAGCGCAGCAGCGCCCAGCTTTGAGGACTACTCAGCTGTGGCCCATACACACATGAGGAAGAGATGAAAGTAGCCTCATGTCATCACACAAACACACAAACACAAAAACACAAGACCTGCACAGAAGCTCCGCAAGACGCTAGCTTCGCTTCTCTCCAACTAGGGGAGGTATGTAGCGAACGCTACAATGCATAACATCAAGAAACCGAAATTATCAGAACAGCTGGTCGGATAGCTCAGTGGCAAAGTGCCTAACTGGAAACCAAAAGGTCCACGGTTCGATCCCGAGCCGTGGCAACCTTTTTCCATAATAATAACAATTATTTTTCATCGCTATCCGACGAGCAAATTCATTGAAGAGATGTCGCATCCAGGTGGCGCAAAATAACAACAGCGACATCCCTTCATACACCATGTTAACCCCTTTCCTTCCGAGGTACCCAGCCGGGAGGAAACCGGTACCCACCTTTGGGAGAGTGGCTAAATTCCTCTTTTTCAGGACTCATTCTGTTTCTGAACGTATGAACGCTTTTCTTGACTTGATCAGCTTCCAGGAAGATTTCGATTTACTACCTGATGAATAACTAGTTCCTGTACTTGATCTGGATTCTTGAAATTCTACTATTAGTTGTTGTGGATTTGACGAACATGATATCTATCACAATTTACTTGTCAACGCATGTGTACGTTACAAGTGTGAATTGCTTTATGAATAACTTATAAATTTATATAATTTTTAATGCTCAAGGAAGGTGAGTGGTGGTCAGGTCGAATCCATGTTATTTTCATCAGCAATAACCCAGTTGGTTAGGTGAATGGTGGCAGAGGTCTTCCTTTTTTGGGCCGTCGCACTACCACGTCCATACCGTGGTCCTGGGTACAGCTAAGAGTAGTGCATTTCCTGGTTTCGTTTTCTGTCGTTAAAAGAGTAGTGAGAGGTTGTCTATTGAGAGGTTACACATCTACAAGTGTCATAAAGAGCGAAACTAGGATCCAAAATAAATTAAAATTCTTAATTTTCGGCAGAATGAAACTAGTCAATTACCGGATTTTCGAAAAGAACGATTCTTCAAAAATTGCTATATCTCAGAGACCATTGCGCCGATCTTGCTGAAATTTTCATGGAACATACACTCAATCAAAACTGATATCTTGCCAAAATTTCAGATTTTTATCTGTCACCGTTCTTGAGTAATAGAGAGTCGTAGAGTCGCACACACACACATACATCTACTTTTTTTCTCATTATGATTTTTCGAAGTTTTGAATCATTTTGAGTCGTTTCCAATAGAAATTGGCATTTCGGAAAAAAATGGCGAAAACAAAGCTCTCATTCGGAAGCAAACAAGCAGAAGCCTCGCTCTCGGTGCGTTATTTGCAAACCCCACTCCTTGTGCGACATTTAATATTTTGCCAATCCGATTGGCAAAATGCTTCCGAATGGAATTCATCTATGGTGAATCGAATCGCTATTTATGTATCTCATTACTCAAAAAATAACATTATTCTCGCAACAAATACGCACACATATATTCCTACAAATATTGCTCCAGACGGTATCAATCTGTTCAGGACTCCATCTGCGATTCTTGGAATCTACTTGGAACTCGAAATCTCAGCTCAGAATAATCGATTACATTGCAATAATATCACATCGTACATAAAAATTCAATTTTAGATGAAAATTCAGATCCTACGATGGAACACAAAAATTGACGTTCGGGTTCCAAATAGGATTTCTATTCTTTCTGATTGTCGTCAGAATGAGGTACTCATCTTGTAGAAAAAATTGTCTACTTTCGAATGGTGAAATAAAGAATAGTAGTGTTCCTAGGGAGAAAGCTAAGAAAAACCGTGATCTTTGAAAAAACTAATTTATCGAACATCCTCACAAGAGACTTCCTCTGAAAAATCTGAAATTATCACCATTTGTGGGGATCATTGAGATGAATCTATTAAGCAAAACTTGGATGTAATCGCTTGGATAGTTTTCGAGATATAACCTCTTTTCATAAAATGGTTTTTGGTCAATATCTCAGAAACTACTGGTGCGATTTCGCCCAATTTCAATACCAAACTTTTCGTTCATTAAATGCACAAACTGGCGAATCTTGAAGTCTCTAACTCAAATAGTTTTTGAGCTATCGTGTATAGTAACTTCAGGATGAAAAACACTGTAATTGAAATTATCTGCAAACGAAAAATTTAAGCAAAATTCACCCCGAGTGAAAATTGTGAGTTCAAATGAGATGTATTTCATCGCTGAGAGTGGGGGCTGTGAATCAATTTTTCGCGAAGAAAAATTGAAAAAACGATTTTTCGAAAATTTGAGTTTTCTCGAAAAGTACCCAACCGATTTCGCTCAAATTTCACTGACAGCAATTTGCATGGGGAGGGAAAGTACTGTTAAATTTTTAGCTCACCAAGTATTACCGTTGCTGAGCAATGAGCTGATATCTGACACACATACACACACACAGACATGATCGTTAAAACTATCAAAAAATATTGGGGAGGTCTTAAAACATGAAGATCGATCGAAAAATTGATTTTTTATTTTCGGGGCCTTTACATAAACTTCCTTTATCGGGAAGTTAACAAGCAGAAGCCTCACTCTCGGTGCGTTATTTGCAAACCCCACTCCTTGTGCGACATTTAATATTTTGTCAATTTGATTGGCAAAATGCTTCTGAATGGAATTCATCTATGGTGAATCGAATCGCTATTCATGTATCTCATTGCTCAAGAAATAACATCATTCTCGTAACAAATACGCGCTCATATATTCCTACAAATATTGCTCCAGACTGTATCGATCTGTTCAGCATTCCATCTGTGATACTCGGAATCTATTTGGAACTCGAAATTTCAGCTCAGAATAATCGATTAAGCTGCGATAATATTATATGGTACATAAAAATTCAATATTCGATGAAAATTCAGAGCCTACGATGGAACACAAAAATTGACGTTCGGATTCCAAATAGGATTTCTATTCTTTCTGATTGTCGTCAGAATGAAAAGGTACCCATTCTGTAGAAAAAATTGTCTACTTTCAAATGGTGAAATAAAAAATAGTAGTGTTCCCAGGGAGAAAACTAAGAAAAACCGTGATTTTTGAAAAAAACTAATTTATGGAACACTCTTACAAGAGACTTCTTCTGAAATTCTCACCATTTGTGGGGCTCATTGAGATGAATCTTTGAAGCTGAACTTGGATGTAATCGCTTGGATAGTTTTTGAGATATAACCTCTTTTCATAAAATGGTTTTTGGCCAATATCTCAGAAATTACTGGAGCGATTTCGCCCAATTTCAATACCAAACTTTTCGTTCATTAGATGCACGAACTTACGAAATTTGAAATCACTAACTCAAATAGTTTCCGAGCTATCGTGTATAGTAAATTCAGGATAAGAAACACTGTAATTGAAATTATCTGCAAACGATAAATCTCAGCAATATTTACCCCGTGTGAGAATTGTGAGTTCAAATGAGATGTATTTCATCGCTGAGAGTGGGGGTTCTGAATCAATTTTTCGCGGAGAAATATCGAACATACGATTTTGCGAAAACTTCACTGACAGCAATTTGCATGGGGAGGGAAAGTACTGTTAAATTTTCAGCTCACCAAGTATTACCATTGCGGAGCAATGAGCAATATTTTTTTGACATAATCAATAAAGTTGTTGAATTTATTCAATTTCATTGAATCAAAAATATTAATTTCTTGAATTGACTAAAATCAGTACATTCAACAGTTATTTTTAGGTATTTCGACAAATATTTGCTAAGGGTCATTGACCTCAATATTTAATTTTTTTCACTATTATTTTTTTCACAGGGTAACTTAAGTTGTTGAAATCATTTGTTTGCCGATTGGAAAAACTGAATTTCAAAATACTCAGTCATCGTAGCTATCGTAATATCAAATTTTTTTGTACTAGCAATGAATTGTTTTAAGAAAAATGGAATCCATACAAACGATCGGTGTGAATCTGAAATGATTCAAATTAGTAACGAAACCGCCAATTAATACTACAATTATGAGAGATAGACGATTATGGAGAATGTCAGTTAAACAACCACAGCGAGGCAGATCCATGGCAGCATGTACGAGCAGGCAAATGGCATCACAAGATCGAAATGTATAAGAGGCGGTCTTCTGGCAGCTCAAATACAGCTCACCGATGACGTTATCGAAAAACTGTGCTTGAGCTGCCAGATGACGGCATTTTCTGTTGACCGCTCTTGTGCTACCATTTTCCCGCTTGTAGTACTGCTGGCAGTACTCTTAAAGCTGTCTCTTTACGGTTAATATGCTGTCATTGCTCCAATCCACCAAGTGATCTGCCTTTACGCTGCCTGCGAACTGCCTGCCACTTTTCAATAAAAATGATGAAACTGCTATGTGCTGCTAAGAGCACGCCAGTTATCCGCGGTTTTCCGTCAAATCTGCCGCTAATCCGCCTAAATCCTGTTCGTTACCCGTCTTAATTTTTCTCTCGGGAAGGAGCATTGAGGATGTCTACACGGAGAAAAATTCGGACGAAAATATAATGAAAGATCTGAGTGAAAATTACTGAACCTTCCGGAATCGTGGGACATTTCGGAGAATGTGCAAAGTATTGGAAAATTAAATGGTAATTTTTCACAAAAGTTCATCAACAGGTCACAGGAGTACATAAAAAATAGTGCTGTCAGCGCGTCAAAAATTGCTGAACCATGTTCGTCAAAATTTCGCGGGAATTCATAAATTTTTCATCTGTGCTTATTAGTTCTTCGTCGATTCTTATTATTTTCTGTACACCTAGGGAAGTGTCCCGCGTTTGATGGAGGAGTTCGGTACTTTTTCTTGGAAATTTTTTTCCTTGTTTACGTAAGAAGAGGGAATTGAAAATCATCAGTGCAGAAATCTCTCCAGTCAAATCCAGCTGGGCTATTAAATCCAACTCGGAAATGAGCCGAGAGCGTACTATTCAATTCCAGGCTGGAAATGAGTAGGACACTCCCGGCTTATTTCCAGCGACTAATGCACATGATCTTTATTTGAATGGAATTTCGCCGCTCGAAACCACTTTCGTTTCGAGGGCCAACAGAGGATCTTGTGTGTATTCAATTTTCGAACCAATTCTTTGACGATATTTATTAATATTCTTAGAATGCAAGAGTGCCCATAATTGTGGAAGGTAACTGGAAACTCGATGCTTTTATTATTTCAGGAAAAAAAGTTACATTTATGGCTACACAATGAATCTGAAAATTTACTGAGGCTTCCGTTATCCCTCCGGGAATTTCTTGAAGTAGAACGAAAATCACAAAAAATTTCTGAAAATTTTAGACCAAAGTATCGCAGGAAATACGAAATGCTTTATCTCCTATCGGGAATTTTCCCCGATAGGGTTTTACAGACAAATAGGTAATTTCGATGAAATCAACTTTCCAGTGAATTGTGAATTCAGCAACATCGCATGCATGCACGTGTGGGTGCTCGAAGAAAAAATTGATAACTTCTCTTGGATTGACGATATGGGATAAAAAATGGCATAAGTCCGGAACACATTTATCCATCATCTCAAAAAATTATGGCACTTGCCCCTCTAAGGCATATAGCTAATAAGGAATAAGATCTCAAAAAATTTCGAAGCAATCGCCTGATTTGTTATCCAAATATTTCGATAAAGTGTTCACTCAAATTGAATAATGCCGTAAATACCATATTTTTCAGTCGCGATGCAGCAACATCGCATGCCGAATGCTTGGTGCGTAATTTGAAAGTAAAGCGCTGTGAATCTGTTGCCTATCAAAACACTTTGGGAGCTTTGCAATAAGGAATTTAGTCAACACAGTGTGGCACGGTGTCGCTGTCTCGGGATTCAATATGCAGTACAGGGGCACCAAAACGTATGCATAACCTCTTCTTCTGTGCTGTACCAGGCGACACAGTGCCACTCTGTGTTTGATTATTGGAAAGCAAAGGCCTGACACTCTGAGCTACCCCAACTATTCTTATGTGCAGTATTAGCTAATCCCAATGCCGAATAAGCGAGTATACGTATTTTATTGAGTGTCGCACCCCTGTTGGAAAGCACCCTTTGAAGTTTTGGGGATAATTTCACTTCGACAGTGATGACGAGAAAAATAGAAAAACTAACAGTTTCACCAACCTAAAATTCCCGCTGTAAATTCCATTCTCTGTTCAGTTTTTCGCATTCATGATCTGATTTGGAATATTTTTATGAATTTAAACAATTGAGAAAAGTATTATCGTTCCAGAAACATAACATTTTTGTATCAAACTGGATTTACAATTCTCACTACTGTATTTTATTGGAAATATGACTTTTTTATATCATGCAGTTTGCCTTCCTCAGGAAAACACTAGAATCTGCCTTGCAGCTCAAGCCCCTCCCCCCCCCCCCCCTCCCTCACAATCACTCGAGAATCTCCTAAAAAGATAAGATTTCGTTACAATCCAGGTTCGCCGGTCTATGCGCTGAACCTGGAACTGGGAGGAATGAGCTGCAATTGTACAAGGGCCTATCATGAGGAACAAATTTTTACTAAATTTCATCGATAGGTCGTGTTTTTTTTTTGAAAAAACGAGTTTGTGTCATTGTGTTCAATTATAAATTATTCTACAGCGATCAGGTAGCAATTTTTTTTGGTTGTTTCCAATCTACCGTGCGAATCGAAACACGAACATTAATCCACCCATACTCTAATCTATTCTTAAATATCGTTCGGACTAGATGAACAGAATTAAACGAGTTTCCAGAAATATAAATAAGGCGAAACATCTGATTATGTACAACAATTGAGGAGAAGCTAAGTAGAGTTCTATATAAGAGGTTTTCATATTATTGCATAAAAATTCTGCCAAAAGATTTTTGCGGCTCTAATTTTTCTTAACAAAAAAACTGCCCATTGAACTTTTGCTATCTCCTTAAATATCCAGATATTTGATGGAAAATAGTTGGAGAGAAAATTAGATTCATCTTGTTTTAATTCTTTGCTAGTGAGTTGATATTAGAGAGCGAGACAAAATGAACTGAATTTTTATTTGAAAGTGAGAACCTCTACGGAAAAATTCGAAAAAATTATTCAACAATTTAAATATGTTGAAGTTTTTCCATTTTTCTTTCCAGACTTTTTCGCGGAATCCTTCATTTCGAGAGAAACCCTGGATCCTGTAGGGTTTTTCACATGCTTTTCCCTAGTAGTACACATCATGTTTACTTTAGACTCTTATGCTAAATATTTCACAATCATCACGCAAAAATATGTAAAAGCCCACGGGCTGGGACTATAAACCCCTAAACGCTAAGCTAACGTAGTCCTTTTTGTAAATAATTGTTGTCTATGTAAAAATTATTAATGTTAATAAAAATCTTTAAATGGAAACCCTGGATCATTCTGCCTCAGAAATTCCTTCTGTGCAGGTTTCTCCTGATACTTTTTGCCAATTTTATTGAATAGCCACAAAAAATACCCTCTAAAAAAGTCCAAGAGAGAGTGAATTTTACTTTAATAATTTTCAAATGTAATTTCTTTTATCATGAAAACGATTGGTCAATTAAGGATATTTAGAAATTTGTCAACTGCAACTTCTTCACCTTTTTACCAGAATTTTCGCAAAATCAATGAATGAATTACATGAACATAAACATAATTGTCTGCATCCACTTTTTTCATCCTGTATAGTCAGGATTTATATTTATGGACACAGGTGTGGAAGAATGGCTGGAGAAGGGATAGGCTTGTGCATCAACAGAATAAAGTGAAGAAAATAACCACCTGATTTATATTTCACATTTGATGACACTGTTCTTTTGGCTAGCTCACATGCGACATAATAAAAATTAATACCATTTATTTGACTAGATTCATAATTATATTATTCAATCATTCCAAATCTAACGAAAAAATGAATAACTAAGTTAATAGATTCAAGTGGAGTAATATCTACATCATTATAATGAAAGGCCACTAAATATAAAGTCACTGCGATGGAAATATTATCGAATGAACTATTTTGAAAATGATTCAATTCTTTTTCTTCAGGATTTTCGGATAGTTAGTATTTCTGGACCATCGATCAATTGCTGCATTAGAATTGTTTCTCATAGATATTTTTTTCCCACTGTACAGATAAGTGAACTTATGATAATCATCAATTTTCAACCACAACTGCCCATTTTCCTCGAAACCAATATATTTCATGTCATTCAATTCTCGAACATTTTTTTCTCTGAAATATCATCAGGATATGGATCCCTCGAGTGTTAATGAAAATTTCTTACAGCAGAAATCTACACGTATATTTCTTGAGCCATTAATTCCGAAATTGTCTCCATGCTCATATATACATCTTTAAAAAAATTGAGAATCGGTTCAAGAAAAATGCGGAACGCATCTCGCTGCTCACATACGAGCAATTCATCAGTAAAGAAATTGTTATACAGGATAGGTCAGTTTTTTTTATTTGCGATGAATATCTTGGAAGCTATGCGAGATAGGGAAATGCTCATAAGGATATAGCTCGTAGCTCTCACTTTCGTTTACAATTTTCGTTTACAACGACGAGGTATCACAGCTACGGGTTGTGACAGCGCAAAAATTCAATATAGGGCAGTCCGGGGCAAAATGGACCTGTGGGGATTTTGACCGGGGCGAAATGATTCGGGATTCTTTCTAAGAGTAAAGGAGTCTACGAAAGAATTCTCCAACAATTTCTACATATTAGAGTATTTTCCAAAATTTGTTCAGACTTTTTCATCAAATCCTTTGCTCTTAAAAAAATTCCTGAAATATGTTACTACAGAGGTCCATTTTGCCTCACTCTCCCCCTACATGTTTTCAATTTATCGAGCTAAATCGAGAGTGAATTGAAGCGCGGAAAAAAATTCATTTGATTCCAGATTTTTCCATGAATTATCAGGAGGAATAGACTATCCCAATTGTTCTTATAATATTGCAGAGTTTCCCATTTTTTCTCTACTTTTCATGAAGCACTCACGATAGGCCTAATACTACCTTTAAAAAAAAACGGTACATCTGCCTCAGCATGTCTTCACCTGCCGGCAGCTGTTCTCCCTTCGGGAATGAAACCATATTCATCGGTATTACGTTGACTGGTGGCGCGTGCCCCGGGTAAGGCACGGAAAGGGGAATTGAAGAAATGAAACAGGAAAAAAGAAGGAAAATTCAATCCGTAATGCAGTCCAACAACTTCCAGCACCAAACTCTCGCCGATAATCACAATTGCTGCTCTTTTTATTCTTTGTCGACCGCAATCGGAAAGTGAGCGAATGAATCTACGCAAATGTTTAATCTTATTTTGCAACCTTTTTTTTCTACTTCATTTCTCATAGACAAAAACATAGTTTTCAAGTTAGTTGTTGAACTGTCGCATGTTAAACAGAGCGATGTCTATCCGTAATCAATTATACGCATGCTCGTGCACATGCGCAATCCGTCGATTTTGGAGAATGAAAAGAGGAAGCCGTTTTCCACAGAATATGTCTAAAAAAATGAAAACAATCACAAGAAATACGGACTCAACGCTTCTGTTATGCAATAACTTTTGTCTACAATTTCACATGGGATTACTCATAGGATTCAATGTTCTTTTGATGAAAATAATCAATAATGGAGAGGAGAGTGAAAAATAATTGAAGGCAAACATTCACTCTTCATCAGCCAGATATGCTAATCATTTGGAGTACTTATGGCTCATATTATCACACGTTTTCATCTTTTTTTCTTCTCACGGAATTTTGTTAAGATTACAGAAGAAAACGAATTTTTAATATCCACAAATTATGAGGAATAGGTTTTAATTTGAGTAGTGAAATATATTTCAGTATATTACATGGAGAATGAACTGCACCGGAAGTGTAGACTAGTGCCGAGGGCCCTCTAGAACTTGTTAGAAGTCTCCAGTAAGTGGCCTGAAATCTTTTTCACAGTTGATACTAGGGTAACATGACCAATAGATGGACGGTTAAGGAAATATTAGACTTTATTAATTTATATGAAATAGGCAAATCACGTTGAAAAGTTGTAGAAAAGAATGATGTACAGAAAAATATACAGTGAATCGTCTAAAAATCAATTAAACTTTAATAATGTAGGAATAATTGAAGAAAATCAAGGAAAAACTGGAAAATAACTTGAACCCCCAATAGGTGGACAGTTGCATATCTGCAGTGATATGATTTTAAATTTCGATAAATCGGTATGTGATAAATAGTTCATAAATCTATATGAATATAATACTCAGGAATTGACGTCAAAAGTATAAGAATCATTCATTTATTTATGAAAATCCTCGACAATAGAAACTGTCCATCTTTTGGTCAGTGTCTACCTTATTGGTCGTGTGACCCTAGTACATAATCTCGTTAGTCACATTCAAAGTATTTTTTCCTCCTTCTTTGAAGGTGGCTAACGATGAATGAATGATAATACAGATGAAAAAACTTAGCGAGTCAGCTTGTAGGCTGAAAAAGAAAAAAAAACGTGGTACTGGGGTCAAAATCCTTCTAGCGCCGTTCCTGAGTTTACCGGCACAACAAAGTTTCTTGATCCACATCCGTACCAAACTACATAGAAAATCATGTAAAAAACTTGAATAAATGATCCTCTCAATTTTCGATTGGAAAAACGTACTTTCTGTTTAAAAAAAAAAAAACCCGGAAGTTCATTCAAGAAGCCCTCATTATTAATATGGCATAAATTTTATCTTTCTGAATTTGTGTTTGATAAGCCCAAAAAAACGAGCAAAAAGTGAGAAAGATAAATAATACAGTGCCGCGCGTGTGCGTGAGTGTTAAAATACATCGGTGAAGTGGAGAAGAGAGGGGCTGAATAGAAGAAAGACGAACAGAGTAGAGAGAAAAATAATTGAAAAAAGATAGTGAATAAAGGTAGTGACGCCATCTACAAACGAGCGGGAAAGAATAATGTTTGAAGGCCACTAGTGCCGCCGGCGGGGCGCGCTTCGTCACTCTGAAAAAGGTGGTGGGAATATAGTAAGACCGAGTACACCCTGCCATTCGAGCGTCGGTAGGCATCCAGTAGTGTTACCTTTGATTCTCTCTCGTAAACACGTTCGCTTCCACAACGTAATCAATCCAAATATAAAGGATTTTTTTAAAATTAAATCTGAGTGTTTCACGAAGTTATTTCGTTTTCGAAGAAAGTAAAGTGCTTCCTTCAAGTTTTTCATTTTCGATTTAGAAAGTAACAAATATAAATACTTCATCATGGCTGATGTCGAGACAAAGTGAGTAGCTGTGTAATTATTATTTTTCAATTGAATCAATTGATTAATCATAGGGATGAGGAAAATCACAGAAAATGAGAGAGAAGGAAAGAGCCGTTAGTGGTGGAAAACTCTATGCTATCGCTATATTTACCTCAATAGTTTTCTATACCAGTCGATATTTTATCCATTAATAAACACGTCACACGTGTTTGAATATAATTCGAAATGAGTTGAAGAAATTTCACCAGTTTTTATTCTTAATCACGTTCTCAATGGAAAAAAAACCGGCGGGAAGAATGGCCACGCCGCCACGCGTTGTTTTAATCTCAACTTTAATCGAAATTCCCGTTTATTGGAATTTTATTCAAACTCAAAATGAATGTGGAATTAGAAGCCAAAATTATTGGATTAATTGTGTTTAATACTAAAATAGTGGGAATCTATGAGGGTAATCAGTAGCATCGTGACGCCATGGGGGGAAAGGAAGAATAGCGTGGTGTAGGAGAGGGGACGGGGTTAAGAGATGGAAGAGGAGGGGGACGCCAACCGAGCTATTTTTGCCATCGGCCCACGCACCTTTCGAATCGCGTGTGAATGTGTATGTGTAGGGGGATATGACAGTGGTATCTCTCATTTATGTACCACTTCTCCCCCTCTCCCTCGCTCTCTCTTTCTCTTCTGCAGTGTAAATAATCAAGCGACCTATAAACGATGGAAAAAAAAATCTATAATTTCTACCATTTTCATTTTATTTTTGCCGATCTGTCCATGAGCATAAAATCCAATAGAGGCCAAAAATTCCAAAGCTTTCGGTGACTGTTTTGTTTTGTGTTCATATGTGTGTGTTTATATTTTTCACCGGTTACTGGTTTGAATTCATTCCTCTATACTTTCACCAACAAACTCAAATGTTTATTTTATTTCCGTGATGATTATTTCGATTTCGGAAACTTTGCAATTCATGAGAATTTTGGAGTATTTATGATGGCAATTCTCTTGAATTGGATCATAAACAGAAGGAATTATTGTATTTCATTGACGTGAAGAAGATAGAGGATTTTGTTTGAGACTGTACACAGAAGCAGAGCGTCGCGTCCAAAAGAGAACGGTCGGAATATCGATCCATTTTACCTTCCCACTTTAGTTAGCTCTCTCTCTCTCCTTCCCTCAACTAAATTCCCATTTTCGTATTTATTTTTCTTTCCCTCCCCCCTTTCAACATTGTATACGAAAATTACTCGACAAAAATATTGCAATTCCATTCCTTATGAATTTCCGTGAACGCTTTCACGTTCATGTTTTTTTTTATTGTATGAATAGAAAAAACTGCTGGAATACGCGAATTGTGGATATTTCTAAGGTGGAAAGTTCAGGAAAAAATACGATGCATGACGCCGGTTTTAGAAGAGCTAAAACGAGAGGGGGACACAAGCCTTTCGTGATTTGCCGCGCTGTGTGAAACGCCGGGCTATGGCATCTGCGCAGGAAAACACCAGAGAGGTTTTGTGTGTGTGTGTGTGTGTATGTGTATGCATGCGAGAGAAAAAGAGGGCGCCACTGCTGCGTTAATCCCCCCCCCCCCCCCCCCCCCCCCCCCCCCCCAAGAACACGGAAGAATTTTACGTTCATGGCGGGATACAAAATGATATGAAAAAATGTAACATTTTACGTGCCTATTTTAAAATGATAAAATTATTAAAACTTTGTTCATCCTCAAACTATGAGAGGAGAATGGAAACGAACAAATTCACAGGATACTTGATGAATAATTATACGAATGCTTCATTTTTCAATTTTTTTTCACTTCAGGGAAACCAAAGTTGCTTCACCAGAGAAGAAAAGCGTTGAGCAGAAGAAAGATAAAGAAGTGGAGGAGGTAGATGAAGATTCAAGGGCATCCGAGAATGGTGACGCTAAAGAGGCCAAAGAAAATGGTGAAGAGAAACCAGCAACTGATGAGAAAGAGCCAGAGTCAACAGAGAATGGTGATTCCACAGGTAAGAAGAGGAAATGATTTCTTTGTTCATTTTTACACTTCCTTTACTTCAATTGTCTGGGAAGCCGCTCGAAGGAATGAATAGAGATTAATACGTTTCACAATTTTTTAATGATATTGATGTAATATATATCGCAGATGCCCCTGCTGATGCCTGTACCATAAAGAGGAAATCAACAGCAGGAGTTGAGGTGAGTGCGGATGCACCAGACGGTGTTAGTCCTGAGAAAAAGGCTAAACTTGAAGACAAACCAGTTGAAACTGCCACTGAGAGCAACGGTGATACAGAAACCGCGGCCTAATATATCAGATAAAAAAAGAAACAAAATAAATAATAAAAATTTAATAATAATGAAAAATATTTAAATAATACCATGCCTCGCCCCCATACACTTTGAATGGACATTATCACCATCCCGTAAATTCAGAATTGCATTGAGGAGAAGCAAACGAAAATTATTGACCAAGTATTGGAGGAAATGATAAAAAAGTGAAAAAATAATAATCTTAAAAAAAAATACTTTGATATATTTTCTATGTTCTTCGAATGATTGATTGAAAGAGAAAAATGTACTTAAGAGAACGCACTTGAATAAGAACGAGATTAACATTAACCACATGAATTTCAATTAGTGAAGTGGTAAATAGTGTTGAATTGATTGTTTGAAAATACTTTGACATTCATCAGAGATACAAAATTTCTTGTAGTTCTCGTTGCGCTCTCGAAAGAATCTCCCTTTGATTTGGAGACATTCTCATAGAACGTTCAAAATCTCAAATTCTCACGTTTTGTTACTTCATTCAATTATTAAATTGTAATTAATCATTTAATCTGCGTTTTCACTTTAATTCATTTTCGCCAGTACATGAACTCCCACATACACATTTAACCTTCGTTATATTGTTATTACAATTTAAATGGAAAAAGAAAAAAAAGATTAAAGATAAGAATAAAATGAAAATAATAATAAAAAAAATGATTTAAAAGAATGGATAGTGTTAAAATCGAATAAAAACTATATTTGTAATTCAGATAGTTGAATTTTACGCGGTGCTGTGTGGTGAGGTCCGTTTTGACAAACGCCGTATTTAACTGATATTAAAATAATAAGAAAATTTCAATAAAGAATATTTTTCAAAAAAAAGCACACGGCATCGGTGGTAAAGATATAATTATTTTTCTGTGAACTAAATACATTCCTGTATTATGAAAGAATTTGGCGATAGAAAAATGTAAAAATAATGTGTAATGACAACTGTTTGCGACATAACTTTTTTTTTTAATGAAGAAAAAAACCACTTCTTTACTTCGTTCTTTGTTTACGTAAAATAGTCTTGCTTCTAATTACTATTTGATGATTATTCCAGTTTAATTAATTGAACTCCGCAGAAAAACTTAATATAAAAATTGCAAAACAAAATTTGCTATTGAAAAAAAAAGATTGACTTCCCTCACAAATTTGAGAAGAAAGATCCTGGAATAAGGGGAACAAACAAGTAGTCGTTATGTATTAATGTGAAAATGTGTAGGTTTGACATTAGACGATTTTCTCTCTGAAAAAAAAAATTCATTTTTTCTATACAATTTAAGTTGGTTTTCTTCAATTTTTTTGTTTTGCAGTCTGAATTAAATAATCTACGGATTATAGTATTTTTATTTATTGAGTCAATGACAATTTCAGTAAAAATCCATTTTTCTTTTTTTTTCTTTTTCTGCAAACAAAAAAGTTGAAACAGTGCAATTGCGCAGCTATTATATGAGTGCAGATTTTCATGATTATTTGTCGAACCGTTATTCATACAGATGTTATGTTGCAGAAACGTAATGGGTGTGTAATAAAAATACTAGAAAAATCTCGACGAAAATGTATGTTGTTCATTTCATTTATTTTTTTTTTTATATTTTCAGTTTTTCTTAGTTATAAACCCGAAAAATTTCGATTGTGTCTCATGAAGTCTTTCTAAGATACTTTGTGAAGTATAGCCGAAAAATAATTTTTGTAGGAACTTTTTATTATAATACTGGTCTCTGTCTAGAAGAAAGGTACTTACGAGAAAAAGAATCAGTCTAGAATTCAGTTCCGTGATATTCTAGATATTTGAAAAAACTTCATTCAATGTGATATTGAAGAACGAAAAGTAATTACATGCTCCAACGAGCTAGAGTTCGCAGTCGTGGGTATCCACATATCGATAGTGCTGTGATGCATCCAAAATTTTATTTTTGATGATAAAACTTCAATTTTTTCAGTTGAAACTGATCGATGAAACGAGGAGAGATAAATTAATAAAAGATATTGCAAATATTTCTGAAAGTTGTGACTTTGAAAAGGAATTTCAAGAAATATTTTTTTGTAGGAAAATTTTATAAGGTACAGAAAAGGTCTTTTATTAAATTCCCATAGGCTCAATAGTTTCTCAGAAATTTGTAGAATAATTTGCATTTTTATTCCAAGGGATTCTCACCGAGTTATCTGGAAGATACCTTCTTTGGATTACTATTAAATCAATCGAAGTAACAATCATCAGCCAATCAGAACGGAAAGAAACATCAACAATAAAAATAATCACTGACGATTCATCTAGATCAACAGTATATCTGAAAATATCAATAATAAATTGAATCAATTGAATTAATGAAATAAACTTTCATAAATTGAGTTAAAGATATGTTCACATGATCTCCGTCGCTGAGATAACTGAAATTCTTATGAAATTAATCGCTGGTCGATGTACACTTGCAGAGTCAGCGATCGCGGGGATTCCCCTTATTATATTGAGTACGAAAATCAACCAAGTGTTGGGTTACTGGTTATCTTGGAACGTCGTCATTCAGTTACTGGTTAGAATTCACCGAATCTTTTTTCGTGAGGCTATAACATATTAAGATTTGAGAATCGTCATGAATCCTAATTTTCACGATATTTTCATCGTTTTCATATTATTCTCATCTTTTTTCATCAATTCAGCGTTTATGTGAGTATAAAAGCAATTTAATAATTCTCGCATTATTTTTTCAAAAATTTCAGTGAAACGTCTCTTACGCAATGATATTAAAATAGACAGATTTTCAAAATTTCGACAATTCCATTGAAAAATCGACGAATATGGAAAAAATAGTGATGCAATTGATGTTTATGCAATAATTTCGAGAATAACAAAAAAAATTATTACAGTCGTTTTTTTTTAGTATCTGCCATCGGTTCCTTAGTGAATATTTTATAACTTAAGAAAATGTTTATTAGTGTTTTGAAAATGGTCAAGCCAAAAATTGATCGCATTGTCACATTTCCCAGCGGAATAATGCCGATCTTTTTGATGATGTCTATAAAATTCAGATAATCTGACATCATCATTCCTCAATAATACGAAAGTTGGTAGTGAAATAATAGATGAACAAAACCAAAAAATTTCTTGTACATTCTCTTACAAATATTTCAGAAACAAATAAATTGATAAAAAATTTTCAAAGGAATTTCTTGTGGAGAATTCAAGGGGGTAGTACTGCTTCGTAATTTTTTTTCCAAAATTATTTCGGAATTTACAGCAAAGTACTCAAGTTTTTATTAGCAACTAGCTTTTTCATTCAAGATCAATCCCAAGATGCTACAACCAATAGAAACCGCGGTATTTCTGGAAAATTGGACTTTTGCAAGATTGGAATATTTTCATTAAGGGCTATGAGAAAACTTGCTTTATAAATTCTCTTAAGCCTCATGTTTCTGGAATATTATCTACCTGAGAATAAAGAAGTGATTAAAGAATTCACTCAATCTATTTTGAGAATTTACTACAAGTAACTGAGAAGTCCAACTTTTACGGGAATTATAATAAGAATCATTCATATTCTGAAGTTATCTATGCCACATTATATTCTTTCACTTCATTCTTCCTTTTATTCTTGCAGCATCGACATATACCAGAATAGTCATCAGTACGATAATGACTTAATCGAGTACGGAAATGATAAAAAAATGACTCAAGACTATGACACAGTGGTGCTGTATAAATTTTTAAACGTATGAGAAATTTATTATTATTATTATTAGTTGAGTATCATGTATTAAGAGTGATAACTCTTAAACTCTGCGAGATGAAGAAATTTTTTCAAAGACTATTTTTGTGGTTCTTGTACTACTCACAAAAATCCTACCAATGAAACTGCTCCTACACTGAAAAAAAAGTAGTGAAAGTGATGAAATAAATTGTTTTTTCAGTAGTCCTCAACAAAATTTTTTTCCAGCAGTTAATTTTTTTCTCTATTTTAATGAATTCAGCATTTTCACAATAGTTTCGAAATATTTCTTTCTAACTGTCAAAAAATTTGTTGATTTTAATAAGTCACCAACTTTCATAAATTTTTAATCACTTGAACAAAAAAAAATCGTTAGGAACTTTCGCGACAATTTATTCATCAACTTTACTACAATTTTTCTCTCAGTATATCTCACTATCAGTTTCCGTGAAATTTACAAAATAACACAATGTTGAAGTAGTCAAATAAGCTAATAAATGAATTACTTTTTCATTATTTTGAAAATGATTTTAGAAACGATCAAGTTTACAAAAATATATCTAGATAATTGACTTTTTGCACAACTTATCGGATGCCCTACAAGGAAGGTGTCCTGACAATTTTTTCTACCTCCACTCATTTCAGAGGCGATTCCATCAATGTTTCCATTAATTTTCATTTCTCGCACCCTCTCACAAACTACTGGAATCATATAGCATTTCTCCACGAAAACTTTCCACGCTTCCCAACGAAATCATGAAAACTGACAAACAGCCGTAATGTGTACTATATGAGAACGATTTCAATTGAAAATTTGATGTAATTTCAGGCAGAGTATTATGGATTAATAAGCATTGGACACCCTGCCCAAGAGTTCAAAGTAATATTTGATGCAGCATGGGGCGATTCGTGGGTTCCTTCCCAACACTGCGGTCTCACAGAAATCGCTTGCAGTAAACATCATTCAGTTGTTCTGAATAAATTTTCATAATTTGCATTATTCAATCTTCGTCTTCCATTTTTTCTAGTGCTGCACAATCGTTACGACAGTTCGAAGTCATCAACTTACAAAGAAAATGGTACATTGTACTCGAGAGTAGACAAAGAAATGCAACTCGGAGGATTCCTATCTATCGATGATTTTCATGTATGTAAGATAATAGTGGAGTAGTGAAGAAGAATGAATCGAAAGTGATATGTAGTTTATTATGTGAATATCCCATAAACTATTGATTTCCAAGAAATTATCGAAATATTTCCTCGTAATCCATGAAATTCTTCAAGTGATAAGTTTCCTTGATAAATACCTCAGACGCGATAGTTTATGGGATATTTCTAATCTAATCAAGTAGTAGAGTAATTGAAAGAAATTTCACCCATGGAATTTTGCGACAATCATTGCACAAAAGAAACAACTCGAAAGTCATTCAGCTCACACGCCAAAGTTTCAATAAACATTAAGATGTCTTACATTTTTTGGGGCTAAGATCTGAATCTGGAACATGTTTTTACAAAACTAGATGCAAATAAGTTATTATTTCAAAATCAAATAAGTTAGGATTTGATTATTCAAAGGCACATAGATTCCAAAAAAAATCGAAGAAGATCCTCATCTCGATGTAAGGTATAGCATACAATTTGAATGGTCCGAAAACAGTAATCATTACCGACGTTATGAGTTTTATAACTTTCGCAGATTCGTTTCTGTTTCATTGAGACGAATTTTCGTTCAATTTTCTTTTATCACCAATTTATTATTATTTATTCAGCACATGTATGGCTTTCAGCCTTTCACATTTGTTCATTCCCCCCTTCTACAAAGTTTTCCCCTTTATTACATAAAAAAATATAAGTATGAGTATAGTTTTTGCTACAAGAATTACGCTTTTGTTATAATCAGTATCTTTTGTGTTTGTTTTACCACCTATTTTTTTATTTTCTTCAGTAACAGAGATGAATGAAAGATTGTTTTCTGAATAGCTCACAAACAATTGCCAAGAATTCATGAAGATATATTTTTGTAGCTCATTAAAGTCTTTACAGCAAAAGCTTGTAGTAGGTTTTTCGTCAACTCATTGATTTTGGAATTATTCGAAAAAATATATATATGACAATTATTTTTACTTATTGTATCTTACCGTTCTATATCGATTTCCATGGATCGATCATCTTCATTTTTATTTATATGAAATTAATTGTGGGATTATAAATGAGTATTACTTCCAGTTAGCGCATCTGAAAGTAGCAAATCAGACATTCATTGAAATGACACATATGTCATGGCATCCATTCGCACTGCAGAAAGCCGATGGAATCATTGGATTGGGATGGAATACTCTTGCAATTCCGGGAACAGTTCCATTCTTTTATAACATGAATAAGCAGGGGCTCATCAAGCAAAATATTTTCACATTTTATTTCAACAGGTAATTCAGAACCCCAACAAATCCATCAACCATCATTACTTTGAGCATTAATTCAATGATTCAACAAGAAATAAAAGAGGAAAGAATGAAAAAATTGAACAAGAATGCAATAATGAATTCCTCCTAAATATTGTGGGGTTTATGAGAAAGACTAAATTTGATAATTACCTTTTTTGGAAAGAAAAATTAGAACTACAGAGGTCATTTGAGTGATGCCTTTATCGCATTTTGATTCCAAGATCCTTTATGAAAATTAAACTTCAAGTTGAATTAATTTACAGTAGATTCTTTATATTTCTATAATTTTATGGGATTCTGCAGAAAACCCCCACTAATGGATGCTTTCAATTTTAAGTGAATAATTTCTGTCACAATATCAAAAATAAAAAATCTCGAATAAATTTTTTTGAACGAAATGGTTCCCTAGGTTTCAAATAAGATGACTAAAGTTTGAAAATTTTTGCAAATAATTCCTTTCACAATTGCAGAGATGAAACGACGAATAAGGCTGGCAGGTTGATCCTGGGAGATACAGAACGAGGTCATATCAAAGGAAATTTGACGTACGTGAGGATCGTGGAGAAGAAGTACTGGACAATCAAGATGGACACGTAAATTTATCAAAATTATTTTCAAAATATAAATTTTCTCATTCAACTTCTCATTAAAGATTTTACTTCAATTGTTTCCATAGCTATCTGATTGAAACCATCTTCATGTCGATGGCTAAATTACAGGAAAACATGTCCCATATGCTTATATACACAAATCGTAAAAGGAAATCTAGCTTCAGATATGAAAAAGCATATTATTTTACAAATACCTATCTCATAAATTGTTAAGCTTACAGGGAATTGACAAAGTGATCCTCTTTGTAGACGATAGAATTCTCCACAAATGGAATGTCTTTATATTTTTTCTGTAGTAACTTCAAAGACATTCACAAGAGAGACAATCCAATTATCCAAACCATTCCATTGTCCTGCTTCACTATTTATCCATAAATAAAAAAAGTACAATTCAAGATTTATGAGATTATCATGCACATATCTCAGATATGATTCAGTTGATGGTCATCCATCGAAGGGACTCTCTTCATCATTTCATGTTTGCGATTTGGAACTTAAAAAAATCATTTTCTTGCCACAAACTTATGTATGCATTTTCCAACATCTTCAAAATTGAAAAACAACTTTGATTTTCTTTTTCAAATGCAGTTTAGGAGTTGACGTGAAGAAGATGAACAAAACATATACATTTTGTAAGAATGGATGCAATGTAACATTCGATACGGGTGCAAATACCATCAGTGGACCAGCCGATGAAATACAAGCTATCAATAATTTGTTGGGAGCTAAGAACGTGATGCCATCTTGGCCCTATAAATATATGGTAACATGCTCAGAACTTCTGTGATGACGCATCCAATTCCATAACAAAGTGATGAGAGAAGATAAACTGCTAAATTTGTTGTAGATTCTTTGGCAAATATCTCAAAAACTAGTAATTGTCGAGAACTTTCGCAAGACTTTTTTTTTGTAGGGATGAATTCTCATGATAAATTCTTCTGAGTCTGGACGTTACTGAAATATTTGTAGAATAATCTACACATGATTTCATAGCTTATTCTTCGTTTCTCTCCTTCATCATTAAATTTGATACAATTTTCTGTAAAACTTTTACTCGGCAGGTCGATTGCAGAAATTACGCGAAACTATCTGACGTGTCTTTCATCCTCAATGGCGAAGCGTTTAGAATAGAATCCAAATATTACGTACAGCATGTGAGTTACACAAATATCAATTATTTTAACAAGGATCCTGAATGATTCGAAGATTTTAACTAGATTATTTTCGGAGAACCCGTGAAAAAATCGGCATGCATGATCATGTATGAGCAATGATGAGTGTTTTTATCCGAAGGAAAGTCTTCAAGCATGATCAGGGTTGACCATGTATGCACCATGACTGAGCATTAATGAGCCATGCATGAACATGCATAGTTCATACCTGATCATGCATAACCAAATAGGGTCATGCATAATTAAATAGGATCATCCATGGCTAATTTGAAGAAATCTATTCTTCATGCAATTTATATGAGTGGCCATGTTCAATCATGTATGACCATGAATGAATGATTATGTTCATACATGACCATATATGAGAATTTTCATCCATAAAAATTATTCAACTATTATTATTCTGATCATATCTCGTCATGGCTAGTCTTGTATTATCATGCATGACTTCATATAATCCATGCCTAAATGTCGACGATTGATGCAAGACCATTCAAATTATTCTTACATGATCATGTATGTTCATTTCCTAGTATGTCTATGTCTATTAACATATATTGGTTAAACAATGATTATTACCCAATTATTGTCACAGAACAGACCATATTGAAATTATTGAAATTTCAAGGATTAATATATAGGGTCACACTACCAATAGATGGACACTGACCAAAAGATGGACGGTTTCTATTATCGAGGATTTTCATAAATAAATGAATGATTCTTATACATTTCACGTCAATTCCTGACTATTACATTCATATAGATTTATAAACTATTTATTTCAAACTGCAACTGCAAATATGCAACTGTCCATCTACTGGGGGTTCACTTTATTTTCCAGTTTTTCCTTGATTTTCTATAATTATCTCTACATTATTCAAATTTAATTGATTTTTAGTCAAGTCATTGTATATTTTTCTGTACATCATTCTTTTCTGCAACTTTTCAACGTGATTTGCCTATTTCATATGAATTAATAAAGCCTAATCCTTCCTTAATCATTCATCTATTGGTCATGTTACCCTATAACGCTTTCAATTCATGCAAAATAGTATATCACTTAGCAAAGTGGAACAAGTTGCGCCTGGTATGCAGAGGATCCGAGTTCGAGCCCGAGTGATGTCAGATTTTAAATCATGAAAAAAAGTCCTTATCGCGAGTAACCATTAGTTGAAAACGTTAAAAGATAAATTACTGATGATTCAAAACTGCTTTCTCATCTTAATCAATATTTTTTTTTATATTCATGGACGATTGTTTTTCTTGCCCAGCCACACATGATTATGATTGCTCATGTATGATCATGCATGCTCATTACTGGCCAATATCCATACATGATCATACATGAGATCAATGGCTGACCATGCATGATGATTTTTTTCCCCGGAATGGTTGCAAATCTTAGGGAAATTGTGAACTATCTTTTATATCTTTCTCATAGCCCTATACTAAAGGATTCTTACAAAAATGACTCGATTTTAATCATTTCCTGAGATATTTCCCAAAACTTGAAGAAGTTTGACAGCATAGTTTACCAAACTTGCCTCAATTCCATGAGTTTTCGCAAAATATTCCAAAATTTAAAAGAGACCGAGAAATATCTATAAAAATATTTTTTTGTAAATCGAGTTCTGGAAAAAAAAACATTGAAGTCATTAACATTTGACAAATATTTTTGCAGTTGGTTTATCACGGACTACAGGTCTGTCTTTCTCCATTTGTCCCAAGTGATATCAATATATGGCAGTTGGGCGGTGCATTCCTAATGCAATTCTACACTGAATTTGATTTTGATAATGAAAGAGTCGGGATTGCAGAAACAATTTTCTAATTCACGTGAAGCTTTTTTTTTCAAAAAATCAAGAAAATCTTACACGCCAGATTTTTCTTTTTTTTTCAATTTTATAAAATTTTCCTTTACGTTCCAACGTAAACAAACCTTCAATCTTATTCTGTAAGCAAATATGTAATAATTAATAAATCACATGATTAATAAACTCTCATAATAAAATCCTTGGAGAATGACAATATTCAATTTTTCTTACGTTTTGAAGATTAGAAAATTTACATTGTACATAAAAATAAAAAGTCACAATTGGATTACCGATAGGTATCATCAGAGTCCAATGTATTATTCGCAAAATGCAGTTAAAACTCATCTCCAATTGGTCGACAATAGTCACATGCCCTGCGCAGTGATTCAGCGAAGCCCAGTAGGCATTGGAGTAGGCCGCCAATGAGGGCAGGGGGAGAGAGAAGCGTCAGGACGTTTCACAGCTGAGTGGAATTTTCAGAACACTCCGAAGCTTACGGTTGAGCACAACAAAACAAATTTTCGTCTACTTTGCTTCTCTACAATAAAAATTAAAATAAAAATTTAAACTACAGTAGGACACTTTGTTGCCTAAATCATGCTGCGTTTTTGGGCGTTCATTGCCCTTGTTTCGGCACTCGTCAATGCTGATCTAATACGGTAAGACATTTTTTTTTCCGTAGTGTCATTAAATTTTTATCATTGCATTCCAATCATATTCGTAAAGATGGAATCTCAGTTGAATTTCCAGTGCTGAGGAAATATTTCAGTTTCTGTAAAGAAGAACTTCTTGTAAAAACTTTCTATGCAAGTCCCCTTTCACAAATATTTCTCTATCTCTTTTAGATTCTGAACTATTCTCAAAACACTAATGGACAAATGGAGTTGATTTGTTTTGGAACTTACTTTGCCATTACGAGGGATGAAGGAATTTTTGTGAAGGCCTTTCTTGTAGCATTCATTTTCCTTTACGAGAAAAATCCCACAAGAATTTCTCTACCTCCTTCAAATTTTGAGATATTTCGTAAGAATTCATTTGAAACTAAGATTTACTAATCTTGGTTTATAATAATGCAAGTCAATTTATTTCGGAGAGATCTTAGAATCTAAAAGGGATAGCGATTTTTCTCATATGATTTTTTTTCTAGCCTTTATCTTTCTCTAGAGAAGATAGGAGCAGAAATTCATTCTGGAATTTCTGCTTAGATTGTGAGATATTTGCGAAAAATGAATAGAAAAGCCAATTCATTCGTTCTGTTCTATTTTTTTCATCATGTAAGAACTTTCCTTACAATTATCATTTTTCCTACAGAAAAAGTCTTCACTAAATTTTCTTATCTCCCTTTTTTACCAAGGTTTATTGCAATGAATAATCGCAAAGAAAAACTTGAACAATCTCATTTCACCATTCTATTAATTTGTTTCATTGAAGTTAAAAGAAACAATCAACTGTAAATAATATACACTGCTTTGTGTGTAATACTGTTTTCTTATTTAGCTTTGCATCGTGTTTCGTTTTCTTTATGATTTTATCTTTATTACTGAGACGGAAAATTTTTTTTTCTTCCTAACGGAACTTGGAATATTTAAACGATTGTTCTCGCTTAAAGAACTATTCTTGGATTATTTTTTATTGTGCCATTCTGCTCTTTTGTCACCTAAATTTTTCAAATTATTCGCGAGAGACATTTCCACGAAATGATGAATATTAATAGACACAAACTGAGAATAATCAACAAAGTATTTCAACAAATTTCCAGCATTCAATAATCACTATATTTATTTCATCCAAGTTTGCTTGGCAATAAGTGATTAAAAAAAAGGCCAGCCCCTTGATAGCCACAAGTTTGACCTTTTCAATTAGAAACAGTTGATTTCAGTATCATTTATCATATTTACATTTTTTTTCTGTTTTACATTTTATTCTATCAGCAATCATTGAAATTTGCTTAAGTTGGAATTGTATTTAGATAGTCGAAGAATAAACCAAGATGGAACAATTTTTGTTTGTATCAATTTTTATCATGAAATAACTTAGCAAATAATCAAGGAAAAAAAAAATTTTAATACGACTTTTTTGATGAGTAAAATACAAAAGAAAGTTTGTACAAAAATTTTTCTATCGTTCTGAGATATTGAGAGAGATTTTATTCCATAAACCTCATACTAGATGGAATAAGTAGATTCGACTTGCAATCAAGTTTTATAAAATAACTGGAAAAATAGACATGATAGAAATTTTGTTTGTAAGGACCATTTTTGTAGAATCCAAGTAAATCTACTGAAAGCTCTTTAAATTTTTTCTTTCCATTCTTTGTATTAGTTTTTGAAATATCCCATTGAAACCGATGAAACTCAATCTATTTATCTGATGACCCCGTTCTACGATTGATTCAACACTTACTAAATCCCTGTAATTTATTAATTACGCCGACGAATTAATCCCCAGTACTATTTGAATGACCTTTTTTCAGAGTTCCTGTTTACCGTACGAAAACAGTGAGAAAAACATTCAAGGAATTAAATACTGAAGTTACTCAACTTCGTATGAGATATGCAAGCACTCACGGTGGTCCAGAACCATTATCTAATTACATGGATGCTCAATATTATGGAGATATAACGATTGGTACTCCACCACAAAAATTCAGTGTTGTCTTTGATACTGGCTCGTCCAATCTTTGGATACCATCAAAGAAATGTCACATCACTAATATTGCTTGTCTTATGCACAATAAATATGACAGCAAGAGATCATCAACTTATAAAGAAAATGGTACTGAATTTGCTATTCGTTATGGATCAGGAAGTCTCTCCGGATTTTTATCAACAGACACTGTCAATGTATGATTTTAATAATTTTCTCTTAATTTTAAACGAACCTCTGATGAATCGAAACGCGATAAATCGATATTTTCTAATGAGTTTCCATGAAATGATCCAGAAGATGATTGAGATGGAGAAATTTTAGTTAAAAATTTTTTTACGATGAAAAATAATGCATAAAAAGTTTATGACCGAGATTTTTCTGTCCCTTGCCAATTTCGAAATATTTAATATAAGTCATTGTTGTATTGAAAAGTAAAGATAAATTCTATAATGATGAATGTTTCACGAGTATCTCAAAAATTATCGGTTTTGGGGTTTCTCAATAGGCTTTCTTTGTAAAGAATTTGGTGATCTACAGAGAAATTCTCTGGATAAATTTCATCAAACTCAATATATTTTTTTTACTACGAGAATAAGTAATTTCGATTCAATAAGTTATTCACGTAAAGCCATCGTTATAAATATTGAAAATAACATTTCCTACCTTCGTAGATCGCGGGCTTCGACATAAAAGATCAGACGTTCGCAGAAGCTTTGAGTGAGCCAGGATTAGCATTTGTGGCTGCTAAATTTGATGGAATTCTTGGTATGGCTTATGATACAATTTCAGTTGATGGAGTCAAGCCACCATTCTACGCAATGTTCGATCAGGGTTTGATCAAACAAAAAGTATTCAGTTTCTACCTCAACAGGTGAGATATGTTGATCTTGTTAAATGTAAGCAAGAAAATGAAATTTTAACGCTTCTCGTTAAAATTCAATATTGAATTGATAGAGTGAGATAAATTAGGAATTTGAATTTATATTATTTTAGTAATATCTCGTACAAGTGGATTGAGCACACATTCAGGAAATAAATATAAATAATGATTTAAATTATCATGGCAGATTGGAAAAAATGCATAAACAATACTAGAACATTGTCAATTTGCGTTATTCCGTTTATAATTTAAGCTTCGTCAGTTTGTTGAAATTATCAGTATATTTTCATATAAATTCTATTCAAATTCATGTCAAGTACCGATGAATTAAAACTAATCTATACATTGAACAACCAGTAGATAATACACAAAACAATTGAATGTATGATCATTTTCCACTACATTGAAAGTTTACACCTGAAAAATTGTCGATGATGTTCATATATTTAATTTTTTTGTGTATTATCTACTAGTTATTCAATGTATTGATTAGTTGCACTTCATTGGTACTCGACATGAACTTGAATATAATAGATGTGAAGAATACTGATAATGACAACAACCCGAAGAAGCCTACATTATAGGCGAAATATCGCAAATGGACAATGTTGTTAGTATTATTGATGCATTTTTTCCAATATCCCATGGAATTTTCAATCATGACAAATATGCAAATGAATCCAATGATAAATTATAGATGAATATTCAAAAACTAATGAGATATGAAACTTCACATGAAAATTTTCATTATCTGTCTCGTGATTGACTGAAGCATTCCTAAGTCTTGGAAATGTCATTAACAACAGTCATTGCAGGTGAAAATGACGAAGCGTCAGATATATCAGACGACAGCTACGATGCTTTCATTTATGTATCCCTATTGTTTTTGGCATTTCTATGCAAATTCAATACTGAAGCAGTGGAATAGAATGAGTCAATTTTTTCACGATTCATTTTTTAGAGTATCTTAGGAACTGACCGAGGTAGTCTAATTTTCATAAAAGCTTTTACTACAAAAAAAAAATGAAAATTACAAAGTAGGATGACCCTGGATGTTAGAAAATTAGACGCAAATTGATTTTAATCTGAAATATCAGGCACAATAATGCCTTATCTTAAAAAATTCCAAGTAGCATGTATCTTTCGTGGGAATTCCTTCACACGAATGTCTTTTGTCCTCCTTCAATATAATTGAAAAACAAGTATATTAGCTCATTACTGGTTCATTTTCAGGAAAAATTCCAGATTAAAATCAATTTTCGTCTAATTTTCTGTTAATTTCCGGGTCCTGGAAGAGTCCTGACGTAATTCTCGTTATCTGGCTTAGTTTCTTAAATATTCGATTACAGATGATCACGGAATAAGTCGTCTTTTTTCATTTATACAGATTATCCAACACATTGAAACGTGTATTGGAAGAATCACTGAAGTTATTTTCTGTCGATTATATACATCAAACGAATATACATGGATATATAAAAATATCATTGAGTATAAAAAAAATGAGGAAAATTTTCATGTACGTTTCATGGTCATTATTGAATTGTTGAGGATACAGAGATTTCGGAAAATTTATCAAAAAATAGAATTTATCAAAAAACTTTATTGTCCAATTCATGAAATTTTGTGGGACAAGGTCTTTCAATTACTTCCACTAATCCACTTGTTTTAACGATATCGACTGACTTTAACTACTGATTTTTAACTTGCATATTACTATTCTTAGAGATCCCAATGTTAAACCCGGTGGCGAGATGATCCTCGGTGGTTCCGATCCAGATCATTATGAGGGAGATTTCACATACGTTCCAGTGGATCGCCAAGCTTACTGGCAATTCCATATGGACAAGTAAGTTTCTTAATCAGCCAAATAGAGACACAAAATGAGTTGAAGTACTCCGTTGAGTTATTTGTCAATATCACCGAAACAAGTAGACAAACGAGAATGAATATAGTCGTTTTTTTCAATGGGAAATTGCAGTGTCTACGAAGAAGTCTTCATATTTTTTCAAAACTGATATCTTCGATGGTTTCGTAAAACACTTTGAAAACAAATTGTTCAGTTAATAGTTTCTTTTGTTGAGGGAAGTTGGATTTCATGAAATATCTTTAATACTAAGGAAGACAGCGGAAGTCTTATAGAAGTCTTTTTTGGAGCCTCACAGTTTCTCAAAAAAAATGTCCAAAACTGAAATTTTCGATCATCATTTGGCTCGTAGATATTCTCAAAAACTGAATGGAAAAATCAAGTTAAATTTGATTATTATTTAAGGCCCGGATGGAGTAGGGTTATTTGAGAAAACGTAGATTTCACTTTAAGAGGCCAAAAATGGTTCAATTTTCCAAAACTCAGTACAGCACCATTGTTCTACATTGTCTGTATGATGCTGTACGGAGTTTTGGAAAATTGAACCATTTTTGACCTCGTAAAGTGAAATCTACGTTTTCTCAAAAAACCCTACTCCATCCGGGCCTTAATTTGAAATTCAGTATTCTGATAATATTCCGAAATATGAGGAAAGTAGAGTAATTCTTACAGGAACTATATTTGAAGTTTTTATTTTTATTAACAGAAAGGGTCTTATAAATTTCCCTCAAATTAATAAGCTTATATCTAAAAAATATTTTGAAATATTTCGTATATATATGCGATATTTCGGAATATTCTTTTTCAATATTCGTTTCTCTTTTATCCACAATCCTTTTCTCTCTCAATATCTAACTATACAGGACGTGTTTCTCTTCACGAATATCTCAATCTTTATATCATTTTTCATGTCACAATGAAAATTCAAACCGGCAAATATGTTGGGAACAAAACCCAATATTATAATGGTTCAGTAGTTCCTCTTACAAGGACAGACATTTTTTCTCAATCCTTTCATTGTGCAGTTGTCTCTTTTTCCTTGAACTGTTTACTTGCAGAAGTTACAATAGTCTCAACAACGATTAATGTCAAAAAAAAATTATTTATTTTTTCGATAGTATAACATTAAAACTTCACTTTTATTTTTCCATTATATAAACATTTTATGGTAGAATTCACTTAAATATTCCAACTTTGAATAATCAAATCATACTTTATTGTTGACTCGATAGCCTTCCAGAGCGGCAATACTCATATATTTATCTTCTCATCTATTTCCCTTAGATTTCGAGAGATTCTCAGAAAATCTGTCTCATATTCTAAATTCCGTCCAAGCCAGGTTTTTCGTACATATACTACAGACAAGAAAATTAGAAAAATCCTTATTATGAATTTTCTGGTTGAGATGAGTCCACCCTACCTCTATCCTAGATTTCAAAATATTCGGTTAACTCCGGTCTTCGAACGAATTTCTACGCGTAAAACATTTTTCGGTAAATATGTAGATTAGGGGCCTTTTTTATGAAATTTGAAAATCACAGAGTCAAATTTAGGAAAAAATAGGGAATGCGCAAGCAAGGTTTGAACTCACAACCATCTGATTACATGTCAGGTGCTCTACCAATTGAGCTATTGCGAGTTCCATCATTTACCTTCGAATTTTTCATTCCGATATATTATCGTATTTTCCCCACCTCCCTTCCTGAAGTAATCTAAATTAATTTTGAATTAATTTTATTTTGACAGGCCTCTATTCTCCATATTTACCCATTTTTCTTATAGAAGATATTAGAACACAAGACATTAGAGACACTCTTTGTTATAATTCAATCAATTTTAAATCATTTCAGAGTTGTTATTGGTAACAGCACATTCTGTGAGAATGGCTGCCAAGCAATTGCAGACACTGGTACTTCACTCATTGCTGGACCTGTTGATGAAGTGCAAGCTATTAATAAAGCAATTGGTGCGACACCAATTGTTGGGGGTGAGGCTATTATTAGCTGTGATTTAATTCCACAATTGCCAAAAATTAGTTTTGTTTTTGCTGGTAGAGCATTTGAATTAACCGGCAATGATTACACATTGAAAGTAACACAATTCGGTAAAACAATTTGTCTAAGTGGTTTCATGGGAATTGATATACCACCACCAAATGGACCACTCTGGATTCTTGGCGATGTCTTTATCGGTCGTTATTACACTGAATTTGATATGGAAAATAATCGTGTTGGTTTCACTGTTGCTAAGTAAATCAATGATCGACTATTAAGTAATTATATTATTGCGTAAAACTCAGCAGTGAAGTGAATAAAAATTATTCGATAAATATCATATCTTCGAAATGAGTAAGATTGCAAGAAGTCATCAGGCGACCTTCTTTTGTAAAAAATTCTATAGGCTACAAAAAGAGTATCTCCACAAATTTTCATAAACTTCTTTCTTTTTAACGATATTTTCAAAATAATTAACTTGTAATTTTTTGACTTATCCTATTTCATCACTTCACTTCTGAATATATTTTTAACGTTTCGAATAAAGATTCCCATCAGTTTATAATCAAAGTTTGATGAAAAAATAGTTTTTCTTGAATACTTTCTTCTATTTTGCATGTAAATCCCTTAGGATAAACTGAGTTGAATTGTGAATAATAATGTCAATAAATTTCTAATGATGAAAAAATTGTTTTTCTTGAAATTCCATGACTATCTCAAGAACTAACTGCGATACGAAATTTTGTGCTACCAATGTCTCGCTTTTGCATTATGGAATAAATTCCCTCCAATTTCAGCCTATTTTAATAATTCTTGGATTCATTCCGTAAAAATGGTAATAAATAACGAATATTATTTGGATGCAAGGGCGGAATACATGATTGCAGCTTAAGCAAGCACTTGAGAATTTCTCAGTTGACACTGCCTTATTCGTCTTCAAGTTTAATTTCAGGCTGTATATATTTCTAAGTAGAAAAATAATATCTGCTCGGTTCAGAAAATGGGGCTGGAGATTTTTTACACAATACTAGGATCATCACAGGAATACTCATCGTCAGCAAGGCAAATTCCAGAATTCATCGAATTGAATCTATTCATTTTAATATCATGAGAGAAATCATAGTTAAATTGAGAAAACTATGCCAATAACATTTTTATAATATATTTATCAATAAATATTGTTTCAAAAGAATAAAGTCTACTAGAGTCTCCTAATTGCTCTTATTGTATCCTCCCTCCTCGTAATTTCCAATAAAAACTTGAAAAAATCTAGTTATTAGCGTTGTATATTGAATTTGGAGGTAGAATATCAAACAACAAATTTTTCATCTGGAATTCTAAGCAACGCTTTTTAGAATGTAGATGAGGGTTGAAATGTGGCCAAGGTTTCGAAAGGGGAAGAGTTTCCAAATGTATTCAAGAGTTTGAATGAGTAGGATTTACGATCATTACGACTCGGAATCATCAATTTTCTAAGAGAAAAAAAAAGAGTTTAGAGACGACTGTGCTGATAAACATACTAGTTGAATGAAAACTTTGGAGATATTCAAAATGCAGAGGAATAATCATTCTATATTACATTCATTCGAAACGAATGATATTGCCGCTATCACAAATCATTTTTATACTTCTCTTTAAAAATTACAATAATCTCTCTCAAGTTTGTTCAGTATTCTAATAAAAAAATTTACTTACTGGAGACTTTACCTTATATGGAAAATGAACCTCCATCTACCGTGTCCGTTTCTACCTAATCCTAATTCCACTGTGTCTTTTCAAGGATCACGAGAAATGTATGAAACATTCCTCATTTTATTCATTTAATCCAGCTAATAAGCAATCATAATATTTTCTTTCCACTTTTGAGAAATTAACAAATAAACTGATAATTATGTAGGAAATATAATCATTAATGAAGGGAACTCTGAGAAAATAATACGAATTGCATTGAAAAAAAATTCATTTATCGAAGATTCGTCAAACACCTGAGAATAATTGAAAAAAGAAAAAGAATGGAATAAAATCAAATTCCTGTGAGATTTAATAACAAGTTATAAAGCTGCATTTCTAATCGAGGTTTACTACTCAATGGCTAGAATAGCTTGCCCAACATTCATCAACTGAAGCAAGTGGATGTGATGCCAGCCCCTCGTTGATGCCAACGAATTTTTTGATGATTTTTGCAAAAAAAAAAGATTTTTTGATTTTTTTTTTTTCGATGAGATTGAACGAATTTTGCACAGAAAATCACGGAGAAATAACGGAGAAAACACATTTTCGGCCTTAATCATCATTAATTGGTGTTTAAGGGACAAAAAAGTGTTCCTTTAATTTTGCTGAAACTTTGTTCATTCGGGCAAAAAAAACGGTCGAACCGATTGGCTTGAAAATTGAGGGGGTGCTTCAGCACACATCAAACTAAAGAAAAACGTTAAAACATTTGCAATTTTCACAAAATTCGCGAAATGCAAGGAAGTTTTCAAAAAAAGAAAAAAACACCATTTTTTGGTACTTTTTCGAACCAATTTTAAAAATGGAAGGAAATTTTTTTCCAACTAAACAGAGCATGGATCTCACAGGAAATTTATTCAAGTTTACGAATCTCATCATCCGCTCGCTGTGCGATCAGTAGTTTCTGAGATATCGACGATTAAAGACAAAAGGGTGTTTTTTGATTCAATCGACGATATCTCAGCAACAAAGGGTCGTAGGGAAAAAAAAAAGAAATTAAAGCTGAAAGACCAGGCTACACGATCCGGATAAGGGTTGAATCGTGAAATTTTTTTTGAAGTCCATGGAACAGTTTGAAAAAATGAAAAAAAAGGAAAAAAAATTTTCCGCTTTCAACTCTCTTATCTCGTTATAACGAATGGTCATAAAAATTTTTTATCTCAATAGTTCAAGAGTAGAGACTTCAAGCTTTCCAATCATTTTTTTTTATCCTAATACGATGATTTTTGGCGAAGTTACAGCCATTTGAAAATCAGGCAAAAAACTGATAAAATTTACTGTTCCCTTAATTTTTTGCTGGGTGTGTAAAACCATAAATTGCAATTGTAAAAGGTCTGTAAGGCCCCGAAAAAATGCTCAATTATTTTTCCTAATTGTTCAAGGAAGGTACTGATCAGTTTTCCAATCAGATCTCAATTGTCATTCATGAGATTTTCAATTTTTTGTCTCCGAATTATCGGTATGGCTCAGTATGCCCATAAGAGGTTGTGTATAACCAGGGATTTTCATTAATTTATCACGTCCAAACTAGGTTCAAGAAAGAATTAAAAATTTAACACGAGTCGTATGGCATATTCAACAATAACATTGAAAATTTTCAGAATTTTTTCATTTGAACGCATTTAGTGACCAACCTCCTTAGGGTAATCCTAGTGATTCGGGCAATCTATTTTCCCTTTTCGATTTTGCTCACTTTCGATAGAATAGCATGAGGAGATTTTTCTAAAACTTAGTTTACCCCATGTTACCGGACAAATAAGGCCAAAATTAATTTTTGAAAATAATTGAATTAACATTGAAACTCCATAAGCGAGGTTCAGTTTCAGTTTCACTGTGGAAATTCATGATCACAGATCTATTTTTTCCTTATACAACCTTATATGTTTTTTGTTCGTCAGAATGTCTATTAATTTTTGAAATCATGAAAAATGCATGTTACCGGACATATAATGACGATTAATGCAATTAATTACATGAAAAAATCAATGGCGGGAATATTGGTATTTAAAATCCGAGAATCCTCCAATCGCAGTTCTAGATACTGGGACAGCTTGAGTCAAATGCAGAACAATATTGAATATTCATAATATTATCTAATAACAATTTATCATCTTGGACATCGTTTTAGTATCGGTAAAATGTTGAAAAATCGAAATAGTTATAGTAATTATAATAACTAGAAGGAAAAGAAAAATGAAAATCGATCATTTGAACCAGCCACTAGGATTACCTTAATTGTTTGGACTTAGTTTGAGAACCAGCGAACACAACTACAGTCGTATTAGTCAAAGAAGGGTCCTCGGAAATATTCGGCTCTTGTGTTATATACACATGTAAATTTCAGCTTCGGGTCGACTGCGGAGGATACTTCTTTGGCTGGGACGACCCTTTTAGTGGACCCGGTGAGACAATTTCAGTTTTTTTGTTCATTAACATAAGCAGTAATTTACATCATGACAATTGGTGAAAATAGATGATAAAATCGAGTAAAAATGACGTCAAACGATGTGGGAATAGTTAATATAAGCGAAGAAAAGAAAAGAAATCGGTCATTATTGTATAAAAAACGAATTAAAAGAGACAATTATAAGCTAGAACCTGAACATGAAGAAACGCCTCAAGAAATTCGAAGGAAACGACTATTGCATCATCAAAAAGAGTAATTGTCATTTATTTAAACATTTATATATTTTGTATGCAATTTAAACGTTCATCTCGCTGAAAGTTGAACGATTGAATGAATGTTTTGGTAAGAGAAGAACGTTGGAAACATCGTTGAAATATTTTAGAAACTCGTAGGTTAAGAAAATTCATGACAAAACGTTTTGTGTAACAGGTGAGATTCCCTACAAAAGAAATCTCGAGAAAAGCTCCCTTAAAACAATATGTTTTAACATATTTGGAGTTCAATGTAATAAATCCTTGCTGGAGATACCTTTTTTTATTCGTTATTAATTTTCTTGATGATTGATTGAACAGGAAATGATAAGATCGAGGGGAATTCATCAGGATCTTTATTCGTTATTTGGCTGCTGGAAACTTTCTAAAACGATTGGTTTATTATATATTTGATGAAAGAATGACGGTGTTCGTGATTAAATTCTCTGCAGCAAAAGTGTTCATACTGTCTCTTCAAAAAAAACTCGTGCAAAAAATAACTAGAATTGAACGTAATGAATCATCGTCGACTTCGCTATTAAAATTGACTAAATTCTCAATGAAAAGCTTGAAAATGAAGAGATTTGAGAGAATTAATCATGAACTCTATTCTGTTTTTAATTGAACTCTCTTGATGAGTTCTCATAAAGCCACTCGTCGTAAAAATATTGAAATTGAAAATTCTCAGCTTCATCCATTTTCATCACATTCGTAGAAACTCATCAATTAATATAATTTCAGATGTAGAAATACAGCTCTTAATGCAGGACGTGCAATACTCGATGAAGTTTCATTATCAGAAGATGAGAATGAGGAACCTATGGAGGTTGATAAGCATAAAGATAATTCCAAAAAATACAAGGCGTATGCAAATAAATTAATGATGTCAGAATGGATGATGGATGTACCTGAAGATTTTATTGATAATTGGTCGATGGTGCCATGTCCAAAGGGTCGTAGAAATTTAATTGTGGCACATAAAGGAAGAACGAGAGCATATAGCAGACGAGGTGAAAAAATTATTGAATTTAATTCAGCACTTCCTGGTGGAAATAATGAGGAAATGAATAGATTTTTTACACTGCTAGATTGCATTTGGGTGGCTAAACAGAAAGCTTACTATGTTCTTGATGTATTGGCATGGTCCACTCAACCATTATTGAATTGTGATGTAAGTTAGCTTTCTTTTATCATTCTATCAATTCATGAAATCATTGGTTGAAAGGAAAATGTAAAACGAGTTCATTAAGCTTGTAAGCAGTTCTCCAAAAAATGAGAAAATGGCAAAAATAAGAAACTATTTGTTTTTCGCATCATAATGAAGATGATTGAAGGGAGAAATTCAATGTGAATTTCTCCCTTTAATCATCTTCTCTCTCATTCGCAACGTGAAAACATAATTAATTTTCTGTTTAAAAATTTTTAGGCCGAATTCCGGAGATTCTGGTTACATTCAAAATTAGAAGAAATTCCAGATTTAAAATTACGAAAGGCACGAAAAAATCAATACCCAATATTACCTCTACCTAGTGTGCCTTGCAGCAATGATTTGTCTGATTTCTTTGCTAATCTAACAACATTTCCATCGATTGATGGTTTCCTCTTTTATCACAAGGATGGATTTTATATGCACGGATTTACTCCGCTTGTTACATGGTTAAAATCATACATGTTACCGGAGGTTTTGGGGATATCAGTTCCATCTCCATTGGATGAGAAACCACTCGGTTACATTGACTTTAGGCATTACATATCGTCTGGGAAAGATACAAACAAAAAGCCTCCTTCATCGCCTGATTTTTCTGTGAGTGAATAGAATTTCAGTAGTTTTTGAAGAATATCCCATGATCTGGGGGAAATAGGAAGATTTCTGGAAATATTTTTTTCTGTAACTCTCAGTGATTGAGGTGTTCGTAAATAATTGACAATTATTAATAAATTCAACTAATGTATTAATTACGGATTGAATGTAATCGCGTCGAGTATAGGAAAAGTATGCCCGAAAGTTGAATAATTCGGAAGACGTAGTTACTTCAAGAGATCAAATTGTACGGAACATAGATTTTATATATCAAAGAAATTTCTCATACAGAGGAAATCTAAGAAAATAGCGAAAATAATACCAAAAGAGAAAAATTATTTTAGAGCGAGGCAGCACGAGCGTCACCCTGTCGATGAGATGCTCATGCATATGTATGTTTAGTCACTAAACTTTACTGTTTAGTTCACTAAACTTTAGTGTTCTCTCGATGCCTGTGTATTTGTATCGTAGTCGCTACACACTCTGATTTCTCTGGACCAGGTTTTTTTCAATTAAACAAAAAAAATTATCACGCAAATTTTTTTATTTCGCATGAATTTCGAGATACTCAATAGAAAATTTGTAGAAAAGTACCACAAAGAAAGTTCACATCATTCGTTCTAAATTTTAGTAAATATTTCTGAAACTACGTGAAATTAAAAATCTGTGTCGGAAACGCTTCTGCAGTTCTGATTTTTCGCTACGGAAAAGTTCATCAGAAAAATTTTCCTATTCAGCTTAGATTTGAAAATATTGGAAGTCAGTTTTTTTAGAATATCTTCTGAATAGAGGGGAGCAGAACAGGTTTTAGAATAACTTCCGCCTTCCCTTTTTAGAACAGATTCGTATAATGAGATTCTAGTTTCCAAGAATTTCTGGAAATATTTCCGAAAAGTTTATCGAGTTTTATCAATTTAGTGTAAAATTATGACTAGTTTTTTAATATATTCTTCTTCCTTTTGCAGATGGAGACAAATACTGACATTTGAATTTATTAATTCCTCGATTATTTTATGTGATCAATTTGACTCAGAATACTAATATTATTACTGATTGAACGCGATAGGCTGTATCGAATGTGCAAATTCATTTCTATCGAGAATCAGTTTAAGAATACTTAATTTTTCTTTAGTATTAATTTATTTATGACAAAAGTGAAAAATCTATATTAAAAATCATTTTTATCTTGTCTTAAATAGAAATAATTGTATTAATTTATTTGAGACGTCGTATTATTTGTTGAATTAGTTGTGTCGAAATTAAGTAAATGAAGTATCCCAAGTGCTTTTTCATTGAAAAATAGTAAAACTCTGGACATCACATCTGGCGATGATGCTTTCATCTGCAAAAATTCAAGAAAATATTTAATAAATGCCGAATAATTGAATAATGAGAAGTTAAAAAAATCAAAATTTACTTTATTCTCCATAATGGTGAACGAAGGTAAACTAATCTTGTGCAGTGTACAGAGGCCCAACTGTAGTCCAGCTGATTGAACAATTTGTTGATTTAAAACTTCATGAAACCTTTCGATGTGTACAGCTTTGATTATATTACCATCTGCATGATCTTCATCATTCTGAGTGATTCTGAAAGGTAAAAGGGATTTCGTGATTTATTTAATTATTATACATAAAATTGGTGATGAATTAGTCCGATGAGATCAATTCAAATGAACTACAGAAAAAATATGATCAATTCTCATAAAATCAATATTTCCTGAGATAATTGCAAACTAATTTTCCTAGAATTCTGTGAATTAATGCACTAGCGGAAAAAATTGAATGATCAAAAAAAAAAAAATCCAAATTTTCAGCGGCTTTCCAAATAGCCGTAACTTTCTCAAAAATGATCGTATCGGAGTGAAAAAGAACTAATTTGAAGCTTGAAGTTTCTAGTTTTGAGATCTTGAGACAGAAATTCTTTCCGAGTAATGTGCATCGTGCTATTCTAACAACATTTCGAATACATTGAAAAAACATTTTTCGAAATTTTTTGATTTTCGTTTTTTTGTCTACGGACTTCAGAAGAATCTTCCCAGCTCAACCACCATATGAACCGGACATTCTGTTCATTCAGCTTCAATTTTTTAATTTTTTTTACCTTGATTCGAGCATTTTTCGCTGAGATATCGGACTTTGAATGAAAAAACATCGTTTTCTCTTTGATCATCGATATCTCAGCAACCAATGATTGCACAGAAAATTAACGGTGAGTTTCGAAAAGCTGAATAAATTCTCCACAAGAACAAGCCATTGTTTTTCTGGCAAATTTTTTTTTACATCCGTAAAATAAATTCGAAAAAGCAAGACAAAAAAGGTTGTTGATGAATTTTTGAAACATCAAACTATTAATCAGAAATATTGAGAGAACCACACATGTTAAGTGTGCCTTTTACGGTTCAACATACCCACAAAAATCGTACAAAGTTTCAATTCAATCCACCGAGCCGTTTTTCTGTTTTATTGAATTTTTGAAAAAATTACCGGATCATGTTTCTTGCACTTAACAGTTCAGGATCTTCAACCAAATGGAAGAAAAAAATTTCCTCAGCTTTTTCCACATTTTCATTTTGAACAGCGTTTAAATTTATGAAAAAAAAAACAATAAAAAATTCGATCTTTCTCTTTCATAAATTCAAACGCTGTTCAGAATGAAAATGTGGAAAAAGCTAAGGAAATTTTTTCTCCGGAAAAAATAGCTCGTCCTTCTAGAGAATTTATTCAGCTTTTCGAAACCCACCCTTAATTTTCTGTGCAATGATTGGTTGCTGAGATATCGATGATCAAAGAGAAAACGATCTTTTTTCATTCAAACTCCTATATCTCAGCGAAAAATGGTCGAATCAAGGTGAAAAAAAAACAAATCGAAGCTGAATAAACAACCTATCCGGTCCATATGGTGGTTGAGATGGAAAATTTTTTCCCAAGTCCGTAAACGAAAAAACAAAAATTGAAAAATTTCGGAAATAAATTTTTCACTGTATTTGTTAGAACAGTGCGATGCACATTACTTGAAAAAAATTTCGTCTCAAGATTTCAAAACTAGAGATTTCGAGCTTCAAATGTTTTTTTTTACTCCGATACGCTCATTTTGGAGAAAGATACGACCATTTGAAAAACCGCTAAAAATTTGGATTTTCTTTTTGATCCCTTAATTTTTTCTGCTAGTGTATATTCAATCCAATCAATTACAATTTATTTAAAAATAGTATGCTGTGAAAATCGGAGGTCTGTAGCTTGGCGGGAACAAAAATCACAACAATATAAGACAAATTCCTAGTTGGAGGTTTACTTTTCTAATATTCTTAATTAGTTGCTTAACTAAGACAATGCGATCTCGCAGAAGCATCTATTTTCCAGGTGTCGCAGAACATGCTGAACTTTGATCAGACCCTCACAATTACTTCTATATGTTGACTTTTCATCCTCTTTTCGAGCTCCTCCAGAGACGACGGCATCAATTAGGTTTTTTGGGAGACGGAAAAATTGAATATGGAGAAAATTAGCATTGATTCTAACGATTTTCCACGACGTTTCAATATTTTTCTGTTCGTGTATTCAAACCGTGAGAAAAGTTCTAAGAGAAAATGCACATTCTCCTCATATTAAATATTTCCGTTCCTGAAATAACTCAGTTGATGTTTACGTCCTTGGAGAAGCTCAAAAAGCAGTAGAAAAGTGAATATGTGGGCGTAATTCTGCGAGTCAGATCAGTAGCTCAATCTCAAACTCATAACGATTTATGGTCGATGCACTGACATTTTCAGATATGAATTTCAAGTCTTCATAAAATTAATGCACAATTTGACACAACTAGTCATCATTAGGATGAACTGCTACTTCATCCTAATGATGACTGGTTGTGAGAGAAAGTTCTACGACACTCCAAAAATGAGTGTTTCTGCACAATTGTGTTGTCGTCATGATAAATTTATTGGTTTGTCCAAGTGATTTTCCCTATAGGAAGACATGAATTCTGCAGCTGTAACTAAAAATTGTTGCCATTTTTTTGCAATTCTTTCTTTTCAAAGCTATAGGCCTCTGAAGTCCATGGGCCATTATTTTGAAATAGACAATAGTATGTTATTTCGGGAACCGTAGGGTGCCGGAAAATTTACAATAAACATTTTCTGAAGTCCTCATTTTTTTGCCAAAAGAAAAGTCTCCCGAGGAATTTGAGTAACTAGTAGCTGCTTACCCACGTATTTGCGTATCTATATTTATGAATAATTTATAAATATGAATATAGAAAAACATGGAGTGAACAGATACTAGGTACTTGATGTGGGATATAATTTTCATAGATTAATGAGGATTCCAGGAAATAATCTCGTTTAACTACCCCACTATTTGAATATTTCGTGAATATCTCAGAATTAATTGAGTTGTGACTAGGCTACAAAAGAGGGCTTTTGAAAAATTTTCATATATCCAATAGTTTTCCAAGATAATTGAGAAGTGAATCTCATGAATCATTTGCGTTATTATGTAAAATTTTTGTGAAGATTACAGAGATGACTAGGTTTACGGTAGCATTCGCTGAGAGTTTTCTTCTAGCTTGATAGCAGACTGTAGTTTCTGATGAATTTGCAAAATAATGCCAAGTACATCTTTGTCGATAGAAAAACAGTCATTAACCATCCACATAATAAAAAATGGAAATTAAAAAAAAAAAGAAAAAATACTAACGCACTCCACATTCTAGTCAAATCTCGAGCATTAAATTTAACAGTAATACTGTTAGTAACTGGTAATCCTGGCACTCTATACTCTAATCTAGTCTCGCCTTTCTGCGGCTCTTCTTTCTGTGCTGGCTGAAGAACAATTGGCGCCAACCATTTCAAATCATCCTCAGTGGCTGGTAATGCGACAACATGGCAGTCAAACATATTTCCCAGTGTCATGTGTACTGCTCTCATAGCACTTTTTGTACCTCTACATAGTAGAAGTGGTAATTTAATACATTTATCGAAATCCAATTCATTAACAACTGTCCTCCATGATAATAAAATTCCATTGTAAATTGATTTCTGTTTTTCCGAGAGGTTTTTGCTTTTATTATGCACTTCTTTTGACGTTTGTGTAGCTAATACTTCAATCTGCAGGAAAAATGAAATAAAAAACGGTTGGATATTAGCTATATATCGTACAGAATATCAAAATATTGTTTTCCAATGGAAAAACGCCAATTTTTACGTTCAAATAATTGGAGGAAATCATCTAGAAAATGTGAGGAGCATCATACTGTAAAGATTTTTAGAACAGATTAATTCAGGGGGAATATCAAGTGGCCTTATTGTAGAGGATTTCATAAATTTAAAGAAAAGATCCTTCGATGAATTCCTGTAAAGCCAACAGTTTCTGAAATATTCGCAATAATAACAATGGTAAAGAGAAGAAGAGAAAAATAGGGTGCAATTTATTTCGCGAATAACTGTAAGAACAGTGAATTTGGGGAAAATCTGAGATAATTTTTTCATAGGAGGTTTTATACGCTACAAGAAAATCGCTTCAAGAACTGGGATTCAACAATTCCGAGAAAGTTGGAAAATAATTTCCGCGAAAGTTGGAAAATTCATTCTTTTTACGATTCAATTCTCCTGCAAATACCTCAGGAATGATTTGGGCTCAAAATTCCTTCTGCCGCTTGCATTTTGGCAAACCAAGCAGGAATTTTCATGAAGTCAACAGTTTATGAGATATTCCTCTACTAATTTTTTGAGCTTATAACTCTTTATCCTTCATTTATAGATGTGCTGTTGAATATTAGAGCCAAGTAGTTTGATGATTTCGTCTAGATTATTGTAGGAACTCATTCAAAACGGATTGGCTCGAGGGAAAATATCAAGAGATGATTTTCGTAGGGAATTTCATGAGTTACGAAGAAAGTTTCTTCATAAATTTGTATGAACCTAATAGTTTCTGAGATACTTGCAGAATAATCTGTATTGGATCTCAGCATATCTTTGACCACTTCACTACATTTTATAGAGTTAAACCATGAAGAAGGAATTTTCCAACCTGCCTCAAGATCTGTAGAAAGACCACAAGAATGACAATCATTCATTGTTTATCTAAATTACGATAATTCATTCTTATCTCATAATTCTCAAAAGTTAACACTTTCTATTAAAAGTATATAAATGAAAAAAATACTCTTATTGGTTCTGGATCTGAAGCGCTTGGCCTGTTCTCGATACTTTCAACAATTGTGAATTTAACGTCATATGTGAAATCCTCGTGTGGCATAATAGCAGCAATTTCTTCTCTCATTTTTTTACCATAAAGTTTCAAATGCACTTCACTGTCTTTTTGAAAGCCATACAGCGATGAGACACCCCAGATATTCCATGTTTGCTTCAGTAATACTGTTGAAAATGAAATATTGCAAAATATAAAGTTCATTTGACAATTATTTATTATTGTTAAATCAATTCCTTCCCAAGTCCCATGATCCTAACAAGTTCTAGTAGAACAAAATAGTATCAAGTTTATAAGGATTTTTTTCGATCGAACCAAAACGGGACCTACAAAGGAAGTATTGTCGGAAATCTCTCTACCTTTATTACATCCTAGGATTTTCCCAAAGGATTGAGAATAAAATCGAATCTCTCTTTTCGGTATTCGTTTTTTTCGACACAGCTAGAGGTACAGAAGCACCTTCAACGAATGCATTGAATTCTGTATGTACACAGAGAAAAATGTTTTCTTAATTTAAGAATGTGCAGTCACTTAATTTAAGAAAGTAAAACTCACTTAAATTAAGTGACTTTTCTCACTCAAATCAAGAGACTTTTTCTTTCTTAATTTAAGGAACTAAAACTCACTTAAATTAAGTGACTTTCCTCACTTTAATCAAGTGACTTTCCTCACTTAAATCAAGTAACTTTTTCTTACTTAATTTAAGAAAGTGAAAGTCACTTAAATTAAGTGACTTTTCTCACTTAAATCAAGTGACTTTTTCTTTCTTAATTTAAGAAAGAAAAACTCACTTAAATCAAGTGAGTTTTCTCACTTAAATCAAGTGACTTTTCTTTCTTAATTTAAGTGACCTGTGCTTTCTTGAATTAAGTGACTGCACATCCTTAAATTAAGAAAACATTCTTCTCTGTGTAATGATAGGGTCTTTAAATAGTCAGTGTATGTAATATATACTCAAAAGGCATGTTAGAGACACTCAAAAGACACACCTGTACCTTTAGCCTTATCATTTTCTTCCATACTTTTAAAAATTTTAAATAAGGGCGAGATATTCTCGTAGGTGCCTTTTTTGTAGCTTTCATAATCCTCTGTACAAGAGCCCCGCATGAAATTTTTTCTCTTCTAGTTCAATGCTGAGATCTTCTCAAAAAGCGATTGGAGAAGCAAGGTTAACTCTTTTCTCTCGTTCAAAGGCATTCGTCGTTTTTTCTTTATCTATTTGGGAATCTCAAGGAGATAGAAAATGTTTCGTAGAAATCCTTATGTAGCTCTGTTTTTATCAACAATAAAGTAACTCACAGGAATTTCTCTCCCTTATTTAGATTTTAAGATATGCTACAAAAACTATTGACAAATCGTGAAATCCTACCTTCCAAAGATTCTTCAATATTCCCGGGCTCCTCGCCCTCATCATGTTCCTGATTTCCTGTTGGGCCAATACTAAAATACTGCCTTATTCTTTGCATTCCCGGTGTTTTCGTTAAATTAGCAGTTCTCGCCGTATCATAAAAAATCGATCTATCCATTTTCATTCCATTTGAAATCAATATCAATACTTCAATACAACTGAACTATGAGAACATCACTCTTCCCCTCAAAGCCAAATGAAATTGCAACAAACCATAAATGCACTAATTTCGCCTGAGAAATACCGCAGAAAATTAACTGAAACATTGAATTCACATTAACAATCTAAAAGGCGGGAAAATTCGCCCAATAACTTAAATATATCGATAATTGAGGTACAATAACTGTGTGAGAATAAATGTAAACAAAATGTTTGTAACGTACACTCAAAACTGCTCCGAAATGTTCTGAACTCGGGTAAAGCTAGGTTACCTTTTATTCAAAACAAAATTCACAATGAAACAACCAATGAGAAACGAACACAAACATGGCGTTGTGGATAATGCCATGCTGCCATTCGTTAATTCCAAAATCCAACAGAAAGAAAACTCCATTCTTACTAGACTATTCTGAAAAGTAAAATCTACTCAACCAATGAAAACACAGTGTTACGAATGACAGCATCGAGCAAGAGAATAAAATGCGTGAGGCACAGCTGCGGATAATCGATGGTTCAGTTGTGCGTTTGTCTATCTCCCGCGCAAAACAATATATTAGTGAATAAAACTAAATAAATATTAAATGATAATTTCCAAAAGTGTTTGATCAATTGTTCAGAAAAATTAAATAAAAATTCATTCATAAAAATGTCGGAGATTGAAATTAAATTTCCAAATGATGAAAATCCTGGTAAAATAATTAAATGGAGAGTATCACCAAATACAATGGTATCTGCTGGCAGAATTTTATTATTATATCAGGATAATGATCCTGGTGATGTGAGAATAACTGATAAAAAATTACGCACATCAAAATTTGGAAGAATTAATAATCTATTGGTTAAAGCTGGCGATGTTGTACAACCTGGGTAAACATTTTTTTTAACCTCATTCTTTGTTTTCTTTGGAATTTATAACAGCGAGAATAGTATGTGGTGTTTGATTCGATAGCAATGAGTTCAAGATTCCAGGGGAATATGAGGGTTTATTATGAATTTTAATTTGTTGAAGGTTAAGGCATAATGATTTTGTCTTTAGAGCTGATTTGGTTTTTCAAGGTATCTCGAAATCTGATGAAGATGACGATTTTTCTGCAGGAAACTTTTATGTAGGCCTGACTTTTGTCTGCGAAATAAGTCACTGCATTTTCCCTGTATCTCTCACAGTTTTTGAGATATTCCATAAAATCTGAGGCGTGAGGAGATCGAACTAGCCACTTTCACTTGCATTAGTTTACCATCAGTTTTTACTGCATTAATCTACTATCTAATAGTAAATAGGTTTTTTCCATCAGAAATTGAAGAATTTGTGTGGGACTTCTTTGCAATTCTGGTTCTCCTCTACAAAAAAGGCCCTCAAATTTTTTTTTCGTCTTTTTCAAAGGTGTTGGAACATTTAATCAAAATAAAAAATGTCTCGCTCGAACAAAAAAGTTTTTCACTAAAAATTCAGCATCTTGCTTAGATTTTCATATCCACGATAAGGATGGATGAAGAAACAAAATTGGTTTATATGATTCTATCGCTGCACAACTTTTTGCTAATTTGGGACTAGTTCAGGATGAAAGTTTTTTTTTAAGGGGGCAAAACTAGAGTTCATTAAGTATTAAGCATTAATACTTAATGCCGAAGCATTAAGTATGATTCTACTTGAATCAAACATCTCCCCATTTTTTAATTCGTTTACGATTATAAAAATTTTGATGCCTCTCTCTTCATCAATTATTTTGGCATTTGACATTGATGAAAAAATTTTTATAATGCTTTTTTGGTATATTAGAATCAGACCTACAATTAAAATTTCTCCGAAAATCTCTACATTCCCCGTAAGTTCCATAATAAATTTTAAAAAACAATGGAAGAAGAACTGGAGAGCGAAGTGGCAATGTAGTGTAAATCTCAAGAATACTCGAAAATTATTGTGGGAATATCTGAGAAATATGGGTTCATGAGGATCTATTAGATCGTCTTTTATAGCCCCTAAAATTCTCCATTATAGAAGGTCCTCGCGAATTCCGTCTAAACCTACTCGTTCTCGAGATATTTACGAAATAATCTGCATCCCAATTGTTCGACTCTTCAAGCTCCTTCACTACTCCAATAATAAATTATCCTTTTCTTGATTTCGAAAAATTATCCCATACTACTATGTTCAGCATTAGCATAATTCATTAGTGTTTCAGGCAGGTGTTGTTAACAATGACAGGCTGCAAGCATCCAACGGTTATGAAGGATCTTTGTGCTGAGTGCGGTGCTGATTTGAGACAAGAGGCACTCAATGGAGATGGAAATTTACGAATTATTACTGAAGCGAGTGTACCAATGGTACACAGTGTACCTGAATTGAAGGTTTGTCCAGAATTGGCTGAAAAAATTGGCAAGGAAGATGAGAAAAGGCTCCTGAGTGATCGTAAATTAGCGCTACTCGTTGATTTGGATCAGACTATAGTTCATACAACTAATGACAATGTTCCTGCTGTTATGAAGGTACATAGAGACTTTAGTGAAGTATAAAAAAATACTCGTGGTAAATTCTTTTTGAATTCTATGATAATTTCCAGAGAATAATTTCCATTAAATTCCATGGATCAATGTTTTTCAATAAATTTATAATTTGATCATTTTGTAAATATCTCGGAAACTGTTACATTCAGAGCAGCCTTATCGTAGAAAATTTTGTAATCTACAAAAAAGGTTTTTTGATAAATTTTCATAAATATTCCATGTTCATTAAAGTTCTAGATTTTCATTTTTCCAACAGTTTCCAGCATAATTGCAAAGCAGTCACTGCTGTTATTATGAGTATGTTTCGAGAAAAAAGAAAAGTTTCTAGAGACCTTTGTTGTTGGAATTTTTTGGATTACGAATAAGCTTCTTCATAAATTCTTACAAACTCCATAGTTTTTGATAAATCTACGAAATCATCATCATTTGATACTTTGATTCATAAGCCTTCACCACTGCACTTTGAAATGATACAATTTAATCAATTTTGCTCTACATTTTAGGATGTTTTTCATTATCAACTGTACGGACCGAATTCGCCATGGTACCACACTCGTTTGCGACCAGGAACTCGTCATTTTTTATCAGAAATGAGTAAATTGTATGAATTACATATTTGCACATTTGGAGCAAGAAATTATGCTCACACAGTAGCTGCCTTGTTGGATAAAGAAGGAGCACTATTTTCACACAGAATACTGTCTAGGGACGAGTGTTTCAATCCAGCATCGAAAACAGCGAATTTGAAGTAAAAAAAATTGGAAACATTTGAATTTTTGAAATTGGAAATATTTAAGAAATTTGTGATACTCGTATGGAAAAAGTACATTTATACAATTTAAATTATTCTTGTCTGTAGAAGGGAAATTATGTCGCTTTTAAAGAAAATGTTTTCAAATGAAGAAAAAAATAATTCAATCAGAAGCATTCGAATTATCGAACGTTTAGACAACTCCAATTTGAAATTTTCGGAAAATATTCCGCGAACTACAAGAGATACAGCAATTTCCCTAGAGACCTTTTTTGAAGAACGGAAAAGAAACTATAGAAAATGCGCTCACAAAATATTGGGTATTTTCATTAGATTACGGGATATTCCAAAAGAAGTTTCTAGATTGTTAGTGAACTGTTCACAGTAGACAATTTGGAAAAATTACTCTTGATTCTTTCGTAGACATCAATGAGATGAATCATTATAACAAATTTCAAAAATACTTCATTTGTATCAAATTTTCTGGCCTACGATAAAGGTCCCTTAACAAATGCTCTTAGAAAAAGTAATAATTCTTAAAAGATATATCCAAAATATAAAAATTGTTTTTCAGGGCATTATTTCCATGTGGAGATGATTTAGTTTGTATAATTGATGATCGTGAGGATGTTTGGCAAGGATGCGGTAATTTAGTACAAGTCAAACCATATCATTTTTTTCGCCACACTGGTGATATTCATGCACCACCTGGTCTTGAAAAACGGGATTTACCAGATATGAATGATGGGAATGAAACAAATAACATCACGGAAATTATGAAAAATGATGAATTACCGAACGATGATAATATTAAAAATGGTAGTATCGAAAATAATTATGAAACAAGCATCTCAACTGATGTTCAGTTACAATTAACTGAAATTAATAATGAAAGAATGGGAGCTGGAGAGACAGAGGATGAAAAGAAATTGAGTGATCAAAAATTATCGGAGAATTGCACTGAATCTGTGGACATATCCGAAGGTATTTCTGCATCTCCAGATGATAAAAAGGAAGTGAATATTGAAGACTCAAGGAGAGACGAGGATGGAGAGGGTAATGAAGTGAAGCATGAACAAAATGAAGGGGAAGTAAGAAAAATGAATAAAGACCAAAATAATCAAGAAAGTTTTAGTGAAAATGAAGAAAATAATGATAAATTGATTGATAATCACCTTTTAAAAAAAAATCCTTTGACTGAAAATGATGATCATGATGACTATTTACTTTACCTAGAAGATATACTGAGGAAAATTCATGCTGAATTTTATAAACATATAGATGAAAATGATAGGAAACCACTCAGAGAAATTATACCCAAAGTGAGAGAACGTGTGCTGAAGGGCTTACATCTCACTTTCAGTGGATTAATCCCAACACAGCAGAAATTATACCAGAGTAAAGCTTATAGAGTTGCTAAAGCATTTGGAGCTGAAGTGACACAGGTGAAATTTTTATTTCTATTTCCATATAAGTTAATGGGGGAGTTATCAATTAGATGTGGAACTTAATCAGGTAGATGAGGAAGATGAGACAGTTTCGTAGAGACCTTTTTCAGAGCTATAATGATTTTAGGACATCGAAAGAAAGTTCTTTACTAAAATTTTGTTATCTATCTAAGCCTTTAGAATTATTGCGATCGCTTAGATTTGGCGAATAAAGAAATCTGTGAAAAGATTTTTTTAGATTTCTAACCATTACGAAATGTCTTGACAAATGAGTAAAGTGGAAGGATTTCCATGAGGACCTTTGTGTAGGAAAAAATAAGCGTTTAACAAAGAGGAGCTTGCGAAAAATTCTCCATTTCAATTATTTTTCAAAATATTTCATAGAAATGCTGAAACAAAACTTTTTTTAAATTATGTCGATTCACTCCAAACTGTTAATATTATCCTCTCCAAAATTTGATATCGAATTTAATGCATCAAATTTTTCTTTATTCGGATAGGATTTAACCGATCAAACAACACATTTAGTAGCAATTAAACCTGGTACAGCGAAAGTTAACATAGCAAAAAAGAATCAAAAACTGAAAATTGTTAATCCTGATTGGCTCTGGTCATGTGCTGAACGTTGGGAACGTGTGGACGAGAGATTATTTCCACTAACTGCGAAGGTGAGAGAAATAAACATATTGAATAATTGATTTGTGCTTGTTTCGATGAGGCTCTGTTCTCGATACGCAGCTGAAAGAAATCTCTAAATTCAGTAATGAAGTTGAAAAATAGGATTAGTCAAAATATTCGCAGGTACATTCTTTTGCAAATATCTGCGAAACGAGTGACTTCAGGGAACACGATTGAGAGACTTCTTTTGCAGAAAACTATGCTGAAAAAAGGCCCTCTGATAAATTTTCCTGAACCTCATCGTTTCCAAGTTATTTCCAAAAGAATCAACATGTGGATTCTTTCACTTATTCGCCATTTCACTATTGAATTTGTCTAAATTAAATTTGATAATCAAAATGTTTCTAAGTGATTTTGAAAATTGTCATGATAAAACAGGCAAGGGGATCCAGAATACCGCCTCCACATTGTAGTAGTCCAGTTCGTACTGAAATTAATGAAAATCAGATGACAGACAGTTTTGCTAGTAGTATAAATCCACTTATGTCTTTTACACAAGAAGAGATCGATAATATGGATAAGGAAGTTGAGGAAGACATGAGTGATCCCGAAGCTGATTCATCTATATTTGATGCTGAGGATTTGGGCCTCAAGAGGACGCTCGATGAGAGTGATGATTCAGGTGATGAATTTAATTGAACTGTAATCTTTTAATTTTTTCTTTCTTAGTGCTCTCTAGATTTTTTCTGTTTAACCGCAAAAAGAACTCAAATAACAAAGTTCACTTGGAGACTTTTTTCATAAAAAAAGTGAGGTTTATGAATAGAGTCTCTATGAAAACTTACCGAATAATTGTTTAACGAGAATAATTGATTCGTCGAGAATATTTCAAAGTTGAAGCGAAATTGTGACATTTTTGTATATGGGCGATTCCACCAATTCTCGACTAGAATTTCGGCTCCCAATTTCGGGGGACGACTTATCGGTCCTCATCGATTACAATCATTAAAATGAAGAAAATCCTAAATTCTAAACCATTTCGTCCCACTATCGGAGCAAAAATCAATGAATTTTGCATCAAAATTCTCTCTTCGGAATGACGTGACTAGCTAAATTCCATTTCCATACAAGATTTAATGATCATGCATTTCAATGTTTGTTCGTTCTTTTATTTCATGGAAACAAAAGTAAAGTGTCAGTAAAAACTTACTTGAATGATATCGTTTTTTTGATAATGAATTCAAATTTGAAGTTATATTCATTCTGAAAAAGATGGAATGATTCATTATTGCGGAAAATTCTTGGGGTTCTAATATTTCGAAAGAATCGACTTAGAATTTTTCCCATTGAATTTGCTAATGTTAATTTGGAAATATTTCAGATGATTTCTCGCTGCAGAAAAGAAGGAAGACGGATGGGAACAACTCCTCCTCATCATCATCATCCGGAAATATTGGTAGAGATAATGACAACAATGATGCTGATGATGATAATGATGATGATGACGATGATGCTGCTGCTGGTTCTGATGATGATGATGATGACGAAGATCCAATCACTCGTTTCAGAAGAGGTGAAGGACTACCAGATGATTTAGATCTTGTTGATTCTCAGGATTCTGTTGAAGAAATTGATGATCCAATTGAGGAAGATGATGACAGAGAATGGAATGCGATGGGCGCAGCACTTGAGCGAGAATTTTTATCTGAATAATGCAGGAATTACTTGTTTTATCAAGAGAGAAAAAAATGAGTGATTTGTTCATTAATTGTATATTGAAAGAGTGTGTTTGCTTTCACAATCATGAATTATTGAATTGTATATTAACTTAAAATTTTAGAATTTTCGAAAATGAAGATAATTCATTTTTAATATTTTTCATAGTTGATTAATTCTTTATACTCAACAAGAGTAACCTGGTAAATTATGTATCGAATGAAATAATCGATGGATTCGTAATCATGTATGAATGAGAATAAATTTTTTCAATAATGGAGAATAAGTTTATTTCACTATGTTTATTGTAATTACAATTAAATTGCGTATGGCTGTGGATCGTCGGGATCTTCGTGCCATTTAATGTAACTTGGTCGATGTGAAAGATCGAGTTTATCCTCTTGGCTACCCCTCGGTGGTCTCTTGTCGTAATCGAAGGCGGACTCTGATTCACCCCAGAGTTTATTGATTTCTTTCATATGCTCTCTGCAATGAAATTAATCAAATTACAGTTTTTTTCATATAATTTAAGCTGAAAAGAATTATAGGTAGATCATTCTGAAGAACGTTCGAAAACGTTTCAGAAATTTTCATAAAATTTACCGTCACGAACTTTTCTTATATATATTATTTTTTGAATTCAATTACAGATATGGATCCCGGGATTAATCGAGAGTTTCAAGTTTTTTAACATTAAATTCAAAATACTCGTATGTTTCAGCCTTCCTGAAAGGCTACGGTGAGTGGGAACGTCTCAGTTTTTGGCTAGAATTGAACCCAGCTTTGTTCTTAGAAATGCAGAATATTGTGAGCAGTAGCGCAACAACGTTAGCAAATTCACGTGAAATTTTCTGATTTATTTCGAATAATAAAAAGGATATTTTATTCAGTGAATTCAGATCAAAAGAATATCTGACATACCTGTACTGTGAAGCAACGACCTTTTTACCAGTTATTGGATCAGTGATATCACCCAATGGATAAACAACTTCAACAATCTGAAAATAAAAGGTGAAATAATTTCAGGAACATATATTCCCCTAAATAAATTAAATTCATCGAATGATTGATAATTGAGGAATGAATGTGTAATAGTAAAATTAATGTAGTAAGATTAACGAAATACTAGACTATTCATGGGAACCTTCCTAGTGGCTCTATTCTCAGTCCATAGAAAAAGTTTTAAATTTTTGAGTGTGGTGGAGGGTGAATTAATTCATGAAATTGTCTCTTGCAAGTGTTTATGGAATATCTTGAAGACGCCGTAACCGAGCATAGATCTACGAAAAAACTATGAACGAATTTTCAGAATCTTCCTAAGAAATAGAGATATTTTAGAAAAGCCGACACTCATTTCCTAGATACAAGTGTGATGAAATAGAAACACTTACATACCTTGTGCGTAATAAGACGAGTCATTCGTTCGGGTAATTCTTGGATTAAAACAGTGTCACCAGTTTTACAGAGTTTATGTGGATCGTGGGCGAAGAGAAATTCGAACTCATTGAAGTACTGCAAAGATTGTAAAATGAGTGTTAACCTCAAAATTCTTACTAGCAACTGTTCAATGTAATTGATAATAACATTGTCATACCATCAGCAGATTTGTATCAAGTTCGAAGCGTTTCACTTTGATTCTTGCGGCATTGTCCTTTGCTGATGGCATACAAGTGCCGAGAATATATTTGAGCACTCCTTTTCCCTGTTTGATGGCTGCCATTGCCTTTGCCTTCTCTTTCTTCTATTGTATTGGCTCCGACTATATATAAGTCATCCGGCCGTTATCCCAGCTAGGGACTTTTCCGTTGTGTCCATTAGGGCGGACTCAAGATGTCGCTGACGTCGCTGACGTGATTTTTTGCTCTTGCAGGTTTATTACAGTAGTTGATAAAGTAGAGATGAGGATGGTGAGGTGGGAATGGGTGTAGGTATAATTGAATTCAAATGCGTTTATCGATTTTCTTAAAGAAGTTATGGATGAGATAAACGATTTTTGTTTCTGGTGTGATCGTAAGCTTGATGATGCTGTAGTTCGAAATTTTCAATTTAATAAGGGCTTTAACGCGTGTTATTCGTTCCTGGTTGTACCTAGGGCAATGCCAGAGGACGTGTGATATGTCCTCTGCCTCGCCACAAGCGCAGTAGGGAGTGGGGACCAAGTGCTTCCTGGCAAGGCTGGAGTTCAGGTTGTAGTGGTTGGATCTGATTCTATTAAAAGTAACGATTTGTGGGCGGTCTAATTTCAATTTGGTAAACCAGGGCGGCTTTCATCTGGAGTAGAAATGTTTGAAGTAGTGTTCGCCTTTTTGCTTGGATTGGAGTCTGAGGAATTTGGTGGTATTGGCTTTTGCCTTGTCATTCGCGAGCTTGAATAAATCTGTGTGAGGGATAAGGTCTTGGATAGGGATGCCTGAGCGTATCCCTCCCTTGGCCAGGGAGTCAGCTGCCTCGTTGCCCTGAATGCCCACATGAGCTGGGATCCACATTAAGCGGATGGTTTTTCCTTGGGATTTTATGAGTTTGTGTTTATCTAGGTTTTGCTAGATGATAATTGAGAAAGTTTTGGAGGGAGAGAGATTGTGAATAGCTAGGAGGGCGCTGAGTGCGTCTGACAGGATTACAGCCTTCTGGATATTATGATCGAGAATTAGTTGGAGGGCTTGGTATATAGCGGAGGTTTCGGCGGTAAATATGGAAGCATAGGAGGAGATTTTGTATTTGGTGTTGCTTGCTAGAGAAGGGATGTGGATTGAGAAGCCCACGTAATTGCCTTCGTCGGTTTTGGATCCATCAGTGTAAAATCGTGGAGTTTCTCTCGAGTAAACTCAATTTGTAATTGCTTGTTCGGGTCTGATGAAGCTTGAATTAATATGCCTGAGGTTGTATCGATTGGAGGGATATGAGTGAATAGATCATAAGAAAATTCATATGGCGTGGCTGCAGGGGCGAAGTAAATTTTTGTTCTGAATTTCTCATATTTGCAAAAAGAGTTGTAAATTGGAAAGTGGGTTTTGATAAAGTAGGGATTTTTATTTCTTGCTACAAGTGTATCATGTAGAATAAGACTCTCTTGAACTGGATGGTCTGAAAAAGAAAATATTTTAAAAATATAACGGGCTGACAGTTGAGCAAATCGGAATTTCAATGGTGCTTCACAGGCTTCAGCCAGAATGATATTAATTGGTGTGGACTGTCTATAGCCTAAGGCTAATCGTAGGGCCCCTGGCGGTTTCGTGATCACGGTGAAAATGCAGTGAAAGAATCGTGAATTGACGGTGAATTTATTTTACCGACAAATCACCGTCGAACTACAGTCGTTTCGCGCGTATATCAGTAGTGCGCTTGTGCAAATTCGGCACAATAGAATCACGGTGAATTTCTCATATATATACAGTATTTTTTCCGTGAGAAAATTCGCTTTTCTCAATGAATCAATGGACTTATAGTGGTGATTTGATCGTCTATTGACGGTGCATAACTAGTGAAAGAGGAGTGAATTGTCGGTAAAGTAGAAGTCGATGGCTGATGAATTATCAGTCGTAAGATACATTGTTATTGTAAATGCAATTTCTTCAATGTTTATGGAATTAATAAATAGTTTTCTTGATACTGCTGTATGCTACGAAAAAAATAATATTCTATTGAAAAATTTGTTTTTAAATTGAAGAAATGAACGATTAATGATGATCATCAATTTTTTCGCGTCAATTAATTGATTGATTGATGTGAAAATATTTCTCTCGCAGTAGTATATTTATTCATGGAACAAGCAATGAGATGATCGAACCAATTCAATTGAATTCAATTTTTCTAAGTCAGAAAGAGACTGATCAATATATGAGGATCAAAATTCTTTATTTAAGTATGTGAAATGCAAGTAGCGAAGACGGTTAAGTGCTAGACTCACAATGTCAGGGTCCCAGGTTCGATCCCAACTGAATGCATTTTTTTTTTCGTTGAAATTATTATTAATGGAGAATTTAGTAATTGAGGGAATTAGAACTGATATATTATGTTCATATAATATCAATATGCATGATATTTATATCAGGAGACGAATTAGATTCATATATTACATTCATTTCCAGTTTACGGTAGTTCGCCAGTCAAAGTCCCGTGAATTCACGGTGATATGTCGGTAAAACAGCGATCTTCTCACTGTTGAATCACCAAGTATTTCTGGTGGATGCCAAGTGAGAATTTTGCACAAACTCACTACGTATCTACCGTGAAAACACTAAACTTCAATCGGTTTATGACTGTTTATTTCTCAGCAACTTACGATCAATCGGCAGTGATGCGACTGTGATCAAGAAACCGCTAGGGGGCTCTGAATTGTATTTTTTCTAGTTTTTCGAAGATAGACATGCTGGAGGGGTTGAAAGTGTGTAAGCCGTATTCCATGGAACTTCTGATGAGACCTCTATAGAATGTTAACATGATGCGTGGGTCAGCTCCGGTCTGCGTGTGCACTAGTGCTTTTAACATTGAATTAATTTGGGTGTTTCGTTGGATCAGGTGGTTGAGATGGGGTTTGAATATTAATTTATAATCAAGAGTGATACCTAGAACTGTAATTTTTTCACCGGCTTTAATTTTATGCTCTCTGAGGGTGATGGAGTGGTCTGCGGGGTTGAAGCGTTTTTGGCTGAAAATCATTAGTTGAGTTTTTTCCTCAGATAGCTCTAGTTTGAGCTCCGCGAGGCGCTCACTTAGTGAGTTAACTGTATCGTTGAGCTTTTTCAGGGACGAATCAAGGTTGGAGCTCCTTAGAACAAGGGCCCAATCATCGGCGAACCCAATAGCTCGGACTTCGGCGGGGATCCTATCAAAAAGAGAAGCACAATAGATGTTAAATAGAATTGGGCTGAGCACGCAGCCTTGAGGAGTGCCTTTGATTATTGGTCTGGGATTTGATAGGTTGCCTTTTATAACGAAGAATAGTTCCCGGTAGCTGGTCAGAAAGAAAACGAAATCAGCTATTTTTTTTGAAATGCCGATTTCAGCCATAGTGGAGTAAAGGCATGAAGGGTTAACGTTATCAAAGGCCCCCTTGATATCAAGAAATACCCCAGTGGTGTATTGCCTTTTGGCGAATCCGGTGTAGATTGTTGACGTGAGTATGGCGAGGTTGTCAGCACAGGATTTGGATGTCCTGAAACCGAATTGGGTTTCGGGAAGAATTCCACGCGATTCCAACCACCAAACCATTCTGAAGGCGATTAACTTTTCAAATACTTTTAGGAGACAAAAAGCCAGCGATATTGGTCTAAATTTACCGGGGGAGGATTTTGGGAGTAGGAAGATGAGGAATTGCCTCCAGGTGCTGGGGTATTTCCCTTCGTTCAAGAAGCCATTGAAAACGCTCAAGATGTGATTTCTGAACGATGGCGGGAGTTTTTGAATCAGGGAATAATCGATTTTGTCTAGACCAGGTGAAGATTTAACTTTGCAGGATGCAAGCACGTGATTAAATTCTGTCATAGAAAAGTTGTTATCAAGGAATTCATTTTCTTGAAAGGGGATATTTGGTGTAGGGATAGGGGAATAGTTGGGGGGTAGATTGGGACAGAAGCTGTCTGCAAATTCTTCCATTTTGCGTATTGAGTCTTGTTTGGGAGTGGTGTGTGGAAAAGAGAGAAGTCTGTCTTTGAAAGCTTTGATCCTTTGCCATAAAAACGAAATTGGAGTGGATTTATTGAAAGTTTCACAAAATTTCTGCCATCCTATGACTTTTGCCCTCCTGAGTATGAGTTTGGTCTTTGCTTCTTGCTTTCAATGTAGTTGGAGTAACTGAGAGAGCGTCTCAGTGCTTGATAGGCTCTTCTCAAGGCCACAGCTTTCGAGCAGTTCTCGTTTCACCATGGTGCGGGGGGAGTGGCTTTTTTTTCCTTTTTTTTTAACGTTTGCAGTGGGATCTTGTTGATGAGGAGGCTTTCTCTGTGGGGAAGAGAAACTAACCGCTTCCATTATGATTGTAATGAGATGTTCGTACCTTTGCGGATTGGACAGGGAGTCCGGTAGGTTATTCAGCGACTCTTCCTTAGAAGAGAGGTATTCATGAAAGAGATCCCAGTTGATCTTAGAAGAATTTATTTTGTGTGAAAAATGGGAGAAGTTTTCGGTTAAAACCCCAGCCGTTATCTGAATTGGGTGGTGATCGCTACCCATTTGGTCCGGCAGCGTTTGCCATGAAGCACTTGTGAAGATGTTGGATGAAATTAAAGTCATGTCAATTGCAGACACAGCCTCGTGAAGACGTGTGATTTTCGTAGGAGAACCATCGTTGAGTGGTAGTAAGTTTGAGTCAGCGAGTGCCTCCAGGAGATAGCGTCCTGAGGGGCATTCTTTCCCGCAGCCTTAAGCACCATGGTGAGCATTGAAGTCTCCCCCAATTAGTACTGCATTAGCATTAGGGAAGGAGTTGAAAAGGTTATTCCATTTCTGAAGAGTGACTGTGGTGTTGGTACGTTTGTAGAGATTCACGATGATAGTTTCGCCCTGAGGTGATGGTACAGATATGCTCATGAGATCAAGGTTTTCAGATAGATGGTCCAAGTTGTCTAAACAAGTGTAGATTATTTTGGTCGAAATGGCTATGAGTAGTCCACCACCTGCTTCATTGTCTCTATCCTTTCGTATGATGTTAAATCCTAGAAGGCGGAAGTCACGGCCTTTTTTTAAGAACGTTTCTGATAGCAGTAAGATATCATAGTCATTGATTAAGTTTCTTAGGTCTACAACTTTGTTCAAGACACTGTAGGCATTCCACTGTGAAATCCGTAAGGAATTCATTGTTTGGCGTCAGGGGATGGTGGTAGAGTAGCTTCTGAGAGAGATTGCTGAAGTGTAGGGGATGGATTGATGAAATTTATTGCTGAGATGATTTCTGGAAAGTGATTTTCTAATTGAAGAGCAGAGTAAAGTGGAGCAAGTTTTTCTGCTAATTGGTTGATGATAGTTTTTAATAGGTCTGCCAATTTTAGAATCTCTTTGGCAGCGTTCAACAGGTTGTGATCCATTGCTCTGGAGGGAGGGGATTCTGTAGAAGGAGGAAGCGGAGTGCTTTGAGAAGTTCTGCTGGTCATTGGTACATTTCCTAAGTATTGATTCAAATTTGTATAGTTTGATCCATGAGGAGAGATCAGGATATTTTTATGTGCGTCTGGGAGATCGAGCGAGTTCATGTTACTATTTGGAGATCTAGGCTTACGAGTTCTTTTCATTGCTTGTTGAGAATAGGAGGGATTTGGTTTTTGGGAGTTATGGAATGGATAAAATGGAGGAAGCCTATTGCTGCTGGTGTTGTTGTTATGGTTACTGCTGCTGTTATTGTTGGGAAGGGGAAGAGGGGCTGGTGGTTGGGAGGAGTTACCGTGATGTTTTATCATTGGGATGTTATAATCAATATTGTCTTTGCCACCAGGAGACTGATCACTTTGTGGTGTAGAGTCATTATTGAAGAGGTTGAATCTTGGATTGAGGTGGGGATTCGATGGGTGCTTGCTCAGGGTTGGGAAGACAACGTGATTATTAATATTAGGGGGGGGGGGACGTGTGATGATTGTGGATATTCTGCCAGATTGGATTTTCCTGATATGATATCTCTTGCTTCGAGGTATGAGATTCCGTTTGAGGTGGCGAATGAATGTATTTGCTTTTGTAAAATGAGTTTTGGGCAGTTGTTAGATTGGGAGTTGTGGGTTTTTTTTGCAGTTTATGCATCGTGGTGGTTCTTGAAGTTTTGGACAGGCTGTGCCGTAGTATGACTCTTGTCCACAGTGATCGCACGTGGGATATGATTGGCAATCTTTTCTGGAGTGACCGAATTTAAGGTAATTTCCACTCCTTTTGACCTGTGATACATAAGGATGGACTTCAAGTCGGGTGCCGTAGAGGTTGACATTTTTTGGTAGAATTTGTCCTTCAAAAGTGAGTAGGATGGATTGCGTCGGCTGCGATTGACCAACACCATCTTTAGTGAAGCATCATATAATACTCATGTAATCAGAGGGTCGTGGGTTCAAATCCTGCTTGCGCATTACATATTTTTTCCGGAATTTGATTCTCTTAAAAATTTATTAATAAAAAATTAATTTATTAATAAATTTATTTGTTTAATGGCTGCTATATGAGCCACTGCTGCCAGGAACAGTCTTGGGAAAATCCGATACTGCCGGTTCAATCGAGCTACCGGAGGAGTGCTTTGTTACGGTCCTAACTCTATGGAATGGGGCTGTGGCGGCATCCACGGGGAACCACAGGGAGGTGACTTCTTCGCGTCCACGGACGTACAGTTCCGTAAAGATGGTTGAAAATAGATTAATAGAAGGAAGGTTCCAGAGGCGTAGGCTACGAGAGCCAGGGTGATCCAGCGGAGATTGCAGGGCCCTGAAACTGTGGTTTCTGCTTCCGACAGACAGAAACTGCAGCCTTAGATTATTCATTCGATTTTTTCGTACATTATTTCCTCAAATAGACTACTGGCTTAGAGGTTCTCGGCTTAATGGTAATTAACGCTCATTATCCAAGCATGCTACATTCCGCATTCATCTCGCGTGTAAACTGCGCCGGCTTTCAACCACATGCACTTGCTGCAGAATCCAGAGAAGGCCTCGAAGAATTCTTCAGACGACATCAGAACTGATGGGGGATGTTATCGCCCGCAGCTCCACATTCGCAAGTTCTTGTGGTGACAAGGCCCCGATCGTGAAGATATGATGGAAATTGGCCATGCCCCGTCAAGGCCTGCGTGACTTAATAGTCCAGTCTGACGTATTTCGCCTTGAGGTGTGCTTGAACCGTCACGACGAACGCGTGGGTAACCGTCCCCTTATCTGAGTTTTCGAATCATTCCTTCTACAATTGCATCCCCTAGCGTTTTATCATTGCCACGGGATTTGGTGGGCTCTCATCTCCACCCTCCCCTACGTTTCCAATTTCAACCTCCCCATCCTCCGGTTGAGGCACGATTTCGACATTCCCGATCTTGGCGATCTTCCTAGCGCGGAGGTCGTGTCTTGTCGCTTGCTGTTCTAGGAGTTGTTCTATCGGAAGACCTCCCACTACTATTCATAGCGAATCGAAAGATGCAGTTCGGTATGCATCTGTAATGGTTATTAACGCTACTCGCTGTATAGCGTGGAGTGCGCGAAGGTCGTGCTCATCACATTGGTTCGCCCATGCAGCAGCCGCGTAAGATGCCATGGCTTCAATCACTCCGCGGTACACTGTTCGGAGGGCCCGGAGAGTCACGGAGCATCCGGGGATGGTTCGAATCGCCTGTTTCAGCACGCGGACTTCTACGCGATCGAACCCTGGGGTCTTCCCCTTCAACGTGCTAGCAACCGCGATATTGATTTCTATTGCCGTAAAGGGTACAATGTCCTCGGTACATAATTTGAGATCGCGAATTCGCTTTTCAATTACTCGCTGTTCAGGAGTGTTTAGCACTGGGTCATCGTCTGTGACATAAGTATATAAAAGCTCTTCGGCTGTTTTGCGCATGCTCATTGTTGAGGTGCCATCTCCGTTCCGTAAAGAGCTCAACACCGTACTTGCTTTTACTTGATCTGCCACAATACGATAAGCAGGGCCCGAGGGGTTCTGGTTATCCTCCACCGACATGAAGCGCTTCCAGCTATCCGATTTCCATTTGTGGATAAAATATTTGTACCTATTCGCGGTCTTCCGGAGGCTCGCCTTCAGGCGCAGTTTTTTCTGTGGGATCGTCTCCCACTGGTGACTTTTGCGCAGAGTGGTCACTATTTTGCGCAGCCTAGAGAATTCGGGGGGCCACCACGGGTTCGGTCTGCAGTGGTGGCGTTTGGTCGGCACTGAGTCGTTACAGGCCTTTATCAGCACCCGTATGAGACTCTCTGCCCAGTCTTCAACATCCTGTGCAGAGTCGACTGGGAGGTTAGATGAATTCCTGTGGTGAAGTAACTTTGATTCACATGAGAAATTGTGTGGAATGGCGTTTTCGAATTGCTGCACTGCACCGGTGTAGTGTAATTCGAAAATAATTGAATTAGACATAGAAAGAACGAAAGAAAAAAATGTCAGGGCATGTATTTGTAAGAAGATTACTTCTCATTGATGAAGATATAATATGGAACTCTAAAAATGATAATGTTCTGGTGGAACTTGTCGATGAGAAAGGTAAATATATTGAACTAACCTCAACTTTTCTTTGATATTCAGAATTGTAAACATTTGACATTTTTTGTTCTTTTATTCTCAACAAATACATATTTGAAAAAAAAATGAAAATATGTACACGTAGAAAATTAAAAAAGCTATCAGTTCAAAGTTCCCAAATCTTTTTTTCGTAGTAATAATTTCTAATTTATTTGTTAAAAAAAATCAGACTTATTTTCCATTAATTATTAGCCGGTTCTCAATAAACATGTTTTCCAGGTAATTGTTCTGGAGGATGTGTGCTAACTGCTTCGTTGAATTTCGAAATAAAATTACCTGCTAATTCGAAACCAGGTATTTTCGATGTCAATTCACCAATATCTGCAGCAGGGTCTTCGAAAAAGTCCCAAAATGTCAATAAAAAAGAACACCTGGAGAAGAGCAGTTCTACCTTGTTCGAGGATGACCCCAGTACGGTATATAGTACTGAAAAGGTCGACAATGATTCATACTCTAATGAAGAAAAAACTGCATCAGATGCTACCAGTCGTTTCAATTGGTCAACAGGCCCCAGTAAGAGGCTTCTGAATCTCTGCAATGAGTATTTTCAAAAAAAAAACAGATGTTTGAGAAAATTGCTACTGTTTTAAACGAGGAATTCCACATTGACGTTGATGGAACGCAGTGCGCTAATCATCATAAAAGTATTGTGCGTAAATGCAAGGCTGATGAAAAAATAAATCAAACATCTAGTGAATTAAAAGTCGATTTGGAGTTCGAGGAAGAAATAGCAAAGATGAAAGCAGCTGATGATAGTCTTGAGCCAGAAGTCCGAATGGGAATTGGGAGATATGAGCACGTTGCAAAGGAGCCCAAGATAGAGAAAGAAGCAAAAGAAGTAGAAAAGGGTTAGGGAAGGAACGGTGCAACTGGCGTGACTGAAGGAAGTTCAAGAACTTCTATGAATGCATCTAATAGCAAGCCCGCCAGTGCTGCGGAGACACTGGTGTTAATTACTGAGCGCAAAGAAGAGAAAGCGACAGGAGATTCCAGCAAAAACTGGATTTGTTGCGTGCAATTTTCAAGCCAGATACTGATGAATAATCTGAAATTATAAGTAGATGGATACACAGGGAAAAGATTTTATCTGCTAGCTATTGTCGAAATGCATGCTGTTTTTTTGTATCCATAAGGCTGCCTGTTGTGATTCTTAATGTTACTGAGATTTCTTGTTTTTTCGAGACTACATATATGGAGATAATGGTAACTAATGTTACATTCCACGTGCTACGTATGCAGCGATTCTTATTACTTTATAATTAATGATATTGTAACGGGCAGAAAGGCCCATTAATTAATATTTAAAATGTGAAATGAGCGCACTTCCCCTCCCCTCCCTGCTCCAGATAGAATGAATGGATGAAGAATGAATGAGTGAGTTTGTGAGATGAATGATAGAAACTATGCGCTCGGAGGAACTCTGGAAGAGGGAAATTATAGCCGAAGGACCACCACCCTGAAGATCATCCACCCGAAAGCCTCAGGAGCCGCGAAATTTCTCGCAAATACCCGGAACGACAGCGTAAAGCGTGTAGACGTCCGGAGAGGAGAAATCCCACGCCAAACATTACGAGATGGAAAAACTGGCGGTCAATGAACCCGGATGAAACGAACTGGGAAAAACAAGGCCAAACGACAATTACCATCCGTCATTTGGCATTGACCTAGTTATCGACAAGGATAACTGGACCGAAGGTATCGATCTGCGCCACAGAGCACCTCGATTGATGCCCGAAAATGCCTAGCCAATAAAAAAAGCCCGTAAGGGAATTCTCCACGCGGATTGGCCAAAAATGAGGAACCCGGAAAACGAAGGCAGCCATGACCACGGACAACTCTACTCTGGTCCTGGTCAACAACACGAACGTCACGTATTTCACCCAAATCTATTTTCATTAATTATAAGTAATAATAAATAAGTGGTGAATTGTGACGTTAAGGACCCGCAGGACAGCCCAAAGTTCAACAACGAGCCGAATTATTCATTAGAGCGATATCGAGCGTATTGAGTGAGCATTTCACTAAATTTGTTCAGTGACAGGTGTGTGTGAGTGCAATAATTTTGTATAACCACGTGGTAAAAATTTAATGCCCGAATTTAATTCCGCATAATTAATTCCGCAGGGCCCGAATCATCATTCGATAATTAATTCTGATAATCGCTAAATATTATTCGATAGTCGACCAAGTGTGCGGGGAAAAAGTTATAATAAATTATTGAGAAAATACAGCCGGCTTCACCGGCGACGCCATTTTGTATAGCCGTACCGGCACGTGCACACAATTCCTATATTTTCAAGTTTCTCACCAAATATTAATAAACTCGAGAAAATAAGCCCGTAGTCACTTGTACAATAATGAGTTACAAGTGATTGAAAAGGAATTAAGATCGAATGTTGCGAATTCAATGAGAAAAGTTGAGTTAACCGGTCAATGGTAGAGCGCGTGAGTGTGAGAGAGACAGAGAGTGAGGGAGTGGGGGAATATCGCTGGACGCAGCATATTCCCCACGTTTGATACACTTTGTATGCGAGTTAACGGGTGTCTCAAGAGAAAACTTTTGATTATTGTTTAAAACAAAATATCATAATTGCCCGAACAGATAAATGAGTAAATGCATTTCTAATAAAATTGTTACTGAAAAATATCTCAATTCAGAGTCATTGCCCCTATTCTAGCCCGAACAGATCTCCTTGTCTCCTTATAATAAAATAGCAAAATCCGGAATAATTATATTTCCCTTTTGGGGAAATACGCTCAAAGAAATGAAATAACAGGTGAGCAACAAGATTTCATTTAAATTATTTTAGCCCGAACAGTAAATTGACGACATTTCAATAATTGAAATAAATGAGTAATTGGCCGAAATAAAATACCGAAATCTATTCAAGAAATACGTAAAACAGTGCGTTGGAATTATAAATGAATTTCAACGTCACAATATTATCTCTATAATTAATACCTATTGCATAATGAGCCAAAAATTCGAATTATTTTCGCATCAATGGAGAATGAGTGAATTTTATTTCTCAGCAAAGCAAAATATTCGTCGTCTCTAGAAGTTGATAGAAAAAAATATTGTGAGTTTAGTGTTTCCTCATCTCCTAATTTATATAATGGATGCAGTCAGTATTTTCAAGGTAGCCCACTATGGGCTGGTGATTGAATGTGATAAGGTCATAAAGTGTATTTACGAATTCTGATATTGTTAATACTTCAGAATGTTGAATACTTGAATATCTTAAATACTTATAAATTTCATACTTATTCTATAAGAAGAGCAGTTCATTATTTTAAGCATGATTGGGAGGTACAGTAGGAAAAACGTTAAATTTTTATATAAAATCTTTAATAACAATTTATACAAGGTGGAATTCTCAAATAATATGAAAGTTTTATGAAAGTTTCATGAAAATTTCATTAAAATTTCGAAAAATTCTGAAAAATTTCAAATATATTAGAACAAAACTGATTTTTTTTTTTTAAGGATACGCCGATTTTTTTGGCAATATTTTTTAGAGCTGTATTTTCCTCAAACGAAAAAGTCCTCTTCAAGAAATTTGATATCTTTTTCACCTTGAGATAATGCACAGGAACAGAGCTATCTCACATGATCTTCTTATTCGGAATTGTTGCAATTTTTTCAGATCAATAACCCTGTGAAACATGTGGTAACTAAAATTCTACAACTAGTTAATCTGCAAACTGTAATAATTGTTTTTCATGTTCTCATTTTCTCAATCTTTCATCAATCTCTATCGCGAAGTAAAGTAGCAACTATACCATTACGCTTCAGTTCTCCTGCAGCTCTATCCAAACGAATGGGAACCAAGTTATTCTCCTCATTCACACGAATTTCATTTTCCCGGAGTCGATCCATAACAAGTTGTAAATCTTCAATGCCCAGATTATGCAGAATACAGGTTGAAATAATGAATTTTACATCTTTCAATGGTGTATGGAACGATAAACGAATTAGCGATCTGAATCGTAATTGGAGAAGGGCAAACGTATTTTCAATTTTAACCCGAGATCTGCAAAAGTGGTAATTGAAGTTCCTCTGCTCCCTTGTCAACTGTCCATAGTCTCTGTATGGTGTTAACATATTGGTCGATAAAGCATATGCTCAGTTACCGATCAAGTTGTAATTATCACCCAACTGATAAACAATTGGATAGATAAAAGATTCTTGAAAAACTCGGGAATCATGCATTTTGCTTGAGACTCCACTAAACACGTCTATGAATGGTTTTCCCGAATCACAAATTCCCTGGAGTGTTATTAGAATTTGGTCATGTCTATTGATATAAGTGGATAGAATTTTATTCGCTGGGCATCTGATATTGATCAAGCATCCGCCGATGGCCCTAACAACACCTGGTATTCCTGATATCTACAATGCGCTTCAACAATTTAACTACAGTTATGGAGTGGGAAAACTAGATATACAGTTTCCTATGTACAGTTGAACACTCATAAATACCTGCGAAAACTCATGAGCAGCACGTAATTTCCCCATCTCAGCACGCGGAAAAACTATCACGCTTATGACTCATATTAAATATTCGGCCAGTTTCTCTCAAAGTAGACTTATTGGCAGCATACCTGGAGCGAAAAGAAGATTTCTTGTTTAAAAAAATACTCATCATGAACGGTCGTTTCTAAAGTTGATATTTACCATAAGAACGATAGAAAATGAGTTGGTGCAGATTTCCTAGATCGTCCTCGATCATAGGAAGCCACCTCATCTTTATAGAATCGACTGGACTCGTATCACTCAATGAGAAAATTGCACATCGCTCGAGATATTTGAAAATTGCTCTGAAACTAATGAAAATTTGTAATTTATTATTTTCAAAAGTATTTTACATATTTTCTAAAACTTAATACGAATCCGATAAGTCTAAAAGTACAAAAGTGCTTTTTGCGTGTCTTTAACATGCCCTTTGAATATATCGACGACTTAGAAACAAAGGGGCGTAAGTGCTATGCTTATACACAGCACTTACGCCCCTTTGCTTCTAAAGTAACGATATATTAAATTACGTACACTTCAATGACATTTAAAGATACAAACATTCCATACTGAATTCAATGCATTTATGAAAGGCACTTATATTCTTCTAGCCGTGTCGTATTATATAGGTTATAAACAAAATAATTACTAATTTTTCACTTCTCTCTAGAAAATGTTCAGTTAAGTTTCAGTACAGACATATTATGTTCTAAGTGCCGACACACGGCACCCCTATGAGAGAAGCTGTTGAGAATACGGCTCAATTCGATCCCTTTCCACGATCTTTTCGCCATCTCTTGAATATCTGAGAATACGTGGGTCGCCTGCTGCGCAGTGGACACTGCCTTTTATGTCATAGCGTTGAGTTTTTTCGGCCATATTAGACACCTCAAAAATATTTACACTGTTTTCTTCAATGTTCCGTTATTTCAAGTTATTCAACAATTGTTAAGCACGTGTTGACATCACCCTGTAGAAGAGGATGTCAAATTCAGATGAAGTTCATTACCCGGAGGGTTTATATGATAGTGACACAGATGAGAATTCCGGTCACGATTCTGAGGGTGCAAGTGCATACAGTCGTTACAAACGCAAGAGATCAGATAGAGGGTTCGGCTTGGTGGATTATGGCTCTTCTTCAGAGGAGGAACTCCCAGCTCAAAAAAGGCACCGTTCACGGTCGTCATCTCTGACTCGACTTCAAGATCAGGTTAATGTTCTCTCGTCGCTAGTATTTCAAAGACCTAGCCCAGCCGCCCATATAAATCCGCCTGTTGCCACCCCTCAACCGTTTTTAGTTAATTCCTCTAGCTCACAGTCAGTCAATATCCGCAATCTTGATCTGGGTCTGGTTAAAACCGATGTGGATGAAAAACGTCGCATTCGTCCAGCTCTCGAGGATCGGCTTACGGTTTCGAATAGTCTACAGCACTTCGGTTCCCCACAATGGCAAGAGGTTAGACATTCTAACACACTGAAGAATTTCTCAGCTTCACCGGGTTTCATAGAACTCAAGGTCAATGAGGAACTTTGCCATTTGGATAGGAAGAAGGATTCCTTGATTCCACTGGATCGAGTTCTTGGCGGATTGTGCAACGCAGTTCTCGAACAAAGAGAATTATTACAAGGTGGTCTTCAGGAGATCCTGAACTTCGGTCGAGTATCTTTTCGGCATTAAAAACCTTCAGCCATTGGTTCAGTCGCTGGCTGGGACACAGACGTGGCTGAACGTCCCTGCATATGTCTCAAAGAAGCATCCGCCTAAGAAAGGACCTTTTCAACCAAGAGGTTCCAACCAGCCCTTTCGTGGCGGGGCCAAGCAGTCACGATTCTCCAAGGAGCCACCAGGCCCGCAACAGTTCTCCAAGCCCAGAGCCATGCAGAAAAGAGAGCCCAAGGAGAAATCTGATGACTTCTCCCGTCAAACAGGTAAATGACTATCTATCTCCTCGGACCTTCACAGGCGGCCGATTAGTGGGCTTCCTGGAGAGATGGAGAGAGCTCGGAGCTTCGTCAAATATTCTCAAATTGATAACTGGTACCAGAATCCCACTGACCTCGAAACCCAGGCTTATCGGCAGCTGGAGAGACTCTCGGTTTCTCACAAGAGTTTCGACCGAGATGTCCAAGCAAGTAGAGCTCTTGAAGCTTCAGGGGATTTCGGAATATCCAAGAAGAGAAGGTCCGAGTTTCATTTCAAAAATGTTTTTAATAACAAAGAGCAACGGAGAGCCTCGACCCATTTTCGATTTAAGAGCCCTAAACGCTCATGTGAAGACCAAGAAATTTCGATTAATTTCACATCACGAAGTTCCAGATTTTCTTCAAGACAACGATTTCATAACCGAGATCGACCTCTCTCAGGGGTATTTCCATGTGCCGATCGCCGAGGGACATTGGCAACTCCTCCGCTTGGTCTACAACGGAGAGTTGCTACGGATGACGAGCTTGCCCTTCGGCCTCTCATCTGCACTTCACACCTTCGCAGTAGTATCGAATTGGGTAGCAGAGAATCTTCGATCGCGGGGTGTGTGAGTGATTGTTTATCTGGACGATTTTCTGTTGGCCAGTCAGAGCCGAACCAGGCTTTCTGCTCAAACCAAGGAGGTAGTTCAGCTTTTAGAGTATCTCGGTTGGCACATCAATCCCGAGAAATGTGCTTTGCAACCAAGCCAGAGGATGGAGTTTCTGGGCTTCATTTGGGACACCCGACTCAATCAGATCTGTCTCCTAGAGAAGAAGATTCTGAGTATACGAGTGTGCATCGAAAACCTACGCACCGCTGGGAGAGCTACTCTCAAGCAAGTACAAAGCTTCTTGGGCTTTCTGAACTTCGCAAATTTTGCAGTACACAGGGGTCGCCTCCACTGTCGCCATACACAGAGATTCTCCACAGAATGCAGACAAAAACGAGCGCAGGAGACTCGCCAGATCTCCGAAAACGTGGACACGGAACTCAGCTGGTGGCTCAATGCAGTGATAGACAGCTCAGACCTTCACAAGAGAAAAGTCACAGATTTCTTGACAACAGATGTCGTGGACAGTGGATGGGGAGCCCAGTTGAATTCAACTCTCATATCGGGAGACTAGTCAGAGGGCTAGATGACGTGGCATTTGAATCGCAAGGAAATGTATGCAGTCTATGCTTCAATGAAGGCGCTCTTGTGGCATACATTTGAAAGGAGGGAGGGACGAAATCCTTGGACCTTCTGACTCTAACTTACAAACTACTGGAGCTGGTGGACAATCTCCAGATCGAGCTGTCTGCAGTTTACCTCCCACGGAGATACAACGCCGTAGCAGATCACCTCTCTCGCGAGGGCTCTCTCCCGGAGTGCCACCTTCTTCCGCAAGCCACAGAGAAAATATTCAAAAAGTGGGGAGTGCCAGACGTCGACCTGTTCACCTCATCGAACTCTGCCGTCGTCAGACCGTAGGTCTCCATGGACTCCAGAGACTCGTGAGCCTTATTTATCGACGCCTTCAGTCGCCCATGGGATTTCAACCTGGAGTGGGTCTTCCCACCCCCGTGTCTCATGCCTCGAGTGCTAGCACATCTGAACAATTGCACCGGGCAGGTACTAATCGTAGCCCCGATGTTCGAGAGGACCTTTTGGATGGCAGATCTGCAACGCCGCTGCCTTGAGCCACCGTTCACAGTCGAGAATCTAGAGAGTGTCTTGATAGAGCTGACAACCCAACTTCCACCTCCTCAGGTAGCTCGTCTTTGTCTCCAAGTGTGGAAGGTTGGGTGTGGAACCACCTAGTTCAAAACTGGTCTCCAGAGGAAAAGAAATTGATCGTTAATAGTTGGCACCCTTCTACTGTTGAGACGTATAAAGTTCCAATTCGTCGTTGGCTCAAGTGGTCCGGAGAGCATGGTGTCAACCCAGGGCAGCTCCAGGGCGATGAGGTAGCTAGATTCCTCGCGAATCTCTTCATCACAGAGAAATTGTCGTACAGTACGATTTCGGTCCACAAGTCGGCAATCTCGACCTTTTGCTGGGGAAAATCGCCCAATACAATCGCTTCAGATTTCTTGGTTAGGCAGGTCCTAAAAGCAATCTCGGTGGCCAGACCTAGAGAAGTTAGGTCGGAGATCTGGGATGCACAATTGCTCCTGGATTGGTTAAAGACAGAAGCGTCTAGCTCATCTCTCTTCGAGATCTTCGGAAGAACGGCAGCATTACTACTATTCATCTCAGGCCGGAGAATCCACGATTCGACTCTGCTGAGAATCTCGGAGAACTTCTTGTCTCATCTCGGGGATGAGATTATCATGTGGCCAACATTTGGTTCGAAGACAGATGGGAGCAAGTTCCGTCAATCAGGCTGGAGGCTGTCTAAGCACCCCAACATTCGCCTGTGCCCGGTGATCTGGATCAGGGCCATGCTGAAAAAGTCAGAGGAGAGACGCGCGACCCAGAACCTCGATGAGCTTTTTATCACGGTTACGGGGACTGTAAAACCAGCCTGCAGGGCAGTTATCGCCAGTTGGATTAGAACTGTGCTCAGAGTCACTGGCATAACTGCTCCTCCTGGGAGCATTCGATTAGCGGTTGTGTCACGCAGTTGGATCGACAACGTGCCGTTAGAAGAGATCCTGTCACGAGGAAACTGGAGATGTGCTGAAACTTTCAGGGAACATTATTGCCGAGAGATTTCCGCAGCAAACGTACAACGTTCAGATTCTACTTCCAATTGTTTCAAGTCAGTTTAGCCAAAAGTTTTAAACTAAAGTTGAAAAAAAAAGAAGATGAAAAAGGGAAAAAGAAAGATATAGTAAGAAGACAGATTATTATTAAAGATATATTTTCTATGGAGTTGCAATATGTTTCTAATTTGTTCAACTGTTCATAACTCTATGAAGAGATCATTAAATATTGTTTCAAGGAGTTTTTGTTCTGTCATTTTAATCCATTCTTAATTTTCTTTAGGATCACATAGCGTATTTCGGGTCACCAGCAGATATCAAACACGTCTCTCATAGGGATACCGTGTATCGGCACTTAGCACATAATATTAGTGTTTTGAACTCCAACAAAACACTTGTTATGTGCGAAAGCCGATACACGGCATCCCGGCAAGCCTCTTGCTGGATGAGAGAGCTATGACATAAGAGGCAGTTTTCACTGCGCAGCAGGCGACCCACGTATTCTCAGATATCCAAGAGATGGCGAAAAGATCGTGGAAAGGGATCGAATTAGCCCGTATTCTCAACAGCTTCTCTCATAGGGATGCCGTGTATCGGCTTCCGCACATAACAAGAGTTTTGTTGGAGTTCAAAACACTAATAACATGCGTGGATAAGGTTTTAAATATACTTTTATCCAAATTTTGCATCTTTATTTTTCTGAATAATAAATGATATTCATGGTAAAAAAATAGACTTCGAATATTACAACAAAAGCGCTAAGAACTTAAAATTATTATTTTCTTTGTGTCGTATCATATTATCAACGAATATCACTCTAGTTTTTTCATTATTTTTACACACAAAATGAACTTAGATTTGAAGGCTCTCTGCTTGAACATTTTTCTTCAACTAAATAGTACGAATGCATGAGATATATCAAAACAGTGAACAAAAATAAATATAGATAATATTTTAACTCTTAGCAATTGAGGATACTATGATCCAGTTGCTGTCAACACACGTAAACTTTATGCTTTGCATAAAAACTTTTAGCCTAGTTTTTAATAATTTTCAGCATTATTAATAATATTTGCGTCGAAGTACTTTAAGATTGCATTGTTTCAAACGCAACTCGTACTGTTTTTTCGAAACAATCTTATTTTTCCAACGATATCATTCTTTTGGCATTTTCTTTCATTTATGCAATATGAACTGTAAATTAAACTGTAAATATAAACTCAACACACCTCGGTGGTACGAGCGTGTGGTCGGATTCGCTCGAGATTACACGAACTAACCCGAATGATACTACTAAGCTAATGTAATGAAATTAATGCAAAGTGCGGCGTCGTCAGAGTTCACGAGCCCATCCAGCGATTTATATATAATTCTTTTTCATAAAATACCCAAGATTTGAGGTGATTATTAACTTTCAAGCATGGAGTGAGGATGTAAAAAATTAATTTTGACGATTTTTAAGGAGTTATTAGTAATCTAGCAGACACTTAAATATTTCGAAGTTTCGTGTTCAGGAATTGGTATTAGCTCGGGATCCCTATGCTTAAGCATAGACGTTCTCCCCTGCCCGCATGTCCCGCAAAAGTGGTAACCAGCCTCCTTAAAATTTTTCCAGTTTTTCGTGATTGTCTTGGTGAATAAGTGAGATGGAGTGAAATAGGTATCAATATTGAATCAGGAGAGAATTTTTTCAGTTCTTTGCTAACATCTCGGTGAATAAGTGAGATAGAGCGAAATGGACATTGATATGGGATCACTGGGGAGTTTTTTCAGTTTTTCGCTATCATTTCGGTAAATAAGCGAGATAGAGCGAAATGGGCGTTAATTTGGGATCAGGAGGGAGTTTCTCCAGTTTATCACGATTATCTCCGTGAATAAGCGAGATAGAGCGAAATGGACGTTAATTCTGAAGGAGGAGGGAGTTGTTCCAGTTTTTCATGATTATCTCGGTGAATAAGCGAGATGCGGCGAAATGGACGTTAATATGAGATCACCAGAATGTTTTTCCAGTTTTTCGTGATTATCTTTGCGAATAAGCGAGATAGAGCGAAATGGACATTAATATGGGATCACCGGGGATTTTTTCCAGTTTTTCGTGATTATCTCGGTGAATAAGCGAGATGGAGCGCAATGGACGTCAACTTTCACAATCATCTCTGTAATTAAGCGAGAGAAGGTGAAATGAACGCTAATTTAGTATCAGGAGGGAGTTTTTTCAGTTTTTCGCGACTATATCGGTGAATAAACGATATAGAGCGAAGTACACATATGGAATTATGAGGAAGTTTTCAGATGAAATAATATCCTCTTGATCCCAAATTAACGTCAATTTCGCTCTATTTCACTTATTTGCCGCTATAGTCGCAAAAAATCTAATCAACTCCCTCCTGATCCCAAATTAACGTCCACTCCGCTCTATCTCGCTTATTCGCCAAGATAATCATGAAAAACTGGAGAAACTCCCTGGTGATCTCATATTAACGTCCATTTCGCCGCATCTCGCTTATTCATCGAGATAATCACAAAAAACTAAAAAAGCTTCCCGGTGATACCATATTAACGTCCATTTCGCTCTATCTCGCTTATTTACTGAGATGTTAGCGAAAAACTGAGAAAACTCCCTCCTGGTTCAATATTGATACCTATTTCGCTCTATCTCACTTATTCACTAAAATAAACACGAAAAACTGGAAAAACTCCTTCTTGATCCCATATTAACGTCTAATTCGCTTATTTACCGTGTGTGGACATCACGCTTACGTGTGCGTAGATCACGCACACGTGTGCTTAAACCACGCAGACGTATGCTTAAATCACGCACTCGTGTGCGTACATCACGCACCGAGTGTGCGTAAATCACGTTCGATTGTGAGAACGTGAAGTACGCCCACATGTGCAGACATTACGCACTTCTGTGCGTGTTCCAGGCTTAGTGTTTTCTGTGTGTTATTAATTTCATCCTCGATTGCGCCATCCTGCAATATAATTTATAATAACAAAAAGGCGTATTTTCAATAAATACGCCCTTTTGCTTTAATTTTTTTTCTATTCGAACCATTATGCAGAAAATGCTTAGTGGCAAAATGGCGTATCTCTTGCACATACGCCTATTTGTTTTTAAATATTTTCCTTAACTATGGATTTCTTTTGTGGAAATTATAATAACAAAAAGGCGTATGTTTTGCACATACGCCCTTTTTTATTATAAATTACATAGCAGGATCGCGCAATCGAGAATAAAATTAATAACAAAAGGGCGTATGTGAGGGAGATACGCCTTTTTCATATTAATAATTGGAGATACGCCTGTTTGTTATTCGAGAAAAAAAATGCTCCAAATGATGGGCGAAGTCGAGCATAATCGATAGAGCGAAAAACAAAAAATACGCCCTTTTGTTATTTAAAAAAAAATGAAAAAAATGGCACTTACGCCCTTTTGTTTTTAGGTCGACGATATATGATCATATATGAGCATATATGGACATATATGGTGATTTTTCCCGGGTATGGCAGTCCCATATATGATCATATATGGGTATGTATGTCGATATTTTCCCGGAATATATCATCAAAATGTTCTAATATATGAACATAATACATCAGTATTAATTCCCTTGAGCACTCAATTCCTCATTAATAACGAATTTGAAAAAAAAAACATCCAGCTGGGATCGTACCCGGGACCGTCACATGATGAGTCATCCTGCAGCCTTCGATATTTGCATTTCACATACTTGTAGGATGAATTTTAATCCTGATATAATGATCAATGTCTTTCGGACTTAGAAAAAGTGAATTCAATTGAATTATTTCAATCATTGTAAATAATTTAGTGATACCGAAAAAACTAATTTTCGAATGCTGGCAGAATTTTAAATTCTCAAAGTAAGCGGTAAATAACTAAAAGAACGTGCATTTACCATTAATTATTCAAATTTATCATTTTCACGTTTTTATATGGATTGAGTGAGCATTTTTTCATATATTGCATATATGCACTGTAACATGATATTTGGATCACGTTACTTTTTGTCATCTGGGCGCCTAATTAATTTTGAATTTTTATTAGTTTTGGCACCACCAACTGAGAATCAAAACAAACGAATCACGAGAGTTCAATTTTGGTATAAATTATGTAAAACTAATGCCGATTGGTTAATTTTGTATGTTAACGCTCATTGGATTGTCGTCAATTGAGTTGATGTCTCATGAATGGAAGAGGGAGACACCAGATGGACGATGATGAAGGAAATCGACATTACCGAAGGAGTTGGTTAATTGGACAAAAGTTTTTGCGCCAATGACAAGATTCATCGGAAGAATTAATTGAGACGTTTAGATGAACCTTGGTTGCATCCTTGGACTAGATAAAGTTGTCTCAACTCTAATGTCATCGACTTGGAGTTTCTCAATTTTCTTCGTTGGAATTTATTGTCATTGAAAAAGGAAAATACTTAACGTCAGGTTAAGCTGGATTGAATGACGTATTTCGGGATTGACCAATAAAGAACGTCCTTCCCGGAAAAGACGCCTTAGCCGGTGTACAGCGCTTGCTGTCGGCTGATTCTCGTTTGGTGTGCCGTAGAGTAGACACATGTTTTGTCGTGTCTCTTTGCAAGATTTTGTATAACAGCCATTTTCACGTTTGGAATAATTAATTCATTGGAATTAATTATATTGCTTGTCGTTTAATTAGTATTTGAAAAAAATGTTGTTCACCTTGAAGTTAATTTGGCATAATCTGGTGAGCAAATTTTTGGTTAATTAAATTTTGTACGGTGATTGTTTTCGTGGTCGTGGAAATTGTATTTTTTTTTGTTAGCGTAATGACGCCATATAGAAAATAAGCCATGAAATCAAATATCATTATCGGCGAATTGATTTGATAATTTTTGGAAACATTTCATTTTTTTTTATAATTCTGAACTCTCGTTCTCGTTTCTCGAGGAAATATTTTTTTTTATTGAAAAAAAAAATATTTTTTTTTGTTGTTTGGATGAAATGTCGCGAATTGAGAAAAATTCAATTAACTGCTATATCTTGGCGTCATGGTCAAAGCTAAATAGTTGAAATTCATTGTGGAATTTTAGTCTCGCGACTTTGTAAAATAAATTGGATTTTGTAATTATTTTTTTTTACTTTTATTCAATATATTTGAGGAATTTTGTCTGTCAAATTATTTTTTTCCATGAAATTAATTTAATTAATTTCATTGTTAACATATCAGTGTGGTGACAGTCACATCTAGGGAAATTGTCACTAGGGGCACTAGACTAGGGACACTAGTTACTTTTGTTTCGTTGCGAAAGATGACTGTAGGTGGCAGCACCATTAATTTTTTTGTGAATTTGAATTTGATTGTAATTCTTTGAATATTTTTTTTTATTGATGACTTTATTATGCGTTGACGATTAATTAATAAATTAATCAATTTGTTAATTCATTAAATTTTTTTTCATTTTTTTTGATTAATTTGATTTTAAATTCAGTTTCAAAGAATTTGTTTGTAATTAATTGTTCATTTATTTTGAATTGTTTTATTCTTTTAAAAATTTATAATATCTTGTTTATTGTGCTGCGCACTAGCCGATGTAACGCAGGGGTTTAATGATTTATAATTAATTTTTTTTTATATAAAAATTTTATTTTATCCCCTAAATTATTTTGTTTGAAAGTATTTACGCTCCTCATTTAAACCCACAACAGCGACCCTGAGGGGGAGACTGAACTAGTTCGTGCTGAATAAGGGAGTATTTGAGTTTGTGGTTAAATTATTTGAATTTTTGATTTTGTTGTCGTTGTTAAGATCAATATAAGATTGATCGGATGTTGAGATACATCCTGGCGCCCATTTTGATTTTGATTTTGTTTTGAATTTTGTTTTGGCTATTGGATGCTTCTCAAACGTGCTTAATTGCTGAGCTTTCCGTTAGGCTCAGGAATTACGTCACAGCACATATATGTTCATATACGTTCCATATATACCCATATATGTTCATATATGTACATATATGTCACATATATGTACATATACGAGACATATATGTACATATATGAGACATATATGAACATATACGTACGTATATGGACATATATGCTCATACGTTTCTCCGAGAAATCAGACAGCTATGGGCATATATGGACATACATGAAACCTATATGAGCATGTATGGACATATGTGGGCATATATGGGCATATAGGGTCGTATGATCCTGTAGAAACCGAGTAGGTATGGGTATATATGAGACATATATGGACATATATGGACTTACATGGTCATATATGGTCGTATGATCCTGTGGAAACTGAGCAGGTATGGGCATATATGAAACACATATGGACACATATGAGCATATATAAACATACGACTCAGTAGGTAATTCGAATACAAATTGATATTTTATTCTTCCTTTTTACAGGTTTTTTTTTTAGAGGAGCACTTATTCTCTTTACAAGAAATCAATGAAAAATAATGTCAAAGTCTTTCAACGGATATTCCTTCTTTATCGAATGTCGGTTAAGGCTCTCCGTGGCCAGACGAACCCTCAGTAGTTTCGATTGCTCTCTCCTTCTCCAGTGGCTCCCGTTCGCGTCTGTAAGAAACTGTTAATTAATATGGCGCAAGGACAGCCCGTTGCTCGTTAAATTCTGGTGCGGGCCAGGGGCCGTTACCGTGGATCGTGGGTGCGGCTCGGAGCAGACTCTTCGCTGAGGAGACACGTGGGTAAATCACCGTTGTGCTTTGAGATTGTAGAGGTTGGTTTCGTAGACCGTTGTGTTAACGCGGAGTTATCCACTCGATGTCCACGTGGGTTCTTGAATAAGGAGAGGAGAATGCCGTGGAGACCGAGAGTCTCGTTGGCTGCCGTGGGTGTTGGTGCCACCGTTGGCAGAGATCAAGTGCTCGTTTCTGCGCTGCGAGCTTCTCATATACTTGCAGCGTGGCCCGCGCTTGCGCGCTCTTCCTTCTCCCCACTCCCTGGCACTCCCACTTGAATGAGTTCGTGCCCGTCTCTCGTTCCCCCCACTTCTCTACGTCACAGTACATATATGGCTCATATATGTACATATATGTGCCATATATGTTCATAGATGACGATTTTTTCCCGGGTCATACGACCGTATATGGTCATGTACGCCCGTATGTGTCCATATATGTCCATACATGCTCATATATGTTTCATGTATGTTCATATATGCCCATAGCTGTCTGATCTCTCAGAGAAACGTATGAGCATATATGTCCATATTCGTACATATATGTTCATATATGTCTCATATATGTACATATATGTGACATATATGTCCATACATGTCACATTTATGTTCATATATGTGCCATATATGTACATATATGTTCATATATGACGATTTTTTCCCGGGTACTGTAGAGTCGATACGAGTCATAACACGCACTTCATTCGTGAACTGGAGAGGCAGTTAAGGAGTTTGGAGAGTAAACACGTTCATGAAGGGAAAAGTTTTTTTTAAGGGGATGAAGAAAATGATTTTGAATAACCTCAATTTTTTTCAAATTTTCCATTCGATCGGTTTTAAAGGAGTTAATTATCAAAGCTGCATCTTATACATAGGCTCTTATGTACCAAACCTGCCTTAGGACGAGACTTTGTTACCAACTCAGGCGATGATAAAGTCTCGTGCTGAGACAGGTTTGGTGCATAAGAGCCCATGTATAAAACGCAGCTTTGATAATTGATTCCTCTAAAACCGTTCGGTTGAACAATTTGAAAAAAATTGAGGTGATCTGCAATAATTTTTTTCATCCCTCTTAAAAAAATGAAACTTTTCCTGTCATTTTGCGTTTATCTTCCGAACTCCTTAGGTGAAATTCAATTCTCTCTTGCGAGTGGTATAAAAAATGAATCTCCGTCTTAAAATTATCTATTCAGTTTAATTACAGCAAACGACCCATTCTCACATATCAGGCACGAATCATGCAAGTGACTCATCATTCTATCAAGCTTAAACAAAAAAATATGGTGCAAATAAAATGCCTCACGAATATGCAACAAAATTTAGTGCAAAGTGAAGATACATAGATTGAAAAAAATGAATAGGAGATAAAAAAATCCGCAGATGGAGGAAGGAAGAGTTTATTATATATACACAGAAATCACTTGCATATACATTGGTATTACGGCAACAATACTCATACAGAAAAGCCCGGGGACCATGGGAATGATGCGTCTGTTTCCATAGCTACCGCAGGATGCGGATAGGGTCTACATGAACAGGACGAAGATTCGATGGAGAGAGAGAGAGAGATAGAAAGATAGAGGATACTAATATCGCCTTCGCGCGCATTCTCTCCGCTTGGCATGAGGGCACACACAAGATTCACTTATGCATATAAACATACAAGGGTATAAGAACGATATAATAATGAACTAGTGACCCTCGCACACCGGTAGAATTGAAATTTTGAAACTTTCGTTTGCAATTATGTAATCGATTCTCTGAACAAAATGATTCTGAAATGTACAAGGACTGCGTGTGATCCTCATTTCCCCAACTCTGTACAAACTCTGATAGACAACCTGTCGAAGTAATTTTAAATCAAGCGGTGAACTAGCATCATAAGCTCATACTGAGCATCTACTTAAAAGTGTTCTGCTGTTAACAATAAAATCATAGGGTCTGTTTGGCGTTTTCTTGGAGGAGATCTACGATAGTATGGAACTAAAACAATTGGTAGAAAATCCTCAGAGAAAAATCATTCATCACAATATTTGTGATACTGTCATACATTATCATCAAATCCAATGATTATCAAAATAAAAATGGGGATAATGATTGAAGACATTTTCAGGAGGATCGATAAATTTTGAACAGGAAGTCAGATGGTCATAGTTAAAATCATCTGAATAATATGTTTATCACAATTCAATACTTGTTGCGTGGGAAGAGATGAAAATTTGCACATCTCAAGTGCGACACCATTAAGGGATTAGATCACTGTAACTTTGCCAAAAAAAGGGTTTTTCGACATTTTTTTTATGTGGAAAAAAGGGTCATAAGTTTATAACATTCCGGGGACTTATTGCACCTGACCTACTTTGAAAATATTGGATTTTCAGTCATTGGCGGGAATTTGAATAAAAACTTTAAATTTTTGAAAAAAAACCGTCTTTTTTTCATAATAGAAAAGAGGCAACTTATTATTTTGAAAAAATCCCACGTACTTCGCCTCGAAATATCATTTCGAAGATACTGTCAGAAAATCACCTCAAAAAAATAAAAATTGTTTGAGTTATGCTGCATGCAATTTTGAAAAATCGTCTTTCCAGATAAATGCGTTCAAAGTTTTGACATGTGCTTTAGATATGAAGGAATACTTAAAGAAAATTTCAAAATTTCATTAGAAAAAATGTATATCAAGTGATAAACTTTGTCTCTACACTTTCTCACGAGCTCAAACTATTTTTTCAGCCAAGAAAAAAAAATCGATTTCTTGAAAATTCTACAGTGGTCTAACCCCTTTAACTCAAATCCCTCTGTGATCATTTTAGTAATTTTCCAATATTATTTTTACACTTGATGAAGGTTTTTCAATATAAAATAATATTTGTTACTAATTGGTGATTTTTCAAATCACTTCATTCTAGCAGCCTATTTTTTCAGAGAATTTTGCAGTTAAGGAGCCATTCTAGTGTGACGGCCGGAAAAAGTCCCCATTTTTCAGATTTTTTTTTTTACAGTTAGGATGCTCCGATCAGGCTCATTTTTTTATCACGAATGAAAGGACTCATAAAGAATAGGAAAAAATTTTTTTAAATTTATTTTTATTAATTTCAAAACTTTAAACGCGTTTTTCTCGAAACGTCGTTTTTCAAAACGGTGTGCACTCTTAAGTGCAGAGTTCTTGAGTTATTGGTCTGAAATTTTTACATAACATTCTTTATGCATTTTTCTGTCGACTGATGGAAGCTTTTTTTTCCAAAAATTTCCTATTTTTTTTAACGAAAAACTATCCGAAAACAGGGCCTAATTTCGTGTTTTTTGTTTAAACCGCCGCCATTTTTCGAATTTGGAGAAAAAAAAGCCTCCATCAGTCGATCGCTTTATCCATGAGGATTAATAATCTTTTTGGAAAAAAATTTTCAGGCAAGAATTACGACGCGGAGAGTGCACACCATTCAGAAACTTTTTTTTTTTTCAATTTTCAATGTCCAAGAAGTGTGTAAAAAATTAATAAAAATAAAGTAAAAAAATTTTTTTCTTATTCTTTATGAGTCCTTTCATTCGTGATAAAAAAATGAGCCTGATCGGATCATCCTAACTGTAAAAAAAAAATCTTAAAAATGGGGACTTTTTCCGGCCGTCACAGTAGAATGGCCCCGTAAATATTACGAAACGAATTTGATCAGTTCATTAATCATAGAAGTAAAACACAGTTATCATGACAATTAATTAACCATTGTTCTATCAGTATGAATCATTTTTCATTAGAACGCAGTGTAGAAAAGATGAGATACAATCAGCATTGAGATGCATTCTTCAGGATCTTTCCAGAACCTCAGGGGGATGGCAAAATATTGTAGGGGGAATTTTTAATAAAAAAAATTTGTCGGGGTTTTTTCATTGAAGAAACTCGAAACGACAGGAAAAGGTTTTCGTGAAAATAATTTTAACAGTTTCAATTATCGAGATATTTAAGAAAAAAGATGAATATGAATTGGCGGTATAAGATAAGGCAATTTCCAGCTTTGTTCGAAATCTCTCAAAATGTTCCCTGGAATAATCAAATTTTTGCTCTATTTTTCTATGCAGCTAAATTTTCCTCCCCAGAGAATGCAATTACGAATTTTTTGTCTACTTCCTCTAAAAAAATCCTACTCAAAAATTTCAAGAAAGCTGACACGTTAAGCTAATTTATTTCATCTCATTATTTTACTCTTAAATCGTTGTTGATTTTTCTCCCTCGCTCGGCTTGTCTTTGCTTCGTTTTCTCGATCTCCTCTTCAAAACTCTACAGCTCACTCTAGAATTTTCCCTACCCACGCACTGACCGCATGTACTTGTGAAACTTTGTAGTTACGTTTGTTCACGGAATATTGGAATTATGATAGATTGGAAAGAAATTCTAGGCCAAAAGAAAGGAGAGATTCTCTCTTTTCTCGTGTTTGTCGAACATTTTTTAGAAAAAAAATCTGATAGCTCTTTTCCATTCTCACTTTTCATTATCCATTTTAATGAACAAAAATGATGCCATGGTGAGATTCGGATTTTTATTTGAATTCCAATGTCTATTTGTTTCGCATTATTCTCATCATGAATGTGCATAACATTCATATGGAGAATTTTGAAAATTGATAGAGCATCTCACGGGGTGGTGGATGTTCGGGCCAAATTATTTTATACGATTTTGGGCAAATCGATCAAAGGCCAAAGTATGAAACAATATCGGGGCGTGGATATTGCTTCCGTGAATAAGCCCAATATTCCTCCCAACGTCAAGCCCTGTATATTGGGATGGTCAGTTAATATCATAACGCGATTCAATATCGAGCAGCCGAATATCGGGAACCCTATATCTATCCGGAATTCGGACCGAAGTCATGACACCGTTATCCGCACAACAAATTTAGAACGATATCGCACGTAATTCGCGTAACCGAAGTTCGGCTGCTGTACTTTTGACAAGAATATTTCCAGCATCACTCCTCCCAATTCCGCGGTACGAATTCCAATCGATATCAGCTTGAAATTGCTGAATAATTTTTTACAATCGTTTATTTTTTTAATAATTTTTCTTTTTGATTAATTTTCATATTTTTTTATTTTCCAACATAATGATTGAAAAATCACGCCATAATTGATTTTCCTTTCATTACTCTTCTTATTAATGATTGATTCGTGAACTAAATTTGAAAAAAGTAGAAATAATAAATGAATGTAAAATAGAATAGATATAAAAATTAATCGAGAAAAAATCTTCCCTTTCTGTCATCAAATGATTCGATCAATAGAGGAAGAGATAATACTCAAATAAAATTGGAATTTTCAAAAATAAAAAAATTTTGTGTCAAAAAATGAATATTCCATTGTGAGAAATATATAGTTCTGTTTCTCGGTTCGTTCTTTAATTTTGTTATCATATTCCTCTCAATAAGAATATCCATATGAACAATATAAATATCGATATGAATTTAAGATCAAATGATTTTGAAATTCATATAGACAGTACGATTCTGTGAAAGTCGAATAGAGTGATGGTCCAGTCGGCAGCGCGCAAGTTTCATCATCCGACAATCGGGGGTTCAAAACCACCTGTAGGAACTGAAATTTGTAATTACAAAAATGACTTTGAAATATTTAAAATTGAAGTATAAATGATAAAAGTATAAAACAAAACTCAGAAAACAAGCAGGAGCCCCATTACTTGTGCGTAATTTGAGAATCTTACATCTAATATTCTGCCAATGCAATTGGCAAAAAGCTTCCGAATGAATTTTTTAATTTCAAATCTACCATCACTGATCTTATTCATATTAATCACGTCAATTCATGTTCTTTTTGTTAAATATGATATCTCTTTGAATGTTCTGAAGATGATGAGAATCCCCTCGTTTGCTATGAGTAACAAAATTCTTTTTTATTGTCATATTTCTACTTTTTGGAACATCTTTAGTCATATTCCATTGAAATCTTGAGCTTCAACTTCATAGTCAAGTTAGCTAACTCGAGTTTAGCCTTGCCCAAACTCAGCCTAATTCAAGGTTGCAGATAATTCAAGGTTGAAGATATAGCTTGCTTTTTCTGATGTTTCTATGCTAATATCTAAAAAACTACTGGACCGATTCCGCCCAATTTCAATACCAACCTTTGTGCTCATCAGATGTATAACCTCACAAAATTTGAGGTCTCTAGCTCAATTATTTATTAAGTTATCGTGGAATCAAGATTTTCACGAAAAATTTATCAAATGTTTTCTACTAGCTAAAATAAGAATCTGAGCTCCCACCACCCCGGGGGTCAAAGATGCGGCTCTTGGACGCGCATCTCCTCGCTGAGACTGGACGCTGTGATTCCATTTTTCATCGACAAAAGTCGAAAAAACGATATTTCAACATTTTCATTTTTCTCAAAAACTATCCGGCCGATTTAGCTGAAATTTTTGTGAGAGCTTGGGGCACGCATAGCGAACTTATGGTAAAATTTTCAGATCGCTAGCTAACCCCACTTCAGAGTAAAGCGGAAAATGCGTCATCACACACACACACACACACACACACACACACACACACACACACACACACACACATACACACAGACATTTTTTAAAAACGACGGATCTCGACGTTTTGGGTCATTCGCAGTCATATTATGATGAAATCTCAAAATCGAAGAAAATTACGATTACAAAGCTTCCATTCGGAAGCAAAAATGATGATTTTCTTTTTATTTCATGTTTAAGAACTGTTTTTATATTATTGAGCGTCTGTCGATTTCGGTATGGAACTCGATGTTGGGCATAGATCGTAGCGCTAAGTCGAAATTCGTCATATCGAATATAGCCCGACGTTCAGGCCGAACTCAAAACCCTATATCGGGTCGAGATCAGATGCGATGTACGCCTTATTTAGTTTTCGATTTCGTGCCGCTGTGACAGACCATTATTGGCTAGGAGTTCGAACCAATATAGTTTTCCTCTATCGAAACTCGGCAATTCGATATTGCCCTGAATTGCGGGCCTATTTGGGTGTCCTACATGGAATCAATCAAAGTAACAATGGGTAAAGACGAATTCTGAGCTAGCCAGTTACAGTTTGCAAGAAATGGGAACATAATTTATATTCAAGAGGAAAAAAAATTGTAGTTATTTTTTGATGGTAACGTAACGTAGTAATTTCCATCCCTCCTCCAATTATCAACTTTCGCATCGTAGAATGAGGAAACCGTCTAAGGTGAATGACGCTTGACATCACCCGTCTTGACTGGCATTGTTGAGCATCATTTATCTTAAATAGTCGAGAGAATATCTAACGTTGATAATAATCACATAAATACTAAATCTCATCAATTCTGAAACAAAATTCTAATGCATATCCGGACATTGCTCGAATTAATTGTTCATCATCTCAAGCGGCGAATATGATACGATAAAAATAGTAAAGATTTCAAGTATACTTGAAGGAATGGGATATCGTCCGTTATCATGTGTCAAGGTTCTAAAGTACTACAAAATCCAGAAACTTCAATTTTCACTGAAAAACTTCACTTGTCTAAATTTTGAAGAACGAATTTCCCTATATTGATTATGCGTTTAGCATTGTTCGTTTTTTCAATTTTTCAGTTCATCTATTTTAGAAATCTTTCCGTCAAATTTACTCACATTCACTCGGATATGCTATAAAAGCTTCATAATACAATCTTCAATTACAATGCTATTATATTATATCAACCTTCCCATTTACCATCAACAAATTTCACAGCTCGAGATACAGTGAAGTGAACATCCTACAAATTTAAGAAATCTCAATAATTCATTCCAGCAACAATATCTTGCCTAGCCAGAAACATGGGCTTAATATGCATAGTCTGTAGATTCTAAATTGATGGAGCTCAGTAATTGAGTAGTAAGGGGCTGTCCATAAATTACGGCACAAGTCAAGAGGGAGGGGGATATTTCAGATTTGTGAAGAAATGTGACAGGATGATCCGGGAATCATGAAAAATTTGATTGCCAAAAGTCAAATCTAAGTCTTTATTTGTCTTTACATTATTTACAGTTGTTTAGGTTGTCATTATACTTCGCATCTCGTTCTCGATGATTACATCGAATACATGTAGTACTGCCTGCTGTACGGAAGAGTCCACAACTTTGAAACATAGGATTTTGAAACTCCCGCCACCTCTGGTGGTGCCATCTCGATGACTCTCATATGTTTCGTTGTGCGGAAGAGTTCTCTCTCTCTCTAATCCTTACTGGCTATATCCCCTAAAAGGGGCGAGTGCCACATGCGTGCGGAAGAGTTCACATGTGTAAAAAAATACATTAGTAGTTTTATTTATTTTAAAAATTAAATAATTTCAGAAAAAGAGGATGCCATCTCATCACAAAAGAAAAAGATCGAGATCGAAAGATCGTAAAAGATCTGACTCGAGAAGCGAAGGAAGATTCCGAAATATTGAGAATTAGATTTCTGACCTCTCAGAGGTGATAAAAATTTTCATCGACGAGCAAGAGGCCAATAAGGAACAATCTCTTCTCAAGGAGAATAACCCTAATGATGTCACGATTGCAGGTAAAAATTTTCAACAGTATTTCCACACGAAATCTGTTTGCAACAAGCAAAAAAAAATGGTTGTTTTCCACACGAAACCTCCAGTAGGCTGAGTCCATACGACGATGCCTAATCTCAATAAGAGATTGAGTAAAAATCGTTTGATTTTTTTTTCTTTTCCCCCGTAGCATCACTTCAGATTAAAGGAAATAATGATCCAACAGACACTGCCGAAGAAGACACTGTCCAAGTGGAAACAGAGAAAGTAGATGCAGGAATCTTAAAAATGATTGGTAAAGAGATAGAAGATCATCTCACACAGATGAAATTCTAAGATGATGTTAAAAACATCTGGAGAAAATTCATGTCCGAAGGCTTATACAAGGAAGAGAAAGACTCTATTATCGAAAAATTCCCAAGAGAGAAAACTTTCTTTGCAGAAGCCCCAAAGATGAATTTGGAGATCCAGCCTGTACTCATGGACATTGCGAAAAAACGTGATTAACATTTTGTTGAAGCACAGAACGCATTAGGCCCAGCCTTGGCAGCAAACAGCAGCTGTCTCAATGATTATTGATGAGCCAGAAGATGGCGTAGACTTTACACAGTTCACAGCTTACCTCTGTGATACACGGAAACTGTTGGCAGATGCATTTCACGAGCAGTCTCTCACCAGGAGATCATTCATAACTTCGTTGATGAACAAATCATTGAAATCAACAGTGGAGGCATCGATCCCGGAAGAGGAGTGGCTTTATGGGGAGATCTTTGTAGACCTAGTGAAAAACGCCAAAGCTATTGCCAAAGCATGTGAAGTCATCAAAGCGACTGATAAAGCGTAGTTTCAGAAAAGAACTTCAGTTCAGGGAAACTCGCGAAACTCACCTGTGAGGAGTACACAGGTGGGGATATATCAGACTCGCCATTCAGTGGAAGAACAAACCAGGAAGGACAACATCAAGCCGCCCATCAGCATCAGGAGCTTCGAGCAGATCATCGACAGCAACGCGTCAACCATCTCGGTCAGTGACACGCAAGTAGGAGAGGTAGGTCCAATAGCAGGAAGACTTCAATATTCCTACGAGGCTTGGAGAAAAATTACTGACGATAAATTCCTCCTCAGTTGTATTAGAGGTTACAAAATTCCTTTTGATGAGACTCCTAAGCAGCGCATTGCCAGAGCAGAACCCAATTGGAGCAACAATGAACAGATAAAGATTAAAAAAGAAACCCGAAGATTACTGGACAAAAATGCAATCGAAGAATGCGAAGCGATTGAAGGCCAATATGTCTCATCATATTTCCTGGTGCCAAAATGTGATGGGTCAGACCGGTTTATCATCAATTTGAAAAAATTGAACGAGTTCATCACCCCACCCCATTTCAAAATGGAGGATTTGAGAACTGTTAAAAACTCATGTTCAAAGATGCATTCATGTGCTCTTTAGATTTACAAGATGCATACTTCTTGGTTCCTGTTGACGAAAATAGCAGGAAGTCCTAAGTTCTCAGTTTCAAGGGAAATTATTCCAATTTAAATGTCTCCCCTTCGGTTTATGCACTAGTCCGTTTGTGTTCACAAAAATTCTGAAACCAATTGTAAATATACTCAGATCAAGAAATTTCCTATCAGTTATATACTTGGACGATCTACTCTGCATTGGGAAAAATTCAAACCATTGTCAAACTAAGATGAAACAATCAAATTATTGACGAGTCTAGGTTTTATTATAAATTATCCTAAAAGCTCATTATGTCCAAGTCAGAGACGGAAATATCTGGGATTCATTCTAGATTCAGTAAAATACACAGTAGAGTTAACACAACAAAAGAAGGAGAAGGTGATAGAACTACTGAAACGTTTCTGTATTGGTAAAGAAGTAAAAATCTGTGATTTTGCTCAATTTGTAGGAGTTTCGACCGCGTGCAGTCCAGGAGTTGCATATAGCTCAGTTTATTGTGAAAAACTGGAAAGATTAAAATTCTTGAATTTGGTACTTAACAACAATAATTACGAGGCAAAAATGATTACAGACGATTCAATTAAAGAGGATTTAGGCTGGTGGGAGAGAAATATTGAACACGCAGTCAACCCGATAAGAGCAATGAAATTCAAAATAACGATTGATACAAATAGGGGGGTTCTGGAAAGTAGAGGAGAGCAAACATCACATTAATTACCTGGAATTGTTAGCAGCTTTTCTAGCAATAAAATCATTCTCACAGGAATCATCAAACTGCGAGATCCTTCTCAGGATGGACAATACAACTGCAATTTCTTACATTAATAAATTGGGTGGTGTTCGCTTTCCTCATTTGAGTAATCTAGCTAGAGAAGTATGGAAATGGTATGAAACTAGGAAGCTTTGGTTACTCGCATCGTATATACCTTCCAAAGACAATGCAGAAGCAGACACTGCATCGAGAATGAAAAACATTGATACTGAATGGGAATTATCACCTGCGATTTTCAAAACAGTATCCAAGAAGTTTGGTCCGTTTTCCATAGATTTATTTGCAAGCAGAAATAATACAGAATGTAAAAAATTCTGTTCTCGTTTTCCCGAACCAGATATCTCTTTCATAGCCGCATTTACTTGTAACTGGCACCAGGAAAATTTGTATGCTTTCCCCTCATTTGCAATGATTGCCCCCACCCTAAAGAAAATTATCCTAAATGAAGCAACTGGAACATTAATCGTTCCTTGGTGGCCATCTCAACCATGGTACCCCTTGTTAACGACATTGACTTGCGAGCCTCCATTGATTTTTGATCCAAATGAAAATACCTTGCTTTCCCCTTGCAGAACGAAGATTCATCCACTTCACTCAAGTCTTTTCCTGGCGGCCGTACGCTTATCAGGGAAGCGTTTTCGAAGAGAAAAGTACCAGAAGAAGCATTAGAAATTATGACGAGTTCAATTACGGATTCAACTATTAAGCAATATGAAGGATATTTGAAGCAATGGTGGAAATTTACGCTGGAGAACAATTTGGACACTTTTGATGCAGATATAACTTCAATCATGAAATTTTTAACACAGAAATTCGATGAAGGAATTGGATATAGTTCTCTCAATGCCATGAGATCAGCAATATCTCCAATCTCAAGCAGCGACTTATCAAAAAATGATACTCTGTCGCGATTCTTCAAAGGAATTTATAAGAAACGTCCAAGCAAACCAAAGTATTCAAGTACTTGGGACACAAAAGTTGTCCTAGATTTCATGGAAACGATTGATAGTGAAAATTAAAAAATGATGTCTCAAAAAACTGCAACATTATTGGCATTGATAACAGCTCAGAGACTTCAAAAATTTGCATTGATTGATATAGATATTATATATTCCAGAGATTCATCAATAACAATAAAGATTCCCGATCCAATAAAAACCTAAAAACGTAACAGTTTTCAACCAGAATTAATATTGCCTGTTTTCAATGAAAATCCACGGCTCTGTATTGCATCTGCTGTCAAAAAATACATTCAAGTGACAGAGAAACTTAGCGGTTCCACTAAGCAATTGTTCATTTCTACGAAGAAACCACATAAAGGGGTATCGCCTCAGACGATTGGACACTGGATCAAAAACTTGATAGGTAAAGCTGACATAAATACTGAAATATTCAGTGCGCACAGTACGAGGCATGCTGCAGTATTAAAAGCCGCTAGAAAAGGCGTTGATCTAGGAACAATACGGAAAACAGCGGGTTAGTCAGAGAAATCCCAAGTTTTTGCTCAGTTTTATAATAGACTCATAAAACCCTCAGCCGATGAGTTTGCACTTAAAATACTTAAGAAATAAGGATTAATTCGTTTGATCTCTATTGCTACACTCAGCATTACGCAATAAAGGACAAAGAAATTATCATTGCTCTAAATATCTACATGTATCTGATGTAATCATCGAGAACGAGATGCGAAGCATAATTGGCCTTCGGCGGGCTCGAACGATCGCAATTATACGAGCATCTCGTTCGAAGATGATTACACCTCACCCACCCATTGAACAATACCTAATCAACCCGTAATCATCTTCGAATGATGATGATTTCCCCTAACGCTCTAAACGATATGGCAGTCATCGAGATGGCACCACCAGAGGTAGCGGGAGTTTCAAAAGCCTATGTTCTAAAGTTGTGGACTCTTCCGTACAGCAGGCAGTACTACATGTATTCGATGGAATCGTCTTCGAACGAGATGCTCGTATAATTGCGATCGATCTTCGCCCGCCTTCGGCGGGCTCGCTCGATCGGTCCATTACCCCCGCTTACCCGGGTAGGAATCGCCCAATGCTCAACTCTTGGCCGAACATCGGCCAAGAATTCACATGCCAAAACCTGGTAGCCATAGCTCGGCCAAATCTTCGCCAAGTATCGGTACACCGTTGTTCGGGCCTCCAGAATTGGCTGAGCAACGATGCGCCGTAGTTTGGCCTGCCAGAACTGGCCAGGCGTTGTTTGAAACTTGAACTCCCAGGGCTTCTGAGCATTGGCCACTCGTCGGGCCAATAATGCACTGCCGAAGCTTCCATTTTTTTTATCTTTTGACATAATTAACTTATCTCACATTAGCAGATAACTTCTGAACAATCACGATCGAATTTCATTTCTCCGAACAAGGTAGACGGCGATAAATTTATGAGGATCAAATTTAGTTACCAATGTACGAAATGTCCTAATGTCCAGCACGGTAAGGTAACAGATTGGCAATGCGAAGGTCCAGGGATCGATCCCAAGTGGCGGCTTATTTTTTTATTTCTTTTTTATTCAAATAACATTGGATCTTGATCATTCTTACGCGCTTCAGAGGACTTAATTACTGTTAATTTACGTATTTAACACAAAATCTACAATAAAATGAACATTGGCTGAACGTTGGGACCAGTATAGTACCCAAAGCTCGTTATCGAGGCTTGGCCATGCTTCGGCAATCAGCATTGGTACAATGTTATCATCCGATGCTCAACCAATATTGGGCCAGCCTTGGCTGAGGATTGGGCGCCAGCATTGGCATATTGGCTTCCGGCGCTGGACCAATATTGGCCCAATGAATTTTCTCTACCCGGGTAGGAACGTTCGTCAAGAAACAATCTATACAAGTAAATTGCGAACTAACAATTTGTGGCAAAAATCTTTGATCCGTTTTTCTACAAATAATCTCGTGGTTTTCTGTGATTAAGGATGCATTTCCTCAGAATATTCATTTGTTTACAAATATTCTATTATGATTCTTTCAACAAAAATTATTTTGTGTCGGATGCATTGGTGAGAATTCATTCGTTGATACCTATCCTGTGTCAGATTATTTAACCTGTTATTCTCCTTCTATGTTCTCCTAATGTTAATATGGAACTTGATATTATTATATAACTACAGTTACTAAATTATAAGGTGAGAACATACGAGTGTGACGTCACAATGTATGGGGAGGGGAGGGAGCGTCTTAGTAAAAATGTGGCAGAATGTAACATAGCAAGAAATCTCGGAATTTCCTTCTTTGAAAAGAGCAGTAAATTCTCTGAATTCATTAACCCACGTGCCTCGAATCCCCTTTGCCATTGAATCCGTAACATTTTTCACCTGGACTTCACGCAATTCAAGTATTCACATAACTAACTTGGAAAAAAAAATCGAATGATTTTCTTTAACTGCATGATTTTTTAAAAATAATTGTTCCCTCTCTCATTTCCTCTTCATAGGAAGATTCCTACCTGTACTTTTTTCACTTTTTTTTTTATTTTGTAACAGTGAGATAGAGTGCGCGTGAGTCAAGCTGATAGTCACGCGGGTGCGCAGAAAATAGAGAGAATACCCGAATGAAGAGAGATGGAGAGAATCGTAGAAAGTGAAAGAGAGAGTGAGAGAGAGAGAAGCTCGGCTGACAGGGTGTCGGCGAGATAGTTGGTAGGGGTCGCAATAGGTGGTGGAAAATGCCAATGGGGTGGGATGAAGAGGGAGGAAGGAGAGGCGCGAGAGCGCATAGCAGAGAGATAGGAAAGAGGGAGGGAAAGTTAGTTTGGGATGTTGAAGTAGTGGTGGCGCTGAGGGTATATCGTGAGGAGAATCCAACGGTTAACGTTTCAGTTACCGAAAAGCCGACTCGGTGTCGAGAACTGAGCTCAATTCGGTCGTGATACGCAAGCTTACCTTTTAAACTCGCAGCTGTTCCATGTTTGAATTAAATTAATAACAGTAATGTACGTTAGCCTGAATAAATAATTCCATGTGCTTTCTTATGTTCATTGATTGAATTCCATTGAGAATTTACGGGAAAATGATTTTCTTAAAATTCTTTTCCTATGAATTATAGCATTTAATACTGAAATTCTCTTTCCTTTTCATGTGTTCATTTTTTCTCAATCATCAATTATGAATATTTTGGGGAACGTGATGATGATCAATGTATTTTATAGTATCTTGCATTATAATGGCTGATCGTATTTATATTTATACACGTGATAATGATAGTAATTTGATCCCTGTTATTTTATTATCCAATGGACGTTAATTAGAATATATTCATGAATCGAAAATTCAAATTTAATTTGGTTTAATGGGTAACGTTTTTGTTGATGTAAATTCACCCAGCTGCACTATGTCCATCGATGAAAGAAGGATAAAAATAAATTGTCATTCGAATAACATATGATCATTACTTCTCCATTAAAAAAGTATTATCTACAGATATGATCACTTTCATGCTCTATTCAATCTATTCTTCTATTTCTTCGCTCCGAATCCTTTCTTTCCTATGAAAAATGAATTTGTGAGAATTCATTCCTACATAAGAATACATTGATTAAATTTATTTGCTCGATATTTTGACCATTTCTCATCTGTTCTATTGTCAAAAAAAATATAAATCAAAATCATTTATCTGGAATGAAAAATGGATAATGCTGAATAAATGGAATCTGAAACTGAGATCTCAAATTCATGAAATTAGGAAAATACAGTCGCCTGCATTGGCTCTATCATTTAATCGAGTCAGGAATTGATTGACTGTAAGAGAAACTAAATATTATGGAAATTTTCATGATATACCAATAATCAGAGAAGATAAAAGCGAAGAAATAGAACAAAAGATATGAGAGAGAGGAAGAAAAAAAAAGAAGAATATTAAAAAGTTTCGTTTTCATTTAGACTATAGTATAACGCAAAGAACATAATGAAAAGGATCGAATCTAGGGGGGCTTATCTAGAGTAAATCACTCTTCACGCTGTTAGTGAACTCAAAGAGGAGCCTTGGAGTTGAGGCCGTGATATTGTGAGTGTGCATGTGTGTGTATGTGAAAGCCAAAACGGCTTGCCTCTGGATCACTCATCAAGTTGAATGAGAGAAAAAGATAAATGAATTAACTGACAGTGCGCGGTATCAAAGAGTTCGTGAAGTTAAATAGCGTAATTGAAAAAAAGTGATAATTTGGTTTCTTTTTTGCAAAGTGATAATGTAAATGAATAACGGATGTGCAATATTGAGATAAGTTTCATTTAAATCAGATCACTGTGAGTGTTCCAAAGGATCGTGGTGAAAAGTTATTTCCTGGTGCTGTTGCGTTTGTTTGTAATTTTTCATCAAAATTCTTTGAATAGGAAGTGGTTGAGTGGGATAGGTAACTACGAGGAAAATACACAAGGTGAAGTGGTAGAAGGTTTGTAGTGATGCCGTGATGGGGCGCGGCTCGAGCTCATTCTTCATAACCACAACCCTCGTGGGCACACTTCTCTCGAATATCCTTATACACGAGATATCCGGTGCAAATCGTAAGTTTAATAAATGGTTTTATCAATGCAATCTGTGAGCATTTATTGTTATTGTGGATTTTAATTGAAATTATTGTCATAGCGAACAGTGCAAGAGAGAGATAGATTTATCTAGTGTTTTTCACGATTGTTTCTCATATTTGTTGATGCAAAAAATTTGAAGGAAAGATTTCTATCCCTTCGTACGAGAATATCTATTGAATAATATCTTAATCATTTTATCATATCGAACTATATCATTTGAAGCCATTTCATTATTTCGACGAGCAATAGGTGACTGATTTTATCATCAATTTTAATTGTATTCTGATTGTTTGAAAATTCTTCCTTCAATTGTTCTAACAATAATCAATGAAACGATTTCTATGTTATCCATATGGAGATTATTTCACAGCTAGTCATTGGGTTCGCAAAAATTCAATAGGTGAACTGTTTAGGGGTTTATCGGATTCTGTACGAATGAGGCTCTCTCATTTTTCTCAGAATCTGACTGCTCGCGAAACATTCACGAAATGAACTCTACACCAAACATTGAACGTTTTTGCTTTACCATTTTGTGACATATGATTCAGGAATACAAATTGACATCCTATAAAATTTTCATCCAAATATTTCAAGAAGTGATCTCTAAACATTCGCTCAGAAAATGGAATGCTGCTGAAAAGTATTGTGACTAATCCTGTAAGCTAGAACATTTCTGAAATTTTCATAAAACAATCAAGTCGAGGGGAGAAAGGTTGAATGATTTTTGTTCATTTGCAATTAGCTTGAGAACTATCAAATTCACAAGAATTCATCAAGGAATATTTTTCCATGCCAACACCATTCCATTTTCTATGAGAAAAGTCTCTTGATATTTTGTTTTCAACCTGGTCATTTCGTAGATATTTCCAAAAGAATGGACATAAAATTTTTTAAATAATTTCATTTCATCGTTATTATTGCAAATTTCACGGGACATTTTTTATAGGTTATGAGATTTTTTACATAAAGCTTCATTGACTTTTCTTTACTGAACACGCTGGTCGGAGGATGTTCACAATACAATATGAGTGATTATTTCAAATTATGTTTTTTCATCATTTCATGAGCTGTTTGTGGATTGGAACACACAAAAGTTTCTGTATCTGGAAGTAATATTTAAAGGCCCTGCAGCTCTCTACCGCATTTCCCTCATGGAAATAGTTTATATCTCATGTATAAAAAAATATATCTTCGCTCTAGGAATAAAGTACCGTAAGTGCTGTGTATAAGAATAGCACTTACGTCACTTTGACTCTAGGGCGACTATATGTAAAAATATATGGAAAATGTCAAAGAAATATGAACTCAAAACAAATAAAATTCATAAATATATATGTAGACTGTAATTGAAATATATCTCCTATCCGGCACTTCTGATCGTTTTTCGTATAATTGAGATTCATCCACAGTGCATCTTAAATATGTGAAATATATATTCTGGATGTATATCGCCGCCTTAGAAACAAAGGGGCGTAAGTGTCATATTTATACACAGCACTTACAACCTTTTGCTCCTAAGGTGACGATATATATCACATGTTTGAGGGATATTTCAAGTATATGAAAAATGATCAGACGCTATAGAGAAATAGTACATTTTGTACCTAGTCCGGGAAGCAGTCAACTTTTTTTCGCAGTTGACTTTTTCACGGCCGAAGTGCGTATACTGCTTTTTGGACCGAGGAAACGAAAGAATTACTCTAACCTAGCGAAGTGCCGATAGAAAGTTAGTTTTCGTTTGGCCTAAGTCCAATAATATAATTCTTACATATCCTAGCTCTATTCTACATATATATCCATGAATTCCATTTGCCTTTAGTTTATATTTTTGGGATGTGCAAAATGTAACTATTCCGATGAACCCAACGCACATCTCCACACATGTGTGCCCTCGTATTCTGCAGAATATGCAATGGAAATACATGTATTTTCATTCAATTTTCTCCTGGTTATTCCAATGAAACGAAGAAGAAATGGTAATATTCAAATCATTGATAGTCTTTAATTGCTCTAGTGTTGGATATCTTCTGGGAAATCCATTTACTGTATAACCTCGTTTAGTCGAATGAAGCGAACAGAAAAAAGGAGAATCTAGAAAGAAACGGTGAGTTAATTTGCACAAATCAAAACTGTACAATACACAGTTGTATTTCTTTGAATGTGAAAAAGAAAAGAAAATAAAGAAAAATATAATGCAATGGTGGTTAACCAGCATCCACACCAGTTAGGATGTACTATTCGATTTTTTTTCATAATCCTGTGCATTCAAAATTGCTTGAGTTCGAAGCGAAAAAGGGAAATTCTGATTCTCATCGAAATCCCCGTGTGGTCTATATGTTTATGTGGGTTTATTCGATGAAATTTTTGCTCGGTGTTATTTCAATGTTCCAAAAATTTCTCTCACTCTCATCCCAGATTCAATGGCATTATTCCCTTTCATCTCTTTCAATTTTTCTCTCATTCTATTCTCCCGGGTTGTGTCCCTGTGAACAAACAATACGTTGGCAGTGTCAAAGTAGATCTCAAATTATAGGGGCATGTTTGTCATACGAAGGAAGGAAAGAGAAAACTGAGAAATAACACAAGATTTGTAAGGAGAAAATGATGATTTCACATATGCATTATGAAGAGTTTTTTTTTCATTTTATTCAACATGAGTCACACGGTAACATATTGCGTACAACGGAAAATGCTCGGTTGGATTTTTTCAAAGCATGATGGTGAGACTGTAATCTCACTGTTGGCGCATATATGCTTGTGTTACAACGGGTAGGCTGCTTGTGTTATGCACCTAAAGGAGACACTACTCGCAATGAGGAATTCTCTTTTATTATTGTTAAAGAATCCTCCCCCTTTCCTTGCCACTTTGTGCTATGACCCCCGCCTACTATCCTCCTACTTCTTTTTTTTTTCTCATACTCTACTCAGAGCTTTTCATTTTCACACAATGCCCTGGTTAATATTTTATCCACCTAGACGTTTCCCTTTTTCATTTACGTTTTAATGTACTCCAAGAAGAGGTGAAGGGGAAATTGGAGCAAAATAGACCTCCAGAGCAAAATGATCTAGGATAACTTTTCGAAGTGAAGGACTCTGGAAAAAAATCTGAAAAAATTAAGGAGGTACTCCAATATGTCTACATTACTATGTAATTTTTCCAATTCTTTCGTAGACCTTCACTTTCAAAAAAAAATCCCGGATGATTATGACTGCAAGGCCTATTCTGCCCGAGTCTCCTCTATAGAAAGGGCAAAATGGGAGCGAAATTGACACGACTATAGGAGTTGTTGGAATATTTTTTTTTCTTTCAAATTCTCCAAAAGGCTGGAAGGATCCTAATCAAGATTTTAAAGAACGGCAACTGACATTTTTTTAAAGGACCTGCAGTGGCTCATTCGGCTCAGTGACGAGCTTGTAATCCCGAGATTTCGGGTCCAGTCCCAGGCTGTGCCGATTAACAGGAGCATTACTGTAATATTCTTACACGTGCTTTTCCCGTGACACATCATGAAAGAATTTGCGAAAAAAGGAAATAAATATCTGACTCAAAAGTCAAAACAAGGAAAAGATAACCCAACCCCAATATATCCATTGGAATTAAACCAACCACTGCGAAACTCTACACAGAGAAAAAAGTTTTCTTAATTTAAGAATGTGCAGTCACTTAATTTAAGAATGTGCAGATCACTAAAATTAAGAAAGAAAAGTCACTTGATTTAAGTGAGTTTTACTTTCTTAAATTAAGAAAGAAAAAGTCACTTGATTTAAGTGAGAATAGTCACTTAATTTAAGAATGGCAGGTCACTTAAATTAAGTGACTGCACATTCTTAAATTAAGAAAACATTTTTCTCTGTGTAATGAGTATGTATGTACCTCAATCTTAATTAAGAATGATGTAAAATACTGATTTTCATGTCTAGCAGTATCATACTATGTAAACACACTATTTACCAACGTAATATTCTCTGGCCTTAATAAACATGTTTGTATGGAAAAAAAAATTGTCTAAGTGTAGCGAAAAGGAACCCTAAGGTCTCCGATTCGGGCCCCGCCATAAGGAAAATCTTGCACTCCTAGATTTTATTACACAGAGCGGGAGTCTCTCGAAAAGTAGAGAGAGACAACACCTGTACGGGTGAATTTTTCCTAATAGAAGTTTTTCCGAAGTCCCAGTGCGAGTGCAGTGCAATATCGGAAAGAGGTACACTGGAAAGAATTAGAGTGAAAAGTGGGATGTAAACTGGAAGGAAATCTGTAGAAGTGACAACTTCACAGGAAAACAAATTTATATTGATTATCGTTCATTTTTTGGGGAGTTTTCTTTTATGGTCTCTAATATTCCAATTTTCTTGAATGCTAAACCAGAATTAAATTCAATAGTAATAATCAATCTGATTTTCATTAATGAAAAACATTGTTTTCTTAAAATAGTTTCATTGCGATACTCTGATTCAACTCGAGAATTAACACCTAGAGCTGAATATTATGTTTTTCACTCAAATAATCTCACTCAAGGATGTTCTACATAGACCGTAAGCGGGGATTGTGCGGTATGGAAGGGTCAGTAACTTCGTCAGTATTTCGATCCCTACACACGAACGTTGACGGAAAAAATAGCCCCTGGAAAAAATAGACCGGAAAAATAGACCACGCAATACACCACCCACACACATTTGGCGACGTAACCACGCACCCAAATGGGGCTATTTTTTCCCTGATTCACACACGAAAAAATGAGTTTTTCAATTCGTCATTAAAATTATTTTTAGGTAATTATGGAACGCTGCGGGTCTTCAGATATTATATTATTATTATTACATTTCACAGATACTTTTTTTATTCTTTATTCATACTTAGTTTGAGGATTATTTTGAAGACAGCGTTGCATTCTAGGAAATTCTAGTGACACGTGTTAGCAGGACTTGCACGAGATTTACAATTTTTCAATCATTTTCATTAATTTCAATGCCAATTATTGACCTCATCGTCATATGGAAATGTAACATTTGTGCGGAATTTTCTCATAAGAACACATGTTAAACGATGATTCTGAAAAAATTCTTCATAATTATCATAATTATGAAGTTAACTTTTGAACGAGGTACGAAAAAAATCCAAAACTTTGCATACCGTTTCTTTATGAATTGAAGAATTTTGGAGAGAAATTTCATTGAATTCTTACATTTTTAAATTTTGATAGAATATCTGTAGAACATCCTTAATAAAAAAAATTAAATATCACACCAAAATCGAGATTCCACGATGAAAGCTTAGTTTTCCAACAGTATTCATGCTTTGTATTGTTGTTGGATTGGAATGACAGAAAGCATTTGGTAGGAATAACTATTTGAACTCCAATGCTGAAATGAAAAATACTAGTGTTGTTGAGCAAAAAGTGGAGAGAAATAGTGATTTTTGAAAAAACTGACTTTAGGAATACTCTTATAGCAGACTTAGATTGGAAAATATGGAATTTTTAGCTTTAGTAGGGTTCAGTGAGATGAATCTTTCAATCTAAACATGACTGTAATCGAATCCATAAAATCCATCGTTCACGAATATCTCAAGAACTACTGGACTGATTTTACCGAAATTCAATACCAAATTTTCCGTTCATTAAATTCAAAAACTGACAAAATTCAAAATATTTAACTCAAATATTCTTTGAGTCATCGTAGCAACAAAATTGAAAATTCAAATAATTAAATCTGAAATAATCTGCAAACGAGAAATTGGAGAAAAATTTACCCCGACTGAAAATGATGAATCTAAGTAAGATGCATCTCAGAGTAGGTGCTGTAAGTTGATTTTTCTCCGAGAAAACTCGAAGAAACGTTTTTCGGAGAATTCTATTTTCCTCAATGTGCACTCAACTCATTTCTCTCAAATTTTACTAACAGCATTCTGCATAGGGAGGGAAAATACTATCCAATTTTCAGATCACCACATGTAACTGTTCCTGAGAAAAGCGACAATATACGTCGTCACACACACACTCATACGCACACACACACGATTACAATGCTTCCATTTCATAGCAGAAAAAACAATCATGTTTCTGTAGGAAAATGTGAACAAGCACACGTTCTCGGAAATGTCCAGCCGAACATAAAATTAACTCCATCGAAGTCGCCAAGCTCATGAAGAAGTGGGGAATTTTTCCACGAGCATAGATGATAAGAAACCTGACCTTTCCAAACTTGAAATTTATTGAGAACAACTGAAAAGCTCAGCTGTCTGATTCTCCCTATCAATTCCCAAGTCGAGAAATTTCGTTGGTTTTTAGTCAGAAACATGTGAAAAACCATCGGGAATAAGTCTAAAAATTGCATTCTACGAGCTAAAACTGACCAACCGAAAATGACCGAGTCGGTTTCAAGTCCATCTCAATTTACTGATGAGTTCGTCGCCTCTACTGACTTCCAAGGAAAGACGGAATACCGACGAAAGCAAAGTCTGTAGGTGCTGCAATTTTCCTAACTTCTTCACGAACTTAGAACAATTTCGTCACTGATGATTTTTCTCGGAAGTTTTTCAAGCTCACTCAATTTCATGTCAATTTTTGGAAAGTCCACATTGACTTATTTCTTTTTGTCCTCTAGATTTTTAGGAGAGTAGATTATCGCTTGACACCTTTGATGTCTCACTCTGAATGAAAAATATCATAACACATCAGCGACTAATATTACGTACATTCTATGATGAATTGATTTTTCAAACTGATTGAAATATATGAACAGTGAGTTGTCAATTGATTTTGATTGATCTCAGCTCTGTCATGAAGAGTACATTGAAGATTAGATTAGTAAGATTTCGCTATTTGTTATGTATATAATTAAATTAATATTTTATATCAATTTACAATGAATAATAAGAAGGAGATGGAAGATTATTTACAAAATTTTACGCAAGAAAAAATTTGCAGCTTGTCAATACGCAACTAATGAAAGTTTCTTGGTGCGGCCTATTTCAAGGGTCATATCTGATTCCTTAATCCCTCCTTAGAGAATGGAGCTGAGGGCGAGTAAGCAGCACATGACACAATTAATTCGCGAATGAGCAAAACGAACACCAATAACCTACTAGTTCCATTCGATTTCTAGGCTACTACATTGAAAAGTGAGATATTGGGAAAGAACCAAAAATCTCCAAAAAAGGCAAAAGTTGAATCTTCAATTGTTCGCTGAAACCGTCAAATTGTAATTAATGTGAAAAATTACGAATTCGATAATGTAGCCCTGATACGATTATCACCAGGGCTCTTGCTTTGTTTTCTAAATAATTGATTCTGAATTCAAGCTTCATCCCCTTCCTGTACCGAATACATAGGGCTACTTTATGACTTCAAAACTTCTTTTTCTTCATTCAGAGCAATTCCTGAAATGCGTACTCGGGTAGTTGTTTCCAAAAATGCATGCTGCATGCCTCTGAAAATAGAATCCTTGTTCCATACTAGATAACTGAGTCTGCATCACACTTCTAATAAGTAGATCTGCCAAAATTACGACACTAATCGGTAATAGTTAGACCATTGCGATATGCTAACTATTATGGTTCTAGTTATCATCACCATTATGAATACTATCGTGCAGTTTCCTGAAGAACTACGCTCGTAAAATTCACTGAAAACTATTGCAATACATAGCCGAATTATGGATACTATCGGAACTAAGGTTTTTTACAATAGTTTTACTTTTGCATCACCTTGGAAAATTTCTGTTAACATCATGATTTGGTAATCACTACTTACTACTTTCTATCTCCTTGATCTTGTTTTTGAATCCAAAAGTAAAAGAAGTGACATTCAGTTTCCCCCAAATTTCATTAGATTCAAAACGATCTTTCTCAGCTCCGCCTTTGAGTTCTATTGAAAGTTATCCACCGATTGGATTGATCGGCGTAATAGTTCATGAATTTTTGGATACTTACCGCATTTGAACAGAAACAGCTGCAGTGATAGAATATCTAGGCTAACTTGATAAATCGAAATGAAAGGAGTTCTCTTAATTAATGATGTAATAATCGAAAAGTGAGAGCATCAATTGAATCCAATTAATTCACAAATATTCTAATAAATGCATTATGATTATACAATTGAAAACTTGATTATGAGATAGAAACTGGGAAATTCATGGTGGATTTCAAGCGAACTCGTAATTTAGCTCTACTGCAGCTGAATATAATATAGAGGCTTCACTTTAGCTAGTAGAAATATGAAGTGATGCATTGGAAAAAATGAGTATCATTGGTCAACTCGAAATCAAAGCACAGAAGCCCGAAATATATGAATTTTATAATCGAAGGAGGGGAGGGGCAAGGGGGACTGTATTTATGCCGACGTACTCTTCTATCGTGCTTACCAGTTTCATTTTTGTTCACCGAATTTGAATAATGCTCACGCACAATGGTAGGATTTCATGATATACGTTTCTATTTCTATATACTATTATCTGAAAGACGGAATCGTTATGTCAAATTATCATTCATGGGATTCGATGGATGAAAACCAATCATTGATGTTGAGAAGAATATTGGAATAGACAAAAAAGGTGTTCTTCTTCAAAATGCGATTGAAATGTTGGAGCTAAACTTCTCTAGGCACGCTGGAGGAAAATGATGTTCATGAAATTTTAGAATGTAACGAAATGCGGCTGTATTCGAGATTACTCGAGGTAAAATCTTGCGATCTTTTTGCGAGCTTTTTGCCATTTTACAGTCTTTTAGAGGCTCTTCGAGACTAGAGATTATACTGAATCTTCACCAATCTCAGAAGATCAATGAAAGGTCATTGATGAGAGATTCAAATATTTGGGAATATTTAGCGATCAAAGCCAGCGTCTCTCTGCCAGTGTAGAGAGATCTAGTATCATATCTGTAATACTATTTCTCTCAATGAGGATTCGCCACTTAGAGATATTTCTCACAATAGGGAACTTGCACATTTTTTAAAAATTCTTTCTTCCAACGTGAGATACTCTGGATGATGAATCAAAATGTATAATTGAAAACAAAACTATAAATAATTCATGAAAAATTATCAAAATTTGATAAATTTTGAAAACAAAATTACCGGCAATGACGACTGAATGCTAACCGCACCGTACATCCGTCACGTCTTGTGAGTTCCTGTGAGCATTGGGCGATTCCTACTCGGGGAGTGTATTATTAGAAAATCTCTATAATTATAATTATATAGGGAAGGGGGAAAGATTCCAATTGAACGATTCGAGATAGAGATTCTCTAATGCTCCCATTGGAAATTTGTGAGAATTTTAGGTGGAAAATATGTGTCGAAATTATTACTTTTTTTTTTTTTTTGAAAATTTCACTTTTTCTGAAACCGTTTTTTCAAACATATAAGTGATGGTAAATATGCAGAATAAGGGCCTACATGAAATTTAATAATTATCAGAAAATCAAACTTTCGGAGAAAGTATGGAATGTGCAAGCGAGATTTGAACTCCCATCTTCAAATAACTAATCTGATGCTCTACCAATTGAGCTATTGCGAGTTCTTGTATTTACCTTCGAAATTTTGACTACGACATATTCCATCATTTTCTCCAGCTCCCTTCCTGAGGCAAATTTAAATTAATTTTATTCTTAGTACCATATTCTGCATATTTACCTAAGTGATTGTTTCTTAGAGGCTTATTTTGCGAAAACTGCTGTGTGAACTCACATCAGCTTGTTTTTCAAAAAATTGTTATATTGAAGGGAATGGCTTCTTCAGATTCATCGCTCATTGGCCTCCAGAATATTAATGATACTAATTTCATCGTTAATATCTCACTTTACTATGAGTGAAGGGATTTTATTTTTCTTCTATGAAATATAATAAACCTTTCTTTATTCAATACTCCAATCTCCTCAAATTCCTGAACAATATTATTTTGCAAGTTTCACTGGATGAAATTTTATTTTCATCTATCTATTCCCGTTGATTCATCCTCTAAAAAAGAAATTATGGGCTCAGGATAGTTCAAGGATGATATAAATAATTTGAGCGAGTAGCTCTCATTTTTTTTTCTTTCTCATTCAACTGTCGGCTGAAGTCAAAAAAGGGAAACTGTTTCAATTCCACTTAATTAAGGGAATTCGCCTTCAATTTTCGTCTGGATTAGATTAAGTCACACTAACGTGGTCAGAAAAAATGCTACATATACACACAGAACGCGCTGCGCGTGGAGTACGTATGATATATTTGACATGAAAAGTAACAACGATTATCCGGCTTATTCTTTTCAACTGCTCGTTTAAGTTGGAGAAGGGGAAGCGTTCCACTCTTTCCTCTTGATCAGGCTAATTTGCCTTACAACGCGTAGAAAAGTTTCACATCAAGAATAAACAGGAGCCCTATTCTTTTTGTGTTATTTGAAGATTCCACTATCATTCTCAAATTTAAAAATCTGCCAATTATCTGGGTGAATAAGGGAGATAGAGCGAAATGGACGTTAATTCAGGATCAAGAGGGAGTCAATTAGGTTTTTCGCGACTACAGCGGTGAATAAGCGAAACAGAGCGGAATGGACATCAATTTGGGATCAAGAGGATATTATTTCACGTCAGAACTTCCTCATAATGCCATATGTCTATTTCGCTCTATGTCGCCTATTCACCGATATAGTCGCGAAAAACTGAAAGAAACTCCCTCCTGTTACCAAATTCACGTCCATTTCGCCTTATCTCGCTTGAGGGGTAACACCACTCTAGGATTTCCAAAAAAAAATGAAAAAAATTTCTGTCTTAAAAAATAGTTTAGGGTTCCACGAACAATATCCAATTGGTCCTATGCCAGAGATCATGCACATCATGCATCAACTGAGGATGAAAATAGTACCAAAATGCATGTCGAAACTGATCAAATGAACACTGCATCAAATTTTCTAAGCGATCCCTCACTGATGCCGCAAAAAAAAGACTCGATTGTAGCTAGAATGATCTAGAATTAGAGTTTTAGCCTAGATGGGCAAATGTATAGTGCAGAGATCGCAGATTGAAAGTAAAACGCAATTTTCAGATTTAATTACTTGCAAACTTTAAACGCTTTTTTCTCAAAATCACTTTTTTCAACACAGACGGACTCACTCCTCAAAAACCGTTTCATGGATTGCTTTGAAATTTTTACCGTAGCTACAAAATCACATTATCTAGTGCACAACATAGCCGTTTTTCGATTGAACGTAAACTTTTTTTTATAGAAACGATTTTCTACGAAAATTTCCGTTAAAAAATATATTTTTTTCTCAAATCACTGCTAATTTTTCAAAAATTGGTTAAAAAAAAAATCCTATGTGTTGCACTAGTAAATTACATGTACTTTTAGGGAAAATTATGTTATAGTTCCTATAGATTCGACGCTACGAGTTCACACGTGGAGGTATAAAAAAAAGGCTTTGTTGAAGATTGACCATTTTGCCACCATTTTATTTGCAAAACCCAATGACATTTCATTTTATATACTTCGATACATATTCGATGACCCCGAAAAAATGAATCCGATGTCTTCACCCATGTCCTCAAGGGAAATTCCCAAAGTTTGGTGTTTTTTGCAGAGCCTAGAGTGGTGTTATCCCTCACTTACAGAGATAATTGTTAAAATTGAGGAGACTCCCTCCTGATCCCATATTGACGTCCATTTGGCTCTATCTCGTTCATTCACCGAGATAATCACGATAAAATTGAAAACCTCCCCGGTGATCCCTGTGAGCTTCGGCCTCACAATAGAGAGGGAATTAGGCTGAGTTTCTCATTCGATGGTTAATTCAACCCAGGGTTAACTTACCTCAGGAATAGTTTTTTTTGCGAATTTTCACTGCCGGCGCTGCCTGCTGGTCGGGGGTGAAAATACACATCAATCTTAAAAACATATGCTGAATGGACTCTAAGAAGAGTCTCAAAGCTTTAATAAAAAAAATCTTAAAAACAGAAGAGGAATACGACTATGATTACGACAAAGTAATTGAGATCTTGCCTGCGAAGGTGGCGCAGGTATTCAAAATCCGCAAAAAAACTAATTCTGGGGTAAGTTAACCCTGGGTTAAGTTAACCATCGAATGAAAAACTCAGCCTTACAGGGAATTTCGGGAGTGGGATAAATAACTCTGAAACAGCGTAATTAAGTTAAACTAGTGATTTCATTCAATATCTGATTCGTAAACAATATTCTTTAGTTGGGGGGAATGCCTCAGGGAAGTTCTAACAATCAAAAGAGGTGGTTCTCTTGACTTTGGTAATAATGACCACGGTGACCGTCAGTTGACAGTCACGACAAAGTTACCCGAGTAATAATGACTGGGTCTGTTGCCACGGTGAAAACGATCAGCAAATATGGCCCATGCTTGAGCAGGTGGCCGGCACAGACTTTGGGGTTAATTATCACGGGGCCTCAGGGAGAGAAATCTCTAAATCACACTTGACAATTATGAGGAATTTTTGGGGAAAATCAGGAGAATCCCTTCTTCACTTGTCAACACTCGCCGGTTTTCTATGAGAAATCTAATATATTCACGGAAGTGGAGGGGGGGGGGGGGCGACGACAATCACACTACCTCTATCTTCTTCTCAGGGCTCTGTCCTTCACTCTTCGTTACTAAATAACACGGGAAGACTGTTTCTCACTCTTTTTTTTACTATTTTCACGCTACTTTCTACAACTCTTTACTCTTCACATGGCAGTTTTCGGGATAAACACCATTCACACACATTCAGGATTGGCAGACAGCTTCATTATGCATCTGAATTACGTTAACTTGCGTTATTAATGATAAATACACATAAAGACACTTGCATGTGGATGACTGACACGAAGTGAAGTTTGTTCAAATGCTTATTCACTATTCAATTGACACCTATGAAAATAGAATTTAGAGTGGAATCGGCTTTTCAATCATTGAACACTTCTATTCTGATACATAAAGCAACAAAATTAAAAATTGATCTCCGCTCAATGTGATGTAACATAAAAAGTTACAAGAAAAAAATCCACCTCGCCAATGAAGAACTCACTTTCCTCTCTCGTTTCTCTCTGTCAGAAACCTAATTTTACTCTCTTCGTTGGAGAAAATAGGGTACACACACCGGATGTATTCTTGCCTCCCTAGGTGTGTAACGTACTATTAGGACATTGTTTGTTATATGTGGATTCTACTTTTAAATTGAAATAGAGGCTTGAATATAATCTGTCCCTCTAGAATAATCACATTTCATGAAAAAAATCAATATTATACCAAAATTGAGATCATACGAGGAAACTGAAAAATTAAAAAATGCAATTTCAGGTTTTAATTACTCGTTCTCGTTGTCATAGTAGAATGATAATGGGCTCATTTTGTAGAAAAAATTGTCTACTTTCCAATTATTAAATAAAAAATACTAGCGTTCTTAGAGATAAGGTGAAGAAACATTGATATTTCTGAGAAAACTCTTCATTTGAGGACTCGTATGTGAGGATTCGAAGGACAAATCTGAAATCATTAGCATCCGTTGAGGTCCTCTCAACGAATTTCTTAAACTAGACTTGGGCGAAATCGGTCGAGTAGTTCCAGAGATAGAGAGTCTTTTCATTTAATGGTTTATCAAGAATATCTCAAAAACTCCTGGACCGATTTCGCCCAGATATAATCCCAACGGTCTCACTCATAAGATACACAAACTCACAAAATTTGAAGTTTCTAACTCAAATATTTTTCAAGTTATCGTGTTGCCCACGATTTTCAAAAAATTACATGTTTGTTAACGTACCAGATAAACGAAAAATTTGAGCGCTCGCCACCCCGAAGGTTTAATCTGCGCCTTATTAATGCGCATCTCCACGCTGAGGATGGATACTATGAATTGATTTTTTGCTGAAAAACTCGAAAAGACGATTTTTCGATAATTCGTTTTTTCTCGGGAATCATTCGGTCGATTGAGCTGAAATTTTAGTGAGCACATGGCGCGCACATGGTGACCATACCGTAAAATATTCAGGTCGATATATACAGCCGTTATCGAGAAAAGCGATGGACTGTGTCATCACACACACGCACACATACGCACATATATACTGACATTTATCAGAAAATATCATTTTTCGACATTTCTGATCATTTGGAGTCATATTCCGATGAAATCTCAAATTCAAAAAAAAATCACGATTGCAATGCTTCCATTCGGAAGCGAAAATGGAGAAACTCCCTCCTGATCCCATGTTAACGTCTATTTAGCTTTATCTCGCTTATTTACCGCGTGTGTACATCATGCACTAGTGTGCGTACATCACGCACTCATGTACGCCTGCGGCGTGGGTAATGCTATCACCACACACTTCAGCATGATTAACAGTCTTTATATACGCAAAGAATCTCATTAATCGAACATAATGAGTAAAACGTTTCAATGGATCAAAACAGCACTTACTAACCTCTAAAGAGTAAGGTCAAGTGCCATTTCACACCGCATGTGAGTAATATAAAATTGTATAGACCACTCGTGCGGGGCGCCGTACCCACTAGCCCATACGGCACTTCCTGCACTCGTTGTCTGATATACTATTCCAGTGTTCCGATCAGTCGTGACACTTGGTAAAAACCACCGTCTCATCATCTTTCGTATGATAAATCTCTTTTTCATATTTTCGAATTCGCTAAACTAATGATACGAAAATTCATGAGGATTGATAATTTCCTTCTTTTCCCTGGCATCACGCAGGATATTCAAGAAAACGATGGAAAATTTCCTAGTTTTTCCTTCAACTGACGTTTTGTTGAATAATTCCTCATGAAACTTTCCGTCTTGCTCGGTACATTACATTTTTATTACACCATTATTTTCCAACCCACATACAATCGGTTTGCTTGAAAAACATAAGCTTTTAATACAGTCGAATGGGCCAACGTTACAGAGTACTAACGTTTCGGGAAAGTTCTTTGGCAATATGGGAGAGCCATCTTATGGCACATGGAACAGATCAATGAGAAATAACAGATTCATGAAATGGATTTTCAATTATGATGCATCATTGATTCACGTTCATAGGAAATCTAGGAACTCGCCACAATTGATATTTAACAAATTATTCCTCATCTGTTCTTGGTATATTTTCTTCTTCGTCTTCTATGGCCCCGTGTCATTGCATTGGTTGGAGATAGGATTATTGACATATACCACTAAATCTTTCACGTCTGGAATAATCCAGTCCAGAAAAAGAAAGAACAGAAGAAAAAACCAAAATGTTGAAAAAAAAGCCTTAGGACTACTTCGCATCTGCTTCCGAGTTCAGTTAAAGCCAATTCGTTCGTTTTGTTCATTTATTTTTTTCACTTTCCTCTCTGTTCCACTTCGATCTCTCTTGCCCGTATGTTATGTCGTGCTCAGATGAAAGAACGAGGGGGGTAGAGAAAGAGTAAAAGAAAAAACGTGGAGAGAGCGTTGGGATTCAAGATTTATGTATTTTCGCACACAGGAACCGAGTAGTATCTGCTTTATGACTCAGCAGATGAACGGAATGGCCTCACCCTTGCCAGTTTTCATGTCGAAAGTTATACCCAAGGGGCCGGGGTATTTCTCTCTCAGTGAACCATACTTTTTTTTTTACCTCTCAATTGACAATGTTTTGAGTATCTTTTCATGTCTCCATGGCACAGTAGAGTGAGCGACGGCTTGATGAACTAAAAAAATCATAATTTTTGTAATTTTTATTTTTTCGAGTAATATGTTCTGGTCTCAATTTTTATCCATGACAGTTCAATTTAGTTAGTTATTATTGCATAATCATAAGATAATGAATAATGTATTGAGAGAAAATGATGATATTTACTGCGTTCAGTGATAGGGAAAATATAATTTCAATTTTGTAAGGAAATTGGAATTGCTGTTTTATATTAACACTGATTTCGATCTGTATTTGTTATGAAAGAAATTTTAATGAACAATTTCAAATTTTTTTTCCTTTAAATGAATTTCTACATTCATGTACGATGACTGATTAATTAATAGAGGATAGATAATTCATTAATGAAAAAATATGAGACAAGATGACGAAAACATACAGCTTTCTGTGGAAACACTAATTTTTTGCTTTACACAGATTATGATTGAGTGCTGTATGGTAGCTTCTTAACGATTAATTGTCAGCCCTGATTTATTGAATTCCATGTCAAATTAGAATGGAAGGACTGTAGGGCTAGACGAATCACCTCAAAAATTTGATCAAATTTTTTTTTCCTGGCAAACATGATGCTTTTGATGTATTCAGAGATTTTCAGGCTAATCCAAGGAACCCGGAGCATGATAGACCACCGAAAAAAAGCAAGTTGAAAAAAAAATTAAAAAAGATTTGAAAAATTTAAAAAAAATATATCTATCATCTAAAAATTAGAAAAAAAATAGCTTTATTTGGGCTAGAAGAATAATATCATTTACTTTTCAAGTAAAGTCTATTACCATAACCATAATAATAAGCATTCGAAAATCACTGAATACGTCAAAAGTAGTTGAATACGTCATGGTTTGACGAAAAACAATTAGTTTTTCACCAAATCTTTGAGGGGCTGTTGTGCCGCACTCTTCCTTACTCTTTGTGGAGTATGTGCTCTACTTTATCATGATATCGATTTTGCCCTTTTCTCTTTCATTTCAATCCGTGCACTCGTGATTTGTTAATATCGGATGACCATAGATGATAAAATCTATTCCAAGTCGTACTAAGGAAATCTTTGGCATGGGGAACATTAACAGCTAGGTTCCCTCACCACGGTCCCCGTGTTAAAGCTTTCCTTAGTACGACTATAGAAGAGAATAATTCGATTTCTCATGATATCATTTCGAAAATATCTCAAAAATAACTGGACATACACCTTCTTGCCTCTATACACACAGAAAACTCTGAGCGCAGAAGACGCTCAGAAATGCGTAATTACTGCACATGCGGGCGTAATTCTCGGGTAGGAATCGCCCAATGCTCGACTCTTGGCCGAACATCGGCCACGAATTCGCATGACGAAGCCTGGGAACCTTGGTTCGGCCAAACCTTCGCCAAGCATGGGTACACCGTCGTTTGGGCCTTCAAGATTGGCTGAGCAACGATGCACCATAGTTTGGCCTCTCAGAATTGGCCAAGCGTTGCTCGAAACTTGGACTCCCAAAGCTTTGCTCCTGAGCATTGGCCGCTTGTCAGGCCAGTAATGTACTGTCAAGGCTTCAATTTTTCTTTTACCTTTTGATATGAGTAAATTATCTCACATTATCAAGTAACTTTTGAACAATTCCGATCAAATTTCATTTCCCCGAACAAGGTAAACGCCGATGAAGTTATGAGGATCAAGTTTAGCTCTTGAATTACGAAATGTCCTAACGGTTAGGAGGGTAAGGTAACAGACTGGTAACCGGAAGGTCCAGGGTTCAATCCTAGGTCCCGTTTTTTTTTGTTTTAAATAACATTGGATTTTGATCATTCTCAGGTGCTTCAAAAGACTCAAATATTTTTAATTCATGTATCTAACATGAAATCTACATTAAAACGAACATTGGCTAAACATTAGCACCAATGTAGTAGTACCCCATGCTCGTTATCGAGGCTTGGCCATGCTTTGGCAATCAGCATTGGTACAATGCTATCATCCAATTCTCAACCAATATTGGCCCAGCCATGGCTGAGAATTGGGTTAATTTGGGATTGAGAGGATATTATTTCATGTCAAAACTTCCTCATAATGCCACATTTCTATATCGCTCTATCTCGCTTCTCCACCGATATAGTCGCGAAAAACTGAACAAACGGCCTCCTGATACCAAATTAAGGTCCATTTCGCCTTCTCTCGCTTAATTGCAGAGATAATTGTAAAAGATTGAGGAGACTCCTTCCTGATTCCGGTTCTAGGAATAAATTCCCTGGACGAAATCCCTACGGAAAAAATTTCCCGGAAAAAATCCCCTTGACCCCTGATTCCATACTAACCATATTAGCGTCCATTTCGCTTATTCACTGAGATGATCACGAAAAACTGGAGAAACTCCCTTCCGCTCCGATATTAGCGTCCATGCCGCTCTATCTCCCTTATTCACTGAGATAATCACGAAAAACTGGAAGAACTCCCTCCTGATCCCATATTAACGTCTATTTCGCTCTATCTCGCTTACTTACCGTGTGTGTACATCACGCACTCGTGTGCGTACATCACACATACGTGTGCATACATCACGCACTCATGTGCATACATTATGCACACAGAGTGCGTACATCACGCTCGATTGTGAGAGCGTGAAGTACGCCTGCATGTGCAGTGACTACGCACTTCTGAGCGTCTTCTACGCTCAGAGTTTCCTGTGTGTACTTTTCTGTGGATCATCTCAAGAGCTACAAAAAAAGAAGTGAAGCAAAGAAAGTGTATCTCCATTAGTTTTCGAGACATTTTCAAAAAATGATCGGAAGAAACATTTTTTTTCAGCTTCTCCGCCGCTTGTTGTGGGTATCTAATGGTCATAGTGATGTGGAGTTATGGTTGAACCCCGATAAGCAAGAGTTGAATAGGACGGGAAGAAATTTCTCTCTTTTATAGAGATTTGTCACTTATCCAAGTTTCGCACTCACAGAGGCGCAGGAGCAATTTTTCTGACTCACAGAAGTATGAAAAAATAGAGTGCTAAGTATGTAAATATATAAACAAAACGGAAATAGATACCCCAATGACAGTGGTGGGAGTCCGTTACAATTCTTAGTTTATCACTTCATGAAAATGCTTCAGTTTCTGCGTTTCGACATTCCAATAACCTGACAAATTTTCCTCAGCAAATAATACTCAGTTACTGTGATGAGTAATCTATAACTTGCAAAACGAATTACTATACACATGGGACACATGAAATTCACAAAACGTCATAAGCAACAAAAAACTAATGCATTCAACGCTTACTTATAGAGGTAAAGGGTGAGGAATAGTATCAGTTATAGAGGTTTGAATATGGATAATAGCTCTCTCATGACGAGTTTTTTATTTCTCATTTAAAGAGGTTTTCGTGGGTTAAAATAAAAGAACCTGTTACTCATTCTCACTCATACAGTTTCTTCGCTTATCCAATTCTCATTTATCCATGTTTGACTCTAATTGCAAATGAAAGATGAGATCATTTCACCCCGATTTCGTATATAAGAGAATCGATTTCGAACTCTAGATTTCGAATATTTGAAGATATTCTGGAAAAGGAGAGAAAAAATTCAATTCATTTTATATCATAGGGATTTTTGTTTTTTCAAAACTCTCCCTTTCTCAAATTTTCTGCTGCACAAAACCCCACGCTAGTCTCAAAAAAAAAAATCACAAAGTCACTTACATATAAGTAAAAGCCTATGGGTAGTAGTTATGTAAATATTCATCTAGCTGTAACCGTAAATAATACTTGTTATCCAGTTTTGTACTATATGTTAATAAAATCGCTTGAACTTGATTTCTTTACCATTCTGATTATAGCCGTATGATCTACAATAAATAAGCTTAAAACTCTCAAAATAAAAGTAAACGAATGAACAACTGAATGTATTGTCTTCTCCACATTCCGTATTTTCATTGAATCACTCTACATTCGAAATAACTACATTGACACTCTTACCACGGTTGAATACATATGAATGACACTCGACAATAGGTTGATCTGGTGCAGCCACATAAATCAATCAATTCAAATGGGTAAGACGATCCTGGACAAGATATACAACCTGTTTAAGTCAAAAGCCTCATCGAAAGGAATAAAAATAAAAATATACAAAGCCCTAGTGCACGCACTTTCAACTTATGCCATTCCGATTTGGCAAAATGCTGCTCACTATCACATCCATAAACTACAACTAGCACAAAATAAATTCCTAAGAGGCATTAATAATATCTGACGCAGTACTAACCCGAACGGTTTAGTGGTCACGGTCGAAATGGGGTTGAAATGCGATGATTCTATGTGAAATCGACGGTCGAAATTTGATCTTACTGTGGTGTTTTGACGGTGTATAACTAGTGCGTTTGTTTCATGGTGATACTGTAGAAAGAGAGTCAATATCAAGTTATTAGATGATAGTTCTGCGGTCGAAATCAACTGACGGATTGAGCTGTATAATTCGGGAAAACATCATCAGATATAATTGGTTGTCGGATCTATTAATTAGCAGCATGTGCATCTCCTGACATATATAAAAATTGACAAAATTGAGTTTAAAAAAAAAACCACTGGGTGGTATCGAACCCGGGATTTTCACATCACTAGTCTATCATCGACCACCTGCGCCATCGGACGTTTTCATATCTATGACATTAATTTTGATGCCGACATTAAAATGATGCCGACATTGATATGACATTAAAATTGAATCGACTACATTTCGACCATAAAAAGACGTTTCAACTACCGGATTCCGACCATAAAACGACGTTTCAACTGCCGGATTTCAACCATAAAACGACGTCCAATCTACCGGGTTTCGACCATGAAACGACTGTTCAGTCACCATCAATTCACCATCTAAAGTGCGAGAATGAAACAAGCACACCCATTATTGACCGTGAATCGACTCTGCTTCGACTGCAAAAAGAACGTCGATTGACGGTAAAGTAAATCGACCGTGAATCGACCATCTTTTCATTGCAACTCCACCGTCACTACGAAACCGCAAGGGAAGATACAATAATTATACAAAATGTCAAATACAGAGTGAATTTCCGAATTTCTAGATAAAATTGCAACGAAATTTACAACCAGCTTAACGAATCATCCAAACAGCCTGATGAATAAACTGAATCTCTGCTCGATCTCCAGATGGTCAAACCAGCTGCGGTAATTCGTGAGAATTAAATTATTATTATTGAAAGGAAAAAAACACAAACCACGAACATTATCTCCAATCCCAGGTTTTTTTCTTTTTTTAACTTGCCCCTATCCCAGATATCCTCCTTAACTCTCATAATGCAGATGCAACTTCCACAAAAAATTGCTTGAATATAAATAAAAGCCCGAGAGCTGATGCTAAGGGGCAATAGCCACATTTTTCAGCTGATTCTGGATAGATCACTAATCTATTACGCTGAAACAGAATACAAAAAATTACAAACGACCATATCTCTGCAATTTTAGAAGGGAAAAATTTCGTCTCCTTTGTAGTATTCTTGTTGGACGAACATTGAATAGAGGAGAATTGCTAACGTAATCCGACTGGCTGGTGTAAGAATCGATGATCCGTGTGGGGATCCCCTGGACACTATCGTTACATTCACGCCCGAATGAACTCGTGGAATTGCTATGGATAAGCCAAGGGAGACTCTCTCTTTTCCTCGCTCTCTCCCTTTCGGTTCAAATAGTCCAGGATCCAAGGGCCCCCTAGCCTACGTTCTAGTATAATTTTTTTTCCTGAATAAGCACACTGCGGCAACTAGAAATGCTTCGATATTAGAAACCCCAAGTCACCGTGCATTTTGCACGTAAAAGTTTGTAACGGTGCATAAACTTCTCAACGTAGGATACTATGGTAACATGCCTAAATTCTATATATGTTATTTAAATAACTATTCAACGATACTTCCCGGCTAGTGAGGCCTATCCGAAGAGCTTAACCTCTGCCCAGTGAAGGTAAGAGGTCAGCCGCAAATGCATTCGAACACACTTGCACAGGTGATGTTCTCGCACTTGCACTTGCGGCTGACATTTTAAAGTGCCTGGAAAAATGTTAAGATGGATCTGGCTACTCGAAGAATATCTTTGAGTAGTTGCCTCAATAGCATCGTCGCCTTAGAGTGAAAGGGGTGTAATTGCCACTTTTTCCATTTTTTCAGGAATAACAAAAGAGCATATTTCCACAATTTTCGCTCTTATGGCCTTTCTGGGTCTTTAACGTAATATTGGTGAAAAAATTCATAAAATTTATTCTTGTATCCCCCAAAATTCATTGTAAAATATTATGCATTTATGTGTTCGGATTTGTTTCATTTTTCGGTTATGAAAAATATCAATGCAAGAGCTGAGTGAGACCCTGTAGTAAAGTATAATCTCTTTTTCTATTTCAACCGTGGAGCGGAAGGTGCACCATCCCATGATTAACTGTGGAAATATAGACAATAGTGACGTCATCATCCTCTCTCCGAGGCTAAATTTTCTACATTTTTAATAATTAATTTTTGAAAATTACAACGCCCAAGGAATCAAATCGTGTGTGTTTCACGTTTCAATTGCTTCCAACAATAAATTTCAACGACTATTGCATTAATCTGAGATTCATGCAATTTTCCCCTCAAGCGTTTTCGACACTTACGGCCCTTTCACTCTAAGGCGACAACATATATGAAATCGGGGCTGAATACGATAACGTTTCAGGATAATTATTTCATGCATCTTTAGTAATTTTTCTATGTTAAATACGCTGTGACTAGAGGTTTTTGATACCCAAGCGTTCTTATTCACTATGATGTACTTACTTCATTAGAAGAATGAATAGATTAGTCGGTCTTGAGTTTTTACTCTACAAGTATGAACTAAATTGAACGATTTCAATTATACGTGCATTCAGGATGATTTTTTTTTATACTTATTTCACATCGCCATCTTTTCGTTAAGATTATGCCAATCAGCGACGGAGGTTCATGGTTTGTTTGTGGACAATACAAAGCACTTGTAAATAATTTTACAGTGGAGCTTGTATCATTCGGCAGAGACTAGGATTTGAACCCGGGCCTTCGAGTTGGCAATCCGACACTCTACCGAACGAGCCACCGTTCACCTCATTCAGGATGATTGAAGCGATTCCTGGATAGTTTCCCCTCAAACTGCGCTTTTATTCTTGATGGATGAAAGTTGATCATAGGCGTTCCACTCATAACGAATATCTCGTTCCACTTGGCCTTTGAAAGAGCTTGAATGGCCTGAAGTCATGTACATGAAATTACCGTTTTAATCATCAGAATGTGGCTTGATCGTTACGCATTATGGTTTACAACTACTACTGTGCGATGGTTATAGTCAGGTTGGGGTACCACCAATTCCCATGCGTATGCGCTGGGTGATATTGCTTCACCCCCTTTGGTCTACCATGAACGATGGTATTCTACGATGAAACGCTGATCATTACTTATTTAATTTCATGTGCAGATGTGATATTCAAATATTACTCAGAGTGAATGTTATAACTTCATTGAATATATTTTTTATGATCACATGTATGAAAATTTCTTACGCGTTTTTTCTTTCTTTGACGACCACTGACGGGTTACTTCAATATTCTTCTCTGAGTACGTGATAATAACTGATGGAACCATGCATTACATATAACGTCAATGTGAAATTATCCTTCATTTTTATAGTGTATGCGACTCATCTGAGTTTCAGTTTATAATGCTAGCTTTTTCGGCTGAATTCGGAACCACTGTGGTTGTAATTATCGAGTAGGAATAATAGGTCCAATATTTTTCGAAAATTTTCGACCGTGAATTCGTTTACCACAAAAATTTTCAGTTCTTATCAAGATATTTTTTTGGTGAAAGAAATAATATTTTTCATACTAAGAACATTATTTCCTTCACAGTGAAAAGTTTGTCTTGTGAGAGGAGCATTGCCAGTGTAATTTTAGTTGAATCGACAATTTTAGACTCCTAGCAGCCTAAAAACGAAAAAATATCGTGAATATATTTGTGGCAGGATAAATAAAATAGTCGATTTTCCACCGTCATTGGACAATCGATTATCATTATGTAGCATAGACGAAGAAGATGACAAAATGTAAAATTACATCGAATTTTCCCCAAAAACCAATTGCTAAATTGGACTATGGTAACAGCGCCATAATGAGTATCTGTTCATTCTATTGACGAATTGCGTCTACAGGGGAAATTGACCAATCAGAAAAATTAACGAAAAACAATCGGCTCAAGCCGCCCGGTGAGGCAGAGAAGACACTCCTGTTTCGTAAGCGAACGGTGTCACTTGTGATTTTATTGTAAATTGTCTTGAAGTTAATTTTCTATCGAATTTATGTTGAATCGAAATTAGTGTACGAAGTCAAATTGCATAACATTGGATCGAAGTCATTAATATAAATTGTGAAACTGTCATTTGAATTAATTGGAATAATCAAATAAATTCGACAATATTGTAAGTACTTTTCTGCAGTTTTCGTCTATTAATCTGTCTATTTTCATTCGTTTATCGTTAATGTGAATTAGTCAAATTATTAATGCATATTTTGTTAATTTTATATAAAGTAACTGGCGCTCAACAAAATTGAATTTATCGTCAAATCTTGAGCCCCGACACCCTTTGACCCAGGCCGCGTCGGGTGTAGCTTCTTTACTTGCATTGAAGAATAATAAAATCGACAAATAATTGATACTAAAAAAGAAGCGGTCTCATATTAATGTTCCATTCATCATATGAATATCGTTTCAATTCTTGTCGTAAAATCGAATAGATTTGATGTCGAGAATGGGATCATTTTCCTACCGTAAAATTACAAATAATCTCACAATATTTTAATGTCCAGTCACTACGATTTGGTAACTTTAATATCAAAGTTGTGATAATGAGTGGATTAATTCTATTCAACAGTGCATTCGTCATTAGCAAGGTCAGCCTGGTACTTCCATCAGCTGCTTGTGATTTTGATTTGTAGACAATTAACAAAGGACGAATGTCAGCGGCTCCAATGCTAGGTTAATAAAATCATTAATTTAAATCAGTGGCGGGATAAAACTTGACGGATCTGGAGATAACATCAAGAGAATTGAGGAAGTATCTCGAAAATGAGCAAATTTAGAGATATTCACATGGAAACTAATGAGGTACAACTATATGTCTTCAATTATTATTTTTTCTGGTCATTTTTTTCTCCGAACAGTCCAAAAAGTATGCAATTATTGACCACCCTGAAAACCAAAACAAGGGTATTATTCGATAGAAGAGGGAATTCCAAAAAAAAAAGTTAATAATAAGTGTATTTACCGACCACGAGAAATATTATATTATTACTAGGAATTATATTATACTACACGGAGAGAAAATTCTCTTAAAAATTGTGATGCTCAGCGACTTAAAGCAGGCCAAAAGTGCAGGCTAGGGGTATTTTATGCATCCTCCAATAAAAAAAATGTCCTTGCCACGAGGATTACTAATAGGGCTAATTGAAATTTCGAGAGAAAGTGTTACAATAACTGTTACGTAGCACTACGGAAATATTAGCTGATTGTTTTCTCTTAAGGAAGTCATGAAAATTTCTATACTTGCTCAATGATGAATTGTAGGGCCCTTAGAAATTTTCATACGCTACTAGGAATTTTTATGAAATTTTTTTAGAATTTTTCCCATGCCAGCCTCATAATGTGGTAGACGAAGATGCAAGTCGGGTACCTTCGGCGGTTTTCGGTACATGAGCCATTGGCCATTTCACACTTGGCTTTGGATTGAAATATCTCGGAAACTATGCAAAGTTCATCGAGACATGCTGTGAATGAAATTTAGAGGGAAAATTAACGAAGAAAATAAGCAAGACGCCGTTTTTCTACGACCAGTAATTTCCGAGATATCAATTTTTTGATGAGTAGGTCAGAAACAATGGACGAGGCCCGATAGTAAATAAATGGCCGCTCGAGCGTCCCTTCTGAATTTTTCATTAAAAAATTAATATCTTAATAATTAGGAGTTGTAGAAAAACGGAATTTCGCTCATTTTATTGGTTAATCTTCCCTCTAAATTTCATTCACAGCATGTCTCGATAACTTTTCAGTACTTTTCGAGATATTTTAATCCAAAGCCAAGTGTAAAATGGCTATTTTTTTTTAAGAAATGAAAAGCAAAAATTTTGATGTGGAGCATGTGAATTTTTCGGTACAAAAGCAAATTTGACCCCCTTTGTAGAGCAGCATGGTAATTTTTTTAAAAATCATTCAGAAAAATTCTTATATTTTTCTCTCCGTGTAGGAAGTTATCTCCGAGCTTTTCGCGGAAAAAAATGAAAACAGGGAATTTTTAGCGTTCGAACGCAATAGCTCCAAAAATATTGGTATTAGAAGAAAAAATTTGGCATAAAAGGAATAGGGAATTAGATTGGGAAGAAAAAATAGCTCAATAGTTTTCTTTGTAAAATGAACCATTCTTGAGATATCGTTACAAGTGTAATGCTCCATCATTCAGTAATTAGGTCCAAGCTATAAGGGCGATCCATCTAAAATTTTTGCAGAGATATAGAACACAGTCAGCTCTTTCGATATAATGCAAAAAATCATCGTGTCGAACGTGAATCCCAATTCAACCCGACTACCCAAAGTTCGGAAGAATCGTTTGAGTCGAATATCTTTTGCTTCCGGATCGAAACTATCTCAATTTGACATCCTCTATAACTTTGAGTAGATTCACCTGTGGGTTCTCCCAACTGAGCTAGTTAAAAAAGAAATACGCATAATAATCCCATGCAGGGTCTACTCATGTTTATCAACGGGGTCGGTCATGGAGCTTATGTTTTGAAGTCAAAGTAAAGATTGGGCCGAACCACGGATCAAACTTCAGTTACCGATACTGGTTTCGAGATTAAAATTCAAAGTGTGGCCTAAGATAGATGATCCGTTATCGGCAAACGAACTGAGCGCTTCCAGTTAGATGAACATTGGCGGGTGCGAAATGAATTATTCCGAATAATTGCAATTACTCCGGAACAAGTCTAATTCCTTTCGATTTGCGTAAGAAAATGAGATGGTAATTGAATCAAGATGATGAAAATTTCATATGAAAGTATGTGATCTCATGTCGGTCTGGTTAGTGGACCAACGAACTGGGAAGAGAAAATTATTCCCATAAAAAATCAGCAGGTTTTCCAGCCCATGGACATCCTACGTAAATTTCAGCCGTTGTTATGTACTTGGAAATATCTTCACAATTTTCAACTCCTAATTCATTGATAAAGTGCCTTAATCCCTGGCGAACCCGTCAATGACCTATATCGATAGGTTCTCTCAGTCGATCTTTAATCGGTCAATAGTCGATACAAATTCTGAAATTTTTGGGAAGAAGGAAATAAATTGACTTGTCAGGCGACGATTGCCCGCAATCATTTCTGTTTTTCAACGGATTTCAGAACTCGTATCAACCATTGACCGATGAAAGATTGACTGAGTGGACACATCGATATGGGTACATGATCAACAATCAATAACCCAACTAGTTCACCAGGGATGGGTCATTCGAATTACGTCAAATGATATTATTCATTTTGACGCAAAAAATATTATTTCATATGGTAAAATTCAATATTATGAGGGAATCGAGATTCTACTGTAAAATTTCGAGATCTGAAAATTATGGTTTAAGTTTCACAAATTATTTTCAGTTCTTTTCGTTATGATATCAGGATGAATACGCTCTCATTCTTCAGGATAAGTCATTCACTTCCTAATGATGAAATGAGAAATACTAGTGTCCGCAGAGGAAAATATGAATTTCTGAAAAAACCATTCCTTTTTAGCATTCGTATAGAAGTGCCGGTAAACGATGAGTTTCACTCTGCCAAAAATATGAAAAAATTTAAATTATTTTACCAGTTTTTTTGAATTAAATTGATGTGTTTTAATGTAGTAGCGATCAGTAGCAAGATTTCAAGGCAAGCAGACATAATCCTAATTAAATTTTACCAAAAACAACGAACTTTTGTTGGAAGTCACTAACCAATTGAATCGAGAAAAAATGACAATTAATTGAGATTGAGATTATCACCACGTTTTGCGTAACCCAAGGCCGCGACGGGGACGTAGTGGTGCATAGGCCTCGAAAAGGAACTTATCACGACCCATCCTATAAACGACACTCGGGATTTTAGATGAAGAATATATTGACAACAAACTCCGCCCACCTCCATTGGGCATAAAAATTTTAATTTTTATATTACTCGGAAAACAACTACTTTGTGCACAATGTGCTTTTAAATGTACTTTTTCCCCCTTTTGTCAATAACTTGTACACATCGCGTGGAACAATATCAATCAAAAATACCTCATAAAATTTAACACGAAAAAAAGCGAAACAAAGCAGAAAAACCTTCAATAAATTTAATACGGATTCAATGAAATTTCAAAATACACATCTGGAGTTTGGGTTTTCCAAACGAAACCAAATGCAGTGGTGGCAACTAGCTTTTAAAACAAAACACACAGTTTTGATGTTTCACTGCAGAGACCCAAAATTATATTGGTCTAGAAAAGGCTCATTTGGTTGAATTATCAAATTTACCATTTTCTTAAGGCCAATGGTCTCTGTTTATCATTATGTTTTCACACCAACTGTCTTTGTCAGGACGAAATCGATTAGTTCACGGCTGCTTTACCTCTCATCATACCCCCTCTACGCCACTCAATCAAAACAATGAAGTCTACTCTATTTTGAATTTATTATCTATCTGTATTACTATGAAATAAAATTGAATAAAATTTAAATGTTATATTCATAGAGTTGTCGAACACCATGAATTACTTCAAGTTTTTCGACTTGAAGTGAAAACTCCACACATTTTACAAGAAAAATTAAAAAACCAAAATTTTCAAAAACCGAACTCAATGCGAACCTGGAATAGGTGCACTGAGCACGGCAGATGGAAAAATTTTTCAAGAAAACGCTAAAGACACTTATTTTCAGTTGGCAGAGCCATACTACCTGTTTACCGAAGTGTCCCTTTGAAAAATCTAAAATAGATAAGATTGGTAAGGCTCATCTGAATCGATCTTTTAAGCTCATCTTCCATGTAATCGAGCAAATAGTTCCTTGCGTATATTCTCTTTTCATCGAATAGTTTTTCGCAAATATCCCAGGAACTGTTGGGTCGATTTCGCTGAAGTTCAATATGAAAGTTGGCACTCATAAGATGTACAAATCCCCCAAATTTGAAGTCTCTAACACAGAAAACTCTGAGCGTAGAAGACGCTCAGAACTGAGTAGTCACTGTACATGCGGGCGTCCTTCGAGTTCTCACAATGGAACGTGATGTACGCACACTAGGTGCGTGACGTACGCACTCTGCGTGTGTGATGTACGAACACTAGTGCGTGATGTACACACACGGTAAATGACCGAGATAGAGCGAAATGGAAGTTAATATGGGAGCAGGAGAAACTTTTTCCAGTTTTTCGTAATTATTTCAGTGAATTAGTGAGATAGGGTGAAATGAATGTCAATATGGGATCACCGGAAAGTTCTTCCAGTTCTTCGCGATTATTTCGGTGAATAAGCAAGATAGAGCGAAATGGAAAATAGAACCGCGGAGATCTTTCAGTGTATCACGATTATCTCGGTAAATAAGCGAGATAGAGCGGGATGGACGTCAATATGGGATCACCAGGGAGCTCTTTCAGTTTTTCGTGATAATTTTCGTGAATAAGGGAGATAGAGCGAAATGGACGTCAATTTAGGATCAGGAGGGAGTTTTTCCAGTTTTCCACGATTGTCTTGGTGAATGAGCGAGATAGAGTGAGATGGACGTTGGTTTAGGATAAGGAGAGAGTTTATTAGGTTTTTCGCGACTGTAGCGGTGAATAAGTGAGATAGACCGAAATGGACATCAATTTGGGATCAAAAGAATATTATTTCATGTCAAAACTCCCTCATATTGCCATATGTCTATTTCGCCCTATCTCGCTATTCACGCCTGTCCTCCTGATACCAAATTAACGTCCATTTCGCCTTCTCTCGCTCAATTACAGAGATAATTGTGAAAATTGAGGAGACTCCCTCCTGAACCCATATGAATGTCCATTTCATTCTGTCTCGATTATTCATCAAGATGATCGTTGAATACTGGAGAAACTTCCTGGTGATCTCACATTAATGTCCATTTCCTTTTATCTCTCTTATTCACCGAGATAAAAGACGAAAAACTGGAGAAACTCCCTTCTGCTCCTATAATAACGTCTATCTCGCTTATTCACCGAGGTAATAGCGAAAAACTGGAAAAACTCCCCGGCGATCCCATATTAACGTCCATTTTGCTCTATCTCGCTTATTCACCGAGGTACCAGCGAAAAAATAGAAAAACTCCCCGGTTATCCCATATCAACGTCCATTTCGCTCTATCTCGCTTATTCACCCAGATAATCACAAAAAAACTGGAGAAACTCCCTCCTGATCCTTTATTACCGAATGAGGCATTCCAGATCAGTAATAAACATTAGTTAATAACAAAAAATAATTAATTCATTCACTTCCAATTAACTCATCGTTGTATTTGCACATGAGATGATACTTTTCACTGAAATGAGACATTTTAGATTAGGAAATTAATTTGCACCTGGGTGGATTCGATCCGGGAACCTTCTGCACAGTAAGCTGACCCGTTAACCACTAGACTACAGCTCAGTCATAGCATTAGTCGGTCTGATCATTCACATGAACTTTTACAATGGGGATATTAATAATTTTCTGAATTAGATAATAAATGAATGATTCATTAGGTGTTTATGATAAAGTTAATAAAAATTAATGAACATCCGGGAAACCTGATATGGTCCTGGTCATTTCCGGATGAGGAGAAATTTATCGGACTTAGACTCTTTTCACAATTCTCAATCAAGTTTCCCAAATCCGGGAGATGTCGGGGCCTGAGCAGGACAGCCTCATTAGAGTTAGCGTTCTCTCCAAAATTTCTCAATCAGGTTATCCTGATGTAATACTGATCCAGGCCATCTGTGATGATGCGTGCCCATACTTTACCGGGTTCGGATTTGATCAGGCATGCCGGTGCTATGCCGGATCAGGATAGCCATCCTGGATCCAGCTCCGGATTTGATCAGGCGTGCCCATGCTATGCCGGATCAGGTTAGCTGTACGCAATTCAGCTCCGGATTTTATCAGGCATGCCGATGCTGTGCCGGATCAGGACCACCGTACTCAATTCAGCTCCGGATTTGATCATACGTGCCGGTGCTATGCCAGATCAGGATAGCCGTACTGATTCTGGATACGGATTTCATCAGGTCTGCCGGTGCTATGCCGGATCAGGATAGTCGTACTCAGTCCAGATCCAGATTTGATCAGGCGTAACCATGGCATGTCTGATCAGGATAGCCATATTCCTACCGGATCCGTCCCAAGTATGACTGCAGGCGTGCCAGACGAAATTCCTAGTTGGGTAGGTGACTGTGGGGTACACATTCTCCGCAAGTTTACATACTTTTAGGGTATAATTGATAATCCGATATAGTTTTTTGAGATTATCAAAAAAGGCTTCCGTTTCCTATTAGAACGGCCAGTTTGGCAACGACTGATCTGATGAATATAACGGACAATTCTAATAGCAAGCAAAGTATTTATACACGCAGTAGACGCACAGCTCATAAACATCCCTTTCATAATCATTCTCAACTGGGAGTCACATCAGCTAGTTGAATTCCGGCTTGGGTTTGTGTGTAGTCAGGGAAATTTCCACTACGAGCTTTCATAATGAAATCAAATCCGTCTTGATTGTTTTCAATATAATGCAGAACTTTTTTTTAAGGCCAATAGAATTAATATAAATTGAATTATTATAAATTAAATACCTCATCACCTATATCAGCTCTCATCCAAATTGATAAAGTTAAATTCAGTTATTAAATAGGAAAGGTACAGATAAAGTAAATTGACATAAAATATTCAACTCGACTGTGTGGATTCATAGAATTTCTTATAATGGAAAATTCACAAAATCTAAAAGATTTTCGAGCAATACAATATATCCATTTGTAAAAGACAGAAATATCGTCTAAACTTTATGCTGTAGTTGATGCAGCTGATGGAGATACTTCATGAACTCAATTACTATACTGTAGCAGTACTAGCAGCCATTCGGAGGAGAGGAAGCAAGGGCGGAAGAAGGGAGAGACTATCTGAACAACTTTATTTAGTAACATCGACGAAGGTAGTAACAAAAGACGAAAACTGAGCCGAGGGTGAACCATAGTCACCGTGAGAGAAAACCGCTGAAGAAAGTGGGAGTTTAACAGAAACCTAGATAGCTTTTTGACGGTAAGATGGGTTGGGGATGAGTAGACGCAAGACGAGACTTTAACGGTTCATTGTATAATATTCCTATACTTGGCTCCATCCTTAACCTCACTCAGTGGTCTTGTCTTTTCCTGCTTGTAGTTTCGTGATGACGTTTACATTATTTCTCTTCGATATTCATAAAATAGCGAGTCGAATTTCCGTTACAGCTCTCATCATATACGCTCAACAACCAAATTCAGGGAACGGTAAATTTTTGCAGTTTGTTTACAGATTTTCAAGAGGCTGTAATTTTGCGAGAAATGATCGGATGGCGATGAAAGAAAGAAGAGTTCGAAAGCTTGAAGTCTCTACTTTCGAAATATTGAGATGGATTTTTTTTAGCATCATTCATAATGAGTTAAGAGAGCTAAAGTCTGGAAAAATTTTTCTCGTTTTTTTTCTTCAATTTTTCAAATTGTTTCGCGGGGTTCAAAAATATTTTTTCGACTCAACCTTTATCAGGATGGCCTAGCCTGATTCTTCAGGTTTTATTCGGTTTTTTTTCTGCGATCATTTGTTCCTGAGATATCGGCAGCTGAAAGAAGTTATATCTCGAGAACTCTTGATCGTGCAGCGAGCGGATGGTGAGTTTCGAAAACGCGAATCAATGTTCTGTAAGTTTTGTTGAAAAAATTTTTTTCTAGAATTGGTTTCAAAAAGTACTATGAAATGATGTTTTTTCTTGATTGAGCTGAAATTGAGTTTTATTGCAAATTCCACAGAGAGTGGAACTGTTTTTACGTCCCTTTTCAGCTCCATGTGTGCCTGAATACCCTGTAATTTTTGAAGTTGATCAGTTAGACCGTTTTCTCTCGGAAGGTCAGAGCTGTAGCAAGAATCAAAGGAGCGCTTTCTTGTTGCTTAAACATCAATTGATTCTGATTAAAAACAAAGATGTTATGTTTCGTTATTTTTTTGTGATTCTTCATAAATGGATAATGTAACTGGGGTGGGTGGATGATGGGCAAGGATGAGGGAGTATTCATGTGAAATTTACCGAGGGTTCCCAGAAAATCACGAATGAATAACGGAATAAAACATCTCCTGTTTTACTCATTATTAATTGATATTTGAGGAACCGAAGAGCGTTCTCTCAATTTTTGCTATAACTTTGACCTTTTCCGGGAAAAAAGGTTCATAATTTTGAGGGTGTTTGAACACCCATGAAGCTGAGAAAAAAAGTCAAAATGTTTTAATTTTTTTCGAAATTTGCAAAATTGTCATTTCGAGATTTTCAAAATGGAGACACTTCAAGCTTACAACGCTTCGCTTTTTTCGCGATCTAATCATTTTCCACCATGTCACAACTTTTCAGGAATCATTAAAATAAACTTGAAAAACTTACCGTTCCCTCAACTTTGCTGCTGAGTGGACAAGGAATCAACGATAATAACGTGATCGTGTCTGCAAATTAGCGGGACCTATGTGAAAGGAATTCACTTTAATTGAAGGCTAATTTATTCGATCTGGGGAATGCCATTTTGATAAATAGACGGAGGTCCGTTCATCTGATTAGATATTTTTATACATATATTTATTCGAGCGACTTAGGCTTTTTGCGCCGAATAACTATATTTAGGGTGCCTCACCTTGAAGTGCTGGGCACATCTCCTGCCTGACAAGGTCAATAAGGAAAATTTTTGGAAATATTGTTCATACTCGAAATTCAATCGATTCAACCCTGATAAGTTAATTTCATGAAGAAGTTACTGAATAAACCCAAACAAATTTTGTATTTTGTATTTAACTAAGGGAATCTCCTCAAAACCCTTATATATTCAATGGTCGTGATTGGTCAATCGAGTTGAAATTTTCTACCTTTATATTGAGGAAACCGATGATTTAGTTAAACAAATATCATAATGGCTCAGCTTCTTTATAATCCTACTATGCAACACTTTTCTCTCAGTCCAACCAGTAACGCGAGTTGCGTATGATCTGCTACGATACACATGATGACGAAGATCTGCGTAGTTATCACGGGGATCTTAATTTATCAGAAGATTTTGCTACGGTCGTACGTATTTTCCGCGGTTTAACGATTGGTTAATCCCCAAAATCTCAGGGATGCAAACTCGGAGTCAGGAAGTAGGATTCGTAGGAGTGGATGCGAATCGTTTGAAAATTTTACTCTGACTGACTCTGAGTTCTCGATTAGGTGCAAATCGGGGAGAAAATTTCGATGAGGGTTTTAATTTTTATATCACACGTGCAAATGTGTGATGTCTGAATCGCGTGCGAGTGTGAGGAATGCGCTTCATCTTTTAATTTCTCACCTTACATCCTGTGGGACTCCAAAAGTTTCGTCGTTTGCAGTGAGCCAATAATTGTTCTCTCTAAAATTATTTAATTTAATCTCGTTTATAACATCATGTGTTTCCTCCATTTTCATCATCAATTCGAGAGATAAATATGATTAAATACAATCCATTTTACAGCACTCGCTCGTACTACATCAAGCTGTGCATGATCAGTGTAAAGGGATAGAAATCCATTCTATAAATCTAACCGAGCAGAATTTCGGACCGGCGGAATTTTGAACATGATATGGCATGCCACATGCTCAAAATATGCGTCTCATATGTAGGTCATATCATTTTCATTATAGGGGTCTCCAACGAAAATGGGAAATGAATTCAAATTACTACAAGCAAATGTGTCTCTAAACACACCTATCCCATTTTCAAGATTTTTTCGAGGAAAAATTAGATAGTCCTGCACCGGGAGTCGAACCCAGGATCTTCCGATGTCATGTCGGGCGCTCTACCGATTGAGCTATTCAGTTCTATACCAAATTTCCATTCGAATTGCCTTGAAATTTCACTCACTCAATCTTATCCCCACTCCGTTGTTCCTTCATACAGCAATTTTAAATTGAATTTAATTCATTCATTGGACAAACTGAATGAGATACGGAATAGGTGTGCTATACTGCACATTTACCTTACTACACTGAAAAAAAGGATTACTTAGCGAAGACGGGAATAAGAATTTATCTCCAATAAATTTATTCAGGCAAAATGAATTATTTTCTCAGTGTAATGGAGGGTAAAGTTCTCAAGAAGAATGAATTCACGAAGCAGCTCGACAGTATCCTTTCCTAAAAAATACATTGTGAGAATTTATCGAACTTCGACGAACTTCAATGAAGACCTGTAACGCCTGAATTCGATTGAAAAAATCTGATTCTATCTAATGTAAATGTGATGTACGCACGCGTGTGCATGATGTACACACACGAGTGCGTGCTGTACGTACATGTGTGTGTGTGATGGAAGCAGGAGGGAGCTTTCCCACGTTTCCTTGATTATCTCAGTGAATAAGCGAGATAGAGTGAAATGAATGTTAATATGGGATCACCGGGGAGCTCTTCCAGTTTTTCGCGATTATTTCAGTGAATTTAGTGACATAAAGCGAAATTAAGTTTTCCGTGACTATAGCGGTGAAGAAGTGAAATAGAACGAAATGGACATTAATTTAAGATCAAGAGGATATTATTTCATGTGAAGACTTCCTCATCATGCCATATGTCTATTTCGCTATGTCTTGCCTATCCACCGATATAGTCGCGAAAAACTGAAAAAACTCCCACCTGCTGCCAAATTAACGTCCATTTCGCCTTCTCTCGCTTAATTACAAAGATAATTGTTAATGCTCTAGCATAGGGATCCCAAGTTAATACCAATTACTGAACACGAAAATAGAGAACATTTTTCTGAGCGCTAATCAGTTAATTACTTGCTGAAAATCATCATAACACTTTTTTTACTTCCTTTTATAATTTTTGAAAATAAATAATCACTTCAAATGTTGTCAATGTCATAGAAAATGGAAGAAAATTGATTGCGAGATGGGCTCGGGAACTTCGACAATGCTGCAGTTGAAATATATTTCGCACTGTATCCACACATACATACAAAGCTCTCACGGACATAATGCTACGTCATGCGGTGATGCCATGTTAGTTACTCGACACATGAATTTCCATCGAGGAATTGTATAAAACTAGAAATTGTAATTGTTAAAGGTCTGTAAGGCCCAGATCCTTAAGATTAGATGAGAAACTTGATATATACATGAACCCTTGATTATCCTCCAAAAAATGCAATTCAGTTCCACAATATTAAGAATTATTTTAATTTATTGCGTATCATATCACATATTGCCCATCTGAAAATAGATCACATTACAGAACGAATTGTAGTTTGAAGGAAATTGACAAAATTATCCTGCCAATTGCAATAAACTTGCATGTACCTTATCGTATAAGTGGACGAATTTCTCATGATAGAAGAATAACACTAATTTTGAAAAGCAACGACAGCAAAATATTCAGTAAAATACAATTAGTAGAGGTGGATTTGAGTAATTGGATTCTTACATTCATTTTGCACGTCCCAACAACGTACAGTTGTTCATCATTATGTATATGACAATAAAATCTGTGAAGAGTAGCAGAGAAAATAGCTCGATTTGACCTCGACTATCTAATTTTGTTAAATTTACCGTCGAGAATTCCCTCAGTGTGCAATAGTATCGTGGTAGATACACCCAGCAAAAAAATTAAGGGAACGGTAAATTTTGTCAGTTTTTTGCTTGATTTTCAAATGGCTGTAACGTCGCCAAAAATGATCGTATCAGAATAAAAAAAAAATCGTTGGAAAGCTTGAAGTCTCTACTCTTGAAATCTTGAGATGAAAATTTTTTATGACCATTTTTTTTTTTTTTCCCCGAACGAACAAAGTTTCAGCAAAAATTGAAGGAACACTTTTTTGTGCCCTAAACACCAATTAATGATGATTAGGGCCGAAAATGTTTTTTCTCCGTTATTTTTCCGTGATTTTTCGTGCAAAATTTGTTGAATTCCATCGAAAAATGAGAACAATGAAAAATGAAGAAAAATCAAGAAAAAAATCAAAAAAACAATTTTTTTAAACGAAAAAAAATCGAAAAAAAATTTGTTTGAAAAAATCTGCTGAGTCACTATCTCTCCAAATCAAATGCGATTCCGGTGTTTTTTTTTTCATTTTTCAAATTTTTTTTCCAAGTTTTCTACTGGTTTTTTGAGAACAAAAATTGATTTTTTCATTGATTTTCAAAAGAAGAGAAAATTTCTAATTTTCCATTGATTAAAAAAAAAATTCGAATTTTTTATTGATTAATGAAAAACAAAATTTCAATTTTTTTATTGTTTTTTTGTTTTTTTCATTGTTCTCATTTTTCGATGAAATTCAACAAATTTTGCACAAAAAATCACGGAAAAATAACGGAGAAAAAACTTTTTCGGCCCTAATCATCATTAATTGGTGTTTAGGGCACAAAAAAGTGTTCCTTTAATTTTTGCTGAAACTTTGTCCGGTCGGGAAAAAAAACGGTCGAACCGATTGGCTTGAAAATTTAGGGAGTGTTCCAGCACACATTAAACTAAAGGAAAATGTTGAAACATTTTCAATTTTCGCAAAATTCGCAAAATGCAGGGCAATTTTCAAAAAAGGAAAAAAACGCAATTTTTTGGTATTTTTTCGAACCTATTTTAAAATTGGAAGAAATTTTTTTTTCAATCAAGCTGTGCAAGAATCTCACAGGAAATTTATTCAAGTTTATGAATCTCATCATCCGCTCGCTGTCCGATCAGTAGTTCCTGAGATATCGACGATTAAAGACAAAAGGGTGTTTTTTGATTCAATCGACAATATCTCAGCAACAAAGGGTCGTAGGGAAAAAAAAAAAGAAATTGAAGCTGAAAGACCAGGCTACACGATCCTCATAAAGGTTAAGTCGAGAATATTTTTTTTGAAGCCCGTGGAACAAGTTGAAAAAATAAAAAAAAAAAGAAAAAAAATTTCCACTTTCAACTCTCCTATCTCGTTATAACAAATGGTCATAAAAAATTTTCATCTCAAGATTTCAAGAGTAGAGACTTCAAGCTTTCCAACGATTCCTTTTTATTCTGATACGATAGTAGTAAGTGCACATACTGTCGAGACAGCGTGTACCCCCTCCACTCCCCCCATTGGCGCCAGTGCACACGTGCAGGCCCAAACGTCTGGGCCCAGATAGAGATCTCGGGAAAAAAGGGGCGGGGGGATGGGTTTTCACCGTAGAGGCTCCCGCAGGTGGTCTTTTCCTGTTGGTTGGCGTGTTTCGCCAGGTATCCCAGCGGGGATGCTGAGCCCGAAAGTAATGCTGGGTGTAGAAAAAATTCTTTTCACGACTGAAAGTCGTAAATTTTCAAATTTCTTTTAGGGAAATGTCTGTGGGTTTTCTCAAATTCTAGAAAAAAAAAAATGGAAGATTTATCTTCACTGAAATTTCGCCTTTTAGAAAAATGGCGGTGGGTTTTTCTAAGCCCTAGAAAAAAATGGATGATTTATTTTCACAGGAATTTTAGGGAAAGGAAAATAAAATTTCAAATGCTTTTTTTTTTCAGGGGAAATGATTTTTTATTTCAGGTTAAATTTACAACACAGTTTCGTAGATATTCTGAATAGAATTTACAGACTTTGTTGTAGATTCTTCAAAAGATGGTAAGAGCCATTTTTTAATTTGCCGCGCTGTGTTAAGAGCACAAACGCGATAAAAATGCTCTCTATGCCCTTTCAGCCCATGGACCACGCAAGTAGTTTTTGCGGGAAATGCTTTTAAAAATAATGCCCAATTTTTATGCTGCTCCAGATTTTTTATTTCCCTGCACAGGATTTTTTTCAGGAACAGTTTAGGCTCTTCTCCAACGGTGTAGATGGCAGAGGCGTTTTTTACAACATTAAATAATGTATTGTAAACTGTCTCTGCTCGCGAATCTCCTTCAAACCACTCGATTTGATGATGCTCTCGAGTGCGTCGATTATTTTCATACTGCACAGCATCTGGCAAATCGGTAAATGAATATGGAGGTGTGATTATCCAGTGTCCTATTATATTTCCAGTGACACTAATAACCGCAATTTCCTTTGGTAGAAACCTCCAATCTTTCCCTCTGAATCCCACGACAGACACAGCAAACTCCATGATTGCTTGTGATCAACTGAAGGGATCCCTGTTTTTTATATGTAGGATATGGGACAATGGTGGGGAGAAAAAAATCAAGAAAATGTTTTAAAGTAAGTAAAAAATCTATTTATTATTGAAAGGGTCTACAATGGCCTTATAAATAGAGGGGTAAATATTATTAAAATTAAAATACACAATATTAGAATAAAATAAGAATAAATAAGGGTGATCTTCCATGTGGGGATAAACTTGACTTGCATAATCGTCAAGTTTTTTAAATATATTATTGAAATTATCAATCACAAAGTTTTGGATTGAATTAATATCTTCTACTGCTCCTTTTACTCCATTTCTGTTGATGAAGAGGCTGATGACATCAATGATGAAGCTGTTGTAACTCTGCGATGGTATTTTGTAGAGTTCACTGAGCCATGTGTTAATCCAGGGTTTTTTTTTTTTTAATCCACGTATGGATTGTTCTCCAAGGACCATTCTTTTATCATCGCAGTCTAAAGAAACTGCCCGATAGCTCCAATTTTTAATAAAGGTGATTTTCAAGTCATCACAGGAGATGACGTTGAATCGGCGATGAAAATCAGGATCTTGTCCATCGCTCTCATAATATTCAAGAATATTATCGAGTTCATCCGCCAGTTTCTCCCACGTTCTTCCTTTGATTGAAATGGTTCCATTTTTATCCAGCCCTTTTATTTCCACCACAGGAATCCCGCAGTGGTTTGAACCAAGATCCAGTCCGACACTAACATGCTTCGTTGATGACTGATTTATTGGGAAATCAGTCGAAAGAATGAGATGTTTTTCAGGTTTTTTTTCAGAGGCCATTCTTTAGGATGCTGGCTGTTAATCCCAATGAAACTGATGCTTCCCATTTTTTTCAGCCCTTTTTATACACGTGTGGGAAGAGAAGGGGGATTTTTAGAGTAGAGAGGGGAGAATTTTCTAAAAGACTACTCCAGATAATGTGCTGTTGATCTGATTGGGATTGTCTCTGCTATTCCTCGAATAACTGGATGTTTCTTCATCTTTCTCAACAGTTTTCGAATGCTTGCAGCAACCCAAAGACTTCCAAAAGATCCAGATTATCTGAGAACGAAAAAAAAAAGAAATTGTTGCAATAGCAAGTAAAATTTCTCCCACAATTGTCCAAAATAATATTTTCTCATGCTTTGCTTTCTCTCTTTTATGTTCTCCAATCTCTTTCATCTCTTTTTGAATTTCATCAAGAGTTATATCATAAGATAAAACTCCTGGAACATTCGCTGCTGAATTCACCCTTGGAATATCAGTTGTTTCATAGGGTTGAATCAAAGGCTGATAATTTTTTATTTGTGGGAATATTTCTGTAACATTTAAATGTGTCACAGGAGAATATTCATATGTTGTGGATTCATCTATCACTTTATAACCCATGAATGAAGCATAAACCGTGTGAGCATGACAACCAGGCTTCATATGTAGAATTCCTGCTCCTTGAATGCTTACAGTCTCTTTTGAACCTGCTCCACACACGATATGAATATCTTCTTTCGTTGGAACAGAGTACAACCACCCTTTTTTATTGTGTAATTGTTTCCAGTAAGGATTAAAAGTTTTACTGACTCTGATATCACAATCTTGCAGAGGCTGGTTTTTTCTCTTCGTTATCAGAGACATTTCACAGATTGGTTGCATTGAAGCCTCATAAAAAGGGTAATTTGGTGTACAAATGTGATAAGCTCTTGCTGATTGACAATGAGGAATTTCAGCCTCATGAATCAGAGTATATCTATCTTGTTCTTGAGATATCACGAGATAATCTGTTCGTGGTTGAATATAGGCTGAGCCCTGCTTATTTTCTCCAAAAACTTGCACAGTGGGATAAGGATGCATTTTATATAAATGATAAACTTTCGGATCCAAAAGTGGTACATGCATGACGAGAAATAATCGCCCGCCGTGATAGCCAATTGCTGTTCGTGCTATTTTTCCTAGATCACCACCACGAACTTCTTCAATTGAAATTGGAAAAACACGCTCTCTGTTATCATTATTGTGAATAAAATGATTCACAGTATCTTCTAAAGCTTGTGGTGCGATGAGGCCTGGATGAATAAATCCAATTTTAGCAAAATAAATCGCGTCAATTAAAATTTCTAAATTATTCACGTAATTATCAATTTCTATTTGTTTTTGTCGTCTCCACTCGCGTATATGATCTATTAATTCAAAATATTTTTGTCCCCCAAGTGCATGCTTTAACTCATTGATTGTGTTGGAGAGAACCTGAAAAGCTCTAGTGGTTGAATTTTTAACAGTATCAATTTCATCATGAAAACGATGAAATTCAGATTTCACTAAATGAGCCTCTTTTTCCAGTGAGTGGGCGAGCTTTTTTTGATCCGCGTATAGTTTATCTACTTCTCCATTGAAATATTCGGCATCTTCAGCATCCAAAGTACCGAAAAGAGATTTACTGATTGAACCAATAAATCCAAAAGGTGCGCTTCTTTTAATTGTCGTAAGATCTCCCTCAAATGATTCATTTTCCACTGACATGAATGCATGTATTTGCTGGAGATATTTATCCGCGATGACATATTTTGATTTTATGTACTCTGCATCTAATATATTTGTGCATGTGGAAAAGCCGAGATTCTCGCCACATATGGCTCCTACACTTTTCAGCATACTTTCTGAAAAAACTGGTCTTTGTTCCTCAAATTTTTTCATATCAATGAATGTAACTAATCGCCATTCAGCTTTTGTGAATCTTATTTGATGCATGGGTTCGTAATACAATCCTGCATTTTTATCTATTGTATTCAAAGTAAAATTTACAGCCTGAAAGCTATTTCCAATAGTTGAAAAAGCCAACAGTGCAGTAAAAAAAATGGAAAGTGACTGCATGGTGGTCTTGGAGATCCAGAAGACCTTTTTTTTCTTATAGGTTCCAAGATGACCTTTTTTCTGACAGGTTTGAAATTAATTTTTCTGTTGGTAGTTTCCAAAAGACCTTTTTTTTTTTTGCAGTTTCTAGATGAACTTTTTTTCTTACAGGTTTAAACTGAATTTCTCTTCTCACAGTTTCTGAAAGACCCTTTTTTTCTTATAGGTAGCAAGATGACCTTTTTTCTTACAGGTTTAAACTGAATTTTTCTTGTCACAGTTTCTGAAAGACCTTTTTTTTTCTTATAGGTTCCAAGATGACCTTTTTTTCTTACAGGTTTAAACTGAATTTTTCTTCTCACAGTTTCTGAAAGACCTTTTTTTTCTTATAGGTTCCAAGATGACCTTTTTTTCTTATAGTTTTTAAAATAAATTCTTCTTCTCTCAGTTTCCGAAAGACCCTTTTTTTCTACAGCTCCAAGATGACCTTTTCAAATGAAATTTTCTTGTCACAGTTTTATGACTGGACCTTTTTTTCTTATAGTTTAGAGATGCTCTTTTCTCCTCTCAAGTTTATGGCTTTTCGGACAACTGTTCTCTTTGAAATGAGCGTAACGAATGGAGAAAAAATCAAGATACGTGTAATTTATATGAAAAATCTCACGTGATCTTCTGCATTTTTTCTCTGAAAGCCGAAAACTGTTGAAAAGACGTTTATCTACGGGAAAATCGAGTGCGCGCGCAGCATCCCTCGGAAAACGTATAGAAAAACCTGTTTTCTTCAAAAAAAGAAAAAAGTGGGAGAAAATTTTGACTATAAAAGTCACCAGATTTTTTTTTCTTCGTCAGAATACTCAAAAAAATCATGGATTTCGAAACCTTTCTTGAAAAGTTCCGAAACGACGATTCAGAGATTGAAATTCTTGACGAACATTTGAAAAAATATGTTGAAAAACAAGAAAAAAGAGTACAAAAAGTCGAAAAAGAGGAGAAAAAGTTAAAAAATGAAGATTTGTGGGATGATAACGCTGTGAATCTCACAGAAAAAATCATCAACCAGCCCAATAAAGAGGCGGAGCATCTGCAAGCTCTTTACGCTCTCTGTAAGTATTTTTTAATTGATTATCTGTAAAAAACCAAAAAAAAAATACCTGTAAAAACATTTTTAAAAAATCTAAAAATCATTCATTTTCCAGCATCGGCACGTGCAGAATTTCCGGAGATCCAACTGAGCCAGATCTCCAATGTCGACCAATACGTGGAGGATATTGATGAAATCATCACTGAGGACCAGGGGATTGAAGTAGAGCAGGGCGAAGACATCAGCATCGACATGGACATCGTGGAGGAAGACATCAGCGATGGGGAATATTATCTGGAAGGTGCCTGGATATGCACATGTGGGCGCAGAATCCCCTACTACCGACAAGAATGTCCCGATTGCGGTACTTTTTTTACGGGCAATTTTGGAGCATAGTGTCTGTACACTTTTCTAGAAAATAAATTTTGTTCCTGGATAACTCGTTGTACCTTTTTTTTTTTTTTGCATGGCTTTCCCCAGCTATCCCTTCCCTAGATCCCAGTCCCTACCCCTTGACCTTTTCTTCTCCTGTATAAATACCCTTGCCCATCCAGAGTTTCTTCACTTTTCAAAATTTGCTCAGTTTTTGGCAGTTCTCGTGCTTGCAGCTTGTCCAGTTTCCGTGTTTGAATTCTCCGGTTGTTGTTGTTCGTGGATTGTCAGTGTTTCTTCATTAAGATTTATTCGCGCAGTTCTTGAAATTTTGCTCATTCAGCGCCTGTTTTTTCCACCCAATTTCAATTGCTCAGTGTTTTCATTTGTGTTTTACTCAATTTTGTCTCGTCATTTTGTAGTTTAACTGTTGTATTTTTTGAACAGTCCTTGGTGAATTCTTGGTGCTCCAGTTTACTTGTTTTTCCGGATTTTTAAACAATGTTTGTTGTACAAACGGGAAATATGACGTACAGAGCACGCAGAGCACATTACGCATTATTAGCGGTAAGTTTTTCATTCTGGCTCTTATTTTCCTCATTTCTTCTCCTCAAAATTTTCTTCAGTAGCTCCTAATTTCAATTTTCCTCTCCCTTTTCTATATTTTTTCAAGCTTGTTAAATAGTCAAACCTTTCTTCGTTCTCCTACTTTCTTTTATTTTTCTGTTTCCATTTATTTCCCCTTCATGTCATTTTTTCACTTTTCTTATTCTTTCCAAACCAAATTTAAAAACTTATTTATTAATGTTAATCTTTCCAGGAGATGGACCGAAGGAGAGCCCGGTCAATGAAGGGATGGGCTTTGCAGGAGTTATGGGGAGATCTCCCCACCTGGGAGGATGAGGAGATGATGGACCGTCTGGGTCTTGCGAGCCTCTTTCACGAAGTGGAAATCGTAAGTTTCATTTGATTGTGATTTTTCCATGTTCAATTTTCAATTTTGTCATTCATATTCGTTAATTTACGTTTCCTGTTGTTCACGGTATCCAATTTTTCAATTTCTTTTTTTATTGCATAACATCAAATTCCATTTTGTAAATTTCTATTTTTTCCTTTTCAGATTAATCTGACAGATGACGAAATCGATGTGATTAACGTTGAGGACGATGACGATGAGGTGGTGATGATGGAGGACATCATCCACCTGGATGGTCTCCCATACATCGTTGATCTCGTGGGAGAGTCAATGGATGTGGTGGAGGGCAGTCCCGTCTCTCCTGACCTCGTGGAGTGGGCTTCTCCCAACACCAGATCAATGGAAGACTTTCTGAACTCTCCAACGTCTCCAGCAACATCAGAGCAGGGCGGAGAAACAGAGGAAGTGTCAATTCCCGACAGCCCTACGTCCCCACCACCGGAGGATCAGCAGGGGGTGGACCTGCCATTCGACGCGTGGATGGACAGATACGTCCTCCCTCCCCCGAAACGTCGTCGGTTGGAGTAAGGCCCCTCCCCTCTACCACCATTTTCCTTAGAGGGGAAAATAATATGAAAATAACAATAGTTTAGATTGAAAATGATTTTTAATTAGAATAAGTAAATAATATGTGAAATAAAAACAGTTTAGTTTAGTTTGAAAATTATTTACAATTAAAATAAGAAAATAATATGAAAATATAAATAGTTTAGTTTAAAAATTATTAGTTAAAAAATAAAATTGAAAATAAAATTGAAAATAGTTCAAAATTATTTTGTTAGAGAAATAAAATTGAAAATAAAATAGAAATAGTTTTAAAATTGTTTGTTAAAAATAAAATTGAAAAATAAAATGAAAATTGTTTAAAAATTAACCTTTAATAGAAAATTGTAAGTCTAGTTTCAATTTATTATTTTTTTTGTGTAAAATGTATTTCAACATTTTTGAAAATAAATATTTCATGCCTCGTATTCATAGATTTTTCATTTTCATATTTTTCAGTCATTCGTCCCGTTTCCTGCATTTTATTTATTGGTTGATCGCTGTTCATTTTTCCGCGGCTGTTTTTTATTCAAGAACTTATCTTAATTATTTAAATTTTCTTTGAATGCTGGAATTTTTCAGAAAAATGCTCCCACCATTTTCATGAAAATTTCCAATCGACAGGAAATCCCGCCTACGAGATAACCGGTTTCCGCCCCATTTGGGAAACAGATCTTCAAGCGCTAAGATCTTTTCCCAATACCCCGCCCTCCGGAAAACTGAGTGAAAACCCTGTGTTTTCGAAAAAAAACTTCAGTTTCTCTCAGGATACCATGGAGGGTGAAGAAGAAGATGATTTCAACATTGACGAATTTGTCAATGAAGTTTATAATCATTTTTTTGAAGATGATCGCGGGGAATTGTCAAATTCGGAGGAATTTGGCATTACCGATCGAATAGAATCCGTGTCTGTACCTGAGGATATCTTTGAAGATGTTCTGGGCTTACCTGAAATCCCCCAGGACATTCTGGATAGGGAATTACGGCCTTCTACTTCGGGAAATGTTACTAATGGTAAGTAAGGGAATTTTTCAAATTTTCATAGGATATTTTTTTATATCATTCAGATTATGAAATGAAAATCGAAATAAATATCATAGAATGCTTTGCATACGGATGAATTATTTATTAAAAACAGACGAAATAATTTAGAAATTGTTTGGGGATATTTAGGAACACGTTTTTATTTTTTGGGGAATAATATTTAGTTTTAAATGAATGAAATATATTTTTCATATAGTTACTTGAATAATTACTAGGAAAAATCTGAAAACCTGTAGAATCATTTGGGAATTGTTTGGGGATATTTAGGAACACGTTTTTATTTTTTGGGGAATAATATTTAGTTTTAAATGAATGAAATATATTTTTCATATAGTTACTTGAATAATTACTAGGAAAAATCTGAAAACCTGTAGAATCATTTGGGAATTGTTTGGGGATATTTAGGAACACGTTTTTATCTTTTGGGGAATAATATTTAATTTTAAATGAATGAAATATATTTTTCATATAGTTACTTAAATAATTACTAGGAAAAATCTGAAAACCTGTAGAATCATTTGGGAATTGTTTGGGGATATTTAGGAACACGTTTTTATTTTTTGGGGAATAATATTTAGTTTTAAATGAATGAAATATATTTTTCATATAGTTACTTGAATAATTACTAGGAAAAATCTGAAAACCTGTAGAATCATTTGGGAATTGTTTGGGGATATTTAGGAACACGTTTTTATCTTTTGGGGAATAATATTTAATTTTAAATGAATGAAATATATTTTTCATATAGTTACTTAAATAATTACTAGGAAAAATACGAAAACATGTAGAATCATTTGGGGAATTGTTTGGGGATATTTAGGAACACGTTTTTATCTTTTGGGGAATAATATTTAATTTTAAATGAATGAAATATATTTTTTATATAGTTACTTAAATAATTACTAGGAAAAACACGAAAACATGTAGAATCATTTGGGGAATTGTTTGGGGATATTTAGGAACACGTTTTTATTTTTTGGGGAATAATATTTAGTTTTAAATGAATGAAATATATTTTTATATAGTTACTTGAATAATTACTAGGAAAAATCTGAAAACCTGTAGAATCATTTGGGAATTGTTTGGGGATATTTAGGAACACGTTTTTATCTTTTGGGGAATAATATTTAATTTTAAATGAATGAAATATATTTTTCATATAGTTACTTAAATAATTACTAGGAAAAATACGAAAACATGTAGAATCATTTGGGGAATTGTTTGGGGATATTTAGGAACACGTTTTTATCTTTTGGGGAATAATATTTAATTTTAAATGAATGAAATATATTTTTCATATAGTTACTTGAATAATTACTAGGAAAAATCTGAAAACCTGTAGAATCATTTGGGGAATTGTTTGGGGATATTTAGGAACACGTTTTTATTTTTTGGGGAATAATATTTAGTTTTAAATGAATGAAATATATTTTTATATAGTTACTTGAATAATTACTAGGAAAAATCCGAAAACCTGTAGAATCATTTGGGAATTGTTTGGGGATATTTAGGAACACGCTTTTATCTTTTGGGGAATAATATTTAATTTGAAATGAATGAAATATATTTTTTATATAGTTACTTAAATAATTACTAGGAAAAATCCGAAAACCTGTAGAACCTTTTGGGGAATTGTTTGGGGGTATTTAGGAACACGTTTCTATTTTTTGGGGAATAATATTTAATTTTAAATGAATGAAATATATTTTCTATAGTTACTTGAATAATTACTTGGAAAAAGAAAACCTGTAGAATCATTTGGGAATTGTTTGGGGATATTTAGGAACACGTTTTTATCTTTTGGGGAATAGGAATAAGTTTTTAAATTATTAATGAACATTATTTATATAATTAGCAAAATAATTTCACTGAAAAATTTAAAAAACCCGTAGAATCTTTGAGAATTGTTTGGGGAATTAATATTTCTACATTTTATTGTTTGGGAGAGAAGAGGACTGTCAACATTCTTGAAAAATAAAACTTTACCAGTAAAGAAGAGAAAGACTTTGGTGAACGTGTATGAAACGACAGTAGCGCGCGAGTGTTCGGAAAACTATCGAGTTTTCAACGATCGCGATGATCAAGGCACTTTGCAATGGTCGCCTGGTTTTCAAACAGCCAATATGGCCGAGAGATATTTCCTTTTATAATTAATTTAAATATTCACGTTTATTAGTTTGGGAAGAAGCGTTTTAATGATTCGAAAAAAATAATAGACACTCTAACGAACAAGAAATATATACAGGTATACAGAGAAAAAGACAGAATATTGGGATGAACTTTTTATTGAAGAAAAAAAATAAATATATGTATTACATTCATGGGATTTTCGATTTATTTTTTCATAATTTATAAGTAAAATATTTTGATGTACACGATTAATACATTTTTATCGCAATCAGGTGCACAACGAGGAGGACGAGTGGAGTCGGCGCGATTCATCACTATGAATCGAAGGAGGAATGATTTCTTCAACATGGATTCGCATACGTACGAATTCAGAATCAATCTTCCTGTACCAGAAGGGGTTGCAGCTGCAGAATGGCTTCGCCGAGGATTTCGAAGTGTTTATGACAGAATGCGAGAAACAGCGAGAGCAAATGTAGATCGCATCATCTTCAAATTCAGCGCTGGAGCCATGGAAAAACCTGGATACTGCAACGTAACGCGACTGGACGAATTCACTTTCCAGCGGTTCTGGGAACACATCGATGCTGTGTGTCAAAGTGCCCGTGTTTATAACGCGTTAGATCAACTGTTGACACTCGAATATTCACTATTAAGATCAGTGCGCGGCGCTTGTATCAAAGAAGGTTTGAAGGATCATCGGAGAACGAGCACTTATCTCATTGATAATGAAGATAGCTTGTGCTTACCTCGATCGTTAGTCGTGGCATTGTATCTGGCGAAGGAAAACCGGAAAAAGAAAACAAAACAAGAAAGTAAACAATGGAGGGAAATGTTAGATTCACGAAGAGATCTTCAACGAAATCGCGCAATTGATTTATCGATAGCCGCTGGAGTGAATGTACCCGATGAAGGGTGCGGAATGGAGGAAATTCAACAGTATCAAAGTTATTTAGCACGTGAAGAAAATATAGCAATTCACGTTTATCAGTGTTTCAATGAATGTAAAAATGTGGAGAAGATTTATGATGGTACTCAACGCGTAAAAGAACTAGGAAAAGAGGTTCAGCATATTGTTTATATCGCATATTATGCAGACTTACATCATTATGAACCCATAAGATGTATTCACCGGTTTTGCAACAAAAAATTTCGAGAATGGTGTGAATTATGTGAGAAAGGTTTTCATCGAAAGAATGTTCATCGTTGTCCCAAAAAATGTCCGAATTGTTTTGCAGTACCAATTTGTGTGAACGAAAATATTAAAAAATGTTACGACTGTCGGCGCATTTTCAGTAATGATACATGTTTCGCGCATCATAAAGAAGAAAAGAGTTTCACATCTAAATACAGTATTTGCTCTGCACTCAGGATTTGTAATGATTGTTCAAATTTGAAAATTATTGGTGAAAAACACCACTGTAGAGAAAATTGGTGTTCGATTTGCGTTGAGTATCGTGCAGCCGGGCACAAATGTTTCATGAAGAAGAGAGTAGTTTTCGAACCGAAAAAAAATACAGTGAGAAAACAAAAGCGTGAAGCATTTGTATGTTATGATTTTGAGACTCGTCAGGATGAAGTGGTTGAAGAGAATGGACGCGTTATGAAAGTTCACATTCCAAATTATTTTGTAGCTCAAATAACTTGTGAAGAATGTGCTAATTTGCCCGATGATGACATTTGTGAACTTGATAAACGAACTACAGTAGTAAGTCCTTGTTCAATGTGTCTCATTCGCGAATATAAATACCACGGTGATGATGCAGTTACAGAATTTATCAAAGTAATTTCAATGTTGAAAGATTTTTATAAGAAAGTGATTTGTATCGCGCATAATGCGAAAGGTTATGACGCACAGTTCATTTTGCGAGAATTGATAAAAAAAGAATGTGAAGGTCTGGAAATAATTCTCACAGGAACAAATATCATGTTAATACAGTACGATAATGTAAAATTCATTGATAGTTTGAATTATATCCAAATGCCACTGGCTGCATTCCCAAAAACGTTCGGGCTGACAGGGATTGCGAAAGGATATTTCCCTCATTTTTTCAATACGAAAAAAAATCAGACGTACATGGGTCGTATGCCTGAAAAAGAAACTTTTGGAATACGTGCGATGAAGCTAAAAGACTTGGAAGAATTTGATAGTTGGTATAACGAGCGTGTTGATGAAGATTATATCTTTGATTTTAAAAAAGAGCTTGAACATTATTGTATACAAGATGTTGTTATTTTAAGGCGCTCCTTAATGTTATTTAGGAATATTATAAAAAGTATTGGGAAAATTTGTCCTTTCTCGAAATGTGTAACTATCGCGTCGACATGTATGGAAATTTTTGCGGTTAATTTTTTAAAAAAAGATCAAATTGGTGTTGTACCACGAAGTGGTTACAGGTTAGCCGAGAATCAATCGCGAGTAGCAATTGAGTGGCTCATGTGGTTAGAGCACTCGGAAAATATCAACATTCGGCATGCAGGAAGAAGCCGAGAATATGTATTGGAGGGGATTAAGTTGGACGGATATCGAGTTGATAAAAAGGGAAAAAAATATGCTTATCAGTTCCAAGGTTGCTACTGGCACGGTTGCCATGATTGTTATCCACAAAATAGAGAGAAAGCTTTGAAAGATGGGGGAACTTTTGACAGTAGATATGTGCGAACTCAGACGCGGAATATTATGTTATTACTCTATGATGTAGAGTTGATAGAAATGTGGGAATGTCAGTTCGAAAGGGAAAAGAAAAACAATGAACAGTTACGGGATTATGTCAACTCCATTGACGTGCAGGTTTTTGTGCCTCTCGATCCAAGAGATGCGTTTTTTGGAGGGCGGACGGGTAACACAGTGACATATTATAAAGCGAAACCTGGGGAAAAAATTCGTTATGAAGATGTTTGTTCCCTTTATCCCTATGTTCTGAAAACGGGTAGCTTCCCTATAGGTCATCCTGAAGTTTATCTTTATGATCAAATAAACCAGATTTGCCCCAATAATGATATTTCTAACATTGAAGGGCTAATAAAGTGTCGTGTAGTAGCACCACAAAATTTGTTCCATCCGGTCTTACCTGTTCGTGCTCATAATAAATTATTTTTCCCTTTATGTAGGACATGTCTTGAAAATTTAGTCGAAACTGATTGTCCCCATACACACGTCTTTGAACGAGAATTTCTTGGTACATGGACATCAATTGAATTACAATTAGCTGTTGACAAGGGGTACAAAATTTTATCTATCAGTGAAATATGGAAATATGATACGGTAAAACATAATCCAAGTAGAGGTGAAGAGGGAATATTCGCAGCATACATCGATGCTTTCTTGAAAATTAAACAAGAAGCTTCAGGCTGGCCTGCAGAATGTAACACCACTGAGTTAAAGGATCAGTACATTGAAGAATATGAAAGAGTTGAAGGGATTCGTCTGGATCGTGAGAAAATTGAGAAAAATCCGGGTTTACGTGCAGTTGCTAAGTTATGTTTAAATTGTCTTTGGGGTAAGTTCGCACAGCGAGATAACTTGACTAAAACATCAGTCGTTACAACTATAGAACGATATAATGAAATAATTTTAGATCCTGAAATAGAAATTACAGCAATGATTGAAATTGAGCCGACAAAAATGTTGATAGCTTGGAGAAATGTCAAAGAGGCTTTAGAAATTTCACCGAAAACGAATGTAGTTGTAGCAGCTTTCACTACAGCCCACGCGCGGAAAAAATTGTATTCTTATTTAGATTCACAAGGCGATAGAGTTTTATATTATGATACAGATTCGATTATTTATAAAAGTATCAATGAAGCTGATAGATTACCTTTGGGGAATTTTCTAGGGGATCTGACCGATGAGCTGGAAGGATATGGGCCCGGGAGTTATATATCTGAATTTGTATCAGGAGGTCCTAAATTTTATTCTTATATTGTAGAAAAATCCGATGGTAATATTGTAGAATGCTGTAAAATGAAAGGTGTTCGACTAGATTTAGAAAATCGAAAACGAATTCATCACGAAACGATTAAAGGTCTTGTACAACATACTATAGATCCTTTTGATATAACATTCTCGAGTATACGTCGTAGACCAGATCATCGAGTAGTAACAGTTGATGAAAAGAAAATTATTCGTGCAACAGGACCTAAGCGACGGTTCGATACAGAGACAACAACGCTACCGTATGGATATTTGAAGAAGCAGAGAACCGGTTAGTCCTACTACATAGCTAGAGCTGATGACCCTATCGTTACTTTTTGTAAAAGAACACCCGAAGTATAATAAATATCAATTTAATTAAAAGATGTTTCGCTTTTTCAATCTATAAAAACCTTATTCCTTCCCCCGATTCCTCCAGATATCGAAATGGATGTGAGGTGGAAACATCCCTTCACAGCCATGGTCTGTGGACCATCAGGGTGTGGTAAAACTTTCTTCGTTAAACGTTTTATTAAAGAAATGGGGGAAATGTGCGACAAAGGCTTTTCAAAAATAATTTTCTATTATGCTGAATGGCAACCGGGGTATTCTGATTACGACCGAAAATCTGTCGAATTTCGGGAAGGATTACCAAAGTTTGGAGATTTCAACGATAATCAACCAAAGCTGATTATTCTCGATGATTTAATGAGAGAATCATCGAGTGGATCAGTAGTAGATTTATTTACAAAAGGGAGTCATCATAAGAATCTGAGCATTATTCTCATCTCTCAGAATTTATTCCACCAGGGAAAAGGACAAAGAGATATATCATTGAATAGTGGCTACATTGTTGTCTTTAAAAATCCTAGGGATCGTGCGCAGATTTCACATCTGGCGAGACAGGTTGTTCCTGAAGATCCCAAATTTGTTCAAGAGGCCTACTTTGATGCCACTTCAAAACCCCACGGATACTTGCTGATTGATCTTAAACAGTCTACACCAGAAAACTGCCGATTCCGTACGTGCGTATTCCCGACCGACCCTTATCATTATGTTTATATACCTCGGAAGGCTATAAATAATAACGACTTCACATCCAATGTACCAGTTGTACGGATGTGATGGCTAAGACAAGACGTGACCAGCCCTTTGGTGCTAAAAACGCAGCCCTCTTGCAGGCACTCATCCATGCTTCACCAAAACAGAGAAAGGCTATCATCCGTTATGCTGATACATCGTTCATTCGTCTGATCTGTGAATGCTGTTTGAATATATTGAGAGGGAATGTGCCTTTGAAGCAGTCTGAGAAACGTACTTTGAAGAAATATAAATCAGTGTTACGTCGTTTAATTGATCATAAGAAAACGGGTGTATCTAGAAAGAAGAAAATTATTAATCAAAAGGGTGGGTCGCTACTCCCGATATTATTGGCTCCTGTTATTTCGGCATTCATCTCCAAATCAGCATAATCATGGAACATGCTAAAAAGATGGTATTAGTTCCTGAAGACTCTCTGCAGCATTACAGATCCTCAACCAGCCGTGGGGGTAGAACTACTGATCCACAGTTACCGACTGTACAAACGCCTGGCGATCCTCTGAGTAGACTTGACAGTCAACTGTTTCATATTCTAAATGCCAAAGGATCAATCGATGATCAGGCGAGGTGGAATGAATATAAAGAAATTCTGAGACGTTTTCTCTTCCACCAAAATAAAAATAGAGAAGATGAAGAGAGCAAAGAAGTTAAGCTGGATCCAACTAATTTGGAGAACATTACAACTTTTGTGGGTAGTAGTCCGATGGACTTGGGAGCTTATACTGATGAAGTAATCATTAATTCGATACCGAAGACTTTCCAATCGAAAGGCAAAGGACTTCTGAACTATATAAAGTCATCAGAGTCGGGAAGTAAATTAACATGGGATCATAGAGGTGAAGTTAGTGTTGACGGGAAGAAAATACCTGAATCAAGTATCATTGATCTTATAAACGACGCTCTGAGAGCACGGAAAACATTCAAAGCTACGGGGAGACCAGAGTTTGCGCAATATCTGAAGAGTATAAATGCTCCTCGCGATTTCGTTACGAATCAATATTATTGGACTAGAGCTGATTCCCCACTCAGCACACCAACGAACAGTTCTACTCCTCTGTCTACTGGTTCCCGGAAGAAAACATCGAAATCATTGAATCTTAGTTCAACACCTCCATCTGCAAAACGATCACTTCGGAGCAGTGGTAAAAAACCAAAATGGGACCGTCTAAAGGGATAGAAAAAGCCCTTGGAGCTGATTATTTCGACCCTTCCAACCCTGTCGCTTATTCGGGTGCACGTAATATTCTGGCACGATATAAAACTAAATTTCCCAAGGATGATATGAAAGACTGGTTGAACGCGCAGAATACTTACACGCTTCATAAACCATTACGTTATAAATTTCCGCGATTACATTATACAGTATCGACTATGGATCAGGTATGGGAGGCTGATCTTGTAGATCTTCGCTCCCTAAAAACGTATAATGAAGATATTTCCTATTTACTTGTTGTCATTGATGTACTGAGTAAATATGCTTGGATAGAACCTCTTCGTACCAAAACAGCTGATGAGGTTCTGGAAGCGTTTAAGAAAATATTTAGACGCAGTAATAATCGAATACCTCTTTATATCCAGACCGATCGTGGGAAAGAATTTGTGGCCGAAACCGTTCAGAAATTTCTGAGGGAAAATAATATACAGTTTCGTGTTTCCCGTAACCCTGACATCAAAGCTGCAGTAGTAGAAAGGTTCAATCGTACACTGAAGGAACGTATGTGGAGATATTTCACACATAAGAAAACATATAAATATATTGATATATTACAAAATATTGTTGACGGATATAATAATTCAATTCATACATCGATAAAGATGACTCCTGCTTCGGTGACGCGGGATAATGAAGAAAAGGCATGGAACAATATCCAAAGTAAATACAAAATGGTGAAACCACGCACGCGCCCGCCCATGTATAAAGTGGGGGACTATGTCCGAATCAGTAAAGCCAAGGCAGCCTTCGAGAAAGGTTACGAGGGAAAGTGGACAGATGAAATATTCCAGATTAAGGAAGTCTCTATTCGCCAAAATATCCCAATATACGAAGTAAAAGATTTAGCTGGTGAGAATATCGACGGATTCTTTTATGAACGGGAATTGACAATAGTCAATAAAAATATTCGAGAAGAAGAATTTGAAATCGAAAAAGTCATAAAAACACGAGGAAAAGGAAAAAATAAACAGGTATTGATCAAGTGGCGTGGTTATCCAGACTCGTTCAATTCTTGGGAACCTGCGTCCAGTGTTAAAGCTTTAACATGACGGATTCAGATTTTTATGTTACTCTGTCCAGCGACAGCTGTATGGATTATTATCCCAATAATACTACATCACGTTTCACCACGCAATTACCAAGGCAAATTGATTTACCAGGAGAATGGAGTGTAGGACTCTGTGAAATTCAATTCCCAAATAGTTTCATACATTTGGAGAGTCTGGAAGCCTGCATCATATTTGTGGATAAATCTACAAAGGAAAAACCTGTAACAACAGACTGCATCATTCCACATGGCGTTTATGCCGGCATTGAATTGCTCATACAAGCGCTGAATAAAAACGCAACTCTAGCCAAGCATTTTCAGTTTAGTTATGATAAAGCTACAAACTACGTTATGATTAAACGAACTTGCAAAAGTGGAGCTTGTTTGAATGAAGGGCATAGGATAGTGATGAATGAGAAGCTAACGCGGATGTTGGGCTTCGAGTTTGTGTGGTCAGGACTGGAGTTTACGGAGTTCACCCTAAAAAAAGGTCGTCATCCAGCCAGTCTCCTCCGAGGATTGCCCGATAACATGTTCATATATACAGATATCTGCGTTTCGCGTATATTTGGAGGAATAAAAACACCATTGCTGAGGATCGTACCATTTCTTCCAGCAGGGTGTCCTTATGGAGCCAACTATTCCATGACATTTACACCCCACTACTGCCCATTATTGCAGACATCGCTTCAGAGTATCGAGATAGATATAAGAGATAAATATATGAATCTAATACCATTCAAGTACGGACCGTTACACATAACACTTCATTTCAAGAGGGCTTCTTAGATGATGTCAGAGTATATTTCATATTACGATAATCAGATTGGAGGGAACGGTCATCATGTGGGATATATTGCGAGTAATTGGAATCGCCATAATCAAATGTTCAGCAGTCAAAAAGGTTGTGGCGTTGGTTCGTCTCTTGGGGGCTTATACAGGCAGATTTCTCCGCTCTTTGGAAGATCTGTCCGTCCAGTTGGTCGCGAGATGTTGTCCTCCGGTGTGAATGTACTGGGTGATGTACTCACACGCAATGTTGATTTGAAAAAATCTCTGGAGAACAGACTGACTGAATCAGGTCATAGACTGAAAAGAAAGGCTATGGATACCATTGAAGATATGATGAATAATCCTGGAAAGTATAAAAAGAAGCGTCGTCGTCTCCAATCTCAGAAAGGATCAGGACGCCGTCGTGGACACACAGGTGCAAAGAAGAAGAAGAGAAAGATAAGGAAGAAGAAACCCATGAAAAAAACTATAAAAAGGAAAAAGAAGAAAACTACACCCAGGAGAAGAATTAAGAAATCTAAAAAACGTGACGTATACGACATTTTCGCTTCGACATAATGGCTTTCCTCCATTCTCACTCTTGTGAATGTGCTAAGTCGGAGTTGGATTTATTCAAGATCCCTCCAACTCAAACATCGATTGAAGAATCTCATTGGACTTATTACAATCCTGTAACTGCCTTGAATGATGATTCACCTATTGAATTCCAAATTCCTGGGCATGGCGAGGAGTATATTGATCTCGCTAATACAATGTTAAAAATAAAACTCAAAATTGTGAAACCTGATGGGACAGCAGTTGCAGCAGATTCTGTAGGCCCTGTGAACAATTTGTTACACTCAATGTTCAGTCAGGTTGATGTACTTTTCAATCAGAAGCCAGTGTCTTCTTCTAATAATACATATCCTTACCGGGCTTATTTGGAAACATTACTAAATTACGGGACTGATGCACGAGATACTCATTTGAAACTACAGTTGTTTACCTCGGATGAGCCAAAGCACATGGATGCTGTGGCAGTTAGTGGAGGTAATGTGGGTCTCAACACCCGTACTAAAGCCACGGCAGGTGGAGCATCTTTGGAATTAATGGGTCATCTACACTGCGATGTTTTTAATCAAGAGAAATTTTTGTTGAATGGAGTTGAAATGAAATTAACTCTTACGCGAGCCAAGGATGCATTTTGCCTCATGGATAACACTACTAACGCGGATTATAAAATTCACATATCAGAGGCTATTTTATTCATACGCAGAGTTAGACTCAGCCCTGGAGTCTTATTAGCTCATGCAAAAGCGCTCTCGAAAACTACTGCTAAATATCCTTTGACTCGTGTTGAAGTCAAGAGTTTCATTCTTGGTGCAGGAATAAGTAGCAATACTATCGATAATGTAGTTCTAGGGGCCCTACCCAAGAGAGTGGTTCTAGGTTTCGTGGACAATCAGGCATTCACAGGCTCAAGGAAACTTAATCCATTCAACTTTCAACATTATGATATAAATTACTTATGTCTATATGTTGATGGTAAACAGATACCGGGAAAGCCTTTGCAGCCATCCTTTGATACACCATTAGCAGACGCTGAGGCTTATCAAACACTCTTCCTGGGAACTGGGATTCATTTTGGAGATCATGGGCATGGTATTACACGCACGGCATTTTCCAATGGCTACACATTATTCGCCTTTGATTTGACACCGGACTTGTCAGCCCATTCTTCAACCCATTGGAATCTAGTGAAAAATGGAAGTTTAAGGATCGAAACTAGATTCAGGGACCCTCTACCAAATACTGTCAGCTGTATAGTTTATGCTGAATATTCCAATATACTTGAAATTGATTCTACACGTCAAGTAATTCTGGACTATAGTAACTAAGAGAGTGGGGGTAACACTATAGAAGTTTGGGAATCAGTTTAGCCTCACCAGTTGCATCTTTAGTCTCTGCTAGAAAATATGACTGAAGAACTCATCATCGATATTCAAGGGTTTGTAGGGCCTGGAAATCAATTTTTACCCAAGGAAATTGCCATAGTATCCGCTACACACCCTTATAGTGACGTGTGGATGATTGCACCACCTTGTAAATTCTCGGATTTAACAAATTCAGCAAGAAGACAAAACAACTGGTTAACCCGTTATCACCATCATTTGAGCTGGGACGAAGGGGAAATACCACCACACAGTGTGGCAATATTATTGTATAAAGCAGCTGCCACTGCTTCAGTTGTCTACGTCAGAGGAAGGGAGAAAGCTATATTTCTCTCAAAAATTCTGTCGACCCCCGTGGTTGATCTGACACATCAGTCACCTCCATTCAAACGACTTTCTGGTGAACGCAACTCGTGTCTTTTCCACGGCATCACAGCTTGTGAGCTATATTCTTGTGCTTTGCAAAATGCACATAAACTCAAAGCCTGGATTATAAAGGAAAAGAAAGAACAGAAAAACGTGGATTTTGACTCATTAGCCTGCAACAAAATTTCCCGAGGAGACATTCAGAAATTGAGGGATATTGTGGATTACGAAGCTAGTTCTGAGGAGGAAGAAGGTGTAGACGAACTCGATTTTGAAGTCGATTATCTTCTACCTGAACAGCTACGACAACTGGAGAGTCTTGGAGAAAGCTTCATATGAATACCACACAGTTATTGAAAATCCTACCCTGTACCGATGTCTCCACTGGAGGCGTTTATGCGGCTGATCAGATCCCCAAGATCTGGCCGAAACCCTGCGCCATCATCGCAAATACCGATGACCACGACAGACCAGGGGCCCATTGGGTCGCCTTCTACATCAATTCAAGAGGCGCTGGAATATTTTTCGACAGTTTCGGAAGACCTCCCACCAACCCCAACTTCAAGCATCTCCTCCGAAGAAATTGCCATGTTTATCAATTCAACAATCAGAGACTTCAAAATATATCATCGAATATTTGTGGCCAGTACTGTATTGTTATCTTGCATTGGCTTGTCCATGGTAATTCTCTTGAATCATTTACAAGAAAATTTACCACCAATACGGAACGGAACGATCGTATTTTACTTTTAATGTTTAATAAAATTCTTGAAAAGCATAAGTTAAATAATCATTTCAATAAATCTTTTAAAATATTAACAGGTAGAGGAATTAATTTTAAGAATCAATTTTCACAAAAAATGTATCTTAATTCTTAAGTTCAATAAATAATTCCCTAGAAATTATCGTACCTCATAATTCGTTTGATCATTTATAAATTAGTATAGATAAAAACTCATTTCGATTCTCAATCAATAAAATGTATTCTAGTTTTAAGAATTCTGAATAAATTATCAGTTTCCCCAAATCTCAGGTTTTCTTTTTCCAACAAACCACGCCCCCTTTTTCCCGAGATCTTTATCTGGGCCCAGACATTTGGGCCTGCACGTGTGCACTGGCGCCAATGGGGGGAGTGGAGGGGGTACACGCTGTCTCGACAGTATGTGCACTTACTACTTACGATCATTTTTGGCGAAGTTACAGCCATTTGAAAATCAAGCAAAAAACTGACAAAATTTACCGTTCCCTTAATTTTTTTGCTGGGTGTATGACATCCTATCTGTGGACATATAGACAGATATGTTAGTAGATCTGACAAGATCTGACCGAATCTGGGAACCCCAAAACAGAGCAGCTCAGATCTGCATCAGATATAATTATACATATTTAGATCTTGTGCAGATCTGCAAAATTGATAGAATTGAATCTGATCAGATTAAAAAATTAGGGTTTTTAAATTTTTTGAGATCTGAACATATATCTAGTTAGATATAAGTCCTTCAAAGAATTTTTTGCCGGGAACACAAAGATCGCAAAAAAAATTCCTATTTTTTAGTCTCTTTCAAATTCTAAAATAATCCAAATGAAACTCATAGCCTGAAAATAAATTGAAGAAATCCATTATTCTCTCATCAATTTGAAACAATTTTTCAATCGAACTTCGACTCATCTTGGAATAATCACCTTGATGTGATAAGATTAGGAGTAATCTCCTGAATAACGGAAAACTTACCGTAGGTACTTGATTCATGCAATTAAGCCAATTCTAAAAGATCGTCAATTAGGCCTTAAAAAAATTCCATACTGAAATCGAAGAAATGAATTGCAGTGGTTGATAGTTTCATCAAGGTTTCAACTGTTCGATGAACTGTCACGAGCACTCTAACAAATCTCCAATAGTTCCGAACAATTTGTAGTAATCAATATTGCAGAGTGGAAGCAACCATGAAATAAGATGGAGAATGAGGAGCAAAAAAAAATAGAATGTCCGAACCAATGGGTCTTTATCCCTTCTTCTCGACTTCACGCGCAATCCCTTCTCTCCTATCTACTTAAGAATCCTCCCAGTGATTTGCCGCAATTACGGATTTTCTTCATCCTTTTTTTTTCGTTGTTTTCCTCTCGTTTCCTTCCTTTTTTCTCTTTATTCACCACTCATTCCACTATCTAAGCGGCTGCTGGCGACGGCTCTTATTCTTCCGAGTGGTAAAAGAACAATGAAAATTCTTGATAACGAGCTTCTCGAAAAATCCGTGAAGATACCGAAATGGGGGAGTTGTGGAATAAAGGATGAAAAAAAGCGGTGCTTCGCTCGCGTGGTCGCTTATCTTAGTAATGCGAATTAAGAAGCTGAGATTCATGGTTCAGGTAGGGGCCAACTATGTCGTGATTTTCAATTTTTATGGATGGTATCTATTTATCTCGGTTGAATTTTTCCTATTCCGTGAGTTCAGCCGTTAGAGCTCACTCATTAACTTCTTCTTCTTCTTATTTTTTTAAATTATTCAAACATTTTCTTGAGTAGTATTGAATTATTATCATTTCTGAATTGCAATAATCTCATTGGGAATATCGGAAAATTCCTGCTAGAAAATGCTGTAATGGAATTTCGATTTCATAGTTTCTGAGGTGGACAAAAAATTCGAATGCAATTAAATTCAACTGTAGACTGATAGTCGATGAGAAGATTTTTTTTTATTCTGCGGAAATATGATTGAAAAGAGTGAACTCTAGAGGAATTTCTTAAGAAATTTTCTGGTTATTATCAAATTCTTCACAAAGAACTCTTCAGATTATGCCTTCTTTACCAAGTCACTATTGACTTGTTTCTTGTTTGTGAACCAAAAGTAGCTGCATTGTACCATATCCTGGTGTGACGTACGTTGGGATGGAATCTGTATCGTGACTTTTATACATAACGAAAATCAAGCCAATTCCATATACTATTTCTGAACGGAACCTAAACATTAAAAAAAATTCTTGCGATTTTATCCCGAAAATCAGTCGCATAATGACTTATCGACTGATCAGACTATTTATTGGCGATTGAGTCTTGTGCATTCCGTGGAATCACAAATGCTGGAAGAGAATTCGTCCGCGAATTCCCTCCAGAGTGATACAAACATCGAGTTCTGACTCGCGGAAACGTGTTTCCTTCCTGAAGCTCATGAAAACAGAGGAGTTGTGAAATGAAGAGTTCAGTCAAGTTCCTATTCATTTTAAAACTGTTCTTCATTTCTTTTCTCATCTATGGAATTGAGCAGAAAAGTGCCTACTTCACCTCCTTGATCCCAGAGAGGAGCATTAGAAATATGCTCTGATTTTCCTGGAAAATCCCTTTGAATCAATCAATTTTAACAAAAAACAAGCAGGAGTCTCACTCTTTGTGTATCATTCACGAATCCCACTCCTTGAGCGACATGTAAGATTTTGCCAATTCGATTGGCGAAACGCTTCTGAGCGAATTTTCATCCATAATGAATCGAACGGCAATTCATCTTCCCCATTTGCCTAGAAGAAACTACTCCTATTTTCACCAAAAATACGTACTTATACATGTATTCAAATGTTGCTCCAGACTCCATCAATCTATTCAGGAATCGATCTGTGGCCCTTGAACGTAGCTTGGGACTCAAAATCTCAGCTCGGGTATGATCATTGAAATTGCAATAATGTCATTTGATACATAAAAATTCAATATTCGATAAAAACTAAGATCCTACGATAAAACTTGAAAATCGAAACATTAAATTTCAGGTTTCAAACCGTATTTCTATTTCTTCTCATTGTACAATCAGAATAATAGGTTCTTCTTGTAGCGAAAATTGTCTATTTTTCAATGATGAAATGAAAAACAGTAGTGTTGCTAGGAAAACAAGCAGGAGCCCCATTACTTGTGCGTAATTTGAGAATCTTACATCTAATATTCTGCCAATGCAATTGGCAGAAAGCTTCCGAATGAATTTTTTAATTTCAAATCTACTATCACTGATCTTATTCATATTAATCACGTCAATTCATGTTCTTTTTGTCAAATATGATATCTCTTTGAATGTTCTGAAGATGATGAGAATCCCCTCGTTTGCTATGAGTAACAAAATTCTTTTTTATTGTCATATTTCTACTTTTTGGAACATCTTGAGTCATATTCCATTGAAATCTTGAGCTTCAACTTCATAGTCAAGTTAACTAACTCGAGTTTAGCCTTGCCCAAACTCAGCCTAATTCAAGGTTGCAGATAATTCAAGATTGAAGATATAGCTTGCTTTTTCTGATGTTTCTATGCTAATATCTAAAAAACTACTGGACCGATTCCGCCCAGTTTCAATACCAACCTTTGTGCTCATCAGATGTATAACCTCACAAAATTTGAGGTCTCTAGCTCAATTATTTATTAAGTTATCGTGGAATCAAGATTTTCACGAAAAATTTATCAAAAGTTTTCTACTGGCTAAAATAAAAATCTGAGCTCCCACCACCCCGGGGGTCAAAGATGCGGCTCTTGGACGCGCATCTCCTCGCGGAGACTGGAAGCTGTGATTCCATTTTTCATCGAGAAAAGTCGAAAAAACGATATTTCAACATTTTCATTTTTCTCAAAAACTATCCGGCCGATTTAGCTGAAATTCTTATGAGAGCTTGGGGCACGCATGGCGAACTTATGGTAAAATTTTCAGATCGCTAGCTAACCCTACTTCAGAGTAAAGCGGAAAATGCGTCATCACACACACACACACACGCACACACACACACACACACACACACACACACACACACACACACACACACACACACAGACATTTTTTAAAAACGACGGATCTCGACGTTTTGGGTCATTTGCAGTCATATTATGATGAAATCTCAAAATCGAAAAAAATTACGATTACAAAGCTTCCATTCGGAAGCAAAAATGAAAAAAAAATTAGAAATTTTTGAAAAAACTAATTTTTTGGACACTCTTGTGAGAACCTTCCTCTGAAAAATATGGAATTTTCACCATTTGTTGGGCTGATTGAGATAAGTCTTCAAGCTCAACTTGAATGCAATTGCTTAGATAGTTTTGGAGCGATAAACTTTTGTCATAAAATCGTTGCAAACGAGAAATCGCACCCCGAATGAAAATGGTAATTTTCATTGCTCAAAATAGGGGCTGGGGATCAATTTTACGCGGAGAAAATTCAAAAAAACAATTTTTTGAAAATTTGATTTTTTTAAAAAAGGACTCAACCAATTTTGTTCAAATCCCACAAATAGCATTTTACATGGGAAGGGAATATACTACTCAATTTGCAGATCACCAAGTATAACCGTTTTGGAGCAATGAGATGATATATGGCACCCACACATGCATACAGATATGTTTAAAAAATGTCATTTCTCGACCTTTTGGAACATTCTAAGTCATATTCCGATGTAATCTCGAAATCGAACATGTTCCGTTCACAATGCTTCCATTTGGAAGCGAAATGAATATATAGTAATTGACTTTTGCATTCATTCAGTGACAGGACAAAGCTTGGAAAAAGTATGACAATTCGCTCTAGAAAATGCGAAAAAGAGCGAATTCTCGCAGTTCTACTGAATCGTAAAGATTGGTACTTCTATTTAAGGAGTTTGGGGAGGGATTGTCAGGGGAGGTGAAACGGGAGGGAAGTCTATTGTATTCGTGAAGGGTTTCAACTTCAGAATGACAAAAAACTGACAAATTCGAGATCGAAATTACATTGAAATTGATCATTTCTGTCATCTATTCTTTTAGCATTTTTTTTTTCTATTTTTCAAAACTCGTGGAGACTGATTTTTCATTTCGTTAATGTGTAACTAATTTAAAAAAAAATTATTTAGGCGTAAATCGTGCAACATTGAATTGCAAAATAATTTCAATCTATCAAGCTGTTTGAACTGAGATGTCAGTTGCCTCAGTTCAGTATAGTCAAACTAACCTCCTAGTGATAAACAGAGAATGGATGTTGTGAGTGCTAATAATTAAATTGATTAAATAATATAAAAATGAGTTTTACTTGATAATAATAATGAATCTGTAACCACTCATCCGTTCTGTAGAATAAATTTTCATTCTTCAAGAAAGTAAAAATCAAACGAATAAATCGCATGCTTGGTAATTCTTTGCGCCACAGACATTCAAATTTACGCGCCACTTGTCTCATATGCAGTGTTGCGACGTCGGGCGTAAACTTTTCGAGTAATGTAATTTTTAACAAACATTTTTAATTGTTTCTTGGAAACGGTATACACCAAGTCCCCCAAATTTATAAGTGATGACAAGTGATAATTGCTCTATCGGGAACAATTTTTTTTTTTTCTGTCATATCTTATATGGGAGCTATGTTGGAGTTTCTCAGAGCTGCCATTTAAACATATGTTAAATTCACACATATTCTCAATTTTTTTCTTCTCAAAAACTATATACAGGAGGGTTCTCAAAATTTGAGAGAAAATTCAATATATTATTATCTTCATCTACAATTTTTTTCATTTTTCCACCATATTTTGGACTTAACTCCCCAAACTCCTTAACGCGCAGATGAGCGAAAATGATAGACTAAAAATGGCTAGGACGTAACACTGGTTTTTTCAACCCTCTAAAGCCGCATTTGGACGAAATAGTAACCACAGCGTACGTATTTTGTCCAAATGTGGCTTCAGAGAGTTGAAGAAATTTTAGAAATTCGAAAAATTCTTGAGCTTCACTATCACTTGAGAATTATTCTTTTTCAGCGTAACGAAGCCGGAAGGGAATGAGAAAAGTTTGGATTCAGTTGTAGGCGGAAGGTGCACTGTGAAAAAGGAGGTGGTAAAAACTGTCAAACATTTGTTCTATCAGTTCTTAGTAAATATTTTCTTAAATGATGAATCAAATTGTTCAATTTATCGAATGTTGTTCATTCAAAGAGATCAACTGTTTGAGTGAGCGAAAATCAATGAATCGAACAACTTTCTCGATCATTGGAAATAAGCATTTACTGAGAACCAATGAAACAAATATTTGGTAGTTTTTACTACTCTCTTCTTAGTGTAATATCATAAGAAAGAATAGAAGAAATCGCTTGAAATTTTTTACTCGGAGATGATTAATTTACTTATCAATCTAGGAGAGTGTTTACTGTTTATCCATCCAATCAATTACGAAGTAATCCACATCACTGTTCACCACATTCTTCAATGTAAGAGAAGGAAACTCAACTATTCCTCTACTTCTCTTCCCTATCCTTTATCAACTTTCATGATATGTTCTAGTTCAGAGACTCTCTAATTCACGTAACATCATAAATAGCCATTGATTGATGGGCTTTAACCGCAGAATGTTCTTTGAGGTCTGTCAATTCAAGTTAACGAAAGTATCAAGTTTTAGTTACTCTCTCATTGAATTATCGAAGATATTGCAGAAATTCTAACCAAAATACAATACTAGATGGAGTTATTGGAGGCGACGCAAATTGGAAGTTTGAAATTTCAGATATTTATTTGATCAGTTATCACTGATGATATTGGATTGTAAATTAGGATATCTAGTTCTTATAACATTTATTATATTGCGGTAGGAGGAGAAAAATAATAATCCAGCGATTAATTATATTGTATAGAAATACTCTCAGAAATTTGACATTGCTCTCTCCTTCTTTCTATCTTCTACTTTGCAATCTATCTCTTTCCGGATCTTGGCAGTATCGGCTATCGTTGGCTCGTCGGAAGCAGTCTTCTCACGTTCCTATTATTCTGTAGTCAGTGGAAAAAGTTTTTTGCTGCCGTTGTTGCTATTCTTTGCAGTTGTGGAAGGCGAAAAAAAAAGAAAAATGGAGAAGGAAAGAATGAACACTCCAGAAAGTAGATAATGAAAAGAGAAGAAGAATCAAATAGATGAAGGATATTAAAGGAAATTCAAGAATTGCTTTGAAATCCTTCCTTTTTTTTAACAAACTCATCGTCATTAGAAAAAATAGAATTTAGATTCGTACTAGTTTGCTGATGAAATACATTCAGAGTATCATGATTATTACACATTTTCAGTGAATTTACATCATATAGCTGATATTATTTTGCAGTAATTGAATGCTTTATTGAATCATCTATACATTCTGACTGATAGTAAATTTGGTTATTCATCAGGGTAATATTGTTCGCCACTTGTGATACTATAAATTATTGTAGTATCACAAATTACGATATTGTTCTGAATAATGTAGTTGAATTCATCAATTCATCATGAATACGTTTTAGATTGATTCAATTGAATAATCACTTCAAAATTATAAATAGAGTCTGTGCTGACGGAATATATATATATTTTTTTACTCACGATAAAATTAATAAATTTCCAACATTTCCAAATGAATGTAACGGGGAATACTCTCATATAAATTCGATTCATATGTTATTGATATGTATTATTATATTGTTGCATGTATGGAAAAAAGATTTATTTTCCACCCTGTAGACGAGATTGTGTGAATGACTTTGTGGTTATGGGCAACCAATTATATCGTTGCCTTGGAATCAAAGTGGTGTGAGTGCTATGTATGAGCAAAACACTCACGCTACTTCGACTATAAGGCTATCATTTTATTCCTCGAGTGAGATTGACTTTTTATTTAGATCTTGAATGAGATATCACGATAGCATGCCCATTCACATCAGTTTCCAGTATCTGGATTCAATAATATATAGAACACTGAGGTAACCCGGGAAAAAATCGTCATATATGAACATATATGTACATATATGGGACATATATGTACATATATGGGACATATATGAACATAAATGTGACATATATGTACATGTATATCACATATATGTACATATATGAACATATATGGACATATATGCTCACACGTTTCTCCGAGAAATCAGACAGCTATGGGCATATATGGGCATATATGGACATACATGAAACATATATGAGCATGCATGGACATATATGGACATGTCTGGGCATATATGAGACACATATGGATATATAGGAGCATATATGGGCATATACGGAACATATATGAACATATATGGGCATATATGAGACATATATGGACATATATGGGCTTACATGGTCATATATGGTCGTATGATCCTGTGGAAACTGAGCAGGTATGGGCATATATGAAACACATATGGACATATATGAAACACATATGGACATATATGAACATATATGGGCATATATGGAACGTATATGAACATATATGAACATATATGTGCATATATGAAATATATGAGAAAATGCGCACTCAATCCATATAAGAACGTGAAAATGATAAATTTGAATAATTAATGGTAAATGCACGTTCTCTTAGTTGTTTACCGCTTACTTTGAGAATTTAAAATTCTGCCAGCATTCGAAAATCAGTTTTTTCGGTATCACTAAATTATTTACAATGATTGAAATAATTCAATTGAACTCATTTTTTCTAAGTCCGAAAGACATTGATCACTATATCAGGATTAAAATTCATCCAACAAGTATGTGAAATGCGAATAGCGAAGTAGGTAGGATGATGGACTCATCATGTGACGGTCCCGGGTTCGATCCCAGCTGGATGTTTTTTTTTTTTTTTTTAAATTCAAATTCGTTACTAATGAGGAATTGAGTGATCAAGGGAATTAATACTGATGTATTATGTTCATATATTAGAACATTTTGATGATATATTGCGGGAAAATATCGGCATACATACCCATATATGATCATATATCCCCATATATGATCATGTATGGGACTGCCATACCCGGGAAAAAATCGACATATATGTCCATATATGCTCATATATGATCATGTATGGACATGTATGACAATTTTTTCCCGGGATAACCATACATGACCATATACAGACATATATGGCCGTATATGTTCGTATATGGTCATATATGGAAATTGACCGCGCGTGAACATATATGATCATATATGGACATATATGGGCATATATGTCGATTTTTTCCCGGGAAGGCTAATTTTGCATTACTTCGGTCCAGAGCAATGCATATTAGAAATGTCATGAATGATTCACTCAAGAATATTTCACCCTCAAGTCTGGATGTTGCAATTTTTTCTAACGCAAATTTTTCTAAATCAATTATGGCGTGATTTTCCAATTGTTATTTTGGAAAATGAAAAAATATGAAAATTAACCAAAAAAAGAAATTATCAAAAAATGAACGATTGTTAAAAATTACTGGGCGGTTTTAAGGCTGATATTAATTAGAATTTGTACCGCGTAATTGGGGAAGTGATGCTGGAAATATTTTCATCAAAAGTAGAGCAATTGAACTTCGGTTACGCGAATTACGTTCGATGAGGGTGTCATGACTTCGGTCCAAAATTCGAATAGATATAGGGTTCCCAATATTCGGCTACTCGATATAGAATCGAATTACGATACTAACTCACCATCCCAATTTACAGGGATTGACATTGGGAAGAATATCGGGCTTATTCACGGAACCAATATTAACACCTCGACATTGTTTTGTACTTTAGCCTTCGATCGACTTGCCCAAAATCGTATGAAATAATTTGGTCCGAACCTCCACCACCTAGTGGATGTCGGGGAACTCTACATGGGGATTGACGGATTACTGGATTTTTCAAAATCGAGTCGTGATGACAACGAGCAAATGGCAGCATTAATGAGAAATAATGTAACCGGAACACCAGAGATTTCATTGGAAATGTTGTAAACAATTGCGCACAATAATTTCAGTCAAATCTTTTATGTTTAGAATGCCTTGAGCTCATGTCGTTAAATTATTTTTCCGTTAATATCACCATTTTTTGTTACCCATCAGGACTCGATTCTGGAAAATCCTGTCATTCGTAAATCACTGCTTTATGCAATTGCTGAAAATTTATTTCAATTTCTTACTTGAAAAAACGTCGACTATTTTACTCGAACCAAACAAATTGGAAAGGGCCGCGCGTGAGGGCGCTCACATTATAGCCCGGAGGTTTTATTGTTTCTATCGTTAGTTTGATGGGTAATGAACCAAATTTTGAAAATGTGCAAAGAAATTCGGTCGGCAACATTTGTTTAAATTAAGGAAACGCAAAATTTTCGGGTTCTTTTCGATTTTTTTCCAAATATCTCTCAAAATACGAGCTAAATCGAAGAAATATAGAGTCTGAAAGGTTTTCTGATAAAATTCTCCATAAAAAAGGTCAAATCATTAATTGCGACTCACATCATAGATTTGAAGATGCCACCGTGCGAAATTGGCCCACAGGGTTAGAGCTCGTGCTGTAACACATCCACACCTCTTCATACATACAGTTATTTTTAAAAAATGTTATTTCTCGGTGTTTTGGAACATTCTGAATCATATTTTGATAAAACCACGGAATCAAAAAAAATCGCGTTTCCAATGCTTCCATTCAGAAGCGAAAATAAAAAATTGTTCATTTTTCTATTTTCGAACTTCGATTTGTTCTTCAGTTGAATAAATCGTCTTTCCAATAAATATCGCTGAGGAATCATTTCAAACCTCCCTACTCCAACTGTACGAAACGTTATTCTACGTCTTTCACGTCACGCACGAGCTCTAGCACCGTGGGTCAACTTCGCAAGGTTGCGTCTTCAAAACTATCATGTGATTCGAAATAAATGATTGGACCTTTTTATGGAGAATTTCATGAGGAAACTTTTCAGATTCTACAAGTTTTTCGATTCAATCCATATTTTCACAGATATTTGGAAAAAAATCGAAAAAAAAGTTTGAAAATTTTCCGTTTGATATTCTTCCGTTCTTTGCATATTTTTAAAACTTGATTCATTACACATGAAACTAACCGCAGCAACATCAACACCTTCCCTCGGAAATTTTTCATCCATTCATCAATTTTGAGTCTCTGACGCTTGGGGTATTAGATGAGTTCTCTACACTACACCGTTTGGTGCAGCCAATCAAAAGGAAAATTCATCCGATTATTATTCATCTTCTGCCCAAAATTAAACAGAAAAAAAAATCTTCATACAAATAATTCCAAATTTATCTGGATCTCCATGTCTTTCTCCTCCTTATATTAATAGATTATTTCCTGAAACTGAAAAATGAATGGACGAATGTGACGTTCCGTTTTTCTAACTTTTCCAACCACCAAGATGCAGCATTTTTAAAATAATATTTCCCTCAAGAATGCATAAATCAAAATCTTCTTTATCTACATTTATTCTCCCTTTTCTCTCTCTGTTTTTATTCCAGAGAATATCTTATATAGAGGCAGATTGTACCTATGGAAATAAATCCAAACCAGTTGAACAGATACTTGGAACGATAAGTCACCTCTGTATCACACCCTCTCTTTGTTCACACACATCACACATCCGAATTTTCACGATGCTAGCTTATTCTAGGTGTATGGTCCAAACTCCTCCACATTTTCTCCCCACTATAACTGGGGAGGTTTAACCAATCTTGCGTACGACCGAGTGAGGCAATGACTCCAAAACGCCTTCTGCCTTGTACATTCTTCTCACCTCTTTCCAAGCGCTTTCTAGCATTATCATTCTATTTCTTTCCTTCTTTCTCGTTTCTCGTTCTCGTGTTTCATTGCTTTCTCCTTTGTTTCTTTGCCTACCCCACGCCTGTACTTTTTGTCTCTCTTATATTTTTCTTAGTTTCTCCTCATTCGCTGCCATTTGTCAAAATATCTATAGCTGTATTGTACAGTAGCGCTTTCTCAGAGGCATATCCGCAGAAAAATTCGAGGCTACTTTTCTTTCTAGTCATTTTAGTATGAATTGTCGATTGTAGGCTATATGAAATATAAATTTTCTGCATTTTATACAAATTTACTGTGGAATTTTGAAAGGCTTGAGGTTATTTTTTCTATCATAATGTATAATTTTTTCCTACATTTTTTCCTGCATTCGATTTGTTTGTTTTTTTTTATTTCTATGAATATGTCAGATAAAATTTTCGGGGAAATTCCAACTCTCCAGGAAATAAAATCAGTCTAAAATTTATTCTTTAAATTATAACTACCCCAAAATTTATAGGCCTACTAGTCATTCATTGGTCCCAAATTTAATTCCCATATTGAAGAATTTTGAAAATTGTTTTTTCTTTCATAATTCAATGCGGGTTTTCTTTTTTCTCAATACTTCTAATTTTCCCAAATTTTTCATTTGCAATGATAATGTTATCGGTTTTTTAATAATTCGACGAATAAATATCCCGTCCAAAATTCATTCGTGCAATTGATAATTCTAGCCATTATTTATTACACTAGTTCCTTTTCGGGAATAATATATGTGGGCGAAAATTTTTTTATAAAGACATATCATTCTTCATCTTTTTTATTGTCAATAATTTTTTTTCGTACAATTACGGATTCTTCGAATAGATATTTCTAACTGAAAAAGTTTCAGCATTTTAATTTAACTGCATTTGAAAATTCTCTAGTACATCATGTGTGTCCAAATTAGCATTAGGACATAATTTTTTTGCCCAGTTTCCCATTCTGACTCTTTCGCTCCGGGTAGCCTGACCTCACCCCGAAATTTTTCCCCTGCTGAATGAAGTTGCCCGGTTAGCGATATTGCCGAAAACTCGCTTAACGCGCTCGGGCAATGTAGAGAGAATTCGGCAACGTTGCAGCCGGTATTATACGGCGCTGCATCGCTCTACACCCGAAGAAAGTCGTTAGATCGCTTAGGCTGATCAGTCTAGAGTGGATAGCTAATTCTTCCGCTCAAGTTTCCGGATATATCGAGAGTCTGGAAGTAAAAAGCCGTATTCGCCAAATAGAAGTTTTCAAGCTTAGAATCATCAGAAGATCGTATATCTACATTTTTTTTTATTTCAACCCCATTTTGAGATTTTTAAAGTAGAGAGGAAACTTTTCATGGCGATTTGATGGATACAATTTTCTGTCCGGAACAGAGGAAAACGAATCACGAAAAATATATCCAGGGAATGAATACGAAAAGTCGTACTCACAAAAATGAGTGTCTCGTAAGGTTTTTTTCGGACATTTGGTGGATACCTTACCTTTCGCGTTTTGGATGAAAGAGAAGTTGAGCTGGAATTAAATTCGGCTGTGTATGTGGGAGGAAGGAGGAGAAGAGGGGGGGGGGGTTCAGGAAGACATTTCAGATGAAGAGACGGGCCACCTAATCCCTCGGTCTATGGTATCCTGAATGAATGTCAGTGGTGCCATCGTTACAGCCGACCCGTTTCGAGCTCGGTAACCAGACCAAAGTAACGGACCAAAATCATGGTACGTTAGCAGCAGAATCGATACTGATGAGAAATGATTATCAGACACCAAGAAAAGCTCAAACATTTCCGTATCCGATTCATCTACAAGGCAGGAGAAAATGAAATCTCAATATTTGCATGCTGTAATGTTATGCACGTATTGGGGTTCTACGAAGAAGGGGTAGCTGAAGAGGTTCCACTGAGAGAAAAGCGTCAAAGACGAATCTAAATTCAAATGAGAAGTGACGTACGTAAATGTTAAAGCCAATCTCCGTTGATGTTGTAGTCACTCCATGCTCTCTCCCCTCCTCAGTATTATTCGTGCACGTATACAGCACTTCTCTGTCTAGCTCCCATATCCCTATTCTCTTGTGGCCTCCTCTTCTCCCATCTACTGGCAGAAATGCTGTAGGATCACTATCATCCCAGAGAAGCAGCATTGATACCCGTGATATATGGAGATTTCGTTTCTCTACTAGCCTGAGGAAATGGGAATGGGAATACCTTATGGAATGAAGTAGCATCGGTATTCGGTACACAAATTATAATTAGCTAAATTCTACCCGTTTCATTTTTAATTCAGGTATGTTTTCGTTCCGAAATATTCTATAACTATCTCCAAATGAAAAATCATGCGATGAGATAACGTTAATGTTTTTCCAAAATATTAGAAATTCTGTTGAAGAATGACGAAAATTCTTTTCAAAAAATGATGCACTACAATCAAGTTCTGTCTCATTATTTTGGAAATGAGGCAAAGTTTTATAAGCACTGATAGAAATATACTTCAGATATCTTTAAATGTATCTGCGATCGTAAAATTAAACGAAGCGCCAATCCATGAAGAATCTGAGAATGTGAGCAGGGAGCAACGCATAAATTTCTCTGCACCATCTCGAAAAATGCTTTACTTGTTCACTCTTCCAAATGTGTGTTCTATGGAACTATGGATATCTATTATTGGTAATAAAGATGTCGATTCCATAGGATCTACGTCTGCTACCCGAGTAGGAATGGACGAAGGATTCTAGACTGGTCCAGGCTTGGATCAAGGCTAATGAGCCCTGCTCCAACCTGGATCTTCAGGCTTGATGCAAGCTTGCTGGCAGCCCGAAATGAGACACTGATTCAAGGTTCAGAGCTGAATATTGGATCAAGTCTTGAGACTCAAGGCTTGATCAAGGATGGACAATCTAGCTTCAATAAAGCTTGAATGTCAAGGTTCGACAAAGACTCGAACTGGAGCTTCTTTCAAGATTTGAGATGCAGCCTTCAATTGAGCTGTGGATTGTTATTCAATACTTTAACTGCGTAAGAAAATAGACCATGATTAGTGTCCTATTCTAGGTCGGAATTAACATTCAGGCAAAGGTTGATTAGCTTTTTTTTCTGGAATTTGTAATGTATTTTCCCAATTTATTTTGATTAACATCATCTTTGTACTTCAGTTTTTTCTCGATTACTGAGATTTCCAAAATTTAGTTACTTGGTTTTTTTCACGTGATAAAATTTCCAATTTACTTTTTTTTTATGATTTTTTTTTCATTCTCACTGAATATTACAACGTAGCCTATCTTTCTCGTACATTCAGAATCAAAAGTTTTACTTACTATGTGGGCGAAGAATGATGGGTGTATGAAGAGGTGAACCGCACAATAAAGCAGGGGGTACGTGAGATTCTCACGCGTTTAGATTGAAACTTCTTCACCTAAAAAAACCTGTTTTCAAGCATCGCTCTTTTGTATTTGTTATCATTTTTTATTATTTTAGAATCATGAAATGATTATGTGGAATTTAATTCCCGAATATCTTCCTTAATTCTTCAAGTACGGGGCCTTAGCGAGACAAACTGTCCTAGCGGCTGGGCACCTTGTGATATGTGAACTCAGAAGTTTGAAAAAAACAAATCCCTCAAAAATTAATCAGTTAAAATCGAATTAATCGTTTTTGAAAGGCTGCACATCAAACTTGAATTATCCATCTTCACGAAGCATTTTGCAGAATCTAAAAATCTTGAAAATTGTAAGAGATATTGAAATTTTCATCCAACGCGGTGAGGTTTTCAATTATATAGACTTCAGCCGGTGGGACAGGCAAGAGGGTCCGTACACGCATATGGACCCTGTACTTGAGGGGTTAAGGTAGTTCACTCGCAACTTTCGTAGCCAGAAGTATAGCCCAATAGTAAGTACAAAGAGTTGGAAATACTCAATGTCAGAGTATTTCATTTTTGTATGAAGCTGTGCTCATTATATCTCAAATTTTAAATTGAAGATGGGCACTGATGCAATCGTACTATCAAATTCAATTTGATGAGTGTGGCAACGCCACTTCATAGAGTAAACGTAGAGTCTAGCAATGACCACATACAGTGTGTGTGTGGATATCACATTTTGTTATAGTAACGTGGGCAAGATGTGATTATAATACCACACTACACGTTAACTATTTCGAAATAATTGATCCTCTGGAAACGGATATTATCTCAACAATGCGACCGTAGCATCCATAGTGGTTTTCGAAAGGATTCTAGTTTCTTGATTCACGATGCATTGTTTCTCGAAAGAAATATTGAGGGATTTTTCCCGAAGATACATAAAAAATTATGCGTTTTTCGACTTCTGGATTGACCTCCAGCATATTAATTATGAGCATTTTCATAGTTAATATTCTGATTCACAATCAGTGAATTCTTTTCTTGCGATTGCATATCAGGCATTTTCCTTAGTCTTATATCACAATTTCTTTCAATTCCTCAGGAAAGTCATTTCGCCAGTCAACCTTTCGACCTTAATCAAATAGAATATTATTCATCAATTCTTATTGGTTCATACTCTTAGAGAAAAATTTAGAGTTCCTAATAGCTGAAGTATGATGCAAATAGTTCGAGAGAGTATTGAGAGAGTCGGAAAGTACGTATGATGCATTTGACAGAGAGAATCGAGACGATTCCGCCACTCTTCCTCTCAGCTGCCTGTTGGAGTCGGGGAATGGCTTCCCCTCCGAGCCATTCACTCTTTCATTACATCCAAATGAATTTCCTACCCTGCATAGGAATGCATAACCTACCAATGCTTGAAGAAGTTTCCCTTCAAAAATGTCGTAGAATCTCCAAGTCTAAAATTTAGTTCGCCGACAAGCAAATGGATTTTGGTGTCAAATGTATGAGCTGTTCTGAGTTGAAGATAACCACACTTTGTAACTTGCAGTTATTGTACAAGTGCAACATCGGAGAAAGCGAGATAGCCTGCCCGAAAAATATATCTGACTTAGGCACGGTTTTCGTCCACAAGCTTGGTATGGCAGTCCCTCTTCTAGTTCAATATAGATTTTAATGCTAACGGTAGACAGCGATTCATGCCCGCATGTTAAAATTTTCGACCGAAGATGACAAAAAAAGAGGGTGCGTGGAACGCCACACGTGAGAAGTGAAACTTCTGTTTCACAATGCTGAAGTTCATGCACTACGTATTGAAAATTATTTTTTTTTAATTTTATTTTTATTTCTTTCCTTGGTATTACCATATCGGTTTTATACCCTCCCCTTTCATCTGCCTTTTTGCCTTTTGCCGCCTTCTTTCCCTATTTGCGAGAGCCATGGATCGACTTTCTATCACTGCCCGCATTTGCCGTGGACCAGGGGAAACCACGGAAAACTCTGATCAGTGCAGTTGGATTTGTACAGAGCCTTAATGTGCCTTTCTGTCACGCTGACGAGAAAGGCACACTAATTCTCTATAGTCACACCTTACCGTATGGTTCAGTTTGTTGTTCGAATCTGTGTACGGCAAGCGGTCACCCATCCAAGTAGTAACCAGACGCAATGCTGCTTAACCCGGTAGATCCGCCGAGCCGTACACAGACCGAACAGCCAAACTGCCGGTATTGAAAATTATATTTCATTGATTTATCTTCCCCAAGTATTTGAATGGTGCATGAGGCTTGAAGGATTCAGAAGAATCGATTTCTCTCTCAATCATAGTTTTCTGAGAATATCTCGAAAATTGAGCGATTTTGCCTTCTTTTTCTTATAGCTTTCTCGAAATTGTCTACAAAACGGTTCAGTGCAAAATTGACCTATGTTGCCCTTAGATTCCGAGATATTCAAGGAAAATTGACGATTGAATGAAATAAATTTGTGTAAAAACTTGATAGTCTTATTTTTTCAGCATCCTTCTTTCTAGAAATGATATATCTCGGGAACTGAGTGAGATAACAAAATCTTCGTGAAACCTTTTTTGCGGAGAATTTCAAAAACTACGAAAAGAGTTACTATAAAAAATGCATTATCTCGCTTAGTTTCTGAAATATCCACCAGAATTCTACCACCAAAGGAATTGACTTATAGATAGTCTTTGGTTCAATGATTTTTTCAAAATATCTTGAAGTCTAATGGAAATACGTCCTTTTGCAACTCTTGAAATTTTCTATAGAAAAATAAAAGCAAAATCACTGTATCTCCCTCAGTTTCCAAGTACTCTCAAAAAATTATTGTAAGCATGAAAAAATGCAGAAAGAAACAAGGAAAGTCTATTTTTTTTTCAATGGTTTTTTCGGAACTATTTTGGGAACTGATCAAGATAGAACAATTTCACTCTGTAGCTACCTTGTAGAGAATTGAAGGTCTATAAAGAGGAGTGAAGCAGAATCACTCTATCTCGCTTAGATTCTGAAATATTAGCGAAAAGAATGATTTTTTAAAGTAAAATGCACAAGCTGTACATTTTTCATCTAGCTTGGCTCAGCAACCGCTCAGAGCGTGCCCATGGTTCTAACAAACCAAAACGGAGATTGGGAGGGGAGGTCGTCATCTAAAGGGATGAACCTGATCTCAACATAACCAAAGATTTTCATTTTGAAATATTAAATAATAACGGACATAGTGATTCAACTCTTTTATGTCAAGTCAACCAGTGTGCAGTACATCAATCAATAATCTCAATAAAATTCAATGCAGCGTTGAATATATTTGATTGAAACAATAAATAAACAGTCAATAACGAAACAAATTCGATGAATTAAGAGGCCTGCATTCGGTAAACGACAGTGTCACCTATAGAACCTAACTATGAACAAATTGATTGATTTATCAATTAATAGTTTAACAGCCTAATTGGGAGTCATTATATTGGGAATGGACGAAAGCTATCAACAATGTAATGTTCATCTCTAGAACCCACAACAAGGCTGTCACACGGGTGGCTTCCCATGATAGAAATCATTAATCAAACTACATGATCCAGGGAGCATCTACATATCTAGAGAATCATCAAGAAGAGGATCAACAGAAAGACCGAAAGAGAGGGGGGTCAGTGACACCTCGGCCCTCGGCTAGAACACGAAATCTTTCCCCTCCAACTAGCTCACTTGCGTATGGACGTTCAATCGAGACGCATCAACTGATTTATTAATCATGAAAACTCTATAATTGTTTCAAGTGTTAATATTCTCTATTTTCTCAAAGTTTTGTCTCAAGTGTAGTTAGATTCAACCAGTTTGTTCAATTATTGTATAAAAGTCAACTTTTTGTCTTTTTATTCAACTTGTATATTATCTATCGACGAGTGGACTTTTTTCCGAATGAAATGGTTTTGCGGCGCAGTGTAATCCAACTCTTACTTCTTTTTCACTATCATTAACCACCTCCTGCAATCCACCCTGAAAATCCACGACTAAAATCAACACGCTCAAAACAGTCTGCATGAAAATTTCCGTATTTCCCATTGTTTCTGAGATATTTTCAGAAAATATCGAAAATGTACATTTGTACTCTGCATGTTATGAGGACTGCCCTATCTGGTGCACAGATGCTGCCCCACTCCTCCACTACTTTTGGTTCTCTCAGGAGTAGAGTAAGACTGAGACAACAAACATATTAGTAGCATCGACCTTATTCCTTTCAGATAGTTCTGATTTCCAAACCTTCTGAAGTCAGCGTTTATATTCACTGAAAAGAGTCTCTCTCATAGCTTCGATATTGATCAATGATCGCTGATCGGATCATAGATAACGATAAGACTCTAGTACCAAGATGATGAATGGCGCCCCCATTTACTAATTGGATATCCCGCTCCCCATCCTCAAATCTTCCCCTCTTGAGATGAAAGGTACCATATTTGTCCACTCCGAAGGACATCCCCACTGCACGAGAATAAGTGGCACCACTTCAATGAGTAAGTTCAGTTCTCTCATTCCGGATGCAAACAATTTAAGATCATCCATATAATATAAATCGGAGATCTTATGCACCCGGTGGCCAGGGTGACGAGCCTCATATCCCTGCGCAGTTTGGAGCGCGACCGATAGCGGCAGAAGTGAGATGCAACACAGAAGTGGACTCAAGGAATATCCCTGGAATATACCTCTCCTGTACCGCACCACTCCAGTAGTAACCTCCGCCTCACCAGATGTTATGGTGAAACGAGTCCTCCAAAGTGGTACACGATCTCTAATACATCTCACCAGATCTTCATTCACCTCCTAGCAGTCGAGCAAATGAAGTAAAAGCTGATAGCTTGTACTATCGAATGCCTTGCGGTAATCAATCCAGGCAACTGACAGGTTACGCTTGTACTGAATCACATTTTGTTCAAGGCTGTGATCAACTAGCAAGTTCTCTTTACAGCCTGCCAGTCTCCTTTTCACGCCACGCTGTTCATGAATGAGTCGCCATATCGGGTCCACCTGCACTAAAATACGCTCATACAGAATTTTGGTGAATATCTTGTAGAGCGCATTGCGACACGTTATAGGCCGATAGTTCCTCGGATCAGACAGATCACCCTTCTTCGGAGAGCACCATCCTTCCCTCTACCAGCCACTGCGGAATCGGAGTGCTCCTATTCAAGAAGGACGAAAACACCCGAGCAGATGCAGATGCTGATGGGTCGAAGTAAACTTCTTCCACCAGAATATCGTCAAGCCATCTGGACCAGGTTCAGAATGGTTTTTTGTGCCCTTCAGCCTCTCACAAATTTCCTCCGCAGTAATTGGCTGACACTCATCCCTCTGTATCTGATGTTCACTACAGAATGCGACAAAGTGTCGTAGAGCAGGAGTGTCTCCATGGAACTCTGGCTCATGACTATACCAGTCTCTCCAAAAGCTTCCAACCCGGTCAACCGTCAACGCTACTCCAGAAACAGGTATAGCGGGCTTCATTTTTCATGATCATGTGATTAAGCACGAAATTCTGGACAGAAATTGATCTAATTGATTAGAATAGTTGGACAGCTATGACATTGTTTAAATAATAGAACCCACGAATATGATGGAATCAAATCAATTCTAGAAGCTGCCTAAAATTTTCTCATACTCTATTAAGCACTTGTGTAAAATACAATAGTGTAGAATGCATTTGACAACGTTGCAGCCAAAATAACATGGCGCGGAATCTTTCATTACCCAGCAGAAGCTGGTAGGTTACCTGAAGTGATGAGTCTAGGGTTAGGAAGGATTCATCATCAAAGTTTTGAAGTCTTAGGAAAACAATACTCTTAACAATCCATGTATATGCAATTACATGACGAGAAATTCTGCGGTAATAGTAATGATTAGTTTCATTATCATCGACGCTATTTCTTCATTAAGGAGACAACTTCATCGCATATGTGGAGTTTAGTTAAAACTGACACTCTTTGCAGATTTCAAAAAAGCCTTATGCATCGTCGTTTTAATTCTATACGCTTATATTAAAAATAATTTTAAGCTTCGCGTTAAAACCAGAATATGAGCGAAAATGTGTTTAGTCAATATGCAAAACGATAACTTCAGTGGATAAAATTATTTGGGTTTCGAGTAACTCAAGAGGAGGAATATTTCAGAGAAATTGGAAATTTGTAATAGTATGAGGATGTGGTTTTGTAGCAAGGAAACCGATAGAAAAAATTCTACACTGGAGTTAGTTTTCATCGAGAACTACGAGAAACCCGCGTTACAGCTGATAGCTACAGAGAAACTTGACTTCATGAGAAAAGGGTTAGAGTGAGATTTCTTCATTATTTTGATAAGAAATTGAACTCGATATGAAACTTATGGTCATACATACCACCATCTGATTTTTTTTTGCAGAGGCGAGCTTCCCAATTCTCAGAACAATTTTTTTTATTCATAACTGTTAATTGCTCTAAAAAAACATACTTTTCGTCACTTGTATTATCATAAATCCATCATAATAAACAAGGCTGAGTATACATGGTAATTCTATATGACTCAAACTCGTTCATCACTCCACTACTGATTTATTACATAATGAATATAGAATGGTGGAATTGAAAAATGATATCCGAGAAATATTTTGACGAATAATGGAAAGGTCAAGTAATAACTTGTTTCATAACACAAACTTTGTACAATTTTCAAATTTATTTCAATACTGATTTCGCAGCGAATAGATGCATCCCGAAGAGATCTGCTCAAAGCAAATGAAACGTTTATGCTATTTTGAAATGATTTTCGAGTATTTTCTATAATTCTATCATTTCAAAATGAGCAGAATGACCGTTTCCATTCCATCTTCAAAAAGAAAAAGAAAACATTTTCTAAAATGAGAATAAATCATCTACTATCATGCAGATAATTCATTTACTTGCATTAAATAGAGCATAATTGACTAAAATGTATGCATTCATTTTTGCCCATGTTTCATTGAGAGATTTGATTATTGAATATATTTACTGAGCTCTTTATTTCAAGAATATGTATATAAATTCTAAAATGAAGACCACGCAAATGCGATATGCCACTGATGCATATGCATATTTTGTATAACGCAGAGTAGATCCCGTAACTCTACAGATATACAAATGTATGCAGCGTATATTTCACTTCATCCTCATCCCTCCTCAGTTTACCCACTATTCATCGATTTTATTTTATCTACGGTGATTCAGACTTTTGATCATAATCACAAAATGTAGTATGCCAATATGCATTATAGATTTGCCAAAGCCAACTCTAAATTGATGATTAATATCATTCAGTTTGAATTCATGAAGTACAATGCAATAACTAAAATATTCATATGAATGTATCACAACTATTACTCATTATTCATGGTGGGCATCAATAAATGATGAAGATGCATGTGACTATGTTTTAATGACTACAAATATAATTTACGGGAAATGTCTAAAATTCTCATTTCTACATTATTTATGTATCGTTAGGCCAAGTGTGCTGCATCGGAAAACTCAAATTTCAATTTATATGGAAATCAGTAAAATGACATTGAATAGTGATTTTATTCTGAGACTAATAAGGGAATCGTAGGAATCGAATGAGTCAATTGATCTGTCTGATAAAAGCCTTAGGTTTGCATTAAACAGACAGTTTCTTCCATGGATTGAACCAAATCAATTTGAATTTCTTAGATGAGTTATTTTCGAGAGCCTCGAGTGTAATCAATACTCACTGAATCATGTTGTTATTCATATTCTGCCATATAAATTGACATCTTGTTAGCGACCAATTCACGAAAAGCCGAAGATTTTCGACTTTGGCCGAATATCACGCGGGTGATGTTTCAAGAAGGACGAGGCCGACACTCTCGGTTGCGAGATCGTAGAGTGCGTACGTGCAAGAATCAGTGAGAAAAGCATTTACTAATTACGATTATCAAATACGAATTATTTCCATTACGTTCATTACGCGGGCATTGAAAGTTTGAGGCAACGTTTAGCCAAAAGTATCCACAGTGTACCGATTTCAGTTATTCAGTTTAATTATATTCAGTTCAACAAATACCACGTTTAATTATTTTACAATATATCCTGACAAATCCCAGTAGAATCCTCATAAGAAACGTTATCTGATTAAATTACTCACAATCATTACTAAAGTCAAGTAAGTTCGATAATAATCTCTTCTTTTCTCTTCCATGCATTCAGGGGAAAAATGGTTAGATGTAATTCAATATAATTACATTTACTCATATCTCAGGGGATCTCATCACATATGTATCAGAATCAGCGTCAGATCGCAGTAGATTGGAAACCAGATCTCATTAGATGTAATCACGTCAGATCAAACAGTCTCAGATCGAAGTTGGATCAAATAAGATCTAAACAGATATACACAGATATGAACCTACAACTGCTCAGGGATAACAATGTTGCGATGAAAGACCTCAGATCTTGTTTCGTCTCAAAGTATTATTCGTTAGAATCTCTTGGAGTTGTAAGTTCTAAGAGTCTGACCTTCTCAGAAATACCTTGAGGGAAACTGCTACACGCCGAATTGGTTCCTTGTGTAGCTAATTCAAATGTGTGTGATGTGAATGGGTAGGAAGGCTTGACTTGAATAGAATACAAGAGTTTGATAACAAAACTTAGACTTTATTTAATTAATAATATTTACAAGTGTTGTTTTCCTCGAGAGGTTGTATTCGTTACTGTCTTAAAATTCTAAAGTTCCTATTCGTCTGAGCGGAAATCTGAGGGGAACCCTGAGGGGAACTCCGAGCAAAACTCTGAAGGGAATTCTGAGCGGAACTCTGAGTGGACCCCTGAACGGAACTCTGAGTGGAACTCTGAGTGGACCCCTGAACGGAACTCTGAGCGGAACTCTGAGCAAAACTCTGAACGGAAACCTGGATGAAACTCGCGGCGAACTTTCAAATGCCTGAAAACTCACAAATGTCACTTCGACATTCCAAACATCATTCAATCATCAAATTTGTTTATTGATTCGAGTATCCTAATTGCTTAGCAGCTTAGTGAGATTCAAATTCAAATGGAGTCTTCGGCCCTACTCATGAGTATTCCTAACAGCATCACTCTCACACTCACAAATGATGGGGCCTGACGTTTAACAAAATATTCATAATGATGAGTGATTAACGTTCTTCGTTATTTTGAAACATGCAGGCGGATTGATTATTCGACATCCTCTCATTTCTAGTACTTAGGCATCACTTTGTTCCATGTTTCTTTAATTGCAGACTATCCACCTTCCTCTCATTGGAGTATTTCAATTTTAGTGGACATTTCAAAAGAATGTGACCGAAGTGTTAATGCGAACAAATTCAAAGAGTGTGAATGTAATCGTTGTTCCCGTGGTAGTGGTAGGGAGGAACTTTAAATTTTTCGGATCGTTACTTGAGGTGAATCCAATAAATTTCTCTGAGACCTTTGATGAATTTAAAAATAAACAAATATTTATTCAAATATAATACTTATAAATTATACAGAAGTTAAACTATTAAAGATGAATTCAAATGTTAATATAACTGTATATTTCTACAGAGCAAGACGTTCAACTCAAGAGAGGGGTTTGCTAACAAGATTCTTACTGTTAGTGGATTGGTAACTGACTGAAGCTTGGGAATTGAGGGATATATATATATACAGAAATTTAATGGGGCTGACGAGGTTTAGGTTTCGGGAAGTAAGGTTTCTGTAATTGGTTGGAAATAGTTAGGAAGGGCGCTCTCTTTCGGTATTGGTGGAGGTTGGGTTTTTCCCACAGGTGGTGGTGGTAATGTTTGGGTCTGTTCAATGAGGTAGTTAAGGACACCGGTTGCAGAGGATCAGTGAGGGGAGGTCAAGTAATTTTTAGAGATTAGAAGTAATAATCATAAAAACAGCGGGGCTGCTATAGTACTTGAAGTAATAAATTGCTTCAAGTACTGTTTTCGTGTGATAGAATAAATGTAGAAAATCTAAAGGTGGAAAGTTTTATTATTTTATGAAAAAGGTGAGAGTTAAATCGTTTGATCGCCTTGCAGCTGTGTAGAATTCCGGGGAAATTATTCGGGAAAAAATATCAGTTTAGGATTTCTTTAGAAAATAATATTCGTCGCTAAAATGTGTTTCCTGACGGAACAATCGTTTTCTGTCCATTGGTGAGAGAAGGATATAACGGCCAAGTTAGAGGAACGGGCATTTCGAGAGGGTCTACTGTACCTCAATAGAGGCAAAAATTAGTTCATATAAACTTCATATTGCTTCTGTTTTCTAATAATTTTTTCAAAATATAGTCGAAATTCATAAATTTCATAATATTTTGGAGGATTTTTTCAAATCCTTATTTCCTGATACAAATAAATAAGTACTCTACGAATATCCATTATTCTACTAATTACAAAGTGTAATTCATAGCAGTAATCGATCTATCGGGTGTGAATGTTCATTAATGAGCAATTGAGTAGTATTGAGAGGAACGTCAATCATTTTCAGAATATATAAACAATAAAATACATCGGAATTTGAACATAAGCTCTGACAGAATTCCGATTCAACGTAGTGGAACATTTGTAGCCTGTCCAGGCAAGGTGAACTCAGGACCTCGGGGATTTTCATTGTGGTTTAGCCAGTCATGTACATGCTATACTGATAGGTTGAGCTATGCCCACGAATAGGATATAATTAGTGCATACAACGTGCTTGGAATGATCTGATAGAATTATTTAATAATGTGAAAATGGTTTCACTTTCTAATCCTGATGGGTGGATCAGTTCCTCAGTGCGTTGCAATTAAGAATTGTTCATTTTTACGGTCAATAAGATTTGTTGTCTCATGACAGAATTTGGAATATTGGGAAATAGCGTCTTCTATTCATTTCAAGATGAGGAGAGCGTCTTTCATTTAAGGAGGATACAGTACAGCTTGCTCAAACGATCAATTTAATTTTTGAAAATCATTCATGACCGCAAGGCCAGTAATCCAATTGAATATTAATTTTCAAAGTTTTTTTTTTAATTAAATCAACTGTATCATGATTGTGAGTCGCATTTGTGATGCCAGAAAAATGAGTAATTAATTATTTACATTATTTATTTTTACGAAAAATTCATCACGCATTTGACTTTCGTTGTTTTGAGCCTCGCGAGTATGTGGCAACGTCAAATAGTCAGCTACATATTAGTACGTTTCACTTGTGACTTCCACAACATACTTTGTAGGAAATGAAACAACATCGGAGATGTTGTACCCAAAAAAAAAATGGAAATTTTATAAAAAGTGGAGATTTGATTTTTTTTCAGTAATTGATCATTTTTGGGGAGATGTTCCGATTTTTTCGCAATTCGTGGCAGAGTGGGCTGCGCGAAAAAAAAATAATTTTATGAAAAGTTGAAAGAAAATGTAATTATAGAGATCTGCCACGAAAAGGATTAATTTAAGCATTATATTCAAAATGTATTCATTGATTCATCTCATGTGCAGACGAGAAATAATTGTTTATAATGAAAACTACAAAGGTGAATCACTAGTGTTGAATAAAATCAATTGTTGACTATATTGATGCATTTTGGCTGAAAAAATTCAGCTTCAAAAACACTGCACTTCCCCCCAATTTCCCTCATGCAAAGAAGAACGAGCACTCAAGCAATCATTCTTGATTAAGAAAAAAAACCCTCCGAAAAAATAGGTACTCCACTTTGCCCCGTGGACCTCACCCCCCCCTCCGATTTCCCTTACGCAATAGAGAATGAGCACTCGAGCAACCATTTTTGATTTAAAAAAATGCTCCAAAAAAGTAGGTACCCCACTTTGCCCCGATCTCCCCTACGTTCTTGATATTGAATTGTCTGCAATCATCAATGGGTTCCGTTTTTCAATAAAGAGGGATACTCTTCAGATGGTCTTCTTTATTTGGGAGTCACTTGAGCAAGGGTAATGAAAATTTGTAGTCCTCAAATTGTCGTGAAGTTATGCTGAAGCCACATTTAGTGACTAGACTCTCGTAGAATATGATATATAGAGGAGACTTAAAATGTCCACAATTTTATCATTCTTTAATGGCGTAGAACAATTTTGACGATGGAAACTGTCCTTTTTAAGACCACCATAGACGTATATATCTGTCCCCCTCTGATCCTTTCATCACAGAGCCCGAAGCGAATATATCAACTCGTATCACAGTTATTGCATATTTCGCTGATAATAGATTATTATATCACTGTTTTTCAGTAGTTTTCATTTTATTCTTTTCCACTACTCCCCTAACGGTTTAGTGGTCACGGTCGAAAAGAGGTCGAAATGCGGTGATTCTGCGTGAAATCGACGGTCGAAATTTGGTCTTACTGTAGTGTTTTGACTGTGTATAACTAGTGCGCTCATTTCATTATGATACTGTAGAAAGAGAGTCAATATCGGGTTATTAGATGGTAGTTCTGCGGTCGAAATCAACCGACGTATTGAACATAATAAGCAAAATGTGCATCTTCTGACATATATGAAAATTGAAAGAATAGCGTGAAAAAAAAACAAGTGGGTGGGATCGAACCCGGGATTTTTACATTGCTAGTCTATTATCGACCACCTGCACTATGGGGCGTTTTCATATCTATGACATTAATTTTGATCTTGATAGCCTGATTGCCGCCTACCTTCCTCGAGGAAATGAAATGCAATTACAATTGTCAGAAGTTATTTCATAATTAGAAATAATTTTATCAATAAAAAAAAACTTTGATTTTTTGATGTCAGATTTTCGACTGTTATATTTTTTCAAGTGAAAAATGACGTATAAATGATATATAGAGAAATCAGTATTATAGTTCGTTATTGTTTCTTCTGGCAATGAGTTCGGCAGCCGAGTCTCAGTCGAGTTAAGAATTGAATCCACTGCATTTCGACCATAAAACGACCTCCAAACTACCGGATTTCGACCATAAAACGACGTTCAAACTACCGATTTTCGACCATAGAACGACGTTTAAAGTACCGAGTTTCGACCATAAAACGATTGCTTAGTCACTATCAATTTACCATCTAAAGTCGGTGCGAGAATGAAACAAGAACGCCCATTATCGACCGTGAATCGACTCTGCTTCGACGGCAAAAAGAACGTGTATTGACGGTAAAGTAAATCGACCGTGAATCGACCATCTATTCACTGCAATTTCACCGTCACTACGAAACCGCAAGGGTTCACATTTTTTAAAGTTTTCATGAGGAATCCATTTTCTTAGGGTTTTTTCTATTTGTTTTTTCTCTCTATTCCTAATTCTTCTTGAGTATCGGTATGAGTGACAGTTTGCCTGGTGCACGATCTTTTCTACTTTTGCTACTTGATGCGGCTATCGGTAAAAGACGATAATTACCCAGGTAGAAATGTATCTTACATCTGCAAGACTCAACATTGGCGCAAGGTGGATAACGCAATGTTGTGAAGTACAAGCTTGGCGCAACCATGGTTCCTCCGTGCGCCGTCAGATTAGCTACGAACATGTTTGGGTAACCTTGCTACAGGGTTGCCCTAGAGCAGCGCACCCAAGGCTTACTTTTGACTGGCAATTCTAGCTTGGGCCAAGCTAACTCGTGTCAGAAATGGTAGTTTAATAAAGAGGAGTTCTGCTTTTTCACTCGCATACCAGCTCAACTTTTTTTTAAATAAATGGATTTTGATCCATATTTTAACTATCTTTGATTGGAAAATCCTGAAAGGGTGGCAAGGGAGAAAAAAAATCAAAACCACCCCAAAAATCACGTTTCTGCCAATATCTCGGAAATGGCAAATAATATGAAAAAAAGTTTCGAACAAACGTTGAAGACATTAAAATTATCCATAGAATTGTTAGTATACACTTTTTCCGTTCTTGCAAAATTAACCGAGGTATTGACAGTTTGAAAATTTTTTTATACAGCTTAGCCACGGGAAAAATCCTAACAGCCTCAACAAATCGGATAAATATAAGAAATTAATATTTCTTAATTTTTTTTCCAATATATCTACAAAATACGGAGAATGAATCCAAAACTGGGTATTTTCCAAAACTACAATAAGTGGAGGTAGTACAATGGATGTCTCTCTTCCTCGTCCAAGTATTCCTGAGTAATAAAACACCACATGTTGTGTCCGGCAGTGTTCGGTCTCTACCCAGAAGGGTTCTCTCTCACACAATTTTTTTTGAATGGTTTGATGAACTTTCTTTCTTTCTCTTCGTCACTTTTCAGCTCTCTGTTGAGATTTTACAGAAAATATTTTCAGTGTCACGTTCACCACCGACTGACGTACTTCATTTTTAGATTCCAAGTGTTATTCAGTGACGATTCAATTTACGTGAAGCTTACAAATTATTTGTTGTTCTAATATTCAGATATTTGTATTAAAACTCTATTAGTGTTACATTTTAGTGATCAGTTCCGTTCATTAGTGTTTAAAACAATTTAAATTTAAGACAATAGTAATTTATCTTCATCAATATGTAGCTTTTTTAGAAATAAAATGAATTAAAATCGAAAGTACAGATGTAATTTCTTCATCCATAATTATATTTATTAAAAAGAGTAGAAATTCAAAAACCTGGGCTCGTCATTGTAGTGCAGCCTTGCGCCAAGATTGCACGCAAGCTGGCCACGCACGCTGGGGCCCAGTTGGTTACGCGTTACAGAAATGCGGCGCGCCATCTCAGTTCTTGTAACGTTGCGCCCAGTTTGAATCGTGCGAGGCAGCCTCGCGCCAAGCTAACCGCAAGGCACTTTTTCTACCTGGGTAAGGCATTCAAAATTATTACATAATGATTCCCGTATAAATCGAGTCAAGAGTGATGAAATATAGTTATATTAAGACATTCAAATTGATACTCCATGATAATATTTGAGAATGAGAATATTATTAAATATTTCGTCGAGAATTGAAAAAAAAGTTTGCATGCCCAAAATCATAAAAATTGGAATTGTATCAAAAACGAACAGTCATAATGATTCCAAATTTTGGGCACATCAAGGGTTGATATATTAAGAGCTCATTCTGAAAGGGCACTTTTTCCAAAATTCTTTCCTATTTTTCAATCGACTGGTTCAATTGCTCTGTGGTTCAATTGATCCCCTTCTCCCCTAATGATGTGTGGTGTACCGATGCAGTGGTTGGTACCAGGCCTGGACTGGCTGTTGAGTGCTGAGCACTTCCCACTTGCAATAGATATTCTTAAAAAATACATTATATTTCGAAATATTCTTTGTCATATTTTGATGAAAACTCAAAACCGGAAAATGTCTCGATTCCTTATCCTCCATTCCCTCTCAAAAATATCCGATGGAGATAGGCAGATCTCTCGATTTGCCCAAAATTCATAATATTATGAAATATCATATTGAAACTTTTCGTTAATGTCATTTATTCTGAAAATTTTGTTATCACCTGCAGTTAAATTTCAGTCCGTTTCATTCAAAGTTTTTGTGGAATGGAGCTACTTGTCACATGGGGGTAACGTTAATCCCAGTTACAATGTATGTATTCATGTTGTATTTTCCAGCAACTTATTTTTTATGGAGAAATCAACTACTGTGTGTGCAGTTTACAAAAGTCACTCGAGCAATGGCAATATGGTACGTGTACAGATATATGTTAGAGGAGTGGCTCGTAGAGGATAGTGATGAGGGAGATTTTGTGTCCAAAGTTACTTTTGCTAACGTAGTCGCGCACTCGAATACGAATGAATATTCTCTCTTGTCCTGTATAGAAGCAACTAGGCAAAGTTGCGTTCGCTGTGTTGGTTGCTGATTAAACCGCGGTAACCGAGAGAATACTGAAGCTTCCCCTCTTCTCGTGCACACTATTTCTATCCTACTAACTGCATCGTTGTTCACTATTCGACTGTGCACTGATTCGGTGACAACTTCGATGCTACTGATTCCAGTATCAACGTGAACAGAATCACAAGTATTTCACTATCAGCGAGATATTTCGATTCTCGATCAAGACGAAGTTTTGTTGCATGGGGAATAGTTTATGATTTGGTTTAAAAGTATTCTCTTCGAAAAAATACAAGAACAGTATGATCATGTTCTAGTATACAGAGATTCTGTCATGATAATAAGAACCTTTCTATTTGAATAGATTAATTACTTACCTAGAGAATAAATTTTTTTTTTAATTTCCTATCTCTCAATGAATCGAGTCATGACGAGAGACGCGGCAATATTAGCTGACATTAATGCATAATATAGGGGAGACTGGGGCAAAGTGAGGTACCAGCTTCTTGGGGTACTTTTTTTTCCAAGCAATCAACGTATGCTCCAGTGTTCATTTTCATGACGTTCTGAGCATGGCTCATGGCGCAAAAAAAGGATGGAAGTAATGAAAAACAAGTGGATAATAGTATCGCTTTCTAACTGATATAGCTTTTTCTGCTAATACTTTAGCAATATGCTTCCGAATGGAGGTTATTCATTCAATTTCTCTATTATCGTGTTATTCTCAATTAATTTTATATCACTCACGCGGGTAGAATGGCGCATTACCTCGCTCTTTAGAAGTTGACAAGCGCTGTTTATCCACTGAAACGTCTTACCCACCGCGTTCGACGAATGATACTTTTGTCTTGAATCAAGCCCATTACCCACGCTGAAGCGTGCGGTAATGGCATTACCCATGCCGCAGGCTCCACACACTCCAGCATGGGTAATAGTCTTTATACACGCCAAAAATCCCATTCATCGAACACGATGAGTAAGACGTTTCAATGGATCAAAACAGCATTTGCCAACCTCTAAAGAGTAAGGTCAAGCGCCATTTCATACCGCATGTGAGTAATATACAATTGTATAGACCACTCGTGCGGGGCGCTGTACCCACTCGCACGTTTAAGCGCACTCGCTTCGCTCGTGCGCTCAAACCATGCTCGTGGGTAATACGGTGCTTCCCGCACTCGTTGTATAATATACTATTACATCCCGTAATTATATTTTTCTATTTATCGATATTTTACTAATCGATTATCACATGTAATTCGCGTTGGTTGAAGTTATTCGTTCCTTTCTGACTCTAGTTTCAGATATCATTTGTTTATGAATTTTTTTTCATTATAACGGTAACCTTTCCATACAAAAGTTCACGAAGAATAATTTGAAATGGCCGAAAGTATGTTATTATATTTACAATAAGAAACTTAATTTGTTAAATAGACTTCAATATCTCACTTAGCAGTACATTATTGAATAATTATATCGATTGAGGATAGTACATTGAGGTAAATATTAGGCGAGTACCAGATACAAATTATTGGCCTTGTTCCTTCTATTGCCTAACCTGACTCAAGTACTTATGAATTCTGTCCTGAATTCAGAATATTGACCGAAATATTTAAAATTTATAATTTATAAAGCGATAGATAAAATTGGCTTATGGATTCATCACCTATTCAAAGCTCAGAACTCAATAATGGCTGAAAACAGGAGTTTCTCAGATGGATGTATTTCATGCATTTTTTTCTAATCCAGTGATCTGGCGGAACTATTAATGATTTTAATCAATGCAGCATTCTCTTCTCTATCCACTCAGAGCCTCAATACCTTCAGAAGTACTGATATAACTTTTTCGAAACCATCATAAAAATATCAAATTTTTTACAAATTCACTCAAACAGCAATAACTCGAGGACTACTTATGCAAATAAGCTCGAAATTGACAGGTATCTCACTGATACGACTCTTGAGATAATATATGAGTCTAAATAAAATCAGTTGGATAGTTTCCAGGAATTCCAGTGAAAACTGATTTTCGAAAAATGGACATATCTTAAAAAGTACTGATCCGATTCTCTTCAAATAAAGCTTAGAAAATAGAGTTTGTCGAGAGGAAGTCTTCCACAAAATATGAAATTTTTCTATCATACCGTTTTACTGTAGTTGAGACTTTTATGCACATAAAGACACACACACACATACACACACACAGGCATGCGCTAAAAATATCATTTTCTTTCTCTTTAGACCATTTTAAGTATCTTCTATAAAAAAAATTAGAATCGAAAATTTTTATGATTACATAGCTTCCATTCGGAAGCAAAAGCAGAAAAAATCCATTTCCAAAATGGTGCACGGTCTTCAAACAATGTTTTCGACTTAACCCGGTCGTTCTGCCTGATCTTTCAGCTTTGATGCCAGTGTTTTTCATCTCTCTACGACCATTCCTTATCGAGATATCGGTTGCACCGAACGGATGGTGGGTTTCGTAAACTCGAATCAGTGCTCTATAAGTGTCTTGTGCTGTTTCATCGAAAAGAAAATTTTTCCACTCGTAAAATTGGCCTCAAAAAGTACCGACAAATGACGTTTTCTCGTTCTTTTGAAGATCGCAGCTTCATTCCTGGATATTAAATACTTACCGTTGTAGCAAATTTGGTTGTTACTCCTATAAGCACTTGTTCTCTTCATCATCATGGATTCACTAAATGATTTACAGCATTTTGTTGTTCAAACATCACCTAATTGATTACCATTCCGTTTTTTATGGAAGAAAGGTTTCGTTCCAATTCTATGTATTGATTAGAAAGAAACATTCTGTATATTCTTTGAAAACAGGATTTAATCACCGAAAACTGCTAAAATTATGATATTAGATATTAACCCAAATTAGAAAAGACACTATCAAGTACTTTAGGATAGCGGCATGAGCTAAATCAGTATCGTGCGAGTGAGATTACTAGAGATATTTTAGTTCGAATCCAGGCCTCGGCCAGGAACATGCTTTATTTCGCGAGAACCACGCCACGGATTCGTATTCCTTTTTCCCTTTGCATCAGCTCAACGAGTTGCAAGCGATCGATATCATCGTAATTTCAATCGATATATTTATTTCCCCCAACTGAGATGTACAATTGCCTCAAAGACCTGTTAAGGAAAGTCACTGATCGTCTCTCGATCAGAGACACTGAAACAATCCAGTAGCATCTCCACCAAGTCTCTGCGTGTCTCTGAAGAGACGTTCATCGCTGTCCCTTGAACATCACCCTCCTGTCACGCAGAGAGACTCAACGGGAGAGGGAGACAGCCGCCTCTGGGGACTGTAAATTTTTTATCTTGGGAATTCACTCTGATGGTTGAATTCTCATGTAGTAGAGGTCCGAAAGGATGATCGGAAAGCGTAAAAATTTTTTTAAAAAGTAGCTTCCATCGATACTACCTGTAGCAATGAATATGATGCCCATTTGTTACAGACTTTTCAATGATGGAAAATAATTTCGCAAGCTAATATTTTACTGAAAAAAATCTCTTTGCTAGTAGTAAACAGCTTTCACACGAGGAGAAATGAAAATTTTCAAAGAATTCTATCCATTAAAGTATCCTATTACATTGTCAATTATCACAATAATTATAGGGTATTTCTGAGTTCGAACTACATGAATTGTTTCCATAGTCGCTGCTGATGCGGTGAGTCAAGTAGAGGCTACGGAATACTACTCAAGCACAAGAGATGGGTGCTGTTATAGGATAATATAAATACGTTAATTGAAAACTATGAAGTATCATCCTTTGTTAACTTAGGCTGCAACAAAATTAGCCACAGATCGAGTGTCTGTGTGGCGTAGTTCATCACCGAGAAAAGAAAAATATCTTCAGTGCTCATTGTAGATAACTGGAGATACACGAGCTCATCAACCAATTGCATTCATCACCAACAAGTTTTGTAAAACTGTAATGTACTTTCATTGAGAGAATCTATCTCTGTCGCATAGAAGACTGAGAGAAAAAGCTGAATTGAAAGTGAGAAAAATTGTGATGGTAGAAAATATAAATAAGTAAGAACGAAGACGCTGGAGATAAGTAGTGAGATGATACCAAGGTAGAATTTGCTCAGACTTTATTCTCATCATTCATATTGCTAAGATGGTCCGTGAAGGAGAGAATATTTGTACTTTTCTCAAGTGGAATTTCATTTCTACTGCAATTAGTGTGATTGTGGTCTGCATTATGCTGTGATTCTTTCGGGATTCTCGTGGCTTCCAGTTGGAAAGAATTTTGGTGTGTTATATATACCTGATAATATATTTTTCCGCCTGTAGGGATTGATTTTTTCTTCGAATGAATTCGAATCTCGTCAATTTTTCACAGGCGTTACAAGATATGAATACTAGCTTCATGGTTTGATATAAAATGTACAATGCAAACATTTGGGAACATCAAAATCAATATAGTAACCACTGCTCATTATCGAGACTGGGCCATCGTCCGGCGAACAATATTGGGCTAATGTTATCGTTCCGATGCTGAAATAGTATTGGGCCAGTCCTGGTTGAGCAATTCAGAACAATACTGGTACACTGGCCTCGATTGCTGTGCCAGCAGTGGGTCAAGAAATTTTCGGTAATTCACCAGTTTCACTCTGCCAAATGTCTTTGATATTTCAAGGATTTTTTCACCTAGTTTCACTTCTGATAACACATGTAAGCATGCGACCTTCTCAATGAATAGCCTCTAACAACTTTTTTAATCCACAAGAGAAACTTCTTCTTTATTTAATTGCTTTCCAAATATGCATTTGATTGCAATAGGATCCACTAATATTTTACAATATAAAAAGAATATGAAATATGAAAAGATAAAATAGACGTTTCATACATATTGAGATTAATTTCTAAAATTATAAAATATTTTAAACGCTGTTTCCGTTTTGGGATTCTCTTAACCTAGTCTCTCTAAGTTTATTGCATTTCACAATATGACGGTAAACTATGTTTAAGTGTTCTGGCTTGTACAAACTCAGGTTTGATCGAGATTTAGCTGAGTTGGGGGTAAGTCAATGTCAACAAAAAATTTGAATCTCAGATGTGAGTAGGCAGGGCAGTTTAGCAGCATATGAGAGAGAGTGTCACTTACCCCGAGGTCACAAGTAGGGCAGGGTCTAGAGGCTTGAAATTCCAAGATATTACCTTTTGCATAGATTTTAAAACCGTACAGATTTGCTGATCTCATTTGTGCGTAAACTTATATATAATGCACAAGAGAAACAAAACCAGGAAATGCACTACTCTTCGCTGTACCCAGGACCACGGCGAGGACATGGTAGGGCGACGGCCCCAAAAGGAAAACCTCCGCAACCATTTACCTAACCAACTGGGAAATTGCTGATGGACATAGCATGAATTTAACCTACATCTCCGCTCACTTTCATTGAGCATCAAAAATTTAAATTTATTTCATATATAACCACCCACATCCTCTTCACCCTCATAACGTACACATGCGTTGATAAGTAAGTTGTGGAAGGATACATGCTAGTCGAATTCAACACAACTAATAGTAGACTTTCAATAATCCAGAACAAGTACATAAACTAGTTATCATCAGGTAGTAAATCAAGATCTTCAAAGAAGAGGATCAAGTCAAGAAAAGCGTTCATACATTCAGAAACAGGGTGAGTCCTGAAAAAGAGGAATTTCGCCACCCTCCCAAGGATCTTAGATGGTTTCCTCCCATATTTGGGAATAGTAGATTTCACCTCTCTCCAGGTCCTATCGATTTTTCGCGTGTTAGCTTTGTTGAAGGTTTTAACATGGTGTATTTTATGAATGACTCTGATATGGTAATAGCCATAACAGTACAATCTTCTGTACCCTCTCCCGCAATCGGTGTCCATTACTGAGCCCGGTCTTACGTATTACGGATGATTGGCATGACTGTTTCAGCCTTTTGATTGGTTATCGGAACGATGACTAGTCATCCCGAGCCCCCCTCTAGAATACCTATCACCCACTCCCCACCCTTGACCGGTCTGCCGCTAGCTGTTTCCCTAAAACAGCCAAAGTCAAAACCCCGATTTTCGACTAAAGAACCAACATTCAAGCCCCTTTAAAAAATACTTAAAATTGAAACAAAAAAAAACTCGACATCGTTACCTCACTAAATATGTTTTAAAAAAGTTTGCAGAAAATCAAATCGATCGGTTGAGTAGATTATGAGTGGAAGTGTTCACCGACTTCTAAAAGCATGTTTTGCGAAAATCGATTTGAAGTTTGAAATTAAATTCCGAAATTTAAGCTTTTTACTTACATAGAGTCGTCAATTCCGCGTCCGTACAATATAAAACTGCATGGTCGCTGCCATCACAAATTTGCCGCTTTCCATGGAGTTCTTTCCCATGGTGATTCTTTCTATGGTATTTCTTGCATGGCGATTCTTTTCATGACTTTTCCATGAATTTTTCATGACTTTCATGAATTTATGGTTATAGCAAATTTCTCCATCGCAAATTTCGAATTGCCAAATTCCGTCATGGAGAAAATGCAATGGAAAGAAACGCCATGGAAAGAATCACCATGGAAAACAAACACCATCGTAAAAAACCCCATGGAAAGGAAAGCTATGGAAAAAAGCCATGGGAAAAAAATGAAAAGAATCACTATGGGAAGGAATGCCTGCACAGAAACGTCATGGATAGAATCTACATGAACAAATTGCCATGGGAAAGAACTCCATGGGAAGCGGAAAATTTGTGATGGCGGCCGCCATGACCCGTGCCATGGCGGAGGCTATCTGAATTTTCCTACGTGTGTCATCAGAGGTGTTCAGAATACATTGCTGCTCTTGTCTACGGCTGACCCGAACTTCTTTGCTCTGAAGCATAGTTTTGACTTTAGCTCAATTTTAAACCACTCATACTAAAAATGCTGTATTACCTTCAATTTTTCTCGGATCGACTTGAAATTTTGACAGAATATTCCTGGAATATGGTGCTTTCACCTTAAAATTTTTCAAACAATCGAGAAAGAAAAAATTAAATGCCCTCGTTATAACTTTCCAATGAATACTTATGTTAATCTGACTTATGTATCGTTCTGAATTATATGTTTTGATTATCTACTTCCAAATATAACAGAGAGTTCAAGCATAGAGTTCCACTGTATGCTATGACGCATGAGCATTGATCAGTTTAAAGATACTATCAATTGGGTCATCACTCTCACTGTTGACAATTGAATAATATTGATCCAAGAGAATTGATCTTATCGATTGAAACTGGAATCGACTTTTAACATTTACAATGAATTGCTGTGAAGCTACCTAATGATCTTAAATTAATAAAGAATTGGGAAATTTTTAAAAACAAGAGAATGCTAAGGAAATGTTATAGTATAGAGTGTTGTGGAGAGATGAGACGGCCAGTGCTATTGGTGAGAAGGAAAGAAGATTGATCAGGAGAAGGAGGTTATCCAAAAGAACAGGTGATTTGTTCGAAGTGGACATAGTGGTTGAAGATGATTAGTGCGTTGAGGTATGGGAGGGGGCGAGGGTAATATGTATAGAAATTTTGATTGGTCTTGATATCGTTCAGAATATTAGTCATACGTTCTAACTCAACTAAACATTTTCAAGCACTATGTTGTCATAGAACATATGAGATTTGCTAATGTTGAATTCATGAATTTGCATGGAAATTGAACGGCTTTCTGGTGAATGAAGGAGAATGGAACGAGTAAAAGGGATAGAAATAGTGAAGGATAAAAGAAGTGGAATTTGGTGAACACAAAAGCGTCCGAAATTCTTGCTGCATGAAGCTGAAGTCGAGCATGACTGCGTCCGGTGAAAAAGGTTTCGTTCCACTTAACTTGTGTGGCTTCCATCAGACAGTACTGACTCTCCTGAGTTTACCGGTGTAAAATTGAACTTTCTACGTATGAGGTGGTGAAGGCAAACGTTATATCAAATATATACGACTGATACCGAAATTCTAATGTTTACATGAGGTAAGTTCGTCGATGCAATAATTATGATGACTCTACGCCTTCTCAGAACTCGTTTCCTCGGTACGACACATGGGAATACCGTGTCCTGTGTAAACAGAATCATGTATATATATTATTCCCATGAGTTCTCTATGCACATGTTGAGTGCCGATTCATCCATCGGTTTGTCTCCATATGTCTATATACGATGGTTTGAATTTCATAAATAATTACGACTAATCGAGAATAAAATGCTAATTGTGTTCTTTTTTGAGCTTTTCAACATAGATTAAAAAGAATTTCCATACCGATTAATAGAATTATCTTTCTGTAATGCAGACCTTATTCAAAAAAACACTTTATGGAAATAGCAAGAATATCTATGTCGAAAGCTCAACAACGGGTTTGCCAGAGTGCATTCTTTCATTCATATTTATTATTTTATTTATTATTTCGCCTCACACGATGTTCTCTTTCCCCCAGAACTAATCGAAACAATGAAATAAAATTGATAAAACAGACTTTATTTTTCACGTGTGAAATTCAAAAAATTCCAAGTATTTTTGATTGATATGAATGAATATGCAATAAAATTTGATAAATGAGTCATTCATTTAACTCTTCGACCATCAAAGTCTTCACGAATCTACAGAGGAGCGGGAGTGGGGAATTTCCGTGATGGTCAAGGGATCGAAGTCAAAGGTTTTGCAGGTCATTCAATATTCCTTCAGTTCTGCTTCGGAATCTGACATCCTCTTATTAGTTGTCCTAAGCAAGTTCAGACCTGATAAAGCATTATACCCCGAAATGAGATCAGCCAAGGTATCCAAGTTACGACCCGATGTACGGAATCAGGATAATCTTATGCCGTTCCACCTGCATGCAAATCGAGATTTTCAATTGGAATTATCTTAGATATTCCATTTTCATCTCGAACTTTTTCAATTCTCATTATGAGGAAACAATGAAGCTCGCCTTCTCGAAAAAAATAACACCATCGTGTGTTTAAATGCTGCATTTTACATCTTTGGTTATAATATCGGAATCGTCGAAGGGGAAGAGAAAGAGAGGAAAAAGCAGTGGGGTAATCTCAGGATTCTAGTGATTTGAAAGCCACCGCATTAATTTGGTGCAAAACAATGCGTACGACATCACACTAGTTTCGTGATCAGGGCAACCTGAATTACGATAATCGATTCAGCACCATCCCATGAAACAATAACGAGTGAGTACGATTTGAATTAGATATGGTTAATCGATCGATTTTTTTTGTTCACTTTATCCTTCTTCTATCTCTTTCATGCCTAAGAGCCCTCTGGAATGCACTCAGGTGCCGTTTCCCTGTGGATTGAATTATACTATTTTTCTCCTCTGGCCGGTTCATTGGAGAATTATATTCTCTATCACATCCATCCAATAGGATTATATGTATCTATACGTAAATCTGGCAGAAATACTGAACTTGATTGGAATAAAATGATGAGAAAAACGGAGGACAAAAAAAAGTAATTACTCAACGATTTATCTTAATTTGGAAAGTTGAAATGGTTCATACTCCGGTATTAAACTTGGAGTAATTAATATTAATATTTGCATAATCAACTATCTCTACCTCTTCACCCTGAGGTTATTCGCGTTGAAATTGAAATAATGTTCCAGCATTTCTAAAAAATCTACATCATAAAAAAGGAGAGGTTTCGATTCTATTTTTCCATTTCCTGTGTGATGTCACATTCTTTTTTAAACAGAAAAACGTTGCTCGTAGTTATAATCGAGTTTATTCACAACTAGGTTATACAAAATGTTTTCAAATTATTGCAGAACGAATATAGTATAAAACAAAGTTGACCAAAGCATTCTGATGATAAAACAACAACATCCATTATACCGTGTTTCGAATGGAGATTCTTAATAGCTAGAGTCATAGCATTTTAGCAGCGGGAAATATTGGATTACTTTCATACAAAGTTCGATTGAGGAGATGAATTCATTTTCAGATTTTTTTTGCATTTAATGATGGCGTTATCTTCTGAATATATGAAGACGAATCGAGAGTTTATGATTCCAATACACACTAGCAATTTCGAATCGTCTCCAATCAGGGCTGGATAAAGCTAGCCTAACTCTATACGTCTGCTCACAAGGCTCCGGTTCGGATACTTTCATTAGTTCGGATCTGGGGCTAACGTCTTCTTTAGTCTGGACATGCCTTGGACCATCGACGCACATTCATGCTATATTTAATGAATATTTCTTGGAATATTATGTTTTTGATTCTTCTAAGATTTCCTGTCTCTCTCTGAATGTATAAGAATGACTTTTGGTTACTCCCGGTTCCTTAGTAGAATTACTGCTTTGGCGTACAAATTGATCCCTTCCCCTTCTACTTACACGCTACAGCCTGAGATCTCATGTTTCTTCCGGAGACCGAGGTGAAGTGGTATACCTGAGAGAAGGAGCGGGTTTTCACCATCCAAAATTTGGTTACATCTTTATTTTCACCTGTGTTTTTAATTTTTCGGTCGATGAAAGTGCGTCGAATAATTTGGTTTTACTGGGGTCCCTAACAGAAATTTAAATTTTATAAGCAGTTGACATATTTTTTCACTTCAATAATTGCCCATTCCGCTAAGTCGTCAAGACATTATTATGGAGTTGGTCCGTGGTTTCTATTACATTTTGGGGCAGAGGGGGTTACGCAAAAAAAATTGAAATTTTAGAAGATTATCTTTTTTTTTCTATAATTGTTGACTATTTGACTGTGTGTTTCGGATATTTCCGCGTGTTCAAGATAATTTCGCTATTCCTGTCCGATTCAGGGCATTTCATTCCACCTCTCGCTATTTCCATTAAATTTGAAAATTCATATCTCATAAATTACACGGGCAAAAATGAGCAATCATGAAAAAATTCAGCAAAATGTAAAAAACATATCAGTTTTGATACGGCATTAAAAAAATAAAGGGTTAACGTGTCTGGAGTTCCATATGATACTACCTTAAGTTTCCCTCCTTAATATATCATTTACGTTTATATACGTCGATTCATCAGTAATTTATACAAATTGTGGATTCGCGTAGTTGGTCAGATTTATTATCTGCAGGCTACAAGTTGGACCCTTAACTTTTAGTCAAAGATGCGTAAGCTGTACGTGTTTTCTACAGACGATACGCAATTCTGATTCAATTGCTGGAATCCTAGCTCTTCTTTCCGTAACTCACAGCATGAATTATTAAGTATAAGAGATAGTCGAGAGTTTCCTAGATTCGAATGTATCTGGACCATCGTCAACATTCTATGTACATGGGCATATCTGGTTTTCATGAGCGTGAGTTAAGTCTGTTGGAAGAAGTGCAACATTCTGCTTTTTTCATTCCTCTTTCTCTTCCTCTTATTCGTTTCGAGTTTCCCTTTCCTGCCTGGATTATAGTGGGAGACTACAGTAAGTTGGTACTTTCAGAGCCATTTCACCAAGGAGGGTGTTTGCATCCGGTTCTCGTCCGACTTTCCTGCGGATTGGCTGGTGGGGAGAGTGAAGATGGTTTGAAAATGTAGAATAGTTAAACGTGACATCCGGCCTGAATGTGCATTAGATAATGCAAAGAATGTATACTCAGCGGTTTGTAATATGAAGCTCTTGCACTGAACTATTATGCGGAGAAATTAGGATTAAAGTTCAAGGTGAAGAATATAGATTTCAGTTTTCATGTGAAGAAGTTAGCAATGAGAGAAATCAGAAAATGCTCTTTGAACAAGCAGGCGCCTCACTACTTGTGCGTAATTTGGAGATCTCACATTTAATATTCTGCCAATGCAATTGGCAGAAAGGTTCTGAAAGGATTTTCCAATTTTAGATCTAGTATCACTGATCTGTGCAGAGAGTGGGCAAACCGAAATAGGCCTCGGAGGGTTCAGCTCATCCCAAATATAATTAATTGAATATTTTTGGAGATAGGGGAGAGTGGGGTAAAATGGACCCCTTAACTTTTTTTCATTTTTTCATTTTTATTCAATAATTGAGAATCAAGCTCATCGAAACAATATTTACAAAGCTTACAGAGATATAGTATGATTCAATTCAATTCAAAGACTTCTATAATTTTTTTTAATCGATAAAAAAAACTTCTACAATTTTTATTACTAATTTTTCTTTTCACAAAAAGAACAAGAGTATTGCACATCCTTCGATGTTTCTCCAATGCCTGCGCAGAAACAATGAGCCCACTCCTCGCACTTTTGGCACTGGATCCATTTCAACTCCGTTGTACTATCATAAAATAATCCAGCACAAAATAGGCAAGGAACATTGTCATTACATGACTTAGAGCTCACTCCATTTGCTCTCTTTTGGGGATATCTCTTGCGTCCTCGCTTACCACGCTCATCAGTGTTCTTGATGGCTCGATTTTTTTTCTCCTGTTTTTCAGCCAATTTATTTCTGTACTTTGTCTCAGTGAGAATCATTGTACAGCCTGGTGCTCTACCTCTTTTACAGATTCGAGTCTGGGGTGTACCGAGTGGCCGGATCGCTTGGGGAGTAACGTGAAACGCAGATACCTTGTCATTATTTTTTTGTGAGATAATGCCCTGCACTGTGGATTGTCCTCCCAAAAAAAGCTCAGTGGAAACAGAATCACTCGCTTCTTCCCCTACATCATCTCGCATCTCTATTGAGAGAGTGCGTAAAGTTTGACTGGGCCGTTGCTGAATCTCATCATCAGATGATGATGGAAGGGTGTTATCTTCATCATCTGTTTCTCTTCTGAATTCCTCATCGGGTTTTTTCAGACGGACACCTTCTCAATTCCTCCAGAGTCTCATCATCTGAACTGGTGTCATCGTCAATTACGTAAACTTCGCGTCGTTCATGAGCAGGAGCATGAATAAAATCTGCGCCACCTCTTTTTCGGCTACTGCTACTATTAATCCTCTCCGTTAGGCCCCACGTTGAACATCCTGGACGTGCTTCTGGTTGGTCTCCAGAAGATTTTTCTCCGTCTGTGCTTGAGGAAAATTCATGATCAGCTGAAGGCTCAAATCGTCTGCTGCTCTCTAAAGGCATTGACCTTATCGGGTGTTGATCTGGTGGATTAGTCGAATCTGTCGTTGATCTCAATGGCTCAGATGCAATAAAGTCTTTGCGTGAAAAATTATTCTTATTGAAAGGCGAAATACCCATTGTTTTGAAGCCATTTTTAGCTGTCGAAGCTATGGGTGAAACTCGATCGAAAGCTCATCCAAAGGAAAAAGGGATTTCCTGATGAGTGACTACTCGGCCAATATTTTCATCAGTCCAGTCTTTAACGGAATCTGCATATGCAACAGACATTGGACGCATACATGTTCGATCCAGAGGCTGCATTTTATCTGTTTTATGTGGAGGAAGACAGATAATTGTTATACCATGCTCTTCAGCAAAGTCCAAGACTGCAAGATTCTGGGTATGAATGGTAGCACCATCAAGAATCAGCAGAACTGGGTACTCTAATGACGCTCCAGAGAATTCTGCAAATTCTTGGAACCATGTGAGGAAACTGTCTTTGCTCATCCAGCCTTTGTTATCAAATTCGATCCAGCAATGGTCTGCTGAATCAAGAATCATTCTGTCTTTGAATCGACGACTTGATTCTGGGAATGCAAACATGGGTTCCATGAAACGTCCATCAGCACCAATGCAGAGTTCAATGGTAACTAGTTGTCCTCTTTCTGCTGCTGTTAATGTTCCCACTTGTTTTTTCCCATTTTTAGCTATGACACGTGCCTGGTGCTTTGGAACAGTGGATATTCCACATTCATCCACATTAAAGATTTGATGAGCACCTAAATTGTGCTGCAAAATTTTCTGCTCGAATAAATTGTAAAATTGTTTTACAGCTTCTTCATTAAATCCTCGAGCTCTAGCTGAAGAAGTAGCTTCAGGTTTACGTAACGACAATTGAGGATTTCGTGAAAAAAATCCGTGACGCCAATCTGGACCAGCTCTGCCATTTTTGAAGCTGTGAAGAATTTTATTTTTCTCAGCCAAATCAAATGCTAGAATGCTCAAGCTTTTACGAGTCAATCCATGTAACTTATTAGCCATCTCCAATAAATACTGACAAATTTCGAGCTCCTGTGGCTTTGAGAATGTAGGTGTGAATCGTCCCAAACCTGTGAAAAATAGATCATCTTAGAAAGATACATTCATCAAATAGATCATCAAGAAAGATACATCTTAGAAATCTCACATATATGAAAATCAAATGGTTTGCCTTTGTTCAATAAAAAAAGAACTGATTAAAGATTGAACGATAATTAAACAATTGAATATAATGCTCGAGTTAATTGAAAGTCCGGTGATTTGCAAAACACAACTTGGACAAACTCATATTTGTTTTATTCTTCCTCTCATTTTTCATCAAGAATTTATTGAAATTAAATTTTACCTTTTGCCACAGCCAACTGTAGATCTGGATTATTTTTATATATTTTAACTCGATGTTTTAAAGTTGAAATTGGGACTCCGTACTCCTTTGCAGTTTTTTAGCCTCAGCCACATTTTCCATAATATTAATGATAGCTTTGGCCATCGAAATAGGATCCCACGACTGCTTTCCAGTAATTCTTTCATAGTTTCGAACCATTATAATGAAATGTACTGAATTAATATTTTCTTGTTCGAATGATTTCTCGAAGAATTTATTTTTCTCTCCACTAACAATGACTTTCGTTGATTAATAGTTGTATATTTACTAATTAATGAATATTCGAAGCCAGGGATTCTAATTTCTAGAAAAAAAAAACGATTTTGAACGTAAGTGCTGCCACTCGGCGTTATTGAGTACTACAAGCATAATCAGTCGGTAAAAAAATTCCTTTCATCATTGGGGATGATTTCTAGTGCAAGACGAATTTCAATTGTCTCATCCTGGGTAATAAAAATTTGCATATGGAAGCCAGGGGAATTTCTGACGAAAATTGGGTAGAAACTGAAATATTTACAATGTTTGCGAAACTACTTTATTTAAAAATTTGGGGGTCCATTTTGCCCCGGGGTCCATTTTGCCCCGGGGTCCATTTTACCCCGGGGGCCCATTTTGCCCCGCTCTCCCTTATAGCTTGCTTTTTTGGATGTTTCGGTAATTGACTACTTTTACTCTGCCACACTGTTGAAAAATTTGAATTATTTTACCAATTTTTTTGAATTAAATTGATGTGTTTCGATGTAGCAGAGACCAGTAGCGAGATTTCAAGGCGAGCAGACACAATCCTAATTAAATTTTTACCTAAAACAACTAACTTTTTTTGGAAGTCACTAATCAATTAAACAAAAAAAACAATAAATGAAAAATTGAGATTATCACCACGTTTGGCGTAACCCAAGGCCACGACGAGGACGTAGTGGTGCATAGGCCTCGAAAAGGAACCTATCACGACCCATCCTATGAACGACACTCGGGATTTTAGATGAAGAATATATTGACAAAAACCTCCGCCCACCTTCATTGGGCATAAAAATTTAATTTTTATATTACACAGAAACAAGTACTTCCTGCACAATGTGCTTTTTAAATGTACCTTTTCATTCATTTGTCAATAATTTGTACACTTCGCGTGGAACAATTTCAATTTGGAATATCAATTAAAAATAGTAACGAAAAAAAAGGAAAAAGACGAAAAAAAACCTCAATAAATTTAATACGGATTGAATGAAACTTCAAAATACTCATCTGAAAAACTGGATTTTCCAAAAAAAACCAAGATGCAGTGGTGGCAACTAGCTCTTAAAACAAAACACACAGTTTTGATGTTTCACTGCAGAAGACTCAAATGATACTGGTCTAGAAAAGGCTCATTTGGTTGAATTACCAAATTTGCCATTTTCATAAGACCATTGGTCTCTGTTTATCATTGTGTTTTCACACCAACTGTCTTTGTCAGGAAGAAATCGACTGTTTCGTACCTGCCTCACCTCTCACCCCGCCCCTCACCTCATGCTCAATCAAAACATCAAACTCTACTCTATTGAATTTATTATTTTGTTTCCAAATTACTGTGAAATAAAATTTATTAACGTTTGAATGTTGTATTCGTTGAGTTGTTAAACCCAACGAATTAATTCAAGTTTTTCAGCTCGAAATTGACAACCCCAATAATTTTGCAAAAAAAATTAAAAAATGAAAATTTTCCGAAACCAAACTCAATGCGAACCTAGAATAGGCGCAAAAAGCAAGGCGGAAGAAAAAAATTTGAAATAAAACGTTGAAAACACCAATTTTCAGTTGGCAGAGCTATAGTATCCAATTACCGATGTTTCTATGCTAATATCTAAGACACTACTGAACCGATTCCACTTCGTTTCAATATCAAACATTGTTCTCATCAGCTGCATAACCTCTCTAAGATTTGAGGTCTTTAGCTCAATTATTTATTAAGCTATAGGGGTATCAAGATTTTTACGAAAAATTTCTCTGAAGCTTTATACTGGAAGAACTAAAAATCTGAGCTCCCACCACCTCACCCTAACGGAACGCTCGACCGCGAATCGATCGTCAATCGATCGTCGAGTGGTGCACTCACTCGACCGTCATTCGACTGAGACTTCCTAAGCGTTCTTGGATTAACAACACGTCAATCCAAGTGAATGTTAAGAAGTTTCAGATATTTGACATAGAGAATCGATCAATTTACAACTCATATTCTATATCATTCCACACTCAATCGCCTTATTCTATGCTCGATTGAAAATCAATTCTCGAAAAAAAAATTTCGATTCGAACAATCTTATTTAGAGTTGTCATATCGTTGGAAAGTTAGTTTCCGGATGGAAAAATATATCGATCGAAATTCGGTCAATTTGTTTCGAAACTCGACTGAGACTCGAGCGTCAACAAAAAATAGAAATACTGCAAAGTTCTACAATTGATTTCACATAATATCATCTATCAGCTAATTTTAACGGGAAAAAACATACAGTTGAAAGTCAGTCGATTTAATTTCACAGCTCGACGGAGACTCGACCGTCAAAAAAAATTGAAAATTTTTTTTAAAGTTCTACAATTGATTACACATAACATCATTTATCGGTGAATTTTTACGCGAAGGAATATATCAGACAAAAGAAAACTTTAGAGCTCTACAATTGATTCCACATAATATTATTCATGAGTCAATTTTCACATTGAAAAATATATTAGTCGAAAGTCAGTCGATTTTCTTTCAAAACTCGATTGAGGCGCGACCGTGAAAAAAAATTGAAATTTTTTTTAAAGTTCTACAATTGATTACACATAACATCATTTATCAGTGAATTTTTACGCGAAGGAATATATCAGTCGAAAGTCAGCCGATTTTCGTTCACAACTCAAATGAGACTCTACCCTAAAAAAAAAATCACAAGAAGATACTTTAGAGCTCTACAATTTTTTTTTTTTGTGAAGAGCTCTACAATTGATACGACATGATATTATTCAAAAATCCATTCACATTGAAGAATATATCAGTCGAAAGTTAATCGACTTTCGTTCAAAACTCGACTGACTCGACCGACAGGAAAAATACAAAAAAAAATTCGAAGAAAACTGCAGTTTTGCAATTGATTGCACATGATCTCATTCATCAGTGAATTTCTATTTAATGAAATATACTAGTTGAAAATCACTCGATTACATTCTGAACTCAACGAAGGTTCGATCGTGAAAAAAATGACTGAAAAGTAAACTGCAAAGTTTTATAATTGATTTCACATCTCATTATTTATCGGTCAATTTCCCCGTGAAAAAATTTATTAGTCGAAAGTCAGTCGATGTCATAAAAACCCCAAAAGTGAATTTTGGGGGAAAAAAAGGATGACAAGTACGTTTTTGTTTGCTGAATTATATCTGTAATCGTTCAACAAAAAAACAGAAGTGAAATCCATGAAACCCAAGTGGGGAAGAATTAGTGAACTGAAGATTGCTTGTAGTCTAGATAGATGAAGAGGTGCATTATTTTTTTTTTCAAACCACAGAATTTGAAATATGTGGACCCGAAATTTCAAGACGAACGTACTTGGCGTGTCCAGTTTGTAATTTCTGGATGTATTAAAATATGTGCTGCTTTTAGTGTATACTGAAAGGTGTGTTGAGATAAATTCCATGAAGAAGTATTACCTGGCCGTTTACCTGAGCTCCAGTCTGGAGCAATATTCGTAGGACTGTACAGGGTGATTTTTTTCAAACGTAAAGGCAATTAACTGGAGATAGCTGGAGGGGTGAGAAGTACGGGAAAATTTTCAAAAAAAATTTTGGATAGATATTTTTTGAATTATTAGCGATTAACATAAGCCAATGGGCTTGGAGGATTTTGGCGCGCAAAACGGAGTGGGGGAGCTGAGTGGCGATGTGGCAACGCTGGATTAGCGAACAGTTGAAGCTGAGAATTTTGAATGGCGGACGAGTCGAATCATTCTTATTTTGCGTGATTCGAGTAGATGCGGAGAGATGGCGTTATGGGTTCGTTTATTTTGACGTTTTGAGACTTGAGTTCAAAATTCAGTTTCCTTCATTTGATACCTGCGGGCAGTTTTGGGTTATTAAGAGTCCAGCATTTAGTGATGGGTGATCTCTGAAAAAAGAATCGATCCTAGAAAAATTAATCTTCATGACGAATGATTTTTTGAGAATCGATTTGTTCAAAAAAAAAATCGAAATGAGAAAATTGAAGAATCGATTCATTAAAAAAAAAAATTGAAAAATAGGAGAATCATAGGAAACACATTTGTATGCATATGTATTTTTGTGCATATGCATAAAAATATGCCTTTTTGTGCATATCTAGCGGCACCGTGAGGGGCATTGCTGGATGGAATCTCCATGTCTTCTGAGTGCATCTTGGGTGCATCTCAAGTGCTCGAACAGCACGTCTTGGGGGCTTTTCCCGCACTCCCAGGACGCACTGCATGAATGCTTGAGGTGAACACGCAGTGCGTCGTCGGAGTGCTGAAAAAGCCTCCAAGACATGCTGCTTGAGCGCTTGAGGTGCATGCAGAATGCACGCATGAGACATGGAGATGTCATCTAACAATGCTCCTCAGGTGGATTTTCAACGCTTATGCAGTCCGTCTTGCAGGCCTCATCGGCATTTTCTGGGCGCATCTTGGATGCTCCCTCAGCACTTTTACAAACTTTTACTACTTGAATGATGATTCGGTAGTCTTTATTCGACCTCGTAACTTGTTGAATTCGAAGAAAAATGGGTCTCAAACCTAGCTTTTCCTATTTTAAATAGATAAAGTCCAACTACTCATTTCCTTGGAGTGTGCATGGACGAATATCATTACCATGAACACTCCATTTGAATGAGTAGTCGGACTTTATTTATTTAAAATAGGAAAAGCTAGGTTTTAGACCCATTTTTCTTCAAATTTAACGAGTAGTGAGTTCGGATAGAAACTTCCAAATCATCATTCATGTGATAAAAGTTTGTAAATGTGCTGAGGGAGCATTCGAGTTACGCCCGGAAAGTGCCGAGCAGGCCTCCAAGTCGCACTGCATGGGCGTTGAAAATGTGCCTGGGGGCGTCATTAGATGACTTCTCCACGTCTCTCGGGTGCACTTCGAGTGCAGCTTGAGCGCTTAAGCAGCACGTCTTGAAGGCCTTTTCAGCACTCTCAATATGCATTGCATAGGTGCTTGAGGTGCACAGGTAGAACATCTGAGAGGCATCCGCACGCCATTGAGATGCACTTCCCGTGCACCTCGTGCACTTGTGCAGTGCGTTTTGGAAGTGCTAAAAAAGTCTCCAAGATGCGCTGTTTAAGCCCTTGAGGAGCACCTGGGGTGCAACCGAGGGATATAGAGACGCTATCGAACGACGTCCCTGATGCGTCTTGGAGGCCTCCTGAGGGCTTTACGGGAGCGGCTCGGATGCTCCCTCAGCATTTTTCCACATGAATGATGATTCGGGAGTCTATATTGGACCTTGTAACTTGTTAAATACGAAGAAAAATGTGTCTTAAACCTAGCTTTTCCTATTTTAAATAAATAAAGTCCGACTACTCATTCAAATGGAGTGTTCATGGTAATGATATTCGTCCATGAACACTCCAAGGATATGAGTAGTCGGACTTTATCTATTTAAAATAGGAAAAGCTAGGTTTTAGACCAATTTTTCTTCAAATTTAACAAGTTACGAGGTCGAATAAAGACTACCGAATCATCATTCATGTGGTAAAAGTTTGTAAAAGTGCTGAGGGAGCATCCAAGATGCGCCCAGGAAATGCCGATGAGGCCTGCAAGACGGACTGCATAAGCGTTGAAAATCCACCTGAGGTGCATCGTTAGCTGACACCTCCATGTCTCATGGGTGCATTCTGTGTGCACCTCAAGCGCTCAAGCAGCATGTCTTGGAGGCTTTTTCAGCACTCCGAGGACGCATGCGTGTTCACCTCAAGCATTCATGCAGTGCATCCTGGGAGTACGGGGAAAGCCCCCAAGACGTGCTGTTCGAGCACTTGAGGTGCACCCAAGATGCACCCAGAAGACATGGAGATGCCATCTAGCGACGCCCCTCACGGTGCCGCTAGATATGCACAAAAATGCATATGCTTGCAAATGTGTTTCCTTTGATTCTCCTATTTTTGCTTCCGAATGGAAGCATTGTAAACGCGATTTTTTTCGATTTCGAGATTTCATCGGAATATGACTCAGAATGATCCAAAACGTCGATCCACGAGAAATGACATTTTTTAAAAATGTCTGTATGTGTGTGTGTGTGTGTGTGTGTATGTGTGACAGATATCGGCTCATTGCTCAGCAACGGTAATACTTGGTGAGCCGAAAATTTAACAGTACTTTCCCTCCCCGTGCAAATTGCTGTCAGTGAAATTTCAGCGAAATCGGTTGAGTACTTTTCGAGGAAATTCAAATTTTCGAAAAATCGTTTTTCCGACTTTTCTCCGCGAAAAATTGATTCTCAGCCCCCACTCTCAGCGATGAAATAGATCTCATTTGAACTCACAATTTTCACTCGGGGTAAATTTTACTCAGATTTTTCGTTTGCAGATAATTTCAATTACAGTGTTTTTTATCCTGAATTTACTATACACGCTAGCTCAAAAACTATTCGAGTTAGAGACTTCAAATTTCGCCAGTTTGTGCATCTAATGAGTGAAAAGTTTGGTATTGAAATTGGGCAAAATCGCTCCAGTAGTTTCTGAGATATTGTCCAAAAACCATTTTATGAAAAGAGGTTATATCTCCAAAACTATCCAAGCGATTACATCCAAGTTCAGCTTAAAAGATTCATCTCAATGAGCCCCATAAATGGTGAGAATTTCAGATTTTTCAGAAGAAGTCTCTTGTAAGGATGTTCGATAAATTAGTTTTTTCAAAAATCACGGTTTTTCTTAGCTTTCTCCCTAGGAACACTACTATTTTTTATTTCACCATTCGAAAGTAGACAATTTTTTCTACAAGAAGGTATCTTTTCATTCTGACGACATTCAGAAAAAATAAAAATCCTATTTGGAACCCGAACTTCAATTTTTCAGATCTGTCGTAGGATCTTCCATTTATGATTGAAAAATTGTTTTTTTTTTGTGGTAAACATGAATAAATAAAGTTCACCAAAGATCGAACCATCATTAAATTTGTCCTTACAAGCGAATTTACTTCGTGCAAATGTCCACTTATGACAATTGTTGTGAAATCAAATTTTGTTACTGCATTTAGAATAATGGAAAATATAAATTGTAATCTCATGGATAATTTATATGAAAATTCCATTCGGAAGCATTTTGCCAATCGAATTGGCAAAATATTAAATGTCGCACAAGGAGTGGGGCTTGCGAATAACGCACAGGATATAACGCTTCTGCTTGTTTAATTTTTTTTTTTAATAAATCCATTCTTCAATTCTCTCATTTCGATTTTTTTTTTGAAAAAATCGATCCTCAGAAAATCATTTGTTATGAAGATTGATTTTTCAAGGATCGATTCTTTTTTCAGAGATCACCCATCACTAAATGCTGGACTCCTAATAACCCAAAACTGTCCGCGGCTATCAAATGAAGGAAACTGAATTTTGAACTCAAGTCTCGAAACGTCAAAATAATGTGGCTGCTCGTCCGGCGTTTCCACACTCTGCCACGGAGAGGCATGACCGAGCCGACAACGCCGCCAGACCAATTCAAAGACGGCGGAAGCAAACTTTAACAGAGCGCTCCGAAACGTGACACGCTACAGCTGTGGCTTATATTTCAAGGCCAAATTAAAATTAAAAATTAAATTATTTTTGTATTTTTCGTTATCGGCCGATATTTGTAATAAAGTTTTCTATTCTTTTTTAATCACGAATTAATTATTTGTGGAGCAAAACACCCACAGTTGGTGACCCCGACGTGATTAAAATAAAAAAAGAAATAACGAAAATTAACACGAGGGACGCCGATAATTTTCCTGCTCAAAAGTAACACGAGGTACGCCATTTTTCTAATTAACACACGAAAATGGCTGACGATATTGGCAATGGACAAGATCAAGCATTGAACCAGGATGGTTTGGGAAACAGACAAAATCAACAGTTACTTATAAATCAAGAGCAGATTCAAGCATTGGACCCAGCACTCGGCCAGAATCAGTTACTACAGGCACAGAATTTTGCTGGGCTAAACCACATTGCTACGGTGTCAACGGTCAAATTGCCTCCATTTTGGCAAACAAATGCTGAATTGTGGTTTGTACAGGCAGAAGCGCAATTTTACACGAAAAACATTCGAGCTGACAACACGAAATATTTTCAAGTTATTTCTTCACTCAGTAACGAGGTTCTCCAAGAGATTTCTGATGTTGTACGAAATCCTCCCGAAATAGATAAGTATAACGATTTAAAACAAGTTTTATTCAAAAGATTCTCTGAATCTAGAGAAAAACAACTTAGAAAATTGTTAACAGGGTTACAACTGGGTGACAGAAAACCATCCCAGCTGCTGAGGGAGATGAGGACATTGGCAGGCAACTGTTTTAACGATGATGCATTAAGATCTATGTGGATGAGTGCGATGCCAGGGAGCCTTCAATTCATTCTTTCTGCTAATCACACGATTGGACTAGATGCTCTTGCGGATCTGGCAGACCGATTGATGGACACGGTTAACTACCATCCAAGTCTTATGGCTGTGAATGCTAGATCATCATCACCAAGTAAGAACTCCAGTTACGAGGATAGATTGAAAACTATTGAAAAAAGTATTAATGACTTAACCAAAGCAATTAAGAAGTTAAATAGAGCTAGAAGTCGTAGCAGGTCCCAGGGTAATAAGCAAGAGTCTAGTCAATCAGAAGGCACAACGAGTAACATCTGTAAATACCATAGGAAGTATGGAGACAAAGCTCGATGCTGTCTTCAGCCTTGCCAGTGCAAGCTTTCTCAGGAAAACTAGGAGTGCTGCCGTCCACCAACGAGGTCGGCGGCAGCCAGCAACACCAAAGTTCCGAATTAACTGAATGCCGATTACACGTTTTTGATAAAATGACGAATCAACGATATTTAATTGATTCTGGAGCCATCGTCAGCGTTATCCCTTCTTCGCTTTTTAAGGGACAGCAACCTGATATTGGATTCTTCAGATTATACGCAGCAAACGGTAGCACAATCAAAACGTATGGTACCAAGGTCATAGAGGTTAACCTGGGATTGAGACGTACGTTCACATGGTCGTTCATTATTGCTGACACAGATACAGCAATTATTGGAGCGGATTTTATTAAAAAATTTGGATTAATAATTGATCTTCAAAATAGTCGATTAATTGACTCCGTCACATCACTTACAACCAACGGTGAAGTGCTCAGGACGTCCTGGATCGGCATATCTTCAGTAAATCCAAGTAACGGCTACGCCAGTTTGCTCAATGAGTTCATCGAGATCACAAAACCTGTATCAGCATCGGTATCAGTTAAATCAACGAGTGTTTCACACATTATAAAGACCACGGGACAACCAGTTTCTGAGAGACCAAGAAAATTAGCAGGAGAAAAATTGAAGGCTGCCAGAGCAGAAATCAACTTCATGTTAGACCAAGGGGTTTTACGACCATCTCGAAGCCCTTGGGCTAGTCCTCTTCACATGCAGAGGAAGAAATCAGGGGCATGGAGACCTTGCGGGGACTATCGCAAATTGAATGCACAAACTGTACCTGATCGTTATCCGCCACCACTGTTTGAAGATTTTCTGCAGAGAGCTCACGGGAAAAAAGTATTTTCAACGCTGGATCTCACAAAAGCCTATCACCAAATTCCAATGGCTGAGAATGACATCCAAAAGACTGCTATTATCACTCCTTTTGGATTGTTCGAGTTTACTGTTATGCCGTTTGGCTTGCGTAACGCTATGCAAACGTTTCAAAGACACGTAGACTCCATTTTTCGACATTTGGACTTCGTTTTTTGCTACGTGGATGACATTATCATCGCATCATCATCACATGAAGAGCACCAAAAACATCTTAGATCCATCTTCGAGTTGCTGAAACAACATGGCCTTGTTATCAACGAAAGCAAATGTGTGTTTGGCCAACCCGAAGTGACGTTTCTGGGCTACGTAATCAATCAGCATGGGTTCAAACCACCTCAAAATCGAGTAGAAGCTATTTGTGAGTATCCGCAACCTGAAAATATTAAAGATTTACGTCGTTTTCTAGGTATGCTCAATTATTACCGTCGTGTCATACCGAAAGCTGCTCAACTGCAAGCTCCTCTGAATGAATACCTCAAGGAATCGAGAAAAAATGATCGAAGGAAAATCCAGTGGACTCCAGAAGCAGTTAAGGCTTTCCAGGATTGCAAAGCAGCACTTGCAGCAGTGACCATCACTGCGTTTCCAGTTCCTGATGTTCCATTGGCTGTAACCTCTGATGCATCTGATTTTGCAGTAGGAGCCTCCTTGGAGCAATTGGTTGATGACAAGTGGACACCTATTGGTTTTTTCTCTCGGAAATTGAGTAAGGCAGAAAAAAATTATAGCACATATGACAGAGAGTTGTTAGCGATATTTGCAGCAATCAAGCATTTCAAACATCTGCTGGAATGTCGAAATTTCATAATAAAAACCGACCACAAACCTCTGACATATGCGTTTTCGCAAAAGTTGGACAAAGCTTCTCAAAGACAATTACGACAACTTGACTATATTTCCCAATTTTCTACTGAAATTGTTTATGTAAAAGGTGATGAAAATGTTGTTTCAGATGCATTATCCAGGATTAATACGATAACCATGCCAACCGTGTTGGATGCGAGGACAATTCAGGAAGCTCAGGAACTTGACGAGGAATTGGACGACCTTCTAGAGAATCCAACGTCGCTCAAGCTGCAACAACTGATAATTGAAGCAAATATCGCAATTTATTGTGATATTTCTTCAGGTATAGTTAGACCATATATTCCAGAGAACCTGAGGAAAAGGGCATTTGACACGATTCATGGATTGTCACATTCGAGTGGACGTGCTACTTCTCGACTATTGAAGGAAAAATATGTTTGGCCTGGTATCAAACAGGATGCACTTCAATGGGCTCGGGAATGCCTCGAATGTCAACGAGCGGAAGTGCAACGACATAATCGTCTACCACCCAAGAGTATTGATGTGCCTGACTCCAGATTCAACCATGTACACCTGGATTTGATCTATTTGCCTGAGGTAAAAGGGTTCAAGTATTGTTTAACAATCATTGACCGATTTTCCAGGTGGCCAGTTGCGGTTCCATTGAAGGATATGACTACAACAACTGTCATCGATGCCTTCATGACGCACTGGGTCAGCAACTACGGTACTCCAATCACATTGACGACGGATCAAGGACCTCAGTTTGAGTCGGCTCTGTTTAAGGCTCTCACTGATATGATTGGTGCCAAACGTGCCAGAACCTCTGCATATCATCCTGCAAGTAATGATATCGTTGAACGTTGGCATCGTACCTTGAAGGCGGCGTTAATGTGCAACAGACAAGTTCCTTGGACGGAACTACTTCCATTAGTATTATTGGGTTTACGAACGAGTTATAAAGAGGATTTGAAAGCCTCGCCGGCGGAGATGTTGTATGGGACATGTCTTCGTATTCCTGGTGAATTTTTCGTGGAACAAGAACTTCCAGCAGACCCACAAATCTTCGTGGAAAAACATCGACAGTACATGCGCGGGATCAGGCCTACTCCCACAGCGCATCACTCTAAAGCTCGCATGTTTTTGCTCAAAGATTTGTATACCTGCACACATGTTTTCATCAGATGTGACCATCCAAAAGCTCCATTGGAACCGCCTTACATCGGACCCTATAAAGTAGTGGAAAGAATCAACGATCGTCTGTTCAAGGTGAATGTAGACGGCAAAGAACAAAACATCGCTGTAGAAAGATTGAAACCGGCATTTATGGTCAAGGAGGATCCAATAGAGGACGAGAACGACATGAATCAGCAAGGTCAACAAGATAACAACTCCACCAACCAGCCAGAAGGAGTCATGGACCCTAATCAATGGGGAAATACCATGGATAAGCCTTTGCGTACGTATGCAAAGAAAAAAGTTAATTTTTCTTCTGATTCTAGCAAAGCCTCTGGGGGGGGAGTAGATGTGGCTGCTCGTCCGGCGTTTCCACAGTCTGCCACGGAGAGGCATGACCGAGCCGACGACAACGCCGCCAGACCAATTCAAAGACGGCGGAAGCAAACTTTAACAGAGCGCTCCGAAACGTGACACGCTACAGCTGTGGCTTATATTTCAAGACCAAATTAAAATTAAAAATTAAATTATTTTTGTATTTTTCGTTATCGGCCGATATTTGTAATAAAGTTTTCTATTCTTTTTTAATCACGAATTAATTATTTGTGGAGCAAAACACCCACAATAAACAAACCTGTAACGCCATCTCTCCGCATCTACTCGAATGACGCAAAATGAGAATGATTCGACTCGCCCACCATTCAAAATTCTCGGCTTCAACTGTTCGCTAATCCAGCGTTGCCACATCACCACTCAACTCCCCCACTCCGTTTTGCGCGCCAAAATCCTCCAAGCCCATTGGCCTATTTCAATCGCCAATAATTCAAAAAATATCCAGCCAAAATTTTTTTTTGAAATTTTCCCGTACTTCTCACAGCTCCAGCCATCTCCAGTTAATTGCCTTTACGTTTGAAAAAAATCACCCTGTATAAGTGCGTATTTGTTGCGAGAATAATGTCATTTTTTGAACAATGAGACACATGAATAGCGATTCGATTCACTAGAGATGAATTCCATTCGGAAGCATTTTGCCGATCGAATTGGTAAAATATGAAATGTGGCACGAGGAGTGGGGTTCGGAAATAACGCACCGAAAGTGAGGCTTCTGCTTGTTTACTGAAAAAAATATATAAGTCGAGATACAGTCGAAAATGCGGCATCCGAAAATCATAGTTTTTTGCTGTTCGACCAATAATTGAATTATTTCTATTTATGGAATGAGCTCTGAATGAATCTGATTGCATCCATTTTCTCTCAGGAAAGTAGACGCCAATAAGATTATGAACATTAAAATTGAATAACATTACATGAAACCTTCCGATAGCGCAGGTGATAGATTCTAAGCTGGTAATCGTAAGGTTCCGGGTTCGATCCCGCGCTCGTGCATTTTTTCTCACTTAAATCCTATTTCATTTTATTAATTTCTATATACGTGAGAATATTCAATTATTGCTAATTCATGTACTCAACGACCAATTACATTTGACCATTTTTTACCTGGTTATACATTTCTATCCGTCGGTTGAATCTCAGTCGAGTGTCAGTCGAGTGAGTGCACCACTCGACTCCATCGGTCGAGTGTGCCGCCAGGGAGGGGTCAAAGATACAGTTCATAAGCGCGCATCTCCTCGTTGAGAATGGACGCTGTAATTCAATTTTTCATCGAGAAAAGTGAAAAGGAATTATATTCTAACATTTTCATTTTTCTCAAGAAATATCCGACTGATTCAACTGAAATTTTCGAGAGACCTTGGGGTACGCATGATCAACATATAGTAAAATTTCCTGACCGCTAGCTAGACCCGTTTCAGAGTAGAGCGGGAAATTCGTCATCACACACAGTCATTTTTTAAAAATGGCGATTCATGACGTTTCGGGTCATTTGTAGTCGTATTATGATAAAATCTCAAACTCGAAAAAAAATTACAATTATAAAGCTTGTAACGTATGCGAAACGTTAAACACCGGCTGCTATGACAACGTCCCGTGACGGTTAGTGGTGGGGGGAGGCTCTCGGTGGTATTAAAGGGCGACGCTCGCCCAGGAATCTGAGACGACTCACCTCTAACGGAGGTGACGGATCTCCCGAAACCAATTCAACGGAGGAGACTCCCGAGAGTGTCTTACTCACAAATCCTCACCACAACGAGTGTTCTACACTTCAAGTGGGCAGCCAGTATTCTGAAAATACTCTGCCGACATTCTGCCGGAGAAAGACCGACTTCCTAACGTCGAGAACACTGGAGTATCGGAGACTCCCGAGTGAAGCACAAGAAATTCGTGGTTCCAAGTGTTCTTCTTCTTCTTATTATTATTATTATTATTATTATTATTATTATTATTATTATTATTATTATTATTATTATTATTATTATTATTATTATTATTATTATTATTATTATTATTATTATTATTATTATTATTATTAGTATTATTATTATTATTATTGAGTTTCTAAGAATTGGAAATTGGGTTCTTCACATAAATGTTATATACTTGGTAAATTTTTCATTGATAATTCATGTATAGTACACATATTCAATTCATGCCACCCACGCACACCCACACTTTTCAAAATATATATATATATATATATACGTATTAATTTCCCATTTACATATGTACACATTTTTCATTCATGTACCGTCAAGTAAATGGGATAAAAAATTCGATTTTCTGTTTAAATTTGTGTTCTGCTCTCTCATTTCTCATGAGAATTAAAGATGTTCATTGATGAATATGAGTTAATATGCATATACTACGATATCTCGCATAGAAAAAATCAAGATTTCTCAAGAATTTCAAAATAGTTCCAATTAAGAATTTTGGTATGTTACAAGCTTCCATTCGGGAGTAAAAAGGAACAGTAATTGGAATTGCAGAAGATAGTTGGAAAGAGCATTCATATCATTTTGGTATTGGCAAAAATGGAATAACTTTGAAAGATTTAATTTGAAGAAGCAATGCAATTACTACATCTCAATTTCATGAGAGCTTTTGGAGAGATGGATGAGTTCGTCAATTCATCAAAAACACGAGAAGAGTAATCATTTGATACTTCCTGCCCCTAATTTGATCTCTCTCATTGTATCAACTTGATTGAATATTCCATGATAAATCCGAAAAATGCTCCTCAGTAATTTGACCAAATCAAAAGACAATCTATTATTTGGTGTTTCTATTTTTGTAGTATGTTTATCAATCGTTGAGTGGAGTGCGTTTGTGTTGGATGAAGAATCCTTCCTCAAATCAGGTACGCACATTCTTCATTGCATACATCTGCGTAATTCCTCAAACTGAATGCTGGGCATCCAATCGGATTTCGTTAAGCCGTCAAGCCATACTAAACTCTTCAACAATTTGCTGATTAGTACTCAGCGTAACGCATAAATAAAAAAAAAAAAAAAAAAGTACTCAGCGTATTTAGTCAATGAGTCCGCTTTAACGAGAATAAGTTCCTGAAGGCAGTGAGACGTTTCCGTCGATCAATATTTCAAGAATCAGCGATAGAGTATATGATGAGTTTGGAAAACGAAGAAGATCAAGTGTGAATTTATTGATGGCATCAATTTATCCTCCCTACAGCATGAAAATGATCAATAATGGAGTTAATGGATTTTCACGGAGTATATAACCATCAATTGATGACACTTGGGAATCGACATCATCGAGAGCTCATCGATGCAATCGAGGGAACAAAATGAATATTGTATAAATCAGCTCAAAAACTTTCAGAGTCCTCCGAGTAGCCGTTCCCCATTCGTTGACGATGAATGCTAGGATCAACAGTACATCCGTCTATTCAGCCAAACGATTTAGGGATAACATTCAAAATTCATAGCATAAGTTGTAGGATTGCAATGGAGGGGATTCGTTGATGAGACTGTTGGGTAAACCTATATTCAATAACAGCATCTAAACACGAACGTGGCAACCGCTAATGGCTAGTCCAGTGATGTAGTGAGACACTAGAAACCATGGAGCTTGGGGAGGGTATCAACATACTAGAACATTCAAGCTCTAGCAGTGGAGTATAGAACTGGAAGGCTGTTAGGTAGCTGGTATATGTTCTCATGCCAAACCACAACCTAACGACCTTAGGGGGCTACAGAGGCCAAAGCCCTGCTAGTGCATTCGCTTTCTCTGAATATCGTTATGCATTTACGCTATCCTAAAGTAGTCCATGTGTTTAGTTTCTAGTTCAACCCGATGAAATGATAAATATCATACAATGAAGTTGCACCAAATGCAATATACTTTATGTTTGCATAACTGATTTATTGCTGACACCATTATTATCAATTTTGAGGTTATTTCTTATGTGTTGTGAGATGTTTGTATGCAACTGGCATCGCTCCAAAATGGCAAGAGTGGCTGCTACTGAATCTCAGTTTTTCAAGTATTTCTATTTGGACCCAGATTTCTGACCTAATTTTCACGTAGTCTAGCATATACTGAACCAATGGAAAACAATGGCAACAATACAACTGATTTGGTAGATACTTCAAGCAGCTTGGAAATCCCCCCGCTTTAATACTCTGTATCAAATCATTGAATTCCATCAATATCATTCGACTTGTTCATCTCAAGTACTCCCTCTTTACCATTGATCTCACGTTCAGTACACATTACGACTCTATTCTCTATTGTTTTTATTTTCCCTCTGGAAAACTCAGTGCCTCATTAGTATGAACGTAACACTTAAGATTCCTTGGGTGGACCTGAAAACGTTTTGATTTAGAGAAGGTGACGCTGTTAAGAGGAAGAGCATTGGGTGGAAAGGGGAATGGTTAGACCGCCAGAGCGTGAGTACCATCCGGTTGAGTGTAGCAGAAGTAGTATAGAAGGGCAACGTCAGAGAGAGATAGAGACATGGTAGAACACTTGAGTTAACCGTAGATAGAGGCTCGCACAAATGCGCAAAGACACTCGACTGTTGACTGCATTCTAATTACCTTATTTTGAGCCAAAACTGTCCAGAAAGCCCGGATACCACCACTCACCACGGTCCTTCCTGCAAAATAGGGTATTCTCATGGGAGTGTGAGTAACATGATGAGTCTATGTGAAAAAGAGATGGATGGATGAAAATAGATAAATGAAAATGTACTGAATAGGAGAGAGAAAAAAAGGGAGAGTGTATAGTGGGTGGTAGTTATCGTAGTGACATGAGCAGACTCTGTGTGGGCGAGAGTTGGTGGGGGGCGGTAACGCGTAGAGAATAGCTTTTACAAACCTCTGTCATAAAAAGGTAAAATTTATTTCAACTACGTAGAGGAAAGAGAGGGGATGACAGGTTTTTGGTTGATAGTGGTAGTGGGATTGTGATGGTGATTGTGGTAGTAGAAGTCGTAGAGCTCCCGTCAACTGATTTTGCTGGTGTGAAAACTATTCCAGAATTGTGTGAGCCTTGTCTGTGAAAGACAGCGAGAGAGAACTCCGCACAAGCTCTACCTGTAGGATAGTATATATATGTAAGGATAACTCCGCCTCGTTAAGCTCGACGATAAAGCGTTTACCCGGTTGTTGGTGTCACTTCCTGCAATCATTTTGGACGTCTGGCCGAGTCTTGTCGACTGTGGGCTTCTTTTCCTATCTTCAACTATATATCCCATGAAAGATATAGGATATATATTCATCTAGCGTTATATAAGCTCTTTTCTGTCTCTCACCCTTCCTTTTTTTTCTGCACTTCAGCGATGCCCCCGCAGGGCTTTTATCTATTTTTTGCACTTTTTTTTACTCTTTACAAGCTAAAAGCAGATTGCATTTGACAACGTAGACAAGAACATTACGATCATCAAAGTCAGATAATACCGCGTGAAACGTGTCACATTGGATAAAGAAAATGTCATCTAACTGGCAATCTAGTTTTCAACAGGGTGAAATTAAATTTCACGAAGACAGAGCTATTATCACTCAAGAATTTCTTCGAGTGACAGGATGTCTCTAATTCCAAGCTATGTGACAATGATTCTGACCAACACTGACAATCATTCAGCCCAAGCGACATTGTATTTTTCTAAAAAGTGAAGATTTGATGATTCACTCCGAACTTAACGAGAGAAAATCCTTCAATTTTGGATAATTCTGAAATAGAGTAACGGACGTTCAAGGAGTTCATCTTCGGGTAAAAAAATCAATCGTATAATGGGAGACTGCTATGTTATATAGGGTCATGAGTACATATAATGATATCAACTTCTTTAAGGTACATCTAACCGAAAGGGATGTGTAAAAATTGATGCACTAGGCTCTCCATGGGGAAGGTTCTCGATACATATATTGCATATTGATTTTCTGCAACTTTTCGATACTTCTCGTCGGGTAAAGTGATATTTGGAAGAAATATCTTTAACAATATATGATTATTGTATTATAATATATTAAATTACATGTTTCTATAGAGTATACTTCGAAGACCTATTTTCTGATATAAGAGATCCTTTGAGGACATCTGGAAATATTTCCATGGAAGTTCTTCGGTTGTGTTTCATACAAACTCCTCCTTTGAATGATAATTTTCTGGCACTTGAGCAAATTGCATCCTTTTGCTTCCAAATGGAAGCATTGTGACGTCCGCACGTCTTTTTATTGTTAAATATTTCTGTATTGTTAATTATTTTTACTTTGACAACGCTGCAGTTGAAATACTTCAAATATTGAAATACATACTTGAAATACATGAATATTTCAAACTGTATCCACACATACATACCGAGCTCTCACAGACATAACGCTACGTCACGCGGCGATGCCATGTTAGTTACTCGACACGTGAATTTTGATCGAGGAATTGTATAAAACCATAAATTGCAATTGTAAAAGGTCTGTAAGGCCCCGAAAAAATGGTCAATTATTTTTCCTAATTGTTCAAGGAAGGTACTGATCAGTTTTCCAATCAAATCTCAATTGTCATTCACGAGATTTTCAATTTTTTGTCTCCGAATTATCGGTATGGCTCAGTATGCCCATAAGAGGCTGTGTAAAACCAGGGATTTTCATCAATTTATTACGTTCAAACTAGGTTCAAGAACGAATTAAAAATTTAACACGAGTCGTATGGGATATTCAACAATAACTTTGAAAATTTTCAGAATTTTTTCATTTGAACGCATTTAGTGACCAGCCTCCTTAACTAGGACCCTCTTATGTGAAATCTTCCAATTCTTTCGATTTATTAACTTGGTTTCTGATTCATCTAAATAACTCTAAAAAAAAAGTTTTATAAAAATTGGAATACCTCAAATAGTTCCTGAAAGGGTTGCCGGGGCGACAACCTTTTTCTGAAGTGGGAGTAGTGTTGGGTATTCCCCCTTTGAATCCCGTGTTCCGGGAAAAGAAGGAAAACAGACGAAAGCGAACCCAGGAACGATTGTCTTTCGGAATCAATGAGAAGAAAAGATTCTTCCTTCTGGGAAACGTCAAGATAAACAGTTCTGTATCGCCCTGAAAATAAACTGTCATTTTAATCAATAATTGTGTTTCTTGTCCCTCATTTGCAACAATATTATCGATTCACATAGGAATAATTCTATTTGGCTGAAAAAATATGTTCATTTATTAAATGTTACAGGACACTGAGATTAGAATAATAATTCCATCTTTACAATATGAGTCACTTCATAGGTAAGGGAGGTGGTGCATGTACCGCTTACTTAACATACAGAGCTGAATTATTATGAGCTAGTAAATCATCTATCATAGAAAATGCTTTAATTCGGTTTCATTATTATCCAGTTTCGTAAATTTGATTTTTTGGAGGGATATTCCAATGTATAAAAATAGAAAATTGAGATTTTCTTAGCTGTTTCTTAATTCAATAGGATACTTTGATGGAACTACCCACCGGCACTATTGATTGTCACTGTACTGAGTGGGCTTAGCAGCAGTGAGCGGTACTACCTAACTATCATAACATAGGGCGATATAAACAGCTTCGGAGAGTCCGAGCGGTATTAGCTGCAAATCCTGACATAAAAAAAATATAAAGGAAAATATAACCAGTGCACTCAGATGAATATGAAAAAGATTCCACATATCGAGAGAAGTTTAAGAAATCTTGATATCCTTATTTTATTAAAATTCATCGGTGAAAAACCAATGAATATCCTTCAGTAACAGTGACAAAAAATTATTAGAAAATGAAGTCATTTTCTCTTATTCATTTATCTCTACAGAATGGTTTTTTATTTGGAGACTTGTATTTAAAATTAGTTATTCCATCATAGATCGTTAAGAAAAAATCAACAGAACTTCTATTTATTAAAAAGCATAGAGAATGGGTGAGTGGAATGCCCTGCTGAGCGGTACAAGCACCGCTTCCCTTATACTTTCATTATCATACTCATGATGATCTGGATGCTGGAGAATTCGATTATCACTATGATTTCAATGCCATGTAATATTCAATGAATTGATATATTTTTCGAATCAAAATAGAATGATTCATACCAAAACTAATAATAGAAGGGCTAATCATAAAATTATTTAGAAATGATAAATTTGAAAAATTTTCATTGCAAAAAAACGAAAGTACAATATATACAATAAAAAACTATGTTGAAGAAAAATGGTTCAATTATATCATTTTGTTGGTAAACAACCATTAGAAGTATACTACCCATGGGTAGAATTCCATCCCGAAATCCCATGTAGGATTACCCGACGTATGGATCGCGGCCGTAGTTCGGGCTTATATTTGACTCCCTAAATTCGAGAAACCTATATTAGGCCGTTGTTTGGCTGGAGATCGAGTTTCTAACATTGGTGAAACGATGTACGGCCAATATTGAGGCTCCAGTCGAGTAGAATATAATAGTAATATCTAATAAGTCCGTAGTTCGACTCGATGTAGTAAATCCGAAGTTACGCCACGCTATATCGGTCCGATATTCGATCGTATTCTATCCACCAATATAGAAAGCTCGAATAATGGCCGTAATTTGGTTGAAGATCGCTCATCTGAATTTCGCTTGTGCGAAATTCGTCCAATATTTAGATTGAAATCAATTTGTCGACATTGGGCGATTGAATTTCGGCCATTGTTCGAGCCGTCATAGGTGTTAATATATCGGTTACCCGATAAAAGAAAGAAGTCCAGCCTATATTGAGAACGCGAACTTGGACACAATTACTTATTTAACAAGATACATAATAATTATAATTTAAGGTTCTTGTAACGAGAAATAATGAAATAAAGTTGTTCCAGTGACAAACACTGTTTTTCAAGTAAAGAAGAAAAATTAATTTGATTTATAGCCAATTGAATGCGGGTCGAATTCGAAATCGATCTCGGGCCATTATAAATTTCGAAAATCGGATGAAATTCGATTCGATATCGGATGTACTTCGAAAGCTATATCGACTCGAAGTCCACCTCGATGTTCCAGACACTACATTGGGCGGAACTCTGATTCTATGTTGGGCTCATTCAGAAAAACTATATTGAGCCAAAGTCAAACTCCGTATATTGGGCTTGCAATATCGGGTCGTCATCGGATGCGACTTACGCCCTAATTAGTTTTCGACTTTGTCCCGCTGTGACATGCCATTATCGGCTCGAAATTCGCCCCAATATAGTTTCCTTATATCGAAACTCGGCAATTCGATATTGCCCCGAATTGCGGCCTATATCGATTTCCTACATGGGATGTATTCACCAGGTCTTACCTTCTCCTTGTGAGTCCAAAAACTGAGTGTGAATAGCGCTATCAAATGACGTCATTTTTAGCGGAAACATAATGAATCCAAAAATCCATGAAAGCGAGGGTATTCTCCAGCCCCTCCTCCCCTCCTGCCGTAAGAATTCATGGTATTGAGTCTATACCCTCTCCTCCTCCCTCAAATGCCTTACGTAATTTATGAATGGCCCTTTACATGAAAAAATGTATTTTTTTTATATTTCCAAAAAATATAATTTTTGTCGATTTTCTTGAATGAGCTTCTATATTTTTCATTCAATTATTTTGAAGACCACATTTCTCTTTTCTCAATGAGCCCATACTTGTCCTCGTACACGGAGAGAAAAATATAAGAATTTTTCTGAATGATTCTTAAAAAAATTACCATGCGGCTCCACAAACGGGGTCGCAATTGCTTCTGAACGGAAAAATTGTCATGCTCCACATCATAATTTTTGCTTTCTATTCCTTAAAAAAAATAACCATTTTACACTTAGCTTTGGATTGAAATATCTCGAAAAGTACTGAAAAATTATCGAGACATGCTGTGAATGAAATTTAGAGGAAAGATTAACGAATAAAATGAGCGAAATTCCGTTTTTCTACAACTCCTAATTATTAAGATATTAATTTTTTAATGAAAAATTCAGAAGGGACGCTCGAGCGGCCATTTATTTACTATCGGGCCTCGTCCATTGTTTCTGACCTACTCATCAAAAAATTGATATCTCGGAAATTACTGGTCGTAGAAAAACGGCGTCTTGCTTATTTTCTTCGTTAATTTTCCCTCTAAATTTCATTCACAGCATGTCTCGATAAACTTTGCATAGTTTCCGAGATATTTCAATCCAAAGCCAAGTGTGAAATGGCCAATGGCTCATGTACCGAAAACCGCCGAAGGTACCCGACTTGCATCTTCGTCTACCACATTATGAGGCTGGCATGGGAAAAATTCTAAAAAAATTTCATAAAAATTCTTAGTAGCGTATGAAAATTTCTAAGGGCCCTACAATTCATCATTGAGCAAGTATAGAAATTTTCATGACTTCCTTAAGAGAAAACAATCAGCTAATATTTTCGTAGTGCTACGTAACAGTTATTGTAACACTTTCTCTCGAAAATTCAATTAGCCCTATTAGTAATCCTCGTGGCAAGGACATTTTTTTTATTGGAGGATGCATAAAATACCCCTAGCCTGCACTTTTGGCCTCCTTTAAGTCGCTGAGCATCACAATTTTTAAGAGAATTTTCTCTCCGTGTAGGACAATGAGAAGGGATAACCAAAATGAATCATTCAAAGTGGAAATGTTATTTTTCATGTAAACTTCAGTTTAAATTGAAAATTAGAAAGAATCATTCGGAAGTAGAGTGCTGATACGTTAGCAGAAAATTGAGAGGGAGAAATAACGCAGTGACAAAGGCCTGCTTGTTTTATTGAAATTTTCCGACTGGATTTCGAGAAAAAAAACGAAAACCCGCCAAATTTCATTAAATTTTTAGGTTTCACCATTCACTGTAGGTCAAGTTGAAACTTCAAGATTGAATATCTCATTAACAATACGGTCAATAATTTTCAAATTTTAACAACATTAGGATGAAATTTTGCACAATTTAAATGGTAGTTTTATGTTGCTGAAGTTTCTCTTTTTGATTATAGAGCTCCTCTGTTAGAATTCCTCTCGATATTACTTTTCTTGTCTCTCGTTTCATAATTATCATTAGAGTGTCTTGGTGAGTGTCATCCCAGACTTAGCAGTACGTACACCGCGAAATTGCAAAAATTCCCATGTACTTCCTTCTACACTAACCTATCCCACCTCTCTCCCTCTTTCTTTTCTTCTTCTTTCTCTTGTCAACGTTGAGTTTTTCTTGGCTCAGGTTCCTCCACTGGTATATACTATATACTACCTCGTGAATTACCACTGGGGGAGAGTCTTTTTCTTTTTCCCGTCCTCTCTCTCTCTCTCTCTCTCTCCCTCTCTCTGTCACACACATACATTCTCCTTCCCATTGTCGTAGCGATGAACCGTGTTTGTAATGTAAGAATGAGAACAATTACTGCAGTCTAGTTTGCCACGTTAGTACAGTAGCAAAAAAGAGACGAATAAGAGAAGTTCAAAAATATATAGAAAAACGAATGGACCACAAAACGAGAAAAAGTATGCACTTGAGTTTGCCTGTTATATACACAGAAATCACGGGTAAAAATTCGTATTCGTTTTCCCTCATATCTTGAAACCTAAAATCGTCATTAGTGCCAGACCACACGGACCACTACCACTGATGACCCATACTAGCTAGTAACTCCCCTGTTCCCTCTTCTATCCCCCTCCCTTTTGCTCTTCTCGCCGTATCATTAGGAGCCTGCAGAGAAATTCACACCTCTTCTTATTCATTTCTCCTCTCATGCCCGAAGAGAGATACATTGGGAAATAAAGGAAATCTACTGAGTTATGTCTCGAAATACCGTGAAAGTGAGTAGAATGCATCGGTTGTACTTTACGATTCATAAATGATGTTCTTCAATTAAGGTAGATGAAAATTATGATATCTAACGAATTACAGGCAGCAGAAAAATGACCCTGGCATATGGATATTTTCCCTAGCATATGTATTGTGACGTAATTCTGAGGCCTAACGGTAAACCTCAAAATTAAGCACGCCTGAAAAGTTAAATCAACTCCAAAAATTCAAAATAATCAACTACCATATGGGCGCCAGGATAATCTAAAATTATCCAAATCAATAAACAAAATAACATAAAATTCAAAACCAAAAATACTCCCTTACTCTGCTCGACTGTCTCAGCGATCTCTCCAAGGTCGTTTGTTGTGGGTGAGAATAAGGAGTAACAAAATAATAAAAAAAATAAATAATTCAAACACAAAATATTTAGGGAAATCAAAAATGTAAATTTAATTTAATAAAATTGTTTAAGAAAAAAATATGAATAATAATGAAAATAATTAAATAAACAATTTACTCATGCTCAGTACGATATTAATTATTTATACGTCACCAGACGTTTTAATAGACTTTAGTTATTTTATAAAATTTCAAAAATTAATTAATAATTGAAAAGTTATTAATTAATTCATCGTAACAAAATTAAAATTTCAATCAGTAATACAAAATTTAAATTTGAATAAATTCTAGGGATTTCCCGCCAAATAAAGTCACTATAAAAGTCACTAGAAAAGTCACTAGAAAATTCCCTAGGGGACGCTACTACCATGTCCCTGATTTCCCCAACGACCTTGACCAAAAATAAATTTTTCACAATGAAATTTTTTTAAATATGAAAAGACAATAAAATGAATTACAAAAGAATAATAAAAAAAAATCCTTTTCCTTTTCTTTTCCAGGAATGAACAAAATTATAATAATTAATTAAAAAAATAATATGGGTTACGTTTGATAACGACGTTTGATGATTGTAAAAAAAAATTAAAATAAATTATTTAATTGTCAACGAGAGATTTGCAATTGACTAAAAAAAATAAAAAAAAATAATTAACTAAGAAAATTTTCTTGACGAAAAATCTAATCTCGAAAATTAGAGTTCTTTCTTTCTTTTCTTTTATTCGTTGCAATACGACAAAAAAAAATAAATAATAAAAAAAAATGACTCGAAGAAAATTTTCTTTTTCGACACAAAAATTAATTAATTTAATTTTCGCTCACCAGACAATAATCCTTCTATTGGCGCAACAAATTAATATCTCAAAATGTTCAGTGAAATTTTCTGAACGATATTATTATAAAATATTCCACAATGTTTCAAAGTTTATTTCAAAAATCCTGGTTACAAACAAATTTTGTCAACCGAACGAGCACGCGTCCCAAACGAGAATCAACGCCATGTTGGTCTCGTTACTTGAGGACACCGGCCGGCACGAAAAACTCCAGCGTGGCAGGCTGTGATTGGTCGACGCCTGTGACGTCAACAGGTGACTGTTAGTTGATCAAATTTGAAATTTCAACTTCCAACGATGACAGACGAGACACTCCAAACTGAACAATGTCAGAAATATTATCAGTCCCCTCTCGTGACTGGTGATGCTGGATCCTTCTCCAGACTCTTCCTCTCGCCTGCTCATCCGATGAAGAGCAATTCCATTAATGAAAATCCTTGACTTTCCATTGAAAAAATCTTTGGCCTCCTTCTATCACTGAGTGATTCGCCCAGGTGGTGCTGCCCTCTTCCGCTCAATACGAAAATTGTCGCCGGTGAGCGGTACATTTAAATTTGAAATAAAATAATATAATTTAATTATAATAAAATTCTTATTAATTAAATCTCTCTCATTGAAAAAAAAAAATTTGGATTCTCGTTTCGGACGCCATTTTCTAAAATTAACGCGCCCAGACGAAAAATCCGTAACGAGATGAAATATCACGTTACAGTATATAAAACAGTTCCCGTGATGCCTCTACTCTCATAGCTCTGGAGTACCCGAGTCGAAAAATAAGCCTTCGTAAGATGTAGTTTTGACAGCAAAAGAGTCCTCGTTTTCGGAGGTATTTCGGAGATTTCTAACATCAACGTGAAGTTAAACGATGCCCATTTTGCTAGAAGTCATAAAAGTATTGAAATCATTCGGTGTTAGAATATCGTTTTGTATCCAAATACATTTGTATACAAATACTGAGGTAGGCTAGAAGCTAAAACATGCATATTTTACAGCTTAAGGTAGTTGACTCCCTAATGGCAAAGTTCAAGACTAGCTTAAAAATCGGGCTATAAATAATTAGATGCATAATGCATCTAATAATGATATTTGAGAACGATGGTCCTCAGTATATATGAGATGATTGCAATTAAAATCACCGTTTTTCTACAGGCAGTATGAGAGAAGCGTGGGAAAACTACCAATTCCATTTTTTTTCACGTTGAAAAAAAACGCCATCATTATGAAAAACTAACACCTATCAGAACCCTACATCTAGAATCATTTCTGAAAATATGGAGATCATTGACCACATGGTTTCGGTGAATAATTAAAAATAAAACCGAAATTTTGACGAAGTTCTCAGTGGAAGGGGTATCAAGATGGCCTCGCGAGCGTGTTGTGGGAGAACATTCCACAGTTGTGTGTATTCATATAGAGGATACTACTGTGTGAGTGTACAGTCAAGTTGAAAATATATAGGTTCATAGTAGTACATGATCAACACATAGGGTGGCGTCTCAGAGCCCAAACTTTTTAACTGGACGGTAGGGAGTCAACCACGTTAAGTTTGTGTAATCTTTCGTTGCATGGGCTTCATGAGTTGGAGCCAGAACGAATTACCATAAGTAAATTCTATTGATTGAGTTTCTCATCTTCCGGGAATTGAAATGCTTGAATCTGTCAGAAGTGTGAATTTTTCAATATCATGGGTGTCGATTAGAAGCTGAGAATAGAAGAGCCCGTCGCCTTGAGAAGCTGATAAATGTATTCATTCTGTTACTCTGTGCTTCTATCTATGTTTATAGAGTGTGAAAACTTTAAATTGAAGAAAAATATATCAAAAGGTTACGCTGTAGAGTATAGAAAAAAATATGTTCTATCTATCTGAAAAGAATGACGGAGCTTAGAGAATCCAACAATCTTATTCCTCAATCAGTAGAGCCTCGGTCCTGAATGATTATGATAAGATTAAACTTGCAATGAGGTGAGAAGTGGAGTTTGATTGTTCGTGCCTCAACTATTCGTAAAGCTCCCGGTGTTGTCAAATGACAGTAGTACCTGTCAATGCAAAAACTATAGAAGAGGGTATGTCGAGTTCCCTTCGAAAATTCATTGGAAAGCATTATAAGGTTCTGAGATACTACGCAGAGACAAAAATCTAAATCAAAATGACGAATATCAAATGGAAAGGCTAAGGGCTTTCGAAAGAAAATGCTTGAGAACTTGTTTACACTTATATAAATCACCTCATTCAGAATATAAGCTCACAGTTAGCAACAAAGTACTCTATAATACTGCGGGAATACCAAGAATTGACAATTTCATCCTAAAATTAACGAGAGATTACTATGGAAAAGTGAGTAATATCAATAACGATTCAATCAAAGCGCTGTGCGTAATAGACCCAATACTAGCCAATTTTGCAGCAAATAAGGGCTATCCACCACCCCAATACTTTACGCACTATGATAGATTGGGAATCATACAAGACGTGAACAATATCCCCACACTATACCATACAAAAAGACATATGTATAACAAAAAAATCCCAATTAAAGAAATACTCGAACAAACAGTAGAGATGAAATACTCCAAAGTTATCCCTGATATAGATATAAACGGCAAATCTCGTCTATCAAAAAAGTATTGGTGGCTCGACGATACGGCTACGCATATAAAGGAATTAAAAAAAAGATTGGCGAATAAAGCATAGCCAATCACAAAAAAATACAATAATTAATAGTAAATTATTGAATCTTCCTTTTTCTCATTATATACTGATATGGTGTTTTTCCTTCTATTATACTTAATTTTCACCATATTTCACACAGATATCTCGATAAACAGCTTAAACCTGTCCTAAACAGATAATTACGAAACATCAAATAATGATTGAAATAAAAAAAAACACTTACACTTGCACTCATAAACAGCAGATAACTAACTGCCGAAACAGCAAATGGTTTTTTTCTTAAGTAAGTTTATTTTTAAGCCTGTATATAATGTAAATATGTTGATGTATATATAATAAATAAACTTAAAAACAAGCAGGCGTCCGCTCCTTGTGCGTTAATTGAAAGTTTCAGTACTATGCTTAAATTTGATATTCTGCCAATGCAATTGGCAGAAAGCTTCCGAATGGCATTCTCAATTTCATAATCTGCTGATAACTGCCCGCGTTTTTTTCTCTCAAAAACTTAATTCTTTACTCTCTTTGTTGAAAAAAATAGCATGCACACACCAGAAGTATTCTTGCCTCCCTAGGTGTGTGATGTACTGTTAGAACATTGTTTTTATTTGAGTTCTACTTCTAAATCAGAATAGACGTCTCAATATAATCTGTCTCCCTTAAATAATGACATTTCATTTAAAAAAATCAATATTATACAAAAATTTAGATCATACAATAAAATTTGAAAATTAAAAAAAATGAATTTCAGGTTTTAATTAGTCTTTCTCGTTGTCTTAGTAAAATGATAATGGGGTCATTTTTTAGGAAAAATTGTCTACTTTTCAATTATTAAATAAAAAATACTAGCGTTTCTAGGGAAAAAATTGAGAAAAATTGAAATTTGTGGAACTGTTTGTAGAACTATTTATTTGAGCACTCATATCAGAAAATTCGAAGGAAAAATCTGAAATTATCAGCATTTGTTAAGCTCGTCTGAGCGAATATTTTAAGCCAAACTTGGGCGAAATCAGTCCAGTAGTTCCAGAGATAGAGTGTCTATTCATTTAATGGTTTATCAAGAATATCTCAGGAACTACTGGACCGATTTCGCCCAGATTCAATCCCAAAGGTCTCACTCATAAAATATACAAACCCACGAAATTTGAAGTTTCTAACTCAAATATTTTTTTAGTTATCGTGTTGCCCATGATTTTCAAAAAAATCCATGTTTGTTAAAATACCGGAACAACCAAAAATTTGAGCGCTCGCCACCTCCAGGGTTTAATGTGCACCTTACCAATGCGCATCTCCTCGCTGAGGATGGATGCCGTGAAATGATTTTTCGCAGAGAAAACTCGAAAAAACGATTTTTCAATAATTGGCTTTTTCTCGGGAACCATTCGGTCGATTGAGCTGAAATTTCTGGGAGCACATGGTGCACACGTGGTAAATATACCGTAAAATTTTCAAGTCGATACATACAGCCGTTATTAAGAAAAGCGATGGAATGTGTCATCACACACACACACACACACACACACACACATACGGACATACATACAGACGACCCTAAAAAAATATTTTTGTTCGACGTTTCTCATCATTTGGAGTCATATTCCGATGAAATCTCAAGTTCGAAAAAAATCACGATTACAATGCTTCCATTCGGAAGCAAAAAAAAAAAAAGACAAAAATCTAATCGTTCAAACAACAAAAATTAAGTAGAAGAAGAGTTTGACAATAAAGTAAGAGAATTTCAGATTTTTCAGAAGAAGTCTCTTGTAAGAGTGTTCGATAGATTAGTTTTTTCAAAAATCACGGTTTTTCTAAGCTTTCTCCCTAGAAACACCACTATTTTTTATTTCACCATTCGAAAGTAGACAATTTTCCCTACAAAATGAGTACCTTTTCATTCTGACGACAATCAGAAAGAATAGAAATCCTATTGGTAATCCGAACTTCAATTTTTCAGATTTGTCGTAAGATCTTCCATTTATGATTGAACAATTGATTGTTTTTTTTGTGGTAAAAATGAATAAATATACTTCACCAAAGATCGAACCATCATTGAATTTGTCCTCACAAGCGAATTTTCTTTGAAAAAAATGTCCACTTATGACAATTCCACGAATTGGGAAAATTGGTGGTTGGAGGAAATTGAGGAACAGAAAGAAAAAAATGAAGGAGTATAAAAAATGGTTGAGCATTTAGAAACGTCTTGGCTGAGTATAATTAAATACTACACGATTTTCAGCCTATAATTAATTTTTTCTGTTATGTCATTTCTCATAAATGAATATCATCCTTAGCAAATTCATTTTTACTGATTCTTTGAGTACTTTTTGAGTATAATTTCGGTGCAGTAGACATTGTGTAGGATTGTGGTATAATTTTCAAATTATACCCAAATCATACTTAAACAATACTAATATTTTCAGTGTATTCATAAAATTTTTAGACCCAAATCATCCCGACGAAACACCATTATTTTTTTTTCTTTACTACTAAAATCAGAATAATCTTTAATTTTCGGATGGAGAATTGTGGAATTCTTTGATTGAAAACAAAGTGTGATTCCAAAAAATTTGAATCGGTCCGTTCAATTAATCTGTTTGAATATCGTTGCCATAGAAACAAAGAGGCGCAAGTGCTATACTCATACATAGGACCTACGCCCCTTTGTCTCAAATAATGAAGAATATGAATAGTAATTTCATGGATAAAAATATAAAAATTCCATTCAGAAGCATTTTGCCAATCGAATTGGTGAAACATTAAATGTCGCACAAGGAGTGCGGCTTGCGAATAACGCACAGGATATAACGCTTCTGCTTGTTTACATGGTTTCCATTCCAGTTTATTTCATTTTTTGTTTTCTCCATACCTCTATTTGTATTTTTTTCATTTCTTTCTTACTTTTATGGTCTTTTTTCTTCATATTTAATGGGATTCAGCACACTCACCATCATGTCTTGCGTTTTAATTCAATTTAGTAATCGCAGAGAGTGCATACTGACGAATGACGTCATTGTGAACACCACAAATATAGCTGATTTTCGCCTTGACTGTGTGATGTTATGCTATTAGTATGCAGGTTTCTTCTCAGTGTACACCTCAATACGAATGTGTTGGAGTTTTGAGCCCGAAAGTGCAAGAGGAGGAATAGAGAACACATGTATGTGGATTTGTTTTGGAAAATACAGTTTCCAATGAATCGAAAGCTTCATGTTGTTAGGATTGTAGGTGACTGCAATGTTTTTCGATGATTGGTAGTAGTTCCAAGCATCACACAGTCGTCAGAGTACCGAGTGCTATAGATCTAGGCACTTTGGACAATCACAGCAACTAAGGGAGAGAGAGAGAGAGAGAGAGAGAGAGACTGTGATAGATAAAAGAGGAGAGAGAAACTTGGAGCAGTGCCAGTCATTGCTTCGTGGGAGTGCCTCCACTTATCCAAGCTACACACACCAGACTGGCGTTCTCCCCGTGGTTTTCTCGACTGACTTATTGAAATCCCCGTTCAACTATGCAATTTTCACTAGTCTTTTTACTGACCTTTTACCCCTCTATTTTATTTCTTTTTCTTTCCATCTCTGTCATGCAATGTTTTGTTAAACTTCTGACATTAATTCACCATATTCTTTTTTAATTCTGTTTTTCATCTTAAATAATGTTACTTTCCTTTTGAACAATCTTCTGTCTCCCTTGTGTGCTGCTTGTTGTGATACTGAACATTTGAGTACATAACTATCATATAACTACGATGACCCAAGCACACAATTCTTGTGGTAAGAGTACCGTAACTTGTGGGTACCAATAGGACTTGAGCCAAAATCCGTTGGAGTTAACTTTTTGCACTGTCCAAAAGAGCTCCAAGAGCTCTACGTAAAATTATTATCCCAAGAGTCTTTGCGACACTTTGCTATCGCAGAACGGATAAGTGTCGTTATATCTAGTTGAAAATCCTTCTTCTCCCTCTACGGTTACGTTCCAATTCATCATGTGACGCTGAGCTCACTAGCTATCTTCATGGTTCGAATTATTCATTGCATCTTTCTTTTTATCATAAATTATTTAGGCAGAAGGCAAAAATGGAATGAACAAGCGGAAATAGGAGAATGAATAGAAGAAAAAAGTGGAAAGAGATGCAAGTCGAGAATTTTTCACTCTTTCTTAACTTTAAGACTGCTGGACGTTGAACAGGTGATAAATTGGTGTGTGAGATTTTCATTCACTTTTTACTGCTTGTTGAACTCGCTTGTATTATATACCTGGCCAACTGCTAACTACAGTTAGCCTGTGTGCTTTTTGTTTAGAGTTCATGACGTATTTTTAAGGTTCTTCGACAGCCACCTTCATTAAAGCTCAGTTGCGTCGCTTTAAGTTGTTACATTTACCTCTCTTTTTTTATTTTCTTCTCTCAAATAAGTGTTTTCACCTTTTATACTGTTATTCACCACCTACGCGGAGAATGTCCGGTGACTTGGCCTCATTCTTTCACTCATTCATCCACTCACTCATGCAATATTTAATGATAACTCTTTTTTTCTCTAATTTTCTCATCTCTTCTTTGATGCAACTCAGGTGCATTTTGGTCAGCAAGAATTCACACTGAATAAATTGCTCACTTAATGAGTGGAGTCAGTGGATTATCAGGTTGTAACTTTGTATTTATCAACGTACACTGGGCCTTTCTTCTGCAAAAAAGAAAGGGGGAATTTAATGTTGAATTCATATATCTTAGGCTATTATCGCAATGCAAAATTCGGGATTCATGTTTAAGCAGTACATAGAGCTAATCGCATTCTCGTAGTTCACATTCTTCATAACAAGAATTGTATTTTCGTTATTGTGGAATATCATCATTAGCAATGCAACGCAGGTTTTCTCTTTAATGGTTGAATCGGGTGGAACAGTTTGACACTGTAACTGCATTTGTACGAATGAATAAAAATATGCTTCATTTAATTCGTGCAGAATTTTTGAAGTGAAACTTCTTTTCGGAGGGTACCAACTTTTCTCTCGCGTCACGAAACGAGTGTAAGGCTTTGAGGGGAACGTGGTAGTAGAGTAGTGGTGAGAAGGGGAAATTTTTGCTGCTGCCGTCGGGTCGCTCTCCGGGTGGTGGGGGAAGCCTGTGTTTTTTTTTAAATTTTTTCTTTTCAATACACGGAGAGAAAAATATGGGAATTTATCTAAATGATTTTTGAAAAATTACGGAAAATTGTCATTCAAAGGAAGAGTTGTCATGGAACACGACCGAAAAATATCCATGCTCCACCTCATAATTTTTGCTCTTCATTTCTTGAAAAATTGCCATTTTACACTCGGCTTTGAATTGAAATATCTCGAAAACTATTCAAAATTAATCGAGACATGCTGTGAATGAAATTTAGAGGGAAGATTAACGAATAAATAAGCAAACCTCCGTTTTTTCACGACTCGTAGTTATTAAGATATCGATTTTTGAATGAAAAATTCAGAAAGGACGTCCAAGCGCTCGTTTATTTGCTATCGGGCCTCATCCATTGTTTCTGAACTACTCATTCAAAAAATTATATCTCGGAAACTACTGGTCGTAGAAAAACAGCGTTCTTCCTATTTTGTTCCTCAATCTTCCCTCTAAATTTCATTCACAGCATGTCTTGATAAATTTTGCATAGTTTTCGAGATATTTTAATCCAAAGCCAAGTGTAAAATGACCAATGGCTCATGTATAAGAAGTTTCACTTCTGTCACGTGGGTTCCACGCACCCTCTTTTTCTAATTGAAAGAGTATTGTCAATAACTACGGATATTGTTCTTTCCTCCATTGGATTTGAAAAGAATCATATTGATTCCAATTCAATTTCATCAATTTTCAAGGAGAGCTTAACAAATGGATGCTGCTAATTTTTTGAATTAATCTTCAATGAGCTATAAGAATCACATTTTCAATAGGTGGACGTTCTGGTGATTTTCTCCATTGTGCACAATTGTTCATTGGGTTATTTTGTTAATTATTTGTTTCTTTTCTATTCATGAATATTGTCGTTGTGGATACTTGATTCTATAAATATTTGTCCTTCAAAATATTGTTACGCAATCCATTTGCGCAGAAAAAGACGGAAGTAGAGATGGTGCGTTCAGTGACGTAAGCTTCCTTTGATACGTCATTCTGTATCTCTCAATCGAAAAGTTCAGTGATATGATCCTAGCTTTCTCCTCACGTACACATCACTGCTACCACTCTTTACAAACACAAAATTGTTCTGCATCCTCATTGGCTGTTTTCTTTCTGAGCTAACACTGACACGATTTGTGATGCACAGTGTTGAATGTATTATTAAGATTCATGCATAATGCCGGGATTGAAATTTCATTTGGTTACAGAAAAATACATTATACACCTGTCTTCTGGATTATTAATGCATTTACCACTCAGTTACTGAGAAAAAATAAATAAATGCTTGTTCTATCGAGTGTGTTCATGCACCGCATCAACCCTGCACACAATGAAAAATCTGTCAACCAGGACAAATAATTCCCTCACATACTATCGCAGATATAAACACTAAAAAAAATTATTTGGATGAATGATGAAACTATCGTTGAAGAAAGTCTTGCCGGATAGGGACGGCATGTAGTATATGGGCGCCGTTCTTGAAACGTTAATAACTGAAAATAGAAAAATTGGTTATATATAGAGTAGAATCATTCTTTTCAAACCTTCATTACCATCCAAACTAACTCAAAATGAGTGTGCCAAAAATGAAGTTGGAAGAATTATTCTTGTAATAGACACGTACGGGGAAATAATAGAGGATTTGACAGTGCTGCTATGCAGCATCTCTCAATTTATGTGCATGCTATATATTTTGCATCTATACCACACATATAAATTGTGAGTGGCTATTGCCACGTTTCCTCCGATCATTCCATTATAAAAGTATTCCAAATATATTTGCTGTTGTAAATATCAATTAATAACTATAAATAAGCAACACTCAACTTTTATTGTTAAAATACAAGAAAAGTTGAATGGAATTTTTGAAGGCAGTGAAAACATGCATGTATAAGTCAATATTACCTATTCCTAGCTCTTGTTATGTAAATAGGTATCTCACAATAAGTTGATATTATATCGTGATTTTCCAATTATTTTCTCAATATTATTCGAACATGATTCAGTGAGGAATTTTTTCGACGATGAGCAGAAGTTAGCGCTTCCATCGTATGTGCATATACATACTATTGGCGTTGAGATGGCAAAATTTTGTGGGGTCGATATTGCGCGTGGTACCAAGAGAATTTCAGTCCTGTGTCCAACTACGGAAATTAAGAGGGAGAGAAAAGGATCATCTCCACATAGAGACTCCAAATGAGACTATGTGAAGAGTAAAATTGGATTTATCACGCGGTCCATTTATTTGCAGAAGCTCGTTACTAGGGATTTGCCATAGTGAGGTAGATTTTGATGATATTCTCTGCACAAATTTCATATCTATGATTCTTGCGTTTCTGTGCAAGGGAATGAAAAATGATAACGAGGACATTTTTGATGAGTATATTCGAGGGGAAATCATGAAGTCTGAACCACTTGCATTTCTCGAAGAACTTATACCAACTTTGCAGCAAGCATTCGCATAGCATCGGATACGCACGTAGGGTTTCTCGACATCCACGGGGTGGCCGATGTTCGGGTCAAATTATTTTATACGATTTTGGGCAAGTCGATCGAAGGCCAAAGTACGAAACAATATCGGGGCGTGGATATTGGTTCCGCGAATTAGCCGATTCTTCAATATCGATTCTTCCCAACGTCAAGCCCTGTATATTGGGATGGTGAGTTAGTATTGTAATTCGATTCTATATCGAGTAGCCGAATATCGGGAACCCTATATCTAGTCGAAATTCGGACCGAAGTCCTGACACCCTTATCCGCACAACAAATTCAGAACGATATCGCACGTAATTCGCGTAACCGAAGTTCGGCTGCTCTACTTCTGACAAAAATATTTCCAACATCGCTCCCCCCAATTCCAAGGTGCGAATTCCCATCGATATCAGCCTTGAAATTGTCCAATAATTTTTTGCAATCGTTCATTTTCTAACAATTTTTCATTATGATTAATTTTCATATTTTTTTATTCTCCAATATAACGATTGAAAAATCTCGCTAGAATTGATTTGCCTCCAATTACTCTTCTTACTAATGATTAATTCGTGAGCGGAATTTACAGAAATATGAAAATAATAAATAAATTTAAAATAGAATAGATATAAAAATTGCTTTTTGCCATGATTGACTTTCTGCCATCAAATGATTTGATTATCGATAGAGGAAGAAATAATACTCAAATAAAACTTTAATTGTCAAAAATAGAAGAATTTTGTGTCAAAAAAAGAATATTCCATTGAGAAGTATGTAGTTTTGTTTCTCGGTTCTTACTTCACTTTTGTTATTATATTTCTCTCAATAAGGATATCCATATAAACAATATAAATATCGATATGAATTTGAGATCCAATGATTTTTAGATTCATATAGACCGTACGATTCTGTCAAAGTCGAATAGAGTGATGGTCCAGTCGGCAGCGCGCGACTTTTATTATCCCACGATCGAGGGTTCAAAATCGCATGTAGGAACTAGAATTTGTAATTACAAAAATGACTTTGAAATGATTGAAATTAAAATATAAATTATCAGAATATAAAATTAAGGCATCTTTAAAAAAATATATAATTTTTTTCTTATTTTATGTTAAAAAATTGTTCTTATACTATTGAGCGTCTGTCGAGTTCGATATGGGACTCGATGCTGGGCGTACATCGTAGCGCTAAGTCGAAATTCTTATAGCGTCACATCGAATTTAGCCTGACGTTCGGGCCCAACTCAAACCCTATATCGGGTCGAAATCGGATGCGATGTACGCCCTATTTAGTTTTCGATTTCGTGCCGCTGTGGCATGCCATTATTGGCTCGAAGTTCGCACCAATATAGTTCCTTTGTATCGAAACTCGGCAATTGGACATAGCCCAGAATCGAGGCCTATTTCGGTTTTCTACATGGGTCGTAGTTGACGGTTACAGGAAAAACTTTCTACCGACATTATTTTCGAAACATCTACTTCTTAATAAGTATTAACTACACCTTTAACTTTCCATCATCAAGTTTGGGCTGCTCTTCTTGTACTGGCAAACACATGCGATTGCAGAAATGCGATGCTTGCACAGGAAAGTCATTTATTCGGAGAAGAGAAATGACAGGACCTTCCAGGAGCCTTGATAAATAATTTATTCAAATGCTTACATACTTGTTCGAAAATTTCGATGAGATTCCTCAATCTCGAATCAATTTAAGTTATAGAAATATAACATTAAAATTAAACAATTTGAACGCGTCTCTTTGAATCTAATTGTCTTGATATCCGTTCAATCATTTGGCAGCATCGAGAAAAATATTATCTCTGATAAACATAGCATGATTCAGGGGCTACAATGGTGGACTTAAATAGCTAAGATGAGTCTACCGAAAAATAATAACAGAAGTCGAAGAAGGACGATAGTATATTTTGAAAGAGAGCTTCATCCCAGTCACCCTCATTTGTAAACAAAATTTTGAAAGTGCCGAAAATTCATCTTACATACATTCCCATTGATTTTCACATTACCACTGTCATTCACGCTTTAAAAAAGTGACTCAACCTGAAAGCAACTCATCATCTAAGAATTTAATGAGTGTTGACATAATTTTCTGCGGTTGTTGAAAGTCTCGTGCTCCTCAGAATCTATATACATACTTGAAACGCTTGAATAATTTGTATACACATAGCTATCGTCAAGGGTGGTTCGGTTAACAGGTGTTTGTCTGCCGGTTTCGAGCTCATTTTCCGGAAGTAAGCTTACTTCAGATTATATAGTTCCATCAGTAAACAACATTTTCAGTAATTCTGGTTCTACCAGTGCGGTTTTGTAACAGCTCCAGTTCATCTCCAACTGTCTGTAGATTAAGTAGTTGCTAATTAATTAATCTGAAGCTATCACTCTGAACAGAATATCCCATGAGCATTGAGCGGTACAAAATTTTACTCTCCATATGTAAATATCGGCAGTATCATAAGCTAAATTTTCTGTTGTTTCTCATTTACCAGCTATCTTCATGATGAATGGCCTTGTATCTGCTCGATGAATTGTTTATACGCAATGAGAACAATCTCGGGTGTATCTATTGGTTTTGTATCTTTTTTCATTCCAATATAACTGGTGTTAGGTCAAAACCAATTTTTCCGACGGAATTCGTGCCCTAAAATTCGAAGAATTTCCATCTTCTGCCTATATATCCAGAGTCTATATTACCGACAGACAGTCAATCCGTGACATCAAGTCCCAATACTGATTGACTATTGATGAGATTGTGAATTATTTTTCATTTTTGTGTTTTCGTCATCATTCGTAGTATGTCTGCAATGCTCCGTAATTCCTGTTTTATTTTAATTTTATTTGTTTCAATCGAAAAAAAAACTTTGAAGAATTACATGAATTTTTCAAAACTATTTCCAAAAATTGGCGCGTCTTTTGTGTTCAGCAGACAGTGCAAGTTTGTCAAATTTTTGCAAATAGCTCCAGGCTCGATTGAAAAATCTGGTTTTCGTAGAAGCTTTTTCAATATCATAAAGAAATGACTTGATCAAAATCATCAAAAACTTTCAAATAAATCGTGTGTTGTGGATTCTTTGTTCATTAATTTTCCATTGTTCAATGGCTTGCTATAAAATTCTCAATTTCTTTTACTGCTATCAAAATACTTTAAAGTTGATGAAGAAAAAAAATGGTACACTTTTCGGATGCCGATTCTTCTGACGTTCCCCCTCAAAGTAGCGGATTTTTCGGTTGCCGGTTTTTGTTGTCAGAGAGTTCATTGTTGCGGATATTTCGGTTTCCGATTTAAAGTCGCGAATTTAATTCCCGAGGACCACGAGTGGTGTACTCGTTTTTTTTATACAGGAAGAGTACTTTAGCAAACTATTCCTTTGATAATAATAACACACTTCATTGTCACTTGGAAAACTACGAGTTAGCTCAAGGATCTAAAGAAGAGTGCGATTCACTCTGCACCAATATGCGGTACATAAATTTAATCACAGAAAATACTTTGGATAAAAGGATAAAAGAAAAGGTAACTGATATGCAGTAGATGATGTTGTTGAGTGCAGTACTGTATAATTTCATTAAGAACCGACATTAATAGATGTTGAGAAAAAAATACTACGTTAGTGGGTTTCGGTAGTAACATACTGAGTAAGATGTAGCTATATTTTCAGAGTTCAGAAAGATGAGGCCCCCCTCATGTTAATTTGCTATCCAAAAATAGCTTTTCAGCACACTTTCTGGTTACTCGAACTCTTGTGAAACGGATAGAGAACAAAGGGGAAAAAATACATAAAGTTAATGGTATTCTCCATTCACGCGAATTCTTCCCGATTCTAAGTAGTAAATTTCAACGCAAAATCCTTGAGTTGACCCACAGAAATTTCATCTGTTCAATCGCCCCAGTTGCGGCTAGTGCAGAATTCTTGAATACCCGTGAGGCTTTGGTTGGGTTTGAAATACCTAGTTTTGGTTCGAGGCAACGTGAAACTCTCGACCGGATTCACGTGTACACAGTACCTTTCAACGAACCACCAAGGAGTACCAAGTAGCTATCCAATATGAGGTTATTCAAGGTGGTTATACACTAGACCAAGTGCCTTCCGCACCCACCCTCTCCTCGTCTTTGGAATTTGAAGGTGCGAATGAGCATGAATGGAAATTCTGCATTGGAATTGAGGTTGAGCCACTTAGGCATCAAAACATCAAGTTTCACATCCAGAGTTCAATTGAATCGTTGATTTTCGAAGTCTGTTATTTAACTAGATAATTAAAACGAGATGATCGAGCTCAGTTGGAGATCTTTTGTTTAATAAATTTGTAGAGTTCATGTAGAGCTGATTGCTGGTAACATTTTGAGTCCAATCGTTACAGTGAGCCTATCTTAAAGGTTAATCTTTAAACTTCACTCTTGGGGTGGTAAACTTTAATTACATTTCTATCATCATTGGACGAACATCGATGTAAACTGAACTGAGTTCCGACATTGATTCAGATAATGGAAACTCACCCAAAAGTCCGGAGAAGAGAAAGTAGAATAATGTTAATATCATATCTCTCTGGTGTCTACACTCAGCAAAAAAATTGTGGGAGCAGAAAATGTTTCCGAAATTTGGACCAATTTTCAAACGGCCGTAACGTTTCCGAATGAACGGAACGAGAATGGAATTGAAGCTTGAAGTGCCTACTTCCAGAACCTTTGGATGGAAATTTCTTTCATGCATTTCTAACAGCATGAAAAAATCGATTAATGGGGGAAAAAAATACATTTTTTTCGTTTTTCGAAATGGTCCACGGCTTCAAAATTTTTTTTTCGACTCCACCAATGTAAGAAGCATGTAGCCTGATTCTCGAACTTCGATTTGTTTTTTTTTCGCTACGACCAAGGAAAAACGGTTTAGCCGATGGGGTTTAAAATTTACAGGGTGTTTGGGCATACATTGAGCGAAGAAAAAACGTGAAAATATCAGTCATTTTCGCAATATTTGAAAAAGTTTGCGGTAATTTCAGAAAACACAAAAAAACTTCATTTTTTGGTACGTTTTCAAATGAATTTTGAGAATGGAAAAAAAAATAAATAAAAAGTAAGGAGCTCATAGAGCATTAGTTCGAGTTTCCAAAACACATCACTTGCTCGCTGTGCGATCAGTAGTTTCCCAAGATATTGCTGATTGAAGACAAAAGGGTAATTTTTCACTTAACAGACAATATCTCAGCGAAACATGGTCGCAGCGAAAAAAAAAATTGAAGTTCGAGAATCAGGCTACACGCTCTTTATATTGGTTGAGTCTAGAAAAAAAATTTCGAACCCGTGGACCATTTTGAAAAAAAAAACGAAAATTGGATTTTTTCCGCTCATCAATCAATTCTTTTATGCCATTAGAAATGCAGAAAAAAAAATTTCCATCCAAACATTCTGGAAGTAGAAACTTGAAGCTTCAATTCCTTTTTGGCGTTTCGTTCTGATCCAATGATTTTTCCTGAAGTTACAGCCATTTTTTAAATTGCTCAAAATTTCGGAAAAATTTTCAGCTTTCTTACTTTTTTGCTATTATCCTCAATTGCTCTTCATGAATGTGAATGAAATGATAGTAACAGCTGATAAGTATAAGTCTGGTACTGTTCAAGGCCAAGACGATACTTATGTTTTCTAACATTTATTGTTATTGAATTGTTGTTATTCAGTCCATTGTATTTCGACAATCAACGGCGAATAACTAATTCATTTAGAGAATCTCTCACTCGTCATTCTCGCGAATTGATGGAATTAAAAATACCTGCCTGATCAAAGTATTTGCCAGCCATTACGGATATATGATCATGACAACAATTTTCGATTTGGGGCATCAAAATTTTTTTATAGTTAGATTATTTTTTTTTTTTTTATTTAAGTTAGATTATTCCTCGAAGAATTTTATTGTAAAAAGTCCGGGGTAACTATTCATGCATATAAGAAAGAAAAAAATTATTGAAAATTGACAGAAAATACGTGGGCTCTTACCCAGGTAGGAAGTGCTGAGGCTGACGACGAGTACAGCCCCTTACTAACCTTGGCGCACTGAGGCTTGGGGAGCCAAGCCTGTGCCAGGCTTGTTTCCGTCGTCAAAATTATGCTGAAATTATAAGTTTTTATTCCTTCATTTTCAACTTTCAACATAGGCTTAAATCGATCGTCAATTCCTACCTGGGTATGGAGGAATAGGGGTTACGGCCATAAATTGAATAGATGTTAAATGTTCAAGCTCGAGTAGTATGAAAATTACTATCCATAAGAAGAATGGATAGTGTTGTAAGTTGACAATATTTTCAAAATACTATGCATCCATCTACCCTGAGAAGAACAATCCAATTGAAATTCAAATTATTTCATTTAATGCTTCTTTTCTCGCCATGATTCAATACATGGCAACGTTTCACTGCTCTCATCAGCGCCACAGCCGGCCAATAAGAAAAACCGGGGAGAACCCCGCAACCTCCCTAGCCCATCCCCACCACCGTTTCCCCAATTCCCTCGATCATACATGCTTAAGTGAAATTCTCGTCACTAAAATTTCAGTCACTATATTAACAATCTTATTTCAAAATGAATTAATAATAGCAATAACTGTCAACGGAGGAGGTTGATACGTGCACTAAATACTTCAATATCTGGCTTGACGGTATTCCAATAATCTGGAAGGAATTAATTTCGAAGCCCTTGTCATGAATCGTGAAAATTGACACGTACCATCTATGAATTTCCATCAATACATAATATTCGAGAGCTAATTGTAATGTTTGATGGGCCATAAAGAGCTTATACATACTTCACTCTTCCTGCTGTTCGCTACTTTCAACGAAGATCGAAATATTGATCGATTTTCCGAGACGCAGTCTGTCGACTTTTTCCCCGATTGGAAAGAACGTTGCCAGACGTACCATACTCACGGTATTTATACCATGAATGGTATGTATGTATTCATCTACACCCAGTCCAAATTGAAAGAGAGTGTCACATTTGAGGGAATTATAATGAAAAAAAAAATTTCGATGCAAAAGAATGCTTTTTAACATTTTACCATGAAGAACTCGATGAAAAAAACTGAAAAGTCATATTTTTCAGCTTTTATAATTTTTATTCGATTTCCCGTCAGCTCAGAATTTTTAGGCGCCTCTATAGAAATGCCGTCACAAGCAGTGTATACAGATATACGCATACGAGAGCTTGGGGCATAGCAATTCCAGAATTTTGATATTCTCCTTCCATACAATTATACAACGAAAATTTCTTCATTGTCCATTGATACCATAGTTTTCTTTGCAGATACCATATTTGTCCTCAGCTTGTTCCAGAATCAACTTGGAAGGTTTTGCCAACCCCGATTGGAAATCCGATTAGATTAATTTGCCGTCCTGTAAGGAATCAAGCTGAGGCGACAATAATCTTCACCAGTCTCAGCCTGGGCCTAGAAAATCCTCCGCCAAATAATGAACTTCAATTAAGTTATCCTAATCCGTTAATGATCAAGACTATATATGAATCGGCTGATATGGGAATAATTTCCTGTACATAGCCATGAGATGTATCGGACCAGGCTAGGTTGATTGACATTTGTCACAGAAAACTGTATGGCCAATCAGACCGTGCTGATCTAATAACTATGAAAGCCTCATGTCAATGGCACAGAAAAAAGTTGTCACATAGAGTCTCAGCCTTTCTTAAATGTGGCTAACCTGATTCAGGATTGTAGAAAGAATTTCGCGACAAATCAATTTACCGTAATCTGAAGATGATCGGGCCATTATGAGTTTCTAGAATACATTGATTCTCCGCTTATGTTAGAGTCGGGCAAATCGAGATCTTTTGGATCTTGGTGATCCTGACCTCCATTAGTGTGGACAATGCGCTGCGTTAATCCTGTTACCTGGGTCAGCCATATTCCAACAGAAATTAGTATGAATGGCTGTTTTGGCCTTTGCCAGCAAAAAATGCTGTCGCAAGTCTTTTCAACTCCTTGATAAGGGAAGTTTATGTAATGGCCCCAAAAATGGAAAATCGATTCTTGATCGATCTTCATGTTTTAAGACCTCCCCAACATCTTTTTATAGTTTTCACGATCGTGTGTGTGTGTATGCATGTGGCCAATTTTTTCGTTCACGTTTTCGCATTAATCAATAACGCGATTGCGATGATCAATGTTGCAGTCGAAGCATCTCGATATAGATTCGATCTGATTAGTTTTTGATTGAAATCGATACATTACTTTCTCATTTTTTCAAGAAAAAAACATTATTCATTTTTTCTTAGTTACCCAAAAAGTGGAGTCTATGCACTGACCCTGAAGAGGGAAAATTGATTTTTTTATTGATCTCCATATTTTGAGATCTCCCCAACATTTTGTGATAGTTTCCACGATTATGTCTGTTGTTATTCATCGGTTTTATCATTCGTCACTTTTTCTAATAGCAACTGAGAGAAATTATTGGGAAGTTCTTAGTGCGGCTTGAAGGCACACTCATCACAATACGTTCTCACTGATTTCTTCTAATCAGCAGTAATGCACTCCTCCATTCGCGAGCCAGCGTACACTGCAAAAAAACTTCATTAAAAATTACTGTGCCGCCCAATAAACGTGGGTCCAAGAGGGGGATTGCAGGAGAATCACAATACCTACGGAGTAAAAATTACTGTTGGCACAGTAAAAATTGATGGGATTCTCATTAATTTTACTAAAAGGTTCAGTAATTTTTACTCCGTATGTATTGTAGTTTTTCTGCAATAACCTTCTTCGTCCCACGTTTATTGGGCAGCACAGTAATTTTTAATGATTTTTTTTGCAGTGTAGCGAGTGAGCAACTGCTCACCCCTAGTTCCGATATCAAATCACGCAGATAATTTCGATCCTGATTGAAATTCAGAGCTCTCAAATCTTTTGCAATTTATTCTAGGAGGAAATTGTTTTTAAAAATTTCATTGGAAAAAAAACTTTTTGTATGAAAAAGAAGGTGTTATAACTAAATTTTCATAAATTTCTCATCCATTGAAAATCGGATGAATCTATTAACATACCCGACCAGAAATTTGGTCCGGCATGCTAAAGTTGCCCTGTACCGAATCCGGGCTAGATCTACGGCAGACCGGATATGGCATGCCAAGTCCGGCATCGATTCGGGCCGACTGTGTCTGCCGAAGATGAACCACACTTCGGATCATCTTCGGCGAGAATGAAGGGCCCGAATCATGATGGGATCTGGTATGCCACATACGGCATGTCCAATCTCGTCCTGATCTGGACCAATCAATATTTGCCGTAGATGAGCCACAATTGCGGTTCATCTACGGCAAAAAGCCTAAAGTCCAGATCATGACTAGACTTCTATTAGTAGGAGAAGAAAATTGACATTAAGATGGATATGATTGAGAAGAATTTTTGGGTCCAGTTTAGAAATTTTGAAAAGAATTTTCTAAAAAAATCTTAATTTCAAAAATCTAAAAGAAATGAATTTCAAAAATCTACGAATTGGAGGGTCCTGGGTTCCATCCCTGCAGATGGCGCATTTTTTTTGTTTTTCCCTCTATAAATGTCATGTTATAATCGTTTAGCGTTTCATATAGTACAGAAGTACCGATTGAACTCAAATTTGAGTTGAAAAAAGACGGTATAAATTGGTTAGGGAAAATTCACAAATATATCCAAAATATCGGTATTTTTTGGGTATATTTCCAGCATTATACCGGAAAATCACTGGAAATATACCCGAATTCGGAGGATGATTTGGGTATTTTTTAGGTTCAAACGAATTCGCTAGGGTGTGATCTCCGTTTGCAGATGATCTCAATTCCAGTTATTGCTATTTTAAATTTAGTTGTCACGATAACTCAAAAATTTTTAAGTTAAAGACTGCAAATTCCCCTAGTTCATATGTCTAATGAACAAAAAGTTTTGTATTGAATTCCGATGGAAACACTCCGGTAGCTTCTGAAATATTGGAGGAAGACCACTTTACGAAAAAAAGGTTATATCTCTGACACTATACAATCAATTACACTAGAGTTTAGCTTAAAGGATTCATCTCAGTGAGCCCAACAAATGTTAGGAGTTTGAGATTTTTCAACAGAAGTCTTCTATAGAAGTGTTGAAACGATTATTTCCGCCAAAAATTTAGATTTTTCTCCTTTTTTTCAGAGGAACACTTTTTTATTATTTTATCATTCGAAAGTAGATATCATATAGTATTTTTATGTATCAAATTACAGTATTGCAATTCAAATAATTATTTCTGAGCTGAGACTTCGAACACCAAATTGACTTAAAGTACTGAAGATTGAATCCTGAATGGATCGATACAGTCTGGTGCAATATTTGTAGCAATGTACGAGTGCGTATTTATTGTGAAAATAATGTTATTTTTTGTGCAATGGAAAATATGAATAGGGATTTCATCCATTACGGGTGAAATTCCATCTGGAAGCGTTTTACCAATCGACTTGGCAAAATATTAAAAATCGCATAAAGAATGGGGTTTCTGAATAATTCACAACGAATAGGGCTCCTGCTGGTTTCATCTCAAATTATCAGAAGGAAATAACTTAGAACATGTGGTAGAAAATTCAACAATGTCCAATTGATATTCTGACTTCAATTTATGGAATAGGCTATTATGTGTCACCATTCTACATGATTTCTTAAACTAGTTTTCAATTTTTGGGGAGGGAAATGATCCAAAAAGCTTCCACACACCATTCCTGAGCTGATTTTTAAAAAAATTAAAACTGTTCACAATTGAAAAAAGTGGGGAATGTGCAGATCTATCTGCAACGAGCTAACACGTTTTTTTTTAAAAGATTTCAGCATGACGGAGAGTTCTTTTTTGCACATAAAAAATTGATTCTATGCTCGTAAAAGAGTTGCAATGGAAATCCTTCTAACAGTTTCTACGAAACTCTCCCCTCAAAGTATCTGTGGAAGTACCCCTTGAAAGTTTTTCTTAAAGTATTCGTAGCCTTCTCTTTCGTTTACTACATAATTCATTATTCAACAAAGTATTGATGTGCCATCCAAAAATATACTAACATGACCTCTGCTGCAGTTATTTTCAGGATGATAAAATGGGAAATCACGCCGTGGGTTTAGTTTTAAATGTATAAAGAACGCTTGAGAATTTTCGGAATTCTCCTTACTGCTGGAGAATCGAGAAATCGAGATGGTACACTTGAGGCAAGGCATTGGCACCCCGATGGAGAACTCAGAGACCACAACCGGTGAGAGGAAATAAGGGAGACAGAGAGTGAGTGACTGAGCCAGTGATGGTGGTCGCTTTGGTTTCGGTAGACGAGGGACAATTTAATATTAACGCCGCACTTCGGCCAGACGTTGATTACACGCCATTGTGCACTGCACCTTTGGTAATCTATACCCCGTTACGATGTTACCACGTACCACCATGGTTGATATATACACACCGTATATTAAGTGCAGCTCCCCACTCTGGAACACCAGAAGTCAATGGCTGCTTGGCAAGCTATGGGCAGTAGGCTAATCATAGGTGCCTGAGGTTCCGGATTTCAAACTAGGAGCGTTACGCTAGTGAGAGTCGTACTTGGATGCACCCGGCTGCACTCTACTTGGTTTCTCCTCCTGCACTTGCAGCTCCTCCTCAATTCGGTTTTGGTTCTCGCGTACATCTTACACTTGCTGTAGTATAGCAGTCGCACTGGCGTGAATTATATATGTTTTGGGTACAGAGATGTCATGCGGACGTATTGTTATGAGCTAGGGAAGGTTCGCTCCTGTATTCGCGAAAAAAATGGTGAATGAATTTCTATGTTCAAGAATGTTGTTGAGGAATCATGGGCTGATTCTCGAAAAGATATTGAACAAAAAACAAAATTCTAGAGGGCAAATTTAGACAAAATTGTGGAATGCCCAAGCTGAATTTGAACCCGTAACCTTCGCATTACCGATCTGCTACTCTATCAACTGTGAACTCAATTTGCTTCAGTCCTTCATATGAGTGAATGTATGTGCTTCAACACAGTGCATTCCTTTCGTTATGGAAAATATTCTACAATTATGAGCTCGACGGGTCATTCTTATTCCCTTGTTAATTACTAATTGCCATTTGAGTATTCAAACACGATAGATGATTACCGGATTTACCAACTTCATTATTGAAAGCCCAACTTTATTGATGAGAATGCTGTTCCCCGAAATGATCCACGTACATTTACTTGAATTCTTGATAATTGAAATGACGAAAATGAGCTAGGGAAATTAAATTGAATTTGATAATAGATTTTTATTACCTTAAAGTTTTTATTGTCAACGTTCTCTAGACGAAATAATGAAAGATTCAGGAGCGAGATAGCCACTCGAGTGAAACGCGACTCCATGCAATCACTTTAGCATTCACTTGAGAAAAATCAACTTATGAAAATATTTGTCAGTGAAATTTTCTTCACTCAAATATTTCATGTGGCTGCAGTTAACGAGGCTTCATGAGCTCCTTATCAATGCTGAATTCTTCATCCTACTTATACTGGAGTTCAAATAGGATCGAGAGAATAGAGAGCACAACGAAAATGCCAGCATTAAGAATGCTTTATGGAATATTCTTCCACAAAAATCCATCCGAACTTGTGAACTTCACTCCGGATCATTTTTTCATAAATCACTCCTGCATTTTGTGGAATTCTGCTGGTTATCATGAGTGTTCGTGTAGGCAATCAAAATGGCTGTTTCACCTGAAAGCAAAAGTGTACTAGATTAGCTCATTACCAAAAAACTTAATGAGAAAGTGTTCCGCTTTGCGATCGAACGGAACACTCAGCAGATTGTCAGTTTGACAAGCTTATGTCTTCCTACTTGTTCAATTACATAAGATCAAAATATTCTAAATTATATGGAAGCTCTGTATGAAAACTCCTACAAAAGCTGCCCTTGCCTCGAGAATAGCTTCTCTGTATCTAGTAATGAATGCTGAAATGTCCAATTTTGAAGAAAAAACTACGTACGCTTTCATTGAAACTTATCGGTCTAACGACATGTGGTATTATAATGCGGTTCTATACATGCTACCATCCTTTTGCAGGAAAATTTCGATCCACAAATATATGCAGATGGAATATATATTGAATGATTATAATTACATTATAGCCTCAGATAGATTTCCTGATTATGAATGAATTACAGAGTCTTTTCAACTGGTCATATTAATACATATCGTTCTGACCAAAGCTGAGGGATTTCGATTCGACTCTGATCACTGCATGTGCACGTTACTATGTTACATGTCCATGGTTACGTTTCTGGTTGAAAGATAACTTAGCTCTCATAACTTCCGCAAGAGAGTAGAACTTGACTAGAATATTTGTCGATGCACGACATGAAGGAATTAAGATTTTCAAATTTTTGATTGATTAATAAACACTGATGACTACTATGATTCATAGCTTTCTCCAAAGTTGTAACGAAGAGCTTATCTCCATTAGGACGGCATGTTCTCATAATTGACAGAATATGAGGTGTAATCATGTTCTGAATTAGTATTTTACATAATTATTGTTATGTTTGATGTGAGATAAAGGCTTTCCGACCGACGATATTTTTTTTTCGTACAATAGAGGGATGAACGCATGTGTATAGACATCAAATTGTTGGTACGAGCTGAGCGAACTGATTAGCATTCGAAATTGAAGCGTTGCGGTCGCTGGGGCACAGCCTAACTGCTACGTAGAACGAGGTAGATCGGGATGCATGGAGGGATGAGAAAGGAGAGCGAAATAAGGGAACTAGGGGTGAATTGAGGATAGGAAGGGTTGAACTAGACCGGCGGTTAATTCAGAGTGGAGCCAGTCTGCTCACTTCGTCCGCGAAGGCCCTTTGTCCACCATTCGATTCTGGACATTCTGCTGTGTTGTTAGCTCTATCCTTCGCAATAGGTTAGACATTTGCATTAATCGAGGGCTCTGTACTATCCTCCTGTAGTTTCACAACTCTCGTTTCGCTTGTTCCCCTAATTTTCATGCATCGATATATCTAGCCAAATCGTTACTGATACCATAAACTAGCATGAGTACAACTTTGTCATGTGTGGTTTCATTTAGAAATACTGTATTACGGAAGCCAATGGAGTCTCATATTTTCTCGAATTGATCATTTAAAAATTACCGGAACGTGATCTTTAGGACTATTCTTCCTATATTGATATGATCAATTAATTGAATATGCCATATGTTGCAATTTAATTAATTCATTGGATTTCATGGATGCCATATAATATTCAATGTTGTTCAATTGCTTCGAGCCTTTTCCAGCAGAAATATTCCGAGTATCTCAATGCAATAAATACGATTCAGAAAATCAATCATCTCCTGTATTTGCAGGAAAAAAACCGGCATAAGCAAACTTGATTGAAATGTTTTTAGTATTGAACGGGAACATTCTGGAATGGAAATCCAGCGGATTGAGTAACATGAATAATAATTATTACATATTCTCCGAGTATCCAATGTCACTTCGGCTTCTATACTTAACCAATAGTGCTTCTACCAAAGGAGCAATTTAACAATAACCCGAATGATTGTGGTGTAACCATGTTTCTTCTTTCATAATATTCTACAAAATCTCAATGGATTGGAGGTATATCACTCCCTTCTACCTGATGCAGACATTCAGTGGAATAATTTGTACTGACCGCATGGAGAGAACAATTAGTACAGAGGAAATTGCATGAAGTTTAACCTGACATTTATTCAACTAATATTGATGCCTAATAAACAATCATGAACACTGATAGCAGGGCCTTACTAATCGAAATTCAAACTCGTTGATTATTGATGTCGAGATGAAGTTCGGATATCACTATATGGATGCTTGTTCTGGAAGCCCTATTAATGATGCAGAGTGAACTGATAGTACCAGCACACAATCACTCATCTTACTCATTGAATACTATTTAGGTGAAATTCAATCGACATTTCTAATTAGTAAATCATCGATGGTTTCATCAATTTGTTGATTAATGACAAATCGCATGTGCTCATGATGGTTTAATTTATTTGCATAAATTTAAAAATATGTTTTTTCCACTTTTTATGACAGAAAATCATCATTACTTTATCTAGTTCGAACAGTCATGCGATGTTTGGATGAATTAACTGATTATAGATGCAATGTAACTTTGCCAAATGGCTACAAATGGAGAGAGAAAGAGGAAAAAAGAGAAGGGGAGCTCAAATATTCCATTACATTTCTGTGCGTGAAAGCCAATTGTCCTATAACGAATTGAAGTAACAGCTCAATTTGCCCTTGAATCATGCAGAATTATCAGCTCATGGGTTAATTTATATTGTATGCTCAGATTGAAAAGAAAATCCTAACACACTTGCAGAAATTCCATCCTTCTATGTGTCTATTCTATCAAAAATTCTTATTGAAGTACTGCACTGATGAAACTTATTCGATGAATAAAGAAGCAGGAGTCCCATTCGTTCGTTCGTTATTCACAAACTTCACTCCTTGTGCGACATTCAATGAGTGGACAGTTTCGGAGATATAACTTTTTTTTCATGAAATTTTTTTTTGTCTAATCTCAAGATATGTCGAAGCGATTTCACCCAATTCTAATATAGAAATTTGCGTTCATTAGACGCACAAACTGACAAAATTTGAAGTCTTCAACTCGAATATTTTTTGAGTGAACGTGACAACACAATCTAAAATTTAAATCACTAAAATTGAGATAATCTTCATATGAAGAAGCAGAGCAGAATCCGTCCGAGTCGAAATTATAAGTTTAAACGAGATGAATCTCATTGCTTGAAGTGTGAGCTGTGAATTGAGTTTTCGTCGAAAAAACACAAAAAAATGACTTTTTGAAAATCTATCCTTCACGGGATGTACTTGATCGACTTCGCTGAAATGTCAGACAACATTTTGCATAGGACGGAAAAATACTATCAAGCAGATGACTAAGTATAACCGTTCTGTAGCAGTGGGCTGATATCTGTCAAACGGACGCACACACACACACACACATATCTTTCAAAAGCATCAGTTCTTGATGTTTTGCAGCATTCCGATGAAATCTCGAAATTGACAAATGTCGCTTTAACAATGCTTCCATTTGGAAGCAAAAATCAATAGATTTAGATTTTTTCTATAGAACTTATTCTGTTGTGATTTTCGTTATGACAATTCTCTGACATAAATTATGTGAATTCATACTGCTGTATTTTCTTTATTCTCTATGGAGCAATTCCAGGGAAATAGGAAATTTATGTTGAAGACTTTCTATAAGAAAAATTGCAACAAAACAGCTTCTATCAGAAAATTAACCAATGTTTTCGTTTTTATCCCTATCAACTACCCTTTGTCCAAAAGACGTGTAAGAGAAATGCGTATTTCTAGAAGAAATCGTCGAAAGGCGAAAGAAAATGTAGTTTCTGATGGGATTTTTCAACGAATGTACTAGAATGTGAAAAGAAGTTACACTGAAAGATTGAATTATTTTTTTTTTAGGTAGAAATTATCTCCATTTTTTGGTATTGACTTCGTCAAGGTATCTTAAGTAAACTGTAGTCATCTAACGTAGTGAAGTGAAGTTCTACAGTTTACTTACCAAGTAAGAAGTCATATAGCTTTTGTGCGATCCGATATAGCTAAGCGAGCTTGAAATTAAAAACACTTTCGAAGTTTCCGGAAATTTCCATTTTCTCTCTGTTGGGTTGTTGGTATATTCCTATAACTCAGCTTATACTAACGCTCAAATACTTCGGATATTCTCCATTGAATGAGACGATGAGTTTCGAACAATTGCTAATTGAATTCCGAACCTTTTTTATTCATTTCCCAGCGGGAAGTTATTGTAATTACCCCTAGAGGAGAGTTTCTTCGGAAAGGCACAGAAGGTGTTGAATTTCGTTTATTTTTCCATTCTTCGAAGACTTTTTTATCGAAGTTTATTCGGTAAGATACAAAATATTTTATAGGAAGAGAAATTTGTAGAAGTCTATAATAACCGTAGTGGATTATAGGTGTTACCTAACTGCCTTCATCGGGCGTTGCAATAATTCTGCCATTTATCAAGGCTGAAAAGAATTTGGTAATGGAGTACTTTTACTCTGCCAGATAAAACCAAATTTTCAGGGATTTTTCTGAATTTTTTCCATAAAAATTTGATGTGTTTCGATTGATCAGAGGTCGGTCACGAATTTTTGTGACCGGCAGAGAAAATCTTAATTCAATTTTTCAAAAAAAAACAACGAACTTTTTCTGGAAATTTCCAAACAATTGAACGAAAGAAAAACATAAAATAAAATTGAGATTATCGCCACGTTCTGCATAATTCCAGGCCACGACGAGGACTTAGTGATACATAGGCCCCAAAATGTAACCTATCACCCATTCTATCAATGACTCTCGGGATTTTTGTTGGAGAATTCATTGACTTGAACTCCACCGACCTTCACTGGGCATGATAAATTCATTTCACATTATTTCGAAAATAAGTATTTTTTGAACATTGGGCTTTTCAAATGTATTTTTGAAGTGAAACTTCTTTTGGGAGGGTACCAACTTTTTTTTCGCGTCGCGAAATGAGTGTAAGGCTTTGAGGGGAACGTGGTAGTAGAGTAGTGGGGGGGGGGGGTAGGGAAATTTTTGTTTTTGCCGTCGGGTCGCTCTCCGGTTGGTGGGGGAAGCCTGTGTTTTTTTTTTATTTTTTCTCTTTAATATACAGAGAGAAAAATATGGGAATTTATCGAAACGATTTTTTAAAAAATTACGGAAAATTGTCATTCAAAGGAGGAGTTGTCATGGAACACGACCGAAAAATATCTATGCTCCACCTCATAATTTTTGCTCTTTATTTCTTGAAAAATTGCCATTTTACACTCGGCTTTGGATTGAAATATCTCGAAAACTATTCAAAAGTTATCGAGACATGCTGTGAATGAAATTTAGAGGGAAAATTAACGAATAAATAAGCAAACCTCCGTTTTTTCAAAACTCGTAGTTATTAAGATATTGATTTTTGAATGAAAAATTCAGAAAGGACGTTCAAGCGCTCATTTATTTGCTATCGGGCCTCATCCATTGTTTCTGAACTGCTCATTCAAAAAATGATATCTCGGAAACTACTGGTCGTAGAAAAACAGCGTTCTTCTTATTTTGCTCGTCATCTTCCCTCTTAATTTCATTCACAGCATGTCTTGATAAATTTTGCATAGTTTTTGAGATATTTTAATCCAAAGCCAAGTGTGAAATGACCAATGGCTCATGTATAAGAAGTTTCACTTCTGTCACGTGGGTTCCACGCACCCTCTTTTTTCACTTTGTCAATAACTTGTATATGGGGCATTCCACGCCAAATCGGACAGTTTTCCAACTTTGCATTTTTGATTTCCTCTATTTTCTGAAATTTTCTTGTATCTATCGAAACACACTTTTCGGCCAAATTTGAGATTTTTCTGATCATCGGTTCAAAAGATATCGAATTTTGAAAAAACTGCTGTTTTTACGGTTTTTTGCTCATAACTTCCGTAAAAATGGTCCAAATTCAGCGTTTTTTTTGTTGAAAATTCTCGTTTTTTCATGTACTTTTCGAAAAAAAATACAAAAAAATTATCCCAAGTATTTTTCTCTATGATTTCTGGAATTAAAGATTTGAATTGCGATTTTAAGACTGTTTGTACCCTTTAATTTTTTTGAAATTTTTTTATGTTAAACTTCTATCAATTCTCGAAATTTTGAGCCTCGGTTGATCGTGGGCTTCGGGAAATTACTATTTTTTTTCGATTTTTGAAAATTTTGAAAAAAAATTTTCGGTCTCATCCATTATTAAAACTATTTTTTGTTATTGTTTACTCTTTTTTGAGTAATTTTGAATTAATTCCTATCATTAATCGGAGTTTTAAAAAATTAACAGTTTTAGTTTGAAAAAATCGCAAAGAATGTTATTTATTCATTTTATTTTATTATAGAGGATGGGGCAAAATGGAACGCTGGGGCAAAGTGGAACGGTGGCGCAATGTAGAAAGTGAGGGCCAAGTGGGACGATATTATAATATCAAGGGCTACATATAAAAAATATATTGAGGGTCGAAAAGCAGAAAGTCATATGCACCAAAATGGCCATTTCTATAGCAAAAGGTCGTATGTGTAGGAGATACGATCTTCTACTTTAAGTGCGAAATTGAATAATCTGTTCCTCAATTCTCATATTGCATTTCAAGAGCGAAGAGGTAAAACAGGAGAATCCTAATATTTTTTTATTCGTTTCTTGAAAATATCTTGGAAATGAATTGAGATACGCCATTCTTGCTTTGATACTCTTTTGTAGCTCTTAAAATTCCCTATAGGAAAGGATGGAAACAGAATTGCGCTGTCTCAATCAGTATCCAAGATATTCAGCAAAAAAAAGTAATAGAAAAATAGCATTATCTTCGCAATCGAGCAACTTCCGACGATTCTATTGGAACCCTTCTTTGTAAAGAAGGGTAGGAAATTTCAAGAAGTACAAGAGGATATAAGAGTGACACTGCACCATCTCACTTAGCTTTTGAGATATTCCCAAATAGTAATGACAAAAAAAAGAACCCTCTCTATTTACTTTGAACCTTCACTGAGTTATTAAGAGGATTTTTTGGGGGTTCAGGAAAAAATCATTTTAACGAATCAGCTAAGCTACAAGGTAAAATAGAAAAGGTTCATTCTTCATCATTAATGCTACTTTTCTATCCCTTGTGTTGCTGAATATTTTGGGAACTGATTGAGATAGCACAATTTCGTCCCTATCCTTTCTTGTAGAAAATTTCGAGAACTACAAAAAAGTAGGAGAGCAAGAGTGGCGTATCTCCATTAATTTTTAAAATATCCTCAAAAACGAATATAGAAAAGATTATTCAATTTTGCATTGAAAGCGGAAGGTCGTATGTCTTATACAGACGATTTTTTACCATAGCAATGCTCATTTTGGCACATACGATTTTCTGCTTTTCGACCCTCGATATATTTTTTGTGTGTAACCTTTGATATTATAATAGCGTTTCACATTGCCCCACCGCTTCATTTTGCCCCACCCTCCCCTATAATGAAATAAAATAAATGAAAAACGTTTTTGTGTTTTGCTCGATTGCGAAGATAATGCTATTTTTCTATTACTTTTTTTTGCTGAATATCTTGGAAACTGATTGAGATAGCGCAATTTTGTTTCCATCTTTTCCTATAGGGAATTTTAAGAGCTACAAAAGAGTATCAAAGCAAGAATGGCGTATCTCAATTCATTTCCAAGATATTTTCAAGAAACGAATGAAAAAAAATCAGGATTCTCCTGTTTTACCTCTTCGCTCTTGAAATGCAATATGAGAATTGAGGAACAGATTATTCAATTTCGCACTTAAAGCAGAAGATTGTATCTCCTACACATACGACCTTCTGCTATAGAAATGGCCATTTTGGTGCATATGACTTTCTGCTTTTCGACCCTCAATATATTTTTTATATGTAGCCCTTGATATTATAATATCGTCCCACTTGGCCCCCACTTTCTACATTGCGCCACCGTTCCACTTTGCCCCAGCGTTCCATTTTGCCCCATCCTCTCCTACAATAAAATAAAATGAATAAATAACATTCTTTGCGATTTTTTCAAACTAAAACTGTTAATTTTTTAAAACTCCGATTAATGATAGGAATTAATTCAAAATTACTCAAAAAAGAGTAAACAATAACAAAAAATAGTTTCAATAATGGATGAGACCGAAAATTTTTTTTTTTTAATTTTCAAAAATCGAAAAAAAATAGTAATTTCCCGAAGCCCACGATCAACCGAGGCTCAAAATTTCGAGAATTGATAGAAGTTTAACATAAAAAAATTTCAAAAAAATTAAAGGGTACAAACAGTCTTAAAATCGCAATTCAAATCTTTAATTCCAGAAATCATAGAGAAAAATACTTGGGATAATTTTTTTGTATTTTTTTTCAAAAAGTACATGAAAAAACGAGAATTTTCAAAAAAAAAACGCTGAATTTGGATCATTTTTACGGAAGTTCTGAGCAAAAAACCGTAAAAACAGCAGTTTTTTCAAAATTCGATATCTTTTGAACCGATGATCAGAAAAATCTCAAATTTGGCCGAAAAGTGTGTTTCGATAGATACAAGAAAATGTCAGAAAATAGAGGAAATCAAAAATGCAAAGTTGGAAAACTGTCCGATTTGGCGTGGAATGCCCCATATATACAAGTATATATATTGTAACGTAATATTTCGATTACGTTACTTTTTGTCGTCTGGGCGCGTAATTAATTTTAAATTCTGAATAGTTTTGGCACCACCAATGGAGAATCAAAACAAACGAATCACGAGAGTTCAATTTTTGTATAAATTATGTAAAACTAATGCCGATTGGTTAATTTCTTTTGTTAACGCTCATTGGATTGTCGTCAATTGAGTTGATGTCTCACGACTGGAAGAGGGAGACACCAGATGGACGATGATGAAGGGAATCGACATTACCGAAGGAGTCGGTTAATTGGACTAAAGTTTTGGCGCCAATGACAAGATTCATCGGAAGAATTAATTGAGACGTTTAGATGAACTTTGGTTGCATCCTTGGACTTGATAAAATTGTCCCAACTCTAATGTCATCGACTTGGAGTTTCTCAATTGTCTTCGTTGGAATTTATTGTCATTGAACAGAAGAAATTATTGTCGTCAGGTTAAGCTGTGTTAACTGACGTAGTCTGGGATTGACCAATGAGAAGAGTCCTTCCCGGAAAAGAAGCCTTAGCCGAGTACAGCGTTTGCTGTCGGCAGGATTCTCGTTTGGTGTGCCGTAGAGTAAACACATGTTTTGTCGTGTTTTTGCACAACTTTGTAAAATCGCCATTTTCACGTTTGGAATAAATTAATTCATTGGAATTAATTGTATTAATTGTCGTGTAACTGAGTTGAAAATATTGTTCACGTTGAAATTAATTGAGATAATCTGGTGAGAAAAGAATTTTGTTTAATTAAATTTTGTACGGTGATTAATTTCGTGGTCGCGAAAATTGTATTTTTTTTTTTTAGCGTAATGACGCCAAGTAGAAAAGACGCCATGAGATTAATTACCATTTATCGGCGAATTAATTTTGATGATTTTGAAAACATATGATTTTTTTTTATAAATAATTTTTGGAACTCTCGTGCTCGTTTCTCGAAAAAAAAAAATTATTTTTTTTTAGAAAATTATTTTTTTTTGTTTGGATAAAATGTCGCGAATTGAAAATTTTCAATTAACGGAAATATTTTGGCGTCATGGTCAAAGATAATTAATTGGAATTTATTTTTGGAATTTTAGTCTTGCGACTTTGTAAAACATATTGAATTTTGTTTGAAATTATTTTTTTTTATTATTCAATATTTTGAGAAATTTTGTTTGAGGAATTATTTTTTTATTTTTATTTTTCATGAAATTAATTCAATTAATTTCATGCATTGAGTATAGTTGAGTCGGCCTTGACACCTAGGGAATATCGCTAGGGAATTTCTAGTAACTTAGCGCTAGGGAACAATAGTTACTTTCGTTTCGTTGCGAAAGATGACTGTAGGTGGCAGCAACATTAATTTCTTCTGAATTTGAATTTGAATGTTATTCTTTGAATATTTCTTTTATTTGATAACATTATTATGTGCTGACGATTAATTAATGAATTAATCAATTTGTTAATTAATTAAATTCTTTTATTTGATTAACTTTATTTTAAATTTGGTTTCAAAGAATTTGTTTGTAATTAATTGTTTATTTATTTTGAATTGTTTTATTTGTTTGAAATTTATAATTTTTTTTTATTTATTGTGCTGCGCACTCGCCGATGTCACGCAGGGGTTTAATAATTTATAATTAATTTTTTTTATATAAAATTTTTATTTTATCCCCTAAATTGTTTTGTTTGGAATTATTTACACTCCTTATTCAAACCCACAACAGCGACCCTGAGGGGGAGACTGAACTAGTTCGTGCTGAATAAGGGAGTATTCGAGTTTGTGGTTAATTATTTGAGTTTTTGATTTTGTTGTTGTTGTTTAGATCAATTTAAGATTGATCGGATGTTGAGATACATCCTGGCGCCCATTTTGAGTTTGTTTTTGTTTTGAATTTTGTTTTGGCTATTGGGTGCTTTTCAAGCGTGCTTAATTGCTGAGCTTACCGTTAGGCTCAGGAATTACGTCACAATATATTGCGTGAAATAATGTCAATCGGAATTCACATCATACGAATTAAAAACGAGAAGAAGAGAAAAACCTCAATAAAGTTGATACGGATTGAATGGATGATCGGAAATACTTATCTGGAATGGGAATAGTAGAATACTTATCTTGAATAGAGGGAATGATTCGATTTTTTTGCGGACGTTTTTGTGAGAATATTTCGAAAATGATTGAAGATACGCTTTTTTTGCCCCTTTATATTTTCGTGGATAATTTTGAGCGCTGCAAAAAAGAATTGAGGCAGAGAAGGCATATCTCCATCCATTCGCGACACTGCGGTAATTTTCGATGGTAAATTTAGCGAAATTATATAGTCAAGATCAAATCGAGCTATTCTTTTTTTGCAATTTTTTACAGATTTCATTGTCACATACACAATGATGAAGAATAATACTTAGCTGGGCAACATAAATTCAAGAGTCCCATCACCCTAGTTCACCTTTACAAATTTTGTTTTACTAAATATTGTGCTATCGTTACTCTTCAACATTCGTTATTTTCCCATCACGAGAAATTCGTCCGCTTACATGATACGGTACATGTAAATTTATTTCAGCTGGAAGTATAATTTTCTCAATTTTCATTGAGCCACAATTCGTTTTGTAATATTAACTATTTTCAAATGGGCAGCCTAAACTTGAACGAGCATATTATAAATATGTGATATAATACGCAATAAATTAGGGTAATGTTTAATATTGCGGAACTGAATTGGATTTGAGGGAAAATCAGGAGTTTATATACATATCAAATTTCTTATCTAATCTGTTACGGCCACAACCCGAAAAACACGTGAATTTGAATGGGGTTTTGATGAAGAAAATAGTAGTTTATATGTACTAGTCATGGTTGCAGCTGTACCTGTAATGAAAATAAGGGAACGGTTTGCCGCGGTAAGACACTGAAGTGTACCGATGTCTGAAGGATAGATGTTATTGGACAAATTAAGTTCATTCAGAAATGAATTCTATAATTTGTATATTTTCAACTAACACCAAATAATTGATTGAAAGATAAAGCAAACGTCTAATTTGAGTCCATACGATAGGAGAAAATAATAATCGCTGCAGCGTAAAATCAAACTTACACTTAGAATTGAAAGAAACTAACAACGGTTTATAGTAGAAATTCAATTGCTAAAATGCTGGTGAATGTTGCTGGCAATGTAAATGACTCTTTGGCTGGACAATTGGCTTGATGCAGGATGCTGAACTCCAGTAGATGTTGTTCAGAATGCTCAAAGGATGGTTGTTGGTTCGTCGTAAAGTGACTCGAACGTTTTTATTGAAGAATGCTTCTACTTTACTCTCAACTAAATACTTGGACTTTTCTCCGAAAGTTTGAACACTTTTAGTTAACTAATCAGAATTTGATCAGAGTAACATTCTAGATAAGAGACTAGTTACCAGAGATGTTAGCTCGGACAGAGCAAGGTTAGTGACTGCATAGTTGCTACTGAAGGTCTGATGAGCAGAGTAACGCTGTAGATTAAACTTCGTACTGATGATAGAGGTTTGTGGTGCATTCCCTTTTTTTATACTAATAAGTCCCTGGGCGTTAACCGTAGGTGTTATCTGCGCCTTAGTTTCCTTATTGAAAGGAAACTGGCGCAATGAACTGCGAAAGAGTTAATACACTTTTCGATGGAAAGCAAACTGGCGTCACTATCCTAGGTAGTAATTTACGATCGGGACAAGCCTTGCTCACCCTCTGCCCCAGGCTGAGGCTGACTAGTCTAAGGCTCAGATGACAAGGCTGAGACAAGCTTTCATGAGCCTTAGAATGATAAAATCATCCCGAGGTTTGGAACTGAGGCTTTCCCCAACACTCAGATCTAAGTCTGAACTGAGAGTAAACCGTTCCATACAATGGGGCTGTAAAATGTTTAAACAATTGTTAAACATTAATTATTATCAAATTATAAGGCTCTTACAAAATAAATCAGCTCAAATAATACTAAAGATGAAATCAGTATGAAACAAGCAGGCGCTTCACCCTATGGGCATTTTTCATAAATTTCAACCTTCGTTATTCACTCTAGGATGTCTTCAGTATTAAAGAATTAATCACGAAAAACATTTAATATTATGCCAATGCAATTCTAGAATAGATTCAATCAATTAGAAATCAAATAGATTCAATTCAATCTAGAATAGATTCATTTTGCGATGTGTATGATTCGTTATGGAATTTCATTCGATATGCATTTCTCGAAATTTCATGCTCATAATCTTGCCATCTAAATTGCATACAGATGGTTCATGAGATAAGATTTCATCTGAGAAAAGAGTTACAACGTATAATGAAACCATTCTGATCATTCCATTGCACGTTCAAGTAATTACAAAGTGACATCAAATTGAATTTGAGTGTATCACACGCCGAAATCGCAGATGAAGTCTTCAGTATCTATGGTTCCAATACACTCTGCATAAGACCATAGTCAATTATCTACTAGGTGCGAAATCGGTATTGCAATTTGTCTCCCTTCATTACAATTAGTAATACAATGAAATCGTATCACTTCTCTAATTTAACGAGGTGAACAGACGTATATTCGCATTGTAATTATTCAGTAATGGTGAAGTCAACAATATTTACAAAAGAAAGATATCTGAAATTATGAAGATGTTTGTAGATGGATAGTTGACAGGTGTTTTGCCCGAAAATTCTGTAGGAAATTATCTGGAATATTTTATAAAAATCGTTTCAATTTTTCATAAAATGTTTTACATAATTAATGAACAGGCTCGTTTCCATGTTTATAATGATGAATTTAAGTCTCATGGGCGATTGGAAGGTTATTAACCAACAATATTATAGTGCTTATAAGTGATTGTATAAGTGGGTATATACTTATAAGTGATTATCAATTCTGGTCACTTTTGCTTCCGAATGGAAGCTTTGTAATCGTAATTTTTTTAGATTTTGAGATTTCATCATAATATGATTGCAAATGACCCAAAACGTCGAGATCCGTCGTTTTTAAAAAATGTCTGTGTGTATGTATGTGTGTGTGTGTGTGTGTGTGTGTGTGTGTGTGTGTGTGTGTGTGTGTGTGTGTGTGTGTGTGTGTGTGTGTGTGTGTGTGTGTGTGTGTGTGTGTGTGTGTGTGTGTGATGAAGCATTTTCCGCTTTACTCTGAAGTGGGGTTAGCTAGCGATCTGAAAAGTTTACCATAAGTTCGCCATGCGTGCCCCAAGCTCTCACAAAAATTTCAGCTAAATCGGCCGGATAGTTTTTGAGAAAAATGAAAATGTTGAAATATTGTTTTTTCGACTTTTCTCGATGAAAAATGGAATCACAGCGTCCAGTCTCCGCGAGGAGATGCGCGTCCAAGAGCCGCATCTTTGACCCCCGGGGTGGTGGGAGCTCAGATTTTTATTTTAGCCAGTAGAAAACTTCTGATAAATTTTTCGTGAAAATCTTGATTCCACGATAATTTAATAAATAATTGAGCTAGAGACCTCAAATTTTGTGAGGTTATACATCTGATGAGCACAAAGGTTGGTATTGAAACTGAGCGGAATCGGTCCAGTAGTTTTTTAGATATTAGCATAGAAACATCAGAAAAAGCAAGCTATATCTTCAACCTTGAATTATCTGCAACCTTGAATTAGGCTGAGTTTGGGCAAGGCTAAACTCGAGTTAGCTAACTTGACTATGAAGTTGAAGCTCAAGATTTCAATGGAATATGACTCAAGATGTTCCAAAAAGTAGAAATATGACAATAAAAAAGAATTTTGTCACTCATAGCAAACGAGGGGATTCTCATCATCTTCAGAACATTCAAAGAGATATTATATTTAACAGAAAGAACATGAATTGACGTGATTAATATGAATAAGATCAGTGATGGTAGATTTGAAATTGAAAAATTCATTCGGAAGCTTTCTGCCAATTGCATTGGCAGAATATTAGATGTAAGATTCTCAAATTACGCACAAGTAATGGGGCTCCTGCTTGTTTTCTGATGATTTCTTTCATTATTCACTGGAAATTTTCATGGGTGGCATACCAGCTCAAACACAATACCCGGGGGTTCTATCTTGATAGAACTGTCTGGAGTGTATAGTGTCCTTATCGGCACGTGATACGCTAAAGTGAGAAGAGTCAAACATACAACGTAGCCAAGGAGTGGGGAGACATAGAATCAGTCTCGTACAGTCAAACTTGTACTTTTTCTGATTAGGTTTGTTTTTAACTCAGCTGATTCGAATATGAACGTCGCAACTTCCAAATCGACGATCCTCCAGAGTTCGATTTGAACCATACACATCAGTTTTGGAGGTCGTAACTACATCTCCATTCCAGACTATGTCCATCGTTAGATTCCCTTCCAGACAAAAAATGTAAAAATGGATGAAATTCAAAGAAAGTAGCATCCGGTTTTTAAATTGTTCCGCAATTTTCGTTCAAGCCGCAATTGGCCAACCACTTTTTCACGTTATGTGTTGAAGAAAGTTTGAACATTTTCGCTGTGGTATCGACGCCTCTACGTAGCACGTCGTTTTCTCCCCACAGGAGAGTAAAAAAGGGAAGGAATTGGTAGGCATGGTAACCCCTCGTCTGGAAGCCTTCCAGTTTCCTTGAACCATAATAATTTGGCCGAGGCCTCTATTTTCTTGAGTCTTGCGTTTTGCATTATAACATCTTTTTATGCATTCAGGTGCCGATTTTCGATAGCTTTTCACGTTCTCATAATATGAAGAGAGTGAAAGAGGGAAGGGAAGCAACTCCTTTAGCATTGAGAAAAAAGGAAGAGCCAAATAGAAAGAAGAAGCAAAATAAAGAATGAGACAAAATTCAAATACTATATGGTCTGTGACATATTGCAGAAAATAACCTGCGGCTGGGATATACTGTATGAGTAGCTGTGATTTGACTTTTATACAAATGTTCTCTCTTGATATAGGGTACAATTTTTATCGCGACGGATTCGCCACCTAAAGAGTAAATCCTGTTCTATGGAGAATGATATGTACGGTAGTGAATCTACTCAAGATGGGTTTCATATTCGGGGTCATGCTTCAGGCATCTCACAACGCTCATCCAATACGTGAATATATATCCGCTCTTGAAATTGAAGATGTGAGGAGTAGAGAGGAAACGAAGAGAATCTACCTCAGAGGATATGTGCTCTCGTTTTCTCTATGCTTGGCAAATTATTATTCTCTCTTGTGGCTATGCGTGTCTTCGGATAGTAGCACACAATACTAAATATATTGGGAATATATATGATTTCCATTAAGTTTTATCATACAGTTTCTTTTTAAACAAAATATTGCATGAATACAAATGTGAAAATTCCATTTTTTTATTCAAAGGAAAAGATTGCTGTTCACGATTTTAAATATTCTTTGATTTCTGGATGGGAGATAGTAAGATATTTGGGAAATTGTTCTTTAAAAATTCGGTTCTTGACAGAATCTCATTGCTCAAGAAAAAGATGAGAATCGAAATAAATACATAGCTTCTCAAATGATAGAATAATGTCTAAAAGGATACTTGCAATGAACTTCTTTTTATTGTGTCTAATTTTATTTCAGTCCAAAGAATCACGTTTCTTTTTCATTTTTTTTGGCTTTCTTCTGACAAACTATGAGAGATAGTAAAAATAATGAAGTTATTTTTGCAAAGCATTGAATTCTCCCCTAAGAAAAGTAAATGACAGTATTCCTCTATCTTGGATATTCAACATATTAGAATCGTCTGAGAGGGCACTCAACTTATCAGCGGAAAAGGCTATGCAGATGCTGCACGTCACATGACTACGACGCATTCTGAGCTTTCGTTTCTGCAATTTTTCAATAGGAAAATATTCACTTTTTCGTAAAGAATTTAAGGTTTTACAAAAATAATTTCATGACATTTCTTTCTAATTTTAATGATCTGTGAAAAATTAAGTATTTATCCATAAACTCACATTGAGTGATATCCCGAGTTAAAATTGGTTAGAGCTACCCTGATTAAGTATCAGTTAAGGATCAGTAAGAGATAAGGCTCATCATCATCAGTTTTTTATCACGGTTCCCTTAATATGGTCAGGTGGATCAAACACGAGTGCCATTTTTATCTGGGGAACTGAATATCATAATATTTAATAGCGATTGCCATTCTGAGTAGACAAAACGGTATTGAAGTGGAGAAATTTTTACACAAGTTAGGTACCTGTGCTGAAATCTCTCCACTTCCCTCAAAGCTCTATCCGAGTATCTGAATGCATCGAATAACAACAATCTCTTTCTGCTGTTACAGGTGTCCGGCAATATGGTTCAACTGACTCACCAAGAGGAGGTAAATATACTATTAATCATTCAGGAGTAAAGTAATTAAGGTAGATTCGGACAAGCTTTGTTGTGTAATCATCAGAGCGCTGCGTGAGCATAAGTAGAGTACACCGAGAAAAATGTTTTCTTAATTTAAGAATGTGCAGTCACTTAATTTAAGCGACCTGCCATTCTTAAATTAAGTGACTTTTCTCACTTGAATCAAGTGACTTGTCTCACTTAAATGAAGTAACTAATTCTTTCTTAATTTAAGAAAGTAAAAGTGACTTAAATTAAGTGACTTTTCTCACTTAAATAAAGTGACTTTTCTCACTTAAATAAAGTGACTTTTTTCACTTAAATAAAGTGACTTTTTCTTTCTTAATTTAAGGAAGTAAAACTTGCTTAAATTAAGTGACTTTTCTCACTTAAATCAAGTAACTATTTCTTTCTTAATTTAAGAAAGTAAAAGTCACTTAAATTAAGTGACTGCACATTCTTAAATTAAGTGACTGCACATTCTTAAATTAAGAAAACATTTTTCTCTGTGTAACATGGACATTCCACACGAATAGAAAAATGGTTAACAAATTACCCCACTGACGGGTGTTACAACCAGGACCCATGAATTGAAAATTGAATTAACAAGATTAAATGTAAGTGAAGTACCGTACTCATTGTTGGGGTTAGCTGTTAAAATGAGATCAAGATTCGTCTTGTCGAAGTAAAATATTAGTGTACCGATATTCCAAGAAAAAAAAAAGAATGATAAATGTACAACGGGTTTCAATAAATATATTTTAGGTTGCAACAAAATTATATTGAACCCTTCAGCACTCGAATCATTTGAGGTGACCCGCATGGAAAAGATATAATGGTTCATTACAATTCTCTTCTATCGGAACATATAATTATAGCAACTATAAATTTGGAATATGTTCCAGCACATATGATACTATTTATAATATTAACATTCAATCATAATATAATAGAATATATAATATTGGCATATGATGAAATTAATACTCTAAAGATATAATAAAAATTATCAGTTAAAAATAGTTTGTAATCATAAAATTCCAAGAAAGAATGTAATTTTGAGATAAAAAAATATTTAATTCATTCTATAGAGGAGGCTCTCTGAGTAACGTACTCTTTACAATATCTAAATAGATCATGAGAACATTTAGAATTATTAAAGATGTACATCACACGGAATTCGCATTAGGGTAACGATACGAACTATCTAGTTATCATGAAGTGCAGCTATATAAAATGGAATATAATATATTTTATTTTCAATGAAATACATCATCAAATATAAAATAAAAATTATAATGATTCCCATACAAAACAGGAAAACAGTAGAAAGTACAATGTCATTATTATATGATGAATTGAAAATGAAAAAATATATTTACCAATATCAAATGTCTCAGATACAGAAAATTACATGATAAAATATCAAAATCTGTATACTTAGAATAGTACAATTATGTATATAATTACATAATATATTGAATACCACACATATTTTTGCCGGATTATATCACCCGTTATTAATCCGATATTATTAAATATATTCATAGCAATATATTTCTCTTCCATGCGGGGACTTCGAAGTCCCCGCATCGCACGGTGAGTACTCCGCCACTGTGTTAAATTTCGAGCAATGTTGCCAGATAAACAATCAGTAATTCGTATCTACATTTTTTCAAAACAATTATTCTACACTTAATTTCAGATGAGATGAAAAATTGAAGTAGTAAGTGCACCGTAAGATGATTGAAAGTTATTTTTTGTTTAACACTCATGGGAGACTGGAAGGTTAGAAGGAACAATACTGGATGATTGTCAATCTGCGACGTTTCGTTCATTATTGAAGCTTCTTCAGACTCTTGACATTTCCAGTATTTTAGTCAGACTAATCCTATACAATCTCATGTTGAGTACCGACAACATTTCACAATTAATCAATGAACATACAAAATAAATTATACTCTGTTATTGCATTCCCCGCGATCTCGTCCTCTAAAATACTGGAAATTTCAAGAGCCTGAGGAAGCTCAGATGATAAGCGGAACGTCGCAAAATGACAATCATCTAGTAATGTTGCTCTCAACCTTTCAATCTCCCATGAATGTTAAACAAATTATGTAAACATGGCAATAAATCAGCCTATTAATTAAAGGTTATGTTCTCATATTCAGGACCAGTCTACAAAATGTTATTTACACTCAAATTACAAGCGATTCTCTACCTATCAATAATATTTATGCATTTGAGAAGGTTCAATGAGAGCATTGAAATTTTGTCATTGGTGAAACTGAAAATAAAACGACAAAATGTAGAAAAGGCCTTCATCACGCGAGCAACGAAGGGTTATTCAAACACCAGATTGTTATGATGCAAAAAAAGCGTTCACTACAGTAGGGAATGTTTTGACTTATAATAGAAAATGGAAGAATTGGTAGTGGTGTGCTGGAATCAACTAAAAATTAGCTGCGATCGGTGCTCAAAAGTTGCAGTGTTGTCATTAGGCTCCTATTGATGTGTCGACGTAAGCTTGGTTGCAGCTACGAATTTTGAAGGATTCCAGCTTGAATGAGAAAAAGGTTTAAGGTAAGAAATAACCATAGAGCTTCAGAAAATTCAGGGAAAAAGAGAGTTTTGTTTGGATTGATTAATTTTCAATGGCTATTGAGTGTCAATCCCAGTGTCCAGTGATATTTATAGGAACACATTCATGGGTATATCCATTGGTAACATCTAGTAGCAATTAGTAGCTTTAACAATAATCTTAATCGATAGCACTATTCAATTGGCTTATTGGAGGTTACAATGAAAAAAAAAGTAGGAAGCCCGCCTCTTGTGCATTATTTATAGACCTCACTTTTTTAGTGTCACTCATTTTTTTGCCAATCGAATTGCTAGAACGCTTCTCAATGGAAATTTACAAATAATGAATTAAATTACGATTGTTGAAAATTCTCTAGTTAAGAGTTAAAGGCAGGAGATTCGTTTGTTGTGCGTTATTCAAAAACCACAATCCTAGTGAGGTTTCTAACATTTTGACGAGCTGATTGGCAAAACGTATTTCAATGAGATTGGTTCATTATTTTAGACAAGCAGGAGTCCTATGTCCTGTACATTACTTGAAGATCCCGCTTAAATGGGAAGAAAAATACCGTCAATGACCCAATTAATGCCACCAAGAGACCTATTCTGCCGCATATCTTTCATAGAAAAATTATATTTTATCATAAATTCAAATTTGATTTTTCCTCGAAAGAATTGTCATTTGCATTAATTATTTTCCTGAATTAATGATAAAAATTATTTAATTTATATTTTTGAAAATATTTTGTCCATGGCCCGATTCATGCCACCATGGCCCGATTTCTGCCATAGAAGGTCCCAATAATTGCCATCAATAAATTTCCACAAAAAAGGTGATTTTTTTTCTTTGAGAGTTGTTAGTTGCCGAAAATCAATCTCTGATGATACCGTTTGACAATTATATGCTTATTCTTTATACCACATATTTTTTTTTACTTTCTTGGAGGATAAATTTATCATTTGAGCGAAAATTTCACAGATTTCTATAACATTGAAGTCTGAACCTTATGTGTTATTCGATTATCAATTTTCCACCTTATTTTGGCTATCATCAATTGAAACTAAGTATTAACAATTACTTTTGAGATTACATTTGCCTTGTAGGAAATAAATAGAAACTCTCGCTCAAACTAAGTTGGAGCTGAATAGAATCTCACCACTCAATACCAACTTAGTTTTAGGGAGGCTGGTCATCAAATGCGTTCAAATGAAAAAATTCTGAAAAATTAATGTTATTGTTAAACATCTAATACGACTCGTGTTCAATTTTCAATTCATTCTTTAACCTAGTTTGGACGTAATAAATTAATAAGAATCCCTGTTTATACACAGTCTCTTATTGGCATGCAGAACCGTACCGATGAATCGAAGACAAAAAATTAAAAATCTCGTGAATAAAAATAGAGATTTAATTGAAAAAATGATCAATACCTTTCTTAAAAAATCAGAAAAAAATTGACCATTTGTTACGGGTCTTACAGACCTTTTACAATTGCAATTTATAGTTTTATACAAATCCTTGATAAAAGTTCATGTGTCGAGTAACTAACATGGCATCACCGCGTGACGTAGCGTCAAAGTTTCTGTGCCCATCTCGCAATAAATTTTCTTCTATTTTCTATGACACTGACAACATTTGAGGTGATTATTTATATTCAAAGATGATAAAAGGGAGTAAAAAAATTGTTATGATGATTTTTAGAAAGTAATTAGCTTATGAGTGTTCAGAAAAATCTTCTCTATTTTCGTGTTCAGGAATTGGTATTAACTTGGGATCCCTATGCTAAAGCATAAGCATTCTCTCCTGTCTGCGCTCTACTCACAAGTGGTGATCAGCCTTCTTAAAGGGTAGAATTCTGTTGAACTCCAGCTCCACGCTCAAAATAGATTTGAGTCCGTGATATTTTCATATGGGATTTGTACACGTTATCCTACTTTGATTTGTGATTGTTTTAACCCTCGGAGTACACATCTCGCAACAGAACTTCGGAGCACACACAGGGTCAAGTTAACCCCACTCCATTTTCTCAGTGCTACATCTCAAAAACTATGCATTCTTTCGGAATTTATGTTATGAGGTTTTTGGTAAATAAACAAATGTACTTTCGAATACGATCATTATTGGTTTGGTTCAACTATCTTTTGATGGTGAAAAAATCAATCGATATTGAACCTCTTTCCTCAAGTCGGCTAATTTGAATAAAAAAGCTTATAGCGTCGGAGCTGAGTATTTCAAATAGTTTCAGTCATTTTATCATATTTTAGGGCAAAAGAATTTTTGGGGTCAAAATGACCTCCAGTGTACTCCGAGGGTTAATGTGGAAAATTCAGACCTGTGCATTTTTATGAAGTTATTTTCATATATTACATGTGAGTATGCAATTAATCCTGCTCTTTTTCCAACAATTACTGCAATTAAACATGATAGCAGGAACTCTTGTATATTAATTTTTTAGCTCGTGGCATATGAATGGATGAAAGAATTCGACTATTGCACCAAATGTAGTTCCAATTAGCTCGAAATTGTGTGTATAAATAATGCACAGATAAAGTCGTGTTTAAATTTTCCATGATTCAACACCACAAGTACCTGCGAAAATTTTATCTCTCGTGGGTATTTTAATTCGAAATAATCAAAATAAAAAAAAACGGGTATTATGGAAATTCTACCACCTATTGTGAATTCAATAAAATGATGAAATTTAATAGTAATAACTTGGACAGAATCACATTGTTATATTTATGAATGCATAAATATTTAGGGTGTTGCGGCTCTTCGGGTTGCGAAGGTACTTCAAGGCGTACAAAAATGCCTTGGAAGCCCCCTATTGGGCCGTAACTCGTCGCGATTTCCCTTTAACCGCGAGATATAAAGGAAGAAGTAGGTAAACTAGTATATCCTGATCTTCATACCCGTTAATGAATTCATAATTCTCGGGACGTGACTGCATGGACAAAATACTAACGTATATAAATAGTAACGATGGTCAACACGACGTTTCAGCGGATCTCCTGGCCGACGGGATAAATTAGTGAGGAATCCAATAGAAATTCTTTCAAAACTACGTCAATGGGTTAATTTTTCACACTGTTATTTATTTAATATTGGAACAATTGGACGAAAACCCAAACAGACTCGTGGACCCTCAATTATTAATTGCAAAAGTTATTGGTCATTTGTTGTTCGATAATGGAAAGGGACTTATAAAATTTTAAGACTTACTCTTGGTGATGAGAGAGGGATAGACTGGGAAATCTGCGTTGGAGCTCAGGTAACCGTAGTGATCGGGTGGTGCTGGTTTACAGGGCTGTAGGCTCGCTGGCGGAGATCGCATTGTAGAATAGCCGAATATGTGATTTTTATCGTCCTGGTGAAGCTGACCTTTCGATCTCGGTTGAAGAGAAAAAGGTTGTTTCGCACTGCGGGGTGGCCTCTCAGGAAGGACATTGACTCGAGTTTGAGTTTGTACTCAAGGGTTTTTCTTTAGAAGGTAGAAGAAGCTCGATGTTGATTCAAAAGGCAAAAAGAACTGACTGCCATAAGCTGTTTGAGGTGTCTGGCCTTTCCAATTTTTGCTGTATCATCATTAATTCCTCGAGATTTGAATTTGAGGGGTAACGGAACTTCTCATATTTATTGGATTTTCAAACCAATTGTTCGACGATATTTATCAATATTTTTATCATGAAGAAGTGACAGCGACAAGGGGAGGGAATTGGAAAATCGATGCTTCTGATATATAATGCATGATATCATAATTACTACTAGGCCTTCCGTTACCCCTTAATGCCAATATTGACTTTATTGTTTTTAATTACCGCTGACAGTGCTGTGTTCACGCATGTTGTATACAATGGCGTAGACTGAATCGTAGATTCAAGTTTCTAACCTTTATTACCTAACTGACAAGTTTTTGTTAACAAATAAAGCTGTTTAAAGAGCGGGCTTAATTGTTCAAAAAAATTGATTGTTGAAAAAAATTGATTTAAAAAACCGAAAGCGATTTCTGTGATGCGAGCTGATATCAAAATAACCTTGGAAGTCATTTTCAACCATTCTACAATCATTCAGAAGAAAAAAAAAATTTACGAGATTTTTGGGGTACCCTCATCTGCCCGCTACGCTATTTTGCCTCGGTCTCCTTTATATTCATACGGGATTTCAAAAGGACATTTCCGAATTATTTGACTTTACAATTCTGGTGACATTATCAGGGAGAAAAAAAAGAAAAAGAAACCATGTAAACTGCGGTAATACATTTATCTTCAACCTCAACGTAGAGACGGTTTCGTTTGCTTTTAAACTTTATTAGGTAAAAGCTCGTATATTTTCTGAGTAAATTCAGCTCAAGGCACGACTGCAAATACAAAAAATCCTATTTCTTTTCATCTTTCCCTCTGAAACTAGTTCACCGCGTTCATGTTTGTTCATTTCGTTCTTCACCATTGTTTTGGAAAGAATTGACATTAATGAATTGATGGTTTTTCAAATTGGATTCTTTATGAAACAGTTTTTTAATTAAACACATTGCTCGTCAGTTTTGAATAACAGAGTGATGCCAATTTTAGCGTTTCGGAAACGCACTACTTGATTCCTTTGCAAATAGCAAGACAAAATGCCGACATGTTTGTGGTATAAAAGGTATGATCAATCACAGAAATCTGAATGCAGTGCGGTATCTGTTGAATAAGGCTGAATAAATCAACGCAGATGAATTATAAACAATATAAAAGTACTATAATTGTTGATCAAATCGATGTAATTGGATTACATATTTAAGAATATAATTTGCATGTTACACTTTCAACGGTAATCAGAGGACGACTTTCTGGATTAGCGAATTTTCTCTACAATCAACTTCTCTACAATCAACATTTTTGGATAGATAGAATTCTGACAAATGAGTGGAGTAGATGCAGGATCATATGCATTGTAACGTCCAAGTGTTGGGGAAAATAACAATCAAATTATGAATTTAATTGCGTGATGATTATTGGCCTCGAACACTGAGGAGTGCGTAGCGACGCGACTCAGCGTCCGTTTTTGCCCTCACTTTTCGGTGAATAGACTAGATAGTAATGCAGTCATGATTCCAGTCATAGTTAAATAAAGGAAAAAGATTCAGTTTTTATTCAAGCTGGCCAAACTGGCCTATATTTTAGAATCAAAATTTGTATCAATTCAGTAAATAGGTTTTTTGCCGACTCACTATCCTTATAGTCATCTTGATTAAACTGATTCAAAATCTTGCTGGATATTCAATTGACAGATTCGTTTACAATTTCACTCGAAAAATATTTTAGATTATTTACTTGACAATTTAAACTTAGAAAACCAGTGAACCCTCGATTCTGCTCATTATTTCTTTTCTTCTTCTTACGCTTTCTCATCTTGAGAATGTGACCTTAACTGAACTAGCTTTTGACAGACTGACTGCTAACTCTAGCTTCTGACACTAACCAACTTCAACCGACTTCTCACACTCTGGTAAAAATGAAATATTCCCTGGGTTTTTAAAGGAAATTTTGAATCCGTCTTGCTAATTTTCTAACGGCTTCTGGAACTAATGCTTCGGGATCACTCCATCCCTTCCACATAGACTTATTTCAACTATCCTATATGTGGGTGAATTTTATTGGCCGTTTCGGGAATGCCCATCCTGCCTCTACGATTGATTCAATTTCAAAGGTTTCAGCTCAAATTATTTTAACATAAATTATTCTCGGTTGACATTTTTTAAATTTCCTAAAAGTTCTGTAGCCCATCATTTCTAGAAACAGCAACAGCTAACGTACTTCTTACTTCGGTCTCATTGATATTTCATTGCTCTAAATTGAACGAAAGATGAAGCATGGGGGCCTCACCTACCCACCATCTGTTACTCTCAGCCGTATTGTGTTTACAAACTTACCTATTTTTTTTTTCAGGGATTCTCTCTAAAATATGTGACGTAATGTGGTACTGTAAGATAACCGTTCCCTCCAATTTTTATTGTCCTTAGGAAAGGCTTATGTATAAAATTCTCATCTACTCTCATTAATTGTTTGAATAAATTTGAAGAAGAAAAGAAAATGATTAAATTAACGGACGAACGTCACAGCATATTATCTTGGGAGTATCTTGAAAACAACCCAACGGCTCTTTATTGAGCGTGATTCGCCTACAATAAAATGAAGAATATTGAGATTCAGAATAAATTTTCTTGAATGGTTTTTTTCGATCTTGATTAGATTAATTCAATGTGAATGTAGCCATGTAGTTCACTGCAGAAGTTGAAATTAATTAATTGAAGATATTCAATGTATGTTCATGTGCAGTCCAGGGTACGATGTTTATTCAAACTATAATTCTATGGAAAAAAGGATGTTTTACAAGAATGTTCATACAGTTATTATAATCTATCATCAATTCGTATAAAATAATGATAGTTATTTACCTCATTCTTGATAAAAAGATGATAAACAATTTTAAAAAAATATGAAGAATTCTTGATTCTCCTTACAGTTTTGAGAATGCAGTAAAAGTTTCGTAGTTTCACCATATAATTGCCATATTTTTGCCGCATTATTTCAGTTATTTCAGCCGGTTTTTCTACTGTAAAAATGTAGCACAGTTACGGCATTATTACCGTCCAAATGCAGTAATGATGCTTTAAATCGGTAAAAAAAAGTCCCTACTTGTTCTAGAAAAGGAACAATATAAATGAAAATCTGAATTCTCTAATGAATGAGTAAATGAGAAAAAAAAATTTTAGAAGATAGGAATTTGAAAAAAAGTTTCGTTCCGACGGGAATTGAACCCACGACCTGCGAGTTACTAGTCTGTCTCTCTACCACGACGGCTATCACGAGTTACTATATAATGATGGTAAATTTCAATTCTCACAATTTCGCTAAGCCTTTCTTTCTTGGGCTGGTAAAAATAAGTTGAAATTTGTAGAGGAAGGACACTCGGGAAAAAGTTAGGGATATCCGAGCGGAATCTAGAATTCATCTTTTATTCATGGAACTAAAAATCAAATTCTGCTTCATAAAGTTTTCTCTAATCACTTTATCTAACAAAATTTTTTCTAATCACTTGATATGAATACTGAGCATCCGCACTGATGTCAAACACCAACAAACTATCGCATTACTGCAGTAATTTTACGACATTATTACGGCTAAAAAACTGGTCAAAATAACTCTATAAATACCGGATCTCCACGGTAAATATGCGGTATCCGCATTATCACCGAAAATTTACCGCATTTTTTTAGCATTTCCGACACCGTTAGGATCAAGTCTCATCATGCATTTCATCATGTTTAACCTTAAAGAAAATTCTTTCTTCTAGGAATTATAGTTTGAATAAACATCGTACCCTGATGAGGACTCCACGTGAGAGTCGAAAAGTTGGTACACAATTGAATATCTTCAATTAGTGAATTCCAACTTGTGCAGTGATCTACATGGCAACTTTCACATTAAATGGGATAAATTTTCATTTATAGCAATATATAAATCGGAAATTTTGGAAATGTAATTCCATTATCGAATAAAATTCCTCGATTGATTTTAGCAATTCTGCACTGAAATTTCAAAACCTGAAAAGTAAAAGTCGTCCATCTAGGAGTTTTTATCACTCTTTTAGCCATCAGATCACAATGACGATGGGCTTACTTCATAGGAAAAATTGCCTACTTTCAGATGATGAATTCAGATATGTGCGCACTGATAAGATGTATATTTGGCCTTTGGGGTGGCAAATGTTCCGATTTTTGCGTTATCCAGTTCACCAGCAAACAGGTAATTTTTCTAAAAAATTTGATGATACAATAACTCAAAAACCATTCGAGTTAGAGACTTCGAATTTTGTGGATGTGTATATCTTATGAGTTCAATGTTTAGTATTGAATCTAGGTAGAATCGATCCATTAGTTTCTGAGATATTCTTGAAAAAATATTAAATGAAAAGAGGTTTTATCTCTGGTCATATCGAGTTTAGCTCAGTAAATGCATTCAGATGAGCTTAATAAATACTGGAAATTTTTGATTTTCCCAACGGATTCTTCTATACGAGTTTTTTTTTTTTTTTTTTTTAATTTCTATACGAGTGCTGAAGAAAATTGTTTTTCTAGAAATTTCGTTTTTTCTCAATTTTCCCCAAGCAACGTTAGTATTCTTTATTTTATCACTAGAAAATAGACAATTTCTCTGGAAAAGTGAGCTCGTTTCGTTCTGATATGACAACCAGAGGAACTATTCAAAACCTGAGCTTTAATTTCCAAATTTTTCAGCTCAGTCGTATGATCTTAACTTTTGCATAACATCGATTTTCTTTCATGAAGTGCAATTATTCTAGTGCGAGAGATTATATGTAGGCCTATTCTTCAATTCCCACGTCCATTTGAAGTATCATGATAAATGTTGACTTATTTCGAATCAATCAAAATGGTAGTTATCGAATTAGAGATTCTAAATTCCATTCGGAAGCTTTCTGCCAATTGTATTGCCGGAATATTGAATCTAATAATTCAAATAACGCACAAGGGGTTAATCCCTGTTTGTTGTAGAACTGTTATATGCAACTGTTTCAGAAAATACTGAGCAGATTTCGTCCAGATTCATTGAATCATAGATAAAATTCTATTCGGAAGCGTTTTGACAATCTCATTGGTAGAATGATAAATCTTGCATGAGTTGTGAAGTCCTCAAATTACCCACGAATAGTGGGGCTCCAGCGTAATTCAGTATAAAATGTAATTCTGTAATTGCAAAAACATATAGATGGAGTAAAAAGGACAATGAACATACTTCTTAATATTGAATCGATTAAGCAGTAACATCCTGAAACAAGCAGGAGCCCCACTCATTGTACGTTATTCACAAACTCTACTCTTTGGGCAATATTTAATATTTTGCCAATTCGATTGGCTCTCATATTCCTTGTGCACACTTCTGTACTCAGCCAATCGATCTTTCCCTTAATCTCGGTTGCCTCATTGTGGAGCCTCCTTGATTTGATTCCCAGGCTTTTGATCCTTCGCTCCTCTAATTCTTCTCCAAGCGCACTGATTCAATTGGGCAAGAAGCTCTCTAAGCTCAGGACAAAGCATTATGACTTCCTACCATCTCTGTTTTAATCCTGTTCTTAATGCTGAGCCGCGAGCATTTTGAAGACTCCCTAACAGTTCCCTTCCATAAACAGTCGGTAGCTTCAAAATTACTTCAAATCTGGCAGCTGGTGAGATATGACGATGGTGGGATGTTCGGATAGGGAGTCCTTGTTGTTGACCACTTAATCCTGGTAGAGTCGTGCTGTAGCCACGATGCTCAGCGTTATGATATTCACCTCTTGATATTTGGGAGTAATGGAGGTGGGACTGATGTCTATACTGAGAACTTTCAAGTCTGCCGATGCATGTAGCTATTCTACACGACAAGTGGTGAGTACAATCAGAAGCAAAAATTATGATAAAGAGATGGATCCATCAGTTTTTAACAGTTTTTGTCTCCACAGTCATAATATGTTAACTGAGATGTTTAGTAACTTAAGAATTATCTGGAATATCATGGGGCGAAGGATAGAAAATCCCTTTCATTCACCCACAACACCTTTTCGAACCCCAGGTTGACTCTGGAACTATGCATTTTCCACCTTCAGCACACATAAATTGTGTTACCACTGATCCACGTCTGACGCGGTGTACCTATCAGCAGACATAATTGAGGAATTATGTGACAAACGTGTCAAGTTTATATTTTAGTAAGCTGTTACTAGACATAATTAAGGAATTATGTGACAAACGTGTAAAGTGTATATTTTAGTAACCTGTTACCAGATTCGTTATTTCCCATATATATTGTAACACCAATTTTTTGGTCATTACAAATATTTTTTTTGTTAGACCGGTATCACGGTGAATGTCTATTCTTTTTTAAAGAGATTACCAAGACGGAAGGTCCCGAAACGAGAGAACATTTTTTTTTCTATTATGAGAAACAAATTCGTTTTATTTGGTCCACCTCGAATTTCCCCGCGTTTGCTGGCGTTCTTCATCTTGCAAGGAAGAGGCGCTACCAGACGGCCAGGATCATCGAGGAAACTGCTGAGCCAATTCATCGACGCAGTTAACAGAAATCGATGGAAGGAACCTTCCCCTGGATTCTTCCACCCGATTGGCGAAGAACAGCGGAAAATCAAGGACTTTGAGAATGTGTATTAATTTAATTAATTAATTGGGATAAATATTACAAGGAATATAAATACGAAAATTCAATTCGCACTTTTTGGCGTTAGGGCTGATCAATTATTCTTTTATTAATCAATCTAGAGCCACCTGTGGTGTAATATCCGACGCACACCAGCGTCTTCTTCACTTTCCGTTTTGGTGTGGAACGATTTAGACGTGATTTTTGTCATTGCAAAATTGTATAAAATTGACGAAACAATTATCGCTGCATTTTGATAATTTGAACTGATTGAAATTTACCGAGGATACTCATTGAATATTTTTGGAGGCTTCACCGGAGCATTTGAAGGAAGTTTGAGGGAATTGACATTTGAAGGTTAATGCATCAAAACTCTGGTAAGCGTGTAAATAATTCTTGGCAAAGTTTAATATTTTTCGTTAGCGTCGTTGAACGACGCTGGTAAGCGCCATTGTGGGATTTTCCATGGCGTGATAGATTTTTTCTTGTTGTCACGGGAATAAAGTTGAGGCCATTTAATATCCAATTTTCTCGTTTCTCATCAATTTATTTGAATAAAATTTCAGAAAATGTTGTCGAAAAATCATTAAATTGATTGTGAATTTTTTTTTTCTGTTTGAAGATCGCCGTCTGCGATCATTCGGTCGCCGATCGTTCGAGAGAACGTGAAGCATGAAGCGACTCCCTGCTTTCACGTGGTAATTGAAATTAATTCCAATATTGACTTCTATTTTTGTTTTCGCTTGAATTAATTTTTTCAACGACATTTTGAATTGTGTTGCTAGATTTTCGTTATGTCGTGTTCGTGAGATATGTCAGGACTTTTGAATTAATTTTGATTACTTATTTTTTTTCATTCAATTTCTCATTGTATCGAATCTGAATGAATTGATTTATACATGAAAATTTCCGTATCAACGGCAATATTATTCTTTTTTGAAAAATTGGAGTTCAGTAACAAAGTATTTTTCTACTTAATTATTATTGTAATTTTCTTCTATCAATGAGCAAAGTTTTGAAAAGATGAATCCCTGATGTATCGGGCGATTGCATATCGATCAGACAATCGATTTTTTCACAAAATCGACTGTCATGTGACCACGATGCGACTGCGTGTGAGTGTGTGCGACGACGGTGCGACTGCAACACAGTTGCGATGCGATGGCATCGTGATCGAATCACGGTCGATTCCGTGAAAAAATCGACTGCCCTGTCGCACGATCCACCAGGGATATCGCTCTTATTATGAGTACTGCACATAAATTGATTTTCGTTTATTTCCAAATTCTGTATTACTATTTCCAAATTGCAGGTGAAGTTTTAGGACCCAGCCACCTCCGCGGTACAGTGATCCCTCCCTAAGATATCAAGTTCGGGGCTCTGGTTCCGAGAAAAATATCTTACGGAGGTATCCCTTCCACCTCAGGGAGGCGGAGCTATGGAACATTTTTATTACTTGAAATGAATGACATTTATCATTTTGATATGAATTTGATTAATCCAACTTTTCTCAATACTATTGCGCTGCCTACGATACTCTCCATGTATACATGTGCACAGAATGCCCTAGCTACCAACGTGAGTGTATGCGCGTCGACATGCGTAGGTACTTTAGTAAATCAGTGATAGTGGGGGAATAAATTGAGAAGGAATTGAGGAGAGGTGATATCTTACAGAGGGATATCTTAGGGAGGGACCACTATAATTTAAATTCGATTCTCTTGTCACTGACTGGTTGGACATTCATCTGCGAATTATTTATTGTTTTTTTCTATATTTTTGATTTTGTTTTCGAACGAAAGGTCGTCCTGGCACCCAACAATTTATCTGTTAATTTGAGTTGGTTTTTGGAAATTTTTTGGGCCATTGAGTTTCTCGGACTTTTCGATTTGTGTGGATCGGAAGCTACGTGACAATATATAGGGACGACGAGAGCAAAGAGAGCTGCTCAAAGGAAAAAGAACGTCGTCAGCACCCCCAATTTGGTTATATCTTTATTTTTACCTATCTTTTCATTTTGTTGATCGATGAGAGCGAGTCGGTCTATTTGGGCCTATAGGGAAAAGGTGGGGGAAGGGGGCATCCCATGAGAATTTAATTTTATGAACAGTCGAGATTTTTTCCACTTCAATGATTGACCATTCTGCTAAATATTTGAGACTTTTTAACGTAGATACTCGGTTTCTGTTACATTTTCAGACAAAGGAGTGGTCTACTCAATAAGAATTAATATTTTATCAGAAGTTCATTTTTTTCTCCTTCTGCTTCCAAATAGAAGCATTGTAAACGCGATTTTTTGCGATTTCGAAATTTCATCGGAATATGACTTAGAATTTTCCAAAACGCTGAACATGACTTTTTTTTTTAATGTCTGTATGTATGTGTGTGTGTGTGGCAGCTATCAGCTCATTGCTCCGGAACGGTAATACTTGGCGACCTAAAAATTCAACAGTACTTTCCCTTCCTATGCAAATTGCTTTCACCGAAATTTGAGTAAAATCGGTTGAGTACTTTTTGAGAAAAATCAAATTTTCGAAAAATCGTTTTTTCGATTCTTTTCCGTGAAGAATTGATTCACAGCCCCCACCTTGAGCGATGGAATTCATCTCATCGGAACTCATAATTTGCACTCGGGGTAAATTCGGCTGCGATTTTTCGTTTGCAGATAATTTCAATCATAGTGTTTTTCATTTCGAATTTCGTATCCACGATAGAAAAATATTTGAGTTAGAGACTTAAAATTTCGTCAGTTTGTGCGTCTAATGGACGAAAAGTTTGATTTTGAAATTGGGCGAAATAGCTCCAGTAGTTCCTGAAAAACAATTATCAGAATAAACATGATGATAAAGTTCACCAAAATCCTGCGTTACCTGTGAAGCAATTTGTTCTCCTTACAATAAATCGTTATCTGTAATTTCCTTCTTTCCCAAGTATGGACGAATATCCAAAATGTATCCTGTTTCACTTTCAGTGATAACCCATCGTTTCAAACTCCATTTATCCGGTTTAGCCGGCATATATTGTTTGGCAAAAACTTGCCTTTGAAACGGACCATAGCTTCATCCACTGCTAAATCTTGTTGTGGATAGTCACACGTTCGAAATCTCTCCACCAGATCGAGTAGAGGACCCACTTTGAACAATGTGTCTCAATCAGATTGATCAGGCGGTAGTGGCTCATTATTATTAGAATGGACATAGCGTTGAATTATTCTGAATCTGCCGTATGAGAATGTGTTTGATACTAAATCGCACTCCCATTGAGCTCGATGTTTCGGGTGATAGGTTGTGGATGAAAGGGAGAGTGAGGTTGGCAGTTGCGGAAGATCTGTGGGTAGTAATTGGTAAAAGAGGCAAAGAGATTGGTGGATTTTTAAAAGAATAAATTGTGAGCCGAGTTAAACTAGATCGAAATCACCTGTTACAGACTAAAAATAGTTGGGAAATTCATGCAAAGGTGCGCTATTTTGCGGAACTCGGAAAGTTCTCTCGGTTTGCTTTCTCTTCCTGTTTCACCTGAACAATTTCATTGTCACACATTTTCAGAGTTGGCAAATTGGAGGAAGGAGGGGCTGGGAGAGACTACAGGACAGGGATATATATTGACGATATGTACAGCTCCATTGATTCAAAAAACAATTATTTCAACCACAAAATCGTTTTACCAAACCCCAACGCGTTTTTCCGGCTGGGAGAGGGGAAGAATAAATATACCACATCTCCAGTTAATCCCAAACGTATACTCACTTCTATTCTGGGAATTGATGCGGTTATTCTGTTGAATTACACGTATCCCCTGAGCCAATAAATGATATATTTCTTTTTTAATCCAGGAAAAAAGAACTAATATGTGTAATTTATTTACAAAAGAATCATAGAACATTCAATTGTTCATTATTTGGCCAATGACTACAGGTTAATTGAGTAAGAGAATCATCAATTTTCTGATCACAAATGACCCGGGTAGAAATCGCTCAATGCTCGACTATTGGTCTAGCATCGGTACACCGTCGTTCAGGCCTGCAGGATTGGCTGAGCAACGATGCACCGTTGTTTAGCCTGCCAGAATTGGCCAAGCGTTGTTCGAAACTTGAAGTCCCAGGTGACATAACGGAAGTTCTAATGTACTTGAAGTGCACTTATATTAATATTTGGACGTCTTGCAGTCGCTGCACATGATCTTTCCCTATCTCCATTTGTCGAGGAGTTATTTGAATATAACTCTGTTAATAATTGCCATATCGAAAACAGTCATGGGACATTTTTTTTCATTTTAGAGATATGAAAAACTTTTGTTTGAACAATCTTTCTCTAAGTGTCATAATTGAAGTGTTATAACGATATAAACAATGAAATTGTTAATAATAATATGAAGGCCCACTGGGAAAGAAAGATAACCAAAAGGTTCATAATGTACGACCCCAAATTAGTCTAAAAAAGTCATGTTTTCCCGGGGAGCTCATTTGCGGGATGAAACCATAGTGGGCGTCTGCTCTATGAAAAGAAAATTAAAACTTTACACAATTGTTCAAGATCTACCTAATTCCGAAAAATAGTCCATGAACAATAGAAATAATCAATTTTTACCGTTAAATGTTCTTTAAATTTTCCAAAGATTGTATTCAACGAGTCCACTCTCCAATAGTATCAGGAAATAGAATGTAACTCTTTCCATTCTTGCGAAAACCCCTTGTGTAATTGATATTTGTCACAAAACATAATACCTCTCCAATAATTGACGAATTACCTTTTCTCTCTTCTTCTATGTGAGATAATGCGAGAGAAAACAAAGATAGAAAAAAGAAGATGAAGAAAATGAGAACTGAAATTGAAAGGTTCACTTGGAAACCAACGATAATTGGTTGTCCTTCTTACGTATTTGATGCGGTTCCACTCCTGCTCTTGTACAAAAAAGCCTCCCATACAATTCCAAAATATATATATCCAATTTTATGGAAAAAATAATTGAGTCCACACAGTCCAACGTGCCATGAGTCATCTGATTCTTCATTCTATTCTTTTTCCTCTCATTCTTATCATTAGAAGAATTTAGTAAAATGGGATGAAAGTTCCAGCAATATTTATTGATTTCAAATGAAGTTAAAAATTCTGTAAAATCGGATTTCCGCTCATGGAAGAAGTATCAGAAGAAACCATTGTTAATTATTTAATAAGTAATTGTAGTGCCGAAGTCTGGTGGTTGGGGCTTGGTCAAGCCTACACAAAGCATCATGGTCACTATCCTTTGGCTCTCCAGTGTTGGCCCAGCCTTATCCAACAATTGGGTGTCCAAGCCTGAACATTGACTACTCATCCTACCAATAATGCACTATCGAGGCGGTAGACTTTTTGATGGTTTTTGAGGAGATCCACGTGTGACTTCATTTTTCCTTCTAAATAATTCGTCGATTCTTGGGGAATATCTGGGGAACTAAATGAGATAGAGTGATTCTGTCTTGATCCTTTTTCATAGCTCTTGGAATTTTGTATAAGAAATGATCTGAGAAAAATCGCTCCGGCTCACTCAGTTTCCGCCTGTAGTTCCGCTTAGAAGCCACGGAGAAATTGTTTTTAATTGTCCTTTGATTTCTACGATTGATCATGTAGAAATTGAGATATTCAACTCCGAAATTGATTCTCAACGCCATGAGACATCCTGGTCAACTTACAGAACATTATTGTTTTGAAAACAAATAAATATTGCTGTAAGCTTCGTATTTACAAAATTATTGGAAAAAAATTAAAATATTAATTTTCACATGGGGTCTGCATGAACCTTGTCAATATCATTCAGTCATTTTCAAATATTTTCAATTATTGAATAGCCTCTGAATAACTCCGGGTGAATTGAATTTTTCTAACGAAGATAGTGAGTGATGAAATTAGCAGGATCCAAATTGGATGTGAAAGTGTTTAATGTTCCGATAGCGTGGATGATAATGTAATAGACGGATCATCAGCAGATCTCTGAGTTCACTCCTTCCAGGAGTTATTTTCTTGTTTCTTTATTTATATGAAATTGAATTTTGACCATTGGGACCAATATAACAGCCAATGACTTGACATTATATATTCCATTCTATCACTTTTCATCATGATTCAACATTTTCTAACATGCCTCCAAGACTACGTTTGTCCGAATATGAAATTATATCACATATTATGATGGAAAATATTCAACAAAATTTGAAATATACTGACATTATTCCTAATATTTTCTCATTAGTCGTTCAATTCTGACAGTTTATGAAACACCATGAACTGGTGAGGAATCACAGAGGAAGAAAGGTCATATTATGTCGAGGATTGTCATTTTTCGACATATTTGGACGCTATATGATATGGTAAAAAATGTCATAAAGTGACAATAAAAGTTTATAATTTTATGTGAATGAATGACATTTACGGCCATGATGATGACATAAAGGGTCAAATGATGACAATATATGTCATCCAATCGATTTCTCATAATACGAAATTCTCCGTCAAAATTCGTCATAGAAATTTTGACGAAACTTGATGAATTATGTCGAATTGCATACTATTCTCTCATTATCTGTAATATTTCTCATTTTATGACATTGTTTGCCATTATTTGTGAAAATCTGCCGAAGCGATTCCCACGAGGGATTGCCCAAAAACAATTTTATGAAAAGAGGTTATATTTCCAAAACTATCCAAGCAATTGCATTCAAGTTCAACTCAAAAGATTCATCTCAATGAGCCCCGCAAATGGTGAGAATTCCAAATTTTTCAGTAGAAGTCTCTTATAACAGTGTTCGATAAATTAGTTTTTCGGAAAAACACGGTTTTTCTTAGCTCTCTCCATAGGAACACTACTATTTTTTATTCCACCAATCAAAAGTAGATCATTTTTCCTACAAAATCAGTACATTTTCATTCTGATGACAATCCGAAAGCATTGAAATGTTAATTGAAATTCGAACTTCAAGTTTTGTGTTCCAACGTAGGATCTGGGTTCTCATCCAATATTGAATTTTTATGTATCATATGATATTATTGCAATTTAGTCGACTATTTTGAGCTGAGATTGCAGGCCCTAAGATTGAATCCTGAACGAATCGATCGGTTTGGAACAATATTCGTAGGAATGTATAAGTGCGTATTTGTTGTGAAAATAATGTTATTTTTCGAGCAATGGGATGTGAATAGCGATTCAATGTAGATGAAATTCCATTCGGAAGCATTTTGCCAATCTAATTGGCAAAATATTAAATGTCGCACTAGGAGGGGTGCTTGCAAATAACGTACAAATAGTGGAACTCCTGCTCGTTTTTTCATGCTTTCGCAATATCTAATCCTATACAGACACGCTTAATGAGGCAGGTGGTAGGGAAGAGTGAAATTCAGTGAGGATCAGAGCATTGACAATGTCTTTCGACCTGGATAGATATAGCAATATATTTTGTGGTTGAGAGAGACTTGTCGCATTGGATAAAAGAGTCGAAGCTGTACATTGCCGTAGGGCCTTTGATGTGATAAAGCAAAAGATGTAGAATAAAACCAAAGGATAAGAGAAATAAAAGAAAGGAAAACAATATAAAATGATAGAATGAGAAACAAAGATGTACTCCCATAGTATCTGAGGAATCGATAACGGAGTTTGGCACTCTTCGTCTTGGGTATACGAGATGCATCTAGTGACACCATTCAACGTTTCGAGTAGCTGTCAGATTATTCTCTCCAAAATCCTAAGGTACACCTATTTTTTCTCTATTATAGAGAGGATCTCTATTGACGGTTCACGTCACCTCGGAATATCCCTTAAGGGAATGATTCTAAATTAAATCGAACTAAATTGACTTTTTTATGGTAGATAACAATTAAGCAGTTTTTTCAGTTTCGCGAGTTCATTGATATTGTTAAAAAACTAGGTGATTTTTCGAGAGGAGAATTTTCGACGGTGATGCCCAGGTCCGTGAGTGGTGGTGAAAAAAGATGATGAGAAGCCTGAAAATTGGCGAGGTCGAGAAAATGAGATTGAAATGCATGTTTATGAAGCCGAAATGGCTATTGTCCGTGTTTTATTGTAAAAACCTTAGTTATTTATGCTATTCTTTGGTATTTTAGATCGGTGATTTTACTTGTCGATTTTTAACAATTGAATTGATGATTTCCGTTAATTTTATCACAAAAAAACCCACGTTAATTGTCCGAAGATAATTTCGAAAAAGAAAACCGTTCGTTGAATTGCGTACGTTCTCGTAAGAAAGCCGAAAGCCAAGTGAGTATGCCGCTTCGGGCGTTCGTTACCTCCCGAGGCCTCTCGGGGGATTCCGTGGAGCCGTGGCAAGATGGATGCCCTGGCGGGAATCTTCGAATTCCTGACCTCGAGCATCCAAACCCTTGACCAAGTTTTAACAGATATTATTTTGGAATTCATACAGCACGTGCCGAATACTATTCTGACTATGGATTATGTTTGCAAAAGTTTTTATCTGATTGATTGTCTACATGGGTTCTAATGCATCAAAACTGTTTTAGCAAGAAACTATGTTCCCAACTCAGATGGTCTATTACTGAGAGAAGTATTATGCATACTTCTAACCCATGTGTAAAAAGTAATTTTCATCGTTGATCAATCAGAAACCAATCAGATGGGAATATAAAAAAAATAGAACGTAATGAGAATACCATCCGGAACGTCCTTTATGAATTTCAAAACAATGTCAAATAACTTGCAAACCCAACGAAATTCCTGAAATGATGAAAACACACATTAAGGGATTTCTCAGGAATTCGAAAATTTTCCGGTGCCAAAAAATGGTATGTCCTGGTGCATTTGACCCTTAAAAGGTCACATGCATCAGGATATACAGCTTTTTGCTCTCGGGAAAATGCGGCATATCCACTTCGAAAATGGAGATACATACTCCCACTGTTAGTAAAGAATCAAATCATTTTCGCTGGATGAACTCATGTGTTGGTCTTCTTGTTTCGTAATTTGAGATATGCTCCTTCTTTGAGTGAAGAATCAAATTATCCACTCATGGAATCATTAGATTTTCTGTCCATTCTGCAACTCCAGCTACGACTTCTTGCACTCTCGACGTTCTTCTTCCCGAAGGGAGAAGGTTCTATCCACCGAATTTCTAGAAGGAGTCCCACTATGCTGTCTAATCCTTATTTTAGTTCATACCACATTTGAAATTGATAGCAAAATTTGATCATCATAATTGAAGGAGAGAGAACATAAGGGAGTTTATCTGATGATCGAATTAACGATTAGATATTGATTTAAAAAAAATGAATAAAAAGTCACCTGTTGAAGTTCTCAACTCTCCGGAAAGCTTGTTTGAGAGGAATCGATAAAAATAGATTTTCAGAATTAACACGATCCCTTATGAGTTTTCGTGTTTTTCCGTCTATTAATGTGAAATTCACGGTCATTGACGAGTAGCTCCGGAATAAACTTCCTAAAAATCCTGGCAAGGTTATCGACTGAGCCAGGGTTATCAGCCGATCTGTGGATTATCAACTAGTTCAATTGATGACCCATCGTCATCTGAGGCGTCATCGTCACCGATGGAGCCTATCGTCTTGTGCTGGGACGATCTTGCTCTTCAAGCTGCGAAAGAGTACAGACGTGTTTTCGTGTGATCAGTAAAATCATCACTAGACCCACTCTAGAACGTGGTCCGTGCATTATCATGAAACTTATCTAGCGGGATCGTAAAGACCTTCTCATTCATGGAACAATGATCCCTAAATTAGAACGATTTACACCCGGCTAGTGAGAATTATCAGAGAATTATCTATTGAACATTGTTAGTCAAATCAGTGTATATATATTCATTGAAGATCATCATTAAGATCTGTGATATATTTACTACAAATCACGTGTCGCGCATCGTTATTTCACGCATGCAATTGTCAAGATAAATCTTGAATTCAGCTCCTTGTATTCCCTTCCTGCCGCAGCCAGGTGAAGAAAGTACAAGCCTATCAAAATACAGTCCACTATTCATCGAAGGTCACCAAAATAAGTAATCACGTCCACACGATAAATAGCTTCGGTGGACATCCGAAAATCCCCTGAATTTTTAAAAATACTTGTGGTCTTCAGAATAAATCAATTCGTCTCGAAAAATATTAATTCTTTGACAATTAGCCTCCACATTACTTGCATGGTGGGGTCGTCACAACCGCACGTTTTTTGAAACTTACAAAAGAGCTTTCTGAACGACTTAATGTGAACTACGCTTGCACAGCAAATTATACAGAATTAACTAGAAATGTAATGAGTTGAGCTTTTTTTCTTTGATATTGGAAAAAATTACTCTTCTACATTCGATTTCTTACGAAGTAACGATTATAATCGACGAGGGAGCATTTTTAGAAAATAGGTATTACATGGAATTCAGGATAATGCCGAACGACTACAAATCGGAAATGAATGAATCATTTAAATGAACAATGTCACGACGTGAAATGTCAACTAGTCAGTAACGAAAGATTCTGAAAAAATCAAATGATCGTGAAGGCAGCTGGGGTCCGAAGTCCCACTCGAAATGGCATCAGGATACAAAAGTAACAGAACCAATCAAATTAGTTTCATGAGTGAAATTCAATGAAGAGCGATATCTCTTAACTGCTCCAAGAAAACAACAATTGATTTAAAAAAAAAACCATTAAATATTGAATTTGATTGTTCACTCGAATGGAAAAATAGAGTGGTAATGCAATAATAATAACAAAATGATTCGATACAAAAAAAAATTCAATCTGTTAAAATTTGGCCAAGGTTTTCGATGCTCAAGGTCCGGAATTTGAAGATTCCCGCCAGGGCATCCATCTTGCCACGTTGGCAACTTCTCCATCGGCTCCACGGAATCTCCCGAGAGGCCTCGGGAGGTAACGAACGCACGAAGCGGCGTTCTCACTTGGCTCTTGGCTTTCGGCTAACTCACGAGGATGTGCGCGACTCACCGAACGGCTTTTCATTCAAAATTTTTTTCAGACAATTAACGTGTTTTTTGTGATAAAAATACCGGAAATCATCAATTTAACTACCGAAAACGCTCTTGGCTTTCGGCAAAACAACTTATCTCGTGGTTTTCGGAAAGTAACAAACGTAATTCACCGAACGGCTCAAAAATCACACATTTTCTATTCGGGAAATTATCGCATTTTTTATGCACTAATATAACTGAAAATCATCACATCAATTGTTAAAATTCACCAGTAAATTCACCGCTAAAAATACCAAAGATTTAGTGTGAAATAGTTGAAGTTTTATACAATAAAAGGAACGGTAGCTAAATCGGCTTAACAAACGTGCAGTTTAAAATCATTTAACGATCTAGCCAATTTTCAGGCTTCTTATCATCTTTTTTCACCACCACTCACGGACCTGGGCATCACCGTCGGAATTCTCTCCTCTCGATAAATCACCTAGTTTTTTAACACAATCAATTATCAAAAAATTATTTCTGGAGTTGATTCAGAATACTGCCGAGAAAATTTTACATTTCTGAAAACAATCAAAGATAACAAAATGAGTGGAAGTGTCGTTGAAAAATCATCAATCTAGAAAATTGACTCGGTCAATCCAAATTAATTCCGGAAAATTTGCGTCGAAACATCTCAAAACTCCATTGGTTCTCACACGCCAGACATAACCGACTCCAATTATCATTCATTTTAATTTCAATCAAGATCAAGAAATTGAATGATAAAAAGAAGTGAAGCAAGAAACAAAAATTTGACTGAATAAAGTGTCGATACGCCAGCTCAGAAGAAAAAAAACATAATTAATCACAATATTTTCATAATTATTTCCGTGACTATTATTCCGATCAATTATTGAATTCGATTCTACCACAAACGAGAAACCTGCAATCAAATCAAATTCTGTTCGAGACAAAAAAAACAAGCCACGCCATGGAAAACCTGTTAATGGCGGACATGGCGTCCGTTATGAAAATCGACGCAAATCGAATTCAAAAATTTTTGGGAAAATTATCATGCTTACCGGAATTTTACAACTCGATAAAAATTTCTAGCAATGATAATGTTGCAACGGAAAGAAATTCCCAGAAAACACGTTTTAACGATTGCCCAATCACAACTCGATCATACCTTTGACACTGACTTTTATAATTAATTATTTCGTAAATTATGTATCATAAAATTATGAGAATTACAAAATAATGATTGATAATTTTAAAGCTCTTAATTCCTCAATTAGCATCTTCAAAACTATCGGTACATTAGATTTCGAATCAATAACGTTCTCCCTCCAGCTTCTGATAATTTTCCGGAGCAGCAGATCCACTGGACCGATTCCGATCAGTTTCAATACCAAACTTTGTACTCATCAGATGAATAACCTCACACTATTGAAGGTCTCTAGCTCAATTATTTATTAAATTATCGTGGGATCAAGATTTTTACGGAAAATTTCTTAAAAGTTTTATACTGGATAAACTAAAAATCTCAGCTCCCACCACTTCGGGGGTCAAAGATAGAGCTTTTACACGCATCTCCTTGTTGAGAATCGACGCTGTGATTCCATTTTTCATCGAGAAGAATCGAAGAAACGATATTTCGACATTTCCATTTTTCCCCACAACTATCCAGCCGATTCAGTTGAAGTTTCTGTGAGAGTTTGGGGCACGCATGGAATACTTATGGTGAAATTTTCAGATCGCTAGGTAACACCATTCCAGAGTAAAGCGGAAAATGCATCATCATGCATACACACACAAACACACAGACATTTTTTAAAAACGGCGGTTCTTGACGTTTTGGGTCATTTGCAGTCATATTGTGATGAAATCTCCTGCTCGAAAGAAATTACGATTCCAAAATTTTCATTCGGAAGCAAAAACAGTCGAGATTGAGCTCATTCACTGGGCGACCGAGCAGAAATTGAGGAAATTCCATGTGAAATGATGTTCCGAATAATTTTCCGGGATAAAAAAAAAACTTTCTGAGGCTACCAAAGATCAGCGTCTCGGCCCCTGGCAAAGTCCCTACTTCCGCCACGGTAGGGACTTTCAAAAGACACATTACGTGTCCTCAGGATGAGACTCACAGCCCTGGTTCAAGGCACCCAGAGTCCTCAGCGCAGAGACCACGGTTTTTAATCTCACCACGGTCACTGTTTTCATTGCCCCTTCTTTAATCAATTCCTTTTTTAAACAGTAGTGTCAATCATGTGACAAAAATCAAATATGATTCGCACCCCGCTTATTGAAGAGTCGGAGAATGCTCGCGATTTGCTCGTGTTGAGAAGGCATTGCAATTCAATGCCCTTGACAATCAGAAAGGACGAGCGAGAGAGGAAGGAGAAAGTATGAAGTTAAACCACGTTTACAACTTGTGTTTTCCCTCTCTACTTATCTCAATAAAGTTATCGAAAATCGATATGAGACGATCTGCGTTATTTACACCGGATGTGTCTCATCCTTTCAGAACAATGGTGAATCATATTCATCATAGTTTTTATAAGTTCTTCCATTTGAAACGAAACGTGTCTTTCATTTCGAATGATTCCTCCAAAGAAATTGAAATAATAAAAAACGTCACAGTTTTTCGGGAGGTTACACAATGACTGATGAAGTTCGAGATATTCTTAGAAAACTGCACTTTCCCGAAAATAAAAAGATCTACCCCTTAAGTCTTGACCGAGAAATTCGAATTTTTAAAAAATTGTGAAAGAAACTCATTCCAGACACATAATTTTCATCACAAATTTTATCATTGTTTTTCAACGAAATCATGAGAGAAACTAATCTCCCATATTTTTGTCAATTTTGAGAGTTTTCAATCATATAAACATCGAGACTCAAATATATCCCTTTTACCCCTTACGTCCGTTTTATGTTACTTTCTCCTCATGTTAGAAACTTCGATTAAAGTCAAACTAGAAAAAAAATAATTCGACGACTTCCAAGTATCATAAAAGTTGGGAACTCAATAATGATTGCAGTAGAATGAAAGAATTGACTCATTTTTGGTTTTTCCCACAAGAACTCATTCCTTTGGACACTTTTATAAATTCATTGAAAGTCCAGCTGAGAGACGAATTTTCACAGGAGAGACCGGCAAAGATTCTGGAGAGACACGAGAGACACTGTAGAGTCAGTCGCGGGACTTACAAGACACTGCAGACCGACGGCAGTGGCTGTGTGGTTAGAGCAGGAGGTTTGGCACGCAGAAATCCTGGGTTCGAATCCCGGCGAGGGGGAGCCAAAAATAAAAAAAAAAGCTCTAATTTCACAGTTTTACTTAATCGAGCGGGAGTTTCGCAAGAAACGACTGTACTTGGGCAGGTTTTCCTCAAAAATGAATGAGGTTTTTCCTCGTCCTTCAGCAAATGCGGTACAGCGGGAGGAAAACAGATGTAAAAGGCCGAGAGGTCATACATATGGAAAAAATAAAAATACAAGACACTGCAGAGACCCGAAAGTTCTCCTACGAGTCTTTGAGGACCCTGGAAGACTCTGAGAGACTCGAAAAATTCTCTCGGACTCGATAGTTATTGAGTTCCATCTTTCCGAATTGCCGTGAAATAAACAATAGCTCAGTGGTATTACATGAAAGCTCCTCTATCGCTCGAATCTCAAGATATTCTGAAAAAGAGAATGGGAAAAAAAATAATTCGTTTCCACGTATAATTTCGCAACTGAATCTACGGATAGTTTATTCACTATCATTCATAGTCAGTAAATAAAAAATGATAAATAAATAACATATTTTTTTATCTATTTCATCCATGACCGCTGGCCGGAAACTAAATGACATCAAAATTGCGCTCAACCGCGTTACATTGGACAATGGCTCGTGGTAGTTTTAACGAGAGTTGTTTAGAGGGTAGCTTCAGTAATTACTCTGAAATTGCAGCGGCCTGTAGCGGTGACTGTAGCCACCAGTGGGCTGTTATACTAATGATGAAACCACTGCAAAACATTTTTTGTTGATTGAAATGAAGACATAAATTTCCGTTTTTTTAGAACAATACAATGAGAATGAAAGAGAAAAGAAATCAGCTCAATGATACTTCATTGAGTTCTCAATTAGAGGAGATTTGGGATGATCATTCAGAAAAATTGTTAGCGTTCATAATTTCACTATCAGCGTTCATAAATAGGATCTTTTGACCGTTTTTCCCTATCCCATAGTCAGTCTCATCCTCCATACCTTCATGATTATTTTACAAGCTAACTTCTCACATTATGTATGCTGCTAGGAGCCCGCTGACTGGCACTATGTCCCATAATATCAAGCTTATGCTGTATAATTATCGATATTGCCATCATGTATGGTGCGAGCCCTGAAATCGGTGAACTTCTAAAAAACCCTAGAAATTATGATTGACCGGAGTCATCATAATTGAAATAATAAAAAATCATTGACAGGCCGAGTTCAACTCATTTTCCCTTCTAGGGAAAACTGTTTGGTGGCAGATATGGTAGAGCGGTGAAGAATTTCACGATTCAGTTTGCCAATTCGAAATTGAAAAAAAACTAAATTTTTTGTTCATATAACTCGACGTATTTTCAGTACTTTTCGAGAATGAATGAGTTTGAGGCTTCTGAATTAATTAATTCAGGAGCAATACGCTTGTATAGAACGATCAAATTTATTCACCCGCCTTGATGTCCATCACAAACGAACCAATTTGACCCTGCGATCAATCGAGTTTCCGAACTGTCTAGTACCCAACTTCGATCACTATGAGCTGTCAAATTTGCTTGATGCGCTTAACAGACGACTAAACTTCTTCGTCCAGAACCCACATCCTCCAAGCTGACTGATGAGGTTTGATCATGTACGGCAACTTGAAGCCAGTGTATTAATATTGCTAGACTGTTTAGCTACATTAGTATTCATTATAATTGCTGAGGTCAAAGTTATAGATAACACTAATGATTCAAAAGGCTATGTACAAAGCTATGGCAAAAATTTTTTATGATTATTCTCAGCAAGTAATCAGCTGATTGGCGGTCGGAAAAATATTTTCCATTTTCTTGTTCAGGAATTGGTATTAATTTAGAATCCCAGGTAGGAATCTCTCAGGGCTGAAATCATTATCAAGCCTGATACAAGGTTTAATCAGTGAGGCTAGGCTCGAAAGAGGCTCCTACCAGCCTCAATCAGTAAGATTAGACTCAAAAGAGGCTCGTGCGAATCTCAGTCAGTGAGACTCAGCTGCAAAGAAACTCAAACCAGCCTCATCAAAATGAGAGTGTGCAAGGCTGGCCCCAAACTAGACTCATGTCAACCTTTCAAAATGAGGCTGTGCACGACCAGGCTTACAACAAGTTCTTATGAGCTTTGATTTTTTGAGGCTCGTTTGAAAGGTTGAAAATTTCCTCAAAGAAGCCTTACTTTTCGAGGCTGTATAGAGCAGGGCTCCGCACAGCCTCTTATTGGCCTCACTTTCAAGGCTGAGTGGCCCATGTTCAGAAGGAGCTCATACCAGGCTCAAATACTATATCTGAGCCCCACCCCATTCAGCCCCCCCCCCCCCCCCCCACCAAGCTCATCCTTTTCCCACCCATCTACCCACCTCGTGGCTTTAGTTTCGATGACAATGAAAGAGAGAACGAACATATGACTTTCAAGTCAGTTCCAAAGTTACCTCTTCCATATGTTTCAGATTGGCAGCGCAGGACATGGGAATTTCAAGCGATCACAAAAGTTAAGCAAAATTAAGTGCGGTTAGTATATGGATGGGTGACCGCTTGAGATATCCCAGGTTCGAATCTTCCTGATGTTTTTTTTTTGTTGTCCTTCAGTTATTCAATATGCCATTACAAATATATGTTTATATAGTTAATAATGCGCTTATTATTGCAGATTTTAATGAAATTTTTCTACAAAATTATCGGAAGGAATTCCCTCAAGATCTGGCACCAGCCTCTTCCGAGCCTTGAAAATGTCCTGAAAACAGGGCTTAAAAGGTGTTATCATTCTGGGGTTGCGGAGGGCCTCACAAAGGGTTGATTTTTAGGCTCATCTGAGGTTGGTACAGCCCTGTATCAAGGCTCGATCAGCCTTGAATGACCTGAATTCCTACCTGGGATCCCTATGCTAGAGTATAGGCATTCTCCCCTGCCTGCACGCTCCGCACAAGTGGTGACCAGCCTCCTTAAGAATTGTCAAATTGAGGACGTTTTAAATCTTTACTCGATGTCATATTTCACTAGATGCAACTCTAGAACAGCTTGACTACATCTCGAGGAATACAAATTTTTATTACACTGATTCAAAATATTTTTCAGTTTGAGAACAGTTCGAACAACTAAATAGAAATTTAGAACGACCATATTCCGACTCGAGATTCGTTGTTTGTGCATGTGTCCGTATATGTAGCGCTCGCTAGAAATTAGGAAAAGGTCTCTTGGCGCATTCTCCTGAATCTTCCTCTTTACTAAATATTTCCAAAATAATCTCCATGCAATTTTTAGCTATTACTTTGGTGTGTTCCTGATTCATGTGAAACACACAAGAGATGTGAAACACTGTGAAAAATATGATTCCTTCGACATTGGATATAGCAAAAAAAATGGTAATAATTATGCAAAGTTTACTAAAAATGATATGATCCATCCAAAAATCTAACTGTAATTAAAAGGAAAACATTTTTAGTGCGATATATATTGTTTCTTCAGGAGTTGAAATAAATATCAAGATTATACCTGAAACTAACCATTGAAATTTCTCTTGGTGCAGAAGTTATCGACTCCAAGCGATCAGAGTGTTAGATAAAATGGCGATCTATCATTTGGTTGGGGAGAATTCTCGTAGATCATTCGATAAATTCAGTGCCGCTGGAATATTCGTTTTAGGACAGTATCATAGGAAAGTACGTTATCGGGGAAACGTTACCTTGAGAAATGGGTATAAGACACGATAATGGAATAGAATAGCATCCTAATAGGAATGTACTCGTGCCGAAAGACATTGCTGTTTTTGCTGCTTCTCCTCACTCCATCAGATCAGAAACATTGAAATGATGAATTTCCATTCGTAAAAAAAAAATGATGAGAAAATATAGATCAACAATATCACATGTCAATCAGCATATTGTTTGAAGATTCTCATATTCTCCTCGTGTGGATGTTAAACTTTCCCTTTTTCCTCCCCTCACTTTACTGATCCTCGAGTATATATGGATGCTACTGTTTTTTTTTTTTCAACAGATTGAGAAGGGTGAAGACCATCATACACTATCCAACTGAATTGGTCAACTTCGGAAAATCCGGAGTAAAATCCCCCACTTGATCGTTATTTTAAATATTTAGTGTAGCTCAATCACTTGCGAGAAGACTCTCTCGATCCAGTGATCATTATCACCAGCAGGCGATGCATTTGAGCCCCTCGAAGAGGCGTAAGCCCCAGTTTTTTTCTGTCAGTTGCCGCGTGTACTAAATATTGATTCGGGGAGGTTTTTTTTCTAGGCTGGATTAAAAATCAGGGGAGCAGCAAGCGGAGAAAAGAGACGGAAGGAAACGAGAGGGAAAACAGCTACCGCTGTCATCAGTGTGACGTACAATGAAAAACAAATGTGATGCTACTAGTTTCGTTCAGTTGTCGGTGTTTTGAAGTCATTGAGCATGAAAAAGAAAGCTTATGAACGTTCAGAAATTCCAGAAAAGTGAACAGATTGATGAATTATTTCGTTTTTGCGGTGCAAATGAATGATGAGTGGCAGTTTTCATTCTGCAGATCTTTTGTAAACTATTAAGCCGTCAGAATTTTCTGAGGAGACCTCATTTTACCCTTCGATGCTCTATACATGCGCTCTCTCGAGAAAATCTTATTGACAAGGTTATTGAAAATTTCTGCCTAAAGATTCTCATTTCAGAAATAGGCAAGTGTTACAATCAATGAACAAGTATCATTAAATCAACAAAGTTCATTTTTTGATAGAATTTATTATGATTTATCAATTATGAAATGACCTTGATCAGTTCTTGATCATCTTTCCTATGTCCCTTCAGTAATCAATGGGAACGATCGCTCAAAATTATCGCTTGTCATGACTATTTTTCCGTAGATATTGCGAAAACTATTGAGTTCACGAAAATTGATTGAGTGATATTTTTATTTGTCAATGACATGTACCGATTTCTCGACATTTTTCCCTGAGCCTTCTGTCCTTTGGCAGAAATAGCAATATAATCTACATGAAATTTTCCGAATCATTTTTCTTTATTACTTCATTAGTCACTCATGGGGCTAAAGCGTGAGATTCTGCCAATGGCAATTGATTCATCGGAGCATTATAGTACTCTGAGTAATGAGCGTATGTGAGACTAAATCAGTGTTTGAAAAATCGATGAATGGCTTTGAATCGTAAACACTGCAATTCCACTGTTTCCGAGAATTATAGAAGACAAAACTTTTTCTTTACTTTTCTGTCAGTTTTTCCGCGTTTCTCTCGTGACTATGCCGAAATTGGATTTAATGCTTTTCCTGCACGATTGAGTTATCAACTTTGTTTTAAACATTTTTAACGCATGAATTTTATGATTGATGACTCACGTATCTTTCCGTTACCTAGGCTTTCAAAGTAATCGACCTAATTTTCGAAAGTTCATTTATTCGAGTTTCAATAATTTTATTACCACTGCTTTTATGAATAAAAAATCAAAAAAAAACCGTAAGAGATAATGATAGAATGATATTTGTTTGTATTAATTGATCTTGAACGAGAGTTCTGAATATGAATTTCGGCCATTTATACTGTATCCTTTTTGTTCATCTGAACTTCGTTAACGTAATTTGTTGGAATATATCTCTATCTATTTTATTCATTGTGAAGCTCTCGAGAATAAAACAGTAAATTGTGTCTCTCTTTTATTCTTTATTTCATGATTTTATTTCTCACGCTTACGTGAACGCATTTTTTCTCAACACGCTCTTCCACTAGAATTAAAGAGGTAAAAGAAGAAAAAAGCATAATAATAATCAAGTACTTTATTTTACAAAAGCTTTTTTGTTTTTTTTGCATGAAATGAAAAATTACGTTAACGAGGAGAAAGAATTAGTTGGAGTTCCTCTTTAAAGTTTTCAGTCATTTCAAAAACTACAAATAAAGAATTTGATTAAAAAATTAATTGACATAGAATAATTGAATGAATTAAACTGATGTTTCAGTAAAATAGCAGTTATATAATTGATAAATCTATTTAGCACAATCAAGTTTGTCTTGATGGAAAGTCCACAGGGTATTCTGACATAAAACACTCGGCTTTGGTTCCTTTTTACGTATCTGAGAGACACGAAAAAATATTTGAGGAGGCATCTTTTTAATGATTTGATTGAATATCTACGATCATTTCGGTGTAAAATGTATTTTTTTAACTGTGGCCAATCTCAAATTTCTGATAAATATTTGCGTTTTCAATTCATAGCTTGAAGATCAGAAACCAGCTTAAAGGTGAGCTTTCTCTATACCGTTGTGAATGCTTTGAGATTATGTTTTCACAGTTTTTGAAAATCATATCATTGATTTCGACTATAAATATCTATTTCCCACTCACAAATGTGCCCAATTATTTTCCTTGTCACTACTCTCTTTATTTTATTTATCAGAACATAACTACAAATGAATCACGTTTCGACCACATCTGCGTAGTCCTCTTCATGATGCATGTATTTAAGTAATGATCTTAACTATTTTAACGAAAATTGACAAATTAAAATATTCTTTTGTACAATCTCATAAAATTTTCTCAACCAATCAGCAGTCGCGCTATCTCACCAGCGTTCTTCAGTCGCGCCGTGAGGAATTCTCTCACCATTTAGTTTACATTGCAGAATGCTGTGAAATTTTGCCATACAAAGTGTTCTATTTGTTAATTCTCGTGACAAAATCGTTTAGATTATAACTTGAGAAGATTACTCACTAAATGCGTTCAAATGAAAAAATTGTGAAAAATTCAAATGTTATTGTTGAACATCCCATGCAACTTGTGTTAAATTTCTGATTCGTTCTCAAACCTCAAACGTTTGTACCTAATGAATTAATACAAATCCCTCGTTATACACAGCATCTTATGGGCATGCGGGGCTGCATCGATAATTCGGAGACAGAAAATTGAAAATCTCTCGAATGACAATTGAAATTTGATTGGAAATGTGATCAGTACCTTCCTTGAACAATCAGGTAAAACAATTGACCATTTTTTGGGGGCCTTACAGACCTTTTACAATTGCAATTGTTCGTTTCATACAACACCTCGATAAAAATCCACGTGTCCAGTAACTAACATGGCATCACCGCGTGACGTAGCGTTATGTCTGTGAGAGCTCAGTATGTATGTGCGGATACAGTTCAACATATATTTCAACTGCAGGATTGTCGAAGTTCTCAAGCCCATCTCGCAATGAATTTCCTTCCATTTTCTATGACATTGACAACATTCGAGGTGATTATTTATTCTTAAACATTATAAGAGAGAGTAAAAAAATTATGATGATGATTTTCAGCAAGCAATTGCCAGATTAGCGGTCAGAAAAATGCTCTCTATTTTCGTGTTCAGGAATTGGTATTAGCTTGGGTTCCCTATGCTAAAGTATAGGCATTCTCCCCTGCCCGCGCGCCTCATACGAGTGGTAACCAGCCTCCTTAAAAACATGCATCATGGAGAGCACGGCACAGATGTGGTTGGAAGGTAATGCGTTCGTAATTGGCTTCTCATAAATAAAATATAAAATCATATTTTTGGACACCAAATTCATCTGCAGGTTATTTTCCGAATATCTCAGAAGAAATAATACTTACTTTAATGTAACGGGAAGCTATTTGTTTGTCTATGAATCCGTGAAAAAATAATTCTATGAATGCCTTCCGAATCAACTTTTTCGAAGCTGTTGGCGACAAAATGTAGAATCTCAAAAATGTTATTTTCCATTTATTTGGATTGGTTCAAATGTCATCCGAAAACGAAACAAGAATGACGAATTTTCATGAATTGCAAATCGAAAGCAGTACACAATCGAGATATATCAGCATTGAGGTCTTATCGTTCACTCACTCCAATCAATTTCAATGGATTAAGAGCTGATTGAACTATCCTAAGAGGGGATTACTACAAACTGAGGTGGGTGAGAAGTCCAAAACTAGACAGTGTTTACTCTATCAGCTATTTCATCGTTTCTTTCGTGCTTTCAATAAAAAAAAAAAAATAGTACAAAAAGTAGAGAAAAAAAAATTGAAACAAAAGATGAGAATGTGTACTTGAGTTTTTGAAGTCACGGGTCACGAGGTTTTCCACTTACTCTCTGCTCTTCTCTTCACCTTTTCGTTTATACTCCAGAATTTCTTCGATGAAACTACAAAGCATCAAATGGAAGTAGGCTACGAGTGAGAAGGCGTGCTCTTCTTTTGTTAACAAAAAATGTACCCAAAATATTTTTTTTCTTCGATCAGTTTTCATGGTTCTTATATTTCATGTCTTCAGTACAATCAATGGAATATCTCAGTGCACTATGATTCAGTGATTTGGAAAAATAAATGTCAAAAATTGTGTTGCAGATGGAAGAATAGAAAGCAGGAGGTAGGATAAAAATGAAAAAATACAAGTAAAAATACTCTTTCTAAACGAGGCTGCAAATTTTTCTCCTCTGTGCATGTGTATTTTCTTCTTCATAAGAAAATATTGGAAGAAAAATGTAGAAAAGCGTTAACTAAACGATAAGATGAGTGAAAGTTAGAGAGCCAAACGACGTGTAACATTGAACCTGTTTTCTCGTGAAAAGTCGATGAGGTAGAGGCCAATATTGTAGTAAAATGTTATATAGGCATGAGATGAAAGTTCATTGGTTTGGAAAAGTCCTCCCATGGAACAGAAGCATTCTTCACGTTAACTCGAGTGTGTAAATCCATAATTCCTACGTTACAATTCGTGATTCGTTTTCTTTCTCTCTCTCGCTCTCTTCCTTCCGATATCCTGTGATTCTTTTATCATCCAGTTTCTTCCCCTTATTTTTACCGGTCAACATGCTGGAAATACGCACTTGCTTGTAGCAATGAAAGCCCCGGGATGTTGCGAGAGAAAACTATAACGCAACTCCACTTTTATCCCAATACCACGGAAAATACAAGGTATTTCCGTATGGAAACTAGTAGCTCACGTGAAATTTCAATGCGCCTCCACATTTTACGGTGGCTTTCACCGGTGCAAGTTTCTTTGTTTACCCTTTTTCCTTCCGTCCTTAGTCTCAAATATCATTTTTCCTTCTCCTGCACATCTTCCTTCTCCTTTGCCTATTCTCTTTGTGAGGGACCTGTCCTAATCATGCAGAATAAAAATGCAATGAAAAATTAGATCGAGTATACATTCTAAATTTTCTCCAAAATCCTAATCCTTCTCGTTGTCCTTCTCCACGGGGTTCTTGTAATAGGTTGACCTCAAAATCGTCGACAGGGAATGATAGAGGAGGACAATCAACGTAAACACAAAGAGAAGATGATAAAAATAATTCCATATGGAAAAATTAATATTGGGAAGGAAAAGAACTCTAGAGGTAATTAGTAGACTTCGGGTTGAAGGGCTAATTTTCAATACTATTCAACAGGCAAGATGGCCGCCCATAATTTTCGGAAAATGGTTCACCTGCAAGGGGCAATCGTGTGACGATATAATTTGCTCCATATAAACTGCTTCATTGTCGGGGAACAGTGCCTTCCAAAATATGAACTTAATCATCAACGTTACTCCGCCTGAATCTGCCTCTCTCAACGAACCAGTATTGAATTGAGAACACTATTACTCGCCTTGAAATCCAATGGAAATATTTGAACTTTCGAAAAATAATTCAAGGCTTATTTCGAAATTGAGTCAAAGTATTCTTTGATTTGAATCTATCAAGTCAATCAACATCAAACCAGCTCCAATTGTCCGATCTATCTACTAGGGTCCAGCATCCCGCACCGAGTCAATTCCAATATCCCAGCTTCAACTATCAAACGTTGTTAGTTTCTGCAAATTCCAACTGTAAGCTCACTTTTATTATGGAACGATTATTTTTTCCGTTTATTGTATTGACCAAATAAACCATTAAACAAATAAATTTATTAATAAATTAATTTTTTATTAATAAATTTTTAAAAGAATCAAATTCCGGAAAAATATGTAATGCGCAAGCAGGATTTGAACCCACGACCCTCTGATTACATGTCAGGTGCTTTACCGCTGAGCTATTGCGAGTTACTATATTTACCATCGAATTTTCGATTCTCACATCTTTTCTCCACCTCCCATCCACGAGGCAATGTCGCCATTAAACAAATAAATTTATTAATAAATTAAAAAAAAAGCGATTTTGCAAATTGACTCGAACCAGACGTTTTATTTATCTTTAAATAAATTAAGTCATGTCGAATGAAAATACATACAAGTTCGAAGCCTTTACCTTTGAGTAAATATATTTTGTTTAAAAATTTCCTCTAGACAGCGGTAAACTCCAGTATTCTGCCGCGGGAAGATGATCCTGGAATTTTAGCTTGGGTACAACTGCAACCGTATTCAATACAAATAATCTCCGACTTTTTCCACAAAAAAGTTATTTGGGATACATGAGTTTTTTTGGGTTGTAGCCATAACCTCTGTTTGCAATTGCAAAGGAATGTTCACATAAACTTATGACAAAAGTATACAAACTACACATTCGACATAAGCCACCTTCTACGGAATTTCTTTCTTCCTATGTTCACTTGGATGTGAGTTAGCCAGCTTTTTCATCCCGTCGCTAGGTCACCGTTTCTCGTAGAGCTTTATAGAGTTCCTCTCTACCAACTAATTTCAAAACATTCATCTTTTATCTAAGTAGATATTTCCCATAGCCGAATGCGTGCGTAGTATGTATTTTCAAAGGAAAACGGATGAGACTGTTCCTACCGATCTCTTGCACTGTCCTCAAACTTGTGGCAAGCTCCTCAATAATCTCCCGACTGGCTTTCATAAGAAGTTGGAACCTTGATCCTCTGATGTATGTCGTGAAGACATTCCTCTGTTCTTTTTCTTTTGGTCTTCTCCACTTATCGATTTTCTTCATTTTTCTTCCATCCCACCTTTGGAACTTTGGAGGGGTCATGGATGAAGGATAGAAGAAAAGAACCATAAAAGAATGTCAGAATATCGATAGAAATAACACTAGAGAAAAAAAGTAAAATGAGGAAGCTTCTTTCTTGGTAAGTTTGAGGAAAAGATCTTGGTAAGTTTCTTTTGGCTTTTCTCAGAAGTCATGGAACAAACGTGTCTTGCAATCATATATATATATATATATATCCATATATACGGCAGAGTAAGCAAAATGCCGACGGCGTATCTCCCCTGTGACGCTGAATACTTGAATGGTACGTACGGTGAATGACGGGATATGCTGAGAAATCCTCCCTAAAGCATGGTCACACATATGAATTCAAGCTAGGACAGAGTGCATATATATGAGGCAATGTTATGAGTGGAGAGAAGAGAGAGTGAGAGAGGATAAGACCGCTCGTATAACTTGAAGATGACGTGTCTGGGTATATGAAAGAGAAGGGGTTCCGAAAAAAAAGAGAAGAAATAAAGCCGAAGATGAGGAAGATACAAAAGTTGGAGAGAACGGAAAGGTCGGTGTCTCGTACTAGCAGTATACATATTTTATAGTGCAATCACCACCAACCCTTATCTTCAGTTTGTTCAGCACTCGCGGACTAGTCTAACTCGGACCCTCAGGCGCTTTACCTGATGCCTCATTAAAGAAAATAAGCTACGTCAAACTTTTTCGTCATTCTACTCGCACTATATGACATTTCATTAATGAACAAACTTCGAACTGTCTCATTTCTTCGTCCATCAGGCTCTATCATTCTCATCATTCCATACTCACCGAACACACAGAAAAAGCTGAGCAGAGAATATGTTTTTTCTGTTCATATTATATGCACTATGCAGTACATATAATATGAACTATCGTTTTTTGCATAGAACATGCGCTATTAGTACATAAAATATGCACTATTTGAGCATATTTTATGTTAAATTTTTTCCGCATAAAATATGCTCATGATGCGCATATTTCATGCGTTCTGGGAATGCATAGAATACGAACTTATAAATAACATAGAATATGTTCAAAGTGAACATAAAATATGTTCTAAATGAACATAAAATATGTTCTAAATAAACATAAAATATGATGAAAAAAGAACCATTATACGATAAATGATTTAATTGTTCTGTTTCCCAGCTTTTCGTGAATATCTCGGTGAATAAGCGAGATAGAGCGAAATAGATATCAATATTGAATCGGGAGAGTTTTTTTCAATTTTTCGCTATCATCTCGGTAAATAAGCAAGATAGAGCGAAATGGAGGGTAATTCGGGATCAGGAGGGAGTTTCTCCAGCTTATCACGATTATCTTGGTAAATAAGCGAGATAGAGCGGAATGGACATTAATATGGGAGCAGGAGGGAGTTTTTCCAGTTTTTCATAACTATCTCGGTGAATAAGCGAGATGGAGCGAAATGGACGTTAATATGGGACCAGGAGGTAGTCTCCTCAACTTTTACAATCATCTCTGTAATTAAGCGAGAGAAGGTGAAATGGACGTTAATTTAGTATCAGGAGAGAGTTTTTTCAGTTTTTCGCCAGTATCGGTGGAATAAATGAATGGCACTTGCCCCTCCATGGGGATATAGCCAAAAGGAATAAGAAGGAAGATCGGTGGAATAAACGAGATAGAGCGAAGCACACATATGGAATTATGAGGAAGTTTCCAGATGAAATAATATCCTTGACCCCAAATAGAAAGTCCATTTCGCTCTATTTCACTTCTTTGCCGCTATAGTCGCAAAAAATCAAATCAACTCCCCCCTGATCTCAAATTAACGTCCACTCCGCTCTATCTCGATTATTCGCCAAGATACTTACGAAAAACTAGAAAAACTTGCCGATGATCCCATATTAACGTCCATTTCGCTCTATCTCGCTTATTTACCGAGATGATAGCGAAAAACTGAAAAAAACTCCTCAATGATCTCACATTAACCTCCATTCCGCTCTATCTCGCTTATTCGCCAAGATAATCACGAAAAACTGGAAAAACCTCCTCCTTCTCTAGAATTAACGTCCATGTCGCTCTATCTTGCTTATTCACCAAGATAATCGTGATAAGCTGGTTACTATTCTATTTCTCTTCGTGTAAAAACAGAAAGGCGTAAGTGTCAAAATTGGAATAAAAAATCCTAAAAACAAAAGGGCGTAACTCCAAAAATTCTCCTGAGATAAGAAAATTTATAAAAACAAAGAGGCGTAAGTGCGGAGATACGTCCTTTTCACTTTAACTTTACCAATTATATAGCGATTAAAAAGGAAATAACAAAGGGGCGTAAGTGTGGAGATACGTCCCTTTCATTTTAAAATTGGTAGTTACGCCACTTTGTTATTTTAATTTTCATTTATCCAAATAATGTTCCAGAGGCCATAAAAAACATTTTGGAGTGATGCGTGGACATACGCCCCTTTCACTCTAAGGCGACGATATGTACAGTAGTACATATTATATGTACAGTAGTACATATTATATGTACAGTAGTGCATATTATATGTACAGTAGTGCATATTATATGTACAGTAGTGCATATTATATGTACAGTAGTGCATATTATATGTACAGTAGTGCATATTATATGTACAGTAGTACATATTATATGTACAGTAGTACATATTATATGTACAGTAGTACATATTTTATGCTAAGGTCGTGTGCATAAAACATGGATAATCAGAGCATATTTTCTGCGAAAAGTCAAATCATATTTTATGAAATGCTCAGTGCATATTCTCTGCTCAGCTTTTTCTGTGTGAAATTTGCTGAGTGATTTTTTCTCGTGTTCGTAATATCACAATCTTTAAATTATTTTGAAAACAAGGGTTGAGTGAAGATTCGACTTTTCGTTTGGATCCCTCAAATTTCTTAATACATTCTTACGTATGCATCGATCCTCTCAGGTCGTCATGATTCTCATTTCAATCTCTTGCTATCCTGACTATTGGACGTAGAAGCGTGCAAGGCCTTCTGAATTATTTGACAGTTTTCATCGAAGCATAACAATTCTTTCCCGAAAGTAAAATCGAATCCAGGTTCTTTAAGTTAGAACTCATGAGATTTATATAGCATAAATACATGCAACCTCAGATACCATACCCGTTAAAGAATATTTCTTCATTTACTTAAAGGCATGTAACGATTAGAGTGTCCATTATTCACCTTGCTGACCTTTTCCACTTGGGAATTATCTCAGCCACTTGCTTATAATCTCAAAACAATTTTGGGGCAAAAAATTCATTTTCCACGTGGTTCGACCCTGCCTAAATGATGATAATTCTTCCATTCATCTAATATGGGGTTTTTGCACTTTTCGGGAAATGATTTTTTTCTTGCTCATTATATTCAACGACGCACTAGAAAAAAGTGATTCTGCTTCTATTATGATCCCTCCAGAAGGCGAAATTTGTATATTGGAGTCGAAAATGTATTTCATCAATTAAGAGATTTTCAAAATTCATCTGAACATATATAGATATACTTATCTGCATGATATGTGATAGGTGTTACGCTGAAACTATCTCGTAGAACTACGAGTTCCACTTGGAGCATCGTATTACGGTCCTTGAGCCTGAATGAGATCTCCTTTTTGGAAAACTCAGCTTATGGACGCAATCCAGTATTCTTCGTTTTCTAAGAGCTGGCTGCAAACAAGACTAAGCTGAGTATAAACAAAACAAATTTTGAAAAACCAGACTCAGCCTTTCTAATTAAACAGATCTTCATGGCATTTTCGCGATTTTTGGTCGCTCGAAATGATAACGCTTATGATATTCTATAGTTTCTTCCGGATCAGCTCGCCATCCCTATGAGCTCCTGTAGGTGTCTATCTCGTTCGAGCGTTAAACCATGCCCCTCACTCTAGCCCCTCCAGAATCCACTGTTTTGCACCCTTGGGGCTGCCTTTATTACGCCAGTCTCCACGCTAATTTGAGGTGGTGATAAGCATAAGATCATTCCTGCAGACACATTCAGAGTGGTTTTCATGACTTTTGTGACATTTATTCCTGCAGGTCAATATGTTCTGCCTTTTCATTCATTTTACTTTGTCTGAAATTTGATTTGTTGGGAAATTTCTCAATTGTAAGTCCGATGATTGTCAATACAGTAGATCCTGGATAACTCGAACCTCGTTAAGTCGGAATCCTCTGTAAGTTGAAGAAAAATGCGATTCCCCTCTGTTCAGACACATAATACGTGATATCTTGAACTTTGTTGCCTCTGTCATTCGAAAAATGTATTTTACCCCGTGAAGTATTATTCATATAAATTTAGACTCTATTTTTCGAAGTTCCAGAGAGAGACTCGGTATGTCGAAATAAGTAATTGTGATGATGTCATTTTGTACATTTAGATTTTTCCTCATCGCAAATTGAAAGTATATTGTCCTTGACATTGGCTTATCAGAAATGAATAGATCAAAGGACGCTAGTCAAGATTTCTCCTGCCTCAACATAATGCAGTCCTTAAAGAATGTGAGAGTACCCTGACCAGACTTGCAATCAGGTATATTCGTCTATGGAAAATATCTTAATAAAGAAACTAGTCGGTTATTGCTGTTTACGCTTTCGACTTATTCGTGAACACTCCTTGTGTTGTTATCCACTCGTTACCCTGACTCTCTCATCATTTTCATCTATATATTTTTCATGTGACCCAGTGATAAGTTCTCTAGTTAATTGGAAAGGAATCAAACTCATAATGTGTGACTATGACTATGAATCAAGCTGATTATAGACTAACTGAATTCGATTTCATAGTCTCATTATTATCTAAGATTCTCCGACCGTATTCATTATCTATTATTTTCCAGCCTTGATCTGAGACTGAACAGTGTACTTCAGTTGAAGAAATAATCAATTACAATGAAATCATCCAGATCCAACCAGATACAAGCAGGAGTTCCACCCTTTGTGCGTTATTTGCAAACCCCACTCTTTGTGTGACATTTAATATTTTGTCAATTCGATTGGCAAAATGCTTCCGAATGAGTTTTCACCCATAATCAATCGAATCTCTATAAAAATGAATATCTTTTCAATCGCTCAAAAAATAACATGATTCTCGCAAGAAATACGCAATTATAGATCCCTACAAATCTCAGCTCAGAATAATCGATTAAATTGCAATAATATCACATGGTACATAAAAATTCAATATTAGATGAAAATTCAGATCCTATGATGGAACACAAAAATTTACGTTCGGTTTCCAAATAGGATTTCTATTCTTTCTGATTGTCGTCAGGATGAAAAGGTACTCATTTTGTAGAAAAAATTGTCTACCTTCGAATGGTGAAATAAAAAATAGTAGTGTTCTTAGGGAGAAAGCTAAGAAAAACCGTGATTTTTGAAAAAACTAATTTATCGAACATCCTTACAAGAGACTTCTTCTGAAAAATCTGAAATTATCACCATTTGTGGGGTTCATTGAGATGAATCTTTTAAGCTGAACTTGGATGTAATCGCTTGGATAGTTTTCGAGATATAACCTCTTTTCATAAAATGGATTTTGGCCAATATCTCAGAAACGACTGGAGCGATTTCGCCCAATTTCAATACCAAACTTTTCGCTCCTTAGATGCACAAACTGGCGCAATTTGAAGTCTCTAACTTAAATAGTTTTTGAGCTATCGTGTATAGTAAATTCAGGATGAAAAACACTGTAATTGAAATTATCTGTAAACGAAAAATCTGAGCAAAATTTACCCCGAGTGAAAATTGTGAGTTCAAATGAGATGTATTTCATCGCTGAGTTTGGGGGCTGTGAATCAATTTTTCGCGGAGAAAAGTCGAAAAAACGATTTTTCAAAAATTTGAGTTTTTTCGAAAAGTACTCAACCGATTTCGCTCAAATTTCACTGACAGCAATTTGCATGAGGGGGGAAAGTACTGTTAAATTTTCAGCGCACGTAGTATTACCGTTGCTGAGCAATGGGCTGATATCTGTCACACATACACACACACACACACACACCCACACACACACACACACATACAGACATTTTTTTAAAATGTAATTTCTCGACGTTTTGAATCATCCTGAGTCATATTCCGATAAAATCTCGAAATCGAAAAAAATCGCGTTTACAATGCTTCCATTCGGAAGCAATACATGGCCCCGTCATATGTATTTCTCAGGATAACTAAATTGACACCTCTCACGAAAGCATGAATTCTAAGCATTGTGTTTTGATTCGATATTCATCAAGGCCTTATACAAAAGGCCGCATATTATATTATTCGGTATAAAAAATATACAACTTTTGTTACTCTAACAGAATTCTGACTACGTCTTCACTGAATATCCAGAACATTCCAGATATCTAGCCTTTAGGAAATCTTGTTCTTCAATTTTTCATCTTGTAGCAAATGCATTAATGCTCAACAGGGTAAGAATATGGGAACAACTCAAATAGATGACATAATAATTCCGATGTACACAATTGTGATAAAAGCCATATCATAGGGGGCCGGATATGAACTGTTCTGTAACAGAGTAAAATCTCAATTACAACTACAGAACTTTTCGTGTTTTCTGAGATAAGTTTTTGCCTATCTCATAGAGACAATCCTTCGGTTTCGCAAAAATCACCCTGCCAAACGTCAGATGATTTCTGTTCATATGGAAGCTAGACCCACCTTTCACCTATCAGCAGAGTGATTTTTCATCAAAGTTTTTCTCCGTTTAGATATGATTTCAATAAGTTTGTAGTGATAAGATGACATTGAAATTTATTGGCTATGGATGAGAACGTTATGCCACACTAACTCGAACGCCTTCTTGCATATCACAGAAAAAGTTCCCTTCATTTCGATCAGGACCGAGAACTTTCTACTTCTACTATTTATGCGCTACTCTGTATATAAGTAAAAGTAGGTCCCATGAATTATCGGTTAAATGGCACATACCTGGTCAACAGTAAGAATTGTAACACATGAGTGAATGCGGTGAATTGCAAATTTTCATGTAGTGAAATAACTATGATGTTGTATACCACTGACTTTCTTTTCCTGATTTTTTTCAAAATTTTGAGTGATGCGGAAAAACTAGGAACAAGTATCTTGATTGAAATCAGAAGAGCGCCTATGTTATGATTTGTTAGTGCTGGCGTCAATACTTCTAAGCATCCTTCTAACAGTTCTACTGAGAATCTTGGTGAGCTCTCCATAACAGTCCCGGCAGGAACCCCGCTGAAAATTTCATGAATAGAGATAAATCACCCCGATTGAAAAGTTTGAATCGAGTTCCATCAATAAGGTTAGCCTGACTCCAAACATCAAGTCTGACCTCGGATATATGACTTTGTCCAAGTCTGGGGTGAAATGGATTTTGCATCCATTTTCTAACAATAAAGACTCTAGCAGAGATGAACAGTTTTCGCAGAAAGAAAAAAATGTTCTCGATTCTAGTTTAAGCATTGGGCATTTCCAATGCAAATAAAATGACGGAAAAATGGAAAATTGACGGTCCCTGCTCATTACCGAAGGAGAGGGGAGAATCGGACTGACCCAAGTAACAGGATTACCGTCCGGCATTATCCGTACTAATGAAGGTCGAGAGCACCGGGAGCCCAAAGATCTCGATTTGCCCAGGTCTGGTGTAGGGCCTTGTCAGGTTTGGATCCGACTGGGACTGCCAATACAGAACCGAATAGAGCAGTCCAGACCACGGTCGGATGAAAAATTCAATACATGATCCAAAAGACTATACACATTGATCAATCAACTCATTAACAAAAAAAATATTCACATTATTCACTTTCACGTTATCTGTAGGTCTCTTAAGCCCTATAACTGGTCATTCTGTCAGCGTAGTGTTCCACGTTCAGCTGTTTTTATTTTCCTGCGATTGACTTTGAATGAAATTTAACTTCCATCATTGAAGAGTTCAACAAACTATCATATTTTCAAATGACATTTCCTGCAATTGAAAATCTTAATAGGGAAATGAAAAACATTCTAGGACCGACGGCAGTGGCTGTGTGGTTAGAGCGGGGGGTTTGGCACGCAGAAGTTCTGGATTCGAATCCCGACGGGGGAAAGCCAAAAATTTGAAAGAGCTCTATTTTCACAGTTTCGCTTGACCAAGTGGAAGCCTCGCAAGAGGCGACTGCATGTGGGCAGGTTTTTCTCAGAAAATAAGGTTTTCCCTCGTCCTTCAACGAATGCGGTATAGCGGGTGGAAACAAATGTGAAAGCCCGGGTAGGAATCCGAAAGGTCCAGGGTTCAACCTAAGGGGCCGGCTTTGTTTTTTCTTTTCTTATTCAAATCACAGTGGATTTTGATCATTCTTACGTACTTTAGAAGAGTTAAAGAGTTTTAATTCATGTATCTAACATAAAGCTACAATAAAACGAACATTGGCTGAACATTGAGACCAATAGCCAGTGCTCATTATCGAAGCTTGGCCGCGCTTCGGCAATCAGCATTGGTACAATGTCATCCAATGTTCTGTTGAGAATTATGTAGTGGCGCATTCTTGCGTTCGTAAAAGGAAGTAAAATGTACAATAACAATAAAAAATAAAAAAGGGATAACTTCACTCTTGTACAATATGGAGAAAACAGAAAACGTGTATCAAATAATTCTATAATTAAATTATCCCCAACAAAGGTTATGGGCCCAGAAAACGCGAAAATATATTGAGAAGTGTGAAACAAAATAATTAATTAATAAATTCAAGAAAAGACTGCGGTCAAAAAGCTAAAGATTGAAGAGATTTAAGGAGATTAAAACAGAGGTTAAAAATGACGACATCAACTGGAGCAACGGCTGCCACCATTTCACCACCAGTGTACACAACAGCAACTATATCCACACCAATTGTATATCCACAGTTAACACCAACAACAAATTTTGGCAATTGGAAATTTCGAGTGAAGTTAATACTAGAAGACACACAAGTTCTTGATGCAATTACAGAACAAGATGTTGAGCCGACGCATGATACAAGAGCAAAAACAATCATTGCTCAATGTCTCTCAGAGAAGTATATTGAAATCATTAGAGGAGCTACAACAGCTAAACAGATGATGACATTACTTGAGGGTGTCTTCGAGAGAAAAAGCACTATGAATAAAATGTATTTAAAGAGAAAGTTGATAAACTTGAAATGTAAGATCGGTCAACAGCTTCAAGATCATTTTTTCGCATTTGACAACATTGTGCATGATCTAGAATCAACAGGAGAAAAAGTAAGCGAAATAGACAAAGTGTGTTACTTGCTATCATCATTGCCAGAAGAATATGAATCAGTAGTGACAGTAATAGAAACTATGGAGACTGGGGACTTGAGACTGGATTTTGCTAAAGCCAAATTATTAGATACTGAAATAAAAATTAAAAACAAATCACCAAATTTGACTAATGAGAATGTGTTCACAATTGTATGCTACTCATGTGGAAAGCAAGGCCATAAATCGTTTCAATGTCAAGACAGCCCACAAAATGGTCAACAAAGTAGCTACAATAATATTCGAGGCAGGGGCATGCCGAATAACAGACGGAGCAGAGGTTATCCATTCAGAGGTGGACGAGGAACTGGACGTGGAGGCGATAATACATCAATATCAATGGGAACAGCATCATCAGCTGATGCATCACATGCATACAACTTCGAGATGGCACTTGCGGCAGACTGCGAATTTAAAGACATCAATCAAGATACAGAAAAAGGTATCATCAATTTTGTAATAGATTCAGGGGCAACAGAACATTTAATTCAAGATGAGTATAAGAAATTTATGACAGACATTACTGAATTGGATCATGAAATCAGAATCAGAGTTGCGAACGGTCAGTATTTAACGAGTAATCAGAAAGGGAAAATAAAACTCAAATATTGTGATACAATTTTGACGACTGAGGCAGTAATTGTCAAAGACTTAGCTCATAATTTGCTATCAGTAAGAAGACTAAATAGTAAGAATTTAACAGTTACTTTTGAGAAGAATACAGTTAAGATATTTAACAATGAAAATTCTATTTTTGCAGAATTATTTGGTAATTTATACATTTTGAGAGCAGAGATTTATGAACAAGAGATTGATTGTATGTTGAGTAAAGAAAACGATATTTGGCATAAAAGATTAGGTCATTTAAATCGAAAGAGTTTGAAATTAATGAATTTACCATGTAGTCAAAATATTTGCGGTGTATGTATTGAAGGAAAAGCTAATAGATTACCATTTCAGAGGTCAGAGAAGCCAAGGTCTAGAAGAATTGCAGAACTACTTCACACTGATATCGCCGGACCATTCAAAACAGAAACTTTACAAGGAGAAAAATATTATCAAACTATTGTCGATGATTATTCACATTTTTGCGTGGTATTCACTTTAAAGAACAAATCAGAAGCCACTGATAACTTGATTAATTACATTAAAAAAATTGAAAATCAAACTGGTAAAACCGTTAAACGAATACGATGTGATAATGGAGGAGAATACACTGCTAATAAATTGAAGGACTACTGTAATGAGAGAGGAATACAGATTGAGTACACAATACCTTATTCACCACAAGAAAATGGAGTGTCAGAACGGCTGAATAAAACTTTGTGTGATAAAATGAGAAGTATGTTGATTGAGAGTAATCTACCAAAATATTTATGGGGAGAAGCGGTTAAATGTGCTGCATACCAGTTGAACAGATCTCCATCTAGAGCTATACAACACCAAATACCAGCTAAAGTATTTTTCGGAGCAATTGATTTGAGCAGATTGAGAGTTTTTGGAGCACGAGCTTGGGCTGTTATTTTACCACGAAAAGATAAATTGGAGAAAAGAGCACAAGAAATGAGAATGGTTGGTTATGCAGGAGTTGGCTACCGACTTTGGGATCCAGAAACAAATGAAATAATAGTCTCTAGAGATGTTCGATTCGATGAAAGTGAGATACACTATGAACCACAGAAAATTGAAGTTGAAGGCGTTGATCAGAATGACACCAGAATGATAATAACTTATGATGGAAAAGATAAGATCAGAGCTCCCATACATGCACAAGATGAAAGGAACATCGAGGAAGATGAAGAATATCGAACTCCAGGAGGTAGTGACATAGGTGATGATGACGGAGAACAAAGTCCAGAAGAAGAAGTAATAGAAGTTGAAAAGAAAAGTGCAGCAGAGTCCCAACCAAAAACGACAAGATCAGGTAGACAAGTGAAGCCACCAGGGAAATTTGAAGACTATCAATTATATGAAGTACACTGCTTATTATCAGAAGATCCACAAAATTACACAGAAGCCATGAAACAAGGTGATCAATGGAAAGAAGCAATTAAGAAAGAGATAGAAGCTCATGAAAGACATGGCACATGGGAAACAGTTCAAATGCCAAAGAATAAAAGACCTATTGACACTAAATGGGTGTTTAAAACGAAACAAGATGGAACTAAAAAGGCTAGACTAGTGGCCAAAGGATTTCAAGAAGAAACAGATCAAAACGTATATGCCCCAGTGGCTAGAATCCAGACGGTGAGATTATCGATAAATAAAGCGATTCAAGAAAATTTACCGATAAAACAACTAGATGTTCCAACAGCATTTCTCAATGGAGATTTGACTACAGAAATTTATATATACTATCCAGAAGGACTGAAATCGCAAGAAGGAAAAGTATTACGACTAAGAAAAGCTTTGTACGGATTGAAAGAAGCTCCACGATGCTGGAATGAGAAATTACATGAATTTATGATCAGAAATGGATTTGAACAGTCGAGACATGATTTTTGTTTGTATTTTAATGAGGGTACTTGGGTTTTGATATTTGTAGACGACATTCTTGTCATCGGGCAAGTTGAGTATATAATAAGTAAGTTACAAGAAGAATTTAATGCCAAAAACATGGGTGAAATAAAAACATTTTTAGGAATGGAGTTTGAAAGAACCAAAGAAGAGTTAACAATTAACCAAACTGATTTAATAAACAAAATATTAAGTAAATTCAACATGAGTGAGTGCAAAGGTGCGAATACACCAATGGAACCGAACTTTAATCCTGATTTAAGTGCTGAGATAATAAATGTGCCTTACAGAGAACTAATTGGATCTCTTATGTACATATCTCTAATGACTAGACCAGATATAACGTTTGCAACAAGTTTTTTGAGTAGATATTTAAGTAAACCAACAACAGAGTTGTGGACAGCAGCAAAACGAATATTGAGATATTTAAAAGCAACAAAAGATTTGAAATTAACATTTAAACAAAACAACGATAATAACTTAATTGGATACACAGACGCTGACTGGGCTGGAGATAAAAACGATAGAAAAAGTGTGAGTGGGACTGCAATCTACTACCGAGGTAATCTGATCTCATGGTTGTCAAAGAAGCAACCGACAGTAGCTTTATCAACGGCTGAGGCGGAATACGTAGCATCCGCACTAGCAATGACTGAGTTGATTTATATTAAAGGAATATTGAAAGATTTAAAACTGGACAAAGATTTAGATTGTTGTTTATATATTGATAATCAGAGTACGATTAAGTTAATTGAAAGCTATGAAAATAGTAAAAGATCTAAGCACATTGACATTAAGGTTCATTTCATTAAAGACATTGTTCAGAAGAAGATTGTAAGTGTGAATTATATCCAGAGCGAGAAAAATACTGCCGACATTTTCACTAAACCACTGCCAGTGTCGAAGTACAAAGGTTTCATTAACTTGTTGAATCTAGAATAAGAGTTTTTTTTTATATATATATAAAAACAAAAGAGTGTGTTTATAACAATTTCAATTGTTTGTTTATATATTGTCTTGCCTTTAATTGACACAATTGAAATTGAGAGGTGGTGTTGAGAATTATGTAGTGGCGCATTCTTGCGTTCGTAAAAGGAAGTAAAATGTACAATAACAATAAAAAATAAAAAAGGGATAACTTCACTCTTGTACAATATGGAGAAAACAGAAAACGTGTATCAAATAATTCTATAATTAAATTATCCCCAACATGTTCAACCAATATTGGGCCAGTCGTGGCTGAAGATTGGCCACCAGCACTGGATCATTGGCTTCCGGCGCTGGGCCACCATTGGCCCAATGAATTTTCCCAAGCTGGGAGGCCGAGAGGTCATGCATATGGAATAAATGAAAAATAAAAAAAAAATTCTAGGAGTTGGCGAAATTCTTCTAATGCCAGATGAAATAATCCAATAAGTGACGTTGCTAAAAACTCACTATACGCGCTCGGGCAGTGAAACGGGAATTCGGCAACGTCGTAGCCGAAATAACACGGCAGCACAATGCTCATAGCCCTACCAGAGTCATTAGGTCGCTTATGGTAATCAGTCTAGGGTCAAACATAGGATTTTAGATTTTCTACTGGAATTTGGGGATTCGATCTGAGAACCTTCGGCACACTCCACTGTCACGCTAACCGCTAGATGACGACACAACTGCAGTATCAGTCGGTCTGATAATCCACATGAGCTTCTCTTAAAGGAAGAGTATTGATGGATTTTCAGAATTAGATAACAAATCTACAAAGTAGTCAGGATGATTCATTAGCTGTTTATGATGCAATTGATCAGAATGAATAAACACCCAGGGAATCCAATAGGACCCTGATCATCTCCAGATCAAGATAAATTGGTCGAACTTGGATTTTTCACATAACTCTCGATTAGGTTGTCCAAATGTGGAAAATGTCAGGACCAAACTCGGACAGTCTAATAGAAGTTAGCATTTCTTCTGAGAATTTTTTAACCAGGCTATCCTAACCTGATCCTGATCGAAGCCATGTATGGAAAATTATTCAAGTGGGAGTGATTATGTCGAATCAGTGGAGCCTGATTGAAATTTTTTATTTTTCCAATGATGGTATGCTGATCACGATTCCATCAGTTCCAGCTAAGAGATGCCTGTTAAGGTTTGCCATGCGACAATCTGACCTTATCCTGATGAGAGGCTCGGTCAGCCTGACCAAAATTCTAGTTAGGACGTAACTCGAGACTCATTGTCGAACAGTTATGTGCAATCTAACCGGAAAACTATTGTGCCTACCTTCACTCATACCGGGTGGCAAGTAACTCGTAGGAGCCCGAAGTTTTCAAAGCTGATTCCGATACAATTTTAATATTACTTTGATTCGGATGTCATTAGCAACAAACTACGAAAACGCTGAAACGGAACAGAATTCATTGATTAAAATTGATTGGAAATGCCAATTATGTTCTTGAAATGGAGTGGCATAGCGATTATATCACTTCACTAAAGAAGTATTTCACATTCTCATCTTCAGTCCTGCAGAATTACAAAATCTTTTCACCGCGTAGGCATTGCCGAGAAATGGACTTATCCCTACTACAATTTCGAAACAACTGCGAATTACTGAAGTGAAGAGTTACATTCTTGACGTAACTTCATTGTCCTATTACATTAGTAGAATACCCACGAATACTCATCCCAGCTAGCCCATAACTGAAGAGGAGTCAAAGGAAAACTCGGAGATGTTCTTTTCTTGTTTCATCTGGCTGCAGAGAAGGAAGTATCTGGATCGACTTTGCATCAACTGAAAAGGAGGATGCAATGAATTTGACACTGCATGATTGTGTCTTTTTCGTTCCTGCTGATTCTCTTGCAATAAAACATTCAGAAATACATTGGACAATCTCGACTCTAGCTTGGGTATGGAATATCTATTATATCGTGTTTTTTGCTTGGAGATTTATGAGTTAATATACGACTGTAAAGGTTCATGGGGTAATTCAATGCTATGTGAAATTGTGAAAGTTAGGACTACCTATTGCAGAATGTTATCTACGCGTATTTTGATGCTCCATACCATTTTATCCAGTTTTAGTGCTTTCCTGGACTGTTGGAGAAAAGAAAACGTGATGGAGCTCAATGTAAAATGGATCGTAAAGTTTCAGGGCACAATCCAGAGTTGCGTTACTGGTATCTTGTTTGTTGTTCGTTTCAGTCATTATTTGGAACAAAAGAATCCTGTATTACTGTGAATTCTTTATTTTTTGGAATCAATTCAATTCTAATGCCTTGAAAACAACCAAAATGTTGATTGGGTCATTTATCATGAGCCGATTTTGGATGAAAACGCCGCTTCAAAGGAAATTAGGTGACCCCATTTTATTATTTTGCCAATGAATTAATCGATAACAGAAAGATCGTGAAAAATTAAATGAATTCCTATTTTTATAACCCCAAGTTCAACAAAACGATAATCATTGCGTTATTCAAATAATGATTTTATGCATTGTTAATCACTTCATTCAATTTTCATCCGTAATATTAATCGAGTATGTATCTCTCTCGGCCTAAATATTCCACTCATCGATTTCATTATGAACATTGTCATTAAAATACCGAATATTTACTTTTATATGATTCTGATCACCGACAATTTCACAGTCAGAATCTAGCTCCTCCTCCTCCGACAAACACGAATGATGTTTGATTTTTCTATTCATAATTAAAAAAACTACTCCAAATGTTTTCTTTCTCACTTTTTTTTATTTTTCGTTCAATTGATGAATACCATCATACAAATGAAATTACTTCAAAGATGTGTCAAAGTTTACGTATTAAAAATGTAAAAAAAAATGATAGAAAAAAACCAATCAGAATAAATGAATATCTATTTAATAAAACAGAGACATGTAAATTTTCACCTGAAAATGAGAAAAAACAAAAAAATATTAAAAAGCAATGAAAATGGAAGATGAAAAAGAATAAAAGAACGAAATTAAAAATTGCTGTTTATTGTCATTTCCCTACAATTTCTCGCAATTTCTCAAGGAAACGTAAACTCTCCAAGATTCGCTAGCCACACCAATACGTGTCCACTGTAAATCCAATTTCTCTTTCTCTCTCTTCCCCTTTTCTCCTTCTTAGCTAGCTGGAAATCTCAACCGTTTACCAGAGGTAGTAGACACAAGTCCAATGAGAGAATGAGACTCGTGAAAATGGCCGGAGGTACGGTTGCTGAAGAAAGGAATGTAAAATGCATGGAGAAGAGGTGAAAAGAAAGCAGAAAGAAGAAGGAGAGAAGAAAAGTGTCGTGTGTGGTTTTGGCGAATGGTTCTGTGCTCTCCGAGCTTGGTAATCGAGGCACTGAATGCGGGAATTAAAACGCAATTTACTAACACAAAAGAGGTAAAGTTTATGCCAGCCTCTACTCCACCAACTCCTCCAAGCCTTTCTCTTTTCTAAAACAGTACCATTCTACTCGACCCTTTTCTTCGTTTTTCACATTCTTCTTTGCCTTTCACCACTTCTTTCGTATTCCTCTCTCTTTTTGTTTTTCTCCATCCCTGAGGCAGCCGTATGGTAACCAAGAACAGTTGCCGTAAAGCGGACAAGTGCATCGTGAAAAACATCACTATCTTCATTCTCTCTCACTCTGTACAGTGTCCCTCTGGCGTCTGGCTTAATGAAGACTTTTCCACTTTCTTTGTTTCATACTCTTCTCCTTCATTCCTTTTTTTTTCTCCTATTACCCTTTACTGCAATATGCGTTTATAGTTACGTGTCACGACCACAATTGAGATTCTCTGCTCTCTTCATATTTATTAGTACTAATATTTGCATGCAATGCTTTTATCAAAGGCATTTGTTTGCTTTTTTTATTATTTTTTTTTTCATTCTCACTCTTTCTCGGTCTCCCATGCGGACTGCGTCGTGTTCTTCTTTCAAGTTGATTTTCTTTTTTGCTCTTTTCGTTCCACATTCTCGTATCGGAGAATTTCCGATCCATTTATATTTTTTAACCGTTGATGCTATAAAACTTTTATCGAGAGCCTTCCGGGCTTTTACTGAAAGGTCAAAGAAAGGCTAGTTCTTTTTTTTTTATTTTACGCGTGGAGTAGGTTTGAGTGCACAGAATAGTATAGATATGATTTCCAATACGTATGAAATGATTTTACGTGAAATATATATAATTATTTCTCACTCAATATTTTTTTTGTATTTATGAATAAAAAATTCTTCTGATGGAAAGTACAAAGAGAAATTTAATCAGTAGCCTCTATTGATAGAAAGATCAAGAGCTCATATGCTTTTTCAATTGAATAAATTGGCTCAACTAATTGGACTAGAGGTGCTCCAAGCGTGCTTCTATTGGCATTGAGAAATTGTATGAAATAATGTTGAAAGTGGGCCTTTCATGACGGAATTTTTCAAATTATTTTGTTTAAAAACTAAGTAGACTCTCAAGAGAGCTCGTAAAGGAAATCACTTTTTCGGATTGTTTTTTTTTCTGGAAATCTATTTTTTCACTCTTCAATAATTGATTTCTTTAATGAGAACTGGCAGGAAGTTCCTATCGACAGGAGATTGAAAGTCAAATCATTTCCCATGAATTGCTTTGATTTCGTCCCAATTTCTGATGAGAAAATTCGATGAAAATAAATTTTTATGATTGAAATTGATGAGAAATCATTGCAGATTCAATTCAGTGTAAACGGAAAACGATTTGAATTCTAAAAAATCCTTAAAATGTTGATGGAAACGACGGAAATTCATTCAAATGTCAGTTGAAAATTGAATCCTCTTCAATGTAGTTTTTCTCCTCTAAATGTTTAACAAATAATAATAATAATAATAATAATAATAATAAAAATAAGAATAATAATAACAATGATAAATGTTGCGATGAACGAGTACGTCCGTCTCTCTTCCTTCTTCTCTCCTATTTTCTGGAAATATTACCTAACAGCATTCTCCCTTCCATGATGAAAAGATGAAAGCCGAGGAGTGTACCAGTCGTAGCACTATACGTGTAGGATAGAGGCACCACGTATAAATCCCAATACGACATAAATTCCGTTATCATGAAACGTATACGCCCAGTGGCCGTTCTTATATTTTCGTCTCATAGCTATATCCAACGAATCCAGGGGATCAACTGTCTTATCTTGCGAAACTTGCATGTACGTGTTTTGAATTTTCAAACGTTTGTTTTAAGGAATAAAAGAAATATAGGTGAGAAGATCTGATCTATAACGTTCGACTTTATTCTGAGTCTTTTCTCATCCTCTCTCGGCGTTGAATTTTAATCCAAGCTCTAACTTGCTTCGAAAAAAAAAAGTAGTTGAAAGAGGGAGTATGAAATAGCAGGAAGGGGAAAAACAGTAATGTGGCGATTACCAAGGGGTAAATTTTCGTCTGGTTAGATAGAAGGAAACTAATTATCCTATACGACTATGGCCATCTGCCAGACCAGTTGTTTCGTAATTGTCGCATCCTTCGAATACTATAACGCTGCGGAAACTTGTTCTGGATAGAATCCAAATAATTCACCGAAAGATCTTCCAATTTTGTTTTTTTCCCTCTTTTTACTCCCGAATGGAAGCTTTGTAAACGTCGGATTTTTCGATTTCGAGTTCCCATCGGAATATGACTCCAAATGATCCAAAACGTCGAAAAATCATATTTTTAAAGCATGTCTATATGTGTGTGTGTGTGGTTGTGTGTCTGAGTGTATTGATATGTATCGTCATTTTTTCTGGAACGGCTATATTTAGCGCTCTCACAATTTGCGTTATTTTTCCTCTGTCTGCACAATGCTGTCAGAAAAATTTCAGCAAAATCGGTTGCATAATTTCCAAAAAAACAAAAATTTTCAAAAAAGCGTTTTTTGAATTTTCTCGATGAAAAATTAATTCGCAACCTCCAGTCTGGCCTATGATATTTATCTCATTAAAACTCACATTTTTCACTCGGGGTAAATTTTTTTCTGAATTTTAGTTTTGGAAATCATTTCAATTTTAGTTATCATTTTAGGGTTCATAGTTCAGCGGAACGATAACCCGATGAGTATTTGAGCTATAGAGTTCAAATTTTGTCAGTTTGTATATCTGATGGAGGTACAGATTGGTATTGAATCTGGGCAAAATACGTCAAGCCGTTCCTGAGATACTTGCAAAAAATGATTTTTTCGGAAGGCGTATTCCTCAAAACTACTGGACTGATTTGCACCAGCTTGCAGTTAAAAAATTAATTATAATGAAAGGAATGAACTGTCTAGATCCCCTATTTATTGGTCAAGTATTTATTTTTATTATGAAAAAAAATAAGTTTTTTAGGAAAAATCAGAAATTTAAATTTTTCTTAATTTTATTCCTGAGAACCTGTATAGTTTTTATTTCATGATTATAAAATATATGCTTTTTTGCATATACTGAGACGATTTTCATTTTGATATGAGGATTGGAAAACATTGGATGTGTCTGTTAACGTAAATTAACGTCATTCATGTTAATTAAAATGGTCATTAGTGGATTAGAGATTGAAGATTCCATTCGAAAGCCTACTGCCAATTGTATCGGCAGAATATTAACTCTAAGAATTCAAATAACACACTGTTCAGTCTCAAATGACTAGTAGGATTGAAACATTATTTTGTCTGGTTTACAAAGACTCCATAAAATTCCTCCAAATACATTTTTTCACAAATTGTCATTTGAGGAGTATATAATCCGCAAATTTATGACCTTTTCTTTCTTGACTGTTTCCAAGACTCTTGTTTTTAACACGTGTGGAGTAATAAAATCCCTACACAAAAAATCCTCTGCAAATTCTCATTTCTGTTTACTTTCAAAAATTCGAAAGAGAGTCAAATTCGTCACGACTCAACCTCTCGCCCATCCAACAGTTTTCACACCTTCTCAAATTTTAACTCACCAATAATAACAGAGAAAAATGATTTCCACCAATCAGGAAATCCTCGTGGCCTTTCTTGGTCATTCCGAATCCCCACTACGAAATATTTTAGGGTAGTGAGAATTGTTCTGTTACATCTCAAGTTAGATACTTTTCGACTTCATAAAAAGACAGACACGACGTTTAGTCCTGAGCTGATCGAATCATTTACAATTAGGAAATAAGAAACGATTTTGAGTGCAATTAAAAATAAGAGTTAAGGCTTACTTGTTTTTTCAACTATTCCACCTCTATCGTTAACAAGTTATTCAGAATTTTGCCATTTAATCTCACTGCAGTTACTTTAATTTCACATTACATAAATCATTGAATGCTTTTTGATTCACGTGTGTTCACGAGAATTTGAATAAAACTGAGAAATGCTCATTTTTCTCTCTTCATCAACCAGGATAGCACAATACTCCCTAAGGGAAACCACAATTTTCCACTGAATAAAACGGGAGGAAAAGGAGCAAAGAAGCTATGTTCTCAGACTCTCAAAGACCAATTTCTTAATCTAATGATTAGTTGAGCGCGAACATGGGGTATCACCATAGCAACGAATGAATTTACTGGTTCGATAAAATTCTCTATGCTGATGATACTTCTTGGAAATTACGCGTTGTCACTGCGTCAAATGAATGTGAGGAACACTCCCTACAGTGTTCCCTTTTGTCATGACTGAAAGGCAATTGAGAAGATATCTCTATTCACCTAGTTTCAATGAGCAAGTGACTTTTTAGCGTTTTCCTGGCGTGGGACCAACAACGAAGCGCATGTGAGCAATAATCCTACTGATCGTTTTGAAGCCGTCAATTTAGAATTTCGATGCAGAAATTCAAGGGGAGTTTCATCTTGAATCTGGCTACAGTAATCTCAAATCTGGATTAATAACGTAGCGAACATAGCAGAGTCAGAATTGCTCAAAACAAATTGTTAATAAAATTTTAGAATATATTTCTGAGCGATAAAACAATGCCAAAGAGAAAGTTTGCAATGAACGGCTTTCACTATTCTCCAAAAATAGTTGAAGTTAAAAAGGTCAGAGAGAGGTCACTATGAGAGATAGGAAGAAAAGACTCCAAATGTTTCTCGTAGAGTATTAACTCCTCTAGAACGAAGTGAGCAAATGTGTTGTTCTAACTTTGCTTTTTAACGTACCACTCGAGTAGGAAAAATGCCATGAGCCAATGCTGGTTCAGTGACTTATGCCAGTCAACCAGTATTGGTCTTCATCACTCAACCACGGCTGACCCGGTACTGTTTTGAGATTAAGTAATAACGATGACACAATATTTTTTGTCAAATAATGGCCCAGTCTCGGAAATGGGCATCGAGTACTAACTTAATCTCAATGCTTAGCCAATATCCAGACAGGAATATCCGAGTTCTAACAAATGATGTGACCTTGGCTCAAATTCGACGAACCGAACTTCGACCACCAAAGCTGAGCCAAGTACGGACCTTCAGTGAAAACGGTCTTCGACCAAGACTGGTATATATGTTCAAGGTCTGAGCTCTATCGGCCAGACTTGGTCCGAGCTTCAGCCAAAGCTCGTATGCAAAGTTTGAAATTCTGAGTTCTCATCGAGTTCGAACCAAGACTGAATGTCAAAGATTTAAATAAAAAATTCAGCAAGCTTGGCATCTTAACTTAGCACAGCCTCTTCCCAAGTCTGATACACCAAGCTATGGAACTGCCTAGTTCGAACCAAGGTCTATCCAAACTTGATTTTTAAATCTCGATAATTATGTTATTTATCTGAGATGTTTATCTGCTATTTTTATATGAAAAAGAATCGAATGAATTTATCAGTTGTAAGACATTGAAACAATATAAGAAGCATTCCAATAGAATTTTTGACTGAACATGAGAGAAAAAGTTCAAGAACTTCATGATTCTATGTGATGTCTTATACTCTCAGGTAAATGGAATAGCCTAGAGGGTTAGATGTATGTTTCAGGTATCCCTGATGGATCGGGCGATTGCATATCGATCAGACAGTCGATATTTCCACAAAGTCGACTGTCATGTGACCACGATGAGACTGCGTGCGAGTGTGGGCAACGACGATGCGATTGCGATGCGATTGCAGTACAGCTGCGATGCGATCGCATCGTGATCGAATCACGGTCGATTCCGTAAAAGAATCGACTGCCCGGTCGCACGATCCACCAGGGATAGCTCTCCAACGGCAATCTTGGATAACAACGCCACATAGGGTCATCTTCTGTGGGGAATAAGCTCGGGAACCGGCATCCGAATGAAATATGTCTTTACCATCCGGCTCGAAAATAATTAATAGTAATGAAATAACTCTTTTCTATCAAAAATTTTGAAAGCCGATGGTTCCTGATTCGAATCCCAACGAGGGCAATTTTTTTTCCATAGCCACTTGCTTCTAAATATTATTCAGGATAACTTATTTCGTGAAAAACTTGTAATTCAATGATTGCTAATGTTTAAAGAATATTTGAATATTGAAAAAAAGTAACATGGCTAACCGCCAAGCTCCGTTGATGCTTGGTGCGACCTTGGTCCCCAAGCTCGCCACAAGTTTGGTTTCCAAGCTTGGTTTCACGTTATTATTCCGAAGGCTAACCAGGTTTAGACCGAGCTTGTACGCCAATCTTGGGACGTGGATGGAGAGGTCTGATCCAAGTTCGGCTCAAACTCAGATCTTTTGTCATTCCCCACCTGGGATATTCATTTGATTGTATGAAATACTGCGCGTAACGTGTGTCAATTCTTATCGGTCAAATATTGATGTTAAGAAAGGTAATATCACTGACTTCTCGTAAAGAATTTAGAGTTTTACAACAAAGTCATATGATTTTTTTGTGGTCTGTCCGGAGCGAGCCAGAAAGATAGAAATTATATCTAAGCTAATTACGTTGTGCAGTTGTCTGATTAGACCTTGCAATATTCATCAGCGAAATGTAGCACTTTTTTCTATATAAATGTAGAAATGGAGAAATTCTACTATAGTTTCGAACGTTCAATAATTTATTGTGGACTGAATAGGCGTTCAGTGACATTGTCAAAGCCACATGTGTCCCTCTCGAAACATAAACTTTAGAAGGAGGAAAGAAATCTCAATTCTCGTTGATAGAACTGGGGTGAATGAAAGGAAATAGAAAAAAAAGAAAATACTACGAAATTTATGAGGTGCCATTTGACATAAAAATGAGCCTCTCTCAGAACTCTTACTGGCATATGCGAGAAAACTTTATTCCAGTCCTCTTCCGCTTTTTTTCCCTCCCTCTCACTCGTTTATTTTTCTCAAGACAAAAATTTCCATATCGATCTCAGAAGAAAATCTTCCCATTCTTCACAAGCCATTCAAGTGTCTCCAGCAGAAGAAACGAATGGTGTGGCAGAGTGGACGGGAAATTTGCCAACTTACGATATTTGAAACGTCGATTGGATCTAACCTCACGTCAACTAAAAGTATATCGTGTCTTCCTCCCTATTCTTGGTTTTATCTTCGTTTCTTCTAAATCAGAAATGAGATGCGCGATTTGCACGTGTGTATCGTTACGTTGACGAGGAATGAATTATATATCGTCACCTTAGAAACAAAGTGGCATAAGTGCTGTGTATAAGTATAACACTTACGCTCCGTTTTGTCGACAAAAAAACGTTCGTCTACTTTTTTAAAAGGTAAATGATTACCAGACGCATTCCAACGATAAGCTTATTGCTTGTATAACTTTGAATAGTTCCGATAGTTTCAAAAGTAAAGCTCTGGGAAAATAGTACATAAGCTCTGCTTGGGAGTTGAGGTACTTCAGCCAGACTCAATGGCAGTTGTGTTCGAAAATCGCGGTCTAATTAGAACGCTGCAGATATTCAAAAGTCAGACAGAGAGAGAAAGAGAGAGAGAGAGAGAGAGCTAGAGGATCAGGTTAATTGCGATGGCTATTCCATTTCCTTCAATCCATTCTCCCTACTTTCTCTCTGCCCAATTTTGTTATCGATGCCACGGTGATTTCTGGTTTTTATTTTCTCTTTCATTTTTTTTGTTCCTCTAAACCCAACCAGGATCCTATCTTCGTGCCTTTGTTTTCTTTACAGTTTATTTTTCTTTTTGTATTCTGAACGTGCGGAATTTTGCAAACGATGCTGTGTTGAACCCTGGGGGTAACTTTTCCCCAGTTGGAACAGATTTACAGGAGGGGAAAGATGAAAAAACTCCAATGTTCCTGATGGCTGCTACTGCAACGACATCGTAGCAATTAAACTACGAAACGATTCCGGTCAGTCAATTTATTTTCACCATGTACGCTTCGTAAAACACGCAAAGGAAATGTATACGTCAATAATTCGGTAATTGGAACATTTAGATATGCACAGATCAATTCATTCCAGTTCTAAATTCACCTCATATTATTTTAACCCTATTCTCTTCGCTTATCGAGCGTGAATTCATAACAGAATGAACTATTCATATTCAATTCCTATCGTTTCAATTGGAATTTATAAAATAAATTAAATTGTCAAGAATCCGTGTAATCAGGGCTGACAAGAAAAACTATCAACATGTCCAAATAATAGTAGACGAAATGTATTTCCGAGGAAGTGTGTTAGCCTTGCACGCACATCGAAAGTTCATCCTATAGGATTGTTAGCGGACATTCAGAACTTCTCAATCGTGGGTATTGCTTCCTTTCTAAACTTCTCCCTGTTACAACTATCCTGCTCTTTCTCCCTTCCCCTACCTACTTTTCATTGGAATTCTGTCTTTCCAACTGTGCCTTCTCTATATAACCCTGCACAGTGACCATCCAACACATCCTCCTCACACTCAACTTTTAGGAATGAAAATAAAAGAAGAAAAAAGTAAAGAAAAACTCCTGACATCTTTTCTTTTCTTTTCCACAAGTTTTTTTTTCTCTTTCCTCATGTACCGAACGATCCAGAACGTGTCCCGTTACGTTCGGTTGCCCTCCTGAAAAATGGATACCAGAAAAATTTCAATGAGCTCCCTCACACAAGGCAGAAAAAGTTCAGCGCAAAAAAAAATTGAGGTTTGATATTCAAACTAGTATAAACTATTAGTGCATACAAAGTAGTTCGTCCAAATTTCCTTCAAACCAATATAAAGTTGAAGCTGGCCAGTCATTTCTTCAAGTTTTGGCAATCAAGGTAAATTTATCGAGTTTTTCCAAATCTACCTCTACTGATTCTTCGTATTTTTCTATTTATTTTCATTTTTCATTTTATTTATTTTTCCTTCTTTCGTTCTATTTGCAGTTTGGTAGATGCAGACGTGAATTGAATCTTGAATTTTCCTTTTGGTTCGTTTTTTCCATATGGCAAAATACAGCTGTACACTGGTACTCATAGACATGATTTTGACCATATGCCAAGTAAATCGCAATCAGATTCGATGAACGTGCCTGAATCCAAAATGATTGTATTACAGCGGTATGCAGCATAACATGAGGTAAAGAAATAATATTCTTTGCAGAAAAAGTAATTTAAGAATTTCACATTTTTCACCATATACCTGATGGGAATCTACGAAGGTAATGCTATCGATTTATCGATGAATAATTCACATAATTTATTGAAATTCTGTGGAATTGGTAAATGCAATGAGCATTTACCTCACCTGTATTTTGGAAATAACATGGTCTGGTAACTTGTGTTCGCTTGGTATCCCAGACACCCAACAGTAATTCGTTTAGCCCCACTGCTTGAAGATTCATCGTCCGTGAGATATTCAAGCCCCTGGGCCAAACCATGCACGTTTCCAGGTGCCTAATTGTGAGACCAAAATGAACGCCAACCCGTGTGTGTTAATGTCTAACCGTTTATGTTGTGGAATCGTAATTGAATCATGGCAGGGTAACAACTGGTTTATAGTATCGATTTTACCTCACCATCTCTATTTGGTGAATACAATTAAAATACGAGAGCATTAATTATCAATGAGTTTCCCAAAAGTTTCCTAATGCCATGAACAGCCATAGGAAATGTTCACACTATTAGACATGTTAGAAATTTACTATTATTCATGGGACATCCATTTTTTTTCCTAAAAATGGATTTGTGGAATTTACGAATATTTCTAACGGTTCTGGCAGCACCTTGTCATGGAAAATGGAACAAATGAGTCCGGATTCGTAACGGGATTCAACAATAAATAGGATTGTCAATCCTATCGTTATATTTCGATAATCATGAATTCAAAAGGAAATGATTGACTTTCATCCTGAACTTACGTAATCATACTGTTTAATTGCAATTGTATGAAATTTCTCATCCCGTAAAAGTGATTCTGATGTACTCCAGCTGCAGCCCGAAACTATCAGCAGATAAGACATGGTGTATCAGTGTTTAGTTAGGACTTGATCTATGTTTCAGCATCAGCGTTCCTCGTAACGTAAATAATAGTTCACTCCCAACATAATCCATTTCCACCGCATTGAGAAAAAATAACTTGATGAAAATTTGACTAATCACTTGGAATGGAATCTCAAATTTCATCATTGGACATTATTGTCAAACGGCGTTGTCGAACATAAAGGAGTTATTCTCATTAGTGGACCACACGGAAAGAAAATTCTACCAAAATTTACGATGCTAACATCGTAATCCTGGACTAGACTTTTATAAACGTTAATTTTGAAATATCTTATTTCAAAATTTACTATGTGGGTTATATTTTTTACTATTAAACATCGTAATTTTAAGAAAGACTTTTAGGATTAAAAATTACTTTAAAAATTACAATTTAACATCGTAAAAAAAAAATAAATGAAAATTACACTTTAAAGACTATATTTATTCGTATATTTGATAATTCTATTTACTTTTTAATAAAATAAATATTTTAATGCTGCCTCTGTTATAATACGATGGAAGCTATAAAAAATACGATGTTACATCGTAATTTTTAAATAGTAACTGCGTCCTCCGCAAGAGGCGCTCTCGTGTCTTATGACCTTTTATTGAAATCGTTAATATAGATCTCAAAAACAACTGAAAGTCTAAGCCCTTCGGTGGCCGAGTGGTCCAAGGCGTCGGTCATTTCGCACTCGAAAGTTCGGGTTCGAATCCAACCACCGTCGATTATTATTTTATTTTATTTAAGATTTCTCGTCAAATTTTACGATGTTCACATCGTAATTTATATTAAAGAGCTTAAGACTTGGTATTATTTGTCTAAAGTATTATTTCTTGAATGAAATTTCCAACGCTACATCGTAAAAATTACGATGTTAAAAGTCTAGTCCACCACTACAATAACCAATAGGACAAATTACGATGTTAGCATTGTAAATTTTACTAGAATTTTTTTTCCGTGCACAGTCATCATTTTGTGTTTGATGAGTCATCGTGGATTGATCAATGTGCAATGTTTACCAAACAGTGGAGGGGTGAGTCAACTCGAATTCAGTATCATTTGGCGTGAAACTAGCCTGAAACCGATTAACTTTGAGACACTGTCGCATCACGTCTAATAACATATGATTCTAATTCAGGAGCTCGAGGATGATGATGCCGGGAGCCAAGAGTGCATAGAATTGAAGCGATAGTAGGGCTCGGTAATTTTTTAATTTTTTCCAGAGATCTTCTCGGGATTTGTTGTATAACACCAATGTTTCCATTACACGGAGAGAAAAATTCATGAAAAATTACTGGACCAGTCCGGTAATCGTGGGACATAGAGGTTCGTAGGTGAAAACGTCCTCCTACAGGAATGAAAAAGTGAGAAACGTCTCATAATATGTACCAAATGAGTGAGTGCATTTTACTGGACTGGTCGGTAATTTTTTCCTAACTGTGCCTACATTCATGAAATTTCTTCTTGTATCCCACAAAATTTGTTGTAAAAAACGTATAAATTGCGGACTAGGACGATAATTTTCTCGTCCTCGGAACACTTTTTACCGGACTGAGTAGTAATTTCTATCGCACTCGTCCGTCAATCGATTCAGTTCGGGTCTTTTCGTATTCATTCGCGTATCGCAAGGACTTATGGGAAATTTGGAAGAATCGCCATATTGGATCTGACATCGTGATAGCCATGGACCACAATTCTATGAAATCAAGTTTTTAAATGTATCAAACAGCGAAATAATTGTTATTGTATATATATACACCGTTTGATGGATGAAAACCGAGTCTCTCTGGTGAGAAGTGAGCCCTCACAGTACAGCCAAATAGCACTGCTGGCCCACGCGAAGATTGACGAGTTGACTCGATGTCACTCGATCCGTCTGATAGCAAACCCTCAGACTTTTATGCAAAAGTCTGAACATGCCTACTTTCGATCGAAGAAATAAAAAATAGTACTGTTCCTAGGGAGAAAGCTAAGAAAAATCGTGATTTTTGAAAAAACTCATTTATCGAACACCTTTACGAGAGACCTCTTCTGAAAAATCTGAAATTCTCACCATTTGTGGGGCTCATTGAGATGGATCTTCTAAGCTGAACTTGGATGGAATCGCTTGGATAGTTTTCGAGATATAACCTCATTTCATACAATGGTTTTTGGCCAATATCTCAGGAACTACTGGAGCGATTTCGCCCAATTTCTATAGCAAAATTCTCGTTCATTAGATGCACAAACTGACGGAATTTGAAGTCTCTAACTCAAATGGTTTTTGAGCTATCGTGTACAGTAAATTCAGGATAAAAAACACTATAATTGAAATTATCTGCAAACGAAAAATCTCAGCAAAATTTACCCCGAGTGAAAATTGTGAGTTCAAATGAGGAGTATTTCATCGCTGAGATTGGGGGCTGTGAATCAATTTTTCGCGGAGAAAAATCGAAAAAGCGATTTTTCGAAAATTTGAGTTTTCTCGAAAAATACTCAACCGATTTCGCTCAAATTTCACTGACAGCAATTTGCATGGGGAGGGAAAGTACTACTAAATTTTCAGCTCACCAAGTATTACCGTTGCGAAGCAATGAGCTGATATCCGCCACACATACACACACACACACACATTCATACAGACATTTCTTAAAAATGTTATTTCTCGGCGTTTTGGATCATTCTGAGTCATATTCCGATGAAATCTCGAAATCGAAAAAAATCGCGTTTACAATGCTTCCATTCGGAAGTAAAAGGGATTTTTTGCATTTCTCGAGATTCTAAGATATGAAGTTGGAAATAATTATATTATAATTTTTTCCCGGCAATCCATTTCACTTTAGACTTCAGACAAATTTTGGAAGAAATAATTTTTGAAGGCGTCAAATTTATATTTGGTGCCCATGAGAACTATTTCATTCCACGTTCTGCTGCAAGATTTTGCTGCTCATGAAAATGTATATCAATTCAATCGTTATAGTTTCAGCTATATATTTGGATAGAAAAAAAAAACCTCTTTTCTATTCACGATACGAATACAATCGAGAATTGCGTTTCATTAGGCGTCAGTTAAATACGTAGCTATAGCTACCTATGCGTTGAATTTCCTGAGTTTCCTGAACCAAAATACGTAGCAACGTCGCATTTCGGTCAGTGATTCGAACAGTCAATAAATACCAAAACGTCCGAAGCAGTCGAGCATGCTGCTGATACAGCCGAGTATTCGGTATTGCCACATTTCCACGCGGTTTGAAACAACGGAAGTTAAGTGGGTGATGAAATTCAATTCTTGAAAATGTCTAGACAATGAAAATGATTAGTTATTGGATTCCTCTATATCATCAATAATGCGATTGAAGGGAAAATTAACAAAACATTTGATGGAGCAGGTTATACTGCCTGAGCTCCGAATTTTTCTTCACTATAATGTCATATGGTGTTGTTACAACTTTTTCGATAGCTTTATTAAAAATCAACGGAAAACTTAGCTGATTTCAGATTCTCAAATCCATCGATTATTTATGAATATCTTCGTGAAAAAAGAGTAGCATCAATTACCTAAGTATGTCCCCCATAATTGAGACTTGGTTCTATCGAAACGTTAATAAATGTCGTCAAATAATTAGTTTGGAAATCGACCTCAATCGCAAAACGGAGGAGAATTTCATTCATTCGAACATGGGCATTCTTCCGATCATAATGATACCTTCGATCATGATTACGTTTAGGGTCAGGCGGTGTACTCATGGAAGTTTGAAAAAATTTCATAATTTTTCACAGAGATATAGGAAATTTAGAACTATCAGTCACTAGTATATATTATGATACTGGTGCGGAGAATATATTTCATTTGTTTTGTAATGTAATATTCAATCTGCTCATCTATATGGGCGATTCCACCAATTCTCGAATAGAATTTCGGCTCCAAATTTTGGGGGGCGACTTTTCGGTCCTCATCGATTAAAACCATTGAAATGAAGAAAATCCTAAATTCTAAACCATTTTGCCCCACTATCGAAGCAGAAATCAATGAATTTTGATTTTTGCATCAAAATTCTCTCTTAAGAATGACGTGAGTAGATAAATGAAAAAAAAATACAAAATATAGATTTTCATCGCAAATTTTCTGAATTTTCTGAAGAAAATATCCTTTTTCGTCTTTGTCCTTGTTTTCGAGGTGAAAATGCTCTTTGAAAACTTCAAATGCTTGTTTCGAATCGTTCCCCAAATTTTTTTTCAATTTCTTTATTTACTTCTGAAAATTTGGAAAATTTGCTAGGAACTATATGATTCTTGGCCCCTGCTCTTGGAAACATCGGCGACTGTAATTAAAAATTTGAAATTCAATAGTTATTAAGAACTAACAATAAATGCAAGTTGAAAAGATGAATGTTGCAAAAGACATAAGTATATTGATCACATTTTAGAATCCTAAATGGAAAACATTTAGACAACTGATGTTTTCCATTTAGAATTATAAAATGTGATCAATACACATATGTCTTTTGCAACATTCATCTTTTCGACTTGCATTTATTGGTACTTAATAAGTATTAAATTTCAAATTTTTAATTACAGTTGCCGGGGTTTTCAAGAGCAGGGGCCAAAAATCATATAGTTCCTAGCAAATTTTCAAAAATTTCAGAAAAAAAATTGAAAAAACAATTGGGGGACGATTTGAAACAAGTATTTGAAGTTTTTAAAGAGCATTTTCACCTCGAAAACAAGGACAGAGACAGAAAAGGATATTTTTTTCAGAAAATTCAAAAAATTTGCGATGAAAATCTATATTTTGTATTTTTTTTTTTTCATTTAGTTACTCACGTCATTCTTAAGAGAGAATTTTGATGCAAAAATCAAAATTCATTGATTTCTGCTTCGATAGTGGGGCAAAATGGTTTAGAATTTAGGATTTTCTTCATTTTAATGGTTTTAACCGATGAGGACCGGAAAGTCGGCCCCCAAAATTTGGAGCTGAAATTCTATTCGAGAATTGGTGGAATCGACCATATGGATATGGATATCTTACGAGTAATTTTTGTGATGATCCTCATTGTAAAGCGAACACAGGTTCAGAAAAAGAAGCGTTTTCATGAAAATATTCCATCTCAATTCCATCACAGGATATTCCCCAAAAATAGACCATACCATGAAGTCACTCTACCATAGCGCGATTGGATTCGAATGTGTATGCACGTCGTCACTTAGTGATACCTCTCTCTAGTCAATTCTAATCGATTTTCATAGAATTGATGAAGTGATCGTACCAGCTTTCGGTTAGTGCTGAACATGGTATTCAGGAAAAATTGGAAATTTGAAAAAAGTACAAACTGGTACTCGATTCCCAAGTGAATCAGTGAATATCCAGGAGACTATCAGAATTGAATGTGGTTCGAACGATTCCAATTGGAAATGTCCCTGGTGTTTTTCAACGCAAACTTTGAAAAGGATCTCTCCAACAGATAAAATCTATAGGAGGTTCGTTTGACGATTATTTTCTCTAATTTGTTACCTCTATAGTCATCAATTCACGCCTTTCAATCAAATTCCAAATCGAATTTTTCACAAAAAATAATCATTACATGAGATTATTGAAGAGTATCTATTTTCAAAAAAAGTTCCGGAAAAGCACTGCATAAATTCATTTATCCCCATTCAATTCATGGATATTGGAAAGGAGAGGGAATTTTGCTGCAGGTGGTTTCTGTTTGTAACCCATTCCTGCTTTCATTGGTTGGAAAGCCTCCTGACGATACCGTTGATGTTTTATCTCGGCGTTTTTTCAACAATTATACTTCAAAGTTAATGGAATAAAAAAGATTTAATTGTTTGGAAAAATCCATTCGTAATGGTTTAAAAGAACTGACGTTTCTACATTTTTTTTCCTCTCCTTTTCTCCTTCTTCTTCCTTTTTTTGTTTTATTATCTCTCTTTTCAACTTCCCATTCCTCTTTTTTATTCCTTTCCTGCTCTCTCTTTTACCGCAGTTGAGGTTTTGTCTGTTGTAACAATGACGACCTTTTTATATCCTTTTTCTTAGTAGTGCCCGAAGCTTTCACTAGGAGGGCAGAACGTGGCTCTTTTTGTTGAACTACAGTGTGGAATCTTCCGGTGACTAGAATAAACGCACCTCTTTCCCTGCTCCTCTGTCTCTACTCCTTTTATACCGGAAGCTTCTGCTTGTGGTATTGAATTTGAGTTTCATCACAGTTCTCTCTACTTTCCCAAAAAAAATTTGCTACTATTCTTACTATTACCATCTCGTAATGAATTATTTGAATGGTTCTTTCAGTGCAAAAATTCACAATGCTCTAATGGTGATAATGCAAATGCCACAGAGAGGAGCAGGAACATACGCGGAGTGAAAAGAAATCATGAAAATATGGGAATAAAAACACAGAAAACTCTCTCGGAAAGGCTATTTATGAGAATAATAACAAAATTCAATTGATGAAATACCAATTTTCACTAATCTCTTTTAAAATTCAAGAGTCACGAATTGTATTCACGATTTTAGTGAGAGCACTAGAATTGAAATCAGAATCGGAAACCGGGAATAAACTTTTCGTGAAAGCGGAAACGATGAGTGATCGACAGACAACAATAGGAGTCAATCAGTGCACCGTATTCATAGAATTGAATCGTTTCGATTATCCAGTGGCCCAGGTCGAGATTCCACTGAATACTCCATATAAATGGAGATACATAACTGTCTATGTACGTATTCCCAATGTATTTGACACAAAAAATTCAGGATCCTGACACTCCTCTTCCTTGGTTATTGTCGGTGGTAGAGAATAGCTTCTACAGGTTGGCAAACCCTTTACCATTTTGGATTACCGTGAGGCGAACCCAGTTGCAACGACGTTACTGTAATAGGGTCTCGATTAAGATGCAAATTTCATAGCTGTTCGTTCTTCCCTCTCAACAATTTAACCTTGGGTAACTTGGCTCGCATTGAATAAAACCGCAGACACTATTCGCAACGCTCGAATCTACCTGAAAAGCTGTCTAATTTAACATCTGAGAAATTGTTATAAATGTCATACTCTTCTCGCCTCTCATCCATTCATTTATCTCGTTATATGATAGCATCTGTTTTGGGAAGAGAGGAGAGCCGTGGGGAACTTGAAGTGCCAATGGGGCTGGCATCCTCAGGGGGTTGAGTGCTGAATGAGCAAGCCTCCGCTTGACTCCTCCAAATCCAACAAAAGAAAAACAAATCACGTGGTGCAGAGGAGACGGAAGCATTGACGAAGAATCGAAATGGGGCCTAACCTGAACACCACAAACTGAGAGGGCTCACAACCAGATCCCTCATCGGCAATGAAACTGACTGAGAGTGAGAAGGAAACACAAACGAGAATGGACCCTCAACAGCATCCTTCCTGAAATTGTGAAGGAGGTGAAGAGCAGGATACGGCATTCTGGACAGCTAATGTTCTGAGACATCACGGCAAGGGATAGAATGGCTATCGTACCGATTAACTACTTTCAAACTGCCTCCACACTAGAGTAAGGCGAGATGGTGGCCATTTGCATCTTCGAGATGCAACGCATGGCTTCAGTGGATCAGGACTTACCCTACTTTCAGGGGCACAAGAGAGACCATAGGATCCTGTGGATCACCTGTCTGAAAGCAGTGGTCATAACGTGGCTGGAAAAAGTCGTAAAAAAATATGAGACCTTGAGAGAGAGAGAGACTCTGAGTCCTGAAGATAGGAGTTCCGCCTAGGCTCACATGATGACCGCTGTTCTGGCAGAATAGGTTAACAAAACAAGGGTCTACAATCACCGAATGAATTGAAAGACTCAGAGGCACTGGAGGAAACAGAGTCTTGCGTTAGAAAGCTATTTCGTGGTGGGTAACCAGCCAAAGTTTGAGTCACCCAAAACTACGAATAAGAGTATAGGGAAGGGGGGAGGGATGGTTAGGGCGGAGAGCTTAGGAATTCTTTCGGGGGAAAGGGATTCATAAGGAAGTCAAGAGAAGAAGATCTAATGAACTCTCCCATCTCATTAGGAGTGGGGTGAGAGAAATCTTGGAAAGAACGCCACTTCTTCTTCTTATTTCTTGTGCTGCGCTTGCGCAGCTGGCCTTTAATCTTTCGATTACACAGCCAATCGTTGAAAGAACGCCACAAACACTCATGGATCTCCTAGAGGCTCACAACGAACACCTTACAGAGAAGTGGAATACTTCTATGGTTACGAACACCTCATATCATGGCCGTGTGCGCCTGCTACAAAAACATCTTGCAGTATACAGAGCACATAAATACCAGGCACACATCTACGCTCGAATAGATGGGCATTTGTGAGAGCTCATAGAGATGGCCGTGGGCTGGTGACCATATTCAATGGTCGCAACCTGCAGAATAACATAAGCGTAGTCATACTAAGCAGGCGAGAATGATGAAAAATTGAGAAGACCTGTTGAGAAAGGAAGTAAGGTCTGGCTCACAGATGATTCCAAGAAGGCGAAGACGGTTGTGGCGAGTATATGAGCTGAAACACCCAAAACGGAGATATTATTGACGCTTAAGGACCATTCTACGGCGCTATAAGCAAACTTCATAGCCCTGCAGCCACAGCCATACTGGTCAGGGTTGATGTAGGTGAGCATATCTACATTTACTGTGATAATCGAGTAGCGCAGAGAGAGTTAAAGAAAGAAAGGATTGACATCACTGACCGAGGAATGCACAACGCCGCTTAGCAAAATTGCAGCAAATAACGTGCTCAAAATGCAAGAACATTGATGCATCACGGAAATTGTAAAAGCTCACGAGCTTGCACAGAACCCGTTTCTTCCGCCATAAGTGGACAGGGCTCATCTCGTGAAAGTATTGTTGAAAGAGATCAGCGACTACCTCGACAGATGGGCCATGGATAATCTCGAAAATTCTTGGAAAAAAAACAGTGAGAATGAAACATACAGGATTGATGGCAGCAGGCTCCTCCCCGGGTAGGAAAAATTCATTGGGCCAATATTGGCTCAGCGCCGGAAGCCAATATGCCAATGCTGGCGCCCAATCCTCAGCCAAGGCTGGCCCAATATTGGTTGAGCATTGGATGATAACATTGTACCAATGCTGATTGCCGAAGCATGGCCAAGCCTCGATAACGAGCATTGGGTACTATACTGGTCCCAATGTTCAGCCAATGTTCATTTTATTGTAGATTTTATGTTAAATACGTAAATTAAAAGTAATTAAGTCTTCTGAAGTGCGTAAGAATGATCAAGATCCAATGTTGGTTGAATAAAAAAAGAAAAAAAAATAAGCCGCCACTTGGGATCGATCCCTGGACTTTCGGATTGCCAGTCTGTTACCTTATCGTACTAGCCATTAGGACATTTCATACATTGTGTACTAAATTTGATCCTCATAAATTTATCACCGTCTACCTTGTTCGGAGAAATGAAATTCGATCTTGATTGTTCAGAAGTTATCTGATAATATGAGATAATCTAATTTTGTCAAAAGATAAAAAAAAATTGAAGCCTTGGCAGTACATTATTGGCCCGACGAGTGGCCAATGATCAGAAGTCAAGCCCTGGGAGTTCAAGTTTCAAACAACGCCTGGCCAATTCTGGCAGGCCAAACTACGGCGCATCGTTGCTCAGCCAATTCTGGAGGCCCGAAAAACGGTATACCGATACTTGGCGAAGGTTTGGCCAAGCCATGGCTACCAGGCTTTGGCATGCAAATTCTTGGCCGATGTTCGGCCAAGGGTTGAGCATTGGGCGATTCCTACCCGGGTCACTGGCACTGACATCTCATCTAATAAACCGCAACTGTCCCCGATCAAAATGTGCAGTATGTCTCATCAAAGAACACCGGTTCATGAATGCGCACCTGGGATGCCTCAGACTGATGAACACAGCCCGTTACCCATTGTGCTTCCAAACGGAAGCAACTCCACATCATTTGGGGACTTGGGCTGACATGAATTAATATCGTGGTGGTGAACATGGACGGGCTATCAGCGCTATAAGGAGCGCTGGCATGCTGGTAAAAGCTTTTCATCTGATAAAAGCAGGCCGTGGAAGGGCTCTAGTGCAATGGCCAGCGAAACTTGTGGCGCACACTCCTCAACTATGAATAAATATTTAATGATATTTTTATAAATATATCTTTCTAATAACTTACTGATATCTATTCTTCACATCCGTACTCATTCTATCATCCCCGATTTTTAAGCACTGCTTCATCCCCAGTTATTTATCAACATGATATTTCCATTTTCTCCTTCCCTATTCTCACTTCCATGTCGTACCACTTGATTCTATTACAATTTGCGTCGTCAACTTGTTCATTGTTAATTTCTCTATTTTCATCTTCTCTCAACTGCAGTATTCAAAAGATTTCGTGGGAAAAAGACAGAAGTAGTGCACCAGAGCTGTAATTCATTTCGTTCCACGACGCCTCTTTTGTCGGATGACTCTTAAAACTCTGAATTACCAAGATTCCTTATGCTCATCCAGACGAAATATCTCAAGTTGCCTCATTGTCACACTCTCAACGTTCATTATCGTCTTTTATGAAATGTGTTTTATTACTTCATGCGTCGAACTTCTCTGTGAATTCTTCTGCCCTTTATTTGACCCAGATATTCAGTATCAATCTACATTTTTTCATGGTTATATCACGGAGAGAAAAATTCATGAAAAATTACTGGACCAGTCCGGTAATCGTGGGACATAGAGGTTCGTAAGTGAAAACGTCCTCCTACAGGAATGAAAAAGTGAGAAACGTCTCATAATATGTACCAAATGAGTGAGTGCATTTTACTGGACTGGTCGGTAATTTTTCCCTAACTGTGCCTACATTCATGAAACATTCTTCTTGTATCCCACAAAATTTGTTGTGAAAAACGTATAAATTGCAGACTAGGACGTTAATTTTCTCGTCCTCGGAACACTTTTTACCGGACTGAGTAGTAATTTCTATCGCACTCGTCCGTCAATCGATTTAGTTCGGGTCTTTTCGGATTCGATCGCGTATCGCAAGGACTTATGGGAAATTTGGAAGAATCGCCATATTGGATCTGTCATCGTCATAGCCGTGGACCACAGTTCTATGAAATCAAGTTTTTAAATGTATCAAACAGCGAAATAATTGTTATTGCAAAAAATTGAATTCTCTTATACTAGATCAGCACACAGGATGTTATGAAATTTATGATTTGAATAACTATTTTTGGGAATTTTTTGGAGGACTCCTTGGGAATTTCTGTCGACCATTGTAACTCATAAGATGCACTCTGCTAGAGTCTTTATTGCTAAAAATGGATGTAAAATAAATTTATTTTCAGGATAAAAAATGAATAAGAATAATGAAGAACTAATAATAATTAGGATGATCAATATAATAAAAATGGTGTAGTATACGCGAATTTCATCGTTTCATTCGGACGAACTGAATTCTTATTCACTGAGACTGAAATTTTTACTGGAACCCATCAGTGTCAAATTTTACCGGACTGGCTTTGCATTTTTTCATGGTAAGGCCACTATGTCTCACGGTTACTGCTCAGTCCGGTAATTTTTCTGGAACTTTCACCATAAATTTTCATGGATTTTTCTCTCCGTGTATTAGCGAATTGTAGATCTCCGAATTTCATGAGTATCTTGAGAATTCCATAAAAGATAAGAATTCGGATCCACATAAAAATAAGAGCTCTCAAGACTTATCCTGATGATTCTCCTAGAGTTGTAGTCACTGGCATTTTCTGCAAGCCTTAGTAATACAGCTGTCAAAACGTCTATCGTCGACTATCATGAAAGTAAAACCAGATCCCGCAGAGAAACCTATATCGATCGATTGTTTCACAACATCAATTTGTTATTTATAAACGATACTCGAGTTCTCTGAAGTTCCATAACCATTGTCCTACCTGTCCGCTCAGTGTAACTGACATGCTCCGCTAGAGCTTGACACATTTATCAGTAAAAGCCTGTCAGGCATCAGTTGTTGGGTAGTTCAAGATTATTCGTACCACAGAAATTTATTATGAGTTACTTTATATTGGGGAATTTCACCGTAATAATCTCATTTCATCATATTGATTGTTAAACTTCCAGTGAAATACGTGGATGAAGAGTATATCAGTCTGAACGTGTTGTTAGTAATAAGCTTAATCCTTCGACCAATGAATAATTGAATATTGAACTAATTATCGGGAATCAATCACTAATTTTCAATATCAAAAGCTAACTAAAGTTCAAAAGGGAGAGACAAGCAGTTTCTCTGCATCGAAGAGCTGATTGAACTTTTGATGAAAGTCAAAATTCCACTCATTCGAGAGCTCTATGATTGACAAATTGCGTTTGTGAATAATAACATTGTCTATGCACATAGTCCTGTCTGCTAATAATTTACCAATACGCTTCTCAATCAGAGATGACTGATTTGATATTCTTATTTTTCCATCAAATAGTTCATTGAAAAATGTTTTGCTATTTCGTGCTCTTCACTCCCTCAAGAATTCGATATATTTATCTGATTGATTGATGATAAGAGGTCATTCAAATGCATTGAAAGACTGATCCAGCAAATCGAAGGTCATTCATCAGCTAAACATAGAAATAAATTCACAATTGACATTTAACAAATACTAGTGTGAACATAACTTAAAAGTATGGAAAACAAATTTGTACATAGTTTATGATGAATAGTCTCGGTAGTATACATGAAACGCTGACTCTAAATTTGACATATCTCAAAAAGGATTGATTGGTTTTTATGTGAAAATTCAATTACATAGTTCGTTTGAGGCAGGTGACAACAAATTTAGAGATTTTCATAACAGCCTCTACTGTTGCCGTTACGACTTTCATCAATGAATGGATGTTCAAAAATATATACACGGACAGAATATGCGCTTTGATCTTTTCCAAGCACTTGAGAAAATTGGAATGCTTGAAGACTGCTCAAATTCTGAAGGCATTAAATTCGTCCTGAATGATAGACAGAATGGCTGGAATTAAACTGCAAGAATGTGATTGAAAAACAGCGCAGTGTCGCTCGGTGCAAGTGAGTGAGTGACAAGAGCCAAAAATGCACTGTTGTCAAGTTGAGCTACTGGTTTCAGCTCACGTATTAGGTGCAAAATCTATTCCCTCCCACTCACTGGTAGAAGAGAAACAAGAAAGCATATGAAAAATGGAAGAAGAACTATTTGACAGAATTTGAGCTATTGACGATTAAAATCAGCCTATGAATGCATATCATTTTACCTCTAAAATCCGTGTGGGGGTAACAAGGAATTATGCGGCAACGTCATAATACAGAGAATCGGGTAGACTGTCTGAAAGTACTATACCTTGGGTAGTATTTGAAAGCACGTTAAGGATACAGGAAATGCACGACAAGTATACAGCGAGTGTATCACCTGTGGACGGCACAGATTTGGTTTTCAGGTGACCACTAAGGTTAGGCATGGTAAGTATAGGGGAGAAGGGGGTCAATTGAACCAAAAATTCTTTCACAATTTTTTTAGAGTACAATTTTTAGAAATAAATAATTTTTTTTTCCATGGAATAGTAGTTTGTTATTCACTTTATCATTTCCGATTGGTAAATTAATCAGCAGATGATTGTAATTAAAAAGAAATATATAATTGTAGCACCGCGTCAAGTGGTTCAACTGTCCCTAGCTCAGGGGCAATTGAACCACTAGCTGGGGTCAATTGAATCGGAAGTATTGGAAGCGAAAATAATTTTTTTTTAATAAATAATTTTAGATATATCAACTTGTAGAACAGTTATAACATACTTTACTAAAAATATATTATTATATCACTGTGTTTCAGTAGTTTTCATTTTATTCTTTTCCAATACTCCATATTTTTTTAAATTTTCCTGAGGAATCCATTTTCTTAGGGTTCTTTTTATTTGATTTTTTCGTCTCTATTCTCAATTTTTCTGCAGTATCGGTATAAGTGACAGTTTGCCTTGTTGCACGATCTTTTCTACTTTTGCTACTTGATATAGCTTTCGGTAAAGGACGTTTTGGTTATGGTTCAATTGACCCCATGTGTTTTGGTGACGGTAATTAGCATATTCGAGTTGTGCATGTTTGAGTTGTTCACTGGTTTTTTGAATATTTATTAATGATTCGCGAGATTTAACCGGATTTTGAGAGGAACGTGGTGTGAGTTAAATAATGACGCGTGCACGAGATTTTCTATTTAATATTATAACTTTATTATAATTTTGCACTAATAAAATATCACAATTTTATATCACTTTTTGTTTTAACAATAATTGAATTGAGATAATCAAGAGTTTTGAGAGTTTCTATTAACTATTTTTCAATTGAGAATATCTGAGAAATTCTGAGAACACTTTTGCACTTGACGCGAGAATAGCTCTTTCGAGAATAAGGATGAGAATTCCAAGAAAATATGGCAGGTGTCCTGAATTAATTAATCTATCATTCGATAGATTGCGGGTCAGAACACCTGTCAATCAAGTGGCGCCTCGAGTGCCAAAGTTGAGTAGGTCACGGTCAGTAGGCCGATGACCGATAAAGAAATTCGAGTGGCTCTGTGTGAGTGTGAGTGCGTGAGTGTTTTTAATAGTTATTCGTCCATAACCAAACATTCTCCCCGCCGTCAGCAACTGTTGCTGACAAATTGAGTAAACTGAAACAAACAAAACAAAAAATTAATTTGTTCGAGATTAATTGAGAACTCTTGAGAACTTCACCAAGATCTATCTGAGCTGAACCAGTGCAGAAACACCAAGACTTAGGAGGCGTAAATTCCTTATTCGAGATGTCACTGCTTCCATCCATCACCGATATCCTCTCGTGTGGGTCGTAAATCCTCACCAGAGTACGATGATGACTGAAGATGATGATAGATTGGTGCCGTGGAGATGTTCAAGACTCTTTTGCTGAGATTGGCAAAAGAGCGAGCTTGGCGATTGGTCTTTGTAGAATTGAGGTGGCTGTTTTTATGGTAACTACTCTAGTAAGATCGTCCTTCCCAGGATGTAGAGTAGTCACCCGAGCGAGAGGCCATTTTGAAGGAGGAAACCTCTCATCAGTGAGGAGAACTATTGAGCCTACTTTGATTTCATGAGAAGGATGGTGCCACTTTGAGATTGACTGGAGATGTTGGAGATAACTCGTGGACCATCGTTTCCAGAAACTCTGAACCTTTTGTTGAATGAGTTGCCAGCGAGAGAGACGATTGATGTTGAGATCTTCTAGTGAAGGTTCAGGGAGAACTAAGAGAGGTTGTCCAATGAGAAAATGCCCTGGCGTTAGCGCAGAGACATCATCAGGATCTTCAGAGAGAGGTTCCAGAGGTCGAGAGTTGAGAATAGCTTCTATTTGAGTCAGTAAAGTAGTGAGCTCCTCGAATGTTAATAGAGAATCACCAATGGTTCTCTTGAGATGGAACTTCACTGACTTTACTGCTGCTTCCCATTTTCCACCGAAATGAGGAGCACCAGGAGGATTAAATGACCATCTGGTTCCATCGTTGAGTAAGAGTTGAGCGATTTGATGAGATTCCTGAGATGCCATTGAGAAGAGATTCTTGAGATTTTTATCTGCTCCAACAAAATTTGTTCCACAATCAGAAAACAAATTTTTGCAGACACCGCGGCGAGATATAAACCGTCGATAGGCCGAGATGAATCCTTCCGCTGAGTAGTCGGAGACAACTTCGAGATGAACTGCGGAAGTGGCCATGCAAACGAAGATGGCTAACCAGCCCTTATGAGACTTATGACCACGCCCCTTAGCAGTTCTGAGTGATACTGGACCTGCATAATCAATACCTGTATTGAAAAATGCACGTACTTGAGATAATCGAGAAGTCGGAAGTTGTCCCATTAATTGTTGAGCTCTCACTCCTCTCTGTCGAGCACAAGGAACACACTTGAGAATAAACGATCTTACTGGAGCTCTTCCACCAAGAATCCAGTAATAGTTTCTGAGATGTCCGAGAGTAACTTGAGTCCCACCATGAAGAGTTCGTTGATGAGCTTCCTCAGTGATGAGTTGAGAAAAGTGTGATTCTTTTGGAATTATCGCTTGGTGCTTATTATCGATCTTGAGATCTGCGAATTTGAGACGACCTCCTACACGGAGAACTCCCTGATGATCGACGAAGGCAGTGAGTCGATTCAACGGATGAGAGGTACTTAGTTTCTGTCCCCTGGACAATGCGAGAAGTTCCGTTGAAAAATGAGCTGCTTGAGTAGCCTTAATCCAAAAGATTCGAGCACGTTCAAGATCATCAGGAGTTAGAGGAGTCAATAGAGAAGAATTTGGGATTTTCTTGAGACGAGCAATGAATCGTTGGCATATTGCCGTGATTCTGAACAATTTGTTCACTGAGGAGAACTTGTTGATGAGATCCCAAATTCCTATATGTTGAATTTTCACGTTGAGAGTTACACCAGGCTTTTCTTTAAGATCGATTTGAGAGAGAGGAGTTGTGCTAAATACTGGCCAGGATGAGGAGTCTTTGTTGAGCCAATGAGGACCTTGCCACCAAAGTTTATGAGAACACAATTGAACTGCTGACAATCCTCTGGAAGCACAATCCGCGGGATTCTCCTTGCCAGGAACAAATTTCCATTGAGAAGACGTGAGCTCTTGAATAAGTTGAACCCGATTTCTAACGAATTCCTTCCACCGAGAAGGATGAGAACTGATCCAAGTGAGAGTGACAGAGGAATCCGTCCACAAATATGTCGGGACGTCGTTTAACTTGAGTGTGTCCTTGACATATTTAACGAGTTTTGCAAGGAGAACCGCAGCTGTGAGTTCTAGTCGAGGAATCGTTAATTTTTTGATCAGAGCTACCTTTGTTTTCGAGCAAACTAATGAGATTCGAGTATCAGTACCATTCGTGACCTTGAGAAATACTACTGCAGCCATTGCTAGCTGTGAGGCGTCTGAGAATCCATGTATTTCGAGTTTTGAGTTATTGAGAATTCCAAGCCATCTGGGCACTGTCAATTTTGAGAGTTGTTCGAGATCTTCACGAAATTGTTCCCATTTATGAGTTGTCTGTGGAGAAACTTCATCATCCCAATCGAGTTTTTCGATCCATATCTCCTGTAGCAACATTTTTCCACGAATTACTACAGGAGCGAGAAATCCGAGAGGATCATAGAGTTGAGCTATTTCTGATAAAATGATTCTCTTCGAGATTTTCGATGCGTTTTTTGAAGTTGATGAGAAGATGAAGTTGTCTGATGCGGGTACCCAAGATAATCCAAGAATTCGAGTTTGAGAATCTTCGTAAAATCGAAGATCATTGGAGATACTGTCAGGAGAGAGCCATTTGAGGAGTTCTGAGCAATTACTGTGCCATTTAGCTAATGGCATTCCTCCAGCAGCACAGAGATCTTTTACTTGTTGAGCAGTCTTGATGAGTAATTCTGAATTATCTGCACCTCCACAGATGTCATCCACGTATCTTCCTTCAATTAATGAGTTAACAGCTAGAGGATACCGTTCTCCTTCATGTTCAACTAATTGAAGAAGAACTCGATTGGCAAGATACGGTGCTGAGCGCGTTCCATACGTAACCGTAATGAGTTGGTACGTTACGATATCTCCATTTGAGTTGGTCCAGAGAATTTGCTGTAGAGGCCAATCATCTTCATGAACTCGAATTTGACGAAACATCTTAGTGATGTCAGTCATGAAGATGAGTCGATGTTGACGAGTCCACAGGAGAACGTCTGAGATGTCCGTTTGAGTTTTGGCCCCTGTATGGAGAATATCGTTGAGAGAACTACCTGAGCTGGTCTTAGCCGATCCATTGAACACGACACGCAACTTCGTTGTTTCACTACTCTCTCTGAGAACACCGTGATGAGGTAAATAGTAACTATGAGAAGAACCAGCCAGAGCACTCTGAGTCGTTTTAGGAACCCTCAACCCTCCTGATACCGAAATATCATGTGCCAAGGTCATTCCGTCTGAGCAAAGAGTGATCTGAGACTGTTTTTGACGAGTTGACCGATGAGAATCACTATTTACCAATCTCATATGATCCAAATCCTTATATTCTTTGAGAAAATCTGAGTAGAGTGAGAAGAATTTCTGATCCTTAGAAATTCGAATAAGCATTCGTTTGAGACATGCTAGAGCAGTAGAATGAGAATCTCCTAACAACGAAGTTGAGTCTGAAAGAGGTAATCGAACGATATAGCGTCCTGATGAATCGCGAGAATGAGTTGTTCTAAAATGCTGTTCGCATTCGAGTTCTTCCTTTGTCAATTCTGAGTTTTTTGAGCTAGGAACTTCTTCTTGAACCCAGAATTTTGAGAGTAATTCGTTGAGTTGATCATTAGTTGTTGTAACATGGAAAACATTACTTGATGTTACATGAGATGGTCCGGTTGGCCCGAATATAATCCATCCAAAGATGGTGAGTTGAGCTACAGGGGAATCTGGACCTCTATTAATGACTCTTGGTTTTATGAGTTGTCCGAATATGTCAGCACCGATGAGAAGGTCGATCGGAGCTGTTGTTCTAAAATTGGGATCAGCAAGTTGTAATCCTTGGAGATAATCCCAATTGAGATCTTCAGCTGAAAATGTCGGTAAAGAAGAATTGAGATGATCGATTACGTGAGCAGACAATTGAATACGTTCTTTTGAGTGGATCGACTGTAGAGTGAGTTGTACTTCTCCATTGGTCGTCCCAAACGACGTTTCCCCAACACCAGTTAGGGTGATTGAGTTTTTTGATCTAATTAATTTGAGTTGTCTTACGAGTTTTTCTGAGATCATCGAAATTTCCGAACCAGGATCTAATAGAATACGAACTTGTTGAGAATTTCCATTTGAGTTTACTAATCGGGCTAGACTAGTAGCTAAAAGAACAGCAGTTCGGAGGTGAGAAGACTTTTGTTGAGTAGAACACGAGATTGCCGTTTGGGATTGCGAGTTTCACTGAGTAGATGGCGCTGATGAGATTTCTTGAGCAGGCTCTTGATGCATTTGAGCAGTCACAACAGTACGAATTGAGTTGTTCGACGCAGCTGATGAAGGAAGTTGAGAAGCCTTACGTGGACCGAGATGAAGCATAGTATGATGCTGCTGATTGCATGTCTTGCCTTCTTCAACCGCTTTGCAGCGAGCTTGATTTTTGCAATTTCTGACATTATGTCTCCCCAAGCAGTTGTAGCAGAGATGGAGACTTTCAACTGCTTGTTTTCGACCAATCGGCGTGAGATTACGGAAACCCGTACACGAAACGATATAATGCTCTTTGTTACAATAAGCACATTTTTCCGATTGATCATCTGCTGAGTTTTCTTTTGACTTTTGAGTGGAACCTGATTGAGAAGACAAATTTTGAGGCACCTGTTGTTGCTGATGAGAAGTACTGCTGACTTGATTTACTTTTGCTCGAGGTCTCTGTTGTTGGTGATGTTGAGAAGGAGCCTGTGTTTTTTGACCGTTGAGCTCGATGCTCTCCATTGCTCGAGCGCGACAATTGAGAAACTTAAAGAGCTCTTTTGGTTTTGGGAACTCTTTAGTTGAGCTGATCTCATGTTCCCAAGCTTCTCGGAGCTTGGAACTTAACTTTGAGACGACTGAGAAGACAATGATAGGTCCCCACTCCTCAGTAGGAACCTCCAATGCATCCAAGGAACTAATAGCCTCAGTTACGCAGATAATCAGCTTGTTGAGTTCCCTGGAGCTATGAGAAGACATTTGAGGTGGATTTAATAATTTGTCTAGCAAATTAGTAATGAGAATCCTACGATTTTCATAACGAGACGTCAACAACTCCCAAGCACAAGCATAAGAATCTCCATGCATGGGTAAGTTCGAGATGATCCTTGCTGGCTCATCAGCAAGACTTGAACGCAAGTAATGCAGACGCTCGACATCTGAGATTCCTGCTTCTGTACCAGTCAAAGATAGGAAAAGCTCCTTGAAACCTATCCATTCTGCGTAACTTCCTGAGAATTTCGGTAATGGAATCTTTGGTAAAGATTTTCCATTTCGAGGAACGGTACCAACGAGGTGACTTTCGTTACCAGCGTCCCGACGAGATAGTTCGAATTGAGATGCCCCTAATTTATCGAGTCGCTGATTTAGTTCAACACGAGCTACATGGTACTTGTTGAATGTTTTTTCGAACAGATCTTCTTTAAAATAAGCATGTTGTGAGAGGGCTTCTGTTTTCAAACAAGCTGTCACAAGTTTCTCGTGTTGAGATTCGTATTTTGTCCAATAACTCTCGAGAATGTCTAATTCAGCTTGTAAAGCTGAAGGACCCAACTTTTGCTCCTCTACGTTGAAAATACGATCATGAATTGTTGAAATTTGCCGATCTCTTGTTTGTTGAGAAGAAACGAGAATTTCGAAAGCCATTTTTAATTATTATTCAAGATTCGAGATGAAAAAGCCAAAATTATTCACTTGAATAAATTAAGTTATACGAGAAGACCAATTTAATCTCTTTTGGAAATAATAATTAATTCAACTTCCCTTGTTGTTGATGAGAAGCTGTTGAGAATCACTGCGAAGTTGAAGAATTTCAAAAAAATTCAAAAAAACGGCAAAAATTGAGTTGAGATGTCCTAGCAGCGCCCTCTGGTCAATTGAGAAGCCGATCGATGCGTAACTAGTTGAATTTTGAGTTCCGTGGAAAACACGTTTGAGATCCCCAAGTTGAGTCGCACTGGACGAATTCAAATTTCGAGAAGTTCAATGTTTGAGATGAGCACCACTGCCGAAAACGTTAGCAACACCACGCTCTCGAATTTTAATGATAAAAATTATAAAGAATGAGAAAATCCAATAAATATTCAATTTATTCTGCTCGAAGGACCAAAATGTTTGAGTTGTTCACTGGTTTTTTGAATATTTATTAATGATTCGCGAGATTTAACCGGATTTTGAGAGGAACGTGGTGTGAGTTAAATAATGACGCGTGCACGAGATTTTCTATTTAATATTATAACTTTATTATAATTTTGCACTAATAAAATATCACAATTTTATATCACTTTTTGTTTTAACAATAATTGAATTGAGATAATCAAGAGTTTTGAGAGTTTCTATTAACTATTTTTCAATTGAGAATATCTGAGAAATTCTGAGAACACTTTTGCACTTGACGCGAGAATAGCTCTTTCGAGAATAAGGATGAGAATTCCAAGAAAATATGGCAGGTGTCCTGAATTAATTAATCTATCATTCGATAGATTGCGGGTCAGAACACCTGTCAATCAAGTGGCGCCTCGAGTGCCAAAGTTGAGTAGGTCACGGTCAGTAGGCCGATGACCGATAAAGAAATTCGAGTGGCTCTGTGTGAGTGTGAGTGCGTGAGTGTTTTTAATAGTTATTCGTCCATAACCAAACAATATTCAAAATTATTACGTAATTATTTCTGTATAAATCGGGTTAAAAGTGATGGAATATAGTTAGATTGAGACATTAAAATTGAAATTCCATGATAATATTTGAAAATGAGAATATTATTAACAATTTCGTCGAGAGTCGAAAAAAAAGTTGGCATGCCCAAAATCATAAAAATTGGAATTTTTCAAAATTGAACAATCATAATGATTCAAATTTCATGCACATCAAGGGTTAATATATTAACAGCTCATTCTGGAAGGGCACTGTTTTTTTTAAATTTTTTCCTATTTTTTAATCGACTGGTTCAATTGCCCCGTGGTTCAATTGACCCCCTTCTCCCCTACTACCCCGGGAAAAAATTTTGACATAATTTATCCAATTGGGTATATTTCGATCTCAAAAAGTGTGAAAGAAAATATAGAGTTTAGGTCTGATCACATCTAATTCTATCAAATTACAGATTTGCTGACACCTAGTTATATGTAATCTGATGCAGATCTGGGCTGTTTCGTAATAGGGTTTTCAGATATTCTCAGGAAAAAATGTTTATATCTGATCAGATGTAATTAGATCTATGCCTGACTAGACCTGTTTAGATCCAAGTAGATCTCACCAGATTTGTTCAGATCTAATTAGATCTAATCAAGTGCATTCATATTGGTCCGTTAGATCTAGTGAGCTCTAACCAGATCTAGTTAGATGTAACCAGATCTAGTGAGATCTAACCAGATCTAGTTAGATTTAACCAGGTCTAGTTAGATCTAACCAGATCTAGTAAGATTTAACCAGATCTAGTTAGATCTAACCAGATCTAATTAGATCTAACCAGACATAATCAAGTCCACTTCAATTCACATTATGATCATCAGGCGATAGATGAAAACTTGATAAGGTAGAATTTAATGAAACTGAGAAAAGCAGATATTTAACAATTTCTAGTTTCTTGTCATTTCTTCAACAGATGGATTATTTGAAAGAAAATGGAGAATATGCACATGTAGGACAGTCATTGCACTATTAATACGGTTTTTCTTTAAATTTTTGTCGAATAAAAATTTAGCTGTTTGAAAAAATTCATAATGTGTCAAATCTGTGCTCATTTCTTTATCATAGCACTTCATATTCATCATCATTAATAATTGTGCATTGCATTTGGGCATTCCCGACTTTTCTCCGAAGTTCTTTCCTCTAATATTTCTAATTTTCTTCAGTTATGACTATTTAAATTTGAATTAATATTAAGGAATCGTGTGATAGCTGAGTGGCTGGGGTAGCAGACCGGTAATCCAATGGTCCCGGGTTCGATCCCGCTCGAACCCGGGCGGGATCGAACCATTGTTTCTCACTTTTTCTTCTTTAAAAATTTCAATTTTAATTCATTTGTTTAGTAGAGAATTCAGATTATTATTTATTTTTCATTTTCTCTAAAAATTTGAGATTTCTCATTCCAGATTTTGTGCAGATCCAATTGGATCTAATTAGATCTGATCAGAGCGTCCCAAATCTAAGATCTAAGGAATTCAGATCTAATTAGGTCTGCTCAGATTTAATTCGATCTGGTGAGATCTGAGCATTTTTTTCCGGCTATCAATTTTGGTCAGATTAACCAGCAGATCTCTCATATCTTCACAGATATGACGTCATTTTTCACGAGATGTGGCTGCAGATCTAATTAGATCTAATTCCATCTAAACAAATGGAATCAGATATAATTGGATTAAATGATATCAGAAAATTTTTTCCCGGGATACTTATCCATGTTCTATATCCATCATCTACCATTGCGATGCTGCCAGATTTATTTGTTTCCTCCGCACTTACTTTTCGGAAGTAAGATAGCATGCATTCATAGGTCAAAATTAATAATCAATGATTCGAATTGGTTTAGACATTTTTTTTTTCATTTCCTATGGTTCTTGAACTTTCTTCTACCGCTGAATAAAAAGAAATACACCTTCCAACATTACATTGTATCTGATTTACCACAAAGGTATCATACTTATAACAAAGGATGTGGTATCATGTAGCGATAAAATTACACTGGAAAATTTTGGTGTGAACTTTCATGGAGCAGTGAAAGGGTATCTGAAATGGAAAATGGTTTTTGAACCAAAAGAGCAATATTTTTATGAATTTCCGCAAATTCTCCGCAAGATAAGTGAATTAGATGAAAAAAAACTGGGAAAAAAGTTTTCACTTTTATGAAAACATTATTCTAATATCTTTTTCTATCTAGGTTTAATGGGATTTCTTTCAATTCATGGAATATTCTCATAATATAATGACAACGTATACTATGAAATTCTGTGAATTGTTCCCTCCATTATACTGATGTCATTATGAGAAAAGCATTTATATGATTCGCATGGAGACAAGTATAAGTGCGTTCCAGTTCTGGTATCAGAAGTAATCAGAACGCAGATACAATTGAGTATCATTAAGTCGTATTATGAGATTTTATGGCAAGGGTGAACAAGCAGAAACCCCATTCTTCGTGTGTTATTCACAAAGTTCACTCCTTGTGCGGCATTCAGTATTTTGCCAATCTGATTGACAATTTATATTTTCCATTGCTCAGAAAATAATATTATTTTCACAACGAATGCATTCATACATTCCTACCAATCTTGCTCCATACTGGATCGATCTGTTCAGAATTCCATCTGTGGTACTTCAGGTCAACTTGGGACTCAAAATCTCAGCTCAAATATAATAGAGCTTTTCATTCTGATCGGAAATCAGCAACGCGTCGACAATGTAACTAAAGACATGGGGCTCATTTCAAAAGTTTCGGACAGTTTTGTACAATATGGCTTCTACTCAACCGTTTGTTACCGCAAAATTAACAGAAAATGACGTCCCAGGGGCGATTCTTGTTTATAACTCAGTTGAAGCTCACAGCGTTCTTCAATTAAAGCGTTGTTTAAGCTGCAGGAATCAAAAAATCACTGGAAAAAGAAAGAATTGTTCGAAAGGTTAGGTCATGTAAATGGCAATAAAGCTGTGAAATAATTTTCCAGATAGATTGAGTTTTTATTAATCAGAGAAGCAGGGTCAGGATGCTCTTCAGTTGGACCACTTTCTTTCATTAAGTGTACGTATCTTTCGTGACATTAGATATGGAAATCCTCTATGTCTTTTCGACCATATAACCTCACCCACTCATCACTCTTTGCACATTTTGAACATCTCTTAACATGATTTCTGATAGAATCTATAACATTTATCATTAACCTACGAAATTCCAAGCAAGGTTTTGGGAATGGAATAAAAAAGAAATTAGACGATTGGAATTTTTTGGAGCGTGTGTCACTGTTACACAAACCATAACAACATCGCTTAGCTGCTCCTACACGTCGCTTATCCATCACAACTGCTGCAGTTTCCACTTTCCAGTAATCGCACTATAATTACACTTATTTTGATGAACTCTACTTTCAAATTCTCTTCAATCTTCAATTCTATTTTAATATTTTTCGCTCGTTTTGCGTGTATTTTTTGTAAAATTGTCCGAAACTCACCCGGAAGTCGCCATTTTATTTGGCACATAAAAGGTCTATTGATTAAACTGCAACAATGTCATATGATATACAAAAATTCAATATGAGACGAAAACTGGGATCCTACGATGAAACTTAAAAATCGAACAATTGAAGTGCAGGTTTTAAATAGGATTTCTATTTTTCTTGAATGTCATCAGAATGAAAATGGGCTCATTTTGTAGGGGAAATTGCCTACTTTTGAATGGTAAGGTAGGGAATTATGCTTTTTTCTTTAGATTGACAGAAACAGTTATGAAATTGGCAGTTATAATTGCTTGAATCTTTGTACTTTCCTCTTCAAAATCCTCGAACCTTTTTTTTTTTATACACGTAAATTTAATGTCTGAAGGGATTTTTATTCGAAATAGTACGTTTCGGGGGTAGGTATAATTTCAACTAATTTCGCCACCGTTAAAAACTAATTGATTCAGGATAAGAATAATTGTATTAGAAAGTGTACTGTTTTAGCTACAAAAGACATTATTACCTGAATTCCTATAGAATCTATACTTTCCAAGATACAACCCGTCAAAAGTAGAGTGGGGTCAATTTGACCCCATGTGTGCTTCCAAGCTCTATTCGGAGGTGCAAACTCCAAGGGCTGAAAAAATATCATTTCTCGACGTTTTTGAACATTCTGAGTCATATTCTCATGAAATTCAGAAATCGAAAAATGTCTCGTTTACAGTGCTTCCTTTCGGAAGCGAAAAGAAGCAGAAAAATTCACTATGAAAAGAGAAGAAAATGTACAGCGAGAAGACAATAAATTGCATTCAATTTACTGGAATTGATTGAAGCAATTCCATAATAAGAAAATTGATGCTCATTACGAGTGAGTCAATTGCGGGCACAACAACAGTACATTTCTAGTTAACTGACTCCATCAAATGGTTTTTAAAAAAATTTGGAACATTTTTGACAATTTTTTTTGAAGTGAATGGGAAACTTTAAGCGTGTTCGTCACGGTAGTACAAACACAAACACTCAATATTCATGATTGATAATTACCCCAATTTTCGTGATTAAACCATTTAGTATTAAATACAAAATTAAATAGCTCCACATGGTGCTATATGATAAATAATTTGAATCAAAGCAATTAAATCAGTATTACGATAAAATCGTTGACAATTGCAGCCACTATAAATTTATTAAACACATTTTCATGTAACAAACCATCTATTTGAATTGCTGAACACTTGAAATTAATGGTGAGTGCGATAAAAACATTATAAATGAATTTTATTAATTGATTAATCTTGTTATTTCCTTCGAATATGATAATGGTAGAATAAAAATGCGATTATCGGATTGAATATTCAATTTTTCAGTTTTATTGTAATAATTGTATAATAAAAATTGGATTATTCTGCTGATATTGGAAGATAAATATGAAAGGCAAATAATTTTCTCGTGAATCAGATGAATCCATGTAGAATACTGGATTGTGGAACACAATAAGTCGCAAAACCCGTTGATATGGAACAAAGTCGATAATTGAAGTTCTACTTCTATTTGCTTTACTGAAATTTCGTTTATCATGAATGAATTCTAGAATTTCATTTCAATTCTTCTTGAATACAGTGAAGTGGTTGGATGAATCTCACAGGCTTGTCGTCGAAGTGGGTAGGAGGGAAACTAATGGAAATTTACCAAACTTGGTATCATTCTTGACATGAATTATTAGAAACTGAGCGAACAGCAAACAGCTAAAACCAGCTGTCTAACTTTGATATGAAACTAAATTAAACTTACGTATGTTGAATTTTTTTTCAGAGAATATGCACTATTAGATAACGTCAATATTCGATTCTTCTTTCTTGAAGTCATCGTATTAATGTTTGGGAGAGTGGTTCAGGATTTGATGACTCTTTCAAAGGGCATTAAAGATATAAATGGATTCTCAACTATTCAACATCTTCAGGAATTACTTAAGGAGTTTGGGGAGTAAACTCAAAACGACGGGAAAAAATTGATTTTTTAACAGGGATGAAACAAGTCGTTTCAAATCACCTCAATGTTTTTTCAAATTTTTCATCTAATTATTTACGACGAGAAAAAATGATAACAAATGATAAAGTGGCATAATCCAACATTTGGAAAAAATTAATTACAGCTTGAAAATTCATTCTATTATGTCAAAGACCCGTTGAAATACTCCTCGGAATCGTGAATATCATAGAAAAAAAATTTTTGCACTGTTTGTTGCACTAAATAATTAAAGAAAAATAATTGAATAGAAATAGCTTTTTGAGCTCTATTTTTTTTATTTATAACTGCTCAGAAAACGATGGAAAAACCAAACAAAAATTGAGAGTCGATCACTGAATATTTCTTCAACATTCTGGTAGAATTTCCTCTAAACTGTCTAATTTTTTACGAAGATATTTAATTCAATGTTATGAAGAATCGACGAATTTAGAGATTTTTCTTCATCTGTCAATGCAATGCGGCAACGTTTTACCGCATTCATTTGGCGCGTAATTTCAAATGAGCCTCCAGAGGTTAAGCGATATACATCAGAAAATTTAGAATAATTTCGAATACATCAGAATTTTCGAATAAAATCTTCTTCACTTATTAATTTACCGCCCCACCGCTTTATCTTTTTCAATTTCGTTACCCGATCCATTATAAATGTATTGATTTCTACTGAATTATTCAGTTATCACATCCCGAAAGTTAGAGAGAGACGAATGCTCTCAGTGCTGTCAACAGGAGAAAAAGAAATAATAATTTGACCACAACGTTGCCGCGGTTATTCTCTCTTTTCGATGCTTTTTGACTTTCAGAAATTGATTGCATTGCTCTACTGCGTTAAATCGTTGATTTAAAGAAAAATTCTCTCATTCTAAAACAATGAAAACATTATTTCGGAACTTTCGGATCATTCTTCAAAAAATCTTTGAAAAATAATTTTTTTAGTGTTTTACGATTGGATCACTGCTGGAGAACAATAGCCTCCCTTGTCCCCTCACACCCGATTTACAATCCCTCCCCAAACTCCTTAATTGCTAGATTCATGGAGGAGTCTTTTTCCAACTTCATTGGATGTAATATCCCATGGACTCAACATATTATACAAATATCAGTGTCAAAAATATCATTGCAAAGATTATCATTATTAAGAAATATTATTATTAAAATGAGTAATATTTGATAATCAGAAACTAATTCAAAATATCTCCGAAAGAGGTAAATTCATTTTTCAACTTATTTTACTATTACTTCACTGATGAATTCTTTCGTATAAAATTTTTAAACTAATTTACGTTGAAACATTGTAATATTTTGGATAGTGAAGAGAGTAATGACGTTCTAATAATGTTTGAAACCAGTTAAATTTCAAAGGCTTCAAATTTCTCATGCAACTTCTTCCCTCCTAACATGCCCAATGAAATTACCCTCAGTAATATCGAGAATTTCGACATTAGAGTGGCCATTTCTGTCATCAGTTCACTATAACATTCGATGGAAACTTATCGTAACTGTGATTATTGCATGCAGTAGATGCAAAGTTACAGTGCCAGAGTCACTCAACATGAATGAACTAAATGGAATAACTAGAGGAAAGCTGATTGTAAGTGTTCTCTTTCACAATATCCGTAGTGGAATTCAAAGCAATTGCAACTACCTATTTGAAACGGCTCTCACAATCTTTTCATTCAAGAAATATTTTCTTTTTTACATAACTGATTTTCCGGGTAGTTTTATGTAGTATTCCAGAATATTCAATTCTTCCACTTCATCAGCACAGTTATTTGCTGAACTTATCGTGATGCCAACATTCTTAAAGGATTAAATCACTGTAAAAAAATGTAAAAGATTGAACTTCTTTCTTTCGCTTAGAAAATATGTTGAACCCTTAAGAATATGGACAAGAAAACTTATCACTTGAAACCCATTTGATCTGATTGCACTTCGGACTTTTCACCAAGAATCTATTCATCTTTATAACACATGTCAAAACTTTCAATGCATTTTTCTCGGAACTCGGTTTTTCGAAATAGCACGCAGCATAGCTCAAACATTTTTCATTTTTTTCAGTCGAATTATTGGCAGTATGTTCAAAGTGAGATTTCGAAGTAAAATATATAGGGGATTCTCAAAAAGTAAATTGGCCCATTTTTGATGGACAAAAAAAATTGTTTTGTCTCTTTTTTAAATTGAAATCTGCACCTTCTAAAATGTGTGTAATGGAACACCGAAAATTTGACGAGTCTTGGAAATGGCTCCAGTGTCCCAATTTTCCAATGTTTTTGATGAAATTTTGTTGTTGAATACTCAATAACTCTCTTAAATATTATTATTCTAACAACTTTTTTTCTTCCTTAAAAAAAATGCCAAAAAAAAGAGGGTGCGTGGAACCCACGTGACAGAAGTGAAACTTTTTATACATGAGCCATTGGTCATTTTACACTTGGCTTTGGATTAAAATATCTCGAAAACTATGCAAAATTTATCGAGACATGCTGTGAATGAAATTTAGAGGGAAGATTGACGAACAAAATGAGAAGAACGCTGTTTTTCTACGACCAGTAGTTTCCGAGACATCATTCCTTGAATGATTAGTTCACAAACAATGGATGAGGCCCGATAGCAAATAAATGAGCGCTTGGACGTCCTTTCTGAATTTTTCATTCAAAAATCGATATCTTAATAACTACGAGTCGTGAAAAAACGGAGGTTTGCTTATTTATTCGTTAATCTTCCCCCTAAATTTCATTCACAGCATGTCTCGATAACTTTTGAATAGTTTTCGAGATATTTCAATCCAAAGCCGAGTGTAAAATGGCAATTTTTCAAGAAATAGAAAGCAAAAATTATGAGGTGGAGCATGGATATTTTTCGCTCGTGTTCCATGACAACTCCTCCTTTGAATGACAATTTTCCGTAATTTTTTAAAAAGTCATTTAGATAAATTCCCATATTTTGCTCTCCGTGTCTTGAAAAGAAGAAATTAAAAAAAAAACACAGGCTTCCCCCACCACACGGAGAGTGACCCGACGGCAGCAGCAAAAACTTCCCCTTCCCCCCACTACTCTACTACCACGTTCCCCTCAAAGCCTTACACTCGTTTCGTGACGCGAGAAAAAAGTTGGTATCCTCCCAAAAGAAGTTTCACTTCAAAAGTTTCACTTCAAAAATTTGAGGTGGTCAGTGACCTAACGCCACAATGACTATTAGTAGAATTATTTCGAGATGAAATACGCAGTCCACTCCGACCTCATAACTAGCTCAAGGGATCTCAACTGATATTTGTGTCATCGTTGTAGAAAGTTTCATGATGGTTTCAGGAAATTGATACTTCAGCTGAGAAGCAACTCTATTATGAAACTCTCAATACCAGTGACTCCGTATGCTTGAAGATGGTTGTCAATATTCAATATCTTCAGAAAAATGAAATGAAGTCGAACATTATTACAAACATTTAAATATAATTTTCAAGGACACAATTGTAATTAAGTTGTGAAAAGTTCAGAAACTAGAGCTCATATTTCTCGACAATTTCCGTCATATCTGTGCCAATAGATAATGAGGTGTCATTCGTCAGCTAGAAACCAGGTTAACACTGCTCAGAATGATGGAAAACAAAAGAATAAAGGAAAAAAAAAAAGCGGAACATTGAATGAGAAAACAAACAAAAAATATGTGAATCTCCCGAGCGTGTCAAAATGGGAGAGAAAAAGGCAGATCGATGCTCGTTTCCTCGCGCCTCGATGAATTTCTCGAATTAATTGGACGGCCGTCCTCGATGGCATCGTCGTCGACGATAATTGCAGAGTGACGAGCGACGAGTGCCGCAACTGCTCGAAATACGGAGCACGTACCACCCGGACCCGTTGTTGGGGTCGCCTCGTTAATAACAGTTGCTTGAACCAGCCTTGTCTCGTGGTTATAATCTTGTCCGAAAAAAATAGAGGAAAGAGCGGTTTTTCGTTAAATGAGGAAACAATTGTTTTGTACGGGCTTGTAGATTTTCTCTCTTAGCTAGGTTTTCAAGGAAAACGACTTAACCTATCGTAAGTACCGCTTGCAGTATTAAGTTTTTGAGGTTTGTAGAGATTTCCTCTTAACTAAGAGTTTCCCTTCCGACAGACTGAAAAGTTGTGAGTGAAGTCAGTTCAAGCTCCTCATATATATTATTCACCAAGTGTTTCATTACTCACACCTTCGAATTGTTCATAAAATTTCTCATTGTCTCATGAAATTATCAGAAAGAACGTAAATTCAACTAAATATATTTATCTTTTCTCATGCATTTAAATTGAAGTTCATAAAAGATTTACTACTACCATCTGTACAATTTACCCCAAGTCCGACCATTGTACATGTAACGTAAAAAACTTTTAAGTGAAAAGAAAATACTTTCATTAGTGAGTTTCTATACCAGCGCTCCGGATTTTCTATCCAACTTGACCCAGTCCACATATATCCATACACACATAGACACACACACCTGTACTTATTTCTAAATTTTCTGAAGTTAATGATCATTTTTCTACGTTATTGAAAAATCATTGGACATAGAAACTTGTGCTCCATTCAAAGTTTCGCTTTTCTAACAGATAGAAGGAGAAGGAAAGCAAGAAAAGAAAAAGAAATTGCGGCAGAGGAAGAGAAGAAAAATGTTGTGAACTCTGTGAAGTTGGGTAACATTGGCAAAGCTTCTAGAAGTATTGGCATAATTTCAGAAAACTTAGTTGGAAGCTGCATACCCAAGCACACTCAGTAAATACATATCGATCTTGCAATAACGGTGCATTGTCATTGTCCTCAGAAGTCTCTGTGAATTTTAGAACGTAGATTCCTGGGTGAATGCGTGACATGGCCCGGGGCCAACCAAAGAGAATTCGTATGAGAATCTATCGTCAGCCAAACACTCACACCCCAACTGTGATATCGTATTCCACAGAGAAAATACCGCTTCGTGTTACTAGTTTTTTCCTTTTTTTTTCATTCTTCCTGCTCCTTTTTGTCATCATCAATTCCTCTCTTCTTCTACTTTTTTTCAACTATTTTCAACATATTCTTTCACACCCGGTGTTTGCTTCACGTTTTCATATTTTTGTGCAATCTTGTTCGTATTGAAATTGAAAAATAAAAAATAAAAAACTTCAAAGAAGTGTCGGAATTGTGTGCTGTATAGATGGCTGATTTGCTGTCAATTATTTCATTAGGAAAGATTCACTCTGAGATTCGTCACACACAGAGAAAAATGTTTTCTTAATTTAAGAATGTGCAGTGACTTAATTTAAGTGATCTGCCATTCTTAAATTAAGTGATTTTTCTCACTTAAATCAAGTGACTTTTTCTTTCTTAATTTAAGAAAGTAAAACTCACTTAAATTAAGTGACTTTTCTCACTTGAATCAAGTGACTTTCCCTTTCTTAATTTAAGAAAGTAAAACTCACTCAAATTAAGTGACTTTTCTCACTTAAATTAATTGATTTTTCTCACTTAAATCAAGTGACTTTTTGTTTATTAATTTAAGAAAGTAAAACTCACTTAAATTAAGTGACTTTTCTCACTTAAATCAAGTGACTTTTTCTTTCTTAAGTTAAGAAAGTAAAACTCACTCAAATTAAGTGACTTTTCTCAATTAAATCAAGTGACTTTTTCTTTATTAATTTAAGAAAGTAAAACTCACTTAAATTAAGTGACTTTTCTCACTTAAATCAAGTGACTTTTTCTTTCTTAATTTAAGAAAGTAAAACTCACTTAAATTAAGTGACTTTTCTCACTTGAATCAAGTGACTTTTTCTTTCTTAATTTAAGAAAGTAAAACTCACTCAAATTAAGTGTTTTTTGCACTGAAATCAATTGATTTTCTCACTTAAATCAAGTGACTTTCTGTTTATTAATTTAAGAAAGTAAAACTAACTTAAATTAAGTGACTTTTCTCACTTAAATCAAGTGACTTTTTCTTTCTTAATTTAAGAAAGTAAAACTCACTTAAATTAAGTGACTTTTCTCACTTGAATCAAGTGACTTTTTCTTTCTTAATTTAAGAAAGTAAAACTCACTCAAATTAAGTGTTTTTGCTTCCGAATGGAAGCATTGTAATCGCCATTTTTTTAGAATTTGAGATTTCATCGGATTATGACTACAAATGATCTAAAATGTCGGAAAATTTTTTTTTTTTTACATGTCTGTGTGTATGTATGTGTGTGTGTGTGTGGGTATGTGTGTGATGACACGTTTCATCACTTTATGCGGAAACGGCTGCATGTATCAATATGAAATTTTGAGGGAATATTCACAACGTGAGCGCAATGCTCTCTGCAAAATTTCAGCTAAATCGGTTCCATGGTTCTCGAGAAAAAGGGAATTGTCAAAAAATCGTTTTTTAGACTTTTCTCAGCGAAAAATCAATTTACAGCGTCGATCCTCCGCGAGGAGATGCGCGCGGATGAGGCGCACATTAAACACCAAGGGTGACCAGGGCTCCGATTTTTATTTTTTTTTTTATATTTTTTTTACTATGATTTTTGAAAAATCGCGGTTATTGCGATAACTTAAAAATTATTTGAGCTAGAGACTTCAAATTTCGTGTGTTTATACATCTTATGAGTGCCAACTTTGCTATTTAATTTCAGCTAAATCAGTTCAATGGTTCTCGAGAAAAAGTGAATAATCAAAAAATCGTTTTTTCGAGTTTTCTTAGCGAAAAATCAATTTGCAGCGTCTATCCTCCGCGAGGAGTCGCGCACGGATAGGGCGCACATTAAACCTCAAGGGTGACCAGTGCTCTCATTTTTACTTTTTTTATTATATTTTTTTTCTGTGATTTTTGAAAAATCACGGTTATCGCGATAACTTAAAAAATATTTGAGTTAGAGACTTCAAATTTCGTGTGTTTGTACATTCTATGAGTGCGAATTTCGATATTAAATTTCAACGTAATCGACCGAACAGCTCCTGAGATATTTTTGAAAAATTATTCCATGTAATAAGCGAATATGCACGGAATTGCTTGTCTGACCATATCCAAGTTGAGCTTGAAAGATCAATTTAGATAACCATCACCAATCTCAAAAATTTCAGATTTTTCAAAGGATTCTTCTACAAGAATGCTGAAATTTCTTTTTGCTTCAGAAATTCATATTTTTTTCAATTTTTTTTAAGGTCACTAGTATTTATCATTTCATCATTAGAAAGTAGATAATCTTTGCTAAATAAGTAAGACCGTATTCATCCTGATATCACTTTAAATTTATGAAAAATGAAGAGTGAAAAGTTCCATTCGGAAGCTTCATGCCAATTGTATTGGCATAATATTAAATGTTCTTTGTGATAAATTTTGTAATAGTAAAGACATTATCAAATGAATAATGAGGGTTGAAATTTACGAAAATGCCCATGGGGTGAAGCTCCTGCTTGTTTTTCACTGAAATCAATTGATTTTCTCACTTAAATCAAGTGACTTTTTGTTTATTAATTTAAGAAAGTAAAACTAACTTAAATTAAGTGACTTTTCTCACTTAAATCAAGTGACTTTTTCTTTCTTAATTTAAGAAAGTAAAACTCACTTAAATTAAGTGACTTTTCTCACTTGAATCAAGTGACTTTTTCTTTCTTAATTTAAGAAAGTAAAACTCACTCAAATTAAGTGTTTTTTTTCACTGAAATCAATTGATTTTCTCACTTAAATCAAGTGACTTTTCTTTCCTAATTTAAGTGACCTGCACATTCTTAAATTAAGAAAACATTTTTTTCTGTGTAAGCAAAAATTTAATGAATTGTCGGACTGATTGTCATTGAGTGGTTAACATATAGGAGAGAATTGTCACTCTAGTCGACTTCGTAATAGAGATACAACAAATTTGTATCTAGAACTATCGTCTCGTTTAGTTTGATTGAGCACTTTAAGCTTGTTACCTGGTGTTATATGTCATTCAAGACAGCTGCAGTATTGTCATTATTAACTCAGCTTGTCCAAACTAATTACTCTCTAACGTACAGCACTATATTATATCCAATTTCCACAATAATTGATGACCCCCACTCAGCATCCTTGAATTAGACTTAATAGTGACTGAATCACTCCTTGCAAGGACAAAATCTGAATAGTTGACTCCAAGTATTTCCTAAATTCCCGAAGACTCATTCAAATGTTCTGGTTTGGCATTGTCACCACTCTGACAAGAACTTCACTGGGTAATTTTATAAAGAACCTTGTCAATTTTGGTATATCTAATGCAACAATATTTTCAAACGAGAGTATTTCCATCTTTTGTTACCAAATTACCCCGATTTTCGTTCAGGAAAGTATATGGGCGATTCCACCAATTCTCGAATAGAATTTCGGCTCCAAATTTTGGGGGGCGACTTTTCAGTCCTCATCGATTAAAACCATTAAAATGAAGAAAATCCTAAATTCTGAACCATTTTTCCCCACTATCAAAGCAGAAATCAATGAATTTTGATTTTTGCATCAAAATTCTCTCTTAAGAATGACGTGAGTAGCTGAATGAAAAAAAATACAAAATATAGATTTTCATCGCAAATTTCCTGAATTTTCTGAAAAAAATATCTTTTTTCGTCTTTGTCCTTGTTTTCGAGGTAAAAATGCTCTTTGAAAACTTCAAATGCTTGCTTCGAATCGTTCCCCAAATTTTTTTTCAATTTTTTCATTTTTTTCTGTAAATTTGGGAAATTTGCTAGGAACTATATGATTTTTAGCCCCTGCTCTTGAAAACCCCGGCGACTGTAATTAAAAATTTGAAATTTAACACTTATTAAGAACTAATAATAAATGCAAGTTGAAAAGATGGATGTTGCAAACGACATATGTATATTGATCACATTTCATAATTCTAAATGGAAAACATCAGTTGTCTAAATGTTTTCCATTTAGGATTATAAAATGTGATCAATATCCATATGTCTTTTGCAACATTCATCTTTTCAAATTGCATTTATTCTTAGTACTCAATAAGTATCAAATTTCAAATTTTTAATTACAGTTGCCGGGGTTTTCAAGAGCAGGGGCCGAAAATCATATAGTTCCTAGCAAATTTTCGAAATTTTCAGAAAAAAATAAAAAAATTGAAAAAAAAATTGGGGCACGATTCGAAACAAGCATTTGAAGTTTTCAAAGAGCATTTTCAACTCGAAAACAAGGACAAAGACAGAAAAGAATATTTTTTTCAGAAAATTCAGAAAATTTGCGATGAAAATCTATATTCTGTATTTTTTTTTTCATTTAGCTACTCACGTCATTCTTAAGAGAAAATTTTGATGCAAAAATCAAAATTCATTGATTTCTGCTTCGACAGTGGGGCAAAATGGTTTAGAATTTAGGATTTTCTTAATTTTAATGGTTTTAATCGATGAGGACCGAAAAGTCGCCCCCCAAAATTTGGAGCCGAAATTCTATTCGAGAATTGGTGGAATCGACCATATTCATTCGATTCTCATCATTATTTTTTTGATTACATTTTTTTTCCATCCCAGCCTTTTTCAAAATCGTTTCCAGTGTTAAAAGAGCTACCTCTTTCTCCCCGTGGAATCCATAATTAATAATGTATTTTTATCTGATTTTAAGTCATCGATTGATTTACTTCAAATTTGATGGAATAACTAACTGTGTTTTCTTCTGATTTTTTTTGTAGAATATCATTTTCTTCATCATGTAGTTATTGAAGTATCCGATCTCAAAGTTTCATTTTCCAATAAAGACTAAATGGCAGAACCTTGAAAATTGTACAAATCCGGCAGGTTTTTTTTTCTTCTCACAATCCAGTAAAATGATTCGAATAAAATCTATTCAGGCATTCTTTCAGTCCTTCGGAATAATTCAAAATTGATTCGGATTTTTGCACCACATATTTCTTAATTTATATTCAAAAAAAGCGAATTTGTTAAAATTCATGTTTGAGTAAGACAATCAGCTGGGCGTTGCTTCAACATGATTAGCTACTGCGTTCGGCATAGTTGTGTGTGTGCTTTATCGTCCTATACGTGCAATGAATGTTCAGATGTGTTTATATAGCAACGTAGCACTTGGGGTATATCGAAAATTCCTCGAAAATTCGATGTTCAATTCATAATTAGAAGTGAAATTTTGTGCTTCAATATCAAATAAATAAATTTATGATATCTCAGATCAAGAATTAATGAATAATACATGCACCGAGAAGCCTTTCCATGGAGAAACAGATGCCTCAATTTTTATACATCTCATTCAAATAAAATTACCTGGAAGAAGGAAGAGAATATAATAGAGGAATTGCATTACCATACTGTGGGATTAGAGTTTAAGAGAATAGAGTAGGCATTGTGTTGCGTGAATTCAATGATTTTACGAAAAGAAATAGACTAAATATTAGAGACTCTAAGGTTTCAAATTCGTTACGGAAAAGAGTGAAGTGAAAAGTGTTTTTTCTTTCTGACGTTTTTATTACGGCCTTGTTTAGATTTAAGGGTCTGTGAGAACATTGCGGGTGGCCGAGCGTGACGTCACAGAATGGTCATTGTATTGACGAAGAGTGTGACGAATGGATGCACGTGTGACTGAGAAAAATATCTTAAGATAAAGAGAGAGAATGAGTTGACTTTTGGGCGAAAGATTGAAGTTGGAATCAGTTCCCCTTAAGCCGATGACGAGAGAAGACCTCACTTGTATTTTTATGCATTCGTATTTTTTTTATAATTTCAAATATAATTTCTTTAATCATTTAAAATAAACGTTTCCTGTTCCTGAATGAATTTGATCCTACAATACCTTTATGATGCCCATCGCTCTAGGCATTCACGTAATGATAACGTAGAAAAGATCACCCAGTAGTTTGATGACAGAGTTTCACCAATACTTAGTATTTCTACTGTAAGCAGTCTCGTAGTGAAGTCAAGCGTATGTTTGGTATTTATTCATGAGCTCTAAAGCATATTTGTTCAAGACTCGGTCAAACGATGTCGTTGGTCCTGCAATAGTGGTATGGCAAACTTACTGCTCATCTAAAGTGTTCCTCCGTGAATGTATGCAGATGTCAGCAGCAGATGGCTTATCTCAGACTGAGCTCATCGAAGTGCCATACACGAAAATTGAATGAATTTGTCACAGTATTTATTGTAGAGAGGAATGATAATTTAATATATTTTCGGGAATATTCATGTAATTCCCGATCAAAAACCGGATTATTGAAGCTACTCATCCCCTGATTTCTATCTCACTGATGGAATCTATAATAAATGATTGATTCGTTACAGAAGCAATTTGTCCACTGATCTCATTACTAATCTGTGTAGTGATAATTTCGTCCTCATTTTTTTGACAGATTCTGTTAGAATCAAATTTCAACATAATCAAACGTTGTTTGATATAATAGTAAAATTGTTGGCAAAATAAGGCGAAAATCATCAAGACTTTTCTGCACTGAGAGAAAAAAATTTTTGTTGCAAGGAAATTGTCTTATACACGGAGAGTAAAATCCATGAAAATTTATGGTGAAAGTTCCAGAAAAATTACCGGACTGAGCAGTAACCGTGGGACATAGTGGCCTTACTATGAAAAAATGCGAAGCCAGTCCGGTAAAATTTGACACTGATGGGTTCCAGTAAAAATTTCACTCTCAGTGAATAAGAATTCAGTTCTTCCGAATGAAAATGTATTGAGACGTCACAGTAATAATTCAAATTCCGAGACTCAAAATTCCGTTCTAATTCGTAAAAATTATGTTCCATTCAATAAAAATTCAGGTTCAGTGAATGAAAATTTCATCACACTAGCAGTGAAAATTCAGTGTCACAAAATGAAAATTCAATGATGAAACGATGAAATTCGCGTATACTACACCATTTTTATTATTTTGATCATCCTAATTATTATTAGTTCTTCATTATTCTTATTCATTTTTTATCCTGAAAATAAATTTATTTTACATCCATTTTTAGCAATAAAGACTCTAGCAGAGATTATTTTCTTATGAGTTACAATGGTCGACAGAAGTTCGGAGTCCTCCAAAAAATTCCCAAGAATAGTTATTCAAATCATAAATTTCATAATATCCTGTGTACTGATCTAGTATAAGAAAATTAATTTTTTTGCAATAACAATTATTTCGCTGTTTGATACATTTAAAAACTTGATTTCATAGAACTGTGGTCCATGGCTATCACGATGACAGATCCAATATGGCGATTCTTCCAAATTTCCCATAAGTCCTTGCGATACGCGATCGAATCCGAAAAGACCCGAACTGAATCGATTGACGGACGAGTGCGATAGAAATTACTACTCAGTCCGGTAAAAAGTATTCCGAGGACGAGAAAATTAACGTCCTTGTCCGCAATTTATACGTTTTTCACAACAAATTTTGTGGGATACAAGAAGAAATTTCATGGATGTAGGCGCAGTTAGGGAAAAATTACCGACCAGTCCAGTAAAATGCACTCACTCATTTGGTACATATTATGAGACGTTTCTCACTTTTTCATTCCTGTAGGAGGACGTTTTCACTTACGAACCCCTACGTCCCACGATTACCGGACTGGTCCAGTAATTTTTCATGAATTTTTCTCTCCATGTAGATGACCTTTTTGTTTTAAATGAAACTATCGGTTGAAATAAGTTACTGGAAGAAAAAAGATCGTATATTGCTGGAGATACGACCTTTTTCCTGGCGTAACCCTTTTTGGCATATACGACCTTTCGCTCTTAGATACGCGATATGTATATGTCACAATATGTCAAAATTCGTCGGCTCCTTCTAGAATGTGTCATTTTTGTGGAATTTCCTATTTTGCGACACATTTTAATGAATCTCCATCTTTCCTAGTAGGGAGGAATTATTAATGAAAAAATTGCAACAAGCAGTGCTTGATTATGAGCTTTCCTCACTAGCAAAACTCATTAATCAAAGGACCGTTGAACGGACTTACTCCCGTGAAATCACCAAAATGAAACATAATATTTTTAATTTATACCCAGCCGCAATCTAGAGAGGTGAAAATACAGGGATTTTAGTGTTATAAACTTCCTCTGTTTGTGGTTTATTGACATTCGTAGTTGGAAATATATCTATATTTCCCAGTAGGGAAAATTTAGTAGGATAAGAGTGAAATATACAAGTGATTCTGTCTGCATTCTGTTAATACCCTTCTCTCTAATTTTCTGTTCTCTCATCAAGTGGAGAAAGGTAAGTATCTAGGTTGGCGTTCAGTGTCGAGACTTTATCGAATTTGAGTAGCACAGTAATCAGATCAGACCTTGGCTCAGAGGATATATTTATCAGCGTTACGTAAGGAGGTACTCTTGGATGGATGAGGATAAATCTGGATAGGTATCCTACCGAACTTTGCCAAAGTGCCTGCTTAATTCTACCCTTCCTTAGAAACTTTAGTTTAATACACTGAATCTGCTTATGCTGTTTAAGGATCACGTTTCTAGAATGTATCTAAGCAAGAGTATAAGTTTAGCGATTTCACATTTTTTATAATCAACTGAATTTTCGAAACTTGAGAATTGATCGTACAAAAGGCCGATTAATAGAGAGGAGACTATTGCAGACAAGAGCAGATTTTAGGCAGCCGGGAGAACATTGCCTCAATCTCGTTACCACTCCTCCTACCCTCAGTCATAAACCGTCACCCACTCAAATCTTGACTGGGTCCCGATATTTTCAAGAAGAATTTTGTGCCATTGCGTGCCTACTTCTCCAAGCGGAAGTATCATTTCGTTAGGACTGGAAATGGTCCAAGAGTAGGTTCTTTGAGTTTATCTGTAGAGATACCGTCTATAATGAGTAGATACTTTAACTCGGTGGTTTATTAGAAAAGAATAAATATTTATTTAATTTAAATGATTAATTAATATCCATTATGTATAATAGAATATGAAGGTAACAGGTACCAGTCTGAGAACCAGAGAAACTTGATATTTGGCAAGAACTAAGATCGTACGATGAAACTTCCAGATTGGAGAATGAAAGTTTCAGTTCCAAACAGTATTTTTGATTCTTCTCATTGTGAAGTCAGAATGGTAGAGTGCTTATTTTTCGGCGAAAATGGTTCACTTCTTTTTGTCTATTTTGTCTCATTATTTTTTTAAGTTTCATGTAGAACACTCCCTTGGAAAGAACAGAAATGTTCAGAGATATGTAGGATCATGGTTGAGGGGACAGGACTTATGATAAATAAATAACATGGAATGTAGTAAATATACACTCTAAAAAAAATATACTCGTGATAAGTAGAAATAGTACTTGCAGCCAGTACATAGGGATATCTGGGCTTGAGTAATTGTTTATACTCGTTAGAAGTATAAAATAGTCTTCTCGTAAGTATATCAGCTTAATCTAGAACATACTCATGGGTAGTATAAAGTATACTCAGTGCAAGTATAATTTGTACTTGAGACAAGTACACAACTAATTCTTGAGCTGGCATCATCCTGATATTTGCTACAAGCTCAGAGGGGACTGGTGGCAAGTATATTCGATTATCATCAAATATACTTGAGAGTACCCGGGATAAAATTTTTGAGTCTTTGGAGAGTCTTTTACGGTCTTCAAAAACTCCCAGAAGGACTTTTCGGTCTCTAGAGTGTCCCGCAAGTCCCGCAACTGTCTCTACAGTGTCTCTCGTGTCTCTCCCGTAAGGACTTCTATCTTTACTGGGCTCTCAGTAGATTTATAAAGATTTGCAAAATCATAAGTCCTCATGAGAGAGACCGAGGAATGAATCATTTCTTTTATTTCAACTTAATAAATTTCAAGTTTTCAATTTTTGCAAACCGTGGAATTATTATTTTTTTCATATTTGACTTTAATTACAATTCTCAATATTAGCAGAAAGTGGAGTGAAACGGAGATAGGGGTAAAATGGATATATTTGAGTTTTGATGTTTATATTATCAATTTTTTTTCAATTAATCAAAAAATTGGACATTTGGAGAAAAGACACACATATTTTATTATTCTTTTTCAATCCAATTGACAGGCTCTTTGAAAAATAGAAAGACTGATGGCTCTCGAAGAGGGACTGGAGGAGTCCTCATTTGAGAGACTGATGGCTCTCGAAGAAAGACCGGAGGAGTCCTTATTTGAGAGACTGTGAGTCTCTCAAGTAAGGACTCTGGTTCGTTGAGCAGGGACTGAGTCCCTGTAGGAGAGACACGTGTCCCGTTTGGAGAGACAGCAAGGTGTCTCTAGAAAGTCCCTGCCATGGCGCGAATAGGGACTCTGTCAGAGACCGGGACAGGAGTCTTTCGATCACCGAAAGACTCAAATTTTTTCATCCCGGGTAGTACTAACTGTACTGGAGAGTAGTACTAAATGTACTAGAGATTAGTACTAAATATACTTGACTCAAGTATAAGTAGTACTCATATCCAGTTTTTTTTCTCAAAATTTGATGTGAGCATCAAATATAGGGGAGGGTGAAGCAGAATGGACCCCGAAGCAAGATGGGCCCCTGGAGAAAAATGGGTCCCCAAGAAAAAATAAGCTCTTGAATGGAAATGTCCGAGAAAATCCAAGAAGTGAATATATAATCCAGATTTCAAATGAATCAATTTTCTAAGAAATATAAAATTTCTATTTTTCACCTAATTTCCGTAAGAGAGTCCCCTGGCTTTCAGAGGTGAATATTGAAAAATTTCCTATTTAACAGCCTCGTTTTGATTGATATTTTACCCTAACCTCCTCTCTATATTTTTTCTATCTATAGAAAAAAATTAATCGACGTTATTAAGTACTACAAAAGTGTTGCGATGGAAATAATTTCGACATGGCGGTATTTACTTCTGTAAGAATTTTGCAGTGTACAGGCCTTTGCAAACAAACTTTTTGGGGCCGAGACGCTCGAAAAAATTGAATTAATTCAATAATATATTTTTTTTTCATTGATCCTCATGCGTCCATATCTTCAGTCAATTTTCTTCTCTTTCTATATGAATTTCCATGTCTCTACAACGAATTTTGAGTGTAACAAAATACTTGTGGTAAGTATGAAAAAGTATTTGTAACAAGTACAAGTCAGTACTTGTGACAAGTACGAAAAAGTACTTCTGGAAAGTTCAAGGCGATACTTGTCACAAGTATAAGAAAGTACTCCTCACGAGTACAAGGTAGTACTTGTGACAAGTATTTTTTATACTTGTCACAAGTATTTTCCTATACTTCACGCGTGGATGTTGTACTCATGGTGAGTACTACATTACACTCATCGCTAGTATTTTGTAAAACTTCTCACAAGTCTACTGTACCCAAGTACTAGTTTGTGCTTGTCACTTGTATATTTTTTTTAGAGTGTAATAAATCAAAACAACTATATTATACAAAAGATTGGACAATAAAATGGGAAAGGGCACTTAACCCACGATCTTCACTCTTCAATTTTCCATCCAGAACTGACTCACTCTTTCTATCTCATACATATTGGAATTATAGGGACACACGAAACACATATCAACTTATCGCCCAAACTCCCGAAACTCATTCTCAGTTCCACCGATGTGCTCTGACCTCATCCGATACTTTATTCTAAATAATCAAACCTTTCTATTTTTTAACTCATCTAATATCCTATTCATTTTCCCTGGCGACTGTCGTCTGTCTGGCTCACAGTCACAGAAAACATCACTCCTCACGCATTGATTCAATCATTCGAAAAAACAGACATCCAACAGATATAACCTCTTTTTCGTAGAATTTTTTTAAACTAATATTTCACAAACCAGTTCTTCTCAAATTCTGTAGCAAAGTTCGTACTTACGTAACATACAAACTGAGAAAATATGAATCCTCCAAATGAAAATTATTAGTTCAAATGAGATGAATCTCATCGTTCAAACTGGGCGCTGTAAATTGATTTCTCGCAGAGAAAAGTTGAAAAAATTATTTTCTAAGAGCTCTTGCTTCTCGGGAACTATTCAACCAGTTTCACAGAGATTTCAGTGGGAGCATTCTGCATAGAGACGAAAAAACTGTCAAATTTCCAGCTCACTAAATAACCTTTTCAGAGAAGCCCAATGATATATACGGTCACATCCACACACACATACATGCAGACCTTTTTTGAAGCATTTACTGAATCCATTTTTTAATCAAAGATTTCTCAAAATTTTGAGCCACCTTTACATTCATCATCTGAAGAAACTAATTTGTTCACGAAGACTGATTCTGGAGATGAGTCATTTACACACACTGCAATCTCATGGATAATTATGTAATTTTCTCGATTAGACAATCACAGGTACTTGGAAGTGATGCGTCATCGGATATTTTCATTAAATGGGTATAGTCGAGGAAAGCCACCCCGAAAGAAAAAATTGTTTGTACTGTAATCAAATGAATTTTTTGGATTAATTTCAATTGTTCAGGGGTCGGTCACATAATGCGAAGCATCCTACTTGGAATTTTGAAAAATTACATCAACTTTTTTCTGGGAAGTTTAACCCATAAAACGAGAAAAAGAAAGCTACGAATGAGATTATCACCACTTGTGTATGTCTTCTACTGTCTTTATTTGGCCAAAATATCGATCATTTGCCCTTGTTGTTTCACCTCACATCATGTTCCCTCACCCCGCGACAAATCAAAGCAAAGACATAAATGACAGAACTGACTCTATTTTTCAAGTATTAAATTGAAAAGTTTCAAATATTTTGGATTTAATTTTGATGAATATGCTATAAAATCCAATAAACTTTTAATTTTTATTTAAATTTTTTTTCCGGGGTTATTACATGTCAATTTTCATTCTTCCTTTCTTCTTTTATTTCTTTTTTAATTTAAGATTTTTTTCTGTATTTGATTCCTCTTTTCTTATCTTTTTCATAACGGCTAGTTAAAAACGCTGAGAAAAAAGTTGAAAAATACAAAAAACAGAGATGGAGAAGATTATAAAAAGAGTGTTAAGAATTTTCCCAATTTTTAGTCGAGTTAATTCTTACAAGGAAAATCCGATGCAACTCGCCGTGATTTTCCTGATGATGTACTCAAGTGGACTATGTGAAATAGCCGGTTCTCCGGATGGAACGAAATAACAAAGGCAGAAAAAAAACAAAACACTGGGAATTGTAGATGGTCTCAAATGAATCTGAACACGTGACTTATAAAAAAATATAAACTCTTTAATAAATAACGTGACTAGATACAAGCACAATTGATACTTTGCCCGCACTGATTTTAAGTCTCTTTGTCTCTAAATTGTCTCTTTGATAAATGTCTCTTGTTTTCACTTAATTGATTAATTTCACAGTTATTAATTTCGGTTGTAAATCGATATTAATTGTTGATTAATGTTCTCATTGATTGATCTCACTCAAACCGTTAAATAATTGCGATTATTTATTTGCCATGTGTCTATCGACTCGGCGTCGGTTTTTTCGATGATTTACACAATAGATTGCACACACACGATGTTGCGTTGATAATTTCTCGACGATCAGTGACGCGTTAGCCCGCGTCTTTTCGTTGCTGGGCCACTAGAGAGGTCAATGCGCCTCTAGTGACCATTAGGATAATTTCCTCGATGATTGACGTGATGACTGATCCGATGGTAATTCGGATCAGCCGATAATTTAGCATGATTTTTAACAAAGAGTTGAAAAATACAAAATACGATGAAAATGGCAAAAACAAAAATGAAAACACGAAATGAAGAGTTGAAAATCACATAAAAAAGAGTTGATATAGTACATTACCTAACAAGTGCGGTAAAGTACTTTTCTGACGAGTGTGAGGTTGCAAAACGAGCCGAAGGCGAGTTTTGTAATCACACGAGTCTGAAAATCTTTACCGCACGCGTAAGGTACAATTTTTTTACGTGCAACGTGCGGAAAATGCAAAAAACAAACTTTTTTCTTGTATTTTTCGACCTTTTTTCTTTATATTTTTCAACCCTTTCTTCGTCTTTTCCATCACTATTTGTTGTATTCTTCAACTTTTTTTTTCTGTTTTTAATTTTTCTTTTTGGTTTTTCAATTATCTTTTTTTATTTCTCCCTTCAATGTTTTGTCCCCTGCTCTTAATCTCTAAAAATTAAATTTTTCTCATTCTCAATGGAGTAAAATTCGGAGAAGAAAAATCAATAAACAGGAAAAATTTTAATCGAAAACAAAAAAAATCAGAAATGAGTCTTGAAGTTGTCTGAATGGCAAATTTCAAGACATTGGCCATTCAAGACATTGTCCGTCACCCAAAAATAAGGGCTTACAATTCATGAATTCTTCATAGACAGATTTTATTATCTCCCATGTGTCAGAGACAGGGGTCCTGGAGACAGTGAAGAAGAAAAGACATAATGTAGAGGAATGGAAACTCCTCAAGCTGCATTTTATGGAGATATGCATTTTGTGGAATTCTGTGGAGTCTTTGTGAAGCATAAGAATTATATTTTAATTTTCACTCATCATTTTGAGACTGAACAATGTTATCAAAATTAATTTCAATGTACATTATGTGAATGGTTACAAGGAGAAAAACTAAACTCTGTTTTTAGTATCAAGTAGAAGAAATAGGCCAAACTCAAGCTTACAAAGTTTTCTCTAATTTCTGCTTCAGGTGGTTCCATCAATGAAGCTGGAGTTTTTGCCCTACGTGGTAGGCAAGAAGGTGGGAGAAGATCCAGGAGAACTACAACTAGTACACACAGAACAACCACCTTAGCTGCAGCACCAACTACTCTGACCTCAACTTCAGAAGATGTGGCTCAGCCTGCAGCACTCTTAGCACCAGACGATCAAACATGGTTTGTCGCATCTACCCCAGCACCTTTAAACTTTCCAATACGTGGAACATCACGTCTACCACCACTAGAAATTGTTGTTAAACCAACGGCAAAAGTTGTCTTGCCGTGTGAATTGGGAGGAAATTATTCGTCCCTTCTACCAATGACAAGGTAATTCTTTTTCTCTGATTGAACAATTTCAACGTATTGAGAGATTATGATAGTAGGAAGTTTTTTAGTGTCAGTGATAAATGCGTTGATAGTTTTTTGAAGTGAAACTTCTTTTGGGAAGGTACCAACTTTTCTCTCGCGTCACGAAACGAGTGTAAGGCTTTGAGGGGAACGTGGTAGTAGAGTAGTGGGGGAAAGGGGAAATTTTTGCTGCTGCCGTCGGGTCGCTTTTCGGGTAGTGGGGGAAGCCTGTGTTTTTTTTTAATTTTCTCTTTTCAATACACGGAGAGAAAAATGTGGGAATTTATCTAAATGATTTTTTAAAAAATTACGGAAAATTGTCATTCAAAGGAGGAGTTGTCATGGAACACGAGCGAAAAATATTTATGCTCCACCTCATAATTTTTGCTCTTTATTTCTTTAAAAATTGCCATTTTACACTCGGCTTTGGATTGAAATATCTCGAAAACTATTCAAAAATTATCGAGACATGCTGTGAATGAAATTTAGAGGGAAGATTAACGAATAAATAAGCAAACCTCCGTTTTTTCACGACTCGTAGTTATTAAGATATCGATTTTTGAATGAAAAATTCAGAAAGGACGTCCAAGCGCTCATTTATTTGCTATCGGGCCTTATCCATTGTTTCTGAATTACTCATTCAAAAAATGATATCTCGGAAACTACTGGTCATAGAAAAACAGCGTTCTTCTTATTTTGTTCGTCAATCTTCCCTCTAAATTTCATTCACAGCATGTCTCGATAAATTTTGCATAGTTTTCGAGATATTTTAATCCAAAGCCAAGTGTAAAATGACCAATGGCTCATGTATAAGAAGTTTCACTTCTGTCACGTGGGTTCCACGCACCCTCTTTTTTTTTTTTCAAATCATCGACTTTTTGTGCCAATTTCATACTAGTAGCAAACTTTTAATCAGCGAGTAAATAAAAAACTTTCAATGGAGGCAGGAGTTGAGGAGAGTGGGAAAAAATAGGTCGTATCGATTCATAGATGGCTTCGCAAGGAATGAAGTGAACGACAAACAGTCTCTGGAATTCTGAAGCGTGAAAATTCAGCTTTTCAATGAAAATAGACATTCTTTCCATTGGCTCAATGAATCTGAAGATATCGATACTGCCATACGTTCCGTTGTGCCCCACTCTCCTCTATTTTTATACTTGCCTTTCCAATCGCATTTTTTTATGATTGAATAGTTCTCAATTTGTATTGCCTTCGAATGAAAAAAAACTAATGATGTCATCATTTTGTCATTTTTAAACGCATGAAGTCTTCCTAAGTATTAGAATACAGGAAGAGGGGGGGGGGGGGTATAGAACGTCAGTGAACGTGCAAATGGGATAGAAATTTTCATCTGAAACGGTTCTCTGAATATCTCAAAAGTAGCAAAACAATCAGTATTTAACCATTATTTCTCATAATTTCGAAGACTTGAAATGAAGAAATGGAATTGAGAAACGTCCTTATCACTCTGGAGAGAAATTAGTGGGAGATTCTAATCACTCTTCCTCAAAGTAATAATTACATGAAAACCAGCAATTTTTTGAAATTTGATTTTTATAATTCCAAAAGTTGATCATTGCATCTCTCTCTTCCTTTCTATCAATGAATTCAAGCTATCGATTGTCACTGAATATAACGATAAATTGATTTACAGCAGGAGTTACAGAGTTCGACCAGCCAAATGGTTACACAATGAAAATTCAGTTGACATGATAACAATAAATACGGAGAAAGAGATAAGTGGAACGGGTCACAGATACATTGGTGATTCTTCTACAGCATCACTTCACATAGATAGTGCAAGACTCGAGGACGATGGTTTATGGAGATGTATCATAGAAACTGATCGTGGTGAACTACTGTCGGGGAGGCTTGTCAAACTTGTTATTCTTGGTAAGTTATTGGAAGGATTCCTTTATTTTATTTTCTTCATACTTTTCTTCTTTTTTTCTTTTTTTTTGGCCTACATTCTATCGAAAAATGTATTGCTGCTCGAACAGTTTTCACGTTGGTAGAATATAGCTCGATCACTTCGTTAAAGTGTCTACGATTGACATTGATTGATGATAGGAGAGCAATAACAATTCTCGCCAGTCTGAATTCAGCAGAGAAAGGGTGCCCTTCCTTCTCGCTTGTTATTTTTCAAGTATTTCTGTGAGTTCTCGATGCACAACGATAAATCTCTGTAATCGCATGTAGTCTATAAAATTACTCAATCCCTGACAATTTGAAAAAGTTCATCTTTTTCTTTTTTTTTCATTCAAATTCATCTTTTTTTATCGCTTAATTTTTATCATTTAAATTGCAAAGTTCCATATGTAGCTCGTGAATTTAATTTTTCTCCGTATTTTTTTTGCTCATTTTTTTCATCATAACAGCTGAGTGAACGAATTCAATGCGAAATTATGCAGAAATTGCTAACCCACCGTTGTTTTGAATTGAATGTACGACTTTAGAGCGTGGAAGCATTCGTTGTAAGAATATTTCTCGAATGATTTTTTTTTCCTGCAGTAATATTGCTTCATGCATATTAATTCGCGTCACTGAATCACACTATGTGAATTTATAGAGATATCTATTTTTTCTTGTTTCTCTCTGTCCTTTCAAGTTTCACGTTGAGTTAAAAAAATCTTTTGTCTGTTTTGATACTGACTGAAAACAAATAAAATCAAAATTCATGAATTATTCATTGAATTTTCATTCGGTTCTTATGATTTCTCGTGGAAGAAGAGAGCTTTCAATCCCTCTAAAATTTTTGTTTCATTTCATATGAACCTGATAAAAAAAAAAAAATTTCATATGAACCTCACAATAATAGATATTCCTCAGGCTATTGTTTATTTCTTTCCCACGGGAGCTATTCAAGTATTGTTCGTATATTATTGAGTATGCAGAAGCTTCACCTTATATTTTCCTGATTTTTTGTTTCTACTCAGTAATTTTTTTTTCTTTGCGAATCAACATGTTTTTCTCTATCTTTTCCTGCAATGGAAATGAAAGTATTTTAGATAGAGAATTGATACAACCAAAATCGTGGAAGATGGAATTGGAGTGATATGGACGGTAGCCCGAAAAAATAGCCGAGGAAAAAATAGCCCAGGAAAAAACAGACCGGAAAAAATAGCCCATGGAAAAAATAGCCGACGGAAAAAACAGACCGGAAAGAATAGCCCATGGACATCGACCATATTAACCACTCACCCACTGCCTATTCACCCAACCCCCCTTCCCTCACTCAACCCCCACACCGACCATATTAACCACCCACCCACTGTCCATTCACCCAATTTTTCCCAGGGGCTATTTTTTCCAGGGCTATTTTTTCCAGGGCTATTTTTTCCATGGGCTATTTTTTCCATGGGCTATTTTTTCCATGGGCTATTTTTTCCGCAACTCGATATGGACGCTAAACTGAAACTTCCCGGAATTGAATTTCATAATTTATCATTCTAGAGAAGAATGGAATTTTTGGCGAAAATCACGTGGAGATATGTTATTTTCATACCTTCGTTTCTCTCCTCAAATTTCTAGGTTTTGGTGAACATATATGGTTTCAATTATCATTACAATTTCCATTTCATTCCCAAGTAAAACTCGCTTGATATATGCAAGATCTCCATATGAACAAGAAATTCTAACCGAAAAGACGAAAAGCCAGATGACTCACAACGTATACCGGAGCATTTTCATCATTTCCCGCAGGTTTTTCTAGAAAGTCCTTCCTTCCGGGGTATTCTCGCCTAATCGTGCACCACAGGTCCACTTTTGCTCCACTCTTCTCTGATAAGTTGATTAGGAAGAAATTTCATTCGATGGAACATCGAAAAAGTATCTTTCACATACCTTAGTAGAAATCGGTCAATACCTAACTCTTGGCGAACTCTCGGCCAAGAATTGGGAGAGCTGAAATCCAGCACCTGAGGCTCGACCAAGCATATGGCAAGCAGCGATCCATCGTAGTTTGGCTCGTCAGGATTAGTCGAACCTTATTCAGCAATTGGGGACCCAAGACTTGACTTTTACGGCTCGATCAAACCTCTGCTGAACAATGGTGCACCGGATTGGTCCAACTTTGTTCAACAATTATGCTCCTGAGGCTTGGCTCTTGAGCATTGGCTACTCGTCGCGTCAGTAATGCATGACCGAGGCTATTTTTTTTCCTCCTCTCTTGAGATGATTGAATTATTTCCAATGATTAAATAACCCCTGAACAAATTCAATCTAATTGATGTCCCTTGAGGAAGGTGAGCGGTAATGAAATCATCAGGATCAAAATTGGATACAAGGGTATGTGATATTCCGATAGCGTGGGCGGTAAAGTAACAGACTGATAATCCGAAGGTTCTGAGTGCGATTGCTCCACACGTCTTTCTTTTATTCAGATAACGGTAAATTTTGACAATTCTTACAAAAAATGTGAAGACTTTCAATTCGTCGATTTAACGTGTAACATATAATCAAAGGCACATTGGCGAAATATTGTGAATACCAATACTGTTGTATTCACGTCAGTCTGTTAGACTATTATGAGCCCAATGAATTTTTCCTATCCGAGTAGATGTCAACACATTCAAGTCCAAGGAATTAATTCATAGCGTGAAAATTTATGTCATAAAAATGCATCGTTATCAATAAAGTGAAACACAATTTGACAACTCACTCATTTCAACATTCCATACACTTGAAAGAGTTGTATGTGATGAAATTGAAGATGTTGATTAGAAAAATTTCCCGAAATAAGTTAATTCCAAATGACGATTATAAACTCACATTCACACAGTACTCGTGAGTCTGCTTCCAACAATTCTTACCTATTGTTAATTGAAACGAAATAGAGGAAAATGCGGCAAAATGGGCTCCCAAATCGATATGATTGACGATTATTTTTGGAGTGAAGGCTTCAAAAGAGAAAAATTGAAAAAATTAACCTATAAATTAGACATGCTGGATCATCTTCGCAAATTTTTTGAGATTTTTTCACAAAGTCCGTCGCTCCAAAAAAAATCGTAAATCATTTCAGCTTGGGGGTCCATTTTGCCCCTATTTCACTTATCATCAATTTCATTATGAAGTTAGAATATAATCAGAAGCAATAAAGGCTTATCTAATATTTCTTAGTTATTCCAGTAATAGTTGAACAATTCGGAGTGAATAATGTTATCTAAGCTCGAGACGTAACTGGTTGTGCAACACAGTTACATGATTCTAGCAGATATCACTGTACATTAGTGCTATGTGACATGAGGGGAAACAGTTTGCACTACAACCGCAACTAGTGTTGAAAGTTCATACCACCATAAAGTATCGGGAAGTTTCTGTGTTCATGTGTCAGGGAGTTGCAAAATAATTGTAACTTGCACGATCTTATGAGTCTCTCTGTTCTCATAGTAACATCCCGCACTGATGAATACATAAACCATCTGTCAATCAGTTCATGATCTATTACTAAGATCGTTTCAAGTAAACAAAAAGGAATATTCACCCTGAATATCTCACGTGACCTAATGACTTGAATCTCGTCATGAAGGATTGCCAGTGGGTTATTTCAGCTGCGACGTTGTCGAATTCACTCTACACGGCCCGAACACGTTTACCGAGTTTTCGGCAACGCCGCTCACTAGACAATTCCATTTGGCATAGGAAAAATTCCGCTACCTACTGAAATTTATTCCATTTCTCCATAAACTTTGCAGAATATAGCATCTCACACATATCAACACATATGTAATGGCTTCTAACCATTTCAATGAATGAAGTCATTTTCTTCAAGATCTTACGCTAAGCCAAATGATTATGAGGAAATGAAAACGGTGGACTGCGTGGAATCTCTCAGAAAGGGACCAGTCTAGGGTTAGTACTCCAACTCGGTGACAATGACAGTGGTGGGTTTCACACGTCTCGTATTCAAGAGATATCTCATTTTCATAAGAATTTCTCAGTCTACTAATTGAAGAAAGTCAGCGAAACAGGAAAGAAAAAATATTTCTGCTTCAAAGCCACTCTTCGTCCGTCAGTTGATAGTTTTTCTTTCCGTATCGCAATTATTTAAACGGAGATTGTACGATAAACCTTGGAAATCGAAAAATTGGAGTTCAGATGTTCAGTTTCAGGTTTCATCTAGGACTTCTATTTTTCCTGATTGTCATCAGAATCAAAATCTGCTCATATGAAAGAAATCGTCTACTTTCGAATGGTGAAACAAAAAATGGTAGTGTTCCTAGGAGAAAAGCGGAGAATACTGTCATATTTGAAAAAAGTAATTGATCGAACACTTTTATAGAAGCCTTCTCCTGAGAAATCTGAAATTCTCACCATTTGTGGGGCTTATTGAGATGAATCTTTTAAGTTAAACTTGGGGTAAATATGTATAATGGAGCCCAAAATGAAAAATTAATTAATTTAATTTAAAAATTACCTCAGGAAGGGAGATGGCCAAAATGATGTAATATATGTTGGTCAAAAATTTGAAGGAAGGTATAGGAAATCGCAATAGCTCAGCGGTAGAGCACCTGACATGTAATCAGAGGGTCGTGGGTTCAAATCCTGCTTGCGCATTTCATATTTTTTCCGAAGATTTGACTTTGATAATTATTTTCAAATTGTGGGCGCTATTCTGCATATTTACCAAGCTTGGATGTAATTGTTTGGATAGTTTCTGAGATATACCCTCTTTTCATAAAATGGTTTATTGCCAATATCTCAGGAACTACAGGAGCAATTTCGTCAAATTCCAATACGAAACTTTCTGTTTATTAGATTCACAGACTGGCGAAATTGGTAGTCTTTAACTCAAATATTTTTCGGGTTATCGTGGTCACAACATTCAAAATGGAAAATTTCACTGACAGCATTGTGCATAGGAAAGGAAAATACTGTTGAATTTGTAGGTCACCAAGTATGACCGTTCCGGAGCAATATCATCATATGTGTCACAAACAGACACACAGACTTTCTTTTCGATGTAATTGCTCGGCGGTTCGGAACATTCTGGGTCATATTCCGATGGAATCTCAAAATAAAAAAAAAATCGCTTCTACAACGCTTCCATTCGGAAGCAAACGCGCAGGAGCCGGCTCACTTGTGCGTAATTCGAACATCTTACATTCAATATCGTGCCAATGCCATCGGAATGGATTTTCAACTTTTGAATCTACCATCAGTGATCTGTGCGTGGAGTGCGGGAACTAAAATAGACCTCAGAGGGTTCAGCTCATCCCAAAGATAATCAACTGAATAGCCTCGAAGATCTAGCTTGCTCTTTCGGATCTTTCTATGCTAATATCTAAGAAACTACTAGACCGATTCCACCCAGCCTCAATACCAAACTTTGTGCTCATCAAATGTATATCCTCACATTCGAAGTCTGTAGCTCAATTATTTACGTTATAGAGGTATCAAGATTTTTACGAAAAATTCCTCAAAAGTTTCATACTGGATAAACTAAAAATCTGAGCTCCTGCCATCCCAAGGGTCAAAGATGCAGCTCATAAGCGCGCATGTCCTCGCTGAGAATGGACGCGGGAATTTCATTTTTCATCGAGAAAAGTCGAAAAAAAAACGATTTTTTGACATTTCCATTTTTCTGAGGAACTATCGACCCATTCATTTAAACTTTTGGTGAGCGCTTGGGGCACACATGGAAAATATACGGTAAAATTTTCAAATCACTAGCTAGCCCTGTTTGAGAGGCAAGCGAGAAATGCGTCATCACATACACACACGCACACACACGTACAGAGATTTTTTAGAAACGGCGGTTCTTGATGGTTTGGGTTATTTGCAGTCACATCATGATAAAATCTCGATCTGGAAAAAAATTACGGATACATAGTTTCCATTCAGGAGAAAAAATGAGAATTTAGAATTCACCCGTGATTCTAATCTTTAAAACCAATTGGAAATAATAAATCTAAAACTCTGAATTGCTGGGTGGGACTCAAAATTCTGTTGGTTGAATGCCTTATGCGAAACTTCTGGTGTCAAAACGACAGTGGCTGAGGATGCAATAGTCGCGCATGGTTTTCTGCCAGAATTCTATTCCTCTACGGCTCCAAGATCCGACTTATTCAAGAAATCTACTGTATTCAAGCGATCTGCATGATCATTCATCAGTAAGTAACTGGAAAACTGTCACTTTTGTCTTTATCTCAGATCTTATATAATACATCGAGGCCGCCATCATTTGACACAGTCTGATAGAATCTGTTAGCTCAACTCGGCAGAATCTAACAAAATATGATTTCTGCTGAAAACTGATATATTCTAATATAGAAGGGTATAAATCGAGTATAAATCAACACATTCTAACAATTTCGATCATAAAATGAGATTCCTCATTGGTAATTCAAACTAGTTCTTGAAATATGCGAGATTTTGTCATTATAATGATTCTAATGAATTTGACAATATTTTATCAAAATCACTGCATCTTGGTGAATAGATGGCATCAAATATCTGAATGTATGAAATTTCGCCTTCTCCTGGAGGAATTTATGAAAAAACATATTATCATGGAAAAATGTGAAGCTTTGTTTATATCTGAGGCCGAAAAGAAAATGACTGTGAATCTTGACTAGAAATGTAATTTCCTCTCGGGAAGTCGAAAGAATATTCCAGCATCTGTTATGAAATATCCTAACATAATCTTATTTAATCTAACAATTTCCGATATCGTTCTCTGATAGAATATGTGAAAATATCTCAAAAATTAAAGGAGCTCATTAGTTTATAACTGAGAATAGGTCGTCAATTGATAGTATCGAACCTCTAATTCTATTAACAGTTCCTTGCCGAAATTCATATTGACCTCTATGTTTCGTAAATAATATCTCCTTTCTCCTGATCTTATACCCTCCCTCTCAACTTGATAAGGTAATTGACACAGCTTGAATACTTCCAACAGTAGTTTCCATCTGCTCTATCTTTATATCTGATCAGAAGATGTCATTTTATTAGGATAATAAACAGAAGAGCAATGATCCAGACAACTTTGTTTGTTACGGTTAGCTATGCTAGGAATATCCTCTGTAGGACTGGCATGAGCTAATACACACGGAAAAGCAACTATTCCATTATCTTTGAACATATTCTAAGAGAGATTGTTACTTCTACTATTCTAACGGAAGTCTTCAAGATTGTCAGAAGTATTCTTAATGGAATTGCCATGAATAACCTTATCACGGATATTGTCGTAATTGTTGTATAAAATCTCGGTGACTTTTCTTAACCGAGCAATATTTTGGTAATTGTCAAAACCGTCGTTTCAATCTTCGTAATGGATTTCTTCATGATATTATTCCCTTGAATTCCGTTGAAAATGTTGAAAAATGTCGTTAGAAGACTTCAGAGAAGATTCTTAGTGCTAATCATCCCCTGAGAGGAAAGTTTAGGCGGGCAATGAGCGGTTCATACGCGGACAGAAGGCAGATCGTCACAAAAGCGGAGGGCAACTGGCGGATCCCTGGCAGCGGGTGGCAGCATTCACAATTTGAGAAGAAAATGGCAGGCAGTCTAGTGGCAGATTTCAAGAAGGACAGCCTAACAACTGCAGCAAGGCAGGTTCATGGCAGCATGTACAAGCGGGCAAATGGCATTGCAAGAACAGGCTGCTTGAAAGGCAATCTTTTGGCAGGTTAAGCACAGTTTATCGATGAGGGCATCAGTGAGTTGCGTTTGAGCTGCCAGGAAACCGCCTTTCATACAGCCTGCTCTTGTGATGCCATTTCCCCGCTTGTGCATGGTGCCATGAACCTGCCTTGCTGCAGTTGTTAAGCTGCCCTTCTTCAAATTTGCCACTAAACTGCCTGTAATCTGCCTGCTATTTTCCTCATGACGCTGCGCATCTCTTATCCGGAGGGGGGACTCAGGATGTCTTTTCACACATGAATTGATTGCACGCCGATCGTTTGTATCCAGTCAATTTTTCTCAAAATAATTGAGACTACGTTGAAGGAATATTCTGAAATTCAATTTTTTCAACCAGAAAATAACTGCTTTGAATAATTTTTTCATGGTATGTTATTTGATATCACTGCAATCACTTGTCTTTCATTATATTTCTATTATAGTCTTCAATTTCCAATAATTAACGAACATTGAGTAGACTATTTTCTCATTTCAAATAGCCGAATAATCTCCTTCCTGAAATAGTTCACCTGTATTTATTATGCATACAATTCATTCACGAGCAACCGGCAGTTTGGCTGTTCGGTCTGTGTACGGCTCGGCGGATCTACCGGGTTAAGCAGCATTGCGTCTGGTTACTACTTGGATGGGTGACCGCTTGCCGTACACAGATTCGAACAACAAACTGAACCATACGGTAAGGTGTGACTATAGAGAATTAGTGTGCCTTTCTCGTCAGCGTGACAGAAAGGCACATTAAGGCTCTGTACGAATCCGACTGCACTGATCAGGGTTTTCCATGGTTTCCCTTGGTCCACGGCAAATGCGGGCAGTGATAGAAAGTCGATCCATGGCTCTCGCAAATAGGGAAAGAAGGCGGCAAAAGGCAAAAAGGCAGATGAAAGGGGAGGGTATAAAACCGATATGGTAATACCAAGGAAATAAATAAAATTAAAAAAAAAAAAATCATTCACGAGCAATTACCGTGAAAAAATGGGCAGTTATAAACCAGAATGAGAATAAACAATTTCAAGTATTTCAGAATAGCCGCGTGGAGTAAGTGGACATCTCCAGAACGAAGAACAACCAGAACAGCCTAGGTTCGAGTCCCGCTCCCGTCAAAAAATTGGAGTTAATATCTCGGGAACGGCGCAACCGATTCGCTTTTTTTTTATATTGGCATGATAGACATAATTCCCGAATGTTTTGCACTATATTAGAGGCATTCATAAGCAAAATTGACTATGCAATTGAATATGGCATTATGAAGACGGCAGTATAGAGGCAGGGTATTGGCATGCGGCATCTGCCAAAAGACCGCACTTTCGCTGCCACTGGATGCTTTATGCGAAAGGCAGTATAGAGGCAGCGTTTGGCGCAAATCCCGCCAGTTCACCGCCAGAAAAGTGGCATGAAAACTGCCACTAGGCTGCCATTTTGAAATTCCAAAATGCAGCCTCTAGCCCACCTTATTTTTTTTTCTCGGGCCGGTACGCGTCAATGAGCATGGCGCCATCTTTTTTGTATCTCAAGATTTTTTATGATATCATTAATATCAGCATAATCTGAGAAAAATGGAAACTATCCTCCGAGACCTCTTAAACTTTTCAGGACTGACCGAACAGAATGGTTAGATGAGATAATGAAAATGTCAATTCTATCTTTCTCTCTAAGAAGAACGAATACATTCATAAAATATTGCTGAACCACTATCAGTTCTTACCTGTCTTATAACTATTCGTTTTTCGTACTACAGGAGCTTAAAAATTTGATCTTTATTAATTGATGATCATAAGCTCCATTCTTCCATAAAAGCCTATGTATTCTATGTTAATTTTCAATCATTCTCCCCAAACATCACCGTTTACTTACCCCGGATTTTTCACAGTTCAATTCTTTGAGGAAAAATATGGTAATGAAAAAGAGGGTGCGTGGTACACACGCGACATAAGTGAAACTTCTTGCTCATTGTGTATAGATAACGATAAATTATTCGGATTTTTGAAATGAACAAGTGATAATAATTGAGAAATGTGAGGATGCGGGGTTAATCTCGAAGGAAAACGGCAAGAAGCACAGCTCAGCACATTTGACTGTCTAATGGACACACCACTTCAAGAATTTGAGCATCTGCCCACAGTATTTTGGTTATCTGTTCACTAACAAGTTATCATTCTTTTCAAGATTATTCAGTGTTCAGACAACTAAATTTTTTAAATCACTTTTTTGTAAATAACACTGAAAATTGATCGAGATGGAGCGATTTCGCTTCAATCCTCCCTTGTAGCTCTCAAAACTCTCTATAAAGGAGGATTCGTGCAAACTTGCTCTATCTTGCTTAATTTCCGGGATAGTCGAAGAAAGTTTCAATGATTTTCCCTTGAGAATATATCGAACACTAATGCAGATATGGCCATTTGCCTTAATCTTTTTTTAGAAGATTGACGAAGAAAATAAGGGAAACACTGTTTTTCTGTGACCAGTAATTTCCGAGATATCAATTTTTTAATGAGTAGTTTAGAAACAATGGACGAGGCCCGATGAACATCTTACTGAATTTTCCATTGAAAAATTGATTTCTTCATAACTACGAGTCGTAAAAAAACGGAGTTTTGCTCATTTCATTTGTTGATCTTCCCCCTAAATTTCATTCATAGCATGTCCTGATAACTTTTGAGTAGTTTTCGAGATATTTCCATCGAAAGCCAAGTGTAAAATGATAATTTCTTTGAGAAAGAAAAAGCAAAGATTATGATGTAGAGCATGGAAATTTTTAGGTCGTGTCCCATAAAAACTCTATCTTTGAATGACAATTTTCCGGCTCAGAAGCAAATTGCATCCCGTTTATGGAGCGACATGGTAATTTTTTTAGAATCATTTAGAAAAATTCCCATAGTATCCTTTTCGTGTACTAAAGAGAAAAAATTGCAAAATAAAAAAACAGTACGTATGTAGCACTCCACCCGAAGGTTCTACGCCCCCCTCCCCTCTCTACCGTCTTCCCTCTCCGTCGTTAAGGCATCTGCTAGAGAGGCATCCCCACTAACGCACTGTCCTTTTTCTTGCTTCTACTTTTCCCCCACTACTCCACTACCACATTCCCCTCAAAACCTTTCACTTGTTTTGTGACGCGAGAAAAAAGTTGGTACCCTCCGAAAAGTAGTTTCACTACAAAAATTTTGGAGCCTCCAGTCGAAAATTTGTCTCACGTTCATACATCCTTAACCACAGAATGCATCTCTTTCTTCGACAAATAGTTATGTCTCGTCTGCGGAAATTTATATTTTTCAAATCTCAATAGAAAAATATTTTTATCACGAAATGAGTGAACAAGATGACTAAATACAGTTGTTGCTATCCCTTTTCAATTTATTTGTAAAATAAATTATCTGAGATTCAACATTTCATATTATGTAGAGAGCATTCAACTGGTAATGGATCTGGCTTTCGTTTCCTGCTAAAATAGAAAAGAGAGGAAATGAATACTTTTATGTGGAAGTGGTACTTTGCACAACCAACCAGCATCCAAAGTGCAAAGTTTGCAGTTCGGACTGGTCTCTTTATGCTTTATTTTTCTTTTCGTACGGATGTTTCAAGCTCTTGCATTAACTTTTGAAGTCAAAGTGTCTGTCCAAGGTAAACAATTAAACGTAATTGTATTGACATTTTCAAAGCTCTGTATTGCTGTTGAACTCTATACTACTTAAATCATCACATCAAAATTACATGGAACTCTATGTAATTTTCCATTTTCCATTGATAGTTATATGATCCGTTATTCAACAACTTAGTGATTGAGGCGTCGTTAGGTCATTAACCAACTATTCATTATCGAGATCTTCCTCTCTAATTAGCAGTTGGACATCGTATTTGCTTGGATAAACCTAAGGTATGAGGGCTGAGCAATCATGTTTGATGAATCAATGATGCGCACCGTAATTTCACTGCTTCCCAGCAATGAATTTGGGGATAAATTATGTAATTCATTTGTCATAATGTCTACGACCTCGAATTTTGTGAATCCCTAATGAAGATTGAATAAGTGAGGATGTGGAGCAGAACAACCCTTTTCAAATTAAGCACAAAAATTATTTCCATCATGAACCTGTTTTTTATGAACTTTAATCAAGATTTCTGGGTACCTGATCGATAATATTTTGGGAACCGAGTTTTCAATCAGTTATGATTGATAATCGTCAGTACGTGAAAGCGCCTATACAGAAAACTGTGCATGGAAAAAATTATAAAGGATTAATCAATGTCCCGACGGTGTTATACATCTGAATAATCTAGAACGACAGAAATACAATACAAGACTTGAAAAAGCTCACGGAAAAAATAGGCATGGCTAAAATAGGCATGGCCAAAAAGTACACAAAAAGAAGACAATGTATTCCAATATAACTTAAAACTTCTATTTTGGAATTCATTTCAAATATCTGAAATGAATTATTCCGCTTACTGGGCCCCAAATTTCTAAAATATCGTGCTCCCCTCTGAGAGATTGGAGATTTGACAATCTCCAATTTATATATTTCGAATTCAGAATACGCGTGATTCTGAACAGTAATCCAAGAACTTCAGCTCACACTCATCTCACTATCAAACTCTATAAGTGCTTACAAGAGAGAGCGAGAAGGGGGTTCAGATGCGGAAAAGCGTCTTTGAGTGCAGGAAAAGGGTTCCCTTTATTCTGTTCAATGTTCTTTGCCAAAAATAATGTCTAGCATGAGACATTTTTGCTTTCGAGCTGTCGAAAATACACTTCTTTCGAGCATGCTTCGTCCCTGAGCCCCGCTTCGTCCTTTACCACGACCTTCGTCCCCCCCTCCCGCAGAGGACTTCTGTTCCTCCTTAAGGGGGAGAGATCATATTCAGGTCTGTATTTAAATTCTGAAGTAGAATTGAAATATAACGAACAATGTTCAAAGAAGTTAACTTCGACAACAATTTGCCTCGAGTGGAGCGAGAAGGATTATAATATTGAGAATTCTATTCGGCAGCTTTCTGCAAATTGCATTGGCAGAATATCAAATTTGAGCATAGTATTGAAACGTTTAGGTAACGCACAAGGATCAGACTCCTGCTTGTTTTTGTGGGCTTTCTTCCCAGTTCATTTTTTCCACGGGCCATAAAATACAATTCAAATTAGTTCGTTTCTTAGCCCCTCAAGTACGGGGTCCATACGTCGTATCGACCCACTTTCTTGTCCTATCGGAGGGGGTCTATACGTCGCACCGACCCTTCCCTTTAACATTAAAAAATAATTTTCTCAAATACTATTACAGATGTAGAAATTGAAAAAATCGATTTGGGTAGATAATGAAAATGTCTTCGGAGTGGTGGATTAAAAAAAAAAAAATTTTAGTAATATTTTTGCCGCTTTTTTTTGACAAACAAAAGTTGTGGGCTGAGATTTCACCTTTGATATATATGGGGTATTCCATACCAAATCGACTACTCCTGACCCTTTCCGATTTGGCTGGAGTTTTTTTATTTGTTTCTACCCTATAAAAAACGGTTCTCAGAATTTTTTTCAAATTTTTTCACCCAGCCCAAAAAAAGATATGAATTAAAAAAAAATGATTTTTTTCTTTTCAAATAGCTATAACTTTCTTAAAAATCAACTTATTGGGACGTTTTTTTCCTTCAAAATTCGTGTTTTGAAATGGACTTTTCAGAAAAAAATGCGAAAAAAATAAAAAATGATAAACTCAATTGAATTTTTGCCCTTTTTGAGGAGAACCGTTATTTTCTCCAAGTTCGCCATTTTTGATTTTTTTTTTTATTTTCTCAGAAAAAACTTCAATCAATCCTGCGATTATTCTCACAATTCCAAAGTGGGCCGACGTTTTTTTCTATTTTTTTTATTTGATTGAAAAAAAAAATTTCATTAAAATTTTTATTTTTTTTTATTTTTTCAAAAGTTTTGTTTATACAATGAAATAAATGCAATGAAACGATTTCACAGGATTAAAGACTCAATTCATAGTTTCATTCTACAACTATAATGGCTAGGATTTGATTTTAGTAGACTCAGCAGAAAAATTAAGGAAACGGAAAAATTTCTCATTTTTTTGAATGGCTGCAACTTTGCGAAATATAATCGGATGAAAATAAAAAAAACTATTCCAAAAGCTTGAAGTCTCTAGTTTCGAAATCTTGAGACGAAAATTTTTGACTCAATCTTCATCGGAGTCGTCTAGCCTAATCCTTTAGTTTTGATTACATTTTTTTGTATCTCTCTGCGACCATTTGTTATCGAGATATCGGCAGTTGAATGGGAAAAGGCACTCTTGTCTTTGATCAACGATATCTCGTGAACTACAGAACTAAATGCCCAGGCAATGGATGGTCGGTGTCGTAAACTTGAATGAGAGTTCAGCATGTTCTTATGCTGCTTCGTCAAGAAATTATTTTTTTTTCATTTTTGGAATCGGTCTTAAAAAATACAAAAAAATGACATTTTTCATTTTTTCAAAAATAGATGTGGATTTTGCAAATATTACGAAAAGTTCTGATATTTTAGCGGTTTTTCCTAGTTCAATATGTGCCTCAGCATCCTGTGAATTTGGAAGCCGATCGGTTGGACCGTTTTCCTTTCCAGAAGGTCAGGGTTGTAGCAAAAATTGAAGGGACGCTCTTCTGTTCCTTCAACATCAATTAATGATGGTTAAGACCGGAGAAATTTTTTTTCTTTATTTTTTCGTGATCCTTTATGTCTGGATGCTGTGGATGGGGTGAGTGTGTGGGTGAGAAAGTGGAAACTAGAGACTTCAAGCTTTTGAAATAGTTTTTTTTTCGATCCGATCATTTTTCACAAAGTTACAGCCATTTAAAAATCACTCAAAGAAATGAGAAAATTTTCCGTTTCCTTCATTTTTTTGCTGAATATATTAAATTTAAGTCCTAGCCATTGTAGTTCTAGAATGAAACTATGGATTGAGTCTATAATCCTGTGAAATCGTTTCATTGCATTTATTTCATTGTATAAACAAGACTTTTGAAAAAATAAAAGAAAAAAAAAATTAATTAAATTTTTTTTTTTCAATCCATCAAAAGAAATAGAAGAAAACGTCGGCCCACTCTGGGATTGTGAAAATAATCGCAGGATTAATTGAAATTTTTTCTGAGAAAATAAAAAAAAATCAAAAATGGCGAACTTGGAGAAAATAACGGTTTTCCTCAAAAAGGGCAAAAATTTAATTGAGTTTATCATTATTTTTTTTTTTTTCATTTTTTTTCTGAAAAGTCCATTTCAAAACACGAATTTTGAAGAAAAAAAACGTCCCAATAAGTAGATTTTTAAGGAAGTTATAGCTATTCGAAAAGAAAAAACAATTTTTTTGAAAAATTCATAACTTTTTTTGGGGTGGGTGAAAAAATTTGAAAAAATTCTGAGAACTGTTTTTTATAGGGTAGAAACAGATAAAAAATTGCCAGCCAAATCGGAAAGGGTCAGGGTCAGAAGAGGTCGATTTGGTATGGAATACCCCATATCCAATCGTCTCGTTTATCGGAAAAATTTTCTATGAAAATTCCAACAATCTTACTCCAATTACTCTGAAGGTTCACCTATCAAATGACGCAATGCGAATTTCGATCGGATTGATACTTTTTTGGGTTTACATAAATTCAACGTGTGAGACTAGTTCAGCAACTAATCATCCGATACTATTAAAATTAGGCTCAAAAATTCAGTGAATATTTCTATAATGTAAAATCTGAAAAAAATTGATATCTCTATAGTATTTCTATGGAAAACCATTGCAATCAATGGAAATTTTTTCATAATTTTTGGATGAATCCTTCACGAGAGGTTGTGCATTGAGCAGCGTAGTCCGATCGTCAGATAGCTCCCGGCCGATGGGACAGGCCGCAGCGTATGGGTCCCTTACTTGAAAGGTTGAAATTTGTGTCCTCATAATCTTATATTCGGAAAAGCTTCATTCATATTACAAACACTAGATGCTCAACGTGCGCGCAGTGCGCACTGAGTTTCCAATTTTCACCATTAACCTGGCATTATAAGCTACCGAAATTTTGTTCATTATTTACTTTTTTTCAATCAATCACAGAACGAATAAAATGATGACATGACCATCTTCACTCCTATCTCACCTACATTATTATTTAACAAGAATAAAAATATAGTATTCACAGTAACTTGCGGTAAACATAAAAAGTAGAATCAATTAATATTCACTAAGTTTATATATGTGGGGTATTATTACTCCGTACATGTCTGCTGTTTACTACTGATAGTTCGGTCTGTATTGTGGCTTTGTCACGACGTAATCTTTATCACCCTGTGTCTAGTACTGACTATCTCTAATGCCGGATTTTCTCATACTCAGACTCATCAAATTCACTAGTCTGTTCTGAAGGTACTTTGATGGATTCAACGGGATCATGTCTTTTCCAACACTTGACTCTTGTATAAATTTCTATAATGCTTAACCTGATGATTGTAAAGCTGTAATTGAGGTATCAAGTGTATTCGTCATTAGGTGATTTTTTTTCTAATCACTCCAATCATTCCGGGATATATTTCTATCATGTCACTACTGGCATCTCAGTTGAACCCTATGTCGATCGTTGTAAACTGAGATTTTCAATAAACTAGCTGTGAAATTTTTATATCAGAACAGCATTCATCATATATTTCAACAAATTCATACATCGTTATCCTCAATCAAATTCATTTGTTGACAATCAATTGAAACACATAAGTACTCTTCAAATTGGAGAGCAATGTGAACTGACATGGATCATGATGGATTGCAAAACTGGCATTTGAATCCCGTTGAAAATCAACAATAACACTTACGCAAAATTTTCATTCCCTTGTTAAAATCCTCCATACAGGATTTTCGATTTTTGATGTCATTGAAGTACTCACCCACTTTTCCCTTCAAATAATTTTCCTTATCTCTCGCATCTTGCAAATGAAGATGTATGAGAGGATGTAATTTTTTTTTTAATTTGAACTCTGACGCATACCCTTCCAGGTTTTTACGCATTCCACCCCCAATCCAGCCCTGCTGTACCACATTCGCCGAAGGACGAGGGAATAGTACATTACGCACTTAGGACGGAAAAAAGTTAATTTCGACAAAAACTTTCTCCCGAGCAAAGCGAGGGTGAGAAAATTGTGTCGAAATTAACGTTTATCCACTTATGCTGCGTATAGTATTTTTCTGTACACTGGGACGAAAGTGAGACTTTCGGCCCTCGCTGCGCTCGGGCGTAAGCTCACCTCGGCCTCGCCTCGGCCAACAATTACATGTGCTCTGAGACATTTCTTACATTACTGCCCTAGGCATGTAATATACTATTTTTTGCCCAAAAGTGCTGGAAAATTGCGTTTCAAACCAAGCAAAGTGAGGTTAGAAATCCATTTTCCCAGCCCCGCGGGCGAAAAAACCTCTTTTCTCTTGAGGAAAACCTGCTCAGATACAGTCGTCCCTTGCGAAACTACCTCTCGGTTAAGTGAAACTGTGAAATTAGAGCTTTTCCAATTTTGGCTTCCCCCCGCTGGGATTCGAAGCCAGGACCTCATCATGCCAAACTCTCCTGCTCTAACCACACAGCCCCTGCCATCGGTGTATGAGAGGATGTATTAAAAGTCGAGAAAAAATGAAAAAAGAGATGAAATTTGGAAAATTCAAAAATGTTTGGGGGAAAAACTCAAATTATGGTTTTAATATTTGTTTAATAGAGGTATAGTGCATATTCGAATATATTTCTTCAACCGTTTTAAGAAAAGAAGCTGGGAACAAACGGAATGTTTCGAACATTGTTCAGGATTCACACAGAATAGGAATAATAATTCAATGAATTTTCCATTCATTTCATTATCCACCTTAACACAATACACTATCACACAGTGTGGTTAGTTATATTAAACCACGTATACCTATCCTCAGTTTACTTGGCTTCTAGTGGTCACGCTCGATCTGAAGTGGTCAGTCAATGGCCATGAGTTTCCGATCCTTGTGTGCCAGTCATTTCAACTGAAAGCACTCTGGGCTTTACGACACTATCGTCCAAGTGTCCTCAGTGGTCTATACAAGAGCCACGCAACAGCCGTTCATCTGATCACGTGAACCATGTCTGTCCCTCAGTCTCTCTTGAACTTCCATGCTTGCACTGTGACTGATCAAAGTGGAATGCGTCCAGTAACCTGCCATAACTTCCAATTTCCCCATTAATTTTGAGACAAATTGAAAAGTAAAAAAACTAGATGCCACAAAATGAAAAAAAGAAAGGAAATGATTGAAACAATATCAATAAATTTCATTTAAATCTTCTACCTCCAGTTCCAATTATGGATGCATAAATCAAAAGTCCAACACACGCCACTTTAACGAATAATTCAAGGCTTCCACTCTCTTCTCTACTTTTTCCCTCATCTTTTTCTACCACCTCTATTATCATGAATCGACCATAAAGAGAATATGCCACAGGTGTGAAAGTAAAATATACGAAATAATGTGTCTGTGAAATTTAAATTCTCTTCAAATGAAAAATTTATATTTTTTCAGCCATCATGAAGCTTTTCAACATTTCACAGTTTTCACGCACTTTCATTTTACGATAGGATCGTTGAAATATTGAAATTTTATTATAGTTCAGAGTATAAAATTATCCAGATGTCTCATTGTCATTCATCAAATCAAGCATTCAGATTGATCGTTTCAACAAGTTGCTCTCCGAGGAAAAAATAGAATTTGGACGGGGGAAAAAGAATCGAAATTAGACGTCTGTCCCTTCCAGTAAATATTTGCATTTAAAAAGCATTCTCAAATACTCCGTACGTTGGAAGGCACACAACAGGGGGCTGGTAGAGGGAGAAAGAAAGAGGATCGTTGAAATCCCTGAAATATTCGAAGCTGTCTCATAAGTTATCGGTCTATTCTTTAAGCCAACTCCTAACCGTAGCATAGAGTTACGCCCCTTAATAAACGAATAGACGATATAAATCTCGTAAGATTAAGTCTGCGTGACTTCATTTACTACGGGCTTAACACCATATGGATAATATGATTGCAATAGTAGTTCAGAGCGGGTAATCGTACTAAGTGCATTTCAACTCTTGCAAAACGGCCTTCAGGCTCATTATTTGCATGCGAAAAATTTGATTTCCTATATTCACCTATTTAATCTAACCTCGCAGTAGAGTAGATTCAGTGAGGACCATTTAACAGCCATTTGATAAGGTTTTCATCTCATTATGCCGTTAGAAATTTGATCACACGGGACAAGTGGAATGATGCATTTAACTGAACTGATTTTAGAGAGCTTTGCACGAAGTTCCGGAGGGCAAATTGAATAATGCTTATTGATTACGAAAGGAATCACTTGACTAATTTCATGTATGACTGTTGATAATTAAATAAATAAGACTGTTGAAATCAATATTTCTCCCGAAGATTGAATATTTTTATCAACACAGGAAAGGAAGAATGAATATTGAACATTCCTTAGCACATTCAGAATGAGGGCGATTTGATATTGAGAGTCGCGAGAAGAATTCTATTGTATTGAATTTTTCACAACGGAAAATTGGAGGAGCAAAGGGAGTGGAGAGAAATCTCTTCAGTCTCATGAACAACTGAGACATCAATGTTTTTATGAATGTTGACAATGGCAAACTATGTAGCCCAACTATAATGCCCAACTTCAGCAACTACCGAAAAAAGTCGGTAATGTCAAACCATAGTTTCATTTGGAAAGTGAAAACAAGAACCACTATCTCTGCGTAAAGTTGCGAGCCCTGAAATCGGTGAACTTCTAAAAAACCCTACAAATTATGATTGGCCGGAGTCATCATGACTTCCTATTTTGGGCACAACCACAACTGTGATTACTACGAATAATCTACTATTTTCTTAATCAAAATATTATTCTAATTCACGTGTTTTTCGGGTTGTAGCCGCAACAGAAATTTGACAATCGCACTATTCATGCGATATTTAATATCCTACCAATAAGATTGGCAGAACGCTCCCGAATAGCATTTTATAACTAATCAGTGATAAACTACAATGAAATTAAGAACATTGAGATTTCGAATAAAATGTTATTCATAGCAATATATACATTGAAATGGAGAAAAAATTGGTATCATCATAAAATGAAACCCTTCCTGAATCAATTTCAGCAATCCTACGTTGAAATTTTTAAATCTAAAAATTCCAAGCCATGCGTTAAGAGATTTCTATTACTTTTCTACCATCTGACGATAGGCTTACATCATCAGTAAAACTGTCTAATTTCAAATGATGAATTTATGGGCCTTCCCAAGAAACAATGGAATGGAATCGAAATTGATATAAAAATATATTTTGTTAAGAGTTCCATAGGATAATTCCATATCACAAACTGGGCACACCAGCGCTTCTTTTAAGCTGAACACGGATTTAATCGATTGGATAGTCTCGGAGGTATAGCCCTTTTTCCCGATCGTTCTATGTTAGTATTTCTACTATTTTCCAAACTACTGAGCCGATACATGAACTCACAACATTTGAAATCTCTAGCTCAATTATTAATGAAGTTATGGGGTAATAAGACTTCCTCAAATAAATCTCCCGAAAGTTGTGTACTGGATAAAGCAAAGAACGGAGCAACTGTCATTCCGTGGGCTCAATGTACTTTTTATATATAAGAACTTATAAGTGCGTATCTCCCCGCTGAGAGTGAAAGCTAAAATTTAATTCTTCATCGAGGAAAGTGAAAAAAAATAACGATTGCTTAACATTTTCTTTTTTTTTTAGGAACTATGAGGTCGATTCAGTTCAAATTTCGTTGAGCACTTGTGGCACATATATGGTCATTACACACACATACCCAACTATTTCTAATCATTTACAACAATATTATGACGAAATCTCAAAATCGAAAAAAACTCATGATTACATAGCTTTCTCTTGAGAACAAAAAGATTGATTTATCTTATTTTTCTGGTGTATCGTTTAATAGTGTCGAACATCCTGTCATCTCCTTGTTATTACAAGGATCAATGCGAGAAACATCTCCCATTGATGGGACATCATAACCATTTTCTAAATTGATGATATTTTAACGTTCAATGACTCCGAGTATCAGTCTTATCATGTAAGGAGATGTGAAATGAAGATTGAATCAGTCACCACTCAATAAGTAGAATGATATTACCTCGTGAAACTCACATTTGACTGTTAGATTGTTTGCGACGATTGCATCGGAGATTCAAATGATGATAAGTTAAAAGAGAACATCTCGTTTTTAAGCTTATCTAGGTGAAAAATATTTAGTTCTAGACAACTGGACCATGCTGAGCCCGTGCATTGGTATATCCTGACACTACGCTTCTGCTGTACTGACTGTGTGATCCATTCAGTGTTGTGTCAGTACGGGGCGTTCACTAATGTAATTAATATTCAGTTCGGATGGTGTTCCGGTGCAGACTTGAGATTGGAATTAAGAATTGACATAATCGAGATTGGAACAGTGGAAGCACTTAGTTCTAAAATTCACCACTGGGACACAATCCAGCGATACCCGTTTCCAAGTCAAGCTTTTTTTCTACAGACCATAAGTTACATTATAAAAATCATGACAGAAATAATTAGAAACCATGAGTATCAACTATTCGAATCTGGTTTAAGGTGATCGTAAATCGCACGGATTGAATGATAACTTCCACCTAGCAAAAACAGTAAATTGGCTGAATCTTAGAAATATCAGTGATTGAAGAAACTAGCTGAGATACATTGAGATATTGTAATTGAACAAAATGAATGAGAAAGGCTCATGTTGCAAGCTCAACAGTTCAGAACTCTACAAAATCATTTCACAATATGTTCATTTAGCAACGAACGTGTAGCATAGCATGATATCTCAACGCACTATCAAAATACATGGGAAAAGAAAATAAAACTTTCACAGGAGAACAATAGTGGCCACGTGTTTCACCCCGGCTGCACTCTGATTTTTATTACCATCTCGTCACACAAACGATAACAAGTAGCACAGTGACCGACAGCTGAAAACTAGAATATTGACACTACACGGTGGAGATGACTGAGTCGAGAGTTAAAGCTTCCGTGTGCTCGCCTTATCATAGGATAATTCACAACGATCAAGATTTACTTATGACTTTCCCTGTCAGCAAGCTGCCTGCTGAAAAGAATAAATTTGGGCGAGGATTCTCTCCACCTTCAGTAGCAAATACGTCGTCAGCAACGTTAATCTGTCCGAATTAACAGCTCCAATAACTTGTCCTCTATCTAGAATGTTACTCTGCTCAAATTCTGATCTATTAACTGAAGTATTCAAATTTCCGGAGTAAAGTCTAAGCCTTCAGTTCAACGTAGAGTAGAAGCATTTTCAAGTAAAAAAACGTTCGAGTTATAACTACGATGAACCAACAACCATCGTTTGAGCTCACTAAACTACATCTACTAGGATCCAGCATTCTGCATCAGGCCAGTTGCGTAATTAAAGAGTAATCTATATCGCTAGCAACACTCATTAGAATTCCAACAGTTAAATTTCAACTGTGAACGGTTGTTAGTTTCTTCAAATTGCAACTATCGTATTGACTCAAATTAGATGTTTGATCCAATAAATTATTTGATGCTGATTGAAGAAATACAAATTCTAAGCATTTCACTTTGAATCCACTGATTTCGTCTGAAAACCTCTATCCTATAGACATCGGTGCACTTCAGTGTTCTACCGTGGCAAATCGATTCCTTATTTTTATTTCAGGTATAACCACAAGCGTTATTACTGGAGATAATTGACTATTTTCTTCATCAAAACATTATTCAAATCGACGTGGTTTTCGGGTTGTAGCCATAACACTCGTTATAAATCCCCCGAAAAATAACAAAGCTATTATTTATTTATTTACTCAATTGATGTACTGATCAACACTATAGCTACTGCACTGATAGTGAGTACCGACTCTAGTAAAGAAATCAGTGCTGGACCTATTCCGAAGTCCAGCATCTTTTCAGCTTTGCTCAATACCATAGTATTGCAACACAAGCTGTAACAAAACTGCGACAAGAACGAACACTGACGGTTATTCTGCATCTAAGTAGATGATGTGCATCATATACAAATAGTATTAAAATAATTCGTAACGTTTGGAGAAACCATACGTCGCCTTTTTGCTTATATTTTTATTAGTCATGGAAAAAATAGTAAATGTAAGAGTCTTCTTATTTGGGAAAATTTTCGAAATTTGAGGGATAGGTACTTCCGGTTGTGAAAAGAGTCCAGTTCTTCTGACAGAGCTGTTTGACTGTAATCATCCGTTTTGTTTATCTTTCTTTTGGAAATGACTGGTTGAAGCGTGATAATGCTTATCCAGCAATTTTAGGTTACGATGACGAAAGCCTAAAGTCTCATTGTAGCAACCGCTACAGTACGCGTGTACTCGAAGAGCGCAAATAATATTTTCTATCGCATTTCAATTATGTCTGTCTCGCTCTTGACCATTGTAACGCGTATTCTTTTCAATTTCCTTTTGTGTGGATATTCCGAGTTTCGGGTATCCTTATATGGTGATTATTAAATGACACTCGCGTATCGGCAGTTCACGAGAACGCATCTCCATCACCACGCTATTGACTTGTATTATATCACGTAATTTAATAAACGCAATTTTATATATTTTAATTGCAGTGTTAGTGATGAATTCATTTGAATAACCACATCAGTACATCATCACTTTGGGGATAACTCTCGATCGGTGGACACCTCCGGGGGTCCACTGGGCAAGACCGTGGAAAAGTTAGCTTCACAAGCGGACCCAGCTACCCTTGTTACGTTTCATCAGTTCGAACATTGTATTATCAATTAAACCAGTATCGATTGTTATTCTTTCAAAGTTCCTTGTTGATCTCCCTTAAAATCCCGTAAATTCGAGTGGGTCCACCCTTGAGCTCTCCCAGGTGAGCTAGTCGTGAGGGCTCATTAAATATTTCATCTATTTGTTGACGAAGCCGCTCGAGCTATTCAAGGACAAATTTAGAGATCATTTCAGGAGTTCTCGTGAAAGCTCAAACGTAACAAATTATAATTCAGAGAATCAGATTGAACATTTCAAAATTGTAACGAAAAAACATTTGACAGTCGTGAAATTAAAAATTCCAATTAGATGATATCTGGTACATTTGTCGATTATGACGATCACTCTGATCCAAGGAACGTTTGACATTACAAGTTTTCGGGGAGGGAGCTAAAGGGTCCGAAGGATATTGTAATCTTATATTCGAAATTGAGAGAAGTAAATTTTTAGGGGAATCATAGAATGCTCAACTCATATTTCTATGACTACAAATGCATCAAAAAGTGGAATCTAAAATTTAAGTCGTTAAACGGCTGAACACGTGACGGAACTCCGTCCTATTACAAAACCAGAGACAGATGGAGAAATCGCCATTCATATCTTTCCTTGCAACTCCAATGAAAAAAATCTAAGTACAGAAATTATTTCATTCCATCGATTTTCATCATAACTGCTTTTGAAGGAAATCCAATTTTGCAATAATACAAGAACAAATCAAAATTACTCAAATGTTCAGTCATCGATGCATCGATGCATCGATGCCATCATTTACTCGTTTGCATTCAGAAGTATCCACTCACTCGAATTATCGAAAATCGTTGAGCGTAAGTTAAATGCTCATCCACTGAATTATAAAATATTTGAATATAATAGTCGATGGCAGAAAAAAAATATACAGGGGAGAATAAATTGAAACTTGTGTAACACACACCGACCTGAAGTGCCTAAGGGAGCTGTGATCGAGACGAGACCGATACGGTTGAGTGGCTGTAGTACTGGGGTAAAACGTTTTGCACGTTTTTCTAGATGGAATAGTTCAGGCGAAGAAGTAGAGAGAGAGAGAAAGTGAGAGGTCGGGAGTTTGGAGAAGTGAATCGTTTCCGCGGCTTCCGATACCTGGTCGAAGAAAACGAGCTTTAGTATGTTCAATCTCTCTAGCTAAATGTGGACGGTGTAATATACGGAAAGTGTTCCGTCAGCACGGATTAATGGATGTGCCCCTGTGGAACGATTTCAAGCCTCTTGGTTATGTAGCAAAATAGACCAAGGGTGAATTTTCCCTGAGCCGGAAGGAAGGAAAAAAGACGAGGGACAAGTAAAAAGTCTGATAAAGAAGGGAAACAAAAATGAAGAGTAAGAATGAAAAAAGAAAAATCGATTGTGATTCGTGCGCACAACCCGCCTTTCTACCTCTATGGTTTGGTAAAAGGAAAAGAAATGACAGAAAGAAAAGGAGGAGTGAAAAAAAAAATGTTGGAGGTACCTAATCTTCCCAGAGCGGAAACAGAAGTTTTTTGGAGAAAAGTCGATTGAACGCTCCCATGCGTGGCTGGGATCCGTTCTTGCTAGGTTCGATTCTCCACCTAAGCCCAAGTATCTTGTCTATTTATTGGAAAGATTCTCCCCCTGTACTGAATTCGAGATGATCATTGGAAGAGACGTTTTGTGCTATGTAGGGTGAAAATACTCATTATTTGATTGGGTTAGTACGGATATTGTTATCATTTTTAGCTAAATGATGTGCTGATTCTCGTTTATATTCTTATCAGCAATGATAAATTCAGTGAGTGGAAATATTACATTGAATTTGGTACTGAAGGGGTAAAACGCTATGAATCATACGATGGAATCAGTTTTCGTGGAGCATCTCGAAATTTGAGGAAGATAGAGGTGTTTTCTTGATACCTTCATCCTCATTTTTGTTACCGAGATATTTTCGACAAATTGGAGAGAGGAAAGTGATTTGTTTCATTTCAACACATTGTTAATGACTAGAGCTGAGAAGTCTGTACTTGATTCTGTTCCGTAAAAATTGCTAGAGATTACTGGTTTCCCCGAAAAGTTTTCATCGAAAATGGTCGGAGATTACGAAAATATTTAATCACCTGATTTTTTTTTTTCCAAGATTAGAAATGATAATATGATTAGAAATGATAGATCGTATCGTCTGTCCGACTTACCAAGTGTGTCAAACCTCAACATCAAATTTGCGGGGATCATGATTGTTACGAAATTTGGAATTGAACCATTGTCTCGCAACTTTTGCTGGATAGAATTAGGTACGAATTTCTTGACTCTACCAATGAATCACTTCATGCTGCGTCTTTCATGAAAATTTTGATGATATTTTGCTATTTCCAAGCTGAGTTTAGAATAACTAGGAAACAGAACATGTACACTGTTACTACGATCTAGTATTTGAATCTACGAGAAGTTATTCTAGTAATTCGAAATTAAAAAAGGTAATGAACACTGTTCTACTTCCTGAATAGAGGATAAACGTTATTTAAATACAAGATGCTGCTCTACCAATGGAATTATTACGAATTTCACTATTTAGCTCCGAATTTAAAGAGAACTGGTAATTGTCGGGGGAATTCGTGATTTCCTTCCATACATGAGGGGTGCAAACAAAATGTGACGTACCATTTTGGAGGGGCTCATATTTAGAGCGATGAGTTGTGATATGGAGGTCGACGGGTATAAAAAGGTATAAGGATTAGTGGGATTTCATAGTTGAACAGCCTTTAAGAAGATGAAGAGAGCTTTGGATGATGATTTACTCGACGATCTCCAAATGAAGATTTATAAATTCGATTAGTATGACTGAAATGATTGGATTTTGAAGTGAAACTTCTTTTGCGAGGGTACCAACTTTTTTCTCGCGTCACGAAACGAGTGTAAGGCTTGAGGGGAACGTGGTAGTAGAGTAGTGGGGGGAAGGAGAAATTTTTGCTGCTGCCGTCGGGTCGCTCTCCGGGTGGTGGGGGAAGCCTGTGTTTTTGTTTTTATTTTTTCTTTTCAATACACGGAGAAAAAAATATGGAAATTTATCTAAATGATTTTTTTAAAAATTACGAAAAATTGTCATTCAAAGAAGGAGTTCTCATGAAACACGACCGAAAAATGTCCATGCTTCACCTCATAATTTTTGCTTTTTATTTCTTGAAAAATTGCCATTTTACACTCGGCTTTGGATTGAAATATCTCGAAAACTACTCAAAAGTTATCGAGACATGCTGTGAATGAAATTTAGAGGGAAGATCAACGAATAAAATAAGCAGACCTCCGTTTTTTTACGACTCGTAGTTATTAAGATATCGATTTTTGAATGAAAAATTCAGAAAGGACATCCAAGCGCTCATTTATATGCTATCGGGCCTCATCCATTGTTTCTGAACTACTCATTCAAAAGATGATATCTCGGAAACTACTGATCGTAGAAAAACAGTGTTCTGCTTATTTTGTTCGTCAATCTTCCCTCTAAATTTCATTCACAGCGTGTCTCGATAAGTTTTGCATAGTTTTCGAGATATTTTAATCCAAAGCCAAGTGTAAAATGACCAATGGCTCATGTATAAGAAGTTTCACTTCTGTCGCGTGGGTTCTACGCACCCTCTTTTTTGTTCTAATACTGTCGATATCGAAGTGGAATCAAACTCTATCGCCTTACTGGGTCGTTGTCATGTGGATTTGAGAGAATCCAAATGAGGAAGACCCATAAGATGTTGATTGAAATAGGTATGTGTCGCTCTACCACGATCTTCACTCACAGTTCGTGACAGTAGAACCACGATAAGCACGGCAAGGGGCTTCAGTTCCAGGAAATCTCTTGGAACTGAGGATAAAACATAACCGAAAATTCAACAATGATGAGCATGAAAACCTTCCAAATGGGCATCAGGAGCTCACGTTATGATAACCAGGGTCGAAAAGTTCATTCGATCAAAAGGCTGGCATAGTTGCCTAGTAGCCATACTAGCCAGCGAAAATAAGAAGTGTCATATTCACTTGTATACGTGATTTGATTTGGGTTAATTGACTATGATTCCTTTTAATGGTTATTCAATTGGAAAAATATCAAAAATGAGTTAACTATATATAAAATTATGAATATACAGGAGAATTTTCAGCGAATTTCGTTATTTTTATCAAATCATTGTGAATCATCTGAGGGCTACTTTCACTGGATTCTTCCTCTTTTTTAATGCAACGCATATTTGATATGCATGCGTTGTTTATGCCTTGCATGAGCAGTGCATAGGCAATGCATGTGTATTAAATATGCATTCCATTTTTTTCTAAGAAAAAGTCGGTAGAACTAACCTTCAGAGAATTCGCAATAATTTGATGAAAGAACAGTACTCACCGTAAACTCTTCTGAATATTCATCATTTAATTCATAATTAATTTATCTTCGATAATATTCCAATTGAATAATAGTTAGTGGAAATCACACCCAATTAACCGAATTCACATCACGTACGCGCGTGGATATAACATTTTATATATTTCGAGGGCTGGTATAGTTGCTAGGCAACTATGCCAACCTTCTAATTAAATAAAATTTTCGACCCTGGTGATAACAGATCTCCTGTTGATCAAGATCACTGCATGGAATGTAAATGAAATGTGATGATTGAATGGATTTTTTCCACTTCGCCTGCCTTGTTTGGGCAATATATTGTTGAAATAATAAATTTGAATATTGAATTCCCAACAAAACATCTCTTCGATCGAGTTACACTATGCTATTTTCTGCTATGTTGTCATTATTATTACCCTTCCCGAAAGGCTTGCCACTTACACTTAAGGAGTTTGGGGAGTGATTGTAAATCGGGTGTGAGGGGACAAGGGAGGCTATTGTTCTCCAGCAGTGATCCAATCGTAAAACACTAAAAAAATTTTTTTTCAAAGATTTTTTGAAAAATGATCCGAAAGTTCCGAAATAATGTTTTCATTGCTTTAGGATGGGGGAATTTTTCTTTAAATCAACGATTCAACGCAATAGAGCAATGCAATCAATTTCTGAAAGTCAAAAAACATCGAAAAGAGAGAATAACCGCGACAACGTTGTGGTCAAATTATTATTCCTTTTTCTCCGGTTGACAGCACTGAGAGCATTCGTCTCTCTCTAACTTTCGGGATGTGATAATTAAATAATTCAGTAGAAATCAATACATTTATAATGGATCGGGTAACGAAATTGAAAAAGATGAAGCGGTGGAGCGGTAAATTAATAAGTGAAAAAGATTTTATTCGAAAATTCTGATTTATTCAAAATTATTCTAAATTTTCTGATGTATATCGCTTAACCTCTGGATGCTCATTTGAAATTACGCGCCAAATAAATGCGGTACAACGTTGCCGCCTTGCATTCACGGATGAAGAAAAATGTCTAAATTCGTCGATTTTTCATAACATTGAATTAAATATCTTCGTAAAAAATTAGACAGTTTAGAGGAAATTCCACCAGAATCTTAAAGAAATATTCAGTGATCGAATCTTAATTTTTGTTTGGTTTTTCCATCGTTTTCTGAGCAGTTATAAATTTAAAAAAATAGAGCTCAGAAAGCTATTTCTACTAAATTATTTTTCTTTAATTGTTTAGTGCAACAAACAGTGCAAAATTTTTTTTCCTATAATATTGACGATTCTGAGAAGTATTTCAACGGGTCTTTGACATAATAGAATGAATTTTCAAGCTATAATTAATTTTTTTCAAATGTTGGGTTATGTCACTTTATCATTTGTTATCATTTTTTTTCGTCGTAAATAATTAGATGAAAAATTTGAAAAAAATTGAGGTGATTTGAAACGACTTGTTTCATCCCTGTTAAAAAAATCAATTTTTTCCCGTCATTTCGAGTTTACTCCCCAAACTCCTTAATACCACTCAGACCCCGCATGGAAAAGATATATGAGGCATTCCACGCTATTTCACTCGTTTTTTGGGTTTGACTTTTGGATTTTTTTCATTTTTTGATATGTTGTGGAAAAATTCAATACAAGTAATTCCCCACAAGAAAAAATCAAAAAATTTTTTTTTTGAAAATTATACGATGATTTTCATTTTTGGAAAAAGGCTGTTTTTTCGGAAAAACTCATATTTTTTCTAACTTCAAATGCTCATATCTCATTAAATATTAGTTATATGAAAAAAGTGAAAGAAAACGTTTATGTGGGGAAAGATTATAGAATTGCATTCCAATGATCGAAACGTAATTTTCCTATTTTTTATTAACTATTTAAATAAACAAATTGATGCAATTATCGAATACATGCTCGAAAAAATCTGAAAAAAATATATGTGCAGGATTGATTTATTTCTGATTTTTCCATAAATTTTCACGATACGTTTTATGAAAACATTTATAGGTTTTTCGAATTATCTCGGGCTTTGCTACTGTCACTTACAAGACTTATCATCAGATTTTGATACTTAGCTGGACTGAGACAAACTGTAACCATATACACTCTAAAAAAAATATACTAGTGACAAGTACAAGCTGGTACTTGAGTACAGTATACTTGTGAGAAGTATAAAAAAATACTGGCGATGAGTGTAATGTGGTACTCACCATGAGTACAACGGCCACACATGAAGTATAAAAAATACTTGTGACAAGTATAAAAAATACTTGTGACAAGTACAAAAAATACTTGCGACGAGTATAAAAAATACTTGTGACGAGTATTGCCTTGTACTTGTCACGAGTACTTTCTTATACTTGTAACAAGTACTGTCTGGTACTTGTCACGAGTACTTTTTTGTACTTGTCACAAGTACTTTTTTGTACTTATCCCAAGTACTTTTTGTACTTATCACAAGTACTTCTTTATACTTGTGACAAGTACTGTCTCGCACACGGTAAATAAGCGAAATAGACGTTGATATGGGATCAAGAAGGAGTTTTGACAGTTTTTCGTGATTATGTTGGTGAATAAATGAGATAGAGCGAAATGGATCTTTATATGGGATGATCGGGGAGTTTTTCTAGTTTTTCGTGATTATCTCGGTGAATGAACGAGATAGAGCGGAATGGATGTTAATATGGGATCACCGGGGAGTTTTTTCAGTTTTTCGCTATCACTCGGTGAATAAGTGAGATAGAGCGAAATCGACGTTAATTCTGGAGAAAGAGAAAGTTTTTCCAGTTTTTCCCGATTATCTTTGCGAATAAGGGAGATAGAGCGGAATGGAGATTAATATGGGAGCAGGAGGGAGTTTTTCCAGTTTTTCGTGATTATTTCGGTGGATAAGCGAGATGGAGTGAAATGGACGTTAATAGGGGATCAGGAGGTAGTCTCCTCAACTTTCGCAATCAACTGTGTAATTAAGCGGGAGAAGGTGAAATGGACGTTAATTTAGTATCAGGTGGGAGTTTTTTCAGTTTTTCGCGACTAGATCGGTGAATAAACGAGATAGAGCGAAGTACATATATGGAATTATGAGGAAGTTTTCAGATGAAATAATATTCTCTTGATCCCGAATTAACGTCCATTTCGCTCTATTTCACTTATTTGCCGCTATAGTCGCAAAAAATCTAATCAACTGCCTCTCGATCCCAAATTAACATACGCTGTATCTCGCTTATTCGCCAAGATAATCATGGAAAACTCGAAGAAATCTCCGGTGATCCCATATTAACATCCATTTCGCTCTATCTCGCTTATTTACCGAGATGATAGCGAAAAACTGAAAAAACTTCCCGGTGATCCCATAATGATGTCCATTTTGGTCTATCTCACTTAGTCACCGAGATTTTAGTGAAGAACCGAAAAAACTCTCTCTTGATTCAATATCGATATCTATTTCGCTCTATCTCGCTTATTCAACGAGATAATCGTGATAAGCTGAAGAAACTCCCTCCTGATCCCAAATTGACGTTCATTTCGCTCTATCTCGCTAATTTACCGAGATGATAGCGAAAAACGGAAAAAACTCCCCGGTGATCCCATATCACCGTCCATTTCATCCTATCTCACTTATTCACCGAGATTTTAATGAAAACCTGAAAAAACTCTCTCCTGATTCAATATTGATATCTATTTCGCTCTATCTCGTTTATTCACCAAGATAATCCCGAAAAACTGGAAAAACTCCTTCTTGATCCCATACACTCTAAAAAAAATATACTAGTGACAAGTACAAGCTGGTACTTGAGTACAGTACACTTGTGAGAAGTATAAAAAAATACTGGCGATGAGTGTAATGTGGTACTCACCATGAGTACAACGGCCACACATGAAGTATAAAAAATACTTGTGACAAGTATAAAAAATACTTGTGACAAGTATAAAAAATACTTGCGACGAGTATAAAAAATACTTGTGACGAGTATTGCCTTGTACTTGTCACGAGTATTTTCTTATACTTGTAACAAGTACTGTCTGGTACTTGTCACGAGTACTTTTTTGTACTTGTCACAAGTACTTTTTTGTACTTATCCCAAGTACTTTTTGTACTTATCACAAGTACTTCTTTATACTTGTGACAAGTGCTGTCTCGCACACGGTAAATAAGCAAAATAGACGTTGATATGGGATCAAGAAGGAGTTCTGACAGTTTTTCGTGATTATGTTGGTGAATAAATGAGATAGAGCGAAATGGATCTTTATATGGGATAATCGGGGAGTTTTTCTAGTTTTTCGTGATTATCTCGGTGAATGAACGAGATAGAGCGGAATGGATGTTAATATGAGAGCAGGAGGGAGTTTTTCCAGCCCTTCATGATTATCTCGGTGAATAAGCGAGATAGAACGAAATAAATATCAATATTGAATCAGGAGAGAGTTTTTTCAATTTTTTGCTAACATCTCGGTGAATAAGTGAGATAGAGCGAAATGGACATTAATATGGGATCACCGGGGAGTTTTTTCAGTTTTTCGCTATCACTCGGTGAATAAGTGAGATAGAGCGAAATCGACGTTAATTCTGGAGAAACAGAAAGTTTTTCCAGTTTTTCCCGATTATCTTTGCGAATAAGCGAGATAGAGCGGAATGGAGATTAATATGGGAGCAGGAGGGAGTTTTTCCAGTTTTTCGTGATTATTTCGGTGGATAAGCGAGATGGAGTGAAATGGACGTTAATAGGGGATCAGGAGGTAGTCTCCTCAACTTTGGCAATCAACTCTGTAATTAAGCGGGAGAAGGTGAAATGGACGTTAATGTAGTATCAGGTGGGAGTTTTTTCAGTTTTTCGCGACTAGATCGGTGAATAAACGAGATAGAGCGAAGTATCCATATGGAATTATGAGGAAGTTTTCAGATGAAATAATATTCTCTTGATCCCGAATTAACGTCCATTTCGCTCTATCTCGCTTATTTACCGAGATGATAGCGAAAAACTGAAAAAACTCCCCGGTGATCCCATAATGATGTCCATTTTGGTCTATCTCACTTAGTCACCGAGATTTTAGTGAAGAACCGAAAAAACTCTCTCTTGATTCAATATTGATATCTATTTCGCTCTATCTCGCTTATTCACCGAGATAATCGTGATAAGCTGAAGAAACTCCCTCCTGATCCCAAATTGACGTCCATTTCGCTCTATCTCGCTGATTTACCGAGATGATAGCGAAAAACGGAAAAAACTCCCCGGTGATCCCATATCATCGTCCATTTCATTCTATCTCACTTATTCACCGAGATTTTAATGAAAACCTGAAAAAACTCTCTCCTGATTCAATATTGATATCTATTTCGCTCTATCTCGTTTATTCACCAAGATAATCCCGAAAAACTGGAAAAACTCCTTCTTGATCCCATATTAATGCAAAATGCTGGAGATATGCCTTTGTTATTTCAAGAAAAGACAGAAGAAATGGAACTTACGCCCTTTCACCTCTAAGTCCTTGCACTTGAAAGCGGCAAATATTAAAATATGAAAAATTCTCGCTGGGAGTATTTTTCGGACTTGCATCAAGTACATTTGATACTTAGAATAAATTTTTAAAAAAACTCGATATGAGTACTACTTATACTTGAGTCAAGTATCTTTAGTACTACTCTCTAGTACATTTAGTACTACTCTCCAGTATATTTAGTACTACTCCCAAGTATATTTGATGATGATCGAATATACTTACCACCAGTCCTCTCTGAGCTTGTAGCAAGTATCAAGATGATGCCAGCTCAAGAATTAGTTAGGTACTTGTCACAAGTATAAAGTATACTAGCACTGAGTATACTTTATACTTCCCATGAGTATATTCGGGATCAAGCTGATATACTTATGAGGAGCCTATTTTATACTCGTAACGAGTAAAAACATTTACTCAATCCAAGATTTTCCGATGTACTGGCTGCAAGTACTATTTTTACTTGCCATGAGTATATTTTTTTTAGAGTGTAGATGCGGTATGCGTTCCTTCCAAAACATCTTTATCGTTCCAAAATCGTTCAAGGGATCAAAATCAATCTCTCGCAAATGATAGCCATTAAATTGGCAGAATTCAATTCAACGGACTAACACTACAATTCCCACATTCATCGTGGAGTTATTTTTGAAGCACATAAACGAGTGAGAGCACCACTCCACCGGAATTCTGACGTTACTCAAATCTGTTCATGTACCTTGCAATCTTTTTCATTATTGAATGCTCTTAAAACTCAAGAAAATTCGATTATTAAGATCTTTCATTCATAACAATCACCTTCAATTAAAATTAATTATTATAAATTCAATTAAGAAAATTTAATTCGATTCGACAGAGAGTGGAGGAAACTTCCTCTCACCAATGGAGAAATCAATGAAATTCACTTTATCCTCATAGCTCGCATGGACATACAAGTGTTCTTCTGCTGAAGGACAACAGCTGCTCCTAATTGCAAAATCGATAATACTTCTGAGAATTGTGTGAGATGTTGGTCAGATATATGAACAGTACTTGTAGAACGAACTGCTAGAAATACTCCCCCAGTGAATCATCTCTGAAAAAGATCAAACGTTTTATCGTTTTCTTCATAAACAGCATGATAAACAAAAGCAGAATAAAATGAACGGGGGCTGTGGGTGAAAAATATATATGTATATATTGTATGAAATGAGACATTTCGTTTCGCTGGTCTTTTATTTCCAACACTGCACTCCCATTGTTACCATGAGAATCTTCCCTCATTCGTATATAGCATAGTCCTCATACTATTGAATATTTAACATTTGCTCGCCCAAGCTACAAGAATGTAGAGGAAGGATAGTCGGTGTGTGGTTGCACATATTGCCCCATACATATTTGCATGGCCCAGTTGCTCACGCGTTACGGTTGCCTCTTCGTATATATGAATTGTGAACAAACACGTATTTTTTCTTTATTCCTGCATCTTTATTTATTTTTGTTCCTTTTCCGCTCTTTCATTCTCTTAAATGATCGCCCTTATTCAGCAACTACGACAAACCAATTTTCTTCATAAATTTTTTTCCTCTCCTCCAGAAGTACTAGCAAGCCGAACAGAAAATTAAGTAAGGAAATTGTAGAAACGCTTACTGCATTATGGTACACTGAAGATGAATGAATCGTTTAAATGAAATTCTTTTTTCTTTAATGAAAGTTGTATTGAGTAATAGTTCATTCCCTTGAGCTTTAGAGGTTGAGGCAAAAGTTTATTATTAGAATCAAGAACGTACAAGTTTAAAATCAGGAAAGAAATGATTTTTCAATTACTCCGTAGATAGAGATGAATTTGAAGCAATGGAAGTTATAATTGTGTCTTTCAATTGAAAAATATTTCTGTTCTTCAATTGAATTGAGAATCTGTCGCATCAATCTTAATTACTGAGAATCAACTGAATTAACGGTTGGGCGTACTCGGTGGGGTTTTATCGGTTCATTCATTCTGAGGAGTTAAATTTCGAATGACATCCAATTAATCTGTGAATTTTCTCGTAATCACTCGAAATCGATAGAATAAAAATATATAATTGTCCAAATGTCATGCTTCGTGTACACCCATGTAGGAAATCGAAATTGGCCGCAATTCGGGGCGATGTCGAATTGCCGAGTTTCGATATAGAGGAACTATATTGGTGCGAACTTCGAGCCAATAATGGCATGTCACAGCGGGCCGAAGTCGAAAACTAAATAGGGCGTATATCGCATCCGATTTCGACCCGATATAGGGTTTTGAGTTCGGCTCTACATCGGGCTAAATTCGATGTGACGAATTTCGACTTAGCGCTACGATATACGTCCAACATCGAGTCCGATATTGAACTCGACAGACGCTCAATAATATAAAAACAAATTTTAAACATAAAATAAAACGAAAATTATCATTTTTTTTTCTAAGATTTCGTAATTTTATATTTTTATTATTTATATTTTAATGTTAATCATTTCAAAGTCATTTTTATCATTTCAAATTTTAGTTCCCACAGGCGGTTTTGAACCCTCGATCGTCGGATGATGAAACTTGCGCGCTGCCGACTGGACCATCACTCTATTCGACTTTGATAGAATCGTACTTTCTATATGAATCTAAAAATCATTTGGTCTAAATTCATATCGATATTTATATTGTTTATATGGCTATCTTTATTAAGAGGAATATAATAAAAATGAAGTAAGAACCGAGGAACAAAACTATATATTTCTCGTAATGGAATACTCATTTTTTTACAGAAAATTCCCCTAATTTTGAAAATTAAAGTTTTATTTCAGTATTATTAATCACTTAATGGCAGAAAGAGAAGATTTTTTTCTTGATCAATTTTTATATCTATTCTATTTTACATTTATTTATTATTTTTATATTTTTTTAAATTTAGTTCACGAATTAGTCATTAGCAAGAAGAATAATTGAAGGAAAATCAATTACGGCGTGATTTTTCAATCGTTATGTTGGAAACTAAAAAAATATGACAATTAATCAAAAAGAAAAATTATCAACTTATTGTTGGAAATATTTTCGTCAAAAGTAGAGCAGCCGAACTTCGGTTACGCGAATTACATGCGATTTCGGATAGATATAGGTTTCCCGATATTCGGCTACTCGATATAGAACCGAGTTACGATCTAACTCACCATCCCAATATACAGGGCTCGACGTTGGGAAGAATATCGGGCTTATTAGCGGAACCAATATCGACGCCCCGATATTGTTTCGTACTTTGGCCTTTGATCGACTGCCCAAAATCGTATAAAATAATTTGGCCCGAACATTGGCCACCCTGTGGATGTCGGGAAACCCTACATGGGCATACACGTCACTTTCTCTACTTTGATTCCGAACAAAAAGTAAACAGCCCCGCATGGAAGAGAAATATATTGCTATAAATATATGTAATAATATCGGATTAATAACGGGTGATATAATTCGGCAAAAATATGTGTCGTGTTCAATATATTATGTAAATATATACATAATTATACTATACCAATTATATAGATTTTGATATTTTATCATGTAATTTTCTATATCTGAGACATTTGATGTTGAGAAATATATTTTTTCATTCTCAATTCATCATATAATAATGACAGTATACTTTATACTATTTTCCTGTTTTGTATGGGAATCATTATAATTTTTATTTTATATTCGATCATATATTTTATTGAAAATAAAATACATTATATTCCATTTTATATAGCTGCACTTTATGATAACTAGATAGTTTGTATCGTTACCCTTATTGCGAATTCCGTGTGATGTACATCTTCAATAATTCGAAATGTTCTCATGATCCATTTAGATATTGTGGAGAGTACGTCACTCAGAGAGACGCCTCTATAGAATGATATAAAATTTTTTTTTGTCTCAAAATTTAAAAATTACATTCTTCCTTGGAATTTTATGATTCTTACAAACTATTTTTAACTGATATTTTTTATTATATCTTTGGAGTATTAATTTCATTATATGCCAATATCATATATTTTATTATATTCTGATTAAATATTAATATTATAAATAGTATAATATATGCTGGAACATATTCCAAATTTATAGTTGCTATAATTATATGGTCCAATAGAAGAGAATTATAATGAACCATTATATCTTTCTCATTATCGAATTATATAATATTCCGGCAACAATATGCCTATGGATTCTTATATTGAATTTACAATATTATATAATTCATCAGTTACTAAAAATTATATTTTTAACAATATATATCTTTTCCATCCGGGGCTTCCTTCAGAAAACAAGAATTAAATTGCAAATTGAATCAATACATTCCGGATGAAAATTTAGTTGAAATGATACAAATAAAATCTAACAAGCTTGTTTGAAAGTTCTTGAGCCACTTTTATTCACAGCATTCAACAAATACGAAAATTTTCTTCTTCACTAGATGTACAGAAAACTTCTCATCTTTGTGTATCCATAGAATCACGATTCCATATGAAATAGTAGAAAGAAAGAAAAGCTAGTGAGAAAAGAGGCTGCCTTACAAGTACCTCATCCTCCATTCTCAACACCCTCCTACGAATATTGTAAAATTTTACAAAGTATCCTATTGGGACTGGGTACGGCAACAGACGACAAGTTTCTGAGAGAGCGAGGGAGAGAGAAAAAAAGAAAAATAGGAAGTTGAACGACAGTGTGAGAGAGATGGAAGCAGAAAGTCCCATGAAATGATGCACCACGTGCGCCAAATGTGCTTCCAAAAGGCACCAAAGAGAGAAGCCTGCCCCGAATACCTCTTGCACCAAGAGGCGTTATGTGTCCATATTAACACCTGCTGTATGCTCGTCCAGACTCTGTCCGTTGGATCGTTTGTTTTTTCTCTTGTTTCTTCCTGCTCTCAGTATTCTTCCAAGCACCAGTCAAGTACACTGAGGGAATAACATTTTGCACAGTTTTCTTTGGAGCAAGGGCATTATCGTACATGTTCCATCCAGAATATATATACATATATAAGGAGAGGTTTTCTGGGATGACACAGGAGGTATCGTTACACCCAACACCCAACTAGTGGGAGAAAAGTGGGGGGACAGAAATGGAGTGGGTTACCCTTCCGAGTGAATAGCTTTTGCTATTCCGCATAGTGTGCGTCGAGTCCAGCTCGTTGAACGTAAAATAATTTGTGGCACCGGCTGCTGGTGCTCTCAACGTACACCGTTTGACTTTCATTTCACAATGGAAAATTTCATTCTACCTAAAATCTAAAACCACTACTCACATGAGTTAACGTGATGATGATTATCCAACACCCAAACAGTACACTTTCATTGTTGATATTGTTTTATCAAATAGATTGTAATTATGAAACTTGTATGAGCCACATTAATTGCTAACTATGGATTCATTAAGCCGTGTTGACATGGTCTGATCATAGGCGAAACAGCTGGTATAAATTTGTAGTATATAATTTTCGAGAAATAGATGTACTAAAAGTTTGGAAAACGAATGATAGTGAATTAGAAGATACAGTTTCAATTAATGATATTTATCATGGTTTGCATATGCTTCTAGATATAACATTTGATTCAACTTCAAAATTTTCCTGCTCAACCACTAGGGAATTTCATCGTTCAGTTTACATCTCCCCACTAGGAAAACCAAGTTCAATGTGTGGCGTAAAGCTCTTTATAAACGACACAGGGTACTCTCTGGGGATGGTGTTTTCCAACTAACCAATTATTGATACTCTGTGTATACATCCCTGCAAAGCAAAAGTAATATTGAATTTAGTTCTCATGGAGGCATTTAAACTGGAAATTGACAGGATGTAATGAGTTAGTTGAAAGAGTTTGTATTCTTTATTTCTAATAGAGGGAAAGAGGACAAAATGGACGTTCCAATGATTTATTTGGATATAGAATTTTTGAGAATTCTAAAAATGTCGTAGAACAAGTGGGAAATTGCATTGCATATGGTATACATATTGCTCTTTCTGCTGATCTATCAGCAATTAGCTTTCGAATGGTTAATGGATTTTCAAAATATCATGAACATTTCAACTATGATATTCGGATTTTTCTCATTCAATTGGATCGAAATTTTTTATTTATTCTAAATATATCAATGTTTGTTTAGAAAAAGATAAGCTCTAGTGAAAAAATCATAAGAATTTCATTGAGAAACTGAATAACTCTGGGAATAATTGAATTTTTCACATTTGGTTCTTTAATTATGGAAATGAATTGAAATATAGAATTACCTTGATTCGTCTGTACACTATCGAATTATTTTCATGGGCAAAAAAACTAGTTGGAAGTAGGGAGAAAAAGCTTCAAAGAAGTAATCAATGTGCCTAAAATTTAAGATTTCCCGTCTGTTGCGCTATTATGATGAATTTCTTTTGGAAATTTTTATTTCATTTCACCCGTGAAGAATTGATTCCTGGAAATTTTTAATATTCATGCATCAATAGAGATAATCTCATTAATTTGAAATAAATCAATAAACTTTCGTTTTTTCATGAAATTTATCCAATCCATCAGATTTTGGTTCATAAAAGTGTGAAAAACAGACAAAATGTAAAATTCGTAAAATCAGTTATATTTAAAAAACACGCCGAGCAATTCTGTTGGAAACTCCGCCAAATTTTCAGCATGGGGAGCTCAGGGGCTATAGAGAATCCGCAAAGCAGCCGTCGTGCCACGAGGATGGTATCCTCAAAGGGCTTGTGACTATCCCCGAGTGCCTGTGCGAGCAATATCCACTAATTTCGATGTCTTTTCGGTGTCAGGCGATGGTTACCTTTGAAAGGCAATCACATTCGAACGCGCTCTGTCGTTCGTGAGCGTTCATTCGGTTCGCATCAGTTTAATCAAGGCAAAAATTGATTCAGATTAGCACGCATCTTTTGAATCGCGGTCAATCACCGCTGAAAGCAATCGGTCACCAGATGTTTCGTACCTTTCAATATCATTCTACTATGGTAAATTATCAGGGATTTGTATCCAGAACTTAAAGGATAATTATCATCCACTAATATTGAAGTATTGAGTTCAATCAATGTTTAATATCCATTGTTATCGGTGCATTCTCTTTTCTCCTGTGGTACATAGAAAAAAATGTTTTCTTAATTTAAGAATGTGCAGGTCACTTAAATCAAGAAAGAAAAGTCCCTTGATTTAAGTGAGAAAATTCACCTGATTTAAGTGAGAAAGTCACTTAATTTAAGTGAGTTTTATTTTCTTAAATTAAGAAAGAAAAAGTCACTTAATTTAAGTGACTTTTACTTTCTCAAAATAAGAAAGAAATAGTTACCTGATTTAAGTAAGAAAAGTCACTTGATTTAAGTGAGAAAAGTCACTTAATTTAAGAATGGCAGGTCACTTAAATTAAGTGACTGCACATTCTTAAATTAAGAAAACATTTTTCTCTGTGTACATTCATTGATAGTTATTGTGGTGAAGGAAATCAGTAAATTGACGATTAATCAAACCGAAGACTAGTTCGAATATCTAAGTTTGAATAATTCAAATATAGCTGATTGGGTTGAAATCAGTGCTTCATCATTTGAAAATCACCCCAGCCAATTATCTGCGGTACATTCACGTACCACTCACTCACTTCGGGGTCTATTTTCGATTTTCAAAATTTTCATTCGCGTGAAAAATGTGCGTTATCCACGAAAGATTCCCAGACAAAAAATTCTATCCCCATCAAAATTCAATTTCACATGAGCATTGATTTTTCATGGGAAGACTGACATGAATTCCCATTCGTGAGAATTCCCGTGGAGTGAAGTTCGATGCAGACATTTTCCTGTAAGTCAGACTTCCTGCTTAACCTCTTAGTTGGGAAATTTCAGGTATTGTGAACAGTAAGGGTTCACAATAAATGAATGACCGTATCCACGTACGCAGAGGGAAACGGATCACTACCCATGTAGGAAACTGAAATTGGCCGCAATTCGGGGCGATGTCGAATTGCCGAGTTTCGATATAGGGGAACTATATTGATACGAACTTCGAGCCAATAATGACATGTCACAGCGGGCCGAAGTCGAAAACTAAATAGGGCGTACATCGCATCCGATTTCGACCCGATATAGGGTTTTGAGTTCGGCCCTACATCGGGCTAAATTCGATGTGACGAATTTCGACTTAGCGCTACGAAATACGCCCAACATCGAGTCCGATATCGAACTCGACAGACGCTCAATAATATAACAACAAATTTTAAACATAAAATAAAAAGAAAATTATCATTTTTTTTCTAAGATTCCGTAATTTTATATTTTTATTATTTATATTTCAATGTTAATCATTTCAAAGTCATTTTTATCATTACAAATTTTAGTTCACATAGCCGGTTTTGAACCCTCGATCGTCGGATGATGAAACTGGCGCGCTGCCGACTGGACCATCACTCTATTCGACTTTGACAGAATCGTACTGTCTATATGAATCTAAAAATCATTTGGTCTAAATTCATATCGATATTTATATTGTTTATATGGCTATCTTTACCCAGGTAGAAATGTATCTTGCATCTGCAAGACTCAACATTGGCGCAAGGTGGATAACGCAATGTTGTGAAGTACAAGCTTGGCGCAACCATGGTTCCTCCGTGCGCCGTCAGATTAGCTACGAACATGTTTGGGTAACCTTGCTACAGGGTTGCCCTAGAGCAGCGCACCCAAGGCTTACTTTTGACTGGCAATTCTAGCTTGGGCCAAGCTAACTCGTGTCAGAAATTGTAGTTTAATAAAGAGGAGTTCTGCTTTTTCACTCGCATACCAGCTCAACTTTTTTTTAAATAAATGGATTTTGATCCATATTTTAACTATCTTTGATTGGAAAATCCTGAAAGGGTGGCAAGGGAGAAAAAAAATCAAAACCACCCCAAAAATGACGTTTCTGCCAATATCTCGGAAATGGCAAATAATATGAAAAAAAGTTTCGAACAAACGTTGAAGACATTAAAATTATCCATAAAATTGTTAGTATACACTTTTTCCGTTCTTGCAAAATTAACCGAGGTATTGACAGTTTGAAAATTTTTTTATACAGCTTAGCCACGGGAAAAATCCTAACAGCCTCAACAAATCGGATAAATATAAGAAATTAATATTTCTTAATTTTTTTTCCAATATATCTACAAAATACGGAGAATGAATCCAAAACTGGGTATTTTCCAAAACTACAATAAGTGGAGGTAGTACAATGGATGTCTCTCTTCCTCGTCCAAGTATTCCTGAGTAATAAAACACCACATGTTGTGTCCGGCAGGGTTCGGTCTCTACCCAGAAGGGTTCTCTCTCACACAATTTTTTTTGAATGGTTTGATGAACTTTCTTTCTTTCTCTTCGTCACTTTTCAGCTCTCTGTTGAGATTTTACAGAAAATATTTTCAGTGTCACGTTCACCACCGACTGACGTACTTCATTTTTAGATTCCAAGTGTTATTCAGTGACGATTCAATTTACGTGAAGCTTACAAATTATTTGTTGTTCTAATATTCAGATATTTGTATTAAAACTCTATTAGTGTTACATTTTAGTGATCAGTTCCGTTCATTAGTGTTTAAAACAATTTAAATTTAAGACAATAGTAATTTATCTTCATCAATATGTAGCTTTTTTAGGAATAAAATGAATTAAAATCGAAAGTACAGATGTAATTTCTTCATCCATAATTATATTTATTAAAAAGAGTAGAAATTCAAAAACCTGGGCTCGTCATTGTAGTGCAGCCTTGCGCCACGATTGCACGCAAGCTGGCCACGCACGCTGGGGCCCAGTTGGTTACGCGTTACAGAAATGCGGCGCGCCATCTCAGTTCTTGTAACGTTGCGCCCAGTTTGAATCGTGCGAGGCAGCCTCGCGCCAAGCTAACCGCAAGGCACTTTTTCTACCTGGGTATTAAGAGGAATATAATAAAAATGAAGTAAGAACCGAGGAACAAAACTATATATTTCTCGTAATGGAATATTCATTTTTTACAGAAAATTCCCCTATTTTTGAAAATTAAAGTTTTATTTCAGTATTATTTTTTCCTCTATTGATGATCGAATCACTTGATGGCAGAAAGAGAAGATTTTTTTCTTGATCAATTTTTATATCTATTCTATTTTACATTTATTTATTATTTTTATTTTTTTATTGAATTTTGTTCACGAATTAATCATTATCAAGAAGAATAATTGAAGGAAAATCAATTATGTCGTGATTTTTCAATCGTTATGTTGGAAAATAAAAAAATATGACAATTAATCAAAAAGAAAAATTATCAACTTATTGTTGGAAATATTTTCGTCAAAAGTAGAGCAGCCGAACTTCGGTTACGCGAATTACGTGCGATTTCGGATAGATATAGGTTTCCCGATATTCGGCTACTCGATATAGAACCGAGTTACGATCTAACTCACCATTCCAATATACAGGGCTCAACGTTGGGAAGAATATCGGGCTTATTATCGGAACCAATATCGACGCCCCGATATTGTTTCGTACTTTGGCCTTTGATCGACTGCCCAAAATCGTATAAAATAATTTGGCCCGAACATTGGCCACCCTGTGGATGTCGGGAAACCCTACATGGGTAATCACCGTCACAATATTCTCTCATCATTTCGTTTAAGAACGCGATTTTTCTTTGCGTATGAAATCAATCCCTCCACGGATCTCGATTCCATGACAAAAATATTTTTCTAATTGAAATTCTTCGTACGCAAAATAGTCTTTCTCCGCAAAAACGAATTCCACCATTTCGAGAATAGATTCCCTGGGTATCACCTCAGAAAATCATGAGAATTCCGCCAATTGCAGGGAAGTTCTAATAGCATCTAACAAAATCACATGACCTGAAAATTCACTAAATTCAACGTTCTCAATATCGATAGCTTTTTCATTGAATAGAGAATTCATGTATCTTGCAGAGAAATCGTTAAAATTGTGATATCTTAGAAACCAACCGGAAGAAAGAAAAACTAGAAGATCAGGCAGTTATGCTCTATGACCGCTCTCATTTTTTATAATCATTCGGCTGAGCTTATAATTATGGAAAAAATGGAATTGGTTCATTGAAATGTTTAATGAGCTACTATATTTTTTAAATTACATATTCTGCAAATTTGATGAAGAAATAAACTGAAACTGAATTTTGGGAGTTGACAAAAATTTTTTCAATGCTTAATGAAATTGTTGATTGAGCGAAGTTCCAAAAACTCGTGAAACGTACTCCAACAGCGTAGACGGAATTCGGCAATGTCGCAACAAAATAACTCAGCAGCGAATCCTTACCGAAGGGACCAAAGTGGTAAGAGTGCGTTAGGTAACCAGTCTAGCATTCCAAAACGATATCTGCCCATTCCTTTTTGAAGAACTTGGGAAAAAATTAGATATTGCTCTTCTTTTCTACCTTTGTATTTTAATCAAACTGGACTCCAATTATAGGGAATAATATACAGACGTAATTGCGATTAGTTTCGTATAACCCTTCTCAAAAACTCAAGAGATATAACCCACACGGACTCTCATACACGCGTATATGCGCACACACACACACACACACACACACAGATATTTTCTCTCCTACAGGGACTCAGTCCCTGCTCAACGAACCAGAGTCCTTACGTGAGAGACTCACAGTCTCTCAAATAAGGACTCCTCCGGTCTTTCCTCGAGAGCCATCAGTCTCTCAAATATGGACTCCTCCAGTCTCTCTTCGAGAGCCATCAGTTTTTCTATTTTTCAAAGAGCCTGTTAATTTAATTGAAAAAGAATAATAAAATATGTATGTCTTTTCTCCAAATGTCCAATATTTTGACTGATTAACAAAAAAATTGATAATATAAACATCAAAACTCAAATATATCCATTTTACCCCTATGTTCGTTTCACTCCACTTTCCGCTAATATCGAGAATTTTCAGTAAAGTCAAATATGAAAAAAATAATAATTTCACGGTTTGCAAAAATTATAAAAATTGAAAACTTAAAATTTATTAAGTTGAAATAAAAAAAATGATTCACTCCTCGGTCTCTCTCATGAGGACTTATGTTTTTGCAAATCTTTATAAGTCTACTGAGAGCCCAGTAAAGATGGAAGTCCTTGCGGGAGAGACACGCGAAGACAGAAGTCCTTACGGGAGAGACGCGCGAAGATAGAAGTCCTTACGGGAGAGACCAGCAAAGATACAAGTCCTTACGAGAAAGACACGAGAGACACTGTAGAGACAGTTGCGGGACTTGCAGGACACTCTAGAGACCGGAAAGTCCTTCTGGGAGTCTTTGAAGACCCTAAAAGACTCAAAAATTTTATCCCGGGATCAGAGGTAATGAAAAATGGATACGACCTTGAGAACTTCATATGAATATTTGAAGGAATATTGCAGTAATTTCGATTTGTTATCGAAAAGCTGTTAATCCACATAAATTCTATAAGAAAGATGTGAGCCGATTCACTGTCCCTATATCATATTTTGTAATTCATCAATTTCCGTCTCATTTATTACCTTTAAAGCAATAAATTTCCTACGACAATTTAGTTTGAAAAAGAATTCTCTATTGAGCTCGCAAAATAAGCTTCACGAACAATCTCTTCTACTTTTCAGAGGCACCACGGGAGACTTATCTACTGATAGATGGTCGTCGTTTAGATCCCGGAAATCAATTTGTACCAGTGAAGGAGGGCTCTGAACTAGCATTGGAATGTGCTGCTGAGGGTGGAAATCCACCTTCAGTTTTGTCATGGGGTATGACGCTGTCACAAACTACACTAGAAGGTCCTGAACAGCCACCAGATAATCTAACGATCGTACCATCAACACGTGGTGGACACAGTGGTGCACATCTCAAAGTACTTAGGGGACATCACAATGCAACGATTATATGCACGGCACGTCATGTCACGTTGGCAATGCCAATGAATGCAAGCATTCTCCTTGATGTTCAGTGTAAGTACCCTATCATCGATTAAATTGTTGTGATTCCACAGATACTCCAGAGTTTATTACTAAATCAAGTTGACGGGAATTGCTGAATATTTTCCGTGATTATGGTGGATGTTGAATTAATGGAAAGCTTTGTTCATTGATAATTCAATTGCTATATACGTCAGTTGGTGTGATAGTGAGTGACTGTAAACATATGTTCATAATTCAATACTTCGAATTGATCGTGCTAGTGTAGTAGCAGTAGTGAAGTTGCAGAGCCAGAAACTTTATACGACCAAAAGTTTTCTAGTGTTATTTCCTTACTCATTTCCCCATTCGATAGTTTTTCAGGTGGAATATATATTCACAGAATGATGGGGAATAGTCAGAACAGTTTATTCAAGAAGACAGTAAGAATTATGGAATGTACAGATTAGATGAAAAATCATGTTCCGATTTTTCAGCTGAACACAATAGCTTTTTTGAGTTTCTAAGGGATCAGAAGTTCCGAGGGTTTACATCATAAATACGTGAAGATTTATTCAATTTTGTTTGGATACTAATCTGGTTCCATGTAATAATACAACCACGACAAAATATTAACGACAAAATATCCGCGACAAAATAGCTCTAAGAAAAATAACTAGCTCCAAAATATTTCTTCCAATAATAATTTTCGACAAAATATGTCAAAAAATAATAATTCACGAAAAAAAAATTAAGAAATGAATAAAAAACGACCAAATATTTTCAAAAACAAGCAGGACTACTTGTGCGTAATTTGAGAATCTTACATCTAATATTCTGCCAATGCAATTGGCAGAAAGCTTCCGAATGAATTTTTTAATTTCAAATCTACCATCACGGATCTTATTCATATTAATCACGTCAATTCATGTTCTTTTTGTTAAATATGATAACTCTTTGAATGTTCTGAAGATGATGTCATATTTCTACTTTTTGGATCATCTTGAGTCATATTCCATTGAAATCTTGAGCTTCAACTTTATAGTCAAGTTAGCTAACTCGAGTTTAGCCTCGCCCAAACTCAGCCTAATTCAAGGTTGCAGATAATTCAAGGTTGAAGATATAGCTTGCTTTTTCTGATGTTTCTATGCTAATATCTGAAAACCTACTGGACCGATTCCGCCCAGTTTCAATACCAACCTTTGTGCTCATCAGATGTATAACGTCACAAAATTTGAGGTCTCTAGCTCAATTATTCATTAAGTTATCGTGGAATCAAGATTTTCACGAAAAATTTATCAAAAGTTTTCTACTGGCTAAAATAAAAATCTGAGCTCCCACCACCCCGGGGGTCGAAGATGCGGCTCTTGGACGCGCATCTCCTCGCGAAGACTGGACGCTGTGATTCCACTTTTCATCGAGAAAAGTGGAAAAAACGATATTTCAACATTTTCATTTTTCTCAAAAACTATCCGTCCGATTTAGCTGAAATTTTTGTGAGAGCTTGGGGCACGCATGGCGAACTTATGGTAAAATTTTCAGATCGCCAGCTAACCCCACTTCAGAGTAAAGCGGAAAATGCGTCATCACACACACACACACACACACACACACACACACACACACACACACACACACAGACATTGTTTAAAAACGACGGATCTCGACGTTTTGGGTCATTTGCAGACATATTATGATGAAATCTCAAAATCGAAAAAAATTACGATTACATAGCTGCCATTCAGAAGCAAAAGTCAAAAACGTCAAAAAACTCCCAAAAAAAAGAGCAACTAAATAACAATAAAAAAACGTTTAATGACATTTTAATCTACCGCCAAATAATCAACGGAAAAAAAACAGAATTTATTCCTCAGCAAATAATAAGTGGTCGTCGCATGAATAAAAAAAGGAGAGTCTATCGTGATTATGATGAACAATTGAAGAACATTGTAAGAACTTACAGCATGACATCAGTATCGAAGAGTATTTGGAAGGGATAGCATCCATAAGTACAATTTGAAAGTGAATTATTTTGGCAGAAAAAAAATTACATTTTCTGGATTATTGAAGAATTTGTATTTTTTAAAAACATTCTGTCGCTCATCATTTTTTTTAGAAATTTGTTTTCACGAATGATCATTTTCGGAAATATTTTGTCATGAATTATTATTTTTTGAGATATTTTGTCATGAATAATTATTGAAAGAAATATTCTGATTGTTATTTTATCGTTGATACATTATTACGCGATACCACTAATCTCATGTGGAAACAAATCCTCCTTTCTAACCGAGAGATATTAATCTTCAAAATTCATATATTCATTGATTAAAGATAATTTTTATTATCTCCATTGATTGAAACTCAAGGATAGTTTTACATTACCTCATCCTCCATTCTGTTACGGCCACAACCCGAAAAACACGTGGATTTAAATAATGTTTTAATGAAGAAAATAGATTATTCGTAGTAATCACAGTTGCAGTTGTACTCAAAATGAAAAATAAGGGATCGGTTTGCCGCGGTAAAACACTGAAGTATACCGATGTCTGAAGGAAGAAGTTATTGGACAAAATAAGTTTATTCAGAATTAAATGTTATAATTTGTGTGTTTCTAATTAACACCAAATAATTTATTCGTGAAAAAATCAAACGTCCGATTTGAGTCAATACGATAGAAGAAAATTGTAATCGTTTCAGCGTAAAATTGAACTTACAGTTGGAATTGAAAGAAATTAACAACGGTTCATAGTTGAAGTTGAGTTGTTGGAATTCTAGTGAATTTTGCTGGCGATGTAGATGACTTCTACTAGACTCTCTTATTGTGCAATCGGCTGGATGCAGGATACAATTCCTTGGAATTTCTCTCAATACTTGGAATCAATTGGAAAAATAGGAAACTTCCTTCGAAAATCAGGCTATATTTTCACACGCTCAATACAGTTTTTCAAAATCCAACCAATCCTTTAAGAACCAATGGAAAGCTCTGTTTGTATGCATTTATTAATATTTTTGTATCATAGAAGAGTGTCAATAACTGAGGAAGCAAATTAGAACGTTGATGCTTCTGCTATTCCATGAAAAAATAGTAATTTGCCACAATCCCATTATTCATGGTAACAACTAGAGATGTAAAATTACCAGTAATTCTTGTTGTAGTAAAATTACGGTAGAAATACCGTAATGTTACCGTATTGTGACGTAATTGTAAAAACTACTTGTTTTGATGTAAAATTACCGTCTAAATTTTTTGATGTAACGATACCGTAATTTACTGTAATTTCCATCTATATAGATGATTCAAAAAAAAATTTCCATACTCAAAGAATTACTTTTCAAGTAGTCAATTATATGAGAGTTAGTATTGAAATTGTTTTTTTTTTTATTAAATTTTTTAAAAGGACAATATTTTAATTTTGTTAATCATTCAATGAGAACAGTTACCCGATTTATTCATTTTTGACTCCTCAGGATAATCATATTTTCATACATCAATATTTAGAATAATATATTAAGATCATTGATGATAATAACAACAATTTTATAATTCTTCATTGGCTGTCACTGACTCTAAAAAAAGTAACTCAAATGATGATCAGAAAGGCTGCGAATTGATTTAAAAAATTAATCTATATAGATGTAAATTTACCGTTATGTCTCTAAAAATGATAATTACGGTAATTTACTTTGAAAATCAGTGTTTTTACCATTTTTGTTATTTACTGATGTTCGCTAAATTACGGTATTGAAACCGTAAAATTACCGTAAAATACCTGGTATCGTTACCTTTTCACATCTCTAGTAACAACGCACGAAAATGGAATGAGCAAAAATGGATTTACTCTGTCCCAAAATTTTGACTGGCAGGAAAAATATCCCGTGGAAAAAATAGCCCAGCCCGGGAAACTTTCTTTGATATAATGATATCTAATTATATATATTTATATTTCGACAAGAACAAAATAAAATTCGAGATTTCAGATTTGATCAGATCCAATTCTACCAAATTTCGGATTTGCCAAGATCTGCTCAGATCTACTAGCATGTCTGCTTATGACTTCACAGATAGGACGTCATATCTACCGAGATATTACTGCAGGTCTAATTATATACAATTCTATTTGATGATAGCATTAGATATAATTGGATCAAATTATATCTAATGCTATATCAAACAAAATGTTCCCGAGATCAAACACCAAAACACACGGAAGAAATATTCCATAAAAAAATAGCACACTAAAAAAATCGTAAAACCCCTTCCCCGCATCCAAACCCCTTTCTCTCGCTCTCCTTTCCGACTACTTATAAAGTATGATATTGAGAAGATTATAACTGAATGTTCTCTATTGATTCAAGACATTTCAAAATTCTTGAGCTCAGTAAATGAAATAATTCGTTTCATGCGTCTAGAGTAAATGAAAAAATTAAAGTTCTTAATCATATCGTGATAAATTTTCCCGTTTTCCTAGACTCCACAACTAAAAAAAATCATTACCGAACAAAACAAGCAGGAGCCCCACTACTTGTGGGTAATTTGAACATCATACACTTAATATTCTGACAATGCAGTTGGCAGAAAGCTTCTGAATGGATTTTTTAATTCCAAATCTACCATCATCGGTCTGTGTGTAGAATGGGGGCACCAAAATGAGCCGCAGAGGGTTGAGCTCATCCCAAATATAATCAATCAATTCAATAGTTTTGAAGATATAGCTTGCTTGTTCGGATGTTTCTATGCTAATATCTAGGACTCTACTGGACTAATCAGATCGCTAGCTAGCCCCATTCCAGAGTAAAGCGGAGAAGACGTCATCACACACACACACACACACACACACACACACACACACACACACACACACACACACACACACACACACACGCACGCACGCACACACACACGCACACACACACACACACGCACACACACACACACACACACACACACACACATACGCACACACACACACACACATACGCACAGACATTTTTCAAAACCGGTGGTTCTTGACGTTTTGGGTCATTTGCAGTCATATTATGATAAAATCTCAAACTCGAAAAAAATCACGATCATCAAGCTTCAATTCGGAAGCAAAAAATGTATAAATTCAAGTTTTGAAAATTCAATTATGAAAGTAAGAGAAGAAGAAAATTGTCAAAATTGAAATATACGTTTAATCAAGCCAGATGTATACGAAGTGTTGGGACTACGTAACTCAGCAAGAAATATCGCAAGGTAACAGTTGGGAGAGTGAGTGTGAAGTAGTGGAGTGAATGGTTGGACGTATATTATGCAATGTACTTCATTTTCTTCATGCCTCTTTCTCTATTCACCCCCCCCCCCTATTTTCTCGTAGTTCGTTCCTTCAGAATTCTCCCTTAAAGTTAGCTTTTCTTTTCTATCGTACCTGACTTCTCTCCCAAATTCTCGGCACAACACCTACATGTAAAGCGCCTCCACCTCTTGCGAAGTCTTGAAAGTAATGCGTGAGTTTCCAAGGCTGTTTTCAGGTTGAAAACTTCGGTAGAATTGGGGATTAACACTTGCATCAAGAATAAAAATTTCATGTGCTGGAAGGCTCTTCGTAGTTAGCGTGGAGGCTCGTAGAAGGTGAAGTGAGCAGCGAGAAGGTGTAGGGAAAAACTAGAAAGTGATGAGAAGCAGAGAGATGGAGAAAAGAGAAGGTACCAGGGATTTCCTACATCCTCCCTTTCTTTAATCTATCTTTTCTTTTTAACAATTAGTTCCCTCTACTGGTAATCACTTTCCTCTTTACAATCATCATATCGTTTGACATTAATCTTCCTTTCTTTCTATCTTATCATTTCTGCTTTATTTCCAGTCCTCTTCATTGCTCTCAATGAACGATTCTGAAAGAATATCACTTCATCCACGGTGGAACTCTCTGTTTGATTATTTAAGTACATTTCAGTTTTTTCGTTTTTCCCGTCAATTTGACAGTGCTCCTGCATACTATTTGACATTTCAAGGGATACTTTGTGCTCAACTATCTTCAAATAAAACTGTCGATACGACGAAAATTTTATGGTTGATCAGCCAACAGCGCATTGATATATACGGGTGCTCACTGGAAATTCATGTGAATTATACGGGTCTGTGACAATTTTTCTTCTCACTTTTGTGCTTTTTCATTCACGGAATAATAAAAACAAATGAGTTTGATGGAACAATTATTTTCCAATTCGCTTTGTTTCAGAATTTTAACAAAATAATTCTATTCGATTCGGAGTTAGGAAGGGAGGGGAAAGGGAAAAGTAATTTGGACGTTATTGGATACTGCATTAAGTCCAATTGTCATTCTTGAATGAGGAACTTGCGTTTTTTTTCGTGCGGGGAAACCGTGAAATGAGAAAATCATGTTTATTTATATTATTATTAATTAATTGGGAATCATTTTTTGGATCACCGATGAATCGGAAGTGACGTAAAAATATCAAATCATTTGATACTTTCTAGCGTGAGTTGAGAGAACTCGAATATCAGTGCCAAATAATCCATACGTATCCCTACCCAGGTAGGAAGCGCCGAGACTGACGATGAGTACAGCCCCTTATCAACCTTAGCGCACTGAGGCTTGGGGAGCCAAGCCTGTGCCAGGCCAGTTCTTGTCGTTAAATTTATGCTGAGATTATAAGTTTTCATTCCTCCATTTTCAAAATTCAACCTAGGCTTGAATCAGCCTAGATTGAGGCTTCCTTCACAAAAGCTTCATTCTGAAGGCTGGGCGAGTCTTGGGCCAGCCTTCATTCATTACATAGTAATTTCCCATTATTATTGCGATAACAATAACAATGTTATTGTTAATATGTAAATTCCATTTTTTTCATATGATTTTTTTGATGTTTCACATAGTCTTATTTGAGGCTTGTCTCAGCCCTGGGCTGAGCCTGATTTCGATTCAAATTGACAAAGTATTGTTATTAATTATTCAAGCTGATAGATAATTGATAAAATTGTTATTATTATAACATTGAAAGGATAAAGAATAAAATGTTTGAATGTAGAGTTTCGGAGTGTCAATTAGAGAAAAGGTTGAGTCACTTTATAATTCGGGTTCATTCACTATGAATACAAGTTAGTGAAATAGCCCAGTGGGCTAGATGCATGGTTCAGGTGCAGGCCTTCGGTGGATATCTTGGACAACAGCGGCACCAAGGCAACCTTCTCTGGGGAAAAACATCGGGACGCGAGACCTGAATGAATATATCTATACCATCCGGGTCGAGAATAATTAACAACAATGGAATGGCGCTTTTTCATTAACAATTTTCAGAATCAATGGTTGCGGGTTCAAATTCAAGCCGGAGCAACTTTTTTTTCCATATTCATTTTTTTTAGTATTATCTGAATAGATTTATCTCGTGGAAGCCGTATAATCGAATAATAATTGATGTTTAACAATTGTTTAAACATTTTACAGTCCCATTATAAGGAATGGTTCACCTTCAGTTCAGCCTTAGATCTGAGTGCTGGGGAAAGCCTCAGTTTCTAGGCTTGGGGTAATCTCATTATTCTGAGGCTCACACAAGCTTGTTGCAGCCTTGCTATCTGAGCCTCAGACTAGTTAGCCTCAGCCTTGGGCAGAGGCTAGCCAAAGCTTGTCCCGATCGTCAATTCCTACCTGGGTAAATCAACTTTAGGGAGGTTCCGCGAAGATGCTTGTTCAAAGACTTCGTTTACTTTAAACATGCTGTGAATAATAAGACTTCATAAACAAAATCCAATAATTCTCTATCTCCACTACATAACCTGTGCATCATACGGGGATGCGCGTTTCTCAATCGAACTGAGACGGGAGCGTCAGCTAGTGACACTTTTCGAAAATATATGGTATATTGATGTAGCTTTCGTTTTCTGGCTGCTTGGAATTTGTTCATTTTTAATGTAAAAAAAGATGTGAACAATCATCTTCAATTTTTCTGGAAATATCTTTAACTCATTGTCATTGATCGATCACGGTGGAAAAACAAATGAAAAGTTAAATATTAAAATTCCCCATCGGAATTTCTCGTAATGCAGTAAATTCGTGGAGTGACAATATAAAGAACGATGAGAGACAGTGTGGAAAAGAGGTTTAGTTTTCTGAAAAAGAGGATTTTTCCATGTGAATTCATAATAGAGTTATAGAGTTAGAGTAGCCGATGGAATAAGCTGCCATAATCATACCTCTACGGCTATGAATAATGAAATATATAATTTTCTGAAGATTTTCCTATTACTTTATGAAAAAGTTGAAGAATAACAAATTGGTTCAACCTAGTATTTTCCTTTCACATTGAATCAACTAATCCTTATATTATACGTTATATATACTGGCTGACCTATATTGCTCTGAGGAGAATGAATCTACTTGCAAATTGAATACAGTTGTACTCAAAGAAAGTAACGAATCAACTTTCTCAATTCAGTTAGACGAGTTTTGTTTGCACAGAATTTGCGGGATCTTCTTTGGTTCCTCTTCTCTCTTTCTTCGCATTGATAAAAGAAGTAGATGGAAATTTATCGTTGATCTTGATTTCATTATACATGTATAAATGCAGAAATTGAATTCAAAATTCGTTTTTCTTCTCAATCTCATTTTGTGGATTTTTTAATTTGCTTCATGAAGAATCATTTTGATGAGTGCATTCCCTCGTGGATGGGAGATGGAGAAAAGATGTAAGAATCAAAAATTCGATGGTAAATATAGTAACTTGCAATAGCTCAGCGGGAGAGCACCTGACATGTAATCAGAGGGTCGTGGGTTCAAATCCTGCTTGCGCATTACATATTTTTTCCGGAATTTGATTCTCTTGAAAATTTATTAATAAAAATTAATTTATTAATAAATTTATTTGTTTAATGGCATAGTCCAGGCCATTAAACAAATAAATTTATTAATAAATTAATTTTTATTAATAAATTTTTAAGAGAATCAAATTCCGGAAAAAATATGTATTGCGCAAGTAGGATATGAACCCACGACCCTCTGATTACATGTCAGGTGCTCTACCGCTGAGCTATTGCGAGAATAAAACAAATAAATGGGATATGCGATACGCATTGATTATTCTTCATGAGTTTGGATATTAATGTCAACAATTCCGAACAATGAATTCAGTGAAGATTTAAACCGAGGGATTGGTGATTGGAATCCAACAAATTGGTGAATTATTGGCAATGTAGGGCTGCATATTTGATTGCATCAGAGATACTCATTTGTGTCAATTCTCTACAGATAATTCGAATTAAACCGAGAATGTATTATCGAAGAGAGACTTTTTTTTTTATAAAATACTCCATTTTACATTTCTCACGTAATGAGCGTTTGGGTTATAGCACTTTTTTTTTATTTTTAAGTTTTGTGCATAATTCTACTGATCAAAAACTCCGGAAAAATTAGAAGGCTGGTTTTGAACTCTTTCAAACATTTGAGATTCACTAATTCTCTCCAAAAATGACGGCAATTAGATGGAAAAATTGTGAGACTGAAATTCAGTAGTGAAGTGGTCCATCGGTTGGAGTTGATTTTTTTGGGAGAAGGGTTTTTTCAGTTAGAACAGATTCTGAAGGATTTGACGCATCTGCTGGCAAAAAATTCTGACCGAAAATTAAAATTTGATCCTTTTTGCTTTCGAATGGAAGCATTGTAAACTCGATTTTTTTCGATTTCGAGATTTCATCGGAATATGACTCAGAATGATCCAAAACGTCGAGAAATGACATTTTTTTAAAATGTCTGTATGTATGTGTGCGTGTATATGTGACAGATATCAGCTCATTGCTCAGCAACGGTAGTACTCGGTGAGCTGAAAATTTAACAGTACTTTCCCTCTCCATGCAAATTGCTGTCAGTGAAATTTGAGCGAAATCGGTTGAGTACTTTTCGAGAAAACTCAAATTTTGGAAAAATCGTTTTTTCGATTTTCCTCCGCGAAAAATTGATTCACAGCCCCCACTCTCAGCGATGAAATACATCTCATTTGAACTCACAATTTTCACTCGGGGTAAATTTTGCTCAGATTTTTCGTTTGCAGATAATTTCAATTACAGTGTTTTTTATCCTGAATTTACTATACACGCTAGCTCAAAAACTATTCGAGTTAGAGACTTCAAATTTCGCCAGTTTGTGCATCTAATGAGTGAAAAGTTTGGTATTAAAATTGGGCGAAATCGCTCCAGTAGTTTCTGAAATATTGTCCAAAAACAATTTTATGAAAAGAGGTTATATCTCCAAAACTATCCAAGCGATTACATCCAAGTTCAGCTTAAAAGATTCATCTCAATGAGCCCCACAAATGGTGAGAATTTCAGATTTTTCAGACGAAGTCTCTTGTAAGGATGTTCGATAAATTAGTTTTTTCAAAAATCACGGTTTTTCTTAGCTTTCTCCCTAGGAACACTACTATTTTTTATTTCACCATTCGAAAGTAGACAATTTTTTCTACAAGATACCTTTTCATTCTGACGACATTCAGAAAAAATAGAAATCCTATTTGGAACCCGAACTTCAATTTTTTAGATCTGCCGTAGGATCTTCCATTTATGATTGAAAAATCGTTTTTTTTTTGTGGTAAACATGAATAAATAAAGTTCACCAAAGATCGAACCATCATTAAATTTGTCCTGATAAGCGAATTTACTTCGTGCAAATGTCCACTTATGACGATTGTTGTGAAACCAAATTTCGTTACTGCATTTAGAATAATGAAAAATATAAATTGTAATCTCATGGATAATTTATATAAAAATTCCATTCGGAAGCATTTTGCCAATCGAATTGGCAAAATATTAAATGTCGCACAAGGAGTGGGGCTTGCGAATAACGCACAGGATATAACGCTTCTGCTTGTTTTCCCCAGTTTTCTCTCGTCTCTCTCCGTCTTTCTTTAACTCAAAATTTCCACAATTCTTCTATCAAATTTGTTTCATTTCTTTCTTTTTCTCACACTTAAAATTCGTTTTATTTCTTTCTTTTCTCACACTCAAAAATCCCCAAAATTTGCACAATACAATCCGTTTTATTTCTCTTTTCTTCTCACTCAAAAATCCCCAAAATTTTCTCAATGAAATCCATTTGATTTGTTTCTCTTTTTACACTCGAAAATTCCCACAATAGTCTAATAATCTCTTTTTCTTTTCTCACAACTCAATCATCTCGATGCCGCGCCCTCATTGATTTGGGAAGGAAGTGTATCGCTTCTCGCGAGTGCGTTGCCCCTTCCTTACCTAATTCTTTTTTTTCAATAGTGGGGTCAGTCAAGTGACAAAAATTACATGTGATTTACACCCCACTTATTGAGGAGTGGGAGAATATTCGCAATTTCTTTCTGTTGCCAAGGCATTGCAATTCAATGCCTTCGACAATCAGAAAGGACTTATTCTAATGAAATAATCTAAAAATCGATATTGGACGACCCGTGTTATTTACACCGGACGTTTTCTATCTTTTCGAACAATGGTGAATCATGTTCACTATTGTTTTTATTAACTTTTTTTTTATTCGAAACGAAAGGTGTCTTTCGCTTCGAATAATTCGAAAAAAAAATAAAAATAAAAAAAAAAGACTCAGTTTCTGGACGTTACATAAAATTACTTCAGCTTCCCAATGGAATCATGAAAGAAAATACAATCTCCCACGGTTCCTTTACAATGCCCATTTTTGCGCGCTTTTTCCTAAATCCCAAATTAGTAGAATCATCTTTCACTAATTTCTTCTGCAAATATCTTTGGAGTGAGTAGGTTTATCGGAGAATGTTAAGAGCAGTTTTCATGTAGAATCGAATTTTCCTCAAAAACTCCTTCTAAAATTTTGCCCTAACTCCAATTGCTCTAGAGATATTTTCGAAAATGAAAAAAAAGAGGGGTGTCCATTTTGATAATTTTTCTGTGATTGATTCATCCTCGTCTGTTTCCCTCATTTTAATTGTTGGAAGAAAAGGAATATTCATCAGTCCTTGCGATCCACCAATTTTTTCAAATCTATCCAATTTTTTGAAACTGGTTTATGTCGACATAGCTTGATCATTTTAACATGACAGGAGAGATAAGTCGACTTATCTCGTCGAGTGCAAATGACATTCCAAGCTAAGTCCATGAATTTAGAGAAATTCTTCTCCCTAGACGATGTAACTATGCAGGCAGAGAAAGAACTGAATATGCAACTCAACCTATTGATTAGTGCACATAAATTCCAGTTGATGTAGTTGCCATACGCTTTTCGTCTCTCCTGAAAAATTTGTTTTTTTCGACTTAAACCGATCTACCACTTCACAATAGAATTAGACGATGACACTGAGCATACCTGAGACATGAGCTTACAACGAGAATTACAAATGAGTTATTGGCTTCAGCCTATGAACTTACCACTGCATCAATTAATTATTTTGTTACTAATTATAACTTTTTTCCATTTTTCTTCTGATGGCTTCTATAAATTTAATTTCTCACCGCACGAGTGCTCTCTAGCCCTCTAAAACCAGAAACTTCGGTTTACGTCAAGCTCCACCTTCACGTCAGAATTCCTCCTTTTGAACGTCATGAGGCATAAAAATGAATAAAAAGTCGACTTGTCCCATCCAATGAGTCAAACTTCGGTAAACTTCTTTTGCCAACAATGTTATCTGAAAAATTAGTTTATATATCTCATTTTGCCCATCGATGGACAATTTCTGACGATTGTCCATCAATGGACCGAATCGAACTTCACTCGAACCCAAGACTTTAGTTTAGTTCACTTGGATAAAATATTATTAAGCCCAGGCTGACTAAAGTTGAATATTTTTCGGATATTATGATGCGTCTGCAGTACCTCGATATTGATGGAAAGCTTTTAATAATTCAAGTCACCTTATCTCCTTAATTCCCTATTTATGATAGCGATGCAGGTGCGAAACCGTTCGAGCATGCGGCCTGAAGCAGTTAATGAAAAGACAAGAGATGAAAAGGTACTCCACAACAGTGATATACTGCGCACTGTTATCATATCATTTTGTCTGACGTTATACATGAAAACTAAGGAAGCAATTTTATTCCTTTCTTTTTATGAAATGTTCATTACTCATCAAATTATGAGCGGAACATGGTTCTATAAAATTAAACTTAGAAATGATAATAAAAAAAAAAGTACAAAAATTATTCCAATTGTTCAAAAATCGAAAAAACGTGAAGTTAAATACCATTTTGATCAGTAAAATATGCGTGAACCTTGCGAAAATCAGCATAAACATCGATAATGTAAACATATTCTAACCTCTGAGTGCTCCTCTTGAAAAATGTGGTGGCAATCAAAACCTTTTCGTCTTCATGGAATAGCATGAAAATTGGAGAAGGAACATGTAGTGGTAACGAAAATCGGAAACACTAACTGTTGTACCGACGAGAGTTCGGAAAAATTGAAAAAGATCGTTATTAAAAATGAAATAAACATTGCATCTTTTGTTCGAATTTTGAAAAATCTAGTCCGATAATTTCTTTCAGTGATTTTTTTCCGCAAAGCACTAATGAAGACGGTTTTTCAAAATTCTTTTAACATGAAATATCAACGGAGTGGAATGAGGATTTCTCTGCTGGTGAGAGTGTACTATGTCGCTGGATTATATGGCATATATTGGAATCCATTCGAGATAGAATTGTTCTCTTATAATAATCTCTTTCAGAGATTATTTCAACGAAAAAATACTCCCAATAGAGATTTTTCTCAATCTTTGCCAGACACAAGACATAAAATGAAATTGTCGAGAAATATTGTGGCTTCCAAAATCATTGAAATAATCCACGTAAGCATCTTCAACAAAGTTTTATTCTCATAATACCCATCAATGTCACCAACAGTGAACGGTTTTATTATAGTTGAACAGGTACTTGGTGCAAGCAGTTTAGCTTTATCTGTACTGGTAGCATTACCTCCTTCACCAGGTAGGTGTTTTGCTATTCATGTCCTAGCCCGGCTTACACTCGATCAATCATATTCAAATCTAGCGTGACAGTCGAGTCACTTGAGGCGGGGTATATATCCTTGTAGTTGGAGAACGTGCTCAGCTGAAGCTGATACTTGTTAGAAATACTTTAACAATATCTCTTATCTTCTCTTGTCAAATAGATGGAGCAAATATTTTTGAATTTCTCATTGTTCCTTCAACATTTCCATTCGATTTTTTTTCTTCACTTTACACAGATACTTTACGAAAAATACGGGTGACGGTCAAAGTCCCAGGTGGTCAATGTCCCAGAATTATTTCACTCATAACTAAGTTCAGGCATAAACAACGTTCTTCCTTTTTTTCTTTCCGTGTATTAATGAAATGAGAATCATCGAGAAGGAGTATTATTTTTGTGGGAAGACTGAATTCAATTTTGTAGTTCAATTTTCAGAAGATATTCCAAAGATAAATAAAAATGAATTTAAAGACATTCAATAGATAAATGGAAGATAATTTCAAGACATTTAATAGATAAATAGAAGATATTTATTAGATATTCAAAAGATACTTAATAGATAAATAAAAGATATTTAATAGATAAATAAAAGAGAATTTCAAGATATTTAATAGATGAATGAAAGATATTTAATAGATAAATAAAAGATAATTTAAAGACATTTAATAGATAAATAGGAGATATTTAATAGATAAATAAAAGAGAATTTCAAGATATTTAAGAGATATTCAAAAAATGTTTAATGGATAAATAAAAAATAATTTAAAGATATTTATAAGATATTTGAAAGATGAATGATATAAACTCAATAAAGTTTGCTCATTTTTATAGTTTTCTTCTTTCTTCAGATACGACAAGAAAAAGAAAAGAACAAACTGACTAGACCCAAGGGCAGATAGATTTCGGTAGAAGGAATATTTTGTTTTTCTCAGATGCTAAGTAGACGAAGGAAACACAATAATTAGAGATAATGAAGAATATTTTTGGTAGTCTAAGTCCTGATTGTTCTTTTTCCTTATTTTCATTCTTTTCAAATAGAAAAAATTAAATTAAAGGACAAATAATCAAAATAGGCCTAGTATATCAACGTCCTAGAGTGAAAAGGGCGTAACAAGATAGGAAACATGTATCGTTTACACCCTCTCTGCTGTAGAACGACGATATGTCTTCTATGAAATCTCAGTGGGTATCTCAGTTTCTCAGTCTTCTATGGTATCTCAGTTTTGTCTTCTATGAAAAATATGGAAGAAAGAATTTAGAAGAATGAATATCTGAAAGGAAAGCAGGAATCCAAAAAGAATCAGCAGAGGAACAGATAGATAAGAGAATAATAAAAAAAATCATAGAGATTTATTTTATCAAAAATGTATTTTAATGTATACCAAACTATTTTTTACTAATTGACGAATTTATTGAATCAATATAATGAGAGAAAAACCTAGAAAATAAAACAAGAAATAACTCATAAGAATGCTTTATGTATTTTCCCTCATGAAATCATCTGGATGTTCAATGATTATTCCAATTTTTCTCTCGACAACTCCTTTCGATTTCTTATGGCTGTCGTAGAGAATTCAAATAATTGGTTACCCTCCGCATGAAATCCTTATGCCCTATCTTCTCACCAGTTTCCGCAGCAACGAAAACTGTAACAGAAATTTTTTTTTTCTCTTTTCTCTGTATTTTTCTCGCTCAATGACAGAATACCTTCGATTGCATCCAAAGTTGCTTGTGGTACTCTGGGCCATCCATCCCTGCCGACAGCTCGCATTCTCTTTAAATTTTCCACCCCAACGATTTCATCTAATAAACGGCGAATTAAAGATGTGAGTTTACCAGCATTTTTGATTTTGATGAATTCCAACTTCGTGGAACGAATTTTTACTCCACTGTCTTCAACTAGCTCCACCTAAGTAAGAGTATCATAGTATATAACGTTATAAGTGCAAAAAAGTTTGTTTTAACTAGTGTAAACGTTACAGCCCAAGCCAATGGCAGGGATGTTAATTAAATGAGTTGAAAAATACTTTTTTGCATTTAGGCAGCGAATTACGACGTTTATAACCTCACTGTGTTGGGATAAAAACGTCTGTTTTCTGCTTCCTCGAGACAAAAAATATTGTACACACCACAGATGGTAAAAAATTAACCTATATAAAAATTTGGGCCCTCATTTCGGTCGGAGGGCAAATTTTGGTCAAGGGCAACTTCTTTCTTCCCTAGAAGTGTAATATACTATTCTGCACGTCTCATACAATGTTTCGAATGATGCTGTGTGTAATTGGGCACTCCACGTGTAAAACATACCGTAAACACTCAATTATGCATAGTGTGATGTAAGAGGATTGATATCGCAGTGCTTATTTGATTTTTCGAGATCAATATGGTGATAATGTTTGATTTTCCAATATTTACCATTTTTAGGGTGGAGGATTGACTTTGAGAAGGCCCAGGTGCGTCATTATCACTTCTGTTTTTGTTAAGATTCTGTGGTTTATTCGTATTATCATGAGTTATCGTCGCTGGTGGTACATTATCTGCGTTAACTGAGGGAGCAGTGCTTATTGTGCCTTGATCAACGTCATTATTCGTTGATACTAATAAGGGGACTGGAGACTGAGTTCTAGAATGATCGGACTTGCTGTCACTCTGCAGTGAATCTGAACGAAGTTCAGTAATATCAATTACGTGTGGAATTTTAGAACTCTGCTGTTCGCCAGACTCATTGTTATCAGACTCTTCCGTAGTTACATCCTGTCGTACTATGGTCTCCGTGACATGATCACTACTGGGGGATTCCGATGGCGTTGTAATTGTTTTGGCAGAGTCTACGCTTTCATCAGCTGAGGCCAGATGATTCGTAAGAGAAGTTGCGACGCCATCAGTGATAAGGGACTCATCACTTGTTCCAAGTAGCGAATTGAATGAATCTCCAGCAGTTGAGGGCTCATCATGAATAACTGGAAGCTGGTCAAGCATGGGAGATATTTTACTTGATGAATTAGGAGTAAAATCAAGGACGGTCAATAGTTCTTCATCAACTGACGATTCGTCAAGTGACGGAGATGCCCCACTAGACGACGGATTTTTTTCGGGAAGAGTAGATACGCCCTCGGTGCTGTCAGACTCAGTCGATGTAGCGTGTGGTGGTTTTGCACGATGGTTGGGAGAGAGACAATCGGCATGCATGTTCTGCAGTTTGGTAGATTTTGGAAGATCTTCACTCACTGATCTTTGAGATTGAGGTGGAGATACGCTTGCATCTTCGCAACTAGACGACGTTCCTTCAGAAGTCGATGGATTTGCTTGGCATTCGTGAGATAATAGACTCCCTCTGTCCATAATTTCTCCGGTTGTGAGAACGAGTAATTCATTGAGCTTTCTTCTGTTATCTATTATCGAATTTTACGGATGCAGTTATCAATATAAAGAGGGTAATTTGAGAGTAGTTTTTCTATCAGTAGCGAAGAGGTAAAGTCGGATACGTCTATTTTTTCCAATAATTTTTTCCGAATATCTCCGAAAGTATTGGAGATACGCCCTTTTCATACTCGATCACTTTTAAAGCTTTTGCAATTCTCTACAAAAAAAGCATCGCAGTACGATAGCTCCATTTCAAACAGTTTCCAACATTTATTAATGAGGATAACCACAAAAATACGTCGATTATCCCCAGCTTTACCCCTTCCCTACTGGATTTTATCTCAAATTATTATTCAATTGGAAAACCAATTCTTAAGAAAATGATTGATTGATTGAGGGAGGAAAAGAGAATGTGAGAGATTGAGCACTAGAGAAATTTTTTCAATTTTTATATCGATTGCTGAATGGGATATTTAATTGGAATTGAAAGTAAACTTAATTTGTTGCACTTTGATTTTTCACTCTAATGCTGATTTAACTCGTACTGCACGAGAATTAATTAAAATTTAACGAAATTCACTGCATTTCGAGGTAAAGTTAACCTTACCTCCTGTTGCTAATACTTGCGCCACATACCATCGCCCATTGTACCACCTCACCTTCGATTTCGATCCAGTTCTTAATTCAACACGGTTTGAATCAATAACTGCTGTCGTTTTGGGATTTCGCCCAGTAAAAAGCACCAATGAGAACATTGTGATCGATATAGATGTAGACGAAAAATATGGTTGAATGAAAAGACAAAAAATAATAGAAGGGACGTAAAAAATCGTTTTTGTTTTTGTTTTGTTGCTAAGGTCATGGGGCTCATATGTATTTTGCAATGCCGCTGGAGAACATCGACTACTGGAATTGGAATGAATTGAAAACCATGGAGATGCAATAAAAATTATTGAAATCAAGAAATTCTTATTATAATACTCATAATTATTACTGCTTTTATTGAACTGAGCAAATATAATTACAACAAGTCTCGTAACTCAACTCATATAGAAAGTGCAAAATCGAAAAATTCATTGAAAAAAAGTTTCTAATTCGAACAAAATTAAGTTTCTAATTTGATACAAATAGAAAAGATATTTAAAAATGAATGCTTGAAAAAACTGTCGACTGATCGAGGTCGAAGTGAATTCAGCAGCAAAGAGATAAAACAGGATGAGTATATACGATCTTTTGACAGACTTTTAAGAATATCTCTGAAACTATTGGACGTACGCCTTTTTACCTCGGAACGTTTTTTGTAGCTAATGAAATCCTCTACAAAAATGGACTGAAGCAGCATCGCTGTATTTCGCTTAGTTTCCGAGATATTCCAATGCAAATGATCAAAGGGAAGTCGATTTGTCCTGTTTCACCACTTCACTGTTGAGTTACTGGAAGGTTCAAGACACTGTGTGATTCTAACCCTTCCATCGTTCAAACAATAGAGCGCACCAAGTTGATTCCAGTTCGTATGAAATCTCTCAAAAACTGGGGAGGGATTTTGTATGAACTATGTTAGCAACTTGAGTTTGTCTCAGCAAAAAAAGGCCTCAGGGGAAAGTGCCAGCCTGCTTCAATCACGGCATTTTTAGAGAAAAAGATAATCTCTAAATTCATTTGAGTTATTGCATTATTATCGATTCTCTACTGATGTGGAAATTGTGTTTTTTTAATGAGCAGTTTCAGGCTTCCTGGGTTACCAAGCTGAAGACACTGGTGTGAAGTTGCTCGCAGCATTTGGCTCTCTAGTTTATCTTTTTTATATTCTAAAAAGAATTCATATGTAAGATAGATAGATCGTCTTCATTTATTAAGCGCATTTCACATTAACTCGTTCAATTCGAAGATTTGAATTTTTATATTATTGTGGAAAAATACTTTTGTCAAAATTGATGAGATTAGCTGCTTGCTGCAAGAATTCCCACGCAGTGTATCTTCTCTTCCTTAATTTCCTTTCCAAATAACGCAATCTGTCCTCTTTCACTTCATCACTCATTCGACAAACCTGTCGAGTTTGACCATGCAAAACTGCGTCGTAATCACACCGCACGCGGTTCTGCACTTCTGCAAGTCTTCCTAGTGTTGAAAATGATACGAAAGAATGTAAATAATATATTATAATACAGATGCAAAAAGGGGTTTTCAACGAATGTGAGAGTGACAGCCTCAAACAAGGGCAAAATGCTGTGTTGGCTGCAGCCCATTGCATTCACATAGGCTGAAACGATTTTTCCGTTCAGGGATTTCGAGAAATATTTCACTTTACACTGTGCGAAGCTGGGCAAAATGCCCAATCGCGCATAGTGCAATCGACGAATGGGAATCACTCAGAATATCAGCAGTACAATAGTTATGAATTCATACGAGTAAAGTCCCATGGTGAGCTGTGTGAGCCTATCATTTGGTGAAGAGTTCGATTCCATGACTCGGCGGCATTATTCGTACGCCGGACGGCTCCGTACACCGACCACTCACTTGGCAATCTTTTTTTCAGCCATTGTTTCTCGAAATATTTCATGAATCTTCTTATCCGAAGCTGAACATCTGAATCATGAATTCGTGATCGAATTTTTCCAAACATTTCAGGAATAAATTCTGCTGGGAGAAATGCCAGCGCCATCAGCAGCGTAATAACTTCGCGAATTTTCTCGGCAATCCTCGTTTTTTTTCCGCTGCCACGAGTTTTTCGTTGATCCTTTCTTTCACGTCTCATTGCCTTTTTTTTATATGCATTCCTTATAATTGCCTGAAACATTATCGAGAGATTTTTTGATAATAAATTCTCTGAAAGGAACCAGAGCTCTTATCATACGTTCTGAGAAAAGTCCCCTCCCCCCCTCCTTCCTCACGATTAAAAATATTTGATTAGCCATTAATAAAGGTGGGAATTGTTTAGCCTCAATTCATTTAACTGCTCCATGACTGTATTCAGTGATACAATAATGAAGTTAGGTTAAGTCTAGGATCACGTATGATTTATTTTCAGATGAATCTCGTAACTGACGAGTTTTAGGGTAATTCATTCAGAGACCTTTTTACAGCTCATGAAATTCTCTACAAGAAAAAAAATATCTACACACTTGTCTCTCAGCCTATTAGATCCAAATATATTTACAAAGGACACTATGTGTGATTTTCTAAACTAATCCTACTTTACCAATTTACTCATGAATGAACTATATTCCGGACAGTATCCATCGTAAGTCTGATCTGCTGTCATTTAGCAAGAGAAAATTTTCTAGAAAGTGATCACTGATAAAGGTATGGCCTTTCTGGAAGTATCTCCAGTGTGAATGGATAGGAGATCAATATTATGATGATCAGCCGCATTTTTCCATTTCTTCCTATATACATATTACGCATAGAATACCTGATCTTGGTGGAATTTGCATGGTACGATTGAAGCACTATGTACAATACTCATAAGACCATTTCTCTCCGCTAACTCAAAATCCATGTGGACAACAATGTGCATGTTTAGCTCGGGTGCCAATTCTTCAAAAATATATCGATAAACTCTTTCGTAAGCCTCTGTACTTTTCTTTTCCATCAAGGCATGGGCGATTACGAAACCCTAAAGCATGATTCACACATCGTAGTACATGTGAAACCACAATATTCTCCCCGTTTACTCACGTGATCGAATGCACAAACTTGAATCTCAAGAATCTGCCGGATTTTCAGTTTCGCTGGGACTGAATCGAAAGTAGCATCACTGAATAAATCAACGCCTGGTTCAACATGATTCAAGAGTTCCTGTATCAAGTTTTCATCAGCAAGAACAACTGACACATCTCCATTGGAATCGTGAAGCAGCTTCGACGTTAATTTTCCCTTCGGAAAGATTAGCAGAGACTGTCCTTGTTCTCCCTCCAGATAACGGCCATATTCTTCGAGATTATTAGGCTGCGGTGGATTGACCGTTCTCTTCTGCCGTCTCATAGTTCGAGCCACTGAGGTGTAGGAAATGTGGCTCACGTTTGGGTGTCTATATATTTCATTTTCAGCACATAAGGACATTTTTCTTATGATTATCAGGATTTTCTTCCACCTTTGTTTACACATTTTATTTAATGAGATTCAAGTAGCATAATTTACTAGACTTCTCCATCATTATCAAAGATATAATTATTTTTCCATTGAAATTTTACTTTTCTTCAATTCAAAAAACACGAGTACGTTCTCCCTTCTATCACTCACTGCTCGCCTTGAATCTCTTTAATTAACTGATAGCTCGTATTTTTGAATAACAAAAGAGAGTTCCTCAATAATCGAATCAATTCAATAGTGCAGAGGTCAAACAGCATCACTCGATTTTTCTTGATTCTCAATGTTGAGAAATATATTGGAAACCAAGCAAGATAGCAAAATTTTGGTAGAGATCTTGTTTGCAGCTCTGGTTTTCTTCTACAAAAAAGATCTTCACAAAAAATTTGCTATCTCGCTTAGTTTCCAAAGGAATTCTAAAAAATGAATCGTAGTAAGAAATTGACTTATCCTGTTTTATCCTTTCACTACTGAATTGGATAGTGGAGTGGGACAACGCTACTAGTCAATTTCTTCTTCATTTTTTCTATTTTTCCATAGAATATCTGAAACAGTTAGGAGGAGCAAGGTATTTTGGTCGTTGGGAATTCTATTGCAGATTCTCAATTTTTTTTCTCAACTGACTCTTAATTCTCTCTATGAACAGTAATAAAAGCACTACTCTCATTATATCATGCCACTCCTGAGTTCCAGATTCATTAAAGGAAGAGAATATGATTCATTTGGAAATATTATAATGCATCTAATAATTGGGATTTTGAAATTCAATCAATAATTTTACTTTTTCATGCAATTATCAAAAATTCCGCGATTTTGACCAATACAGGTAGTTGCTGCTTGTTTTAATTCTGTGCGAAACTCTTTGATTTCATCTGCGAGGAGAATGGGCGGGTGATTATGTTCCTGAGTCACTACATACTGGCCTTCAATAATATCAGCACGACCCGGACAAGATGGGTAGCCTCGCAAGGGTCGTCGCCTGTGCTTACAAACAACTTTTCTATCCAGTTGCAAATTGAAGAAATGGTCAGAACTGTTCAAGTCAATTATATAAAAAATCAATGAGCTGGTGAATTGTAGGCTTACGTGATATTCCCAGACATTTGATTAAAATTATAATGATAGCCATTATGTATATTATTTTCGAGTCGTCTCTGCCATCGGGTTCTCCTCACTTCGTTTGGTATATTATCCATTTTCTATGGCTTTAATTTTATTAAAACATCATCCGGAAATTTTATCGAAATTGATAACTGTCATCAAGAAAAACAAAAGACAATGCAGTTCTCATTTCTCTGAAATTCGCGAAATCTTCTCTCCAATGAATTTTTTTTCTCAATGAGTATCGTTCTATTACGAGAAGATAAAATAAATGAAAAAATTTGTTTATACCTGAATGTAGTTCAAACTGAAAAGTTCTGGGACATTGACCATCTGGGACTTTGACCGTCACCCAAAAATACTTCGATTAGAAAACTCAATTGGACTTAGAATTTCGTCTAAAATTTAAGATTAGGTTATCCGCATGCTCCACTCCACTCTATACATTCAGACACGCATATGTAATCTCGATAACTGTCGAAGCAGGACGCCCCGATTGGATTTGGAGTTATTTGTGAACAATGTCAATCAGGCTAACCGAGATTCACATCGAGGTCATATACAGAAAAATATTCTTCTAGAAACGTTCTGTATTACTGTAACTATGTTTGCTTTTTCATGTCAGGTCATTTCTATCTAGTTCCAATTATTACTGAATCGGGATAGCTCAATTCATATTGTTAGGACTCGAAATGGTCCAAGAGTAGGTTCTGTGGGTTTATCTGTAGAGATACCCTCTACAATGAGTAGATACTTTAAGTGGGTGGTTTATTAGAAAAGAATAAATATTTATTTAATTTAAATGATTAATTAATATCCATTACATATAATAAAATATAAAGATAACAGGTACCAGTCTCCGAGGTGACTGGTACACACTGTCGTGTCTGGTTGAGAACTGACCTGTCGAACATCAGTGAGTTCGATTCTTATAGTCAATTATCAGTGTCACATTGCAACATGATTATACATGTAGCAATAAGACGCTGAGTCAAATAATATGTGAAGTAAGTTGAACTCATTAATGTGTTCAACTTCTTTACTGTAATTATGAAATAATTAAATAATTTTGAATAATGCTTATGGGGCATAACAATATTCACTATTTTCCAAAATCCAATGCCCTGATCAGCATTGGATCAGGTCCAAAAGAGGGTGAGGAAAAGATCGTTTATGCTTTGGCCAGAATTCCATTTGAGTTGCTGGTAGTGTTGAACCTAGATCAGCACGTTCTATTTTTCTCACTTAAAACGGTGGAAATTCAGTCTCACAATCAAACCGTCGAGTACGGGGTCCATAAATTTATATAGATCTCAAAGTCTTTCCCAGCAGCCGGAGTCCATATACGTATATAAAAAGTATCGTCTTCGATTTGAGCTCCATTATACGTTGTTAAATTGCCTCTATTTTTTTCAATTTTTGATGAAAAAAGCTATGACTATTTCAAATTGAAAATGATCAAATTTCTTGTTCATCAACGTAATATTTTCGAAACAATTCCATTTTTTTCTCGAATAGCTGGAATATATATCCAACAGATAGGATTCTTCTTATTATAACAATAAAGGAGGGGTCTCAGTTTTGAGGGCTTCACCACCAATGTCTTTATTAGAATACTTGGCTTCAAGATGGCTGCTGCGTCGAGTTTCAGCTTTGTGCCGACGTCTCTTGAACGTTGCAGTTTGCATCTTCAAGGCTATAAGCTCTGATTCTGAGCTCATAATCAACGGGTAGTCCTTATATTTCCCTTCTGATGAATGGAAAAGTCTAAGTAAGGGAAAGGGTAAAGCCAGTTAGGAGTGTTTGATTGATCATCTGGTTAATTAGAAATAAAAAATAAAATAAAGGCGGGGGTTTCGTCAATAAATGTCGAATTTTGCAAGGCTGCAGCACTCAAGAGTGCATTTGGGCTTGACTAATTCATTATTTTATTTCAATTCAACATTATGTGAATAGATATTTTCGATATTTTCAACGACTAATAGCTCCATAAGTATCAATTATTATAAATGAAAGCCGTTTGGGCTTAGCCACTTCAGCAAAAAAGTCTTGCTAGGCGCCATGGAAAAATTTACGGGTTCACGGCCCCGTATTTGACGGGTTAAATTCATAGAACTTCGATATTACCCGGATCGCTTGCATCTCCAGAAATGCCTTGATAAACTCCATTTCATTTCCATCGATTGCTCTCAATTGTTTCTGTTTTCGTTACGTAATTTTTCTAATTTTTTTCTTTTCGTCAGTGAAATTTGGTGAAAAAGTGAGGAAATGTTAGAGTAGAACATTGATTGAGCTGTATGAGTTTGCTGATCACGTTAAGACCCAAAACTTGGTGGAGGGTACGTGCCATTTTTCCTCAAGCAAAAAAACTCCGAAGCGCTTCGAGGTAATTGATTTACAAGCATCCCTTTTGTCGATAGACGTCTGCAGTAGATAAGATGACTAAGCGTACCGTACATAGAGTAAAAATTGAGTGACAATATTGAACATTAAAATGTCAAGCCATGACTTTTGCTTTTTTGCTTTGTGAAGGATAGTTACATATTGTGGTAATAAAGAATTGATGATATTTTATAAATGTGATTTTTTTTTATTTCGTTTCAATTCTGGAAACTGTCAAATTTGGGTAGCGAAAATTATATCTTTGAAGGAGAGTAAAATTACGGGAGCTCTGAAGGTTCATTATTTTTATTCGAAAAATCAAAAATATCTTCGTAAAAATTCTGCAATATGATTCATTTCTATTCAATACTTCTCAAGACAATTCAAGTTCAATGAAATTGAATGCAACGATTTCAATTGAATTTATTTATGTTACACTTGTGATAAATTTACAATATTCACAAGGACTACTCAATAATAGAAACACAGCTCCGCCCCGTAAGCTTTCACATGCAGGATATTCTATGCTCTTTCTACACATTATTATGATTCACATCGATTTTGGTTCTTTCTAAACGTTTTATAGGTTATTCTATCGAAAATATTGCGGAATGAATTTAAATGAAAAAAAATTTCTTATTAACTTCCCGATAAGGGAAGCTTATGTAATGACCCCGAAAATGGAGAATCGATTTTTCGATCGATCTCCATGTTTTAAGACCTGCCCCACATTTTTTGATAGTTTTTACTATCATGTCTGTGTGTATGTATGTATGTGACCAATTTTTTCGTTCACATTTTCTCGTTGCTCAATAACGCAATTGAGATGATCAATGTTGCAATCGAAGCATCTCGATGTAGATTCGATCTGATTAGTTTTTGATTGAAATCAATACAGTACTTTCTTAGTTTTTTAAGAAAAACATTATTAAATTTTTCTTAACTTTCTCGAAAGTGAAGTCTATGCACTGACCCCAAAAAGGAAAAATCGATTTTATTATTGATCTCCATATTTTGAAGGCTCCCCAACATTTTTTGATAGTTTCCACGATTATGTCTATTGTTACACCGAAAAAAATGTTTTGTTAATTTAAGAATGTGCAGTCACTTAATTTAAGAATGGCAGGTCACTTAAATTAAGTGACTTTCCTCACTTAAATCAAGTGGCTTTTCTCACTTAAATCAAGTAACTTTTTCTTTCTTAATTTAAGAAAGTAAAAGTCACTTAAATTAAGTGATTTTTCTCACTTAAATTAAGTGACTTTTTCTTCCTTAATTTAAGAAAGTAAAACTCACTTAAATCAAGTGACTTTTCTTTCTTAATTTAAGTGACCTGCACATTCTTAAATTAAGTGACTGCACATACTTAAATTAAGAAAACATTTTTCTCTGTGTATTTATCGTTTTTATCATTCATCATTTTTTCAAATAGTAAGTGAGTGAAATTATCGGGAAGTTCTTAGTGTGGCTTAAATTCACACTCATTACAATACATTCTCACTAATTCCTTCTAAGCGGCAGTAACGCACTCCTCCATTCGCGAGTGAGCGAGCGAGCAGCTACGCACGTATAAAAAAAGTGTATAGGAAGTTCCTATAGGACATTCCTATAGGAAAATCGTATAGCGAAGCGTATAGATCTGCGTATATGGAATTCGGATATTTCCTATACGAATGGAATTGGCTGTGTTTCTATACACAAATTAGATTTTATTCGTATAAAAAAAAATCGTATAAACTCTAATTTGCATATAGAAACACAACAAATTCCAATCGTATAGGAAATATCCGAATTCCATATATGCAGATGTATACGTTTCGTTATACGATTTTCCTATAGGAATGTCCTATAGAAACTTCCTATACACTTTTTTCATACGTGCGCACTCCTCTATCTGCGAGCGAGCGAGCAGCTGCTCACCCCTAATTTTTTTTTGACAAAGTTATCAAACTCTAAACTTTTGAAAACGCCGATTGATGGTGTCTCTGAATAATTTTGACTTAATAATTATTCATGTTAGGGAGAAAACTGATGAATGATTTTTCTCAGCCAAGGGAAGAATATTTGAAACTTCATAGAAAGATTCCTTTTTCATGAATTATAGTTCGAATCAATATCCTACCCTGATGAGGACTTCACAAGAGAATCGAAAAGTTGGTACTCAATGCTCTGAGAAATGAATATCCGTAATTAATTTATTCCAGCTTCTGCAGTGACATACATGGCTATTTTCATATAAATTTCAACTAATCAAGGTTGTGAAAATAATTAAACACTTCACTGGTTTCGTGAATAAGCAATGAAAAAAATGCTTTTTCTGTACACTAGACAATATGATTCTGTCAAAGTCGAATAGAGTGATGGTCCAGCGCGCAAGTCTAATCATCCGATGATCGAAGGTCCGAATCTGTCCGTGGAAACCAAAATTTGCATTTACAAAAATGACTTTGCAATGAATAAAATAGAAATATAAATAATAAAAATGGAAAATTACGAGATGCTGGAAGAAAAATAATAATTTCCTTTTTATTTGATGTTTAAGGATTGTTTTTCGAATTGGGGCTAGTTGTTGGGTGTATGTCGTAGCGCTAAGTCAAGATTCGTCGTATCGACTCTATATCGGGTCGAAATCAGATGCGATTTACGCCCGATTTAGTTTCCGACTTCGTGCCGCTGTGCCATATCCTTATTGGCTAAGATTTCCAACCAGTATCGTTTCCCTATATCGAGACTCGGCAGTTCGAGAGTGCCCCGAATGGCTGGCCCATTTCAGTTCCCTAAATGGCTAATGTGCTCCGAAAATAGAAACCAGTCAGCTATCTTGCTCTCGAATACCAGTGGGTACTTCTTCATTGCAAATATATAGTTTTGGTTGGAAAAAAGTGGGTGACGATCAGATGGAGAATTTTTAAGGATAGTAGAATCATGGATGAATTTCGTAATATTGGTCACCAAAAAGTGGATTATACTCAGGAGTTTCCATTCGAAGGATGGAGTTCCCATTGAAACCATGGGACTAAAGAGGTGAAAGGAATTCTTGGTTTATGAACTTAGTAAAGATAGATCCTGACCCGAGTCGAAATTTTTGGGCTCGTTCACCCTACATTTCGACTTCCAACTTACTTTCAATCTACATTTCTTTGATGTCCAAGAAGTCCCGCCAGAATCTCACCTTCCTTTCGCCGTATTTCGACTTTACGTCTCTAATGTAAGGCGAAATGTAAGGTGAATGAGTTCAACTTACCTGATTCACCTTCCTTTCGACGTCTACAACTTATCAGAAATCGAGTGTAGGGCGAGAAGTAGAGTGAACGAGTTCAACTTACCTAGTTCACCTTACTCTCAACTTCTTGAACTTATCGCCAGAAAAAAAATAAAAATGAAAATAAATTTTAAAAAATTTCGATTTAATTTCCGGGAATTTCCATTATTTTCATTTTTATAACTCTTTTCTCATGCGATTGATACTTCTTTCGCGATCCGATGCATTTTCGTGGTGCATCATGATCGGCGATGCATCTGTAATCGAATGATAACGAGATATTTGTGTCCCTCCTCGATTTATTCATTGAATTCTTTTATTCCTCATTTTTGGCCAATATTTCGAAAAATGAGCGAGATAGAGAAATTTAGTGCTGATTGCATCTTGGAGAGAATTCCAAGAGCTATAAAAAAGGATTCAGGTGAAATTGCACTATCTCGATCAGTTCCTGAGGAATATTGAAAGAATTAATGGAAAAAATTGGTCTCCTTCAATTGCCCGTTTTTTTTTCATTTTTGGCTAATGTCTCGAAAAATGAATATCTCGAGGTGAGATAGAAGGATTTTACCTTGATTTTTCGGCAAGTGCCCATAAATCCTGAAAAAATCGATATTTTCCAATTGGAAATCCTGCAATTTGCACGCAAATGATCTTGTCTTTTACGTCTTTTGAGAAATTTTACGGTATCACATCTAGAGCTAAAGATGTTTTGAAACCGTGAATTTCTCAAAACAAAGAAAATTCTCGAAGTAAAAAAAAAACAGTTCTGGCGCTTCTTGTTCAGCTAAAATGCATTCTTATGGATTAATTAATTTATCATTATTTTAGATTTATTATTAATTATCATTATACATTCGATTCATTATTATTCTTCTTTTTTTTCAAAGAGCCTAAAAGGCGCAATGAGAATCGAGATATTTATATGTTTCAGATCAGCAGCAGTCAACGAGAGAACTCCAGGCGGTCACCGAAGTTAAGCAGCATTGGATCTGATCAGTACTTGGATGGGTGACCGCCTGGACTATCTCGAGAACTACTAGACCGAATTCTTTTTTTTTTTTTTTATTCATTTCATTAAAAGAAAACTAGAATAACCGTGCTGGGGGGCTATTCTTAATCATACAATTGAGCGCGAAATCAATTAAAAACGCGCATTTAGGGGAGAAAAGGCTTGAAGGGAGGGGATGGAGGAGAATTTTTAGAAAATTTCAACTTCCTTTGAACTTACAAAGTGGAAGAAACTCAACTTACTTCGAACTTACAAAGTGGAAGAAACGCACATTTCGGCCGTTTTGTAGGTTCAAAGTAAGTTGAAAATACACGGTGGCCATACGCCGTTCAACTTCCTTTCGCTCTCTTTCAATCTACAATTTTTGTAGGTTGAAACAGGAATTGAAACGACCGAAAAATTTTGACTCGGGGAGTTATTTAATGCAGTGGGGTTTCAGGTATGATCCTGGCATTAACCCATTGCTTCGCAAGCGTCGCAAATCGTCTCGGTGTAAGGCAACTAGGGGTAAAACCAATCAGCGCGGCATCTATATCGGTGTGAGTGTGGTACGTAAATGTAGTGTGTAAGTGTACCTCCCACCAACTATCAGCGCAGTGCCGTCACAATGCCGATGATCACAGAGGGCTCCTCATTGTATTGTAAGATTTTATCTGATGAGAATACTAAAGGAGTCAATTATTATTTTCCGCTAGTTCTGATACACCACATCCATCATTTGTTGGAGAAAAAAAAATTAGTTTAGATTTATTCAGAGAATTGATAGATGCTCTCGAATATTTGAGGAGCAAGCCGCGTCCGGCCCTGCTGCCGCCATCCCCACTACAGACTCATCACGCAGCGTTAGAGAGTGGGGACGAGCCATATGAAGCAATGGGTTAGAGTCGTTTGTTAGGATGGTGGTTTGTTTGTGGAGAGAAGGGAAGCCGGTACATGTTGAAGATGAGATATCGGTGGAAAGTAGGTTGAATTTGATGGATTGATGAATAGCTATACAAGATTGGCTGTGTACGGGAAACACTCGAAGGAAGCTGCGCTGGAAATGCGAAGCAAGAAGAAGGATGAATAGCTAGAGGCACTCTGGTACCGGTTCAGCTCAAGCAGTTTTTACAAATTATCTGATACCTCGGTATTGTTAATTTTTTTTTATTCAGTATGTTTTCAAGAGAAGTACGATTCAGATATTGCGTCTAATGCGCAAATTGTGGTTGTTGATGATTAAGATGAGTTTAAATTTGGGCCTAGTTAAGCTAGAAATTTTCCAGGCTAGAATGAATATGATGAGGTTGTGTTTCACCGTTTTGAGAGTTTTGATTAGTTTGTAGTAAATGTGCATAACTTACAATTATCTGAAGTTTCTCTATTGAACTTTTCGCTAGTTTGAGTTTGGTGATCATTTGACGACCGTCATCATAGTTGGAGGTCATTGTGAGCTGATGCATACAGGCATATCAAGGATCTGACGTGTTGTGAGTGAGAATGAGTATGTACACTCCTCCTCACTCAAAACACGTATATATCGATTGCTTGGTTTGTTTGTGTAGAGCCGATGAGTATTTGATCCAAGCCGCGATGCTGCTCCCAAATAGTGCATCCTTTATTGGTATTTTCATTTTGGTGTACAGTAATTCGTTTTGCTGGACGTAAAGTAGTATGGGTGATCGGTTAGGGTATCATCATCATTCTTATGAAGGCTCTTGACTGGATATTCAAGTCACGCGAGGATTCTGAAATATGAAAGTGCGAGTGAGTATAGAGTCCAAGATTGCTCGTTTGATCAGTCTTCGAGTTTATGTTCACCACAAAGTGGACTCATCTAGTAAGACGTCTGTAGAGGCACCTAGCATCCAAAAATTCCTGGTAATAATAGCATTCCATCGCCTGACCATCGATTTTGTATTCCTCTATGCTAAAATTGTGGTAAAGAAGGCTTTTAACGTATTGCCATTGTGTAAGTGACGTGTATTTATGATATGACTAACTATTCTTGGGAATTTTTTGGCGAACTCCAAACTTCTTTCGACCCTTGTAACTCATAAGACAATCATCTCTGTTAGAGTTTTTATGATAAAAAATGGATGTAAAATGAATACTTTCTTTCATTCACCTTGAGTTTTGTAAATTGATTCTTCACATGGAAAATGAATAAGAATAATTGAAAACTAATAATAATTATGATGATCAATATAATAGAGAGAGATATATTGTATGCTAATTCTAGTTTCATCACTGAATTTTCATTCCGTGACACTGAATTTTCACTGCTAGTGTGATTAAATTTTCATTCGCTGAACCTGAATTGTTATTGAAATAAACAAATTTTTTATTAATTTGAACTGAATTTTGATTCCGAGTGTTTGGAATATTACTGTGACGTCTCAATACATTTTCATTCAGAAAGAGTGAATTGTTACAGGAACCCGTCAGTGTCAAATTTCACCGGACTGGCTTTGCATCTTTCCATACTCGGTCCATCTTCGTGCTCGGTCCGGTAATTTTTCCGGAACTTTCACCACAAATTTTGTCAGGTTTTTCTCTCCATGTAGCTACTCAAACCTCTGAACCCCCATTATTGTCAGTCATGGTCTTTTTTAAATACCCATGTGTTACTATTAAATACATCGGAATTAGCGCAGGACAGCTCTCACTTTTCATTTCCATCATCTTTTATTTTTTGTCACCTGTCACACTCGGGTGCGTTTAACTGACCCCTTATGGGAAATAGTCAATATCCATTCCAGGTTCGGCAGATATGAGGAATTCAGGGGATTATTCTATGTCAGCTTGGTCCCATGAATCAATCAAGAAAACGATCATCATTATTGTTCTTCTCACCTTGGTTTGTGATTTCCGATATTATTGAAGTATTTGAAATATACAATTGTACTGGATTTTAAAAACTCGGAGAGAAAATAAAAAAATTATACTTACATAACGCATTTCCTCTCGCAGATCGCAGCAGGATTCATGGAAAGAATCTCCTGAGAATCTCCTGAGAATGCACACGATAATGAAAATAAACCTGAGTGATCTCAATGAGATGACGTCACCTTCATTCCAAACCCTGCATCTCATAGGTTGAGTTGATTCATTCATGTTTTCAATGATCAAATCAAAAAAATGTCAAACTATCAGATGCTTTCGTAATGAACTAACGTTCCGAAATTCACTTACAAATTGGATGGAGAAAAACTTATAGCAGTCTCAATTTAGACTTAACATTACAAATCTTTTCAGATCACTGAAACGTCAAATCTGAATTTGTCTCCATATCACTAATAGGTGCACACGTATTAAAAAATGAATAGAGCTTGACGAGACTAATTCTCATGAAGAATTCCTCATCCCTCTATCCATTAGACTAAAATGACATTTTGATCATCATGGTTTAATGGCATTCTTGTCTGCTATCTTGGATCTCGAGTGATGTTAAATGAAAATGTCACTGAAATGTTCTACATTATTTTTTGAACATAATTGAGATAAAATTTTTGATTGAAACACCAAGCAGTTATAAAGGACTACTTTTCAATCATTTACTCGTAATGAGCCTCTCATACACAGTTGGTATCTACCCGGTGCATTCTGAGTTACGCTAATAGCACAAATTAAGACCCTTGATATCAAATTACATTCTCACACTACATTTTCCCAAAGAATGGCTAGATTGACGAAATGTGCAGAATTCAACTCAGCAAGAAAAATAACTTTTTATTTGAGGGGAGGGGGGGCGGGAAGTGGAAGTTTCGGTTGTCATATTGAAAAAATGCAGCATTAAGTGCAGAATAGAAGCATAAACAGTTATGCTTAGAACGTACTTCGTATCAGTCATCCTTCTTCTAACTTGGCAAATTTCATTAAAAAGTTTTTTCGATTGCTGTTCTGTCCCGAGAGTTGTTTGACCGCACATTTTCAAATGGAGAACTCTGCATATTACAATATGTTCAGAGCTTTTGTTACGGCTTAAGAAAATGATAATTAGCATTGACTGGCATCAACTCGAAATCCTCAAAATTTCCAGAGTCTACTACCCGGGTAGGAATCGCCCAATGCTCAACCCTTGGCCGAACATCGGCCAAGAATTCACATACCAAAGCCTGGTAGCCATGGCTCGGCCAAACCTTCGCCAAGTATCGGTACACCGTTGTTCGGGCCTCCAGAATCGGCTGAGCAACGATGCGCCGTAGTTTAGCCTGCCAGAATTGGCCAGGCGTTGTTTGAAACTTAAACTCCCAGGGCTTGGCTTCTGATCATTGGCCACTCGTCGGGCCAATAATGTGCTGCCAAGGCTTCAATTGTTCTTTATCTTTTGACATAATTAGGTTATCTCACATTATCAGATAACTTCTGAACAATCACGATCGAATTTCATTTCTCCGAACAAGGTAGACGGCGATAAATTTATGAGGATTAAATTTAGTTACCAATGTATGAAATGTCCTAATGGCTAGTACGGTAAGATAACAGACTGACAATCCGAAGGTCCAGGGATCGATCCCAAGTGGCGGCTTATTTTTTTTTTTTTTTTATTCAAATAACATTGCAACTTTACCCGGGTATATCAACCTGAACTGTATAATTTATTCAGAGCAAATTGAAACAGTATTGACAGAAATTCAATATTCTGTCAGTTGCACTGACAGTGTATTGAATTTGAGGAAATCAGTGGGATCTTCAAGTTATGCATAAGAAATAGCTCATGTAGGAAACCGAAATAGGTACGCAATTCGGGCCAATGTCGAAGTGCCTAGTTTCGATATAGGAAAACTATATTGGTTCAAACTCCTAGCCAATGATGGTATGTCACAGCAGCACGAAATCGAAAACTGAGTAGGGCTACATCGCATCCGATTTCAACCCGATATAGGGTTTGAGTTAGGCCCGAACGTCGGGCTAAATTCGATGTGACGAATTTCGACTTAGCGCTGCGATATACGCCCAACATTGAGTCCACTACCGAACTCGACAGACGCTTAAGAATATAAAAACAACTCTTAAACATGAAATAAAAAAAAAATTAAATTTTTTTTTCTAGGATTCCGTAATTTTATATCTTTATTATTCATATTTCTATTTTAATCATTTCAAAGTCATTTTTGTAGTTACGAATTTCAGTTCCCACAGGCGGATTTGAACCCTCGATCGTCGAATGATGAAACTTGCACACTGTCGACTGGACCACCACTCTATTCGACTTTGACAGAATCGTACTGTCTATATGAATCTGAAAATCATCATTTCAAATTCATATCAATATTTATATTGCTTATATGGATATCCTTATTGAGAGGAATATAATGACAAAAGTGAAGTGAGAAGCAAGAAACAAAATTATATATTTCTCACAAAGGAATATTCATTTTTTGACACAAAATTCTTCTATTTTTGAAAATTAAAGTTTTGAGTGTTATTTCTTCTTTCTATCAATAATTGAATCATTTGATGGCAGAAAGAAAAGATTTTTTTCTTGATCAATTTTTATATCTATTCTATTTTACATTTATTCATTCTTTTTATATTTTTTAGATTCAGTCTACGAATTAATCATTAGCAAGAAGAATAATTGACGGAAGATCAATTATGACGTGATTTCTCAATTGCTACGCTGGAAAATGAAAAAACATCAACATTAATAAAAAAAAAAAATTATTGAAAAATAAACGATTGTAAAAAAATATCGGACGATTTCGAGCCTGATATCGATTGCAATTCGTACCGCGAAATTGGGGGAGCGATGTTGGAAATATTTTTATCAAAAATAGAGCAGCCATACTTCGGTTATGCGAATAACGTTTGATAATGTTTTCGAATTTGTTGCGCGGATAAGGGTGTCATGACTTCGGTCCGAATTTCGGATAGATATAGAGTTCCCAATATTCGGCTACTCGATATAGAATCGAGTTACGATACTAACTCACCATCCCAATATACAGAGGTTGATGTTGAGAAGAATATCGGGCTTATTCGCGAAACCAATATTAACGCCCCGATACTGTTCCGTACTTTGGCCTTTGATAAAATAATTTGGCCCGAACATCCGCCACCCCGTGGATATGGGGAAACCCTACAGGGGGGGGGGGGGGGGGTTCCTACTCGTTTTTTCGCGATAAAATTTTCGACAAACATTAAGTTGGCTGACGTTGAAAACATAAACTTGTTGCTTGTTCATTTTGCATTTCTTTTTCAATAAAAACATGAAAACTAAGAATAGGCTGAATGATGACTTGAAATGATTTCGAGGGATCATACGTGAAGTCATGCCCATATAAATTAGAATATTTCATGAGAGTTCACTTAATAATAGGAAAAAAAGGACAATTTCAGAAATCTCTATGATAAATTATTAATCGTTCCCATGCAAGTTTATCTAGTTCATGCTGGAAGAATAATTATGTTATTCAAAAACTATATGACATATTTTGGGGTCACATTTTCCTCTTCAGCATTCTTAAATTTCGATTCTACTGGTATCATATCAAAGACACAAGAAACAGGAAGTTTGAAGTAGATTGAAATCCATTCACATTTTCGTTACTCAAGACGGAAAGAATTTTTCATACCTAAGACACGAAAAATGACTTTCTAACCTCGCTTTGCTCGGTTAGAAATGTCGTTTCTTCATGTTCTCGGTATAGATTCGTGTTCTCGCTTCGCTCGGGAAGCAAATTTTTTTCGCATTTGATTTTTTTTCGGCCTAGGTACCAAATATGCTATGAATCAAAGAATAAAACTGCTTTGAAGTTAATTAATCATTAAAGAAGAAGACTGGAAATTTCGGTATCAGTGTGTAATACCATGGATTAGATCAAGTTCTCTCTTTCGAATCCTGGAAGGTGTGAGAGCTAGCACAATATATGGAAACTCCTAACTCAGCACTATCACAGAATAACCATCAAAATCCAGTTGGAGTTTGCACGGGAGGAATGAGAAACTCTTGGTGATTTTTCCACCAACAATATTACTCGTGGCAATCTATTTTTCCCTCGCTCTCTTCCTCTCACTCTCTCTTTCTATTCAGTGTATATGTGGGCGCAACACTGTTTACCTTCAAGAGTTAGATACGCAGTGGCTGGTTGCCCTCTCAACATCCAGGCATTTTATATAAACTCGTGAAAAGTAAATAACGAAGTAACATAAAAACGAGTTGAAAGTGGATGGGAAAAAACATTCAACAATGAGAAGGGAAAAAAATGAAATCGTGTCGAAAAAATTAATTCAAAGAAAACAAATTTCCTTTGGGAAATTATTGTACAAATTTTTTTTTTTTTTTTATTATTGTAAAAAATTCTATTCCAAATAAATTTGAAAAATTTGAATGAATTCATGATAGTAATTGTAGAAAGTCTACTTCTCACTCAACGGAAATTTATCATCTTGAACATTCAATTTTAAAATCGACTCACATGTTGCTCAAAGTGTTACCCAAAAGCTTTATGCACAGCTTAGTAAGTCCATCTCTTGAGTGGAAAACTAAAGCTGCTTGTTTGTCGATTCTCTATCGCAGGGAATTAATTGCATTCATTTGTTTCCCCTCGCTTTTCACCCTGAATGCTTTGATAGCTATCAGCTACAGGCAGAGATGAATGTTACGTAAACTTGAATAATTATATTACATGATACGAATGTTAGCGTAGAGTGCAAATTCAGAGAGAATATTTGCGAATTCTCCATCCTTTTTTTAATGAAAAAATTAGGATTTATTAATTTCCTCTGAAATTAGTGTTCATAAAATATCTCAGATTTTAGCCAAGATGAGAAGATTTTCACGATGATCTTTCTCGTTGAGAGAAGTTGAGGCGTTAAAGAAGGCCATTACACGAATTGCTTTCCTATGTAAACTAGTTTTTAAAACCCGTGGAAGAATTCGAGCAGTTTTTTGGCTTCAATCTGGCTACAGTAATCTCAATTCCCGCTTGAGCGCATAGCCAGTTTTTTGGCACAATGTAAATCTGAAAAGAAAATGTAAAAAAAAATCTGAATGGCTGAGTTTCCGACTGATAAAACAATGTTGAAGAAGAATTACAGCCAACAATTTTGATTGCCTATAAAAAAATGTTATATTTTAGGATGTCAGCTTTTTTTACCTCTCTCAGTTTCTCTCAGGCAAACCATCAGAGTTGCACGGAAATGACATTCTCCAAAATTTATTCCATTATTTATTAGATTCAAAATTTAATTCGTTAGTATCAACTGAAAAAATCATAACTCTCATTGTTATCCTTTTTTGTTGCCACTTTGGAGGGATTTTTGTTTATTTAAATTTTTTCCTCTCATTTATCAACTATACTCATAATTTTCTTTTCGCTCAATTAACTGCAGTTTTTCAACGACAACCGATCAGTGCCGAATTCAATTCGTACGGCAGTTGTTTACATAAGATTTTAATCGGAAATCCGACTACAGAAAAATGCTACATGCAAGATTTCGATTCATTAAGGAGGACCATCAGCTGAAATGAAAACTGTCAGATCACTCTGATTTTTTTTTTCAATAAACTTCAATGTGTTTTAGAATTTGTGTGAAAATTAGAGAAAGATTAAAACGCTCAATTTTTTTAATGAATTTTTGAAAATTTTCAATTTAACATACGATCTAATGGCACTGTAACTTGAATAGAAAAATATATATATTTAGAGTGGTGAGAAGTTTTTGAAAAAACTTCACGCGATGTCTTGTACTATCAATTTTCATTTTCGCGTTGTTTGAATGAAATTAAAACGCTGAATTTCGAGAATTCAATTAAAAACTGCCATTAAAACACAAGTTTTCACTCAATACGACAGCCATTTGCAAAAACGTGCCAGCGCTGCACTATGACGACAGTACGAGGAGTGGGGGCTCGGAAGCGCGCGCTATTTCAAATAATTTAATTTAAGTACCTCCAGTTTTTTTTCTATAATTTGGGGAGGAAATGAAAAAATAAGCTATTTAACACAATATTCGTGACGGTAAAGAAGAAAAATAATTTTGCGTCTGAAAGTACAGAGGATAGGGCATGAAAAAATGCAACTTTATTCCTTAAAAGAGCCTTATTTCGCGCGCAATCATGCTGGTGACATAATTTTCTTGTTTATCAGCTTGTTGCCACTCCTGGAAATGCGAGACAACGTTGCCACGTTTCCATGAATTTTTGAAATTATGAAAAATTATTATTTTCGGGTAAAAAAAATAGAAAACATATGAGGATGATATTATTTGAGAGTTTGAAAACCGAAAAAAAAAAAAACATTTTTCATAATTCCTTGAAATGAGTCGAAAGTTTTACTACATGAAATTTTAGTGATTTGGGGTTGGTGGAGAGCGTCGGAACTTTTGATGTTTCTCCCCTCCCGCCATACCCCGCAGAGGTCTGATGTTCCTCCTTAATGAACTATTTTTCCCAATGGGACTATTTTGTTAACGGAATTAATTGGGCACCTGGATTGTATCGGCATCTTTATACGGAGATATTTTACTGCAGAGGATATGAAAGCCACTCAATTTCATGTAATGCTAGTAATAACCTCAAACTGCGAAACTGCAAGAATGCAAGTATCATAAGCATTTTGGAAATGCAAGTTAATCATAATTTCAGCTCTGACTAATCTATAAATCGAGGTTCCTCATCCCCTAGATTCACGCGAGTGTAAAGCTATTAACAGCTTGTTATGTAACCCAGATTATAGCTGAAATGTTTCGGGATTCTCGATTATTGAAATTTGTAAAACCCTATTCACATATTTTGAATGGCTTCATTAAACTTTTCATGAGCTCATGCTGACTACAAGCTAGCTGCCACCGATAAAACTAAATTTAGATTCAGCTGTGTATGAAAATGATTTGTAAATGAAAAAATTACCTTGGATCGCTTCATAAAACAGATGCAGAAAGACTCTCGTGAAGAATTTTCGAAATCCAGAATAAGAAAAATTATGATGGAAACAAGAATTAATATTTGAGCAGTTTCCATTTTTCGGAGTGAGTCCGATGAAAATTGTTATATGGCGTTCTTACCATTTCCTTACCGTTCAAGAGCAGAATACATTTCATCCAATTCCTCGAAAATTCTCGCTGAATATTCAGAATAGCCTTAAGCTATCGGTGTATAAGCTAAATTCTTCCATCAAATTTTTTGAATTGCCATCAAAACGTATTCACATCACTTGCAAATACCAATAATCCAACTGTCATAAATCTATAGGACAACACCAGGACTTTATTTGAATATATAAGAGCATATTATCATGAGTTCAATGATGAATTTGTATTGATTGACAGCAAATAACAAGAACTGAAGAATGAGAAAATAACCGAAGAAAAAAGAGAAAGAGAGAGTCTCTCAAAATTTTGCATCTTCAAGAATTCTCTAGTGGTACCTATATTATATTGACAGTTCGGGAATTCAGTGTACGAGTTTTCCCCTGATACTACAGAAACTACGAGGGGTGACTTACCCCTGGTGTCGACAAGATCCGATAAGACGCGTCAACTTCCAAGCACTCCTAACGATTTGCATCTCAAATTTATACAGGACACAACTCGTTAACAGACTCACTATATGTACAACCAGACGCCATCATATACACTATACAACTCTTCATTTTCTGTCACTTGCAATCAATTCGGTGATCTGGAATGAAACGACATATTCATGGATATATATTCGTAAATTTTCATGCATCACATATTTCGTTTTCCTTGAGGGAGACAAATTATGATGTTTGATTCAAATTATATTCTTATGAAAATTGTCAATTACTTTAATTCTCCATTGAGAATTCAAATAGGACAAAAATTGATAATTCCTTGCTGAATAATGAAACAGATGAATTTTGCACTCTGTTCCCATTCTATTTGGAAGTTGAGAAAAGTCCCGATGAAAAGTAGCACAAATTCTTTTGTCACACTAGTTTATGAGATACAGTGAAGGATCCAGCTTGTACCATCTGAAATAGTGAATTCTAAGAAATATTTTGTATCTATGAATTTTGTAACACAAATCTTGAAATTTACATCTCCTCCATTAACTTCACACCCTTCTCTACTGATTATTAGTATTATTTCTTCGAGCGTGTAGTAAATAGAATTGGAGCTAATGGAATCAAAACTTAACCTCGATTCCGTCGCAACAATTCAACTGCTTCGAACCTACATCAAAAGTATGTTTCAGTACCTGGCACTAGAGATATAAAATTACCAATAATTGTTGTTGCAGTAAAATTACGGTAAAAATACCGTAATGTTACCGTATTGTGACGTAATTGGAAAAAACTACTTGTTTTGATGTAAAATTACCGTCTAAATTTTTTGATGTAACGATACCGTAATTGACTGTAGTTTCCGTCTATATAGATAATTCAAAAAAAAAATTCCATGCTCAAAGAATTACTTTTCAAGTAGTCAATTATATGAGAGTTAGTATTGAAATTGTTTTTTTTTATTAAATTTTTTAAAAGGACAATTATTAAATTTTGTTAATCATTCAATGAGAACAGTTACGCGATTTATTCATTTTTGACTCCTCAGGATAATCATATTTTCATACATCAATATTTAGAATAATATGTTAGGAACATTAATGATAATAACAACAATTTTATAATTTTTCATTGGCTGTCACTGACTCTAAAAAAAGTAACACAAATGATGATCAGAAAGGCTGCGAATGGGACAGTGGCAATAACTGCAAGATGCACAATGGTGCAAGAGATGGAAAGTATCATTAAGTTAATTTTTCGAAATATTTGATGAATTACCCAGGTAGGAATGAACAATCAAAAAGAAAATCGTCCCCTTCGACATTTCCTGATAGTTTTTGAGACAGACGTCTGAGATTTGGTCAAATAGGTTGCCTCGACATCTCGCTTACGTATTGTCAATTAATTGGTTAAAGTTGATAAGAGTCTATAGACCCAATTATCGATCGAGAGGTCAAGTGAACTACATCAATGTTTTGGCAGTCCGCAATTAATCCGTTAAATCCATTATTACACTTATCTATTTTCATTTATTCTTTGAATACCATATTAATATCTAATTTTGAAATAATTGAGGAGACTTCCGACCATTAAATAATTTTAAATAAAGCACTGGATCAATTGCAAGTACAGGTGCAATTACTTTTCATTTCCTTAACTCTGCAATTTCTCATTAATTTTGGATCACCCAAATCGAACCCAACTTTTCTCGTTTCTTTTCCGCTTCGATCGACGTGCATTGGACATAATCATCTTCTTTCAAAGTTTATTAGTTTTCCTAAGACTAATTGGCGCCCAACATTATTGTGAAATTATTCATTTTGACCAATAGAGCCCGAGCAGCCATTGACTCTGACCGCGCTCGGTGAAGGCTTCAATTCTACTCATTTTACGCCATTTTGTCGATTAAGTTTACTAAAATTCATTAAATAAAATTGAGGTCAATATTTGATTTGATCATTCATTAAAATTTTTATTCATTTAAAAAGAAGCCTGTCTCATTTTCAAAACCATGTCTGTATGTATGTATCCATTTTCTCGTTCACGGTTTCTCATCAATCAAAGATACAACCGAGGTGATTGATTTCGCAGTTGAAACATTTCGATATGGATTGGTGCTGATCAGACTTAGAGAATCGGTCCTTCAATTTCTCAGTTTTCCAATGAAACATTGTGAGAATTGTGTAAGAAATATCGGGGTGTTCTTAGCGTTGCCCCAAACAGTTAGACCCAATCTAAGATATATATCTACTAAGGATGGTAAAATCGATCAATAATCTATTCTCAATTTTCAGTTTTCGTGTCGCGCAACGTAACATTTGAATACATTAATATTTTTGCAATCAGCAGATCAGTTCCAGAGTATTATTAGATTTTCATTACATTTTCATGTATGTATTGGTTTTTGAATATGTCATGTTCTCTAGTTCAAGTAATCGATAAAAATGATTAATACCAAATAAAAACTTGGTGATTTGAATATCAAAAGTGTCTAATTCTTTTTCATAATCGAATAACTACAGCACAATAATATTTCTATTTGAAAAAAATAAATGAATTGAAAATCGATTGAAGTCAATTTCAGACTACGATTAGTCGATTTTGAAGATCGCAGCAGCCACAATTAATCGGTGAATCGTTTATTAGAATTCGGTTTCAATCCCCAACATCTACTGACGCACTTTGATTGTGTTAAATGTACTCAATTTGCAAGCGAGCGAGCAACAACAGACCTAAATTCGCGAGCTAGTAGCCATGGCCCTCTAGTGACGACATTCATGAACATTCAAAAAAAAACAAATATTCTTTCTTTATTATATATATATATATATATATATATATATATATATATATATATATATATATATATATATATATATATATATATATATATATATTATGTGATGAAAATCATATAAAATCCCACACCGACCTTCCTTCGGCAAATTATTTTATAGGAAAAAAAATATTTTTTCTTTATTATATAATATATATATATATATTTATGTGATATTTTTCATTCACCCAGTCAGAATGAAACAATCAATCGATGGCAAATGAATATTTTTTTCAATGAATCATTACTTATCCCTATCTTCATAAAATGAAATTAAAGGTTCCTCGTAAACAAAAGCATTTGAATTGGCCGTCAAAGCCAAAAAACTGACACAATTGAACAGTAAATTTTATCTACCTTCAATCTGGCCCTTCAAAAGGAATAAAAAATATGTCCATCGTTTGTCACACTTTGATTTCATATTAACCATGTAATTTGAATAATTACATCGTGTATTTTGAATTCACATTTCCACTGGATTTTCCATTTTATAATTTACATTTGTCCAGCAGCTATTCAACTTCGTCCATGTCACAATTTATTTTACTTCATTTTTTTTTCTCGTCCACACTCTACAATTTTTTTTAACGTGCTGTTAGTTGCAGTAATTCGTACCTATATGTCGTAAATCCTTTTTTACATACTGAATATATATATACATATATATATTGTTTCCTCTAGCCCTCTTCCCCTTCAGAAACTCCTCGTGGTGTGTGGGCCCTATTTCTCCAGTATGTAGAAAGAGAACGGCGTGTGGACGACACTTCATTAACGCGACGCGACAGCGATTTTCTTTCTGCCTGGACTCACACGTTCGTTGAGAGAATGAAAAAAAAATTATAAAGAGAGAAAGAAAGAATGTCACTTCTCTGTCCGCAATTATATTCCTCGTGCTTTGCCCAGATTTATCCGTTAGTATACCTTTTGTGTGCTACTGACAACGAGTTCCTCTTGATTGCTTGTGTTTTTTCCACTTTCTCCTCTTTCCTCCTATTTTGTTCAGCTCTCCTCCTTCTTTCATTGTTGTTTTTTTGCTTCATTAAGTCCGACAATGTTCATTTTATGTCCAGCTATTTCTTTCCGTTTTCACTGACTCCATTCAACAAAAATCACGAGCACCTTTATAACTGCAAAGTGGAGTAAACGTTTTCGTTTTTTTCTTTTTCGTCAATTTAATTAGTGCTGATGGGGATAAAGAAAATTCAGCTAAATTTCTTCGAGAGAGAAAATCAGAAAGATGTAATGACAGTTTGGTAAATGGGAAAAGCACACTGAGCATTGCTGGGGCACGGGAATACTTTAATTTTTTACATGTTTGCAGTGAATCTCAGAGGCTACAGGAAGGCTTTCTAAAATATTTTGCTGAGTCCAATAATAGTTTCTGAGGTATTCATGACGTGATGTTCATGAAATTATTCAAATTCTTCTCCAACTACTTCTCTATAGAATGATTTTACAACATGTCTGGAACGTTTGGGATTAGAGAAAATTTTTAAGAGACATTTTTTGTAGAGAATTTCATGATTTCAGTGATGAAGACCAGGGTGGAGAAGGGTTACGAGGAGTGTATTGAGGGGAAATCAGTAAGAACAAAGGGCCTCAGAACCTGTAAGATCCCGCGAAGATCACTTGTGACTCTATCCCAGGTAGGAATTCAGGTCATTATCAAGGCTGATCGAGCCTTGATACAGGGCTGTACCAACCTCAGATGAGCCTAAAAATCAACCCTTTGTGAGGCCGTTCGCAACCCCAAAATGATAACACCTTTTAAGCCCTGTTTTCAGGACATTTTCAAGACTCAGAAGAGGCTGGTGCCGGATCTTGAGGGAATTCCTTCCGATAATTTTGTAGAAAAATTTCATTAAAATCTGCAATTAATTAACTATATAAACATATATTTGTAATGGCATATTGAATAACTGAAGGACAACAAAAAGAAAAAGAACATCAGAGAGATTCGAAACCTGGGATATCTCAAGCGGTCACCCATCCATATACTAACCACACTTAATTTTGCTTAACTTTTGTGATCGCTTGAAATTCCCATGTCCTGCGCTGCCAATCTGAAACATATGGAAGAGGTAACTTTGGAACTGACTTGAAAGTCATATGTTAGTTCTCTCTTTCATTGTCATCGAAAATAAAGCCACGAGGTGGGTAGATGGGTGGGAAAAGGATGAGCTGGGTGGGGGGGGGGGGGGGGGTTGGGGGCTGAATGGGGTGGGTCTCAGATATAGTATTTGAGCCTGGTATGAGTTCCTTCTGAACATGGGCCACTCAGCCTTGAAAATGAGGCCCATAAGAGGCTGTGCGGAGCCCTGCTTTATACAGCCTCGAAAAGTAAGGCTTCTTTGAGGAAATTTTCAACCTTTCAAACGAGCCTCAAAAAATCAAAGCTCATAAGAACTTGTTGTAAGCCTGGTCATGAACAGCCTCATTTAGAAAGGTTGACATGAGTCTAGTTTGGTGCCAGCCTTGCACACTCTCATTTTGATGACGCTGGTTTGAGTTTCTTTGCAGCTGAGTCTCACTGACTGAGATTCGCACAAGCCTCTTTTGAGTCTAGTCTTACTGATCGAGGCTGGTAGGAGCCTCTTTCGAGCCTAGCCTCACTGATTAAATCTTGTATCAGGCTTGATAATGATTTCAGCCCTGAGAGATTCCTACCTGGGATAAGAGAGTAAACTTAGTGTGTAAGCTTGTGTGAAAGAGAAATAATGTTACAATCCTGAAAAGACAATTGGTCTTACTGTTTAGTATTTCATCTTTCACATTTAATTCGAATGAATTGGATGTTCAATTGGAATCTAAAGTTAGTAGAGAAATCATTTGTTTCTTTCTCAAACTCCCTGAGAGAATGAAGCCGCCCAGGGAATAATTCGGTTTGTTATTTCCGAAAGTTGAGAAAAAATGAGTGGCATTCAAAAATGAATCATCACGAGGTTGAATTAAAATTTAAGTCAACATTGATACCATTTCGAAGGAATTTCTCCAGAATATGAAAAAAATATTGAGCGATCGAGCATTGATTTTCGGTTCATTTTCAGTCGTTTTCTTAAGGCCTGTGTCCATGATCCAAGTCCCAGTCCAAGTTCTCGGACACCGTTCTCCTCTCCAAATTGTTTGCTCTCCACTGACTGCAGGTGGAGTTAGGATTAATTTTATAAAATTAGACCATTCAATATTAAATTATAAATCTACACTCAAAAAAAAGTATACTACTGTCTAGTACGAATTATGCTACTGATAAGTATTTTCGAGAAACTTGCTTGAATTCATTATTGATACTTGTCAGTAGTAGCAAATAGTCCCCTCAGAAGTATATCAACTTGATCCGCGAGATACTTGGGATGAGTCTAAAATATACTCAGTTCTAGTATAAAAGATACTTGGATCAAGTACTTTTCATACTTGACGGCAGCATGAAGCACGTGCTTCATAAGGGTTCAATAGGTATTTTAAGAGATACTTTGAAGAGAATTTTCATAGGTACTTCGAACGGGAGTTTCAGCTGTTTATGCTGTTTTTTCCGCTTTCGAATTCTTCAAAAATCAACTAAAGAATGCTGAGTAATATTTCTTCGGATTCTATTCATTTCCATCGTTTGGTGAATAGAGAATTAAAAAATTGAATATTAAATTCGAATAAAATGAAATTTGTCCACGCTCTAACTCTTTTTCAGTTTCTCTCCAGAATTGCCACTTAAACTTCTTGCAGAAATTGGTTACGTGATCATATATTCTAAAATCTATCGCCCAGTTGTCAACTTGCTTCTCCAAAATGGTCTGATTATTTCAATATAATTGCCTTGAGATTAGTATCACAAGAATCAGTCACACAAAAAGAGCCCTATTCTCATTATCGCAATGATTAAAGGAGAAAATCTCTGAGTAATCACGTCAAGAATGTGCGAATTTAACAATCAGCACACTCTATTGTTCATCTACATCACGAAATAGATATACTATGAAAAAAGTTTTTTTTTTAGCTCTTTATACATGAAATAATCGGATTTTCAAGAGTCTGGATATAAGGTCGAGAAGTTTTATTTTCTTCCTCCTTTGATGCGAAGAAAAATTCATTTTAATGATTCATAAATATTTGATGAGCTCATAAACGTGCAATTACTACGGTAAATGAGGAAAAAAAATGTTAAAATTTCAAGCTCACCCTCTTTTCTTCTCTTCACAATTTTTAACGTTCGAAAAAATGAATAAGAATGTCACGTCAACTTTAATCGCTCGAGATGAAAACTTTGAATAGCTTTCACAAAACTTTTTTAAGTACAATTTGCAAATATTAGGGAAAATATTAACTCACTAAAGAATATGAGAAGGATTCTTTTGATGATTTCAAATAGAATGGAATAGGTTCGATTATAAAGTTAAAATAAAAAGTATGCATGTAGAGAATTCAGAACAGTACAATTTTAATTTCTAGCCGACTGAGAGAATTTTATGTTAATTTTGGATTTCTACATTAATAACTGTCAGTAAAAGTTACTCAGTTTATTTCGAAATTCACATGAAATGTTTGGTGACATGAGAATGTAATGAGTGTCAGGATAACTTTGTACTGCAGAATAGAGTTTGGATGATGTGAAAATACAGGAAAGGACCCGTGGACACTCAGTGCTTATACGTAGTGACACATGCTCATAATAATAATTCACCAATGGAATGATAAAATGGAATAAGTTAGCTTTGATCTTGACGTCAGTTTCTATCAAATATCTTGGAGACTGGGGGAAACAGTTTCTGATGTTTGTTTTGTAGCTTGTATCTTAAACTGCTGAATACTGAATTTGCATGCATGATATACGAATATCTGGACGGGGAAATCAAGAAAAATACATGTGATAATAAAAGCCAGCAGAAGAATCATATGCACCAGAAAAGACGTTTATAGCAGATAAACAATGCACATGTATATGTCGAAGTATTTTTAATAGAATATTCTGTTGAAACAGCTTCTTTTTCAGTATAAATTATTTGTCGATTTTATTATTCTTCAATGCAAGTAAAGAAGCTACACCTGACGCGGCCTGGGTCAAAGGCTGTCGGGGCTCAAGATGTGACGATAAATTCAATTTTGTTGAGCGCCAGTTGATTTATATAAAATTAACAAAATATGCATTAATAATTTGACTAATTCACTTTAACGATAAACTGAGACGATTCGGGTTCGATTGGGATGACCCGTGAGAAGATTGAATTCCCAAGACAATACAAATGAAAATAGGCAAAATGATAGACGAGAACTGCAGAAAAGTACTTACAATATTGTCGAATTTATTTGATTATTCCAGTTAATTCAAATGACAGTTTCACAATTTATATTAATGACTTCAATCCAATGTTATGAAATTTGACTTCGTATACTGATTTCGATTCAACATAAATTCGATAGAAAATTAACTTCAAGACAATTTACAATAAAATCACAAGTGACACCGTTCGCTTACGAAACAGGAGTGTATTCTCTGCCTCACCGGGCGGCTTGAGCTGATTGTTTTTCGTTAATTTTTCTGATTGGTCAATTTCTCCTGTAGACGCAATTCGTCAATAGAATGAACAGATACTCATTATGGCGCTGTTACCATACTCCAATTTAGCAATTGGGTTTTGCGGAAAATTTGATGAAATTTCACATTCTGTCATCTCCTTCGTCTATGCTACATAATGATAATCGATTGTCCAATGACGGTGGAAAATCGACTATTTTATTTATCCTGTCACACTGTTATTCCAAATTCAGTGATTCAAGCGCTCCTCCCAGTCGGAGGATTTGGTACCCAGCATTTTGATCTGAGGCTAAATTATCTCATCAAGAATATCTCGGTTATGATATCTCAGGCATTTATATCTCATGACTTGATTATCTCAGATGATAACATATTCCTTCTTTGGCAAATCCTGTGTTATCTATTTCAATTATTTTTGGTATATAATAATTATTAGACAATAATTATAATAATAATTTAATAATTATATAATATCGATTATTCTTGCCGAAGGAAGATCGGTGTGGGACATTTATATGATTTTCATCATATAAATATATATATATTATATACAATAATGATAATTTTTTTTTAAGTTTATCATAATTCGATGTTTTACACTGTAAAAATGTTTTCTAATATATCACTATTAATTACTTTTTGTAGCGGATTATTTAATTTGAAATAAACTGGGATTTATTAGCATGAGATATGTTTGATGAGATCATTAAGCTGAGATGAAATTGGCATGAGATATTTTTGTATGAGATCTTTTTGTCTGAGATATTTTGGTTGAGATCATTTAGCCAAGATAAAATTGACATGAACCGGAGGATTTCCAGCATTCTTCGATAACTAAACCTGATTTCGCCTTAAGTGACCATGATAGTGGCATTTTTCATATTGTATTAATATTTTATGTTTTTGTCAATATTTCCAATTCAGTAGTTACTTGAATAAATATTCATATTTATCAATAACAAGGAATCTTCGATTATTCAATGGTCGAATTTAATTCATACAATTTGCAATTTATTTTTATGAGATTATGTAACAAGATGGGCTGAATCCCAGACGTGGCAGATGCATGCAACACGTCAGTGTAGCATAGAGGAATTTTGGTACAAAAAGTCATAAATACTAGAGGATACTGTGCAAGAGAATGAACGAATTTGTCTCTGTCGGAACAAAAAGGGGGGTGCGTGGCATGCAACGCTTCAGAAGTGGAACTTCTTTGTCACAATGCTAAAGCTCATATACTATTTGCAAAAAATCGAATTCTATTTATTAATCTTACCCAAATATTTTGAAGATGAGGCCCGGGACTTGAGATACAATTTTTTTGTCATCATGACAAGCCTATAATATCATTTCTAGAGTACTATCCCGTAACCGGAAAGTAGATAGAGGGCTATTAAGACTAATCACTCCACATTTTCAATCACTAATTAATGGAAACGTGAATTTCCAAGTCTAAAAAAGTCTGATATAATTGCTAAGCAACCAGAACATGTGAACGTTGTGAAATAGAACAGTTTATCATTGAATATTGAAATTCGTCTGATTGGATTTTTAATCAATCGAAAATACACAGAGAAAAATTTTTTCTTAATTTAAGGATGTGCAGTCACTTAATTCAAAAATGACAGGTCACTCAAAGTAAGTGACTTTTATCACTTAAATCAAGTGACTTTTTCCTTCTCAATTTAAGAAAGTAAAACTCACTTGAATTAAGTGACTTTTTTCACTTAAATCAAGTGACTTTTCTCACTTAAATCAAGTGAGTTTTCGCACTTACATCAAGTGACTTTTCTTTCTTAATTTAAGTGACCTGCACATTCTTAAATTAAGAAAACATTTTTCTCTGTGTATAATCGATGATTGAGTGTTTTCATTCGGATATTCTATTTCAAGAATAATTAGACAGAGCAGAATATTATTTAGGACAAAGGTAATTCTGAAGTTTTCTATTAAATGGAGGAGATTTTGAAGGTGCACGCTTAGAAAACTCTCAAGGAGCTCTTTCACAGGCACCTTGAGGTATACTTCAAAGGACATCTTGAGGTACACTTTCCAGGAAAATCTATTTCTATATCTATATTGAATTATCAATCCATTCATATATATATCTTGAACGGGTACCTGAAAATATTCCTTATTTGATTGGAAAATACAGATTTGCATTATTGTATTAGAATATTCATATTAAAAGGCTTAATCATCGACTAACAATAAATTTCCATCACAATGGAAATTCGAATAACATTTTATCCTATTCGACAATTGCGAATTCTCTTTTTTTTCCAGTAAAGAGAGGTGAGAATTTAAATGAAAATTGATCGAATTCCGAACGAAAAAAACAATCATTTCACATTGGAAATGAGGTCAGATTAAATTCACAATGAGAGAATAATTGGAATTTGTTTTATTATTTGATAAAAAACGTCGTGAAACAAATTTCAAAATGTAAATTGTCATTTGAGAGAATTATTGACAGGAATGTGACATTAATTGTTCAATACCTATTTCAGATACTCCGTCATTCGCAATAACACGCTTACCGGGTTTTGGTATACCAATCATCGAAGGCTTGTCTGTTAGCTTGAAATGCGAAGTGGACAGCAATCCATCGAGTTCACCAGTGTGGCAACGTGGTAAGTTATAAGCTTAAATTCATATAATTCTCAACGTTTTCCTATCTTTGTACATTTTATATGTTCCTTCATGTGTCTATTTCAAATTTGATCCTCGATGCTTTGTTCTAATCGGATAAAATTCTTCTGGAATTAATAAAGTAAAGAATGAGAGTATCATTATCATAATAAATATAGAATAAGAGTGTAAAGATAGAAAAGAAAACATTCATATGAAGAAGAATAGTTTCATTTTGCGACAGTCTCGTGGGATATACTAAAAATGTTAGGTTTGATTCTAAAAAATCCTATGGATACAGAAGCGACCAGGGCTAGATGCACCCATATTTTATTTGACACTGAAGGCCTGGACGGAATACCTTCAAAAAATCACTCAACAATATAGACATGTTAGAGCTTTTTCTCAATTCTACTTAGAATTTATCACAGAATCCTCCACACCACGGAAAAATCCTGGCTCATTTCACCATCCATTCTGACCGGCTCCATTTTGCCCATTCTCCTCTAACCTTTCAATTTCTGACTCAAATGATTATTTTGTCAAAATGAAAAAATTGTCAAGGTCTTGTGTGAAACTAATCTTCGAAATCTCATTTAGGGGAGTGACTCGTTCTCCTAACTTTTTGTGCTCATTCGAACAATCCGATGCAGATTAAAATTGGAGACCAATCAACTAAAAACAACGGGAGAGAAGAAAATCTGAAATGCAACTATGTTGTGTACCATATCGCTTTCTTAGTTGACGATAACTCTCAAATGAATGCTTTCTTGGATGGAAACAATTTTTTTGATTACTTCAAAGGTTTTTGGAACATTCCAAGTCTTCTTTGCGATATTCAACGGGACTTTACCGAACTGGGAACATCGAGGGGTTACTCACTCAAGTATTGAGTAACACCATGACTTCAAAATGAAGTCGACTTCATGTGAATTCAGTGTCTGATTTCAATGACTTCAGAACAATGTAATTTCAATGACTCTGAGCAATGATTAACGTGACTTCATAACTGCAATTGATTGCCGATGACTTCATCAATTTGTAGTTAGTGACATCAAATGGAATGAGGTCATTGAAATCACAATAAATAAAATTTTACAAATGAAAGAGGATGAGGGAAAACGGGTTTTTATCATATTGAAACAAAATCTTCTTATATAACTTAACCCATTGCTTCATACGGCTCGTCCCCACTCTCTAACGTTGCGTGATGAGTCTGTAGTGGGGATGGCGGCAGCAGGGCCGGACGCGGCTTGCTCCTCAAATATTCGGGAGCATCTATCAATTCTCTGAACAAATCTAAACTAATTTTTTTTTCTCTAACAAATCATCAAAGTAGTGTATCGGAACTAGCGTAAAATAATAATTTACTCCTTTAGTATTCTCATCAGATAAAATCTTACAATACACTCTAAAAAAAATATACTCATGGCAAGTAAAAATAGTACTTGCAGCCAGTACGTCGGAAAATCTTGGATTGAGTAAATGTTTTTACTCGTTACGAGTATAAAATAGGCTCCTCATAAGTATATCAGCTTGATCCCGAATATACTCATGGGAAGTATAAAGTATACTCAGTGCTAGTATACTTTATACTTGTGACAAGTACCTAACTAATTCTTGAGCTGGCATCATCTTGATACTTGCTACAAGCTCAGAGAGGACTGGTGGTAAGTATATTCGATCATCATCAAATATACTTGGGAGTAGTACTAAATATACTGGAGAGTAGTACTAAATGTACTAGAGAGTAGTACTAAAGATACTTGACTCAAGTATAAGTAGTACTCATATCGAGTTTTTTTTTAAATTTATTCTAAGTATCAAATGTACTTGATGCAAGTCCGAAAAATACTCCCAGCGAGAATTTTTCATATTTTAATATTTGCCGCTTTCAAGTGCAAGGACTTAGAGGTGAAAGGGCGTAAGTTCCATTTCTTCTGTCTTTTCTTGAAATAACAAAGGCATATCTCCAGCATTTTGCATTAATATGGGATCAAGAAGGAGTTTTTCCAGTTTTTCGGGATTATCTTGGTGAATAAACGAGATATAGCAAAATAGATATCAATATTGAATCAGGAGAGAGTTTCATTAAAATCTCGGTGAATAAGTGAGATAGAATGAAATGGACGATGATATGGGATCACCGGGGAGTTTTTTCCGTTTTTCGCTATCATCTCGGTAAATTAGCGAGATAGAGCGAAATGGACGTCAATTTGGGATCAGGAGGGAGTTTCTTCAGCTTATCACGATTATCTCGGTGAATAAGCGAGATAGAGCGAAATAGATATCAATATTGAATCAAGAGAGAGTTTTTTCGGTTCTTCACTAAAATCTCGGTGACTAAGTGAGATAGACCAAAATGGACATCATTATGGGATCACCGGGGAGTTTTTTCAGTTTTTCGCTATCATCTCGGTAAATAAGCGAGATAGAGCGAAATGGATGTTAATATGGGATCACCGGAGATTTCTTCGAGTTTTCCGTGATTATCTTGGCGAATAAGCGAGATACAGCGTACGTTAATTTGGGATCAAGAGAATATTATTTCATCTGAAAACTTCCTCATAATTCCATATGGATACTTCGCTCTATCTCGTTTATTCACCGATCTAGTCGCGAAAAACTGAAAAAACTCCCACCTGATACTACATTAACGTCCATTTCACCTTCTCCCGCTTAATTACAGAGTTGATTGCGAAAGTTGAGGAGACTACCTCCTGATCCCCTATTAACGTCCATTTCACTCCATCTCGCTTATCCACCGAAATAATCACGAAAAACTGGAAAAACTCCCTCCTGCTCCCATATTAATCTCCATTCCGCTCTATCTCGCTTATTCGCAAAGATAATCGGGAAAAACTGGAAAAACTTTCTCTTTCTCCAGAATTAACGTCGATTTCGCTCTATCTCACTTATTCACCGAGTGATAGCGAAAAACTGAAAAAACTCCCCGGTGATCCCATATTAATGTCCATTTCGCTCTATCTCACTTATTCACCGAGATGTTAGCAAAAAATTGAAAAAACTCTCTCCTGATTCAATATTGATATTTATTTCGTTCTATCTCGCTTATTCACCGAGATAATCATGAAGGGCTGGAAAAACTCCCTCCTGCTCCCATATTAACATCCATTCCGCTCTATCTCGTTCATTCACCGAGATAATCACGAGAAACTAGAAAAACTCCCCGATTATCCCATATAAAGATCCATTTCGCTCTATCTCATTTATTCACCAACATAATCACGAAAAACTGTCAAAACTCCTTCTTGATCCCATATCAACGTCTATTTTGCTTATTTACCGTGTGCGAGACAGCACTTGTCATAAAGAAGTACTTGTGATAAGTACAAAAAGTACTTGGGATAAGTACAAAAAAGTACTTGTGACAAGTACAAAAAAGTACTCGTGACAAGTACCAGACAGTACTTGTTACAAGTATAAGAAAATACTCGTGACAAGTACAAGGCAATACTCGTCACAAGTATTTTTTATACTCGTCGCAAGTATTTTTTATACTTGTCACAAGTATTTTTTATACTTGTCACAAGTATTTTTTATACTTGTCACAAGTATTTTTTATACTTCATGTGTGGCCGTTGTACTCATGGTGAGTACCACATTACACTCATCGCCAGTATTTTTTTATACTTCTCACAAGTGTACTGTACTCAAGTACCAGCTTGTACTTGTCACTAGTATATTTTTTTTAGAGTGTACAATGAGGAGCCCTCTATGATCATCGGCATTGTGACGGCACTGCGCTGATAGTTGGTGGGAGGTACACTTACACACTACATTTACGTACCACACTCACACCGATACAGGTGCCGCGCTGATTGGTTTTATCCCCAGTTGCCTCACACCGAGACGATTTGCGACGCTTGCGAAGCAATAGGTTAACACATTACAATATTTCGATGTTTTTCACTGGACATATTTTTTAACAGCCTTAAAAATATCATTAGGTAGTCTTTAATACTCACTCTCAGTTATTTCAGGAGGGGGAATAGTTTTTCGATACTGTTTAATATGGATGTACTCATTGTCTCTAATTTCAAACAATTTGTATTTTCATCTAAAATATACCAGTGGCAAAGAAGATTTTTCTATTGACTCCAATTGATTTTAAGTGACTCAGTGATTTCACTGATTTCAATGACTTTACTTGATTTCATCGTGGTGTGTTGCCACGACTTCAGGAGCGAGCAACCCCTCGCAAAAGATTCTCTGTTATCAGAAGAATAACTCCGGAAATTTTCAAAATTTCCAAAAAGAGTTTGAAGACTCTCCTTTCTTTGCTGAAGGATTCGCATCTTTTTAAAACCGCAAAGAATCTGTTTTGCGGAAAATATTTCTTTTAATTTAGCAAAACAAATAGCAATAATTTGATTTCCATAAATCTTGGAATTAGTACTCGTATGAATCGGGTTCTTATGATGATTTTCAATCAGAGTCATTGAATTTGGTAATTTGAACTGAATTTTACTATTATTACAGTCCTTCATAACAGCACTGACAGAAAATATGAAGTTATATGTCACAGAAAATACAATTCGTATTTTCATAGTTTCAGACACTAATTTATCCTATATTCCGTAATTTTATCCATTTTTCTGAAATGAATTAAATGAGAATAGCAGTGATGATCAATTCAACGAACTGGAGTAATTTATCTGATTATTTAGATGCAATGAAAGAACTTTTTCATATGAATCCATTCAGTGGAAATGCCTCTGAAATTAATCAAATAATTCATCCAACACTAATTATTTATTCAAGTGTTTTATAATTACTTTGAAGTTTTTTGAAGAATTGTGGAAAAAAAATCATCTATACATTCACGCTATTCTTCATTTTTATTCTCATTAAAAGTTTTTTCCTGCACATTCCGTCCTAATTTTTTCGAATCGAAGTTGATAAGGCTATTTTAAACTTCCCTGAGTGCAGAGATTTCTTCTGAATCACCACGGCGCGAAACTTCATACAACTAAAATTATTGGGAACTGTAACCGATACCACAGCTACAGAAATGAACGAAAATAGCTAGATGCTGAACCAAACACAAAAGTCGTTGATATTTGTCCATTATTATAAAGTAAATCGACAACGGATTTTCAGTTTTTTACTTCCATTGATGTCTTGATTTTTTTCTTCGTGAATCTTCTGTTTTCCATCTTTTGCACAAGAAATAAAAATTTCAATTCAAGATGATTTGAATTGAACATGCGAAATTCTCTACAGTTATTCGTTTTCTTCGTAAACACTTATCATTGAGAAGAATCCTACGATTCTCAACTTTTCAGGCACCGACTATAACGGTGGATGAGCGAGATAGAGCGAAACGGACGTTAATTTGGAATCAGAAGGGAATTTCTCCAGTTCTCCGTAATTTTCTCGGCGAATAAGCGAGATAGAGCGTAATGAACGTTACTATGCACTGAGTGAAAAATATGATCACTGGAGCTATAAACATTCAGTAGAAAAAGACGTCGACTATAAATTAAGTAACAGCAACTATTTCAGATATAGCTAGTATCAGTGGGCAATATATAGTGTTATCGTCGAATTAAACAAATAAATTATTTTAACAAATAAAACAGACCATTAAACAAATAAATTTATTAATAAATTAATTTTTATTAATAAATTTTTAAGAGAATCAAATTCCGGAAAAAATATGTAATGCGCAAGCAGGATTTGAACCCACGACCCTCTGATTACATGTCAGGTGCTCTACCGCTGAGCTATTGCGAGTTATTATATTTATCATGGAATTTTTGATTCTCACATCTTTTCTCCACCTCCCATCCACGAGGCAATGTCGCCATTAAACAAATATTATTGCAATCAGAGAATTATATTGATGGTTATCTACCATTGGACATTGTGTTCTATACTTTATAGTAAACATGACAATACAGTATATAGTCAAATCCCGAGTTGAAATTTTTGTGTGATTTTAACTTTTGTTTCAGTCTACAAAAATAGTAGATTGAACGAAAACAAAAAGAAAATAAACGTAATAAGACCAGCGAGTTTTTTGCAACTGACTTGGAACTCACAAAAAAAAATCGATCTAGTCTCGAGATAGTCCAAGCGGTCACTCATCCAAGTACTGACCAGATCTAATGCTGCTTAGCTTTGGTGACGGCCCGGAAAACTCTCGTTGTCTGCTGCTAATCTGAAACACATGACTGCTCCGTTCCCAATTGCGCCTTTTGGGCTTTCTGAAAAAAATGAAAAATAATAAAGAATATAATCAGCAATAAATGCAAAATGATAATGAATTAATTTAATTGATAGTTTTGGTAATTCTATTTTTTTTGAAAAAATTCACGTTTTTCACCTAGTGGTGATGCCGTGAAATTTTTTAGAAGAGATAAAAAATGAGATCATTTGCGATCAATTTGCGGGGTTTTTCAATTAAAAAATATCTTTTTTTTCGTATTTATGGGCACTCGAGTGAAAATCAGGGTAAAATCATTCTATCTCATTTCGAGATATTAGTCAAAAATAATGAGAAATGAGGAAAAGGATCAGACAATTTGAGACGGCCTATGAACTCGTAGGTATTATATACTATATAGAGTAAGTCATCAGAGCCATATGGAATAACAATATCGATATCGACACGATGACACGACGTATAGTGATTTTCAAGATTACTATATTTTATAGCATTCTGCACACTCACTGTTATTTTGTGCGTGCTAATGGGATATAGTTAATTAGGAATGTGTAGATTAAAAACCATTGCTGTGATCACTATACACATATAGTTGATTTTGACCTTCACTAATATGGCTTTTGTCATACCAGTATATAGGATTTCTCTCAGTGTGGGATCAGGAGGGAGTTTTTCCACGAAATAATATCCTACTGATCCCACATCATCGTCTATTTCGATCTATCTCGCTTATTCACCGACATAGTCACGAAACACTGAGAAAACTTCCTCCTGACCCCAAAGTAATGTTCATCACGCTCTATCTCGCTTATTCACCGAGAAAATCACGAAAACCTGGAGAAACCTTCTCCTCATCCCAAATTAACGTCCATTCTGCTCTGTCTCGCTTATTTACCGATATAATCACGAAAAACTGGGAAACCTCCCTGGTGATCCCATACGGACGTCCATTTCACTTATTTACCGAGATATTGACAAAAACTGTAAAAATTCCCTTCTGATCCCATACTATAGTCTATTTTGCTCTATTTCGCTTATTTTCCGCTATAATCGACGAAAATCAGGAAAATCCTCTGGTGATCCCATATTAATGCCCATTCGGCTCTATCTGGCTCATTTATCGAGACTAGCGCCGTCGGCGGCCGCCTCCATTGATTAGTGTAGAGTTCTATTTTTCATTTCAAGTTTCAATGATTCTTAAAAACAATATTAATAACATAAATATTTAATGATTCCGTTTTGGTTATATCCCCTAAATTTCAATGATAAGTGACCTTGAATGATCATGCATCTCTAGCGCCGCCTTCGCCTTCGACGACGTCGTTGATCCCCTTTTCGTTTTTTAATGAACAATTTTATTTTTCAATGTCTGTAATTATTTTCTTGTCATTAACTTTAATTATTAGAAATGATTTCATCCTTTAATTATTGAATTGATGATAACATAAAATTCCAAGGTTATTCACTTTATTCAATGGAAAACTAATTCAAAAAAATTAGTTTCCATAATGTCCACCAGAATTCGCTTCTGTCAATTCAAGTTCGACTGCTTTTATTTCGTGTTCCATTATCCTTCAATTCGAGATGAAATCCGCCATGTTCGATTTTAATGCCCTGTCCTTTTTATATAGGATATTGACAGGTTCCTAGATGCTGCTGGCCTCGGATAGTCAGAGAGTGGGACCCAGCGCCGCACACGATTGTCTCAACTCACTCTGCTGGGAGGAGTACGAGTTCGTCTGACTTTCGAGAGAGAGGGTCAATTACTATTTTGAAGATCTCGACCTGATCATTCTCTCGGGAGATCGTTGTTGAAAAAGATGATCACATACATACGGACATACGCGCATATCCATGCACATACCCACCTTGCATCATAGTAGAAATACTTGAGAATACATAATTTAACCCTTTCTCCACCTCCCGGAAGACATGCGGTTTTTGGGGTAGCTATAATAAATTCCTCTCGAGAAGTTAATCAATGGTAACGACAATTGTGTTCAGTTCTACATCTGTCACTCTTCCTTTCAATCCGCAAATATGGTATCAGCTGCAGGATCCTCTGCTCTTAGTCGTATCAAGTTCTGGGCTCCAATAATTGTTTCGATGGAAAATCATCATAATTATATTCCGTTATTAAATTTTTTTCCAATATTCAACAATAAAACATGCATGCCCGTGTTTCAATCAGTAATTCATGATATTACAATAATTAATTATTCCAGAAATGAAATGATTTCTCCCGATTTCCAAAAATTAAATTTATGGATAATGCATAATAATCATAATGAAGTAATTAACGTTTGAATAACTGAATAATTTATGATGGTCAATTGAAAAACGAAGTGTAAAGAATTAACAATTGATGTTTCAAAAACTTTTAATAATATGGTGTTGGATGGAAAAACAAAAAAAAAAGAAATAAAACGAATGCTGAGGAAAAAATTGTTGGGAAATAACATATTTCAATTGGTGTCATCACTTATAATACATACGTCATCCATATTTTCATTTCCACTCGGGCGTGTATCAAATTATGTTATTCACCAATTCTATCTGAAACCGACCATGATCATAGTTTTTTTCATTCAATACGAGTTGTGTTGATTTATCATACACGGAGAAAAAAGTTTTCTTAATTTAAGAATGTGCATTCACTTAAATTAAGAAAGAAATAGTTACTTGATTTAAGTGAGAAAAGTCACTTAATTTAAGTAAGTTTTACTTGCTTAAATTAAGAAAGAAAAAGTCACTTGATTCAAGTAAGGAAAGTCACTTAATTTAAGTGACTTTTACTTTCTTAAATTAAGAAAGAAATAGTTACTTGATTTAAGTGAGAAAAGTCACTTAATTTAAGTAAGTTTTACTTTCTTAAATTGAGAAAGAAAAAGTCACTTGATTTAAGTGAGAAAAGTCACTTAATTTAAGAATGGCAGGTCACTTGATTTAAGTGAGAAAAGTCACTTAATTTAAAAATGGCAGATCACTTAAATTAAGTGACTGCACATTCTTAAATGAAGAAAACATTTTTCTCTGTGTAATTTGACTTTAATGAATAGAATGACGAAATATTATATCGTTGGAAGTTCTGCCGAAACCTAGATGATATCATGACCAAATTCTGGAATTTCGTTTCCGTAAAAATTTTTCCCTTATCTGATATAAAAGTGAACATATACGGCCAGGAATTTCCAAAAAAAATAAAGGGGGGCTTTTAACGAACACAGAATATTTTCATGATGGTATTTGTTTCCTGCTGATTCTATTTCACATTCTGAAATTCTTCGGCACGTTTCGAATTGGAATATTCGAGAGAAAATATTGAAAAAATGAAAAACCAATGGAAACGGTTTTCTTTTATACAACTCATTCTGTTGAGGTTTCTGCCATCGAAATTCTGTCACATACATCACCTCAGTTTGCTTTACTATATTTTCTCGTATTTTTCATTAGACAATTCAAGTAACATAAATGTCTAAAATTGGCCCTGGAAGCTTTTTATAGAGAGAACATCTCAATAAAATAGGTTGCATAACAATATCAATTGTTTCTATTTTCGTTGTGAAATTTATGCTCTGAATATTTCTATTTCAAATGAGTCGTGGAAAAGCTGCAGAATTTTTGATGGAATCAGTAAAATAGGACAGGAGTTTTCATAACATGTCAATAGATTCCATTCCCTAGCAATTATACTAGGATTTTCTCCCAAATTTTTTCGTATGCGAGTGAACAGGATGAATAGTCTTCCAAATTCATATTTTAGGATATTAATTGGTAAGTTATCGGCCATCATGGTCACTCCCAAAGAATTTACAAATTTTAATTAATTTTAATCATCAAATGCACCAACGTTTCGCCCACTCTGCGTGGACCTCATCAGGGTGCTTTATATATTTATTCTAGAATTATTAACAATATTATCAATCAATTTACAATCTTTCAAAATAAACGGTAAAATAACGGGATATAAAAATGTCTTCTTACAATTTCTCATTTGATTTTTTAACTTCTAATCACTAAATTCATTTTAACAATACTTCATTAGTCTATTAATCATAACATGTCAAATACTAAATGATTTTTTAGGTTATGGCGCTTATAATTATGTACAAATATTTGGCGGTATAAATTTGACTTTTCAAACAACCTTATGTCATTAAAATTCATCACAATAATGGCGTTCTTCAATTCAATAAATACATATAGAATAAATATATAAAGCACCCTGATGAGGTCCACGCAGAGTGGGCGAAACGTTGGTGCATTTGATGATTAAAATTAATTAAAATTTGTAAATTCTTTGGGAGTGACCATGATGGCCGATAACTTACCAATTAATAACTTAAAGGATGGTCGGAGAAAAATCTTTAATAATCATATTTTAGGAATTTCCAATAATACACCTAGACTTTCAATACTAGCATATAAATTTTTAGCGAATTTTTCAGTAATTTTGGTTCCAGGCTGACGACTCTTTCATTTTGAGCATTGTTTCTAATGTGATGATGTATATTTTTATGTGCATTGAAAAATAGAATCTGATTGTAGTTCTCACAAGAATTCCATCTTAGAAATGATATACCTTCTTTCGTGCATGTACTGAGTGGTAGAAAATTACCAGAAGCCTATGTTCTGGATACCCATAATAACAATACAAAATTGCTAGAATTTTTTTTTCTAATTTGCGTAGATTTTTTTAAAGCAATGGAAACCTAGTCGATAGAATGAGATAAATCCAGATGCGCATAAAATTGAGACACATTTCATTCTCATCATAATTTTCATGATCTTTTTGCATGAATTTCAATATTCCTTGGACCGTCAAATTGATAATTTTGAGAATCCTCATGAATTTCCGCTGAACTGTGATATCTCTCATGGAAAATTAAGCCCCTACAAGTGATATGATTTAATGCTTAAAAGCTTAGTGCCATCTCGAACCGAATAATAAATTTTCGAACGATTCTCCATATGAAGTACGTTGTGTTAATGGTTTCAGTAGCTTGTAATTAAAAAAAGCATATCAACATTTTTCCAAATACAATTCAAGTATCATTTGTAACTTCCGAATGGAAATAACCCGCATGGAAAAGATATATATTGTTAAAAATATAATTTTCGGTAACTGACGAATTATATAATATTGTAAATTCAATATAAGAATCAATAGGCATATTTTTGCCGGAATATTATATAATTCGATAATGAGAAAGATATAATGGTTCATTATAATTCTCTTCTATTGGACCATATAATTATAGCAACTATAAATTTTGAATGTGTTCCAGCATATATTATACTATTTATAATATTAATATTTAATCAGAATATAATAAAATATATAATATTGGCATATAATGAAATCAATATTCCAAAGATATAATAAGAAATATCAGTTAAAAATAGTTTTTAAGAATCATAACATTCCAAGAAAGAATGTAATTTTAAAATTTAGACAAAAAAAAAATATTTAATTTATTCTATAGAGGAGGCTCTCTGAGTAACGTACTCTCCACAATATCTAAATGGATCATGAGAACATTTGAAATTATTGAAGATGTACATCACACGGAATTCGCATTAGGGTAACGATACAAATCATCTAGTTATCAGAAAGTGCAGCTATATAAAATGGAATATAATATATTTTATTTTCAATAAAATATATGATCAAATATAAAATGAAAACTATACAAAACAGGAAAACCCATACAAAACAGGAAAACAGTATAAAGTATACTGTCATTATTATATGATGAATTGAAAATGAAAAAATATATTCATAGCAATATTTTCCTCTTCCATGCGGGAATGCTCTAGCATTGATTTATCAAAATATTTTGAGGGAGTACTAAATAGTACCAGTGGAATAGAATTATTTGTTTTTCGGCTAAAATGGCCAGGAAAAATAACAGAGATAGTCGTCGCTTTTTCAAAGAAAACAAAAATAGAAACCAATGGGGAGAAAAATGAAAAAATAGTGGATGCACAAAAATGGACGAAAAAGAAGAGATAGAATTTTGGAGCCAATATAAAATCTCTTTCAGTCTTTTGCCAAGTCACGAAGCTGTTCTGTATCATCTGTGACAAAGTGGCCTCGTGTACACCTCTACATCAAAAAACGAGGATAGAGGGTATCTATAGCCTTCAGCATTGATATCTTTAGTACAATTGAGTCAACTCATACTGCTATTCACAAAGAGTGTTCTCTCGTTCTAGATAGAAAGCTCTTATATTGCATGCACTAGAAAACTTTTTTACCATCTACTCGTCGTATCACTTGACTTTTCTCTCGAATGAAAGAATACCGAACCGTTTGTCAATGTTTCATAAAATCCAATAAGTACGCAATTGTTCGATATGTTTCAGTATATAAATTCATTGTAAATATATCAATATAATGAGGTCAGAAAGTTCAGGAGAATGAAAGTCTTCTACATTATCTATCTCAATATTTCACTGAATAAACCTTCTGCTACGACTGACTACAGTCAAGTACGTCAATGCGATGCTGAATTCGATGATGCGTGAATTCTGCATAAATTTTCATTACCTTGAATTCATTCGAAGTGGATATGAATGTAGTGATTTCAGGAATGAAAAATAGGAAATTGTTGTTTCCACAAAAATTTGCAAAGAAAATATTATAATTCCTCAATGATAGATCAGTGTAACCAATATTTCGATGAATTAGATAGGCGCGACAGATGAGTCATTTCTTAAGGAGGTTGGTCACTAAATTGCGTTCAAATGAAAAAATTCTGAAAATTTTCAATGTTATTGTTGAATATCCCATACGACTCCTGTTAAATTTTTAATTCGTTCTTGAGCCTAGTTCGGACGTAATAAATTAATGAAAATCCCTGGTTATACACAGCCTCTTATGGGCATACGGAGCCGTACCGATAATTCGGAGACAAAAAATTGAAAATCTCGTGAATGACAATCGAGATTTGATTGGAAAACTGATCAGTACCATCCTTGAACAATTAGGAAAAATAATTGACCATTTTTTCGGGGCCTTACAGACCTTTTACAATTGCAATTTATGGTTTTATTCAATTCCTCAATCAACATTCACGTGTCGAGTAACTAACATGGCTACTAGGGTGCTTCATTTTTTGGCAATTTTTTTTTCTTCAACTCCCACCTGAAAATCTTGTAGTTGATAGAAAAACCGGAATTTCGAGCATAAGGAAAGCTCTTAATCCTAATATTAACCCATTGCTCAAGAAGTTTGAATTTTTCTCATTCAAATAACATTGAAAAAAAATTTTTTATTAGTTTTTCCTTCCGCTTATGTAGAGAACAATTCTCTTAGGAATTTTGACTTATGGTATCTTGTTGGCGATATAATTCGCTACAAAAGACTGCCCGGTATCGAGTTTGTAACTCTCAACTTGCTAGATAAAAAATGGCTTTTCCGTTAAATTTTCATAAAAAATATCAGTAAGTCGTATTTATTTGCTGAACTATTGAAGATAGAAGAAAAATGTGAAGGACAAATTTGCAGAGGGGCTTATGCCCTACAATTTTGTTTCGGTTATTCTCTCGTAGCTCTTATTGTGTAGCTGTTATCACCACTTAAAAACTCAAAATTAAGGAAAAAATTTTTTCTTGACGTCAATCATAACTCATTTACCAAATTTAGGTTGAAAAATTCATTTTTCATTGTATTTTTTGGAATTTCATCTCAGCAAAAATTTTCATTCACAAACAGCTCACTTATTTTCATTCGTTCTTATCGACCTTTGATTATTTAAGCTTGTGGTCTATATTATAAAGATTTTCAGAATAAAGACTCTCTCGATTGAATAATGATATGTAATTTATTGAAATATTTCTCAAATAATCTTTTAAAAGCCTCAATTAATTAACAAAAAATTAGTTTCGAGAGTTCCAATTCACTTTAAAACCCGTCGCGAAGAAATTTGATTCTGAAATTTTTTTCGGTAAAATGCTAGTAAACACGAAATTCATTGAATTAATTATCTGCAAGTATTAATTATTTGCAAGTATTTTATGAGCTGTTTCATGGAAAATGAACGAGCTGCATAGAGATTTCATAAACATAAATTATAGAAAACTACTATCAAACTAATAATCTATTTTTGAGAATTCTATAGAATTTTTTTTGATCATTCTGAACACCAAAAAATAATGATAGCTGTAAAATTACAGATTTAGAATTTTTTGACTGAGATGAATTCCAAAACATCAATGGAAAATGAATTTTCTTAACCTAAATTTGGTAAATGAGTTATTATTAATGTCAAGAAAATTTTTTTACCTAAATTTTGAGTTTTTAAGTGGCGATAATAGCTACACCATAAGAGCTACGAGAGAATAACCGAAACAAAATTGTAAGGCAAAAACCCCTCTGCAAATTTGTCCTTTACATTTTTCTTCTATATTCAATAGTTTAGCAAATAAATACGACTTTCTGCTATTTTCATGAAAATTTAACGGAAAAGCCGTTTTTTATCGAGCCAATTGAGAGTTACAAACTCGATACCAGGGACTTTTTTGTAGCGAATTATATCGCCAACAAGATACCATAAGTCAAAATTCCTAAGAGAATTGTTCTCTAGGTGAGCGGACGGAAAAACTGAGGAAAAATTTTTTTCAATGTTATTTACATGAGAAAAATTCAAACTTCTTGAGCAATGGGTTAATATCAGAATTAAGGGCTTTCCTTATGCTCAAAATTCCGGTTTTTCTATCAACTACAAGATTTTCAGGTGAGAGTTGAAGAAAAAAAAATGCCAAAAAATGAAGCACCCTAATCCCCCACGAAAAAAGTTATAATCTAAAATGTGAGCAGATGTAATTTCTTATAATCACTTATATTCCTATGATATGTCTAGTTATATCTTCCAAATTATGTTTTTCTTTAAATATATCCAGTTATAATAAAAATTATATTATGATATAATTAGAATTATAACAACAAAATATATCCTCAGATGTGTCTTTGATAATATATCTCAGAATATATAAAGATATAAGATGAAATATATCTGCTCAAGATAATCGAATTATAATCGAGGTTAGATCCTCTGATTATAAAAATATATATGCTGCTATATATTTGTGAGTTAAAATTAAATTCTAAGCACAGATACATCTTCAGGATATATCGAAAATTATAACAAATTAAAGCATCTCAAGAAAATGTATTGGAATTGATAAAATTTTATATAAAATAGGACTTCAATGAAAAAAAAGAAATAGCAGAAACTAAGGAGAGTCCTATATTCGTTTATTAAAACTCAAAGTATCAATATATAGGAAAGAATACATTTCGAAAATAATTAAATATAAAAAATTGTAATTTTCATGATTTTCAATCTAACATTTCGTTATAATTAAGGTAAATAGAATACATGCAAAGTTAAATACAATAGTTAAATACATATAAAAAGTATTTGAATGTATGTAGGCAGTCCATGTTCTCGAAATTAAAATGGCGTGCGTAGCTCCGTGGTACAAAACGTAGGTTTACTAATCGTAGGGTCGTGCGTTCAAATCCTTTAGGTCGGTAGAATTTTCATGCGAAAAAAATGGTATTTCGGGTCACGAAGCGATAGGGAAGCGTCTTAGAAGGATAGTAATTGCTATCAAACAAATGTGATGAACTAAAATTCCTCATTATTTTGGAAATAAAATTGTATTCTGGTAGTGGTAACTGAGATTATTCTTTTACCACCTCAGTTTCGGTTTAAGGCTTAGTTTCAATGTCAGAATTTATAGTAGAAATCATAATAAAAAATTATGATTTTGGTCTTAGAATCTAGATTAGAAGACCAAATTATATCCTAAAAATATAAGAAAACGGCAAAATGTCGTATATCTTGGAGTTATTTCTTCTTATATTCTGAAATCTATCTTTACTCATATTCGAGGATATATTTTCAGTTCTATTTCAGGATAGAATTTTTTTCGTGGGGGATGGCTACGCTGTGTGTCGTAGCGTTATGTCCACTGTTAGAAAAAGATTGAAATTTCATAGAAAATTCGATGAAAATTTTAATAAACGTGATACTGAATGTTTTTTAATGGGAAAATGCTTATGAAATCTGTGAGTTTCCGAAGAAATTCAGACGGATCGATGATTTTTAAGGAGAATTAACACGAAAATTCTATAACTTACTTGAATTTTGAACTGAACGTGAATATTCAGAATTAAAATGACTTGAATTTTCAATTTTTTCTTGAATTTTTCCTATTTTTTCTAAATTTTCAAGAAACAATTGAACTGAAATTCACAAATTTCATTGATGTTCAGGCTTGAAATTATTCGAAAATCGATGATTTGTTCATTTTTCAATGACATAATTATCTGGAATTTCAGTAGAGATATAACTTGTTTAAAATTTCAGTGATTTTGCATGGAAAATTCCGACAGAAATTTTTAACAGTGTCTGTGAGAGCTCTGCATGTATGTGTGGATACAGTTTGAAATATATTTCAGCTGCAGTGTTGTCAAAGTTCCCGAGCCCATCTCGCAATCAATTTTCTTTCATTTTCTATGACAGTGACAACATTTGAGGTGATTATTTATTTTCAAAAATTATAAGAGAGAATAAAAAAATTATTATGGTGATTTTCAGCGAGTAATTATCTGATTAGAGGTCAGAAAAATGTTGTCTATTTTCGTGTTCACGAATTGGTATTAGCTCGGGATCCCTATACTAAAGCATAGGCATTCTCCCCTGCCCGCGCGTCTTGCACAAGTGGTGACTGACCTCTTTAAGGGGTCACTCCAGTGTGAAGATCGAAAAAAGTGCGCATTTTTTTGTCACAGCTGGAATTCTCCGATCAGGCTGATTTTTTGACCACAAACGGAACGATCCATGAAGAATAGGCGAAAACAACATTTTCGGTTGTTTTTATTGATTTTTCACAGATTTTTTGAACGTTGAAAAAAAAAGTGTCTTGATTGTGTGCACACCAGGGGTCGTAAATCTTGTCACAAACAAATTTTGAAAAGAGATTATTAATCGTCATGGATGAAACTGTAGCCTAACAGAGGCTTCTTCTCTCTTCTTAAAATTGGAAAAATAGCGGAAATTAAAACAAAATTAGATATTTCTGCTAATTCATTAGCAATTCGCTTCCAAATAGTCTGCATATTTCTCCAACTGAAACTGACTCATGAACATTATAATATAGCAGTTACATTTATCTTTAAAATACAGAAATTTTCAGCAAATAAAGAAAAACACCGACAACAGCATTCTCATGCTTTAGAATATGTGTCAGTGCGTGTGTATTGATACGAGATTGACAGTAGAAAGTATTCCATTCATTCAAGAAAAAACATCATATCGATCCATGAGATTGTCTTCAAGTAATTGAAATATTGCTGTTCATGTAGACATCCATGTATGCATATACGAAGTTATCAGTAATGAGTTTTTCTAATAGTTATTGAAAAAACTTTCTCTTCTCCAGTTTCTTATATGACAAGAAGTGAATCACCTACTTGTGAATTTTTGAAAATATTGATGAAAATTCAAAGGTTCGAAAATACGATTTGAAGAAATCATTTTTTATAAGGAACTCAAGAATCGTTTGTTCGCTAAATATATCTCTTAACACACCTATCCCATATTCAAGATTTTTTCGAGAAAAAATTGGATAGTCCTGCACCAGGAGTCGAACCCAGGATCTTTCGATGTCATGTCGGGCGTTTTACCGATTGAGCTATCCAGTTCTATACCAAATTTCCATTCGAATCGCCTTGAAATCTCACTCACCGAGTCTTATCCCCACTCCGCTGTTCCTTCCTACAGCAATTTTTAATTAAATTGAATTCGTTTATTTGATAGACTGAATGAGATATAGAATAGGTTTGTCAATCTGCACATTTACCGTTTGTTCGATCATATCCAAAATCGATCACAGTCTTAATCTCCCGTAGGACTAGGAAGTCCCTCGATTTGGAATTCCCACTGTGTATCGTTCATTAGCTATTGTGTTGCCATGGTATTTCATGAAAAAAGCCTTAAAACGAAAACAACCGAAAAACTAATGGTGGAAGAAATCCACAAAACTGAACGATGAGATTGCAATCATCCTCTGCAAGTTTGAACAAAATCGATTGAGAAATTCTTCAAATAAAAAAAAATAAAAAATTATCGATTCTTTAAAAACTACACAGCTGCACAGAGAAACATGTTTTCTTAATTTAAGAATGTGCAGTCACTTAATTTAAGAATGGCAGATCACTTAAATTAAGTGATTTTTCTCACTTAGATCAAGTGAGTTTTCTCACTTAAATCGAGTGACTTTTTCTTTCTTAATTTAAGAAAGTAAAACTCACTCAAATCAAGTGAGTTTTCTCACTTAAATCAAGTGACTTTACTTTCTTAATTTAAGTGACTTTATTTTCTTAGTTTAAGTGACCTGTACATTCTTAAATTAAGAAAACATTTTTCTCTGTGTAATATTCATTGAATAGGGCTTAAAATGAACAGTTCAGCGATACAGATATACAAAAACGAGCAGGAGCCCCATTACTTGTGCGTAATTTGAGAATCTTACATCTAATATTCTGCCAATGCAATTGGCAGAAAGCTTCCGAATGAATTTTTTAATGTCAAATCTACCATCACTGATCTTATTCATATTAATCACGTCAATTCATGTTCTTTTTGTTAAATATGATATCTCTTTGAATGTTCTGAAGATGATGAGAATCCCCTCGTTTGCTATGAGTAACAAAATTTTTTTTTATTGTCATATTTCTACTTTTTGGAACATCTTGAGTCATATTCCATTCCTCCAAAAAAAAAAAAAAAAAAAATGGCATCACTGATCTGTGCGTGGAATGCGAAAACTAAAATAGGCCTCAGAGGGTTAAGTTTGTGCCAAATATAATCAATTGAATAGTTTTGAAGATATAGCTTGCTTTTTCTGATGTTTCTATGCTAATATCTAAAAAACTACTGGACCGATTCCGCCCAGTTTCAATACCAACCTTTGTGCTCATCAGATGTATAACTTCACAAAATTTGAGGTCTCTAGCTCAATTATTTATTAAGTTATCGTGGAATCAAGATTTTCACGAAAACTTTATCAAAAGTTTTCTACTGGCTAAAATAAAAATCTGAGCTCCCACCACCCCGAGGGTAAAAGATGCGGCTCTTGGACGCGCATCTCCTCGCGGAGACTGGACGCTGTGATTCCATTTTTCATCGAGAAAAGTCGAAAAAACGATATTTCAACACTTTCATTTTTCTCGAAAACTATCCGGCCGATTTAGCTGAAATTTTTGTGAGAGCTTGGGGCACGCATGGCGAACTTATGGTAAAATTTTCAGATCGCTAGCTAACCCCACTTCAGAGTAAAGCGGAAAATGCGTCATCACACACACACACACACACATACACACAGACATTTTTTAAAAACGACGGATCTCGACGTTTTGGGTCATTTGCAGTCATATTATGATGAAATCTCAAAATCGAAAAAAATTACGATTACAAAGCTTCCATTCGGAAGCAAAAAATTTCAAGTGCCTAGGCTAAATCATTCAGGAGTAATATAATATGTTGAACCATACAGACATACATACCGACACGCATACAGACAGACATTTTTTCTAAATATAATTTTTAGTCTTTTTAAATCTATTAGGTAGTTCTCAACAAAAAGCCAGTATTTGGAAATTCTCACGTTTGTAGAGCTCCCATTCGGAAGCAAAAATAGGATGCTTCTGGGGAAACATCCATCAGGCGACAGCTCTATCGTTGACAATTAATAATCTCTCTGAAAAGTTCGTCTCAGCTCTTTTCTCGGCCGAAATGAGCTTTTTTCTCGGCCGTCACACTAGAATGACCCCTCAAGAAGAAAATTGACTCAGAAATATGATACCAGTTCAAATAAAGTATTTTAATAAGTCCATTCTGTTTCATTTTCACAATCATAATTTCTTGAATATTTCAGGTTGACATCTTCTAATGTCTCAGTCAATTATATCTCGGTAAAACCGTCTCGATGGAAATATCCCCTGATAAAAATATCTCACACCAAAATATCTTGGTGAAAATATCTGATAACAATTTTCTGACACTTATTTCATTATCAGTGGTGCCATGCATTAGCGTTAGTAAGTTATTTTATGTTGCTCTAATGAAGATAGAATAATTTTGGAAACTCTTTTATAGAATCACATTTCTGCTACGAAAGACATTTCAACCCAGATAGTTCAATAATTGGATTCCCAAGTAATTCCTCAAATTTACAGTTTTTAATTAATGTTAATTGGAATAAATCCGTCTCAAACGTAGATGACCTCATTGTTCGTCTATATAAGAACTACTATTCCATTCCAATAATATTCAATGTATTCTTGATATATTCGTCATCTCCGTAGTGTCATCAAATACTGATCGAATTATCTCACGTGGAGAAATACTGAATTACTATAAAGCTACATTGATTCCATAATTATCAATACTGTATACGAGTGGTTTAACATGAAAAAGTCGCATATATATAAATATTACGCATTTGCGTATCACTTAGGGGCAATCCTCATGCGCATCCTATATATATAATATAGTATATAGAACTCAATAAGTCTAGACTCAATAATTCTATATTTTTAGATTCAGTAGCTGTAAAAGTTACAGTGACGCATTTTCGCACTGAGTTTATTGACATTTCCCGCATGGAAGTAGCTAATGTGGACAATTAGAATAACTAATGTCGATTTGCGGTGCAGTGGTTGGTAGAAAGGGTTAGTGAGCCCCAGATTCCAGGATCGAATATAACAGTGGACGGATAATTTCCTTGTCATTCTATCTATTCGTCCAGTATAAAATATGATTCCGTCATCAGGGAAAGCTATGGATAATATGAGGATACACCAAGAGCATATTTGTTATTTATTACTGGATTCATTTTCATTTTACGATTTAATTCACTGATTGTTCATAGGAATATTGGAAAAATAATTAACAACATCAAATTAGTGTTAAGTCGCAACGTTCTGCTGAATAATGCCAGCTTCCTCAGGCTCTGAAACCAAACGTGAGATATTGCTTCCGAAGGGAAGCTTTGTTTTCGCAATTTTTTTCGAAATGCCAATTTTCATTGGAAACGACTCAAAATGATGCAAAACGTCGAGAAATCATAATGAGAAAAAAAGTAGACATGTATGTATGTGTGTCGGTATGTATGACTTTGCGACTCTCTATTACTCGAGAACGGTGAGAGATAAAAATCTGAAATTTCGGCAAGATATCAGTTTTGATGAAGTGTATGTCCCATAAAAATTTCAGCGAGATCGGTTCGATGGTTCTTGAGATATAGCGATTTTTAAAAAATCGTATGTTTCGAAATTTCTCAACTTGCGTGAGACGAATACCGTTCAAAATTTTACGCAAGATTTGCAATCATAATATCTAACTTTTAGAGAATTTTCATGAATTCAATCCCATTATTCTATTAGTTATTAATTTTTTTGTGCTTTTTTTCAAAAACTCGGTTTTACGACGATAGCTTAATGAATAATTGACTGAAAGACTTCAAATTTTTTCTGTATATGTAGTTTCTGATGGAGATGGTTGCGATTGAATCTGAGGCATATCGGCTGAACGGTTCTCGAGATATTTTGAATTGAAGTTTTTCCGCAGATCGGCTGTATCTTCCAAATTTCTCATCCGATTTCATCGGGACGAAGGTCAAAAAATTCGTGTTTATGAGCTGAACAAACCCTCAATTTTTCGAATTTTTAAATGAAGTTGTCCGTTTATTACATTGAAAAATGTATTTTTTTCTCAATATTTCCAAAAAAAATCTAAAAAATACTTTTTTTCTTGATTTTTTTGAATGGACACCTCTATTTTTTATTTTGTTTTCTGAAAGAACACATTTTTCTCTTTCAAATAAGCCCCTACTCATCTTTGTAGGACAATCAGAAACTGTACCCAAAAGGGAAAATTCAAAGTGAAAATGTGAACTGTTATGTAAAATTTTGTATAATTTGAAAATAATTGAATTTAATAAATCCCCATCATTTCATCTCATATTTTAATGCATTATAACACAGAAATAAAAAGAGATAATAGAGAAAATTCCGAGAGAACCATTCGCAAGCATTCTGCTAATTCATTAGCAGAAATTGAAAGGAAGAAATAGCGATTCAAAGAATAACGTCAAAGCAATACCGACTAACGCAGCGACGAACGCCTTCTTGTTCATTCATGAGTAGGGCCGGACACATTATTCAGATTCGAGTCTCACTAAGCTGCTAAGCAACTAGGATACTTGGATCAATAAATAAATTTGATGATCGAATGATATTTCAAATGTCGAAGCGACATTTGTGAGATTTTCCGTGCGTTTAAATTTTGAGTCAACCTCTGAATGGACCTCTGAGGGCACCTCTGAGCGGATTCTGAGGGGGAACTCAGAGCGGAACTCTGAGCAAAACTCTGAAGGGAACTCTGAGCGGAACTCGTGGCGAACTTTCAAACGCCTGAAAACTCAGAACTGTCACTTTGACATTCCAAACTTCATCCAATCATCATCCAAACTTCATTCAAACGTCTGACCGACGTTTTTTCATTCCAATTTTTTTATTCAGTTTTTTTTCATGTGCATAGTTTCATTTCAATATTCGTTGCTTTTCATTTCAATCAAATTTTAGGTGATTATTTTTTCAAAACATAAATTACATTTCTATCCACCTCAAACAAGAAGTGCAGTTTAATTCATCCCAACGGAGAAGCCTTTCCCGAATTTCCTCCTAGTAATTTTATAATAGAGAACATAGGAAATGATCATTTGCGGTTGTTTTTTCACAGACAATGGGCCACCACCGGTGGAGCAAAGTGACGATGGTTGGCTGAACTTCACGAAGATCAGTAAAAACGACAGTGGTTGGTACAAGTGCTACACAAGGCACACGCTTGGTGTGTTTTCTAGCATCGGCTATTTCCTCTATGTTCGACGTGAGTATTCTCCTCTTATTCTAATTTAATGTTCTGAAAAACTCCACTATCATATTAAAGATCTCCATAAAAATGTTATTAAACTTGAATCTGTTCTCAATGAAAGTTCCAATCACACAGTATTGAATATTAAATTCAATCTCCGATAATCCAATTTGATTCCCCATTAAAAAAAAAATATTCAAACCTTGTAATTTTCTGTATTAACTAAATATCATTTCAATGGGGAATCAAATTCAACGCTGAAAATTAATTCCGGAATTTCAATCAAAATTATACAATGAAAGAGCCCGTTTATCGATCCTCAATAACCGCTAATTCACTATTTTTCTCTCTACAATTCAATCAAGCGGAAAAAAAATGCAAGCCATTTCATTGATCTCTGTTATACACAATTCGATGTTCCCCCATTACAGTAAAACCATAGTGATTTGTCAAGGGAGGAAACCGCGAAGCCGTCCGGAAATTGTTCCCATCTCATTTGTGAAAATTTCCCAATTCTCTATTTCTCTCATGGACATATATACAACTACAGTTAACGCATTAGTGATAAACTCCTAGGGTGTTAGGCCATCTGCTATTTTGGCGCAGTCCCTCGTACTCCCTGGATTTCTGGAAATGAATCTCTGTATAGGAACATAGCCACTCTCACTTCCCCGCCCCCCTCCTATACTCCCCTGGCACTTCTCAATTCGTGCAATTCCTGTATAACAGCTCGTCCTATCTCACTCTGTCATTCTCGCCTCTCGACGCCTTATCCAAACGTTATATCCTCCTATGTCGACGCTCGAGCTAGTCCTCACCACACTTTCCCCTCTCCCCTTTGCTGGTTTTCCTTCCCCCTTCATATCCTCTCACCCTTCTGATCATCCGGGGCTTGCCAGTTTCCGATCGCCTAATCTCTCCGCAATTTGGCCAGCTAGAGAACCCATAAACCGTTCCTATCTCTCTCTTACTCTCTTCTCCTCTCGCTTCCATGGTAATCATCGATTACACGGTTCAACGTCAGCCCCTCAAATACCTAACGGATTACTTATCCCCTCTAACGTGAAACACACAGGACTATAGATACTATCCAGATACCCAACTGTGGACAGTTGGTAATGCGATGAGTCTATAATAACATTAAATCATTTATTCATAGCGATCAATTCATCATGCCAGATCATTTGTATACGTGATTTCCATTGATGATATTCGTGACAATGCATTAAAATACGCCATTAAAATTAGGAGATCCTGGTATTTTGGTACGGGAAATAAATAATTAATTGACTCCAATTAGAATAATATTTATTCATCCATTCAGATTTTGATCGGAGTAAATATTAATGCGTGTAAGAGCTATGATAGTTGCGAACAAATAGCATGTGACTCCATGAAAAAAGAGAGGGGAAGGACTGACGTCACATCCTCTTTTCTGAATTTACACTTTAACACCTGAATATATTTACAATCATGCATTACAGAACTCATGTGAGCCTTGTTCACATTGAAAAAAAAACAGGAGAGGAATAGTGAAAAAAAGAATGAGTGTTCGACTTTACGAGATCGAGGCAGTTTTAAGAAATATCGGAGACTGGCCTGGGTAATTTCAACAATCGCAAAAATCTGAGCAGCTTTGCTCTCCAAATAAGGGTCATTTTTCATCACGAAGGCGAAAAAAAATTGGATTAGGAGGTTAAGGATGTAGTCTGGAGCCTTTGCACTTTTCACGAACATAGTTCAGCAATTTTTTTTTACAACTAAATGAAATGCGATCATTCTAAATTTTTCAGATGCTATTATTGACATCTTTAAATTCTCAAAAATATTTTTTATTATTTCATCTCACAATATTTAAATAGCCTTCATCACGGCTAAAGTAGCCACTTAAAAAAAGAGATGTGATTGGCCCGGGTGCTAGCGTTGATGCAAGTTATTTGAAATAGAAAATTCGAATGAATCAGTGTTCTGTAGGCTTGTCGTTATCGCAGGTACCAGATTTAGACATTTTCGTCGAGAAAAGAGAAAATGGTAGACTTTTAAAGAAAAAAAATCCAAATTCGCGATATTTTTCTTTGAAAATTCGGTTAAAAAATATGAAATTTTCATTGAAAATCAACACTCCTGGTACCTGCAAGAGCCATTCCAGTGTAGAGTAACATATCCAAATGTCCACCCAATCGGTTCTATAGATTTTGTTCTCTGCCCCGGGCCGACCGAAAAAATGTTGGTTCGAGAAAAACGCGTTTGAAGTTTTGGTAACAGATATTTAGACTATAAAATGCTTTCGAATATGTTTTATAATTTCCTCAATATTTAGAATTTTGGTCTGAAATTTTCACAGGATATTTTCCACATATTGTACTTTCAAAGTAACCCGGGAAAAAATCGTCATATATGAACATATATGGACATATATGCTCACACGTTTCTCCGAGAAATCAGACAGCTATGGGCATATATGGGCATATATGGACATACATGAAACATATATGAGCATGCATGGACATATATGGACATGTATGGGCATACATGGACATATAGGGTCGTATGATCCTGTGGGAACCGAGTAGGTCTGGGCATATATGAGACACATATGGACATATAGGAGCATATATGGGCATATATGGAACATATATGAACATATATGGGCATATATGAGACATATATGGACATATATGGGCTTACATGGTCATATATGGTCGTATGATCCTGTGGAAACTGAGCAGGTATGCGCATATATGAAACACATATGGACATATATGAACATATATGGGCATATATGGAACGTATATGAACATATATGAACATATATGTGCATATATGAAATATATGAGAAAATGCGCACTCAATCCATATAAGAACGTGAAAATGATAAATTTGAATAATTAATGGTAAATGCACGTTCTCTTAGTTGTTTACCGCTTACTTTGAGAATTTAAAATTCTGCCAGCATTCGAAAATCACTTTTTTCGGTATCACTAAATTATTTACAATGATTGAAATAATTCAATTGAACTCATTTTTTCTAAGTCCGAAAGACATTGATCACTATATCAGGATTAAAATTCATCCAACAAGTATGTGAAATGCGAATAGCGAAGTTGGTAGGATGATGGACTCATCATGTGACGGTCCCGGGTTCGATCCCAGCTGGATGTTTTTTTTTTTTTTTTTTTTTAATCCAAATTCGTTACTAATGAGGAATTGAGTGATCAAGGGAATTAATACTGATGTATTATGTTCATATATTAGAACATTTTGATGATATATTGCGGGAAAATATCGGCATACATACCCATATATGATCATATATGCCCATATATGATCATGTATGGGACTGCCATACCCAGGAAAAAATCGACATATATGTCCATATATGCTCATATATGATCATGTATGGACATGTATGACAATTTTTTCCCGGGATAACCATACATGACCATATACGGACATATATGGCCGTATATGTTCGTATATGGTCATATATGGAAATTGACCGCGCATGAACATATATGGACATATATGGGCATATATGTCGATTTTTTCCCGGGAAATTGTAAAAAAAATAGATTTTATAAACCTCGAGATTCGAATTACATCTCGAGAGTGTTAGTAATACGTGTTTGGGATTGTGAAACGCTCTCGTATATGTGTTATAACTTCCTTAATATTTGGAATGTCGCTCTGAAATTTTTACAGTATACTCTCTACATATTTCCCTTTCAAAATAAATTATAAGAAAAAAAAAAAAATTTAAACCCGAAGCTCCAGATTACATCCTTAAGCCGCGAAAAGAGAAGTCAATTTGCGTGAAAGACGTAAATCAGCAGATTCAATTCGGGACCAAAATATACTCATGCCCAGACTTTGAATCAAAACCGGTGGATTTCGATTATGCGCTTTATAGCATCTCAGCCGAACTATTTCGACGTCCATTGTTCCAGTTTGAATGGGGAAGAGTTCATCTTTTTATCCCTGCCAACATTGCAGAGGGGTATATGCGTATGATATAGAATGTATTGTCCTCGTAATGTATTTGTGAAAAAAAGTTTTTACATGAATGACCTAATTAGATTCTGGAATATTTCAGAAAAACTGAATTTGAAGTCAAATTAATGGAATATTCGCTGCCTCGAGTTTTCCTCCGTTCGATTGATATACATTTTTCATAGGTAATAGGATTGAATGAAGATATCGAGTCTAACATAACAATAATTGAGAGGAATTGAGCGAACAGCCCTGGTTTCGAACTTTATAAATTATTTTTCATCGTTGAATATTCCAATTATCGATTGTCCTCTATAAATTTTTTATCTTTTTTCCTCTGTTCCCTTTTCAACTATCTACGTGTTTTTTTAATGGCTTTTAAAGTCTCCATTGTACACAATATCTCATTATTGACCATAGACAGCGTTGTTTGATGGTTATACTAGGCGGCGAGCGACTTTTTTCATTCTTTTTGGAGCTCATTTTTTTCTAAAGTGACGAAGAACCTCTCATTTTCATCAATAATCAGAGCCAAAGACTTCGTATAAGAAGGGAAATACTAAGATGTGTAGAAAAAATTGAGTAATATTCAGGTTTAATAACGACAAAGTTGAGATGACAACGAGAACTGTCAAAATAAAATGTGAAACGACCTAACCCTGTTACACAACGAATAAATGAGATTTAGTTCGCGAAATATTTGAATACAAGCTGGTTGTGTTTGTGTGTGAGTCTGGTATGTATGAGTGTGTGAGAATAAGTAATTTCGTTTAATATCTGAAGACTCAATAAACCAATTTTATTGATTGATTTAGTCTGATACCCATAGATATACATTTTGCATTGGGTTGATTCTCTCGTATTCTTCTATCCAGACAGAACTTAGAATATGGAACAAGAAAAAATAGAGACTATAAATAACAAAAATTGAAGGTCAAGAATCAAGATAAAATTCACATTGAATTTTGCCTTATTGTTTGTCTTTATTTCTATTTTGAATTTCGTCTCATTTCTAGTCGCAAATTTTATCTGGTCTTCTATTCTGGAATCTGCCTTAAGGAGGTTGGTCACTAAATGCGTTCAAATGAAGAAATTCTGAAAAATTAATATGTTATTGTTGAACATCCTATACGACTCGTGCTAAATTTTTAATTCATTCTTGAACCTAGTCTGGACGTAGTAAATTAATAAAAAACTCTGGTTATACACAGCCTCTTATAGGCATGTGGAGCCGTACCAATAAATCGAAGACCAAAAATCAAACATCCCATGAATAACAATTGAGATTTGATTGAAAAACTGATTAGTACCTTTTTCGAACAATCAGGAAAAATAATTGACCATTTGTTGCGGACCTCACAGACCTTTTACAATTGCAATTTATGGTTTTATAAAATTCCTCGATGAAAATTCATGTGTCGAGTAACTAACATGGCATTACTGCGTGACGTAGCGTTATGCCCGTGAGAGCTCTGTATGTATATGTGGATACAGTTCGAAATACATTTCAGCTGCACTGTTGTCAAAGTTCTCGAGCCCATCTCACAATCAATTTTCTTTTACTTTCTATGATATCGACAACATTCGTGGTGATTATTTATTTTCGAAAATTATAAAAGGAGGTAAAGAAATTGTTATAATCATTTTCAGCAAATAATTAGCTGATTAGCAGGCAGGGAAATGTTCTCTATTTTCGTGTTCAGGAATTGGTATTAACTTGGAATCCCTATGCTAAAGCATAGGCATTCTCCACTGCCCATGCACCCCGCACAAGTGGTGACCAGCCTCCTTAAGGAGGTTGGTCACTAAATGCGTTCAAATGAAAAAATTCTGAAAATTTTCAATGTTATTGTTGAATATCCCATACGACTCGTGTTGAATTTTTTATTCGTTCTTGAACTTAGTTTGGCCGTATAAATTAATGAAAAACCCTGGTTATACACAGCCTCGTATGGGTATTCTGAGCCATACCGATAATTCGGAGACAAAAAATTGAAAATCTCGTGAATGACAATTGGGAGTTGATTGGAAAACTGATCAGTACCTTCATTGAACGATTAGGAAAAATAATTGACCATTTTTTCGAGGTCTTACAGACCTTTTACGATTGCAATTTATGGTTCTATACAATTCCACGATCAAAATTCACGTGTCGAGTAACTAATATGGCATCGCCGCGTGTCGTAGCGTTATGTCTGTGAGAGCTCGGTATGTATGTGTGGATACAGTTTGAAATATATTTCAACTGCAGCGTTGTCAAAGTTCCCGAGCCCATCTCGCAATCAATTTTCTTTCATTTTTTATGACATTGACAACATTTGAGGTGATTATTTATTTTCAAAAATTACAAGAGGGTATAAAAAAATTATTATTATGATTTTCAGCGAGTAATTCACTGATTAGAGGTCAGAAAAATGTTGTCTATTTTCGTGTTCAGGAATTGGTATTAGCTCGGGATGCCTATGCTAAAGCATAGGCATTCTCCCCTGCCCGCGCACCCTGCACAAGTGGTGACCAGCCTCCTTAAGGATGTATGACTGAGAGAATAGGGGAGCCATGAACTTTGATAGGTGGCTAGGTTCGAACGGTGAGCAGAAGTGAATGACCGCGTGATGTGTACTGTGAATCTGGCCAATCGCGGCGAGAAATGAATAATGAAGTGAAGTAATTCGAATTTCAATTATATTTTTCTCTTCAGGATAAATGGATACATAGTATTTTGACAATATTACCGAATTCCTACAATATCCATCTTTTTTATGGATATTTGTTCTCTGGACTACGGTAGCTTAGAAATTGGATATTCATCAATTTACGATCATACCCTCCATTCCTCCATAAGAGTTGATGTTTTTTCTGTCAATTTTCAATCATTTTTTTCTTTCTGATTTGTATAGTCATCTATCTCGGACTCTTTATACGAAAATTCTTTGAGGAATAGTCTGACTCTGAAAAAACTTTGAAGCTCCAAATCGAAAGTTTTCGTCATGATCATACATTCTTAAAAGAGGAGTATAAAAGAATTAACCTATTGTAAAATTTATAGTTATTTATATCAATACAAGTCAAACTTCGTCATATTCAATTATACATCGGCGAGTTAGAAATCGATTGCTTCAAAATCTGAGAATTATTCGCGACAAAAAAGTGAAAAAAACTTTTCTTCATTTCTATGTTTTGAATAACCTTGAAAGTACACGGCTGATCAACTTTGAGATTCAATAAGGTCTATGTCTCAATGGATATCTCGAATTCTGTAACCTTGAAATTGTTTGCTTTTTTTCGTCTTATTATATTGCCTCCAGACCTATTTTGATCCATTCGGCGAAACGGGTTGATTCGATCTTCAAATACTATACGACAAAATTCTATTCTCTCCCACACACACATATACCAAACTCATATACAAACACGACCATCATGTGCATTGAAATATTCTGGCGTACTGAATGTCAACTATATTTATTTCGTAACAGGGTTAGGTCGTTTCACATTTTATTCTGTTTTCGTTATTATCTAAACTTTGTCCTTTTTAAACCTGAATATCACCGATTGCCGAATTCCCCCGATTACACGTATTACACTTTTTTTTACATGTATTAGTATTTCCTCTACCATACGGAGTCCTGGGCCCTGTTAATAATTCAATATGACGCACTGAAAATGAATAGTTTTCATTCAGGAATACGAATTTTTATGGTGAATTTTTCAAAAATATAGTGCAAAAGATTTTTTTTTATTCATAATAAAAAAAAATCTTTTTATTACATATACCAAGGGAGCCATCTCAAAGAAATCCCACTTCAATTCCTTTAGAATATGTCTTTTACCCATTTCTACATTTCATCTTTTTCCTCCTCTTTTTTTCTTTCCACTTTTCTAATATTTCTTCCTTCTCACCGAGTCTTGTACCTCCATAGCTCTTATACCGTGATGTCAACGATATAGATGCACTCCAGCACAAGCTTCGTCTTTAGAATGACAAAAGAGAGCTCTTCAAAGAGCCAACGATCGATCGTTTGTAATTCTGATGAAGAGCTTTTCTATTCGTATGAGGGGGAAAAGTGCCAGGCAAGAAAAAACTAGAGTAAAGAATGAAGGGTTGAGAATTTTGATATTTTCTTCTCGTAATACTAAAAATGGCAAGTACTAACTGTTCTCAGTCGTGTCAGGCAAAGCCAAGGTCTGAAGATACATAGCAAGACGATACGCCAAAGTTTATCCCTGAAACGTGACCAGTGAGCATGATATCATCCTTTCCTCTCTGCAATCCCAACTCCTTCGTGAACCCTTCAATCCTTTTGTTAGATATAGATGACAGAAATGAGGAGAGTCTTTACGACAGAATCCACCAAACCATGTACTCAATACAGATATATGTATAAAATACTTGTCATATGTATACGTATCACGTAACCAACCACCACAGTGATCGACAAACTAAACCAAAGATTTGACACGTGCCCTTTCCTATTCTCTCTGTACTCTGAGACAAACATATACATTTACGTCATACTACACTCGCTTGGAATATTGTGAATTAATTTCCTGAAGATAAATCGTCAAGTTGATTCACATTCATATTCACTTTGAGTAATAAAATCAAGGAATATAAACTCTTAAAAATGTTATTTATAGAATTTGTAATGACAAACTCTGCATCATTTAGAAAACAATGAATATGGCTGAATAAATCGTAAATGTCTCGGTTAATAAGATTTTGCTGAAGAAACTCTTGTATATCTGAATACATGAATATTTTAAGTAACAAAACTAGAGTAGGGAATCTTCTGGAGATCATTACACCGCGTGCAAATTGGGCGGGTTTTGTAAGATTTCTTTCTTTTAGAAAATTGTGGAGATTAAGGAAAACAAAAATTAAGGAGGACACAGTACAGCCTTCTCAAACGATTAATTTAATTTAAAAAAAAAAAAATTTTCAATTGAATCAACTGTATCATGATTTTTAGTTGCATTTATGATGCCAGAAAAGTGAATGATTAATTATTTACATTATTTATTTGAGAATTAAAAAAAAATTTCATTACGCATTTGACTTCCGTTGTATTGAGCCCCGCGAGCATGTAGCAACGTCAAATAGTCAGCTGTATATCAGGACGTTTCACACATAAATTCCATAACCTTCGAGAAAATGAAACAACATCTCCGATGCTGTTCAAAAACCTCGTGTCACAAAAATTGAAAAATTATAAAAATTATCACAATGTGCATGGATGAACTGACAAAATGGGAGGCCAATTTTTTCTCATCTAAACTATGTAGTAAAATTCACTTCATTATTATTGATTCATTCAAACAAGAAATTTTAGTTTTATTATTTTTTTAAGATTTTAATTCAGCCTATATCTTCTGTCTCATCAATTTTCACAAAATTCAGTTTTTCAAAATATATATTAGAAAATATTATGCTAGGAATGTAACTCGTTGACAGGTGTATACTCCTCTTAACCTCTATCCAATTGCAAAGCCCATTTATCATATAAATAATGAAAAATAGGAAATAAAACTGTCGAATATAAGTGATAAAATTTTTGAATAATTTAAAAAAAAAGTGAAAACATTCTTTTACTAAAGATCTATATTCGACTACTCCTAATGTTCAAATTATTTACTGACTATTCAACCGACTGAGATGCGACGTTGCCACGTATGCGGATTCAGGGAATTTTGAAGATCCAGTATGGCGATTCAATTGACTGAAGCTCAATTGAACGCAATTTTGAGTCTTATATGTTCGGTAACATGGGATTATTTTTATCTGAAAAAATTCTTGAAACTCTAACGATTAGTTTCATATACACTTTTATATGTAACAAACCGGTCTATACGGGTGAATTCTCAACCGAAACGTAAAGTTAGATAGCTCTTATGGGGTTACTGTGTAAATTTTCCTTTTTCCAAAAATCAATTTCTCAAGATTTTGCCCGGTAACCTGGGGTAAAATCGATTGCTAATAAAAATTTGAGCTCTGTACAACAAATCCTGAAAAGGTTTTCAGAAAAGAAAAACATTACGAAATATATATACCTCCTCAAACCTGGTGATTTTGTACAATTTATTGTCTATTCATTATGCCATTGCTAAACGTTGACGGGCAGAAGGAATAGCCTACAGAGAAGATAGCCCGCGAAAAGAATGGCTTATGCAAGGAATGGTCTCCGGAAAAGGAGATTGAGGAAAACTTGTGAAACCTTCTTCCTGCACCTCAATTGCTCTCTGCGTACTCAGCCCCCTACCTTCCTTTCTCTATTGTGGACTGGGGGAGGGAATCCCCTCCCCATACACAAATGATGTAACCACGCACTCACGTCTTACGTGATGTTCCTGGCCACCTTCCTCTTCTCATAAATGCATAAATTTTGTAACCACACACCTTCATTCTACGCAATTTGCTTGTCAGTAGACATAATTGAAGCATGATCAGCTATTTTTACTGCTGGCTATTTTTTCGTGGATCATTCTTTCCTAGATTTTGAACGTTTGCAATTCTATGCGAAAGCCGAGCTCTCAAATAGAATTCTTCAAATCAATGATAATTTGACACAATGGCGACCTGAGATAGAAAAAAGTTGCTGAATTTAGTTAATTCAAACAGATTAACGAGTTGAAATAGTGAGAAAATATAGAGAAAGAATTTGTATTGCTCCATCCTCTAAAGTTCTAATCATCATATCAGAATGAAAATAATCCAGTTTTCCGTATTGGAATACTGGCAGATCTGCAGAAAGTTCTTGCTAATTTGGAGTTAGAAATGGAAATGCGTTCAATGGTTTAAGTTTGAATATTATGCGAAAAATTCTCATTCAATTCTCGATTTGACTATATCAAACATAGGGTCAATATTTTGGGATACCCTAAAAATTTTTGCATGCTTTTTCCAGAATAAAATTCTTGTCTGGAGTTTCATTCTCCTTCAAACTGATATGACTCTAAAGGAAGGAAGGAGAAAATGCGAGAATGGGTATGAATATAATGAAATTGGAGTCGACAGCGAACAATTCACCAACACCCAATAGTTTGAGATATCTGTAAATTTAGCAACTCCTGATTTTCGCATTTACTACCTTCCATCTCTCAAGCTTCTCAAGTATACAACCAACAGATATCCCAATTCTCTAGCTCTCATTGTCTAACGTGAACCATACTGTCATCCTGTCTCCATTACTCACAAACCAAGTCCTGCTGGAGTGCATAAGTTCACCAGCTTATCCCTTTTCAACTGATGACCTCACCTAATTCATGATGCACAAAGTTTGTGTGCTCACTGCAAAACGACAGATACTAAGTTTTTGGAGTACGACATCTCAGATAAAGCTTGACCTACTACTAAAAAGTTCACATTATCCAGAATATCACAGGAAATTATTGAACTAGAAGATATCACTTGTACGGCTCTTTGCCAGACGAGCGACACTCTGGCACCTACAAATTCAATGGTTTTAAATTCCTGACACACTCATTCGTTTTAGTGGAACGATCAGCCAAGATGAAATGCTAGTGTCGTTATGACGGTACCAGGCATTAGAGAAGATTGATAACCTCTAATTTACAAATGGCATTAGTAAGAAGAAAAATTTTCCAAGATCTCGATGACCTTATTTCCTGAGTTTTTCTTTTTCTGCCTCATTGCCAAACCTCTTCCTCTCCGAGTTGACATCTCTACAAAGCTTTAAATAACGACACTATGACCCATCACTAATTCAAAATTGAATATTATCTCTTACTAGCGCCGTCGGCGGCCGCCTCCGTTGATTAGTGTAGCTTTCTATTTTTCATTTCAAATTTCGATGATTCTTAAAAATGATATTTATAGCATAAATATTTAATGATTCCGTTTTGGTTACATCCCCTAAATTTTAATGATATGTGACCTTGAATGATCATGCGTTGATCCCCTTTTCGTCTTTTAATTAACAACTTTATTTTTTAATGTCTGTAATTAATTTCTTGTATTTAGCTTTAATTATTTAAAATGATTTCATCCTTTAATTATTGAATTGATGATAACATAAAATTCCAAGGTTATTTACTTTTTTTAATGGAAAACTAATTTCAAAAAATTAGTTTCCATAATGTCCAGCAGAATTCGCTTTTATCAATTCGAGTTCGATTATCCTTCAATTCGAGCTGAAATCCGCCATGTTCGATTTTAATGCCCTGTCCTTTTTATATAGGACCATTATCACTAAAAATGCCGCCTGTCTGATACCGGTTCCATTGATTTCAGTCGAAATGGAAACATGAATGAATTATTCAAGGAAAAACTAATTCTGAATTGCTCATGATTAAATATTAAATTACAGCTGAAAACCGGTGAAGTACTTGTCGGAACGACTGATTCATACTTATGATGAATAAGTATAAATATGTAAATGAATGAAAAATGTATGGACACGATCGAATATCCTGTCATAAATTCATTCTATAATTTAAATATCCTGATAATGTAGAAGATCCTGATAGTCTTCAGATGAGGGTATCCATTGTTGATTAGCTATCTTTAGGAAATGTCAGGGCTATGGAATTGAAAATTTTTCACATGGAAACGTTTATTTTCATTTTATAGATCTCGTATAAAATGAACTGATTGGATTGAGAGTTTGCAATCCAAGACTTTGATAACGTTGTCCTATATAAACAATTTATAAGAAATTGTTCATGTATAAATTACGATGTTACATAAAACTCCACATCTCTTCTTACCCAGCTAGAGAAAGGCTTATTTCACGTTTAGATGATATCATTATCACTCCTTCTATTGGAAACATGAAACTTGAGAGAATGCAAAATAAAAAATGGAATGAAAACCATGGCATGTATGCTGCCCACGTCACAGTCAAATATTTATCCTAATCGAATAAGCTCTCTCTTAATCACTACTTTATTCTGATGGAAGAGGTAGAAAAAAACTGGATACAATGAATGAAAAAGGCCTCATTGATTATTATGAAATTTCAATTAATCGAATACTTAAGAAATTATCAGTTGAATATATCAATTTTTCCCATGAATTTTCATTAAGTGTTTTGGAATAATATATTATGATGTTTTTTTCATTTTCCAGCAAATCCAGATTTCGAACTTGAGGCAGAGGCGTTGAATGGTGAAGCAACTGACTCGAGAAAGATGGAAGTACAAATTGGTGGGGCCGTTACACTTGAGTGTGATGGCGGATGCTGGGGACATGGATCTAGTATGGATCCAGCCGGTGGTCCTGGTCCATTAGCATTAGGTAGAGTTGTTTATCAGGATGCTGGAGAGTATCGATGTGTTGCACCAGATAGGAAATTACAGGATACGTGGAGAGCACAGTTGCCATATCAAATCAAAGTTACTGGTAAGTCATTCCCTTTTCTTGATACTGAGAAACTTGAATTCAAATTCATTTCTGAATTAAATGTCTAGGTTTACGGTTATAAAGCCTCTCATATTAACATAGTAGAATATCTATCTCAAACATTCCTTTACTGGCATTTGTAACGGAAATTAAGGCATCTTGAATAAATAATTCTCAATTTTGATCGGCATGAATACAATCAATAAGATGGCAAAGAACATTTGCTCATAGCGAGATGGAAAAGCGATGACCCAAAAAAAGGAAGATGCGAGTTTTTATCACCCATCCGAGTGTTTTTTATGTTTTCAAAATTGATACAATATTATATCTTGATTACTTATTCCGAATTTTCATCTCTCCATAATGATCCGAGCTTCCATAAAAATTGAGAATGAATAGTAGCTGAAATTCTACTGGAGTTCCACATTAAACTGTTACCATTGAAAGAATATTAGCTCTGAATGAACATTGATTTCTGCTTGAATAAAATGCTCGATAATTCATGGGATATAAAGCCACAAATATGTTCAATACTCCAGTTATCCCGTTTCTCACTTTGAATAATGTTTATAAATGTGGAATGCCAATTATATTCTTTTCTGAAGAGCAAAAAACGGGCGTAACATCGAATCAGCCTCACAATAATTTTTTACTGGCGAAAGGATAAGGATGATCATTCTCAGGCTGTAATTAGACATTGAAATTCTTCTATAGTGGCGCCATCTACTCTAGACATTCGGTCATTTCCCAGGTAGGAATTATTCAGGGCTGAAACCATTTTCGAGCCTTATACAGGCCTGACTCAGTGAGGCTACAATCAAATGAGGCTCAAACCAGCCTACTCCCGTCAGACTAGGCTCAAAAATAGGCTAGTAGTAGACTATGTCACTGATGCTGGGCAAGAGCAACCTCAAAAGAGGCTCGTATCAGTCTCAATTGAATGAGGTTGTTCATAACGAGACTCGGAAGAGCCTGATACTAATCTGAGTAAAAATAGACTCGTCGCTATTGAGCTCAAAAGTCTCTCCTGCCAGGCTCACTACAATCAGACTCAAAAGAAGCTCATTTGAGCCTCAATGAGAGAAAATATACTTGATTTCGATTTCCAAGAAAAAGGGGTAGTAGTTTTTCACTCGTCTTCATTTTTTTAAAATTCTTTTTCAACATTTTATCTATAACCACATTCATACATTTGATTTGAAAGTTTATGAGTTTGTGGATTCAAATTCAAAGTTTATGCTATAACCTCACTTGAAGTGAATAAAAACTGTTGACGTTAATTAACATGAAAATATGTATTTAAATTTATTCTCAAAAACTAATGGGGCTGACCTGAGGTCCAACGAGGTCTCACAAAAGGCTCAAACCAGGCTCTTCTTCGTAATCCTTAAATGATGGTAGTGAGCCTCGAACACAGATCTTAGACACCCTCCAAATAATAACCTGATTTAAACCGTGAAGAAACCTTGGGAGGAGCCTGGAATTCAGGACTTTTTGAGTCTTAAAACTATATTATTAAAGACTTGAAATGAGCCTGCAAACCAGGCCTTTGAAGGGTCTGTCATTCAGGGCTCAAACTGTGTTATCATTTTGAAGTTCCTCAGGGCCTTACCAAGGCTTGATTTTGAGGCTGATTTGAGGTTCAGCCAGCCTTGTGTAAAGGCTCGGTCAGCCTTGATAATGACCTGAATTCCTACCTGGGTTCTTGTACTGAATTTATCTGTTACTCAGACGACAGATGAATTTCAGAAAAAGAAGTATCAACATATTTTATCAATTAAATATAATCAACGAATTCTTGATAAATCAAAGCAAATATTGAATGATACTGAAGTGAAATAAACCCATAAACCATCGTGCAGCTGTCTAACGCTGTGATAACTTTCTCAACAATATAACCCCACGGGGCACAGACATTCAAGTCTCATAAAACTCACGAGTATTCTGTCTTGAACGGGCAAAAAAATTCTCCAATTCTTACAATAAATCCTTCAAAATGTTTTATCGCACGAGAAATCACATGATTTATTTCTATTACTATAAATAAAACATTTGACAAACTATTCATTTCTCATTTTATTTGCCTGATATTATCATGATTATAGACAGGTGGTTAAAGATATTTACTTATCTCAGTTGTTGTCGTGTTGAAACGTGTAATTTTCCATGTAAAACGTGCGTCCCATGAAATTTCAATTTCTGGCTTAGAGCTTTATCCATTGCGTTTGAAGATGACAGTGAGGGTAAACGTTTGGAGTATGCAGAACGAGTTTGAATGAGGATAGGATGAGTAAACCGTGGAGACGTTATTTACTTAGGAGATACGGAGGCGAGGTCGTGGGTTCGTATATTTGGCCATCGTACAAAGACGAGTTTTGCTTGGGAAAACCTCAACACGAAAATGAGAGAAAAGGAGAGAGAATGAGCGAAAGAGAGAAAGAGATAAATGCTGTCATTCATCGAAGGGAAGGGATAAATGGATATTGGTGGGTATGGGTGTTCTCTTTATTTGATGAAAGTCCTGAAATAGATAGCTGTATATGCTATACGTGTGGACAAGTGCAGTGCAATGAAACAGAAAGACAACATTTCGTTCTGGACTCAGTTACGTAAAACTCGTATGCTTCAAGGTATATACGTATCAGAAGAAGATACACTCTGTACCTCGTTTGGTTTACGTCTAGCTCAGAAGATTGAGGGACGATGGAGTAAACGGAGAAGAGGAAGATTAGATACACCGTGAAATGGGAATTGGTGTGTCGTAAAGTCTTCAAATCTCAGTGTATATATTTCTCGTGTGGAATGATTTTACCTTTTCTTTTCCATTTTTTTCTCTACGAACACATGAAGGAAAGAATCTACAGCTATTTGATGGTACAGGTTCTAGTAGAATGAGCTAGGGCACTCGACTATTCTTGATTGGAGTGTTTTAGAGTAAGAACTGGTGGAAATGCAGTTGGAAAGAAAAAGGAATTGGTCGAACAGAAATGAATGATTTTCTTCGGTTGTAGATAAAAGAGTCAGAAAATTCACTAACAAATTGGTGATCTCGTGGTAGTTCTGAACATTTATCTGGATTAAAAGAGAAATCAGCTTTCTTTAATCGACGTTTCAGCAAGCTGTTTCGTTTCATGGCTCGAATTAGTATTCTTCATTATGGTCCATTTCGATGGATGAGTGTGCTGTTGTGTCCGAGATTAGATTGTAGCGTCGAGGACAATTTTAACTAATTTCAAACAGCTTTAATTATATTATTTTTATGTTTATAGGACGCTTATTTAGTTTTCACTCTTGTTAGATTTTTGGTTTATTTGTTAAAATGATAAAAGCAACTCGGATTAATTTTATTATAATTCTTGTTATATTTTGAATTTGAGTCTTGATGTATTTTACAACTGTTTTTCCATAAAGATTTAAAGACAAGTTTCTTGACAGATTTGGAAATAAAAGTCTAATACAAGGTGAATCTGTTTGCTACTTACAGAATTTTGGAAAGTTCGTCTCTTAATTAAAATAAAACTCTCATCTTATTTGTGGGGAAACCTTGATTTTCCTCAGTACTCTGAGGTGATTGAAATTCCACCTATATGTGTAACTTGTAGTTTCTTCAAGAGTTCTTATTTAAATGCACTTATTAACTTCTTTCCGTTTTGTTGTGGAAATTAAAACAATTACTTTTGACTTAAGGCTACGATTTGCCCAGCTCAAATATTGGTTAACAAACTCAGTGATCTATTATATTAGAAATTTTCGATAAGTTAACACATGAACAGGTCAATTTCTCAATTTAATTCACTAGGAAAAGTTGTTGTTAGCTGTTTGGTGATAGAAATAAGACTGCCAATTTTTAGGCGGTCTTTTCCCTGTAAAATTTGGGAATATATGATTTCCCAATATTGTGAAATTGCTGATCATGTGCTTACTTGAATAATTTAGCAACTTTTTACGAATGGACTCAATCGAGATCACTTGAGTTCAATATTTCTTTACTTTAATGATGTGGAAATGTTGAATCATCAATTTATTTGTCATGAAAAAGTGGCAAATAAATGTTGAAATAATTTTTCATTTATTTCAAAATTAAAATAATTTTAACTAAGTAGTCAGAATAATTAATATGATTTAATATATAATAATATATAATAAATATACCAATTAAAAATTATTCCGGACCTAACAGTGCAAAAAAATGGAAATCTTCGCTCTCAAAATCTTTATTTAAATCATAGCGCTCATTCCTGTTTGATTTTCAAGAGTAATTGAAGAGGCTTCTATCACTTTTCTCTGAAAAAAGACTTTTCGAGCCATAGCTCAATCGATTTCCGTCACAAGTCAATTGAAAATAGGTGGAATTGACAGGGAATTATATCAACTACTGATGACCATTAACCGCAATGTGCTATCATAATCATAATCAGAAATATTCACAAAAACCCGAAATGTCAAGTAGAAAACATTCATTCCATGAGAATAATTCTTGTTTCCTAAATTGTTGTTTTTATAGTCGGTCTATTTTCATTGAAACTATTATGACAGAGATCAAAATTCTCCAAGCTCTCTTATGACCCTCTTTCACTCTACTTCTTCCTCCTCTTAAATTCAATTTTCATTCCATTCTTTCTAAAAATTATGCAAAAGAGGAATTTGCTCCAATTTGTGATTTTCATTTCCAGAAAAATTTGAAATGCTTCCAGCTTGAGAATAACTTCCAACAATTTTCATCACAAAAGAAATCTCTGAAAGCTGTGAAGACTAATGTTTTTTTTCTCTTACGTTTTCTTCTTTGCTCAGATTATCAAGATATTCAACCATCTCCAACAGCGAGCCTCAAAGTAAGAATGGGGGTCATAGCCAGTAAGAAAAATAGAAGATAAAAAAAAAAGAAAATCTGACACGAAATTGAATGATAGAGTCCCCTTTATCCATACGAAAAATCGTTCGACCGAATTGCGATTGACAAAGGAGACGAAAAATTAAATGAAGCAGTATATGCGCGTCCAATTGGAAAATAGAATAGAGTCAGTGATTCGTCTCTGGTTTTTTTTTCTCTTCAAATTTAAAATCTTTCATTCTATTGCTTGCATTTCACAATCACTCTAATTCGTTTTTAACGAGCCTCAGAGCGAATCGAGTTTGCGTCCAGAGGTCTTTTCTCCTTTCATCTAAAGACATTTTTTTCCTTTTCTTTTCTGCATCCAAAACCATGCACAATCACATTGAAATTTATCGCCGCAGTTCCCTCTCTTTCTCCTTTGTGGTATAATAAAACTGGTGAAGACTAAAAAAGCACAGAGGAAAGGATTCAGAAATAATCTGAACTAACCTCAATTGTTGAATCGAACGGAAAATATCTGCTGAAGCATTTCTACAATTCATTCTGTAGATAAATCCAAAGAAAGCAAAAAGGAAAAGGATGATGCAAGATGGTACGGAGAATCAGACGGTAAATTCAACCAACTTTTTTTTTTTTATTCTTCACTAATGCAGCAAAAGTTCGAGGGCAAAGAATAAACGACGATTCGAAAGTTTTGCAAAAGTCCAGATTTCACGTGTTTTTTCTACAGAAAAATTCCTAGATTCCCTTGACAGTCAATTATACGGCTTGCTAAACACAATTTGATCTCTCTATACACTTACTCACGTTATACAAACCACATATTCTGTACGTTCATACATCATTCTGAGTACCACAAAGATATCATTCGGTACTCGTTCCTATCATCCTCAGAATACAGATTATTTTTTTCCATTCTCAAGGAATTTTTTTCATTACAGTCAGAATAAAATTTCAAGTTATACTTTTATTGGTTCTGAAAGTAAGAAATTCAATTGATATTTAATCTCAGTTGAAACTTCCCTTATACTGCGGATTGAACGAGAATAAAATGATATGCGATTAAAAAAAATCAATCGAATAAAATCAATGTCACAGTTGAATGAACTTCTCATTTCTAGAGTTAAATTCCATGAAGATAAAGATAACAATCCTTCTTTTTTCCACTCATCGTCTCAATTTGACGTTATTCTTTCATATCTTAAGTGTCTACTTTATAGATAGTTACTCTGACATTACCACAATCTTAGCAATAACTCAAGGTCCTCTCTTTGTGCTCTTTTATCTTTGAGTATCGCTTTCTTCCTCGTTTTTATGATACAGAGAATTTTTCATCAGCTTAATACATAATGAGCTCATTCGGAGGGGTAAGATGTTTGCTCAGTGCTTGAAGGCAGACAAAAAATGATTCCTTTGAGTGGACGGATCTATCCGGAGATTGAAATATACAATTTGGATTCAACGATTATTTGACAGCTTCATGCTTCGTGCCCTATCTCCATACATATACATAAAGTTCTATCTTCATATGTAAATATGCAGTGAAAATTCTCTACAAGCTACCGTCGGGACTGCAGAGAAAGAAAGTTTCCAGAATTATCACTCCCCTACCACCGATATTTACCGGCGTTGTGAATTGTTTTCATGCTCTCTGTGTAAACTATTCCGCGCCAGCAGAAATTCATCACTCGAATGAGAAGATTTTGGTTTTTAGGACTCGCAGTATACATTGTTAGTGGAATATGCATAAAGTTAGACCATATTGTTATTTTATTTGGAACTTTTTTGGAAACTACCAATTTTTATGGTGAAAATTCTCGCCATAAAGAAGTGTAGTCATGACAACCCTATGGAAATACGATACATTTCAGATATATGTACATATATATATATATGTATGTAACTATTGTCACGTATTTTTCGATCCACGGAAATTGAGAAGTCCGCTAAACTCAATGGCTCTAAATAGATAAAAATTAGAAATTATTTCAAATATTTTCATCCATTTCATCATATTTTAGGGCTAAAAAATTTTTGAGGTCAAAATGACCTCCAGAGTACTCCGAGGGTTAATTTATTGTGAGTATCAAATATACTTGATGCAAGTCTAAAAAATACTCCCAGCGACAATTTTTCATATTTCAATATTTCCCGCTTTCAAGTGCAAGGACTTAGAGGTGAAAGGGCGTTAGTTTCATTTCTTCTGTTTTTTCTTGAAATAACAAAGGTATATCTCCAGCGTTTTCGCTCCCATATGCTTTCTCTAGGAATTTATGCAATATTGATCTAAAAATAAAAAATAAGACATAGGCGTAAGTACCACCTACTAGGAACAAAGAGGCGTATCTCCAGCATTTACGCTCCTTTATTTTCAGTTTTATCGTTGGATTTCTCCTAATCCCATGGGAAAATACAAATAACAAAGAGGCGTATGTCCAACACTTATGCCTCTTTATTATCAGCATTTTAGTGACTTCAGTTTCCTTCTCCCAAATTTCGTAATAACAAAGGGGCGTATCTCCAGCGCATACATTCCCTCATTATTTTGAATCTATAGTAACAAAGAGACGTATCTCTTGCATATAAGCCTTTTTGTTATGCCGAACTGATGGTAATAAAGAGCCGCATCTCCAGATATTCCCATATGAGACAATGAAATTATTATAACCAGTAGAACCGGAGATATTCTGGAAAAAGTGAATTTTTTCAAAAATGGGAAGGAAAACCTCTTGAAATCTTGACAAAACAAGTGAATTTCTAAAAAATGCCAAAGAATAATTTCTGACACATAATTTCCACAGAAAATATTCTCTGCTCTTCAATGAAATGGTGAGAAGAAACCTACCTCCAATACTTCTATTAATTTCAAGAGTTTTTCATATTCATATTTCAGTGTTCGTTATTTCCGACCTCTCCATGAAAGAGTAGTTCCTCATTGGATGCGTTATTCACCATTCCTTCCTTATAATTACTGCTAAAGCATTAGTATCATGGTCTCGCATGTCTTTTCCTAAATTTCATCTCAATTATTTCTATTAAACTAAATTTTATTCATCTCGGATTAGTTTTACCGAAAAATAAAAAGAATGATTTTGCTCTTTTTTATTGTCATCGATTTTTTTCTGCTAAGAACTACAGTATTTCGCATTCCAGAGGGCAATTTCCTATTAAAGTAGCTCTGATATAGCATATATGTATGTTTTATTAATTCTAGTCATGCCTTCGGAAAGTCAACAGGAGTATAAAAAAGTACTTATGACGAGTACGAGACAGTACTTGTCACAAGTATAAAGAAGTACTTGTGATAAGTAGAAAAAGTACTTGTGACAAGTACAAAAAAGTACTCGTGGCAAGTACAAGACAGTACTTGTCACAGGTATAAGAAAGTACTCGTGAAAAGTACAAGGCAACACTCGTCACAAGTACTTTTTATACTTGTCACAAGTATTTTCCTATACTTCATGCGTGGCCGTTGTACACATGATGAGTACCACATTACACTCATCGCTAGTATTTTTTTATACTTCTCACAAGACTACTGTACCCAAGTACTAATTTGTACTTGTCACTAGTATATTTTTTCCGAGTGTACGAATTTTTAGTACTAATTGTACTCATAACGAATCAATTTCAGTTCAGTATTTACTTTAATCTGAGCTTTATCGATGATCTTCATCATCTCCTTCCATTACGCTTATAATTTCACTAGAATACACTACTTGCATGTATATTAAAAATGAGTGTTTGGCCATGTCAAAGAAGTATAGCTTTTATCATCCGTACAGATCTCCACGCACTTTCTTTCTCCTGAAAGTGAAGGCTTTGATAAACGGAAATTGATTGAAATCCTAATAATGTAGACATGTATGAAGCATCCCGTACGAAAAAACGATATATGGAGAAAATATATTCAGAAATATATAATAATTGTATTATAATATATTAAATCATACATTGATGAATATATGAATTTATATACAAATATTCGTCCAAGGAGTAATATATTTTCATATTTCAATAGCAATATATGGCATTTTATTGATAATTAGTAAATCCAAAAATATATGAGTTATATATAACTTTGAATAGGACCAATAAATATATGTAATTTATATACTGCGATTATAATGGCAGTATATGGATTTAATATTTTTTAAATACGACAAATTCAAATATATTTCATGAAACAAGCAAATTAGTTTTTATTTCTACTGAAAATTGGCAGTACATGTTTTTCTGTTTTAAATTCATTTCTTCAAGATTTACGAGTATGACCACATTGTAATTCTACATGATACCATGATCACTTGAGCATCGTAGCACTTCCATCCCGACTGTGGCTGCTTCCCTTTTTTGCTTCCACACCAGTCAACAACGTAAGAAATGTCATTATCTTCACGATCGATATTAAAATTCTCATAATCAAAATCTCGTATCCATTCAACAGGAATACCGGGCGTACATTGATTGTTATTCCCTCCACTAATCCATTTGACTAAAGCAAATTTCTTTCTCTCTTTACACATCTCTTTAATCCACAGAATCAGTTAAATAGTTTTGTAATTCAGCTAACACTAACACAATGACGTTTAGATGTTCATTTATTTTTCAGAACTCTGAAGAGAACGTGCTTTCAATTAAATTACGTACTTCAGTTGCTAAGCTGATATGTATAGCAGATATATAATCATTCATATATAACGATAAATGTAAAAGAATATATGATACTCAATGTATGACTTAATATATTATCAAAACATACAATTATATTATATGCTGAAAATATATTTATACTTATACATAATTTCGGCACTATATATGGCCACATATTTTCATATATGCTCAGATATATTTTTCCAATATATCTTTTTTCCGTACGCGATGTTTATGATTTTTTGGGGATTTTTCCGTAGATTCGTTCATTGTGAGAAGAATTTTGGTTCATTTCACCCCGCAGATCCATTTTGCCCTGGTCTCCTCTATATGATATGTTTGTTAGAAAAATCTCAGCACATTCCACAAAGAAGGATAGCTTAGATAGAAAAATATATAGTGAGGTTAAAGGTTTCCAGAAAATCAGAGAATGAAGGAGTGACATGGTGGAAAAGAGATTGAGTTTTTGGCGTTGACTATCTCCTGGTTATGAAAAACAACGAGAGTAAAGAAGAGAATGAGAGCGGTGAACGGAAAAAAATTCCAGAGAGCCATCAATTTTTCCATTGGTTTTTCGGGAGAACGACGAGCAATGGGGTAAACACAGGCTACTGCCAAAATGCGCGATAACAATAGATGGGTGGTAGTATATAGACTGTTTGAAGTGAAATAAAATAAAAAAATTCTTGGTAGATATATAGCGGGGATTGCATCCCACGAGGGTATAAAAGAAGGCGAAGATGGAACACGTAGAATATTGGAAAATTCGCCCGATAATCCTGGAAGGATAAGCTCTCTCTCTCTTTCTCTCTATACTGGTTGGGATTATTAAAAGCAATAGATTTTTCATGGTTCATCGGTTTATTTGTTCCTCTCATTTTAGTTCCAGTTGGACTCTTCATCCATTCAGTTTCTCTTTTTTTTTTTGTTGAGAGTGATAAAGAAACTGTATGAAGTTATTGGAAGAAATTTGCCTCTGTGTCAGGAGAGTATTATTAAATTTTAATGTCGAAATGGAAAATTACTGCTGTGGTTCGAATCCTTTTATTGGATTTCACTGTGACGGAGAATATTGAAAAATAAAAGAAATGATGACTCATTGCTTTTTAATTTCGTGCAGGAAAGACTTCTCCTCGGTTCGGGACGCGAAGAGAGCACATATAAAATTATGATCATGAATTCGAAAACATGCACTGTTAGAAAAATAGGGGCATCTGGAGAAGATGGACCTCCAGGGTCATAAGTATCGTAGATTTTTTTAGGAGTAAAGAAGTTCGGAAAAAATTTCAAGAAAATTAAGATGTTTCAATATGTCTACATTATTGGATAATTTTCTCAAATTTTCCTGTCTTGTCTTTCAACTCCTGTTCCCCTTGTCATTTGAAATGGAAAGAAGATTATTCAACGAATTTTATTTTGGTGGATATTTGATGAAAATTTATCTAATTTGAAAATTTTCAAATCAAGTTTGAAATTTCATCTCAGGCTGTTAGGCACATTGGATTATTCGCCCAATGTATGTAAATCGAGGCAATTCATAAAAAATTGAGGGGTTATTCTCAGCTGACCTGCTGCAAAACATATTTTCGTGTAAGCATGTGGGCCATTCCCATACTGATGCCATCAGCATGAATTCGTTGCTAGTCTCCGTAGTAGAGTACTCGTAGTCTCTTTTACTTTTTTGCAATCCTCCCTGGCTGAGTGCTCGTAGAATCATTTGCAAGCTACGCTAGTGAAACTGAAATTGAAAAATCGATTAACCAATCAGGATATAAATATAAAAATTTAATATCGCAAAGTTCACTTATATTTTTATAAGAAACAATATGAACAGTAGAGTGATGAAATTGAGAGAATGAGTCGACAATTCTTTGTTGAAGCGGTAAACTAGGATAAGTCGAGTTTTTCACGAAAATGAGTTATTAGTGGGAGTTGATACATTATATGATGGGACATCATGCCACAAAAGGATTTGGCTGAAAAGCGTTTTGCGTCAATATTATTAATAAAAAGAGGGTGCGTGGAACCCACGCGACAGAAGTGAAACTTCTTATACATGAGCCATTGGTCATTTTACACTTGGCTTTGGATTAAAATATCTCGAAAACTATGCAAAATTTATCGAGACATGCTGTGAATGAAATCTAGAGGGAAGATTGACGAACAAAATAAGCAGAACGCTGTTTTTCTACGACCAGTAGTTTCCGAGATATCATTTTTGGAATGAGTAGTTCAAAAGCAATGGATGAGGCCCGATAGCAAATGAATGAGCGCTTGGACGTCCTTTCTGAATTTTTCATTCAATAATCGATATCTTAATAACTACGAGTCGTAAAAAAACGGAGGTTTGCTTATTTTATTCGTTAATCTTCTCTCTAAATTTCATTCACAGCATGTCTCGATAACTTTTGAGTAGTTTTCGAGATATTTCAACCCAAAGCCGAGTGTAAAATGGCAATTTTTCAAGAAATAAAAAGCAAAAATTATGAGGTGGAGCATGGATATTTTTCGATCGTATTTCATGACAACTCCTCCTTTGAATGACAATGTTCCGTAATTTTTTTAAAAATTATTTAGATAATTCCCATATTTTTCTCTCTGTGTATTGAAAAGAAAAAATAAAAAACACAGGCTTCCCCCACCACCCGGAGAGCGACTCGACGGCAGCAGCAAACATTTCTCCTTCCCCCCACTACTCTACTGCCACGTTCCCCTCAAAGCCTTACACTCGTTTCGTGACGCGAGAAAAAAGTTGGTACCCTCCCAAAAGCAGTTTCTCTTCAAAAACAAATAAGATAAGTCATAAAATCCCTTATAATATGGAGACAATTCATGGGAAAGGGTTGCCACCTCATTGACCCATAAATTGAAAGGTATTCGGAGATCATTCAATGATCAAAGATTAAAAATTATGGCAAGAGCACGTGGATTCAGTTTTTTGGCTCTCCTGAAAAATTGGGATTCATCGACTTATCCTAGTTTACCGCTTCAACAAAGAATTGGTTCATTACAAGTTCGGAATTAATGAAATAATTCAAAAACAATATAACAAGCAGTGCAATAATGTCGTCACGTTAGAAACAAAAGAGCGTAAGTGCCATGCCTAAACATTGGATTCATGCCACTTTGTACTTGATATAATAATGTGATATATTAATTTTATTTTCCTATCAGTTCATACGTTCAATGACTTGAGTTCTATAAAAAAAAAAATTGTGATATACTGCCTTTTTTTGTAAAAAAATCAGAGGAAAAAAGTCATTATCCTGTAAGAACTGATTCCATGTAAAATTGACCTATCGCGATCGTCACTTCATCACTGGAATATTAATATTTTGGATCTGCTAACGGAATTCCAATTGGGTCATCGAGATTAGCCCCTCTATGGAAATACTGCCGTACGATAATCACCAAAAAAAGGGCTGATTCTGAGATTGGGCGGAAGCCATAGCTTGTTAGGTACTCAGCACAGCACACCGGTGATCCAGATGCGATCTCTGGCGACTGTCCAAGATTGCGGGACTTTAGTGCACAACAGATGACCATGCCATGTCATATTAAAAAAGTTCTCAAAAACTCTTGAGGTTTCTCTAGAATGTTATTGATCGGAAAGAAAAGTTTCTTCGTCAATTTCATATTTTTTGAAATAATAGGAATTTTAATGAAAAACGTGTCAGCCAATTATCGTCAGGATTGATCGTAAATTTAGTTAATAATAGGGTAAAAGTACCGTTTATGACCACTTTTCATCCAAATTTGAGTATGAATCATTTTATAAAGACAATAACATTAAAAGCTAGATTCGTCTAATTATATGAAACTTTCAAAATTGTACAGAAATATTATGCTGATTTGAGAATTTTTTTGAAATTAACTTAACCCTATAAGGAACTGGGCGTTTCTCCCACCAGTTTACTCGGTACGGCGTGCATAGAGTGGGGGCGCCTACAGGCCAATCCAGTTAAACGCGCGAAGGCTGGTAACAGTACCGTCTAGTTTGAACTATTGAAAAATATGAGGTTCAGTGAGATTCAAGTAATTATAACAAACAACATTTCATATTCTGAAAGAATATTTATTTAATGATTAAATTATGAAACATGAAACAAAATGGTAGAATATTAAATCATTGTTTAAAATAACATTCATGGAATTCATTGTTATCAACCGCTTTTCTCTTCCTTTTATTTTTGTCCATCTTTAAACCAATCTTCCACAATAGACACAATACACACACTGGCACTGACAATGAAACTATTGCTATAATTTAAAAAAAAACAAATTCGATGAACAATTGAAAAAAAAATTGAATAAAAGGTTACCATAACCAAAAACAACGGGATCATTCGTTCGTACGGTCCTGGGCCGAGAAATAACGCTACGCGATTGGTCACCCCCACTCTATAGCCCCAAGTACGTTCTAGTACGACTTGTGGCTTAGAGGGTTAAATTAGAAGGGGCCAAAACTGGTACTTCTACCCTAGTGGGCTATATCCTTTCTTTAAAAAAACACACTCAGGGGAATCCTACATACTGATAGCACAATATCATATGGTTAAAGTCAAAATCCACTGGAAAAAACAGTTCTTCTTGTTAGATTCTACGGATAATAATTTGCCGCAAAACAGAATTTTTCCATTCAAACAAATATTTTTCTCGTTTTATCAAGCTATCCTTCCAATCCCTAGAGGGATAAGGAGAGTGGTGGGGTTTACTCACTCTCTTCAATGATGTCGAAATTGAACCATTAGACATAATGCAAAGTACTATTCTCTCGTTCCAAAATACATGATACTTTTTTAACTATGAATGAAAGAATATCTTTAGTTATCTGAAAATAATACAGCGAAATATTCAGGGGATCCTCTAGTTTTTTCGTGTGTTTTTTGAGTCTTTTTCAATAAATTTTTACGGACAAACCTTCGAAATAATCAATCGCATTGTTTTTGCATAGTCTTTATTAACATTTAAATAAGCTTTAAAAGAATTTTGAAGTCGAAATATATAATAGAATAAAAGTTATAGTGGCTGACGGGAAGGCATGAAGTAGAAGAGGTGCTTGGTGGTGACCAAGATTGCGGCCATTCTGCTTATTTGAATTCGAAAAATCAAACGGCATTTCAATCACCATATTTGAGACTAGCGATTGAACTAGAGTGAATTTTAAATTACAAAAATTGACTTTTTTATACACTTTTGAAAATTACATTCCATTTTTGACTCATTTTTTCTTAATTTTTTCGCTCCTAGAAAAAAAACTATAGAAGCAATCATGATAATTCTATTTCGATTGCTGGCTTATAAGACATTGAGGATGCTGTATAAATTTGAACAAGATCGTTGCAGTCCCTAGTGGACCTGATTCACGGTGCTTTACCGTGATTCCCCAAATTTTGAAGCTAGATAATTGCGCTGATTCACCATAAATCACTCTGAATCACGGTGAATCACCGAATTTTACGGTTGATAATTCCAGTGATGCACGGTGCTACTTTGAGGTAATAGATCTCCTTCATCTATAAAAAAAATAAAAAATTATAATTGGAAAACATCGGATATTATACGAAAAATTAGAGAAAAACTAGTCCCGTCCCCGTCTCTTCCTTGCTCTGTGAGGTAACACCATTCTCATATATTCTGAGAGGGAAATCGCATAATTTATATTATTTATTATTCGGACATCAGACAGAAAAGTGAGCACCGTCTGCGGAGTGTAAAACGAAATCTCCAGCTATTGCCTAATCACTGATTAACTATTGACTGAATACTACTGGCTGACTGATCATCAACTAATATCACTCATTTTGATGTCGATGACAATCGTTAATGTCTTACTGATACTCACTACTGATTCACTATGGACTAACGACTGATCGATTATTGACTTGCATCACTTTTTGCCTCGTCAGCTGAATTTTCACATCAGACTAATCTGAATTTTATCATATCGTAAGAGTTGTAAAATGAAGAATGTCGTCCATATTTTTATCTTGCTGCCATATCCAATGTTGATATAATTGTTTTTTTTATGCCATCTCAACTCATATCATCACATACATTCATATGTATCTAGATTTCTTTTTATGCCATCATATCTGATTAGATACATTTAAATCTCGAAGAGTACAAAAAATTCTACATTTCAAATCTGATCAGATTTGATTCTATAAAATTCCAGATATGCCAAAATTGAAATATATTTAATTATATCTGATGCAGATCTAGATCATTCCGTTGTAGGCTTCTCAGATCTCATCAAATCTGGTCAGAACTGACAAGATCTGATGCTAGCATATCTGTTTATATACACAAATATGATAATCTACCAAGATGTGACTGCCGATCTAATTACATCTGATTGCATATGATTGGATTGAACTATATCAAAGAAAAGTTCCCAAGTGAATTTATCTATAAATATTTGTTCATAAATTATTCTCCTTCAGTGTAATAGGAACTATGAACAGAGTCAGTTCTCCTCATCCCTTCTCTTGATGCATTTCTCTTTAAGCCCACAGTTTTTTTGTGAATTTTTATCATGTTATAATCATAATTATTATGTTATAATTATAATAATTATAATTATTATCATATAATTATCATTCAGAAAGTTGATGAAGCAAACGATAAGGGAAAATGATATCAATAACGGAGATCTTGTCAATAATATAGGCTTTAACCTCAATGAAGTTCCCTCGCATTTCATGTAAAAAATTATTTTCTAATTTTATTACATGCAATTCAGTGAATACAAAGTTTGAAGCATTGTCCAGCTTGTGGAGAAATTTCGCAACAACTTACCGTCTTGGAATGGAGATATTTTATCTCAAAGTAGTGATGATTTATAGGTTAAACATTGTGTCTTACGGCATGAGGCATCAATTTTGGAATTGAATATCCCCATTTATAGACGGTGAATCATTCTGAAATTTCTTTACGAGTTGACCATTGCCTCAAATTTTGTGGTAACAAAATTTTATAATAAAAAAAAAGACAAACAATTCCTGCGTCACTCTTAAGCGGAGCTATGGATGAAATTAAACAAGATATGGCGATTTTATCCTTATCTTTTTCTGTAGAGAATTCCAAAAAAAACGGATCACGACAAATTCGTTCTATCTCGCTTAGTTTCCGAGATATTCTCCTCAAACTCACAAATCATTTCGGAGGTTAGAGAGTGCCACGAGGGAGCCTCCTCAATACATCATCCTTCCATTCCATATTTCAAATCTATTTTCAGAATAGGAGAAGTACTGTCTTTCAATTCGATGAATAAAAAACAGGCGTTGCAAAGGTGAATTACCGGGACCAAAATACTTTATACTATTATTGAATCTGTCGATATCAATTCAAGAGGATAGAATGTCTCCGTCTATGTAAATACCAGAATGCAAAATCAAAAGAAACATTTTCCACAATGGCAACGAATTCCGAGTCAATTTTGAGATGCATCTCGTAATCTGAAGGAGATTGGAAAATTTTTGTGATGAAGAGAACATTCCAGTTGTGAAATATCTTGGAAAATGAATGAATTAGGAAATTTCTTTTCCCTCTTTCCGCTCAAAAACAGTTCCTACTAAAATGTCACTTTATCACTTAATTTATGAGATATTCTTTGTGACGTCCGCACGACTTTTTATTGTTAAAATAAGCCGTTGTGGAGGGAAAAACGGTTCTTCCCGAAACAACTAATGGAGTTCAACCACGTATGAGATGTTTGAAAGAAAACCATGTGGAAGGGATGGAGTGATCCCAAAGCATTGGTCATAGAGAATGTTATGAAATTAGGGAAACGCCCTAACAAGAATATCTAAAAACCTCGCGACATTCAGTCGGTGTACCTTCAGTTTTTGACACGTCAGTTCAGTTCGTCAGTCAGTTCAAGTCAGTTCACTGTAGTCACTCAGAAGTAATATGTAATCATTTATCAGTTGAGTTGGGAATGAGTTTAGTTACTCTTGTATTCAAAACTGTGGGAAGAATCAGTTAATTTTTAAAGAAAATGAAAAATTGTAAAAAGGAAAAAATTGAAAAAGTAAAATTAAGACTTTAATAACTTTCTGAATTGAAATTGTCAAGTGAATGATTTTTAAATATTATTTTCGAATAAATTTCAAGTAAATTCAATATTAACATTCAAGTAAGGTTTCCAATCAGTTAAATCGCACATAAGATTTTGAATTAGTCAAACAAGACAACTACAAAAGTAATGAGTCGGAAATATTCTATTTAATGAATTTATAAAATTTTGGATATTGAAATATAGGCCAGTTCGGTCATTTTAAATAAAATTAAATTTCTTCTCGTTTTTATTCAGTCATAACTAAAACCATTCCAACATTACTCCAATCCAGTCTATTCACCGAAAGGTGAGGGCGAAAACGGAGGCTGAGACGCATTTCATTCAAACACTCCTCAGTGTTCGGGGCAAATTTTCAATATTCAATTAAATTAACATTTAGTTGTAATTACCCCCAACACTTGGACGTGACATCTTCGAGGATGAAGAGCAACGAAAAAAATTTATTGAGTCTTACTTCTCCACTAACATTTTTAAGTTTTTATTACTAGCATATATAAAACTTAACTATGTATATTCATTGATACACAAAGTGATGACTGGATCTCAGTCTATGGAAACAGCCCGGAATCTTCAATACATACCTACAGTGAAGGCTATTTGCTGGTGCTCACATGAATGTTGTAAAAGAACGTATACAATGTGGAAAAATAATCAATTTAAAGAAAAACCCTACAGAGTTCTCCACCAAGCATTACCGTACTCTATTTTTGCATGTGGAATTCTGTTTTACACAGGAAAAAAAGTTGCCACAAAAATGATTTCTTGCTCGATTTTCGGAATATCTATTAGCTTCAATGATCTTACAGCGTCATCACTCTAAGAATGAAAAAAAAAGGAAAATCGCATTTTATATTTCATGCATATAGTTTCATCTGCTAATCGATTAGGAATTTCCGTTCAAATGGTCTACATTTCTTAAACAGACGAAATATAACCTTAGATTGAAAGTTCTTCAGAGTCTGATCCTTGTTTTGTTGATGTATGAACACTCGTTGGAGAAGACATTAGAGAAATTCACAGGATTGTTGCACTTGATGTTGACTTCACAAGACTGTTCATTGGACTACAACTTAGTCTTTCAACTAGTGCCTCAAAAGCACACTATTCATCATCTGAATTATGTAGTTACCTTCAGTGATGATATTAAATAGAGATTTCACGAAAATCTTCACCTCTCACATTAATTTTGAATTATTCATCATTTTGAAATTATTCCAGAGCTTCTCTGATGGATTTTCATTATTAATTTTACTGTCGACATGAACAATACATATTCTTCTTCGTTGGAAATGATAGTAGGTTTTAAAGATTGAGTAGATTTATTTTTTCCTCTATGTCCTTTTTCTAGAAATTTTATCTTTTTTTTCATTCAGTTCTATATTGTGCCTAGTTTTATCCCTCAATTTGTACGAAATTGACGGAGAACTCACTCTGAATTTCAGGATAATTTGAAAAATGACTTATATCTTAAGAAATGTTCAATCAATATTATTTAGTAACGATACTAGACTGCAGATTCAGAAGACCAAGATTTGAGTCAAATTCGAAGCTCATATCTTTATTACATGAGTTTTTATAGAAGTTGATATCAAGAGAATCACATTCTGCATGAAATATCGTTAGAATTACCACAAAAACCAATCATGAGAAAAATCTGGAAAAATGCATGCATTTAAGTAATATAGTGTCTAATTTCATTCCACAATCTGAACGAAATCGATTGAAAATTTATTCAAAATTTTTAAAAAATTGAAAAAACGGAAATTTTGAAAATTACTTCTATCGCAAAAAAAACTCCGATCAATTTTATTCAGTAATGATCCCAGGCATGTGATTCAGAAGACCAATATATGGGCCGAATTTGAAGTTTCTGTCTCAATTATTTTTATTGTTATTGAATGAACCACTTTCTCCATTAACAACTATATAAATCGACATAACTCAAAAACCAAGCCTTGGAAAAATCGATGAGGAATTTTTGATAAATTAATTTTTCTGTTTAAATCGAAAATTGATCATATCTTGAAGAATACTCAAATGTTTAATGTGTATGACTGTTTTATAATTTTTTTGTAAATAAAAATGGCTTAATCGGTCGAGCATGAATTTCCCGAAAGGGAAATTTATTTAATATAAAAGAAGAATTTTGCTCAACGTTTCTGACTCGAATCTGAAACCATCTTCAGGGGCTACAAAGAGTCTGTAACAATATTCCATAAAACGTTACTAAATTATTTACAATTAGTTTACAATATATTGCAAGATTTCCAGATAATATGAATATAAATAAAATTAAAAATGAAAAGATTCCAATATAGATTTTCAATTTTTTTGGTTAATTTTTTGTTAATCATCAAAACATTAAAGAATAAATGGTTTTTATACCTAATATAAATTTGAGCATTCTATTTCATAGGCTTTATTACAAAAATATTAGTTAAAATCTTTCTTATAATTCAAAGTAGTAGATTATTCATTAGAATATCGGTGACAAATCAGTTTACCTGTTGTTTGTTTGATGACAGAGAGATGAGTGGGTTATTAAAAGCACTTTGATAATTTCTAGAGTTTGTGTTTGAAGTAACTAGAAATAGTTACTTATTTTAGTTCTTTTTTGATTGGTGACTTTATCAAAATGTAGTGTTTCTTATGCAATGAAATATCAGATGATTTAAAAACCGTTTTTTGACAGAATACTGAATGGATTCCGAGGGAGAAATAGTCTCAAGAGAAAGAATTTATCACGATAAATAGACAGTAAAAATATGAGATTTTTAGGAGAAAGTTTCACCGTTTTTGAGTGAAAAAAAATCCATGCAGACACCCATGCATACATACACACACACAGCCATTTTTTGTAAACATCATTTTCACACTCTTCAGATTATTTCAAGTATTTTGCAACGGAAGAATTCAAGAAGTCTCACGTTAGCGAAGCTCTCATCCGGACGTAAAAAAAATGGTAATCATCCATCTGATTATTCATTGCGATAAAAATAAAAGGCTGAATACCCTTGACTTGGAATGCAACCTCAATTGGTCTATCTGATTCGTTGAACCTATAACATTCGGATCAATCAAAGTTGATAAAAGTTTTGCAAAGTGTTTCTTGTCACATTCCCATTAATGTGGTCTCGTTGTTTACCGCAATCCCAGTGATAGCCAGTGGGCAACAATAGGAATGCTACAGAAAACCAAGAGAAATAGGTGACGGAGGAAGAGACGGGGGTTAGCGAAGAGGGCAGTTGAGGGTGTGTAGTATGAGCGGTGGTGTTAACAAGCGTGTGTGACGCCGGTCGACAGTAAAATCCTGAGCCAATAAAGTTAGCTTCCAACTGTATACATACGGAGAGAAATCCCCGCGATTAACACACACACACACACATAGAACACAACAAAAGGGGTCAAATGGGTCTCTCGTTTGTCCTCGTTTCAAATCCGTTCACTATTTCGTTTTTTATTTGCACTTTATTTTCAACCCACTTTTTTTCCTCCATCAATAATGAACTGAATGGAGACTCCAATAATCGAGAAAATATTCGACAATTTTTTGAGATTATTAACATTTCTTTTGATCAGCTTGGTTGTAGATTCTCACTTGATTAAAAGTATACCAGAATTTATTGGAAAAATAGATGAAAGAAAGAAGGGGATAAAAAGGAAGAATAAATACAATAAAAGTGGAAAAAATTAATCAGAACAAAACGTTCGATGGTGATTGGAGAAACTGGAGAAGCTCATTTCAGCTACTCTGCGACGAATTCAAGTATTTTCCCTCGGGGACAGAAAAAAAGAAGAAGAAAATGTAAGCAGAGTCCATTCAAGTCAATGGGGATCTCTTCCTGTCGTCTCACTCATTCCATTCCAACTCAACACTGTATACACCTATCTGTCCATTGGGATTACCAGTTCTTCTTCATCTATCTCATTTCACTTTCTTTCCACCCATTCGTGTTTTTTTCCTCTCCTCCACCCCTCATTATCATCCCCATCACGTATAGCTTGACCAGCTCCATCTACTACCCACTATTCACCTAGTCAACAAGGCTTGTACTGGTTTTTGTTGGATTGGATCGATACTCGATTAATCTACCGCTCAAAATTGGCGGAGATTGGAAATCTCACCGCAACTACAAGCTCCCCCTTTCTACCCCCATGTTATATTCACAGTGTTTGGTTTTCGTATGCGTTTTTATCTGATGGCTGGTGAATCAAAGTGACTTCATGTTCTGAAAAAAAAATTGACAAACAAAAAATTCGTAAAAATTACGCGTTTCAATTTTTCGTGTTTTTCGCTATCAGAAAGATCGTTAATGTGGTTTTTATTCCATTCTCTCTGTGAAAAACTTAATGAGAATGGAGGGAAAGAAAAATTGGAGAATCAAACGATTTCATCAGAATTTAAAATACGGTATTACAAACTTTGATGTATGGCTATTTGATACCACTCAAATGAACATCAATCGCTCGAGTTTACATGGGCTTATCCTGTCGTAGTGGATTCAGAGCTGAAATTTGTCTGAGTGTGGGCACACACAGAGGTACTATTAGAATGACTAAACGAGATCCACTATGCAGATGACTCTTATTCTTCGGCAGAGAGAGATGGAGATTCTCGCCCAGAGCCCCAGGCGAATATCGCCGTTGGGACATTAGATATGCGCACCATACCACCGTAGTCATAAATCAATTCGCATCCCCTTCCTTACAGCCCCACACTCTTGCTCTCCCTGCCTACTTAAAAAAAAATTCTCTCCTTCTCTTTGCATCACCTTTATTCAACTCGCTCTATCCTTCTCTCCATCTCTCTTTCTCTAGGGGCCACACTAATGTGTTCATAATTCACGCTTACTCTAACCAGGATGCGGGGACAGACTTGAAAAATTAATGCATCGAAAATAATTCATGAACATTTGCACCACTTGTGCATGTCAGCTCTACGGTTCCACGTGAATCCTGAAACCCAAGACTTGTACCTTATTTGTATTCAATTTGAGAATTTCACTTTGGAAATTGCAACGAGTTCTCTTTTATTATTTTAATGAAATTAGCTAGAATCCTGTTAGTAGATTCCAATTTTTTTTATATTGAAATTCCTCTTGTAGTTTCGATATTATAATTGAGTATCAGGCTGTTACATGGTAAGAACTACTCAATTCTCAAATCTTGAGGTGCTCCCAATCAGGAATTGTGATGGCCTACGCCAAGCATCTGTTCGTCGTAGTTCGGTCCTCCAGGATTGGTCAAATCTCGTTCGATAATTGGGTACCCAAGACTTGGACTCTGAGGCTCGACCAAGCCTGCACCAAACACTGATGTAGCATAGCTCAGTCCTTCAGGGCTGGTCGAACCTTGTTCAACAATTGAGTCTTCAAGGCTTGGCTCTTGAGCAGTGGCTACTTGTCGTGGCATAATGCACTATCGAGAAATTATATTTTTCCTTTCATTCTTTGAAATTCTTGAATCATTTCCGATAATTGAAGAACCTCTGAACAAATTATCAAATTTAATTCCCCTGAGGAAGGTAGGTGGCAATAAAATTATGAGGATAACAACTAGATGGTCGATTCCATCAATTCTCGAATAGAATTTCGGCTCCAAATTTTGGGGGGCGACTTTTCGGTCCTCATTGATTAAAACCATTGAAATGGAGAAAATCCTAAATTCTATACCATTTTGCCCCACTATCGAAGCAGAAATCAATGAATTTTGATTTTTACATCAAAATTCTCTCTTCAGAATGACGTGAGTAGCTAAATGAAAAAAAAATACAAAATATAGATTTTCATTGCAAATTTTCGGAATTTCCTGAGAAAAATATCCTTTTCTGTCTTTGTCCTTGTTTTCGAGGTGAAAATGCTCTTTGAAAACTTCAAATGCTTGTTTCGAATCGTTCCCCATTTTTTTTTCAATTTTTTTATTTTTTTCTGAAAATTTGGAAAATTTGCTAGGAACTATATGATTTTCAGCCCCTGCTCTTGAAAACCCCGGCAACCGTAATTAAAAATTTGAAATTTAAAACTTATTAAATACTAACAATAAATGCAAGTTGAAAAGACGAATGTTGCAAAAGACATATGTATATTGATCACATTTTATAACCCTAAATGGGAAACATTTAAACAACCGATGTTTTCCATTTAGGATTATGAAATTTGATCAATATATGTTGTATGAATGAAGAACTCGAAATGCTGTGGATTTTTGAAGGTGACAAATACAATTCCCTAAAGGCCTTCGCACACGAATTTCCGCAGAACATAGTCGTAAGACGTAACTTAAGCCTAACAGCCAATCAGGAGAACGCTATAGATTTCACCATTCGAACGGAATGAGAAATGAGTGGTAACTTCAACATAAGAAGAATTCCGTAGAGTTGAAATTCTTACGGACACAAATTTATGGATTTGCGCGAGCTGCATCTGGAATGAATGCGGACCATCTAGATTTCGTGTATACTTCATGATTGTATCCGTATTCTTAATTTGCACCATTTTTAAAAGTATTGCTCTATTTTGATAGAAAAAATATTGATATGAAAGACATTGAATAATGTTGACGGCGATTACCGTCAATGACCCAATTAATGCCACCAAGAGACCTATTCTGCCACATATTTTTCATAGAAAAATTATATTTTATCATAAATTCAAATTTGATTTCTCCTCGCAAGAATTTAGGGTCTGGACTACCATTTACATCAATCATTTTCCTGGATTAGTGATAAAAATGATTCAATTTATATTTTTGAAGATATTTTGCCCATGGCCCGATTCATGCCACCATAGCCCGATTTCTGCCATAGAGGGTCCCAATAATTGCCATCAATTAATTTCCATCGCTGGTCGTTATTTTTAAATTATTCGTCAATTTATATGAAAGTCCAATGATTTTGCTAACAATCAATACAATTTTCGATATATTAAATACTCAAATATTCTCAATATCACACATTGACCTGATGAGGCACTCTAAACCCACATGAAGAGCTTTAGGGCTTTATTTTGCTGAGCACGCTGGTCGCATTTAACGAATTAATTTTAGAAATATATCTAGTAGAGAAATATCGAATATTTTAATTGTTCGGTGTCCTCAGAATTTTTTTCTAGCCACTGTTATCAATTACTTAGAGTTGAGAATTCGAATAAGTTCAATAATCACGAAAATGTATAAAAAGTGGCATTAATTGGGCCATTGACGGTAATGTTATTGAAAATTTTCAATGCATGCTTTCTCACTTTTCCCACATCATGCTGAAAATGACCTAGGAAAAATATAAAAGGTAATTATAATAATTAAATTCACCCCTTCACCACTCTTTTGGGATTTTTCAATTAGAGATAATTGAAATATAGATCGGAACCAATTTTATTTAGAAAATATTAAGCTGGGAGGCGAGTGAAGAATTCAAACTTCTCTTTATTGGACTACTGAGCTGATTGGAGAATACATATTCGGCTCCAAAATGATCCAAACTTTCAATTGTTTATTGATCAATTTTTTTATTCTGCATCTGCAAACTCACAGAAAGGTTGTCTATCAGTTCCCATGTGTTTGAGACACGGCTATGTACTTTTTTTTCAACGAGTATGCATCTCGTTCAATTACTCTGTATCTACCCTTCACCCTTTTTTTGTGTCCATGACCATTTTTATGACTAGACCAGAATTTTGGAATTTTCGGTACATGTGTTCTCCAGATGAAATGACCAGTGGCGAACAATAATTTCGTATTTTTTTCCCAATAAAATGGGGGCGTGTACTTGTCGACGTTTTTTTAAAACGCATTGGCATTTTCTTTCAGCGATCTAATCTGAAATTACCGAATTGAGCTTAAGATTCTGAAAGATTTAACTTGACTCATTGAAGTGTTTAGCAAACGCTTATATTTCATGCATGATAAATCCTGCAAATTTGTTGAAGAAATAAATTAAATTTAGGATATTTTTTGTTAACTGATATCTTGAATTAAGACATCTGTGAAACATTAGATTCTGCAGTTTTCTCATGGAATTATTGATCTCTAATTTCCGGATTATGATTGTTGAAGAATTTCATGAAGAAAAATCTGATGGAAGAAAATATGAAATAGGCTAACCCGATGAAGAGATATGATCTATTGGAACATATATTATTGTTAAACTCTTGGGGAAGAAGTCGCTATTGAAAAAAAGCAGTTCTTGTTCAGAAATTGAAGAGGAGAAAACTATTTAAGTTATTTTTTGAACATCTTTTCGGAATTTTCAAGTGATTTCTGCATACCCCTGAACTTTTGACGGCTATCGAGGTTGAACCGCTACAGCTGAAGTCGTACTGGCCAATGAAGTAACCTCGGAAATATTCGGCTTCTATGCTACAGCATGTCAGTTCTAGCTTCGGCTTGACTTCAGAGGTTACCTCTTTGGCTAGTTCGACAATAGCATCATACCACAACAAAACATCAGGTTAGGAAACTCTCCTACTCTTCCGATTTCAATGTGTCTAAAAGTGTCTTCCGATTGGTCAACGTAACTCTTCTGCTTAGAACTGACATAACAGCTTACGGATTCCGTCCCATTGGCTGAAACGTTACGTCCCGCTCGTGATTGGCTGAAAACTTACGTTACGTCTTATGCCTACGGCTACGGAATTCGTGTGCTAGGGCCTTAAACCAGAGTGAACTGGTGTTCCTAAGAAAATTTCCCTAAAATTTCCCTATACTATACTATACTAGCTATACTATAGTATACTAATATAGTATGACTATAGTCTAGCTAGGTTTAGGGAAAATAAAATGGTGACAAAAAACGTTTCATGCTTTTTTTTAGAAGGGATACATATGTCTTTTGCAACATCCATCTTTTCAACTTTCATTTATTGTTACTTTTTAATAAGTATTAAATTTCAAATTTTTAAGTACAGTCCCCGGGGTTTTCAAAAGCAGGGGGCTAAAAATCATATACTTCTTAGCAAATTTTTCAAATTTTCAGAAAAAAATTGAAAAAAAATTTGGAGAACGATTCGAAACAAGCATTTGAAGTTTTCAAAGAGCATTTTTACCTCGAAAACAAGGACGAAGACGAAAAAGGATATTTTTTTCAGAAAATTCAGAAAATTTGCGATGAAAATCTATATTTTGTATTTTTTTCTTCATTTAGCTACTCACGTCATTCTGAAGAGAGAATTTTTATGCAAAAATCCAAATTCATTGATTTCTGCTTCGATAGTGGGGCAAAATGGTTTAGAATTTGGGATTTTCTTCATTTTAATGGTTTTAACCGATGAGGACTGAAAAGTCGCCCCCCAAAATTTGGAGCCAAAATTCTATTCGAGAATTGGTGGAATCGCCCAGATACAAAAGTGTGCCATTTTGATAGCGCAAATGTCTTTCTTTTCCTTCAAATAATAGCAAATTTTCATTATTTTCACATGCATCAGGAGATTTAAATATTTCTAATTCATGGATTCGCTATGGAATATACAGTCAAATGAGCATTGGCGTAACATTGGGACCCAAATAGTACTCGATGCTTATTATCGGGACTGGGCCATTGTTGGACGAACAATATAGGGCCATTGTCATACTCCAAAGTTAAAACTGTATCGAACCAGCTCTGGTTGAACGATGGCTACTCATACTGATATATTGGCGTCAGTCGCTGGACCAGCATTGACAAAGAGAATCTTTCCGTACCTAGTATGTTATGTAATTGGAAAACACCATATCAACCCGCAACGTCAAGGGCAGAAATTCAACATCCACTGCGAGTTCGTAGTATTTGATGCATTGTTTTTTATCATGATGCACCTTCAGGCATCATGTACAATTGCCTCACTGTGATATTCTTGGATGGTAAATGCGATACAACGTAACTCAGTGGAAAACAACGTATTTATTCAATAGTGATTCTGTTTATTTGTTTGATGTCGTTTTTCTAATCAGAACCTGTCATTACGGTTTGCGTTCTAGTATTACCCTTAGGCTAATTCTGCAATAGATGCAAGCGTAGTTTTTCATAACCATCGAATCACAATTGCAGTTATTTTTTGATATTTTCTTTCTGTAATTGAATCAAAAGACCACAGTGCATAGTGGAGAGGATTCCATCCTCTGAAGCAATACAAATTTCCATTGGCACAAGTGAAGGCTGTCTCCTAGTAATTTACTTCATGTATTTTCTTTATGCTTGTTGGGCTAATTGTACATTCAATGCAACATAGAAATAATCGCTAAAATGTCCACGTTTCAACAAGTTAGTTACTTGACAACAAAAAAAAATTTAATGCTAAAGAAAAGTTTATTTTTGCTTCCATAATATATCAATTTCATTTGTTCCACATTTTCAAGGATATTTTATTGTACCTATAATTGTAATGTGAATACATGAAAACTGAATTTCTGTTCTTATTCCTGCACATATTATCAATGAATATTCAATATTCGCTCAGCAGACGTGAAGATGAAGATGAAGATGATGTTAATTTTTTGGGATTATCAGAGTAATTGGGCATACCAATACTTGTCCCGAAATCATGATGAATCGGTGTTAAAATCTGTTTAGTTGTTCAAGGCCGTACAAAAGTTGATTGGGAACCTTGCTCGTTCCCAGTAAAATCGCAACTGGTTAACTTTCGAGTTCATTGAAAGATGTTTCGTTTTGTCGATTCACCATACTTGTTCATTTCATATCCTTGCAACACATTCTGCGTTCCATTAAATTGATTGTGGAAATATTCCACTTTATTAGGACATTTCCACATCGTGCGCACTTTATCATTTGTGTTGAAGTGCATATTATTCATATTTACATACGTCAATATGTATTACTAAAAGAAGAATTTTATTTCATCTTGGGTTGGACACAACATAGCTTCAATTGTTTTAATAGTATTTAATAAGTTTTAACTTTTCTAGGAATGATACTTTATGGTTTATCATTCTTGATGTTCAGTCTCAAATGACTGGTAGGATTGAACCATTATTTTGTCTGGTTTACAAAGACTCCATAAAATTCCTTCCAAATACATTTTTTCACAAATTGTCATTTGAGGAGTATATAATCCTCAAATTCATGACTTTTGCTTTCTTGACTGTTTCCAAGACCCTTGTTTCTAACAAGTGTGGGGTAATCAAATCCCTACACTAAAAATCCTTTGTAAATTCTCATTTCTGTTTACTTTCAAAAATTCGAAAGAGAGTCAAATTCGTCACGGCTCAACCTCTCGCCCACCCAACAGTTTTCACACCCTCTCAAATTTTAACTCACCAATAATAACAGAGAAAAATGATTTCCACCAATCAGGAAATCCTCGTGGCCTTTCTTGGTCATTCCGAATCCCCACTACGAAATATTTTAGGGTAGTGACAATTGTTCTGTTATATTTTAAGTTAGATACTTTTCGACTTCATAAAAAGACAGACACGACGTTTAGTCCTGAGCTGATCGAATCATTAGAAAATAAGAAACAATTTTGAGTGCAATTAAAAATGAGAAAAATTTTAGAAACTCCCGACATTAATAGTTTAAGAAGTGCAATAGTTTTGTGTGGACTTTAACGAGCATTAATATTACAATTAGTTCATTAATTTTTTACGTAAAAATCCAGTCTGTTTTAATGATCATTTTCTTTTGTGCTATAATCTTTTAAAATATATAACAGATTAGTGTATGTTGTGTTTAGTTTATTGAATTCATTCCTCATCATTAATCTCAGCACCTGCGGTTATCGAGACATTGGTCGTTAACCTGCCCGTACGGATTGAAATTTGGCGTACCTGAAATTCTGGTATACCTGGGATTGACAACCCCAGAGAAGGGTTTGCGCTCAGCAGAACTATCACGCCAAATCCCGTACACTTGAATTCATTAAAAACATTCAAAAAAGATGATACAATTTTGAACCAAGAGGAACAAACTCGTTCGAACCTGTGATAAATTCAATATTTAATTATAAATGCCAATCAATTGGCGTTTTCTCCCTTCAAAACTTGATACGGTCCCAGGAGCTTGAAACAGACGTATGTCACAGCAGTGCCCTTTTTCACCTCCGTTACTATATTCAATCGCGGAACAAATCAAAGACTGACATGACAGCTATAAAGTTTTTCATAGCATTATTCATCAAAGAAAACGAACATTCATCATTTTTTTTTAGTTATTCATCTATGCATATATATTCCATGTGTATATATATTATTATATCTTCGTAAAACATTGGTTCCGGTGGCTCGGTTAATTCCGCGAAATACCGCGACGAACGATTCACGCGTAAAACTAACGTGTCCGTTGGGAAAACTAGTGAAACGTTACACCTCTACACTCTACTACTGTTAGCTACGTGATTGCGCATAACAATTTGATACTCGTCAAATCGTTATCGCTTCCTCTCCCTTTGCTTTCTCTCCCCCCCCCCCCTTCAGCTCACCACTACGCGATTCACGTTTATTATCGTCAGAGAGAAATAATTTTATGAACATTCCAATGAGAATCCTCTATATTTATCATTGGCAAGTAGAATAGTCGTATTTTTATTAATTAAATCAATGAAGCTTGATCTCTCTATCACTTTGATCATCCAACTGAATATCACCAATGATTCTATTATCATGATTTTTTTTTCCCCCTCTTCCCTTTGATAGTGATCGTAATTTAATGTGACTTATTGAGCAATCAATTCTGCATTTCCATGGTTAAAATTAAATTACTCTATTTAATTTCTTCACAGCTACGTTAATTTACTGAAAATATATATATTTTCAGTTCCCAGGCATGGTACTATGAATAATTCAGGATTGCAAATTGTTGAGAATGAAATAATAGCAAATATTACGTAACTACGGTTCTGCAATTAATGAGAATCAGTTAATGCAAGCTAATGAATGCACAGCCTGACCACACACATACTGTAACTACTTGACACAGCGTTTGTTCAATTCGTTGATACTTTCATTCGTTTATTTGATGTTTAAAAATTAATTTTCCATGTTTTTACCCGGGCACCAGGGCAGAGTGATGCATACTTTTGAGTGACAACTTATTAATGAGTCAAAAGCATATATATATATATATATATATATATATATATATATGTATATATATGTATATGCATGCAAAAGTTTATATCCATGACTGTAGTTCCAAACACACCCGCATGGAAAAGATATATATTGTTAAAAATATAATTTTGAGTAACTGAGGAATTATATAATATTGTAAATTCAATATAAGAATCCATAGGCATATTTTTGCCGGAATATTATACAATTCGATAATGAGGAAGATATAATGGTTCATTATAATTCTCTTCTATTGGACCATATAATTATAGCAACTATAAATTTGGAATATGTTCCAGCATATATTATACTATTTATAATATTAATATTTAATCAGAATATAATAAAATATATAATATTGGCATATAATGAAATTAATACTGCAAAGATATAATAAACAATACCAGTTAAAAATAGTTTGTAAGAATCATAAAATTCCAAGAATGAATGTAATTTAAAAATTTTGAGATAAAAAAAATATTTAATTTATTCTATAGAGGAGGCTCTCTGAGTAAAGTACTCTCCATAATATCCAAATGGATCATGAGAACATTTGAAATTATTGAAGATGTACATCACACGGAATTCGCATTAGAGTAACGATACAAACTATCTAGTTATCATAAAGTGCAGCTATATAAAATGGAATATAATATATTTTATTTTCAATAAAATATATGATCAAATATAAAATGAAAATTATAATGATTCCCATACAAAACAGGAAAACAGTCTAAAGTATACTGTCATTATTATATGATGAATTGAAAATGGAAAAATATATTTCCCAATATCAAATGTCTCAGATATAGAAAATTACATGATAAGATATCAAAATCTTTATACTCGGAATAGTATAATTATGTATATATTTACATAATAGATTGAACACCACACATATTTTTGCCGAATTATATCACCCGTTATTAATCCGATATTATTGAATATATTCATAGCAATATATTTCTCTTCCATGCGGGCATGTTTAAGTCCATTAGTATTAATATGTGTTTAGAGCGACTCCTCTCATAGAAAACTAGGAAAGAAATATGCGCTATTAGGCTCAAGTGACAGCTCATTACAACAGGAAAATCTCAGGCATTCGCGAGAGGAAAAAAGAGCAAAATAGTTCTGTGAGGTGATATGAACGAGGACTATACTTCAGCCAGTCTATATTGTTGGGTCGCTCTTCCAAGTTATCTAATGAAAACTTCTAATCCAAAAAAAAATCTTGTTCACTTCGTCCTAAAATTTTTTCTTTCCAATTTTTCGATAAAGAGCATCTCTCAAAATAAAAATGTAGGCCATTCTGCCCTACATTTCCTTCTTGCCTCGAAAAAAATGAGAGAACATATTTGTTATGAGGAGGAAATGACAACAGAGCTCCATTCGATCGTCAATATCTCTAGGATCGATCAAGTCAACAAAAGGAAGTTACTGCTATCCTCAAGGGCAAAGGATTTATCCCCAACGAAAATCGGATCCCTATCAATCTGTTCAGCCCCATTGGAAGTATTGACGGTTCTATATGGGTAGTTTTGCCCCTCACCTCCATCGAGCTATTAACGTTGGTCGATAATTTTTACTTCTAATGGACCGAAATCGGTGAAAAAAAAAATTCTAGAGGTGACGAACTCGGAAAAAAATCAGGAATTCCCAAACAGGGTTCAAACTTGCGACCTCTGCAGTACTGGTCAGCTACTCTTCCAACTCATCTATCAGGAATCTCTATATCTTCCAATCGAAGATCAGTCCTCATGATTTCATCTTCGCTCAATTCTCTCAGGGTAATTGAAGTAAATTCAGAAATTCTAGAGAAAAGCCAACGATATTTGTATAGATATCGTCGCCTCAAAGTCAAAGTGGTGCAAGTGCTATGCTTAGACATAGCACTAACGCCATGTTGCTTCTACACAGAGAAAAATGTTTTCTTAATTTAAGAATGTGCAGTCACTTAATTTAAGAATGGCAGGTCACTTAAATTAAGTGACTTTTCTCACTTAAATCAAGTGCCTTTTCTCACTTAAATCAAGTGACTTTTTCTTTTTTAACTTAAGAAAGTAAAACTCACTTGAATCAAGTGAGTTTTCTCACTTAGATCGAGTGACTTTTTTCACTTAAATCAAGTAACTTTTTCTTTCTTAATTTAAGAAAGTAAAAGTCACTTAAATTAAGTGAATTTTCTCACTTAAATCAAGTGACTTTTTTCACGTAAATGAAGTAACTTTTTCTTTCTTAATTTAAGAAAGTAAAAGTCACTGAAATTAAGTGAATTTTCCCACTTAAATCAAGTGACTGTACTTTCTTAATTTAAGTGACCTGCAGATTCTTAAATTAAGTGACTGCACATTCTTAAATTAAGAAAACATTTTTCTCTGTGTAAGTTGACGATATATCAAAAGTTGATTAGATAATAATTCACAAAATATCTTGATTGAATTCCATTGACTCAAAGTAATCATTGAAAACTTGAAAGACTACGAATGCGTCGAAATTCAAAATTCCTCGTCTGATCACACATTGACTAACTATTCTAGTTTCTCCATTCTGTCATTTATTAAAAATTTGTCATATTCTTTCCCCCACTAACTTTGCTTAAATCCTCACTTCCAATCAAGAATCTTAATGTTCATATTTTATGTGAGATGATTGGCAAATTTTTTTCTCAAAACTTTTCTACTTGATTTTTCTGCATCGTTACCATTCATATTAATCATATGTCTCGGAGAATTTGTATCACAGAATGACATTTCTATTTTGAATGAATCATTCTTTTCCAATAACTGATCCAAAGAAAGTCGATTATTCCCATTGCACGCATATTTATTATCAGAATTATTGAAATTATTGGATTGATTCTTATTCAATAAAAATGTTCCATGAAAAAAAAAATTAACATTTTTGCAGGGAGAAGCTGGAAGTGATTAAAAAATGATGAAATAACAAGCTCTGAATGAATAGGAAATGTCATTAATTCATTTATCTCCGTAGGAAGTTTAATCACAATAAATTTCATTGTGTATAAAATAACGATGAGTTTCATTGATTCGATGCAATTGAAGTTAAGGTTACGTAATACAGCTCCCAGTCTCTCACTGATTTTACGTAACTACGAGAGAGAATCTCTATATTGCACTGGTCATGAGGAGAGATGGAGAAAACAGGCAGGGAATGGTGAAAGTGGGGAGTCAACGTCAATCGATTTATTGAAGCGAGAGAGTGTGGCGCGTCACACGTGTAGCTACCGGGTGTGTTTTGGTTCAGAATATTGTGAACGGAGCGAGACAGAGAGACGCAGAGAGATGGAATGGTGACTATGTAGAGGGGTGACCCCTTCTGCCCCTCGACGTGCTTCGGTAAGCGCAAAAATACTCGGATTTTACTTTATAAAAGCCCCAAACAAAAAAGTCCCAATGGACGTGAACGAAACAGGTCACACGCTTTTACACAACTCACCTTAGTCGTCACGTGTCAACTTCACGTGAAACCTTTATTTTTTACTGATTTATTACTTTACTCTCTCTTTCCACGGAACAAAAACCATTGTTTGCAATAGAAAAGAAATGAAAAAAAAAACAAAAAAACCAATTACTTGTCAAACACTAGTTTGAAGTTTGAAGGCATAAATAAAAAATTTAACGCCACTCAAAATGTCATCATCGAGACACGTAAAACAGCGACATGCAATGTGATAGCGCTCAAGTTTTTATTCAACTTTTTCTCCTGCTGTTTTTGACTTTCGTGGGGAAACGTAGAATCAATGCGCTTAGTTGCAAAGATAGAGAAAGAAAGAATGAAAAATAACTTTTTGATGGAAAAATAAAATAAAAAAACGATAACAATTCACGTGGAATTGGGCATGAAATTCGTGACCCTCTTTTGTTCAACGTCCAGCAATATTTCCAATGTTTCAGTTGATCCTGAAAATAAAACATAAAAAAAAAAAAAGAGGAGGAAGAATGATGTGGAGAAAAAGCATACTTGTATATCCAAGAATGCGGAGGGTAGAAAAATAATGTGGAAACATACAACAGTATATTTTAGTACTTTGATATCCGTACGATCCTCGGAGACAAAGGAGATCAGTATTTTCCCATGTGGGTCAGGTGAGTGGAGATACAGCGGTTAACCTCTGAAATTCACAGTATAGTTTCCTAAACAAAAAGCACGAGTTTTTGAATGAATATACACACAAATTCAAAGGAATCTATATATGTGGAGAAGAAGAAGAGAGAAAATCAATGGAATCATTGTACTCTCTCAATTCTACGTTCCCCGCACAAAAAAAATATATATGCGAACATATATGTTACATATATAAAAATCATACAGAATATATGTGCGGCAAAAAATGTAATAATTGACATATATTCCTGTATATATATATTTTTATATGCAGAAATATATTTCACGATATATGCCTGATATATGTTAAATATTTTATACTTATATTCACTATATATTTCCAATGCTCAAGGGAAAAGAGAAAATTATCTGATAAGTTGAGCTGCATATATGCCACATATATTCAAAATATATGCGACATATATGTCAAGAGGATGTTCAATATTGTTTTTTCAACTATATAATCGATTAAATACGTTCACCGAATTTTCAAATATTATTTTATATTTCCAATATTTTATTCCAAAGCCGTGCGTTTGAATTCAACTCGGGCATTTTCGATTTTTCCGAGTTTCTCTCCTCTAGAATTTGTAATTTACTATAATTAGGGTCAGAATGATGTGCAGCGATAAAGTTATGAGGATCGAATTTCGCTTCGCGTATACAAAATCTCTTAGTAGCTCGGTTGATAGAGTATCAGATTCGTAATTCGAAAGAACCAGGTTCAAGTCCTACTCAGTCCCATTTTTTTCCCCGAGATTCTTCTCTTTAGAAATTTCAACTTTGATTTTTCTTATTGTTATTATTATTTACAATCACATGCTGATTTTTTTCTCTCAATTTTACCTGACTCATACATGACATATAATTCAAATTAACAAAAAAAATAAGTAGCATATAAAATGACATATATGTCGATTATATGTGTATATATATAAATGCGGCAAAAAATGACATTTCCAAAATATAAAATGCATGTATGTCATTTATATATCACATATATGCGCATATATGTGAAATATATTTGACATATTTATTCTTTATATATTTACATATATGCGTGTACATATATAAATTTTCATGCGGGTCACCTGTGCTGATTATAATAGCTTATCATTTATTATTTTTATGTAATAGAGTTCACGTCAAATCGTTTCGAAATGGTAGAAATAAATGTAGAAAGTAAGTTCTTCATACAGATGAGATGAAACAATCTGGTATTATTTCGCAAAGCTATAAATATTAGTGAGAGGATCATGTTTTAACCTTTTATAATTGAATTCTCGGAGATTGGTGAATTAATTCGATGAACTTTTTGTTATCTGCGGAAAATCTAATATTATGATGAAAGAATCAGGACTTCTTTATCACTGCTTCAGTTTTGCTAGAAAGGTAGAAGAGGAAACAAAAATGAATCGTGATTTCGTACCAACGTTTCGACTCCAATGCATAATCCTCCTCATGATCTATTTGTTCGACTTTAAGATAAAAACATTCAATAAAGTGTTATAACTTTATTGATATGGTGATTATTTTAAGAATGAATAATATAAAATCATTGTCCTACTGACAAATTATAACTAATAGAGTAAATGGGATAGGGGAAACCGGGGGAAAATGAACCTGTGAAGCAAAATGAAGCAGGATTTTCTTCAGAGTGATAACCTTTCCGATACGATGTGGAAAAATTATTCAACAATGAAGACCTGTTTGAACATATTTCTAATTTCTTTCATTTTTTCTCCCTTACTCCACAAAAAAATTCTGCAATAATTTTACGCTGGCGGCACATTTTAACCCGCTCTCGCTTAGTTTTCAAAATAAAAGATACACGGAGAGAAAAATCCATGAAAATTTATGGTGACAGTTCCAGAAAAATTACCGGACTGAGCAGTAACCGTGGGATATAGTGGCCTTACTATGAAAAAATGCGAAGCCAGTCCGGTAAAATTTGACACTGATGGGTTCCAGTAAAAATTTCAGTCTCAGTGAATAAGAATTGAGTTCTTCCGAATGAAAATGTATTGAGACGTCATTTTTATTATATTGATCATCCTAATTATTATTAGTTCTTCATTATTCTTATTCATTTTTTATCCTAAAAATAAATTTATTTTACATTCATTTCTTAGCAATAAAGACTCTAGCAGAGATCATTGTCTTATGAGTTACAATGGTCGACAGAAGTACGGAGTCCTCCAAAAAATTCCCAAGAATAGTTATTCAAATCATAAATTTCATAATATCCTGTGCTGATCTACTATAAGAGAATTGAATTTTTTGCAATGACAATTATTTCGCTGTTTGATACATTTAAAAACTTGATTTCATAGAACTATGGTCCATGGCTATCACGATGACAGATCCAATATGGCGATTCTTCCAAATTTCCCATAAGTCCTTGCGATACGCGATCGAATCCGAAAACACCCGAACTGAATCGATTGACGGACGAGTGCGATAGAAATTACTACTCAGTCCGGTAAAAAGTATTCCGAGGACGAGAAAAGTAACGTCCTAGTCCGCAATTTATACGTTTTTCACAACAAATTTTGTGGGATACACGAAGAAATTTCATGAATGTAGGCACAGTTAGGGAAAAATTACCAACCAGTCCAGTAAAATGCACTCACTCATTTGGTACATATTATGAGACGTTTCTCACTTTTTCATTCCTGTAGGAGGACGTTTTCACTCACGAACCTCTATGTCCCACGATTACCGGACTGGTCCAGTAATTTTTCATGGATTTTTCTCTCCGTGTAGGAATTCATTCGCCTCCTAAGTATGATCATCATTTCGTGGAGAAAAAACTGTGACCTATAATCAATTTGCTGAAGATTCAGAATGATCATGTGAATGGCATGATCTACGTAGCATGAGTGTTGATTTTAGAACAGAGTTCCCTAGAGATTATAGAAAAAATTGTGATGATAGAATTAATAATAGCTGTCAATGTTTAGTGTCTATGTATCGAGTAAATGACAGTCCATCAATTCATCCTAATAGAGTTGCACGGTATAATTACAATGTTGTAACTCAAATTTGATTCTCAGTACGTGCCTAAATCCCCAACACTATGCAATAATGGAATGAATACCTTTGCTTGTTCATGAAAGCCTTCCTCTCGGCCATTCCCTCTTCACTCTCCCCCTCTCCTATTCCTCAAATAGTTCAACAATAATGTCCCGCCTGGTTTACTTCTGTTTATTGATTTAACCTCCCAGTTTTGTTCGATTAGAATAATTGTCCAAATCCACGTGTTTCATTTAATTGCTAATTTGAAGGAGATTAGGGGTTTGCATTAATTCTCAAAACCAATGAAATTCAATTATGTAATTGTAATATGCCTTTTAGATAACTCTGATGATTCAACCGTTGTGTTTAGAATGATGTTATTATTAACTATTTTGTTGGAACTTCTTCGCTCAAGAAAGTGGTAGAGCTAATACAGATGACATATCCTCATTTCACTTGATTATCAATTAACGTAGTATGGCCACGAATCGAATTCAAAGATTAGAATATAAAATTGATCTCAAATTAAAGTTTATATGATGTTGTTCCGCGCCCAGCAGTTCAGAACTCTACGGAATTATTTTACCAATTAGCAGGTAGCGAGTGCAGCAGTTGACTGCATTACACAGAGAAAAATGTTTTCTCAAATTAAGAATGTGCAGTCACTTAATTTAAGTGACCTGCCATTCTTAAATTAAGTAACTTTTCTCACTTAAATTAAGTGATTTTTTCTTTCTTAATTTAAGAAAGTAAAACTCACTTAAATTAAGTGACTTTTCTCACTTAAATCAAGTGACTTTTTTCACTTAAATCAGATGACGTTTTCTTTCTTAATTTAAGAAAGTAAAACTCACTTAAATCAAGTGACTTTTCTTTCTTAATTTAAGTGACCTGCCATTCTCAAATTAAGTGACTTTTCTCACTTAAATCAAGTGACTATTTCTTCCTTAATTTAAGAATGTAAAAGTCACTTAAATTAAGTGCTTTTTCTCACTTAAATCAAGTGACTTTTTCTTTCTTAATTTGAGAAAGTAAAACTCACTTAAATTAAGTGACTGCACATTCTTAAATTAAGAAAACATTTTTCTCTGTGTAAGAAAACACAGGAACAGTGTTTGCGTGTATGAATGAAAACTTTATAGTGTAGTGTCGAAGGGTAGTGGTTCAATACATCATCGAGATACATGAGAGATGACAAATAAATGATTCATACACTGAAATAGAACAAGAGAAGTTACGCACTACACCTCAGGCAGTACTGTGATTTTTATTGCTATCTTATCACATGAGCAAGCTCCCGACGGACAGGCGACCGATAGACGGGCGGCCGACTCGCGGAAGAACAAAGTATTGACACACGACAGTGGACACAACTGAGCAAGTAATTCAATCATAGGGATTAATGGTCTTGATTTCCAAGAAAATCCGATGCCGAAAAATCTGAGTAAATTGGACGGGTATAACACCCATGAACAGCACCCAATCTATTTTGCTATGTAGAGAAGATTAGCAGATGACTCGTCGCTTCCAATGCAAGTACCCAGTTACACAGAGAAAAATGTTTTCTTAATTTAAGAATGTGCAGTCACTTAATTTAAGTGAGTTGCCATTCTTAAATTAAGTGACTTTCCTCACTTAAATCAAGTAACTATTTCTTTCTTAATTTAAGGAAGTAAAAGTCACTTAAATTATGTGACTTTTCTCACTTAAATCAAGTGACTTTTCTCACTTAGATCAAGTAACTATTTCTTTCTTTATTTAAGAAAGTAAAAGCCACTTAAATTGAGTGACTTTTCTCACTTCAATCGAGTAACTATTTCTTTCTTAATTTAAGGAAGTAAAAGTCACTTAAATCAAGTGACTCTTCTTTCTTAATTTAAGTGACCTGCACATTCTTAAATTAAGTGACTGCACATTCTTAAATTAAGAAAACATTTTTCTCTGTGTAGCAACGTTACTCTGTCTGAGTTAACATCTTCAATAACTAGTCTCCTTTCTAGAACGTTCCTCCGCTCAAATTTAGATCGATTGACTGAAGTATTTAACTTTCTGGAATCAAGTATGAGTCTTCAGTAGAAAGTAAAGTAGAAGTATTTTCGAATAAAAATATTTGATTCATTCTGTATTGAATCAACAACTATAGCTTAGACATTTTAAACTACATCTACTGAGATCCAGCATCCTCTCTCAGACTATCCACGCAACTAAAGAGTCGTGTACATCACCAGCAATATTCATCAGAATTCGAGCAACTCAACTGCAACTATGAATGATTGTTAGTTTCTTGCAATTTCATTTGTAAGTTCAATTTTATGCGGAAGCGATCATTTTTCCCTTCATCGTATTGACCCATATTAGAGGTTTGATTTATTCTTTGGTGAATTTACTGGTGGCAGTAGGAAATATACGAATTCTAAGCGTTTAATTTCGAATAAACTTATTTCATCGAAATACCTCTGTCCTTCAGACATCAGGACACTTCGATGTTTTACCGCGGCAAACCAATCCCTTATTCTTATCTTGGATACAACTGCAATGTTGCTTAGTATGAATAATCTACGATTTCCTTCATTTAAAACTCATTCAAATTCACGTGTTTTTCAAGTTATAGCCATGACAATAATATTTAACAATTCTATAAAAATGGAAGGATATCGGATAAAAATCATATCAATATCTTGAAACTGCGTAAAAATGTGAGGCGTAAGAGCGTGAAGACGGAACGAACACAACATCTGGTGTCATGTATATATTCGGATAAAAAGATGCGTGCGCAGCACGCACGATGCTCTCTTACGGTAAAATTTCGAGTCGATTTTCTTTTTTGTATGTTCAATAATAAATAATAACGGAACAGTAATAATCCGGTGTCCTAGAGGCCAATGTTAAATTTCGGGCTTCTAAGTTAGAGAGAAGAATATAATCTGGGAAATCTATTTGAAGAGACAGAGAGAAAAACGAATTTACGATCCAATATCGAAACTATTGGCCATCGCATAAATTTGTAATAAATTATTATGGTTGCTGTATTGCTACAGACGTGAAAATGGTAGTGAAATGGTATAGCATTACTTGGGTAATAATTGACAAAACTATATATATATTTATAAATATAAGCATGCTTTGTCTGCAAGTGCCACTCTAATTTTGCAACCCACCCCTGAAGCCTCATGACGGTTATATGGTATGGTTACTCTTCATCTTATATCTATGAAGGAGGTTTCGGTTTGAAAATTCGGTGGTTGAGTCCGGATATATGGGTGTTGAAAGAGGATTTCGCACGAATTGACTCCTTATAGAAAGTCGGTGAAGCAGCTGATGGCAGCAGGTGCGAAGGGGCTCAGACTGGACTGAATGTTCCTGAATATTTGAGGAAGTTCCAGGATATTCGGGAATGTTCTCGAATGTTTCAGGATATTTTAAATCCTCAAAGGGAGTACTGGCTCTGACAATTTAGGAAAGTTTCAAACGGTTCCTCTTGTCCTAAACCTTATCAGGAACTGGACTTTCCTCCTACTAATGTCTCTTGTAGAACGTACATATAGTAGAGGCACACACGGATGAGCAGCAGTGCCGTACATTCCAAAATATTAGGGGTGTGCGAATTATTCGACGCGAATCGAATACGAATATTCGATTCGAATTTCAAATCGAAAATTCGATTTTCGATCGAATAATTAAAAAAATCGAATATTCGAAATTGTATCGAATAATTCGATATTCGATCGAATAATTCGATATTCGATCGAATAATTCGATATTCGATCAAATAATTCAATATTCGATGGTTTTTCTCGGATATTCGAATGATTCTCGTTCTGCAATGAAAATTTGAGCCGTGAAAACATCTTTCAGCATCTTTTCGTGAGCCCCGTGAGTCTTGTAATAATATAAATAATTTTTCCAAAATTTACTTACTTTTTTTCACTGAATTAGTTCGAAGGTGTGTTCAGAATGATCGAACCGGTAAAGGTTTGGTAAATTTCACCAAGCTCTCACTCGAAGCTGTTCACAATTAGCGAGAAGGTCAATTATACTCACAGCTCAGTAAAATTATGAAAGCCGCACACAGAAAAAGCTGAGCAGAGAATATGTTTTTTCTGTTCATATTATATGCACTATGCAGTACATATAATATGAACTATCGTTTTTTGCATAGAACATGCGCCATTAGTACATAAAATATGCACTATTTGAGCATATTTTATGTTAAATTTTTTCCGCATAAAATATGCTCATGATGCGCATATTTCATGCGTTCTGGGAATGCATAGAATACGAACTTATAAATAACATAGAATATGTTCAAAGTGAACATAAAATATGTTCTAAATGAACATAAAATATGTTCTAAATAAACATAAAATATGATGAAAAAAGAACCATTATACGATAAATGATTTAATTGTTCTGTTTCCCAGCTTTTCGTGAATATCTCGGTGAATAAGCGAGATAGAGCGAAATAGATATCAATATTGAATCGGGAGAGAGTTTTTTTCAATTTTTCGCTATCATCTCGGTAAATAAGCAAGATAGAGCGAAATGGAAGGTAATTCGGGATCAGGAGAGAGTTTCTCCAGCTTATCACGATTATCTTGGTAAATAAGCGAGATAGAGCGAAATGGACGTTAATCCTGCAGAAGGAGGGGGTTTTTCTAGATTTTCGTGATTAACTTGGCAAATAAGCGAGATAGAGCGGAATGGACATTAATATGGGAGCAGGAGGGAGTTCTTCCAGCTTATTTCGATTACCTTGGTGAATAAGCGAGATAGAGCGAAATGGACGTTAATTCTGGAGAAGGAGGGGGTTTTTTCAGTTTTTCGTGATTATCTTGACGAATAAGTGAGATAGAGCGGAATGGACATTAATATGGGAGCAGGAGGGAGTTTTTCCAGTTTTTCATAACTATCTCGGTGAATAAGCGAGATGGAGCGAAATGGACGTTAATATGGGATCAGCAGGTAGTCTCCTCAACTTTTACAATCATCTCTGTAATTAAGCGAGAGAAGGTGAAATGGACGTTATCAGGAGAGAGTTTTTTCAGTTTTTCGCCAGTATCGGTGGAATAAACGAGATAGAGCGAAGCACACATATGGAATTATGAGGAAGTTTCCAGATGAAATAATATCCTTGACCCCAAATAGAAAGTCCATTTCGCTCTATTTCACTTCTTTGCCGCTATAGTCGCAAAAAATCAAATCAACTCCCCCCTGATCTCAAATTAACGTCCACTCCGCTCTATCTCGATTATTCGCCAAGATACTTACGAAAAACTAGGAAAACTTGCCGATGATCCCATATTAACGTCCATTTCGCTCTATCTCGCTTATTTACCGAGATGATGGCGAAAAACTGAAAAAACTCCTCAATGATCTCACATTAACGTCCATTCCGCTCTATCTCGCTTATTCGCCAAGATAATCACGAAAAACTGGAAAAACCTCCTCCTTCTCTAGAATTAACGTCCATGTCGCTCTATCTTGCTTATTCACCAAGATAATCGTGATAAGCTGGTTACTATTCTATTTCTCTCCGTGTAAAAACAAAAAGGCGTAAGTGTCAAAATTGGAATGAAAAATCCTAAAAGCAAAAGGGCGTAACTCCAAAAATTCTCCTGAGATAAAAAAATTTATAAAAACAAAGAGGCGTAAGTGCGGAGATACGTCCTTTTCACTTTAACTTTACCAATTATATAGCGATTAAAAAGGAAATAACAAAGGGGCGTAAGTGTGGAGATACGTCCCTTTCATTTTAAAATTGGTAGTTACGCCACTTTGTTATTTTAATTTTCATTTATCCAAATAATGTTCCAGAGGCTATAAAAAACATTTTGGAGTGATGCGTGGACATACGCCCCTTTCACTCCAGAATTTCGTGTTTTTGGCACTTACGCCCCTTTCACTCTAAGGCGACGATATGTACAGTAGTACATATTATATGTACAGTAGTACATATTATATGTACAGTAGTACATATTATATGTACAGTAGTACATATTATATGTACAGTAGTACATATTATATGTACAGTAGTGCATATTATATGTACAGTAGTACATATTATATGTACAGTAGTACATATTTTATGCTAAGGTCGTGTGCATAAAACATGGATAATCAGAGCATATTTTCTGCGAAAAGTCAAATCATATTTCATGAAATGCTCAGTGCATATTCTCTGCTCAGCTTTTTCTGTGTGCGCTGATTTTAATTTTGAGATGAAAAAGAAAAAGCAGTAAACTGCCAATGCCCCAATTCTTATGCGTCGGTTAATTTTCTGCCAAATGCTTCAATTCGAAAGCAAAGAATATGACTGTATAGGTTTGGAGCCAAACAAACTATGTGTATGAAGGAAATTGACGATTTTCGAATTATTCGATTCGATTCGATTCGAACGCTATTTGCACACTCCTACAAAATATCTCCTTCCTCATTCTGAATTCAACGTGCATAATATATACATCGTTACTCACACTGTCACTATTGCTATTGAAAGTGGAATTGACTAGAGGAAATATCAATATAAAATTCCATCATAACCAGCAAAAAATTTGATCCAGGGAGAAAAAATTGTTATTAGTACGGTCCTGGGCTGAGAAATAATGCAGTGCGATTAGGTATCCTCCATTCTATAGTACTGACTTCGTCCCACCACGTCTTGTCCCTTAGATGGTTGGAGGTTCGCTCTTTAATTCACATTTGAAAGAAGCTGGTCGGCTTTGTGGCAGTGGAGCGAGGGCAGCTTCGACTAGTAATTAACGGAACTCACTACTTCTTCGAATTCACTCCTAATGCCAGAAAGGAAAAGTCACTAATTATAAATAATAATTGCTGGGTGTTCCTCTCATCCCGTTGCTTCTAGACAATTGACGACTTAATTGTCTTTCGACTACTTCGAAGTGAGATTTATCTTCAGGTTCTTTTTTTCTGCATCCGATTCTGCATTAATACGGGAATTTACAATTTTGATAGAGTGGCCAGTGAAGGGACACACTCAATCAAGAATAATCCAAATTTGAGAAATTATGGAAATATCTGATTGAAGCGAGCGCGTAATAACGCACTTCGATCCACGAGCGAGTAATACAGTCGAAATTTCGAACAATGATGCATTTCCAATTGTGAGGAGAAATTTTGAAGGGAATTGGCATACCCTCGCCACTACCACCCTGGATTATTAGTCTGTTTGGGTTTCCACGTTCTGTATCGAGCATCATTAACTGAGCTCCGAAAAAAGAATTCTCAACGCTGTACGATCAACGATCAGAAAAAGTTAATCAAAAAAAGAATTCAGTACACGGAAAGAAAAATCTACCAAAATTTACGATGTTCACATCGTAATCCTGGATTAGACTTTTATTAACGTTATTTTTGGAATATCTTTTTTAAAAATTTACTATGTGGGTTATATTTTTTACTATTTAACATCGTAATTTTAACAAAGACTTTTAGAATTAGAAATTACTTCAAAAATTACAATTTAACATCATAAAAAAAAATAAATGAAAATTACATTTTAAAAACTATATTTATTCGTATATTTAATAATTATATTTACTTTTTAATAAAATAAATTGAGACAGCTTCTTTTTTATTTTGTTAAATAATTGACAGAATATATTACTTTAATTTGAATGAATGAAATTAAGAAGCTTCACCCGGCGCGGCCTGGGTCGAAAGCTGCCGGGGCTCAAGAATTGGCAATTGAATTTTGTTGAGCGCCAGTTAATTTATATAAAATTAACAAAATATTCATTAATAATTTGACTGATTTATTTTGACTAAACGAAGAGGGGGTTCGATCGGGTGACCCAAACGGAAAACAGACTGAGTAAGCAAATAAGTCAAGTAGAGTGAAATCTTCAGATTACTTACCAGTCAAATCCACGTTAATTATAATTCAGCTATTCTTATTTGACAATTAAATAAAATGATAATTATACCACTTCTAATTCAAATGATATTTTATTAATAATTCTTATAATCTTTTTGGGCGTCTCTTTCTGTCGACAAAATACACAAGAAATTTTACAATAATTTTACACGCTGTTAATTCGACTACATCTTAAAGCGAAGTGCGTAACGTACGCCCATTGCTCGTCTCCCCCCTTTTATCCCTCTTCCGATACGCGATGTCCTTTTTCCGATTGGTTAAAATGGGTCAGTCGTTATTTGTCAAGATTCAGTTACCCATTCCATAACTAGCTGTTACTGTTTTGGCGCAATATTTTAAAATCGACTGAATAATTATTCGTGTGACGTTAGGCGAATTCTCATCCTGTCACAAAATATTTTAGTGCTGCCTCTGTTATAATACGACGGAAGCTATAAAAAGTACAATGTTACATCCTAATTTTTAAATAGTAACTGCGTTCTCCGCAAGAGGCTTATGACCTTTTATTGAAATTGTTAATATAGATCTTAAAAACAACTTAAAGTGTAGGCCCTTCGATGGCCGAGTGGTCCAAGGCGTCGGTCATTTCGCACTCGAAAGGACTCGGGTTTGAATCCAACCACCCAGGTAGAAATGTATCTTGCATCTGCGAGACTCAACATTGGCGCAAGGTGGATAACGCAATGTTGTGAAATACAAGCTTGGCGCAACCATGGTTCCTCCGTGCGCCGTTAGATTAGCTACGAACATGTTTGGGTAACCTTGCTACAGGGTTGCGCTAGAGCAGCGCACCCAAGGCTTACTTTTGACTGGCAATTCTAGCTCGGGCCAAGCGAATTCGTGTCAGAAATGATAGTCCAATAAAGAGGAGTTCTACTTTTTCACTCGCATACCAGCTCAAGTTTTTTTTAATAAATGGATTTCGATCCATATTTCAACTATCTTTGATTGGAAAATCCTGAAAGGGTGGCAAAGGAGCAAAAAAATCAAAACCACCCCAAAAATGACGTTTTTGCCAATATCTCGGAAATGGCGAATAATATGAAAACAAGTTTCGAACAAACGTTGAAGATATTAAAATTATCCACACAATTGTTAGTATACACTTTTTCCGTTTTTGCAAAATTAACCGAGGTATTGACAGTTTGAAAATTTTTTTATACAGCTTAGCCACGGGAAAAATCCCAAACGCCTCAAAAAATCGGATAAATATAAAAAATCAATATTTCTTAATTTTTTTTTCCAATATATCTACAAAATACGGAGAATGATTCCAAAGGAATCAAGTTTTTGTTCAGCGACTCATTCAAAAGTTGCTAAAGAATTAATTCTTTAAACTTATCATTTTACTATTCAAATTGTCTGTTTTCTGTAAATTCTCCAAAGATAATAAATCCAAAATTGAAAAATATTGAAAAATTCTGAAAAATGAGAAAATTGGGTATTTTTCAAAACTACAATAAGTGGAGGTAGTACAATGGATGTCCCTCTTCCTCGTCCAGGTATTCCTGAGTAATAAAACACCACATGTTTTGTCCGGCAGGGTTCGTTCTCTACTCAGAAGGGTTCTCTCTCACACAATTTTTTTTGAATGGTTTGATGAACTTTCTTTCTTTCTCTTCGTCACTTTTCAGCTCTCTGTTGAGATTTCACAGAAAATATTTTCAGTGTCACGTTGACCATCGACTGACGTACTTCATTTTTAGATTCCAAGTGTTATTCAGCGACGATTCAGTTCACGTGAAGCTTACAAATTATTTGTTGTTCTAATATTCAGATATTTGTATGAAAACTCTATTAGTATTATATGTTAGTGATCAGTTCCGTTCGTTAGTGTTTAAAACAATTTAAATTTAAAACAATATTAATTTATCTTAATCATTATGTAGCTTTTTTAGAAATAAAATAAATTAAAATTGAATGTACAGATGTAATTTTTTCATCCATAATTTTATTTATCAAAAAGAGTAGAAATTCAAGAACCTGGGCTCTTTATTGTAGTGCAGCCTTGCGCCAAGATTGCACGCAAGCTGGCCACGCACGCAGGGGCCCAGTTGGTTACGCGTTACAGAAATGCCGCGCGCCATCTCAGTTCTTGTAACGTTGCGCCCAGTTTGAATCGTGCGAGGCAGCCTCGCGCCAAGCTAACCGCAAGGCACTTTTTCTACCTGGGCACCGGTCGATTATTATTTTATTCTTTTATTTAAGATTTCTCTTCAAATTTTACGATGTTCACATCGTAATTTATATTAAAGAGCTTAAGACTTGGTATCATTTGTCTGAAGTATCATTTCTTAAATGAAATTTCCAACGCTACATCGTAAAAATTACGATGTTAAAAGTCTAGTCCACCACTACAATAATCAATAGGACAAATTACGATGTTAGCATTGTAAATTTAACTAGAATTTTTTTTCCGTTTAGGGGAGCAGCAGATTAAGAGAAACCGCTTCAACTTCATTATCGGTTTGGACAGAAATATTGTTAAACCCTTGAAAAATCATGGAATTTTACCATTTATCGCAATGAATTTTGATACACTTGTTTATCATATTCATGAAAAATATCCCCTCAAACTGCCATAGGTACAATGAAACTATCGGATAATCTGCGATATCTAGAATTTAATCCGAGATATTGTATCAATTAATCAATGTTTGGAAATGATTAATCAGGTAATGTCCCTTGATCTTCGAACTGAAACTAGCGAAACGGAACTGCCCACGCAGGAATATCCGAGTTCTAACAAAGGACACGACCTTGGCTCAAGCTCGACGAACAGCACTTCGGTTACCATAGTTGAGCCAAAATAAGACTTTCAGTAAAAACAGTCTCCGATCGCGGCTGGTATATGTCCAAGGCTTAAGCTCTATCTACTATACTTGGTATCATTAAATCCTAGCCCCGATGATCAACAATTCATTTCCTTTCGCCTTTTGGCCATCCACATTTCGTCCACTACAATTAACTGAGTTTTCGAATACTAACAGGTTATTGTTCTTCACTCGTTGTGCTTGTTTGTGAGTTGGTTGTGCTAGTGTTGCTCGCTCGCTTCACTTGCTCAGAAATTGGTTTTGTTGTCCCTCCTTGCTGCTCCACGAACTGCTTGTGCTGTTTGCTCGTTCGCAATTCCATCTTCTCTCCGATCAAATGCAACCGTCGGAAAGGACCACACCGAAATTTCCGTTTATTGACTAGTTATGAAACTCTCACTGAAAGCTTAAAAAAAAGCAGTGGCCTTCTTCTCTACACCATCGAAGACATCAGAATCAGGACACTTAGCTCGACACTACTCTAAACCTCGAAGAACTACAACTGATCCCATAACAACGGGAATATGCAGATAGTACCTAATGTCCATTGAATAAATTTGCAATTCAGAAGTTCTATACAATTTCGAATTGAATAATACCTTGAATATTATTTTAATTAATTTTTTTATAATGTATATCTGCTTCCAAATGAAGATCTTTCTTCTTGCTTTATATCAAAGTAATTACTGTTGAGAACGACAGAGTGAACATTGTACTACTAAAAAATGATTTTGAGAAATGAACAGAAATCAAATATTAGTGGAACTAAGTTTCTGAGATTTCTTGATGCAGAACTGTGAGGTGAAACGTGTTGTCTTGCTTGACATTCTTATTATGTTTATTGGTTAGGTGATGCTAGAGATTTTAGAGTTTCTACAAAGATAACGGATGGCCGAGAGTAGCTCACAGAGAGGTCAGTCTTTGGACAAAGAGAGTGTCAACTGAGAGGGAGCGTGACTGAAAGAAATATTAGCAAATAAAGAGAAAAAACGAGTTTCGGTCTGGATGAGAGGTTGAAATAGGAGTTTCAATGCAGTTGAAGGTAGTACGGTCGAATTGGGCTTCACGTGTAACTCCATGTTTTTTTATATCCTATTGAAAGAGCTGGTTTTGCTCTACCTGTCTGTAAAATCCTAGATTTATCGCCCGTGTAGTTCCGGCGTAATTAATTTATAAAATTAATTCATTTTGCATTGTTCTCATGGCGCATAAGGCTCAGATGTCACTCCCGCTATCGAAAATTTCAATTTTTCCGCGAAATTAATCGTTTAAGGGCCATAAAAAAACTCACCACTATAAACCTTGATATCTATGGAACATATTTCCCACTTATTTAAGGTGATTTACCGCAGGGTTATTTTTAATTATAATATTTAATGTGAGTCCGTGACTGCTTCCACTGTGACACATTGGATCTCTCTCCCTAGCAGAAGTGACTAGTGGTAAGAAAATGGCGGCACATCCGCGCGCGTTTCTTTTGAATTCGGTCCAGTGCAATATTTGACAGAATCAGAGAACATTATATGCATATTATCCACATAAGTAAAGTTAAATTCTTTTTTTTTAATTGAAATTGAATAAAGTTTAAATTAATAATTGAAAAAGAGGTTAAAGCGAGGAGAAGAAAACTCGTGGATACAATGTAATAACCCATAAGTCAGTGAGGTTAGGTAACTCCCTAGTATAGGGAATTAGTCAAGTTAAGTCTCTACTGTTTTTTCCGGAATTAATTATTTTTTATTCACAAGCCCCAAAAAGCTTACATAATATTTTCTCATTTAATAAATAAAAATTTATCATAGCTTTTAAGTAATGAATTGTGCGTGAATAAGAAATATATTATGGTTGACAACCGACTTCATCCCAATTCGACCGAAATACCTTGAAGACGAAAGAAATACATGAAGCAAATCAGCTCCTATTATGTATTTTAGAGTATTCAGTGCTCCAAATGTGAATATAATTTCTTTCATCCACTTGAAATAAAAATTTCCTATTCCTCCATCATTTCGCTCTTACAGAAATATTTACTATCTAATTAGTATCAAGTTTGTTGCATCATTTTTTTTTTAATTGAACACCTCATCAGTCAATTCAGACATCGAAAACTTATTCTTTCTCAGTGGAAACTAATGTTTCATATCACTGATTAACTGGTAAGAATTTTGATCATCTTTGTAGGATTTCAAATGAACTCGCAATCGTGAATGCTGCACCTCACCTGATATATGTGTATGCACTCCTTGTAAAGGAAGTAATCTTGATCATGAGATATTTCTTGTTGCCCTTGTCTCTCGTGTGATCTCGGTGCATCTTCTTGAACATTCACAGCCAACCTCTGGTAGATTCATACGTTACATTTTTTTCACCTCAAAAAGAAGGGACGGAAACATGCTGGCTATATTAGTAGTCGGCTCAGGTTTCGCTTATCTCGTTGGGTTATAAGGACATACGAGTAGTCTCATGGGTTTCGTGCTTGAGCAGAGAAAGTACAGTGGAATAGACTACCTTTCTCACTTCTATCTTTTCAGAAGGAAATAGAGGAGCAAGGGAGAATGACCCAAACCTATTTCAACCCTCGTCCCTCACGGCACACTGCGATGAACGATAGTTGAATCAATAAAATATCCAAGCGAATGATCAAATCTATAGTTTGAGTTTTTCTCAGTGATATTGTGGTGGAAAAGGGGAAAATATAAGAACAAAAAATGAAGACGGAGAATTGAAAAAAGTGAGGAAAAAAAAGCAGTAAATTCTGTAATATATAGTTGAATTGTATGTTGAACTCAGTTATACTGAATTCCGTTGGAAGTAATTAATTAAAAGTTGGCCAAGTTTTCCGGAAAAGGAAGGAGTAAGAGTGAGAGCGAAGGGTAAATCGAGAAACTAAAGGTAAAGTGAATAATGGATCTACGAAGAGAGATGAAGGTAAAATGTACTGGTTTGAAGATATAGAAATACCGTAGTGTGTTACCTAATTTGAAATAGAGAAAGAGAATTACGTATTTTATGTGTTACCAAAAGGCATGATGATTGAAATGTTTGAAGCTTCGCTAATTTTCACTCACACTAGCGCGGAAGATTACCGATTCTAGATTGTAGTATACCATGAATTTTCGAAATTAGGAGAAGAGGATGGTGGGTGTTTGAAACTGCAGCCTATACTTGACATTATGCGTTCATTAGTCGTGTAACTCCATTCCCCCATACAATCAGGGAGGGGTATGATTGCTCCGAATCACAATTGCTACCACCTAACGACATTGTTCAGGTACATTGATTTGCTTGCCATATAATCTGTGATAGGTAATCTCTAATCTGTCTGTGATGATTTAATCCACGTCACACAGGTGCTAATGAAGCTTGCTCAGCACATCAGATTGAAAAGAGGATTCATTAGAATTTGTGCTAATTGTGTTCTAGAATTTATCGATTAGGACATAGAATAATCATCAGACGGGATCAATGTCTATCGGAATTATTTTAAGATTTACATGTGGTAGTTGTGGTTTCGATTTGCGGTGAGGCTTAAATAGAATTAAAGATTCTAAGTTGCTAGTGATGCGCACTGCAGTTCAACTGGAATTAATACAGGCAGGAGCTCCAATTCTCATACGTTCTCTGAAAACCCTACTACTATTCTGATATCTAATATTTTGTCAATATGATTGGCAGAAGAACGCCTAGATGAAATTTTTTGGGACGAAACTGTGAGGAAAATCACTTATCTACAAGGAAAATGGACTTATTCTATGAGAGGAACGTTCATTCACTAATAATGAACTCACGAAAGGATAGGGCAGATTAGGGTGGTATCGACCGTCGGGTTGAAATTATTCGAAAATATTTTCCGGAATGGAGAACTTTGCGAAAAAATTTGAACAAATTTGATGAAATTCTACAGCGTGTCTACAGTGCTAATCGTTACATCGTGATCATGCTTCTTCGTAGGAGCCATCCTTCACCTACAGGTCCGTCTTTCCCTGGTCTCCCCTACTGGTACTCTCAAGAGAAAATTTTAAAAAAGCAAAATTTATGGACAAAATCATTTTTTCAATACTTTTTCGGAAAAGTCTTCTGGGAAAATGTGGAATCTCCAGCAGCAATCGCAGTCATGATGAAGAGTCTTTGAAGCTGAACTCAGATGTAATCGATTGAATAATTTCAGGGATATGAAATCAATTGAAATTTGGAATACTCTCTTATGAAATTACTCCACACTAATGTCTCGGAACCGAGTTCACTGAAATGCAATAACATACTCCATATTCAGGAAAAAAGGCCCTAAAGTGCCACATCAAAAAAAGTCTGGTAAAGTTGAAGGCTAAGCAACTAAAGGAATAGAATTATTTCTCATACATATGTCAGAACTGAGGTGGGTAATCTGGAATTTGACTCAATGAATTTTCAATCAATTGAACATACATTCGATAACTGCGTGTTTCAATTTGGATTTCCTGCTGCAGAAACGATCAAGTGGGGGAAGATATTATTTCAAAGAAAGTAAGTCTGCAGTTTTCTATTGAATCAGACAGATTTTTCGGTACATTTGAGGAAACATCTTAACGTGTATTTTCAGTGACGCCTGGGGGTGCTCTTTTAAAAACACCTCAAAGTGTACTTTCAAGGACATCTTGAGGCATAGATATATACAGTAGACTTTCAAATAAGTTCCGCCCAATAAAGTTCCGCTCTCGTTAAAGATCCCCAGATTTTTCCATTAAAGTTCCTCGTTGGCTCCCCCATTCTGCTTCTTTGGCGGACCAATCAAATTAAGGTTAAATGCGCGGCACTTTGAATGAGGTTACGTGCACAAGATGTAGTCTAGAATTATACATTTTGCGCATCTAGCTGCGCATAGGAGAGTGTGCGTCGGCGCAATCAACTGCGCAGAGGAGACTAATCTACGTGAAAGTGGGGAACGGAACTTTAACGAGTGCTCTGGAACGGACAGGGGAACTTATTTGAGAGTCTACTGTAAATGGATTCCCCCGAAAAATATACCTCAAGATGTTCCTGAAAGGGCACCTCAGAATGTTTCCAATACTGCATTCTAAAACCTCTCTCATCCAATAGAAAACTTTCATTAAATTATCTTCGAAGCAGAATATTTGAACTCGAAGACTCAATCATTTACCGTATTTTCAATTGGTCAAAAATTCAATCAGACAAATTTGAAATGCTGGGGGCCAATTTGATGTTTCTATGATAAACCGTTCCATTCCATAGTATTTATCAACTTTGATTGCTCATTAACTTTACCAGGCATTTCGAGACTTACAAATTCAAGGACCTATTCCAAAAATATACAAACTACACATTTCAATCGTTCAACTCAAATACTCATTGAACTATCAGACCAACAAAATCGGAAATTGAAATCACCAGAATTGAGGTAATAATCGAAACCGAACGAAATCATGATAAAATATGTCCTGAATGATTATTTGTTAAAAATCTTGGCCTTACCGACCAAGAGAAAGGTCAGTCAACCATCAAAATAATTAAATTATTGGCCACGGGGGTCAGTGACGGCACTGACCACCTCATCTATCATTTTTAGAGACGTAGCGTCACTTGCTCTTCAACGTCCGAAATTAACATAACGGCTTTTCTATACTCATGTGTAGTGAGCGTGCTAAAATTCGTATCGTTTCATTAACAGTGTATTGAATCGATAGATGGAATAATTAGAGTAAGATCATCGAAAGTTATCAGAAAATTATCGCTCAATGGATTATCTAAAATAATTCATTCGTGCATCGACAAATAATCCTTCATATTATTAACTATCTCTCGTGCATCGGCTTACAACCGACTAGTGAAAAGTATAGACAATTATACAGTGAAATAAAGATAATTATCCAGTGTATTTGAAAGATCTATAATTTCCTTTTTACAGATATATGAATCGATGGGAAATGAACTCACCTTCCATTTGAGACCAAGTCCGAATCAGTACGACTGACAGAACCGTAGATATTTCTGAAACACTAAAATTTTTCAAAACCGAAAAAATTTTCTCTATCAAAAACTTTTCAATCAATTATGCCCACGAACAATCCCATGCATTAATGTTATAAGAAGTATAAATCTATCAAATCGGAAGTCTCTAGCTTGAATATTTTTTTTGTTATCGTGCTAACAAGAATGATATTGAAAAAATCCTTAAAATTAAAATTTTTCAAAAAGTATCATCCATAAATAGATGAAAATCCGTAGCGAGCTAGCTCATATGATTGCCAGCATAGCCTATAAATTTTAACGAAATCGATTCATAAGTTTTCAAAATTTGGTGAAATACAAAATTTCGAAATTTGTTAATATCTCAAAAACTACTGAACCGATTACAATGAAAAACAAAAAGGCGTTCGTCGCTGCGTTAGTCGGTATTGCTTTGACGTTATTCTTTAAATCGCTATTTCTTCCTTTCAATTTCTGCTAATGAATTAGCAGAATGCTTCCGAATGGTTCTCTCGGAATTTCCTCTATTATCTCTTTTTATTTTTGTGTTATAATGCATTAAAATATGAGATGAAACGATCGGGATTTATTAAATTCAATTATTTTCAAATTATACAAAATTTTACATAACAGTTCACATTTTCATTTTAAATGTTCCCTTTTGGGTACAGTTTCTGATTGTCCTACGAAGATGAGTAGGGGCTTATTTGAAAGAGAAAAATGTGTTCTTTCAGAAAACAAAATAAAAAATAGGGGTGTCCATTCAAAAAAATCGAGAAAAATGGCATTTTTTGTTTCTTTTTTGGAAATATTGGGAAAAAAATACATTTTTCAATGTAATGAATGGACAACTTCATCTAAAAATTCGAAAAATTGAGGGTTTGTTCAGTTCATACACACGAATTTTTTGACCTTCGTCCCGATGAAATCGGATGAGAAATTTGGAAGATACAGCCGATCTTCGGAAAAACTTCAATTCAAAATATCTCGAGAACCGTTCAGCCGATTTGCCTCAGATTCAATCCCAACCATCTTCATCAGAAACTACATATACAGAAAAAAATTTGAAGTCTTTAAGTCAATTATTCATTGAGCTATCGTCGTAAAACCGAGTTTTTGAAAAAAAGCACAAAAAAATTAATAACTAATAGAATAATGGGATTAAATTCATGCGAATTCTCTAAAATTTAGATGTTATGATTGCGAATCTTGTGTAAAATTTTGAACGGTATTCGTTTCACGCAAGTTGAGAAATTTTGAAACATACGATTTTTTAAAAATCGCTATATCTCAAAAACCATCGAACCCATCATGCTGAAATTTTTATGGAACATACACTTCATCAAAACTGATATCTTGCCGAAATTTCAGATTTTTATCTCTCACCGTTCTCGAGTAATAGAGAGTCGCAAAGTCGTACATACCGACACACATACATACATGTCTACTTTTTTTCTCATTAGGATTTCTCGACGTTTTGCATCATTTTGAGTCGTTTCTAATGAAAATCGGCCTTTCGAAAAAAATTGCGAAAACAAAGCTTCCATTCGGAAGCAAAAAAGCGTAAAGTGAAGAGTCGTTCGGAACATATAATGTCACATGCCATTAAAAAATAAAAAAATATAAGATTGCGTAGCTTCCGTTTTGAAGAAATGTCACAAAAAATTCCGAATAATCCTCACATAACTATAATTCTAGCCAGAGCAACAGCATACCCACTTGTTCACTCTTCAATCTCATTTCAAAGATTGACGAGGGGAAACTTTTAATTGACTTGTAAAAAAAAGGTAAAAAAAATGAGTAGAATGCACTTCTCTCTCGTTTTTTGTAATGCATAAAATTATACCGACTTGCCAGTATCTTCATGGAAAGCCATTCTTTTCATTCTCGTGTCACCCAATCGCAGTATCTTTGTGAAGCGTTCCCAAGCTATGCATTTGTCCTCACAGAAATGTCTCACATTATTCTGTATTTTATTCTTTTTTTTTCGCTTCTTCTAGACTACATCTTTTTTCATTTGCCGTGTTTCAGCAGGTTGAAACACTCCATGTTATAGTATACAACATTGCATGAGTTGATGTAACAAACTCACGAGATGAGATGAGCAGTCTGTTCAAACATACGAAACATTTACTCGTTCTTCAAGGGCTATGCGAAAGCATTTGAGAGGGTTGAGGATCTACACATAGTGTCAACGAGGTATGGTGACAATCCCCCCTCATCTCTTCTCCTCCCCTTATACAAACCATAGTACCCATAACCTACTTGTTCATACATATATGTATAGTCAAGTATCTAACTCAGTGACCACGCATTGCATTTGGGTTTATGTCTATCCGGTGCGATCCAGTGAACATTGTTATGTTCGATACAGCGAGTAATTGGGCTCGTCCGAAGGAATAGATCTATATAGTTTGGTCTGCTTACTCTGTGTTGCCTTGTACCCTTCAGTGGACGTGAAAACGCAAATCGGCTTTCACGTAATCGTACGTTATGCAAACATGGGTCTCAACGAAATTCAATCTATCAATAACATCACACAAGCTTCATGGTACACAATCGAGGATATTGACGAATGGAAAAAAAACTATTTTCAGTAATGTAGGATCAAATTCATTTTAAATGAATAAAGAAATTATATTTGAAATTATAAAAAATACGAATACATAAAAATACAAGTGAGGTCTTCTCTCGTCATCGGCTTGAAGGGAACTGATTCCAACTTCAATCTTTCGCCCAAAAGTAAACTCATTCTCTCTCTTTGTCTTAGGATATTTTTCTCAGTCACACGTGCATCCATTCGTCACACTTTTTGTCAATACAATGACCATTCTGTGACGTCACTCTTGGCCACCCGCACTCTTCTCACAGACCCTTAAATCTAAACAAGACCGTAATAAAAACGTCAGAAGGAAAAAACACTTTTCACTTCACACTTTTCCGTTACGAATTTGAAACCTTAGAATCTCTAATATTTAGTCTATTCCTTTTCATAAAATCATTAAATTCATGCAACACAATGCCTACTCTATTCTCTTAAACTCTATTCCCACAGTAAGGTCAAGTTTAGTTCACTCGCACAAAGTGGGAATTATTCTATTCATCCTTTCGAACAAGCCGATTCGAGATGAATGAATTTTTTTAACCCCGAGTTCATGAAAAAAAGAGGAAATCTGATGAGCAGCATGTATTGATATCAATGAAATTTCTTAATATGTTGATCAAAAAGGAAGTACATGAATACAGCTGTTGAGATGATAGGGAAACTGAACATGCAGAGCCGAAAGAGGCGATCGCCGAAAGAATTTGAAATTTTTTTACCACCAATTGGACAATTGCCATCGACAAATGTAAATTGTTTTTTTTTCTTCCGAAGGATTTTTTTCTCTTGTCATAGCTCTCAATACCGGAATTTGTGAATTGTACACTGATCGTTCCGTTATTGAAGGGGAATTGTTGGTAGTCGTATCAGCGCAGCTGAGTTTACGTTTCCGTTTGTATGTAGGCATTAGTTTTGGCGCTTTTCGATGCTTTACATCGGAACAATGCCGAAGCGTTCATCCGGCACAACGAGTAATATCGACAGTCAGTATTTGCTCGACCACGATAACTTGATAAGCGCTGGGTGGTCGATGGAAAGAATTTTTGAAAATATCCGTGTAAACAAAAGTATTTTCCATTTCATTTTTTACCATCTTTATTCTACCGATTTTTTTCTGGAAACATTTTGCCAGTCACTCTCACAAATATCTCAATTTTTCAATTCTTCGTTCCTTCTTAATGTCACTGGGCACGATAGTGTAATATTTTTCTAAAGAGCGATGATCGTTTTTGTGAAATTTCGTATTCATGCAGCGTACGAGCGACATCAAGAAGAGATGATTTTGCAGATGTAGTGTGCTGAGACGGATGACTGAAAAAAGAGGCAAATCGTTTTTCCAACATTTTTAACTCTTTATTTGCTTCGTTCACTCAAATTCAAGGAGTAGCAAGAAAGAAATATGAGAAATGAGCGCTTCATTCTGAATGAGAGTAGTTTTGTTCTCATATTGAGAACATATGCATTAATATTGAATTCCTTAGTGTAATGAATTCTGCACATGGATATTCATTACAGGAAAACAATGGAGTCTAGACAATAGAATGATTCACAATTCTTCTTCGAATGTTTTAATTCACTTTTCCACTCAGCGTGCTTATGTACTGGAGAATGCTTTGTTTCAAATTTAGAGCGTATGTGCATTTCAGAAGGAAGAACAATTGGCTATCAGTTGTTCCCGAAAGCAAATACAAAACAGTCGACCGGAAACTCTAGTTGGTGTAATGAGTTTATTTTTCCTGGAGCAAACAAGATTAATAAGAGTGTATTTCTCGCCTCGTAAGCAGGTTACACACCCGCGACACCACGGATCTCTGCTCCGGTGAACTTTTCAAAAACCAAATTTCGCCATATTCAGTTACTGCTATCATCCATTTTCTTCCAATTCCGATAATAAACAGTTGAAAGAAAGAAAATTTTAACCGGTTTTTATAACTTCTAGAGAAAAATGCGAAAGAATGAATCGGAAACTATCAGTATTAAATTTGTAGTTTCAGAGCTGGATTTCCTTCATTAAAAAATAGTATAATTTTCTCACTGCTATCCTTGAAGAATTCATTCATTTTCTTCTCAATCACTGCATGGATACTGGCTTCCTGCCCTCGTGAGGAAGAATAAAAAAAAATAAAGAAACGGAATTTCTTCATGCAAATTAAAGAAAATCGATGGAATCGCTTGAAATGAATCAAATTGGAGGGATTTTCCCCTGCAACGGAATGAGAATCTTAGAGCGTACAAAAGCGCGAATAGCTGGAATCGATTTTGCTGAAGGAAATGGGATGCACGGATTTCCGGGGAGAGAAAGCTCAACACTGCTTCCCGTTGGGGGATGTTCCCCATCTCTTCTACACCCGTTTATCTATATACAGTCATTCGCCACAAGTATCCTTCCACGTTATACTGCACAGTAAGAGAGACTCAAGTTCAAGATCTTGAGCACCGTATAATCCCATAGATGGCGTTGATGGACCGGACGATCCGGTCTTTCTCCTTCGTTTGAAATCCCAAGCAAGGAGGAAACTCTGCTGTACTATATATACAGGAGAGCTTGTACATTCTGTATATATATTTATATATATTAGGGCGTTCCAAAAAAAAAGCAATATGTCTTTTCCTTCACCCTCACAAGGAAAAGTCATAGAATACGTCGAAATAAGTATCTCCCGTACATTTCAGCTCTTAATTCCAATTTTAACAGGTCCTTCATCAATAGCATTTATCGATGGCCTATAGCACTTACAAAGTTGGATTCAGTCAATTTTATGCGCTTTTGCTATTTAAAAGCTAAACTGTTGCGGCTAGGTTGAAAAGTTGAATGACAATTTTGTAGCTTATTCAATGGACTACAAAATTATATTCAACGATTTCTCTGTATCAGTTATATTTAAAAAGTTGTAGACCGAACGAGTCTCAATTTTACGATTTCTTGCTGAAATTAGGTAAATTATTGATGAAAAGGTAAAAAAAATGGAGGACAATCTGTTAGTTTATCTAATATCTTACAAAATTTTATTGAATGAATTTTATTGGCCAAAATAGTGTTTCATGCCAAGTAGGCTATATGATCCTTTTTTTTTCATTTTTTCGAATACGCAGAAATAATATTGCTTTTCATAGCATTAGAAAATCTTTAGCTGTGTTCTTTGATAACTCGTGATAAATACTGCCGTTACTCTTCACTCCTAATTAAACAAGTATTATAATGTTGTATTAATACTACACCTCTCTCAGCGAGATCGTTCACTAATATGATTAAGTCGAATTTCATATGATTTTCATCACATAAATATATATATATTATATATAATGAAGAAATTTTTTTTTTTTTATATATATATATCCCGCGTTTCTGTGCTACTGGGTGACGTGAAAAACGGCGTCGTGCAGAGAGATTTTTCCAAAAAAATGAAATGAAAAAAAAAAGGATAGGATGAAAGCGGAAGGGACGTGTGAAAAGCACACCGTTGGAAATCCACGAGTGAGAAATGTGACACCCACTTCCGTTCAAAGACCGTGTAAAAACTCGCCTCCAAAAAAAAAAAACACTATTTTTTTATCTCATTTTGTTTGGTTTATGCACAAAACTATTCTGAACTATGCACTGCATATACTTTTGTTAAACTTGCATTTTCCAAATGATATATTTCAAACAATATCACACTGGCGATAAGCTTTAATAAATTTATTTCTCTACCTTCACATTTTCGGAGGGAATTTTTTTTCAGTTCCCGGAATGTGGTACTTTTTATTTTTTTAATGAAACTACATTTACGAGGAAACGATTATTTTTTTTTTGTTTTTACAACTTTGTGGATCATTGGGAAAATACAGAGTATGTTTGAATGGGCAGGCTAATTGGGAATGGGTGTCCTACCACGAAATTGCACTGTGCACCCATTTCCTTTACGATAATCGTTACGGCAGGGACACGCTAGCGTCAGACCACTGGATAAGTTACTACAGAAACCAGTATGCGGTGGGAGATTTCACAGTTGTTATTTTTTTTCTTCATATTTGTTCGTTTTTTTGTGCGGAAAGGATGGAAAAATTATCATATCGACGAAAATTTTGTGATCGTCTTTCATTGGAACCGAAACGACATTTCGACCCCGTGGGACCTATCTCGTTCAGCTACGACGGGAGAGGAAAGGGGTGCCATAAGGACACTGAAGAGACTGGGTGCAATAGTCCAGACGGATTTAACAATCCTGTAACTATATACAATAACCCCACGAGGGTTATAAAACACCCCCCGGGATTGATGATGTGAAATGGAAGATGGCACACGGATGAATGTCTAGTGAAAAAAAGAGAGGGAAAAAAACTACAAAATAAATAAATAGAAGTAAATCTATACAGTTCGTTGAACTGAATTAGCGTAATCCCCGTGAGAGAATGCAGCAATGAAATCCTGTCTCTCAGGCTAGACGTGGAAAATATCGATCTGTGTGATCGGGACGAGAACAATAACGCCATCAGACTCAGTTGCGCATAATTTGCATTTGATTCAATGGAACTGGAATTCTACTGGTAAATCCAACATATCCATAGCTGTATAGCATGTTGGATTTTTCTTTTGAAAATTTTCAATGGCGTTTCATTGTTCAATTCTTTTTTTATCTAAAATATATAACAATAGATGTTTCAACGTGAGTTAGAAATTCAAAATTTGTTTGCGGAAACTAAAGATGACACTAGTAGAAAATTTTTTCTCTTAATTAAAACCAAAATAGGATGTTCAACAACATCAAATTATTGTCAAGAGCCTGGAGAACCCGAGATGAAAAATGAGTCTCCCAAACGTCAGAGAGACTCGTCTCTGCGGCGGAGACGCTGTCTCTATTCGCGCCACCAGGGCGACTTTCGGGAGACTCTTGGCCGTCTCTCACGGAGAGACACAGCGTCTCCCGTAGAGAGACGCATCGTCTCTAATAGGGAGCTTCATCGTCTCCCGTCAAGAGACTCTAGTAGCGGGAGCCTATGCGTCTCCCTCGAAAATATTTTCTAGTTTATTAATTATTATATAATTATTGAATCGTGATGATGAACCATTTTTTTTATTAATTGTTGCAAAGTAATGAGTGAAGTAATTATTACAAAATAATGCCGAGAGTCTTTGGAGATGCTTTCACTGTGTGTTCCAATATAAGAATTGCTGTATATCTATCACAGTACAGTAAAGCGATAAAGCGAGAACTAAACCATATAGAACTTCTCCTCAATTCTGCACAGGCCCGAATCATCGGTCATCATTTATTTATCAATCTAATTTGACGAATGAAATAATCGCCCTTGATATTAGAAATCTTCTATGTGTTTGTTTTTCTATCAAGGTTGCCGGTGGAGGCAATTATGTTATAGCTCCTGCAAATTTAATTGAAAAAGAATAAAAATAAAGAATTTAGAAGAAAAAGCTAGTAAAATAGAAGTAATTGTGTTCTGACTTCCGATTCAAAGTACTTAATTTGAATTTTCTAGAAATTTCTTTAACTGTTTGATGGAATCATTTTTTGGAAAAATTAAATACACTATCATAATTTTAATGACGAACTTATAAAAAAATTCACTCAGAAAAATTATTCTAAGTGTCCGCCTCTTCAATAGAGACCTAGAGTATCTCTGAGTCTCCCTACTAAATAAATTGATAATTCAGCACGACCAGATACTCAAGTCTCTGGCCAATGTGTACCATGAGAGTTCAGTGGATCTCCCAGAGACGCACCGAGTCTTTAAGAGACGCTCAAGCGTCTCCATAGTCTCTGGGAGACTCTCATTTTTCATCTCGGGAAGCTGGCAGTATCCAGCGAAACGACGCGATTGAACAATAATTTGATGTTGTTAAGGGAATCTCCAATATCCCTATGAACAATCAGAATATTTTTTACAATTGTTTCAGAGAGACCTCCACTCTCAAGAGAAAACACCGGTTCATCTTGAACTAAAATTTCATGAAAAATAAGGATTTGATTAATGCGCGAATATTAATATGCTGGATAAAATTCGAATGCTAAATAAAAGTCTAATAATCACAAAAATTTCATACTCCAGCTAAAGCTGCATATGAATGAGATACCCCCATACATGTTAAGAAGTGACCAAAAACATTATTTTCGAGAAATTGAAGAATTTATATCCCATGTATAATACTTATAATCGCTACATACTCGTTAATACATCGTTACATATATTTTCAGCATCAATTCTACACCATATGGCCTATTTCCAGAATATCTCAGAAACCATTCAGCCAAACTGAATTATATTATACGATGTGGGAGCAAAAGTTTACTGCCCCTTTTAATGAAACCCGTAAATCAATAATCCGTGAAAAGTACTTTTATCAGTCCACTTGAATATTCTAATATCAAATCAAAGTATTCTTGTACTTCTCACGTTTGTCTAACTGCACAGAAATAAGACAGACCGGAAGGGCCTACGGCCCAATTGTTGACGAAGTTCCATCAATGAAACGTCGTTCTGAAGGACGTGCAATGAGAAAAAGCAGGAACAAGGTCAATACCATAGTTCACTGTGATTGGCATTTGGAGTCAGCCACTTTGTATCTGAATCCATCTTTCTAGCCAAATATCATAACAGAAGAATATCAGGTCCTGAGATAGAAATTCCCCATATTCTGGAACTCTTTTTGAGTCTTGACAGCTTCCCAGAAAGACTTGCAGGTCTTTTCAGGGTTAGCCACGGCCCACTGACGTCGTTTCAGTGTCCCTCCAAAATTTTTGACGGCCCTACCATATGCTCTTGCGTCTTCCCTAAATATTGCATGGATTGATGAAAATGCACAAAGACTGCAGTATTTATTAGAGAGACTGAGGAATAAAACAATTCTCCGATCTTCAATGAATATTCTCCATGATATTTGAAATTTTTTGATTTAATTTTTTTTCTTAGATTTGACTTCCATTGAATTCATTGAATACTTTACTATTTTTACGATGCATGTTTGAAATTTATAAAACGTTGATTATAATGATTATCTCTCTAATTTAGCAGTTGATTAGATCAAAAGTTGGGAGATATAAATCACTCTCTGAATTGTTAATCTGAAGGGTTGTAATTCATCGTTATGAGTTCAGGAAATGCCACATAATTTTTTCCCATCGAATTGAAGAATAAAGAACTCTCGGAAAAAAGCATACGGAGAATATATACGTAACATATGTTACTACTGTTTATCGCAACTATTTTTTTCGTCTTATCACATTGGAAAATCTGTGAGAATCGAGGCAAAGTCAATAAATACTGCCCAAGTGCCAGTAGGCCTAACTATCATTCGGTCCAACTCGTAAGAAGAAACGTTCCTCCATCATTCTGTCTAGCGTCTGTTTCTTTCTTTTCTGCACTCTCTGTTCGATGCGTCTAAAATGTGCGAAATGACATCTTGTTTACATCCTGCTCCGGTTTATAAACTAGAAGGAGTATTAACATCATAGGATCTGAATGTTCAATTTAAGGAGGTTGGTCACTAAATGCGTTCAAATGAAAATTTTTTAAAAATTTTCAATGTTATTGTTGAATATCCCATATGACTCGTGTTAAATTTTTAATTCGTTCTTGAGCCTAGTTTGGACGTAATAAATTAATAAAAATCCCTGGTTATACACAGCGTCTTATGGGCATACTGAGCCATACCGATACTTTGGAGACAAAAAATTGAAAATCTCGTGAATGACAATTGAGATTTGATTGGAAAACTGATCAGTACCTTCCTTGAACAATTAGGAAAAATAATTGACCATTTTTTCGGGGCCTTACAGACCTTTTACAATTGCAATTTATGATTTTATACAATTCCTCGATCAAAATTCACGTATCGAGTAACAAACATGGCATCGCCGCGTGACGCAGCGTTATGTCTGTGAGAGCTCGGTATGTATGTGTGGATACAGTTTGAAATATATTTCAACTGCAGCGTTGTCAAAGTTCCCGAGCCCATCTCGCAATCAATTTTCTTTCATTTTTTATGACATTGACAACATTTGAGGTGATTATTTATTTCCAAAAATTATAAGAGGGAATAAAAAAATTATTATAATGATTTTCAGCGAGTAATTAACTGATTAGAGGTTAGAAAAATATTGTCTATTTTCGTGTTCAGGAATTGGTATTAGCTCGGGATGCCTATGCTAAAGCATAGGCATTCTCCCCTGCCCGAGCACCCCACACAAGTGGTGACCAACCTCCTTAAAACAATAGATAAAGGGAGACGTGCTACTTTAGTTTGCGTCGTTGCTAAACGACTGGACAAGACAAGACAATATAACTGTCAATGCCAAATTCAAATTTTAATGAAAACATATTTTTGTAGTTTTATCCAGTTGGTTAATGGCCATTATTGTCGACAATATATTATTGCAGTTGTAATCAAAAGAGGGAGTTCATTTGTAATGAAATTTTCCCAGTAGCACGTCTAAACTGCACAATGACCTTTCAACACAAATCAATTCCAACAAAATCCCAATTCACTCATTATCAGAATCACCTCTGGAATTCTATTTTCGTTTTGTTTGATTTCAACAATACATCAAAATAAACGAAAATTTATAATTTACGGATATTCAGAAACATAGAGACACAGAAAATTCAAAACCAATCATCATTCAATCCAAAATCCCTCGTCAGTGTTGTTTAATCCATCGCAAGTGTAACACTCGTCACCATGCCGCTACATTTTGTTCGGAGTCAATGGAATAAAAAACAATTGCACCCTATCGATTATTCATATTGGCATTTAAGGAGGCTGGTCGCTAAATACGTTCAAATGAGAAAATTCTGAAAAATTAATGTTATTTAACATTGGAAATGATTTTTCTTAATCATTCCAATACCATCTCCAACAATAAACAAAATCAAAAATCATCATCCCAAAATCGAGTGAAATAGCGTTGAATGCCTGAAATATGAATTTCCATGCAGGTCGAAATCGCGCAACCTGTCGTTACAAAACTCCTTCCATTGTGCCACTAGAGACTCTATCAAGTACTTAGATGCGAGTCTCTCGTACGTTCAAAGACTCGAATTTTTTCATCCAACGTCCAAATGAGTCGGAACATTCTAACAAATCATAATTCCTGAATTTCCCACTCCAAACATACCATTAGTAAATCACTGCAAACTTCATAATTTCAATTACTTCATTGAAATACTCGTGATTGCATGAAATTATGTTGATAATTACTACGAAACTCATGTATTTTAAGTGATGAATAATTTCTTCCAATTTTTCACACTTCAATGTTAATTACCAAGAATAATTAACGTAAATTATTTCATTTATACAAATGACAATTCTTCATTCCTTCTGTTTTATTCTGTCGTTTTTTTTTTTTCATGAATTTAAAGTGCTTCGCAGCGAGTAGTAGTAGATACAATGAATAATTGAGCGAAGCAATCTTAATTGCTGGCGGTATTACACTTGGGTTGTATCTCCAAGGCACAAGTGAGGTAGACGAGTTTCATGAGACAAGACGACGAGAAACTCTACTTTACCACACACACACAGTGACTGCAATTACAAGAAGACTACCAAGAAGTGGTGAGTTTGAATCGCCTTGAGCTGTCACTGGTACTACTTCATTTGTCTCAGCACCGATCGATTTCATGCAAATGACATATTCAACTAGAATATCTCACTCGAATGACATAAACGAGAACTATAGAATCCCATTGTTGATCTTCCTTCTTTCTCTATCAATTTTCCTCAATTTCCACGGTATTCGCCTCATTTGATTCTTGTATAGATGCGCCAAACATTGCCGAATCGTGTCCTTTGTATTATGAGTTCCCAGACTGGGTAGAGAGATTTAGGAAATAGGTAGAGAGGGAGAAACTACACCCAGGTGTATCGTATATCCTCAGCACGCACACCCAATCGTGGTGAATCGTGTCAGCCATTTGTTTTCCTCCGATACAAACAACACCGCTTCAGTGACCCTGTGCACAACTTGGGAGGACACTATATTGCCATTGGGGATTCACCAATGAAAATCCCAACTCTGTGTTCTAAGTGCTGAATCAATTGTTCTCCGACGAGGCAAATAATTCTTTCGGACAATATTGCTTTCTCTGATTTTTCTGTTTTCTTTGTTTATGGGAAAAACAATACAAACAATATTCGTTTGAAAATAATTGACTTCACAAAGACGGTAGGTTTTTTCTCAAATTTAATTTCTCAATTTAATTCTACAATTCCAATTAATTTCATCCAATTGCCTTAGGGAGGATGGTAAAGTGAATAACTTAGAGGAGGTTAAAGATTAGATTTGAGACGGAGAATCATGTAGCCTTGGGTGGCTTAGTTGAGCCACTACACTTAGAAAAGGATTCGTTAGCAGTTAACTCACGGATTTAGTTGCATAGAACGAATATTAGATGCCCTCAAATACTTGAGCCAGTTTACTCAACACCGTATTCGTTAAATATTAACGAATCAGCAGTGGAGGCACTGTTATGGGTCAATGCAAACGTCATTTGCGCTTGGATGTGTTTTCCTTTATTGCAGTAATTTATTTTGATTAGTCTCATGAAAATTCAGTTCTCCCATCAAAAATGGTACATTTTGGGTGATTTCGCCATTAAATAAATAAATTTATTAATAAATTAATTTTTATTAATAAATTTTTATAAGAATCAAATAAATTTGAGTCTACTTGCCTGAATCGAAACCCCCTACAAGAACCATTCGTTAAATATTAACAAATATCAGTTTTGTTATCATTCAAACTACTATTCGTTAACAGTAAGCAAGGCCAAACGAATTAGTTTCTCAGTGTATCCGAAAATTTTCCTACAGGTATTCGAACAAATACGCAAAGTTCGAAAAATACCTGATAAGGATAACTACCAGGGATTATCTATCACAAATAAAGAGTTAAAACTGCAAGAATTTAATAACAAGAAGGAAAATTGGGAATATTTTGTTCATAAGAAACTTATTCGCAGAAAAACAAGTGATTAGTGCACAGTGGAGACGGTCTCAGGTTCCATTCATTCTTTTCTTCAATTCAAAATGATATTTTTCTATTCATCATAAGCTCTATAATGAGATGAAGTGCGTCATGAAATTTGCGAATTTGGAGGTGGAAAAACTGCAAGTCCAGCTGATGTGAAGTGTTCGTTCAAGTGCAAGAATTATCATCTACTCAGCTTTTCGTCTGGTTTCGACTTCAAGCCTAGACTTTCCACCTCCTAATCGACAAATCAATTCATCATACTGAAGTCGTACTGGCCAATGAAGTAACTTCGGAAATATTCGGATCCTATGCTAGGGGAGGTGGTGCATTTATCGCTCACTCAACATACAGAGCTGAATTATTATGAGCTAATAATTTATCCATCTTAAAGAATGCTTTAATTCTGTTTTATTCTTATCCAATTTCGTGAATTGCATCAGTTGGAGGGATATTTCAACGTATGGAAATAGAAATTGAGATTGTAAGGGGTGTTTCAGGATGGCATAAATGATTTCATTCTATTGTTTAATTAAATAAATTGAGGTTTAATAAAAATAAGTAGTTGAGTACATAGTGAGAGCAGTACTCCAGGACAGACCTCACTTCTACTCTCTCCAAACCGCACTCCTAATTCGTCATCGAACGTCACACGTCCAGGCGACGCGAGACGACATGAGTCATCATGAGTTTAGTGGAGCCGCCGAAACACAAGGCCCCCACCACTCAGTTTTTACTTTAAAGATTACTCTACAAGATTTTCTTAGTTACGGTCATTGTGCGGTATTTTCCTCCGCGGTGGTTGATACCGCTCAGCAATTTCTTTGGATCGCTCAGGTGAGGGTTCCATCGCTCAATTCTCATGGTGTAGTAAAAGAATAGTAATATCTAATCAAATAAAATGATTTCTATATTTTTTTAATTATACTTGCTCATGGAAATATATCTTTTTTTTTTAAACATTAATAGACTGATGAGACTCTGGGAACTACTCATTTAAATTTTCTTTTTTTTTTGTTTTCCAATCTTTTGCTTCCAGATTTTTTGCTCGCGGTATCCTGCAAGAAGGAGATGACTCAATTGAATTTCTTAGAGAATTATAAACTCAATTGAAATGAACTTATTTAAATTCTAATCGCCACAAATCTGTCACACTCAATGTCTCTGTAGACTGTCAAAAATAATGTAAGCGATTCTGAATCAATCCAGATTATCATTACAAGGATACTGGGTACAATTTTCATTGGAGCCGTTGCTAATTTGGCATGATTCACTAGATATTGAACGATTTTAATAAATTCTGAAACATTATTCCTCACCAAATAGAAATTGTGTCATCATTTTGCTGTGCTGATTAAAATTCATTCACTACAATTATTTCCCCAGTGTGAAAACTCTAACCAAGACTTTCAAAGAGAAAAAAAAATTTTCTAAATAAATTTCACCAATAATGTAATAAGAAATAGGATTAATCATTTACTTTGATGAAACTACCAGCTGGCACTGTTGATTGTCACCGTACTGTGTGGGCTTAGCAGCAGAGACCGGTACTACCTCACTATTATAACATAGGACGATACAAACAGCACTCTCCAAGCGGTATTAACTGCAAATGCCGACACGAAGAAAATGTAAAGAAAAATATAACCAGTGCACTCAGATAAATATGAAAAAAAATCCACATATCGAGAAAAGTTCAAGAAATCTTGATATCCTCATTTTATTAAAATTCATTGATGAAAAACCAATGAGTATCCTTAAGTAACAGTGACAAAATATCATTAGAAGATGGAATCATTTTCTCTCCTCCATTTATCTCCGCGAAATCGTTTTCGATTTGGGGACTGACACTTAAAATTAGTTATTCCATCACAGATCATTGAGAAAAAATGAACAGAACTTCTATTTATTGAAGAGTATAGAAAATAGATGGGTGAGCGGAATGCCTTGCTGAGCGGTACAGGCACCGCTTCTCCTATGACATGTAAATTTTAGTTTCAGGTCGACTTCAGAGGTTATCTCTTTGGCTACTTCGACAAAGAGTACCTGAAAGACCTTATTTTACAAGCTGCTATTCTTAATATGTTTGGCTTCCGGATGGATGCCGCGTTTGGTTTCAGCGTTGCGCCGATGTTTCGCAAACGTTGCAGTTTGCATCTTCAGGGCTATGAGCTCCAATTCTGAGCTCCATGGTCAATGGGTAGTCCTTATATGCCCCTTCTGGAGGGGAGGGAGGGTAGGTAGGGGTGGGGGTAGGGCCAATCAGGAGTTTTTAATTGATCAGCTGGTCAATTAAAAAACCGGGAGGACGGTTTTCCAAATAGGGTTCACCTGGTATCCTTTATCCCTGTTCAAGTTGTTGGGATTCTTGTGGATCTCTAGGCCTTCCCGATACTTTCTCTCAGAGTATCCTTGGGATTTGGCCAACATTCTCGCTTGGTCATACTGAATAGTATGTCCAGTGTCCATATGATGTTCAGCCAAGGCAGACTGTTCCAGGTGGCGATATTTGGAACACCGTAGGTGTTTTTGGATCCGTGTACTGATCATCCTCCCGGTTTCCCCAATGTACACTTTGCTGCTATTCTCATGATTCTTTTCGGATGAAGCACTCTTTCAGACCTCGTTACATAATATGTATAATTATCCTGTAGAAAGAATTCTTATGAACTCTATCTACACGATGGAATTAGGCTTTCTCCAATCTTTTAAGCTCTCACCATCGCTCTACTCGGAACAGACAGTGCTTCTCTCATTTGATGCAAGGATCTACCGCACTTCTTAAATTTACAAACGACGATGAAAAATTTATGTAAAGCATTCCACACTGTTTCACTCGCTTTTTGAGTGATAGTATTCGATTTTATTAATTTCAAGATGTCGTTTGAATGGTGAAAAAAAGTCAATTTGCTCAGAAAAAAAATGTTGTGGATGCACAGCTCCCTCCGAATATGAATGCTCCTATCTCTTTGAATATCATTTAGACGAAGAAAATTAAAGAGTATTTTTTCATGAGAGGAGAACATGAATTCATTCATTTATTTACTCTTTTTATTCATGAGCAACCGCCGAGGCCCAATTACAGATCCAATTAGTGTTACAACTCGTGTTGAGTATGAATTAATACATTTTGATTACAAGCTTTCGAAGTCGAGTCATAAAGGAACACCTGCTATCAGTGAAAATATCGATATCCTTACGTCTACCTCCAGCTAAGTTAACATCCTTCCACGAGATTGGAGAACACAAGGCTGAATTGCTTTTTGCCATTGATAGATAAAAAGTACTATAATATCGCACATTATATGCATTATATTATATGAATGTCCAATAAAAATCCTTGCAATTGTAAATAGACGATTTTTATATGTTTTAATAACGAAGCAAATGGAAAAAAAGACTGTCAACCATGACAGTCAGCATTTGAATACTGAAAAAAAAATTATAATATATGCTGTAGATAAAATTATTCCCGAGCTTTTTGTAAATTTTCATTTTACTTCTTTGAATGGTTCGCTAAATATCCCTTTTTCACATGCGCACACGTACCATCTACGGGTCACATCATAACTGGCACGTAAGTGTTCTCTGTGGTTGAGTTGTTAAAATGATAAATTATTCTTCATTAAAAGAGTCATTCAATATTAATTTATTAGCTGCTCAAGGCAGTAATATCACTATAATAACTCGTATCCTGCAGGCATATTGTACTCCCTGGAATTGTATTATTTTGTGGGACAATTTGGTATAACAGTTTTTTTTTTGAAATAACAGAGTACATTCTACACTCGACGACATCAATCAGTCGATATGAATTTCCTAAAGAATTAAAACCTGTAGCTCAATAATGAAATTTGTAAAACCACATCAAAATTTTCTCAAAAATTTTCTTGCCTACTCGGAATTAGTGGGAAATAGAATGAAATTAGTATATCATAATAATTGATATTCATACTGAATTGATATTCATTCAGGTATGGATGATTCACAATTGTTTTGAGCCCTGGGAATGATGCCCTTAACTCACTTATCTTGTTCTTTACAGTCCATCAGTGACTTATCATGATATTCAGCTTCGTTGAAGTTTAATACCAATTATATCAGTTCCCTTCAGAAAATCATAGATCATCATGGTATTATGGAATTCTCGAATGTATAGGATGAAATACAGTCGAATCGCGTTATGAACCCGCCTACGGGGGTGTAGGGGAATATAATTCTAAGAATTCGTGTACCCCCACCCTTTCAGCACAGGCAACGTTCGTAGGTTGAACTTCCCCTACTTTTTAAGCGTGTGAGTGTGTACGTGAATTTTTCCAGTCTCGCGTTATGAGTCCGTTCGATTATAGTGGTTATTTGTGGCAGTAAACAGCCAGATACAGCGTAGTATTTGGAAATAAATAGCCTAAAAATTATTCACATACTTCTTCTATGTAATTAAACATTTTAAAACATAAAAAATTAATCGGTAATGTTATTTTTGTACCTAAGTTAAAAAATAAATAGCATTTTATGTTGAATGAAGGCTGAATTTATTCCAATAAAGATGCGGTCTCATAACGAGATTCTGAAATCAATTTTTTTTGCACCGCATGGAGGGGGAAGGTCTTCCGAGAAAATCCCGGCTGCCGGACTCATAACGAGCGGTCTCATAACGCGATTCGACTGTACTCCACACTGCAAGAATAAATTCATTATGATAATAAAATATGAAATCCGTTTTTGTAGCACCAACTCCTCAATTTTCCGCATTGTTAACTTGGAAATATTGAAATTACAGCAACTCAATTATTTACGATAAAATTGGAATTCTACACTCAAATTCAGTCATCCGATGATGAGAATATCGATTCATTTTCATGTTTACAATTCCATCATAATTATTGAAAAATTATAACTTCAAAAACTCAAACATAAAACCCACTTGAGTGGGCCAGTCACTAGTGTTGCCGCGATACGAGACGAGGCGAGAATTTGATAACGCTCGTCTCGTATCGTCATCCTTATACCAATTATCGTATTGTCTCGTCTTGCAGCTCGAGAATCGAATTCATTCTCGTCTCGTTATTTTCGTCTAGAGATGGGCAATGACCGTCATTTTTTGACCGACGTCATATAACAGTAAAATGACTGTCTTGTGACGGTCATATGTTTTGTTGTAATTTTTTTTGAGGGGGTTACAGTGGTCGAACTCTTAAGAAAGCGATAATCATACTATTTAATTGAAAAATATCATAAAAAGCAGACTATCTAATGGCAATTCGATGATAAATGGAATATTGTGAATAAAGCTTCATGGGGCAAAAAAATTAGTTCGTTTCGATTTTTTTTGGTCCATTTTTTTTAACCTCTCGACGAAACATATCGTCTCTCATACCAATCGTCTCCTCTTGTCTCGTTGTGCCGAGAATTATGAATCTGCATTCTCGTTTCGTCTCTCGTCACTATATTCTCGTCTTGACTCGTTTCTCTTGTCTATCGCGGCAACACTACCAGTCATCATGTGACTCGTGCCTGTTACGTTGCACATGAGTTGCGGAAAAAATAGCCCATGGAAAAAATAGACCGGAAAAAATAGACCAGAAAAAATAGCCAATGGAAAAAATAGCCCATGGAAAAAATAGCAGATGGAAAAAATAGCCCCTGGAAAAAATTGGGTGAATGGACAGTGGGTGGGTGGTTAATATGGTTGATGTGGGAGTTGGGTGAATGGACAGTGGGTAGGTGGTTAATATGGTCGGTGTGGGGGTGAAGTGAGGGAAGGGGGGTTAATATGGTCGATGTCCATGGGCTATTCTTTCCGGTCAATTTTTTTCGTCGGCTATTTTTTCCATGGGCTATTTTTTCCGGATCTATTTTTTCCGGTCTGTTTTTTCCTCGGCTATTTTTTCGGGCTACCGCTGCACATAGGGGCATGGTTCTTCAGTATCGGTCACGAATCATGCGAGTACATGAAAAAGCGATATCGAGTCAACTGTTCTAGGAAGTCAAGCAAAAATTACAGAAAAATCGAAATGAATTGAAAAGAAAAAAAAATGTTTCCATTTGTTTCGTTAATCAAGAGTAGAGATACCGTGATTTGACAATTGGCATAAATTTGATTACAAAATTCTGCGCTTTTCTGATGAATGAACACCCTTCAATTTTTCTCATATAACTGATATTCAACGAGATGACAGCATTCAGAGCTGAAGTGGAATCCACACCCACAGCATTTTTCTAAAACTGAAAATGGTTGTAAATTCTTCAATTTTTCACGAATTAATTCCTCTTCATTATTCCAAAAGCATACCCAGAAACGAATGAAAAAAAAATATGACTCGAAAAGTGAGTGGAGTAGCATGGAATGTCTCATATCACAAGCTTCGAAAATTCCAATCAGCTTCAATGGGAATCGATATCCAACAGCTACACTCAGCTTTGTATTCTGCCTTTCAGTCCGATCATATTGTTGAAATTCCAATTATCAGAGCTTTATGTTATTTTTATTCCATAGAAACCCTTGTGGATTTGCTAGATTAATCAGCAAAGAGAAAAGAGATATTCATTTGATCAGTCAGAATTGTAATTTGGCAGAAGAAACGTAGTGCAGTTTTTTTTGTACCTTTTAAAATCCCATTTGATTAAGAATCTCCAGTGAACGGTACTTTTTCATGCCTTTTTTTCGGAGTAGAATATCATCCTACCCGTAGTATCATGAAAATCTCCACTTTAATTGAAGGAAGAAGAGCAAAAAACGGGATCGATTGACGTATCAACTATTATCTACGAAACTTGTTGGTTTCTGAATCAATAAAATTATCGCTGTCAGTAATATATTTCAAATCAAATTATCTATCAATATATTCCCTGTAAATACATAATTTAAAATACAATTGCATAAAGTTTTTCTGAACGAGACTTTATTCAATAAATTCGGGATTAAATGAATTTGAAGAAACTTCGTTATATCGAAAAAAATGGTAAATCCTAGTTTTACACTGATTCACACAGCTAACGAATGAAATTTACCATTTCCATGGATACCGAAAATAAATTCGAAGCTCTTCCGAAACCGATTTCGAGATTCTGTGAATTTACATCGCAGAATGAATTCTCATTTCCTCTATGTTTCAAAGGTTTTCATTGTAATCTGAAGAAGAAGCGAATTACGAAGATTTCGGAATTAATAAAATCATTCTAGTAAAATGGAACAGATGGACCATTTGTAGAGAGATATGTATATTACGAGTGGTTAGAAAAAGAAAGGCCAAGTTAGAATTATCTAGATGCAGAGGAAAGCCACTACTTGGCAGCTATTGTCCTTATCGGTCCGTTCAACTCGGATACATATATACACATACGAAGTGGTAGGTTTTTGGATGAAAATACCGAGTGAGACAACTGCTCGGGGATTTTAGTGTTGAATTGTTAGTGAAAAGGCACAGAGAGAAAGAGAAAGAGAGAAGAGTAGATGTATATACGAGATATATATTACGCTTGGTTTGAGAGTGGTAAAGCCAGTGGAAGGGGATGAAAGAATAGAAGGGGTAGGGCAGGGCAATGGGGCAGATTCATCCGTGGGGTTTCTGGCACAATTACAGAGATAACCCAGTACGACCTCTTTTGCTCACGATTCTCCCGGCCGCGATGTATCCTCTTTGGTTCTCTCTATTCACGAAAACCTCTCTCTCTCTCTCTCTCTTTCTCGTGACTTTCACCCTTCCACTCTAGTTCTTGACGTGTTTTCATGATATACACTACTCGCTAACAAAAGTGTTAGTATGAAAGTGAATGGAATGGGGGAAAAAGGACAAAAATAAGCGAAGGGAGGCGGAGAGGAATGAGATATCAGGTACTGAAAATTCACCCAACGAAATAACCACCCTCTCGTGTTAACTTGTGACAAATTGAAAGCACACTATTCTGCACATTGGATTCTCTCAACCATTTGAGAAAATACGAGACGGATACTGTTCTATCCATGTACTATTTATCACTGTAATCCAGCACTGTTACGAGTAACAATTTTCTTCAGTACATTCATCAAGATCCCTCTCGTTCTCTCGACAAAAATCATTGGCTTCTAGTTTTCCATGAATTGTGAATAGAACAGAGGGAATTTTTCATCAGATAAGATACTTCTGTGGGATTTTTTCAATAATTTTGTCGACGATAAGAATTATTGATAATTTTTTTTCAAATACCTCAAGTATGAGGGATAAAGTCATTTTTGTAATGACCTTTTTGGTAGCTTGTGGCTACTGCTGCATACATAAATGAAGAACAAGACACCTGAGACGCAAACGATGACCTTCATGCTTTCTCTTCCTTATTTCATTCTTTCACTCTATTTTATTGTTACACGTACCTTTCCAATTCTTTTTTTGAATGGATATTCCTTCATCCCATGATCTTCTTGAATATAAATTCAAGATTCAGTACTGCAGTAGAACGTGACATTCTCTACGTTGTGAACTAACATCTGTAAACAGCTATCTCAACATTTTCATTTCTTATATGAGGCATTCCACGCTATTTCACTCGTTTTTTGGATTTGATTTTTTGATTTTTTTCATTTTTTAATATGTTGTGGAAATGCTCAAGACAAGTCATTTCCCACAAAAAAAAACACAAAAAAAAATTTTTTGAAAATTTTACGACCCTTTTCATTTTTGGAAAAACGCTGTTTTTTTGGGAAAAACTCATATTTTCTCTAGCTTCAAATGCTCATATCTCATTAAATATTAATTATATGAAAAAAGTGAAAGAGAACGTTTATGTGGGGAAAGATCATAGAATTGCATTCACATTTTTTCCAATGATCGAAACGTGATTTTTCTATTTTTTATTAACTATTTAAATAAACAAATTGACTGAAATTATCGAATACATGCATTTAAAAATCTGAAAAAAATATATGTGCATGATTGATTTATTTCTGATTTTTCTATAAATTTTCGCGATACACTCTCCAACCGTTCGCGAGAAATTGATTTTTTTATGTTTTTCGGGGATCCGAGGCCACTGTCCAAGAACCGTGCGCATGCGCAGAACGTTAGAGTGGTAGGGAGCACTCAACTTACGCGCCAGTCGATCACGTGACTGGCCACTGAAACGTTTTGCGCATGCGCACAGTCCTTCGGCACCGGCCTCGGATCGCGCAAAAACATAAAAAAATCAATTTCCCGCGAACGGTTGGAGAGTGTATCGTGAAAATTTATAGAAAAATCAGAAATAAATCAATCATGCACATATATTTTTTTCATATTTTTAAAAGCATGTATCCGATAATTTCAGTCAATTTGTTTATTTAAATAGTTAATAAAAAATAGAAAAATCGCGTTTCGATCATTGAAAAAAATGTGAATGCAATTCTATGATCTTTCCCCACATAAACATTCCCTTTCACTTTTTTCATATAGTTAATATTTAATGAGATATGAGCATTTGAAGCTAGAGAAAATATGAGTTTTTCCCAAAAAAACAGCGTTTTTTCAAAAATGAAAAGGGTCGTAAAATTTTCAAAAAATTTTTTTTCTTGTTTTTTTTTGTGGGTAATGACTTGTCTTGAGCATTTCCACAACATATTAAAAAATGAAAAAAATCAAAAAATCAAACCCAAAAAACGAGTGAAATAGCGTGGAATGCCTCATATACCACTCTCACTTGCGACACAATAGGGAACTTGCATATTTTTTATTTATTTTTTTTTCTCAATATTTATTGATAGTGATTAACAGAAAAGGCAAGAAAAAATTTTTTTACTCGTTAATTAATTCATAAATATTAATTAAAAAATCATTTTTTTGAACGTCTCCAAATCGGACATGACGTCAGAATACCAAAATCTTTGTGTGCGCCATCTGTAGTCACCTGTAGTTACTCATTGACAGGCGTATGAAGGTTATGCTGATTGTCAAAAAATGTGTATTTCTTCATTTTCCTCGTCTTTACTTCAAACATTGTTTAGAGAATTTCAATTAAAAACGTGTTTCCTTCGTAAGAAAAAATTTACACATAACCTTCTTATGAGTATCGAGCATCGAAAATTCAAGTATCCTCCAGCCGCGCCATCACTGGCCACAGCTTGAATTACGCATGTGGTATTATGACGTCAGATCCGTATTAGAGCAGTATGAAATTTGGAGATTTTTAATTGTAAATTTCTCCATAATTAACAATTTAAAAGCAAAAAAAAAATTTCCCTAATCTTAGACAATACTGTAGAATGCATAGAAATAAAAGTAAAAAATAAAAAAAAAATATGCAAGTTCCCTATTACGAACAATTGCAATTGAAAGATTAATCACATTTTTTAGTGATCGTTAGTTATTTTCCGAATCCCTGAATTACTAGTAGGGTTAGACTTCTAGATTACTTCTCAGGCTTAGATCAGTCATCGCGACGACTACACAATCGGGGCTGATTCAATCTTAAAATACTCATGTTTGGAAACTCAATCTTCTTCGAATACAGAAGGATACTTGAAAGAGCATAAATGATCAAGGTTGAATCCAATAATGATTACATATTGAAATCAAGATTAATCGGATATGGATTTCCTAACCTTGATACATGCAGGCTCTAGTAAACTTGGAGAACTGCTCGGAGGAATATTGGTCTTCAGCATTGTATCCTGAGTTCATATGACGAGATAATCAGGCTTGTTTTAAACCTAGAGGTCCAACATTGATGTGACAAGTTAAAACTAAGCTGGTTTTCTTTGTCATCCTTGATCTTTTTAACTTGGGTACTCGTCAGATTTCAAACGAATCCAGAAGGAAGGAATGACAATATGAATTCAACATATTTCACTCTGTCATTTTACTACTAAATTTTAATAATTAAAAATATGCTCAGTCCTTGCAAATTTTTGAAATCCATGAATAAACCAAAATTACCACATGCAAAAAAACTCCAAAAGTGCCACAAATAGCTGCCTGTCATTCATCCAAAAACCGCAATTAAAAACCCATGATAACCACATCCAATTAAAATTCAAAGCCAAAACAAAAAGCATACATTTACCCAACCAAAATTCCTATTCAGCCCGCATTGGTCGGCTTTTAACCAGATATTTCGGTTTAATATTTTGAGTTGACTATTTCCACAGTAACCATACATACCCATATAATCTGATTCTCTCATTAACAGTTAAACCACATAGCCTCTGTGTACAATGTTTTTGAGTTGATTGAGGCCATCACACAGTGTTCCCAATTTCCTGAGTGGCTTTCCAAATGCAAACATTCAAAGCTAACCAAAAGGAACATATATATAGTAGGTTACATGCTGGATGAGAATAGTTTTGAGAGATCATACTGAATCCTATATGCAATACTGTGACGTAAAATTATACAGACTCAAGTTTTCGAGATGCACAGTCAGCGATCTTTACTTTTATCTGTTCTATTCATATCACTACCACAAGATAATACATTGAACATAACCAGTACATGAACCAGTTTATTTCCCATGGCAATTTTTATGCTGCATCAGAGAACATAGAGTTCTTCTTTTTCATTTCTTTTATTTCATACTCTTGACTTTATTGCGTGCACTTCTCTACATCGTTTCTACTAGCTTGAGAAAACAAAAGTAGTCACTATCTTTTCGCTGTGGTAAGTAGACGGAGGGAAAGAAATCGAATGCAATTCAAATAAATCGTAGAAAAAACTGTAGAAAATGGCGTAAATGAGTCGAAAAATTGAGAGGAAAAAGAACAGATTAGACGAAAAATTTCAATCCTCAATGAAAAAAAGAGCAATTGCCTTTCAAAGATTCCTAAAATATTTGAATTTCCGAAATCTTATAAAATATGAACATAAGTCGTGAAATGACTAACAAACTAGAGAAATTCGATGGAAGTCTTATGCAATTTTGAAAATTTGTGAAGTCTTTGGAATTTCATTAAAAAAATGGACATCTTAGACATCTTTCTAAAATACATTCCGGGGACATCTTATGAGTCTACAAATGGCAAAAACTGTCCTTTTGTCAAGAATTAATGTTTGAGCCGATTCATTTTTTAGAAAAAAATGTCACATTAATTGTGAAGCGGTATGATGAAAATATTAGCCAGTGCCTTTCTCTTTGACAATTGACGAAGAAATCTCCATCCAGCCAATGACAAATTCTCCTGGCACTTAGAAATTTTAGGTAGCCACTCAGAATCTTCACACGTTTACTTCCGAACTTTTCTCATGCCAGTCTCATAATATGTTAGACGAAGGGGCATAGCTGGGTACCTTCGACTTTTTTCGGTACATGAGCCATTGGTCATTTTACACTTGACTTTGGATTGAAATATCTCGAAAACTATGCAAAATTTATCGAGATATGCTGTGAATGAAGTTTAGAGGGAAGATTGACGAACGAAATAAGCAACACGCTGTTTTTCTACGACCAGTAGTTTCCGAGATATCATTTTTTTAATGAGTGGTTCAGAAACAATGGATGAGGCCCGATAGCAAATAAATGAGCGCTTGGACGTCCTTTCTGAATTTTTCATTCAAAAATCGATATCTTAATAACTACGAGTCGTAAAACAAGCAGGAGCCCCATTACTTGTGCGAAATTTGAGAATCTTACATCTAATATTCTGCCAATGCAATTGGCAGAAAGCTTCCGAATGAATTTTTTAATTTCAAATCTACCATCACTGATCTTATTCATATTAATCACGTCAATTCATGTTCTTCTTATTAAATATGATATCTCTTTGAATGTTCTGAAGATGATGAGAATCCCCTCGTTTGCTATGAGTAACAAAATTCTTTTTTATTGTCATATTTCTGCTTTTTGGAACATCTTGAGTCATATTCCATTGAAATCTTGAGCTTCAACTTCATAGTCAAGTTAGCTAACTCGAGTTTAGCCTTGCCCAAACTCAGCCTAATTCAAGGTTGAAGATATAGCTTGCTTTTTCTGATGTTTCTATGCTAATATCTAAAAAACTACTGGACCCATTCCGCCCAGTTTCAATACCAACCTTTGTGCTCATCAGATGTATAACCTCACAAAATTTGAGGTCTCTAGCTCAATTATTTATTAAGTTATCGTGGAATCAAGATTTTCACGAAAAATTTATCAAAAGTTTTCTACTGGCTAAAATAAAAATCTGAGCTCCCACCACCCCGAGGGTCAAAGATGCGGCTCTTGGACCCGCATCTCCTCGCGGAGACTGGACGCTGTGATTCCATTTTTCATCGAGAAAAGTCGAAAAACGATATTTCAACATTTTCATTTTTCTCAAAAACTATCCGGCCGATTTAGCTGAAATTTTTGTGAGAGCTTGGGGCACGCATGGCGAACTTATGGTAAAATTTTCAGATCGCTAGCTAACCCCACTTCAGAGTAAAGCGGAAAACACACACACACACACACAGACATTTTTTAAAAACGATGGATCTCGACGTTTTGGGTCATTTGCAGTCATATTATGATGAAACCTCAAAATCGAAGAAAATTACGATTACAAAGCTTCCATTCGGAAGCAAAAAGGAGGTTTGCTTATTTTATTCGTTAATCTTCCCTCTAAATTTCATTCACAGCATGTCTCGATAACTTTTGAGTAATTTTCGAGATATTTCACTCCAAAGCCGAGAGTAAAATGGCAATTATCCAAGAAATAAAAAGCAAAAATTATGAGGTGGAGCATCGATATTTTTCGGTCGTGTTTCATGATAACTCCTCCTTTGAATGACAGTTTTCCGTAATTTTTTAAAAAATCATTTAGATGAATTCCCATATTTTTCTCTCTTCTCTCCGTGTATTGAGACGAAAAAATTAAAAAAAAAATAAACACAGGCAGCACCACGAGATACCGTAGCATCACTGCTACGTCATCGATACCTCTCCCCACCCGGTCACGACTCCCCCTTCCGTCTCCCCTTCCGCCCGCTAGAGTGTAGAGTCAGGCACCGCTGCTGACGCACTCTCCTCTTCTCCTGCTCCCCCCACCACGTATCTAGCTATTCCCCTCACACGATGACGAATTTTCGTGACGCTCGAAAATTGTTGCCCCTTCAGCAAAGAAGTTTCACTTCAAGAATTCAAGAAACATATTTCCTTCATTTTGAGAAGACAAACAACTTTTGTTCGAACAATTTTTCTCTTAGTGCTATAATTGAAGCTTTATAACGATATAAACAAATAAATTGTTAACAATAATATGAAGACCCCTAGTCGGAGTTAAAGATAACCAAGAGATTCGTTATGTACGACCCCAAATTGGTCTTAAAAAGTCAAGTTTTCCCGGAGACCTCGTTTGCAGGATAGAACCATGTGGGCGTGCGGACTACTGAGCGAGAATGGATCCTCACGTTCATCAACGGGGAGGCATGGCTACATCAGAGGTTTTTCGACTACATCAACGATTAATTGTGTTCGTAAATCAACAGTGAATATCTTAACAATTCATTCCATTCACTTAGGCATTGTATGTTCTTCACTTGACAGACACTTTAACTTAATTGATTCGGTGCATGAAGTCGTCCTTTCTCTGGATATTATTAATTCCACGACAATTAATTTATGTCATTAGACCAGCCATACGCCGACAGTTAATAAAAACTAATCTGTAACAATGTAATTTAGTAAACTATTCTCTCGTCTGAACTGATTTTCTCCACCTGACCACCTCAGTCTACCACCTTAAAAAATCCAACGGATTACCGAACAGTCAATATTCCCTGAAATCTCAAATTCTCATATGAATCTAAGAAATCTTCAAAACTGAGTTCAATTTCCATAGATTCTAAGGAATTTAATGAATTTTCATGAAGTCTACTGAAAACTCGCGAATCTTTGAATGTTCGCACGTATGAAAAAAGTGTATAAGAAGGTCCTATAGGACATTCCTATAGGAGAATCGTATAGCGAAGCGTATACATTTGCGTATATGGAATTCGGATATTTCCTATACGATTGGAAATGGTTGTGTTTCTATAAGCAAATTAGAGTTTACACGATTTATTTCTATACGAATGAAATCTAATTCGCGCATAGAAATACAACAACTTCCATTCGTATAAGAAATATCCGAATTCCATATACGCAGATGTATGCGCTTCGCTATACACTTTTCCTATAGGAATCTCCTATAGAAACTTCCTGCACAGAGGAAAATGTTTTCTTAATTTAAGAATGTGCAGGCACTTAACTTAAGAATGTGCAGGTCACTTAAATTAAGAAAGAAAAGTCACTTGATTTAAGTGAGAAAACTCACTTGGTTTGAGTTAGTTTTACTTTCTCAAATTAAGAAAGAAAAAGTCACTTGATTTAAGTAAGAAAAGTCACTTAATTTAAGTGACTCTTACTTTCTTAAATTAAGAAAGAAATAGTTACTTGAATTAAGTGAGAAAACTCACTTGACTTAATTGCGTTTTACTTCCTTAAATTAAGAAAGAAAAAGTCACTTGATTTAAGTGAGAAAAGTCACTTAAATTAAGTGAGAAAAGTCACTTAATTTAAGAATGACAGGTCACTTAAATTAAGTGGTTGCACATTCTTAAATTAAGAAAACATTTTTCTCCGTGTATACACTTTTTTCATACGTGCGGAACTTGAAGTATAGTATACACAGATTTTAGGAGTAATTACCCCCTCGTTTTCCGCTTATTTTCACTAGCATGACTCTCCGATTTCGAATTTGCAGAAGAACTATTCAAAATGAATATCAATGAACAAATCCGATGGTAGATAATGAAAAAAAAAACGATGAGCAGTTCTAACAAACACTAAGTGATACTTCGTAACCAAACATTAATGACATATTCTTCGTTTACTCATACTTGAAATAACGGAGAATCTTTTATCTGGGAACAGTTGTTTTCTTTGTTTTTCATTATGTTGACAATTTTGATCGTATCAATTCGCGATAGTAGTCACTCGGGAAATTTAAAAAGATAAAATAAGTAACTGAGGGACTCAAAGTGAAATAACACTTTGTACACACTAGACTTTTCACATTACATTGTTTTTCTATTATATGTGATCCTCTTTATTCGTTGAATCAAGAAACTAAATGGATGGTTCGTTCTAGTAAGTACTGTCATTGAAGAGAATGGAGTTTACAAGTCTCATGCTCTTGTACTCTGTTTCTACTCCTTTTCTTTTTTTTTTGAAACAACGATTACCCTCGAAACTGCCATAGGGTTGCGACGGAAATGCAGTAAACTTTGTAACATTTCCCCCAAGCCGAAAGTTTTGTAGCGGTTTCTGGTTATGGGACACACGTTTTCGTTTACGAGCGACACAAGGCGTCATTTTATCGGATACTTTCCTTCTACATTGACTTTGCTATCGTCAAGTTTTCAAAGTTTATGGCCACTGTACTGCTGGAATCGATATATGAATTGAAAATTAAATAAAATTTGTCGCATTTTATTTTCTAATACTGAGAGTTTGATGTGGTTTTACTGAGGGGAAAATGTCTTTCGGAGCATCAAAAATTAATGGAGCTTGAAAATTTCATGAATTACGTTGAAACTCACTCATTCATTCGTACATTATCGTTGGAATTATTTAAGTGCTGAGTTTCCTACTTTACTTAATGAAATAGTGAAAATTTATGAAAACCATGAACTTTCCATTTTAGATTCGGCAAAGCTACTTGCATTCTCGTAGATAATTTAATCGGGAAATTGTAATGCCTGAATTGAAAAAATTCAACGACTAATCCTTAGCAAGTAAAGAATCCGTTTACACAGAAAAAAATATTTTCTTAATTTAAGAATGTGCAGTCACTTAATTTAAGAATGGCAGGTCACTTAAATTAAGTGATTTTTCTCACTTAAATCAAGTGAATTTTTTTTATTCAATTTAAGAAAGTAAAACTCACTTAAATTAAGTGACTTTTTCTTTCTTAATTTAAGAAAGTAAAACTTACTTAAATTAAGTGACTTTTCTCACTTAAATCAAGTAACTATTTTTTTCTTAATTTAAGAAAGTAAAAGTCACTTAAATTAAGTGACTTTTCTTACTTGAATTGAGTGACTTTTTCTTTCTTAATTTAAGAAAGTAAAACTTACTTAAATTAAGTGATTTTTCTCACTTAAATCAAGTGACTTTTTCTTTCTTAATTTAAGAAAGTAAAACTCACTTAAATTAAGTGAACTTTCTCACTTAAATCAAGTGACCTTTTCTCACTTAAATCAAGTGACTTTTTCTTTCTTAATTTAAGAAAGTAAAACTCACTTAAATTAAGTGATTTCTTCTTTCTTAATTTAAGAAAATAAAAGTCACTTAAATTAAGTGACTTTTCTCACTTAAATCAAGTGACTTTTTCTTTCTTAATTTAAGAAAGTAAAACTCACTTAAATTAAGTGACTTTTTCTTTCTTAATTTAAGAAAGTAAAAGTCACTTAAATTAAGTGACTTTTCTCACTTAAATCAAGTAACTTTTTTTTTCTTAATTTAAGAAAGTGAAACTCACTTAAATCAAGTGACTTTTCTTGCTTAATTTAAGTGACCTGTACATTCTTGAATTAAGGAAATATTTTTCTCTGTGTACTTTGAAATTAAAGTTTTTTCTATCAATTTGGCGTTCTAGATTAAAAAAGGCGTAAGAAGATAGGAAATTTGTACCATCTACGTTCTTCTCGCTCTAGGAGGACGAATTGGCTTTGCTGCAGAAGGAATTTTCATTAACGAAAAACTTCCGTAGATTGGTTCACTCATGTTCACAAAACATAAAAACAAGCAATAATTACGAACAATGAATTCCCTCGCTAAAGCCATTTAAATATAATTAATCCTCAAACAGAATATCTGCAGTGAACACAGAGTGACATTTGAAAACCTTTCGTTCCTATATTTTTTTTTCATTGTTTGAAATGTTTTCAATGGTGGAAGTTGATAATGAATCTTCTCATTAAATCTATAAAATCCTTCAAACGGAAATAATATCATTTTAATGAAAAGCTACGCTTTGACAAATTTCACACACAAATTACCTCAACAGAAAGGAGCAATTGAATGAAAAAAAAAATCCATATATTTACTTTCTGGTGGAACTGAAGTGGAAGAGGAGATGGGAAAACTATTGCACAAGCCGCAGCAAAATTCAATATATATTGAAAAGGTGTCAACACGCATGTCACACCATAGAATCAGCAGAGCTAATTTTTTCAGTTCTGTTTTATTTTAATACCTTATTGAATCAATAGGAAAAAAAATGTTAAGCTTTTTTTAACCCAGTAAAGATAAACTTTTTTTATTCCAATCTGTCCCATTTATGAAATAACCAGAGTTGGGAATTCCCTCATCGTACAAATTTTCCATCATCAAGTATATACGAGAATTATAATGAATGTGTAAACTAGACAATTCTATGGTGATAGTTCCTCTTCAGTGACTATGGGTCATTTTGATAGTAGATAACGAATCATTGATCCATATGTAGAAAGTAAGACAACACAATGAATATTTGATCAATTAATTTCTTCAAAACTCCTTAATAATTGCCTTAGTTTTCGAATTCTTACATTTTATTTTTTAGTATGTTGATTATTAATTTATCGGTCATCCTGATATCGTCAATGACCCAATTAGTGCCACCAAGAGACCCATTCTGCCACATATCTTTCATAGAAAAATTATATCTTATCATAAATTCAAATTCGATTTTTCCTCCAAGGAATTTAGGGTCTGGACTATCATTTACATTGATTATTTTCTTGAATTAATGATGGAAATTATTTAATTTGTATTTTTGAAAATATTTTGCCCATGGCCCGGTTCATGCCACCATGGCCCGATTTCTGCCATAGAGGGTCCCAATAATTGCCATCAATTAATTTCCATCACCAGTCGTTATTTGTAAATTATTCGTCAATTTGTATGAAAGTCCAATGATTTTGCTAACAATCAATACAATTTTCGATTTATTAGATACTTAAATTTTTTCAATATCACACACTGAACTGATGAGGCACTCTACACAGAGAAAAATGTTTTCTTAATTTAAGAATGTGCAGTCACTTAATTTAAGAACGGCAGGTCACTTAAATTAAGTGACTTTTCTCACTCGAATCAAGTGACTTTTCTCACTTAAGTCAAGTGACTTTTCTCACTTAAATCAAGTGACTTTTTCTTTCTTAATTTAAGAAAGTAAAAGTCACTTAAATTAAGTGAGTTTTCTCACTTAAATCAAGTGATTTTTTCCAAACAAATAAAAACAAATTAGCCATTAAACAAATAAATTTATTAATAAATTAATTTTTATTAATAAATTTTTTAAGAGAATCAAATTCCGGAAAAAATATGTAATGCGCAAGCAGGATTTGAACCCACGACCCTCTGATTACATGTCAGGTGCTCTACCGCTGAATAAAACTATTCAATAGCATTATATTATACTATAATATAATTACTATATTATACCATCGTATATTCCCTTCGGTGATATACATTCGCTATTGCACCAGTAAAAATATTTATTGTATACAATAAAGAAAAAATATTTTTTTTTCCAATAAAATAATTTGCCGAAGGAAGGTCGGTGTAGGATTTTATATGATTTTCATCACATAAATATATATATATTATATACAATAAAGAAAAAATATTTTGAAATAATATTTTTCTTAATTTAAGAAAATGAAACTCACTTAAATCAAGTGAATTTTCTTTCTTAATTTAAGTGCCTGCAGATTCTTAAATCAAGTGACTTTTTCTTTCTTAATTTAAGAAAGTAAAAGTCACTTAAATTAAGTGAGTTTTCTCACTTAAATCAAGTGATTTTTTCTTTCTTAATTTAAGAAAATAAAACTCACTTAAATCAAGTGTTTTTTCACTTAAATCAAGTGACTTTTCTTTCTTAATTTAAGAAAGTAAAAGTCACTCAAATTAAGTGAGTTTTCACACTTAAATCAAGTGATTTTTTCTTTCTTAATTTAAGGAAATAAAACTCACTTAAATCAAGTGAGTTTTCTCACTGAAATCAAGTGAGTTTTCTCACTTAAATCAAGTGACTTTTCTTTCTTAATTTAAGTGCCCTGCATATTCTTAAATTAAGTGACTGCACATTCTTAAATTAAGAAAACATTATTATCTGTGTAACTACACATGAAAAGCTTTAGGGCTTTATTTTGCTGAGCAAACTGGTCGCATTCAACGGATTAATTTTAGAAATATATCTAGAAGAGAAATATCGGATATTTTGATTATCCGGTGTCCTCAGAATTTTTTGCTAGCCACTGTTATCAATTACTTAGAGTTGAGAATTCGAATAAGTTCAATAATCACGAAAATGTATGAAAAGTGGCATTAATTGGGCCGATGGCATTAATTGGGCCATTGACGGTAATGTCGGAAAATTTCTCTTCATATATATTTCTCTTCATGGTTATCTCTCACGATCTGCCCACTCCAGTCACGTCGTGAAGGATTTGCCATAATACTATTCAGCTTGCAAGCTTCCCACTCTGCTCATATTCGCTTCTATTCAACGGCTATTCGAAGCTAGAGAGAATAGAAATATGAAAAAAGTTGGGGACACACGACCAAATTGGCTAGAACTTTGGGATGAATGTGGGGTATTTTATATGATATTCATCATGTAGGATAATACTTTTTAAACGACGTTTGCGGGAGGAGAGTCGGTAAAGGGGGTTTAAATAATATTCATCATGTAAAGGTACATCACAATACACATATAATGAAGATAATCGTTTTTTAGTTAACCGAGTTGTTAAACTGCGAGGAGAAAAACTGCGATGAAAATCAGTATTGTGGGATCATGGTATAGGGGACAAAAACAATAATGAATTAATATTTCGAAGATAACTTTTTGTCCATAACTTTATTATAGACAAAAAGCAGGAACCCCACTACTCGTGTCTAATTTGATAAGCTCACTATTTATGCGATATTTATTATTTTGCCAATGAGATTGGCAGTCTTACGAGCCAAATAGAGGTTTCCGAGTTCTGAAACATTATAAAGTCGTATGTCCATATTTTTTTTTGTTTCTACATGTCTTGAGGATTTTGAAGTAGGGGTTATACTTTTCTATAGACATTATAATCAATACGGTCCCCTGCTTGGAAGGAAAACCATAGAAAATTTCACGGAAAGAAAATATCTGGGAAATAAATACAAAAATTAATGTTCTAGCAAGACTTTCTTTCAGTGATTTGGTGTAAATCTGACCCTCTGTATCTAGAATTAAAAACAAGCAGTGAACTGTGCCAATGTTTCAATCCCCTTGCGTCCGTTAATTGTCTGTCAATTGTATTGGCGGCATGCTTCCAAATGAATGTATTGTAATGGATCGCAATGCCAAACATGTGGAAAATCGCATTCTGATGTATGATTATAGCTTCATCTGCTAATTCATTAACAATTTGCTTCTGAATGGTTGATATTTTTTCAAATAGGGGAGGTATAATTTTAGGTAAAGGGTGTTACGGCCACAACCCGAAAAACACGTGAATTTTGATAACCTTCTAATGAAGAAAATAGTAGATTATACGTACTAGTCACGGTTGCGGTTGTACCTATAATAAAAATAAGGGAACGGTTTGCCGCGGTAAAACACTAAAGTGTACCGATGTCTGAAGGACAGAGGTTTTCGGACAAAATGAGTTTATTCAGGAATAAATGCTATAATTTGTTTATTTTTAACCAGCATCAAATAAATTATTTGAGGATAAATCAAACGTCTCATATGAGTCAATACGATAGAAGAAAAGTATAATCGCTTCAGCGTAAAATTAAACTTACAGTTCGAATTGAAAGAAACTAACAACGGTTTATCGTTGAGACTCGGTTGTTTGAATGCTGATGAATATCGCTGGCGATGTAGATGACTCTCTGGCTGGACAATTGGGCTGATGCAGGATGCTGGATCCCAGTAGATGTAGTTCAGAATGCTCAAACGATGATTGTTGGTTCATCGTAGAATGACTCAAATGTTTTTATTCAAGAATGATTCTACTCTACTCTGAACTAAATACTTGGACTATTCTCCGAAAGTCTGAATACTTCAGTGGATTGATCAGAATTCGAGTAGAGTAACATTGTAGATTCGACTTGGTACTGATGGTGGAGAGCTGTGGTGCATTCCCCTTTATATAGTAAAGAAAAAAAGTCCCTGGGCGTTAACCAGAGGTGTAATCTGTCCCCTAATTTCCTCGTTGAAAGAAAATCGGCGCAGTAAATCCTTCAGAAGAGTAAATACAGTTTACGGTGGAGAGCGAACTGGCGTTGCTATCTTGTTTGTCCTCCGTTGGCAGGTTTCGGGTGTTTTATACCGATTCAAAGTTTTTTAGGTGCGTAAAGATCGAGTCTCTTAATATGACTCACCTCGAAGTATGGAAATGCTGCTCGGTTTCAACTCTTCGTTGATTTATTACAATTTTATATTATTTCTTTTCCTTCGCAGACAGAGAAGAAAGAAATCTTGGGCCTCGCACCACACTCGTGCTACTCATGCTGCTCTGAGAGGCTTCCGTATCTCTAGCACTACACCGAGACTTTCTTGCAGTGTTATCTCTATTAGTTCCCGGATGCGTTTCTCTAACCCGTGGAATATTCGTAGCTAGATAGATTTGCGGGACCTTAACAAGGGCCTTCTGTTTAAGATTTAAGGATCATTCGGAAATATTTAATTTAACAATACTAATAATTGTCAAATGAATTTTGTTCTTCTGTTTCTTTCTTGTTTATATATCCCGTACGGAAAAAATATATATGCGAACATATATGTGACATATATGAAAATCATACGACGTATATGTACGGCAAAAAATATAATAATCGACATATATTCAACATATATGTTCAGGCATATATTTTGCGATGTATATATGTCATTCATATGTCACTTATGTATCGCGTATTCGCTCCGTGCGAAGCCATGGTGGGGAGAGCCTCAATCGACGCCAGCGCTCACAGTGGACAATTTCGATACTAAAGGGGGCCGTTTTTATGTTCTGAACTAGCTAAATACACGTGTGAATTATTATTTAAACATTTATTCAAAGAAAATAGATAAAATGAGCCACAAAAGTTGTTGTGTTGTGAATTGTACAAATACAGGTCGAAATTGTTTCTACTGGATTGAGCTGTTCAAATTCATTTTAACGGAGAATCTGACACCAATTCTGAGATATCAACATTTTGTGAATCTTGCAGTTGATTGTATTTGTGAGGTATCATGTTTTCAAAATATGCTCCTTTTGAATACTTATTCTTGGCAAATTGTCGAGCACTGGGCTTGCTCCATTGCTGTTCAATACTCGTTTTTGAAACACTATCATCATTATTGATGAAGTGAATTAATGCAGCGATGTGTTTACATTTTTTACTTTGATTGTAAACGCAATTACATTGCGGCTCGATCACGCATCGTTCTGCGTTTAATTTTAAACTTGTAGTGTAAGGTGTTGCGTGGACAGATGCCTGTCTAATTACTCGCTATTTTATCAGATAACTTTGATTATTCTGACGATATTCTTCTACGTCTCGCACATGTTCTGCAAGAGCAAGATTTTTTCCTTTAACAATTGTTTGTGGCTGGAACTTGATATTGTGGGTTATCGATTGGAATCCAGTTTTTATTATTATCTCCATTTCGAATTCAGATCTACAAGAGAAGATGATAAATTCAATCAATAAACAATTGCTTTCAGCTTTATTATTGAATTACAAGAAGTAACATTTCAGTTAGCGAACGTCATTTATTTTTTCCGTAATAAAACATCAGCACTTTGAATTTTTGAAAATTTTTAAATATTTAACATTTTTATTATTTTGTTGAATCAGGATTTATTTATTGAATGAAATATAAAGATAAGCAAATATTTCTTCAAGTTTCATTATAATTTACAATTTCGATTTTTTTATAGAATTTTTTTGTCTACATGATTTTTATTTGATTTTACTCTGACCTTGGCCTATATGTTTGCTCACTTCTATGCTATTTTTTTGGCATTAACTCTACTTACATTTCATTGTTTATTGCACAACAATACTTCGAGAATATTCACGAATATTGATTGTAATTGTTTTTTTCAATTAATTAGCTTTTTTTTTTATTAATAAATATTATTATTGCTGAGTCTCATCTACATGTACAATGAAATACACCACAATAGCCCCCTTTAGTTCGCACATACCGGGGTGCTACAGTCGCGCTCAGAGCGAATATGCGCATATATGTGACATACATAAATTCTACATATATAAATTTCCATACGGGATGAGCACTCGTTGGGATGGATGTTTGGAAAATTAATAGAAGTTTGACATTCCACTTCAGAAATGTTGACTTCACAACATTGTCCATTATATAATTAATCTTTCTATATATGTTCTCCAATGGAAATCAGATTTTTCGGATTTGATATCGAAATAGATACTCATTGTTCTGCTCGTCGAAAGCACAATTTTTATCATTTAAAATTTGTCGTTATCCTTAGTGATAATATTGGACAGAAAATCCATTAAAACCTGTACCTTTAACATTCATTTTCAGTTATTGGTCATTTGGAAATGGCTTTTAGAGTCAATCGTCTTTATTGCTCTTGAAAATCACATTAAATTTACTGACTTATAACAACTTTGCATTATAAACAATATATTTGATATATGCATCAAATGATGCATAAAAAAATTTGGAAACTCATATTTTCATTTCTCCGTTGTTATTGAGGAAAAATGTTATCCAGGAATAAGCTACGAAACCAAAATTGAAAATTAATGACGACGAAGATTTGAAAAATTTACAGTTAGATGATATTTTATCAAATTCTCTACCTCAATCAGTATGAGATCGATACAGAACTGATTCTAAATTTGAGGAAATGAACAAATTTAAATTGTGTAAAATCACTCATATTCCAAAAAAAAAAAAAACAAGTGGAAACTTGCATCATTATCGATATCATTATAGCTTTATCTGCTAATTTATTAGCAAGTCGCTTCCGAATGGATCTCTTTCTCCACTCCATTGATCTTCATTTTATTGATTTTTCAATTACTCATAGCCCATTATCTGAAAATCAATTTTTACGTTGTATCTATTGAAAAAATAGAAATAAAATTTCTTGGAACTATATGAATCGATGGAAAATGAACTCATCTTTCATTTGAGATCGATCCCAAATCACTACGACTGATAGGACCGGAGATATTTCTGAAAAACTGAAATTTTTCAAAACCTAAAAAATTTCCTCCATCAAAAACTTTTCAATCAATTATGCCCATAAGCAATCCCATGCATCAGTGTTATAAGAAGCCTATATCCAACAAATTGGAAGTCTCTAGTTCGAATATTTTTTCAGTTATCGTGCTAACAAGAACTCCATTGAAAAAATCATCAAAATCAAAATTTTTCAAAAACTATCATCAATAAAGAGATAAGAATTGGTAGCAAGCTAGCTCATATGATTGTCAGCACAACCTATAAATATGAGTGAAATCGGTTCAGAAGTTTTCAAAATTTTGGTGAAATACAAATATTCGAAATTTGCTAATATCTCAAAAACTACTGAACCGATTCCAATAAAAAAAAGCTTAAAATGAAGAGTTCAATGACCGGAATATCCTGACAAAATTTCAGAATCCTACATATAAAACTCCAGAAATTATTGAGACATGTGTGTGTGCACAGACATACACACATACACACACACACACATACATACAGACATTTTTTCTAAATATGATTTTTGGACTTTTCGGATGATTTTAAGTAGTTCCCAACAAAAAAGTCCAGATCGAAAATTTTCACGATAGTAATGCTTCCATTCGGAAGCAAAAATGAAAAAAATTGATCATTTAATCTTGTCCAGTAACAATCCCAGGCAGTAGATTCAGAAGACCAATATATAGGGTGTATCTGAAAAAGTGTACTTTTAGTGACTATGAGGTAGAAGAAATTTCTCTGAATTTTGGAAAAATAATTAAAAAATCAGCACGATGCCCAGCAAGATCATCAGCGCGATATCCAGCAAGATCATCAGCGCGATGTCCACCAAGATCATCAGTGCGACGTTCTGCAAGACCTTCTACAAGATGGTCAAGCAATTTTTTAATTATTTTTCCAGTATTCAGAGAAATTTTTCCTATCGCATACTCACTGGAAGTACAGTTTTTCAGAAACACCCTGTATACGCCGAATTCGGAGTTTCCATCTTGATTGTTCTGATTGCTATGGATGGAACAACATTTTTTTATGAAAAACTATAGAAATCGACATAAATTAGAAATCAAGGATTAGAAAAATTTGATACAATTCACGAAGTTACAAAATATCATCAAATGTTATGAATCAATCTGTATGGAATCACTTGAGGACTTATTCTGAGTTTTAAGATAATTCTCAAAGTTACAATTTTGAAAAATTACCGATATTTAAAAATAATTTTCAATCAATATTACCCAGTAATACTACCCAGCCATACATTGGAATGATCAAAATATCACTAAAATTCGAAACTCCTATCTTTCCTACTTGGGTTTCTATCGGAAAAACAACATTCTCCATACAATATTAGTAAAATCCAAATAACTCAAAAACTAATGACGAGACAAATCTGGAAAAAATTCACACAGTTACAGAGTATAATATCAAATACTATAATTCAATCGGACCAAAATCAGTTGAAAAATTAATTTTTTCTTCAATCAAAAATTTATCATATCTTAAAACATCTCAATGAATTCCAAGTAAAAAGATCCCAAAAGGAAACATTCATCACGACAAATATATAGTAAAAATATGAGATTTTTATGTTGAAGTTTTATCGTTTTCAAGTAAAAAGAAATCGCCACAGACACATGCATGCACACACAGACTTCGTTTTTTTAAGTATCATTTTTAGTTTCTCTACATTATTTTAACCTCCCAAGTACGGGGGCCATACGCCTCGGCCTGTCCCCATCGTCCGGAAGCTTTCTGACGATCAGTGAAAATTATTTTCAAATTTTTTTCAGTATTTTCCAAGATTTTCCCAAATTGAACTTCGGTAACCTCCCTTCGCCCACATGGTTTTCCATGAATAAGTATTTTCAATCAGTTATCGGAATTATTTTGAAAATTATGCTAGAAATTATATTCCAAATTCAGTCGTAATTTCCTAGAATTCGCTTTCTCAAATTTGACAATCGACATTTTCGCAAATACGAAATTCTTCTGTCACATCTTTGATTTAGGTTTCCAAAGATGAAGCTCATTACGTGAAATTATTAGGCCGATGTAAGATTTTGGCCCATCAAAAAAAATACCTGAAAAGAAAAACGTTGATAATAAGGAAATAGAAATCCGAATGCGCTGAAATCTGTCCTGATTTAAACTTTCCTTACTCTCTTTTGTAGCCGCAAAATTAATGACTTTAGTTGAGTCACTGCCTCTTCTCTCTCTTCTCCTCGGCACCTTGCACACAGTTCATTTAACTTGCTAAGAACTACCATCCCAAAGCTATGCTCATTCGAAAGTTACTAGTCCAGAGGAAAATCGATGAGTGCGAACAGTCAACTCCGAGACCTATAATTCACTCTGTGAAAAAAGGGGAAAAAGAAGAAAGGTCTGATCTCGAAATTTAACCTCTTCCGAATGCTTTAACCGTTGACTTCTGATTCCATGGTTCATAAACCAACTGAACGGCTGAAAACAGGTGCAGCTAGTTCAAGCGTGAATCAACATTTTCATCTCTATAGTCTCAAAGTCACTTTTATCGGTCTATCTCTGTTCCATCATTAACGTTAAGTATGTGATAATCGTTCCTTCATTAACCCGTCAGCGGTCATGCTATGAGAGATTCCCTCACACTAAATTTCAAGGTATAGGAAAGTTGTTTTCAAAATGGATTTGCAAGCTCAAAAATTTTCATATTCTTCAAAAAACTCTTCTAGTATTTTTTTAGCATCAATTAAAATTAATTCTGAGTGAAATTAATCATGATGCTAACTCATGATTGTTCTAATAATAATGAATCATATTCACGGTATAAAATATAGTTGTGTACTGTAAAAGTAACTTGTACTATGGACAAAGTGTTGGTAATGTAGGGGATTTTTCGTCTATTGCAATACACAGAGAAAAATGTTTTCTTAATTTAAGAATGTGCAGTCACTTAATTTAAGAATGTGCAGGTCACTTAAATTAAGAAAGTAAAGTCACTTGATTTAAGTGAGAAAACTCACTTGATTTAAGTGAAAAAAGTCACTTAATTTAAGTGACTTTTACTTTCTTAAATTAAGAAAGAAAAAGTTACTTGATTTAAGTGAGAAAAGTCACTTAATTTAAATGAGTTTTATTTTCTTAAATTAAGAAAGAAAACGTCACTTGATTCAAGTGAGAAAAGTCACTTAATTTAAGTGACCTGCCATTCTTAAATTAAGTGACTGCACATTCTTAAATTAAGAAAACATTTTTCTCTGTGTATCCATACATCACATAAATTACATGTAATCTGTGAATTTGTCTTACTTCATTACTTCACTGCATAATTCACTAAATCAGAAGCGACTCTAACCCGCCCCCTCTCCCTTCTCAAAATTTTCTGAAAATCATTTAAGGAGTTTAGGGAGTTATCTCAAAAATATGGAATTATTCTGAAAATCATTAATTATATAGTATTTTTTTTCAAAATTTTCATGTATTTTGTTTCAAACTAATTAACAATCACAATTGCATTTTATACATCCATGGGCTCTTATGCATCAAACCTGGCTTAGCATCGATCTGCGCTGTCAACTCCGGTGGTAACAAAGGTCTCAGGCTATGACAGATTTTATGCATAAGAGCCCATGTATAAGATGCAATTTTGACTGTTAATTAGTCTGGAACAAAAAACATGAAAATTTTGAAAAAAATACTACATAATAATGATGACATTAGGAACGTCCTGTATGATTCTCAAAATGATTCCATATTTAGGAGATAACTCCCCAAACTCCTTAAAATCAGTCAAAATCATGGAGTATGTTATTAGCGTTCATTTGTCAGAACAAATTATCATTATTTCATACTATTCGGATAAAAGTTTTCTTCTGCTCTTAATAAAAGAAATCGAAAAGTCCTTAATTCAATGTGAGTGAAAGCTGATTCGTTACTGTGAGATAAGACCCAATTTTTCCTAATCCACTGCCCATTTCATATGACTTTAACTTGTTCATTGTGCGTCTCTTGCCCCATTTCACCTTTTTTACCATTAACCTTCCTATTTCCGCTTGAGAGAGGCCATCCCAATATTTTCACTTCCCACCATTGTTGTCACACATTGTCGAGCTTCTGAAGTACACAATCCCCCTGCACACATATTGTTTTATCCAAGAAGCAAACGTGATGATGTATCGTAATCTCTACAAAGACCCTCACTGTTTACTGTACACACTGATGAAAACATCAACGTCATCAGAATAACCATGGCAAATACGGCCCGGCTTCTCATTTGCCCTCTCTCTTTTCTATTCTCCTTTTTGTTTTACGGTATTTTACCATATAACCGACCAGGAGGAACGTATTCAAGTTATTCAAGTAATTTCGAACAACGAATATTCATGAAGTAACGCTTACCCTATGAAAATCCAGTGTTCGAGCTTCTATTCTTGGTGAACACGTTTCAACAGACGGTAGGAAGGGACACAAAATGAGGGAGGAGAGCGTTAGAAGGGCAGGAGTGAGAAGGCCAGTAACCGAGGTCAGAAAGCTTAGCTTTACGAACCAGGAAATCCATGCAGATGAGAGTATACCATTCGCTGGGAATGAACGGCCAGCTCATGGAGAATTGAGGAGTAGAAGAGGGAACAGGGGGTAAGAGCATTTGAAGAGTATGGTAGTGAAGGGATTCAACTAGAAGGTGGCACTGTGCACAAATCTACCCTACATCCCACGCTTCAATTAGCCAAAGTGCACGGCGTTCATCCCTCGATGATGTCATAACTTTGTGTATACCACCCACTCCTCCCTCACTTCTACTCAATATAACTGGAATATTTTGATGTTATTCTGGACCTTGTAGCTGGCAAGCCAAGTTTCATGCGTAAAATATTCTCTTTTTTTTTATTATTTCCTGTTTTTTTTCACTCTGGATTAGAGCATCCTTTGACGGTCAGAACAGGGATAATTCCGTAGAATGCCTTTTAGCTGGATGAAATGAAAAAAGAAATGAGGCTATTTTCATGTTGAGTGTATGGATTTGCGTTGGATTTTTTTTATTATGTTACGTGAAAGACTTCTCTGATTCCACTGTGATTGTCTGTTTTCACCCGTTACACGTCTGACCAACTGTTTTAACAATCATCGATTAATGCCCTCCGAAAAGCTCAGCCGGTGAAATCTCAAGATTTAGGGATAATTAAGATTAATAAAGGCGAGAATAAACGTTAGGTTAAGGTGTTCGCACTTCGATGCCAAAGCCTACTCTTATCAGCGGACACGCGATGGCAGCTGCAGTCAAAGGTGAATTATCAATTATCTTAATTAGACTTCAGGATCCTAATTTCACTTCTTGTTGAAATTGATGAATAATCATTTCCATGGTTAGGACTGTTCTCCTCATCAAAGCACTATCATTGATGATTCTATATCATCGAGCAGCTCAAGAAAGAGCCAGACATCCACGGATTTGCGGCCAAAAATGTTCATTCAGGACATATGCGACGTACTCATTGATCATTTTTCGATGAACCACATATTGTTCGAAAACTCAGATACTTGAAAGTGGACGAAATGTGGATGGTGAAAAGGCGTTGGAAAATGAATTGTTGAGACACCAGTAATTAATGCACGTGGAAAACCCTTTTATTAATGGGGAAAAACCAGTGGTCAAATGATGTTAAATACAAAGATCACTATATATAAAACACGTTGATTATCACTAATAGTTAAATGTTCTAATTGTTGAAATACACTCTAGTTGAAAGACTGTTGATTAACCGCCTCAATTCCACCATTGGAATTTTGTAATTACGACTTTTCCGAGTGTTCCGTTGAGTTCCTTGTCAGTGACTGACTCTTGGATCGCAGTGGGTCCAAGAGAGGGGGGGGGGGGGGGGGTAATTAGTTGCCTTATCGCTCTCATGGTGTCAGTGCAAACCACCGATGAATGACGATTTCCCTCGAAATTGCCCCACTCAATTTCGAACACATATGTAACAAGAACTTTGAAAAACGTGTCACATAGTCTGCAATGAGCGTAATTTGGTAGGATAAGAAAATGGAGTATCATGTTTGGAGTACGTTTTTCTATATATTCAATATATATGTTCAGGAATATATTTAACAATGTATATATGTCACTTAAATGTTATTTATATATCGCATATATGCACATATATGTGAAATATATTTGGCATATATAAATTTTACATATATAAATTTCCATGCGGGACAGCGAAACACGTGAGGGAATACCAGATCAAGGTGTAGAAGTCAAACGATTTCATCGAATTTCAAACAAAGAACTCCCTTTCAACATAATAAGAGATTCATTTAGCAGCACCCAAATCACCATGGAAAAAGACCTCCAAGCTGGTTTTCAACTTCATGTACTGCAATAGTTGAGTCTAGGAATAGTTGCACAAAAATAAACATTCAGAATAATCCTCAATAACTAGACTCCTACGAAGTTTCTCTGCAAACAACAATGTTTTTTCTGCGAAATTTGCGAAATTCAAATCTGTTACATGGTTACAGAGGTTACTGGGGCAGAATGGAGTTCGGGATGCTGGGCTTTAAAGTACTCTATTTTGACCCGATCTCCCTTTTTCAGGAATATCCTCACATTTCTCATCGAATCATTAGGAAGATTCTACCTCCAATAATTCCACTCCGTTCAAACAATTTCCCTCATTTGAAAAACTTGAATTCAAACTAAAATCCAATATGTCTGTTTTTCTCCCAGCATCCATTCTACCCTACCTTTTCCGATATCGATAACGAGGGCTTCTGGATTGATTCATTATGTTGGTGCATAATGCATACTAATCAGTTGTTTTTGTTCCTTCTTGGAAATTAGCAGAATGAATCTGAATCAAATCAGCGGGAGAATTTAAATTTGTAATTGTGCACGCAAATGATATCGAATTATTCATATTTTTCATTGCCATTAATGGAAATGAATCAGAAAATACAATATTGATGAACTAAATGCTAAAGAGGATATGAAATATCAATGACATAGGTAGGAAGTAATAAAAAATATTTGAATAAATTGGAAATCTCGGAAAAGTATGGTGAATTGAGAACCAATGTCGATCAATTCATGAAAAATTTCAAATGAATTTTTCGTATACGCATTGATAATATGAATGCTCTCGATTACAGCATAAGATGTTCTTATCAAGGATAGTTTAAGAACATAATTATAAAATTCATAGGATGATGTTTCAAATTATGAAGAGTTTGGAGCTGAACTAGAACTTCCAAATGAAGTTTAACATATTTCTCCGCCCTTAGAAGTTTTGGGAAACATTCGCAATTAACAGCGTTTCAATTCTTTCCAAGTATTTCTGCTCTGTATTCCGAAGAGTTCGAAATTCTCAATCTCAATACTTTCTAGCCCCGCTAGCAACGCCCGGAGCTATATGCTCTTGGTATGGAGTCCGTCGATAATGCTAAGCGTCGATGAAAGCTTATCTCATTTAAAGAACCAAGAAAATAATAGACTTTTCAGTGCAAAGTGTAGAGATTCGGCCATGTGAGGAGAAAGAAACCAGGAAAGAAATTGGTAGAAAAACGGGTTTTTATGTGCGGATATATTAAATGAGCTTCCTTTTAGTCTGTTCAGCCAATTCGTATATATAAATAAAATACTCGTTTCCTGTAGTAACTTTGTAAAGACATGTACTGTGACTCCTACCGTCCCCAGCATTGGGACTCGCAGTCCCTCCTGAAGAAATTCTGTATCCGTATCTTAACGAGTTGCAGTCTCTAGTAGAAGGTTCCTGCATAGTCTTCTCCAGGAGCCATCGATCTAGTTAGTACTGACCATAATGTACAGTTAATTATGTGGCTATAATGAAATAAAGTGCTACTTTGCCTCAATTCCTGCGAATTTTTTAATGTGATATAACGGAAACTATGATCAAACGAGATATTAGCAACATACTGCCTGTTGAATATTAGCGCCAAATTATTGTAAATCTGTTGTATCGACTTGCGATATTAATTTCCAATACAATAGATTAATTGAGCACATCCTCACTTCCTGTTTCTCTCATAGAACAATAACACGGTGTTTTCACTCCAAAATTAAATCTACTTTTGTTCATCAATTATAAATGCATAATACTACTTTATTACAATATAAACATTTGTTAAACATAATTCTGACTTTCTATTAATATATTTTTGCTACTTCCATAATTATTAATCAATAATACAACAAACAACATTAACACTGCCCGTGTGCGTTTCTTCAAAAGCGCTCAACGAAAATGTTTACATTGTAGAATCTGTAAATTTGATGAGGATTGCCGAGATCATTTTCAGAATTATTCGTATTGTAGCATTGCCAGGATGGAATATTCTGACATGATTATATCTAATTAGAAATATCAAAATCTTGAAAAGTGCTAAAAAATTTTAAACTTTAGATCTGATTAGATCCAATTCAATCCAATTAAAGGTCGGTCAAGATCTCAATATATATAATCAGATCGAGACCGTTCTGCTGTGGGCTTGTCAGATCTTATCAGACCTTGCCAGATCTATTAGCATATCTGCCTATATTTCCACCGATGTGACGTCATATCCACCGAGATATGACTCCCGATCTAATTATATTCAGCTCTATCTAATGAGATAGAATTAGATATAATCGAATCAAACGGTTCATATTAAATCAATGTTATGTCGGTCATTATTTTTAATACGAGGAAATGGCTCTGGAATTTATGCTGAGTCGCAAGGAGAAATTTTCTAATAATTTTCTAGTTGCACTTTTTGTTGATAATATTCTAATCCAAGGCTGCTAGATCGTATGAATGGATGCAAAATGTGCATGATATCTGCTTGTGGATGATGGTTACATGGATGAATGGTCACCTTATGTATTGTGTTTGTATAGCATATTGTCGTGTATTATTGTATACAGAAATAAGAATTAAAACGGACAGTGAATTGAAAATAAAGAGGTGAACGGTGGCTCGTTCGATAGCGTCTACCGGGTAGAGTGTCGGATTGTCGACTCGGAGGCCTGGATTCAAATCCTAGTCTCTGCCGAATGATACAAGCATCATTGTAAAATTATTTACAAATGCTTTGTCCACAAACACACCATGAACCTCCGTCGCTGATTGGCATAATCTTACACAGAGAAAAATGTTTTCTTAATTTAAGAATGTGCAGTCACTTAATTTAAATGACCTGCCATTCTTAAATTAAGTGACTTTTCTCACTTAAATCAAGTGACTTCTTCTTTCTTAATTTAAGAAGGTAAAATTCACTTAAATCGAGTGACTTTTCTCACTTAAATCAAGTAACTATTTCTTTCTTAATTTAAGAAAGTAAAATTCACTTAAATTAAGTGACATTTCTCACTTAAATCAAGTAACTATTTCTTTCTTAATTTAAGAAAGTAAAACTCACTTAAATTAAGTGACTTTTCTCACTTAAATCAAGTGACGTTTCTCACTGAAATCAAGTGACTTTTTCTTTCTTAATTTAAGAAAGTAAAACTCACTTAAATTATGTGACTTTTCTCACTTAAATCAAGTAACTATTTCTTTCTTAATTTAAGAAAGTTAAAGTCACTTAAATTAAGTGACTCTTCTCACTTAAATCAAGTGACTTTTTCTTTCTTAATTTAAGAAAGTAAAACTCACTTAAATCGAGTGACTTTTCTCACTTAAATTGAGTAACATTTCTCACTTAAATCAAGTAACTATTTCTTTCTTAATTTAAGAAAGTAAAACTCACTTAAATTGAATGACTTTTCTCACTTAAATCAAGTGACGTTTCTCACTGAAATCAAGTGACTTTTTCTTTCTTAATTTAAGAAAATAAAACTCACTTAAATTATGTGACTTTTCTCACTTAAATCAAGTAACTATTTCTTTCTTAATTTAAGAAAGTTAAAGTCACTTAAATTAAGTGACTTTTCTCACTTAAATCAAGTGACTTTTTCTTTCTTAATTTAAGAAGGTAAAACTCACTTAAATCGAGTGACTTTTCTCACTTAAATTAAGTGACTTTTTCTTTCTTAATTTAAGAAGGTAAAACTCACTTAAATCGAGTGACTTTTCTCACTTAAATTAAGTGACATTTCTCACTTAAATCAAGTAACTATTTCTTTCTTAATTTAAGAAAGTAAAACTCACTTAAATTAAGTGACTTTTCTCACTTAAATCAAGTGACGTTTCTCACTGAAATCAAGTGACTTTTTCTTTCTTAATTTAAGAAAGTAAAACTCACTTAAATTATGTGACTTTTCTCACTTAAATCAAGTAACTATTTCTTTCTTAATTTAAGAAAGTTAAAGTCACTTAAATTAAGTGACTCTTCTCACTTAAATCAAGTGACTTTTTCTTTCTTAATTTAAGAAAGTAAAACTCACTTAAATCGAGTGACTTTTCTCACTTAAATTGAGTAACATTTCTCACTTAAATCAAGTGACTTTTTCTTTCTTAATTTAAGAAGGTAAAACTCACTTAAATCGAGTGACTTTTCTCACTTAAATTGAGTAACATTTCTCACTTAAATCAAGTAACTATTTCTTTCTTAATTTAAGAAAGTAAAACTCACTTAAATTGAGTGACTTTTCTCACTTAAATCAAGTGACGTTTCTCACTCAAATTAAGTGACTTTTCTCACTTAAATCAAGTGAATTTTTTTTTCTTAGTTCAAGAAAGTAAAACTCACTTAGATCAAGTAAGTTTCCTCACTTAAATCAAGTGACTTTTCTTTCTTAATTTAAGTGATCTGCACATTCTGAAATTAACATAACCATCTTTTCACTCTGTGTAGTGAAAAGATGGTTATGTTAAATACGTATGAAAAAAAGAAGAATAAACAGCTGCTTTTTTGTCTATTCACTCCCATCAGAAATAGCGCTCTCTGGTAGCGCTGTTCTAACTTCATGCTACTTTTCATATGCGAGATTTTCATACCACAATATTCTAATAGCCCTGTCATGTTCCCCTCACAATTGAAACATTAATCTCCGTGAATCTCACATTTATTTGAATATTCATAATCTAATCCAAACTTTTCAATTAATTTCAATTTTCAGGTAGACCAATGGTTCATCCAGAATCCCAAACGATAACAGTCACTGAGGGCGAGGCCTTGAAACTTGCCGTTGAATTTTGTGCTGAGCCTTCTTACACAAGACTCGTTTGGCTGTCCTCAGACAGTGTCTATACACCTGGGGGTAAAGCACGGAATGGTGTTCGTGTCTTAGAAGTTGAGGTAAAGTGAAAATCTTCTTTTCATTCTCCCTTTCTTCATTGATTTTTACGAAAATTTTGCAATATTGTGTGAAAAATATGACAGATGAAAAGCCGAGCCTGCTATTTCTCCAGTTTCTCAATTTTTTTTTCATTTTCACCAATCAATAAGAACTCCTCGTTCTTTTGATGTGCTATCAATTCACATCGATTTTTTTTTCTTCTGAAGCTTCAAACCGACGTGTATAAAATTATTCGTCTCAATTTCCTCAACAAAAGGCAGAAAAATCTTCAAAAGCATTCTCCTGTCTATAGCCTCCGGCATTTGGCGATTGCTTTGCCCTTATTTTTCCCTTTCTTTTTTTCTCATACTTTCTTTCTTCCTTTATCTCCAATTTTCTCACTCTATTTCATTTTATTCTGTATAAAAATTTTCAACACCGGAGAAAATAGCATCGAATAAATATATACCAATATAATACTGAATACTGAGATTCCCATGGCCGTTAGTGAAATTCTCGTACGTGACGAAACGAAAATCTCGTATCGTGTACCTTACGACTTCAACGGTTTGGTACGTCCGGTGGTATTTATCGTTGTGGCGTGTTGAGCATCGCGTGTGGGATTCATTTATATATAGATATATCAGTAAATAGGACTTTGAGAGTGAGAAAGGGGGTGTATTCATGTTATGAAGGGGAGAGGATCGTACTGGACAGGGAAGACGTGCCTGTTCGCGGATAAGTGCTCGGGATTGACCCCAATAATTTTTCATCCCTCTCATGACACGTCTTTCTCTATTTACGAAAGGGGGAGAACTTTTTATCTTCTCCAATCTCAACAATTGATCTTTCGTCTGTGAAAATTCATATTAGCTCGGGGATGTGAGAATATATATAGTTTTCTTTTCTTCTTCATAAAACTTTTTTTGCAGATGCTGAAGAGATTTCCAATGGTGATAAAGGCTTAGGTAAACGGAATGAGTGAATAAATTGAAAGTTTTTTCGAGGGATAATCATTATTTTGATGAATTCTGATAAAAGCACTGTCTGATTAAAAACGGATTTTACTACTCTATTCGTATCAAATTCCACTGGAAACTCGTACTATTTCGTTCTGATTGCAAGGAATTTACCGCAAATGAACAATATTATCGATTTATCCAGTTTTAACTCTTCTTCATTGAATTATTCATTCGAGAATCGAGGAATGAGAGTATTAGATGGAAAAAAGTTTCTTAATGATCTTTCGACCATCTTTTCAGTATAACGGAATTTTTTGGCACCTTCTTCGGGCTTTCAGATCGAAGAATCTCCTATTAATGGAAGACTTTCCGAAGACTCGCTGAGGTCTTTTGTGGGCAGAGGATTTTGTTGATATTAAATTTTCCTTTGTGAAATCAAGTGAATATTTTAAGCTCGAACCATCTTTCTCCAGTGAAAAGAGAAAATCTTCGCAAATTATGGAAATCTTTAAGTTCTTCTTGTCGTATAATTGTATCGGTAAATGATTTGGTTCTTCCGATCAATAATTTTTCAATTCTACAAACTGAGAACTTCACACCCAGAGGAGCTTCTTCAACATTTGAGCATTTTATTGCCATCACATGAATTGAAAAGGAAAATTTACACTACTTTGTGGAGAATTCGAAAAAAATCAGGAAAATAATAAAAACATAGGATTTCCAAGGCACAAGCAGTGCAGGAAAATACTTCACAATGTTTTCAAAACGCTTCAAGTACTTCCATTACTTTGTTTGAAATATCAGTAATTGTGAGAAGCATTACTCTTAATTATAATGGATCTGGTAATGAATGCGATTATTGTTCACAGGGAGAGAAAATGGGACTTAGAAGATAATTGAAGAAGAAAATTAATTAAAGAATTAATCAATGTGTTGGGGAAAAAGAAAGTGCTAATCAGATGGAATAATGTAGCACTTTTTTCAATGGAATAATAAACATTTCATGTATACCAAGAATGCGTCATACTCGAGTATATGTAAAAACACTAATGTGACGTATAGTATGTGACAGTAACTAGGAACTCTAATAAATATGAAAATGCCAGTGTGAGAAAATCCAGAGGAAAATATTTTACTGAAAATTTTTTGCACAGAATAAATGAAATTTTTCTGAAAACTGGGAAATTTTTATTTTCCACGTTGACAGTATGTTGAAACAGTAATATGAGCTTGTTATTTACTTGAAAAGGTCATGAAGAAAATATGAAATAAATATTCATGCGAAAATTAATTTATTCAAAATTCATATCACGTGGTACATGACAAGAAACAGAACTTTTTCGAAGAATTATTATGAAAAAATTCAGTCAGTGATGTACACTGTTACAAAAAAAATGGAATTTCATAGGAAATTCGCTGAAAATTTTAATAAACGTGATACTGAATTAGTGTAAAGGTAGCCATGTAGGTCAGTGCAGAAGGTGTAATGAATTAATTGAACATTTTTAATTTGTGTATCAACGTTTCGACTCTCTTGCGGAGTCCTCTTCAGGGTACTTTGTTTATTTTAACTGTAATTATCAAAAAAAATGATCTTTTTACCAGAATACTGAATGTTTTTTAATGGGATAATGCTTATGAAATCTATGAGCTTCCGAAGAAATTCAGAGGAATCTACGAGTTTTAAGTAGAATTGGGACGAAAATTTTACAACTCACTTGAATTTTCAACTGAACATGAATATTCAGAATTAAAATGCCTTGAATTTTCAATTTTTTCTTGAATTTTTCCTATTTTTTCTAAATTTCCACGAAACAATTGAACTGAAATTTACAAATTTTATTGATATTCAGGCGTGAAATTATTTGAAAATCGATGATTTGTCCATTTTTCAATGACGTAATTATCTGGAATTTCAGTAGAGATATAACTTGTTTAAAATTTCAGTGATTTTGCACGGAAAATTCAGACAGAAATTTTTAACAATGTAGGTGAGAACATCGTTGGGGTTGGTTCACCATTCTCAATTGAATAAAAGTTGTGACTCTTATTTCTTATTGTTTAATCTTCATTAACGCGAAAAAGTTTGACAATGTTTTGAGAAAATTCGGATAATTCATGGAAAACTATGAAACATATAAACTACTTCAATTAAGATTTGTATTGAGGGGTTTGGGGAGTTATTTCCAAAATGTGGAATCATTTTGATAATCATACAGGACATTCCTAATGTCATCATTATTATATAGTATTTTTTCCAAAACTTTCATGTATTTTGTTTCAGACTACCAATAGTCAAAATTTCATTTTATACATAGGCTATTTAACCTATGCTTTGATTTTGTTGCGAGTCGTAAAATTGTGTTTCATGTTCAAAAAACTGCTTTGCGAAGTGAACTCTAGTTGAGTTGGCTGTCTTTGTCCAATAGGCAGGGAGACATATTCAGACATCAATAGAAATTTCCTCAATGCCAAATCGAAAACATGGATCCTTATAAATCCATTTTTATAGTTTCTCTTGCATATTCAATTTTATCATTTCTTCAATTCGATTGAAGAGGAGTGGATACATATAGATGGGGAATAAAATTCTCCGGTGATAGTAGTGGGACTTCATGTTATAAATTCTTTCGTAGTTTCAAGATTCTGTTCCTCCCTATTTCCTTGCACGCTACGCGTGCGGTCAGTGGCACTTTCGACACGTTGTACATCATAAAACTGTATCTAGCACATGCAGTAAAGATTTTTAGAATCGTGTGTCAGAACTTTCTGACACTCGTCAAAAAATACTTTACCGCACTTTTCAGGTAATATATACTATATTATGTATAGTATAGTACACCACAAAACTTAGGCTGAGAGGGTGACACGACCCGAGGTCCGCGGACATTAAATCCGCGACTTGAAATCCGCGCCATAAAATCCGAAGACTTTCAATCCTCTGCCCATTTATCCGGAGTCTATATTGCCGACAGGCATTAAATCCACGACATCGAATCCGATTATTGGTTATTGTGTTTTCATCGTCATTTGTGAATTATTATGTTTTTCCCGTAAAATAATTTGCCGAAGGAAGGTCGGTGTGGGATATTTATATGATTTTCATCATATAAGTATACACATATATTATATATAATGAAGAAAAATATTTTTTTTTTTGTTACATTTTTGAGGTAATCATGAGACTGAAGAATTTGTTAAGGATTATCCTGACAGCAATAGGTTAATATATTTACTTTTAATATGTGGATGGCAATTTATTTAAATAATAACAACGGATTTAATTACTTAAAATAATATACATTTTCAATGCGATAACAAGATGACAAGGGTTATATTAATCTTGCTTTGGATCTTATATTATTGTGGAGGGGATAATGCACATGAAGTTAGGAGATATATAATTCATGGTGAATTCAAATATTTCATAATCTCAATAACTTGGAGTATTTGAAGAATATAGCTACTATTTGTCCATTTAATTATGTGATATTGTATTTGAAGAATAAAGCTACTATTCTGTCTATTTGATTATGTGATATTGTAATGTGATGGAGGCATTCCTCACTATCTTCCCATTGATGCTCATATTGAAGTAAATTGAAATGAAATTATTTTACCAAAATTAATGCATTCATTGATTTTTTTATTCTGGATTTTCTTGGTTTCGCATTTTAGGTTTGCGGATTTTAAGTCAAGGATTTTATGTAGTGGATTTCAAGTCGTGGATTTTTCGGTTGCCGGTTTTTGTTTTTAGAGATTTTAGTGTTGCGGATATTTTTGTTTCCGGATTCGAAGTCACGGATTTTAAGTTGCGGATTTAATGTCCGCCGACCACGAGTGGTGGAACCGGCTGAGAGAAACCCTTGCAAATTCATTTATACCGATTTTTTGAGTATCTTTTGGGTATAATTTCGGTACAGTAGACATTGGGTAGGATTTCGGTATAATTTTCAGATTATACCTATATCAGACTCAAATAATACGAATAATTTCAGTATATTCGTGAAATTTTTATATTCAAATTATAGCGAAACACCATTGTTTTCTTTTCTTCACTACTGAAATCAAAATACCGTTAATTTTCAAATAGAGAATTGTGAAATTCTTCGATTGAAAACAATGAGTGATCAAAAAAATGAATAAATATGAATTGGTCCGTTCAATTAATCTGTATGAATATCGTCGCCATAGAAACAAAGAGGTGCAAGTGCTATACTTATACATAGGATTTAGGTACGCCCTTTTGTTCCAAAAGCAACGATATACTCCATGGTCCATTTTTCTTATATCTGAGTCTCTAATTGGCGATAAAATTGTGACGATTGAAATTTGATTCGAGAATATCGAAATACTTGGCAGCTCAGTTGCAGCGCAGCAGACTACGAATCTGAAGGTCCTGGGTTCGATCCCCACAACTTGCTCGATTTTTTATTCGTTATTTCCCTCTATAAATGTTACTTTATAATCGTTTAACGTTCCTTGTAGTACAGAAGTACCAGTCAATTCAAAATTAGATTTGAAGAAAAGACGGTATAAATTAGGTAGAGAAAATTCACAAATATACCCAAAACAACAGTATTTTTTAGGCATAATTTGGGTAAATTTTCAGCATTATGCAGGAAAATCACTGAAAATATACCCAAATTTGGAGGATAATTTGGGTATTCTTTAGGTCGGAACGAATTCGATAGGGAAGTTATGGACCACGCCTGTAACATACTGCTATGACTTTTTGCAAATTCCAAAATTCTATCAGTTGAAAATTTTGATTCGAGAAAATTTTTCACACGGATTTTTAAACATTATTCCTTAAATATTTCATAAATTTTGAGCCATTGCGAGAAAACCTGCTGAGGAGTTCAATTTCACACATTTCAATGGTTTAATAAGTAGGCCCCGGACTTTCCTCTAAAATTCTGACTAATATTATGTTTCGCAGGGAGAATTTGAGAAAATACTCTATTTTGCTGGGGAATTTGGGGGGAATTCGAGAAAATACTATATTTTGTGGGGTGAAATGGGGGGAATTCGTCCAGAAGTATTGTAGACGAATTCCCCCTGCAAAATATAGTTTTTCTCTCACCTCAAGCTTTCTCACAAATATTTCACCGCATAATTATTATTATTATTATTCAATTTTCTCTCAAATTCTATTCATTTATAAGCTGTCAGTTTGATAGTTTGACGTGGATGAATAAATTGAAAAATTTTGACTCAGCGTTAGATTCACGTTGGTCAGGATTTCGAAGGAACGTCCGGGCCTTATTAATAAGTGATATTCATAGAAAATGGCATGAAGAATGTTCACATTATACTCATTACAAATTGCTCAATTGCAGGGAGTATAATGCTATAAAAGTGTAATATAGTGTTTTTCTATTCAATTCAACGTAGGTGATTCAATTCACCCAACACAAAGAACAACCAACAGCTATTCAGTCAAACAAAATTGAGTTAGCGTGTATGTTAGTTCGTATTGAATTCTATTTCTATCATAAAGGCGCTGGTCTTAGAGAATGAATGTAGAAACAGAGTCGAATGGCAGACATAAACACTTATTCTGAAATTTAGTTCTGTTCGTACAAGGTTTCTATTGAGATTCATTCAGGCTCACATATAGAGTACGAATATAAAAGAAAGAGGGGATATTCTCCATCCTTCGCACAATCACTGCCTTTTCCCCATCCTCAATTGCAGAATATTTCGCCTTAATAATAATTCATACACTGAGAGGAAAATATATGGTAAATGGGTAGTTTCACTCAGCCAACCAAAATTGAATTTCTTGATATTTTTTTGGGTTTTTATGCTATAATATGATGTATTTTAATTGATGAGAGATCGGTCACAAGATTCAAGGGCAAAGAGACAAAATCCTAATTAAATTTTTCACAAAAACAACGAACTTTTGTTGGAAGTCACTAACCAATAGAACCAAAAAAAAAAAAAAACCACAATTAAATGAAAAAATTGAGATTGTCACCACGTTTGGCGTAACCCAAGGCCACGACGAGGACGTAGTGGTGCATAGGCCTCGAAAAGGAACCTATCACGACCCATCCTATTAACGACACTCGGGATTTTTGATGAAGAGTGTATTGACAACAACCTCCGCCCACCTTCATTGGGCATAAAAATTTAATTTTATATTACACGGAAACAAGTACTTCTTGCACATTGTGCTTTTTTAAATGTACCTTTTCCTTTGTTTGTCAATAATTTGTACACTTCGCGTGGAACAATTTCAATTTGAAATGTCAATGAAAAATAGAAACGAGAAAAAAGAAAAAAGACGAAAAAAAACCCTCAATAAATTTAATACGGATTAAATGAAAATTTCAAAATACTCATCTGAAATCTGGATTTTCCAAAAAAAAAAAAAAAAAACCCAAACGCAGTGGTGGCAACTAGCTTTTAAAACAAAACACACAGTTTTGATGTTTCACCGCAGAGACCAAATTTGTACTGGTCTAGAAAAGGCTCATTTGGTTGAATTACCAAATTTACCGTTTTCTTAAGACCATTGGTCTCTGTTTATCATTGTGTTTTCACACCAACTGTCTTTGTCAGGAAGAAATCGATTATTTCATTACCTCTTCCCCTCTCATCAGGTTCACTATCTCTTTCAAATTCAATCAAAACATGAAAATATACCGTATATGTGACAAGTTATTATTATTCTACTATTTCAAGAGTTAAAATTGAATAATTATCGAAATTAATTCATTGATTTGTTGAAAACAATGAAATCACTTCAAGTTATTTGGCTCGAAGGGAAATATTCAAAAATGATATTTTGAAATTTACAAAATTGAATTTACATGTGATTATTGTCAATGCGACAGTTGAAACTAGACATGGTTAAAAATTGGTCAAAAAATTCAGATTTTTAATGTCAAAATTGAATATTTTTAGTTGGCAGAGCTCTACTCCCTCTTTACCCTCGAGGGTAAATGGGTAGTTTCACTCAGCCAACCAAAATTGAATTTCTTGATATTTTTTTGGGTTTTTATGCTATAATATGATGTATTTTAATTGATGAGAGATCGGTCACAAGATTCAAGGGCAAAGAGACAAAATCCTAATTAAATTTTTCACAAAAACAACGAACTTTTGTTGGAAGTCACTAACCAATAGAACCAAAAAAAAAAAAAAAAAAAAAAAAAAAAAAAAAAAAAAAAACCACAATTAAATGAAAAAATTGAGATTGTCACCACGTTTGGCGTAACCCAAGGCCACGACGAGGACGTAGTGGTGCATAGGCCTCGAAAAGGAACCTATCACGACCCATCCTATTAACGACACTCGGGATTTTTGATGAAGAGTGTATTGACAACAACCTCCGCCCACCTTCATTGGGCATAAAAATTTAATTTTATATTACACGGAAACAAGTACTTCTTGCACATTGTGCTTTTTTAAATGTACCTTTTCCTTTGTTTGTCAATAATTTGTACACTTCGCGTGGAACAATTTCAATTTGAAATGTCAATGAAAAATAGAAACGAGAAAAAAGAAAAAAGACGAAAAAAAACCCTCAATAAATTTAATACGGATTAAATGAAAATTTCAAAATACTCATCTGAAATCTGGATTTTCCAAAAAAAAACCCAAACGCAGTGGTGGCAACTAGCTTTTAAAACAAAACACACAGTTTTGATGTTTCACCGCAGAGACCAAATTTGTACTGGTCTAGAAAAGGCTCATTTGGTTGAATTACCAAATTTACCGTTTTCTTAAGACCATTGGTCTCTGTTTATCATTGTGTTTTCACACCAACTGTCTTTGTCAGGAAGAAATCGATTATTTCATTACCTCTTCCCCTCTCATCAGGTTCACTATCTCTTTCAAATTCAATCAAAACATGAAAATATACCGTATATGTGACAAGTTATTATTATTCTACTATTTCAAGAGTTAAAATTGAATAATTATCGAAATTAATTCATTGATTTGTTGAAAACAATGAAATCACTTCAAGTTATTTGGCTCGAAGGGAAATATTCAAAAATGATATTTTGAAATTTACAAAATTGAATTTACATGTGATTATTGTCAATGCGACAGTTGAAACTAGACATGGTTAAAAATTGGTCAAAAAATTCAGATTTTTAATGTCAAAATTGAATATTTTTAGTTGGCAGAGCTCTACTCCCTCTTTACCCTCGAGGGTAAATGGGTAGTTTCACTCAGCCAACCAAAATTGAATTTCTTGATATTTTTTTGGGTTTTTATGCTATAATATGATGTATTTTAATTGATGAGAGATCGGTCACAAGATTCAAGGGCAAAGAGACAAAATCCTAATTAAATTTTTCACAAAAACAACGAACTTTTGTTGGAAGTCACTAACCAATAGAACCAAAAAAAAAAAAAAAAAAAAAAAAAAAAAAAAAAAAAAAAACCACAATTAAATGAAAAAATTGAGATTGTCACCACGTTTGGCGTAACCCAAGGCCACGACGAGGACGTAGTGGTGCATAGGCCTCGAAAAGGAACCTATCACGACCCATCCTATTAACGACACTCGGGATTTTTGATGAAGAGTGTATTGACAACAACCTCCGCCCACCTTCATTGGGCATAAAAATTTAATTTTATATTACACGGAAACAAGTACTTCTTGCACATTGTGCTTTTTTAAATGTACCTTTTCCTTTGTTTGTCAATAATTTGTACACTTCGCGTGGAACAATTTCAATTTGAAATGTCAATGAAAAATAGAAACGAGAAAAAAGAAAAAAGACGAAAAAAAACCCTCAATAAATTTAATACGGATTAAATGAAAATTTCAAAATACTCATCTGAAATCTGGATTTTCCAAAAAAAAACCCAAACGCAGTGGTGGCAACTAGCTTTTAAAACAAAACACACAGTTTTGATGTTTCACCGCAGAGACCAAATTTGTACTGGTCTAGAAAAGGCTCATTTGGTTGAATTACCAAATTTACCGTTTTCTTAAGACCATTGGTCTCTGTTTATCATTGTGTTTTCACACCAACTGTCTTTGTCAGGAAGAAATCGATTATTTCATTACCTCTTCCCCTCTCATCAGGTTCACTATCTCTTTCAAATTCAATCAAAACATGAAAATATACCGTATATGTGACAAGTTATTATTATTCTACTATTTCAAGAGTTAAAATTGAATAATTATCGAAATTAATTCATTGATTTGTTGAAAACAATGAAATCACTTCAAGTTATTTGGCTCGAAGGGAAATATTCAAAAATGATATTTTGAAATTTACAAAATTGAATTTACATGTGATTATTGTCAATGCGACAGTTGAAACTAGACATGGTTAAAAATTGGTCAAAAAATTCAGATTTTTAATGTCAAAATTGAATATTTTTAGTTGGCAGAGCTCTACTCCCTCTTTACCCTCGAGGGTAAATGGGTAGTTTCACTCAGCCAACCAAAATTGAATTTCTTGATATTTTTTTGGGTTTTTATGCTATAATATGATGTATTTTAATTGATGAGAGATCGGTCACAAGATTCAAGGGCAAAGAGACAAAATCCTAATTAAATTTTTCACAAAAACAACGAACTTTTGTTGGAAGTCACTAACCAATAGAACCAAAAAAAAAAAACCACAATTAAATGAAAAAATTGAGATTGTCACCACGTTTGGCGTAACCCAAGGCCACGACGAGGACGTAGTGGTGCATAGGCCTCGAAAAGGAACCTATCACGACCCATCCTATTAACGACACTCGGGATTTTTGATGAAGAGTGTATTGACAACAACCTCCGCCCACCTTCATTGGGCATAAAAATTTAATTTTATATTACACGGAAACAAGTACTTCTTGCACATTGTGCTTTTTTAAATGTACCTTTTCCTTTGTTTGTCAATAATTTGTACACTTCGCGTGGAACAATTTCAATTTGAAATGTCAATGAAAAATAGAAACGAGAAAAAAGAAAAAAGACGAAAAAAAACCCTCAATAAATTTAATACGGATTAAATGAAAATTTCAAAATACTCATCTGAAATCTGGATTTTCCAAAAAAAAACCCAAACGCAGTGGTGGCAACTAGCTTTTAAAACAAAACACACAGTTTTGATGTTTCACCGCAGAGACCAAATTTGTACTGGTCTAGAAAAGGCTCATTTGGTTGAATTACCAAATTTACCGTTTTCTTAAGACCATTGGTCTCTGTTTATCATTGTGTTTTCACACCAACTGTCTTTGTCAGGAAGAAATCGATTATTTCATTACCTCTTCCCCTCTCATCAGGTTCACTATCTCTTTCAAATTCAATCAAAACATGAAAATATACCGTATATGTGACAAGTTATTATTATTCTACTATTTCAAGAGTTAAAATTGAATAATTATCGAAATTAATTCATTGATTTGTTGAAAACAATGAAATCACTTCAAGTTATTTGGCTCGAAGGGAAATATTCAAAAATGATATTTTGAAATTTACAAAATTGAATTTACATGTGATTATTGTCAATGCGACAGTTGAAACTAGACATGGTTAAAAATTGGTCAAAAAATTCAGATTTTTAATGTCAAAATTGAATATTTTTAGTTGGCAGAGCTCTACTCCCTCTTTACCCTCGAGGGTAAATGGGTAGTTTCACTCAGCCAACCAAAATTGAATTTCTTGATATTTTTTTGGGTTTTTATGCTATAATATGATGTATTTTAATTGATGAGAGATCGGTCACAAGATTCAAGGGCAAAGAGACAAAATCCTAATTAAATTTTTCACAAAAACAACGAACTTTTGTTGGAAGTCACTAACCAATAGAACCAAAAAAAAAAAAACCACAATTAAATGAAAAAATTGAGATTGTCACCACGTTTGGCGTAACCCAAGGCCACGACGAGGACGTAGTGGTGCATAGGCCTCGAAAAGGAACCTATCACGACCCATCCTATTAACGACACTCGGGATTTTTGATGAAGAGTGTATTGACAACAACCTCCGCCCACCTTCATTGGGCATAAAAATTTAATTTTATATTACACGGAAACAAGTACTTCTTGCACATTGTGCTTTTTTAAATGTACCTTTTCCTTTGTTTGTCAATAATTTGTACACTTCGCGTGGAACAATTTCAATTTGAAATGTCAATGAAAAATAGAAACGAGAAAAAAGAAAAAAGACGAAAAAAAAAAACCCTCAATAAATTTAATACGGATTAAATGAAAATTTCAAAATACTCATCTGAAATCTGGATTTTCCAAAAAAAAAACCCAAACGCAGTGGTGGCAACTAGCTTTTAAAACAAAACACACAGTTTTGATGTTTCACCGCAGAGACCAAATTTGTACTGGTCTAGAAAAGGCTCATTTGGTTGAATTACCAAATTTACCGTTTTCTTAAGACCATTGGTCTCTGTTTATCATTGTGTTTTCACACCAACTGTCTTTGTCAGGAAGAAATCGATTATTTCATTACCTCTTCCCCTCTCATCAGGTTCACTATCTCTTTCAAATTCAATCAAAACATGAAAATATACCGTATATGTGACAAGTTATTATTATTCTACTATTTCAAGAGTTAAAATTGAATAATTATCGAAATTAATTCATTGATTTGTTGAAAACAATGAAATCACTTCAAGTTATTTGGCTCGAAGGGAAATATTCAAAAATGATATTTTGAAATTTACAAAATTGAATTTACATGTGATTATTGTCAATGCGACAGTTGAAACTAGACATGGTTAAAAATTGGTCAAAAAATTCAGATTTTTAATGTCAAAATTGAATATTTTTAGTTGGCAGAGCTCTACTCCCTCTTTACCAAATATATTTTCTAGGAATATTATATAGTTCATGTCAATTGGGAAATAGTTTGCCAGTTGATTTTTTCCATTCAAATAATTTATTTTTTGGACGAATCCTCGTACCCATTTAAGATGCATCCGAATACATTTACATCAATCAATAATATAGACCTCTTATAGAATAGTTGACGAAAATACATTCCAGTTTTGAGCTAATTCGGAGTATGTTTCCGATTTATTGTATGTTTAAGATTTCCTTTTTGGTGCAAATACATTATTATTTGATAAAACTCCATGTCGAAAGTGGCGTCACATACCTAATCAGGGCCACATAAGGCACGCCAGATCATGACCTTAGCAGCGATGCCATCCCTCCCGCTTTAGCGGTAGATCTACCGATTTCCTAAAAAAACTCCCGCTCTACCGCTTTGATCGCGATATCTCCTGCTTTTTTAGGCCGACTAGTTTATTTTTTATTTTTTAGTTTTTTGGGCAGTACGTCTCAGAAAGAGGAGAAAAAAGCAAGATTGATTGTTGATTCTTCTCGTCTAATTGCATTTATAATATTTAAAAATGGCGCCTTTTTGTATCAACGATCGTTGCTGCTCATATACTCTCAAGTGTGATTTCCATGTAACGCTCCCACAGAATCTGGCATCAGTCGCATATTTGCTCACGGCACGAGGCCATCTTGAACGCCATTTTTTTAACACGCTCAGACGTATACAGTTGTTTTGTAAACATTGGTTAAATCGAAAGTTTTCCATTTTGAAATTCAAGTAATCGCACTTCATATAATTTTAGTTTCATTAATGTTTAATTTGAAAACGTTCCATTGATAATTCATCATTTTATTTAATTGAAAAGTTTGTATCATTTGTACCGGATAAATTCCCTCTTCAGTTGTGGAATAATATGTAACTTCCTTTGACACGTGCCCAATTCATAGGTATGTCCTCTCAACATCGTTCGAAAGCTGTCTGTTATATTTTTTCGAAATTTCACTCCCCATGTATTTTTTCTAGCAGCAATGAGTACTTCAGACAATGACAATGATGAGAATTTTAATAATGAACCAGTAGCTAAAAAGAGGAAGAAGAATTCTTCATTCACCAAAATTAAATATGATCAAAAATATTCGAAATTGTGGGAAATCAACGATCATTATAACAATTGGATTTCCACTAGTAAAAAAGGAGAATTCTATGCATTTTGTAGAGCATGTATAGATGACATTTGTATTAAGTCAGGAAAAGTGGCATTGGATCGACATCTAGCGACTGTTAAACACAAAGATAATATCAATTCTCAACTCAAACAACCCACGATGAATTCATTACTGATGGTTCATCAAATGTCTCAATTAACGAAGAATGTGAAAGATGGAGAAATACGTTTAGCTGCATACATCGCTGAGCACAACATTCCTTTCACAGCAGTGGAACATTTACCTGCATTGATAAAATCAATTTGCCCAGATTCTGAAATTGCAAAAAAAATCAGTTGCGGAAGAACGAAGGCCACTGCTATTGTCAAAAATGCACTTGGAAAAGAAGCTGAGATTATCCTAGCGCAACAGATGACTAGAAATAAATTCAGTATCATTATCGATGAAGCAACAGACACATCGTGTACCAAAGCTTTAGTAGTTATTGTCAGGATAGCTGCTGATGATTGGTCAAAAATCGATGACAATTTTTATGCACTGCTTCGAGTCCAGGATGCCAGTGCAAATGGATTATTTGCTCTCATCGTCGAAAGTTTGGACAAGCATGGACGTTCATGGCGCAATAATATGATTGGATTCGGTGCCGACGGTGCCAGTGTTATGATGGGGAAACATCATTCAGTTGCAGCCTTATTCTCAAAAGAAATTGCGAAACTTTACGTTATGAAATGTGTGTGTCACAGTTTCGCACTATGCGCATCAAAAGCTTGTTTGAAGCTTCCGCGAAGTCCTGAGGACTTAACACGTAATATATATAATTATTTCGCTAACAGTCCCAAGAGGCAAGATCTACTCAAAGAATTCCAAGAGTATCTCCAGCTGAAGCCGCACAAAATGTTACACCCTGCAGCAACACGATGGTTGTCTTTACAACAAGTTGTAATTCGCGTAAATCAACAATGGTCTGCTCTGAAACTTTTCTTCACCGATGCTGTCATTAATGATCGCTTAACTATGGCCCAACAAATTTTGGATCAACTGAATGATCTTCTAATCAAAATGTTTTTAGAATTTTTAGAATTTGTTTTGCCACTTTTCAATAACCTCAACCTCTTGATGCAATCACAGGAGCCTCAAATTTTCAATTTGTACGATCGTGTTCAGGCAACATTGAAAACTTTTTTCGAATTTTATTTGAAACCAGAAGCATTCGTGGGAAAAGTTATGAACAAAGTTGATTACAAAAATCCAAGAAACTTCCTCCCTCTTGAGACTATGTATTTTGGAGCTAAAGCAGCAGCATTTATTTCAAATAATCCATCGACAGATCCACAAATGATTCAATACTTTTCTAAGAGATGTTTGGAATTTTATATTGAAGCAGTTGAACAAATCCTCATGAGGATCCCACTTGAAGATGATGTTCTTCAAAGACTGAGTTTTCTGAAACCATCGAAAATTCAATCGACAGTTACACTTGCTCCTTTAGCATCGAAATTTCCAAACATCATTTCTATTGATGAACTTCAATCTCTAGATACAGAATGGAGAATGCTGCGTAATTTTGATTTAGATTTCAAAGAGGTTAATGTCATGATTTTCTGGAAAAAATTGGCTCATTTGAAGAAAGGTGATGGATCACCTATGTTTCCAACTGTGAGCAAATTTGTATTTGCAATGCTTACATTGCCACAGTCTGGTGCTGCAGCAGAAAGGATCATTTCTCAGCTGAATAATATTAAAAATGATACTCGCAACAGACTCTATTTAGATACAGTCAGTGGATGCTTGCATACAAAAAGATTGATTGGTACCAATTCATGTTTTGATGTACCAATCAATCAGTCCTTGAGATCTCGTGTGAATAACAGTATTTACGAAAAAACATGAAAATGATTGATGTGATCTACTTTCAAGTATTGAAGTGCGATATGACCTAGTCTGTGCAATCAATAAAAGAAGCCAAATTAATATTCATTGATAATATTCATGAAGATTCACAGAATATCGAAATGATGTTTATATATTGTTATATATAAAAATATTTATGGAAGTATAAAAATGCGTAACGATAAAGAATATTTTTCCGTTTAACAGTTACATCTTTTCGCTAGTAGACCATTTGAATACTCCCGCTTTTCTTCCTACTCCTACCGCTTTTTTTAGATGGCGCCTACTGCTTTTTTCCAAAACGACCTGGCATCCCTGGAACAAACGCCCATATATGACCGAAACTGCCGTAAAAAGTGATGTCACTGTTACGAGTAGGTTTTTAGTTTGCTCCTTGAATGTTCTCGAAATTCACCCACTCGCGTTCACCAACTGTCGAAACGATGATTCCTCGACTAGCTCGTTTGAGGAGAGCTCATGGGTGGATCTACTCGGTTTCACGGGATTTTCAGGGATATCAGGGAGTAACTTTTCAATAACAACAATCAATATGATTAGAGATCGATGATATAATTTTGGATTCAATCAAATGTTACAAGGATTAACCGGGTCCGTATGCGAAGCTAGTTGTTTTCGCGGTGTTCTTCCAGTGGACATCCGGAGGTGTCCACCGGTCGAGAGTAATCCCCGGAGTGACGAAACTCCGTTGTGTCCGTCACATCATTCCCCAAAATTGCTGGGTAAGCATTCCCACGCTTAGGCCAGTCTTTCCCGAGTCGAAATTTTAACACTCGTTTGATTCTCGTTTACTTCTCCAACCGAAAAATAACGCTCGTTTACTACTCCTTGTCCTCGCATGAATCTCCTTCGATACTCCAACGTCTCAGGATCCGTTTGTCATCCTCAATTGATTCTCCACATTACCTCATTACTAATTTATAGTTACATTCGGGAACAGTGATGTATTAATACTTGTGATGGAATATCCATAATTGTCGATGAAAACAATAGATTCCATGTTTGTTATATTTTTGTTTTCTTCTTTTGACTAATTGGAATTATTAATTGAAATGGTAAACCGAGGAAGTCCGTCGGATATTTGACGTTAATTCTTGAGAGATTGTTTCAAACTTGTAGAAGATGGCAATTTCTAACATTGATTATATTCAATGAGGAATTTCCACTTCTTTTGGATCTGAAATTAACTCTTAAAAATTTATAGAAAATTTACCATTTTAATATTGAAATTCCCCCACCCATCCCAGAATCTGAAAAATGGAGAGCTCAACGAGGATTCAATGAGCTCTCCTTAACATTCTCATTTCATTCTCCTCGATGTATTTTAGGAAATAACTACATCGAGGAGAATGAAACGAGCACTCAAAATACATTAATATGATAGGAGGTATGCTCCTCCTATGATTCTTCAAATTCTCCCGACTTGGAGAATTTGGAGAAGCAAACGAGCATTAAAATTTCGACTCGGGTTTACAGTAAAAAGACGGGCAAAGCGAATTCCTATAGTCAAACAGTTCGAAAGATGAGCTGGACTCATATTCGCGGCCGAAAATGCTTATCCTGCGTCTTTCTTATAATTTTCTTAAACAAAAATGGTTCATCTTATTTCTCTCATCTTTTATAAAATGAAAGATGAGAGAAATATGCGACGTGTGATTTCTCCACACGTCACATCACGAAAATAATAATAAATGGAATCATATATGGTAATAGTCTACTCTTAAGTACATCAAATGAAATGTTTCGAATCATCTGTAGTAAAAATATATGACCCCGAGATATAACTTGTATAATCACACAGCTTACATGCATCTATCCATATAGACCAGACTATATTTAGTTTTTCTGTGCGAGAATCAGTACAGAAATTTCAGTTTCTCCACTGTATTTGTGTTCGATTGGATCAATGATGATATTTATGTTGTTGGTAGATACATTTTTCGACCATTCTACATTTATAATATGTTAATCGAATATTATCTCTCTTCTCTTGTGCGGATAGCATGGAAAGCTAAAAAAATTTCATCGAGAAAAGAAATTGAAATAAATGAACAAATATCATTCTCAAAAACTAGTGGAAAAATTCTCATAAAATAATAGAAAAGAGAATAGAATAAAATGCATTGAAATTTATTTTCAGAATGGAGGTGTTGAAGCGTGCTTCAGAACGAGCCTGCAAATAGAAGCCGTCCAGTTGTCCCACACGGGTGAGTGGCTAATGATCGTTCGATCACCCTCTGGTACCGCAGATGCATCCATATCGGTTAACGTGACACGTGCATCAAGCTTCAGCAATGGACAAAAACATGCTCACAGTTATTCAATTGCATTACTATGCATCATCATCTCAATTCTACAGATAAAAACAAATTAAGTAACTTTGGAAATACATTTTGTGGTAATATAAACCGCCGTTTCTTCCATTATGGCTCATTACGACAATTCTTTATTACATAATTTGTTGATACCATAAATATTGTTCGACCGGTAACTTGCATAACTTTGATCTTATTTTATTTTTTCAATAAGTGAAAAAAATGGGAGAGAAATTGATTATCATCTTCATTTGTCCCATCATCGATTCCCTTCCTTTCTTTGTGAACGACTATGTTCAAAAGCACCAAAAAGGTTCTTGAGCTGTTATCAGCAGTACTCATAGCAGTATCATAACGACTTTTCCCGATATGTCATCAGGAATGATGCTCGAAATACGGTAACAACAGTTTCCACCATCTTCAGAAGTACTCTCAGAAAGATCACTATCGATGATCTCACTCAGGATATTATGACAATTGTCTCCGAGATGTTGGTGACTTTTGCAACCAAAATTTTAAAGGTGATGTTGAAAGCAATCATTTCAATATTATTAATGCGATTTTTCATTACGCTCATTTCCATGAATCTCCAATTTCGAGAGTGAGGATGTTGTTTTTGTAGATTTTTTTCCATGCAAGTTGCTCGCGGTCGAATTTGGTGTGAGTGTATGGGATTGCGTGATACAAAACGAGTTGGATGATGTTCATGTTATTATCAGAAGTCTCATACATGCTAGAGAAATTATCCGTTCATGAATGGAAACATATTCTTAATGAGAGATCAAAAATTGGCAGTAAAAATTCGTTCGTCAGGGAATATTTACCCTTTAGCTTGATTATTCACGTGGCTCCATAAATACTAATTCACTTCCAGAAAATTACTATTACGAGTTGTTGGTAGAGTTTTCATCAGGCCATGATAAATGGCATTATTCTGTGAATTAAAAAAATTCCGTCGAGTTATTGATTCCAATTTCAAATTGACAAAAAATTGAAATCTATATAATATTCAGCTTTCAAATCTCATTTGGAAATTTGAGTTTCTTAGTGAAATTTTGATGCTCATTAGATTTGAACTCATTTAATGGTGTCTAGACACACACAAATCTGAAATTTATATGAAGAACCGATGGTATTAATCGATGAGATCATTTCTCGATTTTCGAAATGATGAAATGAATATTCCAGGCTCCTTCTATCATTCGCTGAGGAATGAAATTCGGAATTAGTCAATGATGGATAAAATATCTTGATTGAGAAGGTAAAATTGACAATAAGCGGAAAATGCAGAGCTATAATGCTCGAGAAACACTGGGCAATACCGGCTCCATGGTGCATGTACTGCGAGGACATGGCTCATGCATAGCATACACGGAAAGAAAATTCTACCAAAATTTATGATGTTAACATCGAAATCCTGGATTAGATTTTTATTAACGTTAATTTTGAAATATCTTATTTGAAAATTTACTATGTGGGTTATATTTTTTACTATTTAACATCGTAATTTTAACAAAGACTTTTAGGATTAAAAATTACTTCAAAAATTACAATTTAACATCGTCAAAAAAAAATAAATGGAAATTACACGTAAAAAATTATATTTATTCGTATATTTAATAATTCTATTTACTTTTTAATAAAAGAAATATTTTTGTGCTGCCTCTGTTATAATACGACGGAAGCTATAAAAAGTACGATGTTACATCGTAATTTTTAAATAGTAACTGCGTCCTCCGCAAGAGGCGCTCCCGTGTCTTATGACCTTTCATTGAAATCGTTAATATAGATCTTAAAAACAATTTAAAGTGTAGGCCCTTCGGTGGCCGAGTAGTCCAAGGCGTCGGTCATTTCGCACTCGAAAGGACACGGGTTCGAATCCAACCACCGTCGATTATTATTTTATTCTTTTACTTAAGATTTCTCTTCAAATTTCACGATGTTCACATCGTAATTTATATTAAAGAGCTTAAGACTTGGTATCATTTGTCTAAAGTATTATTTCTTAAATGAAATTCCCAACGCTACATCGTAAAAATTACGATGTTAAAAGTCTAGATCAATAGGACAAATTACGATGTTAGCATTGTAAATTTACCTAGAATTTTTTTTCCATATATATATGGATGTCTGTGACACTGCGACTGCATGGCAACTGCATGAGATATGCCATACACTTCAAGTGCACAGCTCGAACGCTTTCGCATACTGTGCGTAACAAATAGGGTCACACGACCAATAGATAGACACTGACCAAAAGATGGACGGTTTCTATTATCGAGAATTTTCATAAATAAATTAATGATTCTTATACTTTTCATGTCAATTCCTAATTATAACATTCATATAGATTTATAAACTATTTATTACATATCGATTGATTGAAATTTAAAATCATACCACTGCTAATATTCAACTGTCCATCTATTGGGGGTTCAAGTTATTTTCCAGTTTTTCCGTGATTTTCTTCAATTATTTCTACATTATTCGAGTTTAATTGATTTTTAGTCGATTCACTGTATATTTTTCTGTACATCATTCTTTTCTGCAACTTTCCAACGTGATTTGCCTATTTCATATGAATTGATAAAGTCTAATATTTTCTTAACCGTCCATCTATTGGTCATGTTACTCTAGAAGTGGAACCATACACTGCTTCTCATCCAACATGGCTCCGCATCTTCCGCTCACCATCACATATGCTCTGGCGGAAAAATTATGCATTGATTGGCTTATTGCACTGTTTACTGATTTGAAAACGGTTGAATAATTTTTTTCCATTTTTCCTGTGCTTCATACACCTCCCCCTAACTGCTGGTAACTAGTGCCACACCTATTATCAAACACTGTAGACGCAGTAGCTTTTGATTGCTTTCATATCGAGCATAAAAAATTATTAGCCATTTACGAATGGCTAATAATTTTTTACGCTCGATATTCTGCTCAAACTTGAGGCACGATAACTCCTATTACTCAATGAGGTACAACACCGCATCCTACTGAAGTCGATCTTTATCGTCCCATCATCCGTAAAGTGATGTCACAGTTCGTACAATTTTTCAGTTCGTACAATGTTCTTTTCAAGAACATAATTCACGAGCTCACATTTGTATTGTGGATACTGCGATGTATTTTATTTGATTGGAATCATGAAAACCTCCTTGTAAAATTCATCAAGCTTAAGAGACACACCTAGTCTGATAGCCTAAAAAAAAGCCATTTTTGGGAATTAAAAAAAAGAAAACTACTGTATCAATCGTTTTAAAATTTCAAGTGTATATTTATACATACTTTAAGGGGTCTGGGGAGCTAACGCTAAACGACGGAAAAAAAATCATTTTTTAAACAGATTGTTCTGAATCACCTCAAATTTTTGCAAAATTTTCATCTAATCAGTTTTCAAGTAATTACCCGCGTGGGAATCGCTTCGGCAGATTTTGATAAATAATGTCAAAAAATGTCATAAAATAAGAAATATTACAGATAATGAGAGAATAGTATGCAATTCGACATCATTCTTTAAGTTTCATCAAAATTTTTACGACGAATTTTAACGGAGAATGTAGTATTATGAGAAATCGATTGGATGACATATATTGTCATTATTTGACCCTTTATGACATCATCATGGCCGAAAATGTCATTTATCCACATAAAGTTATAAACTTTTATTGTCGCTTTATGACATTTTTGGTCATACCATATAACGTGCAAATATGTCGAAAATTGACAATCTTGGCCATAATATGACCTCTCTTCCTCTGTGATTTTTCACGAGTTCATGGTGTTTCATAAACTGTCAGAATTGGACCATTAATGAGAAAAAAAATTAGGAATAGTGTCAGCATTTTTCGAACTTCATTAAATATTTTCTGTCATAATATGTCATATATAATTTTATATCCAGACAAACAGTAATTCTTGGAGGCATGTTGAAAAATATAGAATCATGATGAAAAGTGATAGAATGGAATAGATAATGTCAAATCATGACAGATTATGCCATCTTCTGAGCATCATAATCTGTCACATAAAGCTATGTGTATGAGTGAAATTGGTAGTTCTGAAGGCGCCGCTAGAGCGCGCATTATAGAAAACTAGTCCCCAAGCTCACTATCATTTTAGAAGTCATAAATTCAAACCAGTGAGGAAATATTCTGTGACAATTCGATCGTGCAAGGATCGTGCTGGGCAACAGAATCACTGCATCTCCAATATTATCCGTGTGGGTGCTTCCCGTACGGCTCAAAAGAATAATACCCGTCTGATAGCTTCCTCAGTGGAGTGTTGAATTATGATACAATTTTCTGTGGGAAAATGTGATAAAATATGATAATGTCCCAATTGATGGTGAAACATTTTCATATTTTGACAACAAAAGTTAATACACCACAGTAAAATTATTTTACTAATTAATATACAAAAAAACAGCAATGTATGACATTTTATGATAGATTCTGTGAAAATATTTCACATCATGACATTTTTTGACAAATTTGCCATCCCTATTCACACTCGAGTTATGACAGATCATGGCAGATTCTTCGATAATTTGTCGAATTATGACATTTTTTTCTGAATAAATATGACGATATCTGACCTGCTTGTTCCAATTTACTGATAGAAATTGTCAATTTTTGATCGGGAGTGTCAAATAAGATCAATATAGGACTGATTCTGACCGAATTTTGACGAAATCTGACATAAATTGTCAGCCAGTTTTGATGTATTTCTACAGAATCCTGCAGCTTCTGCCATTTTTCTACAAAATCTGACGACTCGATGTCCACGAGGGTAATTAGCATAATTGCGTCTTATACATGGGCTCTTATGCATCAAACCTGTCTTAGCACGTAATCTTTGCTACCGACTGGGTTGATAACAAACATCCGTGCTAAGACAGTTTCCAAGCAATTTTGCTGCTTAATTATTCGAAAATCAATTAGATGAAAATTCTGCAACAATTTGAGGTGATTCAGAACAATCACTTTAATCCCTGTTTGAAAAATGAACTCATCCCGTCGTTTAGCGTTGGCTCCCCAAACCCCTTAAGAATAGACAGTAAAATTTTTGGAGAAAGAAATTTAATATTTTTTGAATTACACGCGTTCTCCGACGGCGCTAAAGAAAAGGGTCTCCACTACTGCAGTGATTCCGGCCTTGTTCACGGATGAAACCTCAGAGAAAAAATTCTCGTTCAACTAGAAGATATTGTCCGTACAATGACCGATGGTCGAATAAAAATATCAAAAATTCACGAAATGGCGGCGCTTATAGAAAAAAAGTTGAATTTTATCCGAAATTTCACTCGTTTTTGGCCTGCCGAAATTAAATTTTTGATCGGATTACAAAAACGATAGGTCATTACATGGAGAACTATGTACAGAAAATACAGAAAAAATTTGATAGTGATTGGATCATCTGTCTACGAGTAATCACTGCAGCAAATTCGAACAATGCTGTCTCGAGAAAAACGCGTTACTCGGAAAATATTTAATTTTCATTTTCAAAAAATTTACTGTATATTCTCGAGATGTATATAAATATACCCTTCAAATTTTAAAACAACTGATACAGTAGTTTTTTTTTTAATTCTTAAAAGATTTTGTCGTCAGACTAGGTGTGCCGCTTAACATTACATTGCAATGCACTTGTGTCTATGGCCGCATCAGCCTAAAGCGTAACATGCACAACGAACCCAATTGTCCCTTTTTTTCCTGCTTTTTTTACTCACAATGCAAATTTTACATTCTGCCATTTGAATTTGAAATAAATACTTAATTGCACTACACAAAAAAATGTTTGAATTTTTTCCTTTGTGTATTTGAAAACCACGAATAAAATATTCCTTTGAATTGAACGAAATTTCACTGAAAATTTAATAGAAATACGGTTTCAACTTTTTGTAACAGTGTATAACATGTGAAATGATTTACGAGAGATATTGTATCGACCGGCCTTAAATAATAAAAATTAAAATGCTACCGTGTTTGATGTTTATTCAATAAATTTGAAAGCACAGCATCAATAAATTATCGTCATTCGAGTCTGTAATTGCATTTATTAAATATTATTATCCCGAAATAATGTAAATAATTGTATAGATGAATATCGTTTGTAAGGAATAATTCAATAACTAGAGAATGTTTGTATAATGCAAATCGGTGACTAACACAGGGATTCGAATTGTTTTTTCAGATAATTTGACACTCAATGATATATATGTTCCCAAATAAAAAAAAATCCAATTAATGAAACACAAAAAGAATTACAGGGAAATGAATATATATGTGACATAATTATGATTTTGTCAAACAAATTGCGAAACTCTTAGCCAACTTTTTTCCTGCGATAAATTATTTTTAAATAAATCTCATTAGGGAAAAATAATGATAATTAATTATTGTACTGAATGATGAATCTCTGAATCGTTTATAGATACAAAATCTTGGGTCATGTATTAATGAATTGTTGTAAATTGATTCGTTCAAATAAAATTTATAATCTGTACATAATAAATGTATATGCACGGAGAGAAATGGAATAGTAATGGTTACTATGTTATAGCAATGGTTACTATATCACATAGTACTGAGTGCTATGCCAACATAGTACACACTACATAGCAATGAGTACTATGAACATAGTAATGATTACTATGTTCGACATGGTAATCATTGCTATGTTGCACATAGTAATCATTGCTATGGTCGACATGGTACTCATTGCTGTTTTGAACATAGTAATGATTACTATGTTAACATAGCAATCATTACTATGTGAACATAGTAATCATTACTATGTTGAACATAGTAATCATTACTATGTTGAACATAGTAATCATTACTATGTTGAACATAGTAATCATTACTATGTTGAACATAGTAATCATTACTATGTTGAACATAGTAATCATTACTATGTTGAACATAGTAATCATTACTATGTTGAACATAGTAATCATTACTATGTTGAACATAGTAATCATTACTGTGTTAAAATAATTCAAATGACTATGTTCATAGTACATACACACAGTTGATACCGGATCAGAAGGGAATTTTTTCATTTTTTTGCTATTATCTTAGTAAATGAGCGAAATGTACATTAATATGGGATCACCAGGGAGTTTCCCCAGTTTTTTGTCAATATTACGGTAAATAAGCGAGATAGAGCGAAATGGGCGTTAACTTGGGATCAGCAGGGAGTTTCTGCACACAGATTACACTGAGTGTAGAACACGCACAGAAGTGCGTAATCTCTGCACATGTGTGCGTAATTAACATATGTGCGTACTTCACGTTCTCACAATCGAACGTGATTTACGCACACTCGGTGCGTGATGCACGCACACGTGTGCGTGATGTCCACACACGGTAAATAAGCGAAATAGACGTTAATATGGGATCAAGAAGGAGTTTTTCCAGTTTTCCTTGATTATCTCGGTGAATAAACGAGATAGAGCGGAATGGACGTTACTATGGGATCAAGAGGGAGTTTTTCTAGCTCTTCGTGATTATTTCGGTGAATAAGCGAGATAGATCGAAATGGACGTTCATATGGAATCAGGAGGGAGTTTCTCCAGCTTATCACGAGTATCTCGGTGAATAAGCGAGATAGAGCGAAATGGACGTTAATTCTGGAGAAGGAGAGAATTTTTTCGATTTTTCGCTAACATCTCGGTGAATAAGTGAGATAGAGCGAAATGGACATTAAATACCTATTAATATGGGATCACCGGGGAGTTTCTTTAGTTTTTCGCTATTATCTCGGTAAATAAGCGAGATAGAGCGAAATGGGCGTTAATTTGGGATCAGGAGGGAGTTTCTCCTGCTTATCACGATTATCTCGGTGAATAGGCGAGATAGAGCGAAATGGACGTTGATTCTGGAGAAGGAGGGAGTTTTTCCAATTTTTCGTGATTATCTCGGTGAATAAGCGAGATGCGGCGAAATGGACGATAATATGAGATGACCAGAGAGTTTTTCCAGTTTTTCGTGATTATCTTGGCGAATAAGCGAGATAGAGCGAAATGGACATTAATATGGGATCACCGGGGAGTCTTGCCAGTTTTTCGTGATTATCTCGATGAATATGTGAGATGTAGCGAAATAGACGTTAAAATGGGATCAGGAGATAGTCTCCTCAACTTTCACAATCATCTCTGTAATCAAGCGAGAGAAGGTGAAATGGACGTTAATTTAGTATCAGGAGGGAGTTTTTTTCAGTTTTTCGCCACTATATCGGTGAATAAACGAGATAAAGCAAAGTACACATATGGAATTATGAGGAAGTTTTCAGATGAAAAAATATCCTCTTGATCCCAAATTAACATCCACTCCACTCTATCTCGCTTATCCACCAAGATAATCGCGAAGAAGTGGAGTAACTCCCTGGTGATCTCATATTAACGTTCATTTCGCTGCGTCTCGCTTATTCACCGAGATAATCACAAAGAACTGAAAAAACTCCCCGGTGATTCCATATTAATGTCCATTTCGCTCTATCTCACTCATTCACCGAGATGTTAGTGAAAAACTGAAAAACCTCTCTCCTGATTCAATATTGATATATATTTCGCCCTATCTCGCTTATTTACCGAGATGTTAGCGAAAAACTGAAAAAACTCTCTCCTGATTCAATATTGATATCTATTTCGCTCTATCTCGCTTATTCACCGAGATAATCGTAATAAACTGAAGAAACTCCCTCCTGCTCCCATATTAACGTCCATTTCGCTCTATCTCGTTTATTTATCGAGATAATCACGAAAAACTGGAGAAACTCCCCGATGATCCCATATAAACATCCACTCCACTCTATCTCGCTTATTCACCAAGATAATCGCGAAGAACTAGAGTAACTCCCTGGTGATCTCATTTTAACGTTCATTTCGCTGCGTCTCGCTTATTCACCGAGATAATCACAAAGAACTGAAAAAACTCCCCAGTATTCCCATATTAATGTGCACTTCGCTCCATCCCACTTATTCACCGAGATGTTAGCGAAAAACTGAAAAACCTCTCTCCTGATTCAATATTGATATATATTTCGCCCTACCTCGCTTATTTACCGAGATGTTACCGAAAAACTGAACTAACTCTCTCTTGATTCAATATTGATATCTATTTCGCTCTATCTCCTTTATTCACCGAAATAATCGTAATAAACTGAAGAAATTCCCTCCTGCTCCCATATTAATGTCCATTTCGCTCTATCTCGTTTATTTACCGAGATGTTAGCGAAAAACTGAAAAAATCTCTCCTCATTCAATATTGATATATATTTCGCTCTATCTCGCTTATTCACCGAGATAATCACGAAGAGCTGGAAAAACTCCCTCTTGATCCCATATTAACGTCCGTTTCGCTCTATCTCGCTTATTAACAGAGATAATCACGATAACCTGGAGAAATTTCCTCCTGATCCCATATCAATATCCATTTCGCTCTATCTCGCTTATTTTCCTCTATAATCGGCAAAACCCAGGGAAATCCCCTGGTGATCCTAAATTGACGCCCATTTCGCTCTATCTCGTTTAGTTACCGAGATATTGACAAAAAACTGGAGAAACTCTCTCCTGATCCGGTATTAACTGTGTGTATGTACTATAAACATACCAATTTGAATTATTTTAACATAATACTGATTACTATGTTAACATAGTAATGATTGCTATGTTAACATAGTAATGATTACTATGTTCAACATAGTAACGATTACTATGTTCAACATAGTAATGATTACTATGTTCAACATAGTAACGATTACTATGTTCAACATAGTAATGATTACTATGTTCAACATAGTAATGATTACTATGTTCAACATAGTAATCATTGCTATGTTGGCCATAGCAATGATTACCATGTTGGACATAGCAACCATTACTATGTACAACATAGCAATGATTACCATGTTGGACATAGCAACCATTACTATGTACAACATAGTAATGATTACCATGTTAACATAGCAAGTATCACTATGTGGCCCGACGCGAAAAAACCATTACTATGTTGAACATAGTAATGGTTACTATGTTATTTCTCTCCGTGTGGGTTCTTAAATAATTATAATGATGTATCGAAATTTTGAAAATTTAATAAAGTGGAATAGGACAGAAATAAAAGAAAAAAAAAAAGAAATGGAAATTGTGAAAAGAAATGTTAGAGGATATATTTATGATTTGTTGATATATTTTTATAAGCTTTTATTTAGCGAATAAGTTATCTTCCGCTTCCTCTCTCAGTATCCATTATTCGTTAATTTCTATCGAAATAAAACCTGAAGGTAATCTCTCAAAAGTATCGGAAAAAATTACAGAACATGATAAAAAGCAGAAAAATTTTCTTTCAAATAACAATGAGGTTCATACATTTTTAGAGAATCGACATTTTATTGGAAATCAAGAGAATTTTTGCAGGAAAATAATGCAAGTTTTTTTTTGTGCGTTTATGTTACCCCAGGCTGAACTTCCGTGATTCGTGGTTCGCCGATTTTTTCCTTTTTTTGCCCTAGTTTTTCTCTATTTTAACTAGGGGTGTGCGAATTATTCGACTTGTCGTATACTTCGACGCGAATCAAATACGAATAATTCGAAAAATCATATATTCGATATTTGATGGCTTCCCTCGAATATTCAAATGATTTTCGTTCTTGCAATGAAAATTTGAACCGTGAAAGCTTCTCTCAGCGTCTCTTTATGAGCCCCACGAATTTCATAATAATATAAATAATTCTCCCAAAATTTCCTTACTTTTATGTTGCATAATTAGTTCATAGGTGTGTTCAGAATGAACGAACCGGTGAAGGTTCGATGAATTTGTGAAACTCGCTGATATTTATCCTGGAATGCGCCGAAACCATCCGAAAAATATGACTTGGAGGCTCGGAGCCCAATGAACGATATGCATGAAGGAAATTGGGGGAAATTTGTTTGTTTTGTTCATAAAGAAATTTTAAATTTGCAGAAATTGTTTTCATTCACGGTTTTCAGCTTTCTCCTGGGAGATAGTAACAAATACTATCTTTATATAGTCATAGGATCTTTTCTAAAGAGCATTAAATTCTCTACAAAAAAGTCAGCGGTCGTATTTCTTTACTCTTAATTGCCTAAAAGTTAGAAGCGTTGGAAAATGAGGCATTCCAAAACGGAGCATTTTGAGACACCTTCTAATGCTCCTAACTTTCAGACAGAAAAAAATAAATATACCCGCTGACTTTTCTCGTAGAGAATTCGATACTCTACGAAAAGGTTCTTCGATCTTCATTCGCTACCATTCCGCAGAGAAAATCTGAAAACGGTAAAAAAAATTGCAAACCTCAACATTTTTTTAAACAAAACAAACAATTTCCCCCCAATTTCCTCCATGCACATTGTTCATTGGGTTCCAAGCCTCCAAGTCATATTTTTCGGATGGTTTCGGCGCATTTCAGAATAAATATCAGTGGGTTTCACAAATTTACCAAATCTTTACCGGTTCATTCATTCGGAACACACCTCTGATCTAATTATATAGAATAAAAGTAAGGAAATTTTGGAGGGATTATTTACATTATTACGGAACTCGCGGGACTCCCAAAGAGACGCTGGAAGAAGTTTCCACGGTTCAAATTTTCATTGCAAGAACGAAAATCGTTCGAATATCCGAGAAAAACCATTGAAAATTGAATTATTAGATCCAATATCGAATATTCGACCCAATATCGAATATTCGATATTTCGAATGATTCGATTCGAAAATTGAATTGAATATTCGCGCACCCCTAATTTTAACAAATGAACCAAAAGAATTTCTTAATAGATAATCTTCAACTACTTCACCAGTATTTTCTACAATTGCCTAATTTTTTCAAGTATCTCAGGAACTATCGAAACGAAATTAATTGCATATTATTATTTTCTAGCAAAAATTGCCCTTATTTCCCGTTGAAATTGGCAAAATATTGAATAGCCATTACCGTCATTAACATTTTCAAAAGACAATTTTTTTCATCCTCATAAATTTCACCAAGAAATTTCATTAACTTCACTTAATCTTGACCCTTGTATTGTACAGAGAAAACTTGGTGAAAATATTCGTCTATGATTATCATAAGATATCTCGTAAACTGTTACGAAAAACTCGCGGATAATAAAAATAAAACAATAAACGAAAAAAAAATTATAAATATAAAGAATGTCACTTGCATTGTAATTTAAGAGAAATATTAATTATATAGAAAAAGAAAGAAAATAAAAAAATAAAACTATGTGTTTCATTTGGATATGCCATTTATGATATAAAACTGAATGAAAATAAAAAGTGGAAAGTCAATTTTTAAATGAAAAACAAAAAAAAATACAAATGAAGTATAGAATTACAGTTATTTATGAGATAATAACAATTGAGGGAGAATAAATGTGTTAGAATATTTGCAAATAATTAAAAGAGATGATGAAGAATGGATATAAAAACAGAAAGGTAATTTACTTCAAACAAGAAAAAATACAAACATGCAATGAACAAAACAGAAAATAAAAGAGAGCCTGCAAAAAAAAAAATCAATCTGTGGCCATTCTGAACCCAAAATATTGAGCTTACAATTTCGACAAACAAAAACCGTGAAAAAAAGTAATAGAAATAATAATGCAATGAAAAAGTAACAAAGCAATGGCAAAAAATGTCAAATAAACTGGATTAAACAGCAAAAAAAAATGAATAAAAACTGAACAATAAGATTTCAGTGAAATGATATTGCAAGCACACAAACTGGTAGTTTACTTTTTCAATTCAGTTAGAAAGCTCGATACGCGAGTCAATTTCAGTAATGAAACGTATCGCCATAGAGAAAACCCGAAAGGGGCTTTCATTTCCTTGAAAGACTTCTCTTCAGAAAATAGGTGACATTGCTAAAACTAGTGACGGAAGAGAGGAGGAGGACTGCAGCTATCGTGCATATTCTCTCCACTCTTCATTATTTGTCTATAACTGGAAAGAAAAAGTAAAGAAAACGAAGAAACCCCAAATTACCAAACAAAAACGTCGAAATAATTTCGATATTGGAAAATTATTGCAAAGAAACATATGTTCCCAATTGTAAATAAATAACGATTAATTAAAATTGAAAAGAAAACATTGTGTAATTTCTTTAATGACGTGTACAGAAAAAAAGGAGTTGTGTAGAAAAGAATGATGATTAGATTTTCAGTGTTTCAGTGAAAGTAATAAAAGAGAAAAAAATTTAAGACAAAGTGATGAATTTTTTCTTTTTTTTTTCTATTATGAAAAAATTATTGTGTCAAAATGTGCGCAAAGTAGCCATGAAAAATAACAATATAATGTTTTAAGTTATTTAGTGATAAGAGAGATGAGTAACGAAAGAATTTCGTGTGTATAAATGAATAATGAAAGAGAAGAGTTGATATTATATACTCATAAACAATAAAAAAAAACAACAGGAACTGTCACTGGATAGTGTTTAAAGGCTATTGAAGTAAAAACTGTATACGTCCAGAAGAAAAATAATTTTTGAAGAGTTTTTCTTTTTTGAATTCCTCATTTCCACTTCCACTTTAAATAACAAATCATTTTTACCTTTAACCCACCTACTCCTATTTCCGTTACTAGAACGTGCTATGAACCGTACTATTTCGATACGCTCAGCCTCCTCTTCTACCCACCCCCTTTGGCTTCGTTCTCGTACAGGGAATACTTGCCATACATTACTTTTAGTGAGGAAATAAATTCAATTTCATCACTAAAGTACTTTTATTATTATTTTTACTATCGACTGGATCATCGCACGTGCTTTGAGCAACATTTTCAGGTCAACTTTTTCCTCGTATCTATACTTAACCCTAAAACGTGAATTTCGTTCTAATTCGTATCTCGAGGGGCGGAATGAGGAAGCTAATACTCCCGGAAACTCGCAAGCTTGGGAAATTGAGTATTGTGGACCAGGGCAGAGATATTGAGGTGAAATTGACACTTGGGATAGAACATTCATTTCTGATTGGAACTCGCATGTTTTATAAAACAAAAAGGAGGTGAGAATTGCCATTTAATAACCCCCAAGGACGAAATCGAAATAAAAACATTCAAACGAAACGGATCGATTTGAAATTAGAAGAATGAAAATTATATTTTAGAAAAATAATAATGTCGAGAAACTCCCAGACCATGAATAGTTTTTTTCAAATATAGTCAACGATGTTGATTCCAATTTTTATACTTTTATATCTTTTTACTTCTACTTCTTTTCGTTTCCATATCTTCATTCCAATCTTTCCGCCATGAGTTATTAAAATCTACCTTTTCCCTTGTTATTCTTCCATTTGAAGGTATTTTACAAATTCATTGTTCTCCGCTTCCATTTGCAAAGAAAATGTCTCGCTGCAAGTAGTAACTACACGCTTTTGGGAGACCGACTCTATCCCTCCAACCACTGGCGCCAATGCGTACGTGACACATATGTTAATTAGGGGCCTGACTATCTGGGTCCAGACGATGTGAGATGCATTAGCATAGGATAAAACTTAGTTTGACTAGACATCAACAGCCGTTGCTACTACCTGTTCCTCACAGGGTTCGTCCTGGATCTCAAGGAACAAAAAACATACGTATTCTCAGAAAAAATGGAAAAAATCGAAATGTCTGTTTTTTCTAAAAAAGTACATTTTTCATAACTAGGAGAACACTTGATTAATAAATTACGCATCTACCTAGTCTATTCCCTTCATTATAACGAATTTGTCAACTAAGAGCTCCTGTAAACCACCCCAGTGTTTTTTGAACAATAAGCCCTTTAAAAAATAGTATATTAGGTACCTAGGAAGTAAGGAAGCGAGGATGGCAATTTTTTGTCGCAGTTGGCTTAACCCATGTAGGGTTTCCCGACATCCACAGGGTGGCCAATGTTCGGGCCAAATTATTTTATCCGATGTTGGGCAGTCGATCAAAGGCCAAAGTACGAAACAATATCGGGGCGTCGATATTGGTTCCGCTAATAAGCCCGATATTCTTCCCAACGTCGAGCCCTGTATATTGGGATGGTGAGTTAGATCGTAACTCGGTTCTATATCGAGTAGCCGAATATCGGGAAACCTATATCTATCCGAAATCGCACGTAATTCGCGTAACCGAAGTTCGGCTGCTCTACTTTTGACGAAAATATTTCCAACAATAAGTTGATAATTTTTCTTTTTGATTAATTGTCATATTTTTTTATTTTCCAACATAACGATTGAAAAATCACGCCATAATTGATTTTTCTTCAATTATTCTTCTTGCTAATGATTAATTCGTGAACTAAATTTAAAAAAATATAAAAATAATAAATAAATGTAAAATAGAATAGATATAAAAATTGGTCAAGAAAAAAATCTTCTCTTTCTGCCATCAAGTGATTCGATCATCAAAAGAGGAAAAAATAATACTGAAACAAAACTTTAATTTTCAAAAATAGGGGAATTTTCTGTAAAAAAAATGAATATTCCATTATTATTATATTCCTCTTAATAAAGATAGCCATATAAACAATATAAATATCAATATGAATTTAGACCAAATGATTTTTAGATTCATATAGACAGTACGATTCTGTCAAAGTCGAATAGAGTGATGGTCCAGTCGGCAGCGCGCAAGTTTCATCATCCGACGATCGAGGGTTCAAAACCGCCTGTGGGAACTAAAATTTGTAATGATAAAAATGACTTTGAAATGCTAAACATTGAAATATAAATAATAAAAATATAAAATTACGGAATCTTAGAAAAAAAAAATTATAATTTTCTTTTTATTTTATGTTTAAAATTAGTTTTTATATTATTGAGCGTCTATCGAGTTCGATATCGGACTCGATGTTGGGCGTATATCGTAGCGCTAAGTCGAAATTCGTCACATCGAATTTAGCCCGATGTAGGGCCGAACTCAAAACCCTATATCGGGTCGAAATCGGAGGCGATGTACGCCCTATTTAGTTTTCGACTTCGGCCCGCTGTGACATGCCATTATTGGCTCGAAATTCGCACCAATATAGTTCCCCTATATCGAAACTCGGCAATCCGATATCGCCCCGAATTGCGGCCAATTTCGGTTCCCTACATGGGAAAGTTGACTCCCTAATGACAAAGTTCAAGACTTGCTTAAAAATCGGGCTCTAAATAATTAGATGCATAATGCATCTAATGATGAAATTTGAGAACGATGGTCCACACTATATGTGAGATAATTGCAATTAAAATCACCGTTTTTGTACAGGCAGTATGAGAGAAGCGTGGGAAAACTACTAATTTTTTTTTCACGCTGAAAAAAAAGACTCATCATTATGAAAAGCTAACACCTATCAGAACTATACACCTAGAATTATTTTTGAAAATATGGAGATCATTGACCATATGGTTTTGGTGAATCATTAAAAATAAAATCGAAATTTTGACGAAATTCTCAGTGGAAGGCGTATCGAGATGGCCGCGCGAGCGTGTTGTGGGAGAACATTTCACAGTTGTGTGTATTCATATAGAGGATACTACAGTGTGAGTGTACAGTCAAGTCGAAAATATATAGGTTCATAGTAATACATTATCAACACATAGGGTAGCGTCTCAGGACCTCGATTCTCGAAGCAACCACAATTTTTTTCGTGAACGGAAATAGGTTCCGTAAACGGAAAAATTCCGTCCATGAGTACTGCAGTGAAGATAATATTGTATATCTGTCAAATCACTAACCTCAAAATAGTGTTTTTCATTCACTGGATTCGTTTTTTTTTTTAATTATGACTTTTTCCCGCCGATATATTTATCTTTACTTTTTGAATTACCTTCAGATACATGAAGTTCATTATCCCCGAATGTTTCACGTGCCACTACACGGAGAGAAATTTCGGTAATTGCTCAGTTTCACTCTGCCAAATATCTTTAATTTTCAAGGATTATCTTTGATTTTTTCGCCTAGTTTCACCTCTAATGACACATGTAAGTATACGACCTTCTTAATGAACAACCTCCAACAACTTTTTTGACCACAAGAGAGACGAAACCAAGAAATGCACTACTCTTAGCTGTACCCAGGAGCACAGCGAGGACGTGGTAGTGCGACGGCCCCAAAAAGAAGACCTCCGCAACCATTCACCTAACCAACTGGGTAATTGCTGATGAACATAGCGTGAATTCAACCTAAACCTCCGCCCACCTTCATTGAGCATTAAAAATTTAATTCTATTTATTATATATCCAAATACATCCTCTTCACCCTCATAACGTACACATGCGTTGATGAGTACATTGCGAAAAGGAAGCATACTGGTCGAATTCAACACAATTAATAGTAGAATTTCAAGAATCCAGAACAAGTACGTAAACTAGTTATCATCAGGTAGTGAATCAAGATCTTCAAAGAAGCTGATCAAGTCAAGAAAAGCGTTCATACGTTCAGAAACAGGGTAAATCCTGAAAAAGAGGAATTTCGCCACTCTCCCAAGGATCTTAGACGGTTTCTTCCCGTATTCGGGAATAGTAGCCTTCAGCTCCCTCCAGATCCTATCGATTTTTTGTGTGTTTGCTTTGTTGTAGGAATTTACGTGGTGTACTTTATGGTTGACTCTGATATGGTAATAGCCATAACAATACAATCTTTTGTACGCCCTCCCATCGCATCCAATCGGTATGGATTACTGAACCCGGTCTTACGTATTTACGGATGATTGGTATGAGTGTTTCGGCCTTCTGATTGGGTATCGGGACTATGACTAGTCGCCCAGAGCGCCTCTCAAGAATACCTAGCACCCATACCGCATCCTTGACCGGTCTGCCTCTAGCTAACTGCTTCCCACCTAATCTTGTTTCATCAACTTCGATTACTTGTCCTATACCTTCTATCTGCTCATTATTAGTTTCACTAGTCCATTGTACGAGTCTTTCGTTAGTTTTCTTAGTTCAGAACCGTACCGTGTTAACAGACAATTGAGTCTCAAAACACAGAGGGCTCAGGGCTATTGTGTTATTGTTCAAGTATAGACTGATGAGCCTCAAGGTGCTCTGAATCTTTGCCTTTCGTCCCGCGAACCACGATTCATCATAAATACTTAAGTACATCGAACATCTAACTCTAACCTTACGACGATGATTGTCCCTCTCGTAATGTGAGCCATTGCACACAAATCCCGTAAGCAGCTTGTTAATAACCATCAAGCTCCCACACCTTTCACATAAAGCTTGGGTCTCGATTATATCATGCTCTCTTGAGAACATGATAGTATCAGCTTTACTTCGGGTAAGGTGACAAACCTCATCATACCTCATTTTGAGCGTTAAAATGTGATACTTTAGGTGGAATCAGGTGTCAACTATCAAATATTTATAATTCACAGAATTTCACCGAACGAACTTCAATGCGAGCCCAGAAACTACCCAAGAATCAAGTCTAGTCAAAAAAACTGGAGCAAAAACTCTAATTCCACAATTTTTCATTTGGCAGAACTATACTACTAAATTACCGAAATTTCTTTCAAAAATCATGATACTCAGCACCATAATTTGAATGCAAAATACAGGCCGGGGGTATTTCATGAGTCTATTAATGGAAAAAATGTCTTGGCCCAGCAATTAGTAATAGGGCCAATCAACTTTTCAAAATAAAATATTATAATAACTGTTACGTAGCATTACAAAAATATTAGCTGATAGTTTTTTCTCTCAAAGCTAAGGAAAAATCATCTATCCGACAAATAATGAATCATCCGGCCCTTAGAAATTTTCATACGCTACTAAGAATTTTCATAAAATTTTTGTAGAATTTTTCCCATGCCAGTCTCATAATGTGGTACACGAATGGGCATAGTCGAGTACCTTCGGCTGTTGTCGGTGCATGAGCCATTGGCCATTTCATACTTGGCTTTCGATTAAAATATCTCAGAAACCATGAAAAATTTATCGAGACATGCTGTGAATGGAATTTAGAGGGAAAATTAACGAAGAGAATAAGCAAAACGCCGTTTCCCTATAACTAGTAATTTCCGAGATATCAATTTGTTATTGAGTAGGTCCGAAACAATGGAGGAGGCTCGATAGTAAATAAATGGCCGCTCGAACGTCCCTTCTGAATTTTTCATGAAAAACTTAATATCTTAATAATTACGAGATGTAGAAAAATGGAATTTTGCTCATTTTATTCGTTAATCTTTCCTCTAAATTTCATTCACAGCATGTCTCGATAACTTTTGAGTACTTTTCGAGATATTTCAATCCAAAGCCAAGTGTAAAATGGCTATTTTTTCAAAGAAATAAAAAGCAAAAGTTTTGATGTGGACATGGGAATTTTTCGGTTCAGAAGCAAATTGCATCCCGTTTGTAAAGAGGCATGGTAATTTTTTTAAAAATCATTCCGAAAAATTCTTATATTTTTCTCTCCGTGTAGACCGTTTTCAAAGATTATTTGTTCTTTGCTTCCATCATTTTTCTTCTGTGGTTTACTGCCGTATTCATTTTTATTCACTTATTTTTATATTGAAAATGATGATTTTTAGTAATTTAGTATTAATTGCACGGGAAAATTACCTGCCAGACTATGAGAAATGAGTGACGAGGCAACGACTCACGGACGGAATCTCTCCGTTTACGGAACCCATTTTACGCGTGGAAGATTTCCATCAACGGATCTGTTTCGTGAACGGAACGATATCCGTTCACGGAAAAATTTTTGGTCACTTCGAGAATCGAGGCCCAGAGCCAAAACTTCTTGACTGGACGGTAGGGAGTCAACTACGTTAAGTCAACAAGAAGTACACAAGAATTCTTCATTTCTATGGTACGTATAACATTTTTTTGAGAATATCTCAGAAGTTATCGTGCTGATTTCTCATAGATTCAATACCACACTTTGCGTTCATGAAATATACAAACTGACAAAATTTAAAGTCTCTAGCTCAATATTCGTTGAGCTATTGTGCTGCCAAGCTCTAAAATGAAAAAACAGTAAAATTGATACAATTCCGAAACCAAAACAATTGAAGAAAGATTTATTCCAAGTGAAAGATCTAAGTTTCAATGCGATGAATTTCATAGCTCAAACTGGGGGTTCACGAATGAACTTTCCTCGGAAATTATTCAATCAATTTTGTTAAAATTTCGTTACGAGTTTCTTGCATACGGAAGGAAAATACAGCCAATTTTTTAGAGAGCTGGGTATAGCGGTTCCAGAGAACATGACGATAGATGTAAAATCACTCAGGCACACATAGAGACATGCTTCGAAAATATAATTTCTCGAAGTCTTGGATCATTTGGAGTCATATTCTAATAAACACTTGAAATCGAAAAATGTTGCATTTATGGCGCTTCGATTCGAAAGCAAAAGACTAATATCCCTTTTTTTCATGCCTTTTCTTCGAATTTTTTTCCAATTTTTGAAGGTTTCCGCAACCGATGTTTATACCCCAATCACTTTATTCGAATCACAGTTACTAACTCTGCCAATTTCTTCCGAGCGGATTACCAAACCAACCTTTTGAGTTTTTATATTGATTTCACAAATGAATGGAAAAAAATCAAAGAACCGCTCAGAGATGATTTCAGTTTCTCTGAATGTCAATATGAATTGTTTGGAATTAGTTACTCACGTTTTTTCATCTTCCTCTTACACAGCCTCACATTCCTTTCTTATAATCTCGTCTGAAATAGAGGAGCCAGGAACAAAATGGATTTTCTAGGTGAAATAAATCTGGATTTTTCTTCACAGTTAGCGTCTCTACTAAAATTTTTTGAAAAAGATAGTCAATGATTTTGATATGCTGAAACATCTTCACAATTCTTTTCGGATTTTTTGGGAAAGCTTTTAACACCAAAGGGAATACTGATTTATTTTGCTTCGTGGGTCTTTTTTGCTCTGGTCTAATGAAGAGTGATCGTTTTCTTTCCACGTATCGTTGCAATTGGATAGGACTCCTATATCAAATTCATCCATCAAAATTGATTTTGAGTAAGTTTAGTAGGTCGTCTTGAATTTAGTATTCAGCCCATTTCGAAAGGAAAATACTATGCCACACTGAAGCCTTGAATGCCCAGAAAATAACAGTTTTTTGAGTAACGATGAGAGTACGGTGAACGCATGTTTCCCATATACAGGGTGACATCAGTATTTATCTTATGAATCCTTGGGATGGTAAGAATAACAGTGACAATTCCAAAGGTGCGAACCTTAATCTAATCAGAGAATAACCATCTGAATAGTGACGAAGGAGTTTTTTCTGTGATTTTTGGAAATTGCTGCATCTACTGCGTCGCTAACAGTATCGCATGTCAACCTACTCCTCCCATTCAATATCACCAGGATTGTCACATTCGGTATGGCCTCGAGTATTGCATTCGATGTCTGAACAAAAAAAAACTTTTTTTAACGACGCCCGGACATTATTAAAAAAATTTCTATTCAATTCCATTGATTCTGGTGGCATTAGAATTGTGATTGTTGATTTTTCAAGCCCCTGAAGCTTATAAAGTGGAAGCTGATGTCACCCGGTCAGCACGTACCTCATACTGCGACCAACTACGATATTGAATAAGAACTAATTTCATAACATAAGTTGAACTAAACTTGTTGAAAATTCAATTAAAATCTGCTGGTCAATAGGAAATGAGCTCATCTCCATGTTGGTACTTTTTTGTGACAAACATTAGATTTCGGGAGATCTGCCGAAAAACAGGAAGCTTAAAAAAAAAACTTTTTCCAGCTGAAACGACAATGTTTTCGGAAAATTGAAAGAAATCAACTTCACTTACATTCATCTAGAATCTTTTCTTGCTTTTCAATAAAAACATTGCAAAAAATTGAAATAATCAACTTCGAGCCTCAGTTGGACAATATCTCATTGCTTGAAACGATTTAAGTAGAGATAATGCACCACTCGGATCTCCTCAAACTGCTTCAAAATAGCATTACAGTGTTTTTCAGTGAGATCAATCGAAACACGTCGTGTGTTTTTTTTTTATAAAGGAATTTCTTTCTCTTCCACTCCCATCACTCTTGTTAATGGCTCAGACAAATGTACTGCTACTTGCTTCATTTAATTCAACAATACAAATCAAGTTAAATCGGATGCAATTAGCGTCAGAAAATCAGTTAGTTTTATTGTTAGAAAGAAGATTACCCTTTCATTCTAACCTTTTAACGTCGTATAACGTTTCAGTGAGTCCAATAACGTCTTAGGCAATAATAAATTACCTTTAACTTTTCTTTAGGGCTTAAAAATTACTGTAGCTGGAGATAGATAAGAATAAAGAGCTTAAACTACAATTTAGACCCATCCTACTTTAATCCAGCAAAGCGATTACCCGTCGTTTTATCTGCTGTCCAAAATGATTCAACTATATTCTTCATTTATTCAACCAATGATGTTACAATTTCAATGGGGGTAATGAAAAATCATTGGATTCATTAAATAACACAAATTAATTTGAAAATGATGAATAAATGATAATTTCACAAAGCTTCCATACGCCTTCCAATGAATTAATCCTGATCGATTCATGAATTATTCTAATTTTGACAATATTAATCTACATTGAGAATTGAAATTTATTACGCACTATTATCAATTATGGAAATATCAATCAGCTGAAAAAAAGGAAAATGAAATCATCAATAAATAAAGCAATAATTTAAGTGAAACAGTTTAAAAGCCGATTAGAGCGAGCTTTCTCAAAGCGATGAGTGCCACTGGAGCGTCAACTTAATTTCACGAAAGTGCCACTCGTACACCTAATGAGAAAATTGCGCTCTAAATGCTAATGTTCTCATTTTCAGACCGTCCACCCTACGATGTAGCCAAGCAGTTGAGATTTTAAAAGCCGCCTCTTATACCTCTACCTCCCATTCATCCCTTCTTGCACGCTATTTCATCTGACATTATCACACAAGACCAACCTCTCTACTCAAGCCCCTTTTTCTACCGTGCCCATATTTAGGCTCCTAAGAGACTAATATTCTCTGTGGAAGTAAAAACCGTCAGAAAAATCTGCTCAATCATTTATAAATCCATGGAGCTGTTTTTTTTTCATCTAAAAAAGGAGTGAGACACGGAATAGAAGTTTATTGTCCCATTTCAAATTGAGATAGAATTGATATTCCATCATTGAATTAGTGATTTCATAATTCAGTTTCACACTCAGTCAACAAGATCATCAGTATGTGTGTCTAGTACACGGAGAAAAAAATTCATGAAAAATTACTGGACCAGTCCGGTAATCGTGGGACATAGAGATTCGTAAGTGAAAACGTCCTCCTACAGGAATGAAAAAGTGAGAAACGTCTCATAAAATGTACCAAATGAGTGAGTGCATTTTACTGGACTGGTCGGTAATTTTTCCCTAACTGTGCCTACATTCGTGAAATTTTTTCTTGTATCCCACAAAATTTGTTGTGAGAAACGTATAAATTGCGGACTAGGACGTTAATTTTCTGGTCCTCGGAATACTTTTTACCGGACTGAGTAGTAATTTCTATCGCACTCGTCCGTCAATCGATTCAGTTCGGGTCTTTTCGGATTTGATCGCGTATCGCAAGGACTTATGGGAAATTTGGAAGAATCGCCATATTGCATCTGTCATCGTGATAGCCATGGACCACAGTTCTCTGAAATCAAGTTTTTAAATGTATCAAACAGCGAAATAATTGTTATTGCAAAAAATTTAATTCTCTTATACTAGATCAGCACACAGGATATTATGAAACTTATGATTTGAATAATTATTCTTGGGAATTTTTTGGAGAACTCCGAATTTCTGTCGACCATTGTAACTCATAAGACAATAATCTCTGCTAGAGTCTTTATTGCTAAAAATGGATGCAAAATAAATTTATTTTCAGGATAAAAAATGAATAAGAATAATGAAGAACTAATAATAATTAGGATGATGAATATAATAAAAATGGTGTAGTATACGCGAATTTCATCGTTTCATCATTGAATTTTCATTTTGTGGCACTGAGACCGAAATTTTTACTGGAACCCATCAGTGTCAAATTTTATCGGACTGGCTTCGCATTTTTTCATAGTAAGGCCACTATGTCCCACGGTTACTGCTCAGTCCGGTAATTTTTCTGGAACTTTCACCATCAATTTTCATGGATTTTTCTCTCCGTGTACCTTCACCATATTTTAACGTAAAATCTATTTTCTAGCATCAAAATACATCAAGAAGGCCCGAAAACCTGGACGTCCATCAACGTATTTGAACGTACAGTTGGATGCGGTTGATTCTGACGTGGATTTGAGGATGTAGTCTGGATCTTCGGGCTTAAATTTTTTTTTTTTATAATTTATTTTGAAAGGGATATATATAGAGAGTATACTGTAAAAATTTCAGAGCGACAGAGTTGATGGGATCTAGTTGAGAATTCAGAAAAGACTTAGTGACGAGGGAGGAAAGATGGAAAATGAAGAATTTAGGAAGTATTTTTCTTCTTCTATCCTCGAGATTCCTCAACTTGAAATTGAAGAACGATGAAAATAATTCAAAGGGAGCCTGAGTGATAGAAAATTCTAATTGACTGAAAACTATGAAACTATCCAGTTGAGAAAAAGAAATAGAGAATAATATCCGAGATTTTTCGAAAGATCTCAATAGAAAAAACTTTTTTTCTACCAACTCACATAGGAAAGATTCTTCTCAGTTTTTGAAATTGCCTGAAAATCCGAAGACTTGATGAATGAATCGCATTGAGTTAATGGAAGAGAGATTTCAAGGAGTGGATGCCACAGTAAACTCATATTGCATTTTGAGTATATGAATATCTGTGAGAATCCAGTTAATCCTGCATACTTCATTGCATACTTCCATGACATTTCCTGAAATTACTTGTTATTCCATCCTGATAGATACTTCTACATGGTAATTGATATTAGTTGGAATTTTTCCACCAAATTGATTTTCTCATCATTTATTCGTACGTGAACTATTGATTTAGAACCAGGATCCTACCCAAATCATGGATTCATTCATACTCAAATAATGTGTCTATTAATCACTATCTCTGAGCTGAGAGGTGAAAATTTAAAAAAAAAATAGACACCTACATTTAATATTCTGCCAACCCTGTTGGCAGGAAGCTTCCGGATGGATTATTCAATTTTAAATGTGCCATCATCGATCTGTGCGTGAAGTGGCCGAACCAAAATAAGCCTCAGAAGGCTAAGTTCATTCCAAATACGATCAATTGAATAGGTTTGGAGATATATCTTGCTTTTTTGGATGTTTCTATGTGAATATCTAAGAAATAACTGGACTGACTCCACTCGGTTTCGATACCAAAATTCGTGCTCATTAGATATTGACCTTACAAAATTTAAGGTCTGTAGCTCAATTGTTTATTAAGTTATAGAGGAATGTTTGTTTATTTTGCCCCCGTCTCTCCCACTGAGTGAAAAGATGAATATGCAGTAATTGGATATTTTCTCCTTTAATGATAAATCACGTTGTGATATCTTTTATTAAATTTTGATTGGAATTGAAAATTGACGGAGGAATAATACTTTGTTGGAAAAAATTCTCAGCATTCATAGGCTCCGAGTATAAGCGATTATTCGAGTTTACATAGTCGAAACTAGTTGAAAGAGTGAAAGGGAAAAGTGTGAGTAAGTAAGTTTAAGGAAGAGGGTTGAGGTGTATTATGCCAGTAGAGTCCTGGAGAAGCAAGTCTCTGGGTATGGAGTAACGACGAGCGGGAGAGTACCAGTAGGTGGTGGGGTGGTGTAAGCGTTAAAACTTAAAACTTTACCAATTTAACTGCGAACCGAGTAGAATGTTACTCTGGCAAGAGCAAACAACTTGCTTTGGGTATATATACATGGAGAATAGTGGAGAGAGAGGGAAAGAAGTTCGGCCAGAGAGGACGTACGACGACTAAGGTAAGTGGTTGGAAGTTTACTCCTAGATGTCAGTCAGAAGAGATTAAAAAGAAACATGCACTCGCATAATCCATTGAAAAATTTTGAACGAATTAAACTTTAATTCCAACTGGAGAAAAATGAAAGAACTGATCCGTCAAGAAGAAACGCCAGTGAAAATTAAAACGGAATTAAAATACTTTGAACCGATTTCAACGCCTTGCTAATGGATTCTTCGTTTTTGTAGAAGGCTGATTGCTCCATCATTGGATTCGATTGAGGAAAGTTTTTTGTGAACTATGCAATTCTATACAGAATCAGTCAAATTAGTTTACTCTCTTGCAAGTCTTTTTGAAAATATTTGTGCGATGATCTACACGTATTTTTCTCATGATCTTCTATTGCTCTTAAAGGAGTACAGTCGTAAGACAGTTCAATAGTTGAGTGTCTGGGGCGGAATTAACGAACAGAACACCTCAAAATTATTATTCAAAAACTTTCTGCCCGACAGTGAAAGTCAATTCAAAAACGAATCAATGCAATATATCAATTTTCCATCGATCTCATACCATTTCACTAGCATAATCTGTAACGCGACTTTTTACCCGGGAGGGGGGGGGGGTAAAAAGCCACCACGCCGTCCCTCCCTCCGCCTCTCTCAAACCAAGTTCCCAAATTAAAAATCGTTTATGGGCGCCAGTTGGTTTTCACGGAACCACCAAACCGGAAGTTCCTCGGCGGGTTCCTGCCCTACATGTTTACGGCTCGTAACCGGCCCGTAGCAGCGAGGAGTTCCGCCGAGAATGGAACGAAATAGGTGGAAGAGGGAAGGTGTTACTTTTTCCTGGCTAGCCCGAGAGAAAATACGTATCATGAGTCAGGGGGGAATCGTGGGTGTTAACCCGATCCGTTGCCGTTACTCCTCCACAAAAAAAGGGAACCCAGAAAAGAACAACAGAAACCTGAAAATCGAGAAATTTTTGGAAAGGGAGAATCCTGAAATAAAGACTCGAAACACAAAAAAATCTGATAAAATTAAAGTATATTGCCCAATAATAATAATAATAATTACATTTAACTCGACCCAAAAAGAAGTTATTTCATGAAGCATAATAATTATTGGAACTCGAATTTGAAAAAAATTACAGAAATTGATTTATTTTAGTTATGATTATTTATATCCAAGAAAGTACAATAATCATCCAGAAGGCACGGATTTCTCGGAACTCGTCCGAGGTATACGGGTGACGCGATACGGGGGGAGAGGGGCATTGAAATGTTTCGTTTACAGGACTAACGCTTTTTCATCCAAAATTATATTTCCGTTTTTCTTTCATAAAACATCGAAATATGTCTCGGGAGGGGTAAATTTAGGTTCGTTGGGTTCGTCTACTCCATCCCTATCGAGTAGCATCGATTTCGGGATTTTTCCACGGGAATTATGGGAGTTATTTCAAAAAACCACTTCCCCTACCCAAACGTAACGAGTGCAAGTGAGATAGACTTACCACGCAAAACGGTGATGAAGGGATGCGGGGTTTACTAAGTTCTAACGTACGAAAAAATAGGCCACTAACACGGCGAATTTAAGTTACTTAATCAATTAATTGATCGTTTCGGGAATGAGTCAAAAAGTTACGACTAAGATCGACACGGCTAATGAGAGTCGAACGGGGTTTGGGGGGGGGGGGGGGAATGATACGTCATCTCACTCAACTCGTCGACGGCTTCCCTTGGATCCTCCTTATCCTCTCGATGAACGGGCCTCTCCACATCCTGTAAGTGGTCCGCTTCCGTTGACACTGATGAAACGGCAGGGCTTGCACGTGTTGTCTCGTTGCCAGCTCATTCTGTTCTCCTTCTTCTTATTTGTGTCGCGCCTGCGCACGACTGGCCTTCAGCCTCAGACTATGCAGCCAACAGAAAAGCTCATTCTCGACTGCCGGGATACGCGGGAATATTCAAACTCTCAAAACTCAACTCTTAACTTGCAAGCTTTTCTTTGAATTTTCCAAACAATTTACGACGGGGCTACTTTTCGGAGCGCTTCTCCGGGGATTTCCTTACTACTAAATTGAAATAAAATAATCCTGGGGCACGGATCTCGTCCGCTGATGCCCCCTTAAATCTAACCGGGAATTACTCCCAAAATTAACTCCCTAATTTCCTATTACTAACTAACCTAACCGGGATTTACTTCCCAAAATTACATAAATGAGGCACAGAACTTGTCTGCTGATGCCTCCTAAAACAAAACCGGGCCTTTATCCCAAAAATATGAAACATGAGCCATTTGAGGCACGGATCTTGTCCACTGCTGCCTCGAGCTCCTTACTACTACTTTGACCGATTGTCCCCTCAGAATTTGAACTGACATCCCCTTATTGGGAGCCCCAGTTTCACTGGGTTTTCGCGCTTTCTTCGATCCCTAACCTCACTTCCGCTTCAAACGGTCGCGTTACGGGGCTGTTACGGGGCTTGTCGGGTTTATGTCACGGGGTTATTTGCCTTTTCTTGTGCGCGATGGTTATTGTACTTACCTGTGCTTTGCCGATGTCTCTGCTGAACAACGAGAACCTTCGGAGCTCGTTACAAATCACGTTTGTGACATAGCAGGGACGTATGAAAATTTTCAGTGCAGCTGCCATTGCGAATTTCATTGCAACTGTCGTAACAAATTCCATGAACATATGCTATGTCAATAGCTATCAGTATTTCAAAGAAATACCATGGATGGATCGTCCACGGCTATTCTACATATGGCAACGTCCATGGAATATTTGCCATGGATACTACATGAACGATTGCCATATGTAAAGGTATGGGATTAGATGTACAGCCCAGGTGGAAAAAATCAAGGTTGACGAAGGAATCCAGCTTGGTTCTAGTTTGCTCAGTTAACGCCGGACATTCAGGCTTTGAACAAGCTAGGTTACCTTGTCACATAAACACAGGATACAATTCTGGAGACCAATATTCTTTCGAGCGGTTCTCCGAGCTTAGTACATCCTGCATAGGTCAAGGTTGAAGAATCCATATTCAATCAATCTTGATTTCAAAATGGAAACATTATTGGATTCTACCTCGATCATCAATGCTCTTTCATGTGTTTTCTCGTACATGAAACAGACTAAGTCTCCAAATATGAGTATTCCAAGATTGACTTAGTTTTGGTTCTACAGTCGTCGCCAACCCTGAGGATCAGTATTACTTGCACAATTTCCTCACAAGTGATACAATCTGCATAAACCAAGGTGGGAGAATCGCTGCTGGTCAGTCTAGATTCTACCTTGATCAGTCTCCGAATAGTTAGGAGACTTAGTTCCACTACTCAGCGCTAGGAGCCCAATGTAGTGATTCTCGTCCCCAAGTCAAGTTTCACCCACAAATCATAAGTTATAGCCGGCTATGGGGTTTAGAGTATCAATGAAATATCAACTGATCGAGTTAAATTTCAGGAAATCACAAATTGAAAAAGATTAAATGGAAAAAATATAATTAACAAAAATTAAATTGGAAATTTTATCACGTGAAAAACAACAAAGTAACCAAATTTTTAGAAATCTCAATAATTGATGAAAACAACTGAAGTATAAACATGATATTAGCCAAAATAAATTGGGAAATTATATTACAAGTTTCAGAAAAAAAATCATAAGCTAATCAAGGAAAAACAAAAGAAACAAGCAGGAGTTCCACCCTTTGTGCGTTATTTGCAAACCCCACTCTTTGTGTGACATTTAATATTTTGCCAATTCGATTGGCAAAATGCTTCCGAATGGGACTTTACCCATAATCAATCGAATCACTATAAAAATGAATATCTTTTCAATCGCTCAAAAAATAACATTATTCTCGCGAGAAATGCGCACTTATAGATCCCTACAAATCTCAGCTCAAAATAATCGATTAAATTGCAATAGTTTCATATGGTACATAAAAATTCAATATTAGATTAAAATTCACATCCTATGATGGAACACAAAAATTGACGTTCGATTTCCAAATAGGATTTCTATTCTTTCTGATTGTCGTCAGGATGAAAAGGTACTCATTTTGTAGAAAAAATTGTCTACTTTCGAATGGTGAAATAAAAAATAGTAGTGTTCTTAGGGAGAAAGCTAAGAAAAACCGTGATTTTTGAAAAAACTAATTTATCGAACATCCTTACAAGAGACTTCTTCTGAAAAATCTGGAATTATCACCATTTGTGGGGCTCATTGAGATGAAGCTTTTAAGCTGAACTTGGATGTAATCGCTTGGATAGTTTTCGAGATATAACCTCTTTTCATAAAATGGGTTTTGGCCAATATCTCAGAAACTACTGGAGCGATTTCGCCCAATTTCAATACCAAACTTTCCACTCCTTAGATGCACAAACTGGCGAAATTTGAAGTCTCTAACTCAAATAGTTTTTGAGCTATCGTGTATAGTAAATTCAGGATGAAAAACACTGTAATTGAAATTATCTGCAAACGAAAAATCTGAGCAAAATTTACCCCGAGTGAAAATTGTGAGTTCAAATGAGATGTATTTCATCGCTGAGTGTGGGGGCTGTGAATCAATTTTTCGCAGAGAAATGTCGAAAAAACGATTTCTCAAAAATTTGAGTTTTCTCGAAATGTACTCAACCGATTTCGCTCAAATTTCACTGACAGCAATTTGCATGGGGATGGAAAGTACTGTTAAATTTTCAGCTCACTAAGTATTACCGTTGCTGAGCAATGAGCTGATATCTGTCACACATACACACACACACACACCCACACACACACACACATACAGACATTTTTTAAAAATGTAATCAGGGTCCATTGTCTTACGCAGTAAAACTATCCAATAACAATACATGGTTCAATTGAAGACAGCTTCTCAAATCTTGAGGGAAGTTCCAGTTCGAATCTTTGTTGAACCTCGAAATTCAAGCTTCATTGAAATTAGATTATTGATCCTTGATCAAGGCTTGACTCTCAAGACTCGATTCAATATTCAGCTCTGAGTATTCGATCAGTGTCTCATTTCCGGCTTCCAGCAAGGTTGCATCAAGCCTGAAGATTCAAGCCTAGACCAGTCTGGAATCCCTCGTCCATTCCTACCTGGTAGGTATGAGAAAAGACCGACATAGTTTCTATGGAAGTTCCATCTAGAGTCATTCATCTATGATATTGGGATGTTTCCATTGCAGGGACCTGAATGAACATTCCGATTACATTCCACTAAGGAGGATAATGAATGTGAATTAGTCATTCTATGCCGTACTAGAAGCAGTCATATGGTTATGTCAAACAAAAAGCGATAATCTCGCTGCTAAGCACTATCCTCGTACGATTGCATTGGTGGAGAAAACCAGCCCATCCATCAGAGCTCATGACTTCTGAAATAATAATGGACTTGGGGACAGGTTTCCCACTATGCACGCTATAATAGCAATTTTACACAGATAGAGCTAGTTGTTTCGAAGAGCTAGAGCGCATATTAGGTCATCAGATCTGATCAGATCTAGTTGGATCTGATCAGATCTAGTTAGATCTGACCAGATCTAGTTGGATCTAATCAGATCTAGTTAGATCTGAACAGATCTAATCAGACTTAGATCTGATTGTATCTAACCAGATCTAATCAGATCTAATTAGATCTAATCAGATCTAATTAGATCTGATCAGATCTATTCATGTTAAAAATTTTCATTTTGTCAGATCTGATTGGATCTAATTAGATCTGATCAGATCTAATTTGATCTGATCAGATCTGAACATTTTTTCCTGGGAAGTTATAGCGGCGATCCAGTGTTTTTCATACATACGATCGTGCGAAGATCGTACCCGACAGCGAGATCACCACATTTGTTTAAATTAACTAAATAGCTGCTTCCAATACGGCATAATGGATCTAATACAAATTCATTAACCTTCTGTGCAGAATATAATGAAATATCGAATCCTTCTTTTTTATTTAGGTCCCTCCCACGAACATATCTATCATCATAGGTGAATGACTATAAATACAGTGGAGCTCACCTTGTATCAACTCGTCGGGATCACGCCACTTCTCGTGTATCAACTTCTCCTCAAGCTCCAACGTGAGAGTCTTGCGCATGCGCAGTTTGCAAAATGGGGTTATGAACATTGATGGATCGATGCGTAATAAGTAGAGCTCCATTCAAATTGGAGTCTCATCAAGCTGCTAAGCAACTGGGACGCTCGAATCAAGAAATGAATTTGATGATTGAACGAAGTTGTAAATGTCAAAGTGACACTTGTGAGAGTGGTCGCGAGTTTGAATTCTGAGGTGACCTCTGAGCGGAACTCTGAGGCGAGCTTTTAAACGTCTGGAAACTCATCTATGTCACTTTGACATTTCAAACTTCATTCAATCATCAAACTGATTCATTTATTCGAGTATCCTAGCTGCTTAGCAGCTTAGTGAGACTCAAATTTGAATGAAGTCTCCGGCCCTAGTAATAAGTTGCGCACTAGCCCTCCGCGCTGGAAGCGGAGAAGTCTATTCTGCGGATATCATGTGTCCTCAACTACATAAGCCGGTTGACCCAACAACGCATTCGTTAAATATTGAGGAGATTGGTCACTAAATACGTTCAAATTGAAAAATTCTAAAAAATTTTAATGTTATTGTTTAATATCTCATACGATTCGTGTTAAATTTCTAATTCGTCCTTGAACCTAGTTCGGAGGTAATAAATTAATGAAAATCCCTGGTTATACACAGCCTCTTATGGGCATACGTCAAAGCGTTGTCAAAGTTCCCGAGCTCATCTCGCAATCAATTTTCTTTCATTTTCTATGACATTGACAACATTTGAGGTTATTATTTATTTTCAAAAATTATAAGAGGGAATAAAAAAATTACTATGAAGATTTTCGGTGAGTAATTATTTGATTAGGGGTCAAAAAAATGTTATCTATTTTCGTGTTCAGGAATTGGTATTAGCTCGGGATCCCTATGCTAAAGTATAGGTATTCTCCCCTGCCCGCACCCCGCACAAGTGGTGACCAACCCAGTAAGCAAAAGTTGATGCCCAGGACGTTCCTGGTACGTTTTCAGGAATCGTTGGACGTTCCAGGAACGTCCCCAAAAATGTCCCAGGGACGTCTAAACCGGTCGATAGACCATCCCAGGCACCTTCCTGGTACGTACTCCGGGAATGTTCCGGAATGTTCTGGCCACGTCCCGGGACATTCCGAAGTTGATTGATAAGGTTCGGAGAGAACATACTCAATACGTATGTTTGAGAGATTCCCGCTACGTTTTATTTGGTTTAGTAATAGGACTTAAAAAATATCCAAAAAAACATTTTAACATTTTACAGTTAAGTTGACGTTTCTTTTCTCTCTTTTGCTCGATTATCTATTTTATGTTAGTCAATAACACAGGTAGTTCTAAATTATTTCGACACAATACACATTCGCTAATTCCTTTCGCGTATTCGCAAATCATCAGTTTCAGTTTCCAATAAAATGAAAATTCAGTTGAAAATAATGTAATTTCTTTCTCCAAATTGTAGGAAATATTTTTAGTGAAAGATTCTTTTCAATATAAAATCCTTGCTTTAATTGCACAAACACATAGATAATACAACTTGATAATTAACAACTCAAAAATATAGTTTGTTTGGCACACGTGAATAGCAAATCTTAACTAATTAATAAATCCAATAATTAAATCTTTGGCTTTGAATAACGTTCACAAAATATCTTGATATTAAAATGACCGTCTTTGGTAACGAGTGCACACGAGGGGACCCGTCAAGTTTAGCAGTTGAACGCTAAGTGAAGTCCCTTGGGCCTGCAGGAACTTGTCTCCCGTCTATTGCGTCATAAAACATAAGACAGTGTTGCCAGGGTTGACGCCACGCGTTCGGGTTTTCCCTCCTTTGTCCCTATTGTTGGTCTATCCGAACGTACCTGGAATCTTTCCGTACAAGGATGTAGAATGATTCCATGTTGCATCCTTCAGAACGTATCAGGAATCTTTCATCTGAAATGTACCCGATCGCTTCATTTCTGAACATCCCACGAACGTTTCACTGAAAATGCATATCATTGGAGCGTACCAGGAACGTTTTCAGTGGAAATATATATCCTGGGAACGTACCAGGAACATTTTGTGGTTAACCAGTCTACCAGGGGGTCAAAGTGAATGTTCCCACAACGTTTCCGCAAAACCCGTTGGATACATACTGTCCGATATATTGCCAACACATTCCCAAAACGTTCCCTCAAAACTGGTTTCCATGGTATCTGTCAGGAACACTTTGAGAATGTTTTATGGAATGTATCGGCCAGTACGCATTGAGAATTAATCCCAGAACCTTGCTTTGCTTATTGGGGCAGCCTCCTTAAGTAATACGCAGTTGAGCCACCTAACCGATACGCTCACAGATTTTTTGCCTGTACATCTTTCTGCGGATTGATTTAATTGATAGGTTGAAGAAAAACGAAGAAAGAGGAAAAAGGTGTGGCATAAACGAAAAACTTGGACGTGTCATACGCTTGTATCAACACTTGATATCATTTCTCCATAAAAAGTGGCAGACGCAAGGATAATCACCTCCAGTAGCAAGTATGCAGTCAGCAGCGTTAATCTGTCCGCGTGAAAATCTCCAGTAACTAAACTTCTATCTAGAATGTTATTCTACTGAAATTATTATCGATTAACTAAAGTATTCATACTTTCGGAGTAAATTTCAAGTCTTTAGTTCAAAGGAAAGTAGAAACATTTTTAAGTAGACACGTTTGAGTCATTCTACAATGAACTAACAAATATCATTTGAGCACCCTGAACTTCATCTACTGGGATTCAGCATTTTGCATCAGGCCAAATGTGTAACCAAAGAGTCATCTCTATCGCCAGCAAATATTCATCAGGATTCCAACAACTCAACTTCAACTATAAGCCGTTGTTAGTTTCATCCAATTCGAACTGTAAGTTTTAGTTAATGCGATTACGATTTTCTTCTATCATGTTGACTCGAAGAGTGAGACGTTCGATGTATCTTCAAATAAATTATTTGGTGTTGGTTGAAAATATACGAATTATGACATTTAATTCCAAATATATTTTGTCTAGAAATCTCTGTCCTTCAAACATCGGTACGCTTCATTGTCTTACCGGGGTGAATCGATTTCTTATTTTTGATTTCAGGTACAACTGCAACCATGATTAGTAAGAATAATCTACTATTTTCTTCATCAGAACATTATTCAAATCCATGTGTTTTCCGGGTTGTAGCCGTAACATCCATGTAGATGATTGTGGCGCTTCCAGATTATATTTGTGAATTTATTCTACTACACAGTGATCTGGTATACGATACGATTCATTGAATATTGATACATTATTCGATATAATAAAGGAGTATATATTTCACATATATTGGTATCATATAATTCAACTTTTTTTTTTTTTGATCCATAAGCGTGTAATATGAATAGATCCAATCAATTATAAGGGTAAGCTTAGTTCTATTTCAACTCACTTGAATGAGAGAGAAAACCTCGATTTCGCCCCGGTCTCCCCTATCAAAAATTGATAAGAAAATTCAGCAAAATTAGTAAAAAAAAGAAAAAATCCAACAAAACAAAAAATACTTGAAGAGAAAATTCTTACATAACGTTCCAGCTTGCTTTTCTTCCTCTGGAATTGGAGGGAATGTTTCATCTTGTTAAAACTTGGCCAGGGTTTTCGATGCTCAAAGTCAGGAATTTGAAGATTCCCGCCAGGGCATCCATCTTGCCACGTTAGCAACTTCTCCATCGGCTCCACGGAATCTCCCGAGAGGCCTGGGGAGATGACGAACGCCCGAAGCGGCGTTCTCACTTGGCTCTTGGCTTTCGGCTAACTCACGAGGATGTGCGCGACTCACCTAACGGTTTTTCATTCAAAATTCTTTTCGGACAATTAACCTGTTTTTTGTGATAAAAATACCGGAAATCATCATTTTAACTAGCGGAAACACTCTTGGCTTTCGGCAAGACAACATATCTTGTGGTTTTCGGAAAGTAACGAACGTAATTCACCGAACGGTTCAAAAATCAGACATTTGCTACTCGGGAAATTATCGCATTTTTTATGCACTAATACAACTGAAAATCATCACATCAATTGTTAAAATTCACCAGTAAATTCACCGCTAAAAATACCAAAGATTTAGTGTAAAATAGTTAAGGTTTTATACAATAAAAGGAACGGTAGCCAAATCGACTGAACAAACGTGCATTTCGGCATTATTTAACGACCTCGCCAATTTTCAGGCTTATCATCATCTTTTTTCACCACCACTCACGGACCTGGGCATCACCGTCGGAATTCTCTCCTCTCGAAATCTCACCTAGTTTTTTAACACATCTCAATAATCAAAATTTATTGTGAAAGAAAAATATGAAAAATCACGACTCTCTAGCACTGATAATGATGGAATGAATTTATGAAGGACGTTGGATGCTGTTACGGTCCGACACCGCGGAAGAGTGAATACAATGCATCACACACTCCTTGAAAGGACTTTGATGGATATCTCCATCCAGGCATCCCATTCGGATACAATAGACCTAATCCGAAAAGCGTCAGTTCTGTTGCTTGATTTATTTATATGGTTTGGTAACTGAGCTCTATATCCCATTGAATCGATACTTTTGAAGTTCATTTTATCACAAAGGTGGATTTATTTCTATTAAGTTTTTTCCATTCGATTCAAACTTTAAGATGTTTCTGACTTTATCAAGATACATTATTGACCTTCCTCAACATTAGTCCTTTCACCTGATTATCGTCTGCAATCTTCTTTTTCTGCTAGACTGGCTGAACAGTTCAATATTATGGAGTACAATTGAACTTTTATATTTCTCTTAACAACATTCGAGTGACGTGAGTCTAGCTTATCCCATTATTAAGAGGGAAATTTTCTTTTCTTTAATTATATTGTCTCGAGACCCATTTTATTCGATTCAGTATAATCAGAGGAGAATGTAGAATTCATTTATGCTCTATATAATATATAGATATATTTTATAGAGTATAAATTATATAGACTATAAATTTATAGAGTATCAATTCAATTCAATGATATTAATATATAGGTTGGCAAGCGCTGTTTTATCCACTGAGACGTCTTACCCAGCGCGTTCGATGAATAAGACTTTAGACGTGGCTAAAAACCGTTACGCACGCCTGCATTGTGGGTAATGCCATCGCCAGACACTCTAACGTGGATGATAGTATTTATACACGCCAGAAATTTACTATTTGATGCATTGAACACGATGAGTAAGACCCTTCAATAGATGAGAACAGCACTTCCCGACCTCTAAAGAGTAAGATCGATCGCCATTTCACACCGCATGTGAGTAATATAATAGTATATTATATTACTCACATGCGGGAAGCGCCGTATTCCCCAAGAGCAAGTTTAAGCGCACTCGCTGCGCTCGTGCGTTCAATTACGTGCTGATGGGTAATTTAGCGCTTCCCGTACTCGTTGTCTAATATACTGTTCTCAGTGTGTCAAGCGCGAAAAGAGGAGTAAAAATGATAGTTAGGTGAGAGGGTTAGAGTCACTGAAGTAAGGTTTTGTGCACGCAGAGAAATTTCTCTGAAAAATCATGATGCTCGGCGACATAATGTGGATGCAAAATACAGGCCGGGGGTATTTCATGTGTGTTGAATGTCTAAATTTGTCGATTTTTCATAACATTGAATGAAATATCTTCTTAAAAAATTAGATAGTTTAGAGGAAATTCCACCAGAATGTTAAAGAAATATTCAGTGATCGAATCTTAATTTTTGTTTGGTTTTTCCATCGTTTTCTGAACAGCTATAAATAAAAAAAGATAGAGCTCAGAAAGCTATTTCTACTAGATTATTTTCCTTTAATTGTTTAGTGCAACAAACAGTGCAATAGTATATTACATGCCTACCCGAGATGAAAAATTGTGCGTTTCTGGAGTCTGTAGAGACGCGCGTCTCCGTCTCTTGTTGAGTTTCTCTCCGCGACAAGAGAGTGACTTTCAAGAGACGGCGATGAACGTCTCGACAGAGACGCTGAGAGACTTTGTGGAGATGCGTCCCGCAGATATGCACAGAGACTCTGCGGAGACGCCTCTCCATAGAGATGCACAGAGACTCTGCAAAGATGCATCTCTATGGAGACGCACAGAGACTCTGAAGAGATGCTCTGTAGAGATCTGTGGATAAATTAGAATGATTAATAAGAATAATTAACTCACTTTTGTCTTACATCATTTATTAGAAAACACATCACACTATGAAAACTTCAACATATATGCGTGATGAAAGTTCCAAACTAAAATTTCTAAACGAAAACTGAAATCAAGCTAAAATGTATAATGAAAAAAAAAACGCTTCAACACCTGCGAAAAATAGTACATTAGCTACTATTACCTGCGCCTCGTGTAATGAGTCAAATTAACAGCAGTTATAGTTATAACAGCGATCGATCAAAATGATCTGAGATTTTTTTAAAACAAAGACCTCTACGAAAAAATCAAAAAATATTCTTTAACAATGTCCACATACTGGAGCATCATCTCAATCATTTTCAGATTTTATCATGGAGTCCATCATGTTGGAAAAAATTCTTGAATCATGTTGTTACTGGAGTCCATTTTACCCATTCTCCCCGACTTTCCACTCAAGTTCTTCACTTACTTTCGATCCTTTCTGTTTTTTCCTGTTCAGTCATGAATTATTTTCTCCCAATCACCTCCTTTCACATTAAAATTCCAGAAATGTACCTAGAGGAGAGATGGCAACTTGGATATTTTTCGAGTTTTAGGACTTGGAAAAATTTGTTCGAAGTTTTCAAAATTTATAAATTTTGAAGAATTTTTTTCTAAGTTCGAAAGCTCAAAAAAAATCTAAGTTACCATCTCTCCAGCGTCTCTCGCAGTCTCTCGAAAATGTCGATCATTTGAGAGACCTGAGTCTAGGAGATTCCAAAAGGTTTTACAGAGACTCTGCGAGACGCTGTAGAGACTCCACGAGATCTCTGAGCGTCTCTAGAGACTCTCAGAGACCGAGAAATTTCATCTCGGGTAGGGCCGAGGCGAAGCCGCGGCCAACAAACATGTGCTCTGAGGCTTTGTTACTTACTGCCCAAGGTGTGTATACTATTTTTCTGCACACTGGGACTAGGGGTAAGATATATTTCTTGTCTGAGTAAGATATATTTCGTGCTAACCTCATCGGCTTCCCATATTTTTACGTGTAAAACTCGTAACTTCGAAGCTTTTCTCTTGGAAAATAAAACCCAAAATCATTACAAATTTTGATAGAACATCCCTTATTATTCAAATGATGAACTATTAAATTTTGGAAAATTTCTCATTACAGAAGAAACCTTCTAACCAAACTCAAGGGATAACGGAAGGTCTAGTAAATTCCAAACTTTCAAGTCCATTGCTTAATAATAAAAAAAAATTTTCTCTAATACAGAACCTATTTTATATCACTTGCTTCAATTTATGCAAAAAAAAAGTTCAATAATGATTCAGATTCCCTCCAAAAAGTATTAGATTAACTAGGTACATAAAGCCTTGCATAATACCTCACCCCTTTCGTCCTCTTCATGACTGAATTGATGCGATCTGAACGTTCAAAATGCCTTCAACGATTGGAAATCCGGATAAAAATGAAGGATAAAACAAAGTATATGCAGGGACAAATTAGAGTTAATCACTTGGCTTTGTATATTACGCAATAAATGCAGAATGGAATGTATGCCAGGTCCAAGGTGAAAACCATGATAATAACCACTAGTGCAATTAAATGCAATTGTGTCGTGTTCGAGTGATCATGAGACATTCATTAACTACTAGAGATTCCTTCCAGTGAAGGTTGAATTCACAGACAATGGTAGTGAAGCTTGGCATTCCATTCCGAGGAATTTGAATATCAATTTCATATTAATGGCTCTCCCTGGCCCTTGGCTCCATCACAAAGGGATTTTAATGGATGAAGAGAGAGAGTAGAGGTAATTCATTTTGAAAGAGGAATAAAAATACTGTTAAATAAATGAAATAATCAATTAATAGTAATAGCACTTTTATTGCAGGCAACTGAAGTGGAAGAGTGGTAGAATGGAGGAGAAATTGCTTTTTTTGATCCAACTAACTTCTGGATGAGAACAATTACACTCGAACTGCAGAATTTCTTTTTTCATTATTCTTCATTTGTTCAATTCTTTTTTTTGAGGGCACTGGGACTGGGTCACCAGTGAACTGGGATTATATAGCTTATCACTATGACATTCGAAGCCGCTTTATCTGGCAGACTCATAAATGGAAAAGAATGTTCATTGAGACCTGATAACAAGTGGCCTCCACAATGCTCTTTTCCATGTTACAGTTTTTCAACTTCAATATAACATTCAAGTACTTTCAACTGTTACTAATCACTTGAAGTAGCTTTGATTAGAGTAATATTGTTTCGTTCCAACAATTGCCCCCAAGTCTTATTGAATGAAAAATTAATTATTGAATGGAATGATATGGAAATGGAAATCACTGTTTTCGAGTTTTTTCTGCTTTCTTGTGGATCAGTGAGAATGAAAATAGATATTAATGAATACTTCCATGTAACTTTTCGAAATAGAGTTTTTGTAATATTCCTATTGGAAAGTGAGGTGAATTCTCAACGCAGATAATGTCAGAAAATTGAATTTTTGTTTCATTTTCATCTTTTTTCATTTAATTATTTCATTAAAAAATCTGAGGGTACTGCATATTCGTTGTTTTGATCAGCGAAGCATGTCAAATGCAACCGTGAATGGAAATTGTAATAATTTTTCATCGTTTTCAGTTATTTAGAATTGATTTTTGGTGAAAATTGAAAGAGATATTGATTGTTCGGTCTCGACTTTTTCTATTACTTTATTGAAGAACAAATGATAAACAGAAAAAGAAGATCCATGGATTTCCTCTGGAATAAAAACTGTCAAAGAGGGTAACAAATCTAGGAATTCAACGAAATAAAGGGCATTTCTCTGTGATTTCCGAGTGCCACATGTGCAAGCCATAAAATTTTAACACAAATTTCACACCCACAAATTGTCTTAACCAATAGGAATTAAAGTCTACGGCCAGCTCCAGGCAATTTCACCCTTTCTTAGGAAGTAAATCTCAAAAATTAGAAATCAGATCTAAAAGAGACGTTGTGGAGATTGGAAAGGTCCCTCCAATCATCCTTTGCGCTCAAACTTACTGTCAAAACTCTGAATTGATTGTTATCCTAACGTACTCAAATAGTGTACTCCTTTTTCGTATTTTAGTAAACATAATCATATACTGTTTAGTAAATTCCGTGTCTGAATTTTTTCGCTAAACCAAATATCTGCTTTTTTCTCCTCAGTTCTAAGGCTTTCACGACCAATGTCATTTTAAATATTTCTGGATTCCGGATGGATGCCGCGCTGACTTTCGCAGCGTCGCTACTCTTTTCTTGTCTCATTGCTGAATAGGAGTCGAAAGGAGAATAATTGGTGTACCCAAAAATAAGTATACCTGAGACCTATCCTAGTAAGAACATCGCGTCGATACCCGCAGACTAATTAAGGATGGTACTTCAAAGAATTCGTACTCCATTCCTAATTCATCAAGAATTACAGTCGAGTCGCGTTATGAACCCGCCTACGGGGGTGTAGGGGAATATAATTCTAAGAATTCGTGTACCCCCACCCTTTCAGCACAGGCAACGTTCGTAAGTTGAACTTCCCCTACTTTTTAAGCGTGTGAGTGTGTACGTGAATTTTTCCAGTCTCGCGTTATGAGTCCGTTCGATTATAGTGGTTATTTATGGCAGTAAACAGCCAGATGCAGCGTAGTGTTTGGAAATAAATAGCCTAAAAATTATTCACATACTTCTTCTATGTAATTAAACATTTTAAAACATAAAACATTAATCGGTAATGTTATTTTTGTAGCTAAGTTAAAAAATAAATAGCATTTTATGTTGAATGAAGGCTGAATTTATTCCAAGAAAGATGCGGTCTCATAACGAGATTCTGAAATCAATTTTTTTTGCACCGCATGGAGGGGGAAGGTCTTCCGAGGAAATCCCGGCTGCCGGACTCATAACGAGCGGTCTCATAACGCGATTCGACTGTAATTGTGAAACAATCAAATCTGAAAGAGTGTTGACTGATTGCTCTGTATTTTCTCAATTATATACCATCAATAACAGCAATATTTCACTCTTACCATCGATAATTATTTTTTTCAGATCTTTGTGGTCTCTTTGTAATCTTAATCTTCATGCTACGAAGAATTAGCTACATGCTAAAAATAATGCTGGGTTTCATTAGTTAATGGTTGGAACTCACCTATTCACAAACTTGGTGCCTTGTCTGGAAGGAAAATCTTATGAAGCGTTGAGCTAATATTACTTTATAAAACGTAGCCACCAATTGCCTCACTCTCCAGTTTTATAATTTAATTTACAACTAAATTACGTTTTCCGTCGAAAGCCACCCAACGCACATTCATTACACGATTGAATAGAAGTGATCCATGAACCACCACTAACACCCTCTTGCCCTTGCTCCATCTGCCCTAGCCCGAGGATGCAATAAAGAAAGGAGGAGCTGAATATAATTCTCCTCGGTTCACCTGAGTACTTTGCAACTGAATATGATTCATCTTGAACAATAATGAGAGTTTAACTCACTTCGACCATTAAAATTACCAACTGCAATCTCCATTTGAGGCAGAAGCAAATAAAACTGAGGGTAAAAAAAACATCTTAACTATGAAACCATTCTTTTTTGGAAGCGAATGAGTGATATGTCGATCTGATAGATTATTAAATTTCGAATTGAAATTAGCTCTGGAGTTGTCATAAATGATTTGATACAATGGTGATTGAATTTTCGAAGACAGCCATTTTTATTAAATTATCAGAAGAATGAGTGGCACGAAGTCTTGCTTCTATTCCCAAGAAACATTTCATTATTCATTTGTCGCCATTTGTTTTCGACAATTTATTGTTAGCCATTGAATCATAAATTTTCACTCTATGTGTGTCTTTGCTGAGTCATTTAAGAGTTGAAGAATCCAAAATAGATCCTCAACATTGGAATGGAATATTTATCCAGCACAAATCCACCTATCATTCAAATATATGAAAAGGGGGAAAATAAAGTAAAAACCGAAGGTTTTTTTGTGAAGAAAGTGCCAAATGCCTCCGGAGAATTTTTGTGATGTGGATTACAGCACTTCCATGAGAACTGAATACAATCGATTAATTACGCCAGCTGGTAGTATAAAGCCGATCAGTTATAATTTTCTACCACGTATTCTCTAAATCTTATTCCAAAAACGAATAATCTGATGAAACAATTAGTTCATTATTGTAAATTTAACGAACGGCAATAAGGATTATCAAAGGATATGAATAAACTACAACATTTGGCGTGTTCATTTCCATCATACATCTATAGGACGCGCCAAATGTTTTAGTTTATTCATCTCCTTTGATGATTCTTATTGCCACTTGTTCCATTTCCCATAATAAATTGATTGTTTCATTGGAGTATTCCTTTTTAGAATGATATTTGAACAATCTGTAGTACAAAATTATGAATGATTGGCCTTTTACTAGTAGTGGTGGATGGCGTAACTGATAGAGTGTATTCCGTTTTCATCAAAGTACTGTAATTATTTTCATCAGAGCTAACAGGACATTTCCACATCGCAAAAATTCTCCAAAGGCATTTGGCGCTTTTTTCTCAAGAAAATCATCGGTTTTTTTCATTTCTCCCCCTATTTCATTGATTTTTCATTGGCGCTTTGAAATATCCCGAGAAAAAAAGATTTTGTCTAACTATATATGATTATGTATGATGAATTATATATAATTAGATCTGAAAAATGGCCATGTCTAATCAGATATAATTATGTATAACCATGCATAAATATATATAACCATATATAATTATATAAAATGTCCAAAAACAGATTTTGTCTGATTATACATGATCATGTATAATCATTTATATATAATCAGAACTAATTATATATGACCATACCTAAGGATATAAAATGAAGAGTCGGATAATTTGCTGGAACTATTTGTTTCAGAAATTGAAGATCTTTATGGTGATCGACAATTAACTTACAATTCCCATCAGCTTGTGCACTTGACACTCTGTGTTAAAAGATGGGGCCCATTACCTACAACTTCAGCTTTTGCATTTGAAAATTACAATGGTTTAATAGCAAAATCAGTACATGGTACCAAACATTTTGGCCAACAAATTGTTAACAATGTTCAAATTACACATGGTGTGCGACTTTTGGAGAATCGTATCAGAGAAAATTCACCTAATATTGCGAGAATGATTGAACCAAAAAATTATGAATTTTTGGGGGCGAAAAATACACATTTTGAGCCCGATACTGCAGAGAGTGGTTTATTTCAGTTCAACGGTTTTGAACTAGAATTTATTTCGGTTCAACTAGAATGAAAAAAAATTGGTGATACTAAGATTTTCTTTTAAATTCGATATTAAGAATGATTGAATAGTTAATTCACGCGCTGGTTGTATGTTTGTTCGTAACAGTGAAAATATTATATTTATAATTAAAAAAATGTAAAATAGATAATTTTGAGATTCTCACAAAAAACTTCGACAATGATGACCACGTCAGATATGATTATACATGAGTCTATATATGATAACTCATAAGATTATGGAATTATATATAGGCTCATACATGATGATACATAAATTTAATCTAGCTAGATCTGATCAGATCTAATTATATATGGAGATTGACATAATTAGACATGATTATATATGAATTCATATATGAATATATATAATTGAACATAATCATGCATGATCGCATATATGATTATATATAATTCCATATATAACCTTAGAAGCCATATACTAATTAGATAGAAATAGATCAAATTATATATAACTCTATATATAACTATATATGCAGATTGATATGATTATATATGATTATATATGGATCCATATATGAATATATATAATTATATATAATTTCATATATAATTATATATAATCATACATACTTAGACAAAATTATTTTTTCCCGGGATATTTATACATCTCTCGATGTGGTCTTCTACAGGCCATTACCCATTTACATTAATTCCAGTTTGGGTTGAGATCATAGGTAGAAGATTGTGAGGAATTGATCCATGAGCGAAAACTTGGAAAAATGGAGTTATTCTGTTTTACCTTCTCATTACTGGATTCCGCCATCAGTTTTCGATGAACGTCTCGGAAATTAAGCAAGCTAAAACGAGTCGCCCTCATCCTATTTTGTAGCTCCTGAAATTTCTAAGAAAACTAGGTTCACACAAAAAAAGGCTCCAACAGTTTTAAAAACTACAAAGCTCAAGTGGAGAATGAAACTGGTAAAAAAATTAAATATCTACAATCTGATAACGCCAAAGAATTCCTTAGCAAAGATTTCGAGAATTTTCTAGTCCAAGAAGGAATTCAACGACGTTTAACTGCTCCGTACACTCCTCAACAAAATGGTGTTGTGGAGATGGCACGGCGTTTACTTCAACAATCTGGTTTACCGCAAGTTTTTTGGGCAGAAGCATCTTTCTGACGCTAATTATAGTGAATTACAATTTCTAGAGGAGAGAAGCTCGGAAAAACATCCACTGTCATAGGGGATATAACCAAAAGGAATAGAAGAAGAAGAAGCTCGGAAAAAAAATCGGAAATGTCCGAGTTGAATTCAAACGCATGGCTTTTGAATAAAATATTTAAAATATAAAATAATATTTAAAAATTCGGTGAACGTATTTTATCGATTATATAGTTGAAAATACAATATTCAACATCCTTTTGACATATATGTCGCATATATTTTGAACATATGTGGCATATATGCAGCTGAACTTAGATAATTTTCATTTTTCCGTAGAGCATTGGAAATATATAGTGAATATAAATATGAAATATTTAACATATATATCAGTCATATATCGTGAAATATATTCCTGCATATAAAAATATATATATGCAGGAATATATGTCGATTATTACATTTTTTGCCGCACATATATTTTGTATGATTTTTATATATGTAACATATATGTTCGCATATATATTTTTTTTGTGCAGGGGACTGCAAATCATGTCCGGATCCGGCATGCCTTATCCAGTGCCTTATTGGAAGTTGCGTCACAAACCTTTTCAGGAACACATAAGGCATGCCGGATCATGACCGAAGCTCAAATGTAGCATGCCATATCATGCCGAACTTCCGCCGGACCAAATTTCTGGTCATTATTGGCTAGAAGTTCCAACCAATATAGTTTACCTATATAGAAGCTCGACAGTTCGAGATTGCCCGGAATTGCGGGCTTATTTCGGTTTCCTACATGGGCAATGACATTATTTTTGGAGTTAATAATCATGAAAAATGTCGATGGCTTCATTCACTTGTTAAAGCTGCAACTATGTGAAACTTCAAAAGTATTCTTTCGAAGCTTGAATTCCAAGGTGGAGGTCCATCTAATAGAGTCATTTTTTTTTGCTCGGAGTACTGGAGAAACGTGTTTCTAACCAAACGAAGTGAGGCACCGTTGAGCAAAAAAAATACTATATGCACCATGGGCGGATAAAAGATAATTCCGACAAAATTTTCTCATTAACTTTTGATACCCTAGGTGCATATTGTACTATCCACTAAAAAAAATATGTGGAAATCTTCATTGGCGAGTAGAATTTGAAATATAGCCACAACGAGAAATGTTTTTGCCAACGCATGCTCGTCATTCAGGTGTTTGCACGTGTTCGTAGCACTACGTCTTGTTCTTGTAGTTCCTCCATTGTCAAAAGTATTACTTCTACTAGACAATGGCCATGCGCTTACCACGTCTACTGAGCCTTACCTTTGTCTTCTCTTGAACACTTCATTGTGTGACTAAATGATTAAGTATTCATTAAAAATCCTATTACAATGATCTATTCACAAATGAAGTATCCCCATTCTTTGTCTCTTTGAGAATCTTTAGAAATAAACCAGATTTTTTTTTAAATAATGATTATTATGTCACAAAAATTCCTCCGAAATTGAGAATAACAGATAAGGACATGACAGGACAGATACCTCGATCAACATAAACATAATATGGATGAATATCCTTTTGAGAATGGCAGTTCTCTCTTTGTGTGAATATTCGCATTATTGAATTCGATATCATACACGGAGAGAAAAATCCATGAAAATTTATGGTGAAAGTTCCAGAAAAATTACCGGACTTAGCAGTAACCGTGGGACATAGTGGCCTTATTATGAAAAAATGCGAAGCCAGTCCGGTAAAATTTGACACTGATGGGTTCCAGTAAAAATTTCAGTCTCAGTGAATAAGAATTCAGTTCTTCCGAATGAAACGATGAAATTCGCGGTTACTACACAATTTTTATTATATTAATCATCCTAATTATTATTAGTTCTTCATTATTCTTATTCATTTTTTATCCTGAAAATAAATTTATTTTACATCCATTTTTAGCAATAAAGACTCTAGCAGAGATTATTGTCTTATGAGTTACAATGGTCGACAGAAATTCGGAGTCCTCCAAAAAATTCCCAAGAATAGTTATTCAAATCATAAATTTCATAATATCCTGTGTGTTGATCTAGTATAAGAGAATTAATTTTTTTGCAGTAACAATTATTTCGCTGTTTGATACATTTAAAAACTTGATTTCATAGAACTGTGGTCCATGGCTTTCACGATGACAGATCCAATATGGTGATTCTTCCCAATTTCCCATAAATCCTTGCGATACGCGATCGAATCCGAAAAGACCCGAACTGAATCGATTGACGGACGAGTGCGATAGAAATTACTACTCAGTCCGGTAAAAAGTGTTCCAAGGGCGAGAAAATTAACGTCCGAGTCCGCAATTTATACGTTTTTCACAACAAATTTTGTGGGATACAAGAAGAAATTTCATGAATGTAGGTACAGTTAGGGAAAAATTACCGACCAGTCCAGTAAAATGCACTCACTCATTTGGTACATATTATGAGATGTTTCTCACTTTTTCATTCCTGTAGGAGGACGTTTTCACTTACGAACCTCTATGTCCCACGATTACCGGACTGGTCCAGTAATTTTTCAGGAATTTTTCTCTCCGTGTACTGATATCAGGGAAAATGAAGCATTCATTCAGATCAACAAAAGGCTTGTTCGAAACTTGGTCGAAACCGGTTAGGGGAAAATTGTGTGGGGCTTTTTTTGTAAAAAATTCGATTCTACATGAAAAAGGTTGTTTGACATTTTTCGATGAACCTGCTTGCTCCAAAGATATTTGCAAAAGAATTTCGTGAGAAATGATTTTACTGATTTTGGATTTAGGGTAAAGTGGAGCGAAAAGAACATTCTAATCAAACAGTGGAAAGTAGAGTTTTTTTGATGATTCCATTGGGAAGCTGAAGAAATTTTAGGTGAGAAACAAGTGCCGGGAATAATTTTTCTGAATTTTTTGAGAAGTTGATTTTTTTGGGCATTTTTGAGGGGTAAAAAAGCCATTTGATTTTCGAGAAAATTCAATTTTCAAGAAATATTGTCAGTTCCATTAGTCGTAGCGACCTGGAACCAATCTTGAATAAAAGATGAGATCATTTCCCATCGATTCATGTGGATTCGAATTAAAAAATATCGATTTTTCACATAGTTATAGAACAAAAGTCGATGATGAAAATTTTTCACAAAAGTACCCATAACTATTTGAAAAATCGATATTTTCGTATTAGAAATTTCATAAATCGATGGTAAATGAAAGATGTTCATTTGAAATCGGTCCCAGATCACTGCGATTAATAGAAACAGAGATATGTCACAAAAACTCATTTTTTATGAAAATCGAAAGGTTTTTTATTTTTCACCCCTGAAAAATATTCCAAAAAATCAAATTCTCAGAAAATTCAAAAAATGACTTCTGGCACTTGTTTCCCCCTATCCTGGTCTTTGGGTATTATTCTGAAAACATCTAAGAAGCCATTGAGTTCAGGAAAATTGATAAGAAATATTTTTTTGTAGATAAAAAATTTCATTTCATTTTTTTCAAAATCTATGGGCGCCCATTTTACCCCTTCTTTTTTTTCAAAATCTATGTGTCCATTTTACCCATTTTCTTTTCAAATTCCATGGGTGTCCATTCTACCCCAGCTCTAGATAATTTTCTAGGGTGTCCGTTTTGCCCCAGGTGTCCATCTTGCCCTACCCTCCCCTATATACATTCGTTCCAAATCGGGGAAAATCTATCGGAATTGAAAAAAAATCAAAAAAAGAATTATTCAATTTTTAAAAACATTTTTTTGGTACAATAAACTTGTTTTGACTAATTCTAATTTTCGTATAAAAAATTTTCATGAAATGTCTCAGTGAGTAATGGAAAGAAGAATGAACCCGACGTTGATCATTTTTATCCCGACAACTCAGAGATGAAAAAACGATTTCCTGATTATTTTATCGTCTAATTTTAAAAAGTGAACGATAAAATCAAATCAAGTCTACTCATTCCGCTGCTCCGCTAGTGAAATGCTTCTTTGCTAATTCCATGAAATCGAAAAATACTCGAGGTTATTGAATGGCTTGGAAAACTTGGATAGATTTACGACCGATAAATGAACAGAGGTCAACCTAGCAGAAAGGCCATTGGCCCACTGGCAAACTGCGGGCTCCGAAAAGAAAGAAAAAAATGTGAAAAAAAAGCAAAGACTCTCGATAAATTAAACATGTCGGAAGTAAAACAATGGTTCACTGTAATAATCACGAAGTAAAATGATAAGGAAAACTGGAGCAGGATGGACTGGTGGTGCAAAATAACCTGCGATTTTTTTTTAAGATGTAGGCGTCTAGGAAAGCATTTTTTAAAAATACCCTCGATGTAGGCATGTTAGAACATCTTCATTATTTTTTCAGATTGTTCTACAAGTCTTCACTCGTTGCAATTTCAATACATTTCCTCCAACAATTTTCTATTAGTTCTCATGCCTGTCCAAAATAACGACAAATAAATAGAAAAACATTATCAATTGGGCATTCCACGCTATTTCGATCACTTCTCGGACTTTTTTTTCATTTTTTGATATGTTGTGGAGATGCTCAAGACAAGTCATTTCCCACAGGAAAAAAAAAAAAAAATTTTGAAAATTTTACGACCATTTTCATTTTTGGAAAAACACGGTTTCTGCCCATTTCTCTCCAGTTTTGGAGGCTCGTATCTCGGTAACTATCGGTTATATTGAAAAAAAGAAACAATACTTTTTTGTGGCAAAAGAGTACGGGAATTCATCAAAAAATTTCCATTTGTCTAAATGTAATATTTCTATTTATTATTAACAATTGAAATTAAAAAAATGATGGCAACTAGAGAATGCGTGCTCCTAAAAATCTAGAAAAAAAATATGTTACACACTGATTTATTTCTGATTTTCTTGTAAATTTTGGTGAAACTTCCGTCGACCGTTCTCGAGATATCGATTTTTTTATGTTATTGCGTGATCGGCGGGCGCTATCGAAAGGCCATGCGCATGCGCACAACGGCTTTAGCTGCGAATCACGTGGTCACTGGCATGTCAGTTACTCAGCTTACGGGCCAGCGACCACGTGATTCACAGCTAGAGCCGTTGAGCGCATGCGCATGGCCTTTCGATAGCGCCCGCCGATCACGCAATAACATAAAAAAATCGATATCTCGAGAACGGTCGACGGAAGTTTCACCAAAATTTACGAGAAAATCTGAAATAAATCAGTCTGTAACATATTTTTTTTCTAGATTTTTAGGAGCGCGCATTCTCTAGTTGCCATCATTTTTTTTATTTCAATTGTTAATAATAAATAGAAATATTACATTTAGACAAATGGAAATTTTTTGATGAATTCCCGTACTTTTTTGCCACAAAAAAGTATTGTTTCTTTTTTTTAATATAACCGATAGTTACTGAGATACGAGCCTCCAAAGCTGGAGAGAAATGGGCAAAAACCGCGTTTTTCCAAAAATGAAAATGGTCGTAAAATTTTCAGAAATTTTTTTTTTTCCCCCTGTGGGAAATGACTTGTCTTGAGCATCTCCACAACATATCAAAAAATGGAAAAAATAAAAAAAAAAGTCCGAGAAGTGATCGAAATAGCGTGGAATGCCCCATATATTAGTTCAATCAAACAGCCGAAACGGTCAAACTCTTTGTCAAAACCGCCAGACAATTCTCAATATGTGATTTTCATTATTGCATTAAAAAAAAAATAATTCAATTAAAAAATAACCATTTAAATCGTGCAAGTTTATACGTCCATGTGTAAAAAATTACAGATCTTTGCCTCTATCACGTATAAAAGTCACGAGTGGGTCAAGTTCAGCTGAACGTGAATGGAGTAAGATTACAAGAGTGAACCCACGAGTCTGACTCTCACTTTCGTATTCTACTTGCGTTACTCTCCTACTCTTTACTCGAAGTTATATGTTTGTGTTGTTTTAATGCGCATGCCCTTACGTATATATACGTACTCTCATGAATGCTCCAGTGATTACAAAATAGAATGACACACCCCACACTACAGACAGCCACCTATTGAACGTATAAAAAAAGAGGAAATTGTAAAAGTTAAACTGAGAAAGGTGGGAGAGAAAAAAAATTGTTCAGACGCGTCAATGATGTATGTGTCATTCAAGGTAGCCTCAAGATTTTATCGATCACGTTTTAAAAACGAAAAAAAAAAGATGTTGAGTCAAGTACACTGCGTTCCACATTCGAACACCCACATATCATCATGTAAATAATTTGTGATATTGACATTGAAGAAAAAAATGAATTATTTTTTTTTTTGCATATTTCGTTTTGTCGATATTTTCATAGGAAAATGCGTTTTGGTTGGGAAAAAGCCTTTGGATACTCATGACTGCACTCCCATCAGCTGGAGTGAATTGACTATGGTTAATAGGCCGGCAGTGCAGCCTGGATGATCCAGGAGTGATCGAGGAAAATACGGAAATAGAATTGAAGTAACACAGAGAAAAATGTTTCCTTAATTTAATAATGTGCAGTCACTTAATTCAAGAATGGCAGGTCACTTAAATTAAGTGACTTTTCTCACTTAAATCAAGTGACTTTTTCTTTCTTGATTTAAGAAAGTAGAACTTACTTGAATTAAGTGACTTTTTTCACTTAAATTAAGTGACTTTTTTCACTTGAATCAAGTGACTTTACTCACTTAAATTAAGTGACTTTTCTCACTTAAATCAAGTGACTTTTTCTTTCTTGATTTAAGAAAGTAGAACTCACTTAAATTGAGTGACATTTTTCACTTAAATCAAGTGACTTTACTCACTTAAATTAAGTATCTTTTTCTGTCTTAATTTAAGAAAGTATTAGTCACTTAAAGTAAGTGACTTTTCTCACTCAAATCAAGTATCTCTTTCTTTCTTAATTTAAGAAAGTATTAGTCACTTGAATTAAGTGACTTTTCTCACTTAAATCAAGTATCTTTTTCGTTCTTAATTTAAGAAAGTATTAGTCACTTAAATTAAGTGACTTTTCTCACTTAAATCAAGTGACTTTTCTTTCTTCATTTGAGTGACCTGCACATTCTTAAATTAAGTGACTGCACATTCTTAAATTAAGAAAACATTTTTCTCTGTGAAACGTAATGAAAAAACAATTGAGTGATCAATTAATGCCATCCACATTTCACCTTGTCAATAGAAATCCCTAGGAATACTGGACTGAATTCAGTAACGAAGAGGTGAAATGGAATGAGTCGATATTTCTGCGAAAAAAAATTCAAGCTAGGTCGTCGTGTCTCGTCTAGCTTCCGTGATATTCTCAATAAGCTATTGGAAGAAAGATTGAACTTGTCCTATTTTACTGAATTGGATCATCTGATCATTTCTAGACGTTCTCTCGATCTTCAAGGATGAAAAGAGAAATTAAATCTCGTAGCTTCGAATATTATTTGGATGAATTGTTTGAAATTGAAGAGGGATGGAAACATTTCCATCATAATCTTCTTCTTAACTCCAATTCTTCTCACAAATAATAATCTAGTTCCAAATATATGTCGAAATATTCGATGAAAACTCGTTTAAAAGTGTAGAGTATTCAATAAACATTTCCCAGAGTATTCCACGTAAACTGATTTTTATCTTTTAAAATGCGCAAAAAAACATTCGAATTAGATTTGAAATCACTCTGAATGGCATAAATCCAATTATGAATCCATTTGAATTTTGAAGAACTCGTAACGCTTTATGCACTTGATGCTGCTCCATTGTGAGCTCTCATTCCACTGGTTATGACATTTCTTTTCAAAAATACTCTATATTATTCGGGTGATGGACAATGTCTTGAATGGCCAATGTCTTAGCATTTGCCACTCAGACAACTTCAAGACTCATTTCTGTTTTTTTTTTTTTTTGGTTTCTGATCAAAATTCTTCCCTTTATCGATTTTTCGTCTCCGGGTTCCACCTCATTGGGAATCAGACGAATAATTTTTAGAGATAAAGTGAAAAAATTTGGGAAAGAGACAAAAAAAAGTGATGAAAAATACAGAATAAAACAGTTAAAAAATACAAAAAATAGGGTGGGAAAAGCCAAAAAAAGAGTTAAAAAATACAAAAAATAGAGATAGAAAGGACAAAAAAAAAGATGGAAAATAATAAAAAAGAGTCGAAAAATACAAAAAATGAAGGGTTTGTTTTTTGTATTTTCAACTCTTTTTTTGTCTTCTGCTTCCGGATGGAAGCTTTGTTTTTGCAATTTTTTTTCGAAATGCTAATTTTCATTGGAAACGACTCAAAATTATTTAAAACGAAGAGAAATCATAATGATAAAAAAAGTAGACATGCTATAAAAAAGACAGAAACGAAAATTGAAACACAAAAACAAGAGGTGAAAATCATACAAAAAAGAGTTGAAAATAAAAAAAACAAACCCTTCATTTTTTGAATTTTTCGACTCTTTTTTCTTATTTTTCATCTCTTTTTTTTTGTTTTCTACATACATTTTTTTTGTATTTTTTAACTCTTTTTTTTGTGTTCTCAATTTTTTTTTTCAATTATCTTCTTTTCTCTCTCTCCAAAAATTTTCGACTCCCTCTCTGTATCTCTAAAAATTATTTGTTTCAAAATCAATAAAGGGAATAATTTTAATCGAAAACTAAGAAAAATAGAAATGAAAAAATAGAAATCTCCCACATAATGATCACAAAGAATTCTTTTCAGGAAATTGCTTCTGCATTCGATTTTTATCTAAAATGTGAATTTCCACTTTGTAATGTTAAAAATTGCGAGAAATTGTGAAATGATTTCAATTTATTTGATCTCATTTTTGTCTAAATATCTCGAAATCTAATGGAGATAGAGAAAAATCAAGTCAAAAATGAAGGTTCTTACAAAAATTATTAAATTTTTATTAAATTCAGAGATATGCGCGAGAATCACACAAGAAAATCGCTTTTTCTTTTATCAAATATTCACAAGAGATTTTTTGGAATTTCATAGAGAAAAAAATAAGACAGAATTGAATACAAATAGATAACGAAAAAAAAAAGCGGAAATTTTATGATTTCTCTGTTGAAATGAGGTAACATTGAATTGAAAGACCTTGGTACCCATTAAAAGGTCATGTTTTACGTGCATTAGCCCACGAAAATAAAAAAAGAAACGGTCAATGCCACACACAGTACAATTACCTCACAAAAACATTCAAAACCTCTAGGTGTTATCGGTTTATATCTATGTACCTAAGTTGAATGTCACCAAATACTAAACAAAATGTTTTTCTCAGGGTTTAAACCTCAATGATATACAGTATTCACTCCTACTCACTTAAGCAATTACCGTGACTTCGTTGGAGAAAAAAAAACAAAAGAGAAGAAAAAATCGGAAGGGGCTGATAGTAGCGGAGAGTGGCACGTGTCAGTTATGTATAAAAAAACCTGTCTACACCAGAAATGCTTCAGGATATTTTTCATCACTGATCACAGAGGTAGTAACATCACCAGCCAAGTGAAAAAATGCCGCGTGTTTCTCTGCTTCTTATTGGGGTTCTCATACGAGCTACCCTTGCCACGGGCTTCACCAACTGTGAGTTTAATTATTTTCTTGTTCACAAAATAAATAAATGGAAAATTCAACGACAATGTTATTGAATTTTTTTTTGAATTTTTATTATTGAAAAATAAATTGTTCTCGGAAATGAAAATAGAATTTTTTGCAGAAATGAATATTTGCTTTAACAGTATACTCCAATGATTGTTTACAATATCTTCCAGCAATTTTCGTGAAAATGTCGAGTTTTATAGTGAAACCATAAATATAGGATTTCACATCCATGGACAATTCTCATAAAATTATTTAATGATTTCTGTCGGGAATTTATAGCCACCAGAAATGATATAGCTATAGCTCGTCTGCCTCCCTTAGGTCCCAAAATATTCAGGAAGAATACAGGAGAAAGTGAAGGCTGACTAATTTCGTACATTAATTATCATGAGATCTTTTTGAAATCAATAATTAATTCTGTGTCATTAAAGGGGCTAAACCACTGCAATCGCCTCAGGAAAAGATTTGTTTTTTACGTTTTTTTAATGGGGGAACAAGGTGATAGAATAGTAGAATTTCAATGAATTATTAAGCATATATTTGACTTTCCAAAAATAAAATTTTATCCGAAAATATTGGAAAATGGTGACGGCCGAGTCATTCTCCGGAGGGTCGTCAAATGCCTTTGCCCGTGCTCCATTGCACGCGGCTGAGCGAGTGCAAATTATAATTTGAAAAAAAAATTGACTCAGTCCATCTACTCACAGCTTGCAAAGTACGTGAGGGATTTAGAAAATATTGATTTTTGAGCAATTGGCCGGTATATGAATGAAAACATTCAATTTCCGACCAAAAAAACGGTAATTTCCAGTTAATAAAAAGTGTGCAGGCTAACTCTTTGAAATTCGCTTATGTCCTTCGCTAAGTGTTTATTGGAAATGGGTGTGATAAATAAGTTCTCAACGCAATTTATTTCTCTTTAATATTCAAGACTTTATTTTATTGCACGAGGATGGACCGTCAGTGCAATGCATCGGTGAACTCTCTACGAGAGACTAACTACTTGTCACCGAGACCCGAAAAGTATCGGTACCTAAAGACAAAGAACCCTCAGTTCTTTCTTCCTATGGAATCATTGTTTATGTTTATGTTAGTCGCCGACTCGCCGGCTCTTGCTACGTCGATTCGTTTTTGTAACTCATAATCTCGATTTAAAGAAATGATTCTCAGTAAAGATATAAAGTAATAATCCAATAGTGTTATTATAAGGATACAGTAGAATTCCCCAGAGTTGGACGCGTCGATCCAGGACCATTCCCTAAAATGGACATATCCTTCTGTCCCCACCATATTCCAGTAAGGTCTCAAATGCGTAGATCTACGCAGCCGCATGCGCAGGTCTGCGCAGATAATTGGGCAATCTTGAAAATTCAAATGTGCCCGGCTAAATAGTTTCTTCTGATTGGTCGTCCTGGCGGCCATATTGAATTGTAGTGGGGAACGGAATTGTCCAGCTCACGGCGAGAATTCCGTCCAATTCAGGGAACGGTCCAACTTAGGGGGGTCCAACTTAGGGGAATTCCACTGTATTGTCAAAATTTCGACTGAAAACAATGAAAATTCGTTGAGTTATGCCGCGTGCAATATGAATCAATGCTTGTGGATAAAACCCACATCAGATTCGAATAGTTAATGCTCTTTTGAATGAACGAATTACTGAAACTCGCTAGCTTGCTGAAATTGACGCTTCCTATAGAAACTATAGGACGAAACTTGACTTAGGGACGAGATGGCTACATTACTCCCCACAGCGGTGAATCGTAGTGAATTCATCTCGAGTAGCCGATCGGGTAACTCGCACACGGAGAGGAATAGAATAGTAACCATTACTATGTTCAACATAGTAATGGTTTTTTCACGTCGGGCCACATAGCGGTAATTACTATGTTGATATGGTAATAATTGCTATGTCCACAGGACTCAAAAGTGTATAAGAAGTTCCTATAGGACATTCCTATAGGAAAATCGTATAGCGAAGCGTATACATCTGCGTATATGGAATTCGGATATTTCCTACACGATTGGAATTTGTTGTGTTTCCATACGAAAATTAGAGTTTATACGATTTATTTCTATACGAATGAAATCTAATTTGTGTATACAAACACAACAAATTCCATTTGTATAGGAAATATCCGAATTCCATATACTGAAATATCCGATTTTCCTATAGGAACTTCCTATACACTTTTTCAAACGTGTATGGTGACATAGCACTCAGTACTATGTGATATAGTAACCATTGCTATAACATAGCAATCATCACTACTCATTTTCTCTCCGTACAATTATCGTAAAGCGGCTGGAAACTGACTGCTTTCAACATGGAATGCGGGAAAATGAAGATTTCAGGCATATCGATTTGAATTTGTCATGAATTTTTCAGAAATATTCCTGAACCCTAACAACATAGAACAATTCTCATACAATCCTCTCTGGTAGCTCTGACTTCATAGTCGTTCTGTGATATTCTGTCTTGACCCAAAATACTTACGTAAATGAGTCTCCTGAGTTCTATGAGTGAATTGCATTGGAATGGTTCAGTAGACATCCCGTAAAGTTGATACTTTCGTCCAAGATCATTCCCTAAAATTTTGCGTGGTGCTTATCCTTTTTTTCACGTGAATTATTCTCCTCTGCACAGTTCACTGTGCCATGGACTACTCTCCTATGCGCAGTCCACGGCACAAAATGCTGGAATATGTTCAAAAGTACATTCGACCTGTCGCGATTCTGAACTCGATTCTGATTGGCTCATAAAAGCATCAGAGTGCAGGAGACACTGAACAATCCGACGGAACTTATCGCGATAGCTTTAGGCATCCACACGGAGAAAAATTCTAACGAAAATATAATGAGAGATCGGAGAGAAAATGACTGAACCTCCTAGAATCGTGGGACATTCCATGACGTATACAAAATATTGGAAAATGAGGTAGTAATTTTCCACAAGAGTTCATCAAGAAACAGGAGTACATGAAAAATGGCGCTATCAGTGCGTCAAAAATTGCTGAACCATGTTCATCAAAACTTCACGTGAATTCATGAATTTTCCATCTGTCCTCACCCAGGTAAAAAGGATCAAGGCTGACGAACGAATCCAGCTTGGTTCCAGTTTGCTCTATCAATGCTGGACATCCAGGCTTGAAACAAGCTAGGTTACCTCGTCATATAAACTCAGGATACAATCCTGAAGATCATTATTCCTTCGAGCAGTTCTCCAAGCTTGGTAGAGCCTGCATGGATCAAGGTTGGAAAATCCATATTTGATCAAGCTTGATTCCAAAATGGAATCGGTATTGGATTTTACCTTGATCATTAATGCTTCTTCAAGTGCCTTCCCGTGTTGAAGAAGACCAAGTCTCTAAACATGAGTACTCCAAGGCTGACTCAGTCTCGGTTCTACAGTCGCCGCGAAGACTGATCCAAGCCTGAAGATCAGAGTTACTTGCACAATTTCCTCACAATTAATACAGGCTGCATAAACCGAGGCTGGAGAATCGCTGCTGATCAGTCTAGATTGTACCTTGATCAGTCTCCGAATAGTTAGGAGACTTAGTTCTACTACTCAGTGCTAGGAGCGCAATGTAGTGATTCTCGTCCCCAAGCCAAGTTTCATCCTAAAAATCATAAGTTCTAGCAAGCTACCGAGTTTGGAGTATCAATGGAATATCAACTGATCAAGTTAGATTCCAGGGAACGGTAAATTGAAAAAAATTGAATTGAACAAAAAAAAATAATAAAAAATTAAATTGGAGATTTTATCACGTGAAAAAAAATGAGTAACTAAATCTTGCAAATCTCGGTAATTGAGAAAAAAAACTGAAGTCAAAAGATGATGTTAACCAGAATAAATTGGGAAAATGTATTACGAATTCCCAAAAAAAAAAAAATTATAAGCTAATCAAGCTTTGCCTGAATGTTAATTGCAACCTAGAATAGGAGACTAATCATGGTCCATTTTTTTACGCAGATAAACTATTGAATAACAATACACAGTTGAATTGAAGGCTGCATCTCAAATCTTGAGAGAAGCTCCAGATCGAGTCTTTGTCGAACTTTGACATTCAAGCTTTATTGAAGCTAGATTGTCCATCCCTTATCAAGCCTTGACTCTCGAAACTCGATTCAATATTCAGCTTTGAACCTTGAATCAGTGCCTCATTTCCGGCTTCAAGCTTGCATCAGGCCTAACGATCCAGGCTGGCACAAGGCTCATCAGCCTTGATCCAAGCCTGGACCAGTCTAGAATCCTTCGTCCATTCCTATCCGGGTATTAGTTTCTCGTTGATTATTTTTTTTACATTTAGTGAAATGTCTCGCGTTTACTAGGAAGTTCGGTGCTTTTTCTGAGGAATTTTTTTCTGTGCATCGACACTACGGAGCGTCGATTTAGGGAGAGTCTACTGTATCTACAATTGTCCTTCTACTCATTTACTAGTCTTATTCTAGTCGCTGAAATGAAATCAACGGTCCGTACTAATTACCATGGGAATTGGGCTGACCCCGGTAACCGGCTTAATGCCTGGCACTGTCTGTACTAATAGAGGGAATGTGGGAATACAGGAAGAGCAAAAAGAGCACTTTATCCAGGCTTGACATAACCTCCATGTTCGTCACTTCATCTACCTTGGACGATTGAATTTTTTTTCAGTAGCATTAGTACATGATTTTCACGCTCAATATATAATAAATGACGGAACACTTTGAACAAATTCCTCTTGAAAAATTGTATTTCATTTAAAAACATTCTGATTCATTACATTAGTTTGAAACACACGTGTTTAAAGGATGATGTATGTAAATAAGAAGACTCAAGGCTCGTTAACGTGGTTACCACGTATACGTGTACAAATTCAGCTGAATGGGGGGGGGGGGAACGATCAAATTACAGTCGAATTATCTAAAAAGTGATTTCTTAGGGAAGCTCAAGCGCCATCTAAGATGAGTTAAAGCTGGGTTATAAAAAGTAATCCTTTCAGTGATTGGACTATAGATGATCCGCATCTTCAATTTTCTATGCACTTGTTATGCAATCAATTCTTATGCACGTTTCGATAGATTGTCGGTATCCTTCGAAAGAGTAGGTGGCTGTTACACCGATACAGCATTAATGTAACCTTGATTTCATGAATGTATTACTCATGTAATTCGCACTATAACACTTTGAGCGCGGACTGATCCTTCCAAAAAAAAGAGGATGCGTGGAACCCACGTGACACCCAGGTAGGAATTCACCAACGGACCAGGCTCGGTTGAAGCCATTTTGAAGCCTGGCATAGCTAGGATAAGGCTAGGATTTTAGCCTGGACCGCTCCTGGCTGAAAACTGGAATGTAACATTGGACCAAGTTACAAATTGGAGCTTGGTCCAGATGTAGATACCAAGCTTCATCCGGGAGTGGGAACTAGGTTGGATAAGGCTTGGAAGAAGAGGCTCGACCAAGCCAGAATATTTCTCGCTATCCTAGCTTGGTACTTAAGCTTGGTCCGGGCTCATTTTTTATCGAGCCTCAATCATGAGAATTCCGAATTGTATAACAGACCCAAGTCTGTACTTTTTCATAGATCCACGTCTGATCTTGTAGCGATATCCGATCGTAGCTGCCAAAGTGGATGAGAGTCTAGTTTCTTCACAGTATTAGTTAAATTCAATGGAATTCAATTATGAACTCCATTAATGACTGAACATATTGAAATTTTATTAAATCTTCTATCAACTTTTTTTAAAAGTTTATGAGTATCAAAACAATTAAAAGAAATAAGTATCACAGCCTAATATTTTGGAACAAACATAAATTTCTCATGAAATTTATGAACTAAAACTCTAATAAGTTATACTTAGTTATAAAAACATTAAACACGAAAAAAAGGTCAGAAAACGTAGAAATTAGTGTCCTTCTGCTGCTGATTTCTTCCTTGCTGCACATCTTCCACGACGATCTCCAGAACCCGCCAACCAATCACTCGTAATTGTCAGGATCTTCAATGGAACATTTGAGTCCTTGTACTGACAAGGTTATGTTCACTCTCGATAGTTTGCTCAGTCTTCTCCGTCATAGTAACTGCATGTGCACCACATAATTCTTCATCTGAAGAGTCAAAACTATTACTACTATCAGAATTACACAATTTTTTCAACTGACGATGTTTTCTAACTCTGAGTTTTGATTTTGATGGATTTTGCATTGTGGACATGATGAGAAATTTCGTTGCTTTTCCACATTGAATACAGTGAAGTCGCCATCTACAGGCATTTTAATGAAATTGAAATAATTCTTCGAAGGTAGAATGCCAAGCTCAAATGAATCGTCAGACAAGCTTGGGCCTTCACCTCTAGATTGGAGAATAGAAATCTCGCGTTGATGAATCATTGGTAACTCACGCTAGGATACAACTGCATAGATATCCACTGTGAACCGCCATTGGACTAGGCTAGGATCTGCCTCTAGATACCAAGCTTGGTCCCATGGTCTCGGCCGCTTTTCATCCAGACTTGGCACTATTCTAATTTATCAAACCAATTTCCAAACTGGCAATCCAAAGCTTCAAACAAGCTTGGACTTGCATCGGGCACCAAGCCTGCAATACAAAGCTTCAACCGCGCTGGGGCCAGCCCTAATTTGAGGCTTGGTGAATCAGAGCATTACCAAGCTTGGCTGAGAATTCGATAAAACCAAGAGGCCGAGCCCAGACAAAGCTTGGTAGTACCAAGCTTGGTAAATATGAGTTGAACCAAGCCTGGCCCCGTCGTCAAGCTTGGTATTTCCCACCTGGGCAGAAGTGAAATTTCTCATACATGAGTCATTGGTCATTTTACACTTGGCTTTGGATTAAAATATCTCGAAAACTATGCAAAATTTATCGAGACATGCTGTGAATGAAATTTAGAGGGAAGATTGACGAACAAAATAAGAAGAACGCTGTTTTTCTACGACCAGTAGTTTCCGAGATATCATTTTTTGAATGAGTAGTTCAGAAACAATGGATGAGGCCTGATAGCAAATAAATGAGCGCTTGGACGTCCTTTCTGAATTTTTCATTCAAAAATCGATATTTTAATAACTGCGAGTCGTGAAAAAACGGAGGTTTGCTTATTTATTCGTCAATCTTTCCTCTAAATTTCATTCACAGCATGTCTCGATAACTTTTGAATAGTTTTCGAGATATTTCAATCCAAAGCCGAGTGTAAAATGGCAATTTTTTAAAAAATAAAGAGCAAAAATTATGAGGTGTAGCATGAATATTTTTCGGTCGTGTTCCATGATAACTCCTCCTTTGAATGACAATTTTCCGTAATTTTTTAAAAAATCATTTAGATAAATTCCCATATTTTTCTCCCCGCGTATTGAAAATAAAAAATAAAAAAAAAACACAGGCTTCCCCCACCATCCGGAGAGCGACCCGACGGCAGCAGCAAAAATTTCCCCTTCCCCCCACTACTCTACTACCACGTTCCCCTCAAAGCCTTACACTCGTTTCGTGACGCGAGAAAAAAGTTGGTACCTTCCCAAAAGAAGTTTCACTCCAATATTCTAACAAAACAGTCAAAATCACCTTCAGACTTCGAAATCTTCAAAGGAAATCGAACAAATCATTCTATCCCAGGTGGGAATCGACAACAGATACAAGCCTAGTACAGGCTTGTACCATGACTGAACAGGCCTGGTAAAGGCTAGGTAAACAAGCTTGTTTCAATCCTGGAATGGAACACGGAGCTAAGCTAGTTCCAGGAGTTGAATCAAGCCTGATCATTAAGACTGGAACAATGGTGACAGTCTAGCCCTAACCAAGGCTGGTACTATCATGTAACAAGCCTGATAATTGACCTGGACCGAGGCCTGATAAAAAAGATCTCAGAGAGGTGATTCACAGTAAAAACTATCATAATATTTCATTGTATGAAAAAATATAATGCTGTTTTTTTTACCGTTACAAAAGACTTTAACAACCATTACAAAATTTTCTATCATATATTCACTTTGTTCATTTCTTCTTAAAGGTTTTCAAAAACTTTTTTGGCTTGAAAAATCAAAAAACTTAAATTATAAATAATAAAAAAAATACATCGTATAATTTTTTTCCGGAGGATAATAACACTGATCGCCTTCCCCCTCTTCACTCTCCTTCACAATCCACGACTGAGGGACAATTTCAATGAGTTTTTTCCCTTCTGTGTTTAATTCATTTGTGAATTCAACGATAATATATCGATACTTATTTTCAACTTCATCGCTCATCTTGACAACAGTATTAAACCAAAAAAATTCTCAGATTTAATTTCAAGGTTAAACCTAGCTCGGAAGCACTCGATATTTTCTCGTAAACTTGCACTGCGGATTACGTACAGATTGTTCTCGCTAAAAAACTAAGATGGCCACTGGAAACAATGGGATGGCGTCACGGGATAGAAATGGAAACGTTCATCCACTTTACCAGAAAAAAATTAGTTGTCTTTGGTCACACATAATTATTCAATTTCAATAAAAAAAAAAATAACTATTCAATTCAAGTTTTCTCAAATTCAATATGGAGAATAAATATTTATTCAAACAAAAATAATATGAACTTAGAAGAAGCGTCCTGCTTGCATCGTGCGGCACAACTGTCTACATGCACTACCCCCCCTCATTTCTCCACTCTCACGACGCCATCCCCTCCACAGATACACTCGAGAATTCGAGTTCATTCGTGCGTCTTCGATGCCTGAAGGTTGATTCACAGCATTTCGCTAACTCGTCGTCCATGGAGATTGGCTTTTTTTATGAAGCGATAAAGATTTCAGATGAATGCATTTTATTTCGTCACCAATTTTTTCCATATATCTCGGTATGTATGAAAGATAAAGCAATTTTCATAAAGATCTTTCTTGTAGCTCTTGCAATGCACTACAACAAAGGTTATCGCACACATTTATATGCTATATTACATGCAAGCTTGGTGTCCAGCTCTGGTCCAAGCCTTATCGAACATTGTGTCCGAGGGTTGGTACCAACACGAGTTGTTACAGGCCAAATACAAGATTGGTATCCGATTTTGGAATCAATTAGATTCATAAGTCACATCGTAGCTTAGTAACCAGGTTAAATCCAAGCGATATCCGAGACTCCTCTTGATGGCTCGGCAGTACGAGACTTGACCCAAGCAGCACACAGGCCTGGTAGTCAAGCACCAAAAATGAATCTATCTACACATGCATAATGGCTTGACTATGAACTCTGGATGCCGTTTGGTTCTAGCCTAGTACTACCAAGCCTTGAAGAGTAGTCTCAAACATGGCTTGATTCTAGCCTGGCTATCAGCCTCTAATATAGCATATGAAACTAATCGTTTCAAAGCTTGTGTACCAATCTTGAATTGTGCCTGGTACAAGCTTGGCGATTCCCAGGCTTCAAAGGCAGTCTTGGATAAGGCTTAGACCAGGACTTGTGCACAAGGCTGGATGTAATATCTAATTTCAGCCTTGGGTATAGACTTAATTTACCATAGATTTAAGTTTGACCCAACCTAGATATGTCAAGGCTTGGTAATAAAGCCTGATCCTAGCCTGGCTCGGTCGTCAAGACTTGGACTTTCCTACCTGGGATTTAGTTTCTATCACTACAGTTCACTCAATATCAAAAGTATAACGATTAAAACTTGTCTCAATATCACAATCACTAATGTATAATGAAAATTGGCGCATTGAAAGCAATGAAACTGAATGTGAAATTTCTCCAACGAGTCGAAAGCCCCCGAAAAGTTAATAAAACAAACTAAGTATTCACCATTAAACACGATGATTCCGTTCAACTACTAAAATCCTATTTAAATCTTCAGTCCAAATTACTTTTACTTCTAATTCGCCGAGCAGGCATCACATTGAGATGTCAAAAGTGTACTCGTAATCATAAATTAGCCATTTACCTCAAATGAAAGTGGATGGAAACAGAAAAAAAAACCCCAAGAGAAAAACATTTCATCGTCAATCATTCTGACATTTGTCTAATGGATACTCCATCATCAGTGAACAAAGGAAAGAAATTAAATGAACATTTTATTTATTCGGTAAAAGCCAGAGTCAAAAATCGAAAAAAAAAAAAAAATAGTTCCTGAGTGCGTACGTACATCGCTCTCGTTGACGATCTACAATTCAAACTAAACCAGAACGCGTTGGCCATAATTTCATATTAACCCGACAGTTGAACGGCAAGCCCAACTTTTCTCTCTCTCTCTCTCATTCACTCTTTGCGGGTGGGTAGAGTTCGATCGGTGTCACTCGTGCGATAAATACAATCATCGTGATGTCAATTGCATATCTATCCTTCCTCGGATCGTAAAAATAAAAAAAGGAAAAAAAATATACATGTGCAACAAAAATAAATAAAGTGTCGTGAAAATACAAATCGAATCAAATTGAATAAAGGAAAAAAAAATGGAAAAAATACATATCACTTCCGGTTTCCGATATTCGGAAACATCAGAGTGCAACTCGCTTATTCAATGGTAAAATCAATTGGTTTCATACTGACGTGAATTATAATTTTTTTTCTGATCAAAAAATGTTGGGATACTTTTTTTTTTAAATTCAAGAATGAAATAACCAGAACATCACTTTATTTTATTCTGTATTTTTCATTGGATTAGAAACTTCTTCATTATTGTCATGAGTTGTGAGATAAAAAATCACCCATCAAGTCAAATTATATTTTTTTTCAGAAACATTCGAAACAAAATTAATCTCCTTTCCTCATATTTTCTTTTTTTTTCTTCCGAAAATCTATAAATTGAATGATAATTCTGTAATTCAATATTTCTCCTCATTAAATATCACATTTATCCGCTTGATTAATCCAATGAATTTTCTCCGCAATTATTGAATACTTGTTTTTTCCATTTTAATAGATAAACATAATAATGGAGAATATTATCATAGAGGCTAATTCGAAAGCACAATATTCTCAACTATCCTGTGATACGTTGAGCTAATGAATAATATTTTCTATAGTAATTTCCTCGTAATGAATCATCAATTTCCTGAAAGATAACCATCAATTTAATAAATTCTCATACATTTTTTTATTTGGAAATGAAAAATTGACAGGAATTCAATTAATCAAATATTATCAAGTTTCGTTGGAAAATTCGGAAAATTTTTAATTAAAAATGCTCGAATATAATGTAATTGAGATGAATATTTCATCAAATATGTCACACGACTATGCTTTCATAACTCTAACGCCTAAATTGATCGATTTTTACCGGAAATATTTTTTTATTTTTATTGCAAACCGGAAATATTTAGATTTTAAATGAATAGTGATGGTTCCTGTTATTATAAACTCTTACGAAATTCCAAAAGGGTTCTTAAATTATCAATAACAAAACGGGGTACCGTCAATGACCCAATAAATGCCACCAAGAGACCTATTCTACCACATATCTTTCATAGAAAAATTATATCTTATCATAAATTCAAATTTGATTTTTCCTCGAAAGAATTTAGGGTCTGGACTATCATTTACATTAATTATTTTCCTGAATTAATGATAAAAATTATTTAATTTATATTTTTGAAAATATTTTGTCCATGGCCCGATTCATGCCACCATGGCCCGATTTCTGCCATAGAGGGTCCCAATAATTGCCATCAATTAATTTCCATCACTGGTCGTTATTTTTAAATTATTCGTCAATTTATATGAAAGTCCAATGATTTTGCTAACAATCAATACAATTTTCGGTTCATTAAATACTTAAATTTTCTCAATATCACACATTGAACTGATGAGGCACTCTAACTCCACATGAAGAGCTTTAGGGCTTTATCTTGCTGAGCACGCTAGTCGCATTTAACGGATTAATTTTAGATATATATCTAGTAGAGAAATATCGGATATTTTGATTGTCCGGTGTTCTCAGAATTTTTTTCTAGCCACTGTTATCAATTGCTTAGAATTGAGAATTCGAATAAGTTCAATAATCACGAAAATGTATGAAAGGTGGCATTAATCGGGCCGATGGCATTAATTGGGCCATTGACGGTATATTTAGGAGATACATACGCCCTTCGGTATTATGAACTTCTGAGAGATGAAACCAAAAAAAAATAATAACTGAAAGACGTATGGGCTGAACATACGCCACATCCACGCTACTTATTGTCGATTATAATCCCTTGTTACTTCAATTCCTAGTTTATTATTGTCGTTCTTCACGCCCCAAAAAAACTTTTTATTTGTGTTTCGAACAGACGCCCCACTGCCTTCGAGAAATCGGTTTTTTGGTACTTACGCCATTTTGCTCCTAGTGCGACGATATAAATCATTTTCTAGTCTGCTGTTGTGATCATTGTTAATTCAATAAATAATGCGTAATTCATTATTCTTTTTCAATGTAATTCATAGCCCTACAATATACCGTCAATGACCCAATTAATGCCACCAAGAGACCTATTCTGCCGCATATCTTTCATAGAAAAATTATATTTTATCATAAATTCAAATTTGATTTTTCCTTGAAAGAATTCAGGGTCTGGACTATCATTTACATTAATCATTTTCCTGAATTAATGATAAAAATTATTTAATTTATATTTTTGAAAATATTTTGTCCATGGCCGGATTCATGTCACCATGGCCCGATTTCTGCCATAGAGAGTCCCAATAATTGCCATCAATTAATTTCCATCACTGGTCGTTATTTTTGAATTATTCGTCAATTTATATGAGTCCAATTTTTTTGCTAACAATCAATACAATTTTCGATTTATTAAATACTTAAATTTTCTCAATATCACACATTGAACTGATGAGGTACTCTAAACCCACATGGAGAGCTTTAGGGCTTTATTTTGCTGAGCACGCTGGTCGCATTTAACGGATTAATTTTAGAAATATATCTAGTAGAGAAATATGGGATATTTTGATTGTCCAGTGTCCTCAGAATTTTTTTCTAGCCACTGTTATCAATTACTTAGAGTTGAGAATTCGAATAAGTTCAATAATCACGAAAATGTATGAAAAGTGGCATTAATTGGGCCGATGGCATAAATTGGGCTATTGACGGTAAATACTTTCATTGGGGACTCTTGGAAAGAAGCGAATAATCCATTGCTAATTCCTATTGCAATCACATTTTCTATCGCGTCACATTGAAAAATCCGTGGGAATCGAGGCCAAGTAACACATTCTCTAATTATTATTACACACTAAGCCTAACATTCTGGTTGATAATGAAAAAGCTTACGGCTCTCTAGAAAAGGCTCTGGAGGAATCTTCTGCTAAAAACCTTTTTTTCCAGAAATGTTCCTGATTTTTTCCAAAAAAAAAATCCAAAAATTGCGAATAATTATTTTACAAATTCAATCAATTTATCTATTATTCTCATGCCAAAAAAAGCACAATAATTGATGATACGTGGAATAAATGCATTGACCAATCACAACAGTATTTCATTCAACCATGGAGCACATAAATTTACACGGTTATCGTTCGCTCCAAACGAACAAGCCAAAGCGGATGATGATGGTGGTTTTGAATCCAAAGGGAGAATATTCTCCCAAAAAAAAAAGAGAGAAAAATATTGAAAAAAAATACATTCCCCCAGCCTCCATCTCTTTACTCATACATTGAAGCACGGCGTTTCCGATTCACGCCTGGCGAGGCATTCCCATATTATCATGACTATGTTCCGCCTGGCTTTGACATATCTATTACGCGTTTCCGAATAGCGGCGACTTCGAATTCTATGGACAAACGATTTTGCACGAGCAAATACGGCGAGGAGTGGGAGAATAGAGAACTGGTGGTTTGAATCAAGAGGGACATATAGATAGAGAAGTTTTGGAAAATGAGAGAGAGAGAGACAGAGAGACTGAAACGGTCCACTCCAATTAATCAGCCAGGGGGCCTATTCTCGACTGAGGAGGATTTTTATTCCACGGCGGATTCGAATCGTAAGCGGAAAGATCACACGGGAAAACTTTCCGTTCCCGATTGGAATTTTTCACACGGAATTTCATTCGTATCCGAAATCGGTGGAGAGCGGTCCATTCGCGCTTTGAACGATTCACCGTGCAATTTAATTAATTAAAAAATGAGTTCCAAAGATGTGAGTTCCAAAAAAGGGAAGAAAAAAACCCCCGAAAAATCTAAACAGCCCACTAAACTTTGTGCAGAGCAGAAGCAAATGTTGATTGAATTCGCCCGGAAGAATCACGACATCATAACCTGCAAACACAGCAATACAGTGACTCGTGAATCAATCCTCGGAAAATGGGAGGAAATCACAGTTTATTTGAATTTAGTGAAGGGTGGAGCTGTAAAAAAACCCTTGCAATGGAAAAAGGTAAGTGAATGAAGTTTGAATACGAATCAGTGAAGAGATGAGACAGGACAAGTCGACTTGTGCCTTCGTGATTATTATCATTGAAATATCTAGGAAACTAAGCGAGATACGCTTTTTTTACCTTCTCTCTTTTTTGTAGAGAATTTCAAGAGCTATGCAAGAGCTCCAGTATAAAAAGGGCGTATCTCCAATAGTTTCGTAGATATTCTCAAAAAAGTACTGAAAAAGATGGAGCTAACCTCTTCATTCCTGAAATCATAATATTTCCAATCGATAAAGTTATTGGGATATTCAATTCATAAAATGTGGACTCTTCAATTTTTTGAAATTATTTTTGTTGAGAGTTATTTTGAATAAAACCAAATCAATAATGAAGAACTAAAACCAAATGAGTTGATTTTTTCATTCAATATTTTTGTCTAGAAAATATCCAAAACCATTGGAGATACGCTCTGTTTTGTCTTGAGGCTTTTCATAGCTCTAGAAATTTACCATAAAAAGGGATTAAAGCAGAATTGCTCTATCTCGCTTAGTTTCAGAGATATCTTGAAGAATAAATGAGCGAAAAAAGAACTTATCCTAGACATCTTTTTCCCGATCTTTTTTGGAGATTATCTTGAAAACAGAGAGAGATAGTGGAATTTTTGTAAATACCTTTTTTATGGCTCTGATTTTCCTCTACGAAAACTGTTTCCACAAAAATTCTCCTATCTCACTCAGTTTCCATGATATTATTAAAAAATGAGGCGCAGAAAATATTGAATTATCCCTGATTGCTCTCTTCACTACTGAATTATTTCATTCCTCTAGACATGGCAAGATTTACGAAAGCAGATTACCAAAGAACAGAGTGAAATTAAAAAAGTTGTACGTGGCACTGGTGGTGGACCTCCTCCGAAAATTCCACTTAATTTGGATGAAGATGAAATAGCAAGAATGTTTCCTTTAATACCTAAAGATGGTGATCCCGCGATTGAAGAATCCGCTGTGGAGTTTGTAAGTATTCCTTTTATAAATTGAAGTGATTAACAGATTCGCAAATGAAGGTTGCTGGAGGTGGTTCTGGCAACAGTGCTGGCTCTGGTCCCCGGAACGGTCCCAGGACTGGCCCGGTACTAGTCCGAGTTCGATTCGGGTTCTGGTCTCAGGTCTGGTGCTGGAGACGAGTCCCACATTGGGATGTAACTGAATTTCTTTTCTGATTGATGGGACATTGAACACGAAATTTAATTTTTAATGTTTTCAGGATGACACTGACAATAATGAGGGTGGCTTAACAGAGACTGATAATGATATCCATGGTGATGATTCATTGGCTGAAATACAAGACATTCTTGTTGATGTCTCTGATTCAGCGCAGGAGGAATTGGAGAAATACTTCGATGAATTTAACGATGACAAGGGAAACAATTCTGCTGAACCAAAAGTAATACTCACAACAAAAGATGAAGCTGCTAATGGATTTGAAGAAAATGAAAATAATAATAATTCCAAATTACCACGTGTTATTCTCAAGTCGAATGTAACAGCAGAGGAAGAAAAGAAAGAATCCGTTGTGAAGATTGATGTAGAAAAACCCAAGATATTGATGAACGAAAATTTGAAAGGTTTGTAATTTAATATTTCGTTTCTATGCATCGCAAGACAAATCCAGTCCCATTTTTTCAATAAACGGGATTCCTATTAATATTATCGTTAATATTATCATGAGTGATATTCGTATTTTCATTCCTATAATTTTTTTTCAGCCTTCCCAAAGAAAGGAAGAAATATGGCGGTTCGCAGACAGGAGGCGGCTTTTCGTAATTCCGAAAATATGATCGATATTTCTCATGAAGATTTAAAAATACGCAAGCGCCATTATGAGAGGAAAGATCATATTGCAGCTAGATTGAGCCGTGCAAAATACATGCAAGCGAGAGCATTTAGGGATATGAGTAATAAGATGCTGAATCCGTGGTAATTTTGAAAAAATTCAAGTCACAATGCTCAATAATGTTGGAGAGAGCTAAAAACTTCGACTTCATTCAATAGTGGAGAAGTAAAGTCAGATGGATCGATTTTTTCTGCATTTCAATTTTTAATATCTCAGAAGCTAAACGAGATAGCAAAATTTTTGCAATATCCTTTTATTTAGAGAAAATTCAGAGCTACAAAAAAGATTTCCACACAAATTCCGCCATCTCGCTTAGTTTCCGAGATATTACTTGAAAATGAAGAGTAGAGAAAATCAACTCATCCTGCCATACCTCTCCAATACTGAAATCGATTATCGACTTCCATCCATGTCCACTATTTAAAGTTTTTTTTTTTCATCTTCGGAAAACAGCTGAATTTCTTTTTTCTGTAATTGAAAATTGCTTGTTCGTTTGCATTTTTTTCTATGCTTATTCTTCAGGAGCACCTTTTCGCAGTATTTTCTTGAGAATCCCGACTTGATTTTCTCAAAGTTCACTAGATTTAATTTTACAATTACGTACAAACCTTAGGTACTGAAAAGACGTGATATTAAAAAAGTGGTTTATTATGACGTAATCCTCGATAATTAAGTATTAGTGATCGAAAGTTGATAAAGATAACATTAAAATATCGATATTACTTATAATATGAAAAACAACCTCATTGTGAGATGTGAAACGTGATTGGAGTTACTCCACGTGATTTAATGAGTCAAATCATCGCAACATATTGCCAAAACATGTATTAGTCAATAAGAGATATTACTACTTTGTTAATGTTGTGATCGAATACGATATTCGAGAAATATTATGACTGAGGATGTACTGAAAGAATTAACATACATAAATAATAATTATAAAGTTTAATGTTATACATTTTCAGATGTTCACTTTAATAAAAATAAAGACAAAGTTTGAAACTCGTCATTTTGTGGCAATAATTTTTCTTCATCAAATGCCTTCCATGGATGCTATTGATAAAGTTCAGTAGCAAAAAAGTAGAATAGAACCAGTGGATTTTTTTCGTGGTTTTTTTGGAGTATATCTCGGAAACTAATGGAGATACGCCTTCTTCATCCTACTTCATTTTTGCAGAGAATTTCATATGCTTTAAAAATGAATGAGGGGAAAAAGGGCGTATCTCCATTAATTTCCCTAATATTCGAGAATTTTTACTTGTTTTTTTTTTAAATTGGTGAATGAAATAATGGACTTATCCTATTTCACCTTTATACTACTGGATTAATATTAACAACAATTTATCTTATAAAAAAAAACAATTTATCTTGATGAAGATGGAGCTGGAAGGCTTCATCATTCATTAAACCACTGGTTGACAATTCTATCTCGGAGATTCCGCCCTGCCACTAGCTCGGGATTTACACGAGCCATAGGATCTTCTGGAGGTGGTTCAAGGTCATCGAACATGCCAAACTCTGGATTATTTTCCTCGATACCACCGATAACATCAGGGACATGAAACCCATCTTGAATGGCCATGTTATGTAGCACTACACAAGTATTGACGATCTTGGAAGCAGTAGTGGGACGATAATGGAGAACTCGATGCTTTAATAAACACCGGAATCTCATTTTTAAAATCCCATTCACGCGTTCGATAATTGAGCGAGCTCTACAGAAACTAGTATTGTAGGCAGCTTCTGGAGACCCCTCCAAGGGATTTCGATATGGAGTTAAGAGCCACGGACGTAGTGGATACCCTGAGTCACCTACGAATGAAAGGAGTCATTCACCTATGAACGTTGAATTCAGTAGTGAAGAGTTAAAATATGAAAAGTTGATTTTTCCTCACATTCCTTTTCCAGTCATATCTGAAGAAATAAGCGGAATAGTGAAATAGTTATGAGACCTCTTTTTATAGCCCTAATTCTTCTCTACAAAAAGAGTCCTCAGCAAAAATCCGCTATCTCGCTTAGCTTCCGAAATTAATGAAATATGAAGGACAGAAAAAGTCGACTCATCCTGTTCTACCTCTTTACTGCTGAATGATGATACAATCAATCACAAGTATTTAATCATCTTAAGTAAATCACCTAACAAATAGAATCTCTCATTTCCATGCCGGTGAATTCGTCTCATTAGGCGTTGAACATTGCTATCATTCCAAATTGCACAGTCATGAGAGCTTCCTGGAAATCTTGAGTTGACATTCAAAATTTTAAAATCAGCATCACAAATCTGTGACAGAAATGAAGTCATTATGAGAGAGTGATTAGTTGATTCATAATACAATAATTACGTGTGATAATTTTTAGTTATTCATTATTTACCAATTGAACATTCAATGAATGATAGAGCTTACGGTTTACATATACATGCTCAGGGTAAACTGGATTGTCGATTGCAGGAGGAACTATTGCAATATGTGTGCAATCAATGCAACCTATAGCATTTGGAAACTGAAATTTTGCCAAAAATCTGTGGAAACAACATATTTTCATTATTAATCATTTTTGATTCACATTCCGATACTGAATACCTGTTCCGAGCTTGACGAATTTCTTGAAAATTTCGATGGAAATGTACATATTCGTTCAAGACCTCAGGTCGATTGATTACGTCGATTACTGTATTGATGCACCTACTCACTGAGGGTTGACTTACAGCTGAATACCTGCTTAACCCAATATCTAACTGATAACTCCCTGTTGCAAAAAAACGTAATGCTGTGAGAACCTGAAAATGATTTTTTTTTATCACAGATATGAAATTCAGTCGATTGTGTAATGACATAAATTGAAAACAAGCACGTACAAATATAGTGATGATAACCAATATTTTTGAGACTCACCTTTCTAGGTACACTGAGAGCTGATCGCCTTGCTAGAGGTGGTTGATATTGGCGAACAATATCAATCACTTGTGTTACTCTCTCTTTTGTCAAACGATAAATTTTTAGGAATTCGTCTCCTGTGAGATCATCAAACGGATCGATTGGAGCAAAAAAACGTCGAGGCTGGTAATCTTGTTCTTGTAATTCATCAAAATCAAGTAACAAATTATAATAAAGGTCACGCTGGAGAATATTCATTTCGCTCATGAATTTTCACCACATACTTATTAAATTAAATATTGAATATTGGATGTATTGAATATTGGATGTATTGAACGTCATTCGTGTGGAGGCTATGTGCCATAAATTTTGAGTAGGAATTAATTTCACTTCTCACCTACGGAATGAATCCGTATGAGAAGTTCCAATCGTGAACGGAAAGTTTTCCCGTGTGATCTTTCCGTTTACGATTTGAATCCGCCGTGGAATAAAAATCCTCCTCAGTCGAGAATAGGCCCCCAGAGCGTGTGAAACGAGGGACAACCAGAGAAACTGGGAGATATTGCGGTGACGGGAACTCATCTTCTGTCCTCAATTCATTTTCAACGTGTTACCCATTAAATTCCAAATTTAATATGAATGGAGAGAATAATTTTGTATAATTCAAGGAAAATCTAAATTCGCAGGATTGTGAATATTAGTTTATTAATTTGGGTTGATTACTATCAATCAATTTACTTTATCATAAGTTTCAGTAATTCATTAGGATTATTTGAGTTGGCTTGTGTTTTAATTGTCTTATTCACAATTGTAATTTCCCATTGTTTTTCAATAAAACTCAACACAAATCTCTATTTTAATTGAAAGAATATTAATTAAAAATGGATGGGAAATTCTTTTCATTCCGATTTTAGAGAATCATTCGAAAGTGGAAAAAGCTAAAAAAATGCTTTCAATTTATGGGTAAACAGCAGATAAAAAAATTGAGAGTTACTTTCAATACAGTGCACGTCCCGAATAAGGCGTCTTCGAATAAGGCGCAATGTTTATATTCGCGATGAGTTTATTCCCCCACCATCGGACTTCTCCTCCAGCGCTGTTTTTCAGGTCCCGATGTTTTGAATAAGGCGTTAGCGAGAAAAAGGAAAAATAAAATTATTTTTGGATAATTTATCTATTATTAAACTTTCTTTCAACTTTGGTTTCATTTTTAATTGCTAACAAAAATAAGAAAATAATAGTTTAATATTTTTTTTCTCACATATCATACATAATATTCAAAGAATCTGTTAAAAAATTGACTGACATTGATGGATCTTTTGTTCTACCATTATTGTTTATTTCATCAGGGATAATACCATTGTTACAAGTTTCATCAGGGATACCATGAAGATCAGGCTCGAAATACGATTTATCAAGGCTTGCAGAGATCAAATTACTTTCATTGCACCTGTCCGAAAGCTCATTCATAGCCTTCACTTGAGCAATGATTTCTATGTCCAGTTTTTAATTCCTTTAACCGAATACCTTATTGCGGACAGCCCGACCCAAAACACTGCGCGTTGATTTGGCAACAGGAGTGGGGGAACGACGATTCCAGGAATCGCCTTCCCCTACAAGACTCTTACACGCCTTATTCGAGACGTGCACTGTATTAGAAAATGTGCACGTTTTTGAATATTGAAATTAATCCTTCAGGCGGTTGTATGATTTTTTTTTTAATCTAGGATTTTCGCAGTGAAAAGTTAAGTTAAAACTTATCTCTAGGAATTTATGAAAAATTGAATCATTTTCCACGAAAATTGGAGATTTTCCTTATTTTCGAGGGCTTATACATTTCTGTAATTATCTACAGTTGTAATTGTAATATCACGATTCTCGTGATTCTCAAAGGAGCTATAATTGAAAACACAATTTTCAGAACATTAGTAATAAATGATAATTGGAATCACAGCTAATTAACTCCTGCGAGTGTTAATATCTACAATATCAGCGCAAAAACTCTACACATGGGAATTTGACATACGCAATACCAACTGAATTCTTTCAATATTTCCAATTTTATTAATGTATGCTTGAGCATTTGCCATTTTATCATTTCATAAATGAAATCATTTCACAGTATTTCTGCATGTAGAGATTCATTCTTATTAACACGTTGCAGATTTTTTTTCTGATAGACTCTGCTTATGAAAAATTTCCACATTAAGGTATCCCAGAAAATTGAGATGGATCATTAGAAAACTTTTACAAGCTCTGTCATTGGATATCTGGAGTGAGGAATAGAAACATTATTCAATTATGACTAAAAAATATATTTTTAAAGACATTCGCTCTTACACAGAGAAAAATGTTTTCTTAAATTAAGAATGTGCAGTCACTTAATTTAAGAATGTGCAGGTCACTTAAATTAAGAAAGAAAAGTCACTTGATTTAAGTGAGCAAACTCACTTAATTTAAGTGAGACAAGTCACTTAATTTAAATGATCTGCAATTCTTAAATTAAGTGACTGCACATTCTTAAATTAAGAAAACATTTTTGTTGTGTACCAAAATGAAGAACTCACTTTTTAGTACTAAATTATTTATTAATCAACAACTTATTGGAATTTACAAATAAGTACTGTGTTCTTTACTTGACAAAAACTTGACTTGTTTAAGAAACTGAAGTTTTATAATTCTTGAGTTTTCATGACTGAGGAATTTCCAAGACTGACTGGTGTTTTCCAATTGCGGGGTATTTATCCCTATGTCGGGTTTGGAGAGAGATCTTTCTCGAAGGTTTAGAGTTTTCTGGAACTTGGACCTTTGGAGTAGGACTGGCTGGGTACCAGGGTTAGTTTATTTATTGATAGTTTGGAACTTGTTTAAAGTTCTCATGGAAAAGACCAGCGGACGTGGGAAACTTTATCTTAAAGAACATTGTACAATAACTTGGACTCTGTTTACATACAATTAATGCCCAATTAATGCCACTTTTCATACATTTTCGTGATTATTGAACTTATTCGAATTCTCAACTCTAAGTAATTGATAACAGTGGCTGGAAAAAAATTCTGAGGACATCGGGCAATCAAAATATCCGATATTTCTCTACTAGATATATTTCTAAAATTAATCCGTTAAATGCGACCAGCGTGCTCAGCAAGATAAAGCCCTAAAGCTCTTCATGTGGGGTTAGAGTGCTTCATCAGTTCGATGTGTGATATTGAGAAAATTTAAGTATTTAATAGATCGAAAATTGTATTGATTGTGAGCAAAATCATTGGACTTTCATATAAATTGAGGAATAATTTAAAAATAACGACCAGTGATGGAAATTAATTGATGGCAATTATTGGGACCCTCTATGGCAGAAATCGGGCCATGGTGGCATGAATCGGGCCATGGACAAAATATTTTCAAAAATATAAATTAAATCATTTTTATCATTAATTCATGAAAATAATTAATGTAAATGATAGTCCAGACCCTTAATTCTTTCGAGGAAAAATCAAATTTGAAATTATGATAAGATATAATTTTTCTATGAAAGATATGGGGCAGAATAGGTCTCTTGGTGGCATTAATTGGGTCATTGACGGTACTCAATTATTTTCAATAAAAATTCTTTTACCAGAAAATCTGAGAAAAAAATTCCCTAGAATCTTCATCAGTTCATCGAATCGTTTGATTCAGTTTTCATTCTTCCAATTTTGTCTACAAATAACAAGTCGAATAATTCAGTAAATGTATTGTTTATTGTTCAAAATAAACAATAAAATTCCATTCTCATTTCTATCATCAATGCAGTATTCGTTGTCCCTGAATGTGGAAGTTTATAGCTACGAAAAATAACAATTTTAAAATTATTGAAATTTGTAAAAACCGATAAAATAATAATTCCATCAAGTTGATATTAATTCCATGAAAATGATTGAATTTCATGAATTTAACTTTTACCATGTCCACGAAAAAATAATCGTTCATTTTATTTGTATAACGTTTTTGCCTGGAGCGTATTAAAAAAAAAAAAGATAGGAACGTGTAGTATTTGCTGAAGCATTCTGTCATGTCGAAATATTAACTGGAAATTAACTGGAAATACTCCTACTTTTTACGCTCCAATCTACAAACAAGTGCAATGATGAAGAGAGATAATTTAAAAAATTTTATGCAGATCACATTGAGAATATCCTCGAAATGAGTAGATTCGAGAAAAATGTCGAGTGGTCCTTTTTGATGGAAATTTGATGGGCTACAATGTAGAGCTCCTTCTCGATTCCCATGATTTTTTTTTTTTTTTGAAAATCTCGAAATGATTACAGATAATTTCAAATATGAAAAACACTCCTTTTATTTATTATCAGCCTAATTGAAAATGCTTCAACCAGAAAATGAATAGAGAATTAACGTACAAAATTCATTACCCCATAAATTGTTTATGCCCCAAACGGTAAAATTGAGATTCACTATTTTTCCCACTCAAATATTGAAAAAAATAAATAAACAAAATGCAAGTAACCAGAAAAAATTGAGATAAAAAATGTGATTTAAAATCCTGTAATATTCAAATAGTGAACAGACAATATTTGAATACTATGAGTACATTCACATTTTTACAAGAAAAAGTTGATTGCCCAGGGGATAAAAAAGAAATCTGTTTGTTAAAAAAAAAATATACGTTCAATATTCACATATCATCATAAGGCTTAATCAGAATTTTTATTATCAAAAAGCTCATTGATATTCTATATTGACGTAGAAGAGAACGATATTCCCCCAAAGACTCCTCATCCTTTTCCATTTTTTCTCATTCCTTTTTCCAGCCTCTTCCCCCGTGATTATCGTGCAATACCACAGGGCACACATAGACATATTTATTCAATCCAGTGAGTAGAGGGAATCCCCTTTCATTCTCTCGCTCTCTCGAAAATGCAGCGAGCATCACTCGTTGCCAATTTTCATCATATCGAGAATCGATGAACACAATTCAACATCACGAATGTATTACGAATTTCAAGTGAATGAAGTTATCTCCTTGAATCATAATATTTTACTGAATTTATTTATTTTTGAGATAATTTGAAATATGAAATGTTCTTCATTTTGGAAATTAGGATAAAAGCAGTAGATTATCTAGAGAATTAATTAATTCAATGCAGCATAAAAATCACCCATCAGTTGATTTCCATAAAACCAATAGTTGCCGAGATCTTTATACAATAATATTCATGAATTTTTATTGATTCATCTCCATCAGCTACTTTACTACTGAATTATTCTACCAAAAAAAAGTCAGTAACGGCTGGGCTTAGGAAAATTTATGAAAAATTCTTTTTTTTTACCTCAGATTTTTCTACACAAAGGATTCTGCTATTTCCATAAGAAATTTTATTTATTTATCTCCTTCAGATATTCGTTAACCCGTCAGTAGGAACGCTAGCTCGCCAACGGTCTCTGGGCGCACGATGAGAGATTCTCTCACACCTGACTGTCTCAAGAACTAAGCGAGATGGAGTGATTTTGTCCTCTTACTTTTTTGTAGAGCTCGAAATTCTCTGCAAAAAAGAATTCCAGCATAATTGCCGTATAACGCTTAATTTCCGTGAAATTAACAAAAAACTAATGGCAAAATGAAATGGATTTATTTGTAAATTTTTCGTATTTTTGATAGATTCAGTTCCGTTTACCAAGAAATATTTCAGAAAAAAGGATTAGAATGAGAAGGGGGTTTGACCAATGCCATCAACAACGACTGAGCCATGCTTACCCACCGACCACGCTGAGCGCGCGATGACAGAAAGTCTAACGCTGCTCGATGGCACGAAAGGAAAACATTTTTCTTCCAAATGAAAAAATTATTTTTAAAATTTTGCGATCACCATACCGTCAATGGCCCAATTAATGCCATCGGCCCGATTAATGCCACTTTTCATACATTTTCGTGATTATTGAACTTATTCGAATTCTCAACTCTAAGTAATTGATAATAGTGGCTAGAAAAAAATTCAGAGGACACCGAACAATCAAAATATCCGATATTTCTCTACTAGATATATTTCTAAAATTAATCCGTTAAATGCGACCAGCGTGCTCAGCAAAATAAAGCCCTAAAGCTCTTCATGTGGGGTTAGAGTGCCTCATCAGTTCAATGTGTGATATTGAGAAAATTTAAGTATTTAATAAATCGAAAATTGTATTGATTGTTAGCAAAATCATTGGACTTTCATATAAATTGACGAATAATTTAAAAATAACGACCAGTGATGGAAATTAATTGATGGCAATTATTGGGACCCTCTATGGCAGAAATCGGGCCATGGTGGCATGAATCGGGCCATGGGCAAAATATTTTCAAAAATATAAATTGAATAATTTTTATCATTAATCCAAGAAAATAATTGATGTAAACGGTAGTCCAGACCCTAAATTCTTGCGAGGAAAAATCAAATTTGAATTTATAAGATATGATTTTTCTATGAAAGATATGTGACAAAAATCTCTCTTGGTGGCATTAATTGGGTCATTGACGGTACTAAAGTAGAATAGTTTTTTGACAAATACAAAAAAAAGAGATTTTTCAGTCATTTTTGAAGGTAGTTTCCTATACCTTCAAAAAAAGTGTGAGAGAAAGTCTCATAACGCGACCACTGATGGGTTAACATTATCGCGTTATGAAGAACGTCAAGCACAACACACTTGTATTAAAACAATGGCTCATGAATATAGCTAGATCTATGAGATGATTCAAGAGTTAGGTATGGAGTTAGATTCATCAGATCTTTTTTGGGAGTCGTGGAATTCTGTGCAGGAAGAGTTTCTCGATAATTTCCTCTTGATCTCCTTTAGTAATTCCAATACTAATGACTCGCAATGCTCATGCAGTGATTTTCATATGCAGTCGACTACCCGTTAAGAGCCTCTCTCCTTAATCCGTACATTACATCCGTAATAAACCAATTCCTCTCAATCGATGGCCACTCAGCACCAAGCCACTTCCCCCAAATGCCTCCTTCTATATCATTTCCAGTGAGCCTCTAGTAAATCCATAAAAAAAATCTACTGCAAAATTTTCCGAAAATAATCAGAAAAAAGGGGTTTTGCATGAAATATAATTTTTTTATCGCGCCCGGATGCAAAGTATAAATAAGTTTTCAATTAAGATACATAATACATTTTTTGGGAGTAATAATCAAACAGATAGGGATTCGAATGAGATTTATTGTTCACAGATCAATATATTCCAGTATATTCAGAGCTTCCTTCCCGCCATCCATCCTTATATATTATATATATATCAATGGAACATGAACGACAGAGGCTTTGAATAAATTGATGATTATCTGAAATGATGATGATTTCCGGTAACAAGAGGAATCCAATGTGTATGAATTCAAATCGCAGTAATTATTTATAAAATCGGAATTCAATGAACTCGTGGCGTTTGTGTTTTTTCTGTGTTTTCAGTCTCTCATGATCAAAGAGAGAATACTTAGAAATTATGAAGGAAAAATTTGAATGAAATTATGGAGGAATATAGTTCTTGTTTTCATCTATAAAATTAAATACAATTAGTACATAAAAAAAATACAATTAGTACATATTTCATGTACTGCTACTGTGTAGACCACTCATACTTTAGCTTCCAGCTTACGCTGTACTGACCACAAACCCCCTTGAAGGGAGTACAGTGCACGTCTCGAATAAGGTGTGTAAAAGTCTTGTAGGGGAAGGCGATTCCTGGAATCGTCGTTCCCCAATCCTGTTGCCAAATCAACGCGCAGTGTTTTGGATCGGGCTGTCCGCAATAAGGCATTCGGTTAAAGGAGTTAAAAACTGGACATAGAAATCATTGCTCAAGTGAAGGCTATGAATGAGCTTTCGGACAGGTGCAATGAAAGTAATTTGATCTCTGTAAGCCTTAATAAATCGTATTTCGGGCCTGATCTTCATGGTATCCCTGATGAAATTTGTAACAATGGTATTATCCCTGATGAAATAAACAATAATGGTAGAACAAAAGATCCATCAATGTCAGTCAGTTTTTTAACAGATTCTTTGAATATTTTGTATGATATGTGAGAAAAAAAATATTAAACTATTATTTTCTTAATTGTGTTAAAAATTAAAAATGAAAGAAAAGTTGAACGAAAGTTTAATAATAGATAAATTATCCAAAAATAATTTTATTTTTCCTTTTTCTCACTAACGCCTTATTCGAAACATCGGGACCTAAAGAACAGCGCTGGAGGAGAAGTCCGATGGTGGGGGAATTAACTCATCGCGAATATAAACATTGCGCCTTATTCGAAGACGCCTTATTCGGGACGTGCACTGTATGTGGATTTTTTTGTCACATATACTGGGTATCGGTTGGTCTCGAACCCGGGACCACGAGATGACAAGTCAGTGCCTTAACCAATTTAACCACCCGTGTTGTTATAAACTACACACAAATGAAGTGTTATATAGACCTCTTCAGACTCCGCCAACCTTCCTTTGGCAATTAAATTAAGTACAATTAGTACATATTTCATGTACTTCATATTTCATCTTCTTCAATAGATATGCAATTTTGTATATCTGTGTCAACTTCGAACTAGCGCTGCCTGGCACGTGGAGCAGTATGGATCCAGCATTGCGCACTCATATCTTTCAAACTATCTGAGTGTCTTTTTTTATAAAGAAATGACAAACTAAAAACTACATGGAAGTGAATTCACGTTACGAGACATAGTTGAGTAGATATTGTAGAAAAACGATAAAATGTTCCCTTTAATAGTTTGAATAATTTTATGAAACTTGACTCTTGGGCCACCAGAATCAAGCTAAAAAAATTCTATATGGAATTTTTTCCTCTTTTTTCTTTTTAATTGTGCTGCGATTGGTTGCAGCTGGCCTTCAACTGCCAGGTTATACAGCCAGCTTCATAATTTTTTTTTCCCTCGAATCATGATTTTGAGTTTTCATTGATGAGACTATTAAGAGACTTATCCGGTAGTTTCTGAGGTAAAATTCAATAGAAGCTGTTACGGAGTATCTAGAATAATCAGAAACTTTGCTCCTATGACCGAGCTTTACGGGAAGGGAATTCCGAATAATTGCTTTATTCGAAGTTTTCTTATAAGGCAACCAAGCTGCCTTAAAGGGGTCATCCATAAAAAACGGCACATATTTGTGAAGAGGGTGAAAATCTCAGATTTGTGACAAAATATGACAGGGTACCTTAAAAATCATCATATCACTGAAGTCAAATTTGAAAAATTCAAAAAAATAAAAATAGGCTAGATTGGGGCAAAATGGGGTACCCAGGAAAAAAATTAAAATTTTATAAAAAGGTAAGATTTTTTTGTTTTCCAGTAATTGATGATTCTGCTGAGTTTTCAGACTATTTTTGCGGAGATAGTTCATTTACGCATTTTGTGCAAAGTGGGGTGTATGAAAAAAAAAATGAAGTTCTAAAAGAAGTTGAGATCTTTGTTTTTTTTTCAATAATTGATCATTCTATTCAACAAAATGGAGCTGAAATTTGCTAATTTTGCAAAAAGTGAACATGTTCTCATATTTTTTCTCAGCTTCATGTGTGCTGAAACACCTTTTCAATTCTAAAGCTGATTGGTTGGACCGTTTTTTCTCCGAAAGATCGAAGATTTAGCAAAAAATAAAGGAACGCTCTTTTCTTTAAACATCAATTAATGATGATAAAGACCAGCGATGTTTTTTTTTTCATTATTTTTTCGTGATTCTTCATGTGTAAATGGGGTGAGTGAGTGGGCAAAAGATAAGGAGTGAGCAGGGGAAATTCCACGAGGGCTCCGTAGGAAATCATGGAAAAATAACGAAAAAAAAACTATCTGGTCTTTATCATCATTAATTGATGTTTAAGGAACAAAAAAGCATCCCTTTAATTTTCATTCAACTTTGAACAATAGGAAAAAAAACTATCCAACTGATTGGCTCCAAAATTTACAAAGTGTTTAGGCACATATTGAGCTAGGAAAAAACGCTAAAAAATCAGTTTTTTCCGCAATATTTCCAAAAACGAACTCCATTTTTAGAAAAACGAAAAAAAAATCAATTTTTTCATACGTTTTGAAACCAATTTTAAGATGAATTTTTTTTTGTTTCAACAAAACAGCACAGGCATTTACAGAGCACTGATTCAAGTTTACGAAACCCACTATCCATTCGGTGCTCGATCAATAGTTCATGAGATATCCCTGATCAAAGACAAAAGTGCCCTTCATTCTACTGCCGATATCTCGATAACGAATGGTCGTTGAGAGATAAAAAAAAACAATAAAATCAAAGCTAAAGGATTAGGCTGAACGACCCTGACACGGGTTAAGTCGAAAGAAACTTTTTAAAGCCATACACCATTTTAAAAAATGGAAATTTTTTTTTATTTTTTTTATTTCACTTTCATTGTCTTTTCGCGCCATGAATAGTGCCCAAAATGCCATGAAAATGAACACTGCAGCAGACGTTGATTGCTAAAAAAAAAAAACTTTTGTTTCATCAAGTAGGTACCCCACTTTTCGTCCCTGTCTCCTCTATATTGTTTAGATTCCAGGCTGTTATCATTTTTGCTCAAAAATGTTTGTCAAGAAAGAATCTAGACACGAAAAGAGCAAGCCGACAATTTCCGGTAAAAACAGTTGATTATTTCTTTTTTTATAAATAATCTAGTTTTTTCTTATAATTATGGATACAATTCTTGAAGATATTCATTTGCTTACAAGTGTTTTATTAGGGTTTTTTCAACTGAAACTCCTTTGTTGAGGATGTATTAATAACAATTTGTTAACTCCACAGAGAAAAATGTTTCCTTAATTTAAGAATGGGCAGTCACTTAATTTAAGTGACCTGCCATTCTTAAATTGAGTGACTTTTTCTTTCTTAATTTAAGAAAGTAAAACTCACTTAAATTAAGTGACTTTTCTCACTTAAATCAAGTAACTATTTCTTTTTTAATTTAAAAAAGTAAAAGTCACTTAAATTAAGTGACTTTTCTCACTTAAATCGAGTGAGTTTTCTCACTTGAATCAAGTGACTTTTCTTTCTTAATTTAAGTGACCTGCACATTCTTAAATTAAGTGACTGCACATTCTTAAATTAAGAAAACATTTTTCTCTGTGTAACGAACTAGTTCATACACAGAGAAAAATGTTTTCTTAATTCAAGAATGTGCAGTCACTTAATTTAAGAATGGCAGGTCACTTAAATTAAGTGACTTTTCTCACTGAAATCAAGTGACTTTTTCTTTCTTAATTTAAGAAAGTTAAAGGTACTTAAATTAAGTGACTTTTCTCACTTAAATCAAGTGACTTTTTCTTTCTTAATTTAAGAAAGTAGAAATCACTTAAATTAAGTGACTTTTCTCACTTAAATCAAGTGACTTTTTCTTTCTTAATTTAAGAAAATAAAACTCACTAAAATCAAGTGAGTTTTCTCACTTAAATCAAGTGCCTTTTCTTTCTTAATTTAAGTGACCTGCACATTCTTAAATTAAGTGACTGCACATTCTTAGATTAAGAAAACATTTTTCTCTGTGTAATTCTCCTGTGTTAGTCTATCTGACCTGTATCCCTCTTTGATAGTCTACTAATGTTAATACACGAATTCACATGATTATACAACTACAATTGTTAAATTATATTCAATGTGCACTCGATTCAAAGATCAAACTATAAATGCATCCTGCAACATTTTTTCTAAGTAATCATCAATCATCGATAATATTTTTCAATTTAACTTGAGGAATAATAATCAAAGAAATTATGAGATCATTTGTCGTGCGCTAGAGCACGTGATCGGTCTCTTAGAGTAAAAAAAGTGATAGTGTGACGTCACAATGCAGAGGAGCTTCGATGAAAATGTCACATAATGTGATATAGGAGAAGGAGAGAGGGTCTAGAAATTTCGATATTCGTGTGACGTAATTTATAGACGACCCCTCATGCAACAAATCAACCGCTTGATCTACATTACGAATAATTTTTTTGTTGAATTTACTTTCAGTGGCGAATGTGCCCTGTGGCAGAGGTACAATGAGCACGCGGAGGCCAAAAGTCGTGGGTGGACAAAATGCCATTCCACGTGAATTTCCTTGGCTGGTGAGCATTACGAGAAAGGGTGGACACTTTTGTGGTGGTACTGTCATCAACTCGAGATTTATTCTCACTGCTGCTCACTGCGTCTGTTCGTGAGTTTTTTTTTTTTGTTCTTTTATTACATTTTTTCCTTTTATCTCAGTTTAATTAAAATACTGAAAGGAAGAGGAGAATTTAGCTTAGCACAATTTCATTGAAATCAAATGAATTTCATTCCATTGGAATCATATCTAGTTGATATTAACTGAGGAAAATTCAATTCTCTAAGAAGTAATAATATGATTCCCATTGGTTCATAATCGATACATTATGATAGGATAAAGTTTGCACCCTTTGAAAACGAGAAATTGATTAAATTTGTGGTAGGAAAGAATTTTAATAGAATATTGTGTGAAGGATTTCGATATTCTTCTAGTGAAAATTAGCAGCTTTACGCAAAATATTTCACTTCTCCTAATCATCAAATCATATATTAACGGATGATTAATTACACACGGAGAGAAAAATCCATGAAAATTTATGGTGAAAGTTCCAGAAAAATTACCGGACTGAGCAGTAACCATGAGACATAGTGGCTTTACTATGAAAAAATGCGAAGCCAGTCCGGTAAAATTTGACACTGATGGGTTCCAGTAAAAATTTCAGTCTCAGTGAATAAGAATTCAGTTCTTCCGAATGAAACGATGAAATTCCCGTATATTACACCATTTTTATTATATTGATCATCCTAATTATTATTAGTCCCTCATTATTCTTATTCATTTTTTATCCTGAAAATAAATTTATTTCACATCCATTTTTAGCAATAAAGACTCTAGCAGAGATTATTGTCTTATGAGTTACAATGGTCGACAGAAATTCGGAGTCCTCCAAAAAATTCCCAAGAATAGTTATTCAAATCATAAATTTCATAATATCCTGTGTGCTGATCTAGTATAAGAGAATTAAATTTTTTGCAATAACAATTATTTCGCTGTTTGATACATTTAACAACTTGATTTCATAGAACTGTGGTCCATGGCTATCACGATGACAGATCCAATATGGCGATTTTTCCAAATTTCCCATAAGTCCTTGCGATACGCGATCGAATCCGAAAAGACCCGAACTAAATCGATTGACGGACGAGTGCCATAGAAATTACTACTCAGTCCGGTAAGAAATGTACCGAGGACGAGAAAATTAACGTCCTAGTCCGCAATTTATACGTTTTTCACAACAAATTTTGTGGGATACAAGACGAAATTTTATGAATGTAGGCACAGTTAGGGAAAAATTACCGACCAGTCCAGTAAAATGCACTCACTCATTTGGTACATATTATGAGACGTTTCTCACTTTTTCATTCCTGTAGGAGGACGTTTTCACTTACGAACCTCTATGTCCCACGATTACCGGACTGGTCCAGTAATTTTTCATGAATTTTTCTCTCCGTGTATATTTGAAAAATTGACAGAAATAGCATTTTCTGCATCAATTCTTTTTTTTTATCAAGCAAGAGGAGTCCTAAAAAACAGTTTCTCACCAGAAGTTTCCAATTTTCCCCCGAGTTTGAGATATATATTCAAATCAATTCATTTGACTCATTCTCCATCGAGTTTTCATTTCCGAGAAGCAACTGCTCTCTCGAAAAGGGAAATAAGCAAAAAAAAAAGTTATTTTACTTAGGGACCGGGTCGTTTATCTAGTGCTTAGATACTGCCAGGATATACGAGTTTAATCGCACCAGTGTGCAAAGAGAAGAGGGGCATGAGGTGGAGTAAGGGTATAAGCAATTAAAAGGCAGATGCCTGGCGCAGAACGCGTACACCAACATATACAGATATATACAATGCATAGCTTTCGGAAAACCCCACTGTGTACAGTCACGAGGAAGGATAGTAGGTTGAATCGTACTTCCCTGTGACTGTGACTTTACCTATGATTGCGTGTGGATTACAGACCACTCGGTAATTGCGTCCCCGCAACTCATTGGCGTAAACACCAACACACAACTCTCTTAGCCGCCTCTACCCTGATAGTCAACTATACTGCAACACTATTTTACTCAAACTCACTAGGAAAACGATAGTGGAATGTAGTGTGAGAGAGAGAGAATAAACTTCCCACTCGTTCCTCACCCACTGTCCCTTCCTCTCTTCCTTCTAACTTATATCGCGATTCAACGATTAATTTGTTTTTGTCTCTTCCGGGTCACTGGCACTTCCCAGCCCTCTTCTGCTCCTCACTCACACCTAACTTGACAGTTTTATCCACTTTTTTTTTTTTCAAAAAACCATCATCCAACTGGGTTTTTACAGCACCCAAGAGTGAAACTCAGTTTCTTGAATTTTCTTCTTCACTACTTGACATGAGGAAATGGATCTTCTTGGAGAAAATAAATTATCAAGATTTTTGCAAGGTTTTTTTTTTGTTCATTTTCTTATTACGTTCAATTCAGTGTTTGGAAAGTTTCTCTTAATTGAGTTAGTGTTTGTAGAATATTGTACTACTCTTTGATTAATTAGAAAGAATATTGTTTTTTTCTTCTCTTTTTTTTTGTTTATTAATCAAAGTTTATATTCACACCCGGCTACGACGATATTTCTATGGCTGTTGGGAAAAGTTTTATTTGATATTAGAAAGAGAGGAAATAATGCAGATGAATGGTTTTTGCTTCGTTGAATAAGAAAGAACTGAATTTTAGAAAAATTGAGTGAAAAGATGAAGAATGAAAAATATTGAATGAAATTTTTTTTAAAGGTATTCATCTTAACGGTATTCACCTTTTCATTCATCACAATCGATTTTTTAATCCATATATATTGTAAATAAGAAGCCAGAATTTCATTAAAATTCCAGGGAAATTTTCCACTGAAAAACCACTTCAACAGAGCTAATTATGCTTCTTTAGTCTGAGAGAAAAATTGAAATGGGGGAATTTTCGGTATCTCAGATCCTGAGAAATTTTATGAAAACTAACAGGATTAAATTATAAAATAAATGAACTCTTGCTCGATTTCAATTCTTTGGGAATATTTTTGTATTTTTTTTTTATTGGGAAGGAAACATAGAGCTATAAAAAAAACATATAAAAAATTCTGAATTTCTTCTGGAGAATCTCAATTTTTTGGAAATTAGTTTAGTAACGAAAAAGTAAAACAGGATAAGTCTTTACGAAAATCATTGGATTGCCTCCAGATATCACAACAAAATTCCCAACAAAAAAAAAAATGACGAGCCTGAATTGATTGATCTCTCCTTACCACTTCCCTGTCAATTTGTCCTACGAGAATATCTATCCACAAAACTTCTTTACTTTCAAATAAAGTAATAAGGTACCCAGCATTTTGATCTGAGGCTAAATTATCTCATCAAGAATATCTCGGTTATAATATCTCAGACATTTATATCTCATGACTCAATTATCTCAGATGATAACATATTCCTTCTTTGGGAAATCCTGTCTTATCTGCCTTAATCATTTTTGTTATATAATAATTATTAGGTAATAATTATAATGATAATTTAAGAATTATTATATTATATAATATTGATTATTCTTGCCGAAGGAAGGTCGGTGTGGGATATTTATATGATTTTCATCATATAACTATATATATATTATATAATAATGATTTTTTTTTAAGTTTATAATAATTTGATGTTTTACACTGTAAAAATGATTTCTAATATATCACTATTAATTACTTTTTATAACAGATTACTTAATTTGAACTAAACTGAGATTTCTTAGCATGAGATACACAGAAAAAAATGTTTTCTTAATTTAAGAATGTGCAGGTCACTTAAATTAAGAAAGAAAAGTCACTTGATTTAAGTGAGTTTTACTTTCTAAAATTAAGAAGGAAAAAATCACTTGATTCAAGTGAGAAAAGTCACTTAATTTAAGTGACTTTTACTTTCTTAAATTAAGAAAAAAAAAGTTACTCGATTTAAGTGAGAAAAGTCACTTGATCTAAGTGAGAAAAGTCACTTAATTTAAGTGAGTTTAACTTTCTAAAATTACGAAGGAAAAAATCACTTGATTTAAGTGAGAAAAGTCACTTAATTTAAGTGAGAAAAGTTACTTAATTTAAGTGAATTTTACTTTCTTAAATTAAGAAAAAAAAGTCACTTGTTTTAAGTGACAAAAGTCACTTAATTTAAGTGACCTATCATTCTTAAATTAAGTGACTGCACATTCTTAAATTAAGAAAACATTTAACAGATTACTTAATTTGGAATAAACTGAGATTTCTTAGCATGAGATACACAGAAAAAAATGTTTTCTTAATTTAAGAATGTGCAGTCACTTAATTTAAGAATGTGCAGGTCACTTAAATTAAGAAAGACGTCACTTGATTTAAGTGAGAAAACTCACTTGATTTAAGTGAGTTTTACTTTCTAAAATTAAGAAGGAAAAAATCACTTGATTCAAGTGAGAAAAGTCACTTAATTTCAGTGACTTTTACTTTCTTAAATTAAGAAAGAAAAAGTTACTTGATTTAAGTGAGAAAAGTCACTCGATCTAAGTGAGAAAAGTCACTTGATTTAAGTGCGTTTTACTTTCTAAAATTAAGAAAAAAAAGTCACTTGTTTTAAGTGACAAAAGTCACTTAATTTAAGTGACCTATCATTCTTAAATTAAGTGACTTCGCATTCTTAAATTAAGAAAACATTTAACAGATTAATTTGGAATAAACTGAGATTTCTTAGCATGAGATACACAGAAAAAAATGTTTTCTTAATTTAAGAATGTGCAGTCACTTAATTTAAGAATGTGCAGGTCACTTAAATTAAGAAAGAAGTCACTTGATTTAAGTGAGAAAACTCACTTGATTTAAGTGAGTTTTACTTTCTAAAATTGAGAAGGAAAAAATCACTTGATTTAAGTGAGAAAAGTTACTTAATTTAAGTGAATTTTACTTTCTTAAATTAAGAAAGAAAAAGTCACTTGTTTTAAGTGACAAAAATCACTTAATTTAAGTGACCTGTCATTCTTAAATTAAGTGACTTCACATTATTAAATTAAGAAAACATTTTTGTCTGTGTATGTTTGATGAGATCATTTAGCTGAGATGAAATTGGCATGAGATACTCTTGTCATGAGATATTTTTGTATGAGATTTTTTTGCCTGAAATATTTTGGTTGAGATCATTAAGCCGAGATAAAATTGACAAGAACCAAGTAACAATAAACTCAAATCCATACCAATATTAACATTAAACTAAATGAAATGAAATTGATTAAACAGTGAAACTGGAACAATACCACCACGACAATTGCACGTTACTCTCGGTGAATATAATTTACGTGAAGCAGAAATGCCACCCTCAGTTGCTGTGGCTGTACGTAATATTGTTATACATCCTGACCACAAGTGTGGCAAGTACGTGAACGACATTGCAATACTAGAGTTGGAATTACCAATAAGTTGGACAAACAGTGTACAACCAGCGTGTCTTCCAACGGCGCAGGGTGAAAAGGGTTACAAGGAATTCAATGGAGTTAATGCAGTTGCTGCTGGCTGGGGCTGGTTGGGTGAAGATAGATCAAAATGTAAGCTTTCATAATGCTTTTCTTCTGCAGTAAGTACAGTGCAGTCGGGCTGCTAGGCGCCTTCTCTTCTGTAGTTCCCCCACTACTTGACCACCCAAAGTGAACATCTTCTGTGTACAGAGAGTAATTTCCGGCAAAAATTACTGAACCTTTTCCCGGGATATTTCAGTGGTGAATAAAAAATCACTGTACAGCATTCTGAAAGTTTCGAGAAAAGGACAAATATTTTTTTCCAATTAATTCGTTCGATATTTTGAAAATCATCTTAATTTTTCCAAATTTTATATTACAATTTTTTTTTATTAAATTTTTTTTCTCATTTCCTGTGTAAAAGTTACAGGTGCACTAAAAATTGCCATTAGAAATATTCCTACTCAAATGCAAATTTACGATTATTACTTTTTGTGTTGCAAAACTCTGTTACCTCGGTGAGAAAACATCGATTGAAATTGCCTGAGTTAGTGCATCGTATAGGCGATAATGTGACTATACTTTTTTAAATTCAGACATGGGCTTTTATGGAACAACCAGCCTTTTGCAGTTAAAATGCAAAAATATCCATCTCTAGTTTTCAAAATTGTAATAATGTTCTATTAATGTGATGGCAATATGAGGATTTTTTTCATAAATAATGAAAGAATATTCATTTATTTTTGTTTACCATCTCGAGCACACAATTCTGCTCATGGTAATAAACAAAAAAAATGAACACTCTACCTCTTTTTTTTATCATTAAGTTTTTGTGAATATTGATACACATGAACTCAAAATACTTTTTGATTTACAAAGCATTCAGTAAATGTGTTTTTTTTTATTGAATTACGTCAACATCACGCTCTTCTCATTCCAGTAACACAAAGATAAATAAAAATACTACATTTCGACAATTTACATGATGAACAATATAGATATGTTGGGGCACCGTCAATGACCCAATAAATGCCACCAAGAGACCCATTCTGCCACATGTCTTTCATAGAAAAATTGTATCTCATCATAAATTCAAATTTGATTTTTCCCCGAAAGAATTTAGGGCCTGGACTATCATTTACATCAATTATTTTCCTGAATTGATGATAAAAATTATTTAATTTAAATTTTTGAAAATATTTTGCCCATGGCCCGATTCATGCCACCATGGCCCGATTTCTGCCATAGAGGGTCCCAATAATTGCCATCAATTAATTTCCATCACTGGTCGTTATTTTTAAATTATTCGTCAATTTATATGAAAGTCCAATGATTTTGCTGACAATCAATGCAATTTTCGATTTATTAAATACTTAAATTTTCTCAATCATCACACATTGAACTGATGAGGCACACTAACTCCACATGAAGAGCTTTAGGGCTTTATCTTGCTGAGCACGCTGGTCGCATTCAACGGATTAATTTTAGAAATATATCTAGGGGAGAGTGGGGCAAAATGGACACTGTTATAAAACGCTTAGAGATGGATTTTTTTTTGATGATTCTATTGAAAAGCTGAGAAAATTTTAGCCGGAAAACAAGTCTCAGACGCATTATTGTCGATTTTTTTGAAAATTCAATATTTTTCAGCATATTTGAAGGGTCAGCCTATCCTTTTTCGAAAATCCCCAGTTTTTTGCAAATATCTCTGGTTCTATTGGTCGTAGCAATTTGGGGTTAAACTTTAATGAAAGGTGAGCTCATTTCCCATCGATTCATGGGGTTTTGAATTCAAAAATATCCATTTTTTGGTTAGTTATAGGCCAAAAATAGTTTCACAAAACTGTTTCACAAAAATGCCCATAAATACCTTGAAAATCGATATTTTTGAATTGAAAACTCTATGAATCGATGGCAAATGATCTCACCTTTCACCTCCCGTTGGAATTTTTACGCTACGAGAATAGAACTGGAGATATTTTCAAAAAACTGAAAATTTTCAAAAAAAGGAAGGGTTTTGGCCCTCTAAAGGCCCTCAAAAAAGTCCTAATCGCAAAAAAATCAATACCGGCACTTGTTTCGCGCCCAAAATTTCCTCAGCTTTCCAATGGAATTTGTAAAAACAATCTACACCCAATATTTCTATTAATTTCAAAAGATTTTCATAATATTTGCATAAAAACTTAGATGTGTCTATTATACCCCTGAGGTCCATTTTGCCCCAACCTCCCCTAGTAGAGAAATATCGGATATTTTGATTGTCCGATGTTCTCTGAATTTTTTTCTAGCCACTGTTATCAATTACTTAGAATTGAGAATTCGAATAAGTTCAATAATCACGAAAATGTATGAAAAGTGGCATTAATTGGGCCATTGACGGTATTTTCCCAATATTTTCAAAGATTATTTCGTTAAGTCTTCACTCCGAGAAAAACCGGTTCATTTTGTTCCACAGTTTCATTTTGCCCAGGTCTCTCTTATTATCTTCATAGCATTATATCAAAAATGATCAAATTTCTTGGAGCACTATGCTATGGGAAAATTTAATGAATCAATTACATGTACTTTAATGGCTTAAAGTTTTCCATATCTCCGAAAAATCTAATGAGGAAATTCTAGATTTTTTTCAAGCATTGAAAGCCTCTGTAAGACTAATTATAATCAGATTTTCTATCATAATTGGGAAAATCCCTTCGTTTAAATTAATGAATGCCTCCTTGATTGCCAAATCAACGAAGAAGCCTCCTACATTTTTTCACAATTTTCTTCAGTGTATTCGAAATAAAATTCGAGGAACAAACAAAAATTATTTTTACAAACTAAAAATATGACTTATCAATAATTCAATTATTTATTCAGATAAAATGAATTATATTTTCCAGAATGATCAGTATTTGATTGGAAATTAATCTAGAAATGATCATTTTTTTTCGGTTTTATCGAGCACACTCCGGAATACTGTCTTAAATAAAATTATCAAAAGTGATGCAGCATTGTTATTGGAGAGAAATTGCAATTCAGAGCTGTAGTAATATAATAGGGGAGAGTGGGGCAAAATGGACACTGTAATGCAACGGTTAGAGATGGATTTTTTTTGATGATTCTATTGAAAAGCTGAGAAATTTCAGTTGGAAAACGGGTGTCAAATGTATTTTTTTAAATTTTTTTGAAAATTCTTATTTTTCGATATTTTTGAGGGGTAAAAATATTTCCCTTTTTTGAAAATTTTCATTTTTTTGCGAACATCTCTGGTTCTATTGGTCGCAGCTCTTCGGAGCTGGTCTCAAATGAAAGGTGAGCTCATTTTGCATCGATTTATGGGGTTTTTACTTCAAAAATATCAATTTTTGGGATAGTTATAGGCCGAAAACTGGTTCAGAAAACTGTTTCACAAAAATGCCCATAAATACCTTGAAAATTGATATTTTTATTTTGACAACCCCATAAATCGATGGCAAAAGATCTCACCTTGCACCTTTCATCGGAATTTTTACGCTACGACAAAAAGAACTGAAGGTATTCTCAAAAAACTGAAAACTTTCAAAAAAAGGTTTTTACCCCTCTGAAATGCTCAAAAAAGTCAAAATCTCTAAAAATATAAAAACCTTAATTCCGGCACTTGTTTCCTGCCTGAAATGCATTCAGTAAATGTGTTTTTTTTGATTGAATTACGTCAACATCACGCTCTTCTCATTCCAGTAACGCAAAGATAAATAAAAATACTACATTTCGACAATTTACATGATGAACAATATAGATATGTTGGGGCACCGTCAATGACCCAATAAATGCCACCAAGGGACCCATTCTGCCACATGTCTTTCATAGAAAAATTGTATCTTATCATAAATTCAAATTTGATTTTTCCTCGAGAGAATTTAGGGCCTGGACTATCATTTACATCAATTATTTTCCTGAATTGATGATAAAAATTATTTAATTTAAATTTTTGAAAATATTTTGCCCATGGCCCGATTCAGATCTCACCTTTCACCTCTCATCGGAATTTTTACGCTACGACAAAAAGAACTGAAGGTATTCTCAAAAAACTGAAAACTTTCAAAAAAAGGTTTTTACCCCTCTGAAATGCTCAAAAAAGTCAAAATCTCTAAAAATATAAAAAACTTAATTCCGGCACTTGTTTCCTGCCTGAAATTCCCTCAGCTTTCCAATGAAATCATCGAAAACAATCTACCGCCAATATTTCTATTAATTTCTAGAGTTTTCCATAATATTTGTCTAAAAATTTAGATGTGTCCATTTTACCCCTTCCCCTATAATATTGTAATAAACTCCTGGATGCACAGATTGAGGAAAGCCGAATGCTGTTTTGATTGTCGTGATTATATATCCCTAACGGTTAATGTGGTCAAAAACAAACCGCTCAAAAACACATCAGAGCCCAACTGCACTGTAATAAAACAATCATGATTACTATTTGAAGAACCAACTGAATATGATAAATTATTCTCTCATTTTCCAAAATTTAACTTGAAATCATAATAATTAAATCTCGCTCTTTAGATAAACGTACTGATGTCCTGCAAAAAGTCAGTGTAAATATTGTTGGTAATGAAGTATGCAGAGAGTGGTATGAGAGCCAGGGTAAAAAAACAAGAGTTGGACCACAGCAAATGTGTGCTGGACATGAGGATGGTGGTAGAGATGCTTGCTGGGTAAAATTTCTTTTCTTTATTTGTAATATGAATTATTAATGCCCAGAGAATTATAAAGAATCTTGGAAAATTTTATGAAACTTTGTATTTAATATTGAATTATTCATGAAACACAAATTTTTCAAAATTCAAGTTTCTATCTAAGACCTTTTTTCTTTTCATGTTAATTCTTTACTGTTTTTTATCTTGGAGAAAAAACTTTTTTATTCATATTTTTTCTGAATTATTCTGGTCATTTTCATGGCAAAAGAAAAGTTGATAATGAGAGTTATTGAAAATTAAAATGATAAAGATGAAATTCTCGAAAAATGTAAAACAGGATAAGTCAATTTTTATTAGTGGCTTTTTGTTTGATTTTTCTTCCGTATAGTTTTGTAGAAACTTTCAAAAGCTAGAAAAAAGGTCAACTTATTCTAAGAAAAATCAACTTATTCTGTTATGACCTCTTCGCTACTGAATTGTTCATTTACCTGGGCGATTTCACCAATTCTCGAATAGAATTTCGGCTCCAAATTTTGGGGGGCGACTTTTCAGTCCTCATCGATTAAAACCATTAAAATGAAGAAAATCCTAAATTCTAAACCACTTGGCCCACTATCGAAGCAGAAATCAATGAATTTTGATTTTTGCATCAAAATTCTCTCTTAAGAATGACGTGAGTAGCTAAATGAGAAAAAAAAATACAAAATATAGATTTTCATCGAAAATTTTCTGAATTTTCTGAAAAAAATATCCTTTTTCGTCTTTGTCCTTGTTTTCGAGGTAAAAATGCTCTTTGAAAACTTCAAATGCTTGTTTCGAATCGTTCCCCAAATTTTTTTTCAATTTTTTTATTTTTTTCTGAAAATTTTGAAAATTTGCTAGGAACTATATGATTTTTAGCCCCTGCTCTTGGAAACTCCGGTGACTGTAATTAAAAATTCGAAATTTAATACTTATTAAGAACTAACAATAAATGCAAGTTGAAAAGATGGATGTTGCAAAAGACATATGTATATTGATTACATTTCATAATTCTAAATGAAAAACATCAGTTGTTTAAATGTTTTCCATTTAGGATTATAAAATTTGATCAATATCCATATGTCTTTTGCAACATTCATCTTTTCAACTTGCATTTATTGTTAGTACTCAATAAGTATTAAATTTCAAATTTTTAATTACAGTTGCCGGGGTTTTCAAGAGCAGGGGCCGAAAATCATATAGTTCCTAGCTAATTTTCCAAATTTTCAGAAAAAAATAAAAAAATTGAAAAAAAAATTGGGGAACGATTGGAAACAAGCATTTGAAGTTTTCAAAGAGCATATTCACCTCGAAAACAAGGACAAAGACAGAAAAGGATATTTTTTTCAGAAAATTCAGAAAATTTGCGACGAAAATCTATATTTTGTGTTTTTTTTTTTCATTTAGCTACTCACGTCATTCTTAAGAGAAAATTTTGATGCGAAAATCAAAATTCATCGATTTCTGCTTCGATAGTGGGGCAAAATGGTTTAGAATTTAGGATTTTCTTCATTTTAATGGTTTTAATCGATGAGGACCGAAAAGTCGCCTCTCAAAATTTGGAGCCGAAATTCTATTCGAGAATTGGTGGAATCGACCACCTAATAAAAATAGCGGCTATGTCAGACCGAATCTCAAATTGAATTCTTAATCTGAAATTCTTATTTCGTCCCATGTGAAAAATGAAGAGATTCTTCGAAATAAATCATGTCTTTCTCCATTTTTACATTCCATCTTTCCACTTGATATGAAGAAAGAAAAGGCGAAATTCACTTGTGGTCCATCGTAAGGTGATGTCATTTCCCATCGATCTATGGAGGTTTTGAATTCAAAAATATCAATTTTTGGGATAGTTATAGGCCAAAAACTGTTTCACAAAAATGTCCATAAATACCTTAGAAATCGATATTTTTAAATTGAAAAGCATATGAATCGATGGCAAATGATCTCACCTTTCACTTCCCATTCAAATTTTTACGCTACGACAGATAGAACCGAAGATATTCTCAAAAAACTGAAAATTTAAAAAAAAAAAGGAATTAATAAATTAATTTATTAATAAATTTATTTGTTTAATGGCGACATTGCCTCGTGGATTAAAGGTGAAGAAAAGATGTGAGAATCAAAAATTCGATGGTAAATATAGTAACTCGCAATAGCTCAGCGATAGAGCACCTGACATGTAATCAGAGGGTCGTGGGTTCAAATCCTGCTTGCGCATTACATATTTTTTCCGGAATTTGATTCTCTTAAAAAATTTATTAATAAAAATTAATTTCTTAATAAATTTATTTGTTTAATGGCCCCTCTGAAAGGCTCAAAAAAGTCAAAATCGACAAAAATTAAAAAAAAAACAATGCCGGCACATGTTTTCTGCTCAAAATTTTCTCAGCTTTCCAATGGAATCATCAAAAACAATCTACAGCCAATATTTCTATCAATTTCAATAGTTTTTCATAATGTTTGCCAGAAAATTTAGATGTGTCCATTATACCCCTAATGGCCATTTTGCCCCACCTTCTCCTATACATAGCATCTGTCTTTTGTTTCAGGCTGACAGTGGTGGTCCACTTATGGTCGGAAGCCATTTGGATGAGAGTACAGTAGTCGTTGGCGTTGTCTCATCTGGTGTAGGATGTGCCAGACCACGACTTCCTGGTATCTACACTAGAATTTCTGAATACATACCATGGATCATTGCTCAAATTGTATAAAGTTGGATTATTCTCCATTAAACTTATCAATAATTTATTAACAATCCGGTAAAACATTAGAAATTATAATCATGCAATTGTGGTTTTGTACTAGTCAATTAAATAATGCATTCACATTAATTATTTAGCTGTAAATTATTGAAAATTATTTATTCATGAATAAAATGTAAGTCTTATCTGAGAAGGAATATTTTATTATTATTTATTGCCAAATTGCCTAATTTCGATTTTTTATAGGATATTTTAGAACTTCAGGGAGATGAAGGAAATTCAGGGAATCCCATTGTCATAGAGTTTCTGTGAATCTCGAGAAATGAAAACACGATCTAATAATCAAGAATTTTGAACAAGACTGAAAAAATTTTGAAATACATTTTTATGAAGAGAAGGCATTTCCAAAAATGTTTCTATCTCTCTTAGATTTCGCAATATTCTGGAAAAATTGAGGTCAAAAGGAAATTGATTCATCTTCTTTCACCGTTTCATTACCGTTTTTTCCCGAGAAAATCTTCCGGTCGAGACACTTTAATGATGAAGCTTCAACATGAAAAATTGAAGCTTCTGCAGTTTACAGAAGTTGGACTTCCTCGTATTTCAGCATTCCTTCTTGTGCTGCATGACAACGTTGTAAATTAAAAATTTCACTCTCAATTAGAAAATATTTTTTTTACTGTCGCTAAAAACCAACAATACATTATAATTCAAAAATTAAGTAAAACGCACAATAAAATTAGGGGAGAGTGGAGCAAAATGGACGCTGTTATGAAACGCTTAGAGATGGATTTTTTTTGATGATTCTATTGAAAAGCTGAGGAAATTTTAGCCGGAAAACAAGTCTCAGATGCATTTTTTTCGAATTTTTTAAAAATCTATATTTTTCAGCATTTTTGAAGGGTCAGCCTTTCCTTTTTTGAAAATCTTCAGTTTTTTGCCAATATCTCTGGTTCTATTAATCGTAGCAATTCGGGGCCGGTCTCAAATAAAAGGTGAGCTCATTTCCCATCGATTTAGGGGGTTTTGAATTCAAAAATATCAATTTTTCGGATAGTTATAGGCCAAAAACTGTTTCACAAAAATGGCCATAAATACCTTGAAAATCGATATTTTTGAATTGAATTCTCTATGAATCGATGGCAAATGATCTCACCTTTCACCTCCCATTGGAATTTTTACGCTACGATAAATAGAACCGAAGATATTCTCAAAAAACTGAAAATTTTCGAAAAAAGGCAGGGTCTTATTGTTACGTCCTATGCTTGTTTTTGACGTTGTTCTGCTGCTTTCAGACTCGATAGAGTCTTGGGGATCTTCCGACTCCTTGATTTCCACTTTATTTATTGCATTTTGCGAGAATTCATTGGTCATGGTCTTTTAAAGGGTTGAGTTGTCTTATGTGCGGAGTTTCACTACAGGTTTAGGAGAAATGACTTTTTGAAATGATTCACACGCAATGTTTGGAATTGAACTGAGCGAATTTTATTAGAATGTTTTTCCTTTTATAATTTCTGCACAGGGTCTTATTCAGCATTTTGAAATTGCTGACGTGGTTCCTGCGCTCGGTGTGAGAATGATTTTTATAAATTGAAAGAGCTACATAAAATATTTGCGTGTGAATGAAAATAGAAATTGTTAGTGATATTATATTATGATATTTGTTAGTTATTTGGTTGGAAAAGTTAAGTAAAGTCGTTTTTGAAGTCCCCTCTTATCAGTTCACTCGTTGCGGTGAACTAATACGTCACATTATCCCTCTAAAATGCTCTGAAAAGTCAAAATCGCTAAAAATTCAAAAAAATCAATGCCAGCACTTGTTTCCCGTCCAAAATTTTCTTAGCTTTCCAATGGAATCATCAAAAACAATCTACAGCCACTATTTCTATTCATTTCAGAATTTTTTTCATAATATTTGCCTGACAATTTAAATGTGTCCATTTTACCCCTGATGTCCATTTTGCCCCACCTTCCCCTTATAAATTATGTTTTTTCATGGACTACGTTTCCATGTAGATAAAATGTAGAAGTTCGAGAGATGTAAACATCCATGAACTTCAATAATCATAACACATGTAATTAATGATTATAGTTTTTCTTTCACTGTTTTATACTCCCAGGAAAAAATGTTCAGATCTGATCAGATCAAATTAGATCTGATCAGATCTAATTAGATCTAATTAGATCCAATCAGATCTGACAAAATGAAAATTTTTAACATGAATAGATCTGATCAGATCTAATTAGATCTGATTAGATCTAATTAGATCTGATTAGATCTAATTAGATCTGATTAGATCTGGTTAGATACAATCAGATCTAAGTCTGATTAGATCTGTTCAGATCTAATTAGATCTGATTAGATCCAACTAGATCTGGTCAGATCTAACTAGATCTGATCAGATCCAACTAGATCTGATCAGATCTGATGACCTAATATGTATATTGGGTCATCAGATCTGATCAGATCTGGCTGGATCTGATCAGATCTAGTTAGATCTGATCAGATCTGATCAGATCTAACTAGATCTGATCAGATATGGAAATCAAAATTAGGTGAATAGACAAACATGATCAGGCAGAATTGGATTTTCATATTATTAGAAAGGGCAGTCATAGAACTATAAATATGGTTTCTTTTAAAATCTTTTTCAAATAAAAATTTATCTGTTAAAAAAAATTGGCAATGTGTCAGATCTGTGCTCATTTCATTATCATAGAATGTCATATTTATTTTCATGCATGATTCTGCATTCCATTTAGACAGTCTCAACTTTTCTCCGAAGTTTTTCCCTCAAATTTTTCTAATCTTTTTCATTTATGACGATTCGAATTCTACTTGATATCAAGAAATCGTGTGATAGCTGAGTGGCTAGAGTAGGAGACTGGTAATCCTATGGTCCCGGGTTCGATCCCGCCGAGGTCCATTTTTTTCTTCGATTTTTTTTTCTTTAAAAATTTTAATTTTCATTCATTTGTTTAGTAAATAATTCAGATTTTTATTTATTTTTCATTTTCTCTAAAATATGAAATTTTTAATTTTGGATTTTGTGCAGATCCAATTGGATCTGATCAGATCTAAGGAACTCAGATCTAAGGAACTCAGATCTAATTGGATCAAATTAGATCTGGTCAGAGCGTGCCAATTTTCAGATCTGATCAGATCTAAGGAACTCAGATCTAATTAGATCTGATCAGATCTAATTTGATCTGATCAGATCTGAACATTTTTTCCTGGGCTGTACATATGTAAATGGGCGATTCCACCAATTCTCAAATAGAATTTCGGCTCCAAATTTTGCGGCGCGACTTTTCGGTCCTCGTCGATTAAAACCATTACAATCAAGAAAATCCTAAATTCTAAACTATTTTGCCCCACTATCGAAGCAGAAATCAATGAATTTTGATTTTTGCATCAGAATTTTCTCTTAAGAATGACGTGAGTAGCTAAATGAAAAAAAAAATACAAAATATAGATTTTCATCTCAAATTTTCTGAATTTTCTGAAAAAAATATCCTTTTTCGTCTTCGTCCTGGTTTTCGAGGTGAAAATGCTCTTTGAAAACTTCAAATGCTTGTTTCGAATCGTTCCCCAATTTTTTTTTTCAATTCTTTAATTTTTTTCTGAACATTTGGAAAATTTGCTAGGAACTATATGATTTTTGGCTCCTGCTCTTGAAAACCCCGGCGACTGTGATTGAAAACTTGAAATTCAATACTTATTAAGAACTAACGATGAATGCAAGTTGATGGATGTTGCAAAAGACATATGTATATTGATTACATTTTATAATTCTAAATGGAAAACATCAGTTGTCTAAATGTTTTCCATTTAGGATTATAAAATGTGATCAATATACATATGTCTTTTGCAACATTCATCGTTTCAACTTGCATTTATTGTTAGTACTTAATAAGTATTGAATTTCAAATTTTTAATTACAGTTGCCATGGTTTTCAAGAGCAGGGGCCAAAAATCATATAGTTCCTAGCAAATTTTCAGAAAAAAATAAAAAAATGGAAAAAAAAATTGGGGAACGATTCGAAACAAGCATTTGAAGTTTTCAAAGAGCATTTTCACCTTGAAAACAAGGACAAAGACAGAAAAAGATATTTTTTTCAGAAAATTCAGAAAATTTGCGATGAAAATCTATATTTTGTATTTTTTTTTTCATTTAGCTACTCACATCATTCTTAAGAGAAAATATTGATGCAAAAATCAAAATTCATTGATTTCTGCTTCGATAGTGGGGCAACATGGTTTAGAATTTAGGAATTTCTTCATTTTAATGGTTTCAATCGATGAGGACCAAAAAGTCGCCTCCCAAAATTTGGAGCCGAAATTCTATTCAAGAATTGGTGGAATCGACCAAATATTTCTTTTAAGTGCCAATAAAAACTGTTAATATAAAAAAAAAATGCACAATATACTATTGGTACACGTTTAAGAGGAATGAAAGTAGTTTCATTATGAATTCCGGAAATTCGATTTGGAAAATGGGAGAGATGAGTGAAATATCATGATCCTGACATGAGCGGGCATGTAATTAAAAATTTAGAAATTGCTGAAATTTTCATGATTCGCAGAGAATGGTCCATTGATTCAGGAGTACATCGTTCATCATTTGGCATAAAAATACGTTATATTACGAATATCCTAAAAATAAACCCATATCGCAATGCTCAAATATACGATTTCATCATTCTATTCATGAAAATGAATAAAAATAGTTATTATTCCGCAAATATCGGCGAAACCATTGAGTTCACAGGGAATTGTGAGGAAACTTATCATTGTAGAAAATTTGATGAATTCCAGAAACTGTTTCAGCATAAATTCTCAATCTCATTGTTTCATGATATTTTTAGAATAATCACCATTCAACGAGCATATCATTTTGGAATTCATTGTTCAATGATCAAAAAATATTGTTTAGTCTAAAGATGATACAATTCAAGAATAGTCAAACAACTGAATTGTTTGTATTCAAAAATTGGATATTTTTCGTTCAAACTTTTTTACCATAACTCTTGTAACTTGCAGATAAATTTCGACGAAGGAATTAATTGTTGAGAGAAAAATGATAATAAAATGAGCAGAAATCTAACGATTCTCCCAATTTTCTTTAAGAAATAAATTATTATAAAGGAAATATTTAAAAAATTCGCACTTGTAGATTTTAGAATTTCTTACATGTGGGCGATTCCACCAATTCTCGAATATAATTTCGGCTTCAAATTTTGGGGGGTGACTTTTCAGTCCTCATCGATTAAAACCATTGAAATGAAGGAAATCCTAAATTCTAAACCATTTTGCCCCACTATTGAAGCAGAAATCAATGAATTTTGATTTTTGCATCAAAATTCTCTCTTAAGAACGACGTGAGTAGCTAAATGAAAAAAAAAATACAAAATATAGTTTTTCATCGCAAATTTTCTGAATTTTCTGAAAAAAAAATCCTTTTCTGTCTTTGTCCTGGTTTTCGAGGTGAAAATGTTCTTTGAAAACTTCAAATGCTTGTTTCGAATCGTTCGCCAATTTTTTTTTCAATTTTTTAATTTTTTTCTGAAAATTTGGAAAATTTACTGGGAACTATATGATTTTCGGCCCCTGCTCTTGAAAACCACGGCAACTGTAATTAAAAATTTGAAATTTAATACTTATTAAGTACTAACAATAAATGCAAGTTGAAAAGATGAATGTTGCAAAAGACATATGTATATTGATCACATTTTATGATCCTAAATGGAGAACATTTAAACAACTGAGGTTTTCCATTTAGAATTATGAAATGTAATCAATATACATATGTCTTTTGCAACATTCATCTTTTCAACTTGCATTTATTGTTAGTTCTTAATAAGTATTAAATTTCGAATTTTTAATTACAGTCACCGGAGTTTTCAAGAGCAGGGGCTAAAAATCATATAGTTCCTAGCAAATTTTCAAAATTTTCAGAAAAAAATAAAAAAATTGAAAAAAAATTTGGGGAACGATTCGAAACAAGCATTTGAAGTTTTCAAAAAGCATTTACACCTCGAAAACAAGGATAAAGACGAAAAAGGATATTTTTTTCAGAAAATTCAGAAAATTTGCGATGAAAATCTATATTTTGTATTTTTTTTTTTTCATTTAGCTACTCACGTCATTCTTAAGAGAGTTTTGATGCAAAAATCAAAATTCATCGATTTCTGCTTCGATAGTGGGGCAAAATGATTTAGAATTTAGGATTTTCTTCATTTTAATGGTTTTAATCGATGAGGACTGAAAAGTCGCCTCCCAAAATTTGGAGCCGAAATTCTATTCGAGAATTGGTGGAATCGCCCATGTGCATATTTCCCATTCTATTTTATAATTCATCTTTTACAAGAAAAAAAAATAATCGCAAAATCGAAGTCTGCTATTTTCAATATCATATAGAAAAAAATAAGTTTGTGATTGATAGAACGGTAAAAGTTGAATAGGCAATCAGTACTCAGATCAATTGAAGAAAATTGAAAAAAATAAGATCTGTTTAAAAGAGTTTACGAATAGTTTTACATTTGCCTAAGAAGAACTCCAATTCTCTACATTCTTCAACTAATATTACCTCACGTTACACAGAAAAGGTAGTTAGTAATTCACGAACAAACAATAATTTTCGATATGAATAACTATCAAGTTGAATAACGATGTTGTTCTCTGAGTATTTCTCTTACTTCTTCTCATTAAGGTAGTACGGTCGAATTGGGGTTCACGTCTAGCACCATGATTTTTTGCATTCTATCGAAAGAGCTGACTTTGCTCTACATATCTGCAAATTTTTGGATTGATTCCCCGTGTAGTTTGGGCGTAATTAATTAATAATGTAGTATTACACTTATATCTCGAGAATAGTTCATTTTACAAAAAAAACTATTGAAACATTTCTTCTACCAAATTCAATTCCCTACTTTTTTCATCCCAAACGTTTTCTTCTCCCATCAATATTTTTCGAGTTATTGCGTTCGAACGCGAAAAATTCTCTATTTTTATTTTTTTTCTGCGAACGGTTCGAAGATTTTTTTCTTATCGGTCGCGGAAAAAAAATAAAAATAGAAAATTTTTTGCGTTCGAGCGCAATAACTCGAAAAATATTGACGGGAAAAAGAAATGTTTGGGATGAAAAAAATAAGAAATTGAATTTGGAAGAAGAAATGTCTCTATAGTTTTTTTTGTAAAATGAACCATTCTCAAGATATTGCTATAAGTGTAATACTACATTATTAATTAATTACGCCCCAACTATACGGGGAATCATTTCAAAATTTTGCAGATATGTAGAGCAAAGTCAGCTCTTTCGATAGAATGCAAAAAATCATAGTGTTAAACGTGAACTCCAATTCGACCGTACTACCTTAAGTAGTCTAGACTATTGTAGAAATTTTCGAATTGAAATAATTTTAACTTCATCACTGAAAAAAGATTTCATTTCTTCATATTTTTACCTTCTTTTATTGAAAGGAAACGCCTCATTAAAAACTGAAAAAATCATGTGTACTCGACGTTCACTAGGTAATTGAACCTCAAGAAAGAAAAAAAGGAGCAGCAGCAATGAATGTTCAAACAAAATTCTTCCTTTCTTTTCAAAGAGTAATGGTAAAAAAAATTTACGAGACTCTCTTTCTTGTATCCTGAAAAATCTTACAAAAAAAAGTTCGTAAGAATCGTCGTATTTGTTCAGTTTGTGGAACTGGAGAATTTTTTATTTTAACTTCAACCTCATGAGAACTCATGCACGGAATAAATGACGTTTGCAAAATATTAATGAAAAGAAAATTGAAGGATGTTATGTTTTTCTATTAATTAAAGTAAAACTGCAATTTTTTGGACATGAAAGCACATGATGAAATTGAATGATCAAACACGAGTATCTAATGTATTTTTAATTATTGTTTTAATCGATTATGTAATAAAATAGATTTCATTCTCTAAACTCTCCTCGCTTTTCTCGGCCTCAGTGGAGTCCAGGTAACTCTTGTATCATCAGTCACTGATATGATGTTCATTCCTCCCATTTGAAAGCCCTTAAGGGACGCCTGTAATTGTGAAAAAATAGAAAAACTTGAATTAAAGAGATCGTGAAATCATATTAAATTCATAAAACGAGATAACTTCGATTTTTCTTTAGTTTTTCCAGAATAACTCGAGGGCGAATGGAGATTGCATTTTCTTGAAATATCTTTATTTCGTATAGGGGAAGGTGGGGCAAAATGGATACATCTGAATTTTCAGGCGAATATTATGAAAAACTCTTAAAATTCATAGAAATATTGGCGGTAAATTGTTTCTGATGATTTCATTGGAAAGCTGAGGAAATTTTAGACGGAAAACAAGTGCCAGAATTTTTTTTCTTGAGCTCTTGACGATTTTGACTTTTTTGAGCATTTTAGAGGGGTAAAATGTAATAGAACCCTTCCTTTTTTTTTGAAAATTTCTAGTTTTTCGAGGATATACCGGTTATATTTGTCGTAGCGTGAAAATTTCAATGGGAGGTGAAAGGTGAGATCATTTGCCATCGATTCATAGGGTTTTAAATTAAAAAATATCGATTTTTAAGGTATTTATGGGCATTTTTGTGAAACAGTTTTGTGAAACAGTTTTTTGTCTATAACTATCCCAAGAATTGATATTTTTGAATTCAAAACCCCATAAATCGATGGGAAATGAGCTCACCTTTCATTTAAGACCAGCTCCGAATTGCTATGACCAATAGAACCAGAGATATTTCCAAAAAACTTAAAATTTTCAAAAAAAGAAAGGTTTACCCCTCAAAATTGCCGAAAAATATTGAATTTTTAAAAAAATCGAAAAGAATTCATCTGACACTCGTTTTCCAGCTAAAATTTCCTCAGCTTTTCAATAGAATCATAAAAAAAATCCATCTCTAACCGTTTCATAACAGTGTCCATTTTGCCCCACTCTCCCCTATGTTTATTTCTGCTCTACAAAATAGATGTCTATGAAATTTTTGCTATCTCACTTACTTCTCCAGCTATTGTCAGAAAACTAAGTTGAATGAATAATAATCGACTCATCTCGTTCTAATTTCTCTGTTGGATGGATACTATCGATAATTGATGGGGAATTTTCAATAGAAAATTGAAAAAATTGCGTGAATCTTCAGGTAGATTCCCGTGAAGTTCAAATTCATTTCGGTTTCAATAAAGGAATGCACGGTTTCAATGTGAAACAGGTAAATTTGGAAATAAAGCTCACCATTCTTCCAGGTCCGAGTCCCCTTACTTTGACTCTCACCATGTTGAAGCCCTTTTCCAAAGCTTTCTGCAAGAGGACAATCAAAGAAGGCAATTAGTCGCAAGACATTTGCTTAAAAAAAAAAAATTAGTGAAATTCTTCATTTTTGGTAAGAGTGGAGGAAAATGGGATAGAATAGAAATTCAATTGAGGCAGTTGGCCAAAGAATTCCTTAAAAATAATGTCATTTTCATCGAACATTGAAGGAGTTGATGCCGAGATTATTGACGTGTTGGATGGCCCTCAATCTTCAACAGAATGGGTAAAATTTGCGAAAAAAAATTAAAAATCAATTGTGGCAAAAACTTTCTGGAGGAAATTGCCCCAGCTTTTCAATGAAATCATAGGCAAAATTCGGTCTCAAATGTTACAATGTGTCCATTTCATCCCCCATATCTGTTTTACATTACCTTTTATTATTGATAAATAATTACGTACTGTACTCAAACTAATAGCTGTTGCCTGAGCTGCTACATTTGTTGCTCTCCTTGCCCCACGAAAACCTTCGACACCACACGAATTCGATAGCTGCACGATACCTGGATAAAAATGAATATCAAAAATTTTATTTGCCCCATAAAACACCTCATGTACATTCTTTCAATATCGACTATTTCTATTCATAATGAGTGTCGATAATTAAAATCTGAAATGCCTTTTATTCGTTAGAGAAATGGAATTTCCACAGCTTTGCTGTAACTATTCTTGGAAACAAATTTTGAGATATTGTTAGAAAAAAAAAATTAATTTTAAAACAAAAAACTATTTTAGTGACAACTACCGTCAATGGCTCAATTGATGCCATTGGCCCGATTAATGCCACTTTTCATACATTTTCGTGATTATTGAACTTATTCGAATTCTTAACTCTAAGTAATTGATAACAGTGGCTAGAAAAAAATTCTGAGGACATCGGACAATCAAAATATCCGATATTTCTCTACTAGATATATTTCTAAAATTAATCTGTTGAATGCGACCAGCGTGCTCAGCAAGATAAAGCCCTAAAGTTCTTCATGTGGAGTTAGAGTGTCTCATCAGTTTAATGTGTGATATTGAGAAAATTTAATTATTTAATAAATCGAAAATTGTATTGATTGTTAACAAAATCATTGGACTTTCATATAAATTGAGGAATAATTTAAAAATAACGACCAGTGATGGAAATTAATTGATGGCAATTATTGGGACCCTCTATGGCAAAAATCGGGCCATGGTGGCATGAATCGGGCCATGGGCAAAATATTTTCAAAAATATAAATTAAATAATTTTTATCATTAATTCGGGAAAATAATTAATGTAGATGATAGTCCAGACCCTAAATTCTTCCGAGGAAAAATCAAATTTGAATTTATGATAAGATATAATTTTTCTATGAAAGATATGTGGCAGAATAGGTCTCTTGGTGGCATTAATTGGGTCATTGACGGTATATCAAGAAATATCAATTAAAAGCATCTTCTCCTCACGAAATTGATTGTATCTTCTCTCGCAGAACATAAAAATTTACAAATATTCAATTTAATTAATTTTACTATTTTATCACCATTTCGATAACCATGCTCCTAGGAAAAAGTGAGAGCTACAAGGGATATTATTCCAGAAATTTATCTATTACCTCATCTATACGAGACATTTTATACAAAGTAATCACGAAACAGAATCATCTAATTCCATCAGTAATTTCTTTCAAAAATTCAATATTCTAATTCCATGCTCAATTTTTTCTTCAAAAATATTGAATAATCGCACATTTTTGTTGTCAGCTCAAATAAAAGAAAACGATAAAGTAACTTTGTAGCAGAATTACCTTGATGATCTGTCAAATTCATCAACGTATTGTTTTTCGAGCATTTAACGTTGATTACCGGAATTTCATTGAATGGAACTCCATGGAACAGTCTATTTGGCGTGTTTTCATCAGGAAATATGTCATCCCTTTCAATAACAATAAACACAAGATGAAACGATCAACTATCTTCAAAAAACCTGCTTCAGTTTGAAAAGAAAGAAAATAAAATTTGTCTATCAAATTCATCTTATGTTGTAGCAACTGTTAGTAAAAATTATTCAATTCTCTGATAAAAAAATGAAAACTTCAAAAATCCATCAGCTCTATAACCTCTGAAATCTCAAATTTTCAAGTGTTCTATAACCTTATTTTTTCAAGATAGACAAACAATAAATTTACAAATAAAAAATATTGCTGTTGCAGAGAAAAAATACTTACTTCGAACCTAGATTATCTATATCAGCAACAGCTTCTCCTTGAGTACCTTCATCTCTCTTTGGCATGCTCAAAGCTGCCAGTCTCTTGTCCTCTTTTGATAGATTCGTGGTTATGTGCAAATATCTCAAATTCAATATCAGTGGAATTTGTTTATGAAAATTTTTTGACTGATTGTGGAGTCTTTCCATTGTTGGTGATTTTAACATAATTAAAGCGGTCTTCAACATTTTTGCTTACTAATAAATGGATACAATTTATGAAGAATTTGAGGTTCTACTTCGATGAACCACCGAAGATCCGAAGTTACTAGATTACCCAGGTTGTCGCGTACCAATGTTATGTCGCGAGGCTTGGCTACAGAGGTCGCGTCATATTTTTATCCGCGAAATTCAATTCAATTTCAACTATTAGCTTTAAATTCACTAAAAATGAAGTAAAATAATGAACTCAGTTCAAAAATGAACATTGACAATAGACGACGGGAAAAACCCAACAGCTGCTATCTTTATGCTATTGTTCTCTATATTTTTCGTACAGTCCTGGCATTTTCTTCATACTTTTCTAAACCTTTCTTCTATTTGTATTGCATAGCACGTGGTCACCAAATGCCCAAACTCTTGGCACCCCTTTCTTTACGCGTTATTACTATTTTTATTGCTATAATCCCTCAAGACCCGAAATCCCCCGTTAGAATTTTCTTACTCACTTTATTACTTCAGATACTTGAAGTACCCTGCAATAAAATCCTCCGGGATTTTCCCGAAATATTGGGAAATTGCTCGGGACTTTCCCCGGAGTTTACAGCTCTTTGAACCAGCCCTCCGAGCGCCCTCCTCCTCTTTGAAATAGCCAATAGACTGCTGGGCCTTTTTCCCTCTCCATTTTCTCGATCCCCCAAAAACTACCCCCACGATACACCAACGAAGACTTCCTGTACACCAAGCCAAGCTAAGCTTAGTCAGTCACCCTCGTCCTCCAAAATAGACGACATCTAATTTGTTTTAATCTCGAGCTTCTCTCTACTTTTGTAAATTAAAGTTAAATGTTGAAGTGAATAAATAAGTTGTGTGCGCTCTCTTAGCACTTGTGTTTTCCTCAAGTTATTCAACCACCTATTCCTCTAATTCATTCCTACACTAAAAGATAGAATTGTGAATTGATAGTGGTAAAACATAAATAAATAATAGGAAAAGTGGAAAGAGATTCGGTGGAGTGTTCTTCAGAACTTTGGCGGCTAACGTTCCCATTGCCATTCAAAATTCTCGCGCTCAACAACTGCAGGAGCGCCGGGATCGTCCTTGTGAATTGTTAGGACATAACACCAAGTAGAGATGAGCGGCCGTCACATGACGCGTCACAAAACGGTCATATGACGGTCATGTCATGTCACGTCACGGAGTAGTTGTGACCGTGACAGAATTCGGTCACAAAATTTCACTGAATGACGGTCATAAAAGGAAAATAAATTATGACCATCATTTTCCAACTATATTGATGATTTTTTTTCCTTTTCGAAATTATTAAATTTTGAGAAAATAGAATTCCGCACTCTGGTGAATTTTGGAAGAAAGTTTCCTATAATAGAGTTTCCTATAATACACCTGATTATTGAAATCAGGTGTATTAAATTTCTACAGATTCATAAAATTAATTAAACAAAATGACCGTCACAAATTGAAGAAATTTGATGACGGCCATTTTACATCTATGTAGATGTTTTACCATCAATCATTTTTCATTCCTTGACAAAAGTAAATAAATTTAGAAATGAAAGACTCAATTGAAACCTGTTTGAATTAAAGGATAAAAAATTCATATTGCAATCAAATGTATTGAATAGTTACTGATTTTTAAAATTGACTGAAAAAAATGACTGTCACAAATTGAAGAAATTTAATGACGATCATTTTACATCTATATAGATGTATTTTACCATCTCATTCATTTTCCATTCCTTGACGAGCATAAATTTAATTGTGACTGTCATTTTCCATTTAACATTTTGTGACGTCATGTGACCGTCACAAGACGGTCATTTTTTGGTCATATGACGTCGGTGAAAAAATGACTGTCATAGCCCATCTCTAGGCGGGGGGTTGAGGGATATTTAATTAATGTATTATATAATTCGCTTGGTAGTTCGATGGTAATCAATGTGAGAATGTTCTTAATTATATCGTAGATACTGGTAATTAGAAAAAAAATAATTAAAATAGAGGATGTTTTTTAATTCCGGTGGGCGGGGTGATTGGGTATTTTTTATCAAATGACTATCCCATTCAATGCAAAATTCGATGGTAGTCAATGGTAGCTGATTATTTATAATAAAGTATGCACTGTTTCTCTGTAATAATTGAAAATATATAGTTGCATGGCTCAGGCTAGGCAGTAGGTACTGGCTGCCATCTAGATTCTCACCCCACCATGTCACATACAGCTGGTCAATATCTCAAAAATTGAGCGAGATAGAGCAATTTTGGCTGAATAGTTTTCAATAGAAAATCTCAAAAGCTGTGAAAAAAGATGGGCATCACATCACTCTATCTCCCTTTGTTTCCAAGATATTCTCTGGAACAATCGAAAAAGATGAACCTAAAGTTTGCAGACGAGCTCGATAGGTGGCTCTTTAGCAGAGCATATGTGGGTGTTTTGCTCCACAAATAATTAATTCGTGATTAAAAAAGAATAGAAAACTTTATTACAAATATCGGCCGATAACGAAAAATACAAAAATAATTTAATTTTTAATTTTAATTTGGTCTTGAAATATAAGCCACAGCTGTAGCGTGTCACGTTTCGGAGCGCTCTCTTAAAATTTGCTTCCGCCGTCTTTGAATTGGTCTGGCGGCGTTGTCGTCGACTCGGTCATGCCTCTCCGTGGCAGACTGTGGAAACGCCGGACGAGCAGCCACATCTACTCCCCCCCCAGAGGCTTTGCTAGAATCAGAAGAAAAATTAACTTTTTTCTTTGCATACGTACGCAAAGGCTTATCCATGGTATTTCCCCATTGATTAGGGTCCATGACTCCTTCTGGCTGGTTGGTGGAGTTGTTATCTTGTTGACCTTGCTGATTCATGTCGTTCTCGTCCTCTATTGGATCCTCCTTGACCATAAATGCCGGTTTCAATCTTTCTACAGCGATGTTTTGTTCTTTGCCGTCTACATCCACCTTGAACAGACGATCGTTGATTCTTTCCACTACTTTATAGGGTCCGATGTAAGGCGGTTCCAATGGAGCTTTTGGATGGTCACATCTGATGAAAACATGTGTGCAGGTATACAAATCTTTGAGCAAAAACATGCGAGCTTTAGAGTGATGCGCTGTGGGAGTAGGCCTGATCCCGCGCATGTACTGTCGATGTTTTTCCACGAAGATTTGTGGGTCTGCTGGAAGTTCTTGTTCCACGAAAAATTCACCAGGAATACGAAGACATGTCCCATACAACATCTCCGCCGGCGAGGCTTTCAAATCCTCTTTATAACTCGTTCGTAAACCCAATAATACTAATGGAAGTAGTTCCGTCCAAGGAACTTGTCTGTTGCACATTAACGCCGCCTTCAAGGTACGATGCCAACGTTCAACGATACCATTACTTGCAGGATGATATGCAGAGGTTCTGGCACGTTTGGCACCAATCATATCAGTGAGAGCCTTAAACAGAGCCGACTCAAACTGAGGTCCTTGATCCGTCGTCAATGTGATTGGAGTACCGTAGTTGCTGACCCAGTGCGTCATGAAGGCATCGATGACAGTTGTTGTAGTCATATCCTTCAATGGAACCGCAACTGGCCACCTGGAAAATCGGTCAATGATTGTTAAACAATACTTGAACCCTTTTACCTCAGGCAAATAGATCAAATCCAGGTGTACATGGTTGAATCTGGAGTCAGGCACATCAATACTCTTGGGTGGTAGACGATTATGTCGTTGCACTTTCGCTCGTTGACATTCGAGGCATTCCCGAGCCCATTGAAGTGCATCCTGTTTGATACCAGGCCAAACATATTTTTCCTTCAATAGTCGAGAAGTAGCACGTCCACTCGAATGTGACAATCCATGAATCGTATCAAATGCCCTTTTCCTCAGGTTCTCTGGAATATACGGTCTAACTATACCTGAAGAAATATCACAATAAATTGCGATATTTGCTTCAATTATCAGTTGTTGCAGCTTGAGCGACGTTGGATTCTCTAGAAGGTCGTCCAATTCCTCGTCAAGTTCCTGAGCTTCCTGAATTGTCCTCGCATCCAATACGGTTGGCATGGTTATCGTATTAATCCTGGATAATGCATCTGAAACAACATTTTCATCACCTTTTACATAAACAATTTCAGTAGAAAATTGGGAAATATAGTCAAGTTGTCGTAATTGTCTTTGAGAAGCTTTGTCCAACTTTTGCGAAAACGCATATGTCAGAGGTTTGTGGTCGGTTTTTATTATGAAATTCCGACATTCCAGCAGATGTTTGAAATGCTTGATTGCTGCAAATATCGCTAACAACTCTCTGTCATATGTGCTATAATTTTTTTCTGCCTTACTCAATTTCCGAGAGAAAAAACCAATAGGTGTCCACTTGTCATCAACCAATTGCTCCAAGGAGGCTCCTACTGCAAAATCAGATGCATCAGAGGTTACAGCCAATGGAACATCAGGAACTGGAAACGCAGTGATGGTCACTGCTGCAAGTGCTGCTTTGCAATCCTGGAAAGCCTTAACTGCTTCTGGAGTCCACTGGATTTTCCTTCGATCATTTTTTTTCGATTCCTTGAGGTATTCATTCAGAGGAGCTTGCAGTTGAGCAGCTTTCGGTATGACACGACGGTAATAATTGAGCATACCTAGAAAACGACGTAAATCTTTAATATTTTCAGGTTGCGGATACTCACAAATAGCTTCTACTCGATTTTGAGGTGGTTTGAACCCATGCTGATTGATTACGTAGCCCAGAAACGTCACTTCGGGTTGGCCAAACACACATTTGCTTTCGTTGATAACAAGGCCATGTTGTTTCAGCAACTCGAAGATGGATCTAAGATGTTTTTGGTGCTCTTCATGTGATGATGATGCGATGATAATGTCATCCACGTAGCAAAAAACGAAGTCCAAATGTCGAAAAATGGAGTCTACGTGTCTTTGAAACGTTTGCATAGCGTTACGCAAGCCAAACGGCATAACAGTAAGCTCGAACAATCCAAAAGGAGTGATAATAGCAGTCTTTTGGATGTCATTCTCAGCCATTGGAATTTGGTGATAGGCTTTTGTGAGATCCAGCGTTGAAAATACTTTTTTCCCGTGAGCTCTCTGCAGAAAATCTTCAAACAGTGGTGGCGGATAACGATCAGGTACAGTTTGTGCATTCAATTTGCGATAGTCCCCGCAAGGTCTCCATGCCCCTGATTTCTTCCTCTGCATGTGAAGAGGACTAGCCCAAGGGCTTCGAGATGGTCGTAAAACCCCTTGGTCTAACATGAAGTTGATTTCTGCTCTGGCAGCCTTCAATTTTTCTCCTGCTAATTTTCTTGGTCTCTCAGAAACTGGTTGTCCCGTGGTCTTTATAATGTGTGAAACACTCGTTGATTTAACTGATACCGATGCTGATACAGGTTTTGTGATCTCGATGAACTCATTGAGCAAACTGGCGTAGCCGTTACTTGGATTTACTGAAGATATGCCGATCCAGGACGTCCTGAGCACTTCACCGTTGGTTGTAAGTGATGTGACGGAGTCAATTAATCGACTATTTTGAAGATCAATTATTAATCCAAATTTTTTAATAAAATCCGCTCCAATAATTGCTGTATCTGTGTCAGCAATAATGAACGACCATGTGAACGTACGTCTCAATCCTAGGTTAACCTCTATGACCTTGGTACCATACGTTTTGATTGTGCTACCGTTTGCTGCGTATAATCTGAAGAATCCAATATCAGGTTGCTGTCCCTTAAAAAGCGAAGAAGGGATAACGCTGACGATGGCTCCCGAATCAATTAAATATCGTTGATTCGTCATTTTATCAAAAACGTGTAATCGGCATTCAGTTAATTCGGAACTTTGGTGTTGCTGGCTGCCGCCGACCTCGTTGGTGGACGGCAGCACTCCTAGTTTTCCTGAGAAAGCTTGAACTGGCAAGGCTGAAGACAGCATCGAGCTTTGTCTCCATACTTCCTATGGTATTTACAGATGTTACTCGTTGTGCCTTCTGATTGACTAGACTCTTGCTTATTACCCTGAGATCTGCTACGACTTCTAGCTCTATTTAACTTCTTAATTGCTTTGGTTAAATCATTAATACTTTTTTCAATAGTTTTAAATCTATCCTCGTAACTGGAGTTCTTACTTGGTGATGATGATCTAGCATTCACAGCCATAAGACTTGGATGGTAGTTAACCGTGTCCATCAATCGATCTGCCAGATCCGCAAGAGCATCTAGTCCAATCGTGTGATTAGCAGAAAGAATGAATTGAAGGCTCCCTGGCATCGCACTCATCCACATAGATCTTAATGCATCATCGTTAAAACAGTTGCCTGCCAATGTCCTCATCTCCCTCAGCAGCTGGGATGGTTTTCTGTCACCCAGTTGTAACCCTGTTAACAATTTTCTAAGTTGTTTTTCTCTAGATTCAGAGAATCTTTTGATTAAAACTTGTTTTAAATCGTTATACTTATCTACTTCGGGAGGATTTCGTACAACATCAGAAATCTCTTGGAGAACCTCGTTACTGAGTGAAGAAATAACTTGAAAATATTTCGTGTTGTCAGCTCGAATGTTTTTCGTGTGAAATTGCGCTTCTGCCTGTACAAACCACAATTCAGCATTTGTTTGCCAAAATGGAGGCAATTTGACCGTTGACACCGTAGCAATGTGGTTTAGCCCAGCAAAATTCTGTGCCTGTAGTAACTGATTCTGGCCGAGTGCTGGGTCCAATGCTTGAATCTGCTCTTGATTTATAAGTAACTGTTGATTTTGTCTGTTGCCCAAACCATCCTGGTTCAATGCTTGATTTTGTCCATTGCCAATATCGTCAGCCATTTTCGTGTGTTAATTAGAAAAATGGCGTACCTCGTGTTACTTTTGAGCAGGAAAATTATCGGCGTCCCTCGTGTTAATTTTCGTTATTTCTTTTTTTATTTTAATCACGTCGGGGTCACCAACTGTGGGTGTTTTGCTCCACAAATAATTAATTCGTGATTAAAAAAGAATAGAAAACTTTATTACAAATATCGGCCGATAACGAAAAATACAAAAATAATTTAATTTTTAATTTTAATTTGGTCTTGAAATATAAGCCACAGCTGTAGCGTGTCACGTTTCGGAGCGCTCTCTTAAAATTTGCTTCCGCCGTCTTTGAATTGGTCTGGCGGCGTTGTCGTCGACTCGGTCATGCCTCTCCGTGGCAGACTGTGGAAACGCCGGACGAGCAGCCACACATATTTCTTCAGGAAATGACGGAATTCAAAAAATCCGAATTGCTTCGTTTAAAATGTGGAAAAATGAAACTGGGATATTTTTTTTTTTGGAGTAGCCCTGGAATTTTGCGGATATTTTTTCATGAGACTTTTCATAATTTTTGTAAATAACAGGGCATATTTCTTCAAGGGGTAATTCGACTGAAAAAATGGAAATAGGGACTTTTTGGGTATCGAAAAAACCAACTGGGATATTTTTTTTTTTTTCATTTGCTTTGTCCATTGGACGTAGTAATTAAGAATATCAAAAATCTTTATCATTCAATTTCTCACGTTAGGAATATCGTAGAAAAAAAACTCGAATGTGTCTGATTCAGACATAAACAGATCTTGACGGGATGTTGTTCTTTTTTCTTTTAAATCAACTCTCTCAAGTTTTTTGGGTGGATCCGTGAAATTTTATGAATGAAATGATAAAATAAGAGAAATCTGAATTTCTACGTGATTCTTTGTGGAAACATGTTTGAATTGCTTGAATTTAATTTTTTGAACTTCTTTTTCAATTTATCTTCTCGTAAGGAATAGTTGAAAGTTTCATTATTCAACGCTTGGCGTTAGCCATGCAGAGCAAAGGCCACAATTGAGGTCGTAGGATACATCCTCCAGTTCTTCAATAGTTTTGTCCAAATAATGTAGACAGGGGAATTCTGCCCATCTATGACACGTTTCGCATTGAAACCAACGTTCTCCGGTCCTAGTCTTTGACTCATGTTGACCACAATGATAACAAATGTGAAGGACATTTAATGACTGGCGAAGTATGAGGTGCTTGAGCTCCTCTCGTTTTTCAGCAGGATTAAGCTCGGCAATTGATTCAACATTTCCTCGCAGTATTTCCTCCATAAAATGAATTATGAAAAATCCGCAGTTGTAATTATCTCTCTGGGGCGGATATTTGGTGAATCTTCTCCACCAGTCACTAGCTGTTCCGGGAAAAATCTATAGGAAAAGAAAACAATCGAGTTATTTTTTGAAGCAGCGTTTGAATTTTGAAAGAAATTGATCCAACGACGATTGCAACTATTGTTAGAATTCGGTAGAAGAGATGAAAAAGGATAAGACCGCTCTTTTTCTAATAGCTTTTTGAGAATATCTTGGAAAATCGTGGTGACACATTTTTGTTGCTTCGAGGCTCTTGCATAGGCCCTGAAATTGTCTACTAAAAAACATGAAAGCAAAATATCTCTATCTCTATCTCACTCAGTTTCCGAAATATTTCACTGCAACTGATTACGAAAGAAGAGTGAGTCGTCCTTTTTCATGTCCGTACTACTAAATCGAGTCATTTATTACCTTCTCATAAAACTGCATGAAATTCACTGCCATAATCTCTCCTAATTCTTTCATTTTCTTCTTCTTCTCCAATAACTTCTCTTCCTTCTCTTTTCCTCGTTGGACTGGGTCAAAATAATGAATCCTTGACTCCGTAATGTCAATGTATATCAGTACCCAATGATTACCATTGACATTACATGACAGAAGAATTTCTGATCGCAGTTCCAGTGATTGTCGCATGGTTTGGAGGAGATCATCGCCCAATTGTTTCCCCTCTAAAATATGCTGACTCCTCTCGCATCCGATGTATAGCACTTCCTCTGATCGTCCAGAAAGGTTAATTCTCGTCAGCATCCAAAAGTCAATGAGAAAATTGTTTAGCCATTGAGAATTAAACAGTGTGCCATAATCCTCTGCGGATAAATTTATATATTCGTCAACATAGGCATTAACGTCATAAGAAACAATTTGAGGATGAGGTGGATATTTGATGGGGAAATAATACTCTGGATCCGTAATGGTATTGTTGTCATTGAATCGTAGTGTTTTATCCAGCAACTTGGTCGTCTTCTTCAAAGTCTTTCCTTGCTGATAACAAAAGTCAGTCTTTCTCCGTTTGTGCTCCACTGCTCCTCTGCGTCATCGTCATCAGGCTCATTTACTCGCTTGCGACTCCTTTTCTGATGATTTCTTGGTTTACTCAGGGATAATATCTTGCAAGCTGCTGTGACACGATTATAACTAGCATCAATGAAGCGCCCAATTTTCAAGTTCTCTTCCTTTTCAGATTTTTCCTGCTTCATATGATTCTCCGCTGGAGTATTAACATTGTAATCTTTGTTTGGAGTAAGAAGAGTCGACCAGAGTGGAGCATACGGAAGTAACGTTTTCAGAAGATAATCTGCGAATGGTACACTCGCGAATTCATTTGCTTCCTCCCATCCTCTACATCTTTCAGCTTTCTTCAATACTCTATCGTTAATTTGTCTAAAATTACTCCAGAAGGGACTCTGTTGATAAATTGGCTTCTTTGTCTCATCAAAAAGCTCTTTAGTTTTTCCATCTAGTCCTTCTCTTTCTTCTGCTGCTTCTGTTCCTACATCCACCTGCTTTTCTTGAGACTTTATCAATATCGCAAACTCCTTAATGGCATCCAGGACATCCTTATTTCGTTTTGGTGTTAATATAACAGTAAACAATAATTCCACTCTACGATTCATTTCTGTGAGATTTGGACTATGAATGACCACAGTCATTGCTTCCAGGAATAATTTCACAATTTCTTCGTTAATTTTTAGATCTTTTAAATACCTGGATAGCATCTTCATGAGATGGGCATAGCAGGTGAAACATAGTATAAGATTCTTCGGCCGCGAAGTACCATTATGAAGTTCTTTGTACACTATCTGTAAATACTTCACCACAGTCATATCATTGAAAGAAGTCATCAGCGCATTGATACTGGCCCAGGAAAAATCAGTGATGAATGCTTCAAATGCTGGCCATGTTATCCCGTTGTCTCTCCAATGATTCTTCATGAACGTCAAGAACTCCGAGATAGAGCGGGTGGTGTGGCTGTCCGTAATTAATGCCATGATAAGATGAATTTTCTTATCAATGACTACTACTCCAGCGTAACACCCTTCTTGAGCGGTGAAAGGATTTTCGGATTAATTTACCAGTGGCGTCGAAGTGCAGCATTAAATTTCTGTAGTTTCTCAAAATTTCTACTTGCTCTTCACAAGCAAGATACGTTGTGAATGACGTTCTGGATTCGCGAATGTATGTGTGGTTGAAATTCGCTTCTTTTTTTTGATCTTGCCACCTGTATAACTTCACGGGTATGCATAAATTGATAATTGTTGTGTTTCTGGGCAAGATCTATGTCTCCCTCATTGATCAATTTGGTGTACACGGTGCCAGGCTTCATATGAAGTAATCTTTCTTGCATTATTGTCCGTCTTTCATCTCGTAATTGGTAAACCAACGGTTCAGTGTGTTCTCCCTCCACCGCACTTTGAAAAATTGTAATTTGCAGCTTTGAATCCTGCATTACCCCGTGGAACTTAAATTTTTTCTGACATTTAGGCTGTTTGCATTGAGCATAGTCTCTAAAATTGTCATTCTTCGTGAATTTGATTCCCTTCCATTGTAGGACACATGAAATTTGCAACTCCTGTGGCAAGATCTTTCGCAAATGTGCATGTAACAACTCCGAGGATATTCTACTTTGACGCATGATTTTTTCTTGAGAAACGTACAGAAGATGTTGTAAAGGATATTCGTTTTTATCAATTTTCTCACTATCCTCAGAATCTTCATTCTTTTCTGAATCATCTCCTTCCTCTGAATCGTCTCTTTCCTTTGAATCCTCTTCCTCTTCTGAATCATCTTCAACCTGAATTTTGTATTTTCCACCAAGTCCATTCTTATTACCCAATTTCTGCCGTACTCCCTCTTCTATCCTTGTTTTGAAATTTCGAAGATTGTTGTTCCAAGCAAATTTAACGTTCGTTTGAAATTTTTCCAGAACATTCTTTCTAATTTTTAGGTATGCACAGACGTCTCTAAATAATTCTGACTTTACTGGACAATTTTTGACGTCTCCAAATTTTTTAGCACAATTTACAAAAGCTTTCACTGCCTTCTCATCATTAAACTTTGGCTTATTCCCCATTTTCCATACATTCAGAAAATAATTATTACAATAACAAAAAACAAAAAAGTTATAGAATTTATAACGCAAAGTATATCGAAGAAAGAACAATTATTGCACTAAATTAATAACGAAATAGAACACGGCATTTTTTTTTATAATCAATGATTGTACTAAATGAATTATGAGAAACAACATGAATATCACACGAAGTACATTGAGAAATTAATTCTTGTACTGATTCAATAACGAAGAAGTAAAAAAAATAATTATCGTAAAAGAGAATGGAAAAATTAATTATTACTCTAAATTATTTACGAAAAATGAGAAAGAAATATGACACAAGGAATCACTGAGAGTTATGTACTAATATTATAGCATTAATAGAGTCAGGACTATGAGATTTCAGAAGTTCAATAGAAGATAAACAATTTTTTAAAAAATTAAACTCCAATGCAGCCACAAAAAAAAAACAAAAAGCCACGAGGCATTGATCGATATAGGGAGAAGGCGTAGGATATTTTTTTGAGAAGGGGGTAGATGGCGCGAGATCTTTCAAGGTCAAATATTCGAGAGTTCTGCTTTTCCGTTTATTATTTCTCAATCACCAATTATTTTATAGAGTAAATAAATTTAATAGAAATATTTTTATAGATTTCATTGTCAGAATATCAAAAATAAATTGAAAGAAAAGTTTTAGAAACATTTTTCGTGCGTTTGAAAATTCTCACTGAAAATAATATCCATTTTTTTCACTGAATGGAAGCAATTCAAACATGTTTGCACAAAGAATGACATGGAATTTCAGATTTATCTCATTTTGTCATTTCATTAATAAAATTTGACGGATCCACTCAAAAAACTTGAGAGAGTCGATTTAAAAAAAAAAAAAAAAACATCCCGTCAAGATCTGTTTATGTCTGAATCAAAAACATTCGAGTTGTTTTTCTACGATATTCCTAACGTGAGAAATTGAATGTTGAAGATTTTTGATATTCTTAATTACTATGTCCAATGGACAAAGCAAATGAAAAAAAAAAAAAAATATCCCAGTTGGTTTTTTCGATACCCAAGAAGTCCCTATTTCCATTTTTTCAGTCGAATTACCCCTTCAAGAAATATGCCCTGTTATTTACAAAAATTATGAAAAGTCTCATGAAAAAACATCCGCAAAATTCCAGGGCTACTCGAAAAAAAAAAAAATATCCCAGTTTCATTTTTCCACATTTCAAATGAAGCAATTCGGATTTTTTGAATTCCATCATTTCCTGAAGGAATATGCTCTGCTAAAGAGCCACCTATCGAGCTCGTCTGCAAACTTTAGGTTCATCGAAAAAGAATGATTTATTCAGTTTCACTTTTTCACTTCATTCATTTTTTATGAATATCTTAGAAACTAAGCGGGATAGAGCTATTGATAGAGTGATTTCATCCCAAAACGGAGGTGAAATCACTCCATCTCGCTTAGTTTCCGAGATATTCTCAAAACAATTGATAGGAAAAGTTGATTTATCCAATTTTACTTGTTCATTCTGAAGTGAAATAGAGCAATTTTATCTTTAACTTTTTTTATGGAGAATTTCAAGAGCTACAAAAAAAGTTCAGGGTAAAATCAATCTATCCTGCTTAGTTCCCGAGATATTCTTAAAAATAATTGATTGAATGAATTGATTTCTTCAATTTGACTGTTTCGCTGGATTCTTCCTCTTCAATATCTTGAAAACTGAACAACATAGAGTAATTTCGCTTGGATCCGTTTTGTAGTGAACTGAGTTATAGCAAAAAACAGTGATCCACGTGTCATTTAAATGGAAAAAATTCAACAATTGAGAAAAAGTACTTAAAAGTAAAATTACGGATACAAACTGCAAGGGGATTTGTGTCTCCATATAAGCAACTAAATTCGCATGTGTCAGCGAAAAAAAAAAATTCGTATCAAATGAGCACCCTAATGGAGCATGCTATAGAAGGACTAGCGGATGGATCGACATCGACTTTTTTCAGCTCCCATGCCCCACCATATAAATTTCGGCTTCGGTACGCCTCGGCTGTCGACTCTTTCCTTAGTACGACTATATGCTGCGTATCTACCCACTCCACTAGCTCCCCCACGCTAACTACGGAAGATAGATTTTCCCCACTCCACTCAGAGCAGCTCTCCCACTCTTCCATCTCAGCTGCTTGTCAGGGAGAAAGCGCTTTCCCTCACGGCGTCACATATTTTTCGTAGCACGGACCAATCGAAATCACAGCCCTACCGCGCTTGAAGAAGTTTCACTTCAAAAAGTTTTTTTCTCGAAATTTTAGATCATTTGGAATCATCATCCGATAAAATCTACAGCTCGAAAAAAATGACGATTACAGTGCTTCCATTCGAAAGCAAAAACAGGCTCCAATCACCTTTTTCGTCAGAACTTCTGATGAACGTTCATGAAAGAGACGTGTGGACCAGTTAAAACCATGATCAGTGGACATCTCGGGAATGATACCATCTACCTCGAGAGGAAGCGGTACAAAGGAACCGGAGGAACAAACTGACTTGGAGAACTCTGACAGAACATCTAGTATTAGACATATCGCAAGAGTTCGAACAATTTTGACGGTGAGAGATCGTGCTGCAGTAGATCAGGCTCACTCTGATCGGAGCTCAACTCCGATTCGACGATCGACTAGAACGCGTCGGATCCCAATCGTCTGATCAAGTAGAGGTGATTTTTCTCGAGTAGATTATATCATTTTTATCTGCCGATTTGAAAAGAAAAAAATAGTTTTACAGATGTAAGGGAGTGGACTGTCATATATTTCTATGGAGCAATAAATTCATGTAGATTGAGTCTACGGACTATCACGCTTTTCCCCCTCCACCACTGTCCATGTACTCACTCTCTTGGGCTGTGGGTGCAAAGTGTGTGGATGCCTGAATCATTTTTGCGCTAAATAAATCCGTTCTTTCTGTTATATTGAAATGTGCATCTATTTTTAGATTATTCCTACTCCTTTCCGGACAAAACAGCAAATAGAAGCCAGAAAAAGAATGATCATAAAGATGTGGATCATACAAAGTTCACTCGAGGACCACAGTGAGGAAAGAGGTTTAGAAATGAGACTGATTTTTATTAATTCCCCATATTTAATCGTGACTAAACTGTATGATATCTCTGTTAAATCCAATTCATGAGTCTCTTGATAGGAATTGGAATGATTGAAGAAAAATATCCATGAGAAAAGTACAAAAATACTTCCAAATTCGTATCATCATATAGTATTCGAACATTAATAACCTTAACCAATAAACTGAATAATTTTGATATAAAGAAACTGAACTTTATTTTATGTTCTATCTTAGATCCGGGGGACTCGACGTGATCTCCCTACGTGAGCCACTTCGCCTACGATGTTTATTATGACGCTTATTATGATGCTTCTTATGATGCTTCTTAGGATGCTTCTTATGATGCTTTTTATGATGCTTTTTATGATGCTTATTATCATGCTTCTTATTATGCCTCTTATAATGTTTTTTGTGCTGCTTCACGTGCTGCTTCTTAGGACGCTTCTTATTATGCTTCTTATGGTTCTTCTTATGATGTTTCTTATGATGCTTCTTGTGTTTCTTATGAAGCTTTTTATGAGGCTTCGTAGGCTTATTATCATCATGAGTTTCTTGAGGTGTCAGTAGCTTCGAAAGAGCATTAATGGCGCCAGGGACGTCGATCGCCACATTATTTGTTACACCCACTCCTCGTGCCTGATATTGATCTGATAATACAGATGACACAGCTGTCCCTGCTGATTCTTTTAAAGTCTCTTCTGATTCTTTTGAGTCTTCCCCTGATTCTTCTGAACTTTGTCCTGATTCACTTGAATCTTGCCCTGATTCACTCGAAACTTCTTCTGCTTCATTCGAATCTTGCTCTGATTCACTCGAAACTTCCCCTGATTCATTCGATTCTTCTTTTGATTCACTTGAATCTTCCCCTGATCCACTTGATTCTTCTCCTGATTCTTCGGATGACTCTGATTCAGATGCATAACCTCCATCTCCAGTCTCTTCAACTTTTTCTTCTGCTTCTGAGGTGACTTCTGATTCAACAAGTTCTTGAGGATGCTCCTGAGCTGATACTAGTCCATAATTGTGAGCTGCTAATTGTAAAGTTATGATTCCAATATATCCAGCTGGTCCTTTATGATACAGTCCTGTGCCTGAAAGTGATAGTATCGGATTAAAACCTATCGCTAAGATATATATGGAGGAAACACGAACAAGCAGGAGCCCGACTACTTGTGCGTAATTTGAACATCTTCCATATAATATTCTGCCAATGCAATTGGCAAAAAGATTCTGAATTGATTTTTCAGTTTCGAATCTACCATCACTCATCTGTGCGTTGAAGGAGGAATCCAAAATAGGTCTTAACGGGTTCAACTCAATCCAAATATAATCAATTGAATAGTTTTGAGGATGCTTGCTTTTCCGGATGTTTCTATGCTAATATCTAAGGAACAACTGGACCGATTCCGATCAGTTTCAATACCAAACTTTGTGCTTATCGGACGTATAACCTCACAAAATTTGAGGTTTCTAGCTCAATTATTCATTGAGTTATGGTGGAATCAAGATTCTCACGAAAAATTTCTCAAAAGTTTTATACTGCATAAACTAAAAATCTGAGCTCCCACCACTCCGGGGGTCAAAGATACAGCTATTGGACACGCATCTCCTCGCTGAGAGTGGACGCTATGATTCCATATTTCATCGAGAAAAGTCGAAAAAGCGATATTTCGACATTTTCATTTTTCTCAAGAACTATCCGGCCAATTCAGCTGCAATTTTAGTGAAAGCTCGGAACACGCATGGAGAAATTATGGAAAAAATTTCAGATTGCTAGCTAGCCTACGTAGGAAAATTCTGACAACGGCCGCCATGACAAATTTGCAGATTTCCATGGAGTTCTTTCCAAGGGCAATTTTTTAATGGTGATTTCTTCCCATGGCGATTCTTTCCGTAGTGATCCTTTCCATGGCAATTCTGGAATGCCATGGGAAGGAAAGCTATGAGAAATAGTCACAGAAAGAAAATGGAAAGGATAGCGAATGCAAAACAACGCTATGAAAAAGTTTGCGATGAGAAAGAACTCCATGATAAGCGGCAAATTTGTGATGGTGGCGGCCATGGCGAGTGAATTTTTCTACGTGCTCCATGTCAGAGTAAAGCTTAAAATGCGTCATCACACACACACACACACACACACACACACACACACACACACACACACACACACACACACAGACTATTTTGAAAACAGCGATTCTTGACATTTTGGGTCATTTGCAGTCTTATTATGATGAAATCTCAAACTCGAAAAAAATGACGATTCTAGAGCTTCCAAAGTAACACCTCCCCCTTTCCGCCTATTTCGTTCCGTTTTCGGCGGAACTCTTCGCTGCTACGGGCCAGTTACGAGCCGTAAAAATGTAGGGCAGGAACCCGCCGAGGAACTTCCGGTTTGGTGGTTCCGTAAAAACCACCGGGCGCCCAGAAACGGTTTTTTATTTAGGAACTTTATTCGAGAGAGGCGGAGGGAGGATCGGCGCGGTGATTTGTCCCTTTAGGGGGAAAAATCACGTTACAACTTAGAGGACATTAGAGAATTTTCGGAAACGCGTGGACAAGAGCATTCTCAATTGAGCGATTGTGAACAGCTCCATGAACTTGCGTATATGGTTGATTCGACTGAACACATGAATCATTCCAAAAACAGTATGCAGGGCAATTCAAAATCGTTCAAGGATATTGCTGGATATATTTTCGGTGTTACAATATTATTACGAAACGCGGCGAAAGATTTCTGCAATAATTCATTTTCATTGTCATTTCTGCGATTAGACAGAATGGCATAAATAACCAATCAAAAAAGTTTTAATTCTGAATATTTCAGTGATTTCACTGAGAAAGTTCTTGGAAATTTACAGAAAAGATTTTTGGATATTGTTAGAACATATAATATTTAGGAGTTTTCGAAAGGTTCCATTGGCGATTATGATATGAGAAGCATAGTAAAATTAATAATTGAAAAACTATGATTAAATGATCTGATATCCCGTTAGCGTCATTCCATGCAATTTATCCTCTTCGAAAAAACAGGATCATGCATCTAGTCACACAGAATTGAAAAAAATTAACGATAGGTCCGAAAATTCATGATGAAATGATTGAGGGGGGACAGATTATGGCCGGATTAGTCCTCAGGTACATGAAGTGATAATGGGATTAGCGCAAGGTAGACGTTCCCCCCCCTTTAATTATAATAGCAAAAGGACGTAACTACCAATGGAAAAGTGAAAAAGTCGTATCTCCACACTTACGTCTCTTTGTTTTTACTGGTTTTCAAAACATAACATTTACGTCTATTTTTTTTTATATTTTTCTGTGTACAATAAACAGTAATTACACGCTTTTGTTATTAATATACTGGCATAGACGAATCGTATCGTTTCTTCTACTGATATTATTCTTTTTTTTAATCCCTGGTCGATTCTCACGTTTCGATTTCATTTTTTGAAAAAGAAAAGATTGAGAATTGATTTTTTTGCGTCAATCACCTATCATTACTATCAATTCATTTATTTTGAAAATGAAAAAAAAAATTAAAAGTAATATTGCGCATTTGAGAAGATATACTGACCTCCTGTAGTGGCTACCAGTGCGAGGCTCCAAATGGTAACCAGTAGTATTCGGAAAGAAACCATAATTACCATTCACTTGAAGAACTGACGAAAGTTGATTATATTCGGAAGGAGCTCATTCATACGTTTATATGCAAGAAGAAAACTGAGGAACTGAAGTTATGTCATTTCGTGATAGGTCCACGTGTGAGAACTATAGCAAATCAGAAGTAAATACGCAGATCCGAAAGCGTACATTGGTGGTTTGTTCATAATTTCAGCACGGGTGTTTATGTTTTCTGGAATCGTATCTCACCGAGTTGGGAAGGAAGTGGATACCATTTTTCCGATAAAGTGGCATTCTCGCTTCAATTTATCTCTCTCATGATTGTTCTGGAAAAATTGACATCATTTACATACAGTCGTAAGTGCCATCGAAGAGACAAAAATACGCGTCTCACGGAAATAGTTTATATTTCATACATAATAAAAACTATGAGCATGAATGTATGGGAAATGTGGGAGAATATGTTGATTATATATGAAGAAAAATATATGAACATACTCTTCTTTTTACAATTTTTTAGTGATCTTGGGAAGGCTGTAACACCTCAAAAAATTATCAGATCGAGAAGGAACCAAAAATTGAAAATTGGGATCTCTACTGTTGAAATTTTCAGATTGAATTTTTCGGAACATCACTTATGGCGTGAAAAAAACAATAAATGCTGAGAATGGGGAATCTTGTTTTTGCTTCAATTTCCGAAATCATCCACGGTGACCAAAAATTTTTTTTGACTCAACCAATGTGAGGGTCGTTCAGGCTACTTCTTTAGCTTCAGTTTGGTCCTTTCATATTTTTATACGACCATCTGTCACTGAGATATCGGCAGTTGAATGGAAAAACACCCTCACGTCTTCGATCATTGATATCCCCTGAACTGCAGGTCACTCTGATCGAACGAATGGTGGGTGTTGTGGATGTGAATGAGCGCCTTTTTCCGTCGTCTGGAATTTTTCTTTCTCACTTTTTTAAGTCCATTCGAAACAAGCAGGAGTTTCACTACTTGTGCGAAATTTGAACAACGTACATTTGATATTCTGCCATTGCAATTGGCAAAAAGCTTCCAAATGGATTTTTTCATTTCAAATCTACCACTATCGATCTGTGCGTAGAATGGGGGGACTGAAATGGGCCTCAGAGGGTTAAGCTCATCCCAAATATGATCAATTGAATAGCTCTCAAGATATATAGCTTGCTTTTTCGAATGTTCCTATGCTAATATCTAAGAAACTACTGAACCGATTCCGCTCAGTTTCAATACCAAACTTCGCGTCTGTCAGATGTATAACCTCACAAAATTTGAGGTCTTCAGCTCAATTATTTATTCAGTTATCGTGGAATCAAGATTTTTACGAAAAATTTCTAAAAAAACTTATACTGGGTAAACTGCAAATCTAAGCTCTCACCAACTTGCGGCGAAATGGACGTTGATATGAGATCAACAGAGAGTTTTTCCAGTTTTTCGTGATTATTTTGGTGAATAAGCAAGATAGAGCGAAATAAACATTAATATGGAATCACCAGGGAGTTTTTTTCAGTTTTTCGCTATGATCTTGGTTAATGAGCGAGATAGAGCGAAATGGATATTAATATGGGAGCAGGAGGGAGTTTTTCCAGTTTTTCGTGATTATCTCGGTGAATAAGCGAAATGGAGCGGAATGGACGTCAATATGGGATCAGGAGGTAGCCTCCTTAACTTCTACAATCATCTCTGTATTTAAGCGAGAGAAGGTGAAATGGACGTTAATTTAGTATCAGGAGGGAGTTTGTTCAGTTTTTCGCGACTATATTGCTGAATAAACGAGACAGGGCGGAGTACGCATAATGAATTATGAGAGAGTTTTCAGATGAAATAATATCCTCTTGATCCCAAATTAACGTTCATTTCGCTCTATTTCACTCATTTGCCGCTATAGTCGTGAAAAATCTAATCAACTCCCTCCTGATCCCAAATTAACTTCCTCTTCGCTCTATCTCGCTTATTCACCAAGATAATCACGAAAAACTGGAGAAACTCCCCGGTGATCCCATATTAACGTCCATTTCGCTCTATCTCACTTATTCATCAAGATTTTAGCAAAAAACTGAAAGAACTCTCTCTTGATTCAATATTGACATCTCGCTTATTTACCGAGATAATCACGAAGAGCTGGAAAAACTCCCTCCTGCTTCCATATTAACGTCCATTCCAATCTATCAAGGTTATTCACCAAGATAATCACGAAAAGCTGGGAAAATTCCCCGATGATTCCATATCAACGTCCATTTCGCTCTATCTCGCTTATTCACCGAGATGTTAGCGAAAAACCGGAAAAACTCTCTCCTGATTCAACATTGATACCTGTTTTGCTTTATCTCACTTATTCACCAAAATAATCACGAAAAACTGGAAAAACTCCTTCTTGATCCCACATTAACGTTTATTTCGCTTATTTACCGTGTGCGAACATCACGCACAGGTGTGCGTACATCACGCACCCAGTGTGCGTAAATCACGTTCGATTGTGAGAACATGAAGGACGCCCCCATGTGCAGAGATTACGCACTTCTGAACGTGTTCTACGCTCAGTGTTTTCTGTGTGTTGAGCTCACTCCCGATGAAATTGGATGGGTAGTAAAAGGTACAACCTATTTTTGAAAAAAAATTCAATTCAAAATATCTCAACAACCGTTCAGCCGATATGCCTTAGATCCAATTCCAACCATCTTTATCAGAAGCTACATATACAGGAAAAATTTGAAGTCTTTAAGTCAACTATTCATTGAGCTATGGTCGTAAAACCGAGTTTTTGGAAAAAAGCACAAAAAAATTGATAACTAATAGAATGATGGGACTAAATCAATAAAAATTCGCCAAAAGTTAGATATTATGATTGCGAATCTTGAGTGAAATTTTGAACGGAATTCGTCTCACGCAAATTGAGAAATTTTGAAAGATACGATTTCGGAAAAATCGTTACATCTCAGAGACCATTGGACCGATCTTGCTGAAACTTGATGAGACATACGCTTCATCAAAACTGATATCTTGTCAAAATTCCAGATTTCTATCTCTCATCGTTCTCGAGTAATAGAGAGTCGTAAAGTCGTACATAGAGACACACACACATCCATGTCTACTTTTTTTCTCATTATTGGCAGTTCGAAAAAAATTGCAAAAACAAAGCTTCCATTCAGAAGAAAGATGGCCTAACCGATCAATTTGAAATTTCACAAGGTGTTTCAGTATACCTCAAACTTGGAAAGCACTTGAGAATGTGGATAGTACTTCACAATATGTGCAAAGTTCAAGCTATTTTTCGGAAACACCAAATGACTTCATTTTTTGGCACTTCTGCAAATTGATTTTGAAAATGAGAAAATCTTTTTTCAGGAAAACATCAGGGGAGAGTCATAGAACATCGATTCAAGTTCACGAAACGCACCATCCGTTGTCTGTGTGATGAGTGATTCAACAGATATCAAAGACCAAAGACAAAAGGTTTTTCATCATACAGCTGTCGATATCCCATCAAGAATAGTCATACAGAGGAACAATGAAAAGAACTGGAGACAAAAAATCAGGCTGAACAATTCTGGTAGTGGATGAGTCAAAAAACAATTTGGAGCCCGTTCATCATTTAGAAAATTAAAAAAAAAAGGGAATTTTTCTACTTCGATAGGAATTAACCAATGCTTAACTTTCACCCTGATCTTGGTCGAGAATTGTCATGTCAAACGTCGCGTGCGGAGGGCTGGCCAAGCCTGCACCCCACAAAAGTTCGATTTCCGAACATCATACTTTTCAAAATAAATGTATATTCAATTCGTCAGAAACATAGATTTCTTAGTATTAAACTGTAAATAATCATCTAACGCAAATGATCTCGTATTGAGAAACTGTAATAATTCTTTTTGTAAAACGGTAATGAACATTCATGGAATAATTTCTTATATGCTACGATAATTTTATTTCCACGTCAGAAGGTGAGAATTTATTTTTAAAGTCGAGACACGTGGCGAAAACCTGTGAAAGAATTATGTATCCGGGAAAAAAAATCACAACTATATTTCTGCGTCAGGAAGTGAGAATTTATTACAAATCCGCGAACCACGAAGAAGAGACTCCTGATTTCCTTCTACCGTTTTTTTTTCTACGCGCTTGAATGCGCATTTAATGTATTTGCATGAATTTCTTTGTCGTCAAATAATCTATTCATATGATTGAGTGTTTGTACTTGCAAGGAATTTTTTTTATCCATTTCCATTCAAGGCACTAGGACTTCTTGAGGAACACTCACAAGAAATTGAGATATGATGAGGATGATGCGGTAATATTATAGATGTTCCTGCGTTGACTGAATTATTCTTCACTCATAGAGTCTGCGTGCCCAGCTGAGTAGACTCAATAGATATATTATTATATAAATTGACCGTTAATCACGAATAAATTCATATAAACGAATTGACTCTATTTTCAAGGAAGTCTAGGAATAAGCATAAAAACTACTGACGAAGTTCCTTCATGTGGCTCACGAATTAGAAATGAATTCTTATCGTCTGAAAAGAAATAAAATTGTTATGCCTGTGAGGTATTTTTTTAAAAGTTTTTTTATTACTATCGAAAATATTTGTAGTCGATATGTGACTGAAAATCGTTTTCAACAGCAAATAAAGTATCCAAGAGTGCATTTTTGGAAGATAAAAAAAAATGTGTATATATTGTAACGTAATATTTCGATTACGTTACTTTTTGTCGTCTGGGAGCGTAATTGATTTTGAATTTCATTAGTTTCAGCACCACCAACCAAGAATAAAAAACAAACGAATCACGAGAGTTCAATCTTAGTAGAAATTATGTAAAACTAATGCCGATTGGTTGATTAACTTCCCGATAAGGGAAGTTTATGTAATGACCCCGAAAATGGCAAATCGATTTTTCGATCGATCTTCATGTTTCAAGACCTCCCCAATATTTTTTGATAGTTTTCACGATCTTGTCTGTGTGTGTGTTTGTGTGTGTGTGTGTATGTCCGTGATAAATTTTTTCGTTCACGTTTTCTCATAAATCAATAATGTGATCGAGGTGATCGAAGTCGTAATCGAAGCATCTTGACATAAATTCGCGGTCATTAGATTTTGATTGGAATCGATCCAGTACTTTCTTAGTTTTTTAAGAAAAACATTATCGAGTTCTTCTTAATTTCCCAAAAAGTGGAGTCTATGCATTGCCCCTGAAAAGGAAAAATTGATTTTTTCATTGATCTCCATATTTTGAGATCTCCCCAACATTTTTTGATAGTTTCCACGATTATGTCTGTTGTTATTCATCGTTTTTATCATTCATCATTTTTTCTAATAGTAAGTGAGAGAAATTATCGGGAAGTTCTTAGTGCGGCTTGAAGTCACACTCATCACAATACATTGTCACTAATTCCTTCTAATCAGCAGTAACGCACTCCTCCATGCGCGAGCGAGCGTAGCGAGCGAGCAACTACGCACTCCTCTATACGCGAGCGAGCGAGCAACTACGCACTCCTCTATTCGCGAGCGAGCGTAGTGAGCGAGCAATTACGCACCCCACTTTGCGAGCGAGCGAGCAACTGCTCACCCCTAGTTTCTTTTGTTAACGCTTATTGGATTATCATCAATTGAGTTGATGTCTCACGACTCTAAGAGGGAGACACCAGATGGACGATGATGAGAGACTACGACATTACCCAAGGAGTTGGTTAATGAGAGTAAAGGTTTGGCGCCAACGACGAAATTCATCGGGAGGATTGATTGAGACGTTTTGATAAACTTTTGGGTTGCATCCTTGAGCAAATGAATTTGTTCCAACTCTAATGTCAACGACTTGGAGTTTCTCAATTTACTTCGTTGGAATTTATCGCCGTTGCAAAGAAGAAATTATTGTCGTCAGGTTACACTGGGTTAACTGACGTAGTCTGGGATTGACCAATGAGAAATGTCCTTCCCCGAGAAGACGCCTTAGCCAGAGTACAGCGCTTGCTGTACGGGAGGATTCTCGTTTGGTGTGCCGTAGAGTAGACATATGTTTTGTCGTGTCTTTTGCACCATTTTGTTAACCGCCATATTTTTACGTTTGGATTAATTAATTCATTGGAATTAATTGAATTAATTGTCGTTAATCAAATTAATAAACTTTGTACGGTTATTAATTTCGTGGTGGTGAATTTTTTTTTTTTCAGCGTAATGACGCTATGTAGTGGTGACGCCACGAAATTAATTACCATTTATCGGCGAATTTATTTGATAATTTTGGAAACCTTTTTTTTATTCTTTTAAAATAATTTTGAACATGAGCCTGAAGTTAGCTGACATCTGACAAATTTCACATTGGGAATAGCATATCTAATTAAAAAAAAATCGATTATAAATGAGACCAAAAGCGGAATATTTGGGATCGAGAATACTATCGATGCATATTTTTTATTATAATTTATCATATTGTTGTTAGTAGTAACATAAAAAAATCGCTTTTTCTCAACTGATTGCACATGCTAGGGAGGCCAAATTAATAAATTTCAACATGAATTCGCGTGGGTACATACAATATGTCATAATAAAAAATTGCAATTTTTTTGTTTTCTTTTTCCTGGTCAACTAACTTTTGCAATTCATAACTCCTCTTCTAAATGAGATAGAAAAATAAAAAAAAATGCACTTTTAGAAAAAAGAAAAAACTGAATATGCATTTTTTTCGAATTTATCTCGCCATATGTTCTGAAATATGCGTTAATGAGAATTGTGCAAGACATATCTTTCAAAGTATTATAAATAAAAATTAAAAAAAAAAACATTCATGTACAATTCGTTATTATCTTTCGACGCATTTTCTCCATTTTTTTTCCAATCATCATGCAGAATGAAAAACAATAAAAATCTGAAAATATGAGCATAACTGAGCATATTGAAGTGTATATTTACAACAAAACGAGTATTATTTTATAAAAATTCTATTTGCACCATAATATTCAGCTGCACCGTTCAGAACCGAATCTGTTCTTTCGAAACCTCGAATTATTGGTTCATAAAAATATATTTTGAGGGAACGGATTCAAACACAGATGGAATAATTTTTTTTTATTTGGATGGAATAATTCAATAAAAATTATTTTTCGTATAAAAATAGAAAATTTTTAATGAAGATTCTATAATACATTGTCATAGGTGATAATCACGTAGAAAATATGAAAAAAGGAAAAATGTAATCGTAACTTAGTCCCGCGATTTACAAGTTTCTTTGTGCATTCTGGTTTTCCTTCATCTTCACTCAGATAATTGCCATTTGCTACAGAGCATACAAGTAAAATTAAAATATTTACTTTTCAATTGCTCTACATCTATGTTCAAATAATCGAGACACATGAAATCCGCCGATCTCTTGCAGCAATCACACATGAACCAGTGCCTCGCCTTCTTTCGTCGACAATATAAACAAAGTTTTGAAACATCAATTGATTCCTTTAAACAATTCACTTTCAATTCTTCGCGGAATTTGTGTGGGTCTAGCGCGTTCATCTTTTCAATTTTTCTATGCAAAATTTCGTTGATAAAGTGAAGCACATAAACTCCACAATTGTGACTGTCAAATTGGAGAGGATAAGTGACGTTTCGAACCAAAGTCCAGGTTAAATTTTTGATTTTGAATACTTTTTCATAACATTTTAACATTTTTTTCAAAAATCCATTGGCTAGTTTCGGAGAACCGCTTCCATTGGAATCGAAAACGTATAATCGTCTATGATGAACATCAACATAGACGAGTAACCAATGAATACCCACTTCAATTTCGCGAGCATCTACTCGGCAACGTTTCCCTGTTACATTGTAAGGTAAAAATATACCTGATTTTTTTTCCCATGGTGTTCGCAAGTTATCATAAAATCCAGGCTCATTTGATCCTCCGTTCAAAACATGAGTACTAATTTCTCCTATGGTATAAGCTACTTCGTTTTTCAACTCAGAATCTGAAATTAAGTACGTAGAGCAATAGTCAATCATAAAATTCGTTAGCCACATATTTTCAACATTTTCATTCTCATACAATGTACTGTAATCATCTCTGTTAATATCAATTGTTTTCTTCGTATCACTCATATCTGGTATAGAAGCAATGAAGTATTCTTTGGGCTAAAAGTGCTTTTTTTTATTTTTCTATCTCATTTAGAAGAGGAGTTATGAATTGCAAAAGTTAGTTGACCAGGAAAAAAAAAAACAAAAAAATTGCAATTTTTTAGTATGACATATTGTACGTACCTACGCGAATTCATGTTGAAATTCATTAATTTGGCCTCCTTAGCACGTGCAATAAGTTGAGAAATAGTATATTACATGCCTAGGGCAGTAAGTAAGAAAGCCTCAGAGCACATGTTTGTTGACCTCGGCTTCGCCTCGGCCAACAATTACATGTGCTCTGAGACATTTCTTACATTACTGCCCTAGGCATGTAATATACTATTTTTTATGTTACTACTAACAACAATATGACAAATTATAATAAAAAATATACATCGATAGTATTCTTGATCCCGTGGGTTGAGCACTTTGGAAACCTGTTGGGGAAAATAAACCCGACGACCAAACAAGCACAGAGTATGATTGGGAAAGAGTGGGAGCTGAGGAGGTGGACGAGCAGCTCAACAGCGATATTACAATGGACGAATTCTGGAAGTCTCTGAGTAAACAAAAAAACGGGAAATCTCCAGGGGAAGATGGCATCACAGGTGAGTGCTTCAAGGCACTCCCTGAAAACTGGAGAAACTGTCTCTTCCAAGTAGTACAAGAGAGCTGGCAGACAGGTACCATCAGAAAAGTCTGGGGGACCGCCAGGATATACCCAATATTTGAGGCGGGAAATGAGGACGAGGCAATAAATTACCGCGGCATCTCGCTGTTAAACATTGGATACAAAATCGTCACGCAGATCATGACCGAGAGAATGAACACCTGGATGATAACTGAGAGAGAGCCAAGGTGGATTTAGAAGAAGAAGAGGAACCCGCGACCAAATTTTCGCCTTGAATACCATAATTGGGAACAGGCTGAAAAAAAGGGGGGCAAACTATACACCGTATTCATAGATTTCCGAGCTGCTTTTGATAAGGTAGACCGTAAACTACTGCTGGAAAAAAATCTGGAAAAAATAAGAGGGAGATTATACGAGATGATAAAGGAAATCTATAGGACAACCGAGAATGAAGTGATAGCAGATGGCGGAGTCACTGGCAAGTTCACAACCGGGAAAGGGGTCAGGCAAGGGTGCCCACTCAGCCCAGCTCTCTTCAGCCTCTTTGTGGATGACGTGGAAGAAGACTGGGAGAGAAAGAATGAGGGTGGGAGCGTCGTCGGCGGCACCAAGATCTTCTGCCTAAAGTATGCAGACGACATCGCAGTAGTTGCTGACGATGCAGAGGGATCAAAAGAGATGCTCAAGTCGCTGGAGAAATACGTGAGGAAAAACCGCCTGGAGATCAACGTGGAAAAGACGAAGATCATGATCTTCAGGAACGGGGGAAGGAGAAAAACGGAGGAATCCTGGAAAATTAATGGAGTGGAGGTGGAAGTAGTAGACCACTTCAAGTACCTTGGCTTTTACTTCACCACCAGAAACGGGTACAAGGTCCATACGAGGAAGCTGGCGGGAAGAGCCAAAACAGCTATCAACGCGACATGGGATTTGTGCAAACGCGCAAAGATAAACACATTGAACGGGAGATGCTATCTCATGGATACGCTGGGAAAATCTGGAAGACTGTATGGAATAGAGATCTGGGGATGGAGGAGAAGTGAGGAAATAGAGACGATTCAGTCTAAACTGGTGAAGATGACCATTGGGCTGCAGCAGAATACACCAGCGTACCTATGGAAAAGCGAAACTGGGAGGAAAAACATCATCGTGGAGGCAAGAAGGAGAGCAGGGAACTACCTGATAGACATCCTGAACATGGACGACAGCAGTCTCCCAAAACGATGCCTAAAAGAAGAGCTGAGGGGAATAATAAATGGAAACCCGTCCAATTGGGGAAAAAGAACTGTCAGTGGCGTTGAAGGAGACTGATGATGAGGACCTGGTAGACGTCGCAAGGATAGTGGGTGATGGGGCAGAACTGCAAATTAGACTGCAGGAATCCTTTTCGAAGGTGGCAAGGGTAGAGGAGATCAGAGACTTGAGGAAAATCAGAGAAAGCAAATACCATCCCAGGTACCAAACACTAGCAGAAGATCTAGAGAAAAAAGGTTACTGGAAAGAAAAAGATGTTAGCTGGGGGGGGGGGGGGGCAAAATGCAATGGGCACGAATGAGATGCGGTAATCTGGGAAGAGCTGGCAATAAAGGATTCCAAGATGTTAAAGGCCGCATATGCCAAAAGGTAGAGGAGAATCTAGAGCATATATTAAATTGTAGGGAGGGGGAAAAATTGCTGAAAGGAAGGGGAACGGAGCAATGGCAGGAGTGGAAATTGCAACACGCAGGAACAGACATTTGGAATACACTGCAGAGAAAACCTGTCTCAGAGCTATGCAGGTACACTAGGGAATGGGGGAAGATGGCAGTGAGTCTGGAAAGAGGAAGGAGGATGAGTAGAGGGGATATAATACGAAGGGGATGTTCACAAGCACCAAAAAAACGGAAATAGGTCAGTGCATTCAGCAGCATGCAGCACGCACTAAGCCTGCCAAACTGACCAACGTGGTGCATAAGGAGACATGCTAATACAAGTAGGACTCCAGGAAGGAAAGATAGACTACAGAGACCCAGAGACTCGAGAGGAGCGTGGAGAAGGGAACTGTGCCATTAGTCACTAAGAAGATTTCAGTATATTTTATATTATATTACATTACAAGAAAAAAAAACGCGCGGAAAGAAAGTATTAAACGAGGAGTTTATGTAAAGAGCCGAAAGGTTATACATGGCATAAAGATTAATAATAAATAATAGTATTCTTGATCGCAAATATTCCGCTTTTGGTCTCATTCATAATCGATTTTTTTGAAGTAGATATGCTATTCCCAATGTGAAATTTGTCAGATGTCAGCTAACTTCAGGCTCATGGAACAGATAAAAAATCTCCAGCCAAATCGGAAAAGGTCAGGGTCAGAAGTGGTCGATTTGGTATGAAATACCCCATATTCATTGAGCCTTTGTAGTGAAGTAGTTTTTGACATTTGTTGTATTTTATTTTATGTTTGTCTCGAGACTGATTTTGCTTTCTCGTTATAGATTTTAATGTGATCAAAAACTGGCTAAAAACTAATCATTATCATTTATTCTATTTAAAACTAATAATACTGAACGCAATGAATTTTTGTTTATATTATTGACATTATTGACAATATCACTTTTGACCTTCTTTTCCCATTCAAAATTTTTGTGACGGTAATTTTCTGGACACATACCGTCAATTGAAAAATGACCGTAATTCCTCATTAGAGATGGGCATCCGTCACATGACGCATCGCAAAACGGTCATATGACGGTCATGTCATGTCACGTCACGGAGTAGTTATGACCATGACAGAATTTGGTCACAAAATTTCACTGAATGACGGTCATAAAAGGAAAATAAATTATGACCGTCATTTTCCAACTATATTGATGATTTTTTTTTTCCTTTTCGAAATTATTAAATTTTGAGAAAATAGAATTCCGCACTCTGGTGAATTTTGGAAGAAAGTTTCCTATAATAGAGTTTCATTTTTTCTGCGCTATCACAACGTAGCGCTGTGGGTCACGATTTCCTGCCATTTCATTGTCTTGCTTTCTCCCTTTTTGGTGGTATCGTGAATGAGCAAGCTTATTGAGATCAGGTGTATTAAGTTTCTACAGATTCATAAAATTAATTAAACAAAATGACCGTCACAAATTGAAGAAATTTGATGACGGTCATTTTACATCTATATAGATGTTTTACCATCAATCATTTTTCATTCCTTGACAAAAGTAAATAAATTTACAAATGAAAGACTCAATTGAAACCCGTTTGAATTAAAGGATAAAAAATCAATATTGCAATCAAATGTATTGAATAGTTACTGATTTTCAAAATTGCCTGAAAAAAATGACCGTCACAAATTGAAGAAATTTAATGACGGTCACTTCACATCTATATGGGCGATTCCACCAATTCTCGAATAGAATTTCGGCTCCAAATTTTGGGGGCGACTTTTCCCCAGTAAGCAAAAGTTGATGCCCAGGACGTTCCTGGTACGTTCTCAGGAATCGTTGGACGTTCCAGGAACGTCCCCAAGAATGTTCCAGGGACGTCTAAACCGGTCGATAGACCATCCCAGGCACCTTCCTGATACGTACTCCGGGAATGTTCCGGAATGTTCTGGCCACGTCCCGGGACATTTCGAAGAGAACATACTCGATACGTATCTTTGAGAGATTCCCGCTACGTTTCATGTGGGATGTTCCAGAATGTTCGCTCCAAATGGTACTGAATACATATCACGATAGCTATTAAATACATTCCTATTAAATACATCGGATCTCTTGGGGAACGTATCGGATGGTTTTAGGAACGTATTGGATAGAGGCTGAAAAAACAAAAACAATGAATATTTGGAATTGTGTACTTTATTATTTATTGTAGCACGGTTCTTTAAAGATACAATGTAATATTTAAGAATTATTAACAAATAGAAAAAAAATAAGTATGCCGCGACGGAGTCATTAAAGTTTCTCACTATCTAAGGATACATAGGATATATATAAAAATATAATGGAGATACGTCTTTTGTACACATATCGCCCATTTTCAAGTGTCATACGAAAAAAAGAAGATAATTACTCTACATCAGATCTTCTACAATTGAAAACTGAATTATTATCTTACAAACTATAATTTTCTTCGCAATTTCATTTTTTTATACTAAATATATGCCAATTTCTCCAGTGATCGAACTATTTTACGTGTTTTTATTGGAAATAATTGGTAATTTTCGGCGGTAAATGATTTCAAATTTTCAAATCCATTGCTTACTAATAATTGATATTTTTTATATTAAATTTCGGAAGTATCGACTTCCTAAACTCGTTCTCCAGTCATTACCACTTTTCTATAATAAAAATATTGATAAATTCGTCGACCAATTGGTTTGAAAAATCAATCAATATGAGGAGCTCCGTTACCCCTTAAGGGGTAACGGAACCCCTTGTATATATTGCATTTTTGAACTAATTTTTTGACGACATTTATCCATATTTTTATGATAGAAGAGTGGCAAAGACTGGGGAAGGACATTCGAAAGTCAATGCTTCTGATATTTAATGCCAAAAATCATAATTACTCCTAAACATTGGCTTTGAAAATTTGAAATTTATTTTATTCTATTTTAATAATAAAATAAAATATAAAGTATAATTATTTCATATTTTATTTTATTTTATGATAAATATTTAATTTTTTTTTCCTGAAATTTCGTGAATCTATGGAGGTACTTTTTCTATAAGCACCTGCGGAAGTACCAATTTTCGTAGAAATTTGTTTTGTCATCTTAGAAACAAAGTGACGTAAGTGTTTTACTTATACATAGTACTTACGCCCTTTTATTCCCATATAATTAATGAATCTAAGCCATAAACATGTGGCAAATTTTTTCTATGAGCAGTGAATCGATGAATTATTGGATTTAAGAAATTTCCAAAGAAACATTTTAACATTTTACAGTTAAGTTGACGTCTTTTTTCTCTCTTTCGTTCGATTATCTATTTAATATTAGTCGACTAATATAAGATAGATAATCGAGCTGATCAATAATCGATAATTTTGTGCTTTCGGATCATGGAATTGATTAATTACAAATAAATAGACATAAAAGGCTGAACGTATTGATGCTCCATAATTCCAGAATAATTTGAACAAAAAACGGTAAAATTATTCTGTATTATTCTACGTTCACTGTCAATTTTTAATCATAAAATTTATGGCAACGGGACAACCGTACCTAAAACACATCTACCAGCGTTACAAGTCTCCCAAACTCATCCCTACCGTAACCTCGAGATTTATAAGTCTACCGAGTTATAAGTCTCCCAAAAAGAAATGATTGTGAACATGTCTACCACACATCAAGTCTGACGAATTGTTCCTTTCTTCTTACATATCTACCGCTCTGAAACTCTACCGCGCAATATGACCTCCGCCACAATTCGGTAAAGAACATCTCCGGATTGTTACAAGTCTACCATTCGATCTGTCTATCGCAACAACTCTACCAGGCTGCATGCCCATCGCGATATCTTGTAGTAGTTGTTCCAAAACATCTCTACCCCTATATAGCTCTACCAAAATAACAAGCCTACCAATTTACAGCTCTACCAAAGTAACAAGTCCACCAATTCACAGCTCTACCAACGTCTTAGTGGTAATCGCGTTTTCGTACGTTGCGATGTGAGAAAAATGTACTGATTAGTGGCGCCCTCCTTGATTTTGATTTCCGATGCCACTTTCAATTTGAATTATGCCAGACAATGGCAATAATGATTAACTATTCGCATTCAATATTAATTCATAGGTTTTTTTAATAAAGTGGAATGATGCATACAAGAAGGTAAGTGTGATTTATTCAATTCTTCAGTCTAGTACTGAAATCAGGGAAAGTGAGGAGGTGTGGGTAAGTGATTCAGTATTATTAAGAATAATAATGGCTAATATACAAATCATAGTTGATACCGTGTAGATTCATATCATGAATATTTCTATCCTTTAAATTGATTATTCCTGAGGAAAAACTACTTCATCTAGAAATGAGAGAATGGACACGTCTCAGCAACTCGTTGGTTCCAGCTCGAATGATTAGACCCAGTGAATGGTTCACTTTGTGGTTACACTTTTTTAAAAGTAAATTACTCATGATTTTTTATGTACTTCAAACATTGCCATATTATTTCATTTTTGGATTTATTCCAAAAGATTATGATCCTCGTGCAGGTATCTTGAAGGACAATCTCAATGTGTATTAAAGATGTTTAACTTATCGTGAATCTCTCATTTTCTGTGATTTTCAATCTGATCAGTCTAAATCAGTAACTGAAAATCATTCCATACAGAAAAACTATTTTGTCTTATTTTCACATACTTTGAAGACTTTCATTAAATCATGAGAAAAAAAATCTATCCCTCCTCTCTAGACCATTCAGTATTCATTAATAATGGGGGAGACCGGAGCAGAGTGAACCTGTGAGTCAGAATGATTTAGGATCTTCCACTTGAGTGAGGGAGTCTTCCAAAAAATTTATCAACAAAGTGCGCATATTGAGCATCTTTTTAAATTTTTTTCAGATTTTTCCATAGAGCGCTTTACGTAGTAAAAAAAATCTTGAATCGTGTTGCCATGGAGGTTCATTTTTCCCCACTTTTTCCTATATGGAATAGGTCCGTTTTCCCCACTTTTTCCTATATATCCAAGAAGGCAGCTCATTATAGCCGGTACTTCTTCCAGAAATTGGAAAAGTACAGGCTATAATGAGCTAACTACTTGAATATTGAATTCCAGATGGAGGGAACTAGGATTTTCCAACGGTGAAATTGCTTTTGTCTCCAGAGAATAAGACCAAAAGTCTGTCCTACTTGGATTCCTCAAATATGAGATTCTAGCGTCAACAAATAACATCTGCAGCTTTGTTTACTGATTCAATAAATACAGATATAGTCTAGAAAACCTCCCCATGTACAAAATCAATATTCTAAGTGCAGAATAATTATAAATTCCATTCTGAAATGGAATAGAAGGTGGATTTAATTCAGGAAATGCTTAATCGTCCAACGGCTTCGATGTTATTGATCTAGCGAATCACTGATGATGCTAGCGGTTTCTCTCACTGTGGTAGATTGATTTTTTTTTATTAACCAACGAATTGGATATTCAGAGATGCTAATACTTTTCAGAATCTCCACCAGCTCCCTGTGTTTAGATGATATCAAGATCTCTCTGTGTATACCGATGACCATAACTCTCAGCCCAACTACACATCGGTACATCTTCCAAAGGTCATCAAGGAGATTTCATCCCCTCTCTGCTATCCCCAGGTTCTGCTAAGTGATGTGACTTTGAGAGTTAATCGCGAACCTGGTTTCTTTGATGCGCTTCTGGAGCCTCATATTTTGCAGGTGGAATACTGCAATGGGACATATACTTGATTAGGGTTTCTCATGATTACCGTGATGTCCGGCCGAATGCGGAAGAGAGGCACGTCCAGCGTCCAATTTAGGCATGCTCTGATGGTGATCTGCCTGATGGTGATCTGCCTGATGCTACTTGAGTACTCTTCACTTATTGGGCCGCTTCCAAACCTTATCTTTGGTTGCACCTCCAGGGGCGCCTTGGTGGCCTGGGTTATGACTTTCAGTATCCGATAGACTATGCAGTCATGCCTCACTATGTACCATGGCACAACACTCATACTGGTGACATGGTAAAATGTTTCAGTTGCCTAACATGCCCTTCTGCACCTTTTTCTCGCAAGTGGGTTTGCCACTAGGCCCCACACTTATTCTTCTACTACTGCGATGACAATGTTTGCTACCCAATTGTCTAGCTCGAGAGATTTCATGAATGGGAAGGTCACCGCATCTTCCTCTGTTTCCACTTGTCTCGCGTATAGTACTCCTGCACATCTCTTACTCAAAAAGTGTTTCGTTTGCGCTTCCCTGATCAGTTAAGTCACCCTTCTGCAGGAGGTTTCAACCTCTTCCCTGTCAGTACCGGCTGGTTGCTGTATACCATATTTATCCAAGATGAAGTTCAATTCTCGTGAAATATTTCTCCATTCTGATTTTTCAAGCCGGTTGTATCTTCTTCGCACCGCTTCCATGTATTTGTGATGGCGTAGGTATAAGCCCCTTCATACGTACTGAACCTCTGTTTGCAGCTTCAATGAATGAAGGCCTAGGCCTCCGCATTTCATGGGAAGGGTTTGTGTAATCAGGCTGGCCTCTCCCAAGAGCTTACTGATATCTCTATTCAGATCCGTGCATCTCTTTAAGGTACTTAGCCTCGACTCACTTAGGGATAAGATTCCCCAAGATGTGAATTGCTGCCGTACTCTCCTTCGAGTTGACCAACGTTATTTTCTGAGACACAGATGATCTTGATGCCATGATCTTCTTAGTAACTTGAAGTGTCTTTCTGTAGATCTGCGGGACGTTGATCTCGATGTCTTGCTCTAGCTGGGTAATACTTATATACGTGTAACCTTCACGAACCCTCGGTAGGGAGGGGATACTGAGATCAACCGCTGCCTTAGTCACGGGTGATGCTTCATAGTCAAAGGTATAACGTGCCCCTTCGGCGAAATGTCATATGTAGTGGTCCAACCCATGTAGGGTTTCCTGACATCCACAGGGTGGCCAAATTATTTTATACGATTTTGGGCAGTCGATCAAAGGCCAAAGTACGAAACAATATCGGGGCGTCGATATTGGTTCCGCTAATAAGCCCGATATTCTTCCCAACGTCGAGCCCTGTATATTGGGATGGTGAGTTAGATCGTAACTCGGTTCTATATCGAGTAGCCGAATATCGGGAAACCTATATCTATCCGAAATCGCACGTAATTCGCGTAACCGAAGTTCGGCTGCTCTACTTTTGACGAAAATATTTCCAACAATAAGTTGATAATTTTTCTTTTTGATTAATTGTCATATTTTTTTATTTGCCAACATAACGATTGAAAAATCACGCCATAATTGATTTTCCTTCAATTACTCTTCTTGCTAATGATTAATTCGTGAACTAAATTTAAAAAAATATAAAAATAATAAATAAATGTAAAATAGAATAGATATAAAAATTGATCAAAAAAAAATCTTCTCTTTCTGCCATCAAGTGATTCAATCATCAATAGAGGAAAAAATAATACTGAAATGAAACTTTAATTTTCAAAAATAGGGGGATTTTCTGTAAAAAAAAATGAATATTCCATTACGAGAAATATGTACTTTTGTTCCTCGGTTCTTACTTCATTTTTATTATATTCCTCTTAACAAAGATAGCCATATAAACAATATAAATATCGATATGAATTTAGACCAAATGATTTTTAGATTCATATAGACAGTACGATTCTGTCAAAGTCGAATAGAGTGATGGTCCAGTCGGCAGCGCGCAAGTTTCATCATCCGACGATCGAGGGTTCAAAACCGCCTGTGGGAACTAAAATTTGTAATGATAAAAATGACTTTGAAATGAATTAACATTGGAATATAAATAATAAAAATATAAAATTACGGAATCTTAGAAAAACAAAATGATAATTTTCTTTTTATGTTTAGAATTTGTTTTTATATTATTGAGCGTCTGTCAAGTTCGATATCGGACTCGATGCTGGGCGTATATTGTAGCGCTAAGTCGAAATTCGTCACATCGAATTTAGCCCGATGTAGGGCCAAACTCAAAACCCTATATCGGGTCGAAATTGGATGCGATGTACGCCCTATTTAGTTTTCGACTTCGGCCCGCTGTGACATGCCATTATTGGCTCGAAGTTCGCACCAATATAGTTCCCTTATATCGAAACTCGGCAATTCGACATCGCCCCGAATTGCGGCCAATTTCCGTTTCCTACATGGGAATGTCTACTCCTGCCGGACATTTCCATAAGAAATCATAAACCATTCTGATTTCTTCCTGAGGCAAGCAAATTGAGAATCCGTAGAAGGCAAATCGATTGTTTCCTCTCTAAAGAACCAGAGAAGTCTTAAAGAAATTCCTCAGCCACTTAGATATGAGCCCGCAATGTTAAGAAAATGAGCCTAACCACGTGCGGAATGCGCCTTGAGCACCTAGTGAAACGTTTGACTGAATAATTAACTAATACAATTGTTCATCAGTCACTCTAGTTATATCATTCATCATTGATAATTACAAGAACTTCACGAAATTAATATTATTTGAATTGAATACTTTGAGTTGAAGGAAACATTCAGGAAAACGCGTTTGATCATTTTAACCATTTTAACCATTTACATAACCAGATCACCTGATCTGGCACGGCGCGAATTCGACTTTAAATGTACTCTCTTCACTAATTTGAAACAATAATGGTCAATACATCAATCTTTATTGAAGTACTAATCTTTAGTCTAGCACCTGACATGTAATCAGAGGGTCGTGGGTTCAAATCCTGCTTGCGCATTACATATTTTTTCCGGAATTTGATTCTCTTAAAAATTTATTAATAAAAATTAATTTATTAATAAATTTATTTGTTTAATCTTATGTTTTGCTTATCTTTGAAACCGTGTACTTCTACGCCACCAATATTCCTATCTTTTCAATTGATTGAGCTTATTCATGGGAAGAAATTGCTTCTTCACCTGGAAATTGGAAATATTAAAGTGAAAATAATAAATTTTTACTATATTGAAACAAAACAGTTATCAAATTTCGAATGTTTTTAATACGGGAAATGAGAGAGTGGACACTTGCGAGCAGCTCGTTGATTTCAGTTCAAATGATTTGACACAGTGAGTTGTGCACATTGCGATTACTTTTTCTGAAAGTCGATCATTCATTATATTCAATGTACTTTTAACATTGTTTCTCCATTACTATTCTTTCATCGATTCCAAAAGACGCAGATCCTGAAGTAGGTAGTTCAAGGAACAATTCAGATGTACATTAAAAATGTTTTATTCTTCTCATGAATCTCTCATTCTCTGTGATGTTCAATCTCATCAATCGTAATTAGTAACTGTAAATCATTCCACTCAAAAGCATTTTTCTCCCTTATTTTCACATACTATTTATGAGTACAATAAAAAGTACTAATATTCAAGCCAAAAGAAGAAAACATGCTCTTGTATTCATTTAGTCACAAGGAAAAAATTCAATAAATAATTTTCATCCACTCATGTTTTTCGATTATTTTTGGAGTTCTCTGTCCAATAAATAACATTGAAGCATGTCCTCAATTGAAGAATGAATTAATAGACTCAAGTCTTCATTATCAATTTTCTAGTACATTTTATTTAAGTTCCTTAAAAGGAAAATATATTCATAACCATGGGATACTTTCAAGAAGATATCTCCTCTCCTGTCATTGAATACACATATGTTTCCAGTTGAGGAAGAGCTGGTGATTTTTTCCATTCTTTAGAGTTCATTCCCCATCTTCATATACAATATTTTCATTGCTATTTATGTAAAAAAACTGTAATAGTAATCAACTAATGATTACTTAATGGTAGTACTGATAATAATAATGTTGAAAAGAAAAAGAAAAGTTGAATGTGAGAAATAAAGGTGATGTAAAGGTGATTTTCTTTCATTCATGATGCTGATTCAGCAGAAAGTCTCTTTTGTCTACCTCCGATATGTTCAATAATTACAACAGTCTCTACAAGACCCCTTTTGTGATTCTTCTTATAATTATCATTATTTTTTTCAAAACTCGAACTTTCTTGAAAATTCTATTTTTCAGGACAATATTTGCAAGGATACTCTAGCATAAAATCGAAAGATTTACCTCTTGGAGTATATCGGTGGTTCTATTGGTGGTAACAAGATGGAAATAATCTTGAATGAAGCGTCAGCTCATTCCTTATCAACTCGAGCGGTTTGAAAAAATTCCGTAATTATTTTTGAATTGTTTATAGCCTATTGTCTGAAAATCAGTTTATGTTATATATTCTAACAATATCTATTTGAAAAATTGATGAAATTACTTTTTGAACAACACAAGTTGATGGCAAATTAGCTCACCTCTCATTTAACAGCAATCTCAGAACGCTGCACATTTGTCATGTTATTCATTTCTCTATACTGTTATTTCTTCCAATTCTTCTTCCATTTTTTTGAATATGTTCTTTCCTATTGAAGTGTTTTGAATAGGATTTTCGTATTCTCATTCTTATTGTGGAACCAACTATTTATGGAACATTTAAACAATTCACGAAATGAGTATATCATATCGTTTAATTTTTTCTCTCTTCTGCTTCTGAATGGCAGCATTGTAAACGCAATTTTCTCCGATTCCGAAATTCCATCGGAATATGACTCAGAATGTTCCAAAACACCGAGAAATGATATTTTCAAAGAATGTTTGTGTGTGTGTGTGTGCGTGTATGTATGTGTGTGACATATATCATCCCATTGCACTGAAACGGTCACACTTGACGACCTGCGAGTTCAACAATAATTTTCCTTCTTATGCAAAATGCTGTCAGCGAAATTTGAGCCATATCGGTTGAGTTCGTTTCGAGAAAAATTTTCAAAAAATTGTTTTTCTGAGTTTTCTCTGCGAAAAGTGAATTCACAGCCCTCCTTTTGAGCGATGGAATTCTTTTCTCTCGAACTCACAATTTTCACTAGGGTAAGTTAGAATACGATTTTCCATTTGCAGATACTTGCAATAACAGTGTTTTTCATTCTGGATTCTGTCGTTGCTATAACTTAAAGAATACAATGAGTTGAAGACCGCAAACTTCGTCAGTTTGTGCATCCAATAAACGAAAAGTTTTGTATAGGAATTGAGGAAAATCATTCTAGCAGTTCTTGACATATTGGTGGAAAACCATTTGATGAAAAGGGGGTATACCTCCAAAACAATCCAAGCAATTACATCCAAGTTTAGCTTGACAGATTTATCTCAACGAACCCGACAAACAGTGAGAATTTCAGATTTTTCGAAAGAAATTTTTTATAAAAATGTTCGATAAATCATTTTCTTTCTCAAGAAACACGGTTTTTCTCCACTCCTTCCATAGCAACACCACTATATTCAATTTTACCATTCGAAAGTAGACAATTTTCCATACAAAATGAGCAAATTTTTATTTTAATGACAATCAGAAGAAATAGAAAACCTATTTGAAACCTGAACTTCGATTTCTCCATTTTTCAATTTCATCGCAGGATCTTAGTTTTCATCTCATATTGAATTTTTATGTATCAAATAGTATTATTGCGATTGAAATGATCATACTTGAGCTAAGATTCCAAGTCCCAAGCTGCGCACGTATGAAAAAAGTGTATAGGAAGTTCCTATAGGACATTCCTATAGGAAAATTGTATAGCGAAGCGTATACATCTGCGTATATGGAATTCGGATATTTCCTATACGAATGGAATTTGTTGTGTTTCTATACGCAAATTAGATTTCATTCGCATAGAAATAAATCGTAGAAACTCTCATTTGCGTATAGAAACACAACAAATTCCAATCGTATAGGAAATATCCGAATTCCATATACGCAGATGTATACGCTTCGCTATACAATTTTCCTATAGGAATGTCCTATAGGAACTTCCTATACACTTTTTTCATACGTGCGTTGAAGTTCTGCAGATTGATTCCTGAATAGATTGATAAAGTCCGAAACAATAATCATACGAATGTATAAGTGTGTATTTTTCTGGGGAGATAGTGTTTTTCTTCGAGGAAATGGAAAAGATAAATTTCATTTCATGAGAGATGAAATCCCATTCGCATGCATTTTGCCAATTGAATTAACAAAATATTAAATATCACGCAAGGAATGGGTTTTGCGAATGCCACACAAAGAGTGGGGCTCTTGCTTGTCTATACTTCAATTTGCTTAGCTATTGAATAATCTGCACAATTGGCACAATTTTCATTTCATCATTTATTTGGAGAAGAGATTACTCATGATAGAGGCATACCTAACTTATTGGAAGCTGAATATTATTGAGAGTTCAAGGCTTCTTCCATCTAACTAGAATTCGTTGAATGGTTTTCGGTTTCCTCAAAATCCTGCTCAGACTTACAAGTCCAATAAGCTCGATAATAAAGTGAGAATAGGCACTTGTTTCGCCAACGATCAATGAAAAGAAATAGATAACTAATGAAACATCGATAATTGGGACATTTCAGAAATGCTCGCTGCTCAATATACGCTATAGATGATAAGAATCTGCTTCATGAATTATACCGTCGATGCATGTTACATCCTTGTGGTGAAATGAAAATGATTACAATAATAACGTTAATTTGTTAACTAGAATACTAGTCCTTGAAGTCACTCAAAATATACATGTGAACATTCATTTGCAATGTAATGTTATTGATTGTTTTTGCTTCCGAATGGAAGTTTTGTTTTAGCAATTTTTTTCGAAATGCCAACTTTCATTGGAAACGACTCAAAATGATCCAAATAGTCGAGAAATCATAGTGAGAAAAAAGTAGACATGTAAGTGTGTGTATTCGTCTGTACGGCCCTACGACTCTTTATTACTCGAGAGTGGTGAGAGATAAAAATCTGAAATTTTGGTGAGATATCCGTTTTGATGGAGTGAATATTCCATAAAAATTTCAGCAAGATCGGAAGAATGATTTCTGAGATATAGCAATTTTGTAAAAATCGTATTTTCAAAATTCCCCAATTTGCGTGAGACGAATTGGGTTCAAAATTTTACATAAGATTCGCTCCCATGATATCTTTCTTTTGGTGAATTTTTATGAATTTAATCACATTATTCCATTATTTATTAATTTTTGTGTGCTTTTCCTTAAAAACTTGGTCTGTCCACCATAGCTCGATGAATAACTGACTTAAAGATTTCAAATTTATTGTGTATATGTAGTTTCTGATAAAGATGGTTGGGATTGGATCTGAAACATATCGGCTGGACGGTTCTTGAGATATTCTGAATTGAAGTTTTCCTGAAAATAGGGTGTATCTTCCAAATTACTCATCCGATTTCATCGGGATGGAGCTCAAAAGATTAATTTTCATGAGCTGAACAAACCGCCAATTTTTGGATCTTTCAGATAAAGTTCTTCGCTTATTACATTAATAAATGTATTTTTTCCTCAATAGTCCCACAAATAATAACAAAAAACATTTTTCTCTATTTTTTTGAATGAACACCCATAGTCTTCATTCAGTTTCCTAAAAGAACACTTCTCTCTCTTTCAAATAACCCGCACTCAACTTTGTAGGACAATCAGAAACTGTACCAAAAAGGGAACATTGGAGGTGAAGGAGTGATTTCTATGTAAAATTTTGTATAATTTGAAAATAATTGAATTCAATAAATCCTAATTATTTTATCATGCATCTCGATTCATTATAATACAAGGAAAAAAGGGATAATAGAGAAAATTCAGAGAGAACCATTCTGAAGCATTCTGCTAATTCATTAGCAGAAATTGAAAGGAAGAAATAGCGATTTGAAGGATAACGTCAAAGGGAGAGCAGCTAACGCAGCAAAGAACGCCTACTCGTTTTATTCTATTCTTGAGATTCGATAGACATTGATCCTCTCAATGCCGTCACAAACTCATAATTTCTATCTCATGACTTGCGAGGAAGGAGAAATTTTCTCTCCTCTTATCGAACATGTGCATGTTTCCCATGTGAGAAAGAGTAGGAGATTTCCTCTTACTTTTGGAATTTCTCGCTAGTCTCTATAGACGATATTTTCATTGGGATTGAATTGTAAACCGTGATCATCATCAATTAATAACTCGTTAATAATAAGAATAATAATAATTCTCATTGAAGGGTGATGGCCCACCTCTGGTGTTGAAGCCATTTGGCAGAAGGTCTCTTCTGTCACGAAGGTCTACCTCCTTCACGTTTAATATTGATAGTAATTTTGAGAAAATCAGTTCTATGATTTTTTTATTATTCTTTCTTTCTTTCATGTTTTGCTTTGCTAGATATGAATATCGATAGCTTCAATTTATTCAGGTCGTTGTTAACTAATATTATCTGAAATTTTCCATTGTGTTTCCTTCGCTATCTTCGTATATAAACATTTGCATTAGGTTTCAATGTTTTTTTTAAAGACTTATTCTCATTCATTCTCTTCATTTTTTTATACTTCATCTTATATATAATCTTGCGATCTCATATTTTATGCATCGTGAAAATCGCCGATGTGGATTTAGCTGTCAATCCCACCTTATGCTCTGTTCTGTTCTGTGTTAGTTTCATTGAACTTTTATTATGAAAATCAATTAGAAAATAGGAAAATGACAAAAGTAATAATTGAAGAAATTATACATAATTCTTAAGATAGTTCTTCTTGTTAATCGATGTTACAATTACACATTCATTTGTCAATCTAAAAATTCTTTGAAATCGGTTACGTGAATAAAAATAAAATATGTGAAAATCTAGTAGAAAAATCATAATTCCAAATATATCATCAATGTGAATGTATCCTCCCTGTGATGCTACGATTCATAATTGCATATTCAAAAATGCAATCTTTTCCCAGAATTTCGCCAGTTTCACCATTGATTAAATTATATCCATAGATCATAAGACGTGAGTAGATACATAAATCAGAATAAGTACATTCGTTGTTGACAATTATCTTGTCACGGAGTCTGAGAATCATTTTCTTTCAATTATTGTTCAAGTTTCTCCCTCTCTATCTACGCTTTCATTTATTTAACTAGTCAGTAATTCGCACAGCTGATGCAATCATCATCTTCTCACTCATTGAGGAAGAAATAACTTATGATAGATGTCCGTAAATCAGGAGCTCATTTTTATTTCACTTCTGAGCTTCTTAAATAATATCGAAGGTCAAGGTTTGTTTTATCCTACTAAATTCTGTTAAATTGTTCATACTTTCCGCAGAAAACCATTAAGACTCATAGATCCTACAGACTCAGTTATTCTTATTGTCAATTATGATGTGAGAGTGTGTACTCATTTTCGTGATAATAAATTATAGCCATAAATATCTTATAGAACATTAATAAGTACATTATTTCGAAAGTGTCAGTTCAATATCAACTATACATGATAAGGATTCGCTAGATTGAACATTTGATGAATGGAATGGACATTATAAAAAAAATGATAACTATTTGAAATAGGCATGTTATCGTTGAGGAATGATGCAACTGTGTATTAACATCATTTTCTCATGGAAAACTAAGAATCTAAGGGAAATCCTAGGTACTAATTTTTGAATTTTTCGTGCATCCTCCCATTTTCCTTGCAAATTGTGCATGAGAATACTGTTCATTGGAGTCTCTCAACAAATGTACCACGTATGGACATCTTCACTTGATAGAATATGGATTTTTTTTGCTAGCATTCATGCTCTCAATGCTGTAACATAATTTCCATTCTTCTTTCTGATGACTTGACAAGCTTATGCCAAGGACCGTCAATTCTTGAACTGTCAAACTCCCAGCTGATTCAAGGGTTTTTACATGTGCCCTTCCAATACTTTGTGCACTGCGTGATGATTTTATTCTTGTAACCATTCGAATGTTAATGTGAATAGAACTATCAAGTTGTGCACAAGTCATTTGAGTAAAGTCTAGTGCTTGGCATTACACGAAGAACACACGCATTTTTCGAACAACTGCCCTCTTATCCAATGGGCATCTGGGAACGTATCGTGGATCCCTTTCTCTAGCATCCCTAGTCAGTAAATCATCACCAGCGCTACACCGGAAGCAGAATGCACAGTGGCGACATGGTAGCAGAACAATCCACGCAAGATTATCTTTGCAAATTGCACAAGTTGGAGGGATACGGACGTCTTCTGACAAGATGTCATCGAATTCTCGTCCATCTAACTCACCTTGAATATCAATCTCATCGGCTGGAGGTATGTCATTCCAGAATTCCATGCCCTCGGGCATCTCCCACCCGTCATCATCAACCTGTCTCCCAAAACGATCAGGTCGCGGAACTATTACTGCATCGGGTTCGACGTCATCCTCTTCAGCTGCATTGATTTCAGGTTCTGCATTTGGATTAACACCAGCTGGTGGTACCTGATTATTATCAGGGACTACATCTGGATCATCACCAGCTGGTGGTATCTGATTATTTTCAGGCACTACATCTGGATCATCACCAGCTGGTGGTATCTGATCATTTTCAGGCACTACATCTGGATCATCACCAGCTGGTGGTACTTGATTATTTTCAGGCACGACATCTGGATCATCACCAGCTGGTGGTACCTGATTATTGTTAGGCATTTGGACATTTGGATTATTACCCGCTGGTGGTACTTCATTATTGTCAGGTACAACATTTGGATCATTACCAGCTGGTCCCTGATTATCACCGGGTGCTGCATCTGGAATTCCACCAGGTCGTGCTTCTCCAGCCTCATGTTGATTAGGTGGAACTGGTGGGACACCGTTATTCGGTGCTTGAAAATTTCTTGCACGTGGTGGATATGGATTCTCACGGGCTTGAGCACGTCCTCTTCCCCTCCCTTGCCTTCTTCTCGCCTCTTGGCGTGGACGATCTGCAGCTGGCGGTTCTTCACCTGCAGGTCTTCGTCGGCGAATGTTCCGTAAGGGGATATCAAAGTCTGGTGGGGGATCAGGGTTTGCATCTTCCGTGTCGTGCAAATCGTTCCAATTTGGCAAAACGTAAGTAGGGATACCTCTCTGAAAATCATTCATCCGCGAAGACCTGTGAATTGTGATGAGTAATTCTCGCTTCAATATTGCAGGGAATGCGTTCTTGAGGAATTCGATCATTGATAATCTTCTGGTGTCCAGGCATTGCTGTTGCAAATTAATCTGCCTGTTTTCTTGTCCTTGGCGTAAACGCCGTACCAGAAGCCTGAATGATTCCGGCAAATCACGCTGATTAATGAAATCTTCCCAATCATAGGGATTCCAAGATGGCGAACAAGCAAGTTGGTGTGGAAAATACGACTAAAGTTTACAAGTGTCATCCGAATACAAGAGTGCCTAAGTTAGTGATCTGCTTAATTTGTGAAAATGTTTATCATGAAGGTGATTTTAACAAATACTCAAAAGGTCATTATATCAGTGAAATGCTTGTCGTTTGCCCCAGTCATTATGGCGAGGACATAACCTCCAAAACTGAGTATGACTTAAATACATTGGACGAAAATGCTAGGAAAATTATTACTCAAATTAAATTATATCAAAAGGAGGAATTGAGGAATGAAATGTGTAATAATATTTCCCTCAATTCATCTAGAAACAATTCCGTTTTATCTGAGCATCCTGAAACTGATGAATTAACTGCACTGAGAGTGGAAAACGAGCTGTTACGTCAACTGAACACTGAAATCCAAGGAAAGAATAAACTCCTGGAAAAGATGGTTGGTGATAACACGAACACCAATAATAAACCTTCATATTCCAATGCTGTTTTGACTAAAGTTCCTGAGAAAGTTCCTTGTATCTATGTTAAACCTAAAAGCAACAACAACCACCAAACACTGGATAGTGTAAAGAAAAAACTTACGTGTGACTTAGTCATACCAATTAACAATGTGAAAAAAAACAACGATGGTTTAGTATCAATACAGTGTAAAAACAGCGTCGATGTTTCGAGAGCAAAGGCAGTTCTGAGTGAAAAATTAGGCGGAGAGTATTGTGTTGAGATGGAGCAATTAAAGCTACCGAAAATTAGAGTCATTAACGTTGACAATGACTTAGATAAAGAGGACCTCTGTGAGGATATTTACAATCGTAATTTTTTAGAAACTGATGGAGCTTTTGATCTTATTGCTGATTATAAAACTGCCTCTGGCAAACGCACTTTAATATTACAAATTACATCGGATGCTTACTTACACTTGAAAAATAATGGATTTAAATTATACATTGGTCATCAACGATGCCATGTATTTGATTATTTCAATGTTTCACTATGTTTTAAATGTGGTAGAGCTAATCACAACCACAAAAAGTGTAGTAATACATTAAAGTGTCTGAACTGTGCTGGTGACCATGATTCGAAATCATGCAAAAGTCAAGTTAAAAAGTGCCTTAACTGCTTATACTACAATGAAAAATTCAATAAGAATAGATCTACTGATCATTGTGCTAATGACATGTGTTGTGAATATTTAGTTTACAAGTTTAATAATGAAATAAATACTACTGATTATCCTGTTAAACCTGATCTTCCCAAATCTGTCGGTAAGATAGGGAGGATCGTTGATCGCAACATCCAATAATAGAGATTAATAACTTATCAATGGAAGATCACACTGATTTAATAATTGAAGAAAATTATTGTGAACTGGACAGTTTAAATAGATGTCTCGTATCTGACAATTTATTGTTGCTGCATCTCAACGTTAGAGGATTGAACACTAATTTTGAAAAATTAGAAGTTTTTATTGAGAATCTGTCAGTGAAACCAGATGTGATAATTTGCTCTGAAACCTGGTCACTAGCCTGTGCTACTTTTTTCATTCTAAAGGACTATAATATTTTTTACAACCATGGTGACATTAACAAAGCTGATGGTGTTGTCATGTTTGTTAAAAAGTCTTTACAGTCATGCACAACCATAGACTGCAGTGTTGATGTTCTGAAAATTATTACTGCTTCGATTAAACTGAAGGACGATAAAGTGATCAAAATCTCTGGAGTGTACAGGTGTCATGACTTACAGAAGGAGGTTTTCAATAACCTTATACTGGAGTTCTTACGTGATAACAAACATGGTAAAAACCATGTTGTGGCTGGTGATTTTAACATAAACTTAATGAGCGCAGATAACGACACTGGTGTCTTTCTGAATGCTTTTATTGATTCAGGATATCTCCCGTATTTCAACGGTGTAACTAGACCCAATGAATCTGGAGGCTCATGCATAGATAATTTTTTTATTAAATCTACCTACGACAATATCAAATCTATTACCTATTCCAATGTCTTCACAGATCATTATCCTTTATTCGTATCAATAGGTTCCAAAGAAACATTAAATAGTAAGGAAAAATTTTCAATTAATTATAAACGATTATGTAGCCTGAGCAAACAGATTAATTGGACGTCTTTATGTGAAATTTCGGACCCTGAAGAGTTCTTTGCTGCTTTTATTAATATAATTCAGAAATTAATAGGTGATTCTACTAGTAAAGTTAGTAGTAATAAGCGCAACAAAAAATCACGTAGCGCTTGGATCACCAAAGGACTTATTGTCTCATGTAGTACTAAAGAAATGCTCTATAATGTCTGGAATTGAGATAGAGATAATATCACGTTAAAAAAAGAGTATAATTCTTATTGTAAAATACTTAATAAACTTATTAAACTTGCTAAACAAAAATTTGAAAGTAACAAAATTAAGAATTATGGTAAAGATAGTAAAAAAATATGGCAATATGTAAATAGTAAATTAGGCAAAAAATCCAAAGATACTAGTCATCTAGATTACATTATCTGTAATGATGAAATCATATCAGATAATGAGTCGATAGCGGATAATTTTGTTAAGTATTTTTGTAATGTAGGAGAAAATTTAGCCAAAAAAATTAGCTCTTCACCTATTGACATTGAGAAGAGTATTAAGAATAATTGTAACAGTATTTTTCTTGTACCTACTAGTCACACAGAAATTGAAAATATTATACTTGGCATGAAAGATAAGGCCGGTGGAGTTGATGGAATAAATTCTCGTGTTCTTAAGTGTATAGTTAATGACATTAGTCTTCCACTTGAATATATATTAAATAAGTGCATAATCAGCGCTGCGTGGCCCTCTGCATTGAAAAAAGCCGATATAATTCCTATATTCAAATCTGGTAACAAAAATACTCCATCTAATTATAGACCTATATCCCTCATCTCCAACTTAGCGAAGATTTTCGAAAAAATTATCTATAATAGAATTTATCAATTTTGTTCTTTGAATAAACTAATCTCCGAAAGTCAATTCGGTTTTGTGAAGAATAGAGGCACTAAAGATGCACTCGCTTTTACCTCAAACTTTATTTATAACAACATTGATAATAACAATGCCACAGCTCTAGCATTTCTGGATCTCGCTAAGGCATTTGACACTGTAAATCATGAGATACTTTTGGATAAACTCTGGAGGTATGGAATCAGAGGCTCACCCCACCAATTATTAGCGAACTATTTATTAAATAGGTCACAATGTGTCAAAATAAACGATACTATTAGTAAATCTAGCCCTGTTAAAGTTGGTGTCCCTCAAGGTACCATACTTGGCCCGTTACTTTTTATCATGTACATAAATGATATTTTTGATGTCCTTCCAGAAAATGCGTTAGTCTCCTATGCAGATGACACTGCAATACTGTGTGCAGATAACACTTGGGATGATGTCCATAATTCGTTATCAAGTTGGCTGAGTAAAATTGACGTGTGGCTCAGAGAGAACCAATTTTCTTTAAATGTAGATAAGTCGACCTTCATAACGTTTGGTAGCTACGAAGATAGTATACCAGATAGTTTTCATCTTTCTATCAATAATAAAGAACTCCAAAGAGTCGAAAGTTGTAAGTACCTCGGGCTGCACTTTGACTCGCACATGAAATGGAATAAACATGCCAACGAATTGTCTAAGAAAATGAAATATTTTACCTTCCTTTTCTACAAATTAGCCAAAATTCTCCAACCGATAACTCTTAAATCTATATATCACGGTCTTTTTGAAAGCATAATCAATTATGGCATCATTGCTTGGGGTGGAGCTTATGATAACTCAGTCAAATGTATTAGCGCTTTGCAGAATAAACTCCTTAGTAAATTAATGACCATCAATAACAGTTTTGTTCCGTTTAAAATTAAACAAGCGTTCATATTGGAGTCTATGACGTTCTATTATTCCGAGTGTCAAAAACTCTTCAATAATAGAATACTTCATACTAGAGCCAGACAATTAACACTACCTAAAATAAAAAAATCGATTAGCTACAAAAATGCATATTATGTTGCAATTAAACACTTCAATCAATTGCCTAATCATCTTAAAATATTAAACTTAAATAAAAAAACAATCAAAAATAAGCTCAAGCACTGGATAAGTGATAATAGTGGTTTAAACTAGGAAAAATAAAAAAAAGAAATAAAAAATAAAAACCAAAAGAATATGTATAAATATTGTAAGCTTATCATTGTATTTTCCATGTCAATGCACATTTTCTACTATGAATTAACTTTGTAATTTAAAAAAAAAACTTTGTTATTCCGATCTATGTACAGGTGTTAACTACACCTCTATAGAATGTAATTCGGAATTGAATAAATTGAATTGAATTAGTTTCGACAGTTCTGATGAGATTGATGAGTTTCCCAATAAATTGAATAAGACTGTTAGCTCCCAATAATCTCTCAAGATGACGGTTTGTAGCCTCTGCAATGTCATTATTCCTTGAAGGGATACTCCTCACCGAGATTTTATTAGCTAGAGGTACCCAATTCCTCAAAAATCGAATGAAAACCACCATCATCTCATGATTCCTTTCAAACTGATGAGAAAAATCCGCAATATTTTCTAACGGTTCTTCAAAGCGATCATGAGGTACTAATGGGAGAGCCCAGGCCAAATGTAAAACCTCTTCCACTCTAGATGCCGGAGCTCGTTCCTCATTCCAGTTCAGTTGAGGGAGGTTCAATACGTACCATTTCCTTGTTATTATCTGTAACATGTAAAAGATACCACATTTATATACTTCTAATTCAAGATCACATGTAAGTAAATGGATTGCATGAGAAGATGGTAATTGCAGGAAATCAGCAGAATATTTTTTCAAGAATGAATGAATCAGCAAATCTCTTCTGTACATGAGTATTGCACTGGAAGAATATGACTGAAAGACCCGAAAATTGAATTCAATTTTCTTTGTTGTGAGAATACAAAGTTTCTGTCTTCGTTCTTGAATTCATTTGAAAAAAAGTATGAAAAAATAGCACAGACTTTTCCCTTCACATCAGTACATCATTGTCCTGGCGTGAAGAGGGCGTGAATGGTCTACGTTCCCTATCTTGTCACGTTCTTTCCACGATAGGACCTCAACATTATGTAAAAATTATCAAGATTAATGGAATGGATAGAAAAGATGAAAGGACTAAAACTATCAGGCATACAGGTTTAGAGGCCCTGGAATTAAGATGCGCATACGCTTCTAGATGATAATGGGATTTGTACAACATTCAGACATGATAATTTCCTAATATTCGAGTATTCTGGTGGTAGAATCACTTTTTTCTTCAGCTCAATATTCAAGTATGCTCGTGTAAACACATAAAATATAAATATTTGTATTTTTTCTTCTATCGCATCATTCATGGCTCCAATCTGTGGTTCAAGAGACACAGATAATTGGAAGAAAAGAAAGACAAAAGTATTCTACATTTATTAATAGATAAGAATGAGTTTTAGTAATTAAGAACTACTCACATTAATAAAATGAAATAAACTGAACCGAATTTCAATCCACGGCATTTCCACTCGAAGGGATGAAATTAAAAAATCATCACAAGCGCAAACGACAGTTTGGAGGTTTTGCCGAATTTCCGGGGCCCTCATAAGCAAAAATCTCCACAGAGCCTTATAGGCGTTAATGGATGGACTCTCGATGAGAACGTACACTGCTGGGACTCCCTGTAAAATTCAGCATCATATTGAAAACATCATTCATTCTTCTACAATCAATCTCAAAACCGGATATGTGTCTAATTACTTACAGCATCCATGCTTCTTAAGAATAGAATCATTAATTGTGATGCCCGAGGAGAATCAGGTAAACACTGTAATGAAAAATAATTCTTAAGAATGTCCAGCATTGGAATGGTATTCTCCTCATCCAACTAATTTTTACCCCATTGGTACCACTCAAGTGGAATTCGGTGACTGTATTGATTCGAAGCATCATTTCGTTCGATCCAAAAACTGTGAGAAACGTTCCATCTTCAGCATCCACATGTCCCTGGAATATCTGCTCAGCTGGTAAATAATTATTGAGAATTGGCCCGAGATCACTCATAGTCTCTGGTATTTCGGGCTCATTTCTTTGTCGTGCTCTTCTTATATGAGCTAGCGCCGCTTCTTGCGTGAATAAGCCAGCAATTTCTGGATGCCTAGAGAGAGATGAAATATTCCAGGAGTTTATCCCAATGAGGAATAAGAATCTGCTGTCATTACTTTAAACATCCCTCAGAATTTTTCGAAATTACTTACAAAGCACAAACTTCCTGATACACTTCCATAGGTCTCAGTGCTGCAGCCAGAGCCTGTCTTTGTAACGATTCGATGAATCTTCTTCTTTCTCGGTACAAGTCGGGTGGAACATGTCCATGACGTCCAGAAACAATTTCATAGGTTCCATTCTCAAGACGTTGTAATTCAACAAGACATCTGTCCATCGTTGTCCTCGAAGCACAGACGTACCTGTTATGTTCGTACCTCACATCTTTGTGATAAATATAATTTTCATGCAAAAAGCATGAAGTGTTGGGACGTTGGCCGGCTATTTCTTCCATCGCAATAAATCACTTTAACATAAATGGCATGATTCCGATTTTTCGTAATTTTATTGTAATTGTTATATTACACTGATAAGGGAAACTGATAAAAGTGTAGAAGCACTGAATAATTACCTGTCTGTCCCAAAAACATAAGTTAAACTTTTTTTCTCACTTGCCCTGTGATGTGGTGAAATTGAACAGAAAAAAAAGAATAAAACGTGGAGAAAATGTCCCCGTCAACGATTCCGACAAACATCAATTGATGAAATCTATGAAGCTGATGCCGAATGCATGAACATCGGCGGAAAAAAACATCAATTGGTGAAAAATTTCAGCACTGTATTTATATATTATTTCCGAAGCTCAATATTCCCCGTAATTATAAATAAAGGTTAGTTGAAAATTGCCGACCATTTACCATGGGGTAACGTTCACACATATATTAATTATTTTGGCAATTCTCAGTTTGGCAACATTGTAAAATGAGGAGACAAAGTTTACCGTGCACTTGGGAAATTGCAAGCTGAAGCCCCCACTGAATCACTCAAGATTTATGTCAGCCATATTTCATTTAAGACAAATGAAATTAAAGCGGAGGATCAATTTACGATCTTTCATGGAAAGTCTTTGAATCGGAATCTTGTGAATAAAAAATTAAATCATTAGTTTGATAGTTGAGGGCAGCAGCAGGTGAGTGATTGTAAATGTTCCTCAATTGTTAAGATCAAGCTCATTTTGTATCGAGAGAAAAAAATTTAATATTAGAAAAATTAGTTATTTAATTTCATTTCTAACGTGAACGAATAAATGAGCAGGTATTGGTCACATCAACTCATTATATCATTAATTATAGGATGAACAGTTGAGTAGCGAAGAAGTGAAACGGGATAATTCGGTTTTTCTGACATTTATTTATGCATAATATCTCAAAAAATGTGCAAGATAAAGAACTTTGTGCAGGCTTCCCCTGTGTAGCTGATTGGTCCTCCCGTACTTCACTACTCAATTGGTCATTAAAAAATTGTGTCAATTGTGCGGATTTTGACTGGAAATTTGTGGATAAAGAGCAGTTCTGAAACAGTAATTTTCAGATGTGACAGTTCTACGTGTCATAAAAATAATCCGCAGTATAACTATGATTTTTAGATGAGGGAAATCAAAGGGCAAAGGAGTGGATCCAAGCGGTGGGAGCATGAAAATCAACATTACCATCAGGACACTTCTGCTCCCACTCGCTATCGATGTACTTTCCATAACACCCAATGGATATGTCTAGCAGAAGTCCATGCGCATGAAGATGGTTCTTTCCATGCTTCTGGTGTCCATCATCACCCACCACCGACTGATTATGAAAATTCGCGGATACTGACTGAGGCGTTGAAGAAACGGGCTATGGAAAGTGATGATCCTCCTGGTGAAGTAGTAAAGCAGATTTTTCGCGAGTGAGTTTTATGATCAGAAAAAATTCATTTCAAATGTTGTCGTCAAATTCCCAGTGAAGTTCGAATCGAATGTCAAATCCAGGACAGTTTCATTTCGACCTTGGCGTCAATTTTATTGCATCTTTTCCTATTCAATTCGTATCAACATGAAAGTTCTCACGATGTTGATTTATCTGCTTCCATTCTTGATGAAAGAATCAAAGGCAACTCGTTTTTCTCAATTATCATAAGCCAGAGTTGGAGAAACTCTTCCTATCGACTCTGATTCTTTTGTCGGAAGTGTAGATCAAGCTGGGGAGCCCGACTCTGGCAAACCTATATGTGGGAATCCCAATCTGCCGCTGTCTTTCCATCGCAGGGCAGAGTAGATGGCGCTCTTTCTTTCTGGTGGGTGACAATCTCTGGCAACACCAAGGATTATCGAACCCTTCATTATTGACTTCATTTTTTTTCTCATATACAATCCTTTTGCACAGATTCTCTTTATGTATATTGATTTGCACTTCTCGAGATCTGAATATATCTAATTGTATATAAGTATATCAGAATTTTTTTCCTTGGCTAATTACACGGATGAAATCTGAAAGCTGATGGTTCCTCTACTGCTCTTATTGACAAGCATGTTCTTCAATTACATTCTTTCAAGATATGGAAGAATATCAGAATCAATGACTCGTGCAGCCGCAATTAAATGTGTCTCGAGGGAAAGAGAAAGGTGGCGTAACCGAATTCCATACACTATGGCCGAACTACCAACGCTGTTGAGGACTTTTTTTCTTGCTGAAGCGATCTACCAAGATCAAATCTCTGCTCAAGATGGATCGATCATCACCATTTTCGCGAGCCAGGCAATGATTGAACGACTCAATGATGCAGCTGAACTCCACGTAGATAGCACTCTTAAAGTATAGCAGTGGTAGCCATGTACTCAAAATAAAATTGTCCCCTGAATCTAATATTCCACTTTTGTTCCGTTTCCAGGCAGTACCCATTCGTCCTCGAGCAGAACAGCTGTTCATTATATCTTTGAGAAAAATGGACATCGTAAGATACTACTCAACTTTTATTCGCGGAACGTTTCGAAATATATAGAAACATATCGAGGATCTAAGACGGTCGTATAGGCCAAAAATCGGTCGGCGTCCTGAAAAACATCATGAGGTCGTATGTCCACCTGTTATGGACACGGGCTGGTTCTGGTATTTTATACTATGAAATTTGCTCGAAATAGATGGAAATATTAGAGAGAGATTGTTTCTGATGGTTCCATTGGAAAGCTGAGGAAATTTCATATGGAAATCATATGTAAGAAGTAATTTTTTTTAATTATTCAAAAATTGCATTTTTTTGTCAAGATTTGAAGGTAAAAGCCTTTTGTTCTTGAAAAAATTCAGGTTTTCGGGAATATCTCTGGTTCTATTAAGCGTAGCGACCTGAGGCAGTTCTTGAATGAAAGATGAGCTCATATCCCATGGATTCGTGTGGTTGAAGAAAAAAATTATCAATTTTTCAAAAACTTATAGGGCAAAAACTGATTTTCAGAAAATGACCAATAAGAATTTGAAAAATTGATTAAAAAAAATTTTGAACCACCTAAATTAATGGGCAATGAGCTCACCTTTCATCTGAGACCAACTCCAAATCGGTGCGACTAACAGAACCGGAGATATCACCGAAAAAGTGAATTTTTCCCATTTTCAGAAGAGAAACCCCTTCAAAACTTGGCGAAAAAAATAAATTCTTGCTAAAATTGAGAAAAAAAAACTTCGACACGTGTTTTCCACCTAAAATTTTCTCAGCATTTCAATGCAATTATTTGATACTCCTCTAAAGGCAGAAGGTCGTATGTGTAGGACATACGACCTTCTGCCGGAGAAAAGGCCATTTTGGCCCATACGACCTTCTGCTTTTAGACCCTCGATATAATACCTGAATGCTATATGTTGATTGTTGTGCTCTCCTCAGGGAATCCCGGCGGTATACATGCTTACATCTCATCGCACGAGCGAGACTTACATTGCAATTTGGCAATACCTACTGGGTAGAGCTCCTGGCTTGAGGAACAGCCTACATACTGTAGTATCCGATTTTGAACTGGCGATTATTGCCTCTGTGCCACGGGCAATGCCATGGGTATCCGTCCGAGGTTGTTGGTTCCATTTCATTCGAGTCAGTGCCATAATTTTCAAACATTTACGCACTTCTATCAGAATTTCGTATGTATTACACTTAGAAGAAACATATTATTTATTTCAGGCTGTATCGCGAAAGTGGAAATCATTGGGATTAATCCTCGCACCCGATGAAATTCTACGTTTAACTTGGGCATTACCATTAGCGCCAACAGATCGAATTGAAGAACGAGTCAACGTCATTGAAATGCAAGCACGATTGCATCGGCCTGAGTTCCCTAATCTAGGGGCTTTCGTCAATTATTTACGCACTTGGTGGCTCCCACGTGCGAACATTATGTCAGTCCGAAATTCACCGGTTCGAACAAATAACATCGTTGAAGCATTCAATCGGCGAATAGTCCAATATGTTGGTGGACCTCATCCTCCTTTAACAAGATTCGTTGGTAACTTAGCCAATATTTCTATTGTACTATTCAGAAAATAGGAACAGATAATCGAATGGAAAAATTATAATTATATTTGTGCGTTGTACAGTTAAATTGTCAATGATAATTGATGACATAGAGGCAAAGTGGTCTAGAATTGCGCTAGGAACCGATTTGAATCAAGATCGACGTGCTCGTCAAGTGAATGACGATAGACACATTCAAGAACAGCAGGAGAGATTGGATAATCACAGGTCTGTATAAATGAAGTGAAGTAGGGACTTGAAGTTTTTCTGTGAAACCTAAAAAAGCTATTTTACTATTCGAATTACTTGATCTTTTTATGTTTAGCTGCACAATGCTAGAATTCCTTCGTAACGCGATGGTTAATAGGGCATTATTGAATGATATTAATGTTCACATTGCGAGGCCTGCAAGTAAGCTTATAAATATTAGCATCATATAGAGAAGTATAGAGAATATACAGAGAACGTAATATGATTATTTTTTCAGTGGAAGAAGAAGATGTTGGTGACCATGATAATATCTAGATGCATAATGGACAGGAAAATTGAACCAAAAATAATAAAGGGTAAAGCGAATGCCTATAGTTAGCCATCCATATCGTTAAATATATTTTCAATTGATTAGATCCAAAATCACGACAAATAGTGTTGTATCAAGAAAATGGAACATCCTCAATGCATGCCAAGATCGTTTCTTAAAGTACCTGCTCTCAAATTTTCTTCCATTGAAATTGATGAAATAATAAAATAAAATGGACACTTCCTGGAATTTATCATTGGAGGAATGGAGATCTTTACACAAAGTAGCGAAAAGAAGAAAAAAACATAACAAAAAAAGTAATCTATTATTCTTTTTAATGTGTAACTTTAGAAGTAATGGTCAGAAAACGTGCTCCCAGTATTCCATTGTATAAAACCAAAATAATTATGAATGAATAAATAGGTGAATGCCAGTTATATTTCAGAAAAACGAAAATATCTATGAAAACCCCTTGAGGCGAAAATAATTTTGGAAACTGGTTACAAATAAAATTTTTCCTTATGGTCTTGGCGAAATGGCAATAAATTCACATAAAATAGAATAATTTGCCTTGGTTATTGGATCCAATCTCTTCAAGCTCATCCAACACGTGGCAAAGAAACAAATAAAAGAATCAACAAACTTATCACATCATGCACAAAACACTGATGAGTGAGACAGTTCAAGAACTGACTGCCCTTGGCATAAGTTTGGTGAGTCGTCAGAAAGAAAAATGGAAATTGTGTTACAGTATTGAGGGCACGGATGCTTGCAAAAAAATCCATATTCCATCGAGTGAAAATGTCTATAAATGATACATTTGTTGAGAGACTTCAATGAACAGTATTTTCACTCACTTCAATCAATAAACGAGCGAGAAAAACTCACAATTTGCAGAGGAAATGGGACTATACACAAAAATTTCGGGAAATTAGCACCTAGGATTTCTTTTAGACTTTTAGTTTTCTATTAGAAAATGGTGTTAAGGGGTAACACCACTGTAAAAGTAAAAAATGCGTTTTTTGGCTATGTTTTTTAATAGAAAAAGCGCCAATAAAATGATGATGTTTGAGAAAGTGATTGAGCATATATTTAAGTCTTCAGAAAAAAAAATTCATCAAAAAATTACTACACAAGAACCATTCTTGCGAGACCTCTCGAATTTGAAACACTGCGATACGCAGTGTAACTGGTGCAAATATGGATTGAAGAAAAAAAAAATTGACTCAGTACACGTAGCTACAGAAGTACCTAGGGGATTTCAAAAATATTGTTTTTTGTGGGATCGGTGACCATCTGAATGAAAAAATTCAAATTCCGGCCAGAAACCTGGTCATTTTTTATCAATAAAAGATGTGCAAATCAATTTTTTGAAAATCTCCTCCATTTTCCTGTGCGAAATATTGTTTTTAAGATGCTGTGGGAATTTCAAATAAAAATACTGGAAATTGTTGGAGTTATGCTGCATGCCAATTTGAAAAATCATGTTTCGAGAAAAACACGATTGAAGTTTTGACTTAGTCTATGAATATAAAGAAATGCTTTAGGGAAAATTCAAAATTTCATGTGAAATAATGGGTTTCAGGTGATAACTTTTCTTGCCCATATTCTGGAAGGCCCAAAGTAATTCTTAAAGCAAGAAAAAAGAATCGATTTTTCAAAAATTCTACAGTGGTGTTACCCCTTAATACACAGCTGCATCGGTTCTCAACGATAAACGTGTCTATTTCAAAGAGTTATCATTCTTGTTATAATTTCCATTCCATTCATCAAATGTTCAATCGAGCGAATTCTTGTCATGTATAATTTATATTAAACCAAGGTTTCTGAAATGATGAAGTGATTAATGTTTCATTCGTTGTTTTTTTTCTTTTAATTCATTATCGCGAAAATACGTACACATCCTCACATCATAATTGAGCAAGGGAATGATTAAGGAGTTTGGGGAGTTATCTCCAAAATATGGAATCATTTTAAGAATCATACAGGATGTTCCTAATGTCATCATTATATTATGTAGTATTTTTTTTCAAAATTTTCATGTATTTTGTTTCAGACTAATTAACAATCAAAATTGCATCTTTCACAATTCGTTAAGGAGTTCGGGGAGTTATCTCCAAAATATGGAATCATTTTAAGAATCATACAGGACGTTCCTAATGTCATCATTATTAGGTAGTATTTTTTTCAAAATTTTCATGTATTTTGTTTCAGACTAATTGACAGTCAAAATTGCATTTTATGCATGGGCTCTTATGCATAAAATCTGTCATAGCCTGAGACCTTTGTTACCACCTGAGTTGATAGCGCAGATCGATGCTAAACCAGGTTTGATGCATAAGAGCCCATGTATAAAATGCAACTTTGACTGTTAATTAGTCTGAAACAAAATACATAAAAATATTGAAAAAAATACTATATAATAATGATGACATTAGGAACGTCCTGTATGATTTTCAGAATGATTCCATATTTTGGAGATAACTCCCCAAACTCCTTAAGTCTATTGAATCTATAAGTCTGAATGGTGTTCGCAGGAAAACATAAACTGTTCACCGAAATTTAGTCAGATAAAAAAAACCTCGACCTTTGATATTATTTCAAAAGATCGAAAGTCACGAAAATGAGCTCCTGATGTTAGAGATGCCTCTATCACGAGTGATTCTTTCTCCGAATTAGTAAGAAGATTAAGATTGCATCAGCTGTGCCAATTATTCAGAAGCTAAACCAATGAAAGCATAGAAAGAGAGAAAAAAATTTGAACAATGATGCATATAAGCTGGATGAATGCTATAAATGTAGCATCTATAGTTCTTTGAAATGAAAATAAAAAGTCAAAAGTTGATTTATAATTCTTCCAACGAAATGGACAGTGGCAGTAGGACAAGAGCATATTAAGAAAATAAACGGTAACCAAATGAACATTTGCCAACTTCCAATCATTTCCCGAAAGAAGATGATTCTCAGACTCTCTGACAAGAAAAGAGTCAATAACGAATATACTCATTCTGATTCATGTAATCGTCTTGTGATCTATGGAACTGAAAAAATTGAAACTGGCGAAATTCGGGAAAAAATTACATTCTTGAATATTTAATCATGAATAATAGCATCATACATAAGATACAATCACATTTATTATCAAGAAAAAAAAAAACATTTATGAAATATTTGAAATCATAATTTTTCTACTAGATTTTCATATTATTTTTCCATTCACATAATCAGGTTAGAAGAATTTTTAGAGTGAAAAATGAATGTGTAATTGTAATATCAATTAAGAAGTCAAAAATTGACTAATAATTGTAAATTATTTGTGTTTGAAACATTCAATTAGGACTGTTTTTCTTCCTCCCAATGACTTTCATGACTCCTTCATACCAGCTTGAATATAAAACTGAGGAAACTATTCCAAGAATTATGTATCAATTTTTCAATAATCATTATTCTCGTTATTTTCATGTTTTCTGAATGATTTTCATGAATGAAGGACAATGAAACTTAACAAAAATGAGAACAGAACATGGGGATAGATTGAGAACTAAATTCTACATCCGCAATTTACTGGATATATAAAATATGAGAATACAAAATCATATATGAGATTGAGTATAAAGAAATGGAGGAAATGAATGAGAATAACTCTTTAAAAGAAATACATTGCAGCCTCATGCAAACGCAAATGTTTGCATAGAAACATGTTAAAGGGAATACAATGAAAAACTTCAGACACTATTAGTTAACAATGGCCTAATGAATTGGAGCCTCTAATATTCATACCTGTCAAAGGCAAGTATCAAAAAAGGAAGAATAATGGGTCGAAAATCATAAAATTGATTTTTTAAGAATTGTTATAAGAATTGAACGTAAAGTAGGTAGAATTCATGACAGAAGGAAACTTCTACTAAATGGCTCCAGCACCATGGATAGAAGGACATCACCTTCAAATGAGAATGATAATTATTATTATTAATCAGTTATCAATTGATGATTATCACGATTTTCAATTAAATTGAAAATATCGCCTATAAAGTATTGAGAGGGCCAATGTCTGCCAAATATCAAAAATAGAATGAAAGAACAATCAATCACATTACATTGCGTATAGAAGTTCTCGTGTGGAATATTTTTTCAGTGACTCCAAGGACTAGTATTCTCGTTTACATATTAACGTTATTATTGTAATAATTTCCATTTCAAAAAAAAAAAAAAAAATTTCCATTTCACCATGAAGATGTTCCATGTATCAAACGAATATTTCATAAAGCCAGTTCTTATTATCCGTAGCGTATATTGCGTAACTAACGTTTCTGGAATGATCTGATTATTGATATTTCATTGGTTATCTATCTTTTTTCATTGAGCACTAGCGAAACAAGTGCCTATTTTTACATTATAATTGAGTCTATTGGAACTATGAGACTGAATAGGACTTCCAGGAAACAAAAAACCATTCAACGAATTTTCGTAAGATGAAAGAAGCCCTCAACGTTTAATGAGATTCAACTTTGAATGAATTAGGAATGCCTCTATCATGAGTCATTTCTCATCCGGAAGAGTGATGAAATGAAAATTGTATTAATTGTGCTGATCATTCAAAAGCTCAACAAATTGAAGTATAGAAAGAGAGAAAAAAATTGAAAAATGCCCTTTTCATGAATTGTGTGAATGTTCCATCGATCGCTGGAAAGATGAAAATGAGAATATCACAATCTCATTGAAAACACTTCGATGGAGAAGAACATGTCGGAAAGAATGGAAAAAATATAACTATAGAGAAATGAATGATATTTCCAATATACAGCATCCTGGTGTTGCTCTTAGATAAGAGGTGAGCTAATTTCCCATCAGCTTGTGTTGTTGAAAAAGTAATTTCAACAATTTTTCGAATAGATATTGATTTACATTGGACGCTTCAATAGAGAGGAAGTCGGGGCAGAATGGACACGAAGGGGAAAATGAACACGGCTTAGTTTGATTATGTTATACTATGAAATTTACTCAAAATGGATAGAAATATTGGAGATAGTTTTTTTTTAAGAATCCATTGGGAAGCCAATGCAATTTCACATGGAAATCATGTGTCGGAAGTTATTTTTTTGAATTTTTTGAAAGTTTCATTTTTTGGTCAAGACATGAAGACGAAATCCTTCTGTTTTGGAAAAATTTCAGGTTTTTGGAAATATTTCTAGTCATACTGGTCGTAGTGACCTGGTCCTGATCTTAAATGGAAGATGAGCTCATTCCTAATCATTCTATGTAGCTGAAAATCAAAATGATCAATTTTTCAAGTATTCATACAGCAAAAACTGAATTTCAGAAAACAACCTGTGAGTATATCGAAAATCGATTCTGAAAAATTTTGAACCACCTAAATCGATCGGAAACAAACTCACCTTTGATTTAAGATCAAGCCCAAGCTGCTGCGAAAAACAGAACTGGAGATATTGCCGAGAAAGTGAATTTCACAAAAAAAGGGAATTGTTCACAAAATTGAGAAAAAAGAATTTCGATGCATGCTTCCCCTGAGTATTGCTCAGCGTTTTCATGGAATCACTGAAAGATTTCAATCTTGAACCGTTCAATTTTAGTGTCTATTTCAACCTACTTTCTCCTATAACAAAAACTGATCTTTAGAAAATAGGCTATAAATATTGGACAATTTTAACGAGATATTTCTAAATTACTGGAGTTGATAGAAAATGATCTCATCCTTCATTCAAGATCAACTTTACATCGTTATCACCAATAGAATTAACGATATTACTCAAAATTTTTTTTGCAAATCTTGTCCTCAAAAGTTGAATTTTCAAGAAAGGAAAGAATAATTATTTCAACCCATTTTTTGTATCTGAAATTCTCTCACATTTCCAATCGAATCATCGTGAACTATCAATCTCGAATCGTTTACTTGCAATGTGCATTTTATCTCACTTTCCCAGATACTTATTCTGGTTCGTGTATCTATTCTCGTCTTGTGGTCTATGGAAGTACTTCAATCGATAGAAAGATTTAAATCGGTAAATATATATAATAGAGCACAAATTAAAAATTAATTAATTTTAAAATTGCCTCCGGAAGGGAGGTGGCGAATAGTGATGTAATATATCTTGGTCAGAGATTTGAAGGGAAATATAGGAACTCGCAATAGATCAGTTGGTAGAGCATCTGACATGTAATCAGAGGGTCGTGAGTTCAAACCTCGATTGCGCATTCCATATTTTTTTCCGAAGATTTAACTCTGATAATTATTTAAATTTTATGGGCGCTATTCTGCATATTTACCGAAAAAGTCACCGTCCTTCTCTTAGTTAGAAAACATATGTGTATTCAATGGGAGAAGAACAGATATTTTCTTCAAAATATCCCAAGGATGTAAATATATTTTTCTCTTATGGAGCTTGAATGAAACGTCTTAGAAAATTGATAACAAAGACTTGAGCCTTTCATTTCATTTTTCTATTGAGAACATACCTCAGTGTTATTCATTCAAAGGATTACTCCAAAAATAATTGTAGAACATGAATTGATATAAATTATTTATTTGTTTTTTTTTCTGTGACGGAATGAATACAGGAGCATGTTTTGTTCCTTTTACTTGAATGTTGATAATTTTCATCATACTGATAAATAGTCTAGAGAAAAGGGATACGTTCCTTTTTCTTATGATTCAAAAGAAGTCTTCGAAGTATATGAAAATAAGCGAAAAAAGTTCTTTTGAGTGGAATAATTTTCAGTAACGATTTTGGATTGATTATATTGGAATTCACAGAATGAGAGATTCATGAGAAGAATAAAACATCTTTAATATCCATCGAAATTATTACTTGAAGTATCTGCTCCAGGATCTTCGTCTTCTGAAATTAATTGAAGAATAATAATAGGGGAACAATGTTCCACATATTTAATATAATGAATAATCGGTCTTAACAAAAAAGTAACCGCTGAGTACACAATTCACTGCGTCAAACCATTCAAACTGAAACCAATGAGTTGCTGGACAGTGCCCACTCTCTCATTTCCCTCATCGAAAACATTAGAAATTTTCTATACTGTTTCAATATTATGAAATATTATTTTGACTTTAATATTTTTCTTTTCCAGGTGAAGCAATCTTTTACCAGGAATAAGCTCAATCAATTAAAAATATAGAAATATTCATGATATAGAGGTAAACGGTTTTAACGATGAATTGCATCTTGGCCATTATTGTTTTAAAGTAGAGGCTTAACGCACGTTACGCGCACGATTAGGCTCATTTCCTTCATATTTGGGACTCATATCTAAGCGACTGAGACATGTCTTTTGGATGTTCCTGATCTCGCAACGAAAAATCGATGGATTGGGGAAAAACTCTTTGGGTTCTTAACTGGTTTGCCTCAAAAGGAAATGATTCGCGATGATCGTCTATGGAAATATCCAGCAGGAACAGAAGCTGCACCACGGAATGACATTTCTCTACGTTAGGACGACATATTTAAAACAAAACCCAAGTGGGATGTGCTTTTACATTTTTTGGGCCAAAGTCTCTCGATTCACGTTCTTTGGACTCGGTTTTGTAGAGCTTCAAGTGAAAATGTCCATTCAACATCAGTATTATTATAGAAATATGCAGGGAAAAGCAATAGGAATCTCATCGTTGAACAGCTCTTGTTCCTCCTGCATAGAATTTAATATCCAAGTAGCGCACTCATCCAAAGTCTTGGAATAGATGAGGAATTTTCCAATTGATGTGAAGCTATCGTACGATATTAACTAGCGAAATATCATTGATTCCTCCTCCAACCAATCAGAGAGTGAATAAAACGATCTCATGGTTAAACCCTAGCTCATCTACTTTATTGTAAGGGTATGAGAGGCTCAACGCAGGCGGTTCGGCTCAATTTCTTGACATTTAGAGCTTATATCCAAGTGATTGAGGCTCTTCTTTGGGATGTTTTTGATTTCCTAATAAACAATAAATCGATTTGCCTATTTTGGGCCCTGAATTTCTTTGACTCGAATAGAAATTGTCATTCCGAATGAGTTTTCGTGAGAAAACCGGTCAGAAATAAAGATTGGATGCCTGCACATGACCTCTTGAATGGGTTGACCTCATATCCCTAACTATGAGACATTGCCTGAGACTGGTTTTGATTGTCTAACGAAGGATCAATCAATTTGTCTTCTTTGGGTTCTGAAGCTGCGTGCCTGAAAAGGAAATTAAGATTCGATATGATTCTCTCGAAAAACCCGGTAGGAGTAGAGATTGGAACACTACACATGACATTCTGCAAGAGGGGGACCTCATATCCTTCACTATGAGGCATCACCTGTGACTGGTTTCGCTTTCCCAACAAAAAATCCAATTCCCTCCCTCAGGTGCTCAACTTGCTTGCCTCAGAAAGAAATTAGGCTTTGTGATGAGTTCCCTTGGGGAAACCCGATAGGAATAAAAACTGGACCGCTACAGATGACGTTTTTCAACGGCAGAACGTTATATCAAAATATTATTGATTCTTCATCGAGCAATCAGAGAACGACTAAAACTATCACATGGCTTTGTTTACTCTGGCTCATCTGTTTTATTATAAAGAGACTAGATGCTCAACGCGCACGCACTGAGTTTCTAATTTACAATTAATCTGACATTGTGAGCTGTTAAAATTTCGTTGATGATTGATTTTTTCTCAACCAATCACAGAACGAATAAATTGGTACGCAGCAAACTTTACTCTTATCTCATCTACTTTATTATATAAAAAAAAATAGAGAGACTAGATACTGAAGGCACGCGCCACGCGCACTAATTTTATAATTTACCATTAACCTGGCATTATGAGCTGTCAAAATTCTGTTGATTATTGATTTTTCTTGAACCAATCAAAGAACGAATAAAACGATGACATGGCCAGCTTCACTTTGGCTCATCTACTTTATTATATAGGGACCAGGTGTTCAACGCACGCAGAAAGCACTAAGTTTCACATTTGTCATTGATCTGGCATTATGAGCTGTCAAAATTCTGTTAATTATTGATTTTTCCTCAACCAACACAGAACGAATAAATGTATGCGCAGCTAACTTTACTCTTATCTTATCTACTTTATTTTGAAGGGACTACGAACCAATCATGCGCTTAGCGCGCGGTGAGCTTGGTTTTCATGAAATTCAGGCCTTCTATCTGAAGGACTGAGGCATTCTCTCAAACGAATTTTGATTTCCAATGAAAAATCAATCAATTCTTCTCCTCCGGATTCAGAGCTCCCTTGCCTCAAATGGAAATGATCATTCGTAATGATATCGCAGAAAACAAACAGCAGCCTCAATATTTGTATGTGATTCACGAACTCTATCCCTTGCGCTACATTTAATATTTTGCCAATTCGATTGACAGAATGTTTGCGAATAGAATTTCACCCATGGTGAATCAAACCGCAATTTATTACTTCCAGTTGCTCAAAGAAAAACACGATCCACATTAAAAAAACGCACTTTTACATTTGCACGAATATTATTTCAGACTCCATCAATCTATTCAAGAATCAATCTGCTGTAGTTAAACGAGGTTCCCTCTTCACACTGTAGTCCAAGAAAGCAACAGAAGTTCCTTATTTCTTATATAATTAGAAACCAGATGAAAATGAACTATTTCAATTATAGAAAATTTATGTTATTTCCTTTTGTTATTAATTGATGTTTACAATAATAGGCGTATTAAATATATTCCAGTAGTAGTGTGGCGGCTGTCTGCCAATTTCAAATTCTTGGATTTCAATTTTTGATTAGTGTATTTTGTTCTTTAGAAATATCAATAAATTCTTCGAACAATGTTAAGAATCTATTAGCAACAATTATTGTTTTCACAAAAAAAAATTATGGAATAGAAACATATCGATATATATTCGATCAGCTGCAAATAAATTTTTTTTCATTGCGTTTCTTGAGTTCATTCGGTTGGTGAGGTGGCAATTTTATCATATTAATTTTTAGCGGGAAAAATTATGTTAGATCTATTTAGAAAAAGAATAAAAAATGCCGCCAATGGAGTGGTTCTGCCATAAGGGCTGTGTATGAGCATTTAAAATTACGTATTCTTACGATTTTTCTTCTCAATAACTAGACGGTCAATGCATTAATCATTAAAAGAAAAAGTGAATGATGTTACGAGCCCTGAAATCGGTGAACTTCTGGAAAACCCTAGCAATTATGATTGACCGGAGTCATTATAATGGAAATAAGAAAAAACATTGAGATGTCGAGTTCAACGCACTTAAATAGAGTGATATAAGGCAATGTGGCTAGGAGAGAGAGAGAGAGAAAAGACGTCGGTGCATCTAAGAAACACCGTGAGGTGGAACACCTGAGAGGGGACGCGCACATGCCAAACTTAAAGTTCACTTTTACCTCTGATTTTGATTTTTCTTTCAATTTCGAGGCGCAGAATTAGTCAGAACAATAAAACCGACTAATCCCTGGTTGAACCGAATTACCATCATCATGTCAACAAAGGCGCGGGTGGATTAGGAAAAGTAAAGAAAGAAGGAAAGAGGCGGCGGCCCGCTCGAAATTAAACAATCCAACATCTCTATTAATTCCCACTTTTTTTCCTTTATAAGAAGTGATTTACAGGAGAATCTCGCTGGCAGTAACAAATACGCTCTCAGTAATGTTACTCTGTCCGAGTGAACATCGCTGGCAGTAACAAATACGCACTCAGTAGTGTTACTCTGTCCGACTGAACATCGCCAGTAACTAGTCATCTATCGAGAATGTTACTCTACTCAAAATCTACTCGATCAACTAAAGTATTCATACTTTCGGAGTAAAGTTCAAGTCTTTAGTTTAAAGTAAAGTAGAAGCATTTTCAAGAAGAAACGTTTTGAGTCATTCTACGATGAACCAACAACCATCGTTCGAGCATTCTGAGCTGCATCTATCAGAATCCAGTATCCTGCATCAGCCGAATTGCACAACAAGAGAGTCATCTGCATCGCCAGCAACATCCACTAGAATTCCAACAGTTCAACTTCAACCATAAACCGTTGTTAGTTTCTTTCAATTCCAACTGTAAGTTCAATTTTGCGCTGAAGCGATTACAATTTTCTCTATTATTTTGACTCAAATTAGACGTTTGATTTATCCTCAAATAAATTATTTGGTGTTAGTTGAAAATATACAAATTATAGCATTTATTTTTGAATAAACTTATTTTGTCCGAAAACCTCTGTCCTTCAGACATCGGTACACTTCAGTGTTTTACCGCGGCAAACCGTTCCCTTATTTTTATTTTTTGGGCACAACTGCAACCGTGATTACTACGAATAATCTACTATTTTCTTGATTAAAATATTATTCAAATCTACGTGTTTTTCGGGTTGTAGCCCGCAACAATGATATATTTGTCTATAGCCTTGCAGAATTTCAAGTAAAAATATCAAAAAATACGAGTAACATTGAGTACGATGAAGCCTCCTTAACGAAGCTTGGGATTTGGAATCTCAGCTCCGGTATGATAATTTCAATTGCAATGATGTCATTTGATACATAAAAATTCAACATTAGAGGAAAATCAAGTTCCGACGATAAAACTTGAAAATCGAAATATTAAAGTTGACGTTTCAAACCGTATTTCTATTTCTTCTCATTTACAGATCAGAATGGAAATGGGCTCATCTTGTAAGGAAAATTGTCTGCATCCCAACGATAAAATGAAAAATAGGAATGTTCCTAGGGGAAAAATGGAGAAAAGTAGAAATTTCTGGAAAAAATTTTTTTTGAACACTTGCTCTGCAAAATCTGAAATTCTCATCATTTGTTGGGCTAATTGAAATGAATCTTTTAAGCTAAACTTGGATGCTATTGCTTGGATAGCTTATGAGATATAACTTCTTTCCTTGAAAGGAACCTTTCCTTTGGAACATTCTGAGTAATATTCCGATAAAAGCTCGAAATGGAAAATTGTTACGTTTACAATGCTTCCATTCGGAAGCAAAACTCGGGAGAAATGAAGGCTGGACTACTTCAGGTGTCCTTCTCGACGCAAGGACCTCATATTGAAGGAACCCATGTACGACGGGCAATCTGACTTGTCCTTTTTGATTTCTTGGGCCAAAGTCACTTGATTCACGTTCTTTGGACTCTATTCTATAGATGTTCAAGTGGGAATACCAATTCGAAGTCAGTATTATCACCTCATATCCGAGGAATCATGGTGTTCCCGTCGGATATCCTTGATTTTCCAACAAAAAATCAATTTATCTGATTGACTCCAATAGTGATAGTTTTCATCATACTAATGATTATACTAATAATCCGATGAATAATGAAAGGATAATGAAAATGAGAAAAAATAATTTTTTTGGAATGGAATGGTTTCCAGTTACTGATTTCGATTGATCAGATTGAAAATCACAGAAGATAAGAGATTCACGAGGAAAATTAAACATCCTTAATATATAAGCTTGTTTAATCTATAAAGCTTTTAGTATTGTATTTATGACTTTCCAATCACTCACGACATCTAATTAATTAATCCTTAATATACATCGAGATTGTTCCTGAAGATACCTACACGAGGATCGTAATCTTTTGGAATAAATCCAAAAATGAAATAATATGGCAATGTTTGAAGTACATAAAAAATCATGAGTAATTTACTTTTAAAAAAGTGTAACCACAAAGTGAACCATTCACTGGGTCTAATCATTCGAGCTGGAACCAACGAGTTGCTAAGACGTGTCCATTCTCTCATTTCTAGATGAAGTAGTTTTTCCTCAGGAATAATCAATTTAAAGGATAGAAATATTCATGATATGAATCTACACGGTGTCAACTATGATTTGTATATTAGCCATTATTATTCTTAATAATACTGAATCACTTACCCACACCTCCTCACTTTCCCTGATTTCAGTACTAGACTGAAGAATTGAATAAATCACACTTACCTTCTTGTATGCATCATTCCACTTTATTAAAAAAACCTATGAATTAATATTGAATGCGAATAGTTAATCATTATTGCCATTGTCTGGCATAATTCAAATTGAAAGTGGCATCGGAAATCAAAATCAAGGAGGGCGCCACTAATCAGTACATTTTTCTCACATCGCAACGTACGAAAACGCGATTACCACTAAGACGTTGGTAGAGCTGTGAATTGGTGGACTTGTTACTTTGGTAGAGCTGTAAATTGGTAGGCTTGTTATTTTGGTAGAGCTATATAGGGGTAGAGATGTTTTGGAACAACTACTACAAGATATCGCGATGGGCATGCAGCCTGGTAGAGTTGTTGCGATAGACAGATCGAATGGTAGACTTGTAACAATCCGGAGATGTTCTTTACCGAATTGTGGCGGAGGTCATATTGCGCGGTAGAGTTTCAGAGCGGTAGATATGTAAGAAGAAAGGATCAATTCGTCAGACTTGATGTGTGGTAGACATGTTCACAATCATTTCTTTTTGGGAGACTTATAACTCGGTAGACTTATAAATCTCGAGGTTTTTACGGTAGGGATGAGTTTGGGAGACTTGTAACGCTGGTAGATGTGTTTTAGGTACGGTTGTCCCGTTGCCAAATTAAAAAATCCTCCACAAATCAACTCCGCCCTGATTCTATTTCTCTCCGTGTGAAAACAAAGAGGACATACGCCCCTTTCACTCCAGAATTTCGTGGTTTTGGCATTTCAAATTCGCCGCCCCCCTAACCGGCCGTTCTTTAGTTATTCTGCAAATATTCGCCCTCTTTCCCCCGTCGATAACTGTAAGCTTGAGGGCGAGTATATGCAGGCAGCGCACGTTCTCATGTGAAGAGATCTCAGCGAATGAGGGTTTTACATTTACTCGAGGAAAACGCCTGCAAGTCAACATGTGCTCAGTAATTTTGGCTGTCCTGCGATTCTTGGAGAGAATTTGCGAGCTAATAAAAGCGATAATAGAAGTAAATGAAGGTGAGTACATTTTTTATATCCTTTCATAAAATAAATAAATACATTTGTTATTTTTTTGTTGCAGCATATGACCAGCGCCGGCGTCAACTGATTTGCGCAAGCAGGGAAATTCTGCGAATCCGAGGCCTATTCCTGGAGCAGATGGGGCTTCCCCAAGCGATTTTTTTCACGCCCATTGTTTAAAGAACCCCACATTTCTTGTATTCCACCGATTTTCTCCCGAAGGATTGATCAGTCTTACCAACCTTACCGAAACTTTCCCTCCAAAGCAATTTCAAAACCCCCTAAATTTCACTAAATCCGAAGGAAAATCCCCCAACTCTGGAAGAAATGAAATTTCGAATAAACTAAATAATTAATAGTGATTAAGAATAACTAATTTTTATTATTATCTATATATTAATTCATTATCTTTGTTTGAATTTATTGACCTATGTGCATAAGTTATAATTTTATAAATAACAAATTCCTATTATAAAATAATAAACAAGAGTTACAAAAAAAATTGGCTAATTTTTATCTACTCTGTATGGAATTACATGGATAGATTTCTATTAGAACGTTTGTCACTCAGTGAATCTTGAGCTTATAGAAAATGTGTAGTTGCTCGGTGAAGAGGGTCATCGACCATGCCTTACAAGAATATTTCAAATATCAAATACAATTTTTCAGAATTTTCCTGCATGTTATTGTTTCTCTCAAAGTATTTTATATAATGATTTTATTATTTATTGATGGCAATTGCTCTCAATCACTGATAAAAAATAATTTTCTATTACCTGTATCATAAACAGCATCAAAAACACCTGATGAATCACGTACATAAATGATGAATAATAGAAGAAGCAGTTTTTTGAACATCTTTGTTCCTAGTATGAAATTTGCACTGAATATCTAATTATTAGAATGATGGAAATTGCGAATGAGTCTGATAAATTATATTCAATCATTCCTGGTGCCTTTCCAAATTGAAAAGCACGTTCTACTTTCGTTTCACATCATATAACGCCATCTGCAGGGCAGCTAGGCTCAGTCGGTAACTTATCATCAGCTGAGCACAACTGATGCTTCAGTTGTGCTCAGCTGATGGGAACTTATCGACTGAGCATAGCGCTAATAAATCGATATTTAGGAACGTTCCAGGAACGTTGTCCGTCGGACCACCATAATCATCATTTGAAGATACATTTAATATATTAAGTATAAGAAAATATCATTTTTTCTTCCACAGCCTATGCACATGTGGAGTATTTTTTTAAATATATATTTTAAAAGACAGAAACGAACCAAATTCGCTATCGACTACGGAGAACATTCCAAGAATGCACCTGGAACGTTCTCATAAAAGGGAAAAAGAAGGTATAATTTCGCATTCTCGAGAAGGTTTTGGGAATGTTTCGCCGAGAATATAAAAAATTAATTTCTGCTGGAACGTTCCAGGAACATACCCCTAACGTTTCAGGAAAAATATTCCGGTACATTCCCCATGGCATATTTCCCAAACATTCCCGGTCAACGGGTATGGAATCAACTACGGAGAATATTCCAAGAATGCACCCGGAATGTTCCCGTAGAGGGAAATAGGAAGGTTTCATTTCGCATCCTCGAGAAGGTTCTGGTAATCTTCCGTCGAGAATGTAATGAATTAATTTCCGCTAGAACGTTCCAGAAACCGCATCCGTCGAATCAGTGTCTCTGAAAGGTCAGAGGGAATATGCCCCGAACGTTGTAGGAAAAGCATTCCGGGACATTCGTTATAGCACCTTTCCGAAATATTCTCGATAAACGACTTTGGTATAAACTGCGGAGAACATTCTACAAACGTACCTGGAATCTACCCATACAAGGATGTAGGAAGATTCCATGCTGCATCCTTCAGAACATATCAAGAATCTTCCAGCAGAAATGTACCCGATCGCTTCCATTTTGTACATCCCAGGAACGTTTCGGTGGAAATACATATCCTGGAAACGTACCAGGAACATTTCGTCGCTAACCAGTTTACCAGGGGGGGAAAAGTGAACGTTCCCACAACGTTTCCGCGAAACCCGTTGAATACATACTGTCCGATATATTTCCAACACATTCCCAAAACGTTCCCTCAAAACTGGTTTCCATGGTATCTATCAGGAACACTTTGAGAATGTTTTATGGAACGTATCAGCCAGTACGCATTGAGAATTAATCCCAGAACCTTGCTTTGCTTATTGGGTCAGTCCTCATCGATTGAAACCATTAAAATGAAGAAAATCCTAAATTCTAAACCATTTTGCCCCACTATCGAAGCAGAAATCAATGAATTTTGATTTTGGCATCGAAATTTTCTCTTAAGAATGACGTGAGTAGCTAAATGAAAAAAAAAAATACAAAATATGGATTTTCATCGCAAATTTTCTGAATTTTCTGAAAAAAATATCCTTTTCTGTCTTTGTCCTTGTTTTCGAGGTGAAAATGATCTTTGAAAACTTCAAATGCTTGTTTCGAATCGTTCCCCAAATTTTTTTTAAATTTTTTTATTTTTTTCTGAAAATTTGCTAAGAACTGTATGATTTTTGGCCCCTGCTCTTGAAAACCCTGGCGACTGCAATTAAAAATTTGAAATTTAATACTTATTAAGAACTAACAATAAATGCAAATTGAAAAGATGAATGTTGCAAAAGACATATGTATATTGATCACATTTTATAATCCTAAATGGAAAACATTTAGACAACTGATGTTTTCCATTTAGAATTATAAAATGTGATCAATATACATATATCTTTTGCACCATTCATCTTTTCAACTTGCATTTATTATTAGTTCTTAATAAGTATTAAATTTCAAATTTTTAATTGCAGTCGCCGGGGTTTTCAAGAGCAGGGGCCAAAAATCATATAGTTCCTAGCAAATTTTCCAAATTTTCAGAAAAAAATAAAAAAATTTTAAAAAAATTTGGGGAACGATTCGAAACAAGCATTTGAAGTTTTCAAAGAGCATTTTCACCTCGAAAACAAGGACAAAGACAGAAAAGGATATTTTTTTCAGAAAATTCAGAAAATGTGCGATGAAAATCTATATTTTGTATTTTTTTTTTCATTCAGCTACTCACGTCATTCTTAAGAGAAAATTTCGATGCAAAAATCAAAATTCATTGATTTCTGCTTCGATAGTGGGGCAAAATGGTTTAGAATTTAGGATTTTCTTCATTTTAATGGTTTCAATCGATGAGGACTGAAAAATCGCCCCCCAAAATTTGGAGCCGAAATTCTATTCGAGAATTGGTGGAATCGCCCATATAAATGTATTTTACCATCTCATTCATTTTCCATTCCTTGACAAGCATAAATTTAATTGTGACCGTCATTTTCCATTTAAAATTTTGTGACGTCATGTGACCGTCACAAGACGGTCATTTTTTGGTCATATGACGTCGGTGAAAAAATGACCGTCATTGCCCATCTCTATTCCTCATCTCTATACCTAGGCCCCCTAACGGGTATTTACGCGTCTGCGATTGGCTCCGAGCGTTTTCCCCCCCATTTCGTAGACTTGCTCAATTTATATTATCAATGGCTTGATAATTTCCACACACTTTTCAATTCCCAGTAGTGGAATAAACACACAAATGTTGGTTATGTGGATAAAAATAGTGTAATAAAATAGTCACAAGACCGTTTTAATGGAGTTAATGAATTGTCATATTTGATTTAAATTCTCGAACGTGGGAAGTTAGCGTCAAAATGGCTATTATGAAAATTTTATTGAGATCCGATATTAAAAAACTATGGGGTGTCAGAGTAAGTATTGTTATATCATTATCATTATTTTCACATAAATTTTCAATAAATAAAGATAAATTATGTATAAATTATTTTTTTAGAGTCAATTCTGTGAAATTCAATGAATGAATTTCGAAATTTCATTGGATTCAATGGCATTTGAATACTAAAAAATGTATCTTGTTTATCATAAACTTCACTTGAAGACATGGAAACTGAATAATTATTCAGATTAATATATAAACAATTGCAAAAATATAAATATTATGATTTTTTTTTATTTTTTATCTCAAGACAAAAGCAAAAATCAAAAAATTGATGTTTCGTTTCTCATCGAAATAAATAAAAAGTGAAAGAAATCATTCTAGGTCAAAGTTCACTGGTTATAAAAATACTTTCACCTTGAGTGAAACCGATTGTTTATTTTAGTTGATTTAAAAATTAGAATAACACTGGCTGACTAGCCAAGGTGAAATATAATTTTTGTAATGGATATGATATAGAACACATTTTATCTATTGTTATTTTTATCACTTCAATTGCCTGTTGAAAAAAAAACAAAGAAAAAAAAATTGCCTGTTGACTTCATTCAAAAATATTCCCATTACAATAATTCAGAAAAAAAGGATAAAGAAGGGGAGAAGTAATGAAAAAGACACATTTTAATTTATATATTCTAGATTGCTCCAAATCAATGAAAATATTCGAGATATAATTTTTCTAATGATTCCATCAATGAAATTTTCGATAGAAATTATTTGTAAGAATTAACTTTTTTCAATTCTACAGAAATAGAATTTTTCGATGAATATTTCTCTTCTGATATCGATAATTGGAGTATTTATTGGGAAAAATCTGATTATCATTACAATGTCTACATTTACTTTTGAAAAATCAATAATTTTCTCTCAAACTGCATGAAATTGAATTATCCAAGTTAATAAATGCCTTTTTCTAAAATTACAGCACATGAGCTCAGCACCAAAATTTGGATTGATATTTGATATTGATGGTGTAATAGTCAGAGGCAAGAGTGTATTACCACCAGTTCCTGAATCCTTCAAACGTTTACGCGATGATAATGGTAAATTTCGTGTACCAACTGTATTTGTAACAAACAGTGGTAATGCATTACGCTCTGAAAAAGCTAAAGATTTATCAGAATGGATTGGTTTTGAAGTATGTGAGGATCAAGTAATAATGGCACATTCACCGCTAAGAATGTTCAAACAATTTCACAATAAACGAGTACTGATATCTGGCCAAGGACGTATTCGTGATATTGCCAAAGAAATAGGATTCAATAAAACAGTAACAATTGATGAATTAGTTGAAAATTTTCCAAGTTTAGATTATGTCAATAAAGACAGGAGAAATCCAAAGTGTGGTCCAGTTGATGCGAATTTTCAACCTATTGAGGGTATTGTTATGTTGAGTGAACCAACAACGTGGGAAACACCACTGCAACTTATTGTTGATCTCATGATGACAAATGGAATGCCATCTAATTTACCAGTCATTTTACCACATCCACATATACCAGTTTTAGCATGCAATATGGATCTACTTTGGGTATCAGAGGCACCAATTCCAAGATATGGACACGGTGCTTTTCTCGTTTGTCTCGAGTCATTGTATAAAAAAGTTACTGGCAAAGACATGATTTATACAGCACTTATTGGAAAACCAAGTGAAATTACTTATTATCATGCCAATCAAATGATTATGAAACATGCCAAGCAACTTGGAATTAAACACAATATAGAAACTATTTATGCTATTGGGTGAGCTGATTTTTGTTTTATTTAAACTCATTGAGATTCGTGGAGAGTTGAATTTGATGGAATAGATAATTTTTCAATAAATGAACATGAGGTAATGACAACGAAACACATTGTTAATTTGAGTGAGGAAAAAATTTTTAATATCTACCGTCAATGACCCAATTAATGCCACCAAGAGACCTATTCTGCCACATATCTTTCATAGAAAAATTATATCTTATCATAAATTCAAATTTGATTTTTCCTCGAAAGAATTCAGGGCCTTGACATTCATTTACATTAATTATTTTCCTGAATTAATGATAAAAATTATTTAATTTATATTTTTGAAAATATTTTGCCCATGGCCCGATTCATGCCACCATGGCCCGATTTCTGCCATAGAGGGTCCCAATAATTGCCATCAATTAATTTCCATGACTGGTCGTTATTTTTGAATTATTCGTCAATTTATATGAAAGTCCAATGATTTTGCTAACAATCAATACAATTTTCGATTTATTAAATACTTAAATTTTCTCAATATCACACATTGAACTGATAAGGTACTCCAACTCCACATGAAGAGCTTTAGGGCTTTATTTCGCTGAGCACGCTGGTCGCATTTAACGGATTAATTTTAGAAATATATCTAGTAGAGAAATATCGGATATTTTGATTGTTCGGTGTCCTCAGAATTTTTTTCTAGCCACTGTTATCAATTACTTAGAGTTGAGAATTCGAATAAGTTCAATAATCACGAAAATGTATGAAAAGTGGCATAAATTGGGCCATTGACGGTATCTAAATAAACAATATAAATGAATAAGTGCATGAATAATTGGAAAATTCTTCTTCCGCCTATTTGAATGCACTTGAAATTCATGAACAGGAAAATCTGTACACCCCCTTCTCAAAAAAAATTGATACCATGTATAAGAAATTTTTGTGTCAAATACATAATTTCTGTTTTCGTGATAAATTCCATTAGATTCATTATCACACAAAAAAACATTGGACAATATCAATAATATTTTTATGATTCTAATCTGATTTTTTTTTGTTTCAGTGATAATATAAATACAGATGTATTTGGTGCAAATCTTTATGACAAATATTTAGCAAGATACTCGAAGGGCAAAGAAACAAAATCACGTGGAATGGAAAAATTATTAGGTACAAATTTAGAAGCACCAAATGTTAAAGCTTGTATCAGTATTTTAGTTGAAACTGGTGTACACAGACGTGATTCAGAATTCATATCAGAGCATTGTCCAAGAGACTTTTTACCGCTTGAAGAAGGCCTCTGTAGGCCAGCTTTTGTAGTTAAAGATGTAGGTCGTGCGATTAATCTTGCCCTGAAGGAAGAAAATTTTGATTAGTTATCGATTGATTGATCTTATCTAGCTGAGCTCAACGAACATGGAGAATGCAAGAATCTCCGAAGAGAAGAGAAAGAAGAATGGAACAACGTACTTCTGTAAATTTTAGTGAATATACGAATAGGGCTGTTTCAATTGAAAATTGAAAATATTTGTCAAAATAATTTTTAGAAATTTTTTTTGTTCAATCCTTTGAGGAACGAAGGTTTACTAGATTGAAAAAAAAATCATTTTAATTTGTATCAAAGAATTCAATGACTAAAAGCAAAGGATTTTTTTCAGATATGAATCTAGTCCGTCTTAGAGAATCAGAATATTTCAATATTGATCAATATTGTACAGTAACTCAGACTTTGCCTAGGCTTTATGAAATAATTGAAAAAAAAAACAAAATTTCATGTAAATAATTGTTTTGTTACAAAAAAAAAAAAAAAGAAAACTTTTACAATTTTATCGATTAACATTTTTACATTCAATTTATTTCTCTGAGAGAAAAAAAAAATATATTTCGTTTTTGTAATTGCTTACGTTTGAAATGATCATAAATCTAATTTTGTTCTCGGCGTACAAATATACAAATATACAAAGTACATATATATTTTTTATAAAAACAGAAGACAAAAAATAACAATAATGATGAATTTTAGAGGCTTATAAATATCTAATGATACTGTTATATTTAGCAGTATTCAAACCACTACCGGTAGGTCCTCTAGAATTCAGCAGAGAATAATTCTATTATTTCATAGAATTAATTTAAGTAATAAATGAGATAATTAGAAGTACATTGAATGCATAATTTTAACAATTATATTAATTTTGAATTTGCATCACTACCTTGTTAGCATTATACTCATTATGGAGGAAAAATGGACTATTTCAATTATAAAATTGGGTTAATTTTTTTTTTAATGTATTTATGTTACAAAATTCAATTCATCTTGATTTTTCCATTTCTTTAAATTTTGTAATTCGTAGCTATATCTTTTTATCATTTCATTCATTCACGTGCATCGCTATCAAAAATCATAAATCATTAAAAAAAAAGATAAGAAATAGATAAGAATAAAAAACAGTAATGAGAAGTATATTCCCACTGGTCTATTCGACTCAGACACTTGCATTGTATGTAACACCTAGAATTTAGAAGGTTAAATAATTGATGGTAATCTCGAATAGTGCTACCGTCTGGATCTCATGACCCCGAGGTCATGCCTCCAATTGTTCCATTAAAATAATTGTCTTCGAATGAATTCGTAAGCAGTTCTGTGCTCTCAATCGGCGCCTCACGACAATTTATTATTTTCACTCTAAACATAATCATATTTTCATATACTTTCTACACTAATCTATTTTTCATTGAATTGACACTGTTTTTTCACTTTCAGCGAAAAATCTGCACTTTGATGAAGTTTCATTTTGAGCTGAATATCTCGAAAACTAAACGAGATAGTGAAATTTTTCTGAGATCCTTATTTCGTAGCTTTTGAAATCGCTAAAATGAAGTCATGCCAATTTCGCGATCTCGCTTAGATTCCGTGATATTCTCCTTTGAATGAAAAGAAAAAGAAACCATCATTCCACTTTGCAATCAGGATAATTCAATTTATAACACTCAATGGCCCTCTTGACTTTCTCCGCAATTTCTGCAACTTTCTCATCACTCATTCGATAATTATCATCAATAGATCTTGCAAAAGATCTTTTACTAACGAGTGCACTGAGCATAAGTGTCAATGCCGGTATCGAGAGACCCAGTAAAAACATTGGATTCATCATGTTCTTCATGCCATGTTTCTTGAAACTCAAGTATAGCTCATGCCAGAAGCCTTTATCCTCAGGTTTACCAAGTTTTCCATAAAGCCAAGGCTTTATTTTTCCAGTTTTTGCGATGTATTTGTAGTAATTAGGATCATAAGATTGTGCATAAAGCTGCGAATAATAAACGTCTTTATTGGCTGGTGGATGATTAACTTCTGGAAAATATGATGATGCATCTTCATGGGGAATTGGAGAATTGCTTATTGGTAATGGACCATTATTGAAGCCAGGTGGTTTTGTATAAATCACTTCGATTGGTGGCTGCTCATTGCCGTGAAAAATTGGCGGTTTTTGAATTAAATTTGGTCCAATTCGTGATTGTGCACGATATCTATTACGATAACGTGGTAAACCACGCATGTAATTAATAATTGGTCTTCTTCTTGGATCAAAAGGCATATTATCCCATCTCCTTTGATATGCTGTTTGAGGCCACGATGGTAATGGCTGTGTCTGATAGATTTGTGAATTAATGATCTGTTCATTATCATGTTGGATCATTGAATTATCAGGTAAATGTGTTTGATCGACATTCTTTTGATTTTCTAATGCATTAATTGGTTTCTCATCATTAATTAGATAATTTGTATTTTTCACATTTTTAATAACATAATTATTGTCAATTTGTGAATTACGTGTTGATGAAAATTGTTCAGCTTGTTGATGAGTTTTTAAATAAGTATCTAGTGCTAATTGCGATTCTTCTGGTGTCCTAGAATTCAAAAAACTGTCCAACGGATCTGCTGATAATTGTCGTGGTAATTTCGTTCCATTTTTAACGGCTATTTGATTATTATTCAGATCAATTTGTGGAGAATTGTTTATAGAACTCGGAATTTCTTTCACTTCATTTGGCTTTTGAGGAGAATAGTTTAGCATTGATTCCACGTGAATAGCACTATTTTCAATGTTTTCAGTTGCTTTATCCGGTCTTCTCACACTGTTTGCTGCCTCGAGGTAAGTGTCACTGGTTACACCAAAATTTTCGATTTTTTTATCATTTCGTTGGGGTAAATAATGCGATTCTTCTGCTGTGTAATCGATATTTTCAGTAAGTGGATTTCCCTCGTAGTTCAATTGGCTCCATGCATTGCCTATCCATAGGCACGTTAGAAACGTTAATTTCCACATTATTATTCTGCAAAAAGAACGAGTAATTATGAAGAAAAAAGAATATATTTAATTCATGAAAAAAAAAATTATCGTCAGTTTCTTTCGAGAATATCTTTGAAATGAGTGGACTTGAAGGAAAAAAAACTTAGGAGACCATTTTTGCAGATAATTTCAAGAGCTACAAAGGTTTTACTATCTTGCTTGATTTTCGAGACATTTGACCACGAAATATCTGCAAAATTTCGAAAAATTTCGCTGAATCGGTTTTTTTTTCAAAAAATCATTTACAAAGAAATAGACATGAAATTTCTCACAGCAGGAGAAACTGGTGTTTCTACGAAACTAATAAAACATAAACCGTTAAATCCAGTCAATGTTGGGTCCACACTAACGAAAATAATAATCAATGACCCAGAATGAGAAAAAAAAAAAAGAAAAGAAGAATATTTCAAAAGAATGTCCACGTCAAATCGAAACTTTCTAAAAACCGTTATATCCAATAATTAATTCATACGTAAATAAACATTAAACAGACTGCTAATTGTAGTTGTTAGGTACACCCACTAAACAACTATCCCATAAACCATGTGAATCACATTAATTAATGCGTATCAATACAGTAAATGTATTGTAATGGAGGTGAAATGAAATGGCCAATAGTAATTGGGGATTTTAGGGGGGAGGCTGGAAAGGTAGAGGGATAGATGTTAATTAATGCAATGCGATAAATCAGTGATTCGTTGACCGTATGAAATGTTTGCTCGTAACTCGTCGTATCAGCTCATCACGGATCGTATCACACTTACCAGTAGCTCTCGTAATATTAGCGAATTTCCCACCTAAAATATTCTCTTTTAAATTCTCCCAAAAAAAAAGCTATTGATTCTGATGATCAATTATTTTCAGCACTTTGAACAACTCATTTTGCTTTATTACGACCAATTTAATTGGACACTTGTAAAAAATTCCGTCCATCGGATAAAGAGGTGAAAAATAAACTGACTGCACACACTCGGTTTTATCATGAGGATGAGCCTATTGAGAAAGGCGTAGTACCGGTACAAATGGAAGAAATAAAAAACCAGTACATTGCCAGTGAACTCCCTACTTGTCGACACAATCTGGCGTATCACCTCTCGAGGTAGGAGATACAAAGGATGGGAGGGAAATACAGGCAAAAGGAATGAGATGAAAAAATGAAGAAAAAAAACGAAGAAAAGGGGGAAATATGAAGAAACACAAGATGTGGGTAATGAAGCACGTGGAATACTCATCCGGTTATCCTTGATCAGTTCACTGAGCTGTTCATTGGCATCGTGCCACACTAACTAGTGACATTCACCTCGAAATTTCTGTCATCTACGGATGTCTTATACGGACAATTCAGTAGTCGAATAGTCAAAGCTGTGTGACCAGTTTGGAATACATGATGGGAAGGAAAGTTATTTTTTTTTTTATACATCTTTGCCTCAGAAATAAAGTGTCCCACTCAAAGTCTCACTTATGCCCCTTTGTTTCTGAGTCGACGACATTTCTTTTGGATTTGTCATTTCGCCCCGGGTCACGCGTGTTGGTATTTCGACTTTCCAAACATGTCCCATTTTTTTGTTATTGTTGGACTGTTTGAATATTCGCGGTTTTCTGATTGTTCGAGGAACAATCGGGAAATTTTATCCATTAGATTACCGTCAATGACCCAATTAATGCCTTTCATAGAAAAATTAGGGGAGAGTGGGGCAAAATGGACACTGTTTTGAAACGGTTAGAGATAGATTCTTTTTGATCATTTTATCGGAAAGCTGAGGAAATTCTAGCCGGAAAATGAGTGTCTAATGTATTTTTTTCGATTTTTTTTTGAAAATTCGATGTTTTTCGACACTTTGAGAGGTGAAAGACTTTCCTTTTTTGAAAATTTTCAGTTTCTTGCAAATATCTCTGGTTATAGTGGTCGTAGCAATTCGCAGTTGGTCTTGAATGAAAGGTGAGCTCATTTCCCATCGATTTATGGGGATTTGAATTCAAAAATATCGATTTTTCGAATAGTTATAGGCCAAAAACTGTTTCACAAAAATACCCATAAATACCTTAAAAATCGATATTTTCAAATTGAAACCCCTATAAATCGATGGCAAATGATCTCATCTTTCACCTCCTATTGGAATTTTTACACTACGACAAATAGAACCGTAGACATTCTCAAAAAACTGAAAACTTTCAAAAGAAGAAAGGCTTTTACCCCTCTAAAATGCTCTAAAAAGTCAAAATCGCAAAAAACAAAAAAAAAAAGAATTCCGGCACTTGCTTCCGGCCCAAAATTTCCTCAGCTTTCCAGTGAGATCATCATAAATAATCTACCACCAATATTTCTATTAATTTCAAGAGTTTACTATAATATTTGCCGAAAAATTTAGATGTGTCCATTTTACCCCTTATGTCCATTTTGCCCCACCTTCCCCTATATCTTATCATAAATTCAAATTTGATTTTTCCTCGAAAGAATTTAGGGTCTGGACTATCATTTACATCAATTATTTTCCTGAATTAATGATAAAAATTATTCAATTTATATTTTTGAAAATATTTTGCCCATGGCCCGATTCATGCCACCATGGCCCGATTTCTGCCATAGAGGGTCCCAATAATTGCCATCAATTAATTTCCATCACTGGTCGTTATTTTTAAATTATTCGTCAATTTATATGAAAGTCCAATGATTTTGCTAACAATCAATACAATTTTCGATTTACTAAATACTTAAATTTTCTCAATATCACACATTGAACTGATGAGGCACTCTAACTCCACATGAAGAGCTTTAGGGCTTTATCTTGCTGAGCACGCTGGTCGCATTTAACGGATTCATTTTAGAAATATATCTACTAGAGAAATATCGGATATTTTGATTGTCCAGTGTCCTCTGAATTTTTTTCTAGCCATTGTTATCAATTACTTAGAGTTGAGAATTCGAATAAGTTCAATAATCACGGAAATGTATGAAAAGTGGCATTAATCGGGCCAATGGCATTAATTGGGCCATTGACGGTATCAATGGTTTTGTAATGCTATTGTCATGAATGACACGCGATGATCCTGAGGTAATTGCAGAAATAGTAAATTGATGGAAATTGGATGATTTCACTTTGGAGTTTTTGTTGAATTTCTCTGGATTCATTGGAGATAGAGAAATTAGGATTATTATCGTTTTTGTTGGAGAAATTTGGTGCTAAGAAAATGGGTCATAATGGAAATCTTCTGGATCCCACAGATTTTAAGAGATTTTCAAAACATCTGGTAATGAAGAAACTTTTAAAGAACAAATCGATTCATTTCTTCGCTTATTTTCTCTCGAATATCTCGGAAACTAAGCGAGATAGGGAAAATTTAGAAGAAATCTTGTCTGTAGCTCTCGAAATTCTCCACAAAAATGATTCAGTTTGAATTGCGCTAACTCGCTTTTTTTCCGAGATATCCTTCGATTAGAGGTGAATGACCATGTCACTCATAGGATGACACTGATTTTCGGATTAATTTGCGCTCTTTTTTATAGTTTCCTTGTAATTTTTAAGGAATTACTAAGTTTGATGCATGATTCAGTGAGGAAAAGATAATCGGAGAAGCGGAAATCAATTGATATCCTCTTAAATTTTACGAAATCTGATTGGAAATATTTCTTTCTAAGGAGTTGCCGCTCGACGTTGGAACCTTTGATGTTTACCCCCACTCTACTGCCTTTTCAGTTGCTGCAGTTCCTCCTTAATTCTAATACTTCATAGAAATGTAAATGGCAGAGCATCTGGTACATGCTCGATTCCATTCTCGATGAACCGTTATGCTCAACAGTCTTTTTTTTCTTCCTGGCGCATCAATGCCAATGTTCAACTCTACCTGAATTAAAAAACAAAATAGCAATTAACGGAGGAAATTGAAAAGAATAGAATTATAAAGTTTCTCACTGATATCCTTAAATGAATAGGTGGAGGTGTCCTGAAGAACGTTGATTGACGCCCACGTGTTTTCTTTAGATACTCTACATATTATTATTGCATTATACTAGTTATACGTGACAGATTAAATGGATTGAACATGCGAGAGGTAACTTGTTGAGTTGAGCCTCAGTCAAGATCTAGATCTCATTGTGCTCCGTTGACAATGGAGACACGTAACACGAGGTGGAATACTTGTAAAGTTACTTTCATTGATTTATATCGTAGTCCAAATCGTATTTTCTACAAGTGAGTATCGGCATATTCAATGAGAACTTTTTATTTATTGCTGATACTAAAAATAGCAGATATTTGACCATTTTCAGAAATTTTTTGCTGCGCAAATAAATTATGCTTGAAAGAATTAAAAATATGCACATGTAAAAAATCTACAAAACTATGAGTGAAAATTTTTAAAATAAAGTAACACGACCAATAGATACACGATTAAGGAAAAATTGGGGTTCCTCGGAGAGTATGAAATAGGAAAATCATGTAGGGACTACAGAAGGAAGTGACACATAGAAAACTATAGGGGAGAGTGGGGCAAAATGAACACTGTTTTGAAACGGTTGGAGATAGATTCTTTTTGATCATTTTATGGGAAAGCTGAGGAAATTCTAGCCGGAAAATGAGTGTCTGATGTATTTTTTTCGATTTTGTTTTTGAAAATTCGATGTTTTTCGGCACTTTGAGGGGTGAAAGCCTTTTCTTTTTTGAAAATTTTCAGTTTCTTGCAAATATCTCTGGTTATACTGGTCTTAGCAAGTCGTAGTTGGTCTTGAATGAAAGGTGAGCTCATTTCCCATCGATTTATGGGAATTTGAATTCAAAAATATCGATTTTTTAAATAGTTATAGGCCAAAAACTGTTTCCCAAAACTGTTCCACAAAAATACCCATAAATACCTTAAAAATCGATATTTTCAAATTAAAAACCCTATAAATCGATGGCAAATCATCTCATCTTTCACCTCCTATTGGAATTTTTACACTACGACAAATAGAACCGTAGACATTCTCAAAAAACTGAAAATTTTCAAAAAAAGAAAGGCTTTCCTCTCTAAAATGCTCTAAAAAGTCAAAATCGCAAAAAAAATAGAAAAAAAAATTCCGGCACTTGCTTCTGGCCCAAAATTTCCTCAGCTTTTCAGTGAGATCATCAAAAACAATCTACCATCAATATTTCTATTAATTTCAAGAGTTTACTATAATATTTGCCGAAAAATTTAGATGTGTCCATTTTGCCCCACCTTCTTATAATAAAAGTCAATGGAAGTTGAGTAATAAAGAAATAATTAATGTAAGTCGAGAAAAAACTGGAAAATACCTCAAATACCTCAAATACCCAATAGATAGACAGTAGCATATTCGCAGCACCATCATTATAAATTCTGATCAACCGGTATATAATCGAAAGCGCATGAATCTATATGACTGTTACAATCAGAAATTCAAGGGAAAAGTCTAAAAACCATTGAATTACTTTTATAATTCTCGATAAAAAGAACCGTCTATTTATAGGTCGTGTTACCCTATTTTTTTCATAATAATTTATTTGTTTAAAAAAATCCAAAAAATTGTCGAATGTGTGCTCATTGAATTAAACGAGTTGAATTCACTTGCATCTTAGAGAATAAGCGAGATAGCGAAATTTCACAATTTTTTTCGAAGATAATTTTCGAAGAGCCGCAAAAAAGATTTTCACTGAAATTACGCTATCTCAGGCAGTTTCTGGAATATTCCAGGAAAAATAATTATCGAAAAATGAAAATTCATGAACTTCACTTGAAATTAATGATTTTTGTAATTAATTATGAATATTAAAAATTCTCCATTAGAATAGGTTTAAGCATAGGCAATAATCCATGGCTGTGGCTGATAATGTCATTGTGCATGAGTTTAATTTGTGGTCCTGGTATGCTACTATGGAAAGAGGAGGTCGATGAAGTTGAATTATTTATTCCAACAAATGCAATTCTTCGATCAGATGCAGAATGGGTCAGAGAACATTTCAATGATGATTTTAAATATGAGAGTATCATTGTAACTGCACCGAATGTCTTGGAGCCAAGTGTACTACAGGCGGTAATTTTCTTTATTCATTGCACGAACTATTGCGGGAAATGAAAATCCGTTAGTATTTGTCTTACAGGATTAATTTAACTGCTGATTAAAAGCAAAGAAATTCCCGTAAAATTTATGAATTTACATAAAAAAAATTTGCGGATTTTCCTTTCTGCAAAATACTTTCCTTTTCTCGTGCAATAAAATAAGTAAATAACTTTCATTTTATCATGTTAGATAGGTGAAATTGAAAATTCTGTGAAAAATATAGTTGTTAATAATCAGTCATGGTCAGACGTTTGTGCAAGGTAAGATAATAATTTTTAATCAATAAAAATGAAGTGATTAATGTGAATTTTTATGACTAATTACAAGATATATGACGTGGTTTGCTAATACGTCAATCGCTGATCTTGAGGAAGAGTTTCCAATGCTCAATTATGGACCTTTCCAAGATTTGATGAAGGCAGATAGTTGTATTTATCAGTCATTACTGAAAATATGGAATGGACAATTTAATTTGACGTCTGATGAAGCTCTCAGAGACATCAATGCAGCACTTGCTAAAACGTAAGTGTGGAATTCAGTAGTGAAGACATTAAACAGCATGAGAAGTCAATTTTTTTTGTCGTAAAAAATAATTATTAGGTAGGTGAAATAAGAAGCCCAAAAAACAAGTATTTTTTCAAAGCTCGAGATTTTTCGTTATTTTTCACTCTCTCTCGAAACTTTCCATTTTTTGCAGAATTTTCCTGAATTTTCTAAAAGTTTTCCCCAAATCCAACTTCGGCGAGCGTCTTCTACTCACGTAATTTCTTGAAAATGAGTATTTTTCCCCCAATTCGAGACTTTCTATGAATTTTCCATTTTATTTGTAAATTTTCAATTTCTTTAGAATTTTTCAGGAATTTCGAGAACTTACCTAAATTCAACTCTGGCAACCGTTCTATTCTCTTATGGCTTGTCAAAAATCAATATTCTTCTTCAATTTAGGATTTTCTGGGATTTTTTCAAATTTTCGTTCTTCCCTGGCGGATCCGTTGTTGAGTTTTCGATTGCAGGTCCTTTACCCATATCGATATATCCATTAAGTCGATCTTCTATCGGTCAATCGTCAAATTTCTTCGGAATTATCCATAACTTTTCAAAAAAAAAAAAGAAAAAGAAAGAAAATCAGAAAGTAAGAAAATGATGACGATGCTTCGAAATTATCCATTTTTCTCCAGAATTTTTCCAGAAATATCTAGAATATTCCTAGATTGAACTCCCGAAATCTTTCTTTGCCCACATGCTTTTTCAATAATCAGTATTTTTCCCATTTTGAGATTCTGAGTGAAAATTGCCGAAACTAACAGAGATACGTCCTTTGTACTCTAAATTTTTTTTTCCTCAAACATTCCAAGAGCTGCAAAAAAGAATTAGTTTGAGAAAAAAAATTCATTAAATCAAACAAAAAACGAAATCACTAATTTAATTAACATGTATTAAAATTTGCAGGAAAAATGATGAAAGTATACTCACAGACATTGCACCTCTATTATCAAATCTAAAATACAATGAAACTGGTAGTGTAATTGGTGCAGAAGCAACAATATTGCACTGGATACTTAAAAAATCAAATCCATTGACTTCAGAATGGGAATTAAAATTTATCGATAAAGTATTGAATAAAAATAATAGTTTACCAGATGGTATGAAAATTTATGCTGTTGCATCACGTAGTTTTGAGGATGCACTCCATCGTGTTATGAGAAATAATATGACAATATTATTTTGTGGATTATTTTTGATTATGACTTATGTTATGGCAATGATTGGTAGATGTAACAGAGTACAACAGCGTATTTATTTGTCACTAATGGGAATTTCAGTTGCTGGACAATCATTATTATCAGCTTACGGTGTTTGTTTCTATTTCGGTTTTTCATACGGTCCAATTCACACGATTTTACCATTTTTATTGCTTGGTATTAGTGTTGATGATATGTTTGTAATAGTCAATAGTCTTGAGGCTTTAAAAATTAATGAGAATAATGTTAAACTATCATTACGTATTGCTGAAGCACTTGAACAATCAGGAATGTCTATAACGGTAACATCATTAACGAATATCGTAGCATTTGCCATTGGCATGACAACAGTTATGCCATTCTTAAAATCATTCTGTATGTTTGCAACAATAGGAATATTATTTTCATTTATCTATGAAATTATGTTTTTTGTTAGTTGTCTTGTTCTCGATGAACGAAGACTTGAATTAATTAAAGACGGTTGTTTTTGCAATGAAAAATCAAATTGGCATCCAAACGATTGTAGTCAGAGAAATTTACAAAAATTCATATTTCAACGTTTTATTGGGCCAATTTTAGTTAAAAAAATAACGAAATTCATTATTATATTTTTAACAATAATTATACTAATTATAAATATCTGGGGTATTTCCAATCTTCACCAGAATTTCGATCCGCTCATGTACTTAAATCAGGAATCATATCCAATTAAATTTTATGATAAACTCGTTCAATATTTTCCCAATAATGGAAAATTAGCTAATATTTATTTAACTGATGTTGATTATTATGAGGATAGAGATGAATTAGAAAAACTAATTGAATCACTCAAAAATAATACTTATGTTAACAATCGGACGTTGAACCCATGGTTTATGGGATACGAGGAGTGGCTGAAAAAAATTTACAAAGGTAAATATATAAAATTGTTGGAAATTTATTTCTTTCATACGGAAAATACACACCGGCAAAACTTAACGGTCTACAATTCTACGTGTGAAATTAATTAACCCATTAAGGATATTTAAGAGGTACATATATTATTTTTCTCCGCGAGAAAAATGAAACAGAAAAAATCTTTGGTGATAATTCCCGAAAAACTTAGAAAAATCGACCTAAATTTTTCTGAAAATTCAATTTTTTAAATTCACGTTATATTTTATGCGTTTAAGGATTTTTTCTTCTCTACCAGAACGTTCTTAACGATTCGTTTCACATGAGAAATTAATTGACCTATTAATACACATATAGTCAATGAAATTATCATTTTATATTAAATGGTTTTCTTTGAATTCAGGTATTGGGGATAACGAGGAATATTATGGAAAACTTTCAGAATATCTTTTTCTCACGAAAGATGGACAGTCTCACATAAAAGACATGAAATTTGACAGAATACCTATAAGTGATTATAATATTACGGTAATTAATCTCTTTTTTTTACAAATATTTCTCTTTTTTTTGTCTATTTTTATTTTTTTGTCTATGGTCGATTCCACCAATTCTCGAATAGAATTTCGGCTCCAAATTTTGGGAGGCGAGTTTTCGGTCCTCATCGATTAAAACCATTAAAATGAAGAAAATCCTAAATTCTAAACCATTTTGCCCCACTATCGAAGCAGAAATCGATGAATTTTGATTTTCGCATCAAAATTTTCTCTTAAGAATGACGTGAGTAGCTAAATGAAAAAAAAAATACAAAATATAGATTTTCGTCGCAAATTTTCTGAATTTTCTGAAAAAAATATCCTTTTCTGTCTTTGTCCTTGTTTTCGAGGTAAAAATGCTCTTTGAAAACTTCAAATGCTTGTTTCGAATCGTTCCCCAATTTTTTTTTTCAATTTCTTTATTTTTTTCTGAAAATTTTGAAAATTAGCTACGAACTATATGATTTTCGGTCTCTGCTCTTGAAAACCCTGGCAACTGTAATTAAAAATTTGAAATTTAATACTTATTGAGTACTAACAATAAATGCAAGTTGAAAAGATGAATGTTGCAAAAGACATATGGATATTGATCACATTTTATAATCCTAAATGGAAAACATTTAAACAACTGATGTTTTCCATTTAGAATTATGAAATGTAATCAATATACATATGTCTTTTGCAACATTCATCTTTTCAACTTGCATTTATTGTTAGTTCTTAATAAGTATTAAATTTTGAATTTTTAATTACAGTCACCGGAGTTTTCAAGAGCAGGGGCTAAAAATCATATAGTTCCTAGCAAATTTTCAAAATTTTCTGAAAAAAATAAAAAAATTGAAAAAAAATTTGGGGAACGATTCGAAACAAGCATTTGAAGTTTTCAAAGAGCATTTTTACCTCGAAAACAAGGACAAAGACAGAAAAGCATATTTTTTTCAGAAAATTTGCGACGAAAATCTATATTTTGTATTTTTTTTTTTCATTTAGCTACTCACGTCATTTTTAAGAGAGTTTTGATGCGAAAATCAAAATTCATTGATTTCTGCTTCGATAGTGGGGCAAAATGGTTTAGAATTTAGGATTTTCTTCATTTTAATGGTTTTAATCGATGAGGATTGAAAAGTCGCCCCCCAAAATTTGGAGCCGAAATTCTATTCGAGAATTGGTGGAATCGCCCCTATTTTTAAAATCCTAATTTTCGTCGAAAATTCGATATAATTAGTCTCAATTCATTCGTTCGTAAAATTCCCTCTCGAATTACTGAATTTTTCATTATTTACGTAATTGTACATTACATTCCGTTGATTCGAGAGCATCAATTCATTTTGTCGAACAAACATTCATGATTTTTAATAAATTAATTTGAAAAATCCTCTTGATAAATTTTTTTTTGTTCTGGTAGAAAAAAAAGAGAGAAAATTTTCCAATTCATCATTGATTTTAATTCTATTTATTTTCCCTGAATTAATGAAATTGCAGACAACAAAAATTCAAATTCAACACGTAATGATAAATTCAACAAATGATCAAATTCAAGCAATGAATGAAATACGTGATATTGTTAAAAATGTTAATTTTTCAAAAGGCACAGAGAATACAGCTATTTTCTCACAGGATTACGTATCATGGAGTGCAAATCAGGTTTTTTTTTGCCACTTGAAATGAATTATTTTGAAATTTTAATAGATGAAAAATTATTTTAATCCATAGTTTACGTTTCAATTTTTAGATAATTGGAGAGGAATTAATCAGAAATCTCATAATTGAAATTTTGGCTATTGGCTTAGTGACCCTATTATTATTGCGTAATTTATTAGTAACTTTTTGGGTGATTTGTTGTGTATTATTTACTTTAATTGATTTACTCGGTTCAATGTATTACGTTGGATTAACTATTGAAATTTCATCGAGTATCATGATTTTACTGTGTGCTGGACTTGCAGTTGACTATGCAGCTCATGTTGGATTAGAATTTACAAGGGCAACAGGCACCAGAGATGGTAGAATGACTATAAATTTCAGATATTATTTCGATAATTCATATTGAAACGATGAAATTGGATGAATTTATTCAATTGCTGTTCGAATTATTGAGAAAAGCTTTTAGTTTTTGTGAGGATTTTTTTTTTTGTAGATTTGACTTGTCACGAAAAATCCATAAAAACTGATTGCAAGGGCCAATTGAATCATCTCGTTTCAGCGCTTCCCTAGTGATTACATAATGGGATTATTGAATTTTTTTTTTTACAGAGAGAGTTGTAACGACATTGAGCACAATAGGACCAGCGATATTCAATGGTGGCCTCAGTACATTTTTGGCAATCGTTTTGTTGGGCGTTAGTAAAGCATACCTCTTCAATACATTTTTCAAAGTAATTAATTAATTAAGAAATGGAAGGTCTATGACCCTTGTTTGTTACACTGGAGACCGAATGACCCTAGACCTATATTTGCCTAAATTCAAGTATCTAAACACAAGAACAGCGATTCCAAAGTAACATTTACCAATAGGGGAGAGTGGGGCAAAATGGACACTGTAATGAAACGGTTAGAGATGGATTTTTTTCGATGATTCTATTGAAAAACTGAGGAAATTTTAGCCGGAAAACGAGTGTCAGATTTTTTTGAAAATTCTATACTTTTTGGCAGTTTTGAGGGGTGAAAGCCTTTCTTTTTTCAAAAATTTTCAGTTTTTTTGCAAATATCTCTGGTTTTATTGGTCCTAGCAATTCGTAGTTGGTCTCAAATGAAAGGTGAGCTCATTTCCCATCGATTTATGGGGTTTTGAATTGAAAAATATCAATTTTTGGGATAGTTATAGGCCAAAAACTGTTTCCCAAAACTGTTTCACAAAAATGCCCATAAATACCTTGAAAATCGATATTTTTAAATTGAAAACCCCATGAATCGATGGCAAATGATCTCACTTTTCATCTCCCATCGGAATTTTTACGCTACGACAAATAGAACCGAAGATATCCTCAAAAAACTGAAAATTTTCAAAAAAAGGAAGGCTTTTACCCCTCTAAAATGCTCAAAAAAGTCAAAATCTTCAAAAATCCAAAAAAATTAATTCTTCCACTTGTTTTCGGCCCAAAATCTCCTCAGCTTTTCAATGAAAGCATCAAAAATAATCCGGCGCCAATATTTCTATTAATTTCAAGAGTTTTCCATAATATTTGCCTAAAAATTTAGATGTGTCCATTTTACCCCTGATGTCCATTTTGCCCCACTCTCCCCTATCTGAAGAGTTCAACTATCTGTCATTTTTGCATTTTTTTCACCGGTAATTGTGCATAATGGAGCCCACAGGCTCCTGTGAGCGCTGTTCTGCACAGTTATCTAATGATTTTTGTCACTAGGATCTAATGGACTCCACAACATTTTATTCCATGGAAGTGTGATAAACAAGGGTGAATTTTTAGGAGAATTCATTGGGATATTAAATATTTTCATTTCAGTTGTTCACTTCAGTCGTATTTTTTGGGCTATTTCATGGATTATTATTCTTACCTGTGATGCTTAGCTTGTTTGGATCGCAAGAGAAAAAGGAAGAGATCGAAGAAACTAAAAGTACAGATGCTAAAACTTGGGAACCAAGCAAATATGTCACACTACCACTTTCACATTCCAATACTAATGAAAAATGAATATTTCATGAAATAGGAAATGAATAATTTTATTATTTGTGGTAGTCATAGATTCAGACTCAGCAAATATCAAGACTGCTTAGTAATAATAGCAATGAATTAGCAAATATCCCAAATTGGTAAATAATAAAAGTGAATATGATTTTTTTTTTAAATTTAAAATTAATTTTATTCTTTTCTTCGTGTTCTCACCTCAATCCAATCATCATCCTCACAAGTTTCCATTTTTTTATCATCATCATTATCATCATCACTATCTGTTTTATGCTCATCATAAACTGTCATTGATTTATTTTTCTTTATTTCCTCACGTGTCAGTATCCAGTTCTGTATTGATGGTAATTTTTCCATTTCCGTCAGTGCAACAGCTTCATTTCCCTCAGCACAATACCGATAAAATTTCAACAGTTGTTGAGCAACTTGTATAGCACTGTTGTCCTGTAATTCTGTTTGAAATTCACTATCCATGTATTCCTCCAACTCTATCGCTATATCTTCACTCGATAGATTCTCTGAAAAGTTACATTGTTGTGTTATAATAAAAGAAAGATGTAGAGAGGAGCAAAAAAAAGGGAAAAAATAGTTTCTACTCACCATTCATGTACATGAACTCGGTTATGTATGGACAAAAATCAACAGCACGTTCTTTTGAACCCATTCCATGTTCAACTGCCATCTGAATAAATTTTTCATTTATTTTTCCATTTCAATAGATACACTGAAAGAAATTCCATCTCTTCAGTGCTAGTGATATCGATTTTATTTAATGAAATTCGCGAGAGAAAAAAAGCTGAAATTAGATTTTTTTAAAATTTTTTTTCCTCAGTTCAAACTGGAAACATGTATCGGAATTGATCTTCAGGATTTTTTTTTTTTTTCGAAAATTAGACTATTTTGGAGCAGATTCAGGGGTCGAAATCTTTTGTTTTTTTCTTTAGAAATTTGGGGTTTTGCAGAGGATATTTTTGGTTCTAGTTGGCATTTGACATTAATTTATGGTTTTCTTCAAATTAATACCTGTACATTTTCAAAAATTTGTGGTTTTCACACGAATTTATTTTATTTTGTCACCAATTTTTTTTGGAAATATCTCGGAATCTAAGACGAGATAGAGTTTTTTTCAAAAGGAGCTTTTTGCAGCTCTTGCAATTCTCTGCAGAATAAAAAGTCATGAAAATTGCCTTATCTCGCTTAGATTCCAAGATGTCCTTTTTAAAAACTGACAGAGAAATAAAATAGAACTGTCTGGAAAAAGGTTTTTTATTGAAAAAAAATGATAATCAATCGAAAAATTGGAAAAAAGTTAATTCACTTCCATTTGGAATTTTTATAACACAAAAAAAGAATTGTCAAAAAATTGGAAGAGTCTGACCCCCAATTCTGCTCCGAAATAACAAAATTAAAAAATGAACAATTCTGCTACATTTATCTACATCAAATTTTCTCAGCTTTTCAACAGAATCATCAAAAAAATTCTACCCCCAACTATTTCATCGAAATCTCGAGAATTTCAAATAAATAACAGAGGTTAGGAAATACTTTCATTATCCATAATCTCCCGATAACTCAAGTAATTTTTCTCACCTTCAGTGCTGTCCAATTACTGAATAATCTTTGTGTAATACTGAGAAAAAATTCTTTTGTATTCGCCATTGTTGTTACTAATAATTAAAAAAAAAACAGATCTTTAGAGAAAACACATGTTAACTGGTGAATGACAAGAATTGACTGAACTGAGGATATTGCAGAGTTGCGACTAGTTCACTGCAAGTAAAAGCGATTACTCTATTATCAACTCAACTCTTTGAATCTAGGGTAAAATGACCAATAGATGGACGGTTAAAGAAATATTGGGCTTTATGAAGGTAATCCTAGTGGCAGGTTCAAATGATCGTTTTTGAAGTGAAACTTCTTTTGGGAGGGTACCAACTTTTTTCTCGCGTCACGAAACGAGTGTAAGGCTTTGAGGGGAACGTGGTAGTAGAGTAGTGGGGGGAAGGGGAAATTTTTGCTGCTGCCGTCTGGTCACTCTCCAGGTGGTGGGGGGAGCCTGTGTTTTTTTTTATTTTTTCTTTTCAATACACGGAGCGAAAAATATGGGAATTTATCTAAATGATTTTTTAAAAAATTACGGAAAATTGTCATTCAAAGGAGGACTTGTCATGGAACACGACCGAAAAATATCCATGCTCCACCTCATAATTTTTGCTCTTTATTTCTTGAAAAATTGCCATTTTACACTCGGCTTTGGATTGAAATATCTCGAAAACTATTCAAAAGTTATCGAGACATGCTGTGAATGAAATTTAGAGGGAAGATTAACGAATAAATAAGCAGACCTCAGTTTTTTCACGACTCGTAGTTATTAAGATATCGATTTTTGAATGAAAAATTCAGAAAGCACGTCCAAGCGCTCATTTATTTGCTATCGGGCCTCATCCATTGTTTCTGAACTACTCATTCAAAAAATGATATCTCGGAAACTACTGGTCATAGAAAAACAGCGTTCTTCTTATTTTGTTCGTCAATCTTCCCTCTACATTTCATTCACAGCATGTCTCGATAAATTTGGCATAGTTTTCGAGATATTTTAATCCAAAGCCAAGTGTAAAATGACCAATGGCTCATGTATAAGAAGTTTCACTTCTGTCACGTGGGTTCCACGCACCCTCTTTTTGTGGAGATCGCCCAGCATTAATTGCACTCGAGCTCTCTGGAATACTACCTTGAGCCATAGAAGTCCCCTGTTACCCAATCAAGCTGGAGAATTAATCCAAAATTCATTATGTATTGAGTTTTGATCAGGAAATGGGAAGCCAAGCTCACAATACAGCCGCATGGCACAGATTGTTCGTGCAATGTTGCCAATTACACGTGCTGCAGATACAATCGACGTGTATGAGTCTGACTAGCCAGCAATGCTGCACTTCAAAATACACTGGCACTGAGGCTCATCACGTGACCAACAATGTTTGGTGACGATGGGCAACCACAGAAGGGTTAATTATAATTGATGCATATATTAACATATACGATTGTAACATTATCGTCGCATATTGTTTCAGTCTCTAGACAAAAGGAGAGGAAGTACAGATGAATTTATTGGATACTTTGAATTTACGCCTCTCTCATAAGTCTACTTCGAGGTCATTCAGGGATGATGTCCATTCTGCCCCTCCCCCTCCTTCGCCTCACTCCCCCTCCCTCCTTAATTCGAAAAGTCCATTAACTTCATTACAGTAAACTAAGAAATGAACTCAGTCAAGTGCAATTCCTTGTTTCCAAACTAAGATTCGGAGAACCATTGGGAATTCATATACTAGCGTAATTAAATATCGTAAATCGAGGTATTAAACACTCATGAACTTATCGGCACGTTTTTACGTAATTTGAAACAATTAATGGAGTGATTCAGTTGTGAAGAAGTTAAATCAATTGTTATTAGCACTGTTTTCTTGAAAATATCTCGGAATCCAATGGAGATACGGCCTTTTCCCTTTAGTTAGTCATGGGCGATTTTGAATGGATCTTTGTGAAATCCATTTTTTTCTCTGAAACCCGATATTTTTCGAGCAATTTGAAAAAAACTTGATTAATCGTGTTTAATTCTTTTTCAGAAAAATCGTATCTTTTTTTTTTCTGAAAAATGTGAAACGTAACTATCAATTAGAATGTGATGTCTCTAATTATAGGGGAAGGTGGGGCAAAATGGACATCAGGGGTAAAATGGACACATCTAAATTTTCCGGCAAATATTATGAAAAACTTTTGAAATTAATAGAAATATTGGCTGTAGATTGTTTTTAATGGTTCCATTGGAAAGCTGAGGAAATTTTGGGCGGGAAACAAGTGCCGGCATTGATTTTTTTGAATTTTTGGTGATTTTGACTTTTTTGAGCATTTTAGAGGGGTGAAACCCTTTTTTTTTTTTTGAAAATTTTTAGTTTTTTGAGAATATCTTCGGTTCTATTTGTCGCAGCGTGGAAATTCCAACGGAAGGTGACAGGTGAGATCATTTGCCATCGATTCATAGGATTTTGAATTAAAAAATATCGATTTTCAAGGTATTTATGGGCATTTTGGTGGAACAGTTTTGTGAAACCATTTTCGGCCTATAACTAATCAAAAAAGGATATTTTTGAATTCAAAACCCCATAAATCGATGGGAAATGAGCTCACTTTTCATTTGAGACCAACTCCGAATTGCTACGACCAATAGAATCAGAGATATTTGCAAAAAACTGAGGATTTTCGAAAAAGAAAAGGAATGACCCTTCAAAAATGCTAAAAAATATCGAATTTTCAAAAAAATCGAAAAAAAATGCATCTGAGACTTGCTTTCCGGCTAAAATTTTCTCAGTTTTTCAATAGAATCATCAAAAAAAATCCATCTCTAAGCGTTTCATAACAGTGTCCATTTTGCCCCACTCCCCCCTATGCGAGATATGACACTAATTAATCGATATTGGAAATAGTCGATCGAAAGTTGATGTGATTTTGTCATTCATTTACATTTCGATTTTTCTTTTTGAACAAATCGATTCACGGAAAGACGTATTTTCTAAACGTTGATTCTTCAAAAATCCATTTTTTCCTGGGAGTGCCCATCACTATTTTCTTCTGTAAAAAATTGCGAAAATTATATGAAAGATTTACGGTAAAAACAGCATATCTTACTTATTTTCCAAAATATCCTCGAAAAATTAATTGCATCATGTTGTGAATTAATGAATGAAATGAAACTTCTGACATTTAATATTATTATATTTTCTTTTTTAAAGAGTACATATTCTTACTTTGATTTTAATAGGGAAAATACATTGCTATGATAAATTTTTTATTGTAGTTTCGTTCTATTTGATGGCACTCTGATCAGTTTTCGACATAGAGATTATAAAAAAGGCCTAAGGATTTTTTTTTCATTTATTTATATTTACTAATCATAAAAACAATTATGTTTCATTGAGATTAACGCAATTATAATTCGCTCATTCGTAATGATTCAATGCATCGTTTAATCTCCAATGAGTTAAATAATTATCACTATTTCATGTATATATATATCCTAATAATCGATGAAAATTAATTTACAGTTTTCTTTTATCCTCTTTCGCGCTCGTCAATTTACGGTTTAATTCTAAAAATCAACAGTCATTTTCCATTAATCGTACGATCAATTATAGGCAAATTCATTTACGCGCTCTAAGTACTCTATATTTTTTTTTCATGTTTTTTCGGTTTATTTAATCAATCTTAATTCATTTATTTTCACTTTGTAAAAATTAACGAGCAGGGCATTCACCATATAACATTCATAAATTCAATTTCAAAATTTTCTTTTAATACTGAAAAACACGCGTATATCAATAATGTATTTAATTATATTTATTTGAGCGATTCCGACAATTCTCGAATAGAATTTCGGCTCAAAATTTTTGGGGGGGGGGGGGGGCGACTTTTCGGTCCTCATCGATTAAAACCACTAAAATGAAGAAAATCCTAAATTCTAAACCATTTTGCCCCACTATCGAAGCAGAAATCAATGAATTTTCATTTTTGCATCAAAATTCTGTCTTAAGAATGACGTGAGGAGCTAAATAAAAAAAAAACACAAAATATAGATTTTCATGGCAAATTTTCTGAATTTTCTGAAAAAAATATCCTTTTTCGTCTTTGTCATTGTTTTCGAGGTGAAAATGCTCTTTGAAAATTTCAAATGCTTGATTCGAATCGTTCCCCAATTTTTTTTCCAATTTTTTAATTTTTTTCTGAAAATTTTGGAAAATTTGCTAGGAACTATATGATTTTTGGCCCCTGCTCTTGAAAACCCCGGCAACTGTAATTAAAAATTTGAAATTTAATACTTATTAAGTACTAACAATAAATGCAAGTTGAAAAGATGAATGTTGCAAAAGACATATGTATATTGATCACATTTTATGATCCTAAATGGAAAACATTTAAACAACTGATGTGTTCCATTTAGAATTATGAAATGTGATCAATATACATATGTCTTTTGCAACATCCATCTTTTCAACTTGCATTTATTGTTAGTTCTTAATAAGTATTAAATTTCAAATTTTTAACTACAGTCGCCGAGGTTTTCAAGAGCAGGAACCAAAAATCATATAGTTCCTAGCAAATTTTCCAAATTTTCAGAAAAAAATAAAAAAATTGAAAAAAAATTTGGGGAACGATTCGAAACAAGCATTTGAAGTTTTCAAAGAGCATTTTCATCTCGAAAACAAGGACAAAGAAGAAAAAGGATATTTTTTTCAGAAAATTCAGAAAATTTGCCATGAAAATCTATATTTTGCATATTTTTTTTCATTTAGCTACTCACGTCATTCTTAAAAGAGAATTTTGATGCAAAAATCAAAATTCATGGATTTCTGCTTCGATAGTGGGGCAAAATGGTTTAGAATTTAGGATTTTCTTCATTTTAATGGTTTCAATCGATGAGGACTAAAAAGTCGCCCCCCAAAATTTTGAGCCGAAATTCTATTCGAGAATTGGTGGAATCACCCATTTATTTTTTATTCATTTGCTCTACACGGATGACGCAAGTTTATTCTAATGGATAAATGAAAAATAGGCAGACATTCTCTGCACACAGACACACTTAGGCATAGAGTCATCGTTAGATTTGAGGATTTTTCTCTTATTTTTCACCTGTCTGAAGAAGAAAACTTAGCATAATAAAATCCCAAGGAGATACAGGCTACATTGGGTCAGACAGGCATGTGCGAAAGAACTTTTGCGTTGAAATATTTCACAAATCTGTATAGAGTTCGTGCTGAATTCTCCACAATTTTTCACTGACGGAATAAATATATTGTTGTTTATTGCTTCTCTTTATTGATTCAGTCGAACACTATAAATATTTTTTCTTCAGAGATTTTTTTTCAACTGGAGCTTTTTATTTTTTGGAAATAAAAATAATATGTGGGCTTTTGTCACGGATATTTTGCCTGCAGTTATTTTGATGTTGCAGAGAATAAATATGTTTTTTTGGTAAATAATTCAGTAGCTTTTAGAAAATATGAAAAGGTTTGTAAAATGCATTTCGGTTTAATGAATTTTTTTAGAGTACTCCGATAAATTGAAAAATTTGAATGCATTTATTGAAAAATATTTTTACTTTTTTCAGGATAAAAAAATCAGACAGGTGAAAAATAAAACGGAATTCTCTGACCACTTTTTTTTATCATTAAAGTTCATGTACTATTCACTTTTTTTCGCATTCAGCTGACAATTTGTTCAATCACGAATTTGAACATAAATTTTATATAATATATATAAATCCATAATAATCTTTAATCATAACTCTGATTCATAATTCATTTTTCTATGAATTAAAGAATTACATACATAAATTTCATTTTTTTATTCTATAAAAAAGTATAGAATTTAATTATAATATATAATGAATTTTTCTCGATGTTTGATTTCAAATTAAATAAGAATACAATACGTATTTTCATTTCGAGTTATATTTCGTTTCAAATACACACTCAACATTTACTATTTAATTTCATCCGAAGAAAATACATATTTCTTCCTCATTTATTTTCTTTTCCATCATTCATAGTTTACAATACTTATCAACATTTTTTTTCTCTTTATAATACAATTCTTATTTTATATAATTAATTAATGATTGAAGAAAATATAATGAAAAAAATAGAAAAAAAATCCTGTTTTGTAAAAAAAAAATAAGCGACTTAAATTTAGGCCGAGTTAAATGGCTTGTGCTCCTCTAATCAACTTTTTGACGATGATTCCCATGAATCATCTCAATTACAGTAAAAAATAAAAACTTAAAAAATAGGATATAAAAAATGACTATTTGAAAGAGAGACACTTAACAACAGTTTCTTCCATCAATTTATCAATTATTACAGTCTTTTCATGTTTTTTTTTTTAATTCTTTAAATTGTTTCTTTGAAAACCAGATACATTATCCAGGCTCATACTGAATTGCATTGTAATCATGAATATCGCCTGAGGCATTTGACTGCTAGACCCAGTACTGATTTCTCCTCAGTAATGGATTTGCACGGCGCTTTGTTGTTGCAGTAGCTGGACATGGTAAATCAGCTGTATCAAAACTGCTCCAGTCATCGCCATCTGGTACACCATAAGGATATCTAGCTGAAATGTCAGCATCCGAGCTTGCAACACTCTCCAATGGATTCAGAGGTATTACTTTACACTGTGGTAATGTAGACGTCATTGTTGAATGAGTTGGTAATGGTGTACTCGATGCAATATCCATTGATTCATTACCAAAACGTTTCAAATGCGGTGTACTAGGCATCAAATGATCCGGTGGTCTTGGTAATGGTATAACACCTACAGTCGGTGTTGTCTCGCTGGTTTTATTTTCCTGTGCATTTTTGTATTTTCTCTGTCTGCATCTAATTGTTATAATAACGATAACACTGAGAACAAATACACCGAGCAACATTCCAAGTATCATTAAATAATCGTGTGACATATTTGGTGCAACTGCCATTTCTCCCTCATGTCCAACTGGATCCATTGGACCACCCAATGTACTATTCAATACATCTGGATCTGATCTAATTTTAATAAAAAAAACTCCATTTGCTGGCTGATAAGTTGATGCTGTCAAGTTAAATTCAAGATAATCCGTTAATCCATCTGCCTCAGTTGCTGGCAATCTTCGGCAAACTAGATAAATCAAACCAGCTATAATTTCACGATGTGAAAATCTTGATGTCTCACGTTCTCGTAAACTTCTTTTTTCACCAGAACTACGTATGATTTTTTTTAGCTTACAGTAGCGTGATTTGGCAGTGATACGATAAACAGGATTTTCGTTTGTTGCTTCAGCCAATGGTGTAGCATCCATAAATTCAAGTGTTATCCGATTCTTTTCACCGGCAAATACAGTCATAGGACGGATTATCATTAATGGTGTCACGTGTATGATAACTTTTATACCATCAACTACGCAATCACTCAGTGTTGCTGATATAACAAAACTGTCATTCGACGATGACATATCAGTTTGCAAAAAAACAACACTTTTTGATAATAAATCTGGATGCTTGAATGTAACAGCTTCTGTATCTCTAACATAAAGCTTACCGTATTTCGGTGGAATTGTTATTGTATATAACACATGCTCTTGTCTAGCATTAGTATCGAGTTTTATATTTTCCTCAGTTACAATAGCCATATTGTAGCCCTGTTGTAAACTAACAGAAGTTGGTGTTGTTACATTCAATTTAATTGGTAATACATGTACATTAAATACCGTGTATGAAGGAGTAAAACGGCCATCTGATACACGAAAATAGAATGTTGCTGACTGGGATGAACCAATGTGCTCATAGACTAAACGATTAGCATCAACATCCAGTTGACTGAATTTATTTACTTGCTTGACTTCCGATGAATTTTGCTCAATTGACAGTAATAAAAGACGTCCAGCTGTTGGTCCTGATATAACATCATAAATTATATCCTCAGGTAATGTATCAGGATCAGTTGTCAATAAATCATTATGTGTTATAGTCTGCGTTTGATTTTGCACAACTGTAATGAATGGTGCTTTGGTGACGAGTTTAAATGGCTCATCATTTACTGGAGATATGATAACATGAATTGTAACATTACATAACATAACGTGACCCTGTTTTAAATACAGTGAAAATTGTATTTTATCCTCCAAACTATTCGAATGATCATGGTAATAAACTATTTTACCACCTTCAATTTGCGTTTGACTGAACATTGTTATATTTAAATCTGGTGATAGCATAACATGTCCATGACTTGGCTGACTCGTTAATCTAGTGAATACTTCCGGATTTGTTATGCCAGATTTACTTCTGAGATATCTTATAATACCACTGATGTTCATAAATACAACTGCATTACCTCCCTCTTCAACTCTAACTGGATTAGCTATAATATAACGGCCTAAACCACCGCTTGATACAGATATATCAATTTTAAATAATTGATTATTAATACTGTCAGCAAAATTTGATTCAACATCAAATAAAAATGAATCATTTGTAAATAAATCCATAAATTGTTTAGTATGCTCGTAAGTAACACGAGTATCATTCAAGTCTTTCTGTGTAAATCTGTCTACTTCATGCCAAGTGCCCTCATTAGTTTCCATAATTATCTTTCCAAGACTCGGTGGCTGTTTAACAACATATGTTATATCTCTACTATTATCACTACAAATAGTCATCAATGATTTTTCAGTTATTGGTTTTCTCGTTAATGGAAATATATTTAGGCCATTGTTCTCAACAATTGACATTTTAATCGGTATTGTATCAATTGATATATTATATGTATTTGTTGTATGTACACCATCGAATAATGTAAAACAAAAAGCTGCATCTGTACCATTTGTATGAGTGAATATAATCATTGATTTATCGATTTGTTCTTGTGTAAAATTGTAAATATCAAGATTCTTTGAAGTATTTAATGAAAAATATCCATTCTTTATACTTGTTATATTGTAAAGAATTTCCGATGATTTAGTATCATTGTCAATGGACGATAGATTATTATTTGTTAATAAAATACTTCCACCCTGCCAAATTTTTAATTTTGTATGATTAACTAATACTGGTAATTGATCATTTATAGGCTGTATATTAATCCAAATATCAATTGGTTGACTTGTTTTATCGCCAGCAATTACAACAATTTTCATAAAATCCTCAATTGATTCATCTCCACTGTGCTTGTATAAAATAACTCCAGCATCCAAATGTTTTTGTGAAAATTTTTTTATCTGATTATTTTTCGTAGAATCAATAACAGTACCGTGTTTTGGTTTATCAATTATTCTATAATCTGTCAATTTACCAGAATAATAGCTGGTTATTACATTAAAATTTTTCGATCGTAGAGAAACAGTTTTACCCTCAATGACAGTGATATTGTCAGCCTCAACATACAATTTGTCTGGTATAATTATGAAATTTACAACAACAGATTTCATCCACGTTATTCCATTAGTGACATCAACGACAAAACTGTCCTCAGTTTGATTGGCAACTGATTGCACGTAGTAGACACGTCCTTCATTCACAATGCTCTGATCAAAATGACGAACAAGATTTGCTTCGTAATCATCCTTTGTCTCTTCACCGTGTCCATCATTCTGTGTTTGTATCTCGATATAACCATTTCGTGGCCATTCACGTAAAAAATAAGTTATTTCATTCGCTGCTATTTTTGGATGGGAAATCTCCAAGTTTCTTTTACTTATTAATACACTTGTTGCTTCTTCCACATTAATCGGATTATTATTTGTGATAACAAGAGGTTCCCAGTAGCTCTTTGGATAAACTTTTATCGTTATTCTTGTTTCTGCAATCACACCCTTGACACTAACTCTTATCTTAAATTCATCTTTACTCATCGAGCCACCCAAATGCCTGTACGATATCAATTTATTGATCAAATCATCACGATCAAAATTACTAATTTCTTTGGTATTTCTACTGAGTATCTGACCATACTTTGGTTTACTACTGACAATATACTTGACTTGTTTGTCATTAAAATCAACATTAGTAACAATATCAAAATCATTGATACCAAAATTTGCCGTAGCATTAAACTGTACAATCGTTGAATTACTCTCGTGAAAACGTACATATGGTGGAGTTGCACGTATTTCCAAGTAACCATGTGTACGTGACACTCCGTCATTAACGTAAAACTCAATTTTCCCAAACTCATCGCCACGATGTTTAAACAGTATTTTACGTTCATTGATATCTTCCTGTGTAAATTCATCAATTTGCAGTGTTTTATCATTAGCTGTATATATACCACCATTTGTTATACTCTGTATTTGATAAGTTAGATCACTTGGTTTAGTACCAGTATCAAGATCCGTATACGTCAAATCTCTCTGTGTTATCAAACGATCTCCATTAATCACAACGTCAAATACTTGATTATCCATTCTGACTGGTGGATTATCATTCTTCAGAATTATCAAAATATCAAATCTACCAGCATACATAAAGTCACTATTGTCACTTGATATACCAATATATTTGAATGTATCATTTGTAGTTTCTGTATCATCGTGAACGTAATAAATTGATTGACTAACAAGTTCATCACTTGTGAAAGATGTTATATTTGATCTTGCTGTTTGATTTGATTGACACTGAACAATTAACCAACCATTATAAAGTCCTTCAGTAACATTGTAAATTAAACCACTGACTTTGAAGTCCTTTGGATTTATTTTAATGATATTCAGGGGTACTTGAGAGCCTTCATCGACTTCCAATATTTCAACAGTGTCAGCTTGATTGAGGGCCTTTGAATTTTTTCCAATAGTGTACTTAATTGGCAGGCTTGAGTACAAGGATTGGCACTGTGGTGCACTTATCTCAAATGTAATTTTATCCTCAATCAAAGAGTATGCTTGTTTAAATAGGCGATACTTTATGTCACCTGAGTCAATATTTTCTTGGGTAAATTTTTCATTTTTTGATAAAATTTTATTACTCATAATTAATTCACCATATTTTGGTAATGAGAGTAATTTATACTCGATTTTTGAGGACAGTGTTACGAGAGGATTCGTTTGATATTTCAAGTTACTCGAAGTTATAATGACTTCAGTGAATTTTGTAAAATCCACAGGCTGATTGTGCATCTCTTTGAGCTCTATGTCTGTGAAGTTGATGCGAAATTCAAAGGTTTTTTGGGTTTTCAATTCTCTAACACTGGCTTGAAACTTCAGTAAATCCTGGGATGGACTACCAATTGTGTGTAAATAACGTACACAAATAGATTCAATTTCTTTGCTTGTAAAACGATCCACACTGTACCAATCATTGATTGTTTCATTAAATATTTGTACAATACCGTATTGTGGCTGTGTTACTATTGTATAAAGTATCTCAATACTTGTATCATCTGAATTTGTTGCAAAAGATAAGTTAGCTGGAGTTAAATAAGACATGGATCGATGTACAACTACTAGGCCAGTATTGTGCATCAATCTTATTTGCAGTGGATAAGCGGATATCCTCAGAAATGATGGCCTGCTCGTTTTACTTCCATCGTTCACTTGAAGCCCCAGCATGGCATTCGACTTGGCTGTAAAATATAAGAAAAAAAAAACGCGGAGGATAGAAAAAAAGAAGAATTGAACTATCATTAAATCACTTGAATTTCTTTTTTTTCTCATTTTGAAAATGCAATTTCATGCTGAAGCTGGATGAAAATTGAGTTGTGAACTCCTATACGATTTTCCATTTGTTAGAATTGACTCGATTGCTTGATGGACGTGAAATTTCAAATTCATTCAGAAATAAAAAGAATTAATTTCGATCAATATTGCATTCACTTAAGTATCACAGCTGAGATCATACGAATATTCTTTTTCTGAAGGGAAAAACGAAATTCTGATGAAATTGTTTGAAATAATGTTTTTTAAATGATTTTTCTGGAAAAATGAGGAAACTTCCGGTGAAAAACATGTGTCATAATAAATATCTCAATTTTTTTTTAATTCCCTTTTTTTTTGGTATGATTCAAAAAATTCACTTTTTTCGGTATATCACGGGTTCTATTTATAGTCGCGACATCGTGATGATCTTAACTGGAAGATGAGGTCATTTGCCATCAATTCGTGTGTTTTTCATTTCATGAAAATCAGTTTTAGCAAAATTAGACCACGGCAAGATAGACTGAAACCAGAAAATTTTTCAGATTTTTTCGCGAATTTCTTCACTCCGAACAAAAAAAATCCTGAATCATCTTCCTCTGGTGGTCCATTTTGCCCCGAATTTCCCTATTTCGAAACTCAATCCTATCTCTGAAAACCACCTGAATTAATGGCAAACTATTTTAGCTTCTATTCAAAGCCAGCCCTATGCCACGGAAACCAATAGAGACAGAGATTCCCCCATAAAAGTAAAATTGTTCAAAAATTAAAAAAAAACTATCCCGAACATCGCTTTCCACCAAAATTTTTCTCAGTTTTTCAATAAAATCATCAGAAATAATCTATCCCAAATATTTTCATTTCTCGCTATTTCTATAACATGAAACATCAAAACTACACAGAGAAAAAGGTTTTCTTAATTTAAGAATGTGCAGTCACTTAATTTAAGAATGTGCAGGTCACTTAAATTAAGAAAGAAAAGTCACTTGATTTAAGTGAGAAAACTCACTTGAATTAAGTGAGTTTTACTTTCTTAAATTAAGAAAGTAAAACTCACTTAAATTAAGCGACTTTTCTCACTTAAATCAAGTGACTTCTTCTTTCTTAAATTAAGAAAGAAGAAGTCACTTGATTTAAGTCACTTCTTCTTTCTTAAATTAAGAAAGAAGAAGTCACTTGATTTAAGTCACTTCTTCTTTCTTAAATTAAGAAAGAAGAAGTCACTTGATTTAAGTGAGAAAAGTCGCTTAATTTAAGTGAGTTTTACTTTCTTAAATTAAGAAAGAAAAAGTCACTTGATTTAAGTGAGAAAAGTCACTTAATTTAAGTGAGTTTTACTTTCTTAAATTAAGAAGGAAGAAGTCACTTGATTTAAGTGAGAAAATTCGCTTTATTTAAGTGAGTTTTACTTTCTTAAATTGAGAAAGAAAAAGTCACTTGATTTAAGTGAGAAAAATCACTTAATTTAAGTGAGTTTTACTTTCTTAAATTAAGAAAGAAAAAGTCACTTGATTTAAGTGAGATAAGTCACTTAATTTAAGTGACTTTAACTTTCTTAAATCAGGAAAGAAATAGTTACTTGATTTAAGTGAGAAAAGTCACTTAATTTAAGTGATTTTTACTTTCTTAAATTAAGAAAGGAATAGTTACTTGATTTAAGTGAGGAAAATCACTTAATTTAAGTGACTTTTACTTTCTTAAATTAAGAAAGAAAAAGTCACTTGATTCAAGTGAGAAAAGTCAATTAATTTAAGTGACTTTTACTTTCTTAAATTAAGAAAGAAATAGTTACTTGATTTAAGTGAGAAAAGTCACTTGATTTAAGTGAAAAAATTCACTTAATTTAAGTGAGTTTTACTTTCTTAAATTAAGAAAGAAAGAGTCACTTGATTTAAGTGAGAAAAGTCACTTAATTCAAGAATGGCAGGTCACTTAAATTAAGTGACTGCACATTCTTAAATTAAGAAAACATGTTTCTCTGTGTAAAATGTGTACTTCCAGCCGCCCCTCCCCCCCTATTCCTCAATTGAATTAAACAACTTACCATTACCATGATGAACATAGCAGATCAATCCCTGTGCTAATTCAGCTTGTGTGAATGTTTCAATGGACTTGGATGAATGATTGAGTTTTTCAACATGACCAGCATCCGTGTCAGCACGTAATACCGTGTAAACAAGCATTTCTGGTGGTGTATCCGGATCCACAGTCCACAGCATTTCTTTCGTCAATACTTTTCTCGTACCCTATAGAATTTCCGACAGGTTTTTTTTTCTTCCCTTCTTTTTTCCATCATTCTCCTCTTTTTTCATGCTTGGTTTATTGATTAAAATTGACATTGCCGTGTTAATTAATCTAAAGTGGTAACAACTGTGCGGTCAGAGTCATTTAGGTTGAGCTGTCAGACAGCAACGCGTTTATAATCGGCTACCAGAGCATTACCAGATACATATGTGTCTGTATATATGCATTGTACACACACACACATATGTTTCTGCACAATGTATACATATATGTATTAATGTATATAACATTGAAGTATATACAGATGTGATGGTATGCCTGTCTGATTAAATTTTGGTTTAAATTTATTGGATAATTGAACCATATGAAGTTACTCTGGCTGTTTCAGAACATTGGATAAACTTTTAATTGGAGAGCCAGAGAAAGAGACGAGAGAAGAAGGAACAGAAAAAAAAAACAAAAAAAAAAAAGGAAAATAAAGAAAAAAAAAGGAACACATACCCGAAACATGAAAAGAGCGATGGAGGGGAAAAAAATTGTTTCTCTACTTTCTTTTGCGACTTACTTGTGCTAGCCTGAGGACCTTGGTTGCTGGTATCTCTAGAAGAGGCGGGTCGTTCACCGGAGTAACGTTGACATGAAGGGGAAACCTCAGACGGCTCTGTAGATATCCAGGAAGCGTGAAGCCAATTCCAGCCGTCAGTTTCAACTCTAATATCATAGAATCCCTCGGGCTCTCGCTTCCATCATGTACATATTCCACCTGTAATTGAATTAATGTTTCTGATATGATGTGTATATGAAATTTATATTATAACATGAAGAGATTGTGAGTGAAGGAGACGAGAAAGGATGAAAGAAAAGCTCTTTTTGAAGTTCTGGTATGTGTTCTCTTGTTAAAATTTAGAAAAAAGAAAAAACGTTTTTTTTTAAAGTTTTGTAAAGAGCAATTATCATCATTTGGACCAATGATTCTAGGTCATATTAATTAGGAATCTGACAATTAGCATACTACAGCGTACCGTTGTCCAGTTCAATTATTCAAAAGTAAAAGGGAAGAGAGAAAGGGGGAGAATTGGGCTCTTTCAGGATGAAAGACAGTTTGAGGTAATGGAAAAGGGAGAAGGAGAGATTGTAGCAATAAAGCTGTGGCAAATTAATTCAAAGTCTTTGGTTGGTGCAAAGTTGCCAGTGAAGATAAGCCCTCCTCTGTTCGAGCAGAGGAACACATAACACGAAAAGTATGTTAAAATAATTTTAATGGCAGTGGGAGAAGAACGACTACAAGAGCAAAAGAGAGGGTGAGAGAGATGGATTTAAAGAAAAAAAGGAAAAAAAAAAGAGGGAGAAAAGTAGAAAATGTGAAAATATAGCGATGGAGAGAAAAGAGGATTAAAAGAGCGGAGAGCCAAAGTCATTTGGGTTTTATATATAGAATCCCTCGTACAAGGTATATGGTCGTCGAACGCGGGTGTACACCCCCTTGCCACAAGCCGTGTCGTTGTGGGGTTCCCCCTTTCCCTCTTTCTTCTCTTCTCGATGGCTTTCTAAAGTTAGTTCGCTTCTTCGTCACGTACTATGTATAGTCTATCCAACGAAGACGTTTGGACATTAAACACGTGATTGCTCTCACTGGCGACAACGCTTACGAACCTATCAACCGGTTCATTCTTTGCTGATCTCCACTGATCTTGGGATTAACACTTGGGGAATGTCAAACTTCATAGCGGAATGATTCGTGATACTTTATTCTCGTTATAGCACCACCCTCCCCCCCCCGCCTCTTTTTTTTTATTTTCTTGGTTCAGCAACATTTTTTTACAGCCCATTTTATTTCTATTCCGTGAGTAGTTGATGGAAAATGAGAGGATAAAGATTACCAAGTTTTTTGCCAGTCGTAGTCGTATAATACCATTGAGTAAATCGAACAAAACCAATACCGAGATATTGCGAACAATGGAAACGTTATTGGTCGGAAGTACTGGGAAAGGAAGGAGAGACGGAGGTGGAGGCTGTTATTCAAAGTTTGTTTGAATCTCCTGACAGTGGCACACGATGCATTCGGCAATGGTCTATACGAAATTCAAGTTTCGTTTCAGAAGTTTAAGTAGCTAACCACGAAACTGCCGAGAGAATATAACTTTAAACTCTGGGAGATATCACGATTGGTATTGGTTATAAATAAGGGTATTCTTCAAATAACTTGGATTTTATTTGAAGAAATGAGAAAAGAACATGTATGAAATTTTTTAAGAGGATTTTATGTAAAAATCAGTTGAGATTTGGGAAAATACACAGAGAAAAATGTTTTCTTAATTTAAGAATGTGCAGTTCACTTAAATTGAGAAAGGAAAGTCGCTTGATTTAAGTGCGTTTTACTTTCTTAAATTAAGAAGAAAAAGTTACTTGATTTAAGTGAGAAAAGTCACTTAATTCAAGTGAATTTCACTTTCTTAAATTAAGAAAGAAAAAGTCACTTGATTTAAGTGAGAAAAGTCACTTAATTTAAGTGATTTTATTTGAAGAAATGAGAAAAGAACATGTATGAAATTTTTTAAGAGGTTTTATGAAAAAATCAGTTGAGATTTGGGAAAATACACAGAGAAAAGTGTTTTCTTAATTTAAGAATGTGCAGTTCACTTAAATTGAGAAAGAAAAGTCACTTGATTTAAGTGCGTTTTACTTTCTTAAATTAAGAAAGAAAAAGTTACTTGATTTAAGTGCGTTTTACTTTCTTAAATTAAGAAAGAAAAAGTTACTTGATTTAAGTGCGTTTTACTTTCTTAAATTAAGAAAGAAAAAGTTACTTGATTTAAGTGAGAAAAGTCACTTAATTCAAGTGAATTTCACTTTCTTCAATTAAGAAAGAAAAAGTCACTTGATTTAAGTGAGAAAAGTCACTTAATTTAAGTGACTTTTACTTTCTTAATTCAAGAAAAAAATAGTTACTTGATTTAAGTGAGAAAAGCCACTTGATTTCAGTTAGAAAAGTCACTTAATTTAAGAATGGTATGTCACTTAAATTAAGTGACTGCACATTCTTAAATTAAGATAAAATTTTTCTCTGTGTAAGATGATTTCATTTTTTTCAATTGTTTTGATAATATTTCGGAAATTGAAGGAGATAGAACGGTTTCTATTGAATCTTCGTTTGTATAGTGGGAAAAAAATGAGCGTAAAAATGATGAAATTTATTTTAACAGCCCTTGACAAATATTTATCTCAAATGATTAAAAATTTGTTAAATTTGATCAATTTATTGAAATCAACAAATTTTTCTGATTGTTGGAAATGAATATTTGTACGAAACTAATGAAACAAGTGAATTCGGAGAATTTCGTTGAAATAAAAAAATTATTAACTGTTGGAAAATATTATTTGTTACGGGCTATTGAAACAATTCATTTGATTATTTTCACTATTTTTTGTCTTTGAGTAGCCCTTGAAACTCTCTACACAGAGAAAAATGTTTTCTTAATTTAAAAATGTGCAGTCACTTAATTTAAGAATGGCAGGTCACTTAAATTAAGTGACTTTTCTCACTTAAATCAAGTGACTTTTTCTTTTTTAATTTAAGTGACCTGTGCTTTCTTAAATTAAGTGACTGCACATTCTTAAATTAAGAAAACGTTCTTCTCTGTGTAGATTGAACAATTTCTCCCTCCTTTGGTTGCTCCAGATGATTTTTTTCCAACCTCCCTTGCCCCCACTCTTAGTGGTGACTTGAGCGATAGTCATACCTTAATAGATATTGAAAATGATCGACCGGAAGTAGATGTAATATTGTTTTTTTCTTCATTTAGTAAATGAAAATAAAATAAAAAATCAATTCGTCGACTTTCATGTTTCGATTTTTTTTAAATTTATTCTCAAAAAATCGCATTTTCTAGAAATCAATCCTTCAAGAATCGATTTTTATCGCAGATCGGCGATCCCTCCGCCGAGAACTCTTTCCATGAAAGGCCCGGCGCCTCAATTCTCATCCACCCCTTTCAAATAGAACGACCTTAAACTGTAAATATAACTCCACGAGCTAAAAACGAGGTCTCTACAAGAATTCCATTATCTCCCTCAGATCTTCCTTCAATTAAAAAAGAAAAGCCGAAGAATCTAGCAGAGAGAGAAAAGAAACAGAAATAAATCGAGTAAATGATTTTAATTCAAAGTTAATGGTGAGTAAAAATTACTTTCAATACATTACCTTATTGCTGTAAATGTCTTGTAACGTGAATACAATCTCGATATTCGATACCGTAGATGAAACCGTTGAATTCATGGTAAGTCTTCCATGTTCAGGTAGTATGACCATCGTGAAAATGACCTCGTCTACATTTATCCCGTACTTGGCAATGTCCAGTATCATAGCTATGTTGTCGGAGGTTACAAGCGTGTGTTCACCTTCAGCCACTACAATAGACCTCGCTTCAACAACCTCCAGGTCTACCGCTAAACTCCCGTTCGCCTGCAGCAAAATTGGTACTACTCATTTCAATTGACACACTTCAATTAGCAAAGATGAGCTAATAACAGTGTAGTTTTGCATGGACCACTGTGCATCTGTGAAAACTTTATACTGAATTAATGAACTTTAACTATTCAAAGATTTACCTAAATTTAATGAAACAAATGACATGTAAAGTTTAATAAGAAGATCCATTTTTTATTTGTAGTTGAATTAATTTTGTATTTATTGATGATCATGAATAAAATGTGATTTTGTTTTTGAAGTGAAACTTCTTTTGGGAAGGTATCGACTTTTTTCTCGCGTCACGAAACGAGTGTAAGGCTTTGAGGGAAACGTGGTAGTAGAGTAGTGGGGGGAAGGGGAAATTTTTGCTGCTGCCGTCGGGTCGCTCTCGGGGTGGTGGGGGAAGCCTGTGTTTTTTTTTATTTTTTCTTTTCAATACACGGAGAGAAAAATGTGGGAATTTATCTAAATGATTTTTTAAAAAATTACGGAAAATTGTCATTCAAAGGAGGAGTTGTCATGGAACACGACCGAAAAATATCCATGCTCCACCTCATAATTTTTGCTCTTTATTTCTTAAAAAATTGCCATTTTACACTCGGCTTTGGATTGAAATATCTCGAAAACTATTCAAAAGTTATCGAGACATGCTGTGAATGAAATTTAGAGAGAAGATTAACGAATAAATAAGCAAACCTCCGTTTTTTCACGACTCGCAGTTATTAAGATATCGATTTTTGAATGAAAAATTCAGAAAGGACGTCCAAGCGCTCATTTCTTTGCTATCGGGCCTCATCCATTGTTTCTGAACTACTCATTCAAAAAATGATATCTCAGAAACTACTGGTCGTAGAAAAACAGCGTTCTTCTTATTTTGTTCGTCAATCTTCCCTCTAAATTTCATTCACAGCATGTCTCGATAAATTTTGCATAGTTTTCGAGATATTTTTATCCAAAGTCAAGTGTGAAATGACCAATGGCTCATGTATAAGAAGTTTCACTTCTGTCACGTGGGTTCCCCGCACCCTGTTTTTTATAGTCAACTAGCGCCGCCGTCGCCTTCGGCGACGTCGTTGATCCCCTGTTCGTTTTTTAATTAACAATTTTATTTTTCAATGTCTGTAATTATTTTCTTGTAATCAACTTCAATTATTTGAAATGATTTCATCCTTTAATTATTGAATTGATGATAATATAGAATTCCAAGGTTATTTACTTTTTATCATGGAAAACTAATTCAAAAAAATTAGTTTCCATAATGTCCACCAGAATTCGCTTTTGTCAATTCGAGTTCGACTTTTTTCATTTCGAGTTCGATTATCCTTCAATTCGAGATGAAATCCGCCATGTTCGATTTCAATGCCCTGTCCTTTTTATAAGGGGAATAGCCTCGGATTAATCTCATAAATTTTGCTTGACAAAGTTTTTTTGAGATTTTTCTCTTTTTCTATCGAGCTTTTAATGCTCATTACCAGGGGCTCTATAATTGATGAAAATTAATATTGGATTCGTGGCTGGAAGTTTTCACAACAGTAAATTAGTTGAGGGCGAAAATTGGGAAGACCTGGTGGTGATTTTTTTATCATCCATCTCTAGATGATTAGAAGTGAAGTGGGACAAGGGCATTATCTCCACTCTCTCTCCCCCTCTTTTTCTCTCTTCTAGTTTTTCTCATCGTCTTTGCCGAAATGGAAGAGTGGAGCTCCCGGTGGCTTCAATTCGAGGAATTGAAAGCACTAAACTGATGGCACTAGGGAGACACAACTGTTCGAGTATTATTCGATAAAAGTGAATGAAATTGATCGAAAAGTATGTGGATTCTGTAATATTTTCTATTGAATCTGAATAAAATCCTTTCTGGTTTCATTCATTTCTTTGGGAAACTAGTTTTTTTCAATTATTTATAGATTTTTTTTTTAATTCATAATAATTTATTTTGATATATGAAATTGAAATTTTTCTCAACTCTTTGAAGGTATTACTTAAAAAAAAATGTGCATCTCAAATATTTCAAAGCAGCCGTTTTAAAATTAATCATAACGTGAAAAAATCATTCAGTGAAAATAATTCCGTATAAAATGCGAGTGATAATTTTTACACATCAAAATGGTGATGAAGAACGACGTATTCTAATTCAACTGATGCTTCATATATGACTATGACATTTCCTCTATTTATGTATTTCAATTTTCATGGATTCAAGTGTCTCCGTTATTAATTTTTATTAATTAAAGTTCGCAACCAAGCGGTAAACATCGTTGAATTCTCTTTTCACTTTTAATATTTCAACAATGAAAATTGTTGTTGCATATCTCCAGCTGCTCTGAATGACAAGCGAGATGGAATATTTTTTCCAGAATAAACGCCAATCCATTGTATGTTCTCATTTTATTTCTACAAAATTTGAAGGAGAATAATGATTTAATAAATTCATACACGAATATATCGACAGAAAAAAGTCAAAAATTTGTAATGAAAATTCATCAATCATATTCTCCAAATAATGAAGGCTTTCAGCTACTCCACGAATGAACGTTTCAATATCACATGATTGGAATTTGATATGCCGAATAACTCATGAATTCACTGAATTGTATCATTGCAGAAAGAGACAATATTTATTCACAACCATTTCATTACTCCTCTATGTACGTATGGCTTCACGGATGATTTCAACTCCATCAATATCATCAGCGCATTTATTGTATTCAATTTTTCATTTTTCCACTGTCATCTATCCGAGAAAGGAGAAAAATTGGAATATAATTACCAACAAATGTTATCCATTAAAGGACAGGATCACCAAAGAACTTCGTGATAACTGCCATTTTTTTTCCAGTAATGGAGAGCGCCATTACTGAGAATTTCAAGAATTTATATCATTCATATTTCTTCATGTGGCATTACAATTTCTGCACGAGTACACAGAGAAGAATGTTTTCTTAATTTAAGAATGTGCAGTCACTTAATTTAAGAAAGCACAGGTCACTTAAATTAAGAAAGAAAAGTCACTTGATTTAAGTGAGAAAACTCACTTGATTTAAGTAAGTTTTTATTTCTTAAATTAAGAAAGAAAAAGTCACTTGATTTAAGTGAGAAAAGTCACTTAATTTAAGTGAGTTTTACTTTTTTAAATTAAGAAAGAAAAAGTTACTCGTTTTAAGTGAGAAAAGTCACTTAATTTAAGTGAGTTTTACTTTCTTAAATTAAGAAAGAAAAAGTTACTCGTTTTAAGTGAGAAAAGTCACTTAATTTAAGTGAGTTTTACTTTCTTAAATTAAGAAAGACCCAAGTCACTTGATTTAAGTGAGAAAAGTCACTTGATTAAAGTGAGGAAAGTCACTTAATTTAAGTGAGTTTTAGTTCCTTAAATTAAGAAAGAAAAAGTCACTTGATTTAAGTGAGAAAAGTCACTTAATTTAAGTGAGTTTTACTTTCAGAAATTAAGAAAGAAAAAGTCACTTGATTAAAGTGAGGAAAGTCACTTAATTTAAGTGAGTTTTAGTTCCTTAAATTAAGAAAGAAAAAGTCACTTGATTTAAGTGAGAAAAGTCACTTAATTTAAGTGAGTTTTACTTTCTGAAATTAAGAGAGAAAAAGTCACTTGATTTAAGTGAGAAAAGTCACTTAATTTAAGTGAGTTTTACTTTCTTAAATTAAGAAAGAAAAAGTCACTTGTTTCAAGTGAGAATAGTCACTTGATTTAAGTGAGAAAAGTCACTTGATTAAAGGGAGGAAAGTCACTTAATTTAAGTGAGTTTTAGTTCCTTAAATTAAGAAAGAAAAAGTCACTTGATTAAAGTGAGAAAAGTCACTTTATTAAAGTGATTTTTACTTTCTTAAATCAAGTAAGAAAAAGTCACTTGTTTTAAGTGAGAAAAGTCACTTAATTTAAGTGAGTTTTACTTTCTGAAATTAAGAAAAAAAAAGTCACTTGTTTTAAGTGAGAAAAGTCACTTAATTTAAGTGAGTATTACTTTCTTAAATTAAGAAAGAAAAAGTCACTTGTTTTAAGTGAGAAAAGTCACTTAACTTAAGTGAGTTTCACTTTCTTAAATTAAGTGACTGCACATTCTTAAATTGAGAAAACATTTTTCTCTGTGTAAAACTCAACCGAATTTTCTCTTTGCCTCTCAAAATTGGGGTAAAAGAACGTATATTCCGTCTCCCGTTTTGCCCCATTTTCCCTAAACTAATGAAATATCGAAACTCCCCAGAGACGGAAATCAGCTGTTGAAAGATGAACAAGCCAACTTTTTTTATTTTTTTCAGGATAATAATTTCGGAAAGTAAACGAGATAGCGTAAATTTACCGTGATTCTTTTTTTGTAGGCAATTTTGAGAGCCAAAAAATTGTTCCCACAAGAACCTTTTATCTCGCTTATATTCCAAGATATTTCCAAAAAATCATGACATAAATTCGAGACTCTCCTGTATTTACTTCTTTACAGTTAGATTACAATGATAAATAAACTCACGCATTTCTGACTCTAAAATATCCGACAAATAGAAGAAATATGATTGGAAAAAATTAATTGATAATATTGATAAATTGCTTCGAGAAAATGTGCAACAAGACACTGTGAGTTATTGCACAATAAGACATAAGTACTATTGTATGGTTTACAACTTGTAACTCGTGTAAAGAATCCCCAAGCTTATTTTCTTTTTTCTTTGTACCTATGGGAATCGTGAAAAGTAGCTTGATTTCCTACGAGACAAGCAGTGTGTATATCGGTAGATGTTACGCCTCTCCCTCCACAAGACTAGTACTACTATTGCTACAACTAGAAGTACAACGAGTAATAGTGAAACATAGAGAAAAAGCTGATAAAAGAACCGATTTCTTGCCTTCTCCCTTTCATACCCGATGGGAGTTATTCCAATCAGCCGGATAGACATCCACGAGCTCTCAATTCACCCAGTTATCGATAAGTTTATATACTCAATACGATGAAGTACTTGTGGAATTTCATCAGATAAAATTCTTATAAATCATTTCCTTCTTTTTTCTTTTTCTTCTACTTTTATCTAATAAACTGCAAAGGAGCAGTTCAATCATTCGATCACATTTTGTGTACAGATTACAATCGAAATCGGGACGAATTGGAAATGAGAGTGAAAAAAAAATCAGATTGAAAATCGAATGCTGATATTTTTTTCATCAAAAAGTTACCACTCAACTTCATTGATTTTTTTAAGTGAAACTTCTTTTGGGAAGGTACCATCTTTTTTCTCGCGTCACGAAACGAGTGTAAGGCTTTGAGGGGAACGTGGTAGTAGAGTAGTGGAGGGAAGGGGAAATTTTTGCTGCTGCCGTCTGGTCGCTCTCCGGGTGGTAGGGGAAGCCTGTGTTTTTGAAGTGAAACTTCTTTGCTGAGGGAGCAACAATTTTCGAGCGTCACGAAAATTCGTCATCGTGTGAGGGGAATAGCTAGATACGTGGTGGGGGGAGCAGGAGAAGAGGAGAGTGCGTCAGCAGCGATGCCTGACTCTACATTCTATTATTTCTTCTTTTCAATACACGGAGAGAAAAATATGGGAATTTATCTAAATGATTTTTTAAAAAATTACGGAAAATTGTCATTCAAAGGAGGAGTTGTCATGTAACACGACCGAAAAATATCTATGCTCCACCTCATAATTTTTGCTCTTTATTTCTTGAAAAATTGCCATTTTACACTCGGTTTTGGATTGAAATATCTCGAAAACTATTCAAAAGTTATCGAGACATGCTGTGAATGAAATTTAGAGGGAAGATTAACGAATAAATAAGCAAACCTCCGTTTTTTCACGACTCGTAGTTATTAAGATATCGATTTTTGAATGAAAAATTCAGAAAGCACGTCCAAGCGCTCATTTATTTGCTATCGGGCCTCATCCATTGTTTCTGAACTACTCATTCAAAAAATGATATTTCGGAAACTGCTGGTCGTAGAAAAACAGCGTTCTTCTTATTTTGTTCGTCAATCTTCCCTCTAAATTTCATTCACAGCATGTCTCGATAAATTTTGCATAGTTTTCGAGATATTTTAATCCAAAGCCAAGTGTGAAATGACCAATGGCTCATGTATAAAAAGTTTCACTTCTGTCACGTGGGTTCCACGCACCCTCTTTTTTCCCCTCTTTTTAATGTTCTAAATCACCTACTTTAATTTTGCTTCGAAAATTCGCACTCATAGCTTTAATCTAGGGTCAACAATACACAGTGTATTCGGTAGAATTGTGATTAATGGAAATGGGGATGTGTTGAATAGCAGTTTGAAGGCACTTCTGGTAGTGTCTCTGGTTGGCCCTTAAACAGAGATTTCCGTAAATCAGCACTCTCGTTTCAACGACCACCACAAACTGCACAAGATAAATAGGAATCATGGCCATTGTTGAAAAGCCCCGATCTCAACCATTTCTGCACTTCAATCGCTTGAAACACTATTGCTTGGTAAAATACCTCAGAGCTATATGTAATGCTTGCTTAATCCATTTGACAAGTTCAATATTCACGAAATTCAAACTTTTCGGTAATTCAATTTGAATGAATACATTAAACGAATGACTAACAACGAATTGGTGGGGGGGGGGGGGGGCTGTATATAAAGCTGGCTTGATCCCTTTGACAAGCTCAATATTTACAAAATTTGAAATTTCCGTTAATTCAGCTGGAATAAATTAATTGAACGAGTAAATAATAACAAATTAATGGTGGTTAGATTTTTTTAAAATGATTCCTTTGAATAGCTCAGGAAACTTGGGTTGAAAAACATGCGACAGAATTTATTTTTGTACATTTTTAGAAAATTCAAACATTTGGGAGCAGAAATGAGGGGTGAAAGCAACGTTATCGATGCGGCATTGCATCTATATTTAGAGCGTTCATGTGTAGGACTCAGCTGTTCACCACGTCCCAATCACACCCTTGATGCATCAGTCAGGAGCGTCCTCAATCCTGATTGGTTAATCATGACTTCAACTCACGTGAACTAACTATAAAAATGCTTCAGTTTGGGGAAACGAACAGTCTCTCTACAACTTTTTTTACAGCCTAATTGTGCAGTCAATAAATAAAGGAAAATAGTCACTAGATGATAACTGGAAGCGAAACGTCATTCACCAAACATATTTCTTCGGCTTCATCTCAGTCATTGTTTTACGAATAGAAATACTCAATAGCAAATAAATCTGCTGATCATTTAAATTTACGATAACATTTTTCACATTCATCAATCAATTACTTTATCGAATAAACTTTTTGTATTAAATAATTAGTTGATCAATGTCATATGATCCAGCAGAAGTTTGCGACAAAATATGGATAACTAGTTCAAAAAAAAAAACCATTTTTGTGAAATAGCATATTTTGTACCTAGGCCGAAAAAAAGTCACATACGAAAATAATTTGCTTCCCGAGCGAATTGAGGGGAGCAAATGTTTTTCGCGGCCGTTTTTTTCACGGCCGAGGTGCGAATACTATTTCTTATACCGAGGACACGAAGAAACGACATTAGAAAGTGATTTTTTCGTGTCCTAGGTTAGAAAAATCCCTTTATGATATGAAGAATTCACATTACACAGAGAAAAATGTTTTCTTAATTTGAGAATGTGCAGTCACTTAATTTAAGTGACCTGCCATTCTTAAATCAAGTGACTTTGCTGACTTAAACCAAGTGAGTTTTCTCACTCAAATTGAGTGACTTTTCTTTCTTAATTTAAGTGACCTGCACATTCTTAAATTAAGTGACTTTCCTCACTTAAATCAAGTAACTATTTCTTTCTTAATTTAAGAAAGTGAAAGTCACTTAAATTAAGTGACTTTTCTCACTTAAATCAAGTGAATTTTCTCACTTAAATCAAGTGACTTTTCTTCCTTAATTTAAGTGACCTGCACATTCTTAAATTAAGTGACTGCACATTCTTAAATTAAGAAAACATTTTTCTCTGTGTATAATGAATGAGTAGTCTCTTTTTCATGACAAGACAGAGCTGGATGCTCTGTAAGAATTTAACTCAAATGCAGTCAAAATAATATTGTCATAATGATTGCCATACTGTACCCAATTCATTTGTCATCGATTTTGATAATATTCGTCATTGACTTTCATAAAACGCACTATGACTGCATGAAAAATCGCTGGGAATTAATTGAAAACCACATGAGGTTTGGAAAAAGACACTAAAGTTCTGGATCAGTAACTTAATTTTGGATCGATAAGCTAGGATTGAAGACGCTTCGAATTACCCCTTACCAATTATTCAAATTAGTGAGTATTCGCCAGGATATCATCGTGTACACATCTTTTCAAGTGTTCGCTGAACTCTCAGCGAATTTTTATCGTTTACGCGATTCTCAACGCTCCTCAAATAATTCAGCTGATCGTGAATCAATAAATTCTTCATCAATCAATTTACACAGAAAAAAATGTTTTCTTAATTTAAGAATGTGCAGTCACTTAATTTAAGAATGGCAGGTCACTTAAATTAAGTGACTTTTCTCACATAAATTAAGTGACTGTTTTCTTTCTTAATTTAAGAAAGTAAAACTCACTTAAATCAAGTGAATTTTTCACTTGAATCAAGTAATTTTTCTTTCTTAATTTAAGTGACCTGCACATTCTTAAATTAAGTGACTGCACATTCTCAAATTAAGTGACTTGCACATTCTTAAATTAAGAAAACATTTTTCTCTGTGTAATTCTTCATGAAACTTTCAACATGTGCATACTGTCAATTTCGATCTATACAAATGGATTTTGACATTTATTACTTCTGATTGCTCATTTGAATTTCTAACGAGTGAATTCCCAACAAACTCTGTAATCAAATCAGGAATAGGGACAAAGCGGTCAATTGACGACTGACCTGATCCATCTCAAATTTGACCGTCATTTTACATTCCTAATCTCAACTACTTTCGTCAATTTCATTCATTATCCAAAATCCTCAAATTCACCTAAAAAAAAATATACATGAGCCATTGGTTATTTTACACTTGGCTTTGGATTAAAATATCTCGAAAACTATGCGAAATTTATCGAGACATGCTGGGAATGAAATTTAGAGGGAAGATTGACGAACAAAATAAGAAGAACGCTATTCTTCTACGACCAGTAGTTTCCGAGATATCATTTTTTGAATGAGTAGTTCAGAAACAATGGATGAGGCCCGATAGCAAATAAATGAGCGCTTCGACGTCCTTTCTGAATTTTTCATTCAAAAATCGATATCTTAATAACTACGAGTCGTGAAAAAACGGAGGTTTGCTTATTTATTCGTTAATCCTCCCTCTAAATTTCATTCACAGCATGTCTCGATAACTTTTGAATAGTTTTCGAGATATTTCAATCCAAAGCCGAGTGTAAAATGGCAATTTTTCAAGAAATAAAAAGCAAAAATTATGAGGTGGAGCATGGATATTTTTCGGTCGTGTTCCATGACAACTCCTCCTTTGAATGACAATTTTCCGTAATTTTTTAAAAAATCATTTAGATAAATTCCCATATTTTTCTCTCCGTGTATTGAAAATGAAAAATAAAAAAAAAACACAGGCTTCCCCCACCACCCAGCGAGCGACCCGACGGCAGCAGCAAAAATTTCCCCTTCCCCCCACTACTCTACTACCACGTTCCCCTCAAAGCCTTACACTCGTTTCGTGACGCGAGAAAAAAGTTGGTACCCACCCAAAAGAAGTTTCACTTCAAAAATAAATAATGATGATTTTTATCGACTTACATTGTTTGATGATACGTAATTACTTCTGACACAGTGTGGCTGATCGCAGGTGCATTGAAATGAGTCAACACCAACTTGTGTACATGTAGCAGTCTCAATACATGGTTGTACGTTAAAGCATGGATAAGACCAAATGCAACCAACGACTATGCCCTGGCTGATCTTGACATCTGGTAGGCCAATTTCCCTAGTATCAAGTAGCATGTTTCTAATGCATCCCTTGTAGCTACGATCACCGGATTTGATGCCTTTAGAAATTGCCCTGGCACGTTTATTGAGCTCAGTACCGCCAATATACAATGTCTCAGCTAAATCCAAGTATCGATTACCTCCACTTGGTAAATTTAAACGTTTACCAACATCATCAATACTTATACCAATTACATTTGGATTAAATTCAATTGTTATAATGTGCCATTTACTATCAGCAACAATTGCTGGATGAATTAGTTCAGTTGCTCCATTTCCTTTGTTCATTAGAACACGTATTTTCCTATCAATCAATTCAATACCCAAGTAATCAGCGTGCGATGCTTGTCCAGCATTGTAAAGTAATAGACCAGATTCTGCATTTGTTCTCATCTCAAATTGCCATCTGCAATGCGTCAAATAATTTTTTTATAAATATTCCCTCTACTCTTGCCCTCCTCCCCCCCTCCCTTCTCTATTTTCTTTGATATCTTGCAATGACTCTTGTTTTACCACATGAAAATATAGAAAAATACCTTGATCCTGAACGTGGAATTGCACGTGGAATTGATACAAATGCACCTTCTTCGAGAAAACTTATCTCAGATTTTCTTGCTGCATCAAATTCAGATGAACAGCCCCACGTAACTGCAGTTGCTTCTGACTTAACTTTTCTCAATTTTGTGTATTCTATAACATTCGCCCCATTGTACACAATGTCTGCCATACAACCACGCATATACTCGTTATGACCTGAAAAAAAAAAGGTAAATAAATTATGATAATAATAAAATTCAACATTTTCATGCTCTGCTTATTTATTATTTTATTTTCTTTATTCGTTTTTTTTTTTCTATATTTTTGTAGCAAGAGAAAACGGTGAATAAACACGTTACAAAATTGTATGAATACAGTATTCACCATCATTATGAGGTATTTCATGTTATGTACATATATTTTTATTCAAAATTTGTGCCTTCATAGTAGCATTAACCATCCAGAGTAATAAGAGCACTGAATAATTCTTTGAAACAGAGAGAAAAAAAAAGAAGAGGGGAGAGAATGGAAAGAATAAAAGTAAAGTATACATATCATATTCATAAATTTGAGCCAATATAAAAGGGAGAAGTCGAGGAAAAAGGGGAAAGAGACCCATCCATTCTCTCGCTATTTGTGTATTCCAGCACTTCTATCTCTCATCTTTTTTTTCTCTCTCTCTTTCTCTTGACTTTTTTTCATTTTTTCAGGGCATTTTTCCCCCCTTTTATCGCCCATCCAAACGATCAATGAATTAAAAAACTACGGAGGATAAGGAAAAAAAAAAAGAAAATAAGAAAGAAGACCATTTATAACACTAACTCAGTACTTTATGGTTCAACTAAAAACACCAGGAGATTGCTGGTATGCTCGTACATTAGAACCAGAGATATAGTATTTCGTATTCTACCACCCCAAAAACTTTTCTTAAATATTTATTTATGCAAATTGAAAAGAGTATGGAGGGCAGAGAGAGAGAGAGAAAAAAAAGAGAATGGTAGGAAGGAGAGGGGCGAAAAAAGTGTGGGAGGCTACCTGATAAAACATTGCAATGCATATCGTTCTTCTACACATACTCGTCGACTCTATGCAAACCTGGTGTTATACCCCTGCTAGTATTACTCGGTGAAAAAAAAAAATCAGACTGTAATTTTTCATCGTGTTTTACTCCATTTTTTTTCTCATCTCGTGCTATTTCTTTGGCTCAGTTGGAAATGTAAAATTACGCGGTTTTTTTGAATCCGGGGGGTCAGTGGTAGATGAAGGACTACTTGATGATTTTCGAGGTCCTTTGTGGAGACTCGCGTAGTATTAATAAGTTGAATTCATTAAGAACTTTGGAATAGAGGTTTTCTTGATAGTTCTATTGGAAACGTGTGGATATTTCAGACGGAAATCATGTGTCGGAAATGTTGTTTTTTCATTTTTTTTCAAATCAGATTTTTTTATTCAAGATTTTAAGGTCAATAACTTTCGGTTTTTTCAGAAATTCCACTTTCTCTAATTTTATTGAACTTCAGACCGATTCTAAATGGAATTTACACAGAGAAAAATGTTTTCTTAATTTAAGAATGTGCAGTCACTTAATTTAAGTGACCTGCCATTCTTAGATTAAGTGACTTTTCTCACTTCAATCAAGTGACTTTTCTCACTTAAATCAAGTAACTTTTTCTTTCTTAATTTAAGAAAGTAAAACTCACTTAAATTAAGTGAATTTTCTCACTTAAATTAAGTGACTTTTCTCACTTAAATCAAGTAACTATTTCTTTCTTAATTTAAGAAAGAAAAGTCACTGAAATTAAGTGACTTTTGTCACTTAAATTAAGTAACTATTTCTTTCTTAATTTAAAAAAGTAAAAGTCACTTAAATTAAGTGAATTTTCTCACTTAAATCAAGTGACTTTTCTCACTTAAATCAAGTAACTATTTCTTTCTTAATTTAAAAAAGTAAACGTCACTTAAATTAAGTGACTTTTCTCACTTAAATCAAGTAACTTTTTCTTTCTTAATTTAAGAAAGTAAAACTCACTTAAATTAAGTGAATTTTCTCATTGAAATTAAGTGACTTTTTTTACTTAAATCAAGTAACTATTTCTTTCTTAATTTAAAAAAGTAAAAGTCACTTAAATTAAGTGACTTTTCTCACTTAAATCAAGTAACTATTTCTTTCTTAATTTAAAACAGTAAAAGTCACTGAAATTAAGCAACTTTTCTCACTTAAATCAAGTAACTATTTTTTTCTTAATTTAAAAAAGTAAAAGTCACTTAAATTAAGTGACTTTTCTCACTTAAATCAAGTAACTATTTCTTCCTAAATTTAAAAAAGTAAAAGTCACGTAAATTAAGTGACTTTTCTCACTTAAATCAAGTGACTTTTTTTCTTCCTTAACTTAAGAAAATAAAACTCACTTAAATGAAGTGACTTTTCTCACTTAAATCAAGTGACTTTTCTTTCTTAATTTAAGTGACCTGCACATTCTTAAATTAAGTGACTGCACATTCTTAAATTAAGAAAACCTTTTTCTCTGTGTAAGATCTTTTGCCGTCAATTTCCATGGTTTTGATAAAAAACAAGTCCGATTTGTGAAGATTATTCCATGGAAAAAATCGATAGGAAAAAATTTTACCGTTCATTTGAAATCACTTTCGAATAGCTATGACTAAGAGAACCGGAGATATCCCCAAAAAAGTGAATTTTTTGCTTCAGAAAAGGCATCTCTTTCAGGACGTCCTTTAGAAAAAAAAAATAAAAAAATTGAATCCACTATTTTTTTTTCTCCTGAAAATTCCTGAGCTTTTCAATGAAATCATAAAAAAAAATATCTAAAACCACTTCATGAAAATCCTCATTTTCCCGAACTTCCATTCCATTCAATTTGAAATAACATTTATTCCATTGAATATTTACAATATTTTCTTATTGCTCCTGATAATGTTTATTTTTCCTTTTAATTCACAGACAAAAGCATGGAAATTATTAAGCTTTCTCGCTTTTGGAAAATTTCGGTTATACAGGTTACGAACAAATGAATCGTCATGAATATGTAAATTGAATTTCAACGGTTAGCCCCAGGAATATTGTGCTGGGGGAAAAGTCGCTGTTTGCGCTGATCGTATTCAATTCTGTGACCTGGGGGGCGAATTAGATGGCAAAAGCAAGAGACCATGGGAATCTACACTATTTTTTTTTATTTTTTTTTCTCTCTCTCTCATCTTCGTTTTTTCTTTCTCTCTGTCTTTTGCTTCTTTTTTTTTTCTTTCATTTCTTCTCGTTATGCGTTGGAAAAGGGAGATTACTTCTTCACCGAATATGACTAAGTTTTCATAGGAAAATCGCATTGGCTGAATTGCTTGCCTATTCTATTCTTTATGTTATTTTCTGCAATAAAGCTTATCACACTGGAAAAAATATTGAATCAATTTTATATCAAATTCAATCAATAAGGAAAAATAAGTACGTGATGTTCAATTGAGTGTAAAGTGCATAACGAACTGAATTTTTCAATAATTTTTCAAATAATATGTGGAAATAATGATGCTACAATTGAGAATTTTCTATTGTGTTTCTGCTTCTGATTTTTCCTGCTGCTGATATTGAGAGGATATGGAGGGGGGGGGGGTGGGGAAAAACTTATTTCAACATCAAAGAAAGTGGGAAGAGAATTTGAATTGCGATAGGGGAAATTAGTACGTAGTGGAGTTAGAGTATTTTGTCGATATTCTTGAGATGAAAGGAGTTGCGAGGATGTAAAAAGAAGATTAGGTGGGAAAGTAGTTGAGATAGGATATTCTCGATACTTTCACTGGAAAGCTGAGGAAATTTCCGGTCGAGAGCACGTGTCTTCACTTTTCTTTTTCTAAAATTTAACTATTCTTGAAAGAAATAAAAAAAAATTGTGACACATATTTTTTTTCTAAAAATCCTCAGCTTTTCGATGAAATCATCAGAAACGATCTCTCACAGTTTTCTTGAAATCCTTCATTTTCTCCTTTATAACACCTAAAATATCGAAAAAAGAGGGTGCGTGGAACCCACGTGACAGAAGTGAAACTTCTTATACATGAGCCATTGGTCATTTTACACTTGGCTTTGGATTAAAATATCTCGAAAACTATGCAAAATTTATCGAGACATGCTGTGAATGAAATTTAGAGGGAAGATTGACGAACAAAATAAGAAGAACGCTGTTTTTCTGCGACCGGTAGTTTCCGAGATATCATTTTTTGAATGAGTAGTTCAGAATCAATGGATGAGGCCCGATAGCAAATAAATGAGCGCTTGGACGTCCTTTCTGAATTTTTCATTCAAAAATCGATATCTTAATAACTACGAGTCGTGAAAAAACGGAGGTTTGCTTATTTATTCGTTAATCTTCCCTCTAAATTTCATTCACAGCATGTCTCGATAACTTTTGAATAGTTTTCGAGATATTTCAATCCAAAGCCGAGTGTAAAATGGCAATTTTTCAAGAAATAAAGAGCAAAAATTATGAGGTGGAGCATAGATATTTTTCGGTCGTGTTCCATGACAACTCCTCCTTTGAACGACAATTTTCCGTAATTTTTTAAAAAATCATTTAGATCAATTCCCATATTTTTCTCTCCGTGTATTGAAAAGAAAAAATAAAAAAAAAACACAGGCTTCCCCCACTACCCGGAGAGCGATCCGACGGCAGCAGCAAAAAATTCCCCTTCCCCCCACTACTCTACTACCACGTTCCCCTCAAAGCCTTACACTCGTTTCGTGACGCGAGAAAAAAGTTGGTACCCTCCCAAAAGAAGTTTCACTTCAAAAATTCATCAATTTTTTGAAAAGTCGATTACTCAAGATATGAATAATTGGATAAACTGAATTTAGAACTGATTAATCTCAGAGATTGAATTCCCGGGAGGAATTTCATCAGGATTACTCCAAGGATCGTCTCTAACGTCAGCAGGGGAGCTCTTAAGAGGATTTCCTCCTAAAAATTTCATCAGGATCCTTGTGATGTATCAGACTCTTGACAGCACACACGAGGAATTTGTGCACAGTTGTAATATTTTCGTCATCCCCAAAAGACTTTTCTCCTCTCCATATAAAGTGAAATAAAATTGCAGAGAGCATAAAAATTCTGCATATAAAATTGAAGCACTTACCTAGAAATAACTCGTTGAAATCACCAAGACCACCAATATAAATCCCGTACAATATATTAAGAACGAAAAAACGTCCAGGTAGAATTGTTCTCGTTGTATGTATAACATCAATTTGCAGTGTCATATTAGCTTCACGTCGTGTTAAATTAACATCATGCCATATTTGATCGTTCAATGTTAATCCACGTGGACTCGATATTTCACTCTCACCAGCTCCCAAATTTATCAGGACCTTGAAACAAAGAAAAATTAACAATATTATTAGCATTAAATTGTAATCAAATTGAAAAATTGATGAAATTAATGGGTTCCAGATCAAAAGATCCGACAAAGAGACCTAAAAACAAGTAGATCCTCAAAAAACAAAGCTCCTCAATACAATGATTCTCGCGAATAGATTCTAAAACTAGTAAATTCAAAGAAAAAACGAAATGTATTGACTCACAATGAAATGAATAATAATCTGATAAATATATCTAATGAAAATTTTTAGAACCATTTGTATAGTTCTGTGGGATTAGAGTTTAAGAGAATAAAGTAGGCATTGTGTTGCGTGAATTTAATGATTTTGCGAAAAGAAATAGACTAAATATTAGAGACTCTAAGGTTTCAAATTCGTTACGGAAAAGTGTGAAGTGAAAGACGTTTTTTCCTTCTGACGTTTTTATTACGGTCTTGTTTACATTTAAGGGTCTGTGAGAAGAGTGCGGGTGGCCAAGAGTGACGTCACAGAATGGTCATTGTATTGACAAAGAGAGAGAATGAGTTTACTTTTGGGCGAAAGATTGAAGTTTTAATCAGTTCCCCTTAAGCCGATGACGAGAAAAGACTTCACTTGTATTTTTATGCATTCGTATTTGTTATAATTTCAAATATAATTTCTTTATTCATTTAAAATAGATGTTTCCTGTTCCTGAATGAATTTGATCCTACAGGTCAAAGAGATAAAAATGATAAAAATGTGATTCTAACTCAATATTGAAAAATTATTGGAATTTGTATATATCGATTACACATTGGCAGCAAAAAGAGACTCGGGATGGAATAGAAGTGGGGAAAAGGTTGAGACAGCTCCTTTCTTAGTGAAAATTATCTGTCGATTTTATTATTTTTAAATGCAACTAAAGAAGCTACGCCCGACGCGGCTTGGGTCAGAGATTTGACGATAAATTCAATTTTGTTGAACGCCAGTTAATTTATATAAAATGAACAAAATATGCATTGATGATTTTACTAATTAATTTTGACGATAAACTGAGAAGATTCGGGTTCGATTGGGATGACCTGTGAGAAGTTTGAATTTCTAAGACAATACAAATCCAAATAGGCAAAAGAATAAACGAGAAATACAGAAAAGTACTTACAATATTGACGAATTTATTTGATTATCCTAATGAATTTAAATGATGGTTTTCTCAATTTCTATTGACGATTTCGACCCAATGTTATGAGTTCTGACTGGAGACAATAATTCTAATTCAACATAAATTCGATAGAAAATTAACTTCAAGACAATTTTACATTAAAATCACAAATGACACCGTTCGCTGACGAAACAGGAGTGTGTGATCTGTGCCTCACCGGACGACTTGAGGCGATTGTTTTCTATTGAAATTTTCTGATTGGTCAATGTCTCCTGTAGACGCAATCCGTCAATAGAATCAACAGATACTTATTATGGCGTTGTTACCATGCTCCAATTCAGCAATTGGTTTTCGAAGGAATTCGATCAAATTTTACATTCTGTTATCTCCTTCGTCTATGCTACATAATGATAATCAATTGTGAAATGACGGTGGAATATCGACTATTTTATTTATCCTGTCACAAGGCAAAAAGAATGAGACAATCAAAAAAATACGGTTCAATATTTGACGAAAACAAAATAATCAAGATAAAATCGGAGAAGAAAGATATATTTGAAAAAAAGACAATAAGGAAATAGTATTCAATTTGGATATTGTTCAATGTTCATTTATGTATAAAAAATCATAACTATTCAATGATAAAGTGATGAAAATATGATTTAAGGGAGTTCATCCGGTAACTGAATTAACAGACTAATAATTACGCAGAGAAAAATGTTTTCTTAATTTAAGAATGTGCAGTCACTTAATTCAAGAACGTACAGGTCACTTAAATTGAGAACAAAAATCACTTGATTTAAGTGAGGAAACTCACTTGATTTAAGTGAGTTTTTCTTTCTTAAGGAGGTTGGTCATTAAATGCGTTCAAATGAAAAAATTCGGAAAATTTTCAATGTTATTGTTGAATATCCCATACGACTCGTGTTAAATTTTTAATTCGTTCTTGAACCTAGTTTGGACGTAATGAATTAATGATAATCCCTGGTTATACACAGCCTCTTATGGGCATACTGAGCCATACCGATAATTCAGAGACAAAAAATGGAAAATCTCGTGAATGACAATTGAGATTCGATTGAAAAAGTGATCAGTACCTTCCTTGAACAATTAGGAAAAATAATTGACCATTTTTTCGGGGCCTTACAGACCTTTTACAATTGCAATTTATGGTTTTATACAATTCCTCGATCAAAATTCACGTGTCGAGTAACTAACATGCCATCGCCGCGTGACGTAGCGTTATGTCTGTGAGAGCTCGGTATGTATGTGTGGATACAGTTTGAAATATATTTCAACTGCAGGGTTGTCAAAGTTCCCGAGCCCATCTCGCAATCAATTTTCTTTCATTCTTTATGACATTGACAACATTTGAGGTGATTATTTATTTTCAAAAATTATAAGAGGGAATAAAAAAATTATTATGATGATTTTCAGTGAGTAATCAACTGATTAGAGGTCAGAAAAATGTTGTCTATTTTCGTGTTCAGGAATTGGTATTAGCTCGGGATGCCTATGCTAAAGCATAGGCATTCTCCCCTGCCGCGCATCCCGCACAAGTGGTAACCAACCTCCTTAATTTAAGAAAGTAGAACTCACTTAAATCAAGTGAGTTTCTCACCTGAATCAAGTGATTCTTCTTTCTTAATTTAAGTGACCTGCACGTTCTTGGATTAAGTGACTGCACATTCTTAAATTAAGAAAACATGTTTCCCTGTGTAGGAAAAAACTACAATATATTTATGAAAATCTAAAAAGTTACCCGTTGAAATTCCAAACTCTTCAGATATCTTGTTTGGTAGAAATTAATGAATGAAGATTTTCCAATCAACATGGTCCCTTATGGGTTTTCGTCTATAAACTTAAAATTTGTGGCAATTAACAGGTTTCTGGAGAGGAAACTTCCATAATGGATAAATAAACGTGTAAAGAACAGTTTGAGAGTTTTCTTCAGACGCATTTGATACTTGGTGATTTTAGAATAAATTAATTTGTCTCAAAAAATACTGATTTTCGAGAAGTTACACTCTAAAAAAAATAAAGGGGGGGGGGGGCACAACGGACCACCTAAGGTGGTTATCATTTCTTGTGGCTTCCAATCATCAAAGTAGTCTACTTTTGTTCCATTCCCAACGAATCCACCGACATTTCGCCGAAAATCCAATTTTTATTTTTATTTTTTTGTAGGGCCTGAAGAACCACCTCCAAAAACTATACAGTTGACCCATTATTCAAAAACTATTGGTAGACAGCATTTTAACTAAAAATAATGGAAGAAAGAAATATTGGATTCTCCGTATCGTTATCGAAAAGATTTCATTAGAAAGTAATCCTAACTATTTGCTTCTCCTTCCATTCTATACATGAAATAGGAGATCAATGTAGAAAAATCTTGAAAAGAAAAATTGTATTCACAAGTTGAAAATGTGACTTTCTAACGGTTTAATCACTTTTTCCAGTAAATTAAGGCGCATTCCTCCGAATTATCAGCAATTAATTGGTAAACAACCCAAAAATTCTCATCTCTTTCTGTTTTATCAACCGTACTCTGGGATACTACCTTAATGAATATTTTACGGAGAGTTATTCAAGAAAATGAATTTCCGTGGTAAGAACTGCCTCAAGGAAATTGCAGCGAAATTCACCTGAATTTAATGAAACAACATTCAATGTATAATTTAATATTTTTTTATATGATCATTCTTAAACCAAAAAAAAACTCCTCCGGGGGACATAAAAAAAGTTGTAAGAATAAAATTACAATGAGAAAGTACATTAAGAATGCAAATGATCCAATTAACATTGATTCCAAAAAAAGTTCAGAATTTCAGCAAAGAAATGCGGTTTAAAAGAGCCGCAAGAAAAAAGCTTACCAAACAATGAGAATTTATTTTCCATCCTTGAACCGAGAATTCAATTACCCTTTTTAAATTTTCCCCCATGAATGCCGAAAGGAAAGTAATTCCCTGGATACAAGGGAATCCATTTTACATCAATAACCGCGAGAGCAGGAGCAGAAAAAAAATAAGGAAAAAAAATCGAAAAAAGAACTCCTTGAAAATTTACAGGAATTATCGATGTATTTTGTAGTGCATAGAAGTGACATTTATGATGCAAATCTGCGGTTACTCGTCACGTATTACCATTAGGGATTGCATAAAGAGTGTGAAAAAGAGTGGAAGAAAAATTGAAAAAAAATGGGGGAAAAAAAACAAATACAGAGAAGCAAAAGAGTAAAATAAGAAGGCACAAGGAAAAGTGCACTACCCAAGAAAAGACCTTATTTCCGAAGCTTAAATCTCGCCCTCTCCAACGAGGTGAAGCCCCCGAATGGATATGCAGATTCAACATAAACGCAGTAAGATCCCTCTTCTACAGACTCCCAAAACCAGTTTCAACCTACCAAAAGCACCAACTTACAGCAGTGCCAAATCCCATTCGTGAAGACCTTTCTCTCATTCCCATTCACCTTCACATTTATGCTAGCACCATCCTCCCCTCCCCCCTCCCTCTCATTTCCAGCTACGTCAGAAGATTAATACGTTACTTTAGCATAAAGGGAGTGTAGGCAGCCTCAAAGCACCACGTTCGGCATCCCCAACGAATCGTATAACCCAAACTGTACCATTTAACATAGATTCACATGTTGGAGGAGAAATTGTCTGTTTCTGCCTGAAAATTTTTCAGCTGTATTAGTAAATTTTCATCGTTGGAAAAAATGAGGGAAAAATGATTCAGGATTTTTTTTGAAAGTGCAGGATCATTTACACAGAGAAAAATGTTTTCTCAATTTAAGAATGTGCAGGTCACTTAAGGAGGTTGGTTAGCACTTGTGCGGGGTGCGCGGGCAGAGGAGAATGCCTATGCTTTAGCATAGGCATCCCGAGCTAATACCAATTCCTGAACCCGAAAATAGACAACATTTTTCTGACCTCTAACCAGTTAATTACTCGCTGAAAATCATCATAATAATTTTTTTATTCCCTCTTATAATTTTTGAAAATAAATAATCACCTCAAATGTTGTCAAAGTCATAAAAAATGAAAGAAAATTGATTGCGAGATGGGCTCGAGAACTTTGACAACGCTGCAGTTGAAATATATTTCAAACTGTATCCACACATACATACCGAGCTCTCACAGACATAACGCTACGTCACGCGGCGATGCCATGTTAGTTACTCGACACGTGAATTTTGATCGAGGAATTGTATAAAACCATAAATTGCAATTGTAAAAGGTCTGTAAGGCCCCGAAAAAATGGTCAATTATTTTTCCTAATTGTTCAAGGAAGGTACTGATCAGTTTTCCAATAAAATCTCAATTGTCATTCACGAGATTGTCAATTTTTTGTCTCCGAATTATCGGTATGGCTCAGTATGCCCATAAGAGGCTGTGTATAACCAGGGATTTTCATTAATTTATTACGTCCAAACTAGGTTCAAGAACGAATTAAAAATTTAACACGAGTCGTATGGGATATTCAACAATAACATTGAAAATTTTCAGAATTTTTTCATTTGAACGCATTTAGTGACCAGCCTCCTTAAATTAAGAAAGTAAAGTCACTTGATTTAAGTGAGAGAACTCACTTGATTTAAGTGTGTTTTTACTTTCTTGAATTAAGAAAAGTCACTTGATCTAAGTGAGAAAAGTCACTTAATTTAAGTGAGTTTTACTTTCTTAAATTAAGAATGAAAAAGTTACTTGATTTAAGTAAGAAAAGTCACTTGATCTAAGTGAGAAAAGTCACTTAATTTAAGTGAGTTTTACTTTCTTAAATTAAGAATGAAAAAGTTACTTGATTTAAGTAAGAAAAGTCACTTGATCTAAGTGAGAAAAGTCACTTAATTTAAGTGACCTGCCATTCTTAAATTAAGAAAACATTTTTCTCTGTGTAAGGAGGAACAGCAGGTCTCTACGGGGTGAGGCGCACGGGAGGAACATCAAAGCTTCCGATGGATAGTGCCAATCCCAAATAAATGAAATATCATAATTTAAAAAAATGCTCATATCGCGTAAAAGCTGAGAAATAGTTAGTAAATAAAAATCATAACTCTTATAGAGCATCCGTAACAATTAGTTAATCAATTTCTCTACTGAAAGGAATTATTTAAATAATTATTGAAAATGTATTCCACTTGGCAACGTCGTTTTTCTACGTTTATGAGTTGGTAACAGTTCGGTCAGTAAAACCGCATCTTCATCGATTGAGCTGATACTCTCGGCCAATCAAATGTGTGTTTATAACCTGTTAGCGTGAAAGTGTCGGTTTTGAAAAATCCGCGCGCTTCTGCTTGCAGTGACGTCACACAACGCTGTTGCCACGTTTTTGCAAATGGCGCCTGTCTTGATTGAAAAATTGACGTTTTTTGAGGCATTAATGTAAATTGTGTAAAATTGCGTTGGTGATGGGTTAAAAAAAAAATCACCGGTTGCCATAGTGGAATTACGTTAAATAGAAAAAGATTTACATTTTTTTCTGCGTTCTTTCAATTTTTTTCTCACTTTCAAAAGTATTGGCCCATAATATCACATGGAAAATGACTGTTTTTCGGAAAATTGTTATTAAAAATTCGTAAGGTGAAACTGAACGAAATTTTAACAATTTGTTGCTCATATACTTAATTGTCGAGAAAAAAAATAAAAAACACTAATATTGCGATTCTATTTTCCTGCTGTTTCTCCTTAAGAATAAGGAAAACTGATTTTTGAGGAGCAAGGTGGGCAATGAGAGATTGTCGGAGTTTTAGAATTTAAAAAATCCAGGAAAATTAAAAAAAAAATCGAAAATCGGGTAAACTAATTTTGGAAAACCATTTGGAAAAAAGTAGGTAACCGGAGTTCTAGAACTCTAAAATTCTGAAAAATTATAGGGAATTTCGGAATATCCAAAAATGAGAAAAGCTGATTTTTAAGAAACCATGTGGGAAAAGGAAGGTTGATGGAGTTCTGAAATTTCAAGATGCTGGAGAATTCCGGAGAATTCTGGAAAAATCTGAGAATGAGAAACACCAATTTTCAGGAAAGCATGTGGGCAAAGGAAGGTTGTTCTGGAATTCCCAAATTCTGTAAAATTCTTGGAAATTCTGCTAAATTCCAAAAAATTTCGAATTAAAAAAACTGTTTTTTTTTTCCTAGAACTTGGTGGAAGAATCTGATAAAATTTGAGAAGATCCTCCAGCATATTTACATTCTCGGCAATTTTTTATTAATTTTTTGGTGAAGCCTTCATTGATAATATTAAAGCAATTAATCTCTCAACTGCCTAATACACATATTTATGTCTATGCATGCGTAATGGCCTCGATTTTATGGAAATTTCAACCATAGATGTGTTTCAGCACATATACGTTTCATGGTAAAATCGATGCGAGTGCTTAACACACTGCATTCGTATATATCCTATATATTTTATTATCCGTTATTATTATTTTTTGTTTGAATAAAGCAAAACGATGCGGAAATCGCTTGGAATCGATTGAATCTGCCACGGCTATCGGCATATGACCCAATCTGTCATGTGCAAATGACGTTTTTTTTTTTTCTTTTATTTTCTCATATCTTTTATTTATCATCATCTCGCGTTTCGTATTTTCCAAAATTTCTCTTGAAAATCCTCGTTTATCCAGGATTGTTAGTCAAAGTTTCTCTTTCTCTTAATTCAATTTTTTCAGTCCAATTTATTCCCTCTTGTTCTCTCCCATCTCTTCCTCTCATTTCGTTTGAATTCAGGATAAAAAGTTAAGTCGTAGAGTTCAAGACAAGGGCAAATGCCTTCACCCCGTTAAGTTGGCGAAGGCTCAGCGGCCGTGTCATTACAGTAGGGTAGATCCTTCGGGGGTTCTCTAGTAGGAGTAGGAGAGAAGATAGAAGTCAGAAGCGAGCTTGATTAATTATCTCTGCTGGTAGAAAGGGGTGGAGAGAGAGAGAGACACACACATATATATCTATCCTTTGCCTGGGGATTACGTCAATTTGCAACGTGATATTCGTTTTAGAACCACGCCGGCTTGACCCCGTGCCAACTGAGATCGTTAAGAGTTAATTATCGTATGAAGCATGTATCTTTCCGTTATTTTCCCTGTGATGTTCATTGGTAAATACATTGAATAAATACAGTCACCCAAAACTTTATCACTCGTGTATAGTCCTAACTTGGGAATAGGGAACTTGTATATTTTTTTTTGATTTTTTATTTTCATTTCTATGCATTCTACAGTATTGTCTGAGATTAGGGAAATTTTTTCTTTTTTTATTTTTAAATTGTTAATTATGGAGAAATTTACAATTAAAAATCTCCAAATTTCATACTGCTCCAATACGGATCTGACGTCATAATGGGTGCATTCGTCTTGGACGCCCACACGCTTAAAGCGCTCATGAGCGCGGTCTTGAGTGTTCGACTTGACACTGTAAGCGCTGAAAGTTGCCGTTTATGGCTGCGTTTGTAAACGGTTCTACGCGCTCACAAACGCTTTCTCCATCGAGGTAGGGCAGCAAAAGCGTTTGTGAGCCTGAGCGCCAAATCCGACTAACTTCCAAAATAAACACATTGCGGAAGCGTAAACTAACCAAACTTTTCATCAATTAATGACGGGTGATAAACATCAACAAAAAACATGGCAATACAGGTACCAAAAGTCATCTCAAATTCATCTAGTCCATCATCAATATCATCGTTAGTTAAATTAAACAGAATATCTATCGCTTGAAAAACTTTCAAAATATCCGCCATATTGACGCTCACAAGTGCTTACGCTGTCCAAGATGAACAGTATTTTCTGAGCGCTTATAACGCAAAACGAACACTCATAATTGGCGCTTATAAGCGTGAGCGCTGAAAGCGTGTGAGCGTCCAAGACGAATGCATCCAAGCTGTGGCCAGTGATGGCGTGGCTGGAAGATATTTGAATTTTCGATGCGCAATACTCATAAGGAGGTTATGTGTAAATTTTTCTTACGAAGGAAACACGTTTTTAATTGAAATTCTCTAAACAATGTTTGAAGTAAAGACGAGGAAAATGAAGAAATACGCATTTTTTGACAATCAGCATAACCTTCATACGCCTGTCAATGTGTAACGACAGGTGACTACAGATGGCGCACACAAAGATTTTGGTATTCTGACGTCATGTCCGATTTGGAGACGTTCAAAAAAATGATTTTTTAATTAATATTTATGAATTAATTAACGAGTAAAAAATTTTTTTCTTGCCTTTTCTGTTAATCACTATCAATAAATATTGAGAAAAAAAAAATAAATAAAAAATATGCAAGTTCCCTATTTCACCAATTGAAAAAAAAAAAGTGTAAGATAAAATATTAACCGATTTGACCCAATTTTCGGTTTTCTATTTTGTATTTTTATCTCTATATTTTTGTTTTCTGCTTTTTTTCCTCTCTTTCAATTCTTTTTATTCAACTTTTTTTGTATTTACTCTTTTTTTTCATTTTTTTTTGACTGTGTTCCGTTTGTCCATTGCGTTCTTTTAGGTTCGATTTAGTTCAGTGGACTCGGGTATTCCCCTTCACGTGAAATTGGTATGAGCACGTCGGGCAAATATCGATTACCACATCGAAGAGAGGTATAACGGACCAACTGGCTAATCCCTACGACCTCTCGGATTTATGTTGTCACTAACTCCCCATATCACACGAGATTTTCGCCTCCTTTACGCCCCTCTGAGTGCTATACACCACAACATCCTTTCCCAACAATTTCCCTCATTCGCCTTTTTTTTCCCCTCCTGTTTTATTTATCTTGACTATTTGAACTGCTGGATGTTATACTGATGCTCTTTGAGAGGAATCGATTGAATTTAACAAACTTTAATTGCATTTTTCTTTAGAATATTATATATAGAATAAAGTCATCATGCGTTAATGTCGAAAATTTTGAGTTCCTAGTTGTCATATTCATTATTTCTCGATCCATCGTTTTTTTTAATTTAATTATTAGTGAAAAAAACATTGCTGCTGTTGACAGAATGTTTTTTGATTGACACAATGTTCGTTGAATGAATTAAAATAAGCCAAAGGCTACATTATAACAGATGAAAGAATAGCTCTGATAGACAGCTGACAATTGCACGATGAATTTATGACAATATTGTGAAATTGAAAAAAACAGTTGATTTCAAAATATGAATTAATTGAAGAAAAAAGGAGAATTTACTATCTCAAGTGCCAAATTACTAAATCCATTGCTGAAGAGTGAAACGAAATGAGACAAGTTTCAGCTAGATTGTTGCTGAATATCTTTGAATTTCTAGAGTTCTTGAAAATACAAGAATTCTCGGGAGCTTTACATTTTCTATAGCTATTGAATTCCACAATATTCAACAGAGAATTACTCCTGAGGAAAATTAAATTATCTCATTCTACTACTTTGCAAGAAAATTGCAGTAAAGAGGTAAAACAGAATGAGTTCATTTTTTTGTGTTTATCTTCTTCAAAGAATATTCCGGGAATTAGCGGAGATATGCCCTCTTGATCCCAATTTATTTTTGTAGAGAAATTTAAGATCTACAAAGAAAAAGGATCAGAACAAAAGAAGAGTCTCGCCATTAATTTCCACAAAAAAAAAAATATCTAAAAATAGTTGAAATTAAAAAATTCACTTATCCTGTTTTACCCTCTTTCTATTGAATTTCCCCATCTTTGTGTTCCTCAGGAACCACATTCACAGGTGTAACGTCCAAGTGTTGGGGGAAAATTACAATTAAATTAGGAATTTAATCGAATGATAATGATTGGCCCCGAACACTGAGGAGTACGTTCTTCTAACATAAATTACTCTTGGTTGACATTTTTTAGATTTCCTAGAAGTCCTGTAGCCCATCACTTCTAGAAACCTAAACAGCTAACGTACTTTTCACTTCAGTTTTATTGATATTTTATTGTTCTAAATTGAACGAGAGACAAGGCGTGGGGGCCTCACCTGCACACACCATCTGTTACTCTCACCTGTATTGTGTTGACAAACTTCCTTAGGTATTAGGGATTCTCTCTAAAATATGTGATGTAATGTAGTACTGTACAATAACCGTTCCTTTAAAATTTTAATATCCTTAGAAAAGGCCCGTGTATTAAACTCTCATCTACTCTCATCAATTGTTTGAATAAATTTAAAGAAATGAAAATGATTAAATTAACAGACGGCCGTCACACAGGTATACAGGACCATTAGCGTTTCGCGTACTTAGCGAAGAGTCTCTACCGTTCCTCTTGAGTCTCACTTGAACTAAAAAACTAATGGATCACAAGTAGTTAAAAAGAATTGATTGGATTGACCAATTTATTTACCCAATTGATGAAAAGAATTTCCAATTGAACCGAATAAATTGCTAACAATTCCGTGAAAACTATCTTCAAGAAACAAAATTCAATGATATAAAATTGTGTAAATTCAATAATTCTCAATAATATTTATATGAAATTGTACTCAAAAGTAGTACAGCCATTTGCAAAATAGCTTGAGCTGTATCGCACAATGACATATAACCTACACGAATTTTATGTTATATATGTATTATGGAAGTAAGGTAAATGGTCGTGAAAGCAATTGTGCATTGAAGCTGCAACCATTTGACTGGGAATACAGCAATTTCGAATATATAGTATTGTAAGATGAAAAGAGAGAATATCGAATGAAATGATGCCTGGTATGTAGCTTAGGAAGAGACCATTCCAATGTACCCAATGGATATGACATTTGAAAATCCTGCCTTATTTTCTGTCTGTTCAGAACTATCAGTGGCAGTAATACGTGTATCTGGAATATCACTATCTTCTAACGTTTCAAAAACGAGAAAAAAGAAATTCGAATGAACGGCTTTTTGAAGCATGCAAAGAGAGAGCCTATAGGCAATGAAATACGTGGGCAAAGGGAGATCTGTGTGCACTCCATGGTAGTGGTATGTTAGAAAATGAGCACAAGGTACGATCAAAGGGGAATAAAAAATTGAGACAAACCTTCAGTCTTCCGCTTTCGAGTTTTATCGAACAATAGTCAGTTTTTCCAGCTGCCAATAGTAGTAGAGCGTCAGGCAGATGAGTACGAAAACGAAAACTTATGTCAGTACCGCCTTTTGCTTCTTGGACTGGAAAATGGATGTAGCTTGCACCATATAGTGACACTGAAAACAAATTAATCATTAGATTAAATATTGGAAATTATTATTTTTTTGATATTAGTGTGAACGGTTTCACTAAAATTACGCTATCTTGCTTGAAATAGTATTGCAGTTAACTCAGGTACTATTAGAGATGTGAAAAGGTAACGATATCAGTAATTTTACGGTAATTTTACGGTTTCAATACCGTAATTTACCGAACGTCAGTGAATAACAATAATTGTAAAAACACTGATTTTCAAAGTAAATTACGGTCATTATCATTTTTAGAGACATAACGGTAAATTTACATCTATATAGATGAATTACGGAATTAATTTTTTAAATCAATTCGCAGCCTTTCTGATCTTCATTTGTGTTACTTTTTTTATAGTCAGTGACAGCCAATGAAAAATTATCAAATTGTTGTTATTATCATTAATGTTCCTAACATATTATTCTAAATATTGATGTATGAAAATATGATTATCCTGAGGAGGCAAAAATGAATAAATCGGGTAACTGTTCTCATTGAATGATTAACAAAATTAAATAATTGTCCTTTTAAAAAATTTAATTAAAAAAAAAACAATTTCAATACTAACTCTCATATAATTGACTACTTGAAATGTAATTCTTTGAGTATGGAAATTTTTTTTTGAATCATCTATATAGATGGAAATTACAGTAAATTACGGTATCGTTACATCATAAAATTTTGACGGTAATTTTACATCAAAACAAGTAGTTTCTTTTCCAATTACGTCACAATACCGTAACATTACGATATTTTTCCCGTAATTTTACTGCAACAAGAATTACTGGTAATTTTACATCTCTAGGTACTATTAAGTCCTTTTTTTTAATGCCGTATTGAAGATTATATTTTTTTACATTTTTCTAAATTTTTTCATGATTTTTGTCCGGGTGGGTTATGAAATATGAATTATCAGTTACTGAAAATGGAGATGATGGGGATAAAGCACCGTAAATTAGACAAAAATAATAAAATTACTTTAAAAAAAACCACAGAGTTGACCCATTATTTGAAAAATATTGGCGAAGAAAACAGTGTTTTAACTAAATAATAGAGAAAAATTTCCTTCAATTCTCCGTATAGTTATTTGGAAATTTCAATTAGAGGATAGACGTAACTATTCACCACTCTCTATCGTATACATGTCATAGGAGATTACTAATATGAGAAAAATCGAGGAAAAATAAAAAATTTATTTCCAAGCTGAAGATATATGCCTTTGTCGTTTAATCATTTCAGATATTGAACTGTTTGTTATTTTTATTTTTTTAGCCTATATTTTATTTTATTTGTAACTCAATTACTTCCTACAATTTTCTAGAATTTTGGGATTTCAGAACTTCGGCAACCTTCCTTCGTCCACATGATTCCTTAAAAATCAGTTTTATCCATTTTGGGATATCCAGAATTTTCCAGAATTTTGGAATAGTTCAAACATTTTTAAAGATAAATCAAAGCACATTTTCCTGAATTATCCGCAATTACTTGAGATTTATCCGAAGCTATCCAGTCAATTACATTCGAGTCCAGCTTGAAAGATTCATCTGAATGAGCCCAACAAATGGTGAGAATTTGAGATTTCTCAAAGGGAATCATTCACAACAATATTTTAAAAAAAGAATTTTCTCGGAATTTTGATTCTTTTTTCTTTATTGTGCTATTCCTTTGGAGCACTGCTATTTATTATTTTATCACGAGAGAGCGAAAAATTGTTCCTGAAAAATGAGCTCATTATCATTTTTATATGAAATGAGAAAAAATAGAAAAACTGTTTGACCCTTGAACTCGAACGTTTCGATTTTTAAGATTTATCGCAGAATCTTAGTTTTTATCTAATATTGGATTTTTATGTATCAAATGACATCAATACAATTGAAATAATTACAATGAGCTGAGATTTCGAGTCCCAGATCGAGTTAACGTACCGTGGATTGAATTCTGAGCAGATTGATAAAGTCTGAAACAATATTCGTACGAATGTTATACATGCAGAGGAAATTTTTTCTTTAAGGTAGTTTCCCAAAGTTCTTGCTCACAGTTGATCCCCGTTTTTTTTCACTTATCCTAAAAGATCATATTTACTTCTATTTTTCTGCGCAATTTGAGTCACCCTAGCCGTGTAGTTTATTAGATAATAATTATCAAAATTTTGGTGGATAATTGGCCTTGCGGTCATATGACCGCAAGGCCAATTATCCACCAAAATATTAATTTTGAACGGTCAAAAAACATTATTTTATTAATTATCAAAGTTGCTCAGAATAACATTGATGGGATAGCGAAGGGCCCGAATATAAGCGGAAGTCGGCTATTTGCTTGAAAATGGCACAGTTCACCAATAAAAACAACTTCTCAAAGGAAAGAATAAATTTTAAGCTTTAATAATTGATCGAAAAAATAGCGGTCTTGGTGCCTTTTTTTACAATGATTTCTTATAATAAATAACCGCACGACTGTCTCACTCAGATGTTGGTGGCTCTCACTCCTTTCGGAGAGCGAACGTGCTGCCCTAGAGATTTTTTTCCCCTAGGCTAATGCAGCCGTCAAAATTCGTAAATATCGTAAATAGGAAATAAAAAATGTATGAGGGTATCCGACATCCGGATTCAGAAGGATAGAAACATATTGATGAAATAGGGAGAACGAGAGAGTGTGAAAATTCGGAACTAAATGTAAAACGAAGTGCAAGGTTAGGTTTCACGCCATGTGAACATACGGCTGGTAGGCATGAAGTACTAGATAAAGTGACTCAAATTAATATTGAAAAATCCAATGAAATTTATTATTAATTGCATAAAATCAAAGAAATTTGCTTGGAAATTAAAAAAAAAAATCGTGAATAATCCCAATTGCTATCATAGCCTCCGATCAATAAAAAACACATCATTCTAGATGTTCAATCGGACTCGTTTCTACTCTCGGATTCTACCTTAATATGATTTAATTAGCTGAGCTGTAGTCTAGTGGTTAGCGGGTCAGCTTAGTGTACAGAAGGTTCTCGGATCGTATCCACCCAGGTGAAAATTAATTTCCTAATTTAAAATGTCTAATTTCAGTGAAAAATGTCATCTCATGTGCAAATACAACGATGAATTAATAGAAAATGAATGAATGAAGTATTTTCTGTTGTTAATTAATGTTCATAGTCTTCTGAATCATGTATGGAATTTTTCGTCTGGCACTGATCTGGAATGCCTTATCCAGTCCCGAGTTGGAGATCAAAGTCAGGCCTTGGATTGGAGATCCAAGTCAGGCCCTGAGCTGGAGATCCAAGTCAGGCTCTGACTTGGAGAACCGTACTATACGATACTACTTCAATTTCCGAGGCATTCCTCAAAAAATAAATAACATGGAAATTAATTAATTTCACCTTTGATAAATTTAATCAGAATTATCATTCAAATTATTTTAATAAACTCATTCATTAAATTAGCCATTTTTTGTCATTCAATATTTGTGATGCAGTGAAAGCTTAAATATTTCACCAGTGGAAACTGCCAGTTGCAATCAGACGTAAATTTATTATTGCACAGAATCGAAAGAGCAAAGGATCATGTGAAAAATATATAAATAAAATTTCATTCCAATAAATTTAATAATCGTAATTGAAATTTTTCCAATTATTTTTAATTTCTTTTGGCTTGTACTTATTTTTGTTGTATTCCTTTGCAGTGATGATTCAGATGATATCGCTTGAAACGGGAATAAACCGTGTACTCCAATAAAACGGGCTCAAAGACAGGTTCCAGAGATGATTATAGGGAAGAGTGAACAGGCAGGTTCTACATCGAGAGTCGATAAAGAGAGACGACTTTTCCCAATAGGAATCGGGAGGAAAAAAGCTCCTGTCCATTCACAGCACGTCTCTGTACTTTTTTTTTTATTCCCATCATCCATTCCTTTTTTTCTTAATTTTATTTTTAAACTCTCATCCGTTTTGCGGTAATTCTTTGAAAGTAGAGTCTTTTATCGAGCATTATCACTCGCTGATTTGGGATTAACTATTGGAATTAGTGACGCTATTCTTCTGTACTATTTCATTTCATTGTTCCTTCAGTTTCAGCTTTTTCATTTCTCTTCTCACTCCCTCGTCCTTTTTTTTTTTATTGATTGGGAAAAAAAAGGAGAACTAACCTTTTGGGGATGTTGGAAAAAATTGAAAATACGAATGAGTTTTGTTTCACCAACGAGATTGTAAAATATTGAACTTGAATGAAAAAAAATGACTAACACGATAAAATAAATAAAAGAAAAAAAAAAATATTGCATACAAAAAGTCTATCATACTGTCAAGAGTTGACTCATGATTTTAGAATTGATATCGTAGATTAATAGAGTCACTTGTTCCATTGTGGTGTATACCACTATTCCTCTTTTTTTTTTCTTTTTTTTTTTTTATTCACATGTAAAAAGATGAATCGTAAATTTTGTATAGATTCATTTGTTCATCGTAGTGTTCTCAATGTGTATATACGATTTTTCGATTCAATTACACAGAAGGGAAACTGGAATGTTTATTTTACGAGGTTTCCATCACTAGCAATGGCAATACGTCTCTACCAATTCGATATCGATTTTATTTCAAAAACACATAGCATCTCGTGTATTGAAAGAGAATTTTTGTATTTGGGAAAAAATAAATAAAAAAAAGGGGAAAAAAAGTCATTTGACGAGTGGCTCACTCGTGACGATTGTGAATTAAAAACTGGGGGAAAAACATTGGAAAACGTTGAAAAATAGAAGGGGGGAAATAGCCACAAATGTTCAATACATTTCAATTCAGATTTCATCAAATCCAGTGGTGAATTAATTCACAAACAATTCGTTTCCACATTCCGATTGCCAGACAAACTGTGAGCATCAACCTTTGACATATTGAAGGGAGCACTTTTCCCAGAATTCTCCATATATTTCGCTCTTTATAATCTATGAGGGATGAGAAAAAGGGAGACAACGAAAAAAAAAAAAAGTGAATAAAAAAAAATGCTTCATGGACACCGTCGATGCATTGGATGCTCAGAGCCCGCCCGCAGCGCAACAAAACCAAACGTTCTGCTTCATCAATAAATAAACGTGAAACGAGCCAGCAAGAGAAAATGTTGGTACACGACCAACTAGACAGTGCTAGCACAGTACAAGGCTGCATCACTAAAAATTTTGTTTTCCGCCACGTAAATACGTGGTTTTCATCGTAAATATGAAAAAAAAAAAAGAAGAAAAAAATATGAAAAAATGAATTGTGACATGAAAAGAGAAAAAAGATATCAGATTAAAAAAAACGTAAAATTCTCATTTTTTCGTAGTTTGTCAAAGGATTCTTTTGGAGTGATGTTATCATCAATTAATCCTCTATGAATGAGTGAATGATGAAAAAGATTCTATGGAATGTGTTATTCTGTAGAAACTAATAATCACCCAGGATATGCGAGTGAAATAGTCTCGCAGAAAAGAAACATTGAATATTGATGCAATTGGTCCTTAGCAAGTATTTGCCCCGTACGGAAAAACGATATATTGGAAAAATATATCTGAGCATATATGAAAATATGTGGCCATATATAGTGCCGAAATTATGTGTAAGTATAAATATATTTTCAACATATAATATAATTGTATGTTTTGATAATATATTGAGTCATACATTGAGTATCATATATTCTTTTACATTTATCGTTATATATGAATGATTATATATCTGCTATACATATCAGCTTAGCAATTGAAGTACGTAATTTAATTGAAAGCACGTTCTCTTCAGAGTTCTGAAAAATAAATGAACATCTAAACGTCATTGTGTTAGTGTTAGCTGAATTACAAAACTATTTAACTGATTCTGTGGATTAAGGAGATGTGTAAAGAGAGAAAGAAATTTGCTTTAGTTAAATGGATTAGTGGAGGGAATAACAATCAATGTACGCCCGGTATTCCTGTTGAATGGATACGAGATTTTGATTATGAGAATTTTAATATCGATCGTGAAGATAATGACATTTCTTACGTTGTTGACTGGCGTGGAAGCAAAAAAGGGAAGCAGCCACAGTCGAGATGGAAGTGCTACGATGCTCAAGTGATCATGGTATCATGTGGAATTACAATGTGGTCATACTCGTAAATCTTGAAGAAATAAATTTAAAACAGAAAAACATGTACTGCCAATTTTTAGTAAAAATAAAAACTAATTTGCTTGTTTCATAAAATATATTTGAATTTGTCGTATTTAAAAAATATTAAATCCATATACTGCCATTATAATCGCAGTATATAAATTACATATATTTATTGGTCCTATTCAAAGTTATATATAACTCATATATTTTTTTGGATTTACTAATTATCAATAAAATGCCATATATTGCTATTCAAATATGAAAATATATTACTCCTTGGACGAATATTTGTATATAAATTCATATATTCATCAATGTATGATTTAATATATGATAATACAATTATTATATATTTTTGAATATATTTTCTCCATATATCGTTTTTTCGCACGGGGCTCTTTGGAAATAACTGAAAAGGTTATCTAATTTATTGAATTTAGTTAATTCAAACAAATTAAATAGTTAAATCAACTAAATTCAGTGAATTCAATAGTTTTTTCAATTATTTCCAAAAAATATTTGCTAGTCAGAACCAATGGCATCAATATTTAATATTTTTTACCATTTTTTGCTACTCAGTGTATAAATGAATAGATTAAAAAATATCCATTTGTTTTAAATTTTCTGCCATTTCTATTGATTGACTGTAATCTTTCAAAACTGAATGGCTTGAGGTGAAGAGAGATTAACGCAGAATTTTAATCAGGGCACAAGCCATTCCAGATGACTAATGAGAAATTACGAATAACAAATGATGTCATTTGCATAGAGAAGGTAAAAGCAATGGAAATCGATATTCACATGATTTGATTGAGAGATCCAAAAAAAAGTTCATTTGACATTTGAGAATAAAGCAAACTGATCATTTAGATCAGCGCCTTTTTCATTCTGTCATCAGGGTATTTGGTGATAGCAATCACATTGAATGATTGGTTTGCACATCAAATGTGTGTACATGTGTGCATCAATACATTCAGGAGCACATTGCTGATACATCAGCAGATAATGTTATAGCACATTGTAAACAATAGAGGAGAAAAATGCAGAATGGATTTCATCAAAGCGTCAGTATCTCCAAATAGTGTTGTTGAAAAAACTAGGTGATTTTCGAGAGGAGAATAATTCGACGGTGATGCCCAGGTCCGTGAGTGGTGCAGAGAAAACTTTGTTGAGAAGCCTGAAAATTGGCGAGGTGATTAAATGATACCGAAATGCACGTTTATTAAGCCAATTTGGCTACCGTTCGTTGAATCATTATAAAAACCTTATTTCTTCACTCTGACCTTTTGGTATTTTTTAGCGGTGAATTTACTGTCGATTTTTAACAATGAAGTTGATGATTTTTGGTATTTTAGCACGAAAAAAGAGGGTGCGTGGAACCCACGCGACAGAAGTGAAACTTCTTATAAATGAGCCATTGGTCATTTTGCACTTGGCTTCGGATTAACATATCTCGAAAACTATGCAAAATTTATCGAGACATGCTGTGAATGAAATTTAGAGGGAAGATTGACGAACACAATAAGCTGAACGCTGTTTTTCTACGACCAGTAGTTTCAGAGATATCATTTTTTGAATGAGTAGTTCAGAAACAATGGATGAGGCCCGATAGCAAATAAATGAGCGCTTGGACGTCCTTTCTGAATTTTTCATTCAAAAATCGACACCTTAATAACTACGAGTCGTAAAAAAACGGAGATTTGCTTATTTTATTCGTTAATCTTCCCTCTAAATTTCATTCACAGCATGTCTCGATAAATTTTGCATAGTTTTCGAGATATTTTAATCCAAAGCCAAGTGTGAAATGGCAATTTTTCAAGAAATGAAAAGCAAAAATTATGAGGTGGAGCATGGATATTCTTCGGTCGTGTTTCATGACAACTCCTCCTTTAAATGACAATTTTGAGTAATTTTTTAAAAAATCATTTAGATAAATTCCCATATTTTTCTCTCCGTGTATTGAAAAGAAAAAATAATAGAGTGTAGAGTCAGGCATCGCTGCTGACGCACTCTCCTCTTCTCCTGCTCCCCCCACCACGTATCTAGCTATTCCCCTCACACGATGACGAATTTTCGTGACGCTCGAAAATTGTTGCCCCCTCATCAGCAAAGAAGTTTCACTTCAAAAAACCACGTTAATAGTCCGAAAGAATTTTGGAAGAGAAATCCGTTCGGTGAATCACGCGTGTTCTCGTAAGAAAGCCGAAAGCCAAGTGAAAGAGCCGCTTCGGGCGTTCGTTACCTCCCGAGGCCCCTCGGGAGATTCCGTGGAGCCGATGGAGGAGTTGCCAACGTGGCAAGGTGGATAAAATTATGCCTTGGCGGGAATCTTCAAATTCCTGACCTCGAGCATCCAAACCCTTGACCAAGTTTTAACAAGTGTGAATAAGGAAAAAGTGTATTTCACCTGAAAGCAGATGTTTGGAGGTTGAGAATCCTGTGAAACTTTTTTCCATTTATGCTATTGGCTTCTGGAATCACCGCAATTCAATACGGCTCCCTTTTACGGGGCGAAAAATCCACGCTACTCTCTAGAGAATTAACGTTGCTTGGCAACACTGCTTATCAAGTCTAAATTTGCAACAAATGAAGTGCCTCTTTTCCTTCAACGAAAGGTGAAACTTCAATCTTTCCATTGTACTCTGTGAAAAATGTAGGATATATCTACCCGCTTGATTAGTTCCAATTCATCTGCTAGGGAAAATGCCTGGATTTTCTCTCTTCAAGAATGGAATATTCGGAAGACGCTCAACTACATTAGGGCAAACCTAAAAAATCGAATGAATAAACTCCTGCTATTCATCATGACATTTCAATAGAACTGCTTGAGATGGGATTTTTTAATGATTCTATTGAAAAAGTGAGGTAATTTCCGGTGGAAAACATTTATGCGAATTTTCTTTTCATTTCTGAAAAAAAGTTTTTGGTCAAGATTTAAATGCAAGGATTATACGAATCAAGTTGGAAGGTTAGGTTAGGATGAAATAGATTTTTGAATGAAAATTTATATAAATTTGAACAGTTTCAGACAATTCCCTATCAATTATCCATTTTCTCAATGGTCAATGATGAATAAAAATGATTTGAGTTTCATAAAATCAGAATAAAAATGAAAAATAATGGGTCACCGGTGAAATAACTACGAAAAAATATAGAAATATTGAATTTCGAAGTTAAGTGAGATGTTGGACAAATGAATAAATAGTAAAAGTCAATCTTCACATTAATTCCCTAGAATCGCGACTTTTTTGCTTCTGATTAGGAGCTTCTTCAGGCTCTTTAGATAAATGTAAATTGTTATTATGAGATTCCCCTTGGACCGCACCCGGGCAGCAGTCTATTCCTACTCCAGTAGCCCCCCACCATGGCGATCGATCATCCTTAAGTGATAATTGACAAATAATCGAAATAATTCACTAATTTTTCTTCCAACTCGCTTCTAAGAGAACTCGCTGTTCAGATCGTTACAGACTGAAATTTTCGAAAAATCGATACTTTTTTTCATTTTCCGATAGTATAGACGGCTACAAACATGCTGCTGGTATTGCTAACTGATCGTAAGGAAGAAATGTATATAAAAATTCTTCACTCGAAACTTGGAACGTCTTTTTTCTTGAAATATCGTTTTTTCAAAACGGTGCGAACTCTCAAAGGAAGAGTCTTCAAACTATCCATCTCAATTCTTGACAGAACATTCTCCACGCCATTCTTCATCTCGCTATGGAAGCTTTTTTTCTTTTTTGAGATTTTCTTATTTTTTTTTCAATGAAAAGCTGTCGGAGAATTAACCTCCATTCAACACTTTTCTCTCAAACTACATTTTTCCAATTTTTATTGTAAAAAAAACCCATCCGTAGCAAGATAACGGCTGCATATCCATTAATAATTTTGTTTGCAAATTTTGTTTCCGATAATATTTATGGGCACAACCGTGTAGACTATTAGGCCTTTTTTTTACATTTTCAATGATAAAAAATGTGGAAACAAATGAAAATAAATTCTAGAATTATTTTCTGTTTTTCATGAGTTTCTTCTGCTTCGAGACACTGAACGACTCAACTGTGTCTTGATGGAATTACTTTAACCGAAAGGTGAGATAATTCCTAAAATTATTTTAACTGAAAGGTGAGATAATTGGCCCATCAATTTATATGGTTCTAATTTTTTCTAAATCGATTCTTGAGTAACTCCTACCTCATTTTGTCAGCATTAGTTTTCCCATCAAATCATCTTTATGAATATATATGTTTTTCCTTTAAGGAGGTTGGTCACTAAATGCGTTCAAATGAAAAAATTCTGAAAATTTCAAATGTTATTGTTGAATATCCCATACGACTCGTGTTAAATTTTTAATTCGTTCTTGAACCTAGTTTGGACGTGATAAATTAATGAAAATCCCTGGTTATACACAGCCTCTTATGGGCATACTGAGCCATACCGATAATTCGGAGACAAAAAATTGAACATCTCGTGAATGACAATTGAGATGTGATTGGAAAACTGATCAGTACCTTCCTTGAACAATTAGGAAAAATAATTGACCATTTTTTCGGGGCCTTACAGACCTTTCACAATTGCAATTTATGGTTTTATACAATTCCTCGATCAAAATTCACGTGTCGAGTAACTAACATGGCATCGCCGCGTGACGTAGCGTTATGTCTTTGAGAGCTCGGTATGTATGTGTGGATACAGTTTGAAATATATTTCAACTGCAGCGTTGTCAAAGTTCCCGAGCCCATCTTGCAATCAATTTTCTTTCATTTTTTATGACATTGACAACATTTGAGGTGATTATTTATTTTCAAAAATTATAAGAGGGAATAAAAAAATTATTATGATGATTTTCAGCGAGTAATTAACTGATTAAATAAAAAAAAAAAAAAAAAATTAACTGATTAGAGGTCAGAAAAATGTTGTCTATTTTCGTGTTCAGGAATTGGTATTAGCTCGGGATGCCTATGCTAAAGCATAGGCATTCTCCCCTGCCCGCGCACCCCGCACAAGTGCTAACCAACCTCCTTAAGGATGTATGATCGAGATAGTGGTGGAGCCGTGAATTTTGATGGGTGAGGATAGGCTCGAACAGTTGCGGGGTGAGCTGAAGTGAATCTGACGTGACATGGGCTGTGAATCTGGCCAATCACGGTGAGAAATAAATGATGAAAGTGAAGTAATTCGAATTTCAATTCTATTTTTCTCTTGAGGATGAATGGAAGAATACATAGCATTTTTCCAATATTGCCGAATTACTACAATATCCATCTTTCTTATGCATATTTGTCCTTTGTACTACGGTAGCTTGAAAATTGCATATTTAGTAATTTATGATTATAACCTCCATTTCTCCATAAGAACTCATGTATTTTTTGTAAATTTTCAATGATTTGTTCCTTTCTTATATGAATGGTTATCTGCTCCGTACTTTTTACCAGTGATCGGCATTGAAAAAATTATAGATTTTTAATAATCCATTGTGTAGAAAATTAATACTTCTTTTTATGACAGTGTTGAGTATGCCAATAATAAGTAATTCAAATATGAAAATTATTTATTAATCTTGTACTGATTAGTTTTATTGTTTGAATTTTTTATTATCCGGATGGTAAGCAATTCAAATTTCCAAATAACTTATTTCAAAATAATTAGTAAATTAATTATTCAAATTACTAATTGCTAGAACAATTAGTGAATTAACAATTTTGATGACTAAATATTCAGATAATAACAAATGGAACATGATATAAAATTGAAAAAGAACCTGCGTATTTTTCATTCTTTATTGTTTTTTTTTTGCAATGCTTTCATTACATTTCGCAATGACCCTCGATTCAAAATTGCTATCAGTAAGTTTATTATATTTGAGTAGATTAAACATGGTCACGTAACTGAAGAGCCTCTCGACAGATGCGGAAGATCGTAAAATGGTATTTGTCTTCAAGAAAATTTAATTTTTTAATCGTCTAATTATTCAGAAGAAATGATTGCCTAATCATTCAGACCAAATAATTATGTAAATATTTAGAACAAGTAATAATCTAATTATTAGAAAAGTCATTGATGATGAAAATGAGCAATAAAAATTTTGAATAGTATTTTCCCCATTACTGAGTCATTTAGAAATGAATCGAACTGAATCATAAATTTTTCCCTTATAGAGCAATTATTCATTTTGAGTTATGACATTCATGAATATCATTGAAAATTTGCAATGTAGTTACTGAATATCACGATACTTAACAATATGCTCATAAAAATTCCTAGATTTTTCAATGCAGATTAATTAGTGGCACTTTAATGGATGAAAATATAATTCTTGTCGATTAATGCTTTTTACAATGAAATTCTTTGAGGAATAATCTAACTACGAAAAAATTTTGAAGCCGCAAATTAAAATTTTTTCATCATGATCATACATTCTTCCGTTTACACAGAGAAAAATGTTTTCTTAATTTAAGACTGTGCAGTCACTTAATTTAAGAATATGCAGTTCACTTAAATTAAGGAAGAAAAGTCACTTGATTTAAGTGAAAAAACTCACTTGTTTTAAGTGATTTTGACTTTCTTAAATTAAGAAAGAAAAAGTCACTTGATTTAAGTGAGAAAAGTCACTTAATTCAAGTGAGTTTCACTTTCTTAAATTAAGAAAGAAAAAGTCACTTGATTTAAGTGAGATAAGTCACTCGATTTAAGTGAGTTTTACTTTCTTAAATTAAGAAAAAAAAAGTCACTCGATTTAAGTGAGAAAAGTCACTTAATTCAAGTGAGTTTCACTTTCTTAAATTAAGAAAGAAAAAGTCACTTGATTTAAGTGAGAAAAGTCACTTAATTTAAGTGACTTTTACTTCCTTAAATTAAGAAAAAAATAGTTACTTGATTTAAGTGAGAAAAGTCACTTGATTTAAGTTAGAAAAGTCACTTAATTTAAGAATGGCATGCCACTTAAATTAAGTGACTGTACATTCTTAAATTAAGATAAAATTTTTCTCTGTGTAAAATCAATTCCAAGTCACTATGACCAGTAGAACTGGAGATGTCCCCGAAATAGAAAAGTTTTCTAAAAATAAAAGATCTTGACAAAAAAAATTTTTTTTTAACATTAATACAAATAATAATTATGGCACATGATTCCCAATGGAATCATCATAAAGAACCGATTTCAAGTATTTTCACTGATTCCAAGCGAGTTTCAACAGTATGAACCATCAAAACTGAAATGTGTCAATTTCACTCCTCATCTCCTTTTAACCCCACCTTTCTCAACAAATAAACTTCATCACAGCTCCCATCAAAGGCTGACTATTGAATCCGAAGGACTGACAGAATTGAATATAAAAAAAAAGAAGAAGAATAACAAAGTGAAACTATTTCTGCAATGTACTTGCATCTAACGAATTATTCGAATGTTTGTTTACGAAGCAAAGTGCCCCAGTGTTTCAGAAAGCAGGGAGAAAGGTACTTTGGCCTCTCTCCCCCAGTACCAAAACACTATATATACGTTCTATTATCGTACAGCCTTGGATTTTCCAACGGTTGAGGAATATACACCAGGAGCCAACGACAGTACACGTAGAGGGTAAAGTGGCTGTTATCGTTGGTATTATAATTCTCCGTAAGTATGAAATGCGGCGGATAAAAGAGATGCAGTGGTGATCTTACTTTCATCCCCTTCCTCCGTTTTACCATATATAAAATCATAATAATCCACAGTTTACGATACCACAGCGTTTTAACATTTTGTTAGGATAATCGGTTGACCTCAGTGGTAAACTGCTGAAGAAAAGCAACAAAAAAAAGTGAAACTTCTTATACATGAGCCATTGGTCATTTTACACTTGGCTTTGGATTAACATATCTCGAAAACTATGCAAAATTTATCGAGATATGCTGTGAATGAAATTTAGAGGGAAGATTGACGAACACAATAAGCAGAACGCTGTTTTTCTACGACCAGTAGTTTCAGAGATATCATTTTTTGAATGAGTAGTTCAGAAACAATGGATGAGGCCCGATAGCAAATAAATGAGCGCTTGGACGTCCTTTCTGAATTTTTTATTCAAAAATCGATATCTTAATAACTACGAGTCGTAGAAAAACGGAGGTTTGCTTATTTTATTCGTTAATCTTCCCTCTAAATTTCATTCACAGCATGTCTCGATAAATTTTGCATAGTTTTCGAGATATTTTAATCCAAAGCCAAGTGTGAAATGGCAATTTTTCAAGAAATAAAAACCAAAAATTATGAGGCGAAGCATGGATATTTTTCGGTCGTGTTTCATGACAACTCCTCCTTTAAATGACAATTTTGAGTAATTTTTTAAAAAATCATTTAGATAAATTCCCATATTTTTCTCTCCATGTATTGAAAAGAAAAAATAATAGAGCGTAGAGTCAGGCATCGCTGCTGACGCACTCTCCTCTTCTCCTGCTCCCCCCACCACGTATCTAGCTATTCCCCTCACACGATGACGAATTTTCGTGACGCTCGAAAATTGTTGTCCCCTCAGCAAAGAAGTTTCACTTCAAAAAAGAATCACGCGAGAAGAAGACGAAAAAGGGGGTGAAGATAATACGATAGTGAATGAAATGATTACCCCAGTCTATATCACGTGTTTGTGTTTGTGTATATCTTATATCCGAAACGGAATATCCGTTCACTTCTTACTATATAACAATGTGCTATATATCCATACGTTACCTTTTTCATCTGTCTGGCAGTAGCCCAAGAGGAGGGTCGCTGCAGCCAGCAACATCAACAGTCCCATGTCGACGGCAAAGTTTAGGCTCCCTTACGGTTATATCTTCTCGTTTTCCTTTTCTTTCAGCTCCTTTTATTATTTTTTTTCCGTCCTTTTCTTCCTTTATTTTTATCCTCTTTATATTTATCCTTTTACTCTTTCTTTCCTCAACTTCAAACTGAATTTTTTCAACTCTAATCTATATGTTGCTCTTTCTGTATGTATTTCACGCTCTTTCTTTTTTCTCTCTCTCTCTCTCTCTCTCTCTTGTCCAGGATAAACGGCCTCACCAAAAGCGAACGAACCTAAAGCGGCATCGATCCCGAATAGAAGCGTTATACGAGCTCAGCTTGGTTATTTATGCGAGGCCATAAGTTACGTACTTTCGTGGCGTCATGTTTTTCACGGCTTTTCCTCTTCTCTACTCCTTTATTCTATCTCTCTCTCTCTCTTTCTCTTGCACGTGAAGAAAGGTACAATCTACATACAGGCATGAACCAACTGATGCTCTCTCACTCGTGGCTTTTATCCTTTCTATTTCTTTACGTTTTACCAATTTTTTTTTGTCTCCTTTTTTTTCCTGCTTTTTCTACTTCCTGTGCAACGATCCTACTACGGGTACGAATACCAATCCACCTAAGCTCACTATTTTTATGCTTTCTTTTCCTCTCTAGGCTGTCAGTTGGATGATGAGTTGTGTCTCTACGCTTCAACGATTTACTCCGAAGAAATAAACCAAACAAAAGGAATCACAGTTGCATAAATTTATCCATATGCTATTTATTCAATTTTATCTGCTTATATTTGCTTTCATTTTTTTTTTTGATATATTTTCACATCTTTTTCTTCGTTTTTTCATGAATTTTTTTTTCTTCCGCAAATTCTCATCCTGCAGTAATGTAGTGCAGCTAGATGAAGGATTTATTGACTTGGGACACAAAGACCCAATCACCGTGATTCTTGGTGTTGCCCTTTGGCACAACCGAATGGTAACGAACCACCACTGTTCGCAACGTTCGTTTGCATGGGCATCGTTCCACGCGTGTCTTGATTGCTTTTAGACCAATTAATGCTCACCAGTGGTTTCGAAACGGTTCAACAAAGTTTTCCGTTTAGTCAGTGTCCTTCTTCATTAAACATTTCACGTATTACGAGTAGCTGCAGTCGTTACTCCATCAGTTTCTCTGCTCAAACCATTCGTTCACTCGAACTCCTCCAATTTCTTTCTGTTTCACTTTTTATACCCTTCACTACTCTTTTTTTTTTTCTCAATATTTTTTTTTTTCATTTCGCTCGCCGCTGTCTTTTTTATCTCGTTCCGCTCTCTGTGAACCCAAAGAATCGTTTAAACTTTTTTCATTTTTATTTCTACTTTTCATACTCACAGCTAATTTATATCAATTCTTTTTCCGAACTTGCACAGACTGATTCAGAATTCAATTTAAAATGAGGAATGAATGAAAAAAACTCTTTCAACTTTCAACGATTTCAAAAAGCTTTTAATTTTTTAAATCCATTTACCATACGAGAATTTCTTTTTTTACTTTTTTTGCGCATTCATTTTACATTAGTTTCTGGTTTTTCATTCTCACTATTCAATGAAGTACAAACCATCGGAGTATCTGATGAATCCTGATAAAATAGTACTCGAACAAGATTAAAGCAATCTCTACAATTTTTTTTTTTTTTGCCTGACGATTCCCGGAGCAATTCGACCTTTGGATAGCTCGCTAATGGAAGAGCTCAAAAACCATTTCACCAACTCTTTCTTTTATATTCTCCCTCTGCCCTTCTGCTCTCACGTTTTTTTTCCTCCTATTTTTTTTTTATATTCACGTCAAAGGCACGTCAGTATAATTCAAACCAATTCCTGATTTTAGGTCACGCTGAATAATTTCACCTCTCTTTACATTCACCCCTTTCGCTCCTTTTTTTTTTATATATTTTTTTAATATTCATTCATTTTCTATGAATAAAAACGTCTCTCATTTCTATGGACTCTTGTCACGAGTGCGCAAAAAACCTTTGGATAAAAAAAAGAAATGTCCACTTTTCTGTGTAACAGTGGCAACAAAAAAAGAAGAAATGAAAAAAAAAACGAAATTAAAAAAATCTCCCGGAATGTATAAATTTAATTTCGTTGGAATTGTGTTAGACTTTGAGGGGATGAAAAAAAATCTGAAAAATATTTTCAGAAGTACGAAAAACTGAGGTAAACCCTGCGAGCAATGAGAATCTCGCTTGAATTTGCTTGTTTAAGGAAATTAGGGCTATCCTTTCGTCTACTTTCGCTCTATAAATTAACAAAATAATCAAGTGGTAAACAGATTTATTTGCATTAAAAAAGGTGCAAATTGATGGAAAATTCCTTCAGATGTGGAAATTTTAATGAAACAAATAAATCAAAATAATCTGACATTTGCTGGTTAAAGCAGTCAACATATTCTTGATGTGATTCACGGTCACGTATCCAGCTGTGAAACGTTCGCACCCGGCGAAAATTTGCATTGGCACGTTATATATATACATATACATATATATATATATACATATATATATAGCAGGTCACGTATTGGAGCCCACACCATCTATCCAATGCATACCCACATTCACCTTTCCACTAAAATTTTCAAGCCGCATCAATCTTATTTTCTCCAGTCACTCTTCTTTTATACCCCCTTCAATCCCTCTATTTTTAGGTTCAAAACTCCCCTACCGCACGTTTAACCAAAGAGCACTTGAACGCTAATCCGTGTGTGTGTTTCTGTTTACTTTTTGCCCTAAAAAAAATTCACGTTTTCCAACTTGACAACATATTCAATCGAGGCACATGGGACACACACACATACACTAGCACAAAGCCTCACAATTCCCAGTGGAGTACCATTGAGAATAATCGAGCGTTTTTTTAGCACCGATTTGCTGCGAAAAATCGCAAAAAACTAAACACAAAAATTGAATAAATAAATAAAATTCACTTCAACTCGTTTTTTTTTTTCGTGAATTTTCTTGATTTTTTTTCCTCGATTTTTTAAATATTTTTTTCCATTAATTAACACAATGGGCATTGTCAATTGCAGTGAATGCAAAAATTGGCTATACAAATTTTCACCACGTTTTATCACAAAAAAGAGCGATACTCCACCGTCAATGAGTCCTCCATGACTAACGAGCCGCTCTGCATTTCGAAACCAACACTTTTTCTCGTTGCCACACACCGTGTGCAGAGCTTTGCGCCGTCGCTGCTCCAGCCTCAGCCTCCACTTCTATCCTCTACTGTTCTATACATATCATCTCGTTTCTCGATGGGCTTTTGCTCTCGTGTACTAGCTGCTACAGCGCAGAAGCACAAACGACCCGGACTCTCTCGTCATCTATTCCCCTTGGGCTCTTTTTCCATTGGATTACCAATTTTAGAATCACATGTCATTCATTTCAAATTAATTATTTACATTCATCTGCCAAAATTAATCCTATTATATATCGTTGATTAATTAAAATTCGGTAAAAATTCAGGTGATAATGAATCTCTTGTGATTAATAAAATTCAAGGCTTTTTTTTCGGGGAAATATTCAAATTGGGGGGAAAATAGGAGGAAGAATTGAGGAGCTCTATAGTTTCACTGCGGATGATATTTTACTACAACCCAACGCTTTCTCCCTCCCCCCCCCCTCTTTTCGTGTGCCACCGCACATCTCGCGCCGCCGCCGCGGCTCCAGCACGGCGGTGAGATTTTTCGTCTTTTTCTCCTGTTTCTCTCAGCTTCAACCTCACCCCCTCCCCCCCACCCCCACTCCACTCCTCTCGCACTCGCTCTTTCTGTCTTTTCTTATTTCTTTTGCTCATTCCTCTTCTTCTTTTTATAGCTCTCGTGTCTCGTGTGTGCACGTGACGGACACACAGTCACGTTATTCAAGTGTGTATGCATTAAAAAATACGTGTGTGTTACTCATTGGTAGAGGGCACTATTTTCTTGTTCGTTCGATGCTAAGGAAAATTTTCCAGCAAATTCAACAAAAAAAAGAAAAAAAAAAAAAAAAAAAAATGTAAAACTCAACTTTCTCCTTCAAAAACAAACGGGCACCCATATATTTTGTTACAAGTTGTCATAAATTTTCATTCCTTTATTTTTTCCCTTCTTTGTCTTATTATTATCATCATTATTATTGTTATTATTATTTTCTCTTATTGTCTTCTTACTTTACACTCTGTTTACTTCATCAAACGTTTTTGTAAGGTATTATTATCAACTTTTCCAGAAACTTGTTTTTCTTTGTCTTTTCATCTCTAACGTTGAACCCAAAGGGCGCAAACTGGTAGGGCATTGAAACTGGCTTCTATTTGTCTTGAAAATTCTCTCGCTCATAGTTTTTTCTTTTAACTCATTTTTCATTCTCTCTCCCTCTCTGTATCTCGTTATTCTCCAATTCTTCATAGTCTGCACTTTCCATCTGCGTATGGAGCATGTGGTATTATTGGAAATGGGGAAAGGGGCGATTGTTTGATATCGATAAAAAATTGGCGAAAAATAAGGGAATTTGAAGAGAAAAAAAAAATTCACTTAGAGAACGCGTTAGTATCATGAGCCTTGGCTCTATCGACCCAGGAGTGGGTTACAGTCCCTCTTGAGAATTTGTGAGATCGCCTCAGGCCACAGAGACCAAGAGGGGAAATAGGAGGGAGGAGGGGGAGAAAACTAGCCGTTTCCCTATGTATTCAGCGTATAACAGCCAGAGAACGATTAAGAGTCGTGGTGCTGAAGAAAAGACGTTTATAAATATTTTCAAGGGACACTTGACGAGACCCGAGGGGGGTCTATGGGCGCCTATATACACACACGTGGACATTGGTGAAAAGGGGTTTACTCATCTCCTCTTGTTTTCACGTAGCTTTCATACTGCGTCTACTCTATTCTGCACTGTTTTTTTTTTTTCATTCCTTTTTTTTTCTTTTTTCTCATCTCTCTTTATGTGTTTTTATTTCACCTCTTTTGTAACGTTGGACACTCGACGAGGAGAGTGGGTTGAAGGAGTTTGTGATCTGCCTGTGTGGTGGCGTCGAAGAGAATTTTTGAATAACCGCCATATTATGCACAAGCCGCTTGTCTTATCTGTTGTCTTTCACCCTCCCCTTTACCCCCCCCCCCTTCCTAGTCGTGGGATCATTCTTATTTATGAGCTATAACTCATGTTTTGTCACTATCACGGTACAATACATCTAATCTTTTGTTTATATGATATTCAATACAAAAGTGATTTCAATTTCTTTTTTTTTTATAGGAAAAAAAAAAAAAATTGTTTTTTTTTTCTTTTTTTCTTATAAAAAAAAAAAATTTTTTTGTTTTTCTTTTTTTTTATAAAAAAAAAAATTTGTTTTTTTTTCTTTGGTTTGAATTATGAAAAGGGAATTCGTTGCATCTTCATTAATTTTGCTGAAATTATTCATTTATTGAATTTGTGCATTATTATAGTTTTTTTTAATAACAAAATTCCAATGATCTTCTGTTTTATCCAATTTACTTTAATTTGTACAAAATTTCAATAACACAAAATTGAATTCATTTCACGAGAGCATAAAATATTCAGTCGTATCACATTGATTTGATACATACATATATATATATATATTTATATATGAATTTATGCATATTCATTGCTTCATATTTTGTTACTTTTTTTTTCTATTGAATTTGTGGAGAATGAAACAATGGATAGAGTTAACATTCATAAAATCAAAGTACTTTTATTCATTATTCCTGAGACGAAATATTGCAAATATTGTTATCAAAGTTGTGATTTATACGGAATATACAGTGCGAATTATAGTACTTATATAATTACCTGGAGGGAGAAACTCGTGACTCGGTTGAGATTAATAGATTGTACGTGTTCACATCAAAACGAAAATTTTCATGTCATATACAACTAATAGCTGCAACGAAAAAGTGAGAATTACTGGATTTTCTTTTATTTCATGAATAATTGAATTGCATAAACATTACGTATTTATGCATTTTTTTTCGTGATACAAATAATAGGCCAGAGGGTTAAATTCAAATTTTTAGGGATATTGATTTTGCTCAAGTCTTCATCACTTATTCGCACACCAACGAATTCATAATATCTTCACTTTAGGGACTGAACGGTGTAAGTGGCAAAAAAAGTTCGATGAAGAGGGAGTAGAGCTCTGCCAACAAAAAGTATTCAATTTTGACATTAAAAATCCGAATTTTTTGACCAATTTTCAACCATGTCTAGTTTCAACTGTTGCATTGACAATAATAATATAGAAATTTAATTTTGTAAATTTTTAAAATATCATTATTGAATATTTCCCTTCGAGCCAATTAACTTGAAGTGATTTCACTGTTTTCAACAAATCAATGAATTAATTTCGATAATTTTTCAAATTTTAACTCTTGAAATTGTAGAATAATAATAACTTGTTCCATATAGGGTATATTTTCATGTTTTGATTGAATTGAAAGCGATAGGGAACCTGATGAGAGGGGAAGAGGTAATGAAATAATCGATTTCTTCCTGACAAAGACAGTTGGTGTAAAAACACAATGATAAACAGAGACGAATGGTCTTAAGAAAATGGTAAATTTGGTAATTCAACCAAATGAGCCTTTTCTAGACCAGTACAAATTTGGGTCTCTGCAGTGAAACATCAAAACTGTGTGTTTTGTTTTAAAAGCTAGTTGCCACCACTGCCTTTTGGTTTTTTTTTTTGGAAAATCCAGATTTCAGATGAGTATTTTGAAGTTTTCATTTAATCCGTATTAAATTTATTGAGGTTTTTTTTCGTCTTTTTTCTTTTTTTCGTTTCTATTTTTCATTGATATTTCAAATTGAAATTGTTCCGCGTGAAGTGTACAAATTATTGACAAAAGAAGGAAAAGGTACATTAAAAAAGCACATTGTGCATGAAGTACTTGTTTCCGTGTAATATAAAAATTAAATTTTTTAGGCCCAATGAAGGTGGGCGGAGTTTATTGTCAATATATTCTTCATCTAAAATCCCGAGTATCGTTTATAGGATGGGTCGTGATAGGTTCCTTTTCGAGGCCTATGCACCACTACGTCCTCGTTGTGGCCTTGGGTTACGCCAAACGTGGTGACAATCTCAATTTTTCATTCAATTGTGTTTTTTTTTGTTCTATTGGTTAGTGACTTCCAACAAAAGTTCGTTGTTTTTGTGAAAAATTTAATTAGGATTTTGTCTCTTAGGCCTTGAATCTTGTGACCGATCTCTAATCAAGTAAAATACATCATATCATAGCATAAAAACTCAAAAAAATTTCAAGAAATTCAATTTTGGTTGGCTGAGTGAAACTACCCCTTTACCAAAAGTTCTTTTCAAAGGAAGAGGGGCATATATCCAAAATACATCTGAACAATGTTTTTCAATTCACGTTGAAATTCTATAATAACAAAAGGGTGCAATACATTCAAGAAAAGCGAAAGGGCGTATATATGGAAGATACGCCTGTTTGTAATTGACAAGCATTCCTGTTCATAGTGCTTCAATTGGGAAGAAGGAGAAGTAAAATCTAAGGGGTGTATGTGCAGAAGATTATACGATGAATTGCAAATCTAAGGAATATTTAAAATCAAACAGGCAATAACTTGCGTTCATCGAAAAAATCAAGAAATACACAGAGAAAAATGTTTTCTTAATTTAAGAATGTGCAGTCACTTAATTTAAGAATGTGCAGGTCACTTAAATTAAGAAAGAAAAAGTCACTTGATTTAAGTGAGAAAAGTCACTTAATTCAAGTGACTTTTACTTTCTTAAAATAAGAAAGAAATAGTTACTTGATTTAAGTAAGAAAAGTCACTTAATTTAAGTGACTTTTACTTTCTTAAATTAAGAAAAAAAAAGTCACTTGATTTAAGTGAGAAAAGTCACTTAATTTAAGTGACTTTTACTTTCTTAAAATAAGAAAGAAATAGTTACTTGATTTAAGTGAGAAAAGTCACTTGATTTAAGTGAGAAAAGTCACTTAATTTAGGTGAGAAAAGTCACTTATTTAAGTGACTTTTACTTTCTTAAAATAAGAAAGAAATAGTTACTTGATTTAAGTAAGAAAAATTACTTAATTTAAGTGAGTTTTACTTTCTTAAATTAAGAAAGAAAAAGTCACTTGATTTAAGTGAGAAAAGTCACTTAATTTAAGTGACTTTTACTTTCTTAAAATAAGAAAGAAATAGTTACTTGATTTAAGTAAGAAAAGTCACTTAATTTAGGTGAGTTTTACTTTCTTAAATTAAGAAAAAAAAGTCACTTGATTTAAGTGAGAAAAGTCACTTAATTTAAGTGAGTTTTACTTTCTTAAATTAAGAAAGAAAAAGTCACTTGACTTAAGTGAGAAAAGTCACTTAATTTAAGAATGGCAGTTCACTTAAATTAAGTGACTGCACATTCGTAAATTAAGAAAACATTTTTCTCTGTGTAATCGATTGGGCAAAAAAAATTACGTTCTTTTGCTACGAAAAAAAAAGCGGAAATAAATTTCACTCACGCCCTTTTGATTCTGATACGACGATATCAACAAGATTTCAGGCAACTCACACAACTGAGTAATCTAATAAATTATTCCTCATATTCAATTGACTTTTTACCCGCTTCGAAATTTCTCATGAAGTCCCACAAAAACAAGAGAATTTCTCTTGAAAATAAGAAACATTTTAAAAAATTGAATCAATGGAAGTATCAGTTGTGGGACTCTACAGATTTTGACTTGTCCGTAAGTGTTTTATTCTTCTTCCTTTCCACTCTCATTTGATCCTTTTTCTTTTCCTTTTTACCTCCATTTTTCTTTTTTTTTCCTTCTACCTCCATACCTTGAGGTTTCAATAAAATTCTTCATTTTATCTTGAGGAAGACGACAACGAATATTGGTTCACGGCGATTGGAAGGCACGATTGAATTGGAGCACCGCTTTCCACTTCGTTCCCATCCACTCTATTTTATTTCGTATCGCGAATGTCGACAACCATCGTTTCTCTCGGTATATTCACTCAAGAAGGAAATCGACATCGAAAGCTACCTTCATCCACTGTATATACACATTCATTTTTGGGATGAGTTGTTTGGATTCATACTGTAATTGAAGAGTTAACGATTCCAATATAGATGTGGTAGCAGTATTAATACGGTTCTTCCCTAGAGGCAAAAGGACGTAGGTGCTGATTTTATTGGATAGGGGAGAACTAGAGATGTGAAAGGGTAACAATACCAGTAATTTTACGGCAATTTTACGGTTTCAATACCGTAATTTACCGAAAGTCAGTAAATGACAAAAATGGTAAAAACACTGATTTTCAAAGTAAATTACCGTAATTATCATTTTTAGAGACATAACGGTAAATTTACATCTATATAGATGAATTACGGAATTAATTTTTTAAATCAATTCGCAGCCTTTCTAATCATCATTTGTGTTACTTTTTTTATAGTCAGTGATAGCCAATGAAAAATTATAAAATTGTTGTTATTATCATTAATGTTCCTAACATATTATTCTAAATATTGATGTATGAAAATATGATTATCCTGAGGAGGCAAAAATGAATAAATCGGGTAACTGTTCTCATTGAATGATTAACAAAATTGAATAATTGTCCTTTTAAAAAATTTAATTAAAAAAAAAATAATTTCAATACTAACTCTCATATAATTGACTACTTGAAAAGTAATTCTTTGAGTATGGAAATGTTTTTTTGAATCATCTATATAGATGGAAATTACAGTAAATTACGGTATCGTTACATCAAAAAATTTTGACGGTAATTTTACATCAAAACAAATAGTTTTTTCCAATTACGTCACAATACGGTAACATTGCGGTATTTTTACCGTAATTTTACTGCAACAAGAATTACTGGTAATTTTACATCTCTAGGGAGAACAGGTAAAAATGGAGCTCTGAAGCAAAATGATACAAGAATTTTTTTCGGAATGAAGGACTCCATGGAAAAATCTGAAAAAATTCAAGGATGTGGTCCAATATATTGTCATCGTTGGTGGATTTTTTCAAACTTTTTGGAAGAGGTATTCACTCTAAAAAACAGGATTATTTTCTCCCAGTCTTCTTTATTTTAGAAAAATACAATTTTTTAAGTCTATCGACATTACTTTTTGTGTGACAATAATTTGTATGGTTTCGTTGAAAAACTGAAGAAATTTCAGGTGAAAAACATGTGGCAGGATTTTTTTGATGGTTCAAGGATCCTGTCTGACAATTACGACCGTAACCCCTTAAATTTCGGGGTTTTTGAGGAATATCTCTGGTTCTGATTGTCATAATTCAGAAATTTCGAATGGAGGTGAGTAGTGAGCTCATTTACCATCGATTCATGAGGTTTTTTTCACGAAATTATTTTTAAGGATTCTTGAGATAATTATCAGTTTTTTTTTAATGGAGAATCACCTTTTCCTCTCAAACTCAAAAATCATGGGGATGATTTCACGTTCAGCCTCGTCTTCGAATTATCTTGATAAAAAAATTAGAAACTTAAAAATTCTTTCATCCTTTAGGCGGCCGGGATGGTGCCTTTCGGCACCATGAATTTCAAGCATTTTTAATACTTCACAAACCATATGATATGGCCATATGATATAACTAGATATTATATTAGACGATTTTGAACTCATATATATATAAATATGGAGAATGATACATGAAAAAAATGATAAAACTATGCATCAAGTTTAGTATGAATCTGTTGTTTTTTCCCGAAGTATGTCCACCATTTTGGATCCGCCATCTTGAATCGGAAATCTGACTTAAGATCCGTAATCAACGTCCCCAAAAACTCTTGTATACCAAGTTTAGTATAAAACAAGCCAATACTCTTGATAATAAAGAAATAAGAAAATTCATGTAATTCCAAAAACCCCTGCGGTCGAGATGATGCCTGTCGGAAAGACCACGAGGTAGAGCCACATTGCTGGTTCATTTGGAAATTTTTCCCCTAGAAAAATTTCCAAAGGACGACTTGGGCACATCCATAAATGCCGGCCGTCTGCAGGTTAAAAGAAGTACATTTTATCGAGAAATAAGCTGTCGGATTTCTTAAAAGAATTTGTGAAAACTGAATCTGACACATGTTCTTGTTGCGAGCCCTGAAACTGGTGAACTTCTAAAAACCCTTGAAATTATAATTGACCGGAGTCATTATAATGGAAATAATAAAAAACATTGACATGCCGAGTTCAACGCGCTCAAATAGTGATATAAGGCAGTGTGGCTAAGAGAGAGAGAGAGAGAGAGAGAGAGAGAGAAAAGACGTCGGTGCATCTAAGAAACACCTATGAGGTGGAACACCAAAGAGGGGACACGCATGTGCCAGACTTAAAATTCATTTTTACCTCTGATTTTCATTTTCCTTTTAATTTCGAGGTGACAGAATTAGTCAGAACAATAAAACCGACTAATCCCTAGCTGACCTGAATTAGCATCATCATGTCAACAGAGGCGCGGGTGGAGTTAGAAAAATAACGAAAAAAGGAAAGAGACGTCGGAAAAATTCCCACTTTTTTCCTTTATAAGAAGTGATCTACAGAAGAATCTCGCTTGCAGTAACAAGTACGCACTCAGTAGTGTTACTCTGTCTGAGTGAACATCGCCAGTAACCAGTCTTCTATCGAGAATGTTACTCTACTCAAAATCTACTCAATCAACTAAAGTATTCATACTTTCGGAGTAAAGTTCAAGTCTTTAGTTTAAAGTAAAGTAGAAGCATTTTCAAGAAGAAACGTTTTGAGTCATTCTACAATAAACCAACAACCATCGTTCGAGCATTCTGAGCTGCATCTATCAGAATCCAGTATCCTGCATCAGGCCCATTGCATAAGAAAAGAGTCATCTACATCGCCAGCAACATCCACTAGAAGTCCAACAGTTCAACTTCAACCATCAACCGTTGTTAGTTTCTTTCAATTCCAACTGTAAGTTCAATTTTGCGCTGAAGCGATTACAATTTTCTCTATCATATTGACTCAAATTAGACGTTTGATTTATCCTCAAATAAATTATTTGGTGTTAGTTGAAAATATACGAATTATAGCATTTATTTTTGAATAAACTTATTTTGTCCGAAAACCTCTGTCCTTCAGACATCGGTACACTTCAGTGTTTTACCGCGGCAAACCGTTCCCTTATTTTTATTTTTTGGGCACAACTGCAGCCGTGATTACTACGAATAATCTACTATTTTCTTCATTAAAATATTATTCAAATCTACGTGTTTTTCGGGTTGTAGCTCGCAATATACTCCATTACAAATTTCTTCAACTCTTTAATGAAACCATCGAAAAATTTTCATCTCAATCGTTTTCACGGGAATATCCCATTCACCCATTTGAATGAAAACTCTAGTATCACAGCTCCAAAGCCCCATAATCATCATAATCATCAATCCCCCATATTATCCACTCAATTGTCATCATTAATCCCAATGAACACTGGTAATTATAATCAATTGTGACAATCCCTATTATTCATTAATATCATTTGTATTCACATCCCTGATTTTTCCCATTGAGATCATCGAGTTCACAAGACTCCTGTAATTATTGTAATTAACAGTGAAAATCCCTCTAATTTCCAGTGAATAGCCCCTCACTCAATGCTTCCCAATCATCTTTACAATTAAAGTATCAATTACCAAATTAAAAAACCTCAAAAATCCAGATTTTTTTACATTCAGAGAAGCAGAATAATTCAAAAAAAATTACAAAAAGAAAAGTGGCATGAAAAAATCTGAAAAAATTTGAGAACATATTTCATAATATCTATAGTATTGTTGAATTTTTTCAATTTTTTTTGTCAAATCCTTCACTCTTAGAAAAAGTTCTAATTGACGAATGGATCCTTTGATTCGAATGTACACATTAAAACGATAAATTAAAGATTAAACATTCCACGAAAATCATTAATAATACTTTTGAAGCATCAGTGAAACATTTTACTCAGTATTTGATAAATAAAAGCAAATTATAATGATGTATGAGAAGAGAGTGTCACGAATTTTCCGGATCACATTAACTGCGGAAGAAGAAATATCCCCAGGGTGCTATATTCCATCCTTCTCTCTCTCTCTCTCTCTTTCTGTATTTTTTACAATGCTAATTTTTTTTCCAAAGGTTTTTATCCCGTGGAATTCCGTTTTTCTTCAACATATACTAGCATTATACTATAATATTTTAACGTGCTTCCTGACCGAATTGTCCGGGAATCCGGAATATATGCAAATTAAAATCGTTCTAGTTTCCACCATTGCGCGCCCATCGTGGCGCCCCAACGACCTCCCCTCTTTCCTCTCTAGCGACTATAACGACCAACGGTGCTTGATATATGATCTCTCATGAACTATTCACTGAAGAAAATAGGAAAATTCTTTGTTCATATTCAGCCTGCTGCTTCTTTTCACACGATAATAACTGATAATAATAAATTACGTGTCATTTATTTATTTATTCATTTTTTTCTTGCCTCTGCTAACTCCAGATGAAATGTGAGAATAATGAATTCATTAACTTGTGGCTGACAATTTTTATTTCTCATCAAGTGCGCACTAAAGTCGTTGGGAAAATTGCCGTAGAGACGATTATTTAAATTCCGGAAATTTTCAATTACAGAATAATTAATTTTTCAATTGAGATAATTTAGTTACCTGGTGAATCAAAAATCCGTGGGCTTGTTCTACAGGAAATACTAAAGATGGCGCCTGACGTAGAGAAAAAATATCTATTTTTTGATGGTAACACATGTATTTTACCGGGAATCGGTAACAGAGATTTTGCACGCATTTGGAAAGCTCCGAAATTGTGAATTTTAATTGGACAGTAGAAACATGCAGGAGCGCCCAATTTTTCCAGTTTCTTTCTCTCAATTATTGAAATTTCAGAGAAGTTAGAGAGTATTGATGATTCTATCAATAAATTTGACATCAACTAATTACTCATTCATCAATTATCTACTCTAATTACCCCCGATACAAAGATACTCACTATCTCTCTGAATTCCTCAGAATTTTCCCATCAATAAAAAACCCATTGCAATCATTCATTTTCACAGGTTAATGCGCGTGTACAAGTGCGTTGACAATAACAACAATCGATTCTACCTACTCATGGTTTCACATTATCAAAGAACCTATACAAACAGAATTGAGTTGAATCGTGATACGATTATTCCTTTTCCTCCATTGTACTGTACAAATGCCAAGTGAAACGTGCTTTGTTCTATTTCAGAATTAAATTGACGATGTAATCTCTGTATTATTTCCTCCTGACTCCAAAATTCCATTAACGTCAAGCCTTCATCAATAAATAATTAACCTCAAAGGAAACAAAAAAACATACAACCCAAAATTCTTCAACTCATGATAAATTAATTCCCAATATCATTAAAAAAAAATTAGGAATATAAAAATTTGGAGACACAAAGAAAAAGAAATTCTACCATTAGACTACCGAAGATATGACACAGAAAAAAGGAAAATTTTTACACGTGGAATTTGGCGATGTGATATAAAAGTGAGATATCGCAAGAGAAGGCAAGAGGAGAGAGTCTGACCGTCGAATATCGAGCGAGGAGGCCCCGGTAAGCGGGAAAACGCTGGCTGCGCACATGCAGTAGAAGAGAATACGGAGTTTTCAGCTCTTGCGCATGCGCAGAATAAATCGCCCATTCAGTGACTGTCTCTTTTCCACTTTTTCCCTATTCTACATTTCTTTTTTTTTTTTCCAATTCTCAATTCCCTAACACACACACAGAGGCAGACTCCGCTTTCGTAACACTGTGAGGACTACACCTAAAATGTACTTGCGCATGCGCAAGAGCTAGACGAGAGGCCTAAGCAGTTATCTCTCTCATGCGAATGAGGCGAAAGATCCGGGGGAAAGAGACGATGATTCCGCACAAGGGTGAACGGGAAGGGGGTTATGCGCGGGTGATTGCGATGGAGAGGGGATAGAATGTAGTGGGTGGAATAGGGGAGGGGGGGGGGGAGAAGAAAAAGAGAGGAACGAGGATGAGAATTATGGAAAGAACAGGATCGCAGTACGGTTGAGTTGAACGGGAACGGGAGATATGGGCGCGTATACCAGTGTGCAGCGGGCGGGCATCGCGGCGGCGGCGGCGCCGTTCTGCTGCTCCTGTAGGATTTCTTTTTAGAGAACGGTGTGTGACAGTCCTCATCATATGCATTACCACCGTTTAATCGTCGTTGTCAACTTCTATAAAGTGACACTGCGGTTGGACCGTAAAGAGCGTACGAAAATAAAAATCAAACAAATTTTATTGACAGCTTGAAAAATAGGAAGTAAACGAGGTTAGAGGGCTGAAATAAATGAAAGCTTTCCTGTGGGGAAACGTCTGAAGGGGAATTTCAAAGGGGGCCCAGTGGTGGAGGTAGCGCAGTGGTCAGACGGATATTTGCTCTCCTCAAAATGAAATTTCGAGGAGTCGTGAAATAAAGTGGAGGAAGGATAATAAAAAAAGAAAGAGAGAGAGAGGGAGGCAGAGGGAGCTGCCGCACCTATTCATTTCTTCTGCCAACTCATATACACAACATTTTTTGGAGGAACAGAAGATGCTACGGAGAGTACTTTTTCCGAGCCCTGAGGCTCCCTGATAAAGAGTCAAACTTGGATCCGCGTGCGGAGACAAATGGCTATTGACTCGTGAACAAAGAAGCAAAAGAAGGAGAAACGTGAAAAATTCATCCTATAAGTGGATTAAAATTTTTAGAATATATAAAAAAAAAAACTTATTTTCATGAAGAATTCAAAGTGAAAGCCAATGGAATTGTGTTTAGGGGGTGAAATAAATTTTGCTATGTCATAATGTTAATCTGAAAATCTGTGAGCTGGCCTCGGTGTTATCGTGATAATTGTTCTGTGTGTGTGTGTGCGTGGGTGTGTGTGTACCCTGTGCGTGCGTGAGTGACTGTGTGTGTGGATGCGTGTGCGTTTGTGTATGAATGCGCGTGTAAGAGAGGAGTTGAAAATAAATCCTCTCCATGTGTGTGATGATAAAGTGCGAATTACAAGCTGTGTAATAAATGTATGCGTACGTGTGTTCATATTTGACACGTGTCTGTATGTGCTCAGTGTTACTGTATGTATCTAATAAAAGATAAAATTAAAGAAAAAACAAATATCACGTCATGAGGGCTCACGTGGATAATAGCTTAATGCCTAAGCTAATGGCAACATTTTTCGTACTTATTGCAACTGTAACAACAACAATTAAGGGACATCGTCCATCCCCAAATAATCCAGCACAATTATTCCCAAGTACGGCCTCACCCTCTTCATCATTATTAAATGGTTTTAATTCAACAATAAATAAAATTAATATACAACAAAATAAATATCCATGGGATGGTTTTAATAGTACATTACATCATTTAAATTCACATATGAAAGGACACAATAGAAGTGATAATGATACTGAACAAAAAGTACCATTATTTCCAACTGATATATTCAGTTTAGAAGAGAGACAACGTGGTGCTGTTATATTACATTTACTTGGAGTTATATATATGTTTGTTGCACTTGCTATTGTATGTGATGAATTTTTCGTACCATCATTAGATGTTATTATTGAAAAACTTGAAATTGCTGATGATGTTGCTGGTGCAACATTCATGGCTGCCGGTGGCTCAGCACCAGAATTATTTACATCAATAATTGGTGTATTTGTATCATTTGATGATGTTGGAATTGGTACCATTGTTGGATCAGCTGTATTTAATATATTATTTGTTATTGGTATGTGTGCTATATTTTCAAAAACTGTACTATCACTTACATGGTGGCCATTGTTTCGTGATTGCACATTCTATAGCGCAAGTTTATTAACATTAATTTATTTCTTTCGGGATAACCTTATACATTGGTATGAGGCACTTGTATTATTTTGCTTCTATCTGGCCTACGTTAGTTTCATGAAATGGAATCAGCCAATGGAAAAATTAGTCAAGAGGATACTGTATAGAAATAAAGTTACTAGAGTCAGATCAACTGATCAGCTGATGCCATCGGTGAGTTTAAATTCGTTTTTTTTCTTCCTTCTAATCTCACAATATCTTTTTTTTTTATCGATGACACCATTTGGGGGTCTCCGTCATCCTCATAGCATTCATCCCGTTGGATATAACCTTTCACCCTATTTTATTCGTCCTCTATTGAGTTTATTTTCCTTTTTTTTTATCTTTTAAATCCAATCCGGATAAAAAAAAACATATTGTTGGGCCTTGCAATGCCGGATAAAAAAGGGCTATTGTTAAAGGGATATGAAATACTATATTGCTCATCATAAAATTGTTGCGAGGCAATTTCATTCCACTCCCTCCTCTTCCTATTTTTTTTCCAACAGAATGAAATCAATGAATATTCATTGCACAATCAGTGTGATACTCGCGACTCATGAAAATTTTATTCAGAATATTCGTAGGTTGGAGTAAAAATATGTACTCGATGATATTGAACCTAGAATTGTTTTTCGAGGGGGAAGGGGTGGATTGGGGGGAAAAAAGCAAAAAAGGTAAAAAATTGTCATAGCACTGCAGCAAGTTGACTCTAAAGCTGCACCACCAATCGATTCGCCTTTCGATGCCACCCCTTTACGTTTACAACCGTAGTACAAGCTGTACTTTTTTTTCTCTCTATCTCTCTCTCTTTGCAACGTAGCCATAATTCATTACTATTTCATTTAACATAAAGTTGAGGAACTAATCCATACGATAATTTTCGTTTAATGAGAATATAAAGTGACTTCTCCACGAATTTAATATATATAAAAATGTATATATATTTATATAGTACATATATGCATAAATAAAACTGGGCATCAGTTTTTGGTTCAACGCCAAGATAGCGTGTCAAGTTCCATTTTTCTCTATCATCCACTTGACAAAATGCACCATTCAAATTCAATTCTGCAATAAAATCTGAATGGTACTGGATTCAGCGAAATATTGATAAAAAAAAATGAAGGACCGGTTTTTTTTAACAATAGTGTGAAATAGACAATCTATATTTCCGTCACCTCCGAGGATGAATAGAATTATTTTTATCAGTTGAATTTCAATGGAGTGAATATGAGAAAAGAATTCAGTGAGATGAATCAATTCATTTGAAGCGAAATTCACTTTTTTGGAGCAAAGAAACTTCTAGAGTTAAAAAAAAATATCGAAGTAATATGGGCGTATCTCCATTAGTTTCAAATACATTCTCGAAAAACTATGCGAAAGAATTCAAATTTAAATGCTTTTATTTTCTTCTCAAATACATAATTTCTTGCTTCAATATTCAGTTATTATTGGATTGCTGACCAATTTTCATTTATTAATACACACGTCAGCTGGCAAGATTCACTCCAGTCAAAAGTACAAAACTACACAGAGAAAAATGTTTTATTAATTTAAGAATGTGCAGTCACTTAATTTAAGTGACCTGCCATTCTTAAATTAAGTGACTTTTCTCACTTAAATCAAGTGACCTGCCATTCTTAAATTAAGTGACTTTTCCCACTTAAATCAAGTAACTATTTCTTTCTTAATTTAAGAACGTAAAAGTCACTTAAATTAAGTGACTTTTCTCACTTGAATCAAGTGACTTTTCTCACCTAAATCAAGTGAGTGTTCTCACTTAAATCAAGTGACTTTTTCTTTCTTAATTTAAGAAAGTAAAACTTACTTAAATTAAGGGACTTTTCTCACTTAAATCAAGTGACTTTTCCCACTTAAATCAAGTAACTATTTCTTTCTTAATTTAAGAACGTAAAAGTCACTTAAATTGAGTGACTTTTCTCACTTGAATCAAGTGACTTTTCTCACTTAAATCAAGTGAGTGTTCTCACTTAAATCAAGTGACTTTTTCTCTCTTAATTTAAGAAAGTAAAACTTACTTAAATTAAGTGACTTTTCTCACTTAAATCAAGTGACTTTTCCCACTTAAATCAAGTAACTATTTCTTTCTTAATTTAAGAACGTAAAAGTTACTTAAATTAAGTGACTTTTCTTTCTTAATTTAAGTGACCTGCACATTCTTAAATTAAGTGACTGCACATTCTTAAATTAAGAAAACTTTTTTCTCTGTGTACCTGGGAGCACTGATAACGACAATCTGAATAAATTGGACAAATAAATAATTAATGGCAGTGGAGTGTGTGTTTGTCGGGTGGGTTGGGCGTAGGAATATAAGAAGGATTTTTTAACGAAGCAAGGAAAATTCATCACACGAGAAGGGAGAAAAAGCTCTGGATTAGACGTTTCAAATATTTTTCAGCTATCACCATTATTTCTCCCCCCCTCCTTTTTGCTACGAGTTTCTAATGTTCGTTGAATCTCTAGCATTAGTGAATGGTTGAATTATCTCAACGTGTTATTTGCGCATTCGTGTAACACTTCGGTATATTCGCTGATCGATAATTCAGCCACCAAGGCATTTGTGAAAACCTTCAGTTCAAAGCACCATACATGCGGAGCTCAACGGACACGTTTCTTTCAATGCACACAGGACATTATAATTGTATTTATGGTTTCAGAAAATCATTTAATGTGCTATCCCAGTGAACTCGAGTACATTTAAACCATTATTTTTTTAATGCCATATCAAAAATGATATTTTTTTCTACATTTTTCTGAATTTTTTTCATAATTCCTGTAGGTGTAGTTTACACAGAGAAAATTTTTTTCTTAATTTAAGAATGTGCAGTCACTTAATTTAAGAATGGCACTTAAATTAAGTGACTTTTTTCACTTAAATCAAATGACTTTTTCTTTCTCAATTTAAGAAAGTAAAAGTCGCTTAAATTAAGTCACTTTTCTCACTTAAGTCAAGTGACTTTTCTCACTTAAATCAAGTAACTTTTTCTTTCTTAATTTAAGAAAGTAAAAGTCACTTAAATTAAGTGACTTTTCTCACTTAAGCCAAGTGATTTTTCTCACTCAAATCAAGTGACTTTCTTTCTTAATTTAAGAAAGTAAAACTCACTTAAATTAAGTAACTTTTTCTTTCTTAATTTAAGAAAGTAAAAGTCACTTAAATTAAGTGACTTTTCTCACTTGAATCAAGTAACTTTTTCTTTCTTAATTTAAGAAAGTAAAAGTCACTTAAATTAAGTGACTTTTCTCACTTAAGCCAAGTGATTTTTCTCACTCAAATCAAGTGACTTTCTTTCTTAATTTAAGAAAGTAAAACTCACTTAAATTAAGTAACTTTTTCTTTCTTAATTTAAGAAAGTAAAAGTCACTTAAATTAAGTGACTTTTCTCACTTGAATCAAGTAACTTTTTCTTTCTTAATTTAAGAAAGTAAAAGTCACTTAAATTAAGTGACTTTTCTCACTTAAATCAAGTGACCTGCACATTCTTAAATTAAGTGACTGCACATTCTTAAATTAAGAAAACATTTTTCTCTGTGTAGGATACTACCTTAATGATAATTTGTTCGTAAAAATCTTGAATTCTACAAAAATTCCATTTTTCTTCTTTCAAAGTGTTTTTTTTTTTCGAAATAAACAAGCAAATAATACGAGAGAAATTCTGAAGAGATATTGAATATTCAATATCTTACAAGAAATAGAGAAATTTTTAGGCCATTGCTGAGTACTGAAAAAAATAAGTCATTCTGCAAATACTTGCGACTTGAATAGTAACTCGGTGTTTCTTGCTTGCAGCACCAGAGCGCTGTCCAGGCATTGGTGAGTTGCATGTGTATCTTCCATTTTTCTCTTCTTATCACTATTACATATAAACAATTTTGACATTTTTTTACCTCTTTGAGCTTCGTATGAAAAAGAAATTATTTGATAATATACTTCAGGATTTTAGATTAATTAGAAAATTACACTTATTTATTTTATACACCGCCTGTCCGAAACAAATGAAAAAACGTTAATTTTTTGCTTAGATCATCCGATACACAAAGAAAAATGTTTTCTTAATTTAAGAATGTGCAGTCACTTAAATTAAGAAAGAAAAGTCACTTGATTTAAGTGAGAAAACTCACTTGATTTAAGTGAAAAAAGTGACTTAATTTAAGTGAGTTTTACTTTCTTAAATTGAGAAAGAAAAAGTCACTTGATTTAATTGAGAGAAGTCACTTAATTTAAGTGATATGCAATTCTTGAATTAAGTGACTGCACATTCTTAAATTAAGAAAACATTTTTCTCTGTGTATTATGAGAATCGCTTCTATTAGATGGATTAAGGTTTATTGATAGCCTGGCTTGAAATTATTTTCATTTTCATTACCATGAAATATTGAATCTAGAATAATTTCAGTAATTTTGAGAGATTTTTGTTGGATTTTTGAGGTTCTCCGTGATGAAAATCATCTGAAACTGGAGAAACCGCTTGAGGCAGAATTTTTTTAATGATTCCATTGAAAAACTCGGGAAATTTCAGGTAGAAAACATGTGTTGTGATTAATTTTGGTTATTTTTTCTGGTAAATTCATTATTTTTGAGGGAAAATCTTCAGTTCTTCGGGGATATCGCAAGTTCTAATTGTTGTAGCGTGGAAATTCCAAATGGAGGTGAAAGGTGAGATGATTTGCCGTCAATTTATGGGATTTTGAACTAATTTTCGTCAATTTTCAATTGAATTCATTTGAAAATCAGTTTTCCTCCATTAATATGGTAACAATCATTTAAAATTAATTCAAAATTCCAAAAGTCGATGGCGAATAAGCTCCCACTTTCATTCAAGATTACTGCCCTACAATAACTAAAGTCAGTGATATTCTCGAAAAACCGAGAATTTCCAGAAATCGTAACTCTTTTAAATTTTCAGCCAAAAAATTACATTTTCAATGAAATTCCGTGGAATGAATATCGATGCATGTTTTTCATCTGAAATTTTCTCAACTATTCAATGGAATCATCAGCAAAAAATGATCTCAAATAGTTTCATCAATTTTCATCATTAATGGGAAAATTGTGAAAATCAACGAATGAAATCCTAATAAAATCCACTAATCTTGCATCTTCAATGTTACACATAGAAAAATGTTTTCTTAATTTAAGAATGTGCAGTCACTTAAATTAAGTGACTTTTCTCACTTAAATCAAGTGACTTTTTCTTTCTTAATTTAAGAAAGTAAAAGTCACTTAAATCAAGTGATTTTTTCTTTCTTAATTTAAGAAAGTAAAATGCACTTAAATTAAGTGACTTTTTCTTTCTTAATTTAAGAAAGTAAAATTCACTTAAATTAAGTGACTTTTCTCACTTAAATTAAGCGACTTTTTCTTTCTTAATTTAAGAAAGTAAAAGTCACTTAATTTAAGTGACTATTCTCACTTAAATCGAGTGACTTTTTCATTCTTAATTTAAGAAAATAAAACTCACTAAAATCAAGTGAGTTTTCTCACTTAAATCAAGTGCCTTTTCTCTCTCAATTTAAGTGACTTGCACATTCTTACATTAAGAAAACATTTTTCTCTGTGTAATGGCTTGTGGCTACCAAAATACCTCGAAACCAAACATTTTTGCCATTTTAATATTAGCACTGCGAGTATTTTCTTTTATTCATATTCACAGAAACTAATAAGAATAGGTATTTTATTACGAGTTTGTACTCAATACCGAATTTACACAATTCACAGACACAAATAATTACGAAAATCTGACAATTGATTGAAATTCACAATGGAGAAATGGGGAAGGGTAATGAAAATGATTTGTCTGACCAATGCCATCGTATTTCATTGGCAAGTAGAATAGGCACCTTTGTAGTCAGGCAAGAGTATGGCTTTATCATTCCATCGTTTTCTCAGACAATTGCTGGGAAATTTCAATGAATTAATTGATATGATTGTGTTATTATTATTATCTATGAATCTTCGATGCCTTTGAATAGTGCCTATTATTTTGGAAAAGGTCATTGGATAATAGTTGTATAAATGTAAATTAATCATTCCAATATTTTTAGGTAGAAAGTAAATAGTGACGTAAAATAACAATTTTTATCAAATATTTTCCCTCATGAATGAAATGATATTTAATTATTTTGCAACTAATTTCATTAATCAATTGATATTCAATGGAACACAATTTTATGCTAAATTTAATTATTCAACAAGAATCATGCGATTCATTAAGTCACAAGTAATCATCTACACAGAGAAGTATGTTTTCTTAATTTAAGAATGTGCAGTCACTTAATTTAAGAAAGCACAGGTCACTTAAATTAAGAAAGAAAAAGTCACTTGTTTTTAGTGGAAAAGTCACTTAATTTAAGTGAGTTTTACTTTCTTAAATTAAGAAAGAAAAAGTCACTTGATTGAAGTGAGAAAAGTCACTTAATTTAAATCACTTTTACTTTCTTAAATGAAGTAAGAAAAGTTACTTGATTTAAGTGAGAAAAGTCACTTAATTTAAGTGAGTTTTAGTTCCTTAAATTAAGAAAGAAAAAGTCACTTGATTTAAGTAAGAAAAGTCACTTAATTTAAGTGACTTTTACTTTCTTAAATTAAGGAAGAAAAAGTCACTTGATTTAAGTGAGAAAAGTCACTTAATTTAAGTGACTTTTACTTTCTTAAATTAAGGAAGAAAAAGTCACTTGATTTAAGTGAGAAAAGTCACTTAATTTAAGTGATTTTTACTTTCTTAAATTAAGGAAGAAAAAGTCACTTGATTTAAGTGAGAAAAGTCACTTAATTTAAGTGAGTTTTAGTTCCTTAAATCAAGAAAGAAAAAGTCACTTGATTTAAGTGAGAAAAGTCACTTAATTTAAGTGAGTTTTACTTTCTTAAATTAAGAAAGAATAAGTCACTCGATTTAAGTGAGAAAAGTCACTTAATTTAAGTGAGTTTTACTTTCTTAAATTAAGAAAGAATAAGTCACTTGATTTAAGTGAGAAAAAACACTTAATTTAAGTGAGTTTTACTTTCTTAAATTGAGAAAGAAAAAGTCACTTGTTTTAAGTGAGAAAAAACACTTAATTTAAGTGAGTTTTACTGTCTTAAATTAAGAAAGAAAAAGTCACTTGATTCAAGTGAGAAAAGTCACTTAATTTAAGTGAGTTGTACTTTCTTAAATTAAGTGCACTTTCTTAGAATGTGCAATACATTCTCAAATTAAGAAAACATTTTTCTCTGTGTAATTGTCGAAAATTATTTCCTGATTCTCTGTCGAAAAAAAATTGATTGACGTTTTTCTTTTATGTTAACGAAGAATTGAAATCATGTGCCATCAATGTCTGGATGGTAGAAACGCTTGGAAGTTTGCAGACGATTGCCCACTGGAGTATCTCTAGAGTGCAGTATTCTCCTGTTACACCGTTGATCACGTCCCCAGTCTGGTTTTTCAAGCACTCGACCTACTATTGACTCAACTAAACTTTTCTATTTTCTCGATGTCTCAAAAGTCCTAGAATTAAAAAAAAAAAAAATTGAAAATTAGTGGAAAAGTGACGACTTGACGTTGTCACGTCATCGACAATAATTTACGTTCATTACTGAGTTTCAATTGATCGGAGATTGAGGTATAATGAATAGAAAAATGAATAAAAATTAATAAATATTGGGAAAAATTAGGAATTGTGGGGTTAAATGGGGATTTCGATAAAACAGTGGAGGATGAAATTTTTTATGATTTCATTGAAAAGCTGAGGAAATTTATAGGAGGCGCGCAGGGGGGGGGGTGGGGGAAAAACATGTGCCAGGATTTTTTGTCTTCAAAATTTTTGATTTTTGGCGGAGAATTTAAGGCTTAACCCCTTCGATTTGGGCAATTTTCAGTTTTTTGGGGTTATCTTGTGTTCCGATTGTTGCAGCTCAAAAATCCAGAATTCTAATGGAAAATAAGATCATTTGCCATCGATTCACAGGTTTTCGAATGAGTTTCTCAATTAATCCTATGAAAACAGTAATTTCATAAAATCCGTTATGATTCACGCAAAAATCGATGAGCATTGATTAAAAACTCCATTAATCAATGAGAAATGATCTCACCTTTAACTTCCAATCAGAATTTTTGTGCTACACAAATTATAACCAGAGAAATCCTCAAAAACGTTGAATTTCCAAATAGTATCCAAGAATTAATTTCGAAACATGTATTTCGACCGAAATTCCTTCAACATTCCAATAAAATCATAAAAACAAATCTATCTCAAATATTTCCCAGAACTCCCCCGTAAAATCCAATTTATCATCCTCCCCCCTGTGCTCCTGCAGAAATTGATGTAAAAATAAAAAAAAAATGTAGAGCACGTATTTTTATAAAAGGCAGATTTTTTAATAGAAAAAGGCTTTGGTAGGCCTCCAGGATGGTTTTATGTTTTAAAACCAGAGGAGTAGAATCAATATTCAGGGGTAGAGAAATAATAATAGAAAAAAAAAAATAGAGATACTGTATATATAAAACGAAGTCTTGTAAGGGAGCTGACCGACTTCTCAGCACTCATTGCAATTAACCCCCGCAGAAGCAACTAGCTGAAGTTTTCATTGTGTGTGACTTTCCTCTCCTCCTTTCCTTGTTTTCTCATCACATCATTCACCACAGTGTAATAATAACTCCATAAACTGTCCACATTTTCCCCTTATCATTTCCATTCATTTTTTCTTTTTTCATTGAAACTAAAAATGTGAGACGTCAACCAGAGTCTGGGGAAAAAAAAATCATGAATAAAATTTTTACAAAAAATTGAAATAATTGCATGAAAAGTAGCATTTAAAAGAAAACAAGCCAATGAAAATAATGAAAATTGTTTTTTTTTTTCTTCATGATAAAAATGTTGTTCACTTTTTCATTGTATTTTTTCATGTATAACATCAGCATCCAAATGCAACAAATAGCAGCGAGACAAGTGTGGGCGGTGCATCGGGGGCGTGTGGTAACAGCGGTGTTGCAATAAATGCAGACGCTGGATGCAGCAGTCGTGGTGGTAGTAGCAGTGGACAAGGATGCGAACAATCTACACATCCTGGCCAGCATCACTCATCCAGAGAGAGTCATGCCAAATTCAGGCACGGCCTATTACAACTGATGATCCACACGATTGATCCGCTCCACGACGGTCAGTCCCATGCCGGTATATCCACAACACTATCACTCTCGCCTGTCTGCTCGCTCAGCACGCTCATTACTTGGCGAATTATTAATTTCTTTAGTGTATTTTTTTTTTTTTTTTGAGAATATCGGGAACTAAAAAAGATGGCCTTTTTTTCCTTCTTCGAATGACTTGTGAAATCTAGTGTATATTCTAATCAATAATCTTTCAGAAAATTTGACAATTCTTCCGATGATCCCTGAAATTTGTTTCATTATTCTCGTCAATAATATTGAATTGAATTTTTCGGTTAGTTGGAATATCGTATCAAATAAATGGTACATGTCAATCTTCACACTTATTTCAATTGAACATCTTGAGAGCCTGACATTTCATCAATAAACGAATGATTACATTAGAAAGTTGCAGTTTTACAAAAAAAAGTCGTATGTACGACATGCATTGTTATTTTACGAATTATGCCAAAATGAAGGTTTGGTGGCGAAATTTACATGATATTCATCATGTAAATATACATTTAATGTATTAAGTATAAAAAAATATTATTTTACGAATTATGCCAAAATGAAGGTTTGGTGGCGAAATTTACATGATATTGAGCATGTAAATATACATTTAATGTATTAAGTATAAAAAAATATTATTTTACGAATTATACCAAAATGAAGGTTTGGTGGCGAAATTTACATGATTCATCATGTAAATATACATTTAATGTATTAAGTATAAAAAAATATTATTTTTTTTTTTTTACAGTTATGGTTTTTTCCCAAAAAATTAACTGAGTATTGATCGGGTGTTTTCATTTCCATCTTCTCTTTTGTACGATTCGAAATGGAAAGGCTCCATAAAACCATTTTTCACCCATTGGGCTGGAAAAATGGGTTTCTAACCTCACTTTGCTTGGTTTGAAACGCATTTTACCAGCACCCTTGGGCAAAATAGTACATTACCTAACAAGTGCGGTAAAGTACTTTTTCTGTACACCGGGACGAAAGTGAGATTTTCGGCCCTCGCTACGCTCGGGCGTAAGCTCACTTCCGTCCCAATGTGCAGAAAAATAGTATACACATCTTGGGCAGTAAGTAAGAAAGCCTCAGAGCATATTTTTGTTGACCTCGGCTTCGTCACGGCCAACAATTACATGTGCTCTGAGACAGTTCTTACATCACTGCCCTAGGCATGTAACATACTATTCTGATGAGTGTGAGGCTGCAAAACGAGCCGAAGACGAGTTTTGTGATCTCACGCGTCTGAAAATCTTTACCGCACGTGTAAGGTACTGTTTTTTTTCACGCACAATGTGTGGAAAGTGCCACTGACCGCAGGTGTGCGAAAAAAATACAGTGAAACCTCCATTATTTTCACCTCCAATATATTCCACCGCCCCTCAACGGAGGAGAAAGAGCGTCCCCCACTCTCAATCATTTTTCGTTGACTCTCTTTCATCTATAGCTATCTCTGTTTTCTTACGCATGCGGATACGTGCGCAGCATGACAAAGACACACATAGCCGAAAGAGAGTCAACAATAATAATATTGCGGTTGAAGTGAGAGCAACGTATCGTCTTCTCTCACTCTCGCCCTGACGGAGTGGGGGCCGCCGAAAACCGAGTCGGAACCTCCATTATTTTCCAAATCTGAGCCTCGCGCGAGGAAAATAATGGAGGTTTCACTGTACATGCCTAGGGCAGTAATGTAAGAAATGTCTCAGAGCACATGTAATGTGCTGTTACCGTGGACTTTTTACAGTAAAATTCTTCGATGAATAATCTAACTATGAAAAACTTTTGACGTTCCAAATCGGAAATTTTTGTCATAATCATACATCCCTAAACTGAGAATTCAATTCCTGAAATTTTGCAAATTTTTTAAATCTTATCGAATCTGAAAAGATATCTTGGAATCGCTTACGAACTAGAGATATTCGGCGAAAATTCCATGAAATTCGTGAAATCTTTGAAATTCCTTTCAAAATGAATTCCATTCACAATATCTGAAAAAATCGATTTGAGAACTTGAGAAAAGTCACAGAAAATTTTGCATTTTATTGAACATTATTTTGTTATCAAATTTTTATTTTTCATGCATCTTATTTCCAGTCATGAAATCTTTAAATCTTCACACCCTCAAATTTCTGAATCTCTTACCATTCCCTGAAATCTCTTGCATTCTCTTAAAAATCTATGAATCGTTCTGAAATCCGTTTATTTTTCATAAATTTCGCGAAATTTTAAGAATTTTCATGAAATCTGCTGAGACTTCAAGAATCGTTGGATGTTTCCCATTTGAAGTTTAGCGTACACAGATTTGAGAAGTCGTTACCCCCTCGCATTTTTTTCCTCAATCCTTCGAAATTCTCTGCAAAAAAAAATTGAAACAGAGTCACTCTATCTCGCTTGATTTCCGAACTATTGAGAAAAAAAGAAAATAATTCTATTACACAGAAAAAAATGTTTTCTTAACTTAAGAATGTGCAATCACTCAATTCAAGAATGGCAGGTCACTTAAATTAAGTGACTTTTCTCACTTAAATCAAGTGATTTTTTCTTTCTTAATTTAAGAAAGCAAAACTCACTTAAATTAAGTGACTTTCCTCACTTTAATCAAGTGACTTTTCTCACTTAAATCAAGTAACTTTTTCTTACTTGATTTAAGAAAGTAAAAATCACTTAAATTAAGTGACTTTTCTCACTTAAATTAAGTGACTTTTCTCACTTAAATCAAGTGACTTTTTTTTTCTTAATTTAAGAAAGTAAAACTCACTTAAATCAAGTTTCTGTCCTTCAATCATCGAATTGATGAATTAAATTGAAAGAAAAAAATGATACTGAAAATAGCGGACATCTGATTATTTTTAATTTTTATTTCTCAATAAATAAATTAAGAAAAAAAAAAATTAAAAATTTACACATGCAGAAAATACAAAAAACCTGGAACTTCTGATTTCTTCAATATTTTTTTTGCAACAATATCTTAAGGAGGTTGGTCACTAAATGCGTTCAAATGAAAAAATTCTGAAAATTTTCAATGTTATTGTTGAATATCCCATACGACTCGTGTTAAATTTTTAATTCGTTCTTGAACCTAGTTTGGACGTAATAAATTAATGAAAATCCCTGGTTATACACAGCCTCTTATGGGCATACTGAGCCATACCGATAATTCGGAGACAAAAAATTGAAAATCTCGTGAATGACAATTGAGATTTCATTGGAAAACTGATCAGTACCTTCCTTGAACAATTAGGAAAAATAATTGACCATTTTTTCGGGGCCTGACAGACCTTTTACAATTGCAATTTATGGTTTTATACAATTCCTCGATCAAAATTCACGTGTCGAGTAACTAACATGGCATCGCCGCGTGACGTAGCGTTATGTCTGTGAGAGCTCGGTATGTATGTGTGGATACAGTTTGAAATATATTTCAACTGCAGCGTTGTCAAAGTTCCCGAGCCCATCTCGCAATCAATTTTCTTTCATTTTTTATGACATTGACAACATTTGAGGTGATTATTTATTTTAAAAAATTATAAGAGGGAATAAAAAAATTATTATGATGATTTTCAGCGAGTAATTAACTGATTAGAGGTCAGAAAAATATTGTCTATTTTCGTGTTCAGGAATTGGTATTAGCTCGGGATGCCTATGCTAAAGCATAGGCATTCTCCCCTGCCCGCGCATCCCGCACAAGTGGTAACCAACCTCCTTAAAAGAAGAAGTCGAAAAAATTGGCAGATACACAGAGAAAAATATTTTCTTAATTTAAGAATGTGCAGTCACTTAATTTAAGAAAGTAAAACTCACTTGAATTAAGTGTTTTTTCTCACCTAAATCAAGTGACTTTTTCTTTCTTAATTTAAGGAAATAAAACTCACTTAAATCAAATGAGTTTTCTCACTCAAATCAAGTGACTTTTCTCACTTAAATCAAGTAACTTTTTCTTTCTTAATTTAAGAAAGTAAAAGTCACTTAAATTGAGTGACTTTTCTCACTTAAATCAAGTGACTTTTTTTTTCTTAATTTAAGAAAGTAAAACTCACTTAAATCAAGTGAGTTTTCTCACTTAAATCAACAGACTTTTCTTTCTTAATTCAAGTGACCTGCACATTCTTAAATTAAGAAAACATTTTTCTCTGTGTAGTTTAATCTTATTATTTCTGAATTTCTTGCTTTCTCTTCATAGTTTTCTTGTGAACATCTTGGAAATTAAGTAGATACACTTTCTTAGCACTGATTCTTTCAGTAGCTCTTGGAATTTTCAGCGAAAAAAAATTCGAACCAAATCGCTCTATTTCGCTCATTTCCCGAGATATTCTAAGAAAACTATTGACAAAAATTGACTCATTCTGTTTGACCTCTTCACTACCAATTTATGCATTATAGTTTCACACGATAGTCATCTTTCCGTAGATTACGTAGATGAGATAGTTTAAATAATTGTCGGATTAAATAAATTGGACGTTTTTCTTTTTTTTTAATGAATATTCAATTTTCTTTTGTTTTGAATAATTTATTATGCAAATACAAACGATAGGACACTCGGGTACGTTTCAGGCATTAAAATTCTCACTTGACGCTGTTCATTACAGTGATTTAAATGCTGAAAATTAATTGATGAATCATTAACAGTAGTTTTTTTTTCGTGATACAGAAAATAGCGGACATCTCGCAATTTTTATTTTATTTTTTTCTCAACAAATCAATTACTTTAGGAAAATGAAAAATATGCACATGTAGAGCATTCGAAAAACTCTAAATGCGAATTTCTTGAATATCTTTTTTTTATATAAAATTATTTGTTTAAAAAAGTTGGGAAAAATTCGGATGTGTGCTGATTTCATTATCAATTTTCTTTTCTCGTTCAAAAATTTTATTCATCGAATAATTAATTTTTTTACTTCATTCAAAACCCTCAAAAAATCATGAGAACTTTATTTTTCTTGTATCATAGTCAATTACATTAAATTAATAAAAAATTAGCATTTTCTACTCTTTAATCTCTCGAAATTCAAGAAATTTCGTTGAGATGCGTTACACAGAGAAAAATGTTTTCTTAATTTAAGAATGTGCAGTCACTTAATTTAAGTGACCTGCCATTCTTAAATTAAGTGACTTTTCTCACTTAAATCAAGTGACTTTTTCTTTCTTAATTTAAGAAAGTAAAACTCACTTAAATTAAGTGACTTTTCTCACTTAAATCAAGTGAGTTTTCTCACTTAAATCAAGTGACTTTTCTCTTTTAAATCAAGTAACTTTTTCTTTCTTAATTTAAGAAAGTAAAACTCACTTAAATTAAGTGACTTTTCTCACTTAAATCAAGTGCCTTTTCTCACTTAAATCAAGTGACTTTTTCTTTCTTAATTTAAGAAAGTAAAAATCACTTAAATTAAGTGACTTTTCTCACTTAAATCAAATGACTTTTTCTTTCTTAATTTGAGAAAGTAAAACTCACCTAAATTAAGTGACTTTTCTCACTTAAATCAAGTAACTATTTCTTCCTTAATTTGAAAAAGTAAAAGTCACTTAAATTAAGTGACTTTTCTCACTTAAATCAAGTAACTTTTTCTTTCTTAATTTAAGAAAGTAAAACTCACTTAAATCAAGTGACTTTTTCTTTCTTAATTTAAGAAAGTAAAAATCACTTAAATTAAGTGACTTTTCTCACTTAAATCAAATGACTTTTTCTTTCTTAATTTAAGAAAGTAAAACTCACCTAAATTAAGTGACTTTTCTCACTTAAATCAAGTAACTTTTTCTTTCTTAATTTAAGAAAGTAAAACTCACTTAAATTAAGTGACTTTTCTCACTTAAATTAAGTGACTTTTCTCACTTAAATCAAGTGCCTTTTCTCACGTAAATTAAGTAACTATTTCTTTCTTAATTTAAGAAAGTAAAAGTCACTTAAATTAAGTGACTTTTTTCACTTAAATCAAGTAACTATTTCTTTCTTAATTTAAGAAAGTAAAAATCACTTAAATTAAGTGACTTTTCTCACTTAAATCAAGTGACTTTTTCTTTCTTAATTTAAGTAACCTGCACATTCTTAAATTAAGTGACTGCACATTCTTAAATTAAGAAAACATTTTTCTCTGTGTAAAGGCACATAGATCTCGAATATTCAAATGAAAAAAAAAAAAAATGAAAGTTACCCCTCAAACATCAAAAAGAGGAAACAAACACTTTCTCGGGAATAACGAATTTAACGGAAAGAAAATCAATTTCGCTTTGGGGGTGAAAGACAAAAGCGAAGTCAACCCGATTTGTATCAACTGCCCTTCTTCCCCCGCGTGTTACTCAATGAGTGCGGCCCTTGAGCGAAGGTGAGATTGTCATTGTTTTCAAAGTGAAAAAAGTGTGCCAAAAAATACTGTGCATGCATTGGCTTCTGCTTCTGCAAAAAAAAAACCGCCTTCACCAATGAATTGACTGAAGCTATCTGTCTCTCCCCTTTTTTTCAACTCGTAAAAAAGAAAACCCTTATACCAACTCTCTTTTTCTTTCTTCTTCACTGTATTCCCCTACTATGTCCTGTATATTTCGAGTGTATTCCCCAAGTACGTACCTAGTCGTGAGTAGAGCGAGTGTATCGAGACCCTGACCTACAAACCGCTCTATCGATCGTAACTACCGACTGTACACTTCGCCATCTCGAGCCTTCCATCCGATCTTCCTTGTATTTTTTTTATTATTTTCTTCATCATTATGTTTACGCTTTTTTTTCTTTTTCTCTCGACAAATTTATTTCTGATAAATCTTTAATAATACAATAAATTCCTAAAAATTGGGGGCAATCAATTTTTTTTACAGTAAAAATCTTTACAAAATTTTTAAAAAAAATTCACCAACACTGTGAACATGTTGGAGCATCTTCTCAAATTTTTTCAAATTTTTCCATAAACTGTTTCACTCTCAAAAAAATACCCGAATCATTTCACTATGGAGGTCCATTTTGCCCTTATTTTTTCTTTTTTTCTATAATATTGAAGATGTGCAGAAATGAATTGTATATGTGTAGGGGGAATGGGAATGAGAGCATTGAGGGGAGGGAGAGAGGGAGGGATGGGAAACGGGCCGAATTCCAGAAATGCGAAAAGTGGTGAGGGGGGAGGAGAGCAAGTGGAAATGGAATGCGCTGGTTGAATATCGGGTCACCTCGGCTGACGCCTCTATCCCTTCAGGCCATGTGTCGCCTTCGGTTAGCCCCCGATCGTTTGTTCTCACACATTTTCTGAATCAAGCTATTCTCCTTTGTACATATCAATCACAAGTTCCTTTTACCGGGATTAAACGGCCATTTTATCCCAGAGTATTCTTTCATTCAGAGCTAGAGGGGGAAAAAGTTGAGCTGAATGAATTTCTCAAATTCTTTACTTTAAAAAAAAAAGAACTTGTTTCATTTTTTTTACTCAGCACGAAGGCCAGGGGAGTTAATAATTATACTTTAGTACTTGTACCATTATGGCACGAGTTAATATTCAGCCTCCAGGGTTAAATGGACTTGAGGAGTGGGGGGGGGGGGGGGGGCAAGTGCGAGGGAGGGGCGGAGACCTCTGAGTAACAAAGTTGGAGTTTTACAACAGGCCAGACACGACAGCAAACGCCGAATCGTGCATAGAGGAGGTTACGCGGAAAACGGTCGATACTTTCATCGCGTTGTAGCTTAAATCCAACTGAAAAGAAGCCCGTCACCCCCCTCCCCCTTTTTATCAAAATCTCGTTTTTTCATGACCTTAGCCTCCTTCAGTCATTTAGTAGGATATTTGGTCATTTTGGTTCTCGGAAAACCAGAGCAGCGCCGCGTGTACACGCATTATTGAAATTGATCGTTTCTCGATACAAAACCAATAGACAATTTAGAGCTTTCAACAGCTGTGTTGAGGAACTGTATATTTGAATTAATTGGGGGGGGGGGGGCAAAATGATCCCAAAATGATGATTTTTTTCACAAATAACCCGACTAGAAATTTTGATCCGGGTCTCATCCGGCCCTGATCCGGCTAGCCTGACTCCGGACGTCAGGCCCTTACTTGGATGCCTTATCCGGTCCAAGTAAGGACTGTAACGCCTTGTCAAATCAGGGCCTGACTTGGACTTCCAAGTCAGGGCCTGACTTCGGTCTCCAAATCAGGGCCTGACTTGGATCTTCAACTCAGTACCGAATAAGGCATTCCAGATCAGTGCCGGATGAAAAATTCCCTACATGATCTGAAAGAGTATAAACATTAATTAATAACAAAAAATAATTAATTCATTCACTTTCAATTAACTCATCGTTGTATTTGCACATGAGATAATACTTTTCACTGAAATTAGACATTTTAAATTAGGAAATTAATTTGCACCTGGGTGGATTCGATCCGGGAACCTTCTGCACACTAAGCTGACCCGCAAACCACTAGGCTACAGCTCACTCATAGCATTAGTCGGTCTGATCATTCACATAGACTTTTACAATGGGGATATTAATAATTGTCTGAATTAGATAATAAATGAATGATTCGAAAGGTGTTTATGATAAAGTTAATGAAAATTAATGAACATCTGGGAAACCTGATATGGTCCTGGCCATTTCCGGATGAGGAAAATCAATAAATATACAAATATATTTATTGATTACCATCGAGTCATCGAGTCACTGAGTCAGTGAGTCAGTGAGATATTATTATTTTTTTTTTTTTTCGTGGGTTCAAATCCTGCTTGCGCATTACATATTTTTTCCGGAATTTAATTCTCTTAAAAATTTATTAATAAAAATTAATTTATTAATAAATTTATTTGTTTAATGGCTAAACAATCCACTCAAATTGATCGGACTTAGACTTTTTTCACAATTCTCAATCAAGTTTCTCAAATCCGGGAGATGTCCGGTCCTGACCAGGACGGCCTCATTAGAGTTAGCGTTCTCTCCAAAGTTCTTCAATCAGGTTATCCTGATGTAATACTGATCCAGGCCATCTGTAATCGGGCGTGCCCATACTATACCCGATCTGGATTTGATCAGGCATGCCGGTGCTATGCCGGATCAGGATAGCCGTACTCAATCCAGCTCCGGATTTGATCAGGCTTGCCAGTGCTATGCCAGATCAGGATAGCCGTACTCAGTCCAGATCCGGATTTGATCAGGTGTAACCATGGCATGCCTGATCAGGATAGCCGTATTCCTACCGGATCCGTACCAAGTATGACAGCAAGCGTGCCAGACGAAATTTCTAGTTGGGAAGTTGGAGTTCTGCCTTTTCGAAGTTGATTTTATTTCAGAGTGAAGGAACCTGCAAGAAAATCTGAAAAAAATTAAAATGATGCTCCAATATGTTCACATTGTCGGAGAATTTTTTCAAATGTTTCCGTTGACGCCAAAAAAAAAAAAAAAATCTCGGCTCACCTTGCCAAGCAGATCCATTTTAGCCCGATTTCCTCTATTCTGGGCTTTTTCCATTCCTTCGAAGAACAAAAGCAAAGAGGTGGCTGGAGAGAGAATTTTTTCGATAATTCCATTGAGAAGCTGAGGGAATTTCGCATTGAACACATGTGGCAGAATCGATTATTCGTGATTTCTTTGAGAAATTCGAATTTTTTGGTTGAGGATTTAATGTGTAAGTCCTTCCATTTCACATTTTTTTAGAGGATATCTCGAAATCCTAGTCGTTCGCCCCTCATTCGTCATCTAAAACTCAAATTGATCTCCAGTAAGTGATTCTAGATGATTTCAAGTGGATGCAATGAATAATTTTGATTAATTTCAAGACTCATTTAAAAATCAGTTTCATCCTTCCTATCTCGGAACTTTGACTTCCTCTCTATTTTCCAAGAGATATCACTTTTCTCTCTGTAAAATTAACCTTCTTTCCATTAAGCATTGTCACTGAACAAAGAAATTTAACTTCACAGAGACAATTGACACTCTTGTGCAAAATCGAGAGACAAGTCAAACTCAACAAGACAATGAATGATTATACAGATGCCTAGAAAGTGAAGAGCAACATTCTCACTGCCAAAGATATCCTTGTCCCAAAGTGAAACGTGCGTAAATTACAAAAATGAACATTTTGATACTTCATTTTCCATTCTGAGTCCTCTTTCCGCAGATTTTTTCGAGATGATTTCGGAAACTAAGGGAGATAGTGAAATTTTGAGAGGTAGTTTTTGAAGTGAAACTTCTTTGCTGAGGGGGCAACAATTTTCGAGCGTCACGAATATTCGTCATCGTGTGAGGGGAATAGCTAGATACGTGGTGGGGGAAGCAGGAGAAGAGGAGAGTGCGTCAGCAGCGATGCCTGACTCTACACTCTATTTCTTTTTTCTTCTCAATACACGGAGAGAAAAATATGGGAATTTATCTAAATGATTTTTTAAAAAATTACTCAAAATTGTCATTTAAAGGAGGAGTTGTCATGAAACACGACCGAAAAATATCCATGCTCCACCTCATAATTTTTGCTTTTCATTTCTTGAAAAATTGCCATTTCACACTTGGCTTTGGATTAAAATATTTCGAAAACTATGTAAAATTCATCGAGACATGCTGTGAATGAAATTTAGAGGGACGATTAACGAATAAAATAAGCAAACCTCCGTTTCGTTACGACTCGTAGTTATTAAGATATCGATTTTTGAATGAAAAATTCAGAAAGGACGTCCAAGCGCTCATTTATTTGCTATCGGGCCTCATCCATTGTTTCTGAACTACTCATTCAAAAAATGATATCTCTGAAACTACTGGTCGTAGAAAAACAGCGTTCTGCTTATTGTGTTCGTCAATCTTCCCTCTAAATTCCATTCACAGCATGTCTCGATAAATTTTGCATAGTTTTCGAGATATGTTAATCCAAAGCCAAGTGTAAAATGACCAATGGCTCATGTATAAGAAGTTTCACTTCTGTCGCGTGGGTTCCACGCACCCTCTTTTTCATAGTCCTTGGAATTCTCTATAAAAGAGGATCGAGACGAAATTGTGCTATCTCGTTTATTTTCCAAGATATTCTGCTAAGGAGAATGTCATCTAGAATTTTTCGGTTTTACCTCTTCACAACTAACTTTTACTAAATATGAATTTATTTATTCACCCTCACTGCCTAATCATTGGTCTTGTATGGTAATTTAAAAGGCTATTGAGTAAATAATATGAAAAATTAAAGCTATGCTTAGAGGAATGTAGAATTATTGCCCCAAAACGATCATTAATGCTAAAAATCATAGAAATTGAAAGAATTATCATTTAGATTATAGGATGGAAAGAAATAATTTCTTAAATTCATATTGTTTATCGATTGGTCAATCATAAGAATTTATTTCCTGCAAATATTAATTTTATTTTTGACCGCTATGAATGCTTGACTGATGGAAATCATGGTGCCTTCTTGTCGACATAATAATTCGGTTAATTTTCAATATTTTTCAACATTTTTCCAATCTTTATAATTATTGTCTCTCTAGTTTGATGGAAAGGTTTTTTCAATTTCTCAATTGACTTATTTTTATCAACTGTTAAACACTATTTTTTCTGTCGAAATTCCATACTAAAGTGTCAAAAGCTGCAATTTTCTTATTTCTGGAAAAAATTACCTCCATCAGAGTATAGAGACAATAATTATGAAAATTAAAAAACAAAAGTTGGAAAATATTGAAAATTGATCGAGTTATCATGCCGGCAAGGGAGCGCCATGTCCCTCATCAGTCATCCATTCATGGGCGTAAGAACTAGCACATTACGCGCCTAGGGTGGAAAAAAGTTAATTCCGTCAAAATTTTCCTCCCGAGCGAAACGAGAGTGAAAATTTTTTGTTCAAATTCTCTCTTATCCGCGTATAGTATTTTTGTGCTCAAGGGTGCTGGAAAATGTGTTTCAAGCCAAGTAAAGCGAGGTTAGAAAACCATTTTTCCAGCAGCCTCCGCAGAAATAATGTTTTTTTCTCGTAATTGAAAGATCAATGAACAATATGAATTAAAGAATTCATTTCTCTTCATCCTATAACCTAAATAATTATTATTGACATTGATGTCTATGATTATAAATTAAGGGTGTTCATCCGGTAACTGAATTAACAGACCAATAATTATGAAAAAATTACAATATGCTTCTGAAAATCTAAAAAGTCACCCGTTGAAATTTGAAACTCTTCGGATATCTTGTTCGGGAGAAATTAATAAATGAAGATTTTCCAGTTAACACGGTTACCCTTATGGGTTTTCGTCTATAAACTTGAAATTTGTGGCAATTAACAGGTTTTTAGGGGGGAAACTTCCATAATGGATAAATAAATGTGCATAGAACATGTTGTGTACCAAAATGAAGAACTCACTTTGTAGTACTAAATTATTTATTAACACAACTTAAACAATTGAAATTACACGTGAACTGTGATTTCCTCAAATTACAATAACGTTGTAGTATCGTGATGTTTCAGAGATTCGTTACTAACTAACTGAATTTTTGGTGGTTGAGGGGTATTTATGTTAGGGTTGGAAGGTAGTGGGAGGAACGCTTGTTCTAGAAGTTTCTTGGGTTTTTCCCTTAATGTTATTTATTTAGAATGTTCGGGAATGAATTTTATGATAGGGAAATTTCGGGATGGATTAAGATGTTTTGGAGGCCTTGGGTCAGTTTATTTGAGGACCCAAGTAATGGAGGGATGGATTAAGACCTTGGGCGAACGGACAGATGGATAAGGGATTAATAATCGTAAATGGCGCCAAAGGTACACGTATTAAAAAAGTGTATAGGGAGTTCCTATAGGAAAATCCTATAGCGAAGCGTATACATCTGCGTATATGGAATTCGGATATTTCCTATACGATTGGAATTTGTTGTGTTTCTATACGCAAATTAGAGTTTATACGATTTATTTCTATAGGAATGAAATTTGCGTACGGAAACACAACAAATTCCATTCGTATAGGAAATATCCGAATTCCATATACGCAGATGTATACGCTTCGCTATACGATTTTCCTATAGGCATGTCCTATAGGAACTTCCTATACACTTTTTTCATACGTGTATATGCACTGTACATCTCAATATAAACATAGATAATGGACTACATATTAGGAAAAATAAGATAATGTGGTAGGTTACACAACAAACAGTTAAAGAGTTTCCTCACATGCATTAGATACTTGGTGATTTTAGAATTAATTAATTTGTCCCAAAAAATTCTGATTTTCGAGAAGTTGGTGACGAGAAGTTAACCTCTGTCTTACTGGCATGACAATAACGTCAGAACCACGCGCTTTTTGAAATTAATAAGAATGCTTCCCGAACAACGCAATGTATGCTACGCTTGCACATTAAATCATACAAAACTAGCTGAAAATGTGCTGAATTTACCTCTTTCTATTTGATCTTCTAAAAAATTATTTCTATAAATTCGATTTTCTACAAAAGAACAATTATGATCGATGAAGAAGTTTTTCTAGTATATAACAGCTGTACAGGTTACGACTACGTTAGTCGTATAACCACTACGCTAGGCGTGATAATTTTTCGTCCTAATAAATCCCAAACCGGATGAACTTCCTTAATATTTCTGGGGCTTACAGGGATATTAAACAAATAAATTTATTAATAAATTAATTTTTATTAATAAATTTTTAGGAGAATCAAATTCCGGAAAAAATATGTAATGCGCAAGCAGGATTTGAATCCACGACCCTCTGATTACATGTCAGGTGCTCTACCACTGAGTTATTGCGAGTTACTATATTTACCATCGAATTTTTGATTCTCACATCTTTTCTCCATCTCCCATCCACGAGGCAATGTCGCCATTAAACAAATAAATTTATTAATAAATTAATTTTTATTAATAAATTTTTTGGAGAATTTTTAGGATATATCCCACTTGAGGTTGTCCTATCCGAAAGGGATATATAATTGAGGCACCAAGCACTCCATGGAAGGAATTCTCGGCACATAGATCATTGATAGATCATTATCAGTTTTCATTCTCACATATCCAAAATTCATTCATTCGATATTCACGTATGGAATTTTGCTTCTAATTAAGGACTTATCGGAAATTTTAAGATTTTTTTGTAAGCCCTCGTCATTCTCCAAATGATGCGGTGCTGTATGCACATATCTGAACATTCAATCCAATCTGAATTAATTTCAAATTGAAAGTTACTTTAATATGTATAGAATACGAAAACCTTCATGATTTTGGCCGAACCTCAAAACTCTTGTAATAGAGCCAATTTCTGAGAAGCACTCCCATGCTATAATAGAGAATGCCCAAACTTTAAACGCCTTTCTCTCGAAAAAAAATTTTTCACTTTTTTTCGGTGCCAACGATTGCTCAGAGACTACTCCACCGATCGAGCCAAAATTTTTCTCACGTTTTCAGAACATATGACACCAGTCCGTGAGTCTCAAAAAATCAGGAATTTCTCAAAATTAACAATTTTTATCGATCAACAGAGAAAAAACTGCTTTTTTGAAAATATAGACTTTTTTGATTTTATGTCTGTCACTTCTATAGAAGTGTTTCTTGACTTATTATCAAAGAGTTAGGTTTACGGAGTGACTACAGGCATATATTTACTGCATCTTATTGCATTTCTGTTTCGGATCATTTTTCACGGCGTCACTCTTGGCACCTTGAAAAAAGGCATCCAAGACGATTTGGAGTATCACCTCAAATTTTTTTTTCGATTTTTTTCGCAATCCTGCACTCCAGAGAAAAATTTCCGGATCATTTTGTTCTGGAGGTCCATTTTGCCCCGGTCTCTCCTACTGATGAGCTTATTTTCAGTTCTGCCTGATTCAAATCCCCTCCCCAACCTGCAATTGAGATGAATTGGAAAATCAGTACTCCATATATCGAGGGGTTACTCACTCGTGAAGTCATGGTGCCACACCGCGAAGAAGTCAAGTTGAAGTCATTGAAATCAGTGAAGTCACTGAAGTCAGGTGACTTCAACTCTGTAAATCACTGAAGTTAAATGATTTCATTTTTCTGAAGTCAATTCTGAAGTCACTGAAGTCACTTGAAGTCGATGAAATTAATTGAAGTCAAATTACGTACTTCAGGTTTTGAATTTACCGCATTTGCATTAGGGCTTATATTGGATTTCGCATATACAGAAGGAAGAACTTTGTGTAGCAGAGAATTTTCAAGTGGATATGCTCGCGTTCATAAAAATAAAAGAAAGATCAGTGTTCTTTGCTACTGGTATATTATAGATGAAAGTACGAATTGTTTGAAATTAGATCCAATGAGTGTGCATAGATACATCGATATTAAACAGCATTAAAAAACTATTTCACCCCCTGTGATAACTGAGAGTGGGGATTTAAAACTATTTGATGATGTTTTTAAGGCCCTTGAGAAATATTTCCAATACAAAACATCTGAATATTCTAATGCGTCATTTATATAGCAAGTTTTTGTTTCAATATGATGAAAATCCGTTTTCCCCCACCCTATTTTATTTGTAAAGTTTTTTTTTTTGTTGCTTCACTGACTTCATTATATTTGAAGTCACTGACTACAAGTTGATGAAGTCATTGGCAGACAATTGCAGTCATGAAGTCACGTTAATGAGCGCTTGAAGTCATTGACTTCACATTTTGTTGAAGTCATTGAAGTGAGAGACTGAATTCACGTGAAGTCGACTTCATTTTGAAGTCATGGTGTCACTCAATCTTTGAGTGAGTAACCCTTCCCCATATATCGTAAAGAAACAAGTCAACTCATTGATGAAGTAGAAAAAAAGGTGAATCTGCAAATTTTGAGTTGCTTGAATTTTCAAAACAAATTATAAAGTGCAATCTGCTCTCATTTAATCACTTCATTACAATTCAATATGATAATATATGGAATTTAGATGATCATTTGCACTGGATTTTAGGTGGTTATTCGCTTTATAAATCGAAAGAATTTTTAACTAATTATTCTCTCATTCCAATTAAAACCTAATGGATAAAAAAAAACTCTGAGTAAAATATTTTGATAAATAAACAGGTAAAGTGGATGAGAAAGCAACACAATTACATGCAATAGCCTCGTTAAAAGTACTACTTGATGCTACGAGACCCCAGAATGGTGCAGCAACATCAACATCAGCTCATTACTCAGGTACTGTCTCAAAAGAGACAGCATTGCAACTACAGCAGGGCTCCCAAGGTACTACAACCACTACAACAACAACAACAACCGCCGGTACCACTGCCGGGATTCAGGAACTTCCAAATGGCGGTATTGCATCTGGTCTTGATACCGGGCTTGACTCGGTTCGTACCACTTCTTTTGAAAATCATCAGAAAAATGGAAATAGAGATTCTTAGGAAATAGTTTGAGATACAATTTTTTTAATGATTTTATTGAAAAGGTAGAGAAATTTCCGGTGAAGAATATGTCAGAATTATTGCTGGTCAATTTTTTTAAATTTTCACTTTTTCGGTCAAAATTTTCAATTCTTCCAAAATCTAAAAATTTCAGTTTTTTTGCAAAGTTCGGAATGGAAGTGAAACGTGAGGTCATTTTCCATCGATTTATGTAGTTCGAATGAAGAATGATCGGTTCTCGATAGATTTATGGTGCATTTTATAAAAATCAGTTAATGCCCAATAAATACTTGAAAAATTGAGTTTTTCCACGTTGTGACTGATAGAACCGAAGACATCACCTAAAAAGTGGAATTTTTCAGTTTCGTAAGAGGCAAGAGCCCAGATTTTCCTGTGAAAAAGTCAATTTATCTCAAAAATTCTTAAAAACTAATTCTGACATTTTTTTTGTAACAGAAATTTCCTCATTTTTCCAGTAGAATCACGAGAAAAATCTTATTTTAGATATTCCACTGATTTTCTATGATTTTGATACTATGAAACATCAAACCTCCACCTTCCTCTTAAGAAGGTTGGTCACTAAATGCGTTCAAATGAAAAAATTCTGAAAATTTTCAATGTTATTGTTGAATATCCCATACGACTCGTGTTAAATTTTTAATTCGTTCTTGAACCTAGTTTGGACGTAATAAATTAATGAAAATCCCTGGTTATACACAGCCTCTTATGGGCATACTGAGCCATACCGATAATTCGGAGACAAAAAATTGAAAATCTCGTGAATGACAATTGAGATTTCATTGGAAAACTGATCAGTACCTTCCTTGAACAATTAGGAAAAATAATTGACCATTTTTTCGGAGCCTTACAGACCTTTTACAATTGCAATTTATGGTTTTATACAATTCCTCGATCAAAATTCACGTGTCGAGTAACTAACATGGCATCGCCGCGTGACGTAGCGTTATGTCTGTGAGAGCTCGGTATGTATGTGTGGATACAGTTTGAAATATATTTCAACTGCAGCGTTGTCAAAGTTCCCGAGCCCATCTCGCAATCAATTTTCTTTCATTTTTTATGACATTGACAACATTTGAGGTGATTATTTATTTTAAAAAATTATAAGAGGGAATAAAAAAATTATTATGATGATTTTCAGCGAGTAATTAACTGATTAGAGGTCAGAAAAATATTGTCTATTTTCGTGTTCAGGAATTGGTATTAGCTCGGGATGCCTATGCTAAAGCATAGGCATTCTCCCCTGCCCGCGCATCCCGCACAAGTGGTAACCAACCTCCTTAAATTAGAAATCAGTAGAATGAAAAAAAAAATTTTGACTCGATCATTTCCCAGAAAACTTTGTGAAATTCATGAAATTGAGGATATTGATGTAACTTGATTTTCTTATTGCAATATCAGGGTGAAGAAGACGAGCCACCAGAGGCGTTGGACATGGGTTGGCCTAATACACCAAAAAAGAGGCTCACCTATATCCTAGTAGCGCCAATATTATTTCCTCTCTGGTTAACTCTGCCAGACACACGAACACCGAAAGGTAAAAAAGAAAAAAAATAGAAAAAACTCTATTATTCGAAAAATTAGTAGAAAAAAAGGGAAATTCTGAGAAAAAACCATCCCATATTAATGAAGAATGTGAAGCTTTTTTTGAAAATTTTCAAAGCCAGAAAAAAGGATAACTCATTAATTTCTCATTAATTGGTTTTTGATTTACTTGATATCAACTAATACCAATGATAATTAATCATTTCAGGTAAAAAGTTTTTCGCAGTTACATTCATTGGTTCGATTCTCTGGATAGCAGCATACTCGTACCTGATGGTTTGGTGGGCAAATGTTGCCGGTGATACAATACAAATACCACCCGAGGTAATGGGTCTTACCTTTTTGGCTGCTGGCACTAGTATTCCTGATCTAATAACCAGTGTAATTGTTGCACGTAAGGGCTTTGGTGATATGGCTGTATCAAGCTCTGTTGGCAGCAATATATTCGATGTTACTGTTGGGTAAGTGCACTTTACAATAGTAATGGAAATTGTCTTCAATGACGTTCTGAGATTTAATCCTCAAGAGGCGCACTAGCGTGGCTTCCGTATTCAGGAGCAAAATATGGGTATGTCGTACCCGTGTATCTTCAATCATCAATACACTGAAAAAAATGTTTTCTTAATTTAAGAATGTGCAGTCACTTAATTTAAGAATGGCAGGTCACTTAAATTGAGTGACTTTTCTCACTTGAATCAAGTCACTTGTTCTTTCTTAATTTAAGAAAGTAAAAGTCACTTAAATTAAGTGACTTTTATCACTTAAATCAAGTGGCTTTTCTCACTTAAATCAAGTAACTTTTTCTTTCTTAATTTAAGAAAGTAAGAGTCACTTAAGTTAAGTGACTCTTCTCACTGATGATATAAACACTCGAGAAATACATTCCAACCCTTAATTCGCACGAAAGGTTGATGTAGATTAATTGACAAAATGATGACGTTACGAGTGTACTGAATAGTTTATACCCATTGACTGACTATACTAGCCTATACTTTAATTACTTTTCGTATGCCATGACGATTGTAATGGGAAATCTGTAGTGAAAATGATAGACTACATAGCGGAGAATGTTTTCTCAATTTAAGAATGTGCAGTCACTTAATTTAAGAATGTCCAGGTCACTTAAATTAAGAAAGAAAAGTCACTTGATTTAAGTGAAAAAACTCACGTGATTTAAGTGAGTTTTAATTTCTTAAATTAAAAAAGAAAAACTCACTTGATTTAAGTGAGTTTTACTTCCTTAAATTAAGAAAGAAAAAGTCACTTGATTTAAGTGAGAAAAGTCACTTAATTTAAGTGATTTTTACTTTCTTAAATGAAGAAAAAAATAGTTACTTGATTTAAGTGAGAAAAGTCACTTAATTTAAGTGATTTTTACTTTCTTAAATTAAGAAAGGAATAGTTACTCGATTTAAGTGAGAAAAGTCACTTAATTTAAGTGATTTTTACTTTCTTAAATTAAGAAAGAAATAGTTACTTGATTTAAGTGAGAAAAGTCACTTAATTTAAGTGATTTTTACTTTCTTAAATTAAGAAAGGAATAGTTACTCGATTTAAGTGAGAAAAGTCACTTAATTTAAGTGATTTTTACTTTCTTAAATTAAGAAAGAAATGGTTACTCGATTTAAGCGAGAAAAATCACTTGATTCAAGTGAGAAAAGTCACTTAATTTAAGTGCTTTTTACTTTCTTAAATGAAGAAAGAAATAGTTACTTGATTTAAGTGAGAAAAGTCACTTAATTTAAGTGATTTTTACTTTCTTAAATTAAAAAAGAAATAGTTACTCGATTTAAGTGAAAGAAGTCACTTGATTCAAGTGAGAAAAGTCACTTAATTTAAGTGCTTTTTACTTTCTTAAATGAAGAAAGAAATAGTTACTTGATTTAAGTGAGAAAAGTCACTTAATTTAAGTGATTTTTACTTTCTTAAATTAAAAAAGAAATAGTTACTCGATTTAAGTGAAAAAAGTCACTTGATTTAAGTGAGAAAAGTCACTTAATTTAAGTGATTTTTACTTTCTTAAATGAAGAAAGAAATAGTTACTTGATTTAAATGAGAAAAGTCTCTTAATTTAAGAATGGCAGGTCACTTGAATTAAGTGACTGCACATTCTTAAATTAAGAAAACATTTTTCTCTGTGTCCTACTCAGTTACAACATCAATCCTCTCTACATCTTCCATCATCACCTTAGGAAAAAAGTTGCATAAGTGCTACAGATAAGCATTGCACTTACGCCATTATCACTCTATGGCAACGATATAATTTGCTCCTGAGTATCTTATACCCACTGCGTCTCTCGAGGATTAAATGTAAAAAAAAAAACCTGAAGAATTTTCCAGGTAAAATCTTCAGCTTTCTGTCAGAAAATTCATTTTCTCTGGAGAGAGAATGAATTTTTTTTAAATTCTCTATCTGATAATGCTTAGAATTTCTTTCAACACACATCTCTTTCTCAATTATTGTGAGAGACAATGAAATATTCAAAATTGCACAGAAACTTCATAATTTTTTAATTTTACTGTTTAATTAAAATTACAAAAAAAAAAAAGAATTAAAAGAGTAAAATAATGGGTTCAGGCTTCCGGTACCGTGGCTACTTTATGGTTTGATTTATGGAAAACCAGTTGAGGTCAACTCAGTAGGAATGGTCTGCAGCATTGCCATACTCTTCTGCATGCTCATATTCGTTATTATGAGTATTGCATTCTTCAAATGGCGAATGAACAGAGGCCTCGGATTCACCATGTTCCTTCTTTACTTTGTATTCGTAGCTGTATCGCTCATGTTTGAGTACGAAATACTTGTTTGTCCTGTTTAGAATATTTCAATTGCTACTGAGACACTGAAAAATTCAAATTTTCATTGCTGAAGAAGAATTTAAAAAAAAATTTAAAAAATTATAAAAACATACTAAAATTGTAATTAATGACTCACAAGAGAAGACGTCGAATTGCCCATCGAAAATAGTCTCCCCCTAGATTAAAAAAAAATATATAGATATACAGATTTAAAAAAAAATGTTCTAGTAAAATTGTGTAAATATTGTATAAAAGCTTGGAAAAAACAACAAAATTATATATATCAAGCGAAACTTGTGCATCTAGCAGATATATCGTCGATCTGTATGAGAACGTTGGTCTGTCGTTGAAAGAGAAATATATAATATATATATAATACATAAGAACTTTTATTCACATGTTATCTGCACTCAATAAAAATTTTTCGCTGAATTTGTTTCCATTGAATGAATACATTTGAACGCTTTAAATGGGTCAGTGGTGAATTCATTGAAAAAAAAAAAAAAAAACAAGAATTATGTATAAAAAAAAATGACAAAATATACAGGAATAAAAGGAAATTATTCTGTGTCACTTTCTCATGATAAAAATGTAAAACACTCGGATCTTGTGAAGTCGATACGTCACGTTTCAAAGTTTTTACGATAGTAAAACATGATTATAGAATATTTATAGTTGATAAGATATTTAAAAAAAAAAAGATTTTTCGCAATTTTGTATGACAAAAAATAATAGTAATACTCAACCCCCTCCCCCCTCCCCAAAAAAAGAATAATAAAGTGTATAATCGGTGGAGGACATAAAAAATGTTGCGTGTCGTTATAGTTGGAGATATTTTAGGATAGAATGGAGTGATTTAAACGTGACCATGTGAATTCTAATTCGAGTGTTTTACCTTAAAAATGAATAATCTTTTAAAAAATTAAGAAAAAACATTGTGTTTATTTGAACATTGTTAATGTTGAAAATTGGATTGGCCTATTTGTGGCCTAAATTATCCAAAATATATTCTATTAAATAGTTAACCCTCGATATAGTTTATATTTAAATGAAAATAAGAAGAAACGTTGTAATTGGTCGTAATTGAAATATTATCACAGTGTTATGTGATCCTTAATTTTTGTCGACCTACGTTCTTACAGATCGATTATTAACACAAATAGATTGGAGTATCCTGTTTTTTTACGATGAAAACATAAATAGTTAATGAATTAATTAAATGAAAAATGTTTTTAAGCAATGAAGGATAATGCGGCATCCGGCGTCTATTAATTGATTAAAAAAAATGAACAGGCAAACAATATTAAAGTGAGTCCTGCGCTATATTCGACGACGAATTCAACAGCTGTGGAATAAATAATCTAAAATCGAAGAAAAATATTAAATTAATTCGAGTACATTTGCAATTGTCGAATATATTCGCACAAAAAAAAAAGGCGTTTATAGAAATTTTAGTTATTTAGGTGTAAAAAATATATATATATATATATAAAATCAATTATAATAAATTATCATGTTGAAAATATATTAGTAAACTAATGCACAATATGATCTTCCCGAAGTGTATTGATCAGCGGAAAAAAAAGTGGCAACGCCCCTAAAATTTCGTGAAAAATAAGAAATATATAGAAATATATATGAATATATATATATCTATATATGAATATTAGAACTTAGTTGTTAGGATTGAAGTGGATTTTCAAAAAAAAATTGAAAAAATGGAGAAAAAAAATTATAACCGATGAGTAATGGATAAATATATGTTATGCAATATATATATATATATATATATATTTATAATGATGCATCGGAAACGATATAAAGCCAGCCGACGTGACTGCAGCTCGGGCTTCGTGTCTCTCGTTGCGTGACCTTTAGCTGCCCACTCTCTGTACTAGGCCACATTTGATGAATTACACGTTTCTCTCAAATATTGTTCCCATTTCCTTCTAGATAATAATGGATTACTCATGAAATCAAAGAAGAAATGAAAATTAAATGGAAATTGGGGAATGAAGGAAATTTCATTTGCCATTTGATATGAGTGATATAGGGAATTTTTTAGTGATATTTTTTATGAATAAAATACAATTTTCGTACAAATTCATGTTCAATGTTTTGGCAGAATTTCTTAAATTTTTGTCTTCAATATTGCTGTCAATGACCCAATTAATGCCACCAAGAGGCCTATTCTGCCGCATATCTTTCATAGAAAAATTATATTTTATCATAAATTCAAATTTGATTTTTCCTCGAAAGAATTCAGGGTCTGGACTATCATTTACATCAATTATTTTCCTGAATTAATGATAAAAATTATTTAATTTATATTTTTGAAAATATTTTGTCCATGGCCCGATTCATGCCACCATGGCCCGATTTCTGCCATAGAGGGTACCAATAATTGTCATCAATTAATTTCCATCATTAGTCGTTATTTTTAAATTATTCGTCAATTTATATGAAAGTCCAATGATTTTGCTAATAATCAATACAATTTTCGATTTATTAAATACTTAAATTTTCTCAATATCACACATTGAACTGATGAGGTACTCTGACCCCACATGAAGAGCTTTAGGGCTTTATCTTGCTGAGCACGCTGGTCGCATTTAACAAATTAATTTTAGAAATATATCTAGTAGAGCAATATCAGATATTTCGATTGTCCGGTGTCCTAAAAATATTTTTCTAGCCACTGTTATCAATTACTTACACAGAGAAAAATGTTTTCTTAATTTAAGTGAGAAAACTCACTTGATTTAAGTGAGTTTTACTTTCTTAAATTAAGTGAGAAAAAGTCACTTGATTTAAGTGAGAAAACTCACTTGATTTAAGTGAGTTTTACTTTCTTAAATTAAGTGAGAAAAGTCACTTGATTTGAGTGAAAAGGGTCACTTGATTCAAGTGAGTTTTACTTTCTTAAATTAAGAAAGAAAAAGTCACTTGATTTAAGTGAGTTTTACTTTCTTAAATTAAGTGAGAAAAAGTCACTTGATTTAAGTGAGAAAACTCACTTGATTTAAGTGAGTTTTACTTTCTTAAATTAAGTGAGAAAAGTCACTTGATTTGAGTGAAAAGGGTCACTTGATTCAAGTGAGTTTTACTTTCTTAAATTAAGAAAGAAAAAGTCACTTGATTTAAGTGAGTTTTACTTTCTTAAATTAAGTGAGAAAAAGTCACTTGATTTAAGTGAGAAAAGTCACTTAATTTAAGTGAGTTTTACTTTCTTAAATTAAGTGAGAAAAATCACTTGATTTGAGTGAAAAGGGTCACTTGATTCAAGTGAGTTTTACTTTCTTAAATTAAGAAAGAAAAAGTCACTTGATTTAAGTGAGTTTTACTTTCTTAAATTAAGTGAGAAAAAGTCACTTGATTTAAGTGAGAAAAGTCACTTGATTTGAGTGAAAAGGGTCACTTGATTCAAGTGAGTTTTACTTTCTTAAATTAAGAAAGAAAAAGTCACTTGATTTAAGTGAGTTTTACTTTCTTAAATTAAGTGAGAAAAGTCACTTGATTTGAATGAAAAGGGTCACTTAATTCAAGTGAGTTTTACTTTCTCAAATTAAGAAAGAAAAAGTCACTTGATTCAAGTGAGAAAACTGACTTAAATCAAGTGAGTTTTCTCACTTAAATCAAGTGACTTTTTCTCACTTAATTTAAGAAAGTAAAACTCACTTAAATCAAGTGACTTTTCTCACTTAATTTAAGAAAGTAGAACTCACTTAAATCAAGTGAGTTTTCTCACTTAAATTAAGAAAGCATTTTTCTCTATGTAGAGTTGGGAATTCGAATAAGTTCAATAATCACGAAAATATATGAAAAGTGGCATTAATTGGGCCGATGGCATAAATTGGGCCATTGACGGTATCACAAAAAATTCTCTATCTTCTGAAGATTTTGAAATATTCACAACTTCACTGTTGAATTATGTTGGAATTAAAAAAAAAAAAAAAAAAAACGAAGACACGAGATGCGAGCATCACTGGCCACGGTGATTTGTACTAAGTAATTTTATCGTTATATTAATAAAGCAGGTGGTGATAATAATATGAAAGGATTTCAAAATGGTTTTCAAAATGACGAATTTTTCGAATTTTGTTAGTGAAAAACGAAAAAAACTTGTACGAACATTATTAATGAAAAAAAAATGTTGTTGGTCCATTTTATTAATTGGAGACTTTGAAAATTCCGGCTGATGATTATAGCTAATAAACCATGCTACTAGGCCCAAACATAATGCTAAAAATTAATAAACATTTTTATGGTAAAAAAAATGATATCATGCGAAGCAAAAAAAATGAAATTTAAAATTTAAAAAAATCTATATCTGTTCGTAATATAAATGACAAGGCATGAACGCACATATCAGAGAAAGAGACGTCTAAATTTAGATATCATTAGTTTGAAGAAATTAAAATTAAAAACATAATGAAAAAAAAATTAAGAAAAAACGGTATTAGACTAGAAGTCCACTCGTAAGATTTTAATATAAAAATAAATTTTGAAAAAGTAATGAAAAAAAAAAGAAGCAAAAAGATAAAAAAAAAGCGTTAAAGTTTCCAAGATTACAAAGAGAATTAATGATTAAGATTTAATATTAATTGAGTGACGAATACATAAAGTAATAGGGTCACTGAATTAAATATAGAAATACCATTTATTAATAATCGATAGTTAGGGTGAATCAATAAATAACACACGATTTTTTCGGATTCATCGCTTTTTTTTTTCGATAATGAAGATAATGGAAGAAAAATGGGAAAAAGACAGAAAAGAAAATAAACGATAGTAAATAATTAATCATTATGAAATTAAATAAATAATTAGTTGAGTTATGTTTGGAACGTTGCATTGCATAATTTACAAGTAGGGTTTTGTCCCTCCCCCCCGTCCACCACCGTTATTGATGAATATGAGGATATTAAATTGAAAAAAATATATATATATGAAATATGAAAAGTTGAAATATTAAAGGAAAGAAAAAAAATTTTATGAATAATTCATAATAACAAGTTAAATAGTGACATGATATCAACATTTTACAATTTATGTTTTATCATTGACTGAGAAAAATTAAATCTCCAGCAAATAAATTCAATGAGTTATCGAAATGTTGAATCATTTTATTTTGATCAAATTTAACAAAATTAATTTAAATAAATTATCGTAATAATTCATTGATTTTATTTGACTCAGAGACGTTAGAAATTCTCAGTTCATCATTAATAGTAAATGAACCAACGAAGAAACATAAATATACATTACACACTCAACATGAAATTCCTCTGTCTCTTACACAGAAAAAAATGTTTCCTCAATTTAAGAATGTGCAGTCACTTAATTTAAGAATGGCAGGTCACTTAAATTAAGTGACTTTCCTCACTTAAATCAAGTAACTTTGTCTTTCTTAATTTAAGAAAGTGAAACTCACTTCAATTAAGTGACTTTTCTCACTTAAATCAAGTAACTTTTTCTTTCTTAATTTAAAAAAGTAAAAATCACTTGAATTAAGTGACTTCTTTCACTTAAATCAAGTGACTTTGTCTTTCTTAATTTGAGAAAGTAAAACTCACTTAAATTAAGTGACTTTTCTCACTTAAATCAAGTAACTTTTTCTTTCTTAATTTAAGAAAGTAAAAGTCATTTAAATTAAGTGACTTTTCTCACTTAAATTAAGTGACTTTTCTCACTTAAATCAAGTGACTTTGTCTTTCTTGATTTAAAAAAGTAAAACTCACTTAAATTAAGTGACTTTTCTCGTTTAAATTAAGTGACTTTGTCTTTCTTAATTTAAGAAAGTAGAACTCACTTAAATTAAGTGACTTTTCTCACTTAAATTAAGTAACTTTTTCTTTCTTAATTTAATAAAGTAAAATTCACTTAAATTAAGTGACTTTTCTCACTTAAATCAAGTAATTTTTTCTGCATTAGTTTAAGAAAGTAAAAGTCACTTAAATTGAGTGACTTTTCTCACTTAAATCAAGTGACTTTTTCTTTCTTAATTTAAGTGACCTGCACATTCTTAAATTAAGTGACTGCACATTCTTAAATTAAGAAAACATTTTCCTCTGTGTAGAGTCTTCGCAAAATCCTTCAAAAACTTATTTAGAAAACTTTTCATTTTTTTTTCGATTTGAAAAATATCTTAAGGTTTCATAATGCAGAAAGCAAATTATTATTTTGAGTTTTCCGATTTGAGAATGACATTTTCTAAGTTTCTGAATCCAAAACAATTCTCCAAGATTTTTTTACGCTATTAATATTTTTTATCTCATCAATTTTAATTTTTTTTTTCTTTGGCAATCGTTTTCATGAATTCTATATTCCTCAAGATAATTCATTGAGAAAAATTCTTAATTTGAGAAGCCGAATTTTTCATTTTTAGGGAATTTTTTATTTATACAGAAAATTCGTAGATTTTTCAATTTATCAACGACCACTCGATTATTCCATGAACTAATTTTATCAAAAACAATTACATTATTCAAACAATTATATCATGGAGTTACATAAAGAACAAAGTTGCTATTAATTATAATTGACACAATTTGTTAAGATTGATAAATTATAAATAGAAAACGATATGTCATGCGGTAAGGTCATTGAACAATTATATAAAGGTCACGAGGGAAATCAATGATAAAAAAAAAAAAGTTAAAATTCCGATGAGAAATGTTTGAAAAAGAATAAATCATTATTTGAAAAACGCAAAGGATCGCTTTCGGAGTCAGTATCGAATTAGTGATTAAATGCGATATTCAGTAATTTTCGTGTCGATAAGTGTCATTGATGATAAATAAAATCAAAGCATTAAAATTGTACATGGAAACAAATATTTGAGGTAGACGAATATTCATTATGTTTTATTACACAGAGAAAAATGTTTTCTTAATTGAAGAATGTGCAGTCACTTAATGTAAGAATGTGCAGGTCACTTAAATTAAGAAAGAAAAGTCACTTGATTTAAGAAAGTAAAACTTACTTGATTTAAGTGAGTTTTACTTTCTTAAATTAAGAAAGAAAAAGTCACTTAATTTAAGTGAGAAAAATCACTTAATTTAAGTGAGCTTTGCTTTCCTAAATTAAGAAACAAAAAGTCACTTAATTTAAGTGACTTTTGCTTTCTTAAATTAAGAAACAAAAAGTCACTAAATTTTAGTGACTTTTGCTTTCTTAAATTAAGAAAGAAAAAGTTACTTGATTTAAGTGAGAAAAGTCACTTAATTTAAGTGAGTTTTACTTTCTTAAATTAAGAAAGAAAAAGTCACTTAATTTAAGTGAGAAAAGTCACTTAATTTAAGTGACTTTTGCTTTCTTAATTTAAGAAAGTAAAACTCACTTGATTTAAGTGACAAAAGTCACTTAATTTAAGTGAGAGAAGTCACTTAATTTAAGTGAGAGAAATCACTTAATTTAAGTGAGTTTTACTTTCTTAAATTAAGAAACAAAAAGTCACTTAATTTAAGTGAGAAAAGTCACTTAATTTAAGTGACTTTTGCTTTCTTAAATTAAGAAAGAACAAGTTACTTGATTTAAGTGAGAAAAGTCACTTAATTTAAGTGAGTTTTACTTTCTTAAATTAAGAAAGAAAAAGTAACTTAATTTGAGTGACTTTTGCTTTCTTAATTTAAGAAAGTAAAACTCACTTGATTTATATGACAAAAGTCACTTAATTTAAGTGAGAGAAGTCACTTAATTTAAGTGAGAGAAATCACTTAATTTAAGTGAGAGAAATCACTTAATTTAAGTGAGTTTTACTTTCTTAAATTAAGAAACAAAAAGTCACTTAATTTAAGTGACTTTTGCTTTCTTAAATTAAGAAACAAAAAGTCACTTAATTTAATTGAGAAAAGTCATTTAATTTAATTGATTTTTGCTTTCTTAAATTAAGAAAGAAAAAGTTACTTGATTTAAGTGAGAAAAGTCACCTGATTCAAGTGAGAAAAGTCACTTAATTTAAGTGAGTTTTACTCTCTTAAATTAAGAAAGAAAAAGTCACTCAATTTAAGTGAGAAAAGTCACTTGATTTAAGTGAGAAAAGTCACTTGACTTAAGTGAGGAAAGTCACTCAATTTAAGTGATCTGCCATTCTTAAATTAAGAAAACATTTTTTTCTGTGTAATTGTAGCTTTTCAATTGAAAAAAAAAGGAAGAAACAATCGCACATTATCTGATTAAGCCGTGATAAATTTGACGTCTAAAAGAAAAATTTTATGTAAAAAAAAAAAATAATAATAATTAAGACTGGTCTTTGATCATTCGACAATTCCATCGTCGCCGTTGATAAGTGCAATAAATTAAAATAATAGTAAAATTGGTTTAGATAATTCATTGAGATAGGCTGAATAATAAAATTAATAAATTTAAAAAATTTTTAATTCATTAATTTAATTATTCAAAGAAAAAAGCAGTGTATGAAAAAAGTTGAATACACTGGCCCAGCTTAAAATTTCATTTACCCAAATGATTCCCTCATTTTCCCCTTAATTTTGACCTCAGTTCATTGAATCGAAGAAAAATAAATATTTTAGGAAATTGAAGAAACACATTTAAAAAAAACGAACAAAAAAATAAATAAAACGACTGAAATCGTTTTGAAGGCATATTTGTACAAAGAAAAAAGAAAAAAACCAAAGCGCTATATACAGGAACAATAAACAATGATGCATTTCAAAATTAGCGTATTTTTTTCTAATCTCGTTAATTAGAGGGCTGTAAATTTTTTAATTATAAAAATAATGGTCAATGATTAACGCTGTTCGATGTTTTAATAAAGAAAAACAAATAACGTTTTAAAGACAAATTTTAATAAGCAGAAACTTAAAAAAAAATAAACGATGGGAACTCAATGTAGCGAGAGAATAATAATGTTAAAGATTTAAAAGTGAAATACAGTGATGACTCCCTATCTCACGGTGCAGTAGGGGAATGGCATTAGAGGATCTCTCTCTTTTAGGTAGTGTATGCAGGTGCTTAAGGTAATCCTAGTGGTTCGAGCATTCTATTTTCCCTTTTTGATTTTGGTCACTTTCGATAGAACAGCATGAGGAGATTTTTAAAAAATTCAGTTTACCCCATGTTACCGGACAAATAAGGCCAAAATTAATTTTTGAAAATAATTGAATTAATATTAAAACTCCATAAGCGAGGTTCAGTTTCAGTTTCCATAATATAAAAAAGCATGGGACATTTTCTGTCATCACTTATCCTAACATATATTATAGATATACTATACTATATAGTATATATCTATATACTATACTATAATATAATATAATATATTATATATATTATATTATTATATATTATATAATAATATAATATATTATATTATATTATATTATATTATATCTATACTATATATATAATATATTATATATGATAGTATATAATGAATTTTTCTCTCTACACAGAGAAAATTGTTTTCTTAATTTAAGAATGTGCAGGTCACTTAAATTAAGAAAGAAAAGTCACTTGATTCAAGTGAGAAAAGTCACTCAATTTACGTGCCTTTTACTTTCTTAAATTAAGAAAGAAATAGTTACTTGATTTAAGTGAGAAAAGTCACTTAATTTAAGTGACTTTTACTTTCTTAAATTAAGAAAGAAATAGTTACTTGATTCAAGTGAGCAAAGTCACTTGATTTAACTGAAAAAAGTCACTTAAATTAAGTGACTTTCACTTTCTTAAATTAAGAAAGAAAAAGTCACTCGATTTAAGTGAGAAAAGTCACTGAATTTAAGAATGGCAGGTCACTTAAATCAAGTCACTGCACATTCTTAAATTAAGAAAACATTTTTCTCTGTGTAAAAAGTCTATGTTAGGACCTCAGAAATGAAGGGGCTTAAGTCCAGAGACTTGCTCCTTTTTGACTCTAAAACGCAACGATTTTTTTTGTCTTTTATTGCAAAAAAAAAATGGAAAAAATCCTCAAATTATCATTATCATTATCTTTTCATCATATTATTAAGGACTTCAGTAATAAAGTGGCATGAATGCAAAGGACTTGCGCCTTTTTGCCTCTAAAATGCATTAATTAAAAAAAAACGTATTTCTTCTTCAAACGGGCAAATTGCTGCTTTTTGTACGTGAAAACGCGCTTTACATTCATTTTTCTTCATTTCAATGATGGTCAATTCAGAAATATGTGCAAAAATATATATAAATTTTCAAGAGCACCATGCAAAAAAGGTGCGCGCACAGCGCAAAGTCTACTCACTGCGAAAATTCATGATCACAGACCTATTTTTACCTTATACAACCTTACATGTTTTTTGTTCGTCAGAATGTCTATTAATTTTTGAAAACATGAAAAATGCATGTTACCGGACATATAACGACGATTAATCCAATTAATTACATGAAAGAATCAATGGCGGGAATATTGGTATTTGAAATCCGAGAATCCTCCAATCACAGTCCTCGATACTGGGACAGCGTGAGTCAAATGCGGAACAATATTGAATATTCATAATATTATCTAATAACAATTCATCATCTTTGGACATCGTTCTAGTATCGGTAAAATGTTGAAAAATCGAAATAGTTATAGTAATCATAATAACTGAAAGGAAAAAAAAAGAATAAAAATCGATCATTTGAACCTGCCACTAGGATTACCTTAATAAAGCCTTTATTAAGCGCGCGCATTTCAAAATTACATTTTATCGTATTAAGGGCCCAAGCACAATTGGTTAAAATTAAGAAATTACGAAATTTTTGTATTATTTTGTTACAAATAATTATAAATTTTCACTCTATTTACTAAAATTTATTTAAATTGTTGAATCATCGAGGAGAGATTTAGAAACGAGAGAGAACAAAATGAAATAGGGAATCATGGGAAAACTGTAATGATGCCACAAATTAAATCTATTATTTATGATACTGGCCCCACTGCGATGAATTAAAATCTGTGCGCAAACCACTTAAAATTTAACGAAAACAAAAAACTAAAAAAAAATACAAAAATGAAATTGAAAAAAAAATATAAGAAAATAACAAAAAAAAACAATTATATTACAAACATACTTAACATTTATTATATCCTTATATACAAAATTTTTACGGCATATACGAAATACAATGTAGAGCAGGATAAAAAAAAAAGAAAATTTTAAATACATGCGTAGGATAATTGTTGTTGTCTACCATAGTATATTAGTATTATACATGTATAGAGATAAATTTTAGATTTTAAGTGACAGAAATAAAGAATTATGACATAAAAATAATATACATAATGAAGCGTTACATAAAACGCAAGCGAACAAAAAATAAAGTGAGAATGATAACGAAAAAATTTGAAAAAAAACCGGTAAAATGATTTCAACGAGGATTTTAAATTGAATAATGCATAGTAGCTATTATAATTAAGATGTATAATACATATATACACATATATCAAATATATATTCGCATATACATATACATATGTTGTTCTGTACATATCCATATGTGTATATATGTATATACATGATTAAACGAAAAAAAAAAAAAAAACGTGAGTAATTAAATTCACAATTGGAATGTAATGAGAAAAAGAAATTAACAATAATATTGAAAAAAATTGATAAATGATGCAAAATTGCTTGCGCTTCGTGTGCGCCTGTAATTAAATTAAAATCGTAAATAGATAAATTTATAAACAGAATGGCATATTTAGGGAATTGGCATTGATTAAATTTGTCATATCTTAAAGTTTCTGAGTGAAATTAAGAAAAATAAAAATTATTGATCATTTAATTTTAAAACCGAGAAACAATAACCGTGTGATGTAGGGATTTTCTTATTGTAATCACGGTTTCTCATGTTACATGTTGAATTATAAAAAGAAAATACCAAAAAGAAATAATAATAAAAAAAAAACAAATACAGTAAAATTTTTTTGGTCCGTTACTGAAATTGTTTGAGATAATTATACACAGTCATACCTAATCATACAAATATGGGTATAAAAATTACTATTGAATATGGTATATACTTGGACGTAAAATTAAAAAAAGAAAACAATTATGGCAAAGTGCGTAGTCCAAATTTTTCTGCCTCGCTTTTTAGTGCGACAAATTAAAAAAATATCTGCTAAATCCTCCATTGACTGAAACTGACATTTATTTCAGTAGGGGAGAGTGGGGCAAAATGGACATGATTAAGAAATTTTTTTTGGAATGAAGAATTCGACGAAAAAATCTGAAAAAATTTGAGAAAATCCTCCAATATATGAATATTGTTTGTAAATTTTTTCAGATTTTTTTATGCAGCCGCTGCTTTTTAAAAAAATCTCGAGTCATCTCATCTTTTAGGTCCATTTTGCCCCACTCTTTCCTATACCATTGATTATACAAAATTAATTGAATTGAAAAAAATTGACGTTAAAATGCATAACACAGTTATTTTCAGTAATTGAAGTAAAAAAACATCATGATTCGCGAAAAAAAATGGAGAAAAATATCAGAGTTTGTTAATTCCATTTTTTTCGATAATTTCCAATAATTTCCATTTGCATTTCGATGATTGATATAGTCGATGAATTGTGTTATTTCATTTTTTTGGCTGAATATTTTCCACGTTATCAAAAAAACCGATTGAATATAATTGACTGGCCTGATTTTCTTCCTTCACTCCTAAAATTCTCGCACCGCAGTATTTCGAATTCAATTTAATTCTGTAACTGGCCAAACAGAGGACAAGACCCAAATTTGAAAATTCAGATATGCAAAAATTAAATATATCGCACTTCTCGTAATGCTTAAAACTCTTTTTTGATGAAGGAAAAAAAACAAAAAATTTGAAATAAAAAACAATTCACATATTTCATGCTACGCTTTTCTCACCAGGTTCCTATTAAAATGATTCTACAATTTATTGCGTCACAATTAACGCTGAATTGTTAAACAATGAAGCATAGAGAGAACATTGATAAAAAAAAACAATCAAATAAATTGATTATAATGCATTAAAAAAAATTTTTAAGTGCTATGAGTGTAATGAGGATAATGACAATTGGTGGATCCAATTGTTCTTGAAGAGATACTATTCCTAGGAAATTAATTGCATTAAGAAAAAAAAAAGGAAAAGTACATAAAATAAATGGAAATGAATGAATGACAAAACTATGAATTGTAGATGAAAAGAAAATACTTTCGCTTCCATTCTCTCCTTTCTTCATTAAAAAAAATCTTAATGCTCTGTCTTTATACTCTAATCTACTCAAAGTTCTCACCTAACCGACTCTTTTAACATTTCAGTAATGAAGAAGTGAAACGAAATAACTCAATTTTATTTTGGAATTTTCATAGATCACTTTTTTCTGTAAAATCTGTAAAGTTTCTTTGGAAAAATTACACTAGTTTCTATGGAATAATTGACTCCAAATGAAAAAGTTATTTCATTTTACAGCTTCACTACTAATTCAGCATTTTTCAATGCATAAAAAAGAAAAAAAAAAATAATAAATATTTATCTTCACTCAAAAATTGCAATGAGAAAATATATTGAATTTTAAAAAGTTTGTAATTTTTTCTTCAATTTTAATTTTCTTCTCTTGAAATTCTCGATGAAAAAAAAAGAACATTAAATTTCAGAAGATTGTTAATGACAAAAAAGATTATTCTCGACTTTTTCTGATAACAGTGAATAAAAATTCAACTTCAGTGACTACTTCTGAACTAAAAAAATATGATGATAATAATAGGAATGTCATGTGAAAGAGCGAAAAATAAAGTTTAAAAAAAAAAAAGTAGAATCTTTCCTCGAAAACCCAATGTATACTTGATAATGCCACACGCAAGAGTCGGGTTGATGGGTCCTATTGATTACTGTCAGATTACATATATATATGCATTATTTCGTACCAAGTACAGCTAGAAATATCAAACTGAAATTCATCGTAGAAAGAATGAAAAAATGAATAATTAATTAATGAAAAAAAGTAAAAAAAAAAAAAATCGAACTAACCGATAATGACTTAATGATATTTGAGTGAGAGCAGTGGAGGGCTTGTGTGGTTGTTTCAGACCATTTACCCCAATTTTATCCTCCCTTCGTCTTCTTTCTCTCCACCAGCCTAACAAATTAATATGAAAAATTAATGAATTAAGTAAATAAATGAAAAAAAAAAGAATGAAGAAAGAATATTGTAATCTATTGTAGATTGTTGTAGATAAATTATACGGTTTGACCGTAAATTGTTACTTTTTGTCGACAATATAAAATACACAGATATATAAGTAATTAAGTCAAGCAAGTTATTATTAACATTTCATCCCTGAGTACAATTTTTCAAAATTTTCAAAATTATTTCACTTATATTTGGATGACAATGTAATTTTTAATGAATTATCAAGAATTCATGATGAATTGAAAATTTACTGAGTTGCAGTTGACATTGTTGGAGATCCTACGACATCTATTATATCAGCTTTCATTTCAGGTTCACTCTTGGGTAGAAGAGCAGGAGGAATTGTCAATGTCTGAAAGATAAAATCAATATCATTCGTTACCTTTGATAATCCAGAAGTTTGAAATACCAGAGACCCTTTTCCCTCTAAATCTACTCAATTCAAAGATATTTGCAAGAGAAGATATTGAATAGGTCAAGTGAAATAAATCAATTGTATTGATGAATACCAGCAGAATGTATCTGCATTGAAGAAAAAAATTTTACATAATTTTTTTTCATTGATTTCCGTGATAAAAAAAAAATAACTTGCAATCAAAATTGAATTATTTCGTTTTATCAATTCACATCTAAATTAATTACTTTTCCAGGTGCTAATGCCTCGTACTGATGACGTAACGACTGCAATTCATAATCACAAGTAGCAAGTGCACCACGTAATTCATAATGAAGTACAATATCACTTCTCAAATCGTTGAATTGCTGGCAAATTTGTTCAGTAGGCGGTGGATTTAATTCAATTTGTAATTCATTCAACATTTGTTCAATTCCCTTCATTTTTTTTTGTCCAAGACTGCTAGGTAATTTAATACGCTGTGAACGTAAACTGACACCGCTATTCTTAAAATCAGGAAATTTAATTCCAGCTGATTCAACAACCTGCAATTTTTGTGTATAAGCTGTTTCAGATTTATTTGGCCTATTTCTTGATGTTGTATTATTTTTTTTAACTGTTTTCTTTTCATTTTTTCGTGGATCAGCCTGATTATCAGCAGCTGTTATTAATTTTTGTAAATCTTGAGTTTTACGATCTCTCTCCTTCTTTCTCTGTTCAATTTTACGCAATTCAGCCAATAATGTCTGTTCCTCCTCAACTTGTTCAGGTGTCCTTTCAAATAGTTTCTTCAATTGCTCTTTTCTACGTTTCTCATGCTCTGCATCGAACATGTAGACCTTGTCGCTGTGAGATTTTGCTTTTGTCAGTGCTCCACATACTTGATAATACCTACGAGAAGAAGAAAGCCATTGGAGAAAAATTGGGTAAGATGGGGATTCTGATGAAACAGTTGAAAGGATTTTTTTTTTTCCAAAGATTCCATTACAAAGTTGAGGAAATTTTAACTTTTTGAATTTTTGAAAAAATCTAGTTTCCTCATCAAGATGTGATTTTTTTTCACTGTTTTAGGGATATCTTCGGTTGTCATGGTCGTGGCAACTTAGGTTTGATTTTAATTCAAACGTAGAATCATTTTCCATCAATTCAAGTGGTTTGGAAAAAAATGATCTATTTTTGAGGTAAAATTGTGAAAAATAATTTGTGCTCTATAAGTACCTCAAAAACAGAATAATTTTTTCTTCAAAACCACATAGATTCATAGCTAATGATCTCATAAAACTGGCGCTATCCCCAAAAATAGGGGAGAGTGGGGCAAAATGGACACTGTTATCAAACGCTTAGAGATGGATTTTTTTTGATGATTCTATTGAACTGAGAAAATTTTAGCCAGAAAACAAGTCTCAGATGCATTTTTTTCAATTTTTTTGAAAATTCGATATTTTTTAGCATTTTTGGAGGGTCATTCCTTTCCTTTTTCGAAAATCCTCAGTTTTTTGCAAATATCTCCGATTCTATTGGTCGTAGCAATTCGGGGTTGGTTTCAAATGAAAAGTGAGCTCATTTCCCATCGATTTATGGGGTTTTGAATTCAAAAATATCCTTTTTTGATTAATTATAGGCCGAAAATGGTTTCACAAAACTGTTCCACCAAAATGCCCATAAATACCTTGAAAATCGATATTTTTTAATTCAAAATCCTATGAATCGATGGCAAATGATCTCACCTGTCATCTTCCGTTGGAATTTCCACGCTGCGACAAATAGAACCGAAGATATTCTCAAAAAACTAAAAATTTTCAAAAAAAAAAGGGTTTCACCCCTCTAAAATGCTCAAAAACGTCAAAATCGCCAAAAATTCAAAAAAATCAATGCCGGCACTTGTTTCCCGCCCAAAATTTCCTCAGCTATCCAATGGAACCATTAAAAACAATCTACAGCCAATATTTCTATTAATTTCAAAAGTTTTTCATAATATTTGCCGGAAAATTTAGATGTGTCCATTTTACCCCTGATGTCCATTTTGCCCCACCTTCCCCTATATTGTTTAATATTCAATTGCTGAGCTCGTTCAGCGCAACAAATATGTATTAATATAATTAAATTATATTCAATAAGCAAATAGTTGTCCTCGATTTATGCTGTCATAAACTAGCTTTAAAGTGTCAGAAACCCGGGCAAGGGGTTACTCACTCGTGAAGTCATGGCGCCACACCGCGATGAAGTCAAATTGAAGTCAAGTTGAAGTCACGTTGAAGTCATTGAAATCAGTGAAGTCATTGAAGTCAGGTGACTTCAACTTTGTAAATCACTGAAGTTAAATGATTTCATTTTTCTGAAGTCAATTCTGAAGTCACTGAAGTCACTTGAAGTCGATGAAATTAATTGAAGTCAAATTACGTATTTCAGGTTTTGAATTTACCGCATTTGCATTAGGGCTTATATTGGATTTCGCATATACAGAAGGAAGAACTTTGTGTAGCAGAGAATTTTCAAGTGGATATGCTCGCGTTCATAAAAATAAAAGGAAGATCAGTGTTCTTTGCTACTGGTATATTATAGATGAAAGTACGAATTGTTTGAAATTAGATCCAATGAGTGTGCATAGATACATCGATATTAAACAGCATTAAAAAACTATTTCACCCCCTGTGATAACTGAGAGTGGGGATTTAAAACTATTTGATGATGTTTTTAAGGCCCTTGAGAAATATTTCCAATACAAAACATCTGAATATTCTAATGCGTCATTTATATAGCAAGTTTTTGTTTCAATATGATGAAAATCCGTTTTCCCCCACCCTATTTTATTTGTAAAGTTTTTTTTTTGTTGCTTCAGTGACTTCATTATATTTGAAGTTACTGACTACAAATTGATGAAGTCATTGGCAGACAATTGCAGTCATGAAGTCACGTTAATGAGCGCTTGAAGTCATTGACTTCACATTTTGTTGAAGTCATTGAAGTGAGAGACTGAATTCACGTGAAGTCGACTTCATTTTGAAGTCATGGTGTCACTCAATCTTTGAGTGAGTAATCCCTCGAACCCGGGCCACCACGGTAATAATCGGAACTGAAAAAAAAAAACAAAGCCAATTAAATCTTTACCTTTCCTTCAAGTCTTCAACACTTCGTGGATTAAATTTCCCCGTGTCCCATCTATCCTGAATGATAATAAATCTGAGATCAAATCTTCTGCATAAATCAAACAAATGATCAGTCTCAGCCCTCGTCCATCCATTGCTAACTAAATGCTGCACATACTCAGCATGAGTATAATTTGGTATGGGTACTTTTTTATTAAATTTAGCAAATGGATACTCTTTTCCAGCATCAGCAACACGTCTCCAATGATGAAAGACAGCCCCATCATTTCTAGCTGGATTTGTGAATGGTGTCCATTTCCAGCTTCTAACTTTTTTCATTCCCAATTTAGCACGTGCCTGTTTATATCCTTTACCAGTATCAGTTGGAAATAATGGTGGTACATCAGTATTATCCTTGCACAATAATGCAAATACTTCTCTGTGCATTCCCTCTGGACGTTTTGGTACTTTATGTTGATAATCATATTTACGTTTTATTTTTTTATCATTACCAAATATTGATTCTCTCGTTACTTCAGTTGCTGCTGGACTCTCAATGTCCAAAATATCACGTACATCAGACGACATTTCTCAAAAAAAACAATTTTTTTTTATATTTCTTAAAAATCCAATGTTTTATTCTTTGTATTGTTTGGAAATGTAGAAATTGTGTTTATTAAAACTCTTATTAAATTCAAAGTTTATCAAGTGTTCGATACAATGTTTATTCTCCAATACTCACGATCAATTCAATCAATTGAGAAATTCATTTAATTAATTAATTAAATCTTGTTTTCATACTTTTTTACCACTCAAAATTAGGGACAATTTCATTGTTTTTTGAGGTTAACATTCTGTTTTGGTATGCAGTGGGAATTATGATGCAGGAAACACTCAGAGAGGGGCAGTAGCTGTCTCCTTGGTCTTCTTTTGAAGAATGGGCGTGGCCTAAGAATTGGCGGATAATTCAAATAATAATAATTTTTTTTTTTTAATTAAAAAATAATGAATGGAACTGTATATTTTTTTGTGAAGATCTTTGTTAAAAAATCTGAACAAAATTGGAAAGATGATTCACATATTTACATTATTGATTAATTATATCAAATTTCTTTTTAAAGGCTTTTCAATTGAAAAAAAAACATCTTGCCCCAATCTCCCCGAATTTTCTTGATTTCAATGGATTTCCATCATGTGAAAAATTAAGGTAGTATCCCGGGCAGCGACTTGGGCATAGAAAAGATAATATTTTTCTAAATTTTTCTGAATTTTTTCATGATTTTTGACTGGGATAGAAATAACGTAATTATTAAAAAATCACACAGTTGACCTATTATTTAAAAACTAGTGGCGAAGAGAACGACATTTCCACTAAATGATAGAAGAAAATAATGTCAAATTCTTCTATTTGCCTCTCTCGCTATCTCATGTAGGGGAGAGTGGGGCAAAATGGACCCAAAAGATGAGATGCCTCGAGATTTTTTAAAAAGCAGGGGTTGCTCCAAAAAATCTGAAAAAATTTACAAACAATATACATATGTTGGAGGATTTACTCAAATTTTTTCAGATTTTTTCGTCGAATCCTTCATTCTGAAAAAAATTCCTTAATCATGTGACTATGAAGGTCTATTATGCCCCACTCTCCCCTATATGATAGAAGATCCATGTAAAAAAAAAGGAGAACAAACTATGATCTTCACAAACTAAAAATATGACTTTTAACTAGTTTAATCACCTTCTTCGGATGAATTACAGCAAGTTTTTATTCTCCAATTATCAGAAATTGAGGTAATTCTAGTGGTTCGGGCAATCTATTTTCCCTTTTCGATTTCGTTCACTTTCGATAGAACAGCATGAGGAGATTTTTTTAAAATTCAGTTTACCCCATGTTACCGGACAAATAAGGCCAAAATTAATTTTTTTAAATAATTGAATTAACATTGAAACTCCATAAGCGAGGTTCAGTTTCAGTTTCACTGCGAAAATTCATGATCACAGATCTATTTTTTCCTTATATAACCTGATATGTTTTTTGTTCGTCAGAATGTCTATTAATTTGTGAAATCATGAAAAATGCATGTTACCGGACATATAACGACGATTAACGCAATTAATTACATGAAAAAATCAATGGCGGGAACATTGGTATTTAAAATCCAAGAATCCTCCAATCGCAGTCCTAGATACTGGGACAGCGTGAGTCAAATGCGGAACAATATTGAATATTCATAATATTATCTAATAACAACTTATCATCTTGGACATCGTTCTAGTATCGGTAAAATGCTGAAAAATCGAAATAGTCATAATTATAATAACTAGAAGGAAAAAAAAATAAAAATCGTTCATTTGAATCTGCCACTAGGATTACCTTAGGGAGGTTGGTTACCACTTGTGCGGGGTGCGCGGGCAGGGGAGAATGCCTATGCTTTAGCATAGGCATCCCGAGCTAATACCAATTCCTGAACACGAAAATAGACAACATTTTTCTGACCTCTAATCAGTTAATTACTCACTGAAAATCATCATAATAAGTTTTTTATTCCCTCTTATAATTTTTGAAAATAAATAATCACCTCAAATGTTGTCAATGTCATAAAAAATGAAAGAAAATTGATTGCGAGATGGGCTCGGGAACTTTGACAACGCTGCAGTTGAAATATATTTCAAACTGTATCCACACATACATACCGAGCTCTCACAGACATAACGCTACGTCACGCGGCGATGCCATGTTAGTTACTCGACACGTGAATTTTGATCGAGGAATTGTATAAAACCATAAATTGCAATTGTAAAAGGTCTGTAAGGCCCCGAAAAAATGGTCAATTATTTTTCCTAATTGTTCAAAGAAGGTACTGATCAGTTTTTCAATCGAATCTCAATTGTCATTCACGAGATTTTCAATTTTTTGTCTCTGAATTATCGGTATGGCTCAGTATGCCCATAAGAGGCTGTGTATAATCAGGGATTTTCATCAATTTATTACGTCCAAACTAGGTTCAAGAACGAATTAAAAATTTAACACGAGTCGTATGGGATATTCAACAATAACATTGAAAATTTTCAGAATTTTTTCATTTGAACGCATTTAGTGACCAACCTCCTTAATCACCTTCTTCGGGTGAATTACAGCAAGTTTTTTATTCTCCAATTATCAGGAATTAATTGAAAACTAGCTTGAAAATCCTCATTTTTTCTGTTTTATCGACCGGTCCTTTGGGATACCACCTTAATGTTTGAATTAAATGCAAATATCTCGTGAGGTTGATACCGAAGAAATCTGCTTTTACAGCTCTCGCTCCATCTATCAGGAATCACTGGAAGCTCTGAGTTATGCAGTATAGCGCATCGAACGAAAAGCAACGGAGAAAGAGAAGAAGAGAAAGAGTCACTCTCTGCTCAATGCCTTTGAGCATACTTTCCGTTATATAGTTAAAACACGAGGTGATGCTTCTTCCAAAATCTTTAAAACTCACGTCACTCATATTCTAAAAACGCAGATGTGTTTATCGTGATAAAATCAACGTGAACAACACTGGGGGGGCTCATTAGAAGTTACACCCCAACAAGTAAAGGTTAATATTGAAATTTCTATATATTATGTGAAGAAAAATTGATGGAAAATTGTGGAAATTTTTCATGAATTTTCTTTCACACCTATTCTCTCGTTTTTCCATTGCATTATGGAGGTTTCATACTCCAATCCAGTAATTTAACAATTCTAACCAAGATTATTGTGTTGTTTAGATTTCGAGGAATTTTAATAATTCGTACTCCATTGAACAGATGACTGGGCATTTAAAGTTTAAAAATCTCTGAATTATCGATAAAAAAAGAACTTTCTTTTGTGTAAATTAAATTTTTTTCAAATTATTGTTGCATCATTGCTTCATTATTGATAATTCAATTGCGACTGATAAATAACTTTTTTTTTTTTTTCAAATTCTTCAATTAATCATCACAATGTTACTAGAAATATCCAGTATTTTCGGAGTAATTTACTCAGAGAATTAATATTAATTAGGGCAAAGTGGGGCGAAATGGACCTGTTTATTAGAATTATTTTGGATTTTCCAGAGAATAGGCAGCTTCATGAAAAAATTTGAAAAAATTATACAAAAATGAAGACATATTGGTGCATTTTCTCAAATTTTTTCAGATTTTTTTTTTGTGTTCTTGATATGGAAAAAAAATCCTGAATTGTGTTGTTGAAGAGGTCCATTTTACCCCGTTATTTTTGAGTAACTTATTAACTTACATTGATTTCTCATTTATCATAATTACTAAATATTTGCTTATAAATAGAGTAGAAAGTTGTTTTACATTTTTCTGAGATTAATTATAAATGCTCTTACCTCCATTTTTTTGAGAACATCTTAAAAATTAAGCGAGATAGAGCCATTTTGTCCTGTACCAAAAAGGAAAAATCGCTCTATCTCACTTATTTTCCAAGATATTCAGAAAAAATAAATGGCAAAAGGAGGATTTATCCTCTTTTTTCCACAGTCTATTTTTTCTTCCATTTCGTCTCTTGTGAATATCTCGGAAACTGAGCGAGATAGAGCGATTTTGCCTCCTCGTTCTTTTTTGTAGCTCTTGAAATTTTCTACAAAAAAAGATTGAAGCACAATTAAAGAATATAGTATTCCAGCCTTAATTTTCTTTTGTAGCTCTAAAAATTCTCTATAAAAAAAGATTAGGCCCAATTGCCCTATCTCGCTTAGTTTCCGAAATATTCCATTGAGAGTCTGTGGTCCCAGAAATAATTTGATTGATCCTGTTTTACCCCTCTGCTCCTGCATTATCCTTAATTTTTGCTTTTTTATGTAATAATTCATGAATTTCTGAGAAATTTCGGTTCTACTGATTCTTCAATTGGAACTTGCAGATGTCTGCTGAAGAATATGACAGTGATATGGAGTATTCCGACTCCGATTGTGGTGACACAGGCTACGAAGATTATTACAATTGTCAACCATGGGGCAGTGAAGCTGATAACGATGGTGATGGCGATCACAACAGAAAAGATCCAGAATATGCAATACATGATTGTCTACGTGTCGAGGAAGTTGAGAGATTGTTGAATGAAAATGTCGAAGTATTGAGTAATAGTTTACAAATAACACCATCATTGGCTAAAGTTCTCTTACATACACATGACTGGGCACTGCAGGAAGTTATGACAAAGTACAGAAACAATGCCTCAAATTTACTCATTAATTCAAAGATAAAAGCATCACATCCACCAGATCCTGGATCTGCTTCAAAAGGATTAAAGGGCGGTACATGCACTGTTTGTATGACATTATTTGCATCTGATAAATTTGCAACGTTGACTTGTGGTCATGCGTTTTGTAAGGACTGTTGGTGTATGCACTTTGAAGTGCAGATAACCCAAGGGATCTCAACAGGTAATTATAGGTGAAGGTGGAAGAATAACATAAAGGGTGAAATGGACACATTTTAGTTTTTATGTTTTATATTGTGAAAATCACAGAAAATCATCGGAAATGTTTGAGGTAAATTATTCCTGATGATTCCATTGGTGAGCTTGAATTGAATTTTCGGAAAATTTGAATTTTTTAAGGGATATCTCTGTTTCCATTGGTCTCAACAAGTTGAGACGGATTTTCGAAATCGATGAAAATTCTTTTAGAATAATTGAAATTAGTGGGAAATTGTATCATTTTTCACTTGAGAATAGCCCTCTTATTTCTGAAAAAATAAGAATTTCTCACGCATATTTTCAACTGGAAATTTTTTAAGCTGTTCAATAGAATCGTTAAAAAAAAACCCACGTGACAGAAGTGAAACTTCTTATACATGAGCCATTGATCATTTTACACTTGGCTTTGGATTAACGTATTTCGAAAACTATGCAAAATTTGTGGAGACATGCTGTGAATGAAATTTAGAGGGAAGATTGACGAACACAATAAGCAGAACGCTGTTTTTCTACGACCAGTAGTTTCAGAGATATCATTTTTTGAATGAGTAGTTCAGAAACAATGGATGAGGCCCGATAGCAAATAAATGAGCGCTTGGACGTCCTTTCTGAATTTTTCATTCAAAAATCGATATCTTCATAACTACGAGTCGTAAAAAAACGGAGGTTTGCTTATTTTATTCATTAATCTTCCCTCTAAATTTCATTCACAGCATGTCTCGATAAATTTTGCATAGTTTTCGAGATATTTTAATCCAAAGCCAAGTGTGAAATGGCAATTTTTCAAGAAATAAAAAGCAAAAATTATGAGGCGGTGCATGGATATTTTTCGGCCGTGTTTCATGACAACTCCTCCTTTAAATGACAATTTTGAGTAATTTTTTAAAAAATCATTTAGATAAATTCTCATATTTTTCTCTCCGTGTATTGAAAAGAAAAAATAATAGAGTGTAGAGTCAGGCATCGCTGCTGACGCACTCTCCTCTTCTCCTGCTCCCCCCACCACGTATCTAGCTATTCCCCTCACACGATGACGAATTTTCGTGACGCTCGAAAATTGTTGCCCCCTCAGCAAAGAAGTTTCACTTCAAAATCAATTTCAAACCATTTCATCAGAATCCCCATTTCAGTCCAATTCCCTCTAATTCATTGGAATTCCAAAATAATTTACATTATCTGTATTCATTACACCACCAGGTATTGGCTGTATGGCACAAAACTGTGAAGTTCTAGTACCTGAAGACTTTGTTCTACAACTACTGATAAAGCCATCAATGAGAGACAAATATCAACATTTTGCATTTCGGGATTACGTCAAAACTCATCCCCAATTGAGATTTTGTCCAGGTCCAAATTGTCAAATTGTCATGAAATCAAAGGAGTTACGTGCCAAACGTGTGCAGTGTCAATCCTGCAAGACAATATTTTGCTTACGCTGTGGTACAGATTATCATGCACCAACTGACTGTAACACAATCAAAAAATGGATAACAAAATGTGCAGATGATTCAGAGACAGCTAATTACATAAGTGCACATACCAAAGATTGTCCAAAGTGTCACATTTGTATTGAAAAAAATGGTGGCTGTAATCACATGCAGTGCTACAATTGCAAGCATGAATTTTGCTGGATGTGCCTGAATGATTGGAAGGCACATGGTAGCGAGTATTACGAGTGTTCGCGTTACAAGGAGAATCCAAATATTGCTAATGAGAGTGTTCATGCACAGGCACGTGAAGCACTCAAGAAATATCTTCATTATTACGAGAGATGGGAGAATCACAGTAAATCACTTAAACTCGAGGAACAGACATTGGAAAAAATTAAATCACGAATTAATAAAAAAGTCATGGATGCAAGTGGTACTTGGATTGATTGGCAGCATCTTTATGAAGCTGCATCACTACTAGCACGCTGTCGTTATACACTCCAGTATACTTATCCATATGCTTATTACATGGAGGCTGGACCGAGGAAAGAATTGTTTGAGTATCAACAGGCACAGCTTGAGGCGGAAATTGAAAATTTGTCGTGGAAAATTGAGAGAGCTGAGACTACTGATCGTGGAGATCTCGAGAATCAAATGGACATTGCTGAGAAACGTCGTGTTACACTGCTCAAGGATTTTTTGGAGGTAAGAGACAATTTTTTAATGAATAAATTGATTATAATTAATTCTATATTCTTATTTGTAATGATTCTTACAGAATACTGAGCCGAATGAGAGATTCAGTAGTCCGGATGATCAACGTGTTTGATTATGGAAAATTTAAACAATAGATGCATTACCCTGATGAGATTATATTATGAAAATACCAGAAATGGAAAATCATGGATGATTAAGCAAAATTCATTTTAAATTCTGCTAGTCTGATTGACTCAGCGATAATATTCGCAGTTGAATAATTAATTTCATTTTTTTTCTATCTGAAGGACAGAGAATTTTTGAATTTCTGTCAGTGCCAAATGTCTACTGGGGAAAGTTCATTTTTCAAGTGATGAACGAAGCTCATCGATTCTCATAAGTTGATCAATCAAGAGATTGATAAAATTTTGAGAATCCAATAAATTCTTGAGGCAAAATCATGCAGTTCACAATCTATAAAATTAATTGATAAAAAATCTTGATTTTTTTTTCATCGGCAATGACATGAGAAATCTTTTTTGCTTTTTGATAATACAATGAAATTTCACTGAGAACAAAGTATTGTTACGAATAAGCATTCTTTTGGTTAACATCGAGAAAATTACTTAAGTATTGTAAAATTATTCTAAAAATAATGGAAAAAGAAAATATGTAAATATTCATGTAAAACGTATGTGTAAGGTGGAGTGACAGATTTTTTTCTAACAATTCATATGTAATACTAGCTCGGATCATAGAATTAAAATTATAAGCAATCCACTGATTCTTCATAAATATTTGAATTAGGCTATAAGTTTTGAAGGATTATTACTATTACATGAAATTTCAGTAAGATCGTACGCTTTGTAAACAATTTCATAAATAAATGAATCGATCATGATTAACTGTTGAAACTTTACAGAAAAAAAACATGAAATATTGAATAACATAATCTTTGAAAATGAATTCTGTAAAAATAATTGAGCATATGTAGATGAAAATAATGAGCTTCTATTATTAAATAATGTCTTCCATCTTTGCAAATCTCATCTTTATTCTCAGCATTTCGTTATCTTCATCATTTTAAACGAAAATTCATTCATTTGGGTACAACATATTTTCACTGAATTCCATATATGGACGTATTTTGAGAAATTTTGCTACTCTAGGAGGAGGATCTCCGTAAGTCAAAATAGCTTGAACGAGAAAACCAACTGGTTTGCCATCACATATAATAGGATTGCCAGCATCTTTCTAAAAATATTTATTAACAGCACAATGAAGTATGTAGTTATGAATAGTTGAGAATAAATAAATTTTTTTTTGATATTTCTTACAGAATTAGCAATGGGCATCACATACGGAGTTCTTCCCCAAAATGATAGCACGTGGGATTGAATACTTGGGTCCAGTAATTGCTGGGACCATTCTTCCATTAATACTACACGTGAACTCATCAATTCTATTCCACCCTTGTCGGGTATCCAACGTATTAGCTCACAGATTTGTCCTCCATGAAAATCACCCAATTCCGGCAATGTAAGTGGCCTAGCACTTCCAATCCACGAAATGATTCCCGCAAGCTGCAATCACAAGAGAGAAATTGAATGAGAAAATATTATCGTATTAGTCTTCGAAAGGTAATAATACTTGCCGTGAGAATGGCAAAATCATGGTCAATGTACTCATTTAATGGTGGAAAAGGCGATTCAGCATTCAACCCTGGATGAAATGTAATATGAGCAATTGATAACCATTGTACTGGTGCTGCATCACTTGTCACTGCCACTGTATAATTGAGTGCTTCGTCATTAGCAACACAGTGTCCTGCAGTTGCGATACGAATAGCATCGAGAATAAATCCACCGCATACATAAGTTTTTCCGGCCCAAATAGATATAATGTATGGATACTTATGTGGTTCAACATCAAATAGACCATCTAAAGGAAATCCAATAATTATTATTAATTACTTGATGATCCTGGAGTAAAAAATAACTTCTAGAAACTGAAATAGTTGCATTTCATTGGATCGCAACTTACTGTGAACAATTTCCTGAATAAATCCCAAATGAGGAGCTATACGAATCATGACTGCGGGCTTCCCTTCAAATACATTTTCTTTTTCTCGAACAACGATTCCCTTCGTGTACTTTTCACACACAATTGGACTACCAAGATCTACCTGCAAATAATCCGGACTTTATTAATATGTTTGGCTTCCGGATGGATACCGCGTTTGGTTTCAGCGTTGCGCTGACGTTTCGCCAACGTTGCAAATTGCATCTTCAGGGCTATGAGCTCCGATCCTGAGCTCCATGGTCAATGGGTAGTCCTTATATACCCCTTTCTGGGGGGGGAGGGGGGTAGGTAGGGGTGGGGGTAGAGCCAATCAGGAGTTTTTAATTGACCAGCTGATCAATTAAAAACTCCTGATTGGCTCTACCCCCCTCCCTTCCAGAAGGGGTATATAAGGACTACCCATTGACTATGGAGCTCAGAATCGGAGCTCATAGCCCTGAAGATGCAAACTCCAACGTTTGCGAATCGCTGAAACCAAACGCGGCATCCATCCGGAAGCCAAACATATTACACAGAGAAAAATGTTTTCTTAATTTAAGAATGTGCAGTCACTTAATTTCAGTGACCTGCCATTCTTAAATTAAGTGACTTCTCACTTAAATCAAGTGACTTTTTCTTTCTTAATTTAAGAAAGTAAAACTCACTTAAATTAAGTGACATTTCTCACTTAAATCAAGTAACTATTTCTTTCTTAATTGAAGAAAGTAAAAGTCACTTAAATTAAGTGACTTTTCTCACTTAAATGAAGTGACTTTTTCTTTCTTAATTTAAGAAAGTAAAATTCACTTAAATTAAGTGATATTTCTCACTTAAATCAAGTGCTTTTTCTCACTTAAATCAAGTGAATTTTCTCACTTAAATTAAGTGACTTTTCTCACTTAAATTAAGTGACTTTTCTCACTTAAATCAAGTGACTTTTCTCACTTAAATCAAGCAACTATTTCTTTCTTAACTTAAGAAAGTAAAAGTCACTTAAATTAAGTGACTTTTCTCACTTAAATTAAGTGACTTTTCTCACTTAAATCGAGTGACTTTTCTCACTTAAATCAAGTGACTTTTCTCACTTAAATCAAGTGACTTTTCTCACTTAAATCAAGTGACTTTTCTCACTTAAATCAAGCAACTATTTCTTTCTTAATTTAAGAAAGTAAAAGTCACTTAAATTAAGTGACTTTTCTCACTTAAATCAAGTGACTATTTCTTTCTTAATTTAAGAAAGTAAAAGTCACTTACATTAAGTGACTGCACATTCTTAAATTAAGGAAACATTTTTCTCTGTGTAATAAGGACAATGGCTGCGGAAACCTAAAAACTAAAATCCGGACTTTGTAAAATCATTTAGAGAAAATAGTTCGCTGTACTTTACTCATAGCAGTTCTTTGATTGTCATCTGTGAATAATTCTTCATGTTCTCCGAGGTCTTTTGCCCATTGTTGATTCACCTCATGATCCATAAAGTGAATGAGTTCAAAGGTGAGAGTAACTGAATTTTTCTTTTTTTTTGGCAATTGCCAAGAAATTAGAACGCAAAATGAACAATCGTCACTATCACTATATTCTGTATTCTCCAATGAAGCTGTTGACAATGGAGGATCAAATGTCAATTTTGCCCTGAGCTAAAATTATCAACGATATTTTAATATCCTTCATCAAATGGGAATAGAAAAAGTGAATGTAGATTAATTACTCTCAATAGTGCAATATCGTTATCATAGGATGTATCCTCAACTCCAGTATATCGTATGTTCAATGCAGGATGAAAGTAAACTTCTTCCACAAAATAATGATTACTGCGAGATATGAAGAACGAAGTGTCTCCAATAATTACTGCCAAATCTGCAGAAGAATGTGTAGCGATAACGTGTGCTACGGTGAGGATATTTTTTTCGTCAATGAGAATTCCACTGCAAAGGTATGATCGGTCTTTTACAATAGCAACAATCGAACCATATTCGTTAAATGGAATTGTGTATCCATTCTCTAAGCTGTATACAACTAAAACAAATATTCCTCGATTATTCAGTGAATTAGAATTAATTCATGAGTAATTTCTTACCAGTTGCAACAAAAAACATCACCAAGGGATTCATCGAAATGAATTTTTTGAATACTGCGTCTTAGCTCAAGATTATCACGTTCCACGAGTATTCTTCATGCAGATAAGTATAAAGCTTTAATAGTTTTCCGTGTGATTCCGAAAGGTTTAAACGAATTCTTATCTTATCAATTAGGAAAGACAAATCGGATGAGACACGATGGAAAATGGTTGAATTTATTTGAGATAATTCCTGGGATTTTCTGTGGACCTTTTCGATGCAGCGGAGAATATTCTGGATAATTCCGAGACTGAAATTCCCAATGGAAGAAAAGTTACGATTCATCTATGGACAATTTATATACACTCATGAAAGTTTCTTTCTGAATTCTCTCGAATTTCTTCTTCCTGAAATCCATTCAGATTAAGCTGCACATGATGTTTATGGACTCATTCTTTTTCATGAATCAGACATTAAGAATTCAAATATTATTACCGGAAATTTCAGTATATTTTTCAAACATTGTATTTATAAATAACCCGATAATGATTATCTGTTGGAAATTTATAGAGACAAAAAGCAGCATGAAATATTGAATGTACGTTGAAATCATGATCTCTGCAGAGATTTCATAGAATTTAATCCTACAAATCTCCCCAGTGGATACGCGTCCGGCTCCTGAAGATGATGGCTGTGATAGGATTTGATTTTTGTATTCCTTAGCAAATCAGTGACGTGAATTCCTGAATTCTACACACAGAAAACTCTGAGCGTAGAAGACGCGCGGAAGTGCGTAATCACTGCACATGTGGACGTACTTCACGTTCTCACAATCGAAAATGATGTACGCACTCTAGGTGCGTGATGTATGTACACGAGTGCGTGATATACGCACACGTGTGCGTGACCTACGCACAGAAGTGCTTGATGTACGCTCACGTATATGGGGCATTCCACACTATTTCGATCACTTCTCGGGCGATGATTTTGGATTTTTTTTCATTTTTTGATATGTTGTGGGAATGCTCAATACATGTCATTTCCCACAAGAAAAACAGAAAAAAATTTTTTTTTTAAATTTTGCGACCATTTTCATTTTTGGAAAAACGCTGTTTTTGCCCATTTGTCTCCAGCTGTGGAGGCTCGTGTCTCGGTAACTATCAGTTACATGAAAAAGAAGAAAGAATACTTTTTTGTGGCAAAAGAGTACGAAAACTCATAAAAAATTTCCATTTGTCAGAATGTGATATTTCTATTTATTATCAACAATTGAAATAAAAAAATGTATGGCAACTAGAGAATGCGCGCTCCTAAAAATCTAGAAGAAAAATATGTTAGAGACTGATTTATTTCTGATTTTTTTGTGAATTTTGGTGAAACTTCTCTGGACCGTTCTCGAGATATCGATTTTTTTATGTTATTGCTCATGCTTACGCGCCAGTGACCACGTGATTCACAGCTAGAGCCGTTGTGCGCATGCGCGAAGCCTTTCAATAGCGGCCGCCGATCACGCAATAACATAAAAAAATCATCATCTGGGGAACGGTCCACGGAAGTTTTACCAAAATTTACAAGAAAATCAGAAATAAATCAGTCTCTAACATATTTTTTTCTAGACTTTTAGGAGCGCGCATTCTCTAGTTGCCATACATTTTTTTATTTCAATTGTTAATAATAAATAGGAATATCACTTTCTGACAAATGGAAATTTTTCTATGACTTTCCGTACTCTTTTGCCACGAAAAAGTATTCTTTCTTTTTTTTTATGAAATTCTGTCAGAATATTGCAGTCACCGAAATCTTCGCTTTAAAACCTTTTGTGTTGGAACTGGTTCAGGAGTTTTTCCAGATTTCAAAAATTCTCGACACCTCATATTTCACCAATATTTTGGAAAAATTCTAATGAATTTCGCTCAAATTCATAGGCTGTGCTGGCAATCATTTGACATAGCTTGCTACGAATTTTCCTCTATTTATTGCTAATAGTTTTTGAGAAATGATTTTTTCAATGAACTTTTTGATAGCGCGACAGCTGGAAAAATATTCAAGCTAGAAACTTCCAATTTGGTAAATTTATACTTCTTATAACACTGATGCATGAAATTACTGGTGGGCATAATTGATTGAAAAGTTTTTGATGAAGAAAATTTTTTCAGTTTTAAAAAATTTCACTTTTTCAGAAATAACTCGGGTTTTATCAGTCGTAGCGATTTGGGCTTGGTCTCAAATGGAAGGTAAGTTCATTTCCCAACGATTTATATAGCTGGGAAAAAGAATGATACATTTTTGAAATAGATATAATGCAAGAATCGATTTCTAGAAAATGGGCTATGATGAAAGTGATGAAAAATTTCATAATTGACTCTTGCAAATTCATAGAAACTGAATTGAATCGACACACAACTTGAATTGACATTAAAATCAGAATTTATGGTGTTAAATTCTATGAAAATAATTGACCATCTGTAGGTAAAAATATTTATTATTCAATAACTTTTATCATGTGTTGAACATATTAACATATTGATTTTCTAAATTTCGTTATGTTCATCATTTTAAAATGAAATTTATTCATTTTGGTTCAACATATTCATGCTGAATTCCATGTACGGACGTATTTTGAGAAATTTCGCTACTCTTGCAGAAGTCTCTCCATGAATTGGAACAGCTTGAACGAGAAAACCAACTGGATGGCCTTCACATATAATAGGATTGCCAACATCTCTCTAAAAATGTTTATTAACAACAAAATAAGATATGTGCTCATAATTAGAGAGAAAGGAGAGAATTTAATATTTCTTACATAATCAGCAACAGGCATCAAATACGGAGATTTTCCCCAAAATGATGGCACTTGATTTTCAGTACGGAGATCTAGTGGTTCCTGAGAGCATTCGTCCATTAAAACCACACGCGAGCTCATCAATGTTATCGATTCAACTCCAGTCATTTCATTTCTGTCAGATTTCCAACGCAGTAAGTCGCAGGTTTTCCCTTCATGAAAATTTTCCGTTTCTGGCAACGTAACTGGCCCAACACCTCCCCTCCACGAAATAGCTTCTGCAAGCTGTTATCATAGGGGATAAATAGAAGAAGAGAATACGATTTTACTAGTTTCCAAAACTTAATACTTGCAGTGAGAATGGCGAAGTCGTGGTCAATGTACCAAGTTGATGATTGATGAGTAGATACAACCTTGTAGCCCGGATGAATTTTGATACTAACAACTGATGACCACGGTGTAAATGTTCGTGAATATCCAACCGCGACTGTATAATTTGCTTCTTTATTAAGAGCAATATAGTGTCCAGCAGTTGCGATGTGAGTAGCATCAAGAATAAATCCACCACATACATAAGTGTTTCCGGACCAAACAGATGCAGCGTATGGATACTTCACTGGATCAACATCGAATAGACCATCTGAAGGAAATCCAATGATTATCATCTGAGTGTATTGACGTATATCATCATTTTATCTGGCACGGCTACAGTTAACGCTTTGAAAATTTGACAGTATTTTACCTGTGTCTACAAAAGACTGTCAATCGAGGGGTTACTCACTCGTGAAGTCATGGCGCCACACCGCGATGAAGTCAAATTGAAGTCACGTTGAAATCAGTGAAGTCACTGAAGTCAGGTGACTTCAACTTTTGAAATCACTGAAGTTAAATGATTTCATCAAATTTTTCATCAATTTCATCAATATTTTTGATTAAATCAATCGATGGTCACCGTTGTGGTTAAATCCGTACTTTTCCATGCGTCAACCCTGATCAAAAGTTTTCGGGAACATCTTTAAAGGCCGGAATTTCGGCCAAAATTTAAGAGCGGGATCTCCGGAAATTTACTCACAGTGGGTGAATTTTATCGATTTTCCAAAGATTATTTTTCCAATCAGAAATTCGAACAATAGGAGCAAGGGATTTGACATCATGTGGTATGTATGATTTCGATATTTTTTGGTAATACAGTGAAACCTCTATGATTTTTCACGCGCGAGGCTCAAATTTGGAAAATAATAGAGGTTCCGACTCGGTTTCTGTGGCCCCCACTTCGCCAGCGCGAGAGTGAGAGAAGACGATACGTCGCTCTTTCTTCAACCACAATATTATTATTGTTGACTCTCTCTAGTCTATTTGTGTCTTTGTCATTCCGCACATGTCTCCGCATGCGCAGAAGAACAGAGATAGCTATAGATGAAAGAAAGACAACGAAAAATGGTTGAGAGTGGGGGACGCTCTTTCTCCTCCGTTGAGGGGCGGTGGAATATATTGGAGATGAAAATAATGGAGGTTTCACTGTACCACGGCTGTTGCTAAGCAGCAAACAAGCAGCAAGAGTTTTTTTAAGCAAATTGCAACCTCATTTATCCCACAAAAATGTCAAATCCATGCACCAATTCGGCAAAAATTAAATCGAAAAAATAAAATTGGTAGAATCAAAATCCTGAGCGCTCGCACGCAAGCGATTCTGTGCTAAACTGAGCGCACGTGTTGCTGAGCAACAAAACTCTCGGGAAATGCTCAGTAATTTTCAAGCAGTCGGGGTATTAGAGGTGAAAAATTCAGGAAATATGGTTCAGATATAGTTTTAGGACATGTCTGAAAATGGGTAAAATTGATTACTTTTTCAGACAAAAAAGAGGGTGCGTGGAACCCACGCGACAGAAGTGAAACTTCTTATACATGAGCCATTTTACACTTGGTCATTTTACACTTGGCTTTGGATTAACATATCTCGAAAACTATGCAAAATTTATGGAGACATGCTGTGAATGAAATTTGACGAACACAATAAGCGGAAAGCTGTTTTTCTACGACCAGTAGTTTCAGAGATATCATTTTTTGAATGAGTAGTTCAGAAACAATGGATGAGGCCCGATAGCAAATAAATGAGCGCTCGGACGTCCTTTCTGAATTTTTCATTCAAAAATCGATATCTTAATAACTACGAGTCGTAAAAAAACGGAGGTTTGCTTATTTTATTCGTTAATCTTCCCTCTAAATTTCATTCACAGCATGTCTCGATAAATTTCGCATAGTTTTCGAGATATTTTAATCAAAAGCCAAGTGTGAAATGACAATTTTTCAAGAAATAAAAAGCAAAAATTATGAGGCGGAGCATGGATATTTTTCGGTAGTGTTTCATGACAACTCCTCCTTTGAATGACAATTTTGAGTAATTTTTTAAAAAATCATTTAGATAAATTCTCATATTTTTCTCTCCGTGTATTGAAAAGAAAAAATAATAGAGTGTAGAGTCAGGCATCGCTGCTGACGCACTCTCCTCTTCTCCTGCTCCCCCCACCACGTATCTAGCTATTCCCCTCACACGATGACGAATTTTCGTGACGCTCGAAAATTGTTGCTCCCTCAGCAAAGAAGTTTCACTTCAAAAAAATCAAGAAAGTAGAGCTTTTTCACCGTCTGCAACCCATGTAACCTTCTGATTAAAACTTACCCCGAACAATTTCCTGAATGAATCCCGAGTAGGGAGCTATAGTTATCATGACTGGGAGCTTTCTGGGAATCATGTATCGTTCTCCTTGAACAACGAGTCCTCTTGTGGAATTTCCACAAATGATTGGACTACCAAGATCAACCTGCAATGAAGAAATTAGTTTCCTCATGAATATGATCCTGTAGAATCAATAATGTATGAGAGAATAGTTCGCCTCACCCCACTTATAGCACTTCCTCCAAAGAGACCTCTGAATAATTTTTCATGCTCGCCAAGGTATGGTGATGATTGCAGATTCACCACATCATTATCTATGAATTCAATGAGTTCCCAGGTGAGAGTGATGGATCTCCTGCGATCGTTTGGCACTTGCCATGAAACTAGTATACAGTTTAAACGATCGTTGTCGTCATATTCTGTGTCTCCCAGTGGAACTGGTGCGAATGAAGGACACCAGTAAAATTGTTGGCGGAGCTAACGTTATTAATAATATTTCAATCTTCTTCAGTGTAAAAGTTGAAAAATAAATGTAGATGAATTACCCGCAATAGTGCAATATCATTGTCATAGTATGGACCCTCAATTGCAACATGTCGTATTTGAAAATCAGGATGAAAGTAAATTTCTTTTACATCATACGAAGAGCTCCGAAATGGTAAAAACGAAGTCTTTCCAGCAATTACTTTCAAATTATTAAAACCAAAAGCAGCGGTGATGTGTGCTATGGTGAGTACATGCCTCTCGTCGATGATGACTCCACTGCAAATATAAGATCTCTCTTCTACGACGGCGACAATATAGCCAAATTCTCTCTGGTCAGCGAACAATCCATTTTCCATGCTGTACACAACTAGAAGAGAAATTCATTGATTATTCAGTGCATTAAAAATATTTCTTCAATCATTTCTCACCGGCTGCAAAGAAAGTCACAAACAAGGAGTTCATTATAGTGAATTCTCTAAATTTTTCGTCCCAGCTCAAGTTCAGCACATATCACAAGTTTTATACATATATTTGATTATGGATTTCTACAAGTTTCTTGTGCGATGTTAGACGTCCCTAACGAAGTTTTATCTTATCAAATTACAAATACTTGAATAAATATTCAAGAACTGTTATGAAGATAACTGAGTTTTCGAATTTTGTAATTCTGAGACCGTAATCGTTAATGGAATAGACAGAGATAAGTTAGGTAAATTTTCTCGCGTTAGTGGGGGATCTCTTCCTCATGCTGTGAACTGCTGAAGTAAATATCCATCGATTATTCAATAAATTTGAAGTACTTCGTTAGTTATTTCTCGTCAGTTTTCAAAAATTATCGACCAATTTTTTGCATGTACACAGAGAAAAATGTTTTCTTAATTTAAGAATGTGCAGTCACTTAATCTAAGAATGTGCAGGTCACTTAAATCAAGAATGAAAAGTCACTTGATTTAAGTGAGAAAAGTCACTTAATTTAAGTGACTTTTACATTCTTAAATTAAGAAAGAGAAAGTTACTTGATTTAAGTGCGAAAAGTCATTTAATTTAAGTGAGTTTCACTTTCTTAAATTAAGAAAGAGAAGGTCACTTGATTTAAGTGAGGAAAGTCACTTAATTTAAGTGAGTTTTACTTTCTTAAATTAAGAAAGAGAAAGTCACTTGATTTAAGTGAGGAAAGTCACTTAATTTAAGTGAGTTTTACTTTCTTAAATTAAGAAAGAGAAAGTCACTTGATTTAAGTGAGGAAAGTCACTTAATTTAAGTGAGTTTTACTTTCTTAAATTAAGAAAGAAAAAGTTACTTGATTTAAGTGAGAAAAGTCACTTAATTTAAGTGAGTTTTACTTTCTTAAATTAAGAAAGAGAAAGTCACTTGATTTAAGTGAGGAAAGTCACTTAATTTAAGTGAGTTTTACTTTCTTAAATTAAGAAAGAGAAAGTCACTTGATTTAAGTGAGGAAAGTCACTTAATTTAAGTGAGTTTTACTTTCTTAAATTAAGAAAGAAAAAGTTACTTGATTTAAGTGAGAAAAGTCACTTAATTTAAGTGAGTTTTACTTTCTTAAATTAAGAAAGAAAAAGTCACTTGATTTAAGTGAGAAAAGTCACTTGATTTAAGTGAGAAAAGTCACTTAATTTAAGTGAGAAAAGTCACTTAATTTAAGTGACCTGCCATTCTTAAATTAAGTGACGGCACATTCTTAAGTTAAGAAGAAAATTTCCGCTGTGTAGGTGATTATGGAGAAAGGGACTCATCTTCATTATTTTGCGGCTTTTGGCTCATCGAATGCCCCTACCTTCACCATTATTGATACCAGCATTCGGAATAATGGCTGCAATCTTGGATCAGTAATGACCTGATGAATATTGGCTTCGTTTCCTACACTGATTGACCCTACACTGCGAATTGTCCGCAAATTGACCGTCGAGTGATTCATTCACTGGACTGCTATTCAACCATCATTCAACCGTGATTTTTAAGTGTGCTTGGATTGATAACGTGCCAATCCAAGTGAATGCCCGGAAGTTTCAGATATTCCAAATGGGAATCGATCATTTACAACATAGAGTTCATATCATTCGACACTCAATCGTCTTATTCGGTAATCGATTAAAAGTCAATTCTTGAGATTTTTGTTCCATCTGGGCAATCACGTATGAAAATACTCTATGACGAATTCTTTATAAAACGTGTTTCATAAGAAATTGCAACTTTTCTTATAAAGATGAGCTCATGGAATTTCTATCGTAACTCTATAAAAAAAGTTTTGATAAGAAAAATATTTATGGGGCATTCCACGCCAAATCGGACAGTTTTCCAACTTTGCATTTTTTATTTCCTCTATTTTCCGACATTTTCTTGCATCTATCAAAACACACTTTCCGGCCAAATTTGAGATTTTTTTGATCATTGGTTCAAAAGATATCGAATTTTGAAAAAAAAACAACTGTTCTTACGGTTTTTTGTTTATAACTCCCATGAAAATGGTCCGAAATCAGCGTTTTTTCTCAAAATTCTTGTTTTTTTATGTACTTTTCGAAAAAAAATACGAAAAAATTATGTCAAGTGTTTTTCTGTGTGAAGTTTGAAATTTAAGATTTTAAACGTGATTTTAAAACTGTTTGTGTCCTTCAATTTTTTTGAAATTTTTTTACCTTAAACTTCCATCAATTCTGAAAATTTCAACCCCAGTTGATCGTGGGGTTCAGAAAATTACGATTTTTTCTCGATTTTTGAAATTTTGAATTTGATTTCGGTCTTATTCATTATTAAAACTATTTTCTGCTGTTGTCTACCCTTTTTTGAGTAATTTCGAATTGATTTCTATCATTAATGGGAGTTTTAAAGAAATTACCAGTCTTATTTTAAAAATGACAAAAAATATTATTTATTCATTTTATTTTACTATAGGGGAGAGTAGGGCAAAGCGGAACGGCTCGGAAATGTGGAACGATATTATGATATATCAAGGGTTACATATAAAAAATATATCGAGGGTCAAAAAACAGAAAATCGTGTGCGCCAAAATGAACATTCGTATGGTAAAACGTCGTATGTATAGGACATACAACCTTCTGTTTTTGATGCGAACTTGAATAATCTTTTTTATATTCGTTTTTGAGAATATCTTAGAAATTAATGGAGATACGCCTTTCTTGCTCTCTCACTTTTCTGTAGCTCTCGAAATTTTTGGGATAGAAAAAAGTGAAGAAAAAACTTATCTGAATTCTTTGTTGCATGAATGAATAGAAATTTCGAGAGAAAAATGAAAAAATTACCCGTGAGCAGGACCAAACCCATGAATCTAGGATTACAAGTCTACTACTTTTTACTCTAAGACGAAATTTTGATCGTCGTAATTTCCCCAACACCTACCTTCCTTCGGCTCATTAGAAGAAATTGAAATTTCTGAAGGGAATAAATTTCGAAAAAACTTCGAGAATACCCAAATGGAATCCGGAATTCATTTTTCATTGATGAAAATAGCTATGAAATCCTATGATGATTGAATTACATTACACATCTGATAATTCTTCAATTTTTCAACGCAAACAAATCATCATTAAAGAAAATATCAAAAAAATTAGCACTTATAATTTCATGAATTTCCGACATGCGCATATTTTTCGTTTCTTTTGAATTATTTATCTGTTAAAAAATACAAAAAATATAGAATTTGTCGGATGTCGCTATCTTCAGCTGCATAAAATTATAGATCGTAAAATTTTTGCTATCTGGAAAAAATGGTTTAACATAATGAAATTTAATTGAATCTAAGCAAATCTGCGCTGGCTCGAATCAGATCTAAACAGATATGCGCAGATGCAAACCTAGATCTGATCAGATATCCGAATATTACAATCTAAGAGCCTAGATCAAACTATATCTGAACATACATATACATGCATATCTGGAGCTACATGTGTCCTTGCACTAAATAGACGGTACACAACTGTACTGGCCAGAGGAAACAAATTGGGGGACGAACAAAATGGAAAAACCTGGAAAATCGTAATTGAGCACCTCTATTACTAAAAATAATGAGCTCCTACTATTGGAGAATGTCTTCTGATCTTCTAGAGCTTGATATTCATTCTCTGCATTTTCAATTCAATTCAAACGATTTTTATTAACATTATATACAGTAAAGTAACTACACAATATTTACAGTTACACAGATAATACTATTTACATAGTTTCAGCCCTCAAGCTTTTACGTATATTTAAGTGATTGCTGTGGGTTTTTATAGAACTTGGGGTTGTGGAGAGTGGGAATTCGGGGATAGGGAAAAATTTATAAGAAAAAACCCTATGACAGATGGTGAATAAGAGGTTAATGCGGTCGGTTAGACCATCGGGAAATTATATAGGGATTGAGCTTGTTAATTAGTGGATTAGGATGATTTGCAAGGTTGGCAGCGAAGTTGGTTGTCAATCTTTCAATGAAATCTGTAATGTACTCAATACCTGATATATCATGGAGTGTTTGAATCGGGGTACTTCTGTATGCGTTGTTTATTACCTTCAGAAATTTATTTTGGGTTATTTGTAATTTATGTAAGTGTGTGCGCGCGGCATTATACCATACAGGGGCAGCATAAGTGACTACAGGTCTTACAAGTGCTTTATAAAGTTTCAGTTTGTTTTTTTTGTGATAGGGCTTTCGATTTAAGTAAGTAGTATAAGCGTCCTAAGATCGACTTGGCTTTTTTGATGAATTTATTTATGTGGGGGCTCCACAGCAATTTGTTGTCCATAGCTACGCCTAAATACTCAGCTATGGTGGAAATATCTATGTAATTATTACGCAGACAAATAGATTTACAGAATACTCGAGATGTTGAGAACATTATGTATTCGGTTTTGGTTTCGTTGACCTTAATTTTGAGCTTTTCAAGATTGTCTATTGTTTTTTCGGCGGCTATGATTAGCGATTTAACAGCATGATTTTCTGATGTGCTGGACGTGAATAATGCGATATCATCCGCGAAGCCAGCAATATTTACTCGAGCTGGTAAGTTTGAGAAGAGATCTACAATGTAAAGATTAAAAAGTGTTGGTGCAAGTACAGAGCCCTGAGGAACTTCCGCAGCAATGAGCTGTGGTCTGGAAAGCGATGAGGCTATCCGAACTCGAATGTGGCGATTCGACAAATAAGAGGCGAGAATTTTACACAAGTACCTTGGCATGCCAAGATGGATTAGTTTGTGGATTAGCCCGTTGTGCCACACTGAGTCGAAGGCCTTTTCGCTTTCATTCTCTGCATTTCATTGAATCCATCATTCATCAATGACATCCATTCCTTCCAGCTTGACATTTTCTAGCTGGATTCCAGGTACGGACGTATTTTAAGAAATTTCGCTACTCTTGCAGAAGGGTCCCTATAAAACGGAATAGCTTGAATGAGAAAACCAACTGGATTGCCTTCGCATATGATTGGATTACCAACGTCACTCTGAAAATATTCATTAATAACAGAATGAGACTTGCTTATGAATAATTAGGGAGAGAAAGAAGACATGTATATTCCTCACAGAATCAGCGATAGGCATCGCATACAGAGTTCTTCCCCAGAATGATGGCCCTCGGAATTGAGTACTTGAATCTAGTTGCTTGTCAAAGTATCCATCCATCAATGCCACACGAGAACTCATCAATTCTATCGCGTCCACTTCTAATATTTCATTTCGATGACACTTCCAACGGAGTACCTCACAAATTTTTCCTTCGTGAAGATCATCCGATTCTGACAATGTAAGTGGCCCAGCACCTTCACTCCACGAAATGATTCCTGTAAGCTAGAAACACAAGGAACAAGTAGAGGGAAAGGATACTATTGTACGAGTCTCCAAAGCGTAATAATACTTGCAGTCAGAATGGCAAAATCGTGGTCAATGGACCACGTTGGTAGTTGATAAGCAGATTGTATTAAGTAGTTGACTTTGTAATCCGAATGAATTGTGATATTACTAATCGCTAACCACTGTGTAGATTCTGGGGGATATTCGACCGCCACTGTATAATTCATTGCTTTGTCATTAGTAACACAGTGTCCTGCAGTTGCTATGTGAGTAGCATCGACAATAAATCCACCGCATACATAAGTAGTTTCGGACCAAATAGATGCAACGTACGGATACTTATCCCGCTCAACATCAAATAGACCATCTGGAAATAATCCAATGATTATAACATCAAATTTATTAGCACACGTATAGCTCCTCAGCTTTTCACATTCCGTTACACGGAGAGAAAAATATAAGAATTTTTCTGAATGATTCTTAAAAAAATTACCATGCCGCTTCACAAACGGGATGCAATTGCTTCTGAACGGAAAAATTGTCATGCTCCACATCATAATTTTTGCTTTCTATTTCTTAAAAAAAATAATCATTTTACACTTAGCTTTGGATTGAAATATCTCGAAAAGTACTGAAAAGTTATCGAGACATGCTGTGAATGAAATTTAGAGGGAAGATTAACGAATAAAATGAGCGAAATTCCGTTTTTCTACAACGCCTAATTATTGAGATATTAATTTTTCAATGAAAAATTCAGAAGGGACGCTCGAGCGGCCATTTATTTACTATCGGCCCTCGTCCATTGTTTCTGACCTACTCATTAAAAAATTGATATCTCGGAAATTATTGGTCGTAGAAAAACGGCGTCTTGCTTATTTTCTTCGTTAATTTTTCCTCTAAATTTCATTCACAGCATGTCTCGATAAATTTTGCATAGTTTCCGAGATATTTCAATCCAAAGCCAAGTGTGAAATGGCCAATGACTCATGTACCGAAAACAGCCGAAGGTAACCGACTTGCATCTTCGTCTACCACATTATGAGGCTGGCATGGGAAAAATTCTAAAAAAATTTCATAAAAATTCTTAGTAGCGTATGAAAATTTCTAAGGGCCCAATGATTCATCATTTGTCGGATAGACAATTTTTTCTCAACTTACAAAGAAAAAATTATCGGCTAATATTTTTGTAATGCTACATAACAGTTATTGTAATATTTTATCTCACAAATTTTATTGGCCCTATTACTAATTGCCGGCGCAAAGACATTTTTTCCATTGGTAGACTCACGAAATACCCCCGGCCTGCATTTTGCATCCACATGTGTCGCTGAGCATCACAATTTTTCATAGAAATTTCTCTCCGTGTATCAACCCCTTCTTCATATGCATAGTGCTCTTTGCACAAAAGTTTGTATTGTTCCACAGAATTACACTTAGGCTAAATACACAGAACTTCTTTGGCTTTTCTGTCCGTATGGAGAGGACTAAGAGTGGCAGTCAAAAAAAAAGTCTCGAAGTCTCATTCCTAAGAGTACGCGAGCTAGTTTTGACACACGCATGATCGGATTCAAAAAAGCACACTTACAATTTTCTCTCTGGTTCTTTGCTACTATCTTCCCTTCTTCACCTATTCTATTTCTGACGAATTTCCAAGATACTGATCTTCTGATCACTATATACAAATATAATGAAGTCACTGAAGCAACAAAAAAAAACTTTACAAATAAAATAGGGTGGGGAAAACCGATTTTCATCATATTGAAACAAAAACTTGCTATATAAATGACGCATTAAAATATTCAGATGTTTTGTATTGGAAATATTTCTTAAGGGCCTTAAAAACATCATCAAATAATTTTAAATCCCCACTCTCAGTTATCACAGGGGGTGAAGTAGTTTTTTAATGCTGTTTAATATCGATGTATCTATGCACACTCATTGGATCTAATTTCAAACAGTTCGTACTTTCATTTATAATATACCAGTAGCTAAGAACACTGATCTTTCTTTTATTTTTATGAACGCGAGCATATCCACTTGAAAATTCTCTGCTACACAAAGTTCTCCCTTCTGTATATGCAAAATCCAATACAAACCCTAATGCAAATGCGGTAAATTCAAAACCTGAAAGACGTAATTTCACTTCAATTAATTTCATCGACTCCAAGTGACTTCAGAAAGATGAAATCATTTAACTTCAGTGATTTACAAAGTTGAAGTCACCTGACTTCAGTGACTTCACTGATTTCAATGAATTCAACTTGACTTCAATTTGACTTCATTCGCCAGAAAATACCTAGGAAAATTCAATGATTACAATAGTTTCTGAGGAATTCATTACTGGGGGGGGGGGGGGATCATTCCCAGAGAAATGCTTCCGGGGAAAAAACATGGGGAAATAAACTCCGCACACCATGGAAATCTGCATTCTAGGGTCCCGCTAATTGTTCAATCTTTGCGGAATAATATCAGCTCAGAACTTGTATCGGATATTGCACAAAGAGGTCTATAGTGGTTCATAGTTTTTAACATCTCTCTTATCTTTCCCTTTGTGAATCGTGGATATACGTGGGATCTCCCAACCCTCCTTCAGAGTCGCCTCTCTTGACCCTTTCTGTATTATCCATCACAATTTATATTTCCATTCACTGGGAAAGTTCTCACGGAATTTCCCTGTAATTCCATCTTTCCCTGCTGCTTTCCCATTCTTCAAATAGCTCAGAGTTATATGAAATCCAGGGTAATTGATATCTTTGTCCATATCTTCTATTTCTTTCTATTACTCCATTTCTTTAAGCTCTCGGTCATTGACTCACGTAGCCTCCCCCCCCCCCCGGCTATGACTATTATTAATAAATCTATAATCCTGAAATACTGACAACTCGTAGAAACTTGGATCATTGAATTTCTTTGAACTAGAACTCACCCCGAATAATTTCCTGAATGTATCCTAAATAAGGAGCTATGGGCATCATTACTGAGGGCTTCCCTGGAATTTCATTCTGTTCTCCATGAAGAACAAATCCTCTTGTGAAATTTCCACAAACGATAGGACTACCAAGATCTACCTGCAATGGAAGCAACAGTATCTCAATAATAATAATACTGTAGAACCAACAGTTCAGCTGTTTCATCTGTGTACGGCTCGGCGGATTCACCGGGCTGAGGACTGAATTGTGTTGATGTAAACATTAAAAAATTTCAAAAAATGACGCTGTAAAATGAATTAGGCATGGAATAATTGGTTACATTACGTCATTTATACCAGCTCTTCCAAAGACATCGCTGAAGAATTTTCCATGTTCACCAAGGTACTGTGCGGATCTTTGATCCACTCCACTATTCATAAATGCAACTAATTCCCAGGTGAGAAATACTTTTGTTCTGCGATGCATTGGTACTTCCCATGAAATTAGGATACATCTAAAACAATCATCCCTATCATATTCTGTGTTCTCCAGTGGAGCTGGTGCAACTAGAAAATCCCAGTGGAATTGTTGGTGGAGCTAACATGAATAAAAATATTTCAATATTCTTTACTGTGGGAATACAAAAATAGATATAAATGAATTACCCTCAATAGCACTATATCGTTATCATAATATGTTTCGTCCGGTCCAACATATCGTATTTGAAAACCAGGATGAACGTAAACTTCTTTCACAGAACGTGAATAGCTTCGATATGGCGTGAACGAAGACAGTCCAGAAATTATTCCTAAATTTGTAAAAGAAACCTCAAGGACGATGTGTGCTGTGGTGAGTACATGAGTCTTGTCGATAATAATTCCACTGCAAAGATGAGATGACCTTTCTATGATAGAAACAATATAGCCAAATTCTCTCTGGCTAGCGGGGGATCCATTATTCATGCTGTATACAGCTGGGTCAAACATTCGTTGATTATTCAGTGAATTAAAAATTAATTGTTAGTCATTTCTTACCGGTTGCAAAAAAAATCGCCAGTGAGGGATTCATCATTGTGAATTTTCGAAATATTGCGTCGCAGTTCAAGTTCGCCACGTCTCACGACTGTTTTGGAGGTAAGTGAGAAGGCAGCTACAATAGCTTCCGTAGAATGTCAGAAGTCTCACACGATCTTTTATCTAATCACATCGTTGATACGTGAACAAATACTCAGGAAGTTTCATAGAGATAACTCTAATTCCAAATGCAATCATTGGGCGCTTTGTGATTTTCTTGAAACATCAGGACAGGGAACTGTAAAATTTGTTCTAAATATTGTTAGCCAATTTCTTCAGAGCTTCTCGATGTAGTGCTGAACATTCTGGTCAGTCCTGCGAAATAACGAAATTGAATTGAATAAGAACGAAATCTTGATTGGAGAAGAACTATAAATCTTTTCATCATTACCGTACCTACAACAATTAAAGTATTTCTTTAGATACTTGGATATTCGTTCTCTCTCGAATGCTGCCAGAATGAACGACGAATGATATTTGTATACTCGCTCCTTTCCACAAATCAGGCATTGGAGATTGAAATATTATTACATGAAATTCAAGTGAGTCTGTATACTTTGTGAACAATTTCATAAATAAATGACTCGATCATAATTAAGTCTAAAATATGGACGAAATTTTTTTTGCAATTTTTTAAAATAATTTCAAAAATTCTCGAAAATCTCCAATATCAGAATAAAACTGTTTTTTGTTCAATTTACAAGAACAAACAGCATCACGGAACATTAAATATAAATTAAGATCATAATCTTTGGAGCACCATTCTATGAAAATACTTGAGCACCTGTGGCTAAAAAATAATGAGCTTCTATTATTGAATAATTCTTTCCATATTCAGAAACTTTATATTTATTTTCTGCAGTTTGTTATTTTTATTTGAACATCTTCATTCATTTTGGTGCAACATGTTCGAGCTGAATTCTATGTATGGACGTATTTTAAGAAATTTCGCTGCTCTAGCAGAAAAGTCTCCATGGCTGGGAATAGCTTGAACGAGAAAACCGATTGGATTGCCTTCACATATAATAGGATTACCAACATCTCTCTGAAATTATATATGAACAACAAAATAAGATAAACACTCATGAATGATTAGGAAAAAACAAAGAGAGCTCGATATTTCTCACAGGATCAGCAATAGGCATCGCATACTGAGATTTTCCCCAAAATGATGATACGGCGAATTGAGTACTTGGATCTAGTAGTAGTTGAGAGCATTCATCCATCAACTCCACACGTGAGCTCATCAATTTTATTGAATCTACTCCAGTTATTGCATCTCTATCGGACTTCCAACGCAGTAACTCACAGATTTTTCCTTCATGAAAATCATCTGACTCTGGCAATGTAAGTGGCCGAGCACCTCCACTCCACGAAATGATTTCCGTGAGCTGTAATCACAAAGGGGAAGTAGAAAAACAGTTTATTATTGTATTAGTCTTCAAAATGTACTAATACTTGCTGTGAGAATGGCGAAATCATGGTCAATGTACCACGCTGGGGGTTGATGAGTATATTCAAACTTGTAGCCCGGATGAATTGTGATATAAGCTATTGATAACCACTGTGTTGGTGCAGCAGGATATGCGACCATCACTATATAATTCGGTGCTTCATTATTAGCTACACAATGTCCCGCAGTTGCAATGTGAGTAGCATCGAGAATAAATCCACCGCATACATGAGTGCTTCGAAACCAAATAGATGCAACGTACGAATACTTAGCTGGTTCAACGTCAAATAGACCATCTGGAAAAAATCCAGTGACTATTCTCAATCATTATCAGGAGAACTATCAAGTAAGCCTGAAGTACTGACAACTCCTAAAAACTGAGATTGTTGTATTACTTCCAATTAGAGCTCACCCCGAATAATCTCCTGAATGAATCTAGAATAGGGAGCTATAGACATCAAGACTGAGGGCCTCACTTCATTCGTATTTTGCTCTTCTTGGATAACGAATCCCCTCATGAAATTCCCGCAAACAATTGGACTACCAAGATCTCCCTGCAAAGAAGCAATCAACATCTCAATAAAAGTGACTGTAAAATGAATTAAATATGTGAAAAGAAAGTTTGCCTTACCTCACTTATAGCAACTGTTCCGAAAAAACCGTTGAAGTATTTTTTATGGTGTCCAAGGAACTTCATCCATGCGGGATTCACCTCATCTATTACCTTGATGAATTCCCAGGTGAGAATCATGGCTCTTCTGCGATCCCTTGGTATATCCCATGAAATTAGAATACAGTCTAAAGGATTATCCCAATCGTATTCTACGTCGTCCAGTGGGACTGGTGCGAATGCAGGAATCCAGTCGATTTTTCCTTCAATCTAACATCATCAACAATATTTAAGGATACTTCAGTGTGGGGAGGAAAAAATAAATATAGATGAGTTACCCTCAACAGTGCAATATCATTATGGTATGTCTTCTCAAGGCCTCCAAAATGTTGTATTCCAAAGCCTGGATGCCTGTAAACTCCTTTCACGGTATGGAGGACATGCCGTCCGATTACCGCATTCGTTCCACCAATTATTCCCAAATGTACAACAGGAACAGTAGAGATTATATGTGCTATGGTCATTATATGAAGTCCGTCGATAATAACTCCACTGCAAATATGAATATTTGCGGCCCGCACAGAGACAATATAGGTAAATTCATCTAGGCGAGTAGGGGATCCATTTTTCATGCTGTTCACAACTGGAAAAAATATTTATCAATTATTCAACGAATCTAAAATAATTTATTCTCTATTTCTCACCAACTGCAGAAAGAATCATCAGCAAGAGATTTATCATAATGATATTCCTGAATACTGCGTCTTAGCTCGAGTTCTTCGAATGATCCCAACAAGCTTTTCGCGTGGAGATGATTATGAAGCGTTAATAGCTCTGTCCATGATAGCAGAAATCTTTATTTTTATCTTATCAAATAGCAAATACCAAGACAAATATTCGTGAAGCTTCTGTAGTGATAACTACCCCGCCAAATTTCATCATTTCGCCTTTTGGGTATCAAAACAGGAATTTGTAAAATTCGTTTGAGATATTGTTTCTACCTATTTTTTAAAGCATCTCGATGCAAACCATGCATTGCATCGAGTACTGAAACGAAATCTCGAGTGGAAGAAAAGCTGTAAATTCTTCAATGGATAATTCATCCCTTCGGAATACATTCCAAATTACACTCGATGTTCGGCTAGGCCCAGTGACGTCACCGAACTAATGCAGTGGCTTTACCGAAGAAGCATGCAACTGTTCAGTTTGGCTCAAGACAGAAATGGTTTCCGGGAAGCCTTCCATTTCGGATACAATATCCCGAGAAAACAAATTAAATGAACAGATAAAAAAACAAAATAGAAAAATGGCATAAATACCAAACTCTAAACTTTTGTAACTGCCTTAGCGAAGCATGTCAAGCACTGCTTCTTTTTCGCAAAACTCTACAGAATCAATTATACAAATGTTTATTGTTGTAACTCAAATTCATAAATATTATGCACATGGCTCCCAAGAATAAACACTATTAAAAAAAAAAAAAAAGGGTGCGTGGAACCCACGCGATAGAAGTGAAACTTCTTATACATGAGCCATTGGTCATTTTACACTTGGCTTTGGATTAACATATCTCGAAAACTATGCAAAATTTATCGAGATATGCTGTGAATGAAATTTAGAGGGAAGATTGACGAACACAATAAGCAGAACGCTGTTTTTCTACGACCAGTAGTTTCAGAGATATCATTTTTTGAATGAGTAGTTCAGAAACAATGGATGAGGCCCGATAGCAAATAAATGAGCGCTTGGACGTCCTTTCTGTATTTTTCATTCAAAAATCGATATCTTAATAACTACGAGTCGTGAAAAAACGGAGGTTTGCTTATTTTATTCGTTAATCTTCCCTCTAAATTTCATTCACAGCATGTCTCGATAAATTTTGCATAGTTTTCGAGATATTTTAATCCAAAGCCAAGTGTGAAATGGCAATTTTTCAAGAAATAAAGAGCAAAAATTATGAGGTGGAGCATGAATATTTTTCGGTTGTGTTTCATGACAACTCCTCCTTTAAATGACAATTTTGAGTAATTTTTTATAAAATCATTTAGATAAATTCCCATATTTTTCTCTCCGTGTATTGAAAAGAAAAAATAATAGAGCGTAGAGTCAGGCATCGCTGCTGACGCACTCTCCTCTCCTCCTGCTCCCCCCACCACGTATCTAGCTATTCCCCTCTCACGATGACGAATTTTCGTGACGCTCGAAAATTGTTGCCCCCTCAGCAAAGAAGTTTCACTTCAAAAAAAAAAAAAAAAAAAAGATTTTTGGCCCCTGCTCTTGAAAACCCCAGCGACTGTAATTAAAAATTCGGAATTTAATACTTATTAACAACTAACAATAAATGCAAGTTGAAGAGATGGATGCTGCAAAAGACATATGTATATTGATCACATTTTATAATCCTAAATGGAAAACATTTAAACAACTGATGTCTTCCATTTAGAATCATAAAATGTGATCAATATACATATGTCTTCTGCAACATCCATCTTTTCAACTCGCATTTATTGTTAGTTGTTAATAAGTATTAAATTTCAAATTTTTAATTACAGTCGCCGGGGTTTTCAAGAGCAGGGGCCAAAAATCATATAGTTCCTAGCAAATTTTCCAAATTTTCAGAAAAAAATGAAAAAATTGAAAAAAAAATTGGGGAACGATTCGAAACAAGTATTTGAAGATTTCAAAGAGCATTTTCACCTCGAAAACAAGGACAAAGACAGAAAAGGATATTTTTTTCGGAAAATTCAGAAAATTTGCAATGAAAATCTATTTTGCATATTTTTTTCATTTAGCTAATCACGTCATTTTTAAGAGAAAATTTTGATGCAAAAATCAAAATTCATTGATTTCTGCTTCGATAGTGGGGCAAAATGGTTTAGAATTTTGGATTTCCTTCATTTTACTTCAACGAATATTTCTCTTCAAATCTCTCTCTCTCTCTCCGAAATCCCCTCCATAATAACGGTTTTTCTCTCACCACTCAGACATTATTGAAAATTCAAAATGACCGTATTTTCGCGCGCTTCAATGAAGGCTTTTGATGGTATCGACTCGCACACGCGCAGACCCATTCATCAACGAGTGTAACCGAACAAATGACTGGTGAGAAAACTGGAAATAACAATAGATGAATTAAACAGAGATAACAAAAAAAAGACAACAGAATTTGAAGGTTGAAGGAAAAACATTACAAGATTATACAATTAAAAAAAATTGAGTATTACATTTTATGCAGAAAAACGTTTGAGTTCAGCGTCAGTGTCAAGGATACCTAACGAGTTATTCAATGCTGATACGTTCAGAACGTGAGAAATAAAATTGAAGGAAAAACAGGAAAAAAAAACAAATTAACCGGTTTGTAAGAACTGTCTGTCAGTGTTAATTTCTTATAATCAATAATAATTTGTTAATTGAATAGAAATAGGTGATTAACGATGGCGATGGGAAAGGGATTCAGAATTTATGAAAAATTAAAGCCACCAAGTCCACATTCTCTCATTTTGGAGCACAGAAATCGAAAAGATACAGTTCTTTTTGAATCACAGGCAGTTGCTGTTTTATGTGAGTTAATTTATAAAAATTATTTAAATTTAATTGTTTTCAATATTGTCTCGATATCTAAATGAAATGCCAAAAATTGAAAAAAAATTAATATCTTCATTGGATCTCGAGATAATTGTTGATGAATTACCTCGAAATTTGTTGCTTATCAGTGAAGGGGCGTTGAACAATAAATAAAATTGATAGATAATTTAATACATTTATTTTTCTGTCAACAGCTGCTCAAGAGACTGAATCATTGAAGATACAGTACACAAAATTACTCGATGCTTATGGTTGTCTTGGTGTACTTCAATTGAATGCTGGTGAAAATACCCTATTGTACTTGGTACTTGTAACTGGATGTTTCTCAGTTGGAAAAATTGGAGAATCTGAAATATTTAGAATAACACAGACGCAATTTGTACCATTGCATTATACACAGGGCAATGAGGATCGTGTTTCAGAAGTTCGAAAAGTCTTGAATTCTGGTACATTCTATTTTTCATGGTCTGCTGGACATAATGATGCACTTGATATTACACTGAGTGTACAGAGAAGATATAAATTAACTTGTACTGATAATCGATTTTTTTGGAATCGTATGCTACACATTCATTTGCTGAGATTTGGTGTTAATACGAGTGAATGGTTGTTGAAGGCAATGTGTGGAAGTGTAGAAATCAGAACAGTTTATGTTGGACACAGGCAGGCACGTGCAGTTGTTGTATCACGTTTAAGCTGCGAGAGAGCTGGCACAAGATTCAATGTACGTGGAACAAATGACGATGGACATGTTGCTAATTTCGTTGAAACTGAACAAATTATTTATCTTGATAATGAAGTGACATCATTCATTCAGACACGTGGCTCAGTTCCATTATTTTGGGAGCAACCTGGTATACAAGTTGGCTCACACAAAGTAAAAATATCACGTGGCTTTGAGGCATCAGCTCCAGCATTTGATCGTCATTTAACAATGATAAAACAACGTTATGGCCAACAAGTTATTGTTAATTTGCTTGGTTCAAGTTTAATTGGTAGCAAAGAGGGTGAAGCAATGCTATCACAAATATTTCAAAATCATCACAATTTATCAAATCATCGTGATGTACCACATGTTATATTTGATTATCATCAAGAATGCCGTGGTGGTAATACAAAAAATTTATCAAAATTAAAGGCAAAAGTTGAAAAATATCTCGATTCATTTTCACTATTTTATGCTGTTGGTACATCAATGATTAATGAACAAATTGGAACAATAAGAACAAATTGTTTAGACTGTTTGGATCGTACTAATTGTGTACAGACATTTTTTGCATTGGAAATGTTATCGAAACAATTGACATTATTGAAATTATTTGAGAAACAACAGATGGTATCAAGATTCGAGGAAGTATTTCGACAAATGTGGATTAATAATGGCAATGAAGTTAGTAAAATTTATGCTGGCACTGGAGCTATTCAAGGCAGTTCAAAATTGATGGATGGTGCAAGATCAGCAGCACGTACAATACAAAATAATTTATTAGATTCAAACAAACAGGAGGCAATTGATATACTACTACTTGGTTCAACATTGAATACTGAATTGGCTGATCGTGCAAGACTGCTTTTACCCTCAAATATGCTTCATGCACCACCAAGTTTACTGCGTGAAATGTGTAAACGTTACAATGAATACGTAAGACCAATGAATTTACGTATTGGTGTTGGTACTTACAATGTCAATGGTGGTAAACATTTTCGCAGTGTTGTTTACAGAGATGTATCACTTGCTGATTGGCTGTTGGATGCACCACGAAATGATTCAACATCACTAGTATCACCGGAGTATGATGGTATACCAGTTGATATATTTGCCATTGGTTTTGAAGAAATTGTCGATTTAAATGCCAGCAATATCATGGCAGCTAGTACAGATAATGCTAAAGCATGGGCTGATGAACTTCAAAAAGTATTGTCACGTGATAATGATTATGTACTTGTAACTTATCAACAATTAGTGGGTGTTTGCCTCTATTTATTTATAAGGCCTCAGCACTCATCATATTTACGTGATGTTGCTGTTGATTGTGTTAAAACTGGTCTAGGTGGTGCTACTGGTAACAAAGGTGCAGCAGCAATAAGATGTGTACTTTATTCAACATCATTCTGCTTTGTTTGTGCACATTTTGCTGCTGGACAATCGCAAATTAATGAACGTAATGCTGATTATGCTGAGATAACACGTAAAATAGCATTTCCAATGGGCAGAACATTAAATACACATGATTATGTCTTTTGGTGTGGTGATTTTAATTATCGCGTTGACATGGATAAGGATGATATGAAAGATATGATTAGGAGAAATGAAATTGAACAAATATTACAGTATGATCAATTGAGAGTACAACAGGAACAGGGTAATGTTTTTAAAAATTTCTTAGAAGGTCCAATAACATTTCCACCAACATACAAATATGATTTGTTCTCGGGTGATTATGATACGAGTGAAAAATGCAGACAACCAGCATGGACTGATCGGGTTTTATGGAAGAGACGTAAGCAAATACCTGATATTGATTCACCAAGTGATTGGAATCCTGGAAGATTAATTTATTATGGACGTGCTGAATTGAAACAGAGTGATCACAGGCCAGTTATTGCTATTATTGATATTGATGTACATGTTGTTGATCCAGACAAACGAGAGAGTGTATTCAAAGAAGTTATACAGGATTTAGGACCACCAGATGGTACTATTATTGTTAAAGCTATTGAAGATAATGATGATATTGACAGTGTATTTGATGACAATTTTATGCTAGCACTTCTTCAGGAATTGTCGCATATTGGTGAAGTTATTTTAGTTAGATTTGTTGGTGAAACGATTTGGGTGACATTTAGAGATGGACAGTGTGCTCTTGCAGCTGCAAGAAAAGGTGTCACACAGGTCTGTGGAGAAACACTGAGATTATCATTGAAATCACCGAATTGGGTGCAATTGATAGAGAAAGAAATTGAGATTTGCAGCAATACGACAACTGTTCAGTTTAATAATTCACCAACTGGTCTTCAACGATTGGAGATCAATGACGAGCCGAGATCTGGTAGGTCAAGTCCAGGTGATGGCAGACCACCAAGACCAGCACCACCAGCACGTCCGTCTCAGCCACCAAGATCACCAGCACGTGAGCATAAACCAGCACCAAGAGCTGGTGTTATCAGTATCATGCCAAATCAATTTTCAACTCCAATATCATCGAGAGAAGAAATGCAAAATATTGAAGCAGAAAGATTGTCACCAGAGTCAGCTATCTATGAAGAAATTCTCGATGAAACACCCAGTTATCCTGTGCCCAATCGTCCACCACCACCTCTACCAAGGTCTTCCGGTGATAATGATGCTAAACCGCTGAGTTCTGTTCCTCCGCCTCTGCCACAAAGACAAGCACCACTTCCTCCACCTCAGCATCCACCGCCAAGCTTACCATCAAATTTACCACCACCTGTACCTGCCAGAACTGCTGGTGGACCGCCAATTCCCGCCAGAAATCCACAGTAAATATTTTTTTAGGGAGAAATTATTAGAAAAAGATCGATCATGCGAAAAAAAATGAAGAAACTCTAATTTGTAGTGACTTTTTTTTTTCAAGAAATGAGAAAAAAACGATAATGACACTATTTCATTGAAAAATGAACAAGTAATTGACCTCAGTGTTCCCAATAATTTGCAGATTTTTTATGATTTTTATTTTTTGAGTTACTTTTAGAGTTCAGCTTCGTACCGTATACCTCAACGAATAGAATATAAGTTTATCATGTTAAAATACTCATTAGACATTCCGAAATATAATTTAAATAATTAGATTTATAAGGTTCTTCATGTTTTTTTTTTTTTTTTTTGAATTTATTGAATTGATTGGATCAGCAAAACTGTTTTTAGAGTAACATGTATTGTTTTTCGGCTGTTATTGTAATTATCATTGAGAATTTTGGAAAATATTTCAATATTAATGTAATAATTATTAAATATACTCCGAGATTACTATTTTTTTTTTCTGTGCACTGATAGATATAAACAAGATTATATCAAATGTTAATTAAAATTGAATGTGAGATGAATGTATTTAAAGAATAATTAACAAAATTAATTCATGAATGCCTAATAAACAGTATTTGCATAATATCACTGATTAAATTACGTTAATTACATAAATTCTATTATAAAAGAATGCGAATTGTTGACCAATTGTTATAAGTTTCTGATTGATAATAGTTTGTATCCAATTGAATGGCAATGGTGAAATTGTGAAATTAATGTTCAATACTTCAAATATTAAGGCAATTGAAGGATATTGTAATTAATTTATTTCGCAGCTTCCTGCGTAATTTCATGTCTGTAAATAATAATGTAAAATGTAGTTTGGAATGATATGCACTTGATTATTAGGACGAGACTTTATGTAGTGACTGATGAAAGAAAATTGTAATTAGATCAACTTGTTTTGTCCCAATTAAATTTTGCTGAAAATATTGAATAAAGGGATACTGCTTAAAAGACTATTATTTGCTGTTTTTCTTTTTCATCAATTATTACCTCAGTAAAGGGGTAAATTAAAAAAACATTTGATAATTTGAGTTTTTATTATAAATCTTTATTAATTATGAGAAAGTCAAAAAGAGTCTTAAAAAATATTTATTACTACCATTTTTCTTCATCGCGTGAAATATCAAAAATGTAAAGTATATTATGAAAAAAATACTTGGAAAAAAACATTTACATATCTCGAAACAATGAGAATACGAAGAGTACGTAAAAAATTTGTTCTTCAGAAAAATTGGATAGAAAAAATGATTTTTAGTCATGGTAGATTCACGAGAATCTTTATAAGAGATCGTCTCTCATGTTCTTTCTTAAATAAAAAGAAAATAAAAAATTTCGCGAAATTCGTGATTATTGCCTGGTCTTAATGAGACATTTATGAAAAATAATGTTTTTTTGAGTTATATACAGAGAGAAAGAGAGGCATCACCTGGTCATTATTAATCCTACTCGTTTAATAATCTAAATAAAAAATATCAGACGTTATAAATAATACCATCTAATTATTGAAAGCCATGAAATTACTCAATTTCAACTGAATTTCTTGAAGTAAAAAAATCCATTACTTTTTTTATTTCGAAATTTTTTTGAAGTGAAAATATTCTCGTGGAATGACTCAGTGAAACGTTCAACTTAGCAGCCCGCAGTTGCTCAAATTGTTTTTAATAATAACATCAGTCACAGCATCAAATACAAATTGTATATTAGATGTGTCAGTTGCACATGTGAAATGCGTATAAATTTGCTTCTGATCCTTTCTCTTATTCAAATTCTCAAATTTCATTTGTATATAACCAGCGCATTCATCAAATGTATTACCACCTTTGTATTCTGGAAAGCATATTGTCAATGGGCTTCTCATTATTTTCTCCTCAAATAGATCCTTTTTATTCAAAAATAGAATAATCGATGTATCGACAAACCACTTGCTGTTGCAAATTGAATCGAATAATTTCATTGATTCAATCATACGATTCATTTCTTCGTCCTCAGCTAGTACAAGATCATAGCCACTCAGAGCAACACAGAATATTATTGCTGTTACACCCTCGAAACAGTGAATCCATTTTTTTCTCTCGGATCTCTGTCCACCGACGTCAAACATCCTGTAAAATGAAGAAAGAAAAAAAATATGAAAAATTAAGCATATGAAAGAGATTAAATTAGGGGAAGGTGGGGCAAAATGGACATCAGGGGTAAAATGGACACATCTAAATTTTCCGGCAAATATTATGAAAACCTTTTGAAATTAATAGAAATATTGGCTGTAGATTGATTTTAATGGTTCCATTGGAAAGCTGAGGAAATTTTGGGCGGGAAACAAGTGCCGGCATTGATTTTTTTCAATTTTTGGCGATGTTGAATTTTTTGAGCATTTTAGAGGGGTAAAACCCTTTTTTTTTGAAAATTTTTAGTTTTTTGAGAATATCTTCGGTTCTATTTGTCGCAGCGTGGAAATTCCAACGGGAGGTGTCAGGTGAGATCATTTGCCATCGATTCATAGGATTTTGAATTAAAAAATATCGATTTTCAGGGTATTTATGGGCATTTTGGTGGAACAGTTTTGTGAAACCATTTTCGGCCTATAACTAATCAAAAAAGGATATTTTTGAATTCAAAACCCCATAAATCGATGGGAAATGAGCTCACTTTTCATTTGAAACCAGCCCCGAATTGCTACGACCAATAGAATCAGAGATATTTGCAAAAAACTGAGGATTTTCGAAAGAGGAAAGGCTGACCCTTCCAAAAATGCTAAAAAATATCGAATTTTCCAAAAAATCGAAAAAAATGCATGTGAGACTTGTTTTCCGGCTAAAATTTTCTCAGTTTTTCAATAAAATCATCGAAAAAAATCCATCTCTAAGCGTTTCATAACAGTGTCCATTTTGCCCCACTCTCCCCTAAATAATATTATAGGAGGAATTCTGATGAAACGGGTCGAGATGGATTTTTCTAAATGATTCCATTAAGAAGCTGAGAAAATTCCCGATGAAAAACATGTGTCGAATGCATTTTTTTAATTTTATTTTTTACAAAATTCTGCTTTTCTCGAAAGTCGAGAAAATTTCACTTTTTCGGCAATGTCTCTAGTTCTGTTGGTAGTATCGTAAAAAATTTGGATGGAGAAAGGTAAGATCATATGGCATCGATCTATATGGTTACGGAAGAAAAAATCGATTTAGAAAAAAAAAAATCCAAATTTTCGAGCAAAAAAAGTAGAATTCGAAAAAAAAAAATCAAAAATTAATTTCGATATTGGGGATAGTGAGGCAAAATAGACCTTTATGGCAATATGATGCAGAATTTTTTTTTGGAGTAAAAGATTTGATGAAAAATCCTGAAAGAATATCCCAATATGTCGGCATTATTAGTGAATTTTTCAAAATCTTTTTCAAGACTCTTCCATAAAAAAAAAAAAAATATATCGAATCATTTTGTCATGCAGGTTCATTTCACCCCAGTTTCCCTCATATTTTCTATCTGAAATTTTCTGGAATCATCAGATCAACTTCATCTTGAATATTTTCACTACACTGAGAAAACAAATAGTCGTAAAAACAAGGAAATATTGAGACAAATGGACCTTAGCAAATATTTTTCCGAAATAATTCAAAAAATTGTTGAATCTACTGGATTTAATTAATTCAAGCAGATTAACTAGTTGAATTGACTCAATTCAGTTAATTTAACAGCTTTTTTTCATTATTTCAAAAAAATATTTGCCATGGACCATTTGCCTCTAATCTTTGATTATTTTTACCATGATTGTTTTCTCAGTGTAGTTTCCCACGTTTTTCACCAAATAACACTGTTAAAAATTTATGTCTGAATTTTCCGTGCAAAATCACTGAAATTTAAAAAAATTTATTTCTTTACTGGAATTCCAGATAATTACGTCATTGAAAAATGAATAAATCATCGATTTTAAAATAATTTCACGCCTGAATATCAATGAAATTTGTGAATTACAGTTCAATTGTTTCTTGAAAATTTCGAAAAAATAGGAAAAATGGAAAATTCAAGTCATTTTAATTCTGAATATTCATGTTCAGCTGAAAATCCAAGTGAATTGTAGAATTTTCGTCTCAATTCTCCTTAAAACTCATAGATTCCTCTGAATTTCTTTGGAAACTCAAAGATTTCATAAGCATTTTCCCATTGAAAAACATTCAGTATCACGTTTATTAAAATTTTCATCGAATTTCCGGTAATTTGGCAGTATAGCTCTGCCAACTGAAAATTAGTGTTTTTAATGTTTCATCTCAAATTTTTTTCTTCCGCCGTGCTGGGTGCGCCTATTCTAGGCTCGCATTGAGTTCGGTTCATGAAAATTTCATGTTATAAAATTTTTTTTTTTTTTTTTTGTAAATAAGTTGTTTGTTAATTTCGAGCCGAAAAACTTGAATTTATTCATTGTGTTTAACAGCTCAATGAATACATCATTCAAACTTTAATAAAATTTAATTTCACAGTAATTAGGATATTAAATAATAAATTCAATAGAGTAGAGTTTGATGTTTTGATTGAGCATGAGGTGGGGGGCGGGGTGAGAGGTGAGGCAGGTACGAAACAGTCGATTTCTTCCTGACAAAGACAGTTGGTGTGAAAACACAATGATAAACAGAGACCAATGGTCTTATGAAAATGGCAAATTTGGTAATTCAACCAAATGAGCCTTTTCTAGACCAGTATCATTTGAGTCTTCTGCAGTGAAACATCAAAACTGTGTGTTTTGTTTTAAGAGCTAGTTGCCACCACTGCATCTTGGTTTTTTTGGAAAATCCAGTTTTTCAGATGAGTATTTTGAAGTTTCATTCAATCCGTATTAAATTTATTGAGGTTTTTTTTTCGTCTTTTTCCTTTTTTTTTTTTCGTTACTATTTTTAATTGATATTCCAAATTGAAATTGTTCCACGCGAAGTGTACAAATTATTGACAAATGAATGAAAAGGTACATTTAATAAGCACATTGTGCTGGAAGTACTTGTTTCTGTGTAATATAAAAATTAAATTTTTATGCCCAATGAAGGTGGGTGGAGATTTTTGTCAATATATTCTTCATCTAAAATCCCGAGTGTCGTTCATAGGATGGGTCGTGATAGGTTCCTTTTCGAGGCCTATGCACCACTACGTCCTCGTCGTGGCCTTGGGTTACGCCAAACGTGGTGGTAATCTCAATTTTCATTTATTGTTTTTTTTTTGGTTTAATTGGTTAGTGACTTCCAAAAAAAGTTAGTTGTTTTAGGTAAAAATTTAATTAGGATTGTGTCTGCTTGCCTTAAAATCTTGCCACTGGCCTCTGCTACATCAAAACACATCAATTTAAAATAAAAAACTTGGTAAAATTATTAAAAAATTTTGGAATATATGGCAGAGTGAAACTGACAAATTACCCTCGAGGGTAATTTGGCAGTATAGCTCTGCCAACTGAAAATTAGTGTTTTTAATGTTTCATCTCAAATTTTTTTCTTCCGCCGTGCTGGGTGCGCCTATTCTAGGCTCGCATTGAGTTCGGTTCATGAAAATTTCATGTTATAAAATTTTTTTTTTTTTTTTTGTAAATAAGTTGTTTGTTAATTTCGAGCCGAAAAACTTGAATTTATTCATTGTGTTTAACAGCTCAATGAATACATCATTCAAACTTTAATAAAATTTAATTTCACAGTAATTAGGATATTAAATAATAAATTCAATAGAGTAGAGTTTGATGTTTTGATTGAGCATGAGGTGGGGGGCGGGGTGAGAGGTGAGGCAGGTACGAAACAGTCGATTTCTTCCTGACAAAGACAGTTGGTGTGAAAACACAATGATAAACAGAGACCAATGGTCTTATGAAAATGGCAAATTTGGTAATTCAACCAAATGAGCCTTTTCTAGACCAGTATCATTTGAGTCTTCTGCAGTGAAACATCAAAACTGTGTGTTTTGTTTTAAGAGCTAGTTGCCACCACTGCATCTTGGTTTTTTTGGAAAATCCAGTTTTTCAGATGAGTATTTTGAAGTTTCATTCAATCCGTATTAAATTTATTGAGGTTTTTTTTCGTCTTTTTCCTTTTTTTTCGTTACTATTTTTAATTGATATTCCAAATTGAAATTGTTCCACGCGAAGTGTACAAATTATTGACAAATGAATGAAAAGGTACATTTAATAAGCACATTGTGCTGGAAGTACTTGTTTCTGTGTAATATAAAAATTAAATTTTTATGCCCAATGAAGGTGGGTGGAGGTTTTTGTCAATATATTCTTCATCTAAAATCCCGAGTGTCGTTCATAGGATGGGTCGTGATAGGTTCCTTTTCGAGGCCTATGCACCACTACGTCCTCGTCGTGGCCTTGGGTTACGCCAAACGTGGTGATAATCTCAATTTTCATTTATTGTTTTTTTTGGTTTAATTGGTTAGTGACTTCCAAAAAAAAGTTAGTTGTTTTAGGTAAAAATTTAATTAGGATTGTGTCTGCTTGCCTTAAAATCTTGCCACTGGCCTCTGCTACATCAAAACACATCAATTTAAAATAAAAAACTTGGTAAAATTATTAAAAAATTTTGGAATATATGGCAGAGTGAAACTGACAAATTACCGAATTTCCTATGAAATTTCAATTTTTTTCTAACAGTGAAAATATTGAAGCTATGTGTTCTTTTTTCTCCAAAATCCCCATAAGTAAATAAACATACTTGAAATGTAATCCTTTGAATGAAAAATATGTCTCAACAATTCCAGTAGTCTTGACCCTCGTCCTAAGTACATCCTGCTGTGTTGGTATGTAATTTGGTTGGGATATACGATCGAGTGCATTTAAATAATATGCTGCCGAATCATTCAGTTGATATTCTCTGCTACGTGTAAAACAAAGCTGCACTCCTGCATCTTGCCATAATCTCTTCATTAATAGTACCAGTTCACTAGTTAATTCACCCTCTTCCGCCGCAGATGCTAGGGTAAAAAATTGTCGGGCTATTTCCTGTAATGCATCAAACATGATTTAACATAGTTACGCAAACATTTGTAGGTCAATCGAGTTATTGCCTGACCCACATAAAAATTACGCTGAAAAAAATACCATAGAAAAAAAAACTAATAAAAAAAAAAAATCAAAGAAAAGTGGCGAAAAATAGAGATTTCCATGAAATGGTGAGAAAAATATTTCAATTATGATTTCAGTGAAAAACTGAGAAAAACTGGAAAACATGTGCAAATTTTCTTCTTTTTATTTTTTTAAAAATTCTACAGTTTTTATCAAGAAAGAAAGAAAGACCCGATCATTTTCCTGTTTTTTTTGTTTCTCAGTTTTAAAAACGAGCTTATTTCCCATTGATTCATATAGGGGAGACTGGGGCAAAATGGGCACTGTAATGGAACGGTTAGAAATGATTTTTTTTTGATGATTCTATTGAAAAGCTGAGGAAATTTTAGCCGGAAAACGCCTTTCAGATGTATTTTTTTCGATTTTTTTGAAAATTCTATATTTTTCGGCATTTTTGAGGGGTAGCCTTTGTTTTTTTTGGAAATTTTCAGTTTTTTTGCAAATATCTCTGGTTTTATTGGTCGTAGCAATTCGAGGCCGGTCTCAAATGAAAGGTGAGCTCATTTCCCATTGATTTATGGGGCTTTGAATTTAAAAATATCCATTTTTGGGATTGTTATAGGCCACAAACGTTTTTACAAAACTGATTCACAAAAATGCCCATAAATACCTTAAAAATCGATATTTTTGAATTGAAAACCCCATGAATCGATGGCAAATGATCTCACCTTTCACCTCCCATCGGAATTTTTACGCTATGACAAATAGAACGGAAGATATTCTCAAGAAACTGAAAATTTTCAAAAAAAGGAAGGCTTTTACCCCTCTAAAATGCTCGAAAAAGTCAAAATCGCCAAAAATTCAAAAAAATTAATTCCGGCACTTGTTTACCGCCTAAAATTTCATCAGCTTTCCAATGGAATCATCAAAAACAATCTACAGCCAATATTTCTATCAATTTCAAGAGTTTTTCGTAATATTTGCCTAAAAATTTAGATGTATCCATTTTGCCCCTGATGTACATTTTGCCCCATCTTCCCCTATTGTCTCATCGATTTTACTTGAGTTTTGACCGAGTAATAAAGAAAAACGTGATTTCTATGAAATAATCTGTAACTAATTCAAGTATCGATAAAAATTTATTTTAAACCCCATGAATCGATGGGAAGTGAGCTGACCTTTCCATTGCTCAGCAAATTTCTGCGCAACAACCATTAAGACCACAAATTTTCTGAGTGAGATCGTTTGCCATCGATTCATAGGATTTTGAATTAAAAAATATCGATTTTCAAGGTATTTATGGGCATTTTGATGGAACAGTTTTGTGAAACCATTTTCGGCCTATAACTAATCAAAAAAGGATATTTTTGAATTCAAAACCCCATAAATTGATGGGAAATGAGCTCACTTTTCATTTGAAACCAGCCCTGAATTGCTACGACCAATAGAATCAGAGATATTTGCAAAAAACTGAGGATTTTCGAAAAAGGAAAGGCTGACCCTTCAAAAATGCTAAAAAAATATCGAATTTTCCAAAAAATCGAAAATAATGCATGTGAGACTTGTTTTCCGGCTAAAATTTTCTCACTTTTTCAATAGAATCATCGAAAAAAATCCATCTCTAAGCGTTTCATAACAGTGTCCATTTTGCCCCACTCTCCCCTAAATAATATTATAGGGGGAATTCTGATGAAACAGATCGAGATGGATTTTTCTAAATGATTCCATTAAGAAGCTGAGAAAGTTCCCGATGAAAAACATGTGTCGAATGCATTTTCTTAATTTTATTTTTTACAAAATTCTGCTTTTCTCGAAAGTCGAGAAAATTTCACTTTTTTCACATTAAAACCACAAATTTTCTCCCCACAAAAAAAAATTATCAGAACCCAAAATTTTTTAATTTTCTAAAAAATTTCAAAAAATAATTCTAACACATTGTTTTCATCAGAAATTTTCTCTGCTTTTCAATGAAAGCATTGAAAAAAAATTTAAACTCAACTCCTTTTACTAATTCCAATCGTTTTTTTTTTTCATAATGAAACCCGTCTCAAATAACTCACCGCTCTATTAGGATCAGCAAAATCAATTCTCAGCTGTCCCATTGCACGAATAATTGCCATTAAACTTTGAATAGTATTGCTGTAAACAACTGGTTTGTACTGTTCACATTCTTCTCTGCTATATCCAGTCTCATGTATAATTTTCATTTGCTTAACTATAGTCGATTTGCCAGACTCTCCAGCGCCTAAAAATAGTGGTAAATCAATTAAATCCATGAATAATTCAAGTGCTCTTCAAATTCATTAAAAATACCCATCATCTCGCCAAAAAAAAAGCCTCCCCCCCCCTTTCCCCTCAATTCCATAAATATTGTTCATTACGTAACTCATTAAAAAAACTCAATGACTAATGAAACAATTTTCATTATTTTTTGCGCTGTTGCACGATTTTATTCGGAATCTTATCTAATGAATCATATTGTCTCAATGATTCAGCTCCGAGTCCATTAAATATCACAATTTCCCTTGCAAATGCACGTGAAACCCCAAAAACCCCTGATATAGGGAAGAGTGGGGCATAATGGACCCAGAAGATGAGATAATTCGAGATTTTTTTAAAAAGCAGCGGTTGCTCAAAAAAATCTGAAAAAATTTACAAACAATATAGATATATTGAAGGATTTTTTCAAATTTTTTCCGATTTTTTCGTCGAGTCCTTCATTCCAAAAAAAATTCCCTAATTATATTGCTATGAGGGTCCATTTTGCCCCACTCTCCTCTACATTAAAAAAATAATGTAAATTCATTTTTATTCAATGCAGCTTCATATTCTCGATATAATGGTGAATGTAACAGGAAAATCGTTTTCTCCTGTCCGCATGAATGTGCCCTCCCCCCTCCATTCGCTCCAGAAAGTACGATAATGGTGAAAACATGAGTAAAGCATTGGGTATCGTTGCCGAACCCATCGAACTCATTATTTTTTGAGTAAAAAATCATAATGGCATATTATTACCGAGCAACAGAAGCTTAACTTGACTGGCTGCACGTTCTCCATCGGCCCTTAGGTCCTTGTCGATTTTCTTTGATCTCTCAGCAGCGGCTTTTTCACCGGTGGTGCTAACAGCGCACCCCATTACGCTTAAAATTTCCACTGACTCACACTTTGAAGAAATTCACCAAGTTGCTCTATCAATTAAATGATACAGAGATGATTAATAATTATGGAAGAAACACTTCTGACACTTGTTGCAAGAGACACACACACACGAGGGGGGGACACCGCCCGATGTCTTCTCTTTCTTTTTCTCTATAAAGTGACGCGACAGTCCCTCGACCATTCACTCACCATGAAACAAGTTTCATGCACACATACGCATTTAATAAAATCAAGAGTCCTTACTTATGAGTTTTTAATTTTTTTTTTCTTCAAATATCACTGAATAAGGTGAAAATCTTGTTGAGGTAGATCAAAAGACGCGCACAATTAGAGGGGGGCACGATTGAAATTTTAGTTGGAGTGTTTTATGAATCGGCGCCGACGCACAGTTTTCCATTACTATTATGAGTTTTCACTCGGTTGCATATTGTAACCCAGTGTTCCTGAGTATCTGTACTATAGGCCGTTCACAAGGAAGGGATAAAACTGAACGGGGAACGTGGAATTGGGTTGCCAAGTGGCTCGAATCCGAACTAATAGCGGTAACTTTCAACATGGCGACTGACGGAGTATTTAAGTTCTAATTCGCTAGCGGATGCACAAGAGTATCTCGATTAGTTGGAATATTGAGTTTGATTTAATAAAAAAATGCTTGGCTGTGGTTTTTCGTTCTGCGAAATCTTTTCTGCTCCGAAATCCTATTCAAAGAAGGCAAAGTGCAGAAAAATTGACTACAATTTATCGGGGAATCTACATTTACTCCGATTCGGCAATGCATAATCCATCAAGGAACTGTACTCTGAACCTGCTCAATTCTACCAGATCACAACTTTTTTCTTGGAATTTCTTAACTAATTTTTCATTAAAAAAAATTGATTAATTCAGATATTCGAGTAATTGAGATGCGAAGAACTACAACAGAGGAATTCTATTTTTCCAGTTGTTTTTCAAAGATATTTGGGAAAGTAAGCGAGATAGAGTGATTTTGTCACAATATCTTCTGTAGAGCATTTAAAGAGCTAAATCTCTATCTCGTTCAACTTCTGAGACATTTTCGAATAAAAAAAAAATTTTTGGTTACATCTCAGAAACTAAAAAAGATAGGGCGATTCCACTTTAATGCTTTTTTGATGAAAATTTCAAGAGCTGAAACAAAGATTCATGAGAATTCGCCTTACTTCCTTCAGTTTCAGATGTATTCTCGAAAAAAAAACTATTGAAAAAATCAATTTATTCTGTTCTACTTTCGCATCACTGGATTTCGTCATTTGTTGAAGAATATCTCAGAAACGGAGCAAAATAAGACGATTTTGCATCAATCTCTTTTCCGTAGCTCTTGAGATTCTTCAAAAAAAGATTAAAGCAGCATTGTCCCTTCTCGCTAAATTTCCGAGATATTTCCTCAACAATGATCACGGAGATACATCGATCCGTCTCGTTTTACCTTTTTATTACCTAATTATTATAAATCTCCTAGGATAGGTTCTGTGTATTCAGTTATGCTCGGAAGTTCATGAGATAGAACAAATTGTATTATATTTTGAAAATGAGTCTGATTGTGTCTCGGGAATATGACCCTGACGCAGAATCCGTTTCAAATTTTCGCTCCAGTTCAGGGCACCTAGTTACCTGGCGTCACCTGGCTCAGGTTTTGAGTTGGCAACCCAATTGGTGGAAAAATTAAGGGGCTTGGGATTTATTTCAAAAATATGGCATCATTTTGAGAATCATGCAGGACTCAAGTCATCATTATCATCAACTCAGGTGATAACAAAGGTCTCCTACTATCACAGATTTTATGCATAAGAAAACCCATGTATAAAATGCAAGTTCGGCTGTTAATTAGTCTAAATAAAACAAAATACATGAAAATTTTGAAAAAATACTACATAACAATGTTGACATTAGGAATGTCCTGTATGATTCTCAAAAGGATTCCATATTTTGGAGATAACTCCCCAAGCCCCTTAACATTGTTCGAGGATATTCGGCGAAATTCGCCGTTCCTCGTTCCTTTTTCTTCAATGTTTCTAGGTGTGAAGGAGTGTTTATTCACAAGCTGCTGCAGCACTCCACCATTTTGCGGTGTTCACTGATTTGTCAACGGCATTTTGGAGAGATGCCATTGGCCGAGAATCACGTGATCACGGGAAATTTAAATTTGGCCAGTGATCATTGAGAAAAGTCGCATCTGCGTAGTATTTCCCGCCGTTTTCAGCCGTTTCTTGTTGTTGATAACCAAAAAAATGAATTAGTATTTATATTCTTTAATCATTAAAAGAATGAATGAAGATGAATTTCCAGATTCTGATGAAGAGTATGATTTGGTGCCGAATGATATTAACAAGTCCTCAAAAAATTCGACCGGTGAGTAATCTGTAATATTTGTAATTTCATTTATTTTCGAATGCAATTGACGAATTTTTTCGAATTCCAGGACTACCGGATGCAGTTAAGACAAATCTACCCCCGAATACCCAAAAATTGTTAACACAGGCCGATGAATTCCCTGATCCTGACGAAGAGTTTGATTTAATCGAAAATAGCACACCGCTTCCAGCAGCTTCTCAGAATAGAATAGAAAAATCAAAGAAGCGAACATTCGAGGAGCTGAAAAGAGATGCTGCAGAATTACTGGGTAATGAGCAGAATGGAGCTTTTATTTTCGACGATTTCGATTATCCCATTGATCCCGTGGGTAGTAGAAGTAAAAGACCCTGTTGGGATCAGCCAATGGACATAATCAACGCAATTCGCCAGGAGAGCAACAAGAAGAGGCTCAAGCACGAGGACAATGATGCAGCAATTGCCAAAATCCGGAAAGAAGAGTCAAAGAGAGAGACAATGTCCTTGAGAATTCCTTCCTGGAGATTTGTTGCTCTTACGAGACCCAGTGACTCGCAGAGAATTTACATTCGTCATCGACCAAAAGGATCTCTCGATATCGGCACGAAAACATCGGCCGCTGGATTATTGAACATGGACTACTATCAATTGAAGGAAGAAGCTGAAAAGATCCTAGTCGAGAAAGCAACAAGAGAGAGTCTCTCCGATGTTCCTCAGGAAAATGCTCAAGCTCCTCGGGATGATCAATTGTGGGTGGATAAATATCGTCCCAAGTCTTACATCGAGCTCTTATCAGATGAAACTGTAAATCGTACGTTTTTACGTTGGATAAAACTTTGGGATAAGGTTGTCTTTGGCCGTGATATTAAAATCCAGAAGAAACCAAATGCCATGTTTGAGATGAAAAAATTCGGTAAAAATGAGGAAATTGAGCTGGTAGATAAGAGGAATTTTCCAATTCACAAAATAGCACTTTTGAGCGGACCACCGGGTCTTGGTAAAACGACTCTGGCGCATTTGGTAGCAAAACAAGCTGGTTATAATGTAGTTGAGATCAATGCCAGTGATGACAGAGGTCCAGAGGCATTCAGGCAGGCACTGTTGTCCTCAACACAGATGAGATCACTGATGGGTGATAATCCCAAGCCTAATTGTCTTGTTCTAGATGAGATCGATGGTGCACCGGTAGCATCAATTGAACTACTGCTGAAGTTCGTCCAAGGGAAATTGGCGAAAGGGAAAAAGTCGAAGGAGGCTTCTACCAAGGACAGTGAATACTGTAAACGACCTGTTGTATGCATTTGCAACGAGGCCTACACTCCAGCGCTGAAATCACTGAGGCAAATGGCGTACATCATCCACGTGCCGAAGGTATCAGTCGAGAATTTAACGAATCGCCTTTTGACGATAGCTCGACGTGAAGGACTCAATGTGGATCAGGCAACTCTCTCACAACTTGCTGAAAGATCTGGCTGCGACATACGTTCCTGTTTAGGCGCACTCCAGTACATGGGCGAAGACTGTGGAAAGACAAACGTCAGTTTATCTGTGAAGGATACGAAACAAAATATCTTTCAATCGTGGAGAGAAACTCTGCAAGTACCAATGGACAGATCTGGACCATTGCCTATCAAAGAAAGAGTTGATAAAATACTGCATATTGCTTATCACGAGAATTCCGAAAGATTTGCACAAGGTATTTTCGAGAATTTTCCGACGAATTGCCATGAAAAAATGAGCGTTGTTGCTGCTACACTCGAGTGGTTTCAAATTTATGATAGAATAACGAAGATTATTAATTCAAGACAGGAATGGATATTAGCACCATATAGGAATTACTGTGTTGTTTCTTGGCATTTGGGTTTTGCTGGTGGATCAAATCCAAAATTATCTTATCCTTATGCAGCAGGTGATGCTGCACAAAAATTGACAAGAAATATGGCAATTTTATCGATGGCACGTAAATATCGGGGTCAAGATACTCAAACAATTACGCTGGATTTAGCACCTTTTTTATACGAAATTTTGAATCCAAAATTACGATCAGTTACTAATAATTTGTACTCGTCGAGGGAAAAAATGGAGCTGGAACGATTGATTGATATTATGTTGAATCTGGGAATTTCATTTGTTCATGAAAAACGTGAGGATGGAGTTGTTGATTATCAGATTGAACCGAATCTATTTCAAATTGGAGTTTTTCCTGGTTGTAAGGTTCGTAGAGGCTTGTCTTTTGCCGTTACACAAATTGTTGCACAGGAATTAGAGGCAGAGAGGGTCAGGCGTGCTGCTATTATCCATGGTGTAGCTGATAATTCTGCAAAATCAAAAGCAGTAGAGACTGCCAATTCAGAGGTCGATACTAATGTGGCGAGACCGAATCATTTGAGTGAACTGGAGCCAGTAGTTCCGAAAGAGAGAAAATTCAGGAATTTTTTTGAAAATTTTAAGAAAATCGTGGAGCCAGGAACTTCTGAAAACATTCCAGAGGAGAAAAAGGTTGGTAAGAGGTACAGAGATTTTGTTGCTAAATATGGAGTTTGGTATAAATACAAAGAAGGCTACAGTAATGCAGTCCGACGTAAAGTAACTCTAGAGGACATTCTGTAAGACATTTAATTGATTTTTTTTATCGTTTATTTCATGATTTTTACAGAAATGACATGAGGTAATTTTTTTTTTTAAACTGTATTTTTTTTTATTGTTTCTAAGAAAAAATGTAGCAAATAAATACTTAAGGGATTGTATATTTTGTAAAGGAAGTAATAAATTCAGCAATATTTATCACAAAAAAAAAGAAAAATTACTGGGGTATTTTTGAAAATTATTCGGCTGCTTCTTCCTCCATGACTTCTTCGTCCTCGAAGGCGTCTTCGTCCTCAGCTGTTGCTTCCTGTAACAATTTTCATACATTAACATTGATTCAACTGAAATAAATTTGATCATTAAATTAAATATATTATTGCAGTTTCCTTACTTGATATTGTTGGTATTCTGATACTAAGTCGTTCATGTTGCTCTCAGCTTCTGTAAACTCCATTTCGTCCATTCCCTCGCCTGTGTACCAATGCAAAAAGGCTTTACGTCTGAACATGGCTGTAAATTGTTCACTGATACGTTTGAAGATCTCCTGAATTGCAGTTGAATTTCCAATAAATGTTGATGACATTTTCAATCCTTTTGGTGCAATATCGCAGACTGCAACCTTGACATTATTGGGTATCCATTCGACGAAGTAGCTTGAATTTTTGTTCTGAATATTGAGCATTTGTTCATCAACCTCTTTCATCGACATTTGGCCACGGAATATCGCAGCTACTGTCAAATAACGTCCATGTCGAGGATCACAGGCAGCCATCATATTTTTAGCATCAAACATCTGCCATTATTCAGAAATAAAAGATGAATAAGTTACATTTTTTATTGATTCATTGGAGACAAGTTGGAAATTTGAATAATCACCTGTTGCGTGAGCTCTGGAACAGTCAGAGCACGATAGCCCTGACAACCCCTGGCTGTCAGTGGAGCGAAACCAGGCATGAAGAAATGAAGACGTGGGAATGGTACCATATTCACTGCTAATTTACGTAAATCAGCGTTTAATTGTCCTGGGAATCTCAGGCACGTTGTCACACCTGACATTGTGACCTAGAAAATAAAGTATTTTATAATCACAGAAAATTTCTCTAAATTCTCTCATCTAAATCAGAAACTACATGAAACTCACTGAAACAAGATGATTCAGATCACCGTAAGTAGGAGAAGTTAATTTTAATGTCCTGAAACAAATGTCATAAAGTGCTTCATTGTCAATGCAGAAAGTCTCGTCGGTATTTTCCACCAATTGATGAACTGATAGAGTTGCGTTGTAGGGTTCAACGACTGTGTCTGATACCTAGAAGAAATATTCAATTTTTTTTTTTAGGTCAAATTAATTTTGGATAAAAGAAAAGAGAAAGTTTTTTATACCTTTGGTGAAGGAACAACACTGAATGAATTCATAATGCGATCCGGATACTCTTCCCTGACTTTGGATATCAGTAGTGTACCCATTCCAGATCCAGTACCACCACCAAGTGAGTGAGTCAATTGAAATCCTTGGAGGCAATCGCAGCCCTCCGCTTCTTTTCGCACAACTTCAAGAACAGAATCAATCAATTCAGCTCCTTCTGTGTAATGTCCTTTGGCCCAATTGTTACCGGCGCCACTCTGGCCAAATACAAAGTTATCTGGCCTGAATATTTGTCCAATTGGACCACTGCGGATTGAGTCCATTGTTCCTGGCTCGAGGTCAACGAGAATCGCACGTGGAACGTATTTATTATCTAAAGAAATTCGAATATTTATTTAATATTTTTTTATAGGGGAGAGTGGGGCAAAATGGACACTGTAATGAAACGGTTACATATGGAATTCTTTCGATTATTCTATTGGAAAGCTGAGGAAATTTTAGCTGGAAAACAAGTGTCAACTGTATTCTTTCAGATTTTTTGGAAAATTCGATATTTTTCAGCATTTTTGAAGGGTGGCGCCTTTCTTTTTTCTAAATTTTTCAGTTTTCTGCGAATATCTCTGGTTCTATTGGTCGTAGCAATTCGGGGCTGGTCTCAAATGAAAGGTGAGCTCAGTTCCCATCGATTTATGGGATTTTGAATTCAAAAATATCAATTTTTGGGATAGTTACAGGCCAGAAACTGTTTCCAAAAACTGTTTCACAAAAATGTCCATAAATACCTTAAAAATCGATATTTTGAAATTGAAAACCCTATGAATCGATGGCAAATGATCTCACGTTTCACCTCCCATCGGAATTTTTACGCTACGACAAATAGAACCAAAGATATCTCCAAAAAACTGAAAATTTTCAAAAAAAGGAAGATTTTACCCCTCTAAAATGCTCAAAAAAGTCAAAATCGCCAAAAATTCAAAAAAATTAATTCCGGCACTCGTTTCCCGCCCAAAATTTCCTCAGCTTTCCAATGAAATCATCAAAAACAATCTACCGCCAATACCATCAATGGCCCAATTAATGCCATCGGCCCAATTAATGTCACTTTTCATACATTTTCGTGATTATTGAACTTATTCGAATTTTCAACTCTAAGTAATTGATAACAGTGGCTAGAAAAAAATTCTGAGGACACCGGACAATCAAAATATCCGATATTTCTCTACCAGATATATTTCTAAAATTAATCCGTTGAATGTGACCAGCGTGCTCAGCAAAATAAAGCCCTAAAGCTCTTCATGTGGAGTCAGAGTGCCTCATCAGTTCAATGTGTGATATTGAGAAAATTTAAGTATTTGAAAAATCGAAAATTGTATTGATTGTTAGCAAAATCATTGGACTTTCATACAAATTGACGAATAATTTACAAATAACGACCAGTGATGGAAATTAATTGATGGCAATTATTGGGACCCTCTATGGCAGAAATCGGGCCATGGTGGCATGAATCGGGCCATGGGCAAAATATTTTCAAAAATATAAATTAAATAATTTTTATCATTAATTCAAGAAAATAATTAATGTAAATGATAGTCCAGACCCTAAATTCTTTCGAGGAAAAATCGAATTTGAATTTATGATAAGATATAATTTTTCTATGAAAGATATATGGCAGAATAGGTCTCTTGGTGGCATTAATTGGGTCATTGACGGTATTTCTATTAATTTCAAGAGTTTTCCATAATATTTGCCTAAAAATTTAGATGTGTCCCTTTTGCCCCTGATGTCCATTTTGCCCCACCTTCCCCTATAATAAATTCGACAACAATGAATGTTCTAGAGAATTGAAAATATCTTGGAATCTAAGCAAGATAGAGCGATATTCGTCCTAATCCTTTTTTTTGTAGCTCTTGAAATGTTCCACAAAAAAGAATCAGGGCAAAAAGGACGTATCTCCATCAATTACAGAGATATTTTTGAAAAATTAAATCAATTTGTTGAAAAACTTGATTATTTTTCAAATTTATGTTGAGTACTCACTTCCTGCTTCATTGTAATAGACCTCGATTCTCTCCAGCTGCAGATCATTCGTTCCAACGTATCTTCCAGTTGGGTCGATTCCATGTTCGTCAGATATTATTTCCCAGAACTAAAAAAATAATGGGGAATAACAGTTGAAGAAAGAAGTGAAGTTCGTGATAATTGGATTTTTTCCTTCAATTGTTATTTCGCTTTTCTCATTTCATATTGAAGGAGAGATCAATCGAAGAAGCAATGAGGGTTGCTGAAAGATTTGGGAAATTTCTTCTATTGAAGCCGAAGAGAATGATGATTACGAGGTCTTATACGCCGAGTGGTGTTGTCGCTTTGCCTGGAGAATATCGCTATGGATTCAAGGTAATTAATGCAATAATTACAGATAATTAGAACAAATAAAGAAAAATGGGGGATAGGAAGACATTTTTCATGTTTCATATCATGAAAATCACGAAGAATTGGTAAAAAAATTTGAGATAAAAATTTTCTCATGATTTCATTGAAAAAGTGAGGAAATTTGAAGCGGAAATCATGTGCCAGAATTTTTTTTCCATTTTTCAAAAATTCAATTTTTTCATTTTTTTTTTTAAATCATCGCGTTTTCGGTGATAATTCTGGTTCTATTGGTCGTAGGGACTTGAAACCGATTTTAAATTGATGGTAAGATTATTTACCATCAACTCATGTGATTTTTTTTCTGATTTTTGAAGTATTTATATTATCTGCATAAAAAATAGAATTTTCGAGAAATTAAGAAAATTCTGACACGTGTTTTCCACCGGAAATTCCTTCATCTTTTCGATGGCATCATTAGAAAAAAATCATCTCAAAAGATTTGCATCGGAATCCATTATTTTCCCCCTTTTCCTATCCAGAATCAATTAATCTTTCTAAAAACCGCTTTTTTTTTCCTATTTTCCTCTAGAAAAAACTGATAATGGGAATTTGCATGGGCGCGTGTGGATTAGGCCCAATATTATTGAGTTTAACACAAATAAAGAAATTTTACAAGGAAGAAGATGCAGATTAAAATGAAAATTTCACCAAAATTCAAAGTGTAATTCGCTTTAACTTGAGATTTGTCTATTCTACGAATATTTTTGGCTTTCAAATAAAATCTAAAATAGAATTTACGCATGTGCAGACTTCTATTCGGATATTAACACAGACACATATATACATACGAATTAGCTTTCACGTGTACTACATAGCACATCACAGTTATTTAAAGCGCATAGCTCGAAATTTTTGTATTATTTTTCTTTTGCCGATTTTTTTCATTCTTAATTTCTGCATAATCCGGTATCATTGAGAATTCTTAGAAAAATCGGATAAGAAAGAGATTAAATTTTTTATCGCATCGGACAACTCATCGCAGAAATGATTCATGAAAAAAAAAAAAAAAAAAAAAAAAGTCCAAACAATTTGATTTTTTCATCACTTTATTTTTAGTATCTCGGAATCTAAGCGAGATAAAGCAATTTTTAGCTTAACCCTCTGCTGCAGAGAATTTCAAGAGCAACAAAAAAATAATTAGAATCGTTTTATCTCGCTTAGTTTCTGAGATATTCTCAAGAAAAAAAAAGAATAAAATAAAATTCTCAGAAAATTTGACTCGTTTTCGAAATCAAAAACAGGAAATGGCTGAAAAAGAACAGGATTTCCTCCTGTTGCTGGAATCATCTAGTTTCTGGCAACTCATCGAATTTTTATCTACGAAGTCAAAAAAAAAATACAAAATCTGATATGGAATTCAATTGAATTTATCTAATGATTGAGCAATGTGCAAATATTTCATCTCTCGATATTTTTAGAAAAAATTAAGCATAATCTCATGATGCAACCACGTGGAATGGAATTTGCCCTTTTCGAATTAACGAAAAAATTTTAAAAATAGAATAAAACGAAGAATTCTAATAATTCTATTTTTTTTTTGTAATTATTCAAGTGTTAAATCTCGTAAAAGCTCTTTGGAAATAATTAAATTATCTCTGGAATGGACTCAACACACACAACGGACTCTGCAACGCGTCGTTGAAAAAAGATGCGCAATGCCAGAAGAGAAGAAATATGAGAAATATCTAAATTGAATTGTAGATAATTGTTATATTTATTACCTTTGAGCCAATCTGATTACCGCACTGGCCCGCTTGCAAATGTACGATTTCCCTCATATTTGAATAAATTTAAAAAATTCAAAGTTTTATCAGTAAAATATCAATAAATCAGAATATATAAACTGCGGATTATTTGCACGAGACACTTTTACACTGTGTGTGACGACAAATTTTTTTTTTTTTTCACACCACAAGAGCGTTACGTTTTCACTGTGAGTGCGCGTTGAACTATTGGAGTGGGGGAAGTATCCAATCACAGCAAGAGAGAGATTTGCACTGAATTGCGCATGCGCAGTCAGGGTTCCCAGATAGAGATGGGCAATGACGGTCATTTTTTCACCGACGTCATATGACCAAAAAATGACCGTCTTGTGACGGTCACATGACGTCACAAAATTTTAAATGGAAAGTGACGGTCACAATTAAATTTATGCTTGTCAAGGAATGGAAAATGAATGAGATGGTAAAATATATCTATATAGATGTACAATGACCGTCATTAAATTTCTTCAATTTTTGTGACGATCATTTTTTTTCAGTCAATTTTGAAAATCAGTAACTATTCAATACATTTGATTGCAATATGAATTTTTTATCCTTTAATTCAAACGGGTTTCAATTGAGTCTTTCATTTCTAAATTTATTTACTTTTGTCAAGGAATGAAAAATGATTGATGGTAAAACATCTATATAGATGTAAAATGACCGTCATCAAATTTCTTCAATTTGTGACGGTCATAATTTATTTTCCTTTTATGAACGTCATTCAGTGAAATTTTGTGACCGAATTCTGTCACGGTCACAACTACTCCATGACGTGACATGACATGACCGTCATATGATCGTTTTGTGACGCGTCATGTGACGGCCGCCCATCTCTAAAGAATACCCTTTCAAAACCTCAATAAAACGATTTAGCAAATATTTCTTCGAAACTGAACCCAAACGCGATGAGTAAAAGTAATTAAACATCTGGCCACCAAATTTCAAGCAAGCTGCGAATTGTAAAAACCATAAAAACAATCCTTCGCATTTTTTCAATTGTAAAAAGTTTTACTTTTACAATCCTAAGAAATGTCCCTCTGTCTTTTCTTTACCTTCTCTATTGTTCACTTCAACACGTGAAAGTTATAAAACCCGTAAAACTCCGTTTTATTGGGAAAGTACGCAGATCCCTGATTTTTCCCCTTTCTATGGTCAAGAATCCCTTCTTCGTGGCTCGAGCACTTCACCCTCGGACCTCCCCTCCTCAACCCAAAATCGAAGGTCCTGATTGGCAAACCTACTACCCCTCTCCCTCAGCTAGAATGCTGGGCCTCAGGGAAGGAACTCTTGGAGGAAGAATAGAATTTTTAGAAACAGGCACTTCCGAACGAACTTTCAAGTAGTCGAGACCTCAGTATACTTAGTAAAGTTTCTATAAAAATAGCTGTGAACTTGAATATAATTAGAATAAATGACGAGTTGTATTACGAGTTGAACATTAGAGCTTAGTGAATGTAATTGTAACCATTGAATGAATATTGAGTGAATATTTCATGTTAATTAATAAAACAATCAAGTGTTAGTGTAAATATAATAGTGAGTTATTTATTTCAAACTTCCCGCACTTTTGAGCAGAGCGCTTCAGTGCCTCCACGGGCTACAGAACCCAAATAATAAAATCACTGAAGATATTCCACAACAGTACCATTCAAATGACTTATGGTACACCAAAAATACCATAATTTGAAAATTCTACTTTTTTTCACGTTACTTTCACAACATTATGCATCATCACCATATATATTAATCTACATCTAGTCGAAATGGGAAAGAATTGTCACATTTGAGAGAGTTAAACTAAAAAAAATTTGTGTTGATGCGAAGAAATACATTTTCCACCATTTTACTATTAGAAAATTCATGGAAAAACCGAAATTTTTTTCATTTTCCCAGTTTCTACTATTTTTATTTGATTTCCTCCCAACATAAAATTTTTAGGTATCTCTATGAAAATTGCAGTCACACGCAGTATATAAAGATAGGGGAGAGTGGGGCAAAATGGACCTTCACAGTAGCATGATTAAGGAATTTTTTTCGGAATAAAGGACATGACGAAAAAATCTGAAAAAATTTGAGAAAATCCTCCTACATATCTATATTGTTTGTAAATTTTTTCAGATGTTTTGAAGCAGCCGCTGCTTTTTAAAAAAATCTCGAGTCATCTCATCTTCCAGGTCCATTTCGCCCCACTCTCCCCTATACACAAACGAGAGCTTGGAACATTGCAATTAAAAATTTTTGATATTTTCCTTCCATACAATTTTTATTATACCATATTTTCCTTGAGTTTATACCAGAATCGGCTCCCTAGAGTCTGGCAACCCTGATTGCGCATGCGCAGTGCTTCATGAAGAAGGGGAAGTGAAAGAGATAGTGGGCGCAAAAAATACCGCCAAAATAGTGATTGACATTTTATTTGAAAAAATAAAAAATATTAGTTTCTAGAAAATCAATGAAAAACATGATACATTGTAGAATTCAATGATTTCATTTAATTTCATTTATTCGTAATTTAATTTCTAAATTATTGTTTCAATTGTGTCTTTTTTTTTGAAAATAACGAGAAATGACATGCTCTAACCTAGAAATAGATAATGCGATATTTCCTCGGATTTTACGAGAATTTTAGAGTTTTGAAGGAAAATGTGAATGGACAGATACGTAGATTTTGTGGTAAAAAGGTTGAGAGAGATTGTCAAGTATTGGGGAAAGGTATGAAGGTCTTAAATGTTGCTGAAAAAAATGATGCCGCTAAAAATATTGCGGGTTTGTTGTCCAGAGGGACAAGTAGACGGAGAGAGGGACTTTCAAAGTTCAATAAAATTTATGAATTCGAGACGAGACTCTGGAATGAAAATTGTACGATGATAATGACTTCTGTATCTGGACATTTGTTGGGACACGAGTTTACTGGAGCTTACAGAAGCTGGGGTGGATGTCATCCGCTTACACTCTTCGATGCACCTGTTACAAAACAGTGTTTGGATAAGAATTATCAGAAGATCAAGGCAACACTTGAGAGAGAGATAAGAACTTGCAATGTTCTTATTATCTGGACTGATTGTGATAGAGAAGGAGAAAATATTGGATATGAAATTATTCAAGTTTGTCAAGCTGTCAAACATAATATCCGGATTTATCGGTAATTTTTCATTAATTACAACTGAAATTTTTCCAACAATCTCATTGTTTTTCCATCAGTTTTAAGGAGTTTGAGGATCTCCAAAATATGGAATCATTCTGAAAATCATACAGGACGTTCCTAATGTCATCATTATTATAGGGGAGAGTGGGGCAAAATGAACACTGTAATGAAACGGTTACAGATGGAATTCTTTCGATTATTCTATTGGAAAGCTGAGGAAATTTTAGCTGGAAAACAAGTGTCAAATGTATTCTTTCAGATTTTTTGGAAAATTCGATATTTTCCAGCATTTTTGAAGGGTGGCGCCTTTCTTTTTTCTAAATTTTTCAGTTTTCTGCGAATATCTCTGGTTCTATTGGTCGTAGCAATTTGGGGCTGGTCTCAAATGAAAGATGAGCTCATTTCCCATCGGTTTATGGGGTTTTGAATTCAAAAATATCAATTTTTGGAATAGTTATAGGCCGAAAACTGTTCCACATAACTGTTTCACAAAAATACCAGTAAATACCTCAAAAATCTATATTTTTTAATGGAAAGCCCAATGAATCGATGGCAAATAATCTCACCTTTCACCTCCCATTGGAATTTTTACGCTACGACAAACAGAACCGAAGATATTCTCAAAAAACTGAAAATTTTCAAAAAAAAGAAGGCTCTTACCGCCCTGAAATGCTCAAAAAAGTCAAAATCCCTGAAAATTCAAAAAAATTAATTCCAGCATTTGTTTCCCGTCCAAAGAAACCCTATGAATCGGTGGCAAATGATCCCACCTATTACCTGCCATCGAAATTTTCACGCTACGACAAATAGAATCAAAGATTACCCCTCTAAAATGCTCAAAAAAATCAAAATTGCCAAAAATTCAAAAAAATTAATTCTGGCCCTTCTCTCTCGCCCAAAATTTCCTCAGCTTTCCAATGAAATCATCAAAAACAATCTACAACCAATAATTCTATTGATTTTAGAAGTTTTTCACAATATTTGCCTCAAAAATTTAGATGTGTCCATTTTACCCCTGATGTCCATTTTGCCCCACCTTCCCCTATGAGTAATTATCGAATTTCTTGTGTTCGATCACTGGTGTCACCAGTAGTGTGTGGCGAGTCTTATCCGTTCGACCACTGGACCCCTCATCCTGATTGTATTTTTTCACAAGAACTTGCAAAATAAATCTATGAATTTCATTATAAAAAATACCTCTTCTCCATTTTTTCAGAGCAAAATTCTCGGAGATCACATCAGCCTCAATAAATCGAGCAATTCAAACTCTGGGTGAACCAAACAAAGCCGTGAGTGATGCAGTTGATGTGCGATCAGAGTTGGATCTACGAATTGGTGCAGCCTTCACACGTTTTCAAACTCTTCGTCTTCAAAAAGTTTTTCCCCAAACATTAGCACAAATGTTGATAAGTTACGGTAGCTGTCAATTTCCAACACTTGGCTTTGTTGTAGAGAGATTTTTGGCAATTGAACGTTTCAAATCTGAGCCATACTGGAAGCTAAAAGTAACAGACAATCATGACGAAATAAACGTGGAATTTCGTTGGGCAAGACACAGATTATTCGAGAAATTACCATGTCAAGTATTTCTGGATATTTGTCTGGAAAATCCAGAGGCAGTAGTAGAGAGAGTACAGAATAAACCAAAGAGCAAGTATCGTCCATTGCCATTGGATACAATTGAACTCGAGAAACAGGGATCAAGAAAACTCCGAATGAATGCAAAAGAAACAATGAAAATTGCTGAAAAATTGTATAATCAAGGTTTTATAAGTTATCCAAGAACAGAAACAAATATATTTCCCAAAGAATTAAATTTACAGCCACTCGTTGAACAGCAAGTAAATCATCGTGAATGGGGTGGCTTTGCTGAGCGTGTATTGGCAGAGGGTATAACACCTAGACAAGGTAAAAAGAGTGATCAAGCTCATCCCCCAATACATCCAACAAAATTTACCGATGGCCTTCAGGGAAATGAGGCAAGAGTTTACGAATTTGTTGTGCGGCACTTTCTTGCTTGTCTTTCAAAAAATGCAGAAGGCTACGAGACAACAGTGGACATTGATATTGCAGGTGAAAAATTTACGACAAATGGTCTACAAATAATAGCAAAAAATTATTTGGATGTTTACATCTATGAAAAATGGAATGCCAAAGAGATTCACGTGTACGAAGAGCATCAAACGTTTAATCCAACTGAGATATCAATGGTTGAGGAAAAAACATCACCTCCAAATTTATTAACTGAAGCCGATCTAATTTCATTGATGGACAAGCATGGAATTGGAACTGATGCAACACACGCTGAGCACATTGAGACAATAAAATCACGTCAGTACGTTGGACTACGTGATAATCAGTATTTTATACCAGGAAAATTGGGCATTGGACTTGTTATGGGCTATGATAATATGGGATTTCAAATGTCAAAGCCAAATTTACGTGCTGAGCTTGAGAAAGACTTGAAACTCATCTGTGAGGGTCAGAAAAATCCGAAGGATGTACTGCAAGCGCAGATTAATAAGTACAGAGAAGTCTTTCGTGTTGCATTGGAGCGTGCTAATTTAATTGACACAGCCCTTGCTGAGTATCTAGATGAGAGACCGAATAATGTGCCTGAGGCAGAGGTAGTCATTCCACCTGAGGACGTTTCTATATTCAAGTGTCCGAAGTGTGGCTCGGATATGACACTGAAAGAACGAAGAGAGGGAGCTGGTAAATACATCGGCTGTATGGGTTTTCCGACCTGCAATAATGCCATTTGGTTTCCATTAACAGTAACTAGTGTTGAGGTCCTTCAGGACACATGTAACAGGTGTCCGAATTTCAAGAAATTAAAGATTAAAATTCGTCCAGGTGCTATACCACTGCTGGAACCAATAATGGAGACGTGCGTTGGTGGATGCGATGGGCTTTTTAATGATATCATGGGCATCAGTCCGAGCACAGTTAGAAGACAGCGTCAATCGGACAGTGGTTATGTAAGCTCAGCCTCGACTCAATCAACTCAGGGATCATCGAGCTCTGTTAGGTCGCAGAATGGTAGAATTTCACCAGTAAATCCAAGATCAGCTCCAAGACCTCAGCCACCATCAAATCCAAGACCTCCACCACCATCATATCCAAGACCCGGCGATGATTCTAACTTCAGAAATAATAAGAGGAGCAATGACGATCCTGGTGGAAGTGGATCAAGCTTGAAAAAACCGAGAAATGCACCTCCAAGACCACCACCTGGTGGCAACAGAACTGGCACAAGTACATCGCATTCATTCATGTGTAATTGTCATGAACCAGCTGTTCAATTCACTGTGCGCAAGGATGGACCTAATCAGGGCAGACTGTTTTACAAGTGCGCAAAGCCACAGGGAACTGGATGCGGTTTCTTTCTTTGGGCTGATGATGAAAATGCGGGACCACCAACGATATCACCGAATAGAGGTCAGAACGATAGGGGAAATGCGTCCGGTAGAGGACGACAAACTGACTGGGGTAATCAAGGCAACAGGAATCAGCAAAATAATTGGCAAGGCGGTGGCGGTGATTTTAATCAAACGAATAGAGATGATGGAGCACCGAATTGTACTTGTGGACAGCCTGCTAAAAAACTGACTGTTAGAAAAGAGGGAGCGAACCAGGGACGACAATTTTGGGGCTGTCCTCAGGGATTCGGGAGCACTTGTAAATTCTTTGCTTGGGCGGATGGAGATAATGATAATCAGCCTGGCTTTGGTGGTGGCGGTGGTGGGGATAACGGTGGTGGAAATTTCAGGGGTGGAAGAGGAGGAGGCAGAGGTAGAGGTGGTGGGACTAGGGGAACTGGTGCTAAGAGAAAATGTGGAGTTTGTGGAACGGAAGGTAATGCATTATTTTCATTAGTTCTTTCATTTTTTTTTTCTTCAAAGAGATTTTGTCTCAATAATTAATTGCACTTGTTCCAGGTCATACGAAAAGAACGTGTCCACAAAATGGAAATTAAAATGAGTCAACAGTTTCATCGTTGTACATAATGTAATTATTTCATTGAGTATTTGATACTTTTACATGACAATTTTAATTAGAATTTTAATTATTTCATTATGTATTAAATACTTTGGTGCCTTGAATACTGTAAGGAAAATTTGTGATAACTATTTATAATTACATGGCAGCGCGTTTGCTGTATGACAGTTTATTCCTGAGATTCTCATTCTCATTTCTTTGGAGATCTGCCTCAGCTGTTGTTTCCGTAATCTACAGGGAAAAGAGTATATTTATCAAATTTGTTATAGTGGAGAGTGGGGCAAAATGGACACTGTTATGAAACGCTTAGAGATGGATTTTTTTTGATGATTCTATTGAAAAACTGAGAAAATTTCAGCCGGAAAACAAGTCTCAGATGCATTTTTTTCGATTTCTCTGAAAATTCGATATTTTTCAGTATTTTTGAAGGGTCAGCCTTTCCTTTTTCGAAAATCCTCAGTTTTTTGCAAATATCTCTGATTCTATTAGTCGTAGTAATTCGGGGTTGGTCTCAAATGAAAATTGAGCTCATTTCCCATCGATTTATGGGGTTTTGAATTAAAAAATAGCCTTTTTTGATTAGTTATAGGCCGAAAATGGTTTCACAAAACTGTTCCACCAAAATGCCCATAAATACCTTGAAATGCGATATTTTTTAATTAAAAATCCTATGAATCGATGGCAAATGATCTCACCTGTCACCTTCTGTTGGAATTTCCACGCTGCGACAAATAGAACTGAAGATATTCTCAAAAAACTAAAAATTTAAAAAAAAAAAAAGAAGAGTTTCGCCCCTCTAAAATGCTCAGAAAAGTCAAAATCGCAAAAAATTCAAAAAAATCAATGCCGGCACTTGTTTCCCGCCCAAAATTTCCTCAGCTTTCCAATGGAACCATTAAAAACAATCTACAGCCAATATTTCTATTAATTTCAAAAGTTTTTCATAATATTTGCCGGAAAATTTAGATGTCTCCATTTTACCCCTCATGTCTATTTTGCCCCACCTTCCCCTAACTTAAATGATTTTTTTCGTGCTCGCTCCATGATCGTCTAGGGAAAGGGTAAGACAGAATAAGTAGATCTTTTCTGCTATTCATTGTTTAGTAATATCTCAGAAAATTAAGCAAAATTTTTGTAGATAATACCGAAAATAGCTAACTGACAATTTTTAGTTTTTTCTTACAAATAATTTTCAACAACAACGAAAGAATATGCACATGTGAAAATTGAGAAAACTATAGATACAAATTTCTCAAATATTTTTTCAAATAATTTATCTGTTCAAAAAAAAATCAAAAAAAATTATCGGGTGTGTACTAATTTCATAACGATTTTTGTAGCTCAGATTTCCCTCTACAAAAAGTGTCCTTAAAAAAATCCCGTTATGTTATTTACTTTGCGAAATATGACTAAAAAATTAAAAAAGAAAGTTGGTATTATTTAATGAAATTCTTACCATATCTAGGAGCAAATCGAATTTTAGCTTTAATAAATAATTCTCTTCTTCCAATCGTCGAACCTCTTTCTTCAATTTTTCATTCTCTCTAAATGTTCCACCAACTTTTCCCGTCTCTAAAATAAAGTAATTAACAATTCAACATTTTATACAATTAGAAAATGAATTGATAGAGAAATGAAATTTACCAGGAATCCAAGTTCCTCCATCAAACGTAGCCTCTTGATCCCCCAATCGAATTTTAATCGGTCCAATATCAGGACCAAGCTCTTTCTCAATTCGCTTTGGACTCAAATTAGTATTGGCCAATGAAACTGATGCTTGTCTAATTGGTGTTTTTTTTGGTGAAAATTTATTTGTGAAAAACGGTATATTTTTCATCATTATAAACTTTTACAGCAATTATCTATTTATTTTTGTACTCTAATGAGCAATTAATGAGTCAATAATTGAAGCTCCTTGGTTTGTTTACAAACAACTGGAGAAAATTAAAAAAAACAAAAAATTGTAGGAAAGAGTTTCCTGAAGAATCAGAGAGATGTCACTGAGAGTTTTTTGGGGGCGGGAATATTTGAATTCTTTGCTCCAATGGTAAGTCTGTTGATTGTCTGTCAAAAACCGTCAAACGATTTTCTTTCTCTAGCCACTTCTAAAAATCAAAAATTCCAAAATAGAGGGGCCAACTCATTTTGATTTTTTGCTGAATTTTGAAAAATTTATTTTAAAAAAACTATTATCCGTCAAACATTAATAATCATCTGTCAATCACCGTCAATCGTCCGTCAAACGATTGCAATATAAAAAAAATGGGAATATCCATATATGGGGGGCCAACTTTACGGAGCTGTGGTAAGTATTCTTTTACGGTTGAACGTAAGAATATTCTCTAGTATATCAGAGTTAGCGTTCACGTTAATTTGCTTTTTTTGAAAGTTTATTCATCATAATATCATTACATTCATATTATTTACAGGTTTACAAGAAATTTTCTAAAATAGAGAAAGAAAAACATACATCTAAAGGGCTAACAAAGTAAAGAAAAGAGTCCCGTATAATTTCATGGGTCTATAGATTTTCAGCATTATGAGATGATATTATCATTATGAGATAATATTTGTATTGTAGAATGGTGAAAAGTTTTACAGTTTTTGTATTGACATAAGAAATAAACGCCATCCCTAACGGTTTAGTGGTCACGGTAGAAATGAGGTCGAAATGCGGTGATTCTGCGTGAAATCGACGGTCGAAATTTGGTCTTACTGCGGATCTATTCATAAGCAGAATGTGCATTTTCTGACATATTTAAAAATTGACAGAATAGCGTAAAAAAAAAAGAATCAAGTGGGTGGGATCAAACCCGGGATCTTTACATTACTAGTCTATTATCGACCACCTGCGCTATCGGGCGTTTTTATAATTATAATATTAATTTTGATCCTGATAGGCTGATTGCCGCCTACCTTCCTCGAGGAAATGAAATGCAATTACAATTGTCAGAAGTTATTTCACAATTAGAAATAATTGTATCAAAAAAAAAAAACTTTGATTTTTTGATGTCAGAAACGAGACGGATCGATGTATCTCCGTGATTATTGTTGAGGAAATATCTCGGAAATTTAGCGAGAAGGGAGAATGCTGCTTTAATCTTTTTTTGAAGAATCTCGAGAGCTACGGAAAAGAGATTGATGCAAAATCGTCTTATTTTACTCCGTTTCTGAGATATTCTTCAACAAATGACGAAATCCAGTGATGCGAAAGTAGAACAGAATAAATTGATTTTTTCAATAGTTTTTTTCGAGAATACATTTGAAACTGAAGGAAGTAAGGCAAATTCTCATGAATCTTTTTTACAGCTCTTGAAATTTTCATCAAAAAAGCATTAAAGTGGAATCGCCCTATCTTTTTTAGTTTCTGAGATGTAACCAGAAATTTTTTTTTATTCGAAAATGTCTCAGAAGTTGAACGAGATAGAGATTTAGCTCTTTAAATGCTCTACAGAAGATATTGTGACAAAATCACTCTATCTCGCTTACTTTCCCAGATATCTTTGAAAAACAACTGGAAAAATAGAATTCCTCTGTTGTAGTTCTTCGCATCTCAATTACTCGAATATCTGAATTAATCAATTTTTTTAAATGAAAAATTAGTTAAAAAATTCCAAGAAAAAAGTTGTGATCTGGTAGAATTGAGCAGGTTCAGAGTACAGTTCCTTGATGGATTATGCATCGTCGAATCGGAGTAAATGTAGATTCTCCGATGAATTGTAGTCAATTTTTCTGCACTTTGCCTTCTTTGAATAGGATTTTGGAGCAGAAAAGATTTCGCAGAACGAAAAACCACAGTCAAGCATTTTTTTAATTAAATCAAACTCAATATTCCAACTAATCGAGATATTCTTGTTCATCCGCTAGTGAATTAGAACTTAAATACTCCGCCAGTCGCCATGTTGAAAGTTACCTAGCGCTATTAGTTCGGATTCGAGCCACTTGGCAACCCTAGAGATGGGCAGCCGTCACATGACGGTCATGTCATGTCACGTCACGGAGTAGTTGTGACCGTGACAGAATTCGGTCACAAAATTTCACTGAATGACGGTCATAAAAGAAAAATTAATTATGACCGTCATTTTCCAACTATATTGATGATTTTTTTTCCCTTTTCAAAATTATTAAATTTTGAGAAAATAGAATTCCGCACTCTGGTGAATTTCAGAAGAAAGTTTCCTATAATAGAGTTTCCTATAATACACCTGATTATTGAAATCAGGTGTATTAAATTTCTACAGATTCATAAAATTAATTAAACAGAATGACCGTCACAAATTGAAGAAATTTAATGACGGTCATTTTACATCTATATATATGTATTTTACCATCTCATTCATTTTCCATTCCTTGACAAGCATAAATTTAATTGTGACCGTCATTTTCCATTTAAACATTTTGTGACGTCATGTGACTGTCACAAGACGGTCATTTTTCGGTCATATGACGTTGGTGAAAAAATGACCGTCATGGCCCATCTCTAGGCAACCTAATTCACGACGATTTATTTAAAAATTCTCAGCAGAGACACCACTCTCATCCCTTCGTGCCCATTGGTTGAACCACCAACGACGAAAAATCCCGAAGATACCCGATATTTCTAAAAAAAATCAACATGTCCGCCTCATCGTTCGGAATTGTTTATCTTTTTTGAACATGCGTTCACAATTATGCCGGTAAATCATAATATAAATAGAATCGTGTATTTTAAGAGAAGAAAGTCCATTGAATAATATTAATATTGTCATTTTTAAGGCTTTGCAAGACCGTTGAGTGTGCCAAGTTGACACGCAAGAAAGGTAAATTATTTTTTACCAACGAAATCATAACGTATTCAATGCTTAACCTCAAATAGAAGTGAGCATCGTTACGGTAACGTTGAAATAATATTTTTTATTTACTTTTCCAGAGCCGAGATGGATGAGTATTGTCCATTGTGCCGCAAAATGGGTAATGACAAGAAAATAATGGCAATACAGATTAATTACGACGAGGCTGTTTCGTTGTGTGAAGACGAAAAAGTGAGTAAATGGAAGAATATAGGGGAGAATGGGGCAAAATGGACACTGTAATGAAACGGTTAGAGATGGATTTTTTTTGATGATTCTATTGAAAAAGTGAGAAAATTTTAGCCGGAAAACAAGTCTCACATGCATTTTTTTCGATTTTTTTGGAAAATTCGATATTTTTTAGCATTTTTGAAGGGTCAGCCTTTCCTTTTTCGAAAATCCTCAGTTTTTGCAAATATCTCTGATTCTATTGGTCGTAGCAATTCAGGGCTGGTTTCAAATGAAAAGTGAGCTCATTTCCCATCGATTTATGGGGTTTTGAATTCAAAAATATCCTTTTTTGATTAGTTATAGGCCGAAAATGGTTTCACAAAACTGTTCCACCAAAATGCCCATAAATACCTGGAAAATCGATATTTTTTAATCCAAAATCCTATGAATCGATGGCAAATAATCTCACTCAGAAAATTTGTGGTTTTAATGGTTGTTGCGCAGAAATTTGCTAAGCAATGGAAAGGTCAGCTCACTTCTCATCGATTCATGGGGTTTAAAATAAATTTTTATCGATACTTGAATTAATTACAGATTATTTCATAGAAATCACGTTTTTCTTTATTACTCGGTCAAAACTCAAGTAAAATCAAGTAAAATTTTAGCCGGAAAACGAGTGTCAGATTTATTTTTTCGATTTTTTGAAAATTCGATATTTTTGGGGATTTTGAGGGGGTAAACTTTTCCTTTTTTGAAAATTTTCAGTTTTTTCGCGAATATCTCTGGTTCTATTGGTCGTAGCGATTCGGGGTTGGTCTCAAATGAAAGGTGAGCTCATTTCCCAACAGTCATGGGGTTCTGACTTCAAAAATATCAATTTTTGGGATAGTTATAAGCCAAAAACTGTTTCAGAACACTGTTTCACAAAAATACCCATAAATACCTTAAAAATCGATATTTTTAAATTGAAAATCCCATGAATTGATGGCAAATGATCTCACCTTTCATCTCCCATCAGAATTTTTACGCTACGACAAATAAAACCGGAGATATTCTCAAAAAACTGAGAATTTTCAAAAAAAGGATGGGTTTACCCCTCTAAAATGCTCAAAAAAGTCAAAATCACCAAAAATTCAAAAAAATTAATTCTGGCACTTGTTTCCCGCCCAAAATTTCCTCAGCTTTCCAATGAAATCATCAAAAATAATTTACCACCAATATTTCTATTAATTTCAGGAGTTTTCCATAATATTTTCCGAAAAATTTAGATGTGTCCATCTTACCCCTCATGTCCATTTTGCCCTACCTTCCCCTAGAAGACGGTGGGATATTATTAAAATTACTCAAAAAATAGAAAAAAAAATTTGAGATAGATTTTGTTTCTGAAATTTTCGCTGGAAAAATGTGTCTAAATTCTTTTTTGAGAATTTTTTCAACAATTGCACCTTTTTTGAGGAAAATCTTGGCGAAATTCAAAGAGTTTACTGTTTGAAGGATTTCGAACTGATCTTGAATGAAAAGTGAGATCATTTACCATTTATTTATGTGATTTCAATTTTTTCACATCGATTCTTGGAGATTGTGTGATGAACAAGCTGATTTCTAGGAAATTAGTTATAAATCACTGGAAAATCGATAGATTTTCCCTTGGAAGTGATCTCACTTTTCATTTAAAAAATACCAGAGAAAGTGTCTGTGAAGTTTCCAGACAAATCGATTCCATTTCATCATTAGTTTTTTAATACATCTCGAAACCTGAACGAGATAGGGTGATTTTGCTCGGATTCTTTTTGTAGCTCTTGAAATTCTCAAAAAAAAAAGATTATTACGAAATCACGCTATCTCGTTTATTTTCCGAGATTTAAAAAAAATCAGTGATGAAATGGAATGAATTTGTCATTCACACTTGAATTGATATAAAAAGAATATTTAAAAAAAATTTCACTCATAATTTTTCAAATTTTCCACACGTGCATATTTTTTCAAAAATAATTTATTTATTAATAAAAACAATAAATAACCAAAATTGTCAGATCTCTGCTATTTTTAGAATCATAATTTGTCTGAAAATTGTATATTCTTTAAAAAAAAGTGAAGTCCTGAAAAATATCACTTGTAAAACAAATTTACGATTAAAAATTTCTTCATTTTTCCAATAGAGTCATCAAAAAAAAACGAAACTAAAAATAGCAAACATCTGACAATCCTTATTTTTCTTTCTCTCTTTAAAAAATAAATCAATAAAATTATTTACGAGAATGAAAAAAAATGTGCATGCAGAAAATTCACAAAATTATAACTGCAATACTTAAAATATTCTCATGGCAATAATTTATTAATTGAAAAAAAATCTAAACAATTATCAGATGTATGCTCATTTCATTAATGACAAAAAAATTCTACCAGGACCATGAAATTCATCTAAATTAATGTTTTTTTTGTTTTTTCAATAAAAATTCATTTTTCCAGTGTCCATGGCCCTTTGGCTTCGAAGAATTCAAATTCATGCCCCGAAACTTCCAGGTATTGTCAAAAAAACCATCAGTTAAAACCGAGACTCGTAAACGTAAGGAATCATCATCGATATCAACAGAATTGGGACTTTATACGCCGCCTGTAACTCCAAGCAATGAAGCATCCACAAAAGATGCTTCAACGAGTTCAAATAGCACCAACAGTACCTACAATTACACTGGTAAAACAAGTCCCAAGTGTGCTTCCAGTTTAGTCAATAATTCTAAGAAAAACGATAATTCACCTATTTCAAGTGATGAAAAAACTGGTGAATCAATCTCAAGTATCTTCGATATAGATAGTTCAGTTTCTGCGGATAAGAGTGAATCGACGTTGAAAAAAGGAACAGGATCGAGTAAATGTGATAATGAAGTAGTAAAATTAGAGAATGAGCGTAAATCTAATGCAATAATTGTGAAAAATATCCCACAAATTAGGAGTATCGAGGCATTTCCAAATAGTTTTATTAAAATTGAGGTAATTGATGAAACGACAAATTCCTCGTGTCTATCTGATAATTCAGAGAATAAGAGAAAAGACAGTGGTTATATAGGTAAATTAAAAATAAGTTCATCTGCAAAAAGGCCATCATTAACTGTAGAAAATAAGAATAATTTTGTTGATGAAGTACCAAAGAAAATTTCAAATATTTCAAATGTAATTGATGAAAAAATTGTTGATAATCAATCATTCACATTGAATGAAAATTTTAATTCTCTTTATAATTGTGAAAAACAAATGATTAAAGAGACTAATACAAAAGCAAATAATTATTCAGGTATTATAGATTTTGATAGTGAAAATAATTTAATTGAAAATTCTGGTCAAGTTAATTTTGGATTAAATGGATTACTTGATGAAATGTTAATGGAAAATTGTCATAATGCATCGCAAATAATTGACGATGATTGGCTTACTTCGATGTTATTATAATTTGATAAAATAATCCTTCATTTAATCATCTCAGGGATTTTGTAGGAAAATTTAATCCTTTTTTTTTTGTTGGCTTTTAAATTCTTTCGTTTATGCAATTCATCAGTTCACATGAATAAAATAATTTTGTACAAAGTTGAGAGTATTTACTCTCTTTGACTGTTAACAGAGATAGGATAGTTTAAGGTTTTATAAACTGTATTTTTTTAAAAAAACATGAAAATAGAATTTTTCAATCGTAATAAGATTCTCATCGATGGATATAAAGCAGTATTGAACTGAATTTTTTATTGCTGAACAGGTATCCTGATTAATATTTTTATTCATTCAACAGATCATGTAAGAGTGTAAGTGTATATAAATATTGTTATAATTGATTAAAATGAATTAATGATAATTTTTTTCAATATGAAATGGGAATTGATGTAAAAAAAGCATTTTTGGACATTTCCATTCTATTCATGGAAAAAAAAGGCAACGAAAGAATAATATTTCAAGGAGTCTTGAGCATAAATTAAAGGCTTCAAAAAAAAAAATATCTTGCAAAAGGCTTTCTATAACTGGTGCCAATTTAAATTTAAAAAAAAAATCGCCTAATTCACATGTCCATAGAGAAATACGTAGGGAATTTCAAAAATATGGTTTCTTATGTGTTTGGCATGCATTTGCATGAAAATGTTAAGTTTTGACCAAAAGAAATTCGGCAATCTTTTGTTAGAAAAAAATGGGTAAATTATCTTTTTAATAATCCCCAACACAGTCTTCAGAATATTGTTTTACAAATACTCTCAACAATTAAAATGAAAATAATGAGAATTGTTGGAGTTATACGAGAATTCATCTCTTAAATATGGCTTTCAGGTGCTGAACTTCCTTCCCCACATTCTGCAAAGTTTGAAGTAGGGGAGAGTGGGGCAAAATGGACACTGTAATGAAACGGTTAGAGATGGATTTCTTTTTGATGATTCTATTGAAAAGCTGAGGAAATTTCAGACGGAAAACGAGTGTCAGATGTATTTTTTTCGATTTTTTTAGAAATTCGATATTTGTCGGCATTTTTGAAGGGAAGCCTTTCTTTTTTTGAAAATCTCCAGTTTTTTGCAATTATCTCTAGTTCTATTGGTCGTAGCACCTCATGGTTGGTCTCAAATGAAAGGTGAGCTCATTTCCCATCGATTTATGGGGTTTCGGATTCAAAAATATCAATATTTGGAATATTTATAGGCCAAAAACTGTTTCACAAAAGTGTTTCACAAAAATGCTCATAAATACCTTAAAAATCGATATTTTTCAATTGAAAACCCTATGAATCGATGGGAAATGATCTCATCTTTCATCTCCATTTGGAATTTTTAGACTACGACAAATAGAACCGAAGATATTCTAAAAAAACTGAAAATTTTCAAAAAAAGGAAGGCTTTACCTCTCTAAAATGCTCAAAAAAGTCAAAATCGCCAAAAATTCAAAAAAATTAATTGCGGCACTTGTTTCCCGCCTAAAATTTCCTCAGCTTTCTAATGAAATCATCGAAAAAAATCTAGCGCCCATATTTCTATTAATTTCGAGAGTTTTCCATAACATTTGCCTAAAAATTTAAATGTATCCATTTTATCCCTGATGTCCACTTTACCCCATCTTTCCCTAAATTAAAAAAAAAATGATTCTTTGAAAATTCAACAGTGGTATAATCCTTTAATAACAAAAAGGCAAAACGACATGAACCAAAAAAATACATCAGTAGTTTCCTGATTCCCATACCTCAATTATTAATTTCACTTTCATCAATTACATCATTTTTATGTTTATGTTTTCGTTGAAAGTGTTTTTTTAAATTTCCTTTTTGTGTGAATTTTTGATCGCATTCACTACAAGGAAATGGTTTGTGTCCCGTATGCAGCATAATGTGTTGCTTCAAAGTGCGCAATGCAAAAAATGATTTTGAACAAAAAGCGCACTTATGAGGCCTCTCTAACGTATGATATCTTCTTATATGATCAGATAATTCTGATCTCTGGCGAAATCCTTGATCACAGTAATTACAAATTCTTGGTTTACCACCACCATGTCCATCTCTGTGCAATAACATTTCTCTGTACTCTGAAAAACTTCTTCCACAAGTATCACAAGTATGTGGTTTCATACCTTCTTTATGAATTTTTAAATGTTTCATTTTATTAGCATTTTGAGTGAATTTTTTTCCGCATATTTCACAGACATATGGCTTATGACCAGTATGAATTCTCTCGTGCTGTTTAAGTGCTATGGATTGTGTAAATGATTTGTCACAAATTTTGCAAGTAAATGGCTTTTCTCCTGTATGAATTCGCAAATGTTTCTCCATATCACTTGGACGTAAAAATGGCTTATTGCATACTTTGCAACGATAACGTGGATTAAAGTGTAGTTTACGATGAAAATTTAATTGTCCAAGTTGTGAAAATTTTTTCTCACATATTTCACAGTTAAAAGGACGTTCACCAGTATGAACGAACATGTGACGTTTCACTGCTGATTTACTTGAGAATTTATTTTTACATTCAGAACATTCGAAATATTCCCTTTTTGATTCTAAATTTTTTGAATTATTTGAATCTTTACTCGGTTCTTTCGGATGAGATGTGGCATTTTCGTGCAATTCTTTTTCTCTATTGCTACTACTGCACTCCATGTAGTGAAGAGATGCTGCATCAAAATCTGCGAATGAATTGCTGCAGTGGAGACATTTGTACTCATAAAAATTCTCCGGTTCTGATTTTATAAAAATCATCTGATCACTCACAGAATCGTGAATATTTGAAGATCCATCCGCTATTTTTCCAGAATTCTCTGACTCTTCTGTTGGATAAGGGAGAATAATGTCACCTGTTTTTTCTGCCAAATCGAGAATTTCTTCATGTTCAGTTGTAATTTCAGTCTTTGGGTTGTTTGTTGCATACAAATTTTCAAAATTCAAAGAATAATACGCTTTCAGGCATTTTTCCCGGAATTCGTAGAATTGAGTGACTCTTTCTTCACAAAATTCACATATTTTGTTGGAAAATGCATTGTTGTCTTCAATCTGAAAAGAAATTCAAATTTTTACGTCAATATGGAAGGAATCTACTTATCGATTGTACTGAACATAACCTCAACACATTTCTGCAATTTTTGCGAAAAAATAGAAATGAATATATTTCAAGGATCATGCACTTATTAATTATCTACTATCAGTACAATTTAATTTATTCTTTACCGGAAGTGATAAACAAATCATGATTTTTGCAGAGAGTGAGGGTCCTCCGATTTCAGAATTCGAAAATATTGGTAAAATTGATCCGTTGGAAGTCAAACAGAGTTGACATTGGTTATCATTCGTCGTTGTCATTATTCAATTGACGTTTTGCCCTTTTTATGCGAATAATCATCGAAGATTTCGCATTTTTTGTGGAATAAATGGAAAACTTTTTTTTTGCGTCTACTGTACAAGTAGCGCAATATTAATGCAAGCGGCAATATCATGAACTAATAAAAATCAAAGCCACTGCTTGATTCCCCCCACCACAACCTGCCTAATAGCTCGTTAATTTTGAATTATCAATAATAGATTTTTTTTTTAAATTATAATGGAGAGAATGACTTTTGAACAAAAATTGGACCAGATTTTAAAAGTACACACGATTTTCCAATAATTGAAAAAGAAAAAAATTTTAAGTCATTTATTAATAAATTTCTGATCAATCACATGGAGTGTCACATTTAATTATTGGGGAAGGTGGGGCAAAATGGACATGAGGAGTAAAATGGACACATCTAAATTTTTTGGCAAATATTATGGAAAACTCTTGAAATTAAGGGAAATATTGGCGGTAGATTGTTTTTGATGATTTCATTGGAAAGCTGAGGAAATTTTAGATGGGAAACGAGTGCTGAAATTAATTTTTTTGAGTTTTTGGTGATTTTGACTTTTTTGAGCTTTTTAGAGGGGTAAAAGCCTTGTTTTTTTGAAAATTTTCAGTTTTTTGAGAATATCTTTGGTTCTATTTGTCGTAGCGCAAAAATTCTGACGGGAGATGAAAGGTGAGATCATTTGCCATCGATTTATAGGGTTTTAAATTCAAAAATATCGATTTTTAAGGTATTTATAGACATTTCTGTGAAACAATTTTGTGAAACAGTTTTTGGCCTATAATTATACCAAAAATTGACATTTTTGAATTCAAAACCCCATGATTCGATGGGAAATGAGCTCACCTTTCATTTGAGACCAACCCCGCATCGCTACGACCAATAGAACCAAAGATATTTGGAAAAAACTGAACATTTGAAAAAAATGAAAGGCTTCTACCCCTCAAAAATGCCAAAAAATATAGATTTTCAAAAAAATCGAAAAAAATACAAATGACACTGGTTTTCCGGTTAAAATTTCCTCAGCTTTTCAATAGAATGATCAAAAAAAATCAATCTCTAACCATTTCATTATAGTGTCCATTTTGCCCCACTCTCCCCTATAATAATTAATTGACGAACTCTTGAACGATAAAAAATTTACTAACTCACTCTTAAACAAATTACAATCGATAGGTAATTTTTTTGTAAATAAAAATGGCTTAATCGGTCGAGCATGAATTTCCCGAAAGGGAAATTTATTTAATATAAAAGAAGAATTTTGCCCAACGTTTCTGTCTCGAATTTGAGACCATCTTCAGGGGCTACAAAGAGTCTGTAACAATATTCCATAAAATTTTACTGAATTATTTACAATTAGTTTACAATATATTGCAAAATTTCCAGATAATATGAATATAAATAAAATTAAAAATGAAAAGATTCCAATATAGATTTTCAATTTTCTTGGTTAATTTTTTGTCAAACATCAAAACATTAAAGAATAAATGGTTATTATATCTAATATAAATTTGAGCATTCTATTTCATAGGCTTTATCACAAAAATATTAGTTAAAATCTTTCTTATAATTAAAAGTAGTAGATTATTTATTAAAATATCGGTGACAAATCAGTTTACTTGTTGTTTGTTTGATGACAGAGAGATAAGTGGGTTATTAAAAGCACTTTGATAATTTCTAGAGTTTGTGTTTGAAGTAACTAAAAATAGTTACTTATTTTAATTTTTTTTTGATTGGTGACTTTATCAAAATGTAGTGTTTCTTATGCAATTAGGTATGATAGATAATTATGAAATTTTCGAAAGAATACTTTTCCGTCTAATTAAATCCTGCTTTAGAAAACCGCACTCCTATCACTTACAGTGACGAATTAAATCATTAAAAATTTTTTCTAATTATTTTGATTAAACTATTGATTAATTACTTTGATTAAACAATTATTTGATTAATTTTGCATAAAATTGGGATAAAAAAATGTGCGATGGCCGGGAATCGAACCCGGATCAACTGCTTGGAAGGCAACTATGCTGACCATTACACCACCATCGCACCTTATATTAAGCTGAATTATTTATTCGTATTTGAATATAAAACTGGATTAATTAAAAAATCTCAATTAATAAAATTTACCCTGATAACGATTTAAAAAAAATGTTAATGAAAAAATTCAATCGAAAATCTCGTTTTTGTTTCAGAAAAACACAAGAATCTCTCAGTAAAAGAAAGAAAAAAAAACAAAAAGCCACAAAACAATTGCAACTTCTTCGATAACCTATTGATAACACATAAAATGATTTTGCCGATTTTTTTCCTTCTTCCCCTATGTATCGTGGGCAAAGACATAATAGTAACAGTAAGTGAATAACATTCAAAAATTATTTTCAACAATTACGTATTCTAATAGAAGGGAGACGTGACATGCTGTCTCTAAAATGAAATTCAATGGGGAAAAAAAGGGCCCTGCAGCAGTTTCACCACAAAATTTTTCTCCCTCGAAAACCACAAAGGTTTTTGCTGGCGCCCACGAGACGTTGCTTGTATTATTCGAACGCATTAAAATGCCGATATTTCGAAATCAAGCGGTTTTTTTTTTTCGGTCGTAATTATCCACCATCGAAGCTAAATAAACGTGGAAAAAAAAATTCGAAACTTGAAGAGAGATAGAAAGAAGTAAAAAATGAAAAAAAAAACAACATATATATACCCCCGTCGCTTTTGTGTCTCGGTCACGTTTCGCCAGGGCCTCTATCAGTCAAATTACAACCTGACAAGTCTGACACGTAAATTGCCCCACGGAGAGTAGTGTCTATACCGGGTGTAACGAATCAGGCCCCTCTTTTTCAGCTTTTTTTTTGTTTTTTTAAATGTGTATGGGTACCTGCAATCCCTTGGCTCACTTGGTTTCCTATTATTATACGAAAAATATCCTCAACATATACGTACATTATTACGATACAAATTCACGTATATAATTTAACTAATTCTTTGCATTGTAGAGAACTGGTGTAAGAAGAATCTCGAGGCTCGATGTTGGAATGATCTTTTGTGAGTATTTAAGAATTATTTTTTATTCTTTGGGGTTAATTATTTGCAGAAATTTTTCATGTCACTGATCTACAAGAAGATGTGCTAGAAAAGGATTTAATTATTCATGAATAATGGATACATTTGTTGACATTAAGATTGAAAATGTCAGAAGAATTCAGATGAATCGATGGAAAATTTCTGAGATCAGAGAAATTTTTTATACACAGAGAAAAATGCTTTCTTAATTTAAGAATATGCAGTCACTTAATTTAAGAATGTGTAGGTCACTTAAATTAAGAAAGTAAAGTCACTTGATTTAAGTGAGAAAAGTCACTTAATTTAAGTGAGTTCTACTTTCTTAAATTAAGAAAGAAAAAGTCACTTGATTTAAGTGAGAAAAGTCACTTAATTTAAGCGACCTTTACTTTCTTGAAATAAGAAGGGAAAAGTCACTTGATTCAAGTGAGAAAAGTCACTTGATTTAAGTGAGAAAAGTCACTTAATTTAAGTGAGTTTTACTTTCTTAAAATAAGAAAGAAAAAGTTACTTGATTTAAGTGAGAAAAGTCACTTAATTTAAGTGAGTTTTAGTTTCTTAAATTAAGAAGGGAAAAGTCACTTGATTCAAGTGAGAAAAGTCACTTGATTTAAGTGAGAAAAGTCACTTAATTTAAGTGAGTTTTACTTTCTTAAATTAAGAAGGGAAAAGTCACTTTATTCAAGTGAGAAAAATCACTTGATTTAAGTGAGAAAAGTCACTTAATTTAAGTGACCTTTACTTTCTTAAAATAAGAAAGAAAAAGTTACTTGATTTAAGTGAGAAAAGTCACTTAATTTAAGTGAGTTTTACTTTCTTAAATTAAGAAGGGAAAAGTCACTTGATTCAAGTGAGAAAAGTCACTTGATTTAAGTGAGAAAAGTCACTTAATTTAAGTGACCTTTACTTTCTTAAAATAAGAAAGAAAAAGTTACTCAATTTAAGTGAGAAAAGTCACTTGATTTAAGTGAGAAAAGTCACTTAATTTAAGCGACCTTTACTTTCTTAAAATAAGAAAGAAAAAGTTACTTGATTTAAGTGAGAAGTCACTTAATTTAAGTGAGCTTTACTTTCTTAAATTAAGAAAGAAAAAATCACTTGATTTAAGTAAGAAAAGTCACTTGACTTAAGTGAGGAAAGTCACTTAATTTAAGTGACTTGCCATTCTTAAATTAAGTGACTGCACATTCTTAAATTAAGAAAACATTTTTCTCTGTGTAGTATCATGAAAAAAGAAGTTGGCTGAATTCTTCTGATTCCCTCGAATTTTCCATGAAAAAGCCTGGAATAAATGCAGCAAAAAAATTGATAACATGACTAACTGCCTCATTGACACACAGGCTCTTTAAAAACGCATTTATACTAATCTAAGTGAGAGGGTTGTTGGTTTTCAAACCGTCACGAGATCCACGACAATCACGAAGAAGCTTCGATCACGACGCACACGGAATACCCGTACTGCAATGCTATAACACGCAATCCGAGGTTGGCATCCCGCGCCACACGCCGGATTGTAGGTAACACAACATTCAAACAGGCCAAACGCCAGTTTTGTTTCGTTCTTCATCGTGTGCAAGACCTCTCTTATTTCAAAAAAAAAGATGATTAAAAGTCCAAAAACAAAGTTGTGTGAACCAGTGATCTTCCAGGTAATAGCTGAAGGTGCCTAAAAAAATAAGTGAAGCACGTGATTAAAATGAAGGAGACATCTCCAATGCACGTTGGATCTAAACGTTCATTGTACCTGGAGGATTGACAATTCTGTCAGAAAGAATGTTTGATCTACGTCGAGTGGATGTAACGTGAGTGTGCCTCGTATTAAAGGCATACACAGAATGTACTCTGTCGATATCCATGACTTCCCCTCTTGTGTTAGTCTGAATTATACATTAACCTGAGTGTTCTTTGCGATTAGACAGAGAGAAAAAGGGGGAGGAGTGGTCTTTTCTTTCATGTTATTAGAAGGGTCTCGTTTCACAGAGAAAAACAAAGTAATTCCCTTTTTTTTTCAAACATTTGGCCTCCTCTTCTTCTTCATGAGAACAAACATCTGCAATTGGTAAAAGTTGAAGAGAAATTATTTTGAATTTTGGAGAGAAGAAAAAAAAATCAACGTTTCTCTAGAATAAAATTCGAAATTCTACTCACATTTTTCTGATAATCGGGAGAAGTCTCGTTATGTCTTTCCCGAATGACAAGGAGGACAGGTGATTCTTCGGAGGCTCCTGATGCGTTCAAGAGATTGTTGGGTTTTATATCGCAGTGTAATTATTGTCCAAACTCCAGAGGGCCCACGTGTTTGATGCACGAGTGATGGACAGCAGTTTGTATATATATATATTTCTTTTTTTTTTAATATTAAATTTGGCCTCTCTCTGTATCTGTAGCATTCAACGTTTTTTTTTAATGCGCCTGGATTAGTCACTTCCTGTCGCTTGTGGCTGAAAGTAAGAAGTGTCTTTTGAAAAAAAAATAAAAAAATTGAAAATTCGAGGACATTATTGTGAAATGAATAAATTGTAACGGAAATTGCATCAATTTTGCATGATAACAAGTATTACCTCAATAATAATTCAATCGATATGGATTTACAGTCGTCGAATTAGTGAACGAGGGGAAGCACCAAATTACTGTGGACACTCGCATGATTGGCTGTTGTGAAATACTCACTATTCATGATATTGAGTGTGAGGTGAGTAAAACTTCTGGAATTTTATAGAGGAGAGTGGGGCAAAATGAACACTATAATGAAATGGTTAGAGATTGATTTTTTTTCATCATTCTATTGAAAAGCTGAGGAAATTTTAGCCGGAAAACCAGTGTCATTTGTATTTTTTTCGATTTTTTTTTGAGAATCTATATTTTTTTGAATTTTTGAGGGGTAGCCTTTAATTTTTTTCAAATGTTCAGTTTTTTCCAAATATCTGTGGTTCTATTAGTCGTAGCGATTCGGGGTTGGTCTCAAATGAAAGGTGAGCTCATTTCCCATCGAATTATGGGGTTTTGAATTCAAAAATGTCAATTTTTGGAATAGTTATGGGCCAAAAACTGTTTCATAAAATTTTTTTACAGAAATGTCCATAAATACCTTAAAAATCGATATTTTTGAATTTAAAACCCTATAAATCGATGGCCAATGATCTCATCTTTCACCTTCCGTCAGAATTTTTGCGCCACGACAAATAGAACCAAAGATATTCTCAAAAAACTGAAAATTTTCAAAAAAACAAGGCTTTTACCCCTCTAAAAAGCTCAAAAAAGTCAAAATCACCAAAAACTCCAAAAAATTAATTTCAGCACTTGTTTCCCATCTAAAATTTCCTCAGCTTTCCAATGAAATCATCAAAAACAATCAACCGCCAATATTTCCCTTAATTTCAAGAGTTTTCCATAATATTTGCCAAAAAATTTATATGTGTCCATTTTACCCTTGATGTTCATTTTGCCCCACCTTCCCCTATATTTCGAAATCATCTGAATGTCCAAAAATTTCAGCACATTCAATTGATGGGCGAGGTTGCATCTCTGGAATCTGGAAAAAATAGGAATTTAACTCTCATCTGGCCAACACTGGTAAGATTCAAATAATTTTTAATTGAGCTTTAAATCCTGGACTATGATAATTTAAATAGTATTAGCATCAACATTATTGCAGACGCGTGGGGACCTCGTGTCTCAGTGGGGGTGTAGTATTCTGTCGCGTGGGAGTTAATATAATAGCTGTTGTTATCATGATCCTGACGGGGGCGGAGCCGACATGAACCAACCAGAGTACACGCTCGTGTATTTCTGCCACTACCACCCGTTTGTTGTGTCCCCTTCCTAGGCCCCCCTTGAAACATTATTATCACTAAACACTACTGGTGCCCCCCCTTCTTGCCACTTTTCCCTCATTCTCTCCATCCAGACATCACATTTACACGTTAATTCTACTCTGTGAATATATACAATATTCAGTTCACCAATACCAAGTTACTTCAACTCTCCGCCATCATGATTTATGAGGTTTTTTTTTTTTTTTTTTTGAAAAAAAAGCTAAAACACCGCTTTCTCCCCACTACAAGTTTTTTCTCGGATTCTTTTTTTTTCCTTTATTTTTATTTCCAAATGCAGTATTTAAGTAATCTATGGATTTTTATTGTATTTAAAATTGATTTGTGCCACTGTTTTCTAGAATATCGAATTTTAAATTCTATAGAATTGATAAAACACTGAAAATCCACATTATCTAGATTATATCGTCTGGATATTTTTTAACGAGCGTGTCTCTCATTCTTTTTTCCTCTTTTTATACCTTTTATCTTCATAATCACCATTTGGCAATCTATATCAAGCAAGTATCGTCCTTTCGCATAACCCAATGTTTTTTCATTCTCCTACCGTATTCATTTTATGTTCTTCCGAATTCTCCCCCTTTGCAGTGATGGTAGTACATAATTTCTCTTTAATTTTCTTCATCATATTCCATCTGATTGCAGAGCTATGACGACAAGATGGTTTATCAATGTTTTTTTTAAACCCTTTTAGTATCTCCATGACCGAAGAGGCGAGTGTGAGGTTGTTGTTTCCTGCCGGAGTACTGATGATATTGATGAAATTCGGAAGACAATTTCCTTTGACACTACAGTGTCCAGGAAAATTCCAAAGATTCTTGATGGTTATTATGAAAGGCAGAGTGTTAAAAAATGCTTGAGCATCGATTTGGACAGATTAGATTATTGCCGGCCAGTAAACTGCCAGATCAAGTATAATGGAAGACGTAATTACTTCAATCGTGAATTACAGAGGTGTCAACCAGTGCCAGTATGCACTGCAGATCAGCAAGAAGAACTCCCCAATATGGTAAGTAACATCAATAAAACTGAGGAAGTTGAATGAAAAAAATGTAATTTTTTCGTTTAATGAGTTAATTTCTTTCGGTGTGTGTGTAAAACGATTAGTCTCAGTTACAAATACCGGAAGTGTCTTATAAGGTTATACACAGTAGTCACTAATATAGAATAGGTGCTAATGCGTAATGTGTGAGAGTACGTCTTGGTTTTCTTTTCCGTGATATACGCAACTGGCATGCAATGTGGCGTGCGCCACTTTATCCAAGTGTATTACCGGTCCCACATAATAGTAAGGATCAGTCGTGCTCACATCACGATTTATTCAATTTAATTTATGGTGATTTTACTACTACCTTGACATCATTTTTTTTTTTCAATCTTTCAGTTCTGATCAGTCAAGTTCACCAATCGCATCAATGCTCTAAGACTTTTTTATTATTTTTCTTCTTTTGCTGCTTATATACAGAGAAGAATGTTTTCTTAATTTAAGAATGTGCAGTCACTTAATTTAAGAAAGCATAGGTCACTTAAATTAAGAAAGAAAAGTCACTTGATTCAAGTGAGCAAACTCATTTGATTTAAGTGAGTTTTCCTTTCTTAAATTAAGAAAGAAAAAGTCACTTGATTTAAATGAGAAAAGTCGCTTAATTTAAGAAAGAAAATTCACTTGATTTAAGTGAGCAAACTCACTTGATTCAAGTGAGTTTTACTTTCTTAAATCAAGTAAAAAAAAGTTACTTGATTTAAGTGAGAAAAGTCACTTGATTTAAGTGAGCAAACTCACTTGATTTAAGTGAGTTTTCCTTTCTTAAATTAAGAAAGAAAAAGTCACTTGTTTTAAGTGAGAAAAGTCGCTTAATTTAAGAAAGTACAGGTCACTTAAATTAAGAAAGAAAATTCACTTGATTTAAGTGAGCAAACTCACTTGATTTAAGTGAGTTTTACTTTCTTAAATCAAGTAAAAAAAAGTTACTTGATTTAAGTGAGAAAAGTCACTTAATTTAAGAAAGCACAGGTCACTTAAATTGAGAAAGAAAAGTCACTTGATTTAAGTGAGCAAACTCACTTGATTTAAGTGAGTTTTCCTTTCTTAAATTAAGAAAGAAAAAGTCACTTGATTTAAGTGAGAAAAGTCGCTTAATTTAAGAAAGCACAGGTCACTTAAATTAAGAAAGAAAATTCACTTGATTTAAGTGAGCAATCTCACTTGATTTAAGTGAGTTTTACTTTCTTAAATCAAGTAAAAAAAAGTTACTTGATTTAAGTGAGAAAAGTCACTTAATTTAAGAAAGCACAGGTCACTTAAATTAAGAAAGAAAAGTCACTTGATTTAAGTGAGTTTTCTTTTCTTGAATTAAGAAAGAAAAAGTCACTTGATTTAAGTGAGAAAAGTCACTTTATTTAAGTGACTTTTACTTTCTTAAATCAAGTAAAAAAAGTTACTTGATTTAAGTTAGAAAAGTCACTTGATTAAAGTGAGAAAAGTCACTTAATTTAAGTGAGTCTTAGTTCCCTAAATTAAGAAAGAAAAAGTTACTTGATTTAAGTGAGAAAAGTCACTTAATTTAAGTGAGTTTTAGTTCCCTAAATTAAGAAAGAAAAAGTCACTTGATTTAAATGAGAAAAGTCACTTAATTTAAGTGAGTTTTACTTTCTTAAATTAAGAACGAAAAAGTCACTTGTTTTAAGTGAGAAAAGTCACTTAATTTAAGTGAGTTTTAGTTCCTTAAATTAAGAAAGAAAAAGTCACTTGATTTAAGTGAGTTTTCCTTTCTTAAATTAATAAAGAAAGAGTCACTTGATTTAAGTGAGTTTTCCTTTCTTAAATTAAGAACGAAAAAGTCACTTGTTTTAAGTGAGAAAAGTCCCTTAATTTAAGTGAGTTTTACTTTCTTAAATTAAGTGATTGCACATTCTTAAATTAAGAAAACATTTTTCTCTTTATATTTTTAATTTTTTTCTTCATATTTTACACATCAAAGGAGAAATTGTTGTTACATCGGAATAAATAATCGGTTTGCGTGGCTAGATTTGTTTGAAAAGTTTATGAAAAAAAAGAGAATCAAGTCTGGAGAACAACTGAGTGAATATATAGCTATAGGTAAATGTGATACCATGAATGCAGTAGTGACCACGGGCGCTTAAGCCACGAATGTACGTTACACTCTCATAATTTACGGCGGGCTAATGATGACGGATGGAAAGCTAGCATACCGGTCTGATAAAACTTGCCAAGCTTTTGTGCTGTCGGCTATCTAACAAAGTTTACCCCTTTTTTTTCCTCTATTTTCTTTTTAATACGAGTACCACTGCACAACGGTATCAAACACTTGGGATTTTTTTCCATCAGATTTCGTAGAGTACAGTGATTGTCGTCGTAAATTGTGGGTATTTTTTTTCGTGGTTAGGTGAGATTTCTTCAGCATATTTTCTTCGTGTAGAATATGAATTCAGGGGGGAGAAAATGTCTGTTTCTAGTTTCACGTTCTTACAGCTAGGCAGAATCTCCTTTCAATTACAAGTATCTGCATTTTTGGAATTATTTCAATTTTGATTCTTAGGTGTATGATCCCATCAACAATACTTGTCGTGATCCACAAAATTCAGTGACGCAAGAAGAAATACGTCTTCTGGACGAAGGTGCAGCGGAAACTGCCTGGAGATCTGAAGCTCTGCCAAAAATCCCAGTTAGATATGACTATTTAGCTATGACAGGAAAAACCAGGAGTTTTTTCGGAGTGAGGGACTTGGAAAAAAATTTGGAAAAAAATCAGAAGACCCTTGAGCATGTGTATATTGTTCCCGAATTTTCCCAATTTTTTTGGTACAAGTCTTCATTCCAAGAAAATTATCTCTTGGATGTCTTGCAATGTTCATGTTGCTCAGCAATTATTCCTGAAGCTTTGAGGAGAAACATCATTGTCAAAACCTAGTTTTTCTAGACAATTATTTTTGGACGAAACGAAAGGTAATAGAATAATAATATTCGAGAAAGTTATTGAGCATATATAGGGTGATGTCAGCATCCACCTTACAAATTGTTCTTCTAGCTGCACTAAGAACTTCTCGATAATTCCTTTCGATTGCTATTAGAAACAATGATGAAGAAAAAAAAACGAATGCAAACAACGAAGTTGAAAAGAAGTTTTCCAAAATATCTTCAGTTTTATTTCTCGTAGTATAAAAATTCTGAATGGAAATGAGAGATTAGATCATTTGCCAGTTACTTATTAATTCATTCATTCATTTAGTATGGATTTTTGAGATAGTCAATGGGTAATAACGGATTCCTAAGGGAAGTTCCATAAATACCTCAATAATTAATATTTTTCATTGAAAACTACATAGATCGCTGACGAATAATCCCACCTTTCACTTCCAGTTTAAATTTTTATGCTATCACTAATAGGACCGAAGAAATTGTGGAAGGAATTTATAGGGAAGGAATAATACGAATTTATAGTGAGATGCTTCGATCCCGACATTATTATGTCAATCGCATTATTATCTAACGAGAAAACGTGAACAAAAAAATCACACACACATACAGACAGGGTCTTGAAACCGATCATACAATGTTCTGCAGATTAATCAAAAAATCAACTTATCAGTTTCGGGACAAATCCATAAACTTCCCTGATCAGGTTAAAGAATATTTTTTCTTGTTTTTGCTTCTGAATGGAAGCTTTATAATCGTAATCTCTGTCGAATTTGAGATTTTATCATAATATGACTGCGAATGACCTAAAACGTCAAGAATCGCCGTTTTAAAAAAATGTCTGTGTGTATGTATATGGGTGTGTGTGTGCGACGACGCATTTTCCGCTTTACTCTGAAACGAGGCTAGCTAGCGATCTGAAAATTTTACCATTTGTTTGCCATGCGTGCCCCGAGCTCTCACAAAAATTTCAGCTGAATCGGCTGGATGGTTCTTGAGAAAAATGAAAATGTCGAAATATCGTTTTTTCGACTTTTCTCGATGAAACTGAAATTACAGCGTCCACTCTCAACGAAGAGATGCACGCTCCTAAGCTGCATCTTTGACCTCTGGGGCGGTGGGAGCTCAGATTTTTAGTTTATCCAGTATATAACTTTTAAGAAATTTTTCGTAAAAATCTTGATTCCTCTATGACGTAATAAATAATTGAGCTAGAGACCCCAAATTTTGTAAGATTATACATCTGATGAGCACAAAGTTTGTTATTGAAACTGAGCAGAATCGGTCCAGCAGTTTCTTAGATATTAGCTGTTGGATTATGGAAGAAAGGCAAGGCAGAAAAATAACTTTAAAACTATTGAGTTGGAAACTGAGCATTTATTTTAAATACTTGTCGATACGAAGTGTCGCCCAAGACTGACTCTTTTAACGAACAAATTTGATTGCCATGGTTCTCTTTCCTGCTATGATTTACATGACGTCATTCGTAACATAAACAGATTAGCATAGAAACATACGAGAAAGGCTGTGAAATGAGATTTGAATACAAATAACATTAATTCGAAACATTAACATTAATTCCAAAGGCTGTGAAATGAAATTTGAATACAAATATCAGTATTATTTTGATGCTTGAATTTGAATATCATTTTTTATGAGAAAAAAAATGAATCCTCCAGCGGTATACGAACCCAGGACCATAGGGTCATCAATCCGTCACTCTACACGGAGAGAAAAATATAAGAATTTTTCTGAATGATTTTTAAAAAAATTACCATGCTGCTCTACAAAGGGGGTCAAATTTGCTTTTGTACCGAAAAATTCCCATGCTCCACATCAAAATTTTTGCTTTTCATTTCTTAAAAAAAAATAGCCATTTTACACTTGGCTTTGGATTAAAATATCTCGAAAAGTACTGAAAAGTTATCGAGACATGCTGTGAATGAAATTTAGAGGGAAGATTAACGAATAAAATGAGCGAAATTCCGTTTTTCTACAACTCCTAATTATTAAGATAATAATTTTTTAATGAAAAATTCAGAAGGGACGCTCGAGCGGCCATTTATTTACTATCGGGCCTCGTCCATTGTTTCTGACCTACTCATCAAAAAATTGATATCTCGGAAATTACTGGTCGTAGAAAAATGGCGTCTTGCTTATTTTCTTCGTTAATTTTCCCTCTAAATTTCATTCACAGCATGTCTCGATAAACTTTGCATAGTTTCCGAGATATTTCAATCCAAAGCCAAGTGTGAAATGGCCAATGGCTCATGTACCGAAAACCGCCGAAGGTACCCGACTTGCATCTTCGTCTACCACATTATGTGGCTGGCATGGGAAAAATTCTAAAAAAATTTCATAAAAATTCTTAGTAGCGTATGAAAATTTCTAAGGGCCCTACAATTCATCATTGAGCAAGTATAGAAATTTTCATGACTTCCTTAAGAGAAAACAATCAGCTAATATTTTCGTAGTGCTACGTAACAGTTATTGTAACACTTTCTCTCGAAAATTCAATTAGCCCTATTAGTAATCCTCGTGGCAAGGACATTTTTTTTATTGGAGGATGCATAAAATACCCCTAGCCTGCACTTTTGGCCTGCTTTAAGTCGCTGAGCATCACAATTTTTAAGAGAATTTTCTCTCCGTGTACCAACTCAGCCGCCATAAGTCATTTTTTTGTTGATTGAAATTTTTATCTTGAGAAATTTATTGCTGCTTACTTTTCTCAGACAAATTGAGGTTAGTTAAAAGTTGCAAGCGATAATTTGAGTATTATCTTCACAGTTTGTCTGTTAACGGAACGTCAACGATGAGTGTACTCGCCAATATTCAGCCAAGTAAAAGCCAACAAGTCATTTCTCAATAATGGGTCATCTCTATTGGGCTGAGCATCGTATCTTATCTTCGAACCAATGTCAGTAACTGAAGTTTGAGCCAAGGTTGCGTCTAATCGCGACATATCATATGTCGGTTTATGCACTTAAGCCGAAGGCTCAGCCCAATATAGGCATGTCGACTTTGGTTTGAGAATATAAGCCCGATGATCGGCCGTGTTGGTGAACATGAGCAGAATCTACATGAGTGTAGCCTCGAACAAGTTTTGATATTTTTCAATTTTTTTTTTATTTTTTTGAAAACTCCATAATTATTGTCGCTGTCGTGTATCGCTGAGGTTTTTCAATTCTTTAGTTGCTCTTTCTTTAATAAATTGTTGAGAATTTTTTTTTTTTTTTGTTATAATTGCAAACTATAATCTGAAATGTTGTATTTATCTTATCTTTAGAAAAAAAGGGAATCTCCATCGATACATGATAGGGACAATAATTATAAAGATTAAAAAAAAAGGTTAAAAAATATTAAAAATTGACCGAGTTATCATGTCAACCAGGAGGCATCATGATTTTTATCAGTCATTCAGTGATGGCCATAAAAATTAATGATAATTTTTTAAGAAAAAAAATTTTGTTTTCTTGTAGTTGAGAGGCCAATGAACAAACTGAATGTGGAAAATTTTTTCATTCTTCACTCTATAACCTAAATGAAGAATTTTGAAAACTACACAATTTTTAGGGTTATGTACTCTCTTAACCTGAGTAGAACATGAAAAAAAAATCCAGGTTAAATAGTCTAACACAGGAGAATTACAAGCAACTGAATTCTTGTCAATACATGCCGAACAAAATAGTTATTGTTGGAAAAATAATAATTAAATATTTGTAAACAAATGAATATCTTTCGACAACGAGTCCTTAATTATACAAAAAAAATCTTTATTACATATTTTTGCCAAAAATGATTTGTTTGCCATTCTTTTGTCCAGATTGTTTATTCACCAGCATGGTTAGGCTAGGATAATAACAGCCTGGAATCTGAACAATGTATATATATATATATCTTTTTAATTTTCTAACTTTGACCCCCCCCTGTAACTCTTTGAGATGTAGAAGGGGGGGCCCCTCCCTGAACGTGTGATGCAGTTTTTTGACAGCTCCTAATAGTTGAATATATGCTTCATAACTTTCTCGAATATTATTATTGTATTACCTTGTTTCCCATTGAAAAAAAAATGTCAAAGGAACTAGGCTTTAAAAAAGGGTTACTCATTAGGGACTCAAGAGATACCTTATTTCACTTACAGAATGTCCTCTGCTATCATGGCTACAAAGATAAACACAGTGGTTTATGCATTTGCGACAGAGGATGGACGTCACAACCTCTCGGTAACTTAGAGCCAATCAATGAGTACATACGCATGTGCGATGTCCTAGTCCTCCCTTTCCCTGGCCTGGGAAACAGTCCTATCCATATCCTCTTTATTATTGTATCCTTTCATGATCAAATAATTATAAATCAGAAAAAAAAAATTTACAAGGTCCCACCGAGATTTGAACTCGGATCGCTGGATTCAAAGTCCAGAGTGCTAACCATTACACCATGGGACCTGTTGTTGTTATAGGAGAGGAGAAGTTGCATGTTAAGGCAAGGGTCCCCCCTTTCCACATCTCAGACTTGTAAAAGGGAATGTTACATGTTAAGTAAAAGGGTCCCCCCTTCTACATCTCAAATCTTAGACTGTTATCATTCTAGGCTAACAGTGTCGGTCAAGGAGAAATCTAGACAAAAAAATGGCAAAAAAATATTTTTTGACAAAAACATTTAATGAATAATATTGTTTCTTTTTATAATTAAAAATTTATTTCCTAAAGATATTTTTTTTTACAAATATTTAATTATGATTTTCCCAAAAAAAAAAAACATTCTGTTCAGGATCTATTGGCGAGAATTTATTTGCTTATAACTCTCATGTATTTGACTATATTTTTTTTTTTTTTTTTTTTATACTATATATTTGACCTGTTATTTTTTTTACATGTTCTACTGATGTTAATATGTGAATTGGCATAAATATGTTACACACAATTTTCAAATTATAGAGTATAAAAGTGATAGTGTGACATCACAGTCCAAGAGGTGTTCAATGAAACTGTGACAGAATGTGATATAATGGCAAGGGAAGGGGGCTAAGAATTAGTATTACACCATGGAACCTGATTGTTGGTATAGGGGAAATGGTACCCCATAAGCTAGAACCCCATAGAACAGGTCAATATCGTTTAAAATATATCCATTACACCATGGAACCTAATTTCCGATATAGGGAAGAAGAGTTCCACAAACGCCAAAAATTCATGGAACACGTTAAAATCAACTAAAATATATCCATCTCCTGAAACAAACATTCTAGGATTATTATGCAATGCTAAAACATTTTCTTTAACTAAAGATAAAAATCATAGATTGCAGCAGTTCTGATCGTGCTGATTGTCTTATTTTATTGCACAATGACTATTTTCATGCAAGTCCTACCTGGGAAGACACTGACAGAGCAGTCACAGCAAACTAGAGGCTCGTCGTATTCCAACGGATCGTCGAGAAATTTTGCACATTACTCTTCTACTGCATCAAGAAAGAAGTTTAATTCTGGATCCAATATTACATATTCTAAGCTGTCGAATTCTTCAGCGCAGTCTGTTAAAACAAGAAGCAAGTAAACATTGTTTCATGTCTGGAGTAAGCGCTCTCCCAACTGAATTATTTCGGACTAATTATTGCTCTTGAATAGTAATGATCAATTTATTATAAATTATGTTAATTATACTCATTAAAAAAAAAAAAAAATGGTCTGCCGAAACCCGGGATTGAACCGGGGACATTTAGATCTTCAGTCTAACGCTCTCCCAACTGAGCTATTTCGGCAATGGTGGGGATGTACACTATCATGTTTATGAACCAAAAAAAACACATACATAGGAACAAATGTTATATCAAGTGTGTTACACATTTGATATGAATGTTGTATCAAGTGTTGAGCACATGATTTAGTTCGTTCTTCTTATTAATCATATTGTTTGCTAGTATTTCTGATTCAAGGACGTTCGTTCATTTTTAATGCGAAATCAATTATCGAATGGAAGTAAATTTGAGAAAGAATGGTATTACGAGGGCATACGTATAAAAGGGTCGAAGAAAGAGGTGAGGGCAAAACGACGATTGTATTGCGTCACTTATTCCAAACTTCCTGCTGGTACGTGGTTGGCTGGGAGCTTTCGTATCCACCCAGGTCTGAAACTGCAATTAAAGTAATTGGCCTCATTGTGCTGTCCGAAGCGAAAGCTAGTGAATGGGCACTGTCAGCCAGCCTCAACCCGAAACAGAAATGTGCACCTATCTTATGGTCCGTGGAGCAGGGCTTCTCACAACAAACATTTTTTTCCTTCCTTTCTTCTTCTTTTTTTTTGCATTCACAAGTCTTTAAGCTACTACACTGTCATGGGTGATCTGTCATTTCGTTCCGTGGGAGCGATGTTGTATACCTACTCCTTTCTATTGGGTTTTTCCCCGATTACCTTTACTTTTCCCCAAGCCACGTCACTCGAACACCAAATGCTCAGTCCCGTTAGTCCCTTTTTCCTTCTTTATATCGTTTTATTACTATAATCCCTAGAAGACGAATTTCTTCACTAATCCTTTTATTGCACCGTTGGTCCCAAATTCCTGGCACAAGCAATTGCTATTTCCCCGGGTTTTTCCTACTAAATACCCTCAGCTCCCCAACTACATAGTGGGTCCTACCCCCTCTTTACCTTACACCTAGCCTTTTCCACCCTCTTATTATAATATATAAACCCCGAAATACCTCAGACACCTCAGTCAGACTTTACCAGAGATACTGCTACTATCCATGTTCAAATTTAAGGAACATTTATTCTTTAACTGATTTTGTAAGAAGTATCTGAAAGTTCAACTTGAGTTCTTAAAGTTTGTAATAATAAAGTTAGATTTCGAGAAATAGTTGTTTTTAATAAATTCAACCCGGAATCCAACAGCGAATTGCTGAAAAATTCTTTCTTCATCATCTCTAGTTGAGATTTTTCGTTGTTCTAAATGCTTCTTTATTCGAAATTGAAACTACACGCAAGAATATCATATGGAAAATCGATGTGTGGAGAGCTTCCGTTTTCAATTCAATTCCGGCGCGTGTTGCGACCGCACGAGTGTGAAAAATTCTCTCAACATATGTCACGTTCACCACTTCCAGTGATACATAACGTGTACTTTTCAATTTTTAATACAACCATACCATCTGGTTGAGGATAAAGATTGTCACAACGTTTTTATGCATAGAAGTCGAGTTTGTCTTTGGAATTGGTTTTTGGATCGTGAAAAATTCATTCTAGTTTCGGTTTTTGGAGGCTTTTATCGTTATCTATGACAGATAACCTGACCTTCGCGATTGCGCACCTCTTCACTACTTCAAGTATCGCTTGTTATGAATGAATTTTAAATCTGATGATTGTTTTTCCACCCGTAACGATTTTCACATGATTCTGAGGAATTTCAGTATCAAGTTAATGAAATAGTTTTAAAATTCATTAATATTCATTTTCTACGGTTGGTAAATCACAATGATTTCTTGTGTAAATAAGTTGTACAGCTGGTTGGTAGTCAATTGGGATAATTTTCATGGAGTTTTGAAAATCAACGAGTGGAGCGACCGTATTATTAATTAAGTTATAAATACGGACTAAATACAGACAATTATATTCTGATAATTAATATTGTGCTTCACAGTTTCTATTCAACACTCCATATATTTTTTTTTTTCAAAAAATACGTAATAATCAAATAAATTAAAATTTCGAAAAAATTTAAATTTTCACTTATCAACACGACACCTGTGTAACTTTAATTTTCACGCAGCTGGGATAATGAGAAATAATTAAACGCGAGAATCCGCAGGAGTTAATGATCCGTCGGTCTTTATACCACGTCTTAGGCAGATGTTGCCGTAGATTCCGGGTGGCCAAATAATGTCGCAGACATTATTACTTCCTTTTTTTTCTTCTTTTAATATTAACGAAAAATGTAGTGGAGAGTCATTGATAATAATCTTGCAGAAACGTAATAGACATAAACCAGTATTCTGAGAAAATTCACAATACTTGGGTAAAATGATCAGCATTTAAAACGCAATTCACGTTGTATCTTTTGCACATTTGACGAGTTAATGACGCATCTACATTCAACGTGTTGGAATATGTAGTGCGGGGGAATTTTCGAGAATTTTCGGATAGACCAACAAATCGGGACAAAGGGGTCCATTGTGTGGGGAAATTTTCGAGAATTTTCGGACAGACCGGCTGATCGGGACAAGGGAGTCTATTGAGCGGGAAAACCCGAACGAGTGACGTCAACCTTGGCAACAGTGTTCTCCCTGCTATGACGTAATAGACGGAAGACCGGTCCTTGCAGGCCCAAGGGACCTCACTTAGCGTTGAACTGCTAAACTTGACGGATCACCGTGTATGCATTCGTTCCCAAAGACTTTATCATTTCAATACCAAGATATTTTATGAACTTCATTCAAAGCCAAATATTTAATCGTCTGATTTAATAATCAATTAAGATTTACTATTTACATGTGTCTAACAAACTATATTTTGAGTTGTTGATTATAGAGTTATATTATCTATGTGTTTGTGCAATTAAAGCAAAGATTTCATATCAAAAAGAACGTTTGTCTAAAAATATTTCCTACAATTGAGTGGGAAAACCGAATACGTGACGCCAACCCTGGCAACACTGTCTTTCGTTTTATGACGCAATAGATGGGAGACAAGTCCCTGCAGGCCCAAGAGACTTCACTTAGCGTTCAACTGCTAAACTTGACGGGTCACCTCGTGTGCAACCATTACCAAAGACTTTGTCATTTTAATATCAAGATATTTTATGAACTTTATTAATTAATATATTCATTATCAAGTTATATTATTTATCTGTGTGTGCCATTAAAGCAATGATTTTATATTGAAAAGAACGTTTGTCCAAAAATATTTACTGCAGTAGGATAGACAAGGCATAAATGACTTTAAAATCATTGAGCTGGATATTGAACATTCATTTTTATATACTTGTCGATACGAAGTGTCGCCCAAGACTGACTCTTTTAACGAATAAATTTGATTGCCATGGTTCTCTTTCCTCCTATGGTTCACATGACATCATTCGTAACATAAACAGATATTGGAGCCTATGCATCGGTCACAAAGGAGACCACACACACAACCCCAATACCTTAAGTCATCCATTGAAAATTAATTAAATTAATAATTTTGCTCATTCCAATACAACGTTATTCGTATTCACTGGAGAAAGAAGAAAAATAGAAAAAAAAAAAATTCCTTCGAGCCGGATTTGAACCAGCGACCTATGGATGTCTGCTTTTCAACTAACCAACTACAGTCCACCGCTCTACCAACTGAGCTATCGAAGGGAACTATATATTGTGTCAACAGAAAGAACGTACATAAGAGTACCTCTCCAATGCTCACTTGACCATGCATTCATTGAATGGGGAAAAAAAATTCTTGAGGATAGCCTCACTGGCGCCCGAATATTTAACGCAAGAAAAATAATAATAGCACATTAATTATCACTGATCATTCACTACATCTCTAACGGTTGAATGCAGAACCGGAAGTTCACTCCACCACAGATTATCATGGCTAGTAATTTTTTAATTGTTTATTCTAAAGCCATAAAAGCGACGAAGGAAGCGTGGCGCTTTTCAATTGAGGCAATTTTTCCAAGCATTTTTCTCTTCACTCGTGTAATTTCATGTAATATAAAATTTAACATTAGTTATGTTAAATCGAAGTAATTAATGCACAATAATTATATAAAAATTTGCATATTTTTTTTTTACTGCATTTAAACACATTTTGTAATGAATAAAATTTCATAATTTTCATGCTCAGGTGTTGATACTCGTGTGATTAATTTTTTTTTGAATTAATCTAATAGCACTTAATTTACCATGATTATAATGAAACCTAACATATTATATGAGATATATTTTGTTAAAGTACAAAAATTTAATGAGGTGTCCCTTGAATGTGTAAATTTTTTTCAACACATCGTTTTCAATTCGCCACGCTCTTTATTTCTCTCCTCGTGTTACGTGAAATAAAAAAGAACATTATATTCCTTCTGTAACGAGGAATTTCGTCACGAAAGGTATATCACAATTTTTTTTAAACCATTATTTGACATTTAAACTGACTACTGCATTACACTAATATACCACTATCTACCCATGATTACATTCAGTATAATTCATTTTCTTCTGAGTGAATTATGTTCACAGCAGGTATAATATTTTATTACACGTGAAACCCGCAAAACCATTCATGCAATTATCAACTCAATCTGGAACCATCACGTATGAGGATATTAAGGGCACATGTACTATAGTTTTATGCTTGTAAAGTTTGGGGTTAAACAGTTTTCGAACAGGGGCATCAGAAGGTTTATAGTTCATACGCTGTGAGTTTATCATCAAAAGTTAGTCAGTGTATTCCATGACAGTTTGATCGGTTTGGTAATTATATTCAAGTTGATATGCGTTTCTGTTTTATGAAGAGATTAACAAAGAGAATTTTTTTTTGTAAATACAAATTTCGTGTCAAAATAATTGATTGTACTTTGAATATTATGGACAGAATATCATAAATCAAAATAGTATCAGATGGAAAATGTTATTCTTCAGCATAGGGATTCCGAGCTAATACCAATTCCTGAACACGAAAATAGACAACATTTTTCTGACCTCTAATCAGTTAATTACTCGCTGAAAATCATCATAATAATTTTTTTATTTCCTCTTATAATTTTTGAAAATAAATAATCGACTCAAATGTTGTCAATGTCATAGAAAATGAAAGAAAATTGATTGCGAGATGGGCTCGGGAACTTTGACAACGCTGCAGTTGAAATATATTTCAAACTGTATCCACACATACATACAGAGCTCTCACAGACATAACGCTACGTCACGCGGCGATACCATGTTAGTTACTCGACACGTGAATTTTGATCGAGGAATTGTATAAAACCATAAATTGCAATTGTAAAAGGTCTGTAAGGCCCCGAAAAAATGGTCAATTATTTTTCCTAATTGTTCAAGGAAGGTACTGATCAGTTTTCCAATCAAATCTCAATTGTCATTCACGAGATTTTCAATTTTTTGTCTCCGAATTATCGGTACGGCTCCGTATGCCCATAAGAGGCTGTGTATAACCAGGGATTTTCATTAATTTATCACGTCCAAACTAGGTTCAAGAACGAATTAAAAATTTAACACGAGCCGTATGGGATATTCAACAATAACCTTCAAAATTTTCAGAATTTTTTTCATTTGAACGCATTTAGTGACCAACCTCCTTAAGGTAGTTGACTCCCTAATGACAAAGTTCAAGACTTGCTTAAAAATCGGGCTATAAATAATTAGATGCATAATGCATCTAATAATGAAATTCGAGAACCATGGTCCACAGGATATATGAGATAATTGCAATTAAAATCACCGTTTTTGTACAGGCAGTATAAGAGAAGCGTGGAAAAACTACTAATTTTATTTTTTTTTCATATTGAAAAAAAAACGCCGTCATTATGAAAAACTAACACCTATCAGAACTATACATCTAGAATTATTTCTGAAAATATGGAGATCATTGACCACATGGTTTCGGTGAATAATTAAAAATAAAACCAAAATTTTGATGAAATTCTCAGTGGAAGGGGTATCAACACAGAGAAAAATTTCTTCTTAATTTAAGAATGTGCAGTCACTTAATTTAAGTGACCTGCCATTCTTAAATTAAGTGACTTTTCTCACTTAAATCAAGTGATTTTTTTCACTTAAATCAAGTGAATTTTTCTTTCTTAATTTAAGAAAGTAAAACTCACTTAAATTAAGTGATTTTTCTCACTTAAATCAAGTGAATTTTTCTTTCTAAATTTAAGAAAGTAAAACTCACTTAAATTAAGTGACTTTTCTCACTTAAATCAAGTGACTTTTTCTTTCTTAATTTAAGAAAGTGAAACTCACTCAAATTAAGTGACTTTTCTCACTTAAATCAAGTGACTTTTCTTTCTTAATTTAAGTGACCTGCACATTCTTAAATTAAGTGACTGCACATTCTTAAATTAAGAAAACATTTTTCTCTGTGAAGATGGCAGCGCGAGCGCGTTGTGGGAGAATATTTCACAGTTGTGTGTATTCATATAGAGGATACTACTGTGTGAGTGTACAGTCAAGTCGAAAATGAATAGGTTCATAGTAGTACATTATCAACACATAAGGTGGAGTCTCGGAGCCAAAACTTTTTAACTGGACGGTAGGGAGTCAACTACGTTAATCTCTTGTCTATGGGGCCATCCATAAAGTACTTCACACAAATTCCAAGGTTTTTGGATCCCCCCCCCCCCCCTCCTACTTCCATGTCACATTTTCACTGATTCTCCCCCCCCCCCCCTATCCACTTTGTGACGTCACACAATCTCGTCTAGACCCCAGATTCAATCATTGTAGAATTTCTTTGCGTGAATTAATCTTAGAGCAATTTGATAGGCTTTCAAGTTTCACTTTATTTTTAGTAAACCTTCAAGACTTTATTGAATATTATTCAATAATATTATGGTGGTAAACTAACAATACATTGTTAATTTGAAATAACGTTTTTCCACGAGGTTGATATAGGCCGAATTTCTCTAAGCTAAGCCAGATCAACTTAACTTAAACCAGCAGTTTCGATTTAAGTTAACTGTCCCCTCCAGAATCTGCAGGACTAGTGCCGCACCATGGTTTCCTATTGATAACGATAACGGTGCCTTATGATTCAAATTCGAATTAACCTCAATCACATATGCTTGCAATCATCAAATTGAACTATTTGTCGTTAGTTTTTGTGCTATTTTCAGAGACTTCCCGGAAATGAGTTCGATGATGCTCAGAATTGTAGGAAATATCAATATTTATCTTTTATAATGCTCTTAAAAATTATGACAATATATTCCATCTTTGATGATGGAGGTTAGGGGAAATGACACGCCGTCAGGGGAAGTACTATGGAGGGGGAAGTTGAATTAAACCAAAGCTGCTGGTTTAAGGAGGTTGGTCACTAAATGCGTTCAAATGAAAAAATTCTGAAAATTTTAAATGTTATTGTTGAATATTCCATACGACTCGTGTTAAATTTTTAATTCGTTCTTGAACCTAGTTTGGACGTGATAAATTAATGAAAATCCCTGGTTATACACAGCCTCTTATGGGCATACTGAGCCATACCGATAATTCGGAGACAAAAAATTGAAAATCTTGTGAATGACAATTGAGATTTGATTGGAAAACTGATCAGTACCTTCCTTGAACAATTAGGAAAAATAATTGACCATTTTTTCGGGGCCTTACAGACCTTTTACAATTGCAATTTATGGTTTTATACAATTCCTCGATCAAAATTCACGTGTCGAGTAACTAACATGGCATCGCCGCGTGACGTAGCGCTATGTCTGTGAGAGCTCGGTATGTATGTGTGGATACAGTTTGAAATATATTTCAACTGCAGCGTTGTCAAAGTTCCCGAGCCCATCTCGCAATCAATTTTCTTTCATTTTTTATGACATTGACAATATTTGAGGTGATTATTTATTTTCAAAAATTATAAGAGGGAATAAAAAAATTATTATGATGATTTTCAGCGAGTAATTAACTGATTAGAGGTCAGAAAAATGTTGTCTATTTTCGTGTTCAGGAATTGGTATCAGCTCGGGATGCCTATGCTAAAGCATAGGCATTCTCCCCTGCCCGCGCACCCCGCACAAGTGGTAACCAACCTCTTTAAGTTAACTTAATCCGGTTTAGCTTGGAGGAATTCGCCCATAATCAATGACAGCCATAATTTAATTGTTAAAGTATTATCTAAGACTCTGCTTGAAAAACATTGTTAACCAAGTTTTGACACCTTGTACTTCTTATAGTTGCAATTGACATTTGGTCACTATTTCCTACTTTTATATGAGCATAGGTATGAATCGCTTTCAACCCTGTTGTTGACCTCGGCTGTTGGGTTGTGGTTCGCAATAAGAATAAAATAAAATAATAATGTTATAAACAAAAGTATTGAATATATCGTCGCCTTGGGAACGAGGTGACTTAAGCGCTGTGTATAAACATAGCACTTATGCCACATTGATTCCAAGGCGAATAAACTTCAAATCAAAGATTCTGGATGGCATTGAGAAATTTTTTTTAGGTCAATCGTTTATCCAAACAAAGTTCAGATTTTTTTTGTTATTTGTCCTCTAAAAATATCTCAGAAAATGAGTAAGATAATGAAATTTTGTCCTTATCCTTATTCGTAGAAAATCTGAAGGATCCCCGAGAAGATTTCCCCGAAAATTTCCCTATATTGCTTAGTTTTCCAAATATTCCATTAAGAATGATCATAAAAATAAGTAGATTCCTCTAATTTTCTCTTTTCAACATGAAACTCAATTAGAGAAAAAATTTATTCAACCTAAATAATTTTATATAGAATTGAATTAATTCATCTCACAATGAATTATAAATATTAACTAAATATTTTCCATATAATTGTCATATTTTTTTTTTTGATGACATTAGAATACTGCAGAATTGACGAAGCATGCAGTTAAATTTGCTATCACACATACTGTCTATCCTACCAGCCGTTTATATCGTCTGAAATGCATTCGTAGTGGGCGTATAACCAGTTATTAAAATAACGATAGGATCAAATGTGACCAAGCGCACTGGTGGTTATCCCCAAGTGTTTGTTGCTTTCCCTCTTTATTTCATTTTTTTTTCTGTTCATTTTCACGTTCACCTTTTTTTTTTTTCAATTCAACTCTTCCAATACCGAGTGTCTCTGTGCGTGAAATAATCAGGTGACCCTTTTGGCAATAGAATGAGAGAAAAAGTCACTCCGGAAGCCACGAAATACCGGGGAATCATCGTTTATTTGCTGTTCCCCTCTTTCATTTTTATTATTAGATGATGAATTTAGCAATTAATCAAAGTATTCTAATTTCGTTCCTCTTTTACCCCCCCCCCCTCCCAAGTCGTGATTGCAGTCAAATTAAATTGCACTTAGGAGAAGAAATAGCCAGGGGTGGCACCACAACAATTCCCGCCCTTTTCTCAACTTCCGGTTGAATTCACAGTAGATTTCGCGGAGCGGGGGGGGGGGGGGGGGAGATTTCCGGAGTTGTGCCTTCAACTAAGACATTAAAATATTCAAATGCAAATTCTTCTCCAATAAAATTTCTTGTTGCTCTGTATACACAGATAAAAATATTTTCTTAATTTAAGAATGTGCAGTCACTTAATTTAAGAATGTGCAGGTCACTTAAATTAAGAAAGACAAGTCACTTGATTCAAGTGAGAAAAGTCACTTAATTTAAGTGAGTTTTACTTTCTTAAATTAAGAAAAAAAAAGTCACTTGATTTAAGTGAGTTTTATTTTCTTAAATTAAGAAAGAAAAAGTCACTTGATTTAAGTGAGAAAAGTCACTTAATTTAAGTGAGTTTTACTTTCTTAAATTAAGAAAAAAAAAGTCACTTAATTTAAGTGAGTTGTACTTTCTTAAATTAAGAAAGAAAAAGTCACTTGATTTAAGTGAGAAAAGTCACTTGACTTAAGTGAGAAAAGTCACTTAATTTAAGTGAGTTTAACTTTCTTGAATTAAGAAAGAAAAAGTCACTTGATTTAAGTCAGAAAAGTCACTTGACTTAAGTGAGAAAAATGACTTGACTTAAGTGAGAAAAGTCACTTAATTTAAGTAAGTTTTACTTTCTTAAATTAAGAAAGAAAAAGTCACTTGATTTAAGTGAGAAAAGTCACTTAATTTAAGTGACCTGCCGTTCTTAAATTAAGTGACTGCACATTCTTAAATTAAGAAAACATTTTTCTCTGTGTATGCAGTTCTAAATAGTGGAGTCGATCGTCGAACAAAGAGCATTCAGATGCGCATGCACGTAAATACAGAGTTCGATCGACACTGAAGCTTATTGCACGTTCAAAGAGGTGAAAGAGGATGAATCAAATTTTCCTCCCTTTTTCGAAAAATATCTCGTAAATAAATGGAGATACGCCCTTTTCACATGAATTCTTTTTTATAGGGAATTTAAAGAGCTACGAAACGGATCACGTCAAAAAGAACGTTACTCCATTATTTTTGAAGTTATTGAAATTTTGATTTTTTTTTCTTCAAAATTGCACGAAATGTGACAAAACTCTTTTGTCCCCTGTCTTTTTTCTTTCTTATTGCTGAATATTGATCCGCAAAAATTGCTAAAAGTCTTTTTGCACATCAATGAGCCGCGAAGGAGTGGTTTAAACCGAGTAGAACTCTTTTTTCTTTCCTCTCTTTTCATCACAAGTAGGCAATGTGTGACCGCAACGATCGTCAGAACTTGATAACAGTGTATAAAACACGCGACTGTATGAAGAAATACATGGAGATCCTTGGCCCCCGAGAGAAGAGGATCACAATGTTTTTTTTTTTTTTTTTTTTTTCATTTATTTTTATTTCATTCCTTTTTTTTCTCTCTTCTTTTTCTTTCTTTTTCGCATGTGTGTTGGATAAAACGGGTTTCTATTGGAATCTCGAGAGCTCCAATTATGTATAACTTCTACTCTCCCTTAACCCTCATTGAGTATTCGTTTCCTCGAAGTGGAAATTAATTTCAAGAAGGATTTTGAAGTGAGAGAAAAAAGATGGAATATTGTAAATTGCTTTTCACTCGGATTTACTTTCACGGAAATTTCTTTTTTTTTTATTCTTCATTGAAACTCGACTTTCTTCTTTATGATGGACGTGATAGCATCTGATCCTGTAAATGATGATTTGATTTTTTTTTTAATTTTTTAGAACTCTTTCGATTTTTATGGAAAAACGTCGAACTTTTTTTTTTTGAATAACTCGAAAGATAATGGAGATGTTCCTTTTTTGTCCTCATCCTTCTTTTGTAACTCTTGAAATTCTTTACGGAAATGGGTTAGGACGATAAGGGTTTATCTCCCTTATCCGAAAGGATATTTCGTATGCAAACTAACAAAAATACTTGTGTTAAGTTCATTTTTGAAAAATAGGTTGTTCTTAGTTGTGTTTATGACATAGAGTCTAGGACAGCTTGACTACAGATCGAGGATCCGAATTTTTATTATCCTTATTCAAAATATATTTCAGTTTGAGAACAGTTTGGACAAGGAAATAAAAGCTTAGAACGACCAATTTTTCGACCTGGGCACAAAGTTCTTGTGCGAGAATATAGATATGTAAGAACAGCAATGGCAAATGTCACTACGACTATATTAATGTCGTCGTCCTAGAGTAAAAAGAGCATAAATGGTACACGTTTATTGAAGAAATTTTAAAAAGTTAACCAAACAATTAAAATATAATGAATTTGGCTATTTATCAATTTCATTGAATGAAGAGACGCTTCTTCGAATTTTTCTTTTCTCAGACATAAATTTTATAAATGAAATTAATATTAAATTGGATTTGGTTTGAATTTTCAATCGTCAAATAAATTATTATATAAAATAAAATTAATATCGTCGTCACTTCAAAATTCATTGTTGAATTCTCATAATTTAAATAAGAGAAACCAGTACGCGTTACAATAATCAGAACAAATTTAATTAAGTAACAGTACTTAGTTTGTGATGAGTTATGTCTTTTTTTTTTAATAAATAATTTTCTTCAATCTTCACCAGATTACAGTACAAAAAAAAAACAGGAAGAGGAAGAATATAATTGATTGCAGTAAAATAAATTGATCTGATTCAGTCGACTGATCAACGAGAAGTGTCCAGTCCGGATTCACTCCCGGCATTACCCCCTACTCCTTCATTAATTACCTCGCCCTACTATGCGATAGAGGGCTCTACGAGGTCCTATTAAAATCAAAAATAACTATAATCTCACAACTCTATGACCACAATCCTGTTGAGGTCCACTCTTTTCAGCATCATGAAGATATTAGATTTCCGTTTGCGACAATGACTCAATTCATCTGTTGTTACCTCCATGACTCTATGCAGTATAAAAGTTTCTATAATTGACGAATAATTATACTGATACTCCTACTATTCGAAAATTGTCATCACTACATTGTAATCGTCTTCCTCTATTGCAATAGATTCATATGGTTTGATTTACTACTTGACATGATGATGCTAACTTTACATTTTTCAACTTAGCATTAGCAATTCTAAATGGTTAAGGTTTCCTTCAACTATAATTTTATTGTTACTCAAATTATATTTCTCTCCCTCTGTACACTGATGAAGAAATAGTGGTAAAAACAATACGAAGAAATGGTTTTCAGAGGGCCTTTCCATTTCGAACCACTATCTCCCAAAAAGCTAGATAGCCCGAGTCGAAATTTTAACACTCGTTTGATTCTCGTTTACTTCTCCAACCGAAAAATAACGCTCGTTTACTACTCCTTGTCCTCGCATGAATCTCCTTCGATACTCCAACGTCTCAGGATCCGTTTGTCATCCTCAATTGATTCTCCACGTTCTCTCATTACTAATTTATAGTTACATTCGGGAACAGTGATGTATTAATACTTGTGATGGAATATCCATAATTGTCGATGAAAATAATAGATTCCATGTTTGTTATATTTTTGTTTTCTTCTTTTGACTAATTGGAATTATTAATTGAAATGGTAAACCGAGGAAGTCCGCCGGATATTTGACGTTAATTCTTGAGAGATTGTTTCAAACTTGTAGAAGATGGCAATTTCTAACATTGATTATATTCAATGAGGAATTTCCACTTCTTTTGGATCTGAAATTAACTCTTAAAAATTTATAGAAAATTTACCATTTTAATATTGAAATTCCCCCACTCATCCCAGAATCTGAAAAATGGAGAGCTCAACGAGGATTCAATGAGCTCTCCTTAACATTCTCATTTCATTCTCCTCGATGTATTTTAGGAAATAACTACATCGAGGAGAATGAAACGAGCACTCAAAATACATTAATATGATAGGAGGTATGCTCTTCCTATGATTCTTCAAATTCTCCCGACTTGGAGAATTTGGAGAAGCAAACGAGCATTAAAATTTCGACTCGGGAGTCAATCGTTAGCAACCCCAAACAATAGCAGTGTAGAAACATCTCAACCAACAACGCTAGAGTCTTAACAATGCATGTCGGGAAGCGACTTTTTTGTAAAATTGCAACTGTTATAAAATCTTTTGTTTATTGTGGATATTGTATCTCATAACTGTACACTGGCCTTTCTAAATAAACACTTAATAAAAAAAAAAAAAAAAAAGTGGTAGAAACAATGAAATATTGATGCCATTGGGTCTTAGAAAACATTTTTTTGAAATAATTTTTAGCAAATTTTCAAATTAATTTACTGAATTTAGTGAATTCAAACAGATTAATTAGTTGAATTGATTAAATCCAGTAAATTCAATGGCTTCTTCAATTATTTCCGAAAAATATTTGGTAAGGACTAGTGGCATCAATATTTTATTGTTTTTACCACTTTTTTTCAGGATAGGTTTTGAGATACTGACAAGGTAATCCTGTTTCACCTCTCCACAACTGAGTTATTACAAAAAATGTCTTTTATTTTATAATCCTTTTGCTTTCTTCTATTTAAGGAATATTCAGACACTTGACAATGTATTTCATTATATTTGATACAATTCTCTGGAAATAATTGCATTTCTATAATTCGGTAAAGGTAAAACAGGATGAGTCCATGTTCTTTTTTGTTCCATTTTTTTTTCTACAGAAATTCATTTCTCATTAAAACTGGATATTCTTCTTCATCACGTGTTGATATCTGATCCTGTGGAGAGTGACTTTTGTTTTTTTTTTCTGGTAGGCCTCTTTCGATTTTTATGGAAAAACGTCAGAAGATTTCGCAGGTGAGACTCGAGACACTACAAGTGTCTTGAAATGCGTATTTCTGCGGGTATCTTATAATATATGAGCACTTATTAGCCTTGTCTTCACCTAAAATACTTCGGCGGACAGTCAATTTATGGAGGAAACTGCCTGCGGGGCTTTAATTCTGAAGAAAAAAAAAATGAAAAAAATTCAGTAAATCGATCGAAATTAATAGATAGGATTGGATTCGTTTTGACGATTCCAGTGAAAAACTGAGAAAATTTGGGGAGGAACCCTGTATCAAAATTGATTTTTAGGGATTTTTATTTGCAATTTAAGTGTTTTGGAGAAACACTGAAATTCAAACGCTTTCTGCTTCTGATAATTCCGAATCTAATTGTTGTAGTGCAAAAAATCCGATTGGAGATGAAAGATGAGATCATTTTCTCTAAAGTCAGGGTGTCAAATTCTAATGAATTTTTTGAGATAGTTATGGAGAAAAAAGAGAGTTTATACACAGAAAAAAATGTTTTCTTAATTTAAGAATGTGCAGTCACTTAATTTAAGAATGTGCAGGTCACTTACATTAAGAAAGAAAAGTCACTTGATTTAAGTGAGAAAACTCACTTGATTTAAGTGAGTTTTACTTTCTTAAATTAAGAAGGAAAAATCACTTGATTCAAGTGAGAAAAGTCACTTAATTTAAGTGCCCTTTACTTTCTTAAATTAAGAAAGAAAAAGTTACTTGATTTAAGTGAAAAAAGTCACTTGATCTAAGTGAGAAAAGTCACTTAATTTAAGTGAGAAAAGTCACTTGATCTAAGTGAGAAAAGTCACTTAATTTAAGTGAGAAAAGTCACTTGATCTAAGTGAGAAAAGTCACTTAATTTAAGTGACTTTTACTTTCTTAAATTAAAAAAGAAGAAGTTACTTGATTTAAGTGAGAAAAGTCACTTGATCTAAGTGAGAAAAGTCACTTAATTTAAGTGAGAGAAGTCACTTGATCTAAGTGAGAAAAGTCACTTAATTTAAGAGACTTTTACTTTCTTAAATTAAAAAAGAAGAAGTTACTTGATTTAAGTGAAAAAAGTCACTTGATCTAAGTGAGAAAAGTCACTTAATTTAAGTGAGAAAAGTCACTTGATCTAAGTGAGAAAAGTCACTTAATTTAAGTGACTTTTACTTTCTTAAATTAAAAAAGAAGAAGTTACTTGATTTAAGTGAAAAAAGTCACTTGATCTAAGTGAAAAAAGTCACTTAATTTAAGTGAGTTTTACTTTCTAAAATTAAGAAAGAAAAGTCACTTGATTTAAATGAGAAAGGTCACTTAATTTAAGTGAGAAAAGTTACTTAATTTAAGTGACCTGTCATTCTTAAATTAAGTGACTTCACATTCTTAAATTAAGAAAACATTTTTGTCTGTGTAAGATAAAATTATCGAAAAATAAATGAAGATTGATTCAAATCTGCATGAATCAACGGCAAATGAGCGCATCTTCCATCTTCCGAATCCAAGAATAAGTTTTAATAAGCTGTCATTTCGTCTCCAAAATTTGCCTCATTTTCCGCGATATTTTGAAGATTCCCAACCGTAATCTCAAGATAAACGTCACCCTTTCGGTAAAAGTCATTAAATTATTGAAGACAACTCATAACGACAAAAGTCTTCGACGTTCATCTTCAACATTCAATGAGGAAAGCAAAATTTTTTAATTCGAATTGTAAGTGTAATTTTTATGACCTCTGGAAGATATGTCTTTTTTTTTACATCCTTCTATCACTTAGGAAAGGACGCATATGACAATAAATTTCCAGTCAATTGTTTCAATTCTCTCAAATGTCCCTATTTCGAATCATCACTGCCTAGACGTCGGAAAGTTCCATTATCAGGCATATTATAATATATCTCTTTTCTCAAAAATTTATTTGAGAAAAAAAAAAGATGAGCAACGCTTATAAATTGAGAGCATGAATAAAAAAAGGAACAGATTGAATTGACTTCAGACTTCGATTTGAACACGTGGCTGCAGTCAAACTAAATTAAATAAACCGCCCCAAACCCTTAATAATTAATAAAGAAATGAAAAGTGCCAATTTATTGCATCTCCGAAAAATAACAATATCATCACGAAACTCGAATAAACGTATCACTTTCATATTTCGAATCAAACCAGTTCCAGCCACTTCCCACTTGTTTTATCATTTACTCGATCCAACGTATTTCCGTTAATAAGAAAAAATACATCCGGTTGAGACAGTACATATAGATTGTAGATATTTATAAAATGTAGTTCGAGAGGCGTTAGTATCTTAATGAATATTTCTTTATCCCTACACATTGACAATGAACGGTGCGAGGCTAAGTTAATTATGCATCGATTTTAACGATCTCTTGCGATGTCAAATCGCAAATTGGAACGTCGGTTAATAAGGCTAGTTTAATCGCCCTGATCGTAACGGCTCACGTGTCTCCTTGCTCTTCTTTCTTTTATCAACGATAGCGCCCTTCTGTTAGTTAAATCGTTCGATTAAACGTGGCAAACGAGCAGAGGAGAACGAAGATCGATCGGTTAAACTTCACGTTCTCAAAACACCTGGCGCGAATCGTCAATTCACTTCGGATCAATCATGAATCAATTATTTTATTTTATTTCATCTCAACACATTACTGAATAAACAATTGCAACAAAATATATTGATAAATTGATTTATTTTTCTTTGTTTTTTTTGGTGAATATCTCGGATTTAGTTGCATTGAACGAATATGAGGTGCCCTCAAATACTTGAGCCTGTTCACTCAACAGCTTATTTGTTAAGTATCAATGAATACGTACACAGAGAAAAATGTTTTCTTAATATGAGAATGTGCAGGTCACTTAAATTAAGATAGAAAAGTCACTTGATTTAAGTGAGTTTTACTTTCTTAAATTAAGAAAGAAGAAGTCACTTGATTTAAGTGAGAAAAGTCACTTAATTTAAGTGACTTTTACTTTCTTAAATTAAGAGAGAAATAGTTACTTGATTTAAGTGAGAAATGTCACTTAATTTAAGTGAGAAAAGTCACTTGATTTAAGTGAGAAAAGTCACTTAATTTAAGTGAGAAAAGTCACTTAATTTAAGTGACTTTTACCTTCTTAAATTACGAAAGAAATAGTTACTTGATTTAAGTGAGAAATGTCACTTAATTTAAGTGACTTTTACCTTCTTAAATTACGAAAGAAATAGTTACTTGATTTAAGTGAGAAATGTCACTTAATTTAAGTGACTTTTACTTTCTTAAATTAAGAAAGAAATAGTTACTTGATTTAAGTGAGAAAAGTCACTTAATTTAAGTGACTTTTACCTTCTTAAATTAAGAAAGAAATAGTTACTTGATTTAATTGAGAAAAGTCACTTAATTTGAGTGACTTTTACTTTCTTAAATTGAGAAAGAAATAGTTACTTGATTTAAGTGAGAAAAGTCACTTGATTTAAGTGAGAAATGTCACTTAATTTAAGTGAGTTTTACTTTCTTAAATTAAGAAAGAAAAAAACACTTGATTTAAGTGAGAAAAGTCACTTAATTTAAGAATGGCAGGTCACTTAAATTAAGTGACTGCACATTCTTAAATTAAGAAAACATTTTTCTCTGTGTAGTTGAGACACTCCGATAAGCAAAAACAATTGTCAAATTAGTGTAAATGTAGCCATGTAGGTCACTGCAGAGGGTGTAATAAATTAATTGACTATTTTTAATTTGTGTACTAACGTTTTGACTCTCTTGCGGAGTCCTCTTCAGGGTACTATGTTTATTTTAACTGTAATCATCAAAAAAAGATTTTTTTAACAGAAATGTTTTCACAGACATTGTTATTTATTGTATATTTATAGAAATAGTAATAATTATTTACCTTATCATTGATAAAAAAGTGATAAAACATAAATTAAAAGTTTGAAAAAATTCTTTGTTTTTGGTGTCATTATGTATCACAATATGTTCAACCTCGATAACGAAGTCTAGTTGTAGAAGTGTGAATGTTTTTGAAATTTTTTGTTTGAAAAATTTCAATACTTTTCTTATTTTTTGATTAAAAGTATAATGTTTAAAAATAATAAATGATAAAAACTTATGGAATTAGAAAATAATGAAAAGTTATAATGAAAAACAGGATTGATTATTTGGCAGTTATTAAAATCGCTTTTTGAATGCTAAATATAATTATTACTATGTAAATACCATTATGAAACTTTGAAAATGGAAAGTAACTAGGTCCAAACGGTTATCTATTAAAAATCCCCAGAAAGTAATTATTGTTACAAAATACTAGATTATTGAGATATTCTCATTGAGAATGACAATTTTTAAATGAAAAATCTGAAATTGATTATTATTGGTAAGAATGTATTGTGATGAGTGTGACTCTTCGAACTGTACACGGAGAGAAAAATATAAGAATTTTTCTAAATGATTTTTAAAAAAATTACCATGCTGCTCTACAAAGGGGGTCAAATTTGCTTTTGTACCGAAAAATTCCCATGCTCCACATCAAAATTTTTGCTTTTCATTTCTTAAAAAAAAATAGCCATTTTACACTTGGCTTTGGATTAAAATATCTCGAAAAGTACTGAAAAGTTATCGAGACATGCTGTGAATAAAATTTAGAGGGAAGATTAACGAATAAAATGAGCGAAATTCCGTTTTTCTACAACTCCTAATTATTAAGATATTAATTTTTTAATGAAAAATTCAGAAGGGACGCTCGAGCTGCCATTCATTTACTATCGGGCCTCGTCCATTGTTTCTGACCTACTCATCAAAAAATTGATATCTCGGAAATTACTGGTCGTAGAAAAACGGCGTCTTGCTTATTTTCTTCGTTAATTTTTCCTCTAAATTTCATTCACAGCATGTCTCGATAAACTTTGCATAGTTTCCGAGATATTTCAATCCAAAGCCAAGTGTGAAATGGCCAATGGCTCATGTACCGAAAACCGCCGAAGGTACCCGACTTGCATCTTCGTCTACCACATTATGAGGCTGGCATGGGAAAAATTCTAAAAAAATTTCATAAAAATTCTTAGTAGCGTATGAAAATTTCTAAGGGCCCTACAATTCATCATTGAGCAAGTATAGAAATTTTCATGACTTCCTTAAGAGAAAACAATCAGCTAATAATTTCGTAGTGCTACGTAACAGTTATTGTAATACTTTCTCTCGAAAATTCAATTAGCCCTATTAGTAATCCTCGTGGCAAGGACATTTTTTTTATTGGAGGATGCATAAAATACCCCTAGCCTGCACTTTTGGCCTGCTTTAAGTCGCTGAGCATCACAATTTTTAAGAGAATTTTCTCTCCGTGTACTAAGAATTTCCCGATAATTTATCTCACTAACTATCAGAAAAAATGATGAATGAAAATAATGATAAATAACAACAAACAGAGTCGTAAAAACTATCAACAAATATTGGGGAAATCTCAAAATCTGAGATGAATACAAAAATCGATTTTTCTTTTTCCGGGTTAGTATATAGATTTCACTTATTGAGAAGTTGAGAAAAATTTAATCATGTTTTCCTTAAAAAACTAAGAAATTACTGGATCATTTGCGATCAAAATTTAATGACCGCCAATTTATATCGAGATGCTTCGATTACGACATCGATCACCTCGATCACGTTATTAACTTATGAGAAAATGTGAACGAAACATTTGGTCACGGACATACACACACACACACTCACACGTACGGACATGGTCGTGGAAGTTATCAAAAAATGTGAGACAAGTGTCAAAACATGTGGATCGATCGAAGAATCGATTTTTCATTTCCGGGGCCAATACATAAACCCCCCCTTATCGGCAAGTTAAAAATTGTGGTAGAAATAGTCAAATATTAATGCCATCGGTCCTCAGCGAATGTTTTTTTTTTGAAATAATTGAAAAAAGCTGTTGAATTCACTGAATTTTGTCAACTTAACTAGTTAACCCGGGATGAAAAAATTTGAGTCTTTCGGTGGTCGAAATACTTCTGTCCCGGTCTCTGACAGAGTCCCTATTTGCGCCATGGCAGGGACTTTCTAGAGACATCTTGCTGTCTCTCCGAACGGGACACGTGTCTCTCTTACAGGGACTCAGTCCCTGCTCAACGAACCAGAGTCCTTACTTGAGAGATTCACAGTCTCTCAAATAAGGACTCCTCCAGTCTTCCTTGGGGAGCCATCAGTCTCTCAAATATGGATTCCTCCAGTCTCTCCTCGAGAGCCATCAGTCTTTCTATTTTTCAAAGAGCCTGTCAATTCGATTGAAAAAGAATAATAAAATATGTGTGTATTTTCTTCAAATGTCCAATATTTTGATTAATTAAAAAAAAAATTGATAATATAAACATCAAAACTCAAATATATCCCTTTTACCCCTATGTCTGTTTCACTCCACTTTCCGCTAATATTGAGAATTTTAATTAAAGTTAAATATGAAAAAAAAATAATTCCACGGTTTGCAAAAATTATAAAAATTGAAAACTTAAAATTTATTAAGTTGAAATAAAAAAATGATTCATTCCTCGGTCTCTCTCATGAGGACTTATGTTTTTGCAAATTTTTATAAATCTACTGAGAGCCCAGTAAAGATAGAAGTCCTTGCGGGAGAGACGCGCGAAGATAGAAGTCCTTACGGGAGAGACCAGCAAAGATAAAAGTCTTTACGGGAGAGACACGAGAGACACTGTAGAGACAGTTGCGGGACTTGCGGGACACTCTAGAGACCGAAAAGTCCTTCTGGGAGTCTTTGAAGACCGTAAAAGACTCTCCAAAGACTCAAAAATTTTATCCCGGGATTGGAGAGCATTTCGAAGATTTTAGAGGGGATTTCAAGGGAAAGCGCGTAATCCCCGGAATTCTGCAAGTGGCTACTCCGCGTACCCCCTAAGACTCCCACAGTCCAACTGCAATAATGATTAAATTTTTCCTATTCGAAGAATATTCTTATTGCATTTAGAAAATGTGATGCCCAAAAATTTTTCAATAAGTCTACGTTTCTTATTTGCATTGAAATTTATCATCACCTTACAAAGAAAGTGGCGTTAGTCTCGTGCTTATACAAAACACTGATGCCACTTTTTTTCTCTGAGTTAAAGATATATTCAACTGGTAATTAAAGTCATCTCCTCGATATTTCTGCACGTAACAATCACTAATTATAATTTTCATCAATAACACGTGCCAAAAGCATCGAAAAAATTCAAAAGGCTGCCTAGCAACTGTACTGGTCGAAAGAACGGATAAAGTCTACCGATTCTACTGGAGATAGGGCTTTTTTGCTCTAATCCATTTTTTTACTCCTTAAAATCTTCTGCAAAAGTGTCTCAAGACAAAAAGGGCGTATCTCCATTATTTTCCAAAGAATTCTCAAAAAAAATCGAAAAAATTGACCAATCCCGTTTTAGTTCTCAGCTACTGAATTAAAAGAACAATTTCCTCTCCACGAAATATATTTGCAAAAAAAAAAATAAAAAAAAAATATATATTTGCAATTTCTATCACCAGAGACAATGTTTCAAATTTATCACATTTTTCAAGAGTGACGACGTTTTTACGAGCGCAGATTGTAATTCAAATATTTATTTTTCTGCCTCGTCCCGTGTTTGGAGCTGCGGCAAAACCCCTGGGTGGGGGAAATGAATAAGAGGAAAGAGGAGAAAAAATATGTGGCTCATGCTGTGTCAGACCCGTACGTCATCCCCGGGGTGCGAATGTGATCGTGCTGAGAGGAAGCTTCTTTGCATTTTTAATTCTTGAACAATGTCCTCATCGTAATTAAAATCCTAGCCTCTTCACCTAAGGAAGCTCGTGCACGCGCCTCTGATCCCCTTGTGCCCGAGTTTGGCTTGAAATTGAGAGATGCAGGAGAGAAGGGGGGGGGGAAGTAAATTGAAGAGCAAAAAAACAATTGTAAATACTGTGTTACGGAGTGTGCATCGTTTTAGCAATTAAGTTGGCCACCAACTTTATCTCATATATGTTTTTTTTTTTTTTCGTTTCAAGTAATGCTGGCACGTCCGCTTTGCCATTTGCGTTGCTTATGTTACCGCGGTATTTCTACCTAAATAAAAGTAACTTTAGCAAGGTATTTAACAAGTAAAAGATACGAGAGAATGAATGCAATGAATAAAGGAGACCGGGGTGGCCGCACCTGCGTATAAGTCAGTTTTTTTTTACTTTGCTAGTGAAGCAACTTTACCTCATTATTTTCTGTTAAATTGCGCTGTAATCATCGCTTATGTCGTAGTCTATGTGTTTTATTATATTTGATTCAATTCACGATGAAATAATTGCATTTCTATAATTCAGGAAAGATAAAACCGGATTAGTCAATTTTTTTTTTTTTTCATTTTTTTTTTGAAAAAATCTTGGCTTTCTTGCCCTAATCCTTTTTTGCAGCTCTTGGAAATTCTCTTAAAAAAAGTCTTGAGGCAAGAAAAGGCGTATCTTCATTATTTTCCGAGATATCCAAAGAATAATCCTTTTTTACCTCTTCACAAGTGAATTATTGAAAAAAACTAGACTTTGGGTGCATGCCCCTTTTTTGCATGGTGCTCTTGAAAATTTATATATATTTTTGCACATATTTCTGAATTGACCGTCATTGAAATGAAGAAAAATGAGTGTAAAGCGCGTTTTCACGCACAAAAAGCAGCAATTTGCCCGTTTGAGGAAGAAATACGTTTTTTTTTTAAATTAATGCATTTTAGAGGTAAAAAGGCGCAAGCCCTTTGCATTCATGCCACTTTATTACTGAAGTCCTTAATAATATGATGAAAAGATAATGATAATGATAATTTGAGGATTTTTTCCATTTTTTTTTGCAATAAAAGACAAAAAAAATCGTTGCATTTTAGAGTCAAAAAAGAGCAAGTCTCTGGACTTAAGCCCCTTCATTTCTAAGGTCCTAACATAGACTTTTTAGAGACAAAAATATATTATATACAATACTATATATATAGTATATATATAATATAATATAATATAATATATTATATAATATATAATAATATAATATATAATATATAATATATAATATATAATATATAATATATAATATATAATATATAATATATAATATATAATATATAATATATAATATATAATATATAATATATAATATATAATATATAATATATAATATATAATATATTATAATATAATATATTATATTATATATATATACTATATATATAGTATAGTATATCTATAATATATATTAGGATAAGTGATGACAGAAAATGTCCCATGCTTTTTTATATTATGGAAATGTATTTTTTTTTTTTAGATTTATTTTATACAAGAGATGCTCGCACATTTAAATTCTCAATTCTCTCCATGATACTTCTCTCATAACAATTACCATGCCTGAGGCGCATATCAGACGTCGTAAAGCACCGGCAGTTATTTCAACGGGGCAATAACAATTAGGATCGTATGTGGCGAAAGGGTTCCTTCTTCTTTTTACACAATTTCATTTATTTATGTGCACATCGATACACCCTGGATCATCAAATATACCGACCGGTGATATATTAAATGAGCTGAGAGTATAAAAACATAGAGGCTTGATATTATATACGACACCACCTGTCTCTGAAGAAGCTGATGCTGTCAGTTATGTGTCTCAACGCGTTGTTTTGTCGTTTCAATTAATGGAAGCAGCAGGCATTGCATTCTTCAAAAATTGCCGAATTATTTTGGGGAATGAAGAAGTTCCTAGTGCTTATTTATTAATGTCAGAAAATTCACAATTTATTATAGAGATTTTTAGAAATTTTTTTTTATTTTTTTTTTTATTTTTTTTTTCATTTTTTTTTTTTTTGAACGGTAATAATATGATACTCGCATATTCAATTGCGAATTATTTTTTCACTGTAATTCATCATCGACTTTTTCGTCACCGATTTCAATTATATTACTAATTTCTCATAAAAATTAGTAATTAGCCAGAAAAATGAATAATTAGTCGAAAAATCTGATTTTTCTGAAAAATTAGTAATTAGTAAGAAAAATTACTAAGTGCTTTCAAAAATTCCACAAAATTACTAATTGGACTGAAAAAAAAAAAAATTTTAATCAAAATCTAATAACCGCGAATCATAATCTAATGGCCGCGAATTTATGTCAAGATGCTTCGATTACGACATCGATCACCTCGATTACATTATTGATTTATGAGAAAACGTGAACGAAAAAATTGAGAACGGACATACACACACAAACGCACACACACAGACATGATCGTGAAAACTATCAAAAAATATTGGGGAGGTTTTAAAACATGAAGATCGATCGAAAAATCGATTTTTCATTTTCGGGGCCATTACATAAACTTTCCTTATCGGGAAGTTAAAAAAGTATTTATTATCTGAATTTTGACTTTTTCCTAATTGGGCAGATACTTCAGGGATGAGGGAAAGAAAGACACAATTGAGATTTTATGAAAATCTCTTCATTGTGTGTGCAATCTTCTCCAAGTCTTTTTCAAAATTTTCCCTCTCCAGATTTGTTAGAGGTACCTATTGGATTATGGGATAGAGGCTTTAGAAATAATACAAAGTTTTTTTATATTAATTTCTCTTCATTCAATACTGCACACCGGAGGTATATCTTTACTTCTCGAGATCGCCTCTCGAACTAACTTTTTGTCCCCTAACCGATACGTATGACACATCCGATTCTGTGCCCTTCTTACGTCATCTTGCTAGCATAAACTCTTAATATTTATATCTCGTCAACCATTCCGAGACGGAAAAAGATAATTTACAGAAAAATCCAAAATAATTCAATCCGTAACATATATTTTTTCCAGATTTTAAGAGTTGTCAAAGTTGTGTTTCGGCTATTTGTTTATTAAGTTTGTTGTTAAAAAATAGAAATATTAACTTTCAACTTCCGGACTAAATTTTATTGCAAAGTATCACTATTTTTCGAGAGAAAAGTCTCCTTTCTTTTTTTCCATAAAACTAATATTGAAGAAGATATGAGTATTCAAAGCTACACAGAAATGAGCACATATGCCATTTTTCCAAAATCAAAAATGGTCATAATTTCGTCAAAAAAATTTTTTTTTTCGTTTTTTTTTCGGGAAATGACTTCTGATAACCATGTCAGCAACATATTCAAAAATGAACAAAATCAAAAAATACAACCCAGAAATCGAGTGAAATAGTGCGGAATGCCTCATAAACATTTTATTATTTAGTTCTTTCTTCTCTGAAATCAAAGAAAGTGCGAGAATAAACAGAGATTGGTTTTTGAATACGGCGCCACACGCGCCTCATATAGTCATAATAATTCAACAGTGCCTAATCCACTCCTGAGCTTGTCCTTAAAAAATCCTTGGGAGAGATCTGGAGAAGGCTCGAAGAACACTTTCGAGTGCTCTTCATGTGACATTTGAATCTGGATTACTTTTTCTGTAGATTGTTGGCCGATTAATGAATTGTCTTCATTCGAATTGCTTATGTGTGACTGGGTTCTTGAATGGCTTATGACAGGCTGTGGATGCATGTGTATGACTGTTATGAAATTTGCAAATAAATCACAAAGTCAAATACCAAAAATCGATTCTTAATCGACTTCGCAGATTATAAGTCAATTTTCAATAATCGATTATTCCAACAAAAAATTAGAATCTGCATCGATTTCCAGCGGCTATTTTCCACTAGGCGTGCAATAAAAACAATTTACCCATCGAATTATCTGCTTTATTTATTGAAGTTTCACACTCACTCTAATATGCATACATCCAGATGCCTGGAAAAAAAAACACTCGAACAACTGTCAACTTCGATTAAATTTCCATAAACCCTATCATTGCCTCGCCAATTACCAAAATAAAATTATAAGTCTGTCTTTCCGGGAAGTCACCTCCGTATTCCACTTAAATACTTTTCATTATACATGCATTATACTTTCCCTTAGAATAAAAAAAAAAAAAATGTAGTCCACTGTATTGAATTCACATTTGCACGACAGTGCATCGCACTTCTTGGCAATCAGGTATTATACTCATGAAAATTATACGGCATCGACAACATTTCGTCTTGTTATTGCGTGTGGACATTTCATATGAAGGGGAGTGAGAACAATCGGAGACTTCTGTATATTCTTCATTATGTACACATCCACACCTATCAAGACCGAATTTGTGACCAGAGGAGCATTACCAAGTAATGTGAGGGAACTGGGGCAAAATGGACTTGCGAGACAAAATGATTCAGGAATTTGTTTCAGAGTGAAGGAAACGACGAAAAAATTTGGAAAAATTAGACAACAATCCCGTACGAAAAAACGGTATATGGAGAAAATATATTCAGAAATATATAATAATTGTATTATTATATATTAAATCATACATTGATGAATATATGAATTTATATACAAATATTCGTCCAAGGAGTAATATATTTTCATATTTAAATAGCAATATATGGCATTTTATTGATAATTAGTAAATCCAAAAATATATGAGTTATATATAACTTTGAATAGGACCTATAGATATATGTAATTTATATACTGCGATTATAATGGCAGTATATGGATTCAATATTTTTTAAATACGACATATTCAAATATATTTTATGAAACAAGTAAATTAGTTTTTATTTTTACTAAAAATTGGCAGTACATGTTCTTCTGTTTTAAATTCATTTCTTCAAGATTTACGAGTATGACCACATTGTAATTCCACATGATACCATGATCACTTGAGCATCGTAGCACTTCCATCCCGACTGTGGCTGCTTCCCTTTTTTGCTTCCACGCCAGTCAACAACGTAAGAAATGTCATTATCTCCACGATCGATATTAAAATTCTCATAATCAAAATCTCGTATCCATTCAACAGGAATACCGGGCGCACATTGATTGTTATTCCCTCCACTAATCCATTTAACTAAAGCAAATTTCTTTCTCTCTTTACACATCTCCTTAATCCACAGAATCAGTTGAATAGTTTTGTAATTCAGCTAACACTAACACAATGACGTTTAGATGTTCATTTATTTTTCAGAACTCTGAAGAGAACGGGCTTTCAATTAAATTACGTACTTCAGTTGCTAAGCTGATATGTATAGCAGATATATAATCATTCATATATAACGATAAATGTAAAAGAATATATGATACTCAATGTATGACTCAATATATTATCAAAACATACAATTATATTATATGTTGAAAATATATTTATACTTATACATAATTTCGGCACTATATATGGCCACATATTTTCATATATGCTCAGATATATTTTTCCAATATATCGTTTTTCCGTACGGGATGTGAACATATCGGAGTATCTCCTCAAATTTTTGACAAATTTTCCGAAATTTTGCCTCTAAAAAATGAATTTTTCAAGAAATTGAAATTAACAAATTTGAACATTAATTACAGCAAAAAAATTCCGAAATTTAGTTTGCATAAATTCGAAAAAAACTTGCCAATTATCCTTCCCAAACTCATCATTTGCTGCAAAATGTTGTGTACATTATCCCGATCGGAGATATCGCATATTTATGCATCGAGAAGAAAAAAAATATAGGGAAGACCGCAATTGCCCGACGGCCAGCATTGTCCCTACAAATGATTATTGACTCCTCGATATGAGTTTGAAAAGATAAAGAGTTAACTCAACGTGGGCTTCTGTTTTTTTTTTTTTTCAAAAATTTACATACCCCCGAGCCCTTGATACGAATCAAGAATTGTGTACTCAATGCAGCCATTGTTTGAGGTGTGATTTTTCAAGATATACGCGAAATAGACTATGAGAGATCGATAATGAAGTTGTTTCTAAAAATATTGCGATGGAGTGAAAATTCCAACAATTTATTAGTTAAGGGGTTAAACAGTTGATTTTTTTGAAATGGAAATACATCTTTTCTGCTCCAATATATTTTTAAAGAGCATTTCAGGAGCTACAAAGGAAGGATTCGAGCAAAAAGAGCGTATCTCTGTTAGTTTCCGAGTTAATTTTCAGAAAATCGTGATAAAAATCTTCACCTCTTCTTGGTGAATTGACTTCTCTGTCGAAATAATCGATTATTAAGAATCGACGGATGATTCTCGATATCGATAAAGAGTTGATTCGACTTTTTGTTTCATTTACAAATTTCGTAATAGTCATACACATGCATCCAGAGTCAGTCACAAGTCATGCATGGATCCAGTCACACATGAGCCATTTGAATTAAGACAATTCATTGATCTGCCAACAGTCGGCAGAAAAAGTCATCCGGATCATTGGACATTTATTTATTTGACAATTGGTCAGATGAAAAGCACTCGAAATTCAAGAATTATACATAAAATTAATTCTTTGAAACGTTATTTTCTTTGAATACAAGAAAAATTTTCACGCCTGAAATCTAATTCAAAATAGTTAATAAACATTAATAACAAAACAAGCGTCTTGCGGGCGCTGTGCGCTCGCCATTGAGAGCTGCTAAAATTGTAACTTTTTCTTAGTTGCGATTACTGGGCACTACAACACACGATCGATCTCATACGGTTATACCTTCTGTTTCTGAATTTATAATTCGAAATTTGACTTCCTTTTTTTTTATTCTATACTGTGAAGTGAGCAGATAAAAATGTCATTTTCATTTAATATTCTGACTGATAGTGTGTACTGAAATGGCTGATAATTCTGAAATCCCTCTCGATTCAATATCTCCAGCTTCATCTAATATGGTTGATATTGAGAATGGCCAACAAAATGAGAGCGATCAAGAAGATCAAATTGAATTTACTTCTTCTGAAATACTCCAATCTTTCTCACCAAATACAACAAAATTGGTGTAAGTTTTTCTCATTATTTCTTGAACTAATTTAGAAAAAAAAACCAGTTTCATTATAATATTTGAGATTTTTTCAGAATTTTTGAAATTTTTGTAAAATTTGATATATGCGATTCCTCTAAACTTAATGCAACAGAAAAAACTCTCAACATTTTCTATTCACACGTCCGACCTGATACAACATAACATAAAACATAATATTTTTCTCAACTTGTATTTTTCACAACTTGGCATTTTCCGAAGAAACTCATACTGAAGATCTCAATCAAAGGCTAATATAGTTTTTTAATGACCCCCCAAGTTTGAAACAACATTCAGTTTCCATAATTTATTACGTTTTCTAAAGAAAAGGAAATGTCTCCGGACAAACTTCAAATCGAATTTTTTTTTCATTTAGCACTCCGATGAACATAAGAAATATTTCTATATTCTATTTTTGATGAGATACAACTAAAAGGCATGTTAAATTGAGAATCAGAAACAAAAAGTTAACAGCGATTATATAAGTGTAATAATAATAATAATAATTTGATTTTTGTCATCCAGTCAAATATAACTGGTGCTCACAACTCAACGATAAAATTTTGAAATACTTTAATCCAGGACTGGTCAATCTATGCACCGAAGGTATCCTAATAAATAACATCGAGGGAATTCTCTCAAGAGCCAAAGCTGCTATGATTGACGCAGACCGTAAGAGACTATTGTCTTCCTCTCTCCCAGTCTACCCTTTCCTAGCAGCAAAACAAGAACAAATATCCTACTTAGATCTCAAAGTACCATTAAAGATCCTACAATCTATTGCACAGTGTCGTCTGATCTCTTCTATCCACCCAAGAATTATTATAAACAAAAATATAGTAAAACTCGAAGCTGACTCCCACTTCTGCAACCATTGCTCTACCCCCAAAAATAATGATCTATACCATATTCTTATTGAATGTAATAAATTTAGCGAAGCAAGAGAACTTTTCATGAAGAAAATCAAACCACACGAAAACACTGAAGAAACGATCCGATATGTTTTAAGTTCTCCTACAAAAAACGAAGCAATAGCTTTTATAATTATCTGTGTAAAATTTGTGAAAATAGTTACAACTGAATGGAGGAAAAAAAAATAATAATAATAAATAAATAAATGAATAAATAAAATTGTTAATAACAACAAGGAAACGCAAAACATAATATTAACACATAAGTTAAGAAATAATGTAGAAAACATATGAATGGCTGACTCGACTCTCCATTGTACAAGATGTAAATCAAGCAATGAAATAAATGAAATTGATTGAATAATTTGATTTTTAATTTAGTATTATCTAAATGTTACTCTAACTTGAATTTTGACGCGTATATTCTGAACGCATCATTGTTTCACCTTGTTGGGCAGTTTGAATTGAACGAGAGTTATTTTTTAAACCTCTCCTTATAGGATAATTATAATTTCTTCGCAATTAAAATTAATCCCAAACTCAAGAATCGATTAAAATCGAAAGAATCGACTCTCCCACTCGATTCTTAATCAATTCTAAGAATAAAAATGCAATCGATAAATCTTTGCATCCCTCCAAATCGCCCATCCCTTCGAAATCGCCCAGAAATATTGTTCATTTTTTCGTTTCCTCTCCATATAAAGAGTAATCCATTTTTGTTTTATCAAGTTTCCCAACACCTTGTGCCTTCTGCCAAGGGCAACCTCGTCTCTTCCCTCGTCACTCTGAGCATAGACACTTTAATGCATAAAGAAGCCTTTAAAAAAAGGAAATATTAAAAAGCAACGAATACACACAGTATGCTACTGCATTTGAGTTTCATTATGCGAAGGGAACGGGCGTGGTCCTGAACGCACGCACCAACAATAACTTTTGAAGTCACATAAACCAGCCACAACGTCTCACTTAATGAGCGGCTTGATTACCCCCACCCTCGGGTGTGGGCTAACGCGAGAGAGAGAGAGAGAGAGAGAGACCTGAGGCCACCCTAACGCCAAACGCTTTATTTAGCGATGGATTTACGAGTGAAGATTGCGCGCACATGAACGCTCCCGCATGCTCATATAAAATCCTCTTGCTAACTCATTTTTTGCCTGAATTTTTCGCATTTTTTTTCGTTGGTGCATAATCTGTTGTGTGTATACTGACGTTATTATCGTACTCATACACTTGCATTTCACGTGTATAATTCATTTGTAGAAGAATCAGTTGTCTTTATGATGATTGTTACGGTCGTAACAGGGGACTTGTCAATTTTAACACCAGGGTCATGAGGTGAAGAAACGATTGCCACTGCGTAAAAAAGATAATATAATTTTTTTTTTTGAGTTTTCAAGTGATCTTCATTATTTACTCATTTTTTTTTCGATAATTTTCGAGGGATTTCACCGATTTAAATGCAGAAATGAACAACTTTTTCGGGAATTGCATTTTTCGAGAAAACTCGAGGGAGAACATTTCCTTGGATGAATTTTTCATACTTTTTACCAAGATTCGCCTCTTTTTACTGAAAAAAAGTGCAATGTTTCGAATAATTCTTAGAAATAAATGCTGACTTATGATTTTCATTACAAATTTGCTCAATTTTTCCATCGAAATCATTGAAAAAAATCGTTTTAACCTCAAATATTTCGACTAATCTTCCTAATTTGTTTTCTACACAGAGAAAAATGTTTTCTTAATTTAAGAATGTGCAGTCACTTAATTTGAGAATGTGCAGGTCACTTAAATTAAGAGAGAAAAGTCACTTGATTTAAGTGAGAAAACTCATTTGATTTAAGTGAGTTTTACTTTCTTAAATTAAGAAAGGAAAAGTCACTTGATTTAAGTGAGAAAAGTCACTTAATTTAAGTGAGTTTTACTTAAATTAAGAAAGAAAAAGTCACTTGATTTAAGTGAGGAAAATCACTTAATTTAAGTGAGTTTTACTTTCTTAAATTGAGAAAGAAAAGGTCACTTGATTTAAGTGAGAAAAGTCACTTAATTTAAGCGACTTCTACTTTCTTAAATTAAGAAAGAAATAGTTACTTGATTTAGTTGAGAAAAGTCGCTTAATTTAAGCGACTTCTACTTTCTTAAATTAAGAAAGGAAAAGTCACTTGATTTAAGTGAGAAAAGTCACTTAATTTAAGTGAGTTTTACTTTCTTAAATTAAGAAAGAAAAAGTCACTTGATTTAAGTGAGAAAAGGCACTTAATTTAAGCGACTTTTACTTTCTTAAATTAAGAAAGAAATAGTTACTTGATTTAAGTGAGAAAAGTTGCTTAATTTAAGCGATTTTTACTTTCTTAAATTAATAAAGAAATAGTTACTTGATTTAAGTGAGAAAAGTCGCTTAATTTAAGCGACTTTTACTTTCTTAAATTAAGAAAGCAAAAGTCACTTGATTTAAGTGAGAAAAGTCACTTAATTTAAGCGATTTTCACTTTCTTAAATTAAGAAAGAAACAGTTACTTGATTTAAGTGAGAAAAGTCGCTTAATTTAAGTGACTTTTACTTTCTTAAATTAAGAAAGAAATAGTTACTTGATTTAGGTGAGAAAAAGTCACTTGATTTAAGTGAGATAATTCACTTAATTTAAGCGACTTTTACTTTCTTAAATTAAGAAAGAAAAACTCACTTGATTTAAGTAAGAAAAGGCGCTTAATTTAAGAATGACAGGTCACTTAAATTAAGTGACTGCATATTTTTAAATTAAGAAAACACTTTTCTCTGTGTAAAGACTTCATTGTTTCAGGTGAAAGAAGAGGAACTATTCCAAAAAAAAAAAAACCTAAAAATAAATTCGGACACGTCATTTTTCCCCCCAAATATCCCGAACTTTTCAATGAAATCAATGAAAAAAGAATCGATCTAAAATTTGTTTCATTGAATATAACCTCAAAATATCCCAATAGTCTATAACTTGAAGCCCCGAAGATCTTCAATGTCATGACCACAAGCCTCCAGCCTTAGTGCTCGCGACGGCCACGCGCCTCTCCATCAAAAAAACCCCCAGAATTCTCCATTGAACACAAAAACATATAAATAAATACCCGTTCCCCATTAAAGTTCCTTCTACCGAGCAGATGCGTCGGTGCTCCAAAGATCATTGGATCCAACTCCATCAACGACGTTATAACTAAGGATTAATCCCCCATTACCGTAAAATCGTTTGCCAAAGCACATATCAAAATGAATACATTTATATTTAATGATACCGAAAGCCTGCACCAATCGCACGAGCTTAATGAGGAAATTTGAAAAATGCTATTCAAACTCGTCCCAATTAACGTTACAATCTCATCAGTATAAACGTCAAGAAAAGAGGCAATAAGAAAAATTCCATGACTTTTCTTTGTTCCAATACATGTAATTCTCAATGCTTTTCAAGAAAAAAAAAAAAAAGTGGTATACTTGATTATAATCAATATTGGACATTAAATGTCTGCCTTGTAATTATCCCGAAAGGGCCCGTAGAATCAAGCGACAGGTATACATAAGAGAATGCAGTTTCACGATGCACATACGTCTCATGTACGTCCACTTTTATATATTGTAACACATACCCCATACCACAGAAAAGGCAGATGTATCATACATGATCGCGCTGGGCCCCGAGTCGTTTCTGAAAACCAAACGACGACGTTACACATGCTTTTCTTTTTCTCTCTCTTTAATACATAGAACTTTCTTTCTTTTATTCGTTATTTTGATTTCTTTTCTCCTCTATTTCTTTTCATGAATACCGGCTCTGGGTGCCTCGGTGGATTGACCTCTCTTTGGGTAGCCACTAAACCCAAAACCCCTTTTTTTCGCTCTCTCTCTCTCTCTGATCCTCCCAGATCGATTAATCATCCTCGTCATTCTGGAACACCAGGGCGATATCGAGTTATTGCTGTCTGACTTGACATTTATAAATTGTCTGTATTAATTGAGCCGTTGGCCCATGAGGTGTAAAACAAATGTATCATTCCAATGAATTTTCTATTCAACTGAAATGTGAAGAAAATTCTAGAGAATTCAATGAGAATAAAGTAATTACTAGTTAATGAACACTTTGAATGGATTGTTGTGCAAAAAAAAAAATCTGAAAGACCTTGTCCACAATAGGATACTTGCATATTCTATTTCTTCATTGATTCTACAACTAAACAGCCAAGACAAAACAATCATGCCAAAATACCCGTACGAAAAAACGATATATGGAGAAAATATATTCAGAAATATATAATAATTGTATTATCATATATTAAATCATACATTGATGAATATATGAATTTATATACAAATATTCGTCAAAGGAGTAATATATTTTCATATTTAAATAGCAATATATGGCATTTTATTGATAATTAGTAAATCCAAAAATATATGAGTTATATATAATTTTGAATAGGACCAATAAATATATGTAATTTATATACTGCGATTATAATGGCAGTATATGGATTTAATATTTTTTAAATACGACAAATTCAAATATATTTTATGAAACAAGCAAATTAGTTTTTATTTTTACTAAAAATTGGCAGTACATGTTTTTCTGTTTTAAATTCATTTCTTCAAGATTTACGAGTATGACCACATTGTAATTCCACATGATACCATGATCACTTGAGCATCGTAGCACTTCCATCCCGACTGTGGCTGCTTCCCTTTTTTGCTTCCACGCCAGTCAACAACGTAAGAAATGTCATTATCTTCACGATCGATATTAAAATTCTCATAATCAAAATCTCGTATCCATTCAACAGGAATACCGGGCGCACATTGATTGTTATTCCCTCCACTAATCCATTTAACTAAAGCAAATTTCTTTCTCTCTTTACACATCTCCTTAATCCACAGAATCAGTTAAATAGTTTTGTAATTCAGCTAACACTAACACAATGACGTTTAGATGTTCATTTATTTTTCAGAACTATGAAGAGAACGTGCTTTCAATTAAATTACGTACTTCAGTTGCTTAGCTCATATGTATAGCAGATATATAATCATTCATATATAATGATAAATGTAAAAGAATATATGATACTCAATGTATGACTCAATATATTATCAAAACATACAATTATATTATATGTTGAAAATATATTTATGCTTATACATAATTTCGGCACTATATATGGCCACATATTTTCATATATGCTCAGATATATTTTTCCAATATATCGTTTTTCCGTACGGGTACAGCTAAACAGCCAAGACAAAACAACCATGCCAAAATACCCACAACAAAAATGTTCACAGCCAGAATATTTATATAAAAAAGCCAAACAATGTTTAAATTAAAGAGTCAGGTAGAATGTCATAATCATTGAGACAGCTTCTTTTTTATTTTATTAAATAATTGATAAAATGTATAACTTTAATTTAAATGAATGAAATCAAGAAGCTTCAGCCGGCGCGGCCTGGGTCGAAGGCTGCCGGAGCTCAAGAAGTGACGTTAAATTCAATTTTGTTGAGCGTCAGTTAATTTATATAAAATTAACAAAATATGCTTTAATAATTTGACTAATTCACTTTAACGATAAACTGAGTCGATTCGGGTTCGATTGGGATGACCCGTGAAAAGATTGAATGCCCAAGACAATACAAATGAAAATAGGCAAAATAATAGACGAGAACTGCAGAAAAGTACTTACAATATTGTCGAATTTATTTGATTATTCCAATTAATTCAAATGACAGTTTAACAATTTATATTAATGACTTCAATCTAATGTTATGAAATTTGACTTCGTATACTAATTTCGATTCAACATAAATTCGATAGAAAATTAACTTCAAGACAATTTACAATAAAATCACAAGTGACACCGTTTGCTTATGAAACAGGAGTGTGTTCTCCACCTCACCGGGCGGCTTGAGCCGATTGTTTTTCGTTAATTTTTCTGATTGGTCAATTTCTCCTGTAGACGCAATTCGTCAATAGAATGAACAGATACTCATTATGGCGCTGTTACCATACTCCAATTTAGCAATTGGTTTTTGCGGAAAATTCGATGAAATTTTACATTCTGTCATCTCCTTCGTCTATGCTACATAATGATAATCGATTGTCCAATGACGGTGAAAAATCGATTTTTCGATCGATCTTCATGTTTTAAAACTTCCCCAATATTTTTTGATAGTTTTCACGATCATGTCTGTGTGTGCGGTTGTGTGTGTGTGTATGTCAGTGATCAATTTTTTCGTTCACGTTTTCTCATAAATCAATAATGTGATCGAGGTGATCGATGTCGTAATCGAAGCATCTTGACATAAATTCGCGGTCATTAGATTTTGATCGGAATCGATCCAGTACTTTCTTAGTTTTTTAATAAAAACATTATCAAGTTCTTCTTAATTTCCTAAAAAATGGAGTCTATGCATTGCTCCCGAAAAGGAAAAATTGATTTTTTTATTGATCTCCATAGTTTGAGATCTCCCCAACATTTTTTGATAGTTTCCAAGATTATGTCTGTTGTTATTTATCGTTTTTATCATTCATCATTTCTTCTAATAGTAAGTGAGAGAAATTATCGGGAAGTTCTTAGTGCGGCTTGAAGTCACACTCATCACAATACATTCTCACTAATTCCTTCTAATCAGCAGTAACTTTCAGTTATACCAAGTTTCGGGCCCTGATTATGACTTTACGACAGAGAAAAATACTTTCTTAATTCAAGAATGTGCAGTCATTTAAATTAAAAACGAAAAAAACACTTGATTTAAGTGAGAAAACTCACTTGATTTAATTGAGTTTTCCCACTTAAATCAAGTGACTTTTCTCACTCGAATCAAGTGACTTTTCTTTCCTAATTTAAGTGACCTGCACGTTCTTAAATTAAGTGACTACGCATTCTCAAATTAAGAAAACATTTTTCTCTGTGTAGGAATCGATTAAAATCGAGACAATCGACTCTTACAGTCGATTAATCGATTCTAATACTCGGAATGTATAAAATAAAAGTTGGAATCAAGAATCTATTCTTTCCATCATTAGTGCAGCGTAGATAATGCACAATAGAATACTGTACCTTCCACGTGCGATAAAAATTTTCCGGCACGTGTAATTATAAAACTCGCTCTTGACTCATTCCGCCCCGTACGGAAAAACGATATATTGGAAAAATATATCTGAGCATATATGAAAATATGTGGCCATATATAGTGCCGAAATTATGTATAAGTATAAATATATTTTAAACATATAATATAATTGTATGTTTTGATAATATATTGAGTCATACATTGAGTATCATATATTCTTTTACATTTATCGTTATATATGAATGATTATATATCTGCTATACATATCAGCTTAGCAACTGAAGTACGTAATTTAATTGAAAGCACGTTCTCTTCAGAGTTCTGAAAAATAAATGATCATCTAAACGTCATTGTGTTAGTGTTAGCTGAATTACAAAACTATTTAACTGATTCTGTGGATTAAGGAGATGTGTAAAGAGAGAAAGAAATTTGTTTTAGTTAAATGGATTAGTGGAGGGAATAACAATCAATGTACGTCCGGTATTCCTGTTGAATGGATACGAGATTTTGATTATGAGAATTTTAATATCGATCGTGAAGATAATGACATTTCTTACGTTGTTGACTGGCGTGGAAGCAAAAAAGGGAAGCAGCCACAGTCGGGATGGAAGTGCTACGATGCTCAAGTGATCATGGTATCATGTGGAATTACAATGTGGTCATACTCGTAAATCTTGAAGAAATGAATTTAAAACAGAAAAACATGTACTGCCAATTTTTAGTAGAAATAAAAACTAATTTGCTTGTTTCATAAGATATATTTGAATTTTTCGTATTTAAAAAATATTAAATCCATATACTGCCATTATAATCGCAGTATATAAATAACATATATTTATTGGTCCTATTCAAAGTTATATATAACTCATATATTTTTGGATTTACTAATTATCAATAAAATGCCATATATTGCTATTTAAATATGAAAATATATTACTCCTTGGACGAATATTTGTATATAAATTCATATATTCATCAATGTATGATTTAATATATGATAATACAATTATTATATATTTCTGAATATATTTTCTCCATATATCGTTTTTTTCGTACGGGGCAGCTCTCACACTCGTCAGAAAGTACTTTACCGCACTCCTTGGGTAATATACTATTAATTGAACTCATCAAGGTGAATTACGCTCCAATTTCAATTTAACTGCTCATTAAACTCATTTTAATAAGCCAAAAATTTGAAATACGGATTCGAAAAATTATCAATGTTCTCTTGATACGACTATAACGTTTGTATATGAGATCTGTATCATTGAATCGGTGTGTTATACGAAAGTTATACATACACATTGAGTTTTATTCGGAGCAAAGCGGCGCGTGTGCAGCTGGCACGTTGATTTATATTTGAATGCCAGGTGACGGCATGTGCCATTTAGTTCATCCTCCTTTTTCACCACTATCTGGATGTCTTTGAACTCTTTTTTTTCTTCCAATTTACGACACAGATGGAATTTGAAATTCTTAGTCAAGGACATCAAACCTTTTTTCTCCTCTGAATTCGTCTACATTTCTCACAATTTGATTGTTCTGATTCGAAATAAGAAGAATCATTAACTGGGACATACGCTCGTTTACTGCTGATAAGCATATTAAAAACCGAGAAAATAAGGCGAATAGAGAGATGCGTGGCTCTTTTGGCCTAATCTGTTTTCTGTTGTTCTTGAAATTTTCCGCAAAGATGCATTAGAACAAGAAAAATGTATCTCTGAAATATGGAAGAAAAATATTTTTCTAAAAATTCAAAACTTTTGTAATTTATTTAAAATGAAAATTTTCTCTCTTCAAATAAGCAGTTTAACGTCAGTCGCTATATCGAGAACAGGTGAATATAAAGTAGGCACTGCATGAGTTCTTAATACTTATCGCGTGTTCTTAATATAATCATCCAATGGAAATATATGACTTGCCAGAGGGCAAGATGCTCCTGTGCATAATACTAAAGAGGCAGATACTCTGTGTCAGTTAAAGTCATCACGAAGATCTATCTGATGAACCGGATGTTGAGATCTGGAAATTCCAGCTAGTGAGAAGAGACAATTTTACACAGAGAAAAATGTTTTCTTAATTTAAGAATGTGTAGTCACTTAATTTAAGAATGTGCAGGTCACTTAAATTAAGAAAGAAAAGTCACTTGATTTAAGTGAGTTTTACTTTCTTAAATTAAGGGACAACAAGTCACTTGATTTAAGTGAGAAAATTCACTTAATTTAAGTGAGTTTTACATTCTTAAATTAAGAAAGTAAAAGTCACTTGATTTAAGTGAGAAAAGGCACTTAATTTAAGTGACTTTTACTTTCTTAAAATAAGAAACAAAAAATCACTTGATTTAAGTGAGAAAAGTCACTTGATTTAAGTGAGAAAAGTCACTTAATTTAAGTGACTTTTACTTTCTTAAAATAAGAAACAAAAAATCACTTGATTTGAGTGAGAAAAGTCACTTAATTTAAGTGACTTTTACTTTCTTAAAATGAGAAACAAAAAGTCACTTGATTTAAGTGAGAAAAGTCACTTGATTTAAGTGCGAAAATTCACTTAATTTAAGTGAGTTTTACTTTCTTAAATTAAGAATGAAGAAGTCACTTGATTTAAGTGAGAAAAGTCACTTAATTTAAGAATGTGCAGGTCACTTAAATTAAGTGACTGCACATTCTTAAATTAAGAAAACATTTTTTTCTGTGTAAGTTATTTTGTTTAGAATTAGTCGATAATATTTTTATGACTAGACTTTGGGTGCGCGCACAGTGCGCACCTTTTTTGCATGGTGCTCTTGAAAATTTATATATATTTTTACACATATTTCTGAATTGACCGTCATTGAAACGAAGAAAAATGAATGTAAAGCGCGTTTTCACGCACAAAAAGCAGCAATTTGCCCGTTTGAGGAAGAAATACTTTTTTTTTTTACATTAATGCATTTTAGAGGCAAAAAGGCGCAAGTCCTTTGCATTCATGCCACTTTATTACTGAAGTCCTTGATAATATGATGAAAAGATAATAATAATGATAATTTGAGGGTTTTTTCACCATTTTTTTTGCAATAAAAGGCAAAAAAAAATCGTTGCATTTTAGACTCAAAAAGGAGCAAGTCTCTGGACTTAAGCCCCTTCATTTCTAAGGTCCTAACATAGACTTGAGTGTAAAATCAAAAATATCTCGAAACTGTCATTCACTAGCAATAGCGATATTCGAGTTCTCTGGGATACTTCCTTAAAAGGATTAACCTCCACTTCTATCATAATACTTGCAGAACTGTAGGGAAAAAGCTCTTGCAATAATAACACGCGAAAATATCGTATTTTCCGTTTGACCTTAAAGGCAGATATCCTATATCTTCAGAACCGCCTCTATCATGTACTTTGCACATTCCAGCTGTTGAAGTATAACCATTACCTTCTCTGAATTTAATTCGAGTAAATAAATCCTCAATGACGATGATCAATTCTCATTTTTTTTTTTAACAAAGTAAATGCAGATTCAGTGAAGAGGAATAATTGCATAATACATTTGATATTGCGTGACGAATGAATGATCCTTCAAAATTTCATGTTTCTTCAGTGTTAGCACGATACCAAAGTTCCTCATTGTGTTTTTGTTTTTCAAGAAAAAACAAGAAAAATATTTTATAGAAAAAATAAGGAAAATATGAAATTCACGTAAAATTTATGATGATATCAATGTTTTTTTTTTTTTTTTTAATATTTTCTAGAAAAAAAAGAGGCAATTATACAGAATTTTAGCTAGACAGTGGTGAGATTGAATGAATTTACAGAATTCGTCGTAAAGGTCTTTTGTCGGTTATTGCGAAATCAAACTGATGCCGCGTCTCTTACAATATTGTATATAACAAACGAAGGACGCGACGCACGAGTGCACTTGTCTATACTTGATATATGATTCTTTTCTTTTGTGTAATTCCGCCTTGTTACAATCCTACGAGGTATAAAGAGGCCGGTCCCACTCTCGTTTCCATTTTGAATTGTCTTTGGACGTTTATGAAGACTCCCACGGTGAATAATGTAACCATATCTCTCTTTTTTTTTTTTATTCTTTATTTTTGCGAATTATGGTGGAGTATTGTACTGTCGTTTCGTTAAAATGGCCGTTGAAAAGACGGAAAATTCAATTTTAAAGGTAAAGAAGACTGGGGCAAAATGGACCACCTTATGAAAATGATTCAGCAATTTTTTTTATCAACAAGGGCTCGGTCGAAAAATCTGAAAAAATTTGAGAGAACGCTTTCAAATATCTTAATTATTGTGTAATTTTTTCAAATTTTTCCAATCACCCCTTCACTCTAAAAAAAATTCCCATTCATTTTGACAAACAGGTCCATTTTGCCCCCTTCCTCCTCATGACAAATTCCGCGGTTTTTTTTCTCATCATTGTTGAATCTGAGGTAATGAATGCGCAATGCTCAATTGTGCAAGTGACTGCATGAAAATGAGGTTTTATTATAATTGCAGAAAATCGTTTGAGGATTTCTTGAAAATAATCTCGACTGTAATGGGTGACCACTCAGATTTCTCTACCTCTTTTTTTTTCTGCTCTATGAAATAAAGGGTCTGCCTTCTTGGAACGTATTAGTTCCTGAGTTCTTCAGTGGGAGAGCATGAACGACTAAATTTTGGTTCACCTTGAATTTGATAGGAATTACTAGTAATGATTTTCGTCTGACAAATGAGTTTTTTTACTGATTTTTTTTATCAGTGAATCACAAGAATTTCGATGGTTTTCGCTTTTCTGAAATTTAATTTGGGTTTTTTTTCTTAATCAAATGACTTTTTAGAAATGTATAATTGACCTAAATTAACCCAGATTGACCCAAATTTACCGTTACTTCTTTCTACAGCTCAAAAACTCGAGCTTCATCAAAATATGCATGTATTCATCATTTCCTGAAAAGTTTCACTACATTTCCTATTTTCGACCATTTCTAAAAAATGGAAGCCTTACTCCGTTTTCGTAAATCAGCTGGAGTTAATGCTGAATAAATCGGGAAATAACTGGAAATTACGAGAGAGTTGGGGAAATCTAAGGATAAAGAATTCTTGTGAATCTATCATACTTAACAGAGATAAGGATCGTTCAATTTATATTTTGCATGAAGTCAGAGGAAATTCACTAAGTTTCGAAATTCCAATTATTTTCCATTAATGCGGGATGATGCGCTTGGAGATGGAAGCTACGATAAATTTATGGTGTTTTTTTCACTTTTGTTGAGGAACAGTCCTCCATGAATCACAAAATTTGTATCATGGTATACAGAATAATTCGAGGAAAATCTGATAAAATAGTTGAAAACTAGACAATCCGCAATTTTGACAGATAATCATGAATTGGAACATGATCTTATTAAGGATGGGAAGATTTGTCGAAGAATCGATTCACGATTCCGACTTTTATTTTATACATTTCGATTTTTAGAATCAATGGAATAATATATACAGTGTAACCTTGATATAACAAAACTGAAGGGAAATAGGGATTATTCGTTATATCGAGTTATTCGTAACAGTGAGGTTTGTTATATAGAGGTTAGATTAAACTCGATTCGTTATAACAAGGTAAGAAAATTTCCATTAAAACAACTCATGTGAATAACAACTCATTTGAATCAAAACACAGAATTATTTATTTGAAAACATTCAAATAGAACATAAACATAGAATGTAAGAGAGAAAATTAACAACATGATGAAGGTTAATGCTTAATAAAGGTTAAAATTTCTGCAACACTCAAACAACACCTTTTCCGTTTTTCAGCCATTACAACTTCAAAATTACTAACAATCACAAACAGCAATGTTTACAGTGATCAAACAGTAATGTCTATCTTATGAAGATTTAAACGTATCAGCACTCATTGAGACATTAGTTATTGTGGAATTGAGTGGGGATAATTTGTAGGATACGTTATGTAGAGGTTGTAGGCTGGAAAATTCGTTATATGAAGGTCAATAATAGTTTCTATATATATTCTGCAATGATTGATTTTTCGTTATAGCGAGGTTGTTTGAAAAATATATTCGTAATATAAAGGTATATTTTACATAGACTCTTATGGGCAGTTCTGGGGGATTTTGAAAAATTCGTTAAATCGAGGAATTCGCTATATTGAGACTCGTTATATTAAGGTTACACTGTATATTATATATAATAAAGAAAAAATATTTTTTTTTCCCGTAAAATACACAGAATTTTTTTTCTTAATCTAAGAAAGTGCAGTGACTTAATTTAAGAATGGCAGGTCACTTAAATTAAGTGACTTTTCTCACTTAAATCAAGTGATTTTTTCTTTCTTAATTTAAGAAAGTAAAACTCACTTAAATTAAGTGACTTTTCTTACTTAAATCAAGTGACTTTCTTTCTTAATTTAAGAAAGTAAAACTCACTTAAATCAAGTGACTTTCTTTCTTAATTTAAGAAAGTAAAAGTCACTTAAATTAAGTGACTTTTCTCACTTAAATCAAGTGACTCTTCTTTCTTAATTTAAGTGACCTGCACATTCTTAAATTAAGTGACTGCACATTGTTGAATTAAGAAAACATTTTTCTCTGTATAAATAAATCAAAAAGTCGAATACTGAGAATCGATTCACTATCGACTTTGGAAATTATAAGTCAATTCTTAATAATCGATTATCATAATGAATAAATAGAATTGAAATGGATTTTGACATCCCTATTTCACCTTATAACATGTGGAGTACGAACTTATGCATAACATATTAGTCATCAAGTCCATGAATTCATGGCCCAATGAATTAATGATGATTTTTTCTGTGAATTTTTTCCATCCTTGTAAATATTGTAAATAGATGAATAAATTTGAATAAATAAACCGTCCTCATTTAAGTTCATCATTTATCAATTGTTAACGTTTAATGGAAATTATGGACAACAATTAATATGTAGAACTTTTTATTTTTTTGCCAACGGTTCGTCCGTTGTTGCTGATTTCTTCACGGCTTAAAATCTCGCGTTTTACACATAAGTTGAATATAAATTTAATATTAGAATTTTTAAGCGCAGATGAGTAACCATTGCATTGAGCTGTTAAAATAATTCATTAATTATTAATTAATAAATAATCTAGAACAAAGACAGAAAAGGATATTTTTTTCAGAATATTCAGAAAATTTGCGATGAAAATCTATATTTTGTATTTTTTTTTTCATTTAGCTACTCACGTCATTCTTAAGAGAAAATTTTGATGCAAAAATCAAAATTCATTGATTTCTGTTCCGATAGTGGGGCAAAATGGTTTAGAATTTAGGATTTTCTTCATTTTAATGGTTTTAATCGATGAGGACCGAAAAGTCGCCCCCCAAAATTTGCAGCCGAAATTCTATTCGAGAATTGGTGGAACGACCACGTGGATTGATGGCAAAAATATGAGATGTATCCAAAAAAATTGAAATTTTTGAAAATAGAGAGAAAAATTTTTTCTACATTTCTCTAAAACAACCGAATTTTTTGAAGAAATCTATAAAAATCAATGACACATGTTTTCCGCATAGAACTTGCTCATCTCTTCATCAAAAATAATCAAACTCAAACCACCCCCCCCCCCTCCCACCTATTTCCCTTCCATAAGAAAAGAATAAAGGAGTACAAAAGAAAAGATGAAAGTGAAAAGTTCAATTAACGAAAAAAATTACCATATTTCCTTTGAGTAAATTCTCTTGATGATTAATTCACAAGATTCTTATCATTATACAGAAAACTTTTGTATATTGAAATATTTATAATTACATAATTGTTGACTACCTCTTGCTCATGTGCGTATTTGGATAGCGTGTATTTTTCATCGTGACTGCGTATTTTTAGTTGAATTATATTTCTCGTGCTGACCACAGTCAGTCATGCCATCGAGTGGTAATATTTGCGCATTGAGAAAAAAAAAAAAAGAAAATTTCTTTTTTTTTTCTTTTTTAGATTTTATAAAAGGATCTCACGTGGACTATATGGCACGCCCTTCGACAATTCGATGTGTCGAGGTGATGTTACAGCACAATTACAATTTTTTTTTTAAGCCATTGCAGTTTTATCTGCTTGTTCAAAATGTACATCGTGCTGAGTTTATCGGACAAACTCGATCTAGTCATATGTGGTTACGGTAGTAACGTGTCGTGCTGCTCGGAGGTGGTACTTATTAATTGTCAATAATATGTGGTGTTGGTTTTTTTTTTTTTTTTTTACGAGGAGTATGAATTTCGTGTCTCGTGTTATTTAATGGGTCGTTGTTTCACGGGGAGTTATCAAATCGTTGGATTCAAATTAACGAGAATAGTTAATGTACCGGGAATTATACTCTTGAATGGAGGAAAGATTGATTGGGAGAGTTGAATGGGAATGAAAAGAGTGGCCTATGATAATTCAGTAGTGAAAGGCAAAACAGGATAAATCAATTTTTTCTCAAATCAATTTTTTTTTTTAACAATTTTACAAAAATATCTTGGAAACTGATGAAAATACACCCTTTCTATCCCCGAGATAAAATTTTTGAGTCTTTGGAGAGTCTTTCACCGTCTTCAAAGACTCCGAGAAGGACTTTTCGGTCTCTAGAGTGTCCTGCGAGTCCCGCAACTGTCTCTACAGTGTCTCTCGTGTCTCTCCCGTAAAGACTTTTATCTTTGATGGTCTCTCCCGTAAGGACTTCTATTTTCGCGCGTTTCTCCCGCAAGGACTTCTGTCTTCGCGTGTCTCTCCCGCAAGGACTTCTATCTTTACTGGGCTCTCAGTAGATTTATAAAGATTTGCAAAGACATAAGTCCTCATGAGAGAGACCGAGGAATGAATCATTTTTTTTATTTCAACTTAATAAATTTTAAGTTTTCAATTTTTATAATTTTTGCAAACCGTGGAATTATTATTTTTTTCATATTTGACTTTAATTAAAATTCTCAATATCAGCGGAAAGTGGAGTGAAACGGACATAGGGGTAAAATGGATATATTTGAGTATTGATGTTTATATTATCAATTTTTTTTAAATTGATCAAAATATTGGACATTTGGAGAAAAGACACACATATTTTATTATTCTTTTTCAATTAAATTGACAGGCTCTTTGAAAAATAGAAAGACTGATGGCTCTCGAAGAAAGACCGAAGGAGTCCTTATTTAAGAGACTGTGAGTCTCTCAAGTAAGGACTCTGGTTCGTTGAGCAGGGACTGAGTCCCTGTAGGAGAGACACGTGTCCCGTTCGAAGAGACAGCAAGGTGTCTCTAGAAAGTCCCTGCCATGGCGCAAATTTTTTCATCCCGGGATAAAAGTATTGAAATCATTTGGTGTCAAAATATCGTTTTGTATCGTCGTTACTCAAAACGGACGACTCATAACATCAAAACTACATCTTACGACGACTTATTTGTCGACTAAGGTTGTTAGCGATTTTTGTACCATAATCTCCAATTAATGAAGGACTATTCGGTGAAGATAATGAAGAATCCATGAATTTACACTTAAAGTACTGATGATTGATTTGAACGGTCATTATGAAAATTTATTAAAGTGGTAATTTTGATTTTTTCCGAAGGATATATCTACAGGAAAAAAAATACAAAAAACTTTGAAAGATTTAAAAAAGTGAAAAATTATGAATTGTTTCTTCTCATTTACCATGTATAAATCTGTATTACAGTTATGAGAATAGAATTTCGCATGACTATAGTTTATCTATAGAACCAACTGTTTATACTCATGCTTACTCAGTGCAGTTCGGATATTCGATTATTATTCCAACTTATTTTGTGGTATGTAATTGACGATAAAATTGCTCTCGAGGATTTAGCTCTAGAAACATTAATAATTGTCGCAATGAGGTTTTGGATTGAGAGGATTCACAAGATATTGATTGATGGGGTAGGGAGGGTCCTAATGGGGAGGTTTGGTGAAACGATGAATTCTGGAACGATATTACGATATTAAAGATTTTATTAACATTAATCAACATTACAAAGGTATAACAATTTTATACAAGGAGGAATTAAGAATTTTTCACATACTATTAGCCCTTGGGCTTTAACATATATTTAAATTGATGGGTACAGTATATTTTGAGAGTTTTTGTGAAAAATAATGATGTGTGGAGTAGAAAAAGATGCTGAAAAAAACCCTGCAGCAAATTTTGGAACATTTTTAAAAATGAGAATCCGTTCTTCTTCTCTAATTCCTCTGAAAATCAATAAAAATTGATTTGAAATCCCTTGAATAAGTGGGAAATCGTCTCACTTCCAATCAGAATTTTCACGCTACTAAAAAAACCAAAAAACAGAGAAATTTCAATTTCCCTTCAATTTTTCCTTAAGGTAGTAGTCTGGTAACTTGAGTTCAAAAAATCGAAAATTTTTTTTTTGCTTAATTTGAAAGCACAATGTCTCGAGAATATACTGTGAAAATTTCAAACAGAAATTCGAAATATTTCGGGAGTTATAACGAGTTTCCTAGAGCGCCTCGGACGATTGACGTAAGTATAAGTTTACTTATGAAAATTTGTTGTTGAACTTTAAACGCGTTTTTCTCAAAACATTGTTTTTCTGGTCGGCCCGGGTCCTAACTTTTTTTCTACTGAACCGATTGCTTTCAAATTTTAACAGGCTGTTCTACACACTTATAGTTCTCGTCGGTACTAACGAGAATTTTTTTCACCCCTAACTTTTTATTTTACAACCCTTTCTTTGCTAAAATAAAAGGACTTTTTTTTTCAAAGTCCGCCATTTTGTTATTTACCCTTGAAATTTAACTTCAATAGTTCCGACCAGAATGACATGTCTATAGATTAAGAATAATCAAGAATATTTGATTTCAGATAACATCAAGAGCCAAAATCACCCGGGCCACCCACGTGCCTTTTTTTTGAGGTTCCAACTTCGAGTAACAATAATAATAGTAATAAACTATTAAATTTTTTCAAATAAATTTTTTTTATATTTTCAATATGTGAATAAAAACACTCTAAATATTCAAGATAATTCATTTTTATTTTCCTATAAAAAACCACCCTCCAAAGAAGTCATGAAAATAGGCATAAGTTACCAGACTACTACCTTAAGACTGTCGAAATTCGAGAAAAAAAATCGAAAAATTCATTCTGCCACATGTTTTTCACCTGAAATTTCCTCAGCTTGTCATCAAAATCATCGGAAAAATCAAATCTCCCACTATTCCATCACCATCCCCCTTTTCCCCTAATTTTTTTCCCTCTGAATTTGAAATCAATAAATGAAATAAATTCGCCTGAAAATATTCGTAAATAAATGTTTACTGAAACTGTCAATCGAAATGTTCCGAGTCTTTCACCCCTGTTTTGTCGATAATTCTGATTGATTGTCCGATAATAGTCACGTGACAGTGGAAGACAATAAAAAGGGGTCAATTTTTTTATTTCAATCTCGATTGATGTCGAATTGAGCTCTGGATTTCACATTGGAACACAAAATCTTCCCACACCAAATACTCCTGAAAAGTGACTCTCTAGCAAAGTTCAAGGTTTCCTTTACTCCTCAATTCTCGAAGTAGGCGGAGGAAAGAAATCTACATTTATTGTGACGCTGCCTCCTCCAACCGGTGGAAATGAAATTCACACCTCATAGACACTGTACACATGTATTGAAAAGGCACACAGTGTGTTATTAATCGACTTATGAATGTACAATACAACTTGGGGATTTGTGCCTGAACGAAACGAGGGGAGGAGCCTCTGCGCATTGCCAACGCAATTATCCCCATTCTTGCCGCCGTTCTACGGTTAAGACCGTCCCTTTTTTTGCCGATCCTCGTGTATACAACTTCAGAAACCGCCATGACGCTCTTTGCGTCGGGATTTATCAAGACAAATTCTGAAAAAAACCTAAAAAAAAAAAAAATTATGATTAAAAAAAAAAATAATAAAATTTTCGAGAAATTCAGGAAGTTCTTAGAGGAGAAAATTCATGAATAACTTTTTTTTTTCTGTTCAATGAGGAACGCATGGTCATCCTGAGTGTCATTGCAACTGAGGATTCTTTTTTTCTCCAATAAATAAATCAGTAGTGGAAAAAAAGAGGACAAGTCTATTTTTTTTTGGTAATTCAGTTTTCCCAAGAATACACAGAGAAAAATGTTTTCTTAATTTGAGAATGTGCAGTCACTTGATTTAAGAATTTGCAGATCACTTAAATTAAGAAAGAAAAGTCACTTGATTTAAGTGAGAAAAGTCACTTAATTTAAGTGAGTTTTGCTTTCTTAAATTAAGAAAGAAAAAGTCACTTGATTTAAGTGAGAAAAGTCACTTAATTTAAGTGACTTTTACTTTTTTAAATTAAGAAAGAAAAAGTTACTTGATTTAAGTGAGAAAAGGCACTTAATTTAAGTGAGAAAAGACACTTAATTTAAGTGACCTGCCATTCTTAAATTAAGCGACTGCACATTCTTACACAGAGAAAAATGTTTTCTTAATTTAAGAATGTGCAGTCACTTAATTTAAGAATGTGCAGTTCACTTAAATTAAGAAAGAAAAGTCACTTGATTTAAGTGAAAAAACTCAATTGATTTAAGTGAGTTTTACTTTCTTAAATTAAGAAAGAAAAAGTCACTTGATTTAAGTGAGAAAACTCACTTAATTTAAGCGAGCTTTGCTTTCTTAAATTAATAAAGAAAAAGTCACTTGATTTAAGTGAGAAAAGACACTTAATTTAAGTGACCTGCCATTCTTAAATTAAGCGACTGCACATTCTTACACAGAGAAAAATGTTTTCTTAATTTAAGAATGTGCAGTCACTTAATTTAACAATGTGCAGTTCACTTAAATTAAGAAAGAAAAGTCACTTGATTTAATCGAAAAAACTCACTTGATTTAAGTGAGTTTTACTTTCTTAAATTAAGAAAGAAAAAGTCACTTAATTTAAGTGACTTTTACTTTCTTAAATTAAGAAAAAAATAGTTACTTGATTTAAGTGAGAAAAGTCACTTAATTTAAGAATGGCATGCCACTTAAATTGAGTGACTGCACATTCTTAAATTAAGATAAAATGTTTCTCTGTGTAAATTAAGAAAACATTTTTCTCTATGTATCTCAAAAACTGAGCAAAATAAAAAAATTCTCAAGCAAATCTTCTCTGTAATTCTTGAAATTCTCTGCAAAAAAAAGATTTTAGCGAAATTACGCTATCTCGTTTAGTTTCCGAGATATTCATCAAACAAGAATACATCAATTTTAATTTTATTTTTAAGTAAACGGAATTAGTAGAAAAAAAAAGCGTCCATTTTTCCACTATTTTATTCATGAATTTTCTCCCTTGAAAAACTCAGGATTTCCTGAAAAAAAAAATCCAACAGATTGTTTTCAGTGAAATTATAAAAATAACGCATTTTTTAAAATTCACAATGCGTTTTGGATTTTCCACTGATTTTTCATTTATCCCGACAAAGCAAATGATTAATGCCCTTATTTTTTTCTTGCGTATAATTCTATTTAATATTACACTAAGTAGGAAATGAAAATATAATGACGACTGTTGGCTCATATCGCAATAATACCAAGTAGCATAATCCACATCGGTTCGCGTGAATCATACACATGGTCCACATGCATATACGCCAGCCAGCAATATTACAATGATAAAATTCCACTGGTTTTGCGATAGCCGTGTGGCAAACAAAAAAAACATACTAAAAGAAAAAAGAAAACGTGGTATAAACGGATGATTAGAGAATATGATAGAGAAATGGTAGACAGTGAAATACATCTATATTGCACTTTGAGTCGGCCATTTCACCGTCGGCCTTTGAATCTGATATGGCAGTTGGACCTCAGTGTGACATGAATTATTTAGCCTTGAGCACATAAATTCTATTTCTCAGTATAAAATAGAGTTTCTGGCATTTTCAACCGATTTCAATTGGATAATTTCTTGCTGGCTCTTTTAATGATTATTTTTAACGTTATTCACTCGAGTTTTCTTCACATGTGGGGAAAATGGCACTTTGCACATTGGGATATAAAGATTATTCCACAAATTCCACTTGCATTCATCTGCAGCTTTAAATTTGATTTCTGAGTAGAAAATAGATTTTTTTCTTCGTTTTTAATCAATTCTACACAAATAAAAATATTTTCATAATTTAAGAATGTGCAGTCACTTAATTTAAGAATGTGCAGGTCACTTAAATTAATAAAGAAAAATCACTTGATTTAAGTGAAAAAACTCACTTGATTGAAGTGAGTTTTATTTTCTTAAATTGAGAAAGAAAAAGTCACTTGATTTAAGTGAGAAAAATCACTTAATTTAAGTGACTTTTACTTTCTTGAATTAAGAAAGAAAAAATCACTTGATTTAAGTCAGAAAAGTCACTTGACTTAAGTGAGAAAAGTCACTTAATTTAAGTGACCTGCCGTTCTTAAATTAAGTGACTGCACATTCTTAAATTAAGAAAACATTTTTCTCTGTGTAATTGAATAATTCCTTTCAGGCTCTTTCAATAGTCATTTTTAGCGTTATTCACCTCCAATTTTCTCTGCATCTGGGGAAAATGGCGCTCTCCCTATAGGGATATACGGATTTTTTCCCTAGACTCCATTTACGTTTGCATTCAATTCCAATTTTTTCTGAATGAAAAATAAATTTTCTGATATTTACAATCGATTTCAATTGAATGATTTCTTTCAGGCTGCGTTTATAGTTATTTTTAACGTTATTCTCCTCAGCTTCCTCCGCATCTAGGGAAAATAGCATTCTTGATACAAGGATTTACGAATTTCTCCCCAGATTCCACTTGCGTCCCTCCCGAGTTTTAAATTTTTTGAACAAAACATAAAATTTCAGAAATTTTTAATCGATTTAAGCAATTGCTCACACCTAGTTTCCTAGTTGTTTTTTGCATCTAGGGAAAATGGTGATCTCCGCATAGGGATATACAGATTTATCCCTACACAGAGAAAAATGTTTTCTTAATTTAAGAATGTGCAGTCACTCAATTTAAGTGACTTTTACTTTCTTAAATTGAGAAAGAAAAAGTTACTTGATTTAAGTGAGAAAAATCACTTGATTTAAGTGAAAAAAGTCACTTAATTTAAGTGATTTTTACCTTCTTAAATTAAGAAGAAAAAAAATCACTTGATTCAAGTGAGAAAAGTCACTTAATTTAAGTGACCTGCCATTCTTGAATTAAGTGACTGCACGGAGAGAAAAATTCATGAAAAATTACTGGACCAGTCCGGTAATCGTGGGACATAGAGGTTCGTAAGTGGAAACGTCCTCCTACAGGAATGAAAAAGTGAGAAATGTCTCATAATATGTACCAAATGAGTGAGTGCATTTTACTGGACTGGTCGGTAATTTTTCCCTAACTGTGCCTACATTCATGAAATTTCTTTTTGTATCCCACAAAATTTGTTGTGAAAAACGTATAAATTGCGGACTAGGATGTTAATTTTCTCGTCCTCGGAACACTTTTTACCGGACTGAGTAGTAATTTCTATCGCACTCGTCCGTCAATCGATTCAGTTCGGGTCTTTTCGGATTCGATCGCGTATCGCAAGGACTTATGGGAAATTTGGAAGAATCGCCATATTGGAACTGTCATCGTGATAGCCATGGACCACAGTTCTATGAAATCAAGTTTTTAAATGTATCAAACAGCGAAATAATTGTTATTGCAAAAAATTTAATTCTCTTATACTAGATCAGCACACAGGATATTATGAAATTTATGATTTGAATAACTATTCTTGGGAATTTTTTGGAGGACTCCGAATTTCTGTCGACCATTGTAACTCATAAGACAATAATCTCTGCTAGAGTCTTTATTGCTAAAAATGGATGTAAAATAAATTTATTTTCAGGATAAAAAATGAATAAGAATAATGAAGAACTAATAATAATTAGGATGATCAATATAATAAAAATGGTGTAGTATACGCAAATTTCATCGTTTCATTCGGAAGAACTGAATTCTTATTCACTGAGACTGAAATTTTTACTAGAACCCATCAGTGTCAAATTTTACCGGACTGGCTTCGCATTTTTTCATAGTGAAGCCACTATGTTCCACGGTTACTGCTCAGTCCGATAATTTTTCTGGAACTTTCACTATAAATTTTCATGGATTTTTCTCTCCGTGTGCACATTCTTAAATTAAGAAAACATTTTTTTCTGTGTATACACTCTATAGACTCTACTTGTCCTCGCTTTCCCCGAATTTTGCAATCACTAATATAAAAATTATATTACATATTCGGCATCAAATGTCACTTGGATAAATTATCATGAAGAGATGTTGTCGATTAATAATTTGTCGGTAATTGAAATGTCGCCAGGATGAAATGGCATGGACGAAATGTTGCTGATTATTTGTCCAATGATGAATTGTCCTTATCGCCAAAATTATTGTTCCACGTTTCTTGAAAATAGAATTATTTTCATCTTCAATTATCACTCTATCGATTTCTACATAAAGAGACAATTTTTACGTATGATAGAACGGATGAGTCTCGCGTGTAGGGGATAATTTAGCCCTCAGGACTGAAGCCAAAGGATAGAATGATTTCTACGTAATTACTTTGTCGGTAGGACCTCCTCGATCGTATAAACTCGAGTTATTCAGCGTCGAGAGGATAGAAGAAGGATTGAGAAAATATAAATGGAAAAAAAAAAAAATCTTCATGTGGCGTGACGTTTCCGTGGGCTACGTGAGAGAGCGCTAATACTCATCGACAATTCTCCCCGCAGCTCAAAACTCCAGAGGATGAGAGATTCCCTGGATGTTTTATTCAACGTAGATGCACTCTTTTTTTTTTTTTTTCTTTTTTTTTTCATTCATTTTATAAATATTTTGCGCAAAAAATGAAAAAAAAGGGCAGAGGATGAGGAGCATAATACTGTGGTAGCACATAGGGTGTGAGAAACATCCGGTGGGAGTCTGACTTCGCCATTCGATTCTCAAAGCCATCGATTTAACGTATTCTCCCTTTTTTTTTTTATTCCATTGTTCATTGGAAGGACTCCACCTATTTCTTTGTTCTCGCGTAAACACGCGGTTTCACTTGAATATTCTGCGGTTTTCATTCCATTATTTTCATGTTTCTATGGTTAAATCGTACAGAAAAGATTTTTTTATTGTTCTTGAGGATAAAGGAGTTGTGAGGGAATATTTAGGGTAGAACGGGGCAAAATGGGAATGTGAGGGAAAAAGGAGTGGGATTTTTTTTGAGAGTGAAGGGCTGTTTGGAAAATTTTGGAAAAAATCAACGACAATTTAGACATCTTGGAGCATCTTCTCGAATTTTTTCAAATTTTTTCGTCAAATCCTTCATTAAAAAAAAAAATCCTAAATCATTTTGTGGAAAAAATCACGGATTCTTCATGAATTGCAAGTCCTGAATTTTTTGAGAATTTATCATGTGAGGAGGAAGAGGGTTGAGGACCAATAATCGTAAAAGTTTCATGGTCAATAAAATCCTGATGATTTCAATGAAATTCATTTTATATTAAATCGCTTTCATCAGAAACGAAAAAAAAAATTTTTAACGAAAAAAAAAAAAATTCCACATTTTGCTTCTAATAATAAAAATAATAATTTATCATTGTAGATAGCCTGAGAACTGGGGCAATGATATCCATTAAATTATTGCGACATTTTTCCTTATCCCAGCATCAAATAAACTGTCCAATAATTAATGGATCACTAATTGTCATCGAACGTGGGTTCAACGTATAAAATTGTGAAGAAGAGGTTTTTCCCGAGAGCGTGGACGCCTCTATCGCGCGTTAATTGCATAACCCGAGAAAATAGAAGATGTCTTCTCGTTGAATATCGACAGAAAAAGAGGCAATTAAACGCATTATAATGAATTCCACAGACAAGACCTCTGACATTTCAATAAAAAACGAAATAAAAGAATGGAAAAAAAAAAATTCTGGCGTCAACGATTTTTTTTCCTGAATTCAGGAAAAAATGAAAAAAATAAAGTATGGATAATTTCATTCTCGATGACTCATAATAGCTCCGAAAAAAGGGCCCGCCAGTAGTTATTTCCCTGTCAAACCTCGATCTCATCGAAGCGTCTCGTCAAAAATGATTCTCGAGAGAAATCTTTTGGGACGAAAGAGGGAAATGATGATAGCCGCAGGGAAAACATCGTCGGCCAGTTGGTTTTTATTGGGGGACTACTTAATACAAGATGTATTCGGATATGTGAGAGTGTGTTAGTGGGAAAGAGGTGCAATATCAGAGCAAATTTATTCTAGTGCGTTTCTTTTATGCTGGGGAATTCGGGCTGTTAACGAATTACTCGATTGCCTCTTTTTTGTGATGACCCCAAAGGATTTAGAGTCGAGGTTTTCTCTTTTGTCTTGGTGAAGCGGAGAAACAATTGGTCGTTTTTTTAAGAGAAAGAATAAATTATTTAAAAAATAACGTTTCTGGTATTTTTGGTTAATTTTAATTGCATAATTTCTTTTAGGCTCTTTTAATGGCAATTTTCAATGTTTTTCTCCTCATATTTCAGTATATTTGAAAAAATGGCGCTCTCCATCTCCAGCTTTAGAGATTTTCCTGTAAATTCCACTTGCGTTTGTTCGCAATTTTGAATTTTTTACACAGAGAAAAATGTTTTCTTAATTTAAGAATGTGCAGTCATTTAATTTAAGAATGTGCAGGTCACTTAAATTGAGAAAGTAAAGTCACTTGATTTAAGTGAGAAAACTCACTTGATTTAAGCGAATTTTACTTTCTTAAATTAAGAAAGAAAAAGTCACTTGATTTAAGTGAGAAAAGTCACTTAATTTAAGTGAGTTTTACTTTCTTAAATTAAGAAAGAAAAAGTTACTTGATTTAAGTGAGAAAAGTCACTTGATCTAAGTGACAAGAGTCACTTAATTTGAGTGAATTTTACTTTCTTAAGTTAAGAAAGAAAAAGTCACTTGATTTAAGTGAGATAAGTCACTGAATTTAAGTGACCTGCCATTCTTAAATTAAGTGACTGCACATTCTTAAATCAAGAAAACATTTTTCTCTGTGTAATTTCAGATACAAAACGCCATCTTGGTGTTTATTTTGAGGTTAAATTTTATTTTAATTGATTGGAAAACAAATTCGTTGCCTTCCCAACGCATTTCAATTCACTCATCATTTTGGGCATCTCTTGATGGTATTTTTTTAAAGTCATTTCTCTCAGGCCCGATTACACGTTTTTTGATCCACGGCGTTTGGTCCAGCGACAATTGATCCTCAATATTTGATCCTCTATTCTTTCAATTGAGTTGTTCATAGCACTATATTTGAAAAATTGAATCATATTCATTTTACTAGAATACACTACAATTTTTTCAACTAATAATTTGGTTTTCAGTTATACAGTGATACATTGAGTATGCCCCGTAAGTAATCATTTTGATCAGTACACAGAGAAAAATGTTTTCTTAATTTAAGAATGTGCAGTCACTTAATTTAAGTGATCTGCCATTCTTAAATTAAGTGACATTTCTCACTTAAATCGAGTGACTTTTTCTTTCTTAATTTAAGGAAGTAAAACTCACTTAAATTAAGTGACTTTTCTCACTTAAATTACACAGAGAAAAATGTTTTCTTAATTTAAAAATGTGCATTCACTTAATTTAAGAATGTGCAGTTCACTTAAATTAAGAAAGAAAAGTCACTTGATTTAAGTGAGCTTTACTTTCTTAAATTAAGAAAGAAGAAGTCACTTGATTTAAGTGAGAAAAGTCACTTAATTCAAGTGAGTTTCACTTTATTAAATTAAGAAAGAAAAAGTTACTTAATTTAAGTGACTTTTACTTTCTTAAATTAAGAAAAAAATAGTTACTCGATTTAAGTGAGAAAAGTCACTTGATTTAAGTTAGAAAAGTCACTTAATTTAAGAATGGCATGTCACTTAAATTAAGTGACTGCACATTCTTAAATTAAGATAAAATTTTTCTCTGTGTAAGTGACTTTTCTCACTTAAATCAAGGGACTTTTCTTTCTTAATTTACGTGACCTGCACATTCTTAAATTAAGAAAACATTTTTCTCTGTGTAGCCTCGAAGTAACTTCGATAGTGAAACGGAATGAAAATAAAAATAGTAGGGAAAAAGTAAAACGACTAGATAGACAGAACTCTGTCCCATGTAGATCATAAATATATAGTGTCAAATCGACAAATTTGAACCTCACAGTATACCACTGGTGAAGAAAATGAAACAGAAACAATGATGATAATACAACTATTTGGACGAAGACAGCACATATAGACACCACGAAGGAAATAAGGCAAGAGAAATGGAAGCGAAAAGCGAACAAATTTTCGAGATCAAATATTAAGCATCAATTATAGGCGTATTAAAAAAATAGGATAAAATGTTGTGGATCAATTGTCACTGGACCAAACGTCGTGGATCAAAAGACGTGCCATCCTCAGTTCCTTCGCCATCTAGGAAAGATGTCGCTCACTCTATAAGAATTTAGGGATATTCCTCTACATTCCACTTGTATTCTTCTTCAATTTCAAATTTTCTGAGTAGGGAATGAGATTCCTGGCATTTTTGATCGGTTTTAATCGAATAATTTTTCCTAGACTCTTCTAATGGTTATTTTAAACGTGATTCCCCTTAGTTTTCTTCGCATCTAGGGAAAATATCGTTTTTCGCATAGGAATATATACATTTTCCCCTAGACTCTTCCTGCGCTTGTTTTCCCCAGAGAGAAGAATTATTTCTGGTTTTCCTTTATTGTTCTGGGTAAAACAATTTATGATTTTTCTGGAAGAAAAGATGCGCCATTTGCAGATCATTTGTGGGCCGTCGCTTTCTACCATTGATTGAACAAAAACGAATGAAAAAATCTGACATTTGAGATTTCTTTCGTGATCTCAAAAGGAAAGTTCAATTTTAAATGTATTAATTCTAGAATTATGAATAGGTCATGGATTATTTTGTTATAAATATCATTTGTATTGCATCTGGATTCAAGAGAAGATGCGGAAAAAAAATGTAATTCCATGCACGAGATATGTAATTTGATCCCGAGAATTCGCTCGATACAAGTATTTCAGTTTTAAAAATCCATTTAAATGCCTGAGGAGCATAGGTCGAGCTTGAGCACATTGGTATAAAATAAAATAAATTATCTGGTATAAAAATTTGCAGAGGAAATATCAAGAAAAATGAACAAATTATGAAGAGATAATGACTCTGGTATGCGCAAGATAGTACGGCTACTGATAATCACTTTCGTATATTCTATCCCTCGGGTTTTTAACCGTGGGGCCGTGAGACTGGTCGCCGTGCAGTCTCGCAAATCCTCATTTTCCCGGACTGACCTTGAATTTGCGAGAGATCGTTGACGTTATTTCGTGCAGCAGAAATGCTCATCATTGCTGGAAATAATCATGTTATTTCCCTTCAATTTTCTTCACATCTGGGGGAAAATGGCGATCTTCTTACAGGCATATGGAGCTTTTTTCTTTAGACTTCACTATCTTTTGTTTTTAGATTTTTATTTTCTTTGTAAATGAAGAATACACAGAGAAAAATGTTTTCTTAATTTAAGAGTGTGCAGTCACTTAATTTAAGAATGTGCAGGTCACTTAAATTAAGAAAGAAAAGTCACTTGATTTAAGTGAGAAAAGTCACTTAATTTAAGTGAGTTTTACTTTCTTAGATTAAAAAAGAAAAAGTCACTTGATTTAAGTGAGAAAAGTCACTTAATTTAAGTGAGTTTTACTTTCTTAAATTAAGAAAGAAAAAGTCACTTGATTTAAGTGATAAAAGTCACTTAATTTAAGAATGGCAGATCACTTAAATTAAGTGACTGCACATTCTTAAATTAAGAAAACATTTTTCTCTGTGTATATTGTCTGGCAGTCTCACCCGATTTCGAATGCCAGACAACTCATCCCAACCAATTCATCCCGATTTAGTTCATCCCGATGGAAATATATATGATATAATATATGATCTTTTATATTAAGATTATATAGATATTATTATTAATTATACTATTTGTATAATTATTGACGGCAAATACATGTATATTATATGTCGTAAAGAAAAATTATTTTTTTTCCCCGTAAGATAATTTGCCGAAGGACGGTCGGTGTAGAATATTTATATGATTTTCATCATATAAATACATATATATTATATGTGATCAAGAAAAAATATTTTTTGAATATGAATGATATGAATATCTTCAATAACAGCGAAAAATTCAAATTAATATGGAAAATATTTTTAAAAAATATAAAATAGAAATGGATATAAATATAAATATTTCGGGATGAAAAGTCGGAGGGATGAAACATTTCAGGAAGAAAAGTCGACGGGATAGAATATTCCGAGATAAGGAGTCGAAGGGATGAAATATTTCGGGATGAATATTGGGGATGAAATGTCTAATGATGAATTAACGTGTCACCGAATCAAAATATCTTGGAACAATGTTGAAATTTTTTTTTTGTAACTTGTTCTATTCTATCACAATGAGTGGAGATTAATTCGAAATTCAGACACATCAGGGTAGTTATTAGCAGATTATTAAATTAAGAATTTCATGAGGAAGCTTTCCGCCAATTGCATTGGCAGAATATGAGATTTGAGCATAGTACTGAAACTTTTAAGTAACGCACAACGAATGGACTCCTGCTTACTTTTCAATTGTGATTTTATTTCATGTAATAATTTGACGCTGCAATATTTTTGTTCTGTATTTTTTTTCAACGTAATGTTCTGACGCGTAATATTTAGACATGTACACAGAGAAAAATGTTTTCTTAATTTAAGAATGTGCAGTCACTTAATTTAAGAAAGAAAAGTCACTTGATTTAAGTGAGAAAACTCACTTGATTTAAGTGAAAAATGTCACTTAATTTAAGTGAGTTTTACTTTCTTAAATTAAGAAAGAAAAAGTCACTTGATTTAAGTGAGAAAAGTCACTTAATTTAAGAAGGGCAGGTCACTTAAATTAAGTGACTGCACATTCTTAAATTAAGAAAACATTTTTCTCTGTGTAACCAAGATATCAGTTGGAAAAAAATATCTTAAATCACAAAATTTTTTAAAATTGCCGTTTACTAATAACACATTCCTCAAAGTGTTTTGAGAGTGTCTACTTAATTTTCCAAACACTTGTTTTTACAATGTAGTAGCCAACTAAACCTGAAAATTATTTTAATGCTTATTGATTTATTGGCATAGGAAAATTTTTAACTGCCATAATTTTTCCTGGGTCAGACTTGGCTCTATCTCTGCTTATAATGTGCCTAAGATAGGCAAATTTTGTTTCTAAAAATTCACATTTGTCAGGTTGTAATTCTAAATTTACTTTTTCTGGGGCAATTCAAAAAACCAAAAAGTAATAATAGCAATGAAAAATCGATAAAAATCGACTTGAAACCCCACAATCGATACAAAATTATTTAATTTTTCCAATAGTCATCGATTCTCATTTCTCGAACCATTAGAACTGCAAACATTCCCATGAAACTTGGAAAAAAAATTGAATAATTTCGAATTCTTAACAAAAATTTAAAAAAATCAATTCTCGCACATGTCATTGATCAGAAATTTTCTCAAAATCTCATGAAAATCATGAAAAATAAAAAATTTCAAAGACTTTCCTTGAATTCAACCAATTTTCCCTCCCAAAATCTAATTTCTCTCAAGTTTCCTCTCCAACAAGATAAACAATCGACGAAAAAGTCCTCATCCATCAAAAATTCACCAAAAAAAATTGAAGAAAAATAGTTTTTTTTTTCATTTCAAGAGAAACGTTTGCGTTAATGAATGGATCGATGACACTTCTCACAATTTTAAAATCAATAATTTCTCCGAAATAATTTAACTCTCTAATATTCATCCTCATTTCATCATCGAAATCCTTTTTTTTCTTCCGTTTATTACCCGGCAATCATGAGATTATCTCTTGGGACAAAATCGACGTCTGAACGCGTTCGAAATAAGTGCGACGAGTTTTTGGGTATCGAGAAAGGGGGGGGGGGGTGTACCAGCCCCGGTCGATTTCCAAAGACCGAAAGAAAGAGAGAAAATTGTTTCTGGCCTGTCAATCACCCGCTGCTTCTAGACTACCAATTTCTTCTCTTCTCAAAATTTCTTATAATTTTGTACCCAAAAAAAAAAAAAAAAAAAAAAAAAGACGCTCCGCGTCGCCGCAAGAATCCGCAGTCTTAGACGTAATCGTGGAAAAAAAATTATCCACTTTCATCGTAATAATGCCGAACTAAATTATTATAAGGTAATTGCACCAATTACAGACAAAAGTTCGACAACTATGTATTCAGGTTTTTTTATTTTAATAAAAAGTTTTGGGAAAAAATGAAAAAAATCGATTGTAATTTCATCAAAATTTTTTCTTTTCTTTTGTTTTTTTTTTCTTTTAATAAAAAAGAAAAAAATCAGCGTTAAAAATTTATAATGACGTCAAACACCTCGATGTAGATTTACGTGATGAAAAAATAATTTAAACGTAATTTGTATTCATTACTTTTTTTTCCCGATAACTTGAGCATATTTTGCAACAATGCTCATTTATTCACGAAAAAAAAAAAAAAAAAGTAAAAATGGGAAAATAACGGCAATTTCAAAGTACTTATCACGATCCAATGCCCGAGTTCATGCGCCATTTTTATCCTCCCCCCCCACCCCCACCCCACCTTCAACTTTTTAATTTTTCTTTTTTTTTTCGTAATTACGAGATAAAAAAGAACACAGGCAAAAACTTAATTTTCAGTCTTTTTTCTGCACTATCGATTTTCCGCAATTACTCTAGTCCAATTTGAAGCTGAAAAATTTTTCATTTCATCGGTCGAGGAAGAATTAATTGTACATTCTGACAATTACGGAAACAGTTGTTAGTCTAATCGACCAAAAGGAGAATTAATATCCCATGACCAGAAGCCATGAATTCAGGGCTACAACAATGCGACCTGTCAAACAATTTACTTGTGTACTATTGTCAGAGCATTGGCTCATTGCCGTTGGGCTTTGGCAATAAGTCGTGTGTCCCAACGGAGATATTTCGGGTTAATGTTTTGGGCCAAGGGTCATTTACTGCTTATTCACGGGGCTTGATACATTTGGAAAATGTGGAATTCATTATGTGATGAGTTGTTTCATCGAAATTCCATTGAATTCTGTTTCATTCATTTTTTTTTTTTTTTTTCAATATTCGTTATTTTTTTTTTTTTAATATTCGTTTTTTTTTAATATTCGTTATTTTTTTTTTTAATATTCGTGTTTTTTTTTTTTTTTTAATATTCGTTATTTTTTTTTCTTTTTTTAATATTCGTGTTTTTTTTTTTTTTTTAATATTCGTTATTATTTTAGAAATTTTGCTACTTATTATTTTTTTTTCTACACTGAGAGAAAAAAAATTTTGTTGTAAGAAAAATTCACTTAGTTGGAGAAAATTCACTTCACTCTAGGAAATTACGATATATATATATGAATATAAAAATTGTAAAGAAAATTGCTTTTTTACTAAATTTTCATTTTGTTGAAAGGCAATTTTCTTGCTACAAAATTTTTTTTTTCTCAGTGTATTGTTAACATGTAATTATTGAGACTTTCTTTCACTCTTCTTTTTGGGAATATTGTGTTATCGGTGGAAATATTTGGGATAAGAAGTTTTCGATAATTCCATTGAAAAATTGTGGAAATTTCAGGTGAAAAATGTGTGTAATAATTGATTTTTGTCAATTTTTTGGAAAATTAAAATTTTAATTTTTTTTTAATTATTTTGAAGAATATTCGTGATTATTATGGTCTGTTTGCTATTGAGAAGATCTGTCGTTAATTATTATTATTATTTTAATAATTCATGTGCAGTTATTTATTTTGAAAAATCCATGGCAATGGAAGGATGCCGGAGTTCGAATCCCTAAGAATTTTCCAGCATTTTTTCAAGGATTTTTCCAGAATTTTCCAAGGTAAAATGGAAATTTATCTGTTTTGTTTTTCTTCTTTTTGAATTTTTTTGCCTTTTCCTTTAAATTTTATTTTAAGAATATTGCGTTATCTGTGGAAATATGAGTGATAAGAGGTTCTTGATGATTCCAGTGAAAAGTTGAGGAAATTCTACGTGGAAAACATGTGTTATTCCTTATTTTTGAAGGTATTTTTTTAATTTTCTGAATTTTTCAGTTTTTCGTGGATATTTCTGGTTCTATTTGTTGCAGGACATGGAAATGGGAGGAGGGGGATCATTTACTATTGATTCATGAGGGCTTGCAAGAATAATCATCAATTTTTCATCACTCATAGAGGAAAAGCTGAATTTCATAAAGTGTTTTCTGAATTCTTCGAAAATCGATGTTTTTTTTCTATACCCCTCGAATCAATCGAAATAATTTAATCTTCCATTTGCACCTAATTTTAATGCACTATGACATCTAAAACCGGATACATCACTTTAAAAAAAACCTCAAATCTCCTAAAACTCTGGATTCTCACTCAAAATAACCGAATTTTCAAGAAATCTCTTAAAGTAAATTCCAACACATATTTACCCCCTAAAATTCCTCCAGTTTTTCTTTCAAATCATTAAAAAAAATCGGTCTCGAATACACAGAGAAAAATGTTTCCTTAATTTAAGAATATGCAGTCACTTAATTTAAGAATGGCAGGTCACTTAAATTAAGTGACTTTTCTCACTTAAATCAAGTGACTTTTTCTTTCTTAATTGAAGAAAGTGAAACTCACTTAAATTAAGTGACTTTTCTCACTTAAATCAAGTGACTTTTCTCACTTAAATCAAGTGACTTTTCTTACATAATTTAAGAAAGTAAAACTCACTTAAATCAAGTGGAGTTTTCTCATTTAAATCAAGTGACTTTACTTTCTTAATTTAAGTGACCTGCACATTCTTAAATTGAGTGACTTTTCTCACTTAAATCAAGTGACTTTTTCTTTCTTAATTTAAGAAAGTGAAACTCACTTAAATTAAGTGACTTTTCTCACTTCAATCAAGTGACTTTTCTTACTCAAATCAAGTAACTTTTTCTTTCTTAATTTAAGAAAGTAAAAGTCACTTAAATTAAGTGACTTCTCTCACTTAAATCAAGTGACTTTTTCTTTCTTAATTTAAGAAAGTGAAACTCACTTAAATCAAGTGAGTTTTCTCATTTAAATCAAGTGACTTTACTTTCTTAATTTAAGTGACCTGCACATTCTTAAATTAAGTGACTTTTCTCACTTAAATCAAGTGACTTTTTCCTTCTTAATTTGAGAAAGTAAAACTCACTCAAATTAAGTGACTTTTCTCACTTAGATCAAGTGACTCTTCTTACTTAAATCAAGTAACTTTTTCTTTCTTAATTTAAGAAAGTAAAACTCACTTAAATCAAGTGAGTTTTCTGACTTAAATCAAGTGACTTGACTTTCTTAATTTAAGTGACCTGCACATTCTTAAATTAAGTGACTGTACATTCTTAAATTAAGAAAACATTTTTCTCTGTGTATTTCCATCAATTTCCACCATTGCCGCTTCATCCCAAAAAAATCAAAATTTCAAAAAATTCTTAAAAATCATTGCCATCAAATATTTTTCTCCTGAAATATCCTCCTCTTCTCACCCAAAATAAAAAATTCTCAAAAATCCCTCAGAACCCCAACAACAGCAAAAAAAAAAATACATCAAAAACCGATTTTTATCGTAAAACCCTTCACAAAACCCATTAATTACGATTTCGATCACTCAAATAATTTCCTCGTCCATTGTTTGCTGTATTTCATTACAGATGCAAAGTGGTAAAAAAAAAATTTATTTTTTCCTTTTTTTTTTGCGTGAAGTTAACTTCCACAACAGACCTGTTCGAAAAGGCCTCTAATCCCGAAAATTAGTCACGTGAAATATATACCAAGCTATTACCAATTGGAGTCCCAAGTCCTTGTACTGAATGGGTGTATGAAATACCCGTAATTATGAATGTAGCACGCAATTATAAAACTATAGAACCCCCCCCCCTCTCTTCCCCCCACTCCTTCTTTTCTGAACATGGATATCGTCAGCTTAGGAACAAAGTGGCGTAAGTCCTATCCTTCTACATGGCACTTACGCCCCTTTGCTTCTTAGGTAACGATTCAATCCTTAGAATGAAAGGGGCGTAAGTGCCATGTCTATATATGACACTTAAGCCATTTTGCTTCTAAACTGACGATATATATTATATGACTGAAGCTAGTGATACTGGCCCTCACGATTGTTACTCGTTACATTTCAAAACAATGATTTGTCTAATTAAACCTCATTTTCTTTCCTCTCTATTTTATTGTTAGCCTGGGCATTTATAATAACTAACGCGGTCAACCGTTATAAATAGCTCTTTTTTTTATGCCAATTTTTTTTTTTTTTTTTTTTTTTTTTTTTTTTGACTATCACCACTAGTGGAAAATTGCAGAGAAAACTAATTAGTGAGAAATTACTTCTTATTTTCTTATAATTTCACGAGTTAACATTAATTGATGATTCTTGGCTGGTTAATTCTGGGAAATTTACGCTTCAAATATGAGGAAAAACACCGAATTAAATGACTAATTTTTCCGGTACAGTTTCTCTCGGATTTTTTCTCTTTTTTTTCTTTTTTATGGATAATTTGTGAAATCGGGGGAATCCCTGTAGGTAATCGAAGGGCTTGGAGCCACAGGGGGTGGGGCTTCGACGAGCTGCCGTTAGATGGCGAAACACGGCTCTCCCACCTTTTTCAGGTGAATCGCAAAAAAAAAAGGGAAAATTGAGCTATTTTCATTTTTATTGGATGAAAAAGGTAATTTTGAAATTTTTGCAATTTGAGAATATTACGTAATTTTGGATTGGAGAGATCAAATGATTTATTAATTATAATCATTCAATTGAAAATAATTGAGATGATGAAATTACGGAAAATGACATTCTGCGGTTTGACCTTAATACAAATGGTTTGGGATTTTCTTTGAGAGTGAAGCCTTTCATGAAAAAATTGTAAAAAATTCAACAACAATCGTGCTACTTCGGAGCATTTTCTCAATTTTTTTCCGATTTTTCCGCACAGCCTTTCACTTGAAAGAAAATTTCTTTGATTAATAAGTTACGAAAAATAATATTTCGTGGTTTAATTTGAAAAAAAAAAAAAAAAGATTTTTTTTTTGAAAAAAAAATTTGAAAAATTTTGAAAAAATTCAACGATAATTGAGACATTTCAGAACATTCTCTCAATTTTTTTCAAATTTTTTCGAAAAGCGCTTCATTTTAAAAGAAATTCTAAACAATTTTGCCTCGGAGATCCGTTTCATCCCCATTTCTTGTAAAAAAAAAAAGACTGGGACTTTATTTTCTTTTTGGTTCATTAGTAAATTCTTTAAAACACGAAACTTTGTGCACGAAGTTACAATTTTGGCCCCGTTACTGACCATCATCAATGTCGTTTCGAATTTTATTGCGTGATGTGTGCGTTTGCTCTCGTCAATATGCGTGCTCACGATTTTCATCATTTGCTTCCTGTTTCATGAATTTTTACGTCGTTTCCACGAAATTCTTAGCAATGATAAATAAAATTTGTGCAATTTCCATTGAGACAACAAATTGGGAGTAATAAATTGGAATTTGAATGGGAGGAAAAAAAATGAAAATTGGATTGAATAAATTCATTTCCTATTTGCGCAATAAATAAATGATTTTTCATGAAAATTGTGAAGCTTGTTTACAGAATAAACAAAATCAAATTTTAATGATAAAAAAATTTATTATTTTTGGATTTATTTAATTTTTTTTTCAACTTTTCAAAAATTATTATTACACTTATATAATCGCTGTTAACTTTTTGTTTCTGATTCTCAATTTAACATGCCTTTTAGTTGTATCTCATCAAAAATAGTATATAGAAATGTTTCTTATGTTCATCAGAGTGCTAAATGAAAAAAAAATTCGATTTGAAGTTTGTCCGGAGACATTTCCTTTTCTTTAGAAAACGTAATAAATTATGGAAACTGAATGTTGTTTCAAACTTGGGGGGTCATTAAAAAACTATATTAGCTTTTGATTGAGATCTTAAGTATGAGTTTCTTCGGAAAATGCCAAGTTGTGAAAAATACAAGTTGAGAAAAATATTATGTTTTATGTTATGTTGTATCAGGTCGGACGTGTGAATAGAAAATGTTGAGAGTTTTTTCTGTTGCATTACGTCTAGAGGAATTGCATATACCAAATTTTATAAAAATTTCAAAAATTCTGAAAAAATCTCAAATATTATAATAAAACTGGTTTTTTTCTAAATTAGTTCAAGAAATAATGAGAAAAACTTACACCAATTTCGTTGTATTTGGTGAGAAAGATTGGAGTACTTCAGAAGAAGTAAATTCAATTTGATCTTCTTGATCGCTCTCATTTTGTTGGCCATTCTCAATATCAACCATATTAGATGAAGCTGGAGATATTGAATCGAGAGGGATTTCAGAATTATCAGCCATTTCAGTACACACTATCAGTCAGAATACCCAGGTAAAAAAATTTCATAGGGGAAAGATTTTTTAAAGATCTTGAAAAAGTTTTCTGTCGACGTCGCCCGAATGGGACTGAATTCGACCTCTAAGATATCTTTTTAGTAGGCGTTTTCTGCAGATCTTCTCCAGGTCGTCTTCAGGACGGCTCCAGGTCGTCCAAGTGAAAATGAAAATATACACTAAATTATGTCGAGCCGATTTATTGTCGAGTTTTTTTTCAACTATTACTTTCAAAAGGTGAAACGCTCTTTTGTCGACGAAGAAACTGTTCAAAATTTTTTTTTTCGGAAAATATTAAGTCGATTCTTCGGCGAGTAAGTAATTTCACAAGATGATTATTTTTCAAATGTCAGAATATTTATAAGATCATAATGTTATAATTTATCATTTATTGATTTTATTATTCTATCAACTAATTGATTAATTCATCTATTGATCTATTTACTTATTCATTTATTTATCCATTTATTCATTCACTTTCTTCAAATTCAGCTTATGCATTTGTTCTTGAAAGAAATTTCAGAGTTTTTATTTTCACAATGAACGATTTTTTCGCGATTTTTCCGGGCTTCAGGAATTCATAATGTCAATTTTCCGGAACTAAATAGAGTCTACAATTCATAGGAACACTTCTCATAGCCTCTGGAAGCCTCTCAAAAAAATAGAATTAATTTGTCGTATTCTTTCAATTGGCAATGCCATAAACGCATTTTACAAAATTATCAATCTACAAAAACAAATAGGGAAAGATTGGGTTAAATGGACACAAGGGGTTAAACGGACATGGGTTGATGTTCGGATTTTATACTATGAAAAATACTCGAAATGAATGAGAATATTGGAGATAGATTCTTTCTGGTGATTCCATTGGAAAGAGGAGGAAATTTACCATGAAAATTATATGTCAAACGTAATTTTTTTGAATTTTTCAAAAATTTCATTTTTTGCGCAAGATTTGAAGGTAAAATCTTTAGTTTTTAGAAAATTTCAGCTTTTCAAGAATATTTCTCGTTCTATTGATTGTAGTGACCTGGGATGGATCTTTAATAGAAGGTGAGCTCATTTTCTATTAATTCATGGGGTTTAAAACGGAAAATATCAATTTTTTCAAGTTCGTATCGGGCAAAAACTGATTTTTAGAAAATAGCCTATAAATATTTGAGAAATTGATTTAAATGACATTTGAATCACATGAATTGATGAGAAATGAGCTCACTTTTCATTTGAGATCAACCCCCGGTAGCTACAATCAACAGAACCGGAGATATCACCGAAAAAGTGAATTTTTTCAATTTTCAAAAGACCGTCAAAACTTGGCCAAAAAAATGAATTTTTCTCAAAATTAATAAAAGAAATTTGACACTCGTTTCCCACCTGGAATTTTTCTCAGCTTTTCAATGGAATCATTAAAAATTTTTTATCTATAACCGTTCAATTCAAGTGTCCGTTTTACTCCAGCTTCCCCTATTTTCATGATGGACACTTCTTCTACGATGATTCCGCCTCGAAAAATTTCAGTCTAATCTTTTCCAACGTGTCGATTCCAAAATTCATAAGAATATCGCCTCAAAGAGCTTGTTATCCTCTTGCTTGTCGAAGCTCTCCAAAACAAGAAATATATTGATCCCTCGAACGGCTTCAAAATCTGCAACAAAGTAGATTATTACGTCAATATTATTTCATCGTAATTCAATGTCAAATTCAATATAAAATAGAACTGAACCTCAAATGAAATGTCAAAATAAAATACGGAAACTTGCTTACCTGAACACTTTGAATTTTCACACTAAACCATTAAACACTCAATCCATTTAAGCACTTTTTTCTGTTGAGGAAGAACTTGATAACTCCAGAGCTAATGTCATTCTTTAGCTATCAAACTATTTGTTTCTTCTTCGAGCTCATGAGCGAAGTTCACTCCTTTCAATGGAACAATGATTCAAGTTGTTTATCGTAACCAAGGAAATCAATAGATCAGTGAAGAAAATTTAATTCATTTGCTACATTTCCATTGAAGGAAACGTCAGCAATTAAAACGATTCGTTTATCTAGGAGGATTGGAATTTTTTCTATTGAGAAATAACAAACTGGAGTGACAAATAAAGCGGAAAGTCAATCGAAGACTGGAAAAAAATGTGAGTTAAGTATTTACATGATTATTTATTCTCTCAAAATTGTCGTGTATCCGATATTCTCCTTCTATTGAATAGAGAATACTCAGAGACACTTCAACTTGTTTTCGCTTTTTCTGCTCAAATCATGATTACACTGATTTTTTTGTTGATTATTTCCAGAGCTATATGATGATAAGTTATGTCGTACTGTTGAGAGGAAAAAGCCGAGTGACCGAGAGGAGAGGGAACGAGAGCAGAGAGAACGAGAGCAGAGAGAACGAGAGCAGAGAGAGTGAGAGGCGAAAGGACAGGAGAAGAAAGAAGGAGAGCAGAGAGAAGAGAGAACGAGAGGACGAGAGGAGAGAGGACGACAGCAGAGAGAATGAGAGGACAGAGGATAACAGCAGAGAGAATGAGAAGAGAGAGGACGACAGCAGAGAGAATGAGAGGAGAGGAAACGAAAGGAGAGAGGGCAACAGCAGAGAGGACAGGAGCAGAGAGTAGGAGAACAGAGGAAACGGGAGCAGGGAGAGCGAGAGGAGAGAGGACGAGAGGAAGAGAGGAGAGAGGACGGGAGCAGAGAAAAGGAGAGCAAAGAAAACGACAGCAGAGAGAACGAGAGGAGAGAGAATGAGAGGAGGAAGAACGAAAGGAGAGCAGAGAGAACGAGAGGAGAGAGGACGACAGCGGAGAGAACGAAAGGAGAGAGGACGACAGCAGAGAGAACGGGAGCAGAAAGAACGAAAGGACGAGAGGAGAGAAGACGAAAGAAGAGAGAACGACAGCAGAGAGAATAAGGGGAGAGGGAACGAAAGGAGAGAGGGCAACAGCAGAGAGAACGGAAGCAGAAAAATGAAAATACGAGAGGAGAGAGGACGAAAGGAGAGAGGATGAGAGGAGAGAGAATGAGAGGACGAGAGGAGAGAGGGCAACAGCAGAGAGAACGGGAGCAGAGAGGACGAGAGCAGAAGGAACGGGAGGAGAGAGAATGAGAGGAGAGGGAACGAAAGGAGAGAGGGCAACAGCATAGAGGACGGGAGCAGAGAGGACGAGAGCAGAGGGAAGGGGAGCAGAGAGGGCGAGCGGAAAGACGACGACAGCAGAGAGGACGGGAGCAGAGAGAACGGAAGCAGAGAAATGAATGTACGAGAGGAGAGAGGACGAAAGGAGAGAGGTTGAAAGGAGAGAGGATGAGAGGAGAGAGAATGAGCGGACGAGAGGAGAGAGGGCAACAGCAGAGAGAACGGGAGCAGAGAGGACGAGAGCAGAAGGAACGGGAGGAGAGAAGACGACAGCAGAGAGAATGAGAGGAGAGGGAACGAAAGGAGAGAGGGCAACAGCAGAGAGGACGGGAGCAGAGAGAACGAGAGGAAATAGGACGAGACTACCCAAGAAGTCAAAAATAAGAATTTGTTCCCACGTGCTCTTTTTATCCATTCTTTATTTCATATTTATTGCCTTCTAAATTTATCATCAGAGACAATATTTATTAAAAATTTCCTATGAAGCTTAGCGGCAGTAATTGTTGAAAAATATTTCGTTATCCAAAGTTACGCGCGGAGTTATATATGTAAGTGCTGGAGAGCTCTACCAAAATAAATGAAGTGGAAGTGAAATTTTTTTTGCACATCAATATTGTCCATTCTTCTTCTTGATATTTTTTTTTCTCTTCAGGTTCATCTCCATGGATCGAAAACGAGAGATACAAGAAAACTCGACTTTTTTCCTCTCTCTCATTTTTCTTTTTTTTGCCTCTGACTGTAGTAAGTCATCCGGCGATTTTTCTCTCCTTCAATTTGAGTCCACAATAAGAGATAATTGCGGCAACATCTTGTGAAAAAATAGAAAAAGTGGCGATTTTTCGAATTTTGATAACCATGAAACATCGCCAACCTCTCTACTTAAAGTCACCTCAATAACGTGAATTAAGATTCGCGAAGGTAATTTTTTCTTTCTGATCTATGAAAAATCTGACGACCTTCTTCCCCAAAAAATTCGCTCCCCATTCCCCCGGAAAAAAAATCTCGCGAATGTCGAATTTAGTCCCATTTGGGCGACGTCGATAGAAAACTTTTTCACGATCTTCAAAAACTCTTTCCTCTGTGAAATTTTTTTACCTGGGTATTGAATGAAAATGACATTTTTATCTGCTTACTTCACAGTATAGAATAAAAAAAAAGGAAGTCAAATTTCGAATTATAAATTCAGAAACAGAAGGTATAACCGTATGAGATCGATCGTGTGTTGTAGTGCCCAGTAATCGCAACTAAGAAAAAGTTACAATTTTAGCAACTCTCAATGGCGGGCACACAGCGCCCGCAAGACGCTTGTATAGCGAATAATCTCCTTTTTCTTTAAATGAATAAAATGAATACAGTTCTACCCCATAATTCTTAAAACGGGAACGTTTTTTGTGGTTCATTTGTACAGAATTTCATGTGCGTGAAATGAGTTTTTAACACGGAGTTTTAAAATTCGGTAAACCAGTGTGTAATGTGGCAGTTGTAAAAAATGCAGCGCGAAATAATGTATTTCTCTTTTTTTATGCGTTTCCATAATAGTGTAACTGATGGAAGTATAATAAAACAAGTAATAAAAAGAAAAATGTAATTTTTCCAATAAATTGAAAAATTTTACAATCTGATGAAGAACAAACTGATGCAAAAATTGCCAATTTTTCTCTCAACCATTGAAGACTTCTCCATTGAAACTTGTTGGGTAAAATAAAAAAATATTATTTGGAAAGAAAAAACAAATAAGAAAAAAATAATAATTCAAGGTACCTTAAATTCTGTTATTTGTTTCAGTTTTCATTTAATTTGTAAAAAAAAAAAATTAATTTTTATGCGAAAATAGATTTAAAAAAAAAATTGACATTCAAAAGAACTATGTAATCCCATAATTGCCCGGTCCATTTCCCCATTGATATCATTTTCACCCAAAGTAAACAGCCGGTAACTGCCGAAACAACGTAGATAACATCAATTGTGTCCCAAAAATAGAATTTATGGCTGAGATCGATACTCTCCCCACCGAAAATTTAAAGAAAAAACAAAAAAAAATCATCCAAGAAAAGAAAAAATGATTTCCAAAAAAAAAAAAAAATCAATAACCTTCCAAACAAGATAATTTCCCAATAGTCAAGGTCACGACCTAATTAACGAAACGTTGAAACTCCATTAAATCCCCTCTCGGGCGAACGACTCTTCGAAAATAATCACGAGTGTCTTCCAAACTCATTAAAAAAAAAACAGTGGGTGGTAGAGGGAGCCGCAGGGGCTGGCGTTGAAGCGAAAAAAAAAATAAAAATCCTTTCGAGGGTGATGTATAAGGCGAGTGAAATGAAACCGGAGAAATAGGTGGAATCTGGGGATAGAGTGAGAGAGACTGATGTATATCGTACGCTAGTGGCGCCATGCTGCCTCCTCGATTGGTCATTCCCCTGGTGTTGTGGGCGTGGTTACGATTCTCTCTGGATAGTGAAGGAGAGAGAGAAAAAGTTAAAAAAAGAAGAGGAAAAAGAGCGCCACTGGTGGGGGGGAGGGGGAAAGACGGTGAGTTTTGCTGGAGGTGGTGGAGGCGAAAGCCGCATGAAGTGAGGGCAGAAGGGGCCCAACGTCATACAACTACAGGCAAAAGCAAGCACACAACTTCACTGCTCCCTCCCCCTCTCCACCTCTTTTACCTTGTGTGTTGTGTGTAGTCTTGAGCCGGGGGGATCTGTGCCGCTTGGTGGGTCCCAACGACCAACGCCTGCCAAGCCGATACCAGTACTCGACACGCTTCTGAGGCGAGAACAACGTGTATAACACATTCGCAACAATTATTTACACACACACAAAAATTTTTAACAATTAAGCTTATAAATGCAACAAAAAAAAAACAACTATAAGTGAAAAATAAAATTGGCCTATTTATTTGAATTTCATTGGTACTTATATTTGGGGCATATGTGTGTGTATGTGTGTGTGTGTATGTGTAAATTTGTGCGTGTGTGTGTGTGTAAAACAATTGGATGTGTCAAAGTTGAAGAGCACGTGATGTGACATTGAAGTGATTTATCAGGCTCCATATTATTTTTCCAGTGCTTTTTGTTCGGGAATTTGGAATTTTTGGAGGATGATAATGTGTGTGCAAAACTCTGGAATACGTATTTTTGACCTGTGATAAAAGTGACACATTGGTGATTGGTTCTTTTTTTTTTCTTTTTCAAACGTGAATCTGTGTGAAAAGTGTGAGGATAATAGTGACGATTTTTTGGTTTATGAGTGAATTGCAGGAGATTATTCCGGACAATTTGTCTTCCAGTGAGACGGAGATAAAAGCTGGAATTACGGACAGATCATTTCGATAATTGGAAAAATTTAGAGGATGATGATATCAATGACTGATTGAAGAGGCGCATTTTTTTGCAGAGGTGAGGTGCACCTACCTTACACAAGGTGTACGCGCTGGACAGAACCGCTGCAGGGCTGGGGGTGGTTGGGGGTGTTGTAGGTGGTAGTGCCGGGGGTGGTCCGGGGGTTGTTGGAATCTGCGGACCACCTACCGGTCCACTTACGCCAACGGATTATGTTAACACGGCATGTTATCCACCTGGTACAACAATCACCCTGACAACTGGTAATAATCATCCCCAGCCCACTGTCATTGATACAATGACACCAACATCAGTGACAACACCAACAGCACCAACTGGTCCAAATAATCCAGTAGCAATGAGCCAACTTGGTACTGTTTATGCAACTAAACGTAGACGAAGAAATGGAAAGAGGTGAGTTGTGGGTTTTATTTATATTTTTTTTTCAATGAAATTGACTTGTGTTACTTTTGTGGGAGTTTGGGTAATTGTTGCATTATGTTGCGTTATTGTGGAAGAATTAATGAAAGAAACAGTGAATTGCAAATCAACCTTATGCATTACACAGAGAAAAATGCTTTCTTCATTTACACAGAGAAAAATGTTTTCTTAATTTAAGTGAGAAAACTCACTTGATTTAAGTGAGTTTTACTTTCTTAAATTAAGTGAGAAAAGTCACTTGATTTGAGTGAAAAGAGTCACTTAATTCAAGTGAGTTTTACTTTCTTAAATTAAGAAAGAAAAAGTCACTTGATTCAAGTGAGAAAACTCACTTAAATCAAGTGAGTTTTCTCACTTAAATCAAGTGACTTTTTCTCACTTAATTTAAGAAAGTAAAACTCACTTAAATCAAGTGACTTTTCTCACTTAATTTAAGAAAGTAAAACTCACTTAAATCAAGTGAGTTTTCTCACTTAAATTAAGAAAGCATTTTTCTCTGTGTAAGAATGTGCAGTCACTTAATTTAAGAATGTGCAAGTCACTTAAATTAAGAAAGAAAAGTCACTTGATTTGAGTGAGAACACTCACTTGATTTAAGTGAGTTTTACTTTCTTAAATTAAGAAAGAAAAAGTCACTTGATTTAAGTGAGAAAAGTCACTTGATTTAAGTCAGAAAAGTCACTTAATTTAAGTGAGTTTTACTTTCTTAAATTAAGAAAGAAAAAGTCACTTGATTTAAGTGAGAAAAGTCACTTGATTTAAGTGACAAAAGTCACTTAATTCAAGTGACAAAAGTCACTTAATTTAAGTGACAAAAGTCACTTATTTTAAGTGACCTGCCATTCTTAAATTAAGTGACCGCACATTCTTAAATTAAGAAAAGAATTTTCTCTGTGTAATGATGTGACAAATTCAGTAGAAAAAGTGAAACAGAATATGTTGATTTTTTCTTGCAACTTTTTCGAGAATACACTGAGGCAAAAAAAATTATTTTATTGAAAAAATTTGTCGTTGAATTGAAAAAAAAGGGAATTTTTTGATCAATTAATTGATTGACGTGAAAAATTTTTCTTTGAAAAGAGTATATTTATTGTTGGAACAAGCAATAAAATGATTAATTTGAAAAATCTTCAAGTCTTTCTAAATAACTAATAAAAAATTGAATTAATTCCAATCTACTAATTTCTAAAAATTAATAATTATTGACTCTTCTCAGTTTCAAGAAATTCAATTTTTGGGAGAAAGCATTTTTTCCTCAGTGTTATGATATTTATATTCAATTTAAAGTTCGCGAGATATTGGAAATTTCCAATTTTTTTATTTCTCAATATATTTTTTTTTCTCAGTGTATCTTGGAAATTAGTGGAGATACGCCCTTCTTGATCTGGATATGATTTTTTTTGGGAAAAGAGCGTATCTCCAGTGTTATTATTATTTTACATGTATTTGCTAATTATACAATGAGCAGAAGAATATAATAATTCTCAATGATAGCCATTTTATGACCATGAATGAAATGATCTTAAGGGGAAATTGATAGCATGCATCTTCGCACCTTGTATCAGTGATGAATATTTCTTATTATGGGATCCAGGTGACCATGCAATGATTAGGCATCTTTACCATACGAAAACGATCGAAACAAGCAAAAATCATATCAAGTTTGCATAGTTCATCTAATAATGTGCAAACATATATTCTGAATTAATAAAAAAAATATATATATATTCTGAATATATAACAGCCACATGTACAATAACACTGTTCTATACATTTAATGGATGCTTTATCTTTCTGACATACTGAAAATATATATGTCACATATATAATACTTGTATATCTATTTATGTAACATATATGCAACATATAATAGATATACTTTGACAGATATTATCGACATATGTTTTTTCCGTGCGGGTAATTTCTGATATATATACATCAATATGAGTCTTCGATTTCTGAATTGACACTGTTTATCTGGAATTTCAAGTGACCTGGTCAAAATTTTTTTGTTGATCAATTACAAATGCAATGGATATTTATCATGTCTCACGTTAAATTTTAAAAATATGACTGAAAGACAATTATTCAGTGATTATGATTATTAGGGGTCTTTTTCAATAAACTTTGAAAATCTCAGAATCAAATTTCGGAAAAAATAGGGAATGCCCAAACGAGGTTTTAACTCATAACCGTCAGATTACGTCTTTGGTGCTCTACCAATTGAGCTATTGCGAGTTCCACTATTTACCTTCGGATTTTCGATTCCAATATATTATCTCATTTTCTCCTTCTCCCTTACTGAGGCAATTTTAAATTTATTTTATTTTGGAAGGCTAATCTACATATTTACCAATCATTTTATTAAGCTCCTTTCTGGCTATTTCCTGTGTTTTTTGATTGTCCTAAAAATTATCTTTATAATGATTTTTGAATTAAATTTCCTGCCATATGTTAACCAAATGATATGATGTTCATGTGAAATCTAAAAAAAAATCGTCAATTTTGTTGAAAAATCTCATCTTTAAATAATATCTGTACTATATTATCAATAACTAGGATAATCAGAATAATATTAGAAGTAATTTTCAAATGCACAATAATTTTACAAAACTTAAAATAATTTTACGATATTAATAAAATGAAGAGTTTCTCGCAATTCTGCCAACAAAAATGGACGAAAAAAATTAGAATAGAATTTATTTCTTTGATGTTACATTTTCCGTGTTTTACATCCTCCCTTCGCCTTCTCTCTTTACATTTTTACATTTTAACTTCAATTTTAGTATTCTATAATCAGTTTAACCTTAATCTTGATTATTAAATCTCTATTAAACGTCAATGCTGAATCTCAATTATAACTATTGAATATTTACTACTAGGTTTGGTATCACAACGTAATACGTCAGAATACAACGGGGTTTTCCACCCCCGTAAACCCTATAGCTATTTTTTCTTAGTCATGTACGCTAATGCGATCACAGTCTCTTCGATCATTGCTATAGAGGCGTTTGCCTTTTTTTTCTCCTTCTCCCTGTCGACTCCTCACAGTTTTGCACGTCTTGCCTCCTCCGCCTTCCGCAGCTCCCCTTCAATTTTGCCCAAACTTCTGCACCAGGATTTCCCTGGTGTCTTTTTCAGTTTCTCAATCAACCTACTTCTTATATTTGCTGGACTGTCTCTGCCTCTCCACTCCCCCCACATAGCCGCCTCTTTCTCGTTGCCACATGCCCGACAGTTCTCATTGCTAAAGCCCTTTTTTCCCTCCTTCACTGCATTACCACATCTCCAGCGGGCCCAGAAAAAAAAATTAGATTCATCCTATTTTATCACTCTACTGAATTCCATCTTCATTCCGTTCATTCAAAAGTGCTGATAATCTACTGCTTTTCTTGATTGTAACTTTTTAGCTCGAGATCCACTCAATAATCTCATTCTGTACCATTAATTCATAAAGATAGTTATATAGTCTCTATATATATTGATTAAACTATCTTCAATGAATTGAATTGGTCAATTAATTATTTTTATTACATCGAAGAAAAAAAAAAGAAAATCACATTGGCAATATGCATTTGCTAAATTGTTCGGTATATGAAATTGTCTGGGAGGTAGAATAAGTTTAAAGCCGTCGTGAGTATGGATCGTAAATCGTAACCAGTAGCGATAATAGGGCAATCGTAACGAAACAGATAGTTGGATACACTTAAACTGTGGTAATACGTAGTTACTTGGATATCATAGAGAGGTAATGGCTGATAAATACGATGACTCTGGTTTGTCTTTATGATACCGATATTGAGAATGAGCTAAAACCAGTTGAACTTAAAGAATTTTCAATTCAAATGTACCCGTCGCATCTGGTGTCTTTTACTTTCTCTACATTTTGCGTCTTTTATCTTTTTCATTTGCTTTTAGTCATGAGGACAGATATTATGAGGAAAATTTATTATTATTCGTGAAAAAAAATAAAAAAAGAAACAACTGGAGAAATGTTTTAACATCGAAAAATTAGTATCCTGCAGTTATGCTCATTACATTTTTCATTTACTTCTATTTACTCAAAGTATTACCATTTGAATAATTATTTCGTTCACTGGAGTAATCTCAATGAGATAAGAAAATTCTTAGAACAGTTTTTCGTAGTTCTAGGCTTTCTGGAAAATACGTTATCACCTGTCAATATTCGGTCGAACTTTTGTGTTGTAGTAAAAATGGTCGTAAATTAGCTTCTAGCCTGAGCTTTCTGGATTCAATTAGATTGTGATGAATATTTTTGTTTCTTTTTTTCTGGTAAAATCATCAATTTTTGATTTTTATGAAAACATTGGGTATCACAAAACGAATAGGCAGAATAATTTGCGAATTTAATAATTACATTTGAATTTTTTTAATTTATTCAATGCATTTGAACTGTATAGTGCATTTTGATAAATATGAATATTTTAACAGGTTATGCAGATTTCATGTTTATAATATAATGTAATATAGTTTTCTGGAAAATATTTGACAATGCAAGACATCTGCATATGACTATTGATATTTTTTCATATTTTTATTTTACATTTTTCCAAGAACTCTGTTATTCTGTCGAGTATACGAGGATTTGAGTATACAGGGGATACATTTGGCTGTCTGTCCACAGAGAAAAATGTTTCCTTAATTTAAGAATGTGCAGTCACTTAATTTAAGAATGTGCAGGTCACTTAAATTAAGAAAGCAAAAGTCACTTAATTTAAGAAAGAAAGGTCACTTAATTTAAGTGAGTTTTACTTTCTTAAATTAAGGAAGAAAAAGTCACTTGATTTAAGTGAGAAAAGTCACTTAATTTAAGAATGTGGAGGTCACTTAAATTAAGAAGGAAAAGTCACTTAATTTAAGTGAGTTTTACTTTCTTAAATTAAGAAAGAAAAAGTCACTTGATTTAAGTGAGAAAAGTCACTTAATTTAAGAATGTGTAGGTCACTTAAATTAAGAAGGAAAAGTCACTTAATTTAAGTGAGTTTTACTTTCTTAAATTAAGAAAGAAATAGTTACTTGATTCAAGTGAGAAAAGTCACTTAATTCAAGTGAGAAAAGTCACTTAATTTAAGTGACTGTTACTTTTTTAAATTAAGAAAGAAAAAGTCACTTGATTTAAGTGAGAAAAGTCACTTAATTTAAGAATGGCAGGTCACTTAAATTAAGTGACTGCACATTCTTAAATTAAGAAAACATTTTTCTCTGTGTAAGATCTTAGATCATAGTGTTTCCCACTAAATCATATTGGGGACACTGCCAGAGGACATGATTCAGGTCTTCATTGTCATAGCCGATTTGAGATTATCCGAAAGTCTTTCTGGACATATTTTTATCAAAATCTTACATTTTCAAATAGTCATAAATTAGGTATCCAGCATTAGATTGTGAATTCAATTAGATTGTAATGAATATTTCAGGTTTCTTGGTGAAATTATCAATTTTCGATTTTTATGAAGACATTGAGCATCGCAAAACAAATAGGCAGAATAATCTGCGAATGTAACAATTAGATTTAATTTTTTTTTTTTTTTCAAGTCTTTCTGAACAGGTTTTTACCAAAAATCTCAACATCTTCAAGTTGATGCCTCAAGCAGAATCTGTTCAGTCTAAAATTTTTCGTCTACATTTCTGACTCACTCGTTAAAATTATCTGTAGTTTTTACTTCTACCTCCTCCACTCAACATTTTAACACAAAGTAAAATTTTGCCGTGGGGCCCTTCGACAAAATCACTGTTATCTACGTCAAGTTCGAAATTTAACTTACAATGAAATCCTGCAAAAAAAAAAAATGGACAATCGGATAAATTTTATGGAATTATTTCACAAACTTGTCTCAAATTTTCCTACATCACTGATAAAACTTCGGAGAAGCTGTCGTCAAGAAGAAAAGGAAAAAAAAAAAAGAGGGGGAGTCTTTCAGCTAATGACAGCGAACTTCTATAATTTGGAGTTTTCGAGGCGAACAGCCAAATTGCTGGCGAATGGGGGGATTACTGTTATTATAGGTACACACGACTGCGCGGACTCTTCTTTTCCAACTTTTTTTTTTTTTTTTTAGTTTTTCATTCTTTTTCACTCTTATTTCTTGTCCTTTTTTCCTTTACTTTTATGCTCTACTAACGCTCAAAATTTTTTGGTGATTATACCTGGTGCTCTTCACCTGTCAATTTTTCGTCCTAGAAAGTATTGTCTCATAGTTTTCATGAAGGAGAAGAAGATGACATTTAGAAGAAGATAAAACAGGAAAAAAATAAGGATTTGTAGGTTCGTTTCCCATTAATTGCTGATAATTCGGAAAAAAAGTGCTTTAATTTACCCGAAAACGTGATTAAACTATTCGATAGTCATATCCTAAGATTATGAATATCATTTTTTTTTCTCTATTTTTTTTACATTAATCTGCTATCATATGCATGAGCTAGAGAGAGAGGCAAATACGTACGATCGCCTTCTAATTGAAATTTCTCAATACACAGAGAAAGAAATTTTCTTAATTTAAGAATGTGCAATCACTTAATTTAAGAAGGTGCAGGTCACTTAAATTAAGAAAGAAAGGTCACTTAAATTAAGAAAGAAAAGTCACTTGATTTAAGTGAGAAAAGTCACTTAATTTAAGTGAGAAAAGTCACTTAATTCAAGTGACTTTAACGTTCTTAAATTAAAAAAGAAAAGTCACTTGATTTAAGTGACAAAAGTCACTTAATTTAAGTGACTTTTACGTTCTTAAATTAAGAAAGAAATAGTTACTTGATTTAAGTGAGAAAAGTCACTTGATTTAAGTGACAAAAGTCACTTAATTTAAGTGACTTTTACGTTCTTAAATTAAGAAAGAAATAGTTACTTGATTTAAGTGAGAAAAGTCACTTGATTTAAGTGAGAAAAATCACTTAATTTAAGTGATTATTACTTTCTTAAATTAAGAAAGAAAAAGTGACTTGATTTAAGTGAGAAAAGTCACTTAATTTAAGTGACTTTTACGTTCTTAAATTAAGAAAGAAAAAGTCACTTGATTTAAGTGCGAAAAGTCACTTAATTTAAGTGACTTTTACGTTCTTAAATTAAAAAAGAAATAGTTACTTGATTTAAATGAGAAAAGTCACTTAATTTAAGAATGACGGGTCACTTAAATTAAGTGACTGCACATTCTTAAATTAAGAAAATATTTTTCTCTGTGTAACTATACAGAGAATTTACTATTCTTCTCCTCTATTATTTAGTTAAAATGTCGTTCTCTTCATCAACAGTTTTTAAATAATGGATCACTTGTGTGGTTTTCATAGTAATTTCGTTATTTTTGTCCGATTTAGGCACTTACATCTCCACCACCGCTATTATCAGTGACTTTGACAATTCATATCTCATAAATTACACGGACAAAAATTACAAAAAAATTCAGAGAGATGTAAAAAAATATCATTTTTGTTACGGCATCAAAAAACAAAATGGAGTTAACTGTACTCGAGTTCACTGGGATACTACCTTAACGTCTGAAGAAATCCATTTAACTCTGGTAATTTTTTGGTAAATTTTTGCCTTTAATTCCGTGTTTAATTCTCATAACGAAAGGAGTTTGACTTCAGAGTTTTGTCAGAGGTGAAAAAAGGGAGAAATAAAAAAAAAAAAAGGGCAGAAGAAATGAAATTAAACGAAATGAAGGCCACATAGTGGAGACGCGTTTTTGAACAGTCGGAGAAACGGGCGTTTGAGATGATTAGTTCTTAAGTAATTACCTCAGAGTCCTTATGGCCTTATAAAGTCACTTTATGACTCTGTGATGAACCTGTTTTCTAGAAGACCCAAGACCGAAACTATTCCCTCAGGGTTCTTTTTTTTTTTTATTAATGTTTTGAGCAAACTGTTGGACAATGAGTGAATAGGAAAATAATTCGTGACAAAACCCAAGAAATAATGAATTCAAAAGAAAAAACAACGATTTTCCTTGTGAATGAGAGAGAGAAAAAGAATTTCGGTCTCTCAACGGCCTTTGAGGAATACATTCATCAGTGACTACAGTGGACACGACTGGGGGTATATTTGCCTGGTTGCCGAGTTTAGAGATATCGATTGGAAGCGTCCAGGCTCATTGGATAGAGCCATAACGAAGTGTGGTGGTGCGCTCGCGCCAGTGAGAATTTATGCCGCAGGAACGGACTCTGAGGATTCGAAGAACGGCTATATACTGGCCGTTTGCCCCAGCACAATCCTCCTTGATATTCATTCATTTTTTGTACCTTTTTTTTTTCTTTTAGTCGGACTTGAGAGTGCCCTGAGGTGCAAAAAGAAGCTGACTCAATGAAAAATAAGAAAAGTCTTGGACAATTAATTATTTTTTGAATTTTACTTGTTTCTAGTGGTTTGAATTGTTGATTTTATGCAACTGATTTTTTTCTATCAGTTCTCTAAATTTTTGCAAAGCTGTGATTTAGAGGAGAGACCGGGGCAAAATGGGCCTCTAGTGTGAAATGATCTAGGAATTTCTTTCGGAATGAAAGATTTGATGGAAAAATCTGGAAAAAATTGAGGAAAGGCTCTAGCATATCTACAGTGTTGATGATTTTTTTGAAATTTTTTTGAACAGCCGTTTATTCTTTAAAAAATTTCGTACCACTTTTCTTCACAGGCGTATTTTGCTCTGGTCCTTTCTAATTTCTCGATTAAATTCAATTAAATTAATTCAATTATTCACATTTCCAAGATAACGCGATAATATAAGTTTCAATTCGAAAAAAATAAATGGTTCAGACGTTAAACTCAAGCAAATTTGGGATTTCTTTTCATTTGAGTTCAATTTAGATCTCATGAACGAACGTTTCTATGACCGATAACTGCTGTTGAATTCATGTCACGAGATCACTCGCATGGAAATTTATATGTGTAGAATTTATATATGCCAGATATATTTCACATATATGTGCATATATGCGATATATAAATGACATATATACATCGCAAAATATATTCCTGAACATATATATTGAATATATGTCGATTATTATATTTTTTGCCGTACATATATGTCGTATAATTCTTATATATGTCACATATATGCTTGCATACATATTTTTGCCATACGGGCATAATAGAGATGTGCCCTTTTCCATCTTAATCCTTCTTCGTAGCTCTTAAAATTCTCTACAAAAATACACAGAGAAAAATGTTTTCTTAATTTAAGAATGTGCAGTCACTTAATTTAAGAATGTGCAGTTCACTTAAATTAAGAAAGAAAAGTCACTTGATTTAAGTGAAAAAAGTCACTTAATTCAAGTGAGTTTCACTTTCTTAAATTAAGAAAGAAATAGTCACTTGATTTAAGTGAGAAAAGTCACTTAATTTAAGTGAGAAAAGTCACTTGATTTAAGTGAAAAAAACTCACTTGATTTAAGTGAGAAAAGTCACTTAATTTAAGTGAAAAAAGTCACTTAATTCAAGTGAGAAAAATCACTTAATTCAAGTGAGCAAAGTCACTTAATTCAAGTGAGAAAAGTCACTTAATTTAAGTGACTTTTACTTTCTTAAATTAAGGAAAAAATAGTTGCTTGATTTAAGTGAGAAAAGTCACTTGATTTAAGTCAGAAAAGTCACTTAATTTAAGAATGGCATGTCACTTAAATTAAGTGACTGCACATTCTTAAATTAAGATGAAATTTTTCTCTGTGTAAACTTAGCACCAAAAGGGCATATCTCCATCAATTTCTGCAATATTTGAGAAGAAAAAACAGATCGGCTGAAACTGCTGAATTCACTTGAGACACATGTGGATTTTTCAGTTCGTGGAGATCCTGGAGATCGTGCCTATAATTCACGTGTCCCAAAACCCCTTGGATGTTCAAAATAGCCAATAATTCATTCTGCTATTCATCATGAAAAGAAACTGAGTTATTTCATAATTCCTCTTTTTTCTCTTTTATCATCGGATAAATCAAATGCTCATTAGGTGATATTTGTTCGAGACTCTGAATTGAGATTTGTGCAAAGAGAAAACTCAGAAAAAAAAAGTAACTCGTCAATATTATTATTTTTATAATATTCTGAATTTGATCAAATACTGAAAGAAAAAAAATTCGATCCTCCAATAATTCGATTCTTTCTTTTAAATTGTCTCGAGTGCCTTTCTTGGGTTCATTGATCGTTCTACATCAGCCAATTATAATATCAGTCTTTCCCATGGGATTTGCATGAATTCAGAACATAAAGATATAGAACGAACTCAACTCAATGTTATACATGATTTAATACAGTATAACGTAGCTACTGCTCTATAGTCACTAAAATTCAAGAAGTTATATATATATATATATATACATGTTGGTTACCGCCCTTGCTAAACACAGGTTATCCAAAAAATTTCTTCTCCGTCTCATTATCTTTCAAAAATTCACCCTTTACAAATCCGTGTTTGAAGTTTTTCATCATTTCGTCTCAGGTGAATAAAAATACAGTAGAGACCTGGACTATACGAAAGAAGAGGAAGGGAGGGGGGATTATACGATTGGATTTAATCGGATGGCGCGTATGCAAACGAGTTCTGAAGATTTCAAAGTACTTCACTCTTTTTTTTTTAAATGGAATTTCGCCAAAAGCGTCTGAAATTATTGAAAAAAAAGGGAAAACACTGGCAATATTCAGGTTTAAGTCGAATTAAGGTAGTATACCAGTGAATTCGAGTACAGTTAACCCCTTATTTTTCTGATACCTTAACAAAGATGATATTTTTTTACATTTTTCTGAATTTTTTCATAATTTTTGTCCATGTAATTCATGAGGTATGAATTACACAGAGAAAATGTTTTCTTAATTTAAGAATTTGCAGTCACTTAATTTAAGAATGGTAGGTCACTTAAATTAAGTGACTTATCAGTTAAATCAAGTGACTTTTTCTTTCTTAATTTAAGAAAGTAAAAGTCACTTAAATTAAGTGTTTTTTCTCACTTAAATCAAGTGACTTTTTCTTGCTTAATATAAGAAAGTAAAACTCACTTAAATTAAGTGACTTTTCTCACTTAAATCAAGTGACTTTTTCTTTCTTAATTTAAGGAAGTTAAAGTCACTTAAATTAAGTGACCTTTCTCACTTAAATCAAGTGACTTGTTCTTTCATAATTTAAGAAAGTAAAAGTCACTTAAATTAAGTGACCTTTCTCACTTAAATCAAGTGACTTGTTCTTTCATAATTTAAGAAAGTAAAAGTCACTTAAATTAAGTGACTTTTCTCACTTAAATCAAGTGACTTTTCTTTCTTAATTTGAGTGACCTGCACATTCTTAAATTAAGAAAACCTTTTTCTCTGTGTATCAGAGTTACTGAGAATAGCGGTGGTGGGGATGAAACGCCCCAAATCGGACGGAAATCACGAAATTCTTAAAAAACCACACAGTTGACCCATCATTTAAAAACTATCGGCGAAGAGAACAACATTTTAACTAAATGATAGAAAAAAAAAATATTCGATTCTCCGTATATTTATTGAGAAATTTTAATTACAAGGTAGTCATAACTATTCGCCTCTCTCTCTATCTCATGCATGTGACAGGAGCTTGATGTAAAAAAAAATCGAGAAAAATAAATGATATTCACAAGCTTAAGTTATGACTTTTGAATACTCTAATCACTTTTTCGGGTAAATTAAAGCACTTTTCTCCAAATTATCAGCAATTAATAGGAAACTAACCTGCAAAACCTCATTTTTTTCTGTTTTATCGACCGTACTCTGTGATACTACCTTAAGAAAAAAAAAATAATATTTTTTCTCTTCTGCAATTGAAACAAAACGTCAACAAGTTTTCCTTTTATTAATGTTTTATGCAGACTGTTTGACTGACTTCTTCATACGTATAATATGACACAAGGTATGTAGCAACACGTGAGCTACATTTGTGGTGGGCTCTCGTTGTTATCCAGTACCACAGCTCAGTACACCACTGCGTCTGCTTGCGGGCGTATCATTACCCCGCCCAGTGGCTAGCTCGGAAGATTACACGTCTGCGTATAAGCCCAAGCCTATATGCTGGCCTCTCTCACCAAGTATTCGATGAAAAAAAAAGCTTTGAATATTAGTAGGAGCCCATTGTGCCGCGCCTCGATTTTACCATTGAATTAATACTCAAATGTTCACTTTCAACGAAAACTTCTTTTTTTTTTTTTTCTTTTCTTTCAAGGGGCTTGAATACTTGGGGATTTTACATTTTTTCAGTACGAATAATTTAGCGAAATAGTGGAAGAGCTCGTCCATCATTCATATTTTTTTCATTTTTTTTTTTTTTTTTTTTAATAAATTGAAGAATTAAAAAGTAAAATGAGGTAAATCTGATTTTTTAGGATTCATTTTTTTTTGTTACACAGAGAAAAATGTTTTCTTAATTTAAGAATGTGCAGTCACTTAATTTAAGTGACCTGCCATTCTTAAATTAAGTGACTTTTCTCACTTGAATCAAGTCACTTGTTCTTACTTAATTTAAGAAAGTAAAACTCACTTAAATTAAGTGAGTTTTCTCACTTAAATCAAGTGACTTTTTTTTCTTAATTTAAGAAAGTAAAAGTCACTTAAATTAAGTGACTTTTCTCACTTAAATCAAGTGACTATTTCTTTCTTAATTTAAGAAAGTAAAAGTCACTTAAATTAAGTGTTTTTTCTCACTTAAATCAAGCAACTTTTTCTTTCTTAATTTAAGAAAGAAAAAGTCACTTAAATCAAGTGACTTTTCTTTCTTAATTTAAGTGACCTACACATTCTTAAATTAAGTGACTGCACATTCTTAAATTAAGAAAACATTTTTCTCTGTGTTAGATTTCGGAAATTAAGAGAGATAAGGAATTTGTGTTTGTGCTTTATTTAGTTTTTCAGAAAATGAAAAATCAAAAATATTGTCACTCTTACTTCACAGTTTTCATGCTGTTAATTTGATTATTATTGCCCGCAGTAAAGGGTAAATAGTGGATCGAGAGAAAACGAGAATTGTGGTTGAAATTTGATAAGTCTGCAGTGCATCAAATGCTCGTTCGAATCTGAGAAACTCACTATTTTCTAAAAAAAAAAAAAAAAAGAAATGTTAGAAGAGTATCGTTCGTGCTGAATCTTGTGAAAAGAGCAATTTTTACGTGTACAATAGTTTTCCACGACGATCAAATGGCCCAATGAATAAAATCCTGAGGATTTTGTTCGTGAACTTGACCAATGGAACTTGCTTCACACCTCTCATTTTTCATTGCTCTAAAAAAAATAAAAATAAAATGAAATAAAATTTTTTACGAGCTACAGAATTGAGCCATTAGCACTAATGAGAGAATCCAAAGTCAATTAAAGCACGTTTCGATAACATAAGATCGATAAAACCAGGATTCGATGAATATGCAAAAACCATTGTGGTTAAACACCAAAAAGGCACCTGCGGATTCTCTCCTGGTGTGATCGTAAATAACTCTTCGAGATACTCTTGAAGATTTGAATATGTTATTCGTGAATAGTGACATTTTTTTTTTTTTTTTAATAAGTCATTTGAATGAATTTTTGGACACAATATTTTATCGATTTTTTCACAGTTGAAAAAAAAACGGATGAGACATCCAACAATTGTTATTTATAATTAAGAACCTTCTTCCTGGAATTAAAAGCGAATTCGAAGGAGAATTAGTGAATTGTATTAATTTTTTGTCAATTTAGAAGCAAAAAGGTAAAACAGAAAAAAGCGATTATTTTATTGATATCTTGGACACTGATGGAGATACGCCCTTTTTGCCCTAAGACATTTTATTGGAACTTTCCGAATTTTCTACGGAAATGTGTTAGGGTGGAGAGGGCGTATCTCCATTAATTTCCGAAGATATTCTCCAAAAAATAGTGATAGAAGCTTTTTTAATTACTGATTTATTGATTTGAGAGAAAGGGATTCTCCTAAGAATGACCAAATTGATTCTGATACCACTTGCACAGAGAAAAATGTTTTCTCAATTTAAGAATGTGCAGTCACTTCATTTAAGAATGTCCAGGTCACTTAAATTAAGAAAGAAAAGTCACTTGATTTAAGTGAGAAAAGTCACTTAATTTAAGTGATTTTTACTTTCTTAAATTAAGAAAGAAAAAGTCACTTGATTTAAGTGAGTTTTACTTTTTTAAATTAAGAAAGAAATAGTGACTTGATTCAAGTGAGAAAAGTCACTTGATTTAAGTGAGAAAAGTCACTTAATTTAAGTGAGAAAAGTCACTTAATTTAAGTGATTTTTACTTTCTTAAATTAAGAACGAAATAGTTACTTGATTCAAGTGAGAAAAGTGGCTTAATTTAAGTGAGAAAAGTCACTTAATTTAAGTGATTTTTACTTTCTTAAATTAAGAACGAAATAGTTACTTGATTTAAGTGAGAAAAGTGACTTAATTTAAGTGAGAAAAGTGACTTAATTTAAGTGAGAAAAGTGACTTAATTTAAGTGAGAAAAGTGACTTAATTTAAGTGAGAAAAGTGACTTAATTTAAGTGATTTTTACTTTCTTAAATTAAGAAAGAAAAAGTCACTTGATTTAAGTGAGAAGAGTCACTTAATTTAAGTGATTTTTATTTTCTTAAATTAAGAAAGAAATAGTTACTTGATTTAAGTGAGAAAAGTCACTTGATTTAAGTGAGAAAAGTCACTTAATTTAAGTGATTTTTACTTTCCTAAATTAAGAAAGAAAAAGTCACTTGATTTAAGTGAAAAAAGTCACTTAATTTAAGAATGGCAAGTCACTTGAATTAAGTGACTGCACATTCTTAAATTAAGAAAACATTTTTCTCTGTGTTTACCTTGAATTTTGGCGCTTATATTTTGTACGCATTATTGTTTCACCTTTTTGGGCAATTTTAATTGAAGACAAATAATTTTTTTGAAGCTTCACTCATCGCATAAATACGATTTTCCTCAATTAAAATTAATTTTGAACTTAGAAATCGCTTAAAATCGGAAGAATTGAAATGTATAAACAAAATAATAGGAATTGGAAATTTTGAATGAGAGGAATTGATGTCGAATGATCAGTTACACACGCGATTATTAAACGGATAATGATCGCGACAGTTGCTAATGATAAGGTGGTGGGTCAAAAGTGAGCCACGCAAACTTGCCGCATACGAACCGTCTTTACTCCTTTATTGGAACGAAAAAAAGGAGAAAACTGTGGAAATACATAAAATCTGTGGATTAAACACGAGCACCCTTGGACACCGTGTACTTTCAATGGCCAGCCCATTCCTGGGGGCGTGATACCCCCCCCCCCCCCCTCCCACGACATGTCTAGCTAGCTAGCGCCTGTCTAGCAATTCTCTCCTTTTTTTTTTCAACTCCAGAATTAGACGGTTCAACTGCTTTCACTCGTGAAACTCATGAGCATCGACTTTACGCGACGAATAATCGTCTAATGTTACTTAATACCCCAACAGGGGGGAATTTTACTCCTCCTTTAGCAGGACTGTTATCGGCGAGACGCGAGGCGTGTCACCTTGCTCATAGCCACGTGCCTTATCGTCCCAACAATTTCCATATTTTTTCTCCTATTTTTCTTATATTTTTTTTTTTTTTCATGATACCACAAAACTTTTATTTCACAGAATTTTTCATGTCGATCAATAACGAGCAAAATGAGCTTACAGTGAATTTTCTATTTTTCACATTTAATCAGAAATTTTCTCGTCTCGATTCTCGAATTAATTGGTACGTGTCATATTTACCAGGATGAATAATGTAATTTTTTGTAATTAGAAAGAAGCAAAAAAAAAAATTGCGTGAGTTAAGAATTTTTTTTTTTTTCGCCTTCAATTTCCGTGGCAAGATGTGGGTTAAGATGGTGGAAAATCCGGGGCGCTGTTGTAACATAAGTTTTCAGTTATCGGTGATGTCCGGTGGTGCAGTTTTCCAGCCTTCAAGGGCGCTGGAACAAATGGCAGAAGTACTTGATTAGCGTAAGTGATGTGATAATGTGAGAGAAAGAAAGAAAAATTAGTGAATAATTATCATTTTTCTTGGCGAAACAACTGCCGAAATTGAGATGATATTTTTTTACATTTTTCTGAATTCTTTCATAATTTTTGTCCGTTTAATTTAGGAGATATGAACAGTGATCGGCAAAAAAAAATCTATTTTCATTACCTAATTTTTGTGAAAAATTAGTAATTAATCGGGAAAAATTCCGAATTTTTTTGGAAAAATTAGTAATTAGTCGAGAAAAATTCCTAATTATTCTGAAAAATTAGTAATTAGTCGAGAAAAATTCTTAATTTTTCTGAAAAATTAATAATTAACCGACAAAAACTACTGATTTTTCAGAAAAATGAATCATGCTTATAACCGATATATCGGTTAATTACTAAATTTTCGAAATAATTAATAATTAGCCGCCGAAAATTATGAGTTCCTTTCAAAATATATTCCAAATATTATTATTCCAAATATCATTCATTATTCCATTTATTAAATGCTACTTTTTGCAGCACTAGTATAACATTTCATTACAACTCCTCGTTCAAAATTTGTGTCTGTTAATCTATTAAATTACTAATTTTGAGGAATTTTTGAAAACAACAAGTAATTTTCATCACTAATTACTAATTTTCGAAAGTAATTGGTAATATTTTCTCACTAATTACTCATTTTTAAGAGTAATTAATAATATTTCCTCGCTAATTACTGATTCTTTAGGAAAATTAATATTTTTTAAGGACTAATTATAAATTTTCTATGAAAATCAATATTTTTTCTTGGCTAATTACTGATTTTTATGAAAAATCAGTAATATAATCGAAATCGTTGACGAAAAAATCGATGGTGCCGATCGCTGGATATGAATTATGAAAGTTGCTGAGAATAACAGTGGTGGGGGATGAAATGCCCTGAATCGGACAGAACACAGAGAAAAATGTTTTTTTAATTTAAGAATGTGCAGTCATTTAATTTAAGTGATCTGCCATTCTTAAATTAAGCGACTTTTCTCACTTAAATCAAGTAACTATTTCTTTCTTAATTTAAGAAAGTAAAAGTCACTTCAATCAAGTGAGTTTCTCACTTAAATCAAGTGACCTGCACATTCTTAAATAAAGTGACTGCAAATTCTTAAATTAAGAAACCATTTTTCTCTGTGAAATAACGAAATTACTAAAAAACCACACACTTGATCCATTATTTCAAAATTATTGACGTAGAGAACAACATTTTAACTAAATAATAGATGAAAAAAATATTCAATTCTCCGTATAGTTATTGAGAAATTTTAATTGGAAGGTAGTCGCAACTATTTGCCTCTCTCTCTATCACATGCATCTGATAGAAGATTGATGTAAAAAAAATCGAGAAAAAAAATTATATTGCCAAGCTGAAGATACACGGAAAAATGTTTTCTTAATTTAAGAATGTGCAGTCACTTGATTTAAGTGACCTGCCATTCTTAAATTAAGTGACTTTTCTCACTTAAATCAAGTGACTTTGTCTTTCTTAATTTAAGAAAGTAAAACTGACTTAAATTAAGTGACTTTTCTCACTCAAATCAAGTGACTTTTCTCACTTAAATCAAGTGACTTTGTTTTTCTTAATTTAAGAAAGTAAAACAGACTTAAATTAAGTGACTTTTCTCACGTAAATCAAGTGACTTTTTCTTTCTTAATTTAAGAAAGTAAAATTCACTTAAATCAAGTGAGTTTTCTCACTTAAATCAAGTGACTTTGTCTTTCTTAATTTAAGAAAGTAAAACTGACTTAAATTAAGTGACTTTTCTCACTTAAATCAAGTGACTTTTCTCACTTAAATCAAGTGACTTTGTTTTTCTTAATTTAAGAAAGTAAAACAGATTTAAATTAAGTGACTTTTCTCACTTAAATCAAGTGACTTTGTCTTTCTTAATTTAAGAAAGTAAAACTGACTTAAATTAAGTGACTTTTCTCACTTAAATCAAGTGACTTTGTTTTTCTTAATTTAAGAAAGTAAAACAGATTTAAATTAAGTGACTTTTCTCACTTAAATCAAGTGACTTTGTCTTTCTTAATTTAAGAAAGTAAAACTGACTTAAATTAAGTGACTTTTCTCACTTAAATCAAGTGACTTTTCTCACTTAAATCAAGTGACTTTGTTTTTCTTAATTTAAGAAAGTAAAACAGATTTAAATTAAGTGACTTTTCTCACTTAAATCAAGTGACTTTGTCTTTCTTAATTTAAGAAAGTAAAACTGACTTAAATTAAGTGACTTTTCTCACTTAAATCAAGTGACTTTGTTTTTCTTAATTTAAGAAAGTAAAACAGATTTAAATTAAGTGACTTTTCTCACTTAAATCAAGTGACTTTGTCTTTCTTAATTTAAGAAAGTAAAACTCACTTAAATCAAGTGAGTTTTCTCACTTAAATCAAGTGACTTTTCTTTCTTAATTTAAGTGACCTGCACATTCTTAAATTAAGAAAACATTTTTCTCTGTGTATGATTTTCGAATAGTTTAATCACTTATTCGGGTAAATTAAAGCCCTTTTTCTCGAATTATCAGCACTTAATTAGAAACTAACCTGCAAATCCCCATTTTTTCTGTTTCATCGACCGTACTCTGAGATACTACCTTAAATATTTTGCTGGAGGTCATTCATCACTCTAAACGCCCAAGAGAAATAATTCCAAATGCATTTGCATTTGCAAATGCAAAGCTGCACTTTTTTTTTACCCTTAAATGCAGTGATTCTTTCACGACTATTTAACCACTCTGCACCATCAAAATTACCCGCGTTATTTGCCTAAAAAATGAGGGAAAAAAAAACTCACCGCATCGTACTTCATACTATTACCCACAAAAAATGAACATACTGGAAAAAATAAAATAAAACTCGAGAATTCTAAGTGTCTTCGTCTTGTGGCAAAAATCCGCTACCAAGTATAAATCTGATTTTAATGAACGCCGTTACGTTACCCCCAGACTGAATTATAATCTGGACGATTAATCGCACGTACCCGTGGCGCACAACGCCGTGGCAAATGATAATTCGAGCTCGGCCCCGTTGTGCAGCTTTCGGCGATAATGACGAGCACACCGGTGTACTTTACGTAATGGCACCAAAATAAGAAAAATAAGAGTTACTTGAATTTTTTATTTAAAAGAAAGGTGGAAAATAAGAAGGAGATGTGAGACGATGAAGCCAGTGAGACTGATTGCACCATTGAATTTATGGGGAAAAAAGGGGATGAATTGTAGTCATCGAGTATATAATGACAACTATACAATTAATAATGATAACAAAAAAATTATCATCATTATTGAAGGTTAAACTAAAAGTTGCAAGACGCCAAAAATCACATAATGAACAATAATATCAATTAATTCTTGAAGGTAAAAAATCTTTATCATTTTTGACTAATTAATGACCACGTATAAAAATAGAAATTAGTATTCATTGTTTGGTTCTTTAATTTTTTGTATTTTATAATTTTTTTATAATTTTTTATAATTTTTTATAATTTTTTATAATTTTTTATAATTTTTTATAATTTTTTATGATTTTTTATAATTTTTTATAATTTTTTATAATTTTTTATAATTTTTTATAATTTGTATTTTATAGATAAATAAATGATTGTATCCTGAAGAGGGTTTCACATTGAAACCGAAACGTTGATACATAATATCATAACTTTTATGATTTTTAATTAAAAGTAACCTCTGCAGAGACCTAAAAAGGCCACCAAAAATACAGGCAGACATCGAGGTTTGACCTCACACTGTTAGAAAAAAATTGAAATTTCATAGGAAATTCGATGAAAATTTCAATAAACGTGATACTGAATGCTTTTTAATGGGAAAGTGCTTATGAAATCTGTGAGTTTCCGAAGAAATTCAGAGGAATCTATGAGTTTTAAGCAGAATTGAGACGAAAATTCTACAATTCACTTGGATTTTCAGCTGAACATAAATATTCAGAATTAAAATGACTTGAATTTTCCATTTTACCTTGAATTTCTCCTGTTTTTTTCTAAATTTTCAAGAAACAATTGAACTGAAATTTACAAATTTCATTGATATTCAGGCGTGAAATTATTTGAAAATCGATGATTTCTTCATTTTTCAATGACGTAATTATCTGGAATTTCAGTAAAGATGTAACTTTTTTAAAATTTCAGTGATTTTGCATGGAAAATTCAGCCAGAAATTTTTAACAGTGCAATGGACTCGGATTTATTCAAAATTGCGGATATAAACGTTTTTTTTTACGGTAATTTCTTACGTTATTTGTTTCTGGAGAATATCTCGGGAATTCAGCGAGATAGGGGGGTTTCATGGAAATTCTGGAAAATTATGAAAAATCACGAAATGACAAAAACTGATTTTTTGGAAAACACGTGGGTGAAGGAAGGTTTTCGGAGTCTTGGAAAATTCTAGGAAATTCTGAAATTTTTTTTGATCAAATTCTGGAAAATTTCCGGAGTGTCCTAAAATAGAAAAAAACGGTGTTTTAAAAAATCATGTGAGCAAAGGAAAGTAACCGAAGTTCCAAAATTTCGAACTTTTAAACTTTTTTAGAAAATTCGGGGAAATTTCAGAAAATTTTAAAAAATTGCAGAAAATTATTGAAAATTCAGACGAATTTCGAAACGGGAAAAACTGATTTCTGAGAAACCAGACAGAAAAAAATGCCAAATTTCAGAAATTTCAGAAAGTTCTGGAAAATCTTGAAAAATTCGGAAAAATTCAAAAATGGGACAATTTTGTTCTTCAAGGAACTATGAGGGCAAAGGGAGGGATTTGTCGGATTTCTGGAAAATTCTGGAAACTTCCAAAAAATAGTAACAATGTCTGACATATTTCAAGAAATCCCAAAATGAGACAAACTAATTTTTTTTCTTACCTCTTGAATTTTTTTTTCTGAAAAACCGGATGACAAAAATTCGCTATCTCGTTTATATTCCGAAATGATCAACGCTAATTACAATTTTGTTATTTTTATTTTATTTCCGGTGATTCCAAGTCCATTTTAAGGCAATTACCGAAAAAAGAGAAGAATAACGATTTTTCTCCTAATAAATACGAAGGGATGATTTTTAACTTGCTTACCTCTGACCCCAAGGGTGCACCACCCTGTGACAGCTGGGACGTTTCTCATTAGTCAAGTCGTATACTATTTTCACGGTATAGACTCATCAGTGACAATCCGACTACATTTTACAATATTGTGTTTGTACATAAAAATTGTATATGTGTTAAAAAACATGAAAGATACAAAGTAGTATAAAGCCTCATGGGGAATGGCTTAACGTGCGAGCGATGAGTTGATGGGAGTAATGAACTGAATTAGCCGCACCCAGCAAAAGAACACCCCAGTACAATAATAACTGTGTTGACGTTAATAATCGGATTTTTGTGATTGTGAAGAAAAAGAAGTTGAAAATTTGCCGAAAAATACTTTCGAAACTCTTTCGATGTTTTTTAATTACAAAATACCCTCTTTTTTTCTCTATTTACACAGAGAAAAATGTTTTCTTAATTCAAGAATGTGCAGTCACTTAATTTAAGAATGTGCAGTTCACTTAAATTAAGAAAGTAAAGTCACTTGATTTGAGTGAGAATACTCACTTGATTTAAGTCAGTTTTACTTTCTTAAATTAAGAAAGAAAAAGTCACTTGATTTAAGTGAGAAAAGTCACTTGATTTAAGTGACTTGTACTTTCTTAAATTAAGAAAGAAAACGTTACTTGATTGAAGTGAGAAAAGTCACTTGATTTAAGTGAGAAAAGTCGCTTAATTTAAGGGAGAAAAGTCACTTAATTTAAGTGACTTTTACTTTCTTAAATTAAGGAAGAAAAAGTTACTTGATTTAAGTGAGAAAAGACACTTAATTTAAGTAAGTTTTACTTTCTTAAATTAAGAAAGAAAAAGTCACTTGATTTAAGTGAGAAAAGTCACTTAATTTGAGTGAGTTTTACTTTCTTAAAGTAAAACTTGATTTAAGTAAGAAAAGTCACTTGATCTCAGTGAGAAAAGTCACTTAATTTAAGTGAATTTCACTTTCTTAAATTAAGAGAGGAAAAGTCACTTGATTGAAGTGAGAAAAGTCACTTAATTTAAGAATGTGCAGGTCACTTGAATTAAGAAAGTAAAGTCACTTGATTTAAGTGAGAAAAGTCGCTTAATTTAAGGGAGAAAAGTCACTTAATTTAAGTGACTTTTACTTTCTTAAATTAAGGGAAAAAAAAGTTACTTGATTTAAGTGAGAAAAGACACTTAATTTAAGTGAGTTTTACTTCCTTAAATTAAGAAAGAAAAAGTCACTTGATTTAAGTGAGAAAAGTCACTTAATTTGAGTGAGTTTTACTTTCTTAAAGTAAAACTTGATTTAAGTAAGAAAAGTCACTTGATCTCAGTGAGAAAAGTCACTTAATTTAAGTGAATTTCACTTTCTTAAATTAAGAAAGGAAAAGTCACTTGATTGAAGTGAGAAAAGTCACTTAATTTAAGAATGTGCAGGTCACTTGAATTAAGAAAGTAAAGTCACTTGATTTAAGTGAGAAAAGACACTTAATTTAAGTGATTTTTACTTCCTTAAATTAAGAAAGAAAAAGTCACTTGATTCAAGTGAGAAAAGTTACTTAATTTAAGTGACTTTTACTTTCTTAAATTAAGAAAGAAAAAGTCACTTGATTTAAATGAGAAAAGTCACCTAATTTAAGTGACTTTTACTTTCTTAAATTAAGAAAGAAAAAGTTACTTGATTTGAGTGAGAAAAGTCACTTGATTTAAGTGAGAGACGTCACTTAATTCAAGTGACCTGCCATTCTTAAACTAAGAAAACATTTTTCTCTGTGTATTTCATGTCAAAGCACTTACGCCCCTTCAACACTACAAGTACATAATAATGATACAATTATCGTAACGTGTCATGATCCATGCCTACTATTATCCACCAATCACCCACTGCCCACTCATTTTCCTCGATTTTTCATTTTCTCTTTTTATATATAAATACACAGATGACGTACAAATTATTATCACAGAAGCTATGAGCCGTAACCAAACTCGATCAATCCATTTTTTTTGTATTACTCTTTATTATTTCATTACTCTATTAAATAAATTTTCGTTATTTATTTTATCGCAGTACTATTAAACTGATTAGTGGCTATTATCGCAACGATAAAATCAGTTTTACTAGTAAACTGATTTCTCAAATTTTTTTTTTCATTAAATATTAATGATTTTTCTTTTCTCATTAGTTTTTTGAGGATATCTAGGAAAATAAGCGAGATAGAATGATTTTGCGGTAATTCTATTTTGAAGCCCTTGAAATTCACTACAAATAAGGAATAAAGAAGAATTGATTTCGTTTCTGTTCTGATTCGAAAATTTGAATAAACATTTTTAAAGAAATTTTTTTAGAGAAAAAAATAAATATTTTTCTATAGATTAGAGATTTTTTTTTTAAAATTGTTCTGAACAATTTGATTCAAAAAGTTCTAGCTACACAGAGAAAAATGCTTAATTTAAGAATGTGCAGGTCACTTAAATTAAGAAAGAAAAGTCACTTGACTTAAGTGAGTTTTACTTTCTTAAATTAAGTGATACTTTTAACAAATATTTATGCTAATAACAAAATTTGAGTTTCAAATTAGTATTATCTAAATGTTACTCTAACGTTTGTTGAACAGTTTGAAGAATGGTTTATAATTTCCCTCAATTAAAATAAATTTTAAACTCAGAAATCGATTAAAATCGGAAGAATCGACTCTCCCAGTCGATTAATCAATTCTTCAATAACTTATTCAATCCCTGAAACCCCCTGCATCTCGTTTACTTTCCAAGATATTCCCCTTGAAACAAGAAAAAACAAGTGGAAAATCGCCTTTAAAGCTTATCATGTAGCCTTTTCTGCTAATTCATTAGCAATTTGCTTCCGAATGGACATCATATCGCTCCATGAGACTGTCTCCAAGTCATTGTAATATTGGTGTTTATGTAGACATCCATATACGCATATACAAAGCTATAAGTATTTAGTTTTTCTCCCAGTCATTGAATGAACATTCTTTTTTTTCAGTTTCTTATATAACAAGATGTGAATCAGCCAGTTGTAAATTTTGGAAAAGATTCGACGAAAATCAAAAGGTTAAACAATACGATTTGGAGATATCATTCTTTATGGGTAACTCAAGAACTCTTTGTTCGATCAGATCCAAAATCAATCCCAGTCTTAATCTTCAGTAGGACTAGAAAGTCGCTCAATTTGGAGTTTCTCCTGTGTATAGTTCAATGGCTATTGTGTTGCCACGGAATTTCATCAAAAAATGCCTTAAAACGAAAATAACCAAAAAACTAATGGTAGGAAAAATCTGAAAAAATTCACACAACTGAATAATGAGATGAGAATCATCCACTGTGAGTTTGGACGAAATCAATTAAGAAGTTTTTGAAATAAAAAAAAAAAAAAAACAAAAAAATTGAAAATCATTGATTTTTCAAAAACTACTCATCCGATTTCGATCAAGTGGGGCTTAAAATAAGGAGTTCAGTGATAGTAATATACTGACAAAATTTCAAGTTCCTAGGCCAAATCATTTAGGAGCAATGTAATGTAGCAAATCACACAGACATACATACGGACACACACACAGACAGACATTTTTTCTAAATATCATTTTCGGTCTCTCCAAATTATATTAGGTAGTTCCCAACAAAAAATCAGCATTTGGAAATTTTCACGTTTGTAAAGCTCCCATTCGGAAGCAAAAAAACTCCAATTTTCACCGTGAAACTACAGAATAATTTGCATAAAATCGTTTGAATGTTTATTACCTAATTTCGCGGTATTCACATAAACTATTCTGGCATCCAACGACCCAGCGTTGGACATTATGCGAGCATTTACCATTGTTCTCCGTCTCATTCTATTCCACAACTTATATATATGTATATATATATCTACTTGACATAATCCTGTCTCGCTCGAATCCACGGTTTCATACAGGAGAATAAGGAGCTCCAGTCAGTAACGTAATGGTTTGAAAACGAGGGTAGTTGGGGGTGCGTAGTACAGGCTGGTACTAGCCAAACGGGAGAGGAGGAGGGGGAGGGGAGGGTGGTTGATACGACAGGGACGGAGTTGGTATCAACCTTTGATATACAACCCTGATCCCCTAAACTTGGAAGAAGGACGCTTCTTTCCTGTTTCTATTCTTATTCTCTTTTTTCCCAAGTCTTTAATTTTCTTTTCTCTGCTTTCTTTTTTGTTCCCTTTCGTTTATCAAACTTAATCGAGCCGTTATAAAAACAAGAGTAATAATATCACCTGCCGCTTGAAATACCATGGAAATATCGGATATTTTGATTTATTCGTGGCGATCGATCTCACGAAGAAATTTCCGTTTTTTTTTTTTTTTTTTAATTCACATGATGACAAGTGAGTGGTGCTAATTATCTTGGAAAATGTTGAAGTGAGAGGCTTTATCGAGTATCACAATCTCATTTGGCTGCAACTTATCGCATTGGCTAACTCACCTGCTCACAATTTGTGTTTGATACTTGGAAATTATATGAAATTCATATGCGCTAACGATTTTGTTTTCATAAAATTCGTTATTTTCAATATTTACTTTATTTAAATGTGAGAGAAATGGAATTTGAGGTATTATTGCAGCGAACTCGAGGATATTTAACTCCTCATTTTTTTCGATGCCATATCAAAGATGATATTTTTGTATGTTTTTTTGAATTTTTTCATAATTTTTGTTCGTGTAATTTTTGAGATATGAATTCTCATATAATCGAATAAATTCAAGTCATTAATGTCCAATACAAGTTTCTTGTGGGCGCTACGCGCCCGCCATTGAGAGCTGCTTAAATTGTAACTTTTTCTTAGTTGCGATTACTGGGCACTACAACACACGATCGATCTCATACGGTTATACCTTCTGTTTCTGAATTTATAATTCGAAATTTGACTTCCTTTTTTTTATTCTATACTGTGAAGTAAGCAGATAAAAATGTCATTTTCATTCAATATTCTGACTGATAGTGTGTACTGAAATGGCTGATAATTCTGAAATCCCTCTCGATTCAATATCTCCAGCTTCATCTAATATGGTTGATATTGAGAATGGCCAACAAAATGAGAGCGATCAAGAAGATCAAATTGAATTTACTTCTTCTGAAGTACTCCAATCTTTCTCACCAAATACAACAAAATTGGTGTAAGTTTTTCTCATTATTTCTTGAACTAATTTAGAAAAAAACCAGTTTCATTATAATATTTGAGATTTTTTCAGAATTTTTGAAATTTTTATAAAATTTGGTATATGCAATTCCTCTAGACGTAATGCAACAGAAAAAACTCTCAACATTTTCTATTCACACGTCCGACCTGATACAACATAACATAAAACATAATATTTTTCTCAACTTGTATTTTTCACAACTTGGCATTTTCCGAAGAAACTCATACTTAAGATCTCAATCAAAGGCTAATATAGTTTTTTAATGACTCCCCAAGTTTAAAACAACATTCAGTTTCCATAATTTATTACGTTGTCTAAAGAAAAGGAAATGCTCCGGACAAACTTCAAATCGAATTTTTTTTTTCATTTAGCACTCCGATGAACATAAGAAACATTTGTATATTCTATTTTTGATGAGATACAACTAAAAGGCATGTTAAATTGAAAATCAGAAACAAAAAGTTAACAGCGATTATATAAGTGTAATAATAATAATGGTCCGAAACGCTCAGATGTCCTCGAATGACGTCACAATTTGGATTCTGCAGAGTCACCTATCGGGCGAAGATACATTTCAAGATGTTGCCTCAGCTAATCCTTCGTCTAACACATTATTTTGATCCATTTTACCAATTTCTCCTTCATTAGCTATTTTTATAATGATATTTCCACGAGAAGATCATCTTGAGCATTCGTTGCAGTGATATATAGATAACCTCTTATTTTCTTTCAACCATGGAACAGAAGTAGCAGCATCTCTTGAGTAACAGTGAAAACGTAGAAAATTGTGACGTCATCATCTCGTCTTTAGGCTTAAATTCTCCACATTTTTAATAATTAAAAAAATATATATTGCAGCTTTGAAAAAATTAAATTGCTTGTGCGAATCACATTTCGACTGCTTTCATGAATCAATTTCAACAACTTTTACATTGATCTAAGATTCACGCAATTTCCCTATTGAAGCACGTTTCTCCAAATAATCAGTAATTAATCAGAAACTAAACCTTCGAATCCTCATTTTTAATACAACCTTAAAAAAAAGGGAGCGGAGAATGAAAAATATTTTATCCTCTCGTCTTTATGTAAAAAGAGAAATTAATTATGCACATAAAATTTGATGAAAATAGAATGTAAAGGAAGGGTGGAAAAATTAAAAATGAAGAAAATGAGATACATGAGGTTGAGGTGAAGGAGTGAAGGGAGAGACAAGAGGAAATGAACGGGGGATATCAATTATCCTCTTAATTACACTAATTAAAAATGCATAATTATTACTGCAGCCAACAAGTACTTTACCAACTGGCCCTTACAGTTTGTCAACATGGTGTATGTTCAATTATTTTACTCCATCTGATGAAAATTTGATTTCCATTGTAATTTATTCTACTCATTAATTTCATTTGATGAACAAAAAAAAATTATCATTTTTTTTTTTTTTTTCAAATAAATGAAAAAAAAAAGTTTTTTTTTTTTATTAAATATTTTTTTTCAAGTTGAACTAATTGGGAGATCAATATGTGGAGTTTTTAAGCAGTCTACGTTATACTTTTGTAGATTATGAGATGTATTATAGTGTAAGTTCGTGTTTAAGAACACGCTCGCTCATTACGTGATACAACAAGTGAACTCTCTTAGCGTTATCGATAAAAGCCGCCTTTAGAGTGTAATTATATCAAAATCCACTTACCTATTATGGTTATATTAATTTGCATTTCATAAATATGCAATTGCATATTTATTGAAAAATCTATTGAAAATATTGAGGCAAAAAAATGAAAAATACGACATGGAAACAAATTAATGTCAATTTTTTTCATGATTTATACATAATTATTTCAAGTCTAGGATTTTTCACACAATTCTTTAGAGCTTCAGACTAATGCACAGTGCCAAAGGTAGTTGAGCTGTTGGAAGACTGAGGGAAGCCACTAATGCGATAAACACGACACAAAGTAATTCTAGAATCCCCTGTTGTTATTTTACAAGAATAACATATTTATAATATTCAATATGAATTACTTTTTATGACTCCATCAACGGTGTAACGCAGGGGCGAAGAGTACACAGAGATAATGAAGTGTTTTGACATGGGTAATCAAGTTGAAAATTGTTTTTCAAGTCAATAGCAAGAGTACTTGAATTAAACAGATTTTTCGCCGCTTACAATACTGTTAATAGGGAACTTGCATATTTTTTATTTATTTTTTTTTCTCAATATTTATTGATAGTGATTATTTTTATTTATTTATTTATTTATTTATTCGAGACCCAACAGCCGAAGCCAATAACAGGGTCAAAAATATGCCATTATACAATAAGAAAATCTCAGACAATTTTTTGTTTACATGACTTATACAAAAAGAAATAGAAGAAATTAACAATAAGGCGATTACGTTGCTTATTATTCAACAAAAATAATTCTTAAAAACTTGAGCATACAATGCACACAATCATCCCCACACACAGTCTCATCTATCTCAAGCTTTTCACATAGTTAATTGAAACCTCGGTGATTCAATGCAACGATTAACAGAAAAGGCAAGAAAAAAATTTTTTACTCGTTAATTAATTCATAAAAATTAATTAAAAAATCATTTTTTTGAACGTCTCCAAATCGGACATGACGTCAGAATACCAAAATCTTTGTGTGCGCCATCTGTAGTCACCTGTCGTTACTCATTGACAGGCGTATGAAGGTTATGCTGATTGTCAAAAAATGCGTGTTTCTTCATTTTCCTCGTCTTTACTTCAAACATTGTTTACAGAATTTCAATTAAAAACATGTTTCTTTCGTAAGAAAAATTCACACATAACCTCCTTGTGAGTATCGCGCATCGAAAATTCAAATATCCTCCAGCCGCGCCAACACTGGCCACCGCTTGAATTACGCATGTGGTATTATGACGTCAGATCCGTATTAGAACAGTATGAAATTTTGAGATTTTTAATTGTAAATTTCTCCATAATTAACAATTTAAAAACAAAAAAAAATTCCCTAATCTCAGACAATATTTATTTTTTGCTCTTATTGAGGATATCATTCATATCGATGACGGATAGAGATGTGTTCTGTTGATAAATTGTCAGTTGTTCATAAGAAATTGTGATAATAATGATCATACAAATATAAAAACGAAAAAAAATTGAGAAATTATTTGCTGGGCCTCTGCTATTATCTGAGCCTCAGCGTAGCTGCTCATGAGCCATCATTGTGATATTTCTTGTTCATCATTTTAGAAATGGTTTTAAAATTGTTGAAAAGTCAACGTGATAGTTTGCTGCTTATAATACATGATTGTATTCATTCTATTCATCGAGAAAGTAAAGAAACAGTTACTTGGAATTGTATTCAATATCAATAACATTCTTGTCGTGCACGAATTCAAAATGATTCAATATGTAACATGGAAAATGAAATTGTAAAATATAATATATATTTTTTATTCAAAATGGAAAATTGAATACAGAATTCACGAGTGCAGTGGAATAACAGGTTAAGCCAATTTTTGTCGAAAATGAGATTTTATCGGAATTTGCCTTAAAATGTATGGACACATGTCTCACAAAAAGGATTTGACTGAGTATGACCATTTAAGGCCTCATTTTTGAACATGCATAACAGGTTAAGTTCACTTTTGGCAATTTTTCAAAAACAATTCAAGTTATGTCGACTTAACCTGGAAAAATAATTCACGAGTGTAGTGGGATAACAGGTTAAGTATATATGGTAAACCTATATGACTTAACCTGTTATTTCACTACATTCCTGAATTATACATATAAAAGTTAAGTCAACATAACTTAAATTTCTTATAATTTCTGGGGGAGTTAAGTAGACATAACTCGAATCTCTTATAATTTTTAAGGGAGTTAAGTCGACATAACTTAAATTTCTTTCCATAAATTTCAAGTTAAGTCAAAATTATAGAAAAAAAAGACTGCCGATAACAATAGCTTTTGAATATCTTAATTGACTGCGGATTAATGACTTTCATCATAAATGTAGCGCAAAATGGTGCTCGCATCATCATTTTACGGTTTTTCGGCTCTCCTGAAAAATTCACTTTTTCCGACTTAACCTGTTATTCCACTACACTCGTGACTTCATATTCAATCAAATTAGATGTATCTCCCTACGACATGATCAAAGTTCTCATTTCCACTTGTTCTTCTTCAACCTGAAATTTTTCAGCTTCAAAAGAAGATGAATTTCATTATCTTGCGTATCTTCAACAAACCTTAACCAGTACCACCTGTTACTGGAGTGATGATTATTTCTCAATTCCTCCAGCGTCAAAGTACGGTACTTGGCCGCTCTGTAATTAAATAACTCGAAGGGTTAACGCCTTTTGAGAAAAGCCAAAACCCTTCAGTTATCCTTCCAAGTCGACCTAACTACACCTAATTGTCCAAGAATATTTGTACTTTGCAGCATAAAATTTTTTTTTTCCTCGCCTTCCCTAACTAGACTCTTGTTAAATCTATTACAGTTACTACGAATCGATCAACAAGACTAACACAGTAAATTGTAATTAAAGAAAGAAAGAAGGCATATTTTCTTCCTCTGTTTTCTCTCTTTTTTTTTTTCAATTAGATCTCGCGTGATCCACTGATACTGAAAGAACATTCAGGAGCCAGAACGGCAGCCGAAACTCCACTGCTTCGAGCGTGGGATCTTCGGGGCAGAATGCTCTCATTCCACTTTACCCCTCCCCCCCCCCCCTTCTCCCCCTTTTCACATCGATCATCTTCTCAAGTTCTCCAGTGATAATTGTTTTCTGCTTTTTTTTTTCTTTTGGTTTTATCATTTCGGTTCTTCTGCGCATCAAAGAAAGGTTATTCGGTTTATGATCTTATGCGCATGCGCAGAACGTGCAACACTGTTGAAGTGCAACGTTGCCATTTAATTTCTCGGTGCTTACTGCTTTTAATACTATCCAATGAATAATTGCTGCAAATTCTCAATGTCAAATGAATCTTTCGATATCTTAATGCGATATATATATATATATATTTTTTTTCAAATTCTCTCTTGCACAGAAACGTTTAAATCTCAAACAGAATTCCATGAAGAAGTAACCAGTGAATTCTTCACGTACCACCAATGAGTGTTATAATAACTCTGGTTTAAAAAAAAATACTAATCACTTTACTGATGCTAAAAAAAAAATAACCACAAAGAGGCTCATTCGAGATCCGGATTCTTCAAACGACTGTATTGAATGGACTTACGTCATTGTTCTCGTTTTTTTTCCTGTGTTCGTTCTTCCCTTCACCTTGTTACTATAGCCTTTTGTAAATTGAGACAGGTTTACTAACTATTCTGTCGCAAACTGTAATTTCTTTAATTTTTTTTCCTCACAATTTTTCTTTTTTTTATCAAAAGTTTAAGGCCTTTTTTTTTGCCTTTCTTTACAAAGTGCAAATGATCGACGAATTCTCTCGGGTTTAAGAACAAAAACATTTTCACTCTCATGAAATTATTTATTTGCAGTTAATGATCTTTAATTTTTTCTTTTTTTTTTTTGATTGGAAAATGAGGAGAAAGAGGGGAAAATTAATTAAAACATGACGAGTCATTAAAAATTCCCAGACCAATTTCAAGGTCGAAAAAGCCCGGTGGATAATATGCTAATTTACCAGAAGCCATAACATAAGTAAACTACGTAGGAAATAAGAGGTGAATTTTTTTTGAACGTAAAAGCAATATAATCCACCAAGAGTTCCGTCGAATCGGTAATGGTTATGGCCGTTAATGGCTACGTATATACATTGAATCCAGAGCCAACCGCATCTTTGGGCTTATCGCTTCTTCTTTTCTCTCATTATTCAGGGGATCGTATTCATTTTTGATGGTCAAGTGTATTATTGTGGAAGCTTTTCATTGCAATGACGAATCGAAACAGTTGAAATGACTACGAGTGAGTGTAACAATTATATTGAGAAGTCAGGGGGTCATAGACGTGCTCTCGAGTCCTTTCTCCGCCTCCCGAAACCGATTTTTAATTGCCTCGAAAAATTTTTAAAATTTCTTGATGATTTTACCCGCGGAAATTTATTTTTTAGCTTTAAGGGAGGGGGATTGATGGTTTGATGGGTGATAGACTCTTTTTGAGGATTTCATCGAAAAGCTGAGGAAATTTCAGCCAGAAAACATATGCCACAACAAATTTTTTTGATTTTTTTCAAAAATTATGAATTTTTGAAGGTTTTTTTTTTCAAAAAATTTTTCCAAAAATATCAATTAAAAAAAAAAATTAGTCAAAATCAATTATGATATGTGTTTTCCAGCTAAAATTGCCTCAGCTTTTCAATAGAATCATCAAAAATATCGTATTTCAAATATTTCTATCAATTTCAAGTAATTTTTCGTTATTTACAATACCAAATTCAGCCAAAATTCAATGAAAAAAATAATTATATTTAAAGTATGAATAAAAATAAATTACAATTAAAATCATGAAATTCAATTGAATGTTTCTGGTCCTAAAATTGAGGAAATGAGTGGTCAATGCTCATTCTCACACAGGAGAATGAGTATCGTGTGTCAAGTAATATGTACAGTCAAAATGAAATTAAGAGGATTGAAAAAGAAGAAAAAAAAATAAGAAATAAATAAATGAAAACGAAAATTGAACGAAGGATGCCAAAGTGGCTGAGGATGAAACCAATAACTGAGAGGTCGTCTTGGTTACGAACCCAAAAGGTAATAAAGTTAAATGCTAGGTGGTTCTGTCGATTCTACTCCGCCCTATCAGAGACCTGCTCTCGTTTATTTTTTTATCTCCAAATAATTTGAGAATTGGACAAGATCTTCAGTTGAATCAACAATATATATTTTTTTGCTCAATTTCGTTAGAACATAGTTTTTCAATTCTCTCTAAAATTCTAGATTTTAATTTTTTGAAATAATTCAGAGATATTTTCCAAAAATCTGTCCTCGATTTTGACGTTTATTTTATGCATTTCGATTATTAGAATCGATTAATCGACTGTAAGTGTCAATTATTTCGATTTTAATTGATTTCTACGTTTAAAATTAATTTTAATTGAGAAAAATCATAATTATCCATTGAATAAATCTTTGAAAAATGATTTTTCTACAATTAAAACTGCCCAACTTGGTGAAACAATAATGCGTCCGAAATATCCGGGTGCTATGCGCCCACCTTTGAGAGTTGCTAAAATTGTAACTTTTTCTTAGTTGCAATTACTGGGCACTACAACACACGATCGATCTCATACGGTTATACCTTCTGTTTTTGAATTTATAATTCAAAATTTGACTTCTTTTTTTTTTATTCTATACTGTGAAGTGAGCAGATAAAAATGTCATTTTCATTCAATATTCTGACTGATAGTGTGTACTGAAATGGCTGATAATTCTGAAATCCCTCTCGATTCAATATCTCCAGCTTCATCTAATATGGTTGATATTGAGAATGGCCAACAAAATGAGAGCGATCAAGAAGATCAAATTGAATTTACTTCTTCTGAAGTACTCCAATCTTTCTCACCAAATACAACGAAATTGGTGTAAGTTTTTCTCATTATTTCTTGAACTAATTTAGAAAAAAACCAGTTTCATTATAATATTTGCGATTTTTTCAGAATTTTTGAAATTTTTATAAAATTTGTTATATGCAATTCCTCTAGACGTGATGCAACAGAAAAAACTTTCAACATTTTCTATTCACACGTCCGACCTGATACAACATAACATAAAACATAATATTTTTCTCAACTTGTATTTTTCACAACTTGGCATTTTCCGAAGAAACTCATACTTAAGATCTCAATCAAAGGCTAATATAGTTTTTTTAATGACTCCCCAAGTTTAAAACAACATTCAGTTTCCATAATTTATTACGTTTTCTAAAGAAAAGGAAATGTCTCCGGACAAACTTCAAATCGAATTTTTTTTTCATTCAGCACTCCGATGAACATAAGAAACATTTCTATATTCTATTTTTGATGAGATACAACTAAAAGGCATGTTAAATTGAGAATCAGAAACAAAAAGTTAACAGCGATTATATAAGTGTAATAATAATAATAATAATAATAAATATTTGTTAACTATCTTGAATTAGATTCCAGTCCAGGAAATTTTTCTTGTATTCAAAGGAAATAATATCGCAAATAATTAACTTTAGAAAAAAAAAAAATAATAATTAACTTGGTTTATGATTTTTCCGGATGACTTTTTCTCTCGACTGTTGGCCGATTAATGAATTGTTTTAATTCAAATTGCTCATGTGTGACTGTGTTCATGTATGACTTGTGACTGACTGTGAATGCATGTATATGACTAGTACGAAATTTGTAAATAAATCATAAAGTCGAATGCTAAAAATCGATTTTTCATCGACTTTGAAAATTACAAGTCGATTCTTAATAATCGATTATTTAAAAAGAGAAAATTCGAACAGCTGCCTAGCAACTTTACTGCCCGAAATAACGAATGAAGTCTCTGCCACTATTAGTGACCCCTGTCATTCTTCAAGGTCATCAATTGCCTCTCCCATGTCAACAGAAACAAGATATTCCCCCCACCGGATGAAATCATTCGACTTTGAAAAAAAAAGGGAATCATTCATAATGATGAGGATTCGATGGAGTAACATAGTGAAAGGTGTAACCAATAACAAAACGCTTTGAAAATTCGTGTTCATTCATCGTTCTTTCAAGCACGGATGATGGCGTGCCAGTGGCTTGTTCGGTTAGGTCAGGTTTTTAACGGTCATGTAATCACGTCATCGTGCGTGCCACTCGTCTCACAACTCTGGTGAAAAAAAAGGGTATAGAAGAGGATATGGACCATGAGGGGGTGTCCGAGTAACACTCGTATGTAGTACTCGAGTCCGATCGATTGCCATTGACTTTGGTTTGAATTATTTAAAAAGATAATGCGAGGAATAGAATTTCGATTTATCGAGAACGAATTTTTTATGATTATTGATTAAGAAGTTCTGGGAAGGGGGGGGGGGAGGAATCAGTGAATTGTGGTTAACTTTTTTTTTATTGTAAAATAATGAAAAAAATTGGATTCTTGGGGTAAGTGGGGGAGGTTTATCTGGAATTTTGATGTTCTGCATGAAGATAATAGCTCGAAATTGGGGGAAATAATGGAAATAGATTATTTCTGATGATTTCAGTGAAAAACATGTGTCATAGTAGATTTTTAGGAAATTACACAGAGAAAAATGTTTTCTTAATTTAAGAATGTGCAGTCACTTAATTTAAGAATGGGCAGGTCACTTAAATTAAGAAAGAAAAGTCACTTGATTTAAGTGAGAACACTCACTTGATTTAAGTGAGTTTTACTTTCTCAAATTAAGAAAGAAAAAGTCACTTGATTTAAGTGAGAAAAGTCACTTAATTTAAGAATGTGCAGGTCACTTAAATTAAGAAAGAAAAGTCACTTGATTTAAGTGAGTTTTACTTTCTTAAATTAAGAAAGAAAAAGTCACTTGATTTAAGTGAGAAAAGTCACTTAATTTAAGAATGTGCAGGTCACTTGATTTAAGTGAGAACACTCACTTGATTTGAGTGAGTTTTACTTTCTCAAATTAAGAAAATAAAAGTCACTTGATTTAAGTGAGAAAAGTCACTTAATTTAAGAATGTGCAGGTCACTTAAATTAAGAAAGAAAAGTCACTTGATTTGAGTGAGTTTTACTTTCTTAAATTAAGAAAGAAAAAGTCACTTGATTTAAGTGAGAAAAGTCACTTAATTTAAGAATGTGCAGGTCACTTAAATTAAGAAAGAAAAGTCACTTGATTTGAGTGAGTTTTACTTTCTTAAATTAAGAAAGAAAAAGTTACTTGATTTAAGTGAGAAAAGTCACTTAATTTAAGAATATGCAGGTCACTTGATTTAAGTGAGAACACTCACTTGATTTGAGTGAGTTTTACTTTCTCAAATTAAGAAAAAAAAAGTCACTTGATTTAAGTGAGGAAAGTCACTTGATTTAAGTGAGGAAAGTCACTTAATTTAAGTGACTCTTACTTTCTTAAATTAAGAAAGAAATAATTACTTGATTTAAGTGAGAAAAGTCACTTAATTTAAGAACGGCAGGTCACTTAATTTAAGTGAGAAAAATCACTTAATTTAAGAATGGCAGGTCACTTAAATCAAGTGACTGCACATTCTTAAATTAAGAAAACATTTTTCTCCGTGTAAAAAACCTCAAATTTTCGTAAAAATATGCTCAAAAATTCTAGAAATTTCCAAAAAAGTAAGAAAAAAAAATATTAATCTTTGCTTTCTATTTGAAATTCCCTCATATTTTTCATGAGCCCATCAAAAAATCTGTTATCCCTCGAATTTAATTTTTTCCACCCACTTTTTCCTCAATTTTCTCTTCACTTTTAATTCACTTCTTCTTCTTTCACTCTGAGAGAGATGCTGAAGGTGAAACGGAGAGACGTTGAGACCATGAATTATACCTATCGTGGATATCGCAGAGAGAGGATGCACTGGGTGCCTCTTGTAGTATATAACGGGGCGTGTTCGATAATCGGAGAATTAGCTTGAGCACCTGCACCCCTCTCTCGAGAACGCGGTCGCAAACATAAACGCGTACTCTATCTCCTCGCCTTTTTCTTGCCTCTCTCTTTTCATTTGATACGTGGAATCAAGAATTACTGTGCCCCATCTATATGTCCCCCCCCCCCCCTTCTCCTCCTCCTTTTGCCCCTCTGCAAAAGTAATTTAGATACGGAAGAAAATGAGGAGATCGACTTGTGTTAATCGTGAGAGACCGGTGTATGCGTACATCACCGGACGACCCTTGTTTTAATTTTTTTTTTTCCCCGATACGAAACGTGTAATTATCGGCTAACATTTCCCCATAACAGCCACTGCCTGGAAAAAAAAAATTCACTTCGACACAATTGAATTCTTCAAATATTTGTGTGTAAATTTTCCTCGACAAAAGAAAAATTACTCATATTTTTTATTATTATTATGATTATTTTCTTTGGATTTCACGCTGTTTTTAATTAAATTCAAGAATCTTGAAATTTTAGTGAGATACGCCTTTTTTGCATGAAACTTTTTTCATTGAGAATTTTCAAGAACTACAGAAAAAGATTGTATTTTAACTTTTATTCAAGACCCAACAGCCTCAGGGGCCAATAATAGGGTCACATAATAATTCTTCATTTACATCATCAATTTACATTGTAACTACAACATTTTACATTATGAACAAAAAGAACAAAGCAAAAATACGACGTTTCCATTAGATTTAAGCTCAGAAAAACACTATCTATGGTCGAAATTTTTTTACATATGTAATCGCTGCTGATAACAAAACATCAGTAGAGGTTGAGAAAAAATCAATTGCAGTCTTATTACTTATAAACATATCGTTGATGGCATTGTACGCCTTATACAAAGGGGATGACAACGGTAAATTAGTTGTAGGAAACGGTAGATGAAAAATTGATTGATTCCCGAGTCGAAATTTTAACACTCGTTTGATTCTCGTTTACTTCTCCAACCGAAAAATAACGCTCGTTTACTACTCCTTGTCCTCGCATGAATCTCCTTCAATACTCCAACGTCTCAGGATCCGTTTGTCATCCTCAATTGATTCTCCACGTTCTCTCATTACTAATTTATAGTTACATTCGGGAACAGTGATGTATTAATACTTGTGATGGAATATCCATAATTGTCGATGAAAACAATAGATTCCATGTTTGTTATATTTTTGTTTTCTTCTTTTGACTAATTGGAATTATTAATTGAAATGGTAAACCGAGGAAGTCCGCCGAATATTTGACGTTAATTCTTGAGAGATTGTTTCAAACTTGTAGAAGATGGCAATTTCTAACATTGATTATATTCAATGAGGAATTTCCACTTCTTTTGGATCTGAAATTAACTCTTAAAAATTTATAGAAAATTTACCATTTTAATATTGAAATTTCCCCACCCATCCCAGAATCTGAAAAATGGAGAGCTCAACGAGGATTCAATGAGCTCTCCTTAACATTCTCATTTCATTCTCCTCGATGTATTTTAGGAAATAACTACATCGAGGAGAATGAAACGAGCACTCAAAATACATTAATATGATAGGAGGTATGCTCCTCCTATGATTCTTCAAATTCTCCCGACTTGGAGAATTTGGAGAAGCAAACGAGCATTAAAATTTCGACTCGGGTTTCTACTGCCCAATCCTGGTATACGAAAAGACAAGCACCTGAGAAACTGAGGATTGTGGAATTAAAAGAGGTCAAAAAAATTGACTCATTTTTCCCTCAGTTTCTTGAAAAAAAGGGGATAATTACTGGAAAGCCGAGAGGAAATATTCCCCAGAATTATTGAATTCTTCAGATATTTGTGTTTGAATTTTTTTTGGACAAAAAAAATTGGGAAAATCATTTTTTTTAAAATTATTTTGTCGGGATATTTCACGTTGTGTTCAATTATATTCAAATATTCCAAAAATTAAAGGGGATACGCCTTTTTCGCATAAATTCTTTATCGTATATGATTTTCAGGGGCTACGAAGAAGGGTTAGGACTAAAAAAGCGTATCTCCATTAATTTCCGTGAAAATCCGAAAAAACGAATGAACAAGAAAATTGCCTTTTTTTTCTTTAATTTTTTAAAAAAGGAGAACAATTACTGAAAAATGGGAATATTCTCCGAGAGAATCAAATTCTTCAAATATTTGTGTTTAATTTCCCTCGAAAAAAAAAACAGAAAATTCATTATTTCTGTTTATTTTCTCCAAATCTAACGCAGTTTTCAATTAAATTGAAATAATTAAAATATACCAAAAAGAAATAAGATGAAAAAGACATATTTCAATTTTTTCAAGATATTTCAAACAAAATGACCAAAAAAATCCACTCTTTTTTTCTTTAATTCTTAAAAAAAGGGAAAATATCTGGTAAAAGAGGATATTCCCAAGAAAATTGAATTATGCAAATATCTCTCTTCAAATTTTTTTCGCAAAAAAAAATAACTTTTTTTTTCCTGCAATTTTACGCTTTTCCAATTGAATTCGAATATCTCGTAAACTAACGGAGATATGTTTTTTTTGCTTCAGTCCTTTTTCCTAGAGAATTTCAAGAGCTACAAAAAAGAATTCTTGTGAAAAAGACGTATCTCCATTATTTCCCGAGATATTCTCCAAAAACAAATGTTTTTTTCAAATATTTCTCCTCAAATTTCCCTCGAACGTAAGAAAAAAATCAGAAACACATATTATTTTTTTATTATTTCCATGAAATTTTATGCCATGAATTTCGTGAAAGATAATCTCCCTCTTTTTGGCTTTAAAAGAGAAGACGGGTTGTCATTAGGAGCTCATAAGGCTAAGCCTCATGAAAGTACCAACAGGATTTTGCGGCTATATAGCAGAGTTGGGGCAAAAGCCACCCCAGAAAATAAGACTAATTAAATCACACGCATCAGGTAACATCAGGGCTGTCCAATCATTTCCAAGAGCCCCAGTAAATTTAAAAAAAAAAAATCAGTAAAAAAAAATTGCAAAAAAAAATTATTCAATTTACGTTAAAACACCCGCTTCAAACCCTCCAAAACCCCACTTCATAATAATAATAATAAAAAGATGGAGAAATTCTGATCGATTAAGTTGATGATTTCGATCAAAAAACAACGAATAAACCAAAGAAAAACATCAATTTGATGAGAAAAAAAATGATTTCAATGTGAAATTCACTTCGATAAATCGAGATAAAAAGAGGACCATTAGAATCGAAAATGTACAATTTTTTTTTTTAAACAATTTCCAGTAATAAATAATCATGTGCCATATACTCGGGGCACGAGGGCGTGGTTTGCTCACCCCTGGTATTCGAGGATAGGCTGATAGGATGCCAAATGAGATTACTACTGATCCCGAATCCAACAAAACTAGTGTCCAGATACCCACTAACCGCTGGCTCTTCCACTTGCTCGCATCAAATAATCCAATAGTTCTACAGTATACAATGCTAGTTAGATAGTGCATAGGATTGTGGCTTTATAGCTGAGTTAAATTACACACATTTGTGTGTGAATAACAGATGATATTATTTAAACTGGATTTTCAGGTGAGAAGACGGAAAAGTGTTAATGCACTTTGACAAATTCAGAGGCTCGAGCTTTAAGCTCGGGTGATCTTATGAACGAAATGTTTCTATGACTGAGACGCCATTAAAAAGTAATTTCATGAAAATTATTATAATTTAACGACCGCATGTATTTTAATTGTTATAGGTTTCTGTATAGAATTTATTTGAAAAATCAATGAAAATACACAGAAAAAAATGTTTTCTTAATTTAAGAATGTGCAGTCACTTAATTCAAGAATGGCAGGTCACTTAAATTAAGTGACTTTTCTCACTTAAATCAAGTGATTTTTTCTTTCTTAATTTAAGAAAGTAAGAGTCACTTAAATTAAGTGACTTTTTTCACTTAAATCAAGTGATTTTTCCCACTTAAATCAAGTGACTTTTTCTTCCTTAATTTAAGAAAGTAAAACGCACTTAAATTAAGTGAGTTTTCTCACTTAAATCAAGTGAATTTTTCATTCTTAATTTAAGAAAGTAAAACTCACTTAAATCAAGTGACTTTTCTCACTTAAATCAAGTGACTTGTCTTTCTTAATTCAAGTGACCTGCACATTCTTAAATTAAGAAAACATTTTTCTCTGTGTAGACGAAATTTTTACACGTCGGTCAGTTTAAATAAAAGTGAATTTCTTCTCATTTTTATTTATCCTCAACTAGAGCCATTCCAACATTACTCCAATCCAATCTATTCACCGAAAGATGAGGGCGAAAACGGAGGCTGAGAAGAATTTCATTTAAACACTCCTTACACAGAGAAGAATGTTTTCTTAATTTAAGAATGTGCAGTCACTTAATTTAAGAAAGCACAGGTCACTTAGATTAAGAAAGAAAAGTCACTTGATTTAAGTGAGAAAACTCACTTGATTTAAGTGAGTTTCACTCAAAATTTAAGAAAGAGACAAAGAAAGATAATTGAAAAAAAAACAAAAAAAAATTGAAAACAAAAAAAAATACTTAAAAAATACAAAGAAAAAGATATGAAAAACACAAGAAAAGAGATGAAAAATAAGAAAAAAGAGTCGAAAATTAAAAAAAAATAAAGGGTTTGTTTTTTGTATTTTCAACTCTTTTTTGTATGATTTTCACCTCTTCTTTTTGTGTTTCCATTCCCGTTTCTGTCTTTTTCATAGCATGTCTACTTTTTTTTTTATAAAAAAAAATGCTTTCTTTCTCATTATGATTTCTCCTCGTTTTGAATCATTTTTAATCCTTTCCAATTAAAATTGGCATCTCAAAAAGAAAATTGTGAAAACAACGCTTCCATCCGGAAGCAAAAGACGAAAAAAAGAGTTGAAAAATATAAAAATAAAAGTTGAATAATACATAATACAGAGATAATAAAGATAATAACAAGAGTCGAAAATACGAAAGAGCTATGGAAAAGACAGAAACGAAGATGGAAACACAAAAAGAAGAGGAGAAAATCATACAAAAAAGAGTTGGAAATACAAAAAAAAATCCTTATTTTTTTGTACTTTTCGACTCTTTTTTCTTATTTTTCATCTCTTTTTTTTGTTATTTTCATCTCTATTTTTTGTATTTTTTAACTCTTTCTTCTGCATTTTTCATCTCTTTTTTTTGTCTTTTTCACATTTTTCTTATATTTTCTAACTCTTTTTTTTGTCTCTTTGTGGTGGAATTCGGAGACGAAAAATCAATAAAAGGAATAATTCTGATCAGAAATAAAAAAATCAGAAATGAGTCTTGAAGTTGTCTGAATGGTAAATGTCAAGAAATTGGCCATTCGAGATATTGTCCATCACCCCTTCGAATTTTTGCAAACTTGGGCATTATAATTGATTCAACTCCTTTTTTGCTCCCAATAAAAATGATTAATTTGATTATTCATTTTTTTAATAATTTACGTGACCATATGAGTTTCAATAAATGCTGAATAGATGAAAAATCTAAAGAAAACTCAAGGATTTCGAGACTTTTCTTTATTTAAGTTCAGTTGATTTCATGAACGAACACTTCTATGATCGATTATAACCATTAAATAGTGAATTCACAAAAGTAATGATAAATTCAAGTCTCATCTGATAATTCGAAAAAATAAATAAAAAAAGGAGGAATAAGTGTTTCGAATGAGAATCAAACATTTGTATTAACGTGCAGAAACAAATTGGCTCAAAAACAAAGTCAGCTGGCATTTACATTGAATTGGATTGGTAAATGTGTATTAAATAAGAGAGAGGGGTAAATTTGAATCGACCTTCGATCAACGCTTTGGCAATAGGGAGCAAATTGGCCAGTCGCAGCTGTCTCGTACGATACCCGTGCGATATCAGGTTGAAGACAGGTGCCCCCTTTTTTTTACACTCTGTGTCACTCGCAACGATTTCTGTCATTTACTCGATGCATTGATGATTTTTTGGTTCTTCATAATTTTTTTTTTTTTTTTTAAATTTAAATATCTCTGAAAATAACGGAGATACGTCTTTTTTGTGCAAACCCTTTTCTTTTTAGAGAATTTCGAGAGTTACGATAAAAGTTAGAGATGAATCGCCCTATCTCTCTTATTTTCCGAGCTATTCCCTGAAAACAAATGGACAAAAAAATCCATTAATTTTTTCTTCATTTTTATTAAAATAAAAAATCACTGAATTTCCACTTTTTTATAATCAATTTTATTGAATTCAAATAACTTGGAAACTTATGGAGATACACCCTTTTTCCTTCCAACACTTATTTGTAGATAATTTCAAGTGCTAGAAAGAGAGATGAGGGTAAAATCGCTTTATCTCGTTTAGTTTCCGAAATCTTGTCCAAAAAAAAAAAATGATTTTAAAAATCCCCTCATTTTTGTTAAATTCTGTGAAAAAAAGGGAAAAATGATTTTTTTTAAAATTAATTTCTCTTCACTTGCGTTCTTTTTAGCATCTCACTTACACTCCAGCAAACACCATAAGTAGTGTCAGTGCAGCACCACGCTAATAGCGCGAATAACGAAAGATTAAAATGATAAATTTCTCAATTTTTCCATTTTCCAAATTAATTTTATGTTTTCAATTAAATTGAAATATCTACAAAATGAATGGAGATACGCCCTTTTGTCTCGAACCTTTTTATTTTCTACCAAAAAAAGATCAAAACAAAAAGAGTGTATCTCCGTTAATTTCCGAAATATTTAAATTTTTCAAAAAAAAAAAGTGTATTTTTTTCTTCAATTCTCAAAGAGAAAAAGGGTTTTAAAAAAATCTCGAATATTTTCGTCTAGAATATAAGGTTGCACCCTTTCACTGGTTTTCGTTACAATCAATGGAAATGCAACCCTCCCATTTGAGTCTAGTATAAAAACCCACTGCTCGTATGTCCAGTGGTGACAGTTCCTTACAAGTCACCACGTAAATTTCATCGAACGCAGTATTTCACTGCACTATTCACCTCATTTTAAGCATTCGTGTACTACTAAAAGTTTTATTTAAGTGACAAGAAGATTTTATTGCCATAAAGTGATACTTTTCGAGTTTTAGTTGACACACAGAGAGTGCAATTACAAGGTGTGAAATCTAATGCCCTATACGTAATACAATATATCGTATTTGGCCCATTGTATAGGACACAAGAGAGCTCTGAAGTGATTTACATGTAATCATTTATCCAAAAACTGAACCCGTACATCGCGAATCCTTACACAGAGAAAAATGCTTTCTTAATTTAAGAATGTGCAGTCACTTAATTTAAGAATGTGCAGGTCACTTAAATTAAGAAAGCAAAGTCACTTGATTTAAGTGAGAACACTCACTTGATCTAAGTGAGTTTTACTTTCTTAAATTAAGAAAGAAAGTCACTTGATTGAAGTGAGAAAAGTCACTTAATTTAAGTGAGTTTTACTTTGTTAAATTAAGAAAGAAAGTCACTTGATTTAAGTGAGAAAAGTCACTTAATTTAAGCGACTTTTACTTTCTTAAATTAAGAAAGAAAAAGTTACTTGATTTAAGTGAGAAAAGTCACTTGACTCAAGTGAGAAAAGTCACTTAATTTAAGTGAGTTTTACTTTGTTAAATTAAGAAAGAAAGTCACTTGATTTAAGTGAGAAAAGTCACTTAATTTAAGCGACTTTTACTTTCTTAAATTAAGAAAGAAAAAGTTACTTGATTTAAGTGAGAAAAGTCACTTGACTCAAGTGAGAAAAGTCACTTAATTTAAGTGAGTTTTACTTTGTTAAATTAAGAAAGAAAGTCACTTGATTTAAGTGAGAAAAGTCACTTAATTTAAGCGACTTTTACCTTCTTAAATTAAGAAAGAAAAAGTTACTTGATTTAAGTAAGAAAAGTTACTTGATTTAAGTGAGAAACGTCACTTAATTTAAGTGAGTTTTACTTTTTTAAATTGAGAATGAAAAAGTCACTTGATTCAAGTAAGAAAAGTCACTTAATTTAAGCGACTTTTACTTTTTTAAATTAAGAAAGAAAAAGTTACTTGATTTAAGTGAGAAAAGTCACTTAATTTAAGCGACTTTTATTTTCTTAAATTAAGAAAGAAACAGTCACTTGATTTAAGTGAGAAGAGTCACTTAGTTTAAGTGAGAAAAGTCACTTAATTTAAGTGAGTTTTACTTTCTTAAATTAAAAAAGAAAAAGTCACTTGATTTAAGTGAGAAAAGTCACTTAGTTTAAGTGAGAAAAGTCACTTAATTTAAGTGACCTGACATTCTTAAATTAAGTGACTGCACATTCTTAAATTAAGAAAAAAATTTTCTCTGTGTACGTTCTCTTAGTGTGTGTGCGTGTGTGTGTATTTGTGTGTGATATAAGCTCCACAAGATAAATGTGCAAGAAGAAAAAAATTATGAAAAAAAGAGGAGATGTGAGACTCAATGAAATCGAACCATGTACAAAACACTGCAGAGGACAGAAGCAACGGGTGCTTCAGGAGAATTTGAGATTCCACTGAATCGTGCTGAGTTTATCATCGCAAGAGTATGAGAGACGTTTGCAAGTACGCGCGAGTAAGAAGTGGTAGATGTTTTTTTTTAAATTCTTCTTTTTGGATTCAAAGAATTCAGTAGTGGAAGAGATGAAAACTAAGTCGATTTTTTTTGCCGATTTTCTGTACTGAATAGTTCGCAAAATAATGGAGATACGCTGTTTTTGATCATTTTTGCAGAGAATTTTGAAAACTGGAACCAAAAGGGTGAGAGTACAAAGGGCGTATCTCCATTAGTTTTCGAACATATTTGGAAAAAAATTAGGCGAAGAAAATTTTTAAAAAATTCAATTTAAAAAAAGGAGGAATCGATCTTTTTCGGAGAAGATTTTGGAAACTAAGAAAGATACGTCATTTTTGTTCTTTGCTTTTTTTTGGTGGGAAATTTCTAGGGCTAACAAAGTGAATCTGCCCAGAAGAGAGCGTATCTCCATTATTTTTAGAGATTTTTTCGAAAATTTAAAAAAAAAATTGGGGAACGATTCGAAATAAGCATTTGAAGTTTTGAAAGAGCATTTTCACCTCGAAAACAAAGACAAAGACAGAAAAGGATATTTTTTTTAGAAAATTCAGAAAATTTGCGATGAAAATCTGTATTTTGTATTTTTTTTTTCATTTAGCTACTCACGTCATTCTTAAGAGTAAATTGTGATGCGAAAATCAAAATTCATTGATTTCTGCTTCGATAGTGGGGCAAAATGGTTTAGAATTTAGGATTTTGTTCATTTTAATGGTTTTGATCGATGAGAACCGAAAAGGCGCTCCCCAAAATTTGGAGCCGAAATTCTATTCGAGAATTGGTGGAATCAACCAAATACATTATGATTCGATAAAAATTCAACGTGAAAATATTAATGGCAAATATGATAGCGATTAAATCAATGAGGAGGGAAATTTGGACAAATAATTGTTCAGTCATAATAAAAAAAAAAAAAATAATTGTTCAGTTATTGTCATCAGTTAGCAAAATTTACTAGCAAAAAATAAGTACGGATCTGGTGTAATTTCAAACTAAAAGCAATTAATATTGAGAGAAATAAGTATTTATTCCCTTCTTTACATTGTTCATCACAAATAAGAAAAAAATTTTGTCTCAAAATTATTTCCATTTGTAGAAAATCTTTTTTTCCTTCAGTATAATCGATTTTTCTAGCTCTCAAAATTCTCTACGAAAATCTCTAGGAAAAAACGGCGAATCGCCAGCATATTTCAAGAAATTTGAAGGAAAAATTGTTGAAAAAAAAAAAAATAATTCACTAAAATTCATCGTTAGCTTATTTTTCTATCCATTTTTTCCCTCAAATTTCTTAAAAACCGATGGAGACACGCCCTTTTAGTTCCATTCCATTTGGTACCTCTTCTAATCCTCCACAAAAAATTATTCCAATCAAAAAATCTTACTTATCCAGTTTGAAAAAAAAAATCTTCATTATTTCCATTTTAAACAATTAAATCCGAATTTTTTTTTAAATTGTTTGTTCAACATCCTCAATGCTATTTCCTTCGTTTTTTTTTTCGCACAAACTTTGGTTAACTGGTACTTTGTTGAGAGATCGGAGATTGGAGAAAGGTGAGAGAACCAAGTACGAATGTTCGAACGAACCCGTGAGGTAGAATGAGGAGAAGGAGAGGGGGGGGAGGATGGCTAAAGTGCGATACAAGGGCTGGGTATGCAGTGATATCGACTCATTACCATTCCGGGTGCAGAAGAGCCAGCATCCAGCTTTGCATCCATTAGGATAATTACAACTCTACCGCACCTTTCTTTCCTGAGATTCTTCTTCTTTTTTTTTTTTTAGTCCATTTCAATTTCTCTTATTATTCTATCAATGTACAATTAATAATCTGCTCTCATTGTTACGTATTTCGATAATTCTGAGTCGCTCGAGTGAAATGTAATTATTCCTTTTTTTTTTTTTTTTAATTATTGTTATTTCGAATTAAATTTATTTATATTATTCAAATTAGAGATATGTGAAAATTTCACGCCTCTAAAAACATGAAATTTTATTTGCAATTAACATTCGAAGAATATTTTCTTTAATCGTTTTATGCTTGATATATATGCGCGTGAAAGCGAATTTCCGGTTTATAATGAGATTATCAGAATTAAATAGTCAATAATTTCATTTTAAATCATTTTAATTCAATTAATTGTTTTGGAAAATTTTTTTCAACATTTCTCTAATGAAACAATTTACTTCAAATATTTTCGAAAAAAAATGGAGATACGCCTTTTTTGCTGTCATCTATCTCTGAAGTGCTTAAATTCTGCTACAGAAAGATTTTTCGGAAAGAAGGGCGTATCTCCATTTTTTTTTCGAAAATATTTCAGAAAAAGTTGAATTATTTTTTCAAAAACTTTTTTTCCCAAATATTTCAAAAATTAATGGAGTCACGCCCTTTCTATGCTGATCCATTTTTTTAGAGTTTGGAATTCTCTCAAAAATATTTTTTTATTTTTTTCGAAATCTCTTGGAAATTAATGGGCCTTTTTGGCTCCACAACATTTTCAAAAATTTGAAAATTTTAAATGTTTAAATATCAATAGTTCCACATTTTAAATGATTTCAATTCATATTAATTGTTTGGAAAATTTTTGCAAACCTTTTTCTGATTAAACAATTAATTGGACATTTACATTTATGTTGAGGCGTAAATTTCCCCCCAAGAAACTCCCGATTCTGTTCCAATGTTTTTGTAAATATATACAAACTAGTAATTTTAACGTGTACAATTTTACGTTCAATGTTCTCAGTTTTTTTTCTCTCTCTTCCATTTGCATTCGCCTGCACAGGGAATGAAGACGCGAGAAAAAGAGAAGAGAAGTATTTTTTAAGCCATCGTCGAAGGAAGAGAAATGAGAAAAAAAAAATAACCACTAATCCCCCAGACGAGGGGCAACAGCCGATAAATGCTTTTGGGAACGTCTCTGATTTCTCTCTTATTTATTTTTATATCGCTAATAAATTTTCCTCTTTTCAACAGTTTTGCATATTGTACTTATACTTGAATCATTGATTAATTCCATCTGACCCCATTTATTTCCTCCAATTCCAATGTAGATTTATAGCAGGTTTTTTTTTTCTTTTATTTTACGTGTGAAATTTTGATGAAAAAAAATAAAAAAATTATTTATATCCTGAAAAAATTTGGATTTTTTTTTTTTTAATGTTTATTTATTTGTGAGGCCATGAGTACAGTGTAGAGAATTCCATCTCGGCAATAAACAAAGGATAGAATATGAAAATTGCAGATTTACAAAAAAGTCGGTATACGACATGCTTTGTTAAGACAGTTTCGGTATTAATGTATTTATTATTATTATCTATTGCTGGCTTTTTGGCGTTTATTAGAATAATTACGTGCTACAGTACACGTCCCGAATAAGGCGTTTTCGAATAAGGCGCAATGTTTATATTCGCGATGAGTTGGTTCCCCCACCATCAGGCTTCTCCTCCAGCGCTGTTCTTTAGGTCCCGATGTTTTGAATAAGGCGTTAGCGAGAAAAAGGAAAAATCAAATTATTTTTGGATAATTCATCTATTATTGAACTTTCTTTCAACTTTGGTTTAATTCTTAATTTTTAACAAAAATAAAAAAATGATAGTTAAATATTTTTTTTCTTGCATATCATACAAAATATTCAAAGAATCTGTTAAAAAATTGACTGACATTAATGGATCTTTCGTTCTACCATTATTATTCATTTCATCAGGGATACCATGAAGATCAGGCTCGAAATGCGATTTATTAAGGCTTTATACTAATTAAAAAAGTAGTTACTTTCTTCAATGTGTATTTGTCACTATCTTGATTTAAAAAAAAGTTTAATTGTAATATTAATTGTACAAAATGTTCAGTTTTTAATTCTTTCAACCGAACGCCTTATTGCGGACAGCCAGACCCAAAACACTGCGCGTTGATTTGGCAACAGGAGTGGGGGAACGACAATTCCAGGAATCGCCTTCCTCTACAAGACTCTTAGACGCCTTATTCGAGACGTGCACTGTACATATTTTTTTTTTTATACATTTCGAAATGGAAAGGCTTCTTAAAACCATTTCTAAAGAGAAATTTGGATTATTCATGTTGTTGTGGGTCATAGGGATTATTTTGGCATAGATTTTGTGTAGAGTCACGGTTGACACTATGGTCTACTGTGACATGCATGTTCGGGTGGTATAGTCCACCTGTTGACTTTCTAACACCGTCACTTGATTAACGATTTTCACTCAGTTAATGCAAAGAACCTGGGAGGATTTCTTAGGAAACAGTGGAGGTCATTTCAAGTGCTGAAATTGTTTGCACCTTTTACAGTGTCACCACCCGGAATGTGACAAAGGCGGCAGGGAGGGGGTAACGCGTTCAGACATAAGTGGCGAGAGTGGGGATTCCCCTTTTACCTGTAGAAGGTCATTTTTATTTTTTTTCAGTAAAGAAGTTGCCAAAAAAATCTGAAAAAATTATGCAATAATTGGGACATGCCCGGGCAGCTTGCTGAATTTTTTCAGATTTTTTTGAATAGTCTTTCATCTTGAAAAAAAATAAGGAAGCCGATTTTTTTGTAGCTCTGAAATATTATTATTATTATTATCATTATTATTATTATTTTGAAGATATAGGCGTGAATAAACAGGAGCGTGGTAACTGTTGGTCATTTCTAGAGGACAATAATTCTGAGAAATGCATCCTGAGAGCTTCTTGTTGGAGCGTCAGTTTGAAATACAACTACGAGGAATGAATTAAAACGAACTACCGAGGTGGAACTTTATATACATATATAGCCTGTAATGCTCATACAGAGAGTGCACAAACTTCGTGTTACAGACAGTGTATATGACGCCCTCACTTATGTAGGTATCAGACTAATACTGTGAATATTCGCTCTTAAGGTGGTGCACATGTAGCAAAAGGGTCCGTTTTGCACTATGCTCTTTATACCTCTTTTCCTTTTATTCTCGGTCTCTTTTGCCGTCTTATCAATCGGTAAAGACACGCAGAGAGAGCCTAGGCATTTATTTCCAATGTCCTGAAGATGCGGAAGGTTTCTGGAGGATTCCTAAAACGAAATTAATCATTTTCAAAGTCGATCAAGAATCGATTTTTAGTATTCGACTTTTTGATTTATTCACAAATTTTGTACTAGTCGTACACTTGCATCCACAGTCAGTCACAAGTCATGCATGAACCCAGTCACACATGAGCAATTTAAATCAAGACAATTCATTAATTGGCCAATTGCCACATAAAAAGTACTCGAAATTCAAAAAATTATAAATAAAGTTGATTCTTTGAAAAAAATTATTTTCTTTAAATACAAGGAAAATTTCCACGACTGGAATCTAACTAGGGTCAAACGACCAATAGATGGACACTGACCGAAAGATGCACAGAGAAAAAGGTTTTCTTAATTTAAGAATGTACAGTCACTTAATTTAAGAATGTGCAGCTCACTTAAATTAAGAAAGTAAAGTCACTTGATTTAAGTGAGAAAACTCACTTGATTTAAGTGAGTTTTACTTTCTTGAATTAAGAAAGAAAAAGCCACTTGATTCAAGTGAGAAAAGTCACTTAATTTAAGTGAGAAAAGTCACTTGATCTAAGTGAGAAAAGTCACTTAATTTAAGAAAGTAAAACTCACTTAAATTGAGTTACTTTTCTCATTTAGATCAAGTGACTTTTCTCACTTAATTTAAGTGACTTTACTTTCTTAAATTAAGAAAGAAAAAGTTACTTAATTTAAGTGAGAAACGTCACTTAATTCAAATGAGTTTTATTTTCTCAAATTAAGAAAAAAAAACTCACTTAATTGAAGTGAGAAAAGTCACTTGATCTAAGTGAGAAAAGTCACTTAATTTAAGAATGTGCGGGTCACTTAAATTAAGAAAGAAAAGTCACTTGATTTAAGTGAGAACACTCACTTGATTTAAATGAGTTTTACTTTCGTAAATTAAGAAAGAAAGAGTCACTTAATTTAAGTGAGTTTTACTTTCTTAAATTAAGAAAGAAAGAGTCATTTGATTTAAGTGAGAAAAGTCACTTAATTTAAGTGACTTTTACTTTCTTAAATTAAGAAAGAAATAGTTGCTTGATTTAAGTGAAAAAAGTCACTTGATTTAAGTGAAAAAATTCACTTAATTTAAGTGAGTTTTACTTTCTTAAATTAAGAAAGAAAAAGTCACTTGATTTAAGTGAGAAAAGTCACTTAATTTAAGAATGGCAGGTCACTTAAATTAAGTGACTGCACATTCTTAAATTAAGAACCCATTTTTCTCTGTGTATTCATCGCACAGTTATAATTTTTCTCAATTAAAATTAATTTTAAACTTACGAATCGATTAAAATCAAGAGAATCGACTCTTACATTCGATTAATCAATTCCAAAAATCGAAATGTTCAAAATAAAAGTCTGAATCTAGTCTCTAGACGTGAATTCTTAACGACTACTAAACGTCTCAATTCGCCACTTTTATTTGCTCTTTCGCATGAACAAAGGTCCATTCGTCCCAGCACACAGGTAGAAGATGAAGTATAAGTTTGAAATAAAAAAAAAAAAGAACTGAGGTAGACAGATAGACGGGTGTGAAGGCTTGTAGCCATGTGTGTCCGAGTCTTAGCACGCCCTAATTACCCCACTAATTAATTGTCTATGGATCGGCGTTGAACGGTATTTATCTGAGGTTCCGATCGGCCGTGCGCCTCCTCGGACCCATTTATTCCCCGCTCGTGATGTATAAAGTGAGAAAGAGAAAAGGTAAAAATCAAATGCACACAAACACACTCGGATATCTGCTGTTTAAAACTCTTTGATAAATCATTAGACATTTCTTCGTTTTTTTTTTCTTCTTTTTAATTTATCAAATTCGCATTTTATTCAACATTCACAGATAGTTCCGTGCTCTAATCCTTTTATCATATAATTACGTGTGAAAATAAAATCAGTGCTAATTTGAATTTTATCAATTGCAGAAGAGTTAATAATGAAAAATTGATTATTTTTTTTTTTTTTTTTTTTAATTGCGAGATTCAGAGTGGAAATTTTATCATTTAATTGCATTGAGAATAATTTCAGATGTTTATTATGAAAAATTTAAATATTTGGATGAATTTATAGTGCGGAGGGATTAATCTACCGTCAAAAGGTTTCTACCAATAAATTATGATAATTTTTTTTGAATTTTTCGGATTTCTTTGATTTTTTTTTTTTTTTAACAGATTAAATTATCACCATTCAATTATGTCATTATTAATTCGAAGAACAATTATCTGAAACTGGTTCTATCATAAAGTTAATGAAAATCTGAGGATTCTTTTTTTTTTCCAACTTTCTTTCAATTCTTTATGATCACAAATTACATAAATTTACTCGGACAAATGAAGAGTGGGTTGTAGTTAAGTATTTGCTGATAGGTGGAGCTAATGAATAATTTTAGTTTCGGTTCAGTGGCGCGTGTGGCTACTGAAAAGTTTTCGTGACAGCACGAAACGACTAAATTAAATGAACATCTAAATCGAAGGTAGAATACAAATCTTTTTGGTTATGCAGATTTTATTTCTCTGCCTCTCTTCGGCCAGTGGCAAAAGGAATGTCAGATGAGAACAGGATTCATTTTTTTTTTTTTTTTTTTTGTGAATATTCTCGTGAATTCAATGATTTTATTAATTTTATTGGGGAAGATTGGAGCAAAATTAACGAGGATTTTTTTTTAGAATGAACGTCTTTATAAAAAAGAATGAAAAAAATTACAGAATGATATATATATATATACATATATGATATATATATATCATATAGTTCCTAGCAAATTTTCCAAATTTTCAGAAAAAAATTGGAAAAAATTTGGGGAACGATTCGAAACAAGCATTTGAAGTTTTCAAAGAGCATTTTCACCCCGAAAACAAGAATAAAGACGAAAAGGACATTTTTTTCAAAAAATTCAGAAAATTTGCGATGAAAATCTATATTTTGTATTTTTTTTTTCATTTAGCTACTTACGTTATTCTTAAGAGGAAATTTTGATGCAAAAATCAAAATTCATTGATTTCAGCTTCAATAGTGGGGCAAAATGGGCCAGTATTCAGGATTTTCTTCATTTTAATGGTTTTAATCGATGAGGACCGAAAAGTCGCCCCCCAAAATTAGGAGCCGAAATTCTATTCGAGAATTGGTGGAATCGCCCATAAATATTTTTTAACTATTTCAAATTAGATTCCAGTCGTGAAAATTTTTCTTGTATTCAAACAAAATAATTTTTCAAACAATCAACTTTATTTATAATTTTTGAATTTCGAGTATTTTTCATGTGACAATTGGCTCCGGATGACTTTTTCTGTCGCCTGTTGGCCGATTAATGAATTTTCTTGATTCAAATTGCTCATGTGTGACTGGTTTCATGCATGACTTGTGACTGACTGTGGATGCATGTCTATAACTAGTACAAAATTTCTAAATAAATCAAGAAATTCGAATACTAAAAATCGATTCTCCATCGACTCCGAAAATCATAAGTCAACTCTCAATAATCGATTATTCCACCAAAAAAAGTGCATTCTCAAGTAGTATAAAATCCGAAGAAAAGAACATCAATAGCTGTTACGATATAAATCGTTCAGTGGTGTGTCGTACGACAGAGAAACGAGATTCTTCACTGCATATTTTTCTCTCTTTTTTCCCAAACTCGAATATATTAACGAGGTTAGCTCTGTGACGCCCACGCGAGAACAAGTAGTGTGTTCTGCACTCCTTTACCGCTTCTGTAATCAGGTAGAGGAGAAACGAGTAGTGAAAAATAAATAAAATAAAAAGCATTAATAAAAGAGGATGAAACGAGCTACTGGGAATAATAACAAACTGCTTAACCACAACTCGGAAGCACTTTCACGATGTTCCTTTAATCCTATTGAATCGTTGAGTCAAATGTTCGAGGCGATAAATTCTTTCTCTCCTTGCTATTTTCTGAGGGCACTTGACGTTCAATCGTGATATGAAACGTCTCATGTGTTTGTCGTAAACAAAAGCCCTGTCTTTTTCTTTTTTTCTCGACTCTGGAGGAAAATGAGAGGCGTTGAAGATATATATCAGTTTTAATTGTCCAGTTGAGGAAAAGGAGACGAGCAACGTTTGCGAGATAGATCGATAATCTTTTGGATACCTGTTAGTGACTCACGCAGCGACAACTCCGGGCATCATTGGTTGATATTGTAGATCTGATTGTCGATGATAGGGGATGAATTACTAGGAATTTTCAAGAATAAAAGGGATTTTCTGGAAATTTCTTAGTTTTTTTTTTCTTACAATTACTTGTTTTTTCTAACGGATGTGAAGAGAAACGGAAAGAAGCAAAATGCCAAATGATCGCCTCATGGCGTAATGCCGCTCAAATTAAAGCGTTGGGGTTAGGATACTTGTATTCAAGGGATACGCCTTTGGAAAGTCACTTAAAAAGTCATTAAGCCATGTTTTCAGGGATGTTCTTGATCTCCCACGCCTAACCTCGGACAACTGTTTGGACCGTGGTCCCAAATAAGGTAAAAAAATTTAACGCGAGTCGTTATGATAAGATTAGAATTACTCTCTCAGGGCTCTATAGAGCAATGAAATTCGCATTAATTTTTGTTCATGATAAATTAATTTCTTTTTTTCAATATTTTTTTTTTTCAAGAATTTCTTGGAAAATAAGCGAGATTGCGCGAATTTTACTGCAGCATTTTTGCAGGGATTTTAGGGCTATGAAAGAGGTTCTGGGTACAATTTGCTCTATCTATGTTGAAAATTCGGAAGAAAATGATGATTTTTATGAAAATTAAATTAAAAAAATTTCCAACACAAATTTTTCATTTTTTCCGCCATTCTTTCAACGTGTTTCCTAACATATGATGATACTTACCAAATAATATAATGGAATTCGCATTAATTGTGTTAATTAAGTCAAAATTAGTCTATGGCCCTTAATTTCCAAAATATTTCCAGATATCTGTAGAAATAACAATTTATTTATTTATTTCACTGCCGTTTGATACATGGTACCATTTGGGCAGGAGGAACCAGTTTACATTCGAGTTAAGAACAATTAATATTGAATATATAAAATTTAGTACAAAGAAGCTCCTGATGGATGCAAGAATATACATTTACAGTATATAGATTCTTATTTTCTTTTGAGATCCATAATGAAATTGCATCGAAATTAAATTGAAATTAAAAAAAACAGTTTCATGATAAAAACCCGTACGAAAAAACGATATATGGAGAAAATATATTCAGGCATATATAATAATTGTATTATCATATATTAAATCATACATTGATGAATATATCGCGTGACTAGAAGCAAAAGGTCGTATATGCCAAATTTTCGATTTCCGTGATTTCTAAGGGCATAAGGTCGTATATCTACTCATAATCGTCCCAATCAGGTGCAAAAATGGAATAAATGATGAAAACACCATGGTAATACGTACCCGTGGCTTTTCACCATAAAGTGGATATACTACCTTTTGCTTTTATAGAATGTTTCCCAAAAAGAAAAATTTCTTAAAAATCAAAATGTCGTAAAAAAATCTGTCAATTCTTAGTTTTTTTTTTCTAGGTATTTTTTAGGGGTAAAATAGATTTTCGTGAAAATTTTGTTTTTTTGAAATATCTTCGATTTCATTATTCGTAGTCATCTGGGACCGATTTCAAAAGAAAGGTGACATTGTTCCCCATCGGTTTATGAGATTTTGAATTCAAAAATATCGATTTTTCAGATAGTTATGGGCACTTTTGTGAGAAATTTTCATCATCGGCTTTTACCCTATAACTATGTGAGAAATCGATATTTTTAAGTACAAAACTTCATAAATCCATGGGGAATGATCTTACCTTGTATTTAGAATCGGTTCCAGATCGCTAAAACTAAGAGAACCGAAAATATTTCAAAAAAACTGGACTTTCACAAGAATTGAGAGGATTGAGCATTTTTTAACCCTAAAAAATGCTCAAAAAAATCGAATTCTCGAAAAATTCAAAAAAGTGACTTCTGGAACTTGTTTCCCACCTGAAATCCTCTCAGCCTTAAAACGGAATCATTAAAAGAAATCTATCTAAAATATTTTTATGCATTTCAAGATTCTAGCATGATACATGCATAAAAACTCCAAGATGTCCATCTTACCCTTCGTGTCCGTTTTACCCCACCTTCCCATATATTATGAAGGAATCATGGAATTAATGAAAATATTGGAGATAGATTCCTTTCGATGATTCTATTCGAAAGCAGAAAAAATTTTAGGTAGAGAATACTTCAGAAATAAAAGCCTTGGTTTCCGACCTGAAATTTTTTCAGCTTCCCAATAAAATCATTAGGAAAGAATATATCTCCTACTGTTCCATTACAATGTCCATTCTGCCTCACTTCTACCTTAATCCAAAATCAGTAAAATTATTTTTCACTAAATTCTTTTGTAAACATCTTTGGAGAGAATAGGTTTAACGAAAAATATCACGAGGTCTTTTTCATGTAGAATTGAATTCCTCACAATAATGGCCTCATTGAATTTTTCCCTAACTTCAATCGCTTCGAAGATATTCAAAAAAAAAAAAAAATGAGTCATATTTTCGGTGTATCGCCATCATTTGCACGAATAGAAATATGTTTCATCTTTTTTACCTCAAAATAACAGTATGAATAGGACCCGGTTGAAAAAAAAATTGATAGTGGATATACGATCTTTTCGTTTTAAATGAAACTATCGTTTGAGGTAAATTTCTAAAAAGAAAAAGGTCGTATATGCCAAAAAATCTCAAAACTGGATATACGACGTTTTGACTTTAAGAAAAACAGTCATTTAGGCAAGTTTATCCAGGCAAAAGGTCGTACATCCCGGGAGATACGACCTTTTGCCTGGCATGACCCTTTTTGGCATTTACGACCTTTTGCTTTTAGACACGCGATATGAATTTATATACAAATATTCGTCCAAGGAGTAATATATTTTCATATTTAAATAGCAATATATGGCATTTTATTGATAATTAGTAAATCCAAAAATATATGAGTTATATATAACTTTGAATAGGACCAATAAATATATGTTATTTATATACTGCGATTATAATGGCAGTATATGGATTTAATATTTTTTAAATACGACAAATTCAAATATATTTTATGAAACAAACAAATTAGTTTTTATTTTTACTAAAAATTGGCAGTACATGTTTTTCTGATTTAAATTCATTTCTTCAAGATTTACGAGTATGACCACATTGTAATTCCACATGATACCATGATCACTTGAGCATCGTAGCACTTCCATCCCGACTGTGGCTGCTTCCCTTTTTTGCTTCCACGCCAGTCAACAATGTAAGAAATGTCATTATCTTCACGATCGATATTAAAATTCTCATAATCAAAATCTCGTATCCATTCAACAGGAATACCGGGCATACATTGATTGTTATTCCCTCCACTAATCCATTTAACTAAAGCAAATTTCTTTCTCTCTTTACACATCTCCTTAATCCACAGAATCAGTTAAATAGTTTTGTAATTCAGCTAACACTAACACAATGACGTTTAGATGTTCATTTATTTTTCAGAACTCTGAAGAGAACGTGCTTTCAATTAAATTACGTACTTCAGTTGCTAAGCTGATATGTATAGCAGATATATAATCATTCATATATAACGATAAACGTAAAAGAATATATGATACTCAATGTATGACTCAATATATTATCAAAACATACAATTATATTATATGTTGAAAATATATTTATACTTATACATAATTTCGGCACTATATATGGCCACATATTTTCATATATGCTCAGATATATTTTTCCAATATATCGTTTTTCCGTACGGGAAGAGAGGACTGAGACAAAAATCATATTCACAATCGCCAAGTTATTTTTCTTTTTTTGTTTTGTTATAGGGTGAGTTGACCAGTGTCCGAACTCGACCAGTGATCGAACTATTTGAAGCATTTATATTAGAAAAAATTGGTAACTCAGCAAAATATCATTTTTCTTATCCTCGAAACACTATGTAATGTCTATCAACTCAAATAAAAACGTATAAAACTGCTAAACATATGAGTAATTATCCAATTTCTTATGTTCGATCACTGGTGTCTGACGAGTCTTATTCGTTCGACCACTGGACCACTCACCCTATGTGTAAAAATAAAAAATTCGAATTATTCGAGAGAAAATCATTTTCTCTTCGATGAAACCTGAATTTAAAGTATTTCCAATGGAAATTTCCCATTTTCGCGCCCTTTTTCTCAACGTGTTCTCTAGCATATGATACACACCGAAATTAGGTCACGCGGTTCGCCAGTTAGAATGATGATTGCTCCCTTACCTTGCAATTGCTGACACATATTTTTATCGACACCAGGCTGAATACGTAATTCAACCCTCTTGTTATCGACACATATACAAACCCGCATATATCTACACGTATATATTCCAGAGAAAGTGGTCCGGAAGGCCAACTGACATTACAAATATATTTTTTTTTTATTTTTTTCCATCCTTATGTGTACTGAAAATATGAAAATGAACACAATATTTCGACATCCTGTCACGGAACAATTGGCCAGATGTTGGGAGACAAATGCGGGGTGAGAAGGAGCGAGGGAGGGCACAGGGAGGCGCTTTTACCAACAGAAATTTGTGGTTTTGTTGACGCGTCGATGTATGAAACTGTACGGTATATGCACCTCGGTTCTTGCCCTACTAGCACCCTTCTGTTGCCTTCAGTTGACTGCCAATTGTGATAAACCCGAAATAAAAAACTTATAATTTGACATCAAGGTCGAGAGGAAGACATGGCAAAGAAAGAAACAGGTATTGAGACATTTTTTGTGCATTTGACTGAATGATGTTATGAATTAAGGTAGTATCCCAGTGAATTTGAGAATGAATTAACCATTTATTTTTTTGTTGCTGTATCTGAGATGGTGTTCTTTCACATTTTTCTGAATTTTTTTCACAACTAGACTTTTTTGCATGGTGCTCTTGAAAATTTATATATATTTTTGCACATATTTCTGAATTGAGCGTCATTGAAATGAAGAAAAATGAATGTAAAGCGCGTTTTCACGTACAAAAAGCAGCAATTTGCCCGTTCGAAGAAGAAATACGTTTTTTTTTTTAATTAATGCATTTTAGAGGCGAAAAGGCGCAAGTCCTTTGCATTCATGCCACTTTATTACTGAAGTCCTTAATAATATGATGAAAAGATAATAATAATGATAATTTGAGGGTTTTTTTCACCATTTTTTTGCAATAAAAGGCAAAAAAAATCGTTGCATTTTACAGTCAAAAAGGAGCAAGTCTCTGGACTTAAGCCCCTTCATTTCTAAGGTCCTAACATAGACTTTTCAGAGACAAAAATATATTACATACTATCATATATAATATATTATATACTATACTCTATATATAGTCTATATATAATATAATATAATATATTATATTATAATATAATATATATATAATATATTATATTATATATATACTATATTTATAGTATAGTATATAGATATATACTATATAGTATAATATATCTATAATATATATTAGCATAAGTGATTGCAGAAAATGTCACTATGCTTTTTTATATTATGGATTCGCCCGTGTAGTTTATGGAATATGGATTATCAAAATTATTGGAAATAGCGGTGGTGGGGATAAAATGCCTCAATTCAGACAGAAATAATGAAATTACTAAAAAACCACAAAATTGAGCCATTATTTAAAAACTATTGGCGAAGAGAACAACATTTTAACTAAATATTAAAAAAAAAAATATTCAATTCACCGTATAGTTATTGAGAAATTTTAATTAGAAGGTAATCGTAACTGTTTGCCTCTCTCTCTTTCTATCTCATGCATGTGATAGGAGATTGATGTAAAAAAAATCAAGAAAAAAGAAATTATATTCACAAGCTGAAGATATGATTTTCGACTAGCTTAATTACTTTTTTCGGGTAAATTGAAGCACGTTTTTTTTCCGAATTATCTATAATTAGAAACTAAGTCAGAAATCCTCGTTTTTTTCTGTTTTATCTGAAAGATATGCACTCCAGTCAAGGTAGAGATGTAAAATGACGGTCAATTTTGAAATTGGTCAGGTCAGGCGTCAATTGACCATTTCGTGACTATTCCTGACTTGACTGCAATTTTCGTTGAAAATTGACCGTCAAAAATTCAAATGGTCAGTCAGTAGAAATAAATGTCAAAATCCATCTATATAGATGAAAATTGACGGTCAATTTTATTCTCGGTCATTTTTTATGTCATTTTTATGATTTTTTTTTAATTCAATGGAAATACTCAAAGAATCATCCATTTCCAAAAGTGCAGTATTTCTAATTTTTGGTAGAATATCGGCGATTGAAAAACCCAATTGAAGAATAACGAACCAGAATCTGTAATGAAAGCCAGCTATATAGATGGAAAATGACCGTCAATTTGTTCTTCGGTCATTTTTTTTGTCACTTTCAGTAGAATGATATTTTTGAAGAGGAAAAGGCTTATTTAAATTCAAATACAATGATATCACAGGAATATTCTTTTATTTTCTCAACAAATCGTAAACTCTGCATAAATTCTGCACTTATCCTAATAGATTCAGTTTACTCTTGTCTTACAGATAGAGATATATCTCCGTAACGTTCTATCATATTACTTTTATCCTGAATGTTCTTGACTCTAGTCAGTCCCAAATATAATGACTTTGATTAATACACAAAAGAAGAGGTCCACAAAGAAAAATCATCAGCTCTATTTAAATGAAATCTGACCGTCAAAACCATTTCTGGTCAATTTTCTGACTCACGATTTGGTCATTTTTTTTTGACCAAAATGGTCAGTCATTGCCAGTTGGTCATTGACGGTCAATTGACCGGTCAAATGACCGTCACTTTTTTGTGTTGCACTACTATTATTATTAATGGAGAAAAGATGTGAGAATCAAAAATTTGATGGTAAATATAGTAACTCGCAATAGCTCAGCGGTAGAGCACTTGACATGTAATCAGAGGGTCGTGGGTTCAAATCCTGCAAAAATTTATTAATAAAAAATTAATTTATTAATAAATTTATTTGTTTAAAGTCAAGGAGAGGTGAAACAGAATGAGCCAATTCATTTCCTTCTTTTTTTGTAAATATCTCAGAAAGTAATGGAGATACGCCCTTTTAATTCTATCTTTATTCTCCAAGATGTTTTCCGAAAAAAAGAGCAAAAAAAAAATAGATCATTTTACCTTTTCTCCTGCGAGTCAAAGAAGCCCAAGTGCCATTTTTATACATAAAACTCACGTCCCTTCATTTCTGAGGTGACAATACCTATTGCATCCCACCGGAAATACTGTCTTTCCTCTTTATAATTACGTAATGATGCTGGAGACAGGTACACTGAATATGAACGTATTTGCGTGTCACTTATTTTTTTTTTTTTTTCAGTAAAAGGCCTGAAGTGAAAAAAAATAAGAGTGAAAACGTGAGAATTTCAATTCACGCAACATCAATTGACTGATAAAAATTCGTGTAACATAAAATGGAAAATGTGAGAATTTTGAGTCACAAATTTTTTTTTTTTTTTTGACAATCTGTCACTTTTATTTTTGGTAGTATCCAGCTGCTTGTGGCTTGCCAATGCTGCACAGAAATTATTTATTATCCAAGTTATAATACAGTGACTAATTCATCATAGAAATCAGTTTGAATTCTTCAGGCACGTGGACATTTGTTATCTGTTTAGTGTATCAGCATCGATAAAGTGTTTCCTCTAGTACCTCTACCCAATTCTGTCAGCGAGAACAGCGGCTGCTGCATAATAATTCGATAGATAACAATCGGTACATGATAATAATTTGGTAATGATTACAGTTGATGATAAAGGAAAAAAAGAGTCACGTCATGAGAGAAGGAAGTGAATTTGAACAAGTTTTTAATTTTTTTTTCGTTGATATTTTTATGAATTTAGTTCATGTGAATTTAATGAGGACAGCATGAAAAGGACATTGAACCAAGGAAATTAATGATATATCGTTGTCTTGAAGTGAAAAGGGACGTAAGTGCTATGATTAAAGATGGCAGTTACGCCCTTTTTTATCTAAGATGATGATATTGATCGAAAACAGTGGAAAATATGAAGTTTGATGAAGATGCTAACTTTTTTAGTGATCAAATCAATGAATTTGTGATAAATTTTCGGAGTACTGAGTCTTTTGTTATTTTGGGTGTCCAATTTATTTAAAAACTTTGACACTTTTAGCGCAATATTTAGAATTGAGATAGTATACCAGATTACGGTCGATAAAACACAAAAAAGAGGATTTGCAGGTTAGTTATCAATCAATTGCTGATAATTCGGGAAAAAGTGCTTTGATTTACCTGAAAAAGTGATTAAACTATTCAAAAGTCATATCTTCAGCTTGTGAATATAATTTTTGTTTTCTCAATTTTTTTTTACATTAATCTACTATCACATGCAGGAGATGAAGAGAGAGGCAAATAGTTACGACTCACTTCTAATTAAAATTTTTCAATAACTATACGGTGAATTGAATATTTTTTTCTTCTATTATTTAGTTAAATTGTCGTTCTCTTCGTCAATAGTTTTTGAATAATGGGTCAACTGTGGGGTTTTTTTAGTAATTTCGTTATTTCTGTCTGATTTAAGGAGTTTCATCCCCACCACTACTATTTTCAGTAACTTTAATAATTCATATCTCATAAATTAACACAAACAAAAATTATGAAAAAATTGAGAAGAATGTAGAAAAATATCATCTCTGATAACTGTGCTCGAGTTTGCTGGGATAATACCTTAATATCGACATTTATTCGATGGAAGACAAATCGTCAAGATACAGATGCCATTTTCCTGTTGATGAAATGATTCAATTTGTGCTAAATTCTCAAATGTTTGGAGGCTATTCTGATTTTAAAAGTTCGTTTGACTCGAAAACTTGACACTTTTATCAAAATAAATTCAAATCATTAATATCCAATACAAGCGTCTTGCGGGCGCTATGCGCCCGTCATTGAGAGTTGCTAAAATTGTAACTTTTTCTTAGTTGCGATTACTGGGCACTACAACACACGATCGATCTCATACGGTTATACCTTCTGTTTCTGAATTTATAATTCGAAATTTGACTTCCTTTTTTTTTATTCTATACTGTGAAGTAAGCAGATAAAAATGTCATTTTCATTCAATATTCTGACTGATAGTGTGTACTGAAATGGCTGATAATTCTGAAATCCCTCTCGATTCAATATCTCCAGCTTCATCTAATATGGTTGATATTGAGAATGGCCAACAAAATGAGAGCGATCAAGAAGATCAAATTGAATTTACTTCTTCTGAAGTACTCCAATCTTTCTCACCAAATACAACAAAATTGGTGTAAGTTTTTCTCATTATTTCTCGAACTAATTTAGAAAAAAACCAGTTTCATTATAATATTTGAGATTTTTTCATAATTTTTGAAATTTTTATAAAATTTGGTATATGCAATTCCTCTAGACGTAATGCAACAGAAAAAACTCTCAACATTTTCTATTCACACGTCCGACCTGATACAACATAACATAAAACATAATATTTTTCTCAACTTGTATTTTTCACAACTTGGCATTTTCCGAAGAAACTCATACTTAAGATCTCAATCAAAGGCTAATATAGTTTTTTAATGACCCCCCAAGTTTAAAACAACATTCAGTTTCCATAATTTATTACGTTTTCTAAAGAAAACGAAATGTCTCCGGACAAACTTCAAATCGAATTTTTTTTTCATTTAGCACTCTGATGAACATAAGAAACATTTCTATATTCTATTTTTGATGAGATACAACTAAAAAGCATGTTAAATTGAGAATCAGAAACAAAAAGTTAACAGCGATTATATAAGTGTCATTAATTTCTATTCCTCCATTTTTTGTTTCTCTCATTTTCTATCACAGTATTCAAACAAGTCGTCAAGGTCTAGACCAAAGTCTATCAATACCACGATTCCCCAATAGAGCAAGTCGGTTCAACCCTCGACGTTTCAGTTTCTCTACCCGGAACTCCGGTGCCTGGTATCTACCCTCGAAAATCCATAGTGGACCCACCCTTAGCAGCGCCTGCGCCTCATTATCCCCCTTTCGGCAAGTAAACTGAGAAAGGGGACAGAGAGGAGTGGAGAAAGCCGCACATATATAGATATACAAGGTGAAACAGGCAGACTGAAGTCACTAACAACACCAGAGAGACCTTCCACGAATATAAACCACAAAATGGCGGACGATGAGTACTTTTTGCTTGAAAATTAGGGTTGAGAGTTGTGGAGAGATTCTTTGTTACTGATAATCGGAGATTGTTTTCAGTGACTGGAAGACGAATTTAATGAATATTGCATAAAGAGAAATTGGAAATTAATTAATATGGAAATTTAAGGGGAAAAAGAATTATCTCTGAATCGAGAGAGGATCTGATGAAGATTGAGCTTTTTTTTTTACTGCACGTGGGTGTTTGCGAGAAACACGGCAACCTTGAATGTAAAGGACTTTAGTAGACCCTTCTGATGGATTCGTGCATAGCGTGAGGTGAGGCACTAGTGTCGCCAGACTCTAGATGTCTTCTTCAACCCCAATTCCTGGATGAGGACAAAACTGATTCGACTTTTTCTGCACTAAATGCAATGAAAAAGGAAAATCGTAGTACAGACTATCAAATATTCATACTGCTAATCCTTAGCAAATACTTTTTCGGAATAATCAAAAAAGCTGTTGAATCTACTGATTTTAATCGATTCAACTAATTAATCTGTTTGAATTAACTAAATCCAGTAAGTTCAATAACTTTGTCAATTATTTCATGAAAATGTTTGTTAAGAACCAAAGGCATTAATATTTTATTGTTTTTACCACCATTTTTTCTCAGTGTGAATAAAATCGAATTTGAGGTATTATCCCAGGGAACTCGAGTACAGCAAATCCTTAATTTTTTTGATCGAAATAATTCAATTTTTCTTATAATTCTAATACACAGAGAAGAATGTTTTCTTAGTTTAAGAATGTGCGGTCACTTAATTTAAGTGACCTGCCATTCTTAAATTAAGTGACTTTTCTCACTTAAATCAAGTGACTTTTTCTTTCTTAATTTAAGAAAGTAAAACTCACTTAAATTAAGTAAATTTTCTCACTTAAATCAAGTAACTATTTTTTTCTTAATTTCAGAAAGTAAAAGTCACTTAAATTGAGCGACTTTTCTCACTTGAATCAAGTGACTTTTTCTTTCTTAATTTGAGAAAATAAAACTCACTTAAATTAAGTGACTGTTTTCACTTAAATCAAGTAATTATTTCTTTCTTAATTTAAGAAAGTAAAAGTCACTTAAATTAAGTGACTTTTCTCACTTAAATCAAGTGACTTTTTCTTTCTTAATGTAAGAAAATAAAACTCACTTAAATTAAGTAAATTTTCTCACTTAAATCAAGTAACTATTTTTTTCTTAATTTAAGAAAGTAAAAGTCACTTAAATTGAGCGACTTTTCTCACTTGAATCAAGTGACTTTTTCTTTCTTAATTTGAGAAAATAAAACTCACTTAAATTAAGTGACTGTTTTCACTTAAATCAAGTAATTATTTCTTTCTTAATTTAAGAAAGTAAAAGTCACTTAAATTAAGTGACTTTTCTCACTTAAATCAAGTGACTTTTTCTTTCTTAATTTAAGAAAGTAAAAGTCACTTAAATTAAGTGTCTTTTCTCACTTGAATCAAGTGACTTTTTCTTTCTAATTTAAGAAAGTAAAACTTACTTAAATTAAGTGACTTTTCTCACTTAAATCAAGTGACTATTTCTTTCTTAATTTAAGAAAATAAAAGTCACTTAAATTAAGTGACTTTTCTCACTTAAATCAAGTGACTTTTTCTTTCTTAATTTAAGAAAGTAAAAGTCACTTAAATTAAGTGACTTTTCTCACTTAAATTAAGTGACTTTTCTCACTTAAATTAAGTGACTTTTTCTTGTTTAATTTAAGGAAATAAAATTCACTTAAATCACATGAGTTTTCTCACTTAAATCAAGTGACTTTTCTTTCTTAATTTAAGTGACCTGCACATTCTTAAATTCAGAAAACATTTTTCTCTGTGTAATATGATTTTTGCTCTTCATTGCACTCCTAATTTTATCCGTAGTTCGTTCATTTTCATACGTGATTTTGATGATGATCATTATTATTAATATTATTATTATTATCATTATTATTATTTCTTCCTTCTTTACAACGCAAATGTATAGAGGCCACTAAGCCACAAAATTTGTCCCATTTTCATCTGATGAACTCTTCAGTCCAAGATTTAATCAATTTTAATCGACTTATCTATCCATCCCACGAATGTGATAAGACATTGATGAGATGTTGAAGAAAATTGGAAAAAAAAAATATTATATTTACTAATACTACATATGACTCTCAAAACAGTTCAATCACTTTTTTGTGTAAATTAAGGCACATTTTCCCGAACGAATCAGTAATTAATTGGTAACCAACCTGTAAATTTACATTTTTTTTCCCTGTTTTATCGACTGTACTCGTGAATAGTACCTTAAAAAAAACATAATTTTCCATTCTGTTAGTCAATTGACTCAAATGTTGACTCTACACAAGACCATTACACTTTATTCCAACAAAGTGCCCAAAGTTTACGCATGGCAGATCAGATTGTGATCAAACACAACTGGCTATGCATTACAATTGTTAGTACGTTATAAACTCAATGGGGGTTACAGAATAGGGAGAAGAACGGAGTAGTACTGGTTGATGGTCTTGAGTGTGTTGGTCACCTGGCTGAAAGCTTGTCACTCTGTATCCACAGCCAATCGTTCATTTTATCCATTTTTAAACAGAAAAAATCATTCAAATTTTTCATTTAGGGAGGGGAGAAAAAGAAAGTTATTTCTGCTATTTCATGATGATGATGAGATTATAATTAGAAGCAAAGTATCGGAAATTAATGGGAGGGAGCAAATGGTATCAAGGGGATTTGGTCAGAAACCCACGCTCTTTAATGTTTGTATGCCAAACCGTGGCATGGTTGAATAACATGACCGTAGTCGTGCGACCTGGTGCTCTTGGCTTTCGAAGTATTATCGATCTGTCCGGCTATCGTGATCTCACGTGACTCCTTAGGCGTGTGAGTATTCGCGCAACGCTAATTAATTGACATTTTTGGTGGCTCCCACTCATTCACATGAATAATTGAATAATTTCTTCAAGAAAATATTATTTTATTTTGCCCTGTGTCTCCGTTTGTATGGACTCTGACTTTTATTTTATTATACATTTCGATGGTTGAAGTCGATTTTTTTCTTGATTTTAATCAATTCTTCAATTTAAAAGGAATTTTAATTGAGAGCAATTATAATTATCCAATGAATAGAGCTTTGGAAGATAATTTTTCACTCCAATTAAAACTGTCCAACAAGATGGAGGAATAATGTGTGCAAAATATGCGCGCCAAAATTCAAATTAAAGTAACATTCAGATAATAACAATTTGAAAATCAAATTTTTTTATTAATATAAATATTTGTTAACGATTTTACATTACACAGAGAAAAATGTTTTCTTAATTTAAGAATGTGCAGGTCACTTAAATTAAGAAAGTAAACTCACTTGATTTAAGTGAGTTTTACTTTCTTAAATTAAGAAAGAAAAAGTTGCTTGATTTAAGTGAGAAAAGTCACTTAATTTAAGTGAGAAAAGTCACTTGATCTAAGTGAGGAAAGTCACTTAATTTGAGTGAGTTTTACTTCCTCAAATTAAGAAAGAAAAAGTCGTTTCATTTAAGTGAGAAAAGTCACTTAATTTAAGTGACTTTTACTTTTTTAAATTAAGAAAGAAAAAGTCACTTGATTTAAGTGAGAAAAGTCACTTAATTTAAGTGACTTTTACTTTTTTAAATTAAGAAAGAAAAAGTCACTTGATTTAAGTGAAAAAAGTCACTTAATTTAAGTGACTTTTACTTTCTTAAATTAAGAAAGAAAAAGTTGCTTGATTTAAGTGAGAAAATTCACTTGATCTAAGTGAGAAAAGTCACTTAATTCAAGTGAGTTTTACTTTCTTAAATTAAGAAAGAAAAAGTCGTTTCATTTAAGTGAGAAAAGTCACTTAATTTAAGTGACTTTTACTTTTTTAAATTAAGAAAGAAAAAGACACTTGATTTAAGTGTGAAAAGTCACTTAATTTAAGTGACTTTTACTTTTTTAAATTAAGAAAGAAAAAGTCACTTGATTTAAGTGAAAAAAGTCACTTAATTTAAGTGACTTTTACTTTCTTAAATTAAGAAAGAAAAAGTTGCTTGATTTAAGTGAGAAAATTCACTTGATCTAAGTGAGAAAAGTCACTTAATTCAAGTGACTTTTACTTTCTTAAATTAAGAAAGAAAAAGTCACTTGATTTAAGTGAGAAAAGTCACTTGATCTAAGTGAGGAAAGTCACTTAATTTGAGTGAGTTTTACTTCCTTAAATTAAGAAAGAAAAAGTCGTTTCATTTAAGTGAGAAAAGTAACTTGATTTAAGTGAGAAAAGTCACTTAATTTAAGTGACTTTTACTTTTTTAAATGAAGAAAGAAAAAGTCACTCGATTTAAGTGAGAAAAGTCACTTAATTTAAGTGACTTTTACTTTTTTAAATTAAGAAAGAAAAAGTCACTTGATTTAAGTGAGAAAAGTCACTTAATTTAAGTGACTTTTACTTTCTTAAATTAAGAAAGAAAAAGTTGCTTGATTTAAGTGAGAAAATTCACTTGATCTAAGTGAGAAAAGTCACTTAATTCAAGTGACTTTTACTTTCTTAAATTAAGAAAGAAAAAGTCACTTGATTTAAGTGAGAAAAGTCACTTGATCTAAGTGAGGAAAGTCACTTAATTTGAGTGAGTTTTACTTCCTTAAATTAAGAAAGAAAAAGTCGTTTCATTTAAGTGAGAAAAGTCACTTGATTTAGGTGAGAAAAGTCACTTAATTTAAGTGACTTTTACTTTTTTAAATGAAGAAAGAAAAAGTCACTCGATTTAAGTGAGAAAAGTCACTTAATTTAAGTGACTTTTACTTTCTCAAATTAAGAAAGAAAAAGTCACTTGATTTAAGTGAGAAAAGTCACTTGATCTAAGTGAGAAAAGTCACTTAATTTAAGTGAGAAAAGCCACTTAATTTAATAATCACGAATATTTCTATTAATTTCAAGAGTTTTCCATAATATTTGCCTAAAAATTTAGATGTATCCATTTTACCCCTGCTGTCCATTTTGCCCCACCTTCCCCTGAGTCAATTCTCAAGTAGAATGAAAATCGACTTTGCCATCCCTACATATTCCCTAATTACAGTTATTTCATTGCGAAAAAAAAAATTCTCATTTAATGCAAGTAACCGACGCGCTCATGGAGAATCAACTGCCGTGAAGTTGTTTCCATGATAATAACAAGAAAAATCGCGGCCAAAATCAGGTACATAGGAGAAAGAAATGGAATTAAAAAAAGAGGAAGAACTTTGTGATGTACGTACATATATTGCATGAAAATACTCGAGTTTTTAATTAAAATGCTTAGGGGGTAGAAAGCGTGATGAATGAAATTTTGCCGTATATGGCGCCTATGCGCCCGAAGAACTCTATTAATTATTGGATGACACAAAATCCATTATCCGAGACGTACAGAATCTGAGGCAGATGGACGATGTGAGAATTGTATAGTGATAGAAAAAAGGTTTAGACAGGACATCATCATTTCATTTTTATCTGCCTCTTGAACTCGACCGCTCAATTCTCATGAAACAATGATAATTATGCCTTGATCATGTGTTTTTTTATGGGGAATTTAGAGACGTTTGAATTAACATTCCTTGGGAATTAATTAATAATCTCTTATTTAGGTTTCTTCAGGGGTGTGTCCATTTTGCACTAGTTTCCAGTGGTTTTAAGACAGTAAAAAAAATCTTTACTATCTCAAAATTTATGAGAATTCAATAAAAATAATCGCGAATGATTTTTTTCGAATAATTTTCTTTCTTTTTTTTATTTACTGCGTTTTGAAAAGTACAGTTTTCCTGCTGATTACAATATATAAGGACTTATATAATTGTACATATATGAAGGGGAGAAAAGGGAAAAAATTATTTTTTCCAAAATTATATTTTTTTGTTCAATATTTGAAGATTTTTATTTTTTTATTTTTATTAAGCTATCGTAGCTTCCATTGAAGCTAATGAGCATGGTACAAATGTTGTATTTTCACATGTATATGCATTGTTTCTGATTTTAAATATTACATTAGTGTAAATATATACATATATTCCAACACACATATACATTCAAATATTTTTCCCATTTTTTCAGCTCTTTTTTTTTGCCATCAATGTATGTTTTTTTTTTTTTTTTTTTTTTGTAGATGAATTTTTTTGAAGAAGAATGATTTTCATAAAATGATCTATAATAAATCACTCAAAAATCGATGAAAGGAAAAATAATTACATGAATTGATGGAAAATCATTTCATTCTCAATTCAATTTGGCACACGATTGGATTTATCAAGAAAGCTAAAAAATGTTGCACACATTTTCCATTTTGCCCCGTATTTCAAGATAAAACGTCATTATTCGGCTTTATCTTAAAATTCAGAGAATTCATCTCAATTGAAAAAATTTCGAGCACAGAATGAGTGAATGAAAAAAATTCATTCAAATTTTTTCTTTAAAAAAAAAAAAAAAATTTCTTTTCGATTTTTGCAAAAAGACAGATTTTTGAGAAAAAAAAAATAAAAAAAAAATGTTGACCCACGTTTTCTAGTGGGAATGGAAAGATTTTGGATGGAATCATTGACGAAATTCCATCTGAAACCATTCCATAAAAATTGCCATTTTCCCAATTTACCTAATAAAAAAAAATTCTTCTCATTAACCAGAAAAAACACAAATTAAACTATAATTTTGGTTTTTTTTTCAGTTTAAAACCACCGCAGAAAGATGGCGTGACAAAATCAAATCCAAGTAAACGACACAGAGAGAGACTCAATGCTGAATTAGATACGTTAGCATCACTTCTACCATTTGAGCAAAACATTCTCAGTAAATTGGATCGTCTAAGTATTCTCAGGCTCAGTGTCAGTTATCTCCGTACCAAGAGTTACTTCCAAGGTAAGTTTTATCACCGTGAAAATTATTTTAACTCTTGTCACTCCTTCATCATTAGTTGCCTTCTCTAGCCTCCACATTTCCCCCTGGATTTTATTAAAGAGACGAGAAAAGAAAAAAAATATTGAAACAACAAAAAAAAAAAAATAGAAAAATAACCGAATTATTTTATGATCACAGTTGGATTCTTCCATGGAATTTGCTGAATGTGCACGCGATTTACTCGTTACACTTTGTACTGAAAACAATGAAAAACAAAAACAATGAGAAAAGTGATCAAGAGAATTTGTCTTTGTTATTATGAAATAATGGAGAATTATGGGAAATAATGTTTTAAGAAATTGGCGCCATTGTAACCCTTTATTTCATTGATGCTGTATCAAAGATCATACTTTTTTACATTTTTCCAAATTTTTTCATAATTTTTGCACCTATATTTTATGAGATATGAATTATCAAAGTTACACAGAGAAAAATGTTTTGTTAATTTAAGAATGTGCAGGTCACTTAAATTAAGAAAGAAAAGTCACTTGGTTTAAGTGAGAAAACTCACTTGATTCAAGTGAGTTTTACTTTCTTAAATTAAGAAAGAAAAAGTCACTTAATTTAAGTAAGAAAAGTCACTTAATTTAAGTGAGAAAAGTCACTTAATTTAAGTGAGAAAAGCCACTCGATTTAAGTGAGAAAACTCACTTGATTTAAGTGAGAAAACTCACTTGATTTAAGTGAGTTTTACTTTCTTAAATTAAGAAAGAAAAGGCCACTTGATTTAAGTGAGAAAAATCACTTAATTTAAGTGAGCGAAGTCACTCAATTTAAGTGAGAAAAGTCACTTAATTTAAGTGAGAAAAGCCACTCGATTTAAGTGACAAAACTCACTTGATTTAAGTGAGTTTTACTTTCTTAAATTAAGAAAGAAAAGGCCACTTGATTTAAGTGAGAAAAATCACTTAATTTAAGTGAGCGAAGTCACTTAATTTAAGTGAGAAAAGCCACTCGGTTTAAGTGAGAAAACTCACTTAATTTAAGTGAGTTTTACTTTCTTAAATTAAGAAAGAAAAAGCCACTTGATTTAAGTGAGAAAACTCACTTAATTTAAGTGAGCGAAGTCACTTAATTTAAGTGAGAAAAGCCACTCGATTTAAGTGAGAAAACTCACTTGATTTAAGTGAGTTTTACTTTCTTAAATTAAGAAAGAGAAAGCCACTTGATTTAAGTGAGAAAAGTCACTTAATTTAAGTGAGAAAAGTCACTTAATTTAATTGAGTTTTACTTTCTCAAATTAAGAAAGACAAAGCCACTTGATTTAAGTCAGTAAATTTACTTGATTTAAGTGAGTTTTACTTTCTTGAATTAAGGAAGAAAGAGTCACTTAATTTAAGTGAGAAAAGTCACTTAATTTGAGTGATTTTTACTTTCTTAAATTAAGAAAGAAAAAGTTACTTGATTTAAGTGAGAAAAGTCACTTAATTTAAGTGAGAAAAGTCACTTAATTTAAGTGAGAAAAGTCACTTAATTTAAGTGACCTGCCATTCTTAAATTGAGTGACTGCACATTCTTAAATTAACAAAATATTTTTTTCTATGTACTGAAAATAGTGATGGTGGAGAAGAAAAGCCCCAAATTGAACATAAATAACGAAATTACTAAAAAAACCACACGGTTGACCCTTTATTCGAAAACTATTGGCGACGAGAACAACATTTTAACTGAATAATAGAAGAAAAAAATATTCCATTCACCGTATAGCTATCAAGAAATTTTAATTAGAAGGTAGTCGTAGCTATTTGCCTCTCCCTCTCTATCTCATGCATGTGATAAGAGATTAATGTAAAAAAAAAATTATATTCCCAATTTTTCGCGTAAATTAAAGAATTCTTCTGTTTTTTCTGTTTTTTTTTCTGTTTTATCGACCGCACTCTGGGTTACTACCTTAATTCATTTTTTCCGACGAGAAATGAATTAATTGCATTAATCTTCGATTTCGAAATTTCTTTGTTTTTTTACCTTCTTAAATTACAAATAAACAGCATCAAGATTGAGGAGAAAGAAACGATATCTAAGAATGAGCAAAAGACAGAGAAGGAAGCGTGTGTCGCTCCTGGCGATATCGTGAATCTCACCGTATATCAACTTGAGACTCTTCGAGAGAGGGCAAAATACAACCAGTAGCATCAGCACTTGGGCGAGAAAGCCTTGTGGGTGTGGGTTTTTATTTTAAATGTGAACGGTAGCAGTTTGGTTCCACAACCAGTGGCATTGTTCACACCGTTTTAATAGGTATTCATTCTCGATTCTTTACGATCTTTTTGGCCGTGAAAGTTCGTCGCCGATTCGTGATATCCAGATGATTTTGGAGATATTCGAGGGAATTATATGGTGGAAAGGACGTTTTAATAAAACGGTGAGAATTTTTTTTTAACTTCCCGATAAGGGACGTTTATGTAATGGCCCCGAAAATGAAAAGTCAATTTTTCGATCGATCTTCATGTTTTAAGACCTCCCCAATATTTTTTGATACACAGAGAAAATTTTTTTCTTAATTTAAGAATGTGCAGACACTTAATTTAAGGAAGTAAAAGTCACTTAAATTAAGTGACTTTTCTCACTTAAATCAAGTGACTTTTTCTTTCTTAATTTAAGAAAGTAAAAGTCACTTAAATTAAGTGACTTTTCTCACTTAAATCAAGTGACTTTCTTTCTTAATTTAAGAAAGTAAAAGTCACTTAAATTAAGTGACTTTTCTCACTTAAATCAAGTGACTTTTCATTCTTAATTTAAGTGACCTGCACATTCTTAAATTAAGTGACTGCACATTCTTAAATTAAGAAAGCATTTTTCTCTGTGTAGTTTTCACGATCATGTCTGTGTGTGTGTTTGTGTGTGTGTGTGTATGTCCGTGATCAATTTTTTCGTTCACGTTTTCTCATAAATCAATAATGTGATCGAGGTGATCGATGTCGTAATCGAAGCATTTTGACATAAATTCGAGGTCATTAGATTTTGATCGGAATCGATCCAGTACTTTCTGAGCTTTTTAAGAAAAACATCAAGTTTTTCTTAATTTCCCAAAAAGTGGGGTCTATGCACTACTCCCGAAAAGGAAAAATTGATTTTTTTATTGATCTCCATATTTTGAGAACTCCCCAACATTTTTTGATAGTTTCCACGATTATGTCTGTTGTTATTTATCGTTTTTATCATTCATCATTTTTTCTAATAGGAAGTGAGGGAAACTATCGGGAAGTTCTTAGTGCGGCTTGAAGTCACTCTCATCACAATACACAGGGAAAATTTTTTTCTTAATTTGAGAATGGCAGGTCACTTAAATTAAGTGACTTTTCTCACTTGAATCAAGTGACGTCTTCTGTCTTAATTTGAGAAAGTAAAACTCACTTAAATTAAGTGACTTTTCTCACTTAGATCAAGTGGCTTTTCTCACTTAAATCAAGTAACTTTTTCTTTCTTAATTTAAGAAAGTAAAAGTCACTTAAATTGAGTGATTTTTCTCACTTGAATCAAGTGACTTTTTCTTTCTTAATTTAAGAAAGTAAAAGTCACTTAAATTAAGTGACTTCTCTCACTTAAATCAAGTAAGTATTTCTTTCTTAATTTAAGAAAGGAAAAGTCACTTAAATTAAGTGACTTTTCTCACTTAAATCAAGTAACAATTTCTTTCTTAATTTAAGAAAGTAAAAGTCACTTAAATTAAGAAAGAAAAAGTCACTTGAATCAAGTGACTTTTTCTTTCTTAATTTAAGAAAGTAAAAGTCACTTAAATTAAGTGACTTCTCTCACTTAAATCAAGTAAGTATTTCTTTCTTAATTTAAGAAAGGAAAAGTCACTTAAATTAAGTGACTTTTCTCACTTGAATTAAGTGACTTTTTCTTTCTTAATTTAAGAAAGTAAAAGTCACTTAAATTGAGTGATTTTTCTCACTTGAATCAAGTAACTATTTCTTTCTTAATTTAAGAAAGCAAAACTCACTTAAATCAAGTGACTTTTCTTTCTTAATTTAAGTGACCCGCACATTCTTAAATTAAGTGACTACACATTCTTAAATTAAGAAAACATTTTTATCTTTGTAGTCTAGTGGTCATGATTTCCAGCGCACTTCATGTTTTCATAAAAAAATTCTATCCCAAAATCCCTAGAATTAAAAGTTCCCTTCACTCCTCCAGTAAAGCCAAAACTAAAAAAAAAAATACCCATGAAATCAGTAGTTTTATCTGCCTGGAACACCCGTATCGCCGCGTTGAATCGTGTTGGTCTCGAGTTCAAGGGGTTGCAAGATCTCTCACACCGAACAAACTGATGTTTTCTGCCTGTTTAACGAGAAATTACCGAATAGAAATCCGCCATCTCCAGTAATTCGTAGATTTCCTTTAAAAAAAAATAAAAAAAAATTCTCCCCCACGAGTTTTTCCTATCAATACCCTCTATTTTAAGATCCAAAAAATCCCTTTTTTTGCCCAATGGGTTTGGTTTATTCCCGGAATGTGAATTGAAGACACAGACAATTCCGAGTGCAGAATCTAGCCGTCCAATCGCAGTTACGTGTTCCCTACCTTCTGTTTCTCCTATGTAAATTAATTAAACCCTTTGGTATGCACTGATTTTTCAATGGAGAAACGAAAGAGGCGGTTACAAACCCGTGAACTGTCTTTATATATTTTTTTTTTACCTAAATTTTTCCTGACTCATCTTCTTTTTTTTTTCTTTTTTTTCGTTAATTCACGTTTCGCTTTCGTTTCTTCCACTTATTTCCATTTCTTTTATTCAACTCCCGAGATAGTCGATCTTTTTCATGGTGTTGCAGCTTAGGGACTGTAGTCTCACAGTTTTGCAAAACACTCAGAAGGGTAATTCTCCTCAGTGTAGAGAGCCACCGAGCTAGAGAATTCCAGCAATTAATTCGCAAACTGCACAATTTAATTCGTCTTTTTTAAATTTAATTTGTTTGAATGGGAGAAGAAAAAAGAAAAAAAAAAGGAAAGAAATGAAGAAGCAAATTAACATTTTGATAAGATTATTTGTGATTTAATTTGTTTAATTGGAGGCTGTAATTATGTTTTGCAAACGTGTCATTATTTAATTATTAATTAATTTTTTTTTATCTTAATTTTTTTTTCTTCTGCACCTTTTTCTGGAGATTCTGCTTGAAAATCGACTTTTCTGGGAAAAATTATCGATTTTTGAGAATCGTCGTAAACTAGAATATTTGGAACGGGATTAAATAATCGATTAATGTAAAATTCGATTAATCGAATTTTGGCATCGATTAATCGAATTTTGGCATCGATTAATCGAATTTTGGAATTGATCAATCGGATTTTGGCATCGATTAATTGAATTTTGGCATCGATTAATCGAATTTTGGCATTGAATAATTGAATTTTGGCATCGATTAATCGAATTTTGGCAACAATTAATCGAATTTTGGCATCGATTAATCGAATTTTGGAATTGATCAATCGGATTTTGGCATCGATTAATTGAATTTTGGCATCGATTAATCGAATTTTGGCATTGAATAATTGAATTTTGGCATCGATTAATCGAATTTTGGCAACAATTAATCGAATTTTGGTATCGATTAATTGAATTTTGGCATCGATTAATCGAATTTTGGCATCGATTAATCAAATTTTGGCATTGATTAATTGAATTTTGGCATCGATTAATCGAATTTTGGTATCGATTAATTGAATTTTGGCATCGATTAATCGAATTTTGGGATCGATTAATCGAATTTTGGCATCGATTAATCGATTCTGTTATCGATCAATCAAAATTTGTTTAATCGAAATTTTTCAAATCAAATCTTGCAATTGATTGATCGAAATTCGATTAATCGAATTTCGACATCACTTAATCAAAACTTTGAAAATTGAAAGAATCGATTCTTACAATCGATTAATTGATTCCAAAAATCGAAATATATCACCTAAAATTTGAAAAAAAAATGGATTTTTTCGAGAATTTTTTTTCATCCCTAGAAACGCCCATTTTTACGTTCTATCGCATAATTCTTTTTAATAGCATTAAATGTAACGTAAAAAAAAGTGGAAATACAGTTACACAGACTTGTCCATGTGCCTAGCCCCTTTCATTAATAACTGCGTTAGATTAATAATTCCCTTTCTGCCTTTATTTTCCCTAACGCCGCAACGTGATGTCCGCAGAAAAAAAAAAGAAAGATGTGAGACAGTAAAAACATATATGTGATATAACTTTACCCGTCACATCCACGCGCATAGTCAAGATCGATTCGTCACCCCAAGACGTTCCAATTTAAATTCAGCGTTTAATTAATTGGATTCACGTAATGCATATTAAAATTTTTTTTTTTTCCTATTTTTCATAAATTAGAAAATTTATTAAATCAATTAAACGATAATTTTACCTTTTTAAATGAAAATATTTGAGAAAAAAAATTAAAAATTCACCAATTATGACTTAATTATTTTCGTTAAATTAATTTAAAAAATGTAAAATTAAAAAATTTAATTCCTACAAATAATTACTAATTATGACAAAAGTGCCGAAATTTCAGGGAATATTCGACTCCCGTTGAGAGCGCAAGTGAACGTTTTGACCGCTCAATATATCGTATTCTTGAATATATCATAAAAGTCTCATGCCGGTATCATAAAAAAAGTAGAGAGAAGTAAATGTATGAGGGGGGGGGGGGAGGGCAAGCCCTCCTGGTATAGGCCAAGATACGATCCGGAGATACGCTTGCCTCCTCGTTATTACTCCTCATTTGCATTTTTCCCATTTCGTATTGCTGGCACCTGGCTAAACTCTACAGCTCTCCTGCGCCATTCAACCTTATATGCCACATTTACACAACATTCAAAATTAGCCAATCTGGAATATTGAAATGTGATTTTATTTAATTTGAAGAATTTCAAAGGATACAGTATAGCAGATTGGACCTTTTTCCAAAAAACTCTATTTATGTTAAATTTGAATAAAAAATTTGATTTTATTGATTGTTAAGAGGTCGGAAAATTTCAAGATTTTAGGAAGGATTTTTTAACTTCCCGATAAGGAAGTTATTGTATTTGCCCCGAAAATCAATTTTCGATTTTTCATCAGATCTCGACGTTTCAAGATGCTGACATGACCCGAGTCGAAATTTTAACACTCGTTTGATTCTCGTTTACTTCTCCAACCGAAAAATAACGCTCGTTTACTACTCCTTGTCCTCGCATGAATCTCCTTCGATACTCCAACGTCTCAGGATCCGTTTGTCATCCTCAATTGATTCTCCACGTTCTCTCATTACTAATTTATAGTTACATTCGGGAACAGTGATGTATTAATACTTGTGATGGAATATCCATAATTGTCGATGAAAACAATAGATTCCATGTTTGTTATATTTTTGTTTTCTTCTTTTGACTAATTGGAGTTATTAATTGAAATGGTAAACCGAGGAAGTCCGCCGGATATTTGACGTTAATTCTTGAGAGATTGTTTCAAACTTGTAGAAGATGGCAATTTCTAACATTGATTATATTCAATGAGGAATTTCCACTTCTTTTGGATCTGAAATTAACTCTTAAAAATTTATAGAAAATTTACCATTTTAATATTGAAATTCCCCCACCCATCCCAGAATCTGAAAAATGGAGAGCTCAACGAGGATTCAATGAGCTCTCCTTAACATTCTCATTTCATTCTCCTCGATGTATTTTAGGAAATAACTACATCGAGGAGAATGAAACGAGCACTCAAAATACATTAATATGATAGGAGGTATGCTCTTCCTATGATTCTTCAAATTCTCCCGACTTGGAGAATTTGGAGAAGCAAACGAGCATTAAAATTTCGACTCGGGGACTTTCTGAGAGTTTTTACGGAACTGTCCGTGTGTGTGTATGTGTGTGTGTGTGTGTGTGTGTGTGTGTGTGTGTGTGTGTGTGTGTATGTGCGTATGTGAGGAAATTTTGAAAAACGATTTCACTGCCATTACTTATCCGATCAAATTTTTTTTTAATGGAATGGAATCATCTTCATGTAACTTACCGTCAATGACCCAATTAATGCCACCAAGAGACCTATTCTGCCGCATATCTTTCATAGAAAAATGATATCTTATCATAAATTGAAATTTGATTCTTCCTCGAAAGAATTCAGGGTCTGGACTATCATTTACATCAATTATTTTCCTGAATTAATGATAAAAATTATTTAATTTATATTTTTGAAAATATTTTGTCCATGGCCCGATTCATGCCACCATGGCCCGATTTCTGCCATAGAGGATCCCAATAATTGCCATCAATTAATTTCCATCATTGGTCGTTATTTTTGAATTATTCGTCAATTTATATGAAAGTCCAATGATTTTGCTAACAATCAATACAATTTTCGATTTATTAAATACTTAAATTTTCTCAATATCACACATTGAACTGATGAGGTACTCTAAACCCACATGAAGAGCTTCAGGGCTTTATTTTGCTTAGCACGCTGGTCACATTTAACAGATTAATTTTAGAAATATATCTAGTAGAGAAATATCGAATATTTTTATTGTCCGGTGTCCTCAGAATTTTTTTCTAGCCACTGTTATCAATTACTTAGAGTTCAGAATTCGAATAAGTTCAATAATCACGAAAATGTATGAAAAGTGGCATTAATCGGGCCGATGGCATAAATTGGGCCATTGACGGTAGCCCTGATTAGATTACACAGAGAAAATTTTTTTCTTAATTTAAGAATGTGCAGTCACTTAATTTAAGAATGGCAGATCACTTAAATTAAGTGACTTTTCTCACTTAAATCAAGTGATTTTTTCTTTCTTAATTTAAGAAAGTAAAACTCACTTAAATCAAGTGACTTTTCTCACTTAAGTCAAGTGACTTTTCTCACTTAAATCAAGTAACTTTTTCTTTCTTAATTTAAGAAAGTAAAAGTCACTTAAATTAAGTGACTTTACTCACTTAAATCAAGTGATTTTTTCTTTCTTAATTTAAGAAAGTAAAACTCACTCAAATCAAGTGAGTTTTCTCACTTAAATCAAGTGACTTTTCTCACTTAAGTCAAGTGACTTTTCTCACTTAAATCAAGTAACTTTTTCTTTCTTAATTTAAGAAAGTAAAAGTCACTTAAATTAAGTGACTTTACTCACTTAAATCAAGTGATTTTTTCTTTCTTAATTTAAGAAAGTAAAACTCACTCAAATCAAGTGAGTTTTCTCACTTAAATCAAGTGACTTTTCTCACTTAAGTCAAGTGACTTTTCTCACTTAAATCAAGTAACTTTTTCTTTCTTAATTTAAGAAAGTAAAAGTCACTTAAATTAAGTGACTTTACTCACTTAAATCAAGTGATTTTTTCTTTCTTAATTTAAGAAAGTAAAACTCACTCAAATCAAGTGAGTTTTCTCACTTAAATCAAGTGACTTTTCTTACTTAATTTAAGTGACCTGCACATTCTTAAATTAAGTGACTGCACATTCTTAAATTAAGAAAGCTTTTTTCTCTGTGTATGAGCCATGTCAGCTCATTAGTTTCTGAGTTTTTTTACGGAAAAGTGATGAAAAAAATACGAAATTTGTGAAAAATTCCCAAATTTCAATCAAAAATACGTCAATAGTAGAGGATGATGGGGCAAAAGGGACCACCCTGCGGTAAAATGAAACCGGGAGGGGAGGGGTGGGCCTTATGGTAAAACGAACAGCCCTTTCACATTGTAAGAAAATCTGTAGCCAGACAATGAATTAATCGGGAAGTTTTTTTTGTGACCTCTGAAAGGTCAAACACATTCTAAAACCAACACGACAACACTCCTCCATTCACGAACGAACGTAGCGAGGAAGCCAGAACGTACCCCAACTCGCGAGCGAGCGTAGCGAGCGAACAACAACGCACCCCTCGTTCTTTTTTTTTTTTTTTAGAATATCTCGGAAACTGAAGGAGATGCACCTTTTTTGGTGCGAATTTTTCTTGTAAACAATTTTAAGAGCTAAAAAAATGGATGAGATCGAATGAGGCGTGTGTTCATTGGTTTCCGAAATATTCGGAGCCAATGAACATACGCCAAAAAAAGAATGGGATTCTATTTCAATTTTAAAAATGCAAACCAAAAAAATTAAAATTTGAAAAAAAAAATTCTTTATCACTTTGCGTGAAATATCTCGGAGACTAATGGAGATATGCCTTTCTTTGCCTTAATCCACTTTTGTAACTTTTGAAATTCTCTGCAAAAATGGGTTGAAGTAAAAAAGGCGTATCTCCAGTAATTTCCGAGATATTCGAGGATATTCGAATATCTCTGTTTAACTGAATTATTGAGATTTTCATGGCTTTTTTCCCCTTTTGTTGAATGATCAGAAGTGAAGAGGGGGGGGGGGGAGGGGGAATTTGTGATTGACCATAAATTACTCAGGTGACAGCGCATATCGTGCGATTACGTCAGAAGCAAGTTTTATTCATTTATACATTTCTCTTTCATTTTTTTTTTCCTCTTTATTATTGAGAGTGATATTAACGATTATCAGCTGACGCTTTGGGGTTACGTGCGTTAACGTTTGACAGTTTGTAATGTAACTGTTACGTTATATTTGTATGAATATATATTAGTCCTCGGTTAAATTCTGTTGAGGTGAAGAAATCATTTTAATTGATCTTGTATCAGATGAAGTTGATTAATTTTTTTTTAGTTAAAGACTATTGGGAAAAATTTGGAAAAATCACACGACAGTGTAAATACTCTGCAGCATTTTCATGAATTCTTTCCGATTTATTCATAAAGCTCTTCAGTCCGACAAGGAATCTTCATTATAATGAAAAAAAAAAACTCATGATTTCAAAAAAGTTCTAAAGTTTATGAAGTTCATAGGGTAGTGAATTTTTTTAAGTAGTCAACAAGTTCGCAAAATTTTTTGAAAAAATTACAAATAGATTTAGACATATTGGAGTATTTTCTCAAATTTTCTCAGATTTTTTCGGTGAGTCCTTCACTCGGAATGAAATTACACAGAGAAAAATGATTTCTTAATTTAAGAATGTTCAGTCACTTAAATTAAGAAAGAAAAGTCACTTGATTTAAGTGAGAAAACTCACTTGCTTTAAGTGAGAAAATTCACTCAATTTAAGTGACTTTCACTTTCTTAAATTAAGAAAGAAATAGTCACTTGATTTAAGTGAGAAGAGTCACTTAATTCAAGTGACTTTTACTTTCTTAAATTAAGAAAGACATAGTCACTTCATTTAAGTGAGAAAAGTCACTTGATTTAAGTGACTTTTACTTTCTTAAATTAAGAAAGAAATAGTCACTTCATTTAAGTGAGAAAAGTCACTTAATTTAAGTGACTTTTACTTTCTTAAATTAAGAAAGAAATAGTCACTTCATTTAAGTGAGAAAAGTCACTTGATTTAAGTGAGAAAAGTCACTTGATTTATGTGAGAAAAGTCACTTAATTTAAGTGACTTTTACTTTCTCAAATTATGAAAGAAAATGTTACTTAATTTAAGTGAGAGAAGTCACTTAATTTAAGTGACTTTTACTTTCTTAAATTAAGAAAGTAATAATCACTTGATTTAAGTGAGAAAAGTCACTTAATTTAAGTGATTTTTTTTTCTTAAATTACGAAAGAAAAAGTTACTTGACTTAAGTGAGAAAAGTCACTTAATTTAAGTGACCTGCCATTCTTAAATTAAGTAACTGCACATTCTTAAATCAAGAAAACATTTTTCTCTGTGTATTAATTGGATTATGTCGTCCCGGTCTCCCCTAATTTAAGAATAAAAAATGAAAAAATAATAATTTTCCTTAAAAAAAATTTCCCATCAAACATTGATATTCACAAACCAGATTTTCTGCTATTTTCTCATGAAAGCCCTTTCACTCCCCCAAGAAATCCTCATCTCAATCAGAAAAACCGATGATTTTACGAGAAAAAAATTCAAGCAGTAGCTGAAATAATTGATAAAACAATCTTTACACTCTGATACAAATGATTCCGTTTGACGTGATCAAGGGGCATTAATTCACATAATATATCCTCCATGTTGGTGCGATCAAATCACTCTGTGGATGCAGACCAGAACAAGCCAACACATTATCAGTGAGTAACTCTTCCTGATGGACTTCCGAAGGGAAAATCAAGTTTACCTCCATGTTCCCTCCATTTTTCTCCTACACGCGTGAGTCTATATATGTGGAGAATAAAGTGGTAACGACACGGCCAACGGCCCCCCTTGATTCCCCCATGTGTCTTCAATGCACGCATACAAATAAAAAAAGTAGTATCTCTTTTTCTCCCACATCCGGCAATAATCGAAGCGCATCCGTAAGTTATTTAACGAGCCAAAAACAATTTGTTAAACATCGCCTTATTTTTAATTCTCATTTTTTTTTCATTGCTTCTTGTGATGGGCGAACTTCGAGAAAAGAATCGATTCTCAAAAAATCGATTTTGAGAAAATATCATTTTCTTGACAATCGATTTTTAAAAAAAACATCGAAAAGAGAAAATTTTTCGATTAATCGATTCGATATCTCGCATGAAAATCGATTAATCGAATTTCATTCGATAGTTTCCCGACTGTTTAAATTCAAGGGATTTAAGGGGAAATAAAGTGCAATGTGAAAATTGATTGACGGATTAATCGATGTGTTGTTTTTGCATGAAAATCGATTAATCGATTAATCAATTCGAGATATCGCTTTTCATTTGATAACTCTTCACCTGTTTTGATTTCAGGGATTTTAGGGAAAACCAGATCAAAATGGAAAAATCGATGGATCGATTAATCGATATGATACCTCGCACAAAATTCGAGATATCGCATTTTATTGATAGTTTGTCGCCTATTTCATTTTAAAGGAATCAAAATTATGACATCAAGCTCTGAACGATCTTTTTCGAATATCGATTAATCGATGCGATATTTCGAGATATCGTATATCATTCGATAGTTCTATTTCACCTGTTTCAGTTCAAGGTTCTAGATCAATCTTATTACTTGTTTTTACAAAACATAATCGAACAGCGATCAATCGAATTTTCCAAAATTACCCAAAAAAATGGAATTTGACAAAACAAAGAAATCGATTTTACAAAGATCTAGTCCAGATCGCTCATCACTCCATTTAACATTAAAAAATGCAAATTCCACGAAAAATTTTATAATAATTTTTTCTCAATGTCCCAGAGTTTCGTGCGAAAATTGATAAAATATTCAGGTAACTCGACAAGTCACACAATTCCCTTGTTTCTTTTTAATAAAATTGAAAAATTAATTGAAATTATCGCGATCACCTTGAGAACGTGATTTCCATCTCTCGATACACAACCCGAAAAGAAAAAAAAAACGAAGAAAAAGGCAAAGGCATTGAGTAAAAAAATAAGTTAAGGAAAAAGCGAGAATTACGCACACACACACCCCCTGCAGTGGCCGTATCAGCGGCTTTTCTGCACGAGTAAATACGAGAGAACCACAACCATTGGCTACGTTAAACTATATGTATTATATATACAAATATACGTGAATGCACGTATTTATACGTGTGTTTGTGTGTACAGTCAACTGATAATGTAGCCGCGAGGTTGAAGCACGTTTCTGAGACGCCTTGCACGCATCACGACCCGACACGCCAACATCAAGGCGCCTCGAGCTTTTCTTGCGACTACTGACCTAGTGAACGCGGACAGACGCGTTTGCATGTGCTCATGAGATTTTTATTGTTTGTTTTGGCGATTTTTTTAATGCTGCTTTAGAAAACGATTCAACACGTTTTCAAAAGGGTTTTTGGGGATGAATTGCGGAAAAAATAGCCCATGGAAAAAATAGACCGGAAAAAATAGCTCATAGGAAAAATAGCAGACGGAAAAAATAGCCCGTGGAAAAAATAGCCCATGGAAAAAATTGGGTGAATGGACAGTTGGTGGGTGGTTACACAGAGAAAAATTTTATCTTAATTTAAGAATGTGCAGTCACTTAATTTGAGTGACATGCCATTCTTAAATTAAGTGACTTTTTTAACTCAAATCACGTGATTTTTCTCACTTAAATCAAGTAACTATTTTTTTCTTAATTTAAGAAAGTAACAGTCACTTAAATTACGTGACTCTTCCCACTTAAATCAAGTGGCTTTTTCTTTCTTAATTTCAGAAAGTGAAACTCACTTGAATTAAGTGACTTTTCTCACTTAAATCAAGTAACTATTTTTTTATTAATTTAAGAAAGTAAAAGTCACTTAAGTTAAGCGACTTTTCTCACTTAAATCAAGTGACTTTTTCTTTCTTAATTTAAGAAAGTGAAACTCACTTGAATTAAGTGACTTTTCTCACTTAAATTAAGTGACTTTTCTCACTTAAATTAAGTGACTTTTCTCACTTAAATCAAGTGACTTTTTCTTTCTTAATTCAAGAAAGGGAAACTCACTTGAATTAAGTGACTTTTCTCACTTAAATTAAGTGACTTTTCTCACTTAACTTAAGTGGCTTTTCTCACTTAAATCAAGTGATTTTTCTCACTTAAATCAAGTGACTTTTCTCACTTAAATCAATTAACTATTTTTTTCTTAATTTACAAAAGTAAAAGTCACTTAAATCACGTGACTTTTCTCACTTAAATCAAGAGACTTATTCTTTCTTAATTTAAGAAAGTGAAACTCACTTGAATTAAGTGACTTTTCTCACTTAAATTAAGTAACTTTTCTCACTTAAATCAAGTGAGTTTTTTCACTTAAATCAAGTGACTTTTGTTTCTTAATTTAAGTGACCTGCACATTCTTAAATTAAGTGACTGCACATTCTTAAATTAAGAAAATATTTTTCTCTGTGTAATATGGTCGGTGTGGGGGTTGGGTGAAAGAAGGGGGGTTGGGTGAATAGACAGTGGGTGAGTGGTTAATATGGTCGATGTCCATGGGCTATTTTTTCCATGGGCTATTTTTTCCTCGGCTATTTTTTCGGGCTACCTTTGAGGATAATCAGAGAGGAGTAAATTGGATTTGTTGAGAATACTTGAGAATCGACTATTCTGTTGGAATAATCAATTGTTGAAAATCGACTTGTAATTTTCAAAGTCGATCGACAATCGATTTTCAGTATTCAACTTTTTAATTTATTTACAAATTTCGTGGAAAGCACTAGAAATTCAAAAATATTAAATAAAGTTAATTTTTTGAAACATTATTTTCTTCGAATAGAAGCAAAAATTTTCATGACTCGAATCTAATTAAAAATAGTTGACAAATTGAAAATAAATATCCATATTAATAAAAAAATTTGATTTTCAAATTAGTATTATCTAAATGTTGGTTTAACGCGAATTTTGGGCGTGGATATTATGATTATCAATAAATTATTCAAACAATTGATTCTCTGACAAATCTTCCAAAATGATTCACGTTTTGTTTGAAATAAAAGCATCTGCAAAAAGTTCCGAAAACAAAATTCTTAAATGATGCAAAAATTTTGAATCATATTCTCACATTCTTTCAGATTTTTTCCCAAACCACTTCCACTTTGAGGAAAAAAAGGAAGATTATGTCGCCCTTAATTTAAAAAAATAAAGAATAAAATAATGGTAATTTTTTCATAATAAAGAAGAAAAGAAAAACGTGTCTTATTAAACTTTGATATTCCCAAGACGATAAAAAGAAATATTTAAAAAAGAGAAACGTCCATGACCCCTGACAGCGAAACAAATCCAAAGCACGCGTATCATGACAGCATCGGAGTGGCATTATATGCGGCTTGTGAAGTCACCGTCTGATTGATGGTGTTATTAGTCACTTTGGCCACATAGTGTCGTTTGCCTGGGATACACAATAAAATACAACCTCACCATTTCGTTTCCCAGTGTCTTTCTCTCTTTCTTGGAGACTGGCAAATTACCTAAAGCATTTAACGGACGATTAGGAAGATCTCTTCTTAACTGTTAATGTCTCATTAATTGACGTTTTTTTTTAAATTTTTTCTCCAAAGAATTACGGAATTCTCCTTATTAATGCGCAATCACGAAATAATAAAATGCGAGATAAAAGGACGAAAAAAATTATGGAAATTAACGTGAGAGAAAAAAAAAAGGACTCTTCATGACAATTTCGTTTGTGAAATAGCGATTCACTTAACTTTTACTGCTCATCTCAAATATCAAGTGGGACACGGGCAATTGACGTTCCATTGTGATCGTACGTGCCTTCGATAACTCGAAAGCCAAACATATCGTTTTCAGCACTGGTTAACACTCCAGGGGGGCCGGAATGAATAAGAGGGGAATGATGTCCGGATGAGGGGAAAGAATTACCAGTATCGATTACAATCACAGTAATTATTTTTCTAATCCCGAAAGAGACGGGAAAAATGATGAGTTTATTTTGCTGCTCTTTTTTCATAAATACAGTGTACACAGAGAAAAATGTTTTTTTAATTTAAGTGAGAAAACTCACTTGATTTAAGTGAGTTTTATTTTCTTAAATTAAGTGAGAAAAAGTCACTTGATTTAAGTGAGAAAACTCACTTGATTTAAGTGAGTTTTACTTTCTTAAATTAAGTGAGAAAAAGTCACTTGATTTAAGTGAGAAAAGTCACTTGATTTAAGTGAGTTTTACTGTCTCAAATTAAGTGAGAAAAAATCACTTGATTTAAGTGAGAAAACTCACTTAAATCAAGTGAGTTTTCTCACTTGAATTAAGTGACTTTTTCTCACTTAATTTAAGAAAGTAAAACTCACTTAAATCAAGTGACTTTTCTCACTTAATTTAAGAAAGTAAAACTCACTCAAATCAAGTGAGTTTTTTCACTTGAATTAAGTGACTTTTTCTCACTTAATTTAAGAAAGTAAAACTCACTTAAATCAAGTGAGTTTTCTCACTTAAATTAAGAAAGAATTTTTCTCTGTGTAACTTTGATATAACGAAACTGAAGAGAAATAGGAATTATTCGTTATATCGAGTTATTCGTAACAGTGAGGTTTGTTATATAGAGGTTAGATTAAACTCGATTCGTTATAACAAGGTAAGAAAATTTCCATTAAAACAACTCATGTGAATAACAACTCATTTGAATCAAAACACAGAATTATTTATTTGAAAACATTCAAATAGAATATAAACATAGAATGTAAGAGAGAAAATTAACAACATGATAAAGGTTAATGCTTAATAAAGGTTAAAATTTCTGCAACACTCAAACAACATCTTTTCCGTTTTTCAGCCATTACAACTTCAAAATTACTAACAATCACAAACAGCAATGTTTACAGTGATCAAACAGTAATGTCTATCTTATGAAGATTCAAACGTATCAGCACTCATTGAGACATTAGTTATTGTGGAATTAAGTGGGGATAATTTGTAGGATACGTTATGTAGAGGTTGTAGGCTGGAAAATTCGTTATATGAAGGTCAATAATAGTTTCTATATATATTCTGCAATGATTGATTTTTCGTTATAGCGAGGTTGTTTGAAAAATATATTCGTAATGTAAAGGTATATTTTACATAGACTCTTATGGGCAGTTCTGGGGGATTTTGAAAAATTCGTTAAATCGAGGAATTCGTTATATTAAGGTTACACTGTATAGCTTGGAAAATAGTAGAGATATGCCTTTGTTGCCCTGAAACAGTTTTTGTAGGAAATTTCGAGTACCGAAGGCATAGATTAAAGTAAAAAGACGTATCTCCATTATTTTCGAATACATTTTAAATGAATAAACAGAATTTTATTTAATTCGAAAAATTGAGATTTCAGAGATAATAATGATAATAATAATAATAAGAATTTGATGGCTGTTTTTTTAGTACTTTTTTTTGATTAGATAAGAAAGGCGTATCTTCATTATTTTTCGAGATATTTGCAAAAAAAATGGGTTTCAATTTTTTCCAATTTTTTAATGAAAATATGTGAGAAAAAAACGATGGAGATACGTCTTTTTTGTCCTAAAACATGTTTGTCGAGAATTTCGAGAGTTACAAAAATATATTAGAGTAAAAAGAGCGTATCTCCATTATTTTCCGAATTTTTTGGCGAGAATAAACAGAATTTTATGTTTTTGGTTTTGTACTAATTTTTCGAAGAATATCTCGAAAAATTATGGAAATAAGCCCTTCTTGAAGGCATTCATTTTTTTAGCGCTTGAAATTCGCTATAAAAATTTGTCAAGGCTAAAAGGTCGTATCTCCACTACCTTCCGAGATATTCGCAGAAAATAAAAAAAAAATCAATTTTGATTTTTTTATTGTTTTTTTCATGAAAATATTTTTTTTGTAAAGAATTTAGGTCCCAAAAAATTCTCAAAAAACAGCTGAAAAAGCAAAATTAAATATTTTCTCATAAATTTCCTGTGAAAATATTTTTTTTCAGTTTCCCTTTGTTTTTTTTTTCTTTCCTTTCTGTGAATTTGACAGGGCCCCAAAAGGTGTGCGAGGCCAGCGACCAAACAGTGAGATAGACGGTGAATCAATGAGGGTAATTTCTGCGGGGTTTATTTCAGCTGAAACAAGGGCCAGAGAATTAATTAGTACAACTCATATATATATATATATATATATACTTGGTATGTGCCCACCCCCGTCACAGCATATGGCACGATCGCATCATCGGGCTAGTTTCACAACCACCTGGCTTCTCTCTTTCTACCTATTTCTACCAACCCCCCTCTAACACCAGTTTTTCAAGACTGGTCAATTTGGGGTGTAGGAGATATATATGAACACGCATCGGCGCACCCCAGATGATACTTGGGGTATCAGTCTTGTTTGGAATTCAATTATTTCAACTTGAGAGCATTACTCGTGAATTAATGACAATGTTATTATATAGTTCTTTGTTTGATTGGATTTGGAGATTTGAAGCATTTTATGAAAATGAAAAAATTTACACAGAGAAGAATTTTTTCTTAATTTAAGAATGTGCAGTCACTTAATTTAAGAAAGCACAAGTCACTTAAATTAAGAAAGAAAAGTCACTTGATTTAAGTGAAAAAACTCACTTGATTTAAGTGACTTTTACTTTCTTAAATCAAGAAAGAAAAAGTCACTTGATTTAAGTGAGAAAAGTCACTTAATTTAAGTGACTCTTACTTTCTTAAATCAAGTAAGAAAAAGTTACTTGATTTAAGTGAGAAAAATCACTTGATTTAAGTGAGAAAAGTCACTTAATTTAAGTGAGTTTTACTTTCTTAAATTAAGAAAGGAAGAGTCACTTGTTTTAAGTGAGAAAAGTCACGTAACTTAAGTGAATTTTACTTTCTTAAATTAAAAAAGAAAAAGTCACTTGTTTTAAGTGAGAAAAGTCACTTACTTTAAGTGAGTTTTACTTTCTTAAATTAAGAAAGGAAGAGTCACTTGTTTTAAGTGAGAAAAGTCACTTAACTTAAGTGAATTTTACTTTCTTAAATTGAGAAAGAAAAAGTCACTTGTTTTAAGTGAGAAAAGTCACTTAATTTAAGTGAGTTTTACTTTCTTAAATTAAGAAAGAAAAAGTCACTTGATTTAAGTGAGAAAAGTCACTTAATTTAAGTGACTTTTACTTTCTTAAATCAAGTAAGAAAAAGTTACTTGATTTAAGTGAGAAAAGTCACTTAATTTAAGTGAGTTTTACTTTCTTAAATTAAGAAAGGAAGAGTCACTTGTTTTAAGTGAGAAAAGTCACTTAACTTAAGTGAATTTTACTTTCTTAAATTAAGAAAGAAAAAGTCACTTGTTTTAAGTGAGAAAAGTCACTTAATTTAAGTGAGTTTTACTTTCTTAAATTAAGTGACTGCACATTCTTAAATTAAGAAAACATTTTTCTCTGTGTATGACATTTGATATTCAAATTATTTCAGAAACTAGTGGAGAACTTTTTTTTTTAGCCAAATTCCGTTTTTTTTAGCTCGTGAAATTTTCTTGGAGAAAAGGATGAAAGTGAAAAAGGCGTATCTCTATTATAGTCCTAGATATTTACAAGATTGATCGAAGAATCGATTAATCAACTATAAGAGTCAATTTTTTTCGATTTTAATCGATTTCTAAGTTCAAAATTAATTTCAATTGACAAAAATTATAATTATCTCATGAATAAAGCTTTAAAAATAATTTTGCTTCAACTAAAACTGTCCAACAAGGTGAAACAATGAGGCGTGCAAAATATACGCGTCAGAATTCAAGTTAAAGTAACATCTACATAGATAAGAATGTTTTCTTAATTTAAGAATGTGCAGTCACTTAATTTAAAAATGTGCAGGTCACTTAAATTAAGAAAGAAAAGTCACTTGATTTCAGTGAGAAAAGTCACTTGATTTGAGTGAGTTTTATTTTCTTAAATTAAGAAAGGAAAAGTCACTTGATTCAAGTGAGAAAACTCGCTTAATTTAAGTGTTTTTTACTTTCTTAAATTAAGAAAGTAAAAGTCACTTGATTTAAGTGACTTTTACTTTCTTAAATTAAGAAAGAAAAAGTCACTTGATTCAAGTGAGAAAAATCACTTGACTTAAGTGAGAGAAGTGACTTAATTTAAGTGACTTTTATTTTCTTAAATTAAGAAAGAAAAAGTCACTTGATTTAAGTGAGAAAAGTCACTTAATTTAAGTGACCTGCCGTTCTTAAATTAAGTGACTGCACATTCTTAAATTAAGAAAATATTTTTCTCTGTGTAGATAATACTAATTTGAAAATCAAATTTTTTTATTAATATAAATATTTGTTGACTATTCTAAATTAGATTCCAGTCGTGAAAATTTTTCTTGTATTCAAAGAAAATAAATTTGTAAATAAATCAAAAAGTCGAATACTAAGAATCGATTCTCGATCGACTTTGAAAGTTACAAGTTAATTCTTAATAATGGATTATTTCAACAGAAAAGTCCATTCATAAATACGTTTTTCCCCAATTTCCAGGAGAGAATTGGGGTAAAACAGGCGTATCTTCATTATATCTTCAAAAACTCATTCTAAAGTCGGACTTTAGCTCGGGAAATTAATGGAGATACGTCTCTTCAACCCTGTTCCTTCGTTCTACCAGAAATTTCAAGCGCCAGAAAAAAGGATTCGGGTAAAAAGGGTGTATCTCCACTAGTTTCCGCCATTTTCCCCAAAAACTGAAGGAAAAAAAATAAAATCCTGGAGAAAAAAAAAATTTGCTCATTTTTCAATAGAATAAAAACGGATTAATAATTTTGAATAAGCGGCAAAATGGGTTTTTCCACCTGCCAGGAGTTTCTGATGCTCTACAAAGGCCGACTGTGAAAAGACACGATTATCACTCGCGTGAGAGGTGCTTTCACACGGGAGAGCCATTACTAAAAGAATCAAGAGAAAGAGGGGGGAAAGGGAGGGGGAACGAAAGGGGTTTGCATATACTACACAAAACGATACAGATAATTTTGCACTTGTATGTGAATGTGCTATTCACAGAGTTCTTGATGCGCAAACTTTTAATTATGCTACCGAACGTTGTTCTTTTCCAGGGCAGAGTCCGGATGTCGATATCTCTGATTTTTCAAAAAAAAAAAATCCAACAATTCTCTTTTTAATCCTCGCTAAAAAAATAATTCATCCCTAATTGCTAGATAATCACGTGGAGAATAAAACAAACTCAAATTAGAGACTAATGAAGCACAAGATTAAATACGATTGAGTACCCTCCCCCCCCCCCCTTTCACCCCCCTGCCCCCTCTTCGTACCACGCCCGGCAATCACACAGATATCGATAAAATTATACATAAATACATGGAGTTTGTAGGAATAATTGTTGCATATAAAAATCACGTGATATGCATGCAACTCTTGTGATACCGTTGAGACCAAAAAAAAAATACATACACACCAGTAGAAGGTAACACCAGTGAAAAAAAAATTAAAAAAATGATATTTAAAACACAAACAGGCCATATAGATGGAAATATATATATCTATATGTATAAAATATGGCCAACACATATTTTTACGTAGAAATTAAAATTAATGAGCTTAATTATTACGGGCATCGTTGGCTGAACCGCCGAGGTCACGCGTGCATTATGCACTTGGTTGTATCGTCACAAATACATAGAGGGTGAAATATATATATTTTTTTTATTGATAAGAAATATTCAGAAATCAAGAGATTTTCTCATTTATCTCGATGCCTCTGTCAATTGATAATAATAATAATGATGATAATAATAACAATAATCTTCGGAGCTCTCGAAGATTATTTATCAATTGATGTAATTGATATATGATAATAATAATAATATATGAAGAATTAGTAATCCGTAAAAAGCTTAAATAAAAAATTACGAATAAAGTTGAATTTTTGAAAATTTGTACTTTTTCAAATACAAAAGAAATTCCTTGAAAAATAATTTAGATACATTTTTAATGCTTCAATCAATTTTTGTAGAGTTAAAATTGAAGGAAAAAACGATTTCAGCATAATTAAATTTTTTCTTAATTGAAAAAAAAAAGTAGAATAATGTTTTCTTATATTTAATACATTAAATGTATCTTTAATGAAACATATTCTCAAATTTTTTCACATTTTTCCAAAATTTTCTTTACTTAAAGTAAAAATCCTGAATTGTTGCCTCAGTCTCCCCCAATTAAACAATGAAAAATACAATAAGAATCATTTTTCCATAATAAAAAAAATACTTCATTCTAAAAAATTAGTTATAAAAAAAAGGCGTGTGTCCAATGGACTTGTGCCTTTTCTATTCTATGAAAGCAATACGATAAATAAATAAAATTATTATGAATAAAGAATAAATAATAATTAAAAAAAAAAGTGAAAATTGAAAATTATTGCACGAGTTTGTGAGATTATTAAATCCTGAATAAAATCTTATATCAAGTTACAACTAAGTGGTCAGCCAAGTGATTTGTAAATCTCGATTATCATTTAATCAAGTAGATGCATTATAATGTGAAAAAGAATGATTTTTATTGCTCTTTTTTTTCTCCTTTTTTTCTTTTCAAATACTTTTTTTTTTTTTAAGCTATCGTAGCTTCCATTGAAGCTAATTAGCATGGTACAAATGTTGTATTTTTACATGTATATACATTGTTTCTGATTTTAAACGTTACATTAGTATAAATATATACATATATTCCAACATACATATACATTCAAATATTTTTCCCATTTTTTAAGCTCTTTTTTTTTTTTTTTTTTATGTCACATTTTTTTGAGAAAGTGAAAATATATTTCAAAGCCTCAATATTGGGATGCACGAGAAACATCTCAATGCAAAATGGAGCTATGCTAAATTTTCTCAAGATTAACATCAATGTTGTTCTTTGGTTGTCGAATATGGGACATTTATTTCTTTTTTATTTTTTTTTTTCAAATACTTGAATAATTAATTTGAGACTTAATCCAAAAGGTATTGAACTAGTCTCTACATTTAACACATGTGAAAGCTGAAAATGGGCGTATAAAATGATTAGCTGTAAATCTATCGAGCCATCATCTCTGTCAGTAGCACCTGGTTATTTCACACAGTATCATATACACACCAAGTTTTACGAAATAAGTTGAAGGGTCTTGGTGAATAGAAACGCCTCCTTACCATTCATATAATAACGTAGTACATCAATTTTGCGTAAATGAAGAAGCAGCTGAGTTTCAAATTTATTACAAAATGTTGGAAAATTGGTTTTTATTTTGGGCATAAATGAAATTTTCATTATTGGAAGAAAGTAATCATGTAATATTTTTTCTTAATTTCGAATGGAAGCTTCATTTCTGTTTTGATGTTACACAGAGAAAAATGTTTTCTTAATTTAAGAATGTGCAGTCACTTAATTTAAGAATGTGCAGTTCACTTAAATTAAGAAAGAAAAGTCACTTGATTTAAATGAAAAAACTCACTTGATTTAAGTGAGAAAAGTCACTTAATTTAAGTGAGAAGAGTCACTTAATTCAAGTGAGAAAAGTCACTTAATTCAAGTGAGAAAAGTCACTTAATTCAAGTGAGTTTTACTTTCTCAAATGAAGAAAGAAAAAGTCACTTGCTTTAAGTGAGAAAAGTCACTTAATTTAAGTGAGAAGAGTCACTTACTTCAAGTGAGAAAAGTCACTTAATTCAAGTGAGAAAAGTCACTTAATTCAAGTGAGTTTTACTTTCTCAAATGAAGAAAGAAAACGTCACTTGCTTTAAGTGAGAAAAGTCACTTAATTCAAGTGAGAAAAGTCACTTAATTCAAGTGAGTTTTACTTTCTCAAATGAAGAAAGAAAAAGTCACTTGCTTTAAGTGAGAAAAGTCCCTTAATTTAAGTGACTTTTACTTTCTTAAATTAAGAAAGACAAAATTACTTGATTTAAGTGAGAAAAGTCACTTGATCTAAGTGAGAAAAGTCACTTAATTTAATTGACCTGCCATTCTTAAATTAAGTGACTGCACGTTCTTAAATTAAGAAAACATTTTTCTCTGTATATGTGGACAAAGGATAATTGCCAGAATACAATTTGAAAAAATCCTGGGAAAAATCTAGAAAAATCTTGAAAAATCTAAAAACGCGAAATATAACTGATTTTTTAGAAGCCATGGAAAAATTCGGGCAAATCGTGAAAAATTCCAAATTGAAAAATATAACTAATTTTTCTCTATTCACAATTGTTCTTCTCAAAAACCCCGAAAAATAATGAAAATACGTCTTTCTTACCTTCATACTTTTTCACAGAGAATCCCTTTCCAACTGCTGCAAAAAAGACGAGGCCAAAAAAAAAAGGTATCTCCATTCAATTCCGAGATATTCTCAAAAAAAAATAGCAATAGAACAAAAGTATTCAAATAGTCGAACTTTACCTTTCAAAACTGCAATAGTGAGAATATTCTTAAATAATTCATGAGCACTGTTCTCTGCATACCACTTTACCTCCCGAGAAATTGAACTCTCCTCCCCTTCCTCCCATTTCCTTTCCTTCATTCTGATAAAATACTTCAGCAAAGTTCCCTGCAAACTTATCACATAGATATTATTTCATTTTCCATGAATATATTCTTAAATAGAAGAAAAAAGAGAGAGAGAGAAAGAAGATAACTGACGTGAGGGTGAAAAATTAGTGGTTGTTATGAAATCCAGAGGAAAGTACAGTACGAGTACACGAGTTTTATATATATGCTAATGTAAACTCTGATTGGGGACGATAAACAAAGCAATTATATGAAGAGAGAGGGAAAAAAAGGGCTCGATCCCCTCTCCCTCCCCCCCCCCCTCTCTCACCCTACTGAGGTACCGACAGGCACGTCCTTAACATTTCTCTCCTCATCGCGTTTACACACAAAAACAGTTACGTTTTTATACATATATATGTATATATTTGTTTTCTTTTTTTTTTTTAACTACCATTCGCTCAAGCAGTGCTATTTCACCAGGACAATAAAGTACTATCTTGGATGAAAACATTTTTATACCACTCGACTATTTATATAGCTCTGTTACACGAAGCCACGCTTTTTTTTCCACTTTAAATTCTCTGATAATTTTGAGACTCCATGAATTTTTATTTCGAAGTAGAATAATTCAGTTCAATTGAATATTTAATTAGTCATTAGACGAGAGATCAATGCACCTTTTTTTTTATCAGGAATGAGCGGAAATGAAAGGCGAAGACAACTGATGTTTTCCATTTAGAATTATAAAATTTGATGAATATACATATGTCTTTTGCAACATTCATCTTTTCAACTTGCATTTATTGTTAGTACTTAATAAGTATTAAATTTCAAATTTTTAAGTGCAGTCGCCGGGGTTTTCAAGAGCAGGGGCCAAAAATCATACAGTTTCTAGCAAATTTTCCAAATTTTCAGAAAAAAATAAAAAAATTGAAAAAAAATTTGGGGAACGATTCGAAACAAGCATTTGAAGTTTTCAAATAGCATTTTCACCTCGAAAACAAGGACAAAGACAGAAAAGGATATTTTTTTCAGAAAATTCAGAAAATTTGCGATGAAAATCCATATTTTGTATTTTTTTTTTCATTTAGCTGCTCACGTCATTCTCAAGAGAAAATTTTGATGCAAAAATAAAAATTCATTGATTTCTGCTTCGAGAGTGGGGCAAAATGGTTTAGAAGACATAGAAAACATTTAAACAACTGATGTTTTCCATTTCGAATTATAAAATGTGATCAATATACATATGTCTTTTGCAACATTCATCTTTTCAACTTGCATTTATTGTTAGTACTTAATAAGTATTAAATTTCAAATTTTTAATTGCAGTCGCCGAGGTTTTCAAGAGCAGGGGCCAAAAATCATATAGTTCCTAGCAAATTTTCCAAATTTTCAGAAAAAAATAAAAAAATTGAAAAAAAACTTGGGGAACGATTCGAAACAAGCATTAGAAGTTTTCAAAGAGCATTTTCACCTCGAAAACAAGGACAAAAACGAAAAAGGATATTTTTTTCAGAAAATTCAGAAAATTTTCGATGAAAATCTATATTTTGTATTTTTTTTTTATTTAGCTACTCACGTCATTCTTAAGAGAAAATTTTGATGCAAAAATCAAAATTCATTGATTTCTGCTTCGATAGTGGGGCAAAATGGTTTAGAATTTAGGATTTTCTTCATTTTAATCCTTTTGATCGATGAGGACTGAAAAGTCGCCCCCCAAAATTTGGAGCCGAAATTCTATTCGAGAACTGGTGGAATCACCTAAAAATATAATACGAATATGAATGAAGAAATAACGTGAAATACATGAATTCACGGGATATACTTCTATTTGTTGGATCGAGAAAGATGCACCGCTGAGATGAATATAGAGAAGTTAATAACCCTGATTAACGGAATCGACGGACCAACGTTTCCCCATTATGTCATGGTATGATGACTCCTGATTTCGTCGATTGGTTGTATTAGAAGAATGAAAGAGAATGAAAAAAAGATGCGTTAATATGTACGTGATATGAAATCATTTGACGTGGAGCTTAATGAAATACACTCGTAATTACGGTTATTAACGTGCATACTACTTGCGAATAATACATTTGTATTGCATGTAGAAGTAATGACGTCGTATGTATTCACAAATGTTCGAACAAAAGTTCATTCTGTTTTATTGGCAATAATTCAATTTCTTTTTAATTCATTTTAATAATAATTCAGGAGTTTTAATTTTTTTTCCGCTAAATTTTAATGAATATTTCATGGAAATAATAGAGATACGCCCTTTTTTTTACCAGAATCCGTTTTTATGGTTCTAAAAATTTTGTACGAAAATTGATCAATGCAAGAAGGGCGTATCTTCACTAGTTTCCGAGAGATTTGAGGAAGAAAATTGGGGCTGAAGGGGATAAAATCCATTTTGTGGTGATTAAGTTGAGGAAATGCTTAATGAGATAGAAAAACCATCTGTCAATGGATAAAAGCAATATATTGACCAAAGAATGAGTACTTGAAGGAAATTGAGTGAGGTTGCCTCAGGCATCAGTGGTCAGTTTAAAAATGTATTCGATTCCCCTCTTTTTTTCTGTCATTGAGAATAAAATATATTTCTTCATCACTTGGAATTTTCTCTCCCCTTTTATATTTCTGTTTTTGTTACTTTTATCCCTCTCCTTTTTTTTTCCTTCGGTTCCTGTCTCGCAGCACGTGGTGCCACGTGCCTGATATCCTTTCAGGGTTACGATACTATGGAGCATTGATTGTTGGCTTATTAAAACTGAAACAGTATTTTTTCCTGAATTTAATCATTTATTTCACAGTAATAAAATAAAATTGTATTTTTTCCTTTAACCCTGAGGGCTTGGGCTCCATCCGCTAATTAAGTCTGATAAAATCAGTGAGACCTCTCTTGTACGAGACCTTTAATTGAAGTAAGATCATATTGCACTGATCATTTAGAGGGACATTACATCGGTCAAGGTCCTTAAAAATCTGTAGTGGGGATGGCTTTTTATTTTATACATTTTGATTTTTAGAGGCGATTAATTGACTGTGACTTGACTAGTCGATTCTTTTGATTTTAATCGATTTCTGAGTTTAAAATTACTTTTAACTGAGAGAAATTATAATTATTTGATGAGTGAAGCTCTGAGAATAATTTTTCTTCCATTAAAACTGTCCAACTAGGTGAGACGAAAATGCGTGCATAATATATGCGCCAAAATTCAAGTTAAAGTAACATTTCGATAATACTAATTTGAAAATCAAATTTTGTTATTAATATAAATATTTGTTAACTATTTTAAATTAGATTCCAGTCGTGAAAACTTTTCTTGTATCTAGAGGAAATGATGTTTCAAAGAATTTACTTTACAAGCGTCTTGCGGGCGCTATGTGCCCGCCATTGAGAGTTGCTAAAATTGTAACTTTTTCTTAGTTGCGATTACTGGGCACTACAACACACGATCGATCTCATACGGTTATACCTTCTGTTTCTGAATTTATAATTCGAAATTTGACTTCCTTTTTTTTTATTCTATACTGTGAAGTAAGCAGATAAAAATGTCATTTTCATTCAATATTCTGACTGATAGTGTGTACTGAAATGGCTGATAATTCTGAAATCCCTCTCGATTCAATATCTCCAGCTTCATCTAATATGGTTGATATTGAGAATGGCCAACAAAATGAGAGCGATCAAGAAGATCAAATTGAATTTACTTCTTCTGAAGTACTCCAATCTTTCTCACCAAATACAACGAAATTGGTGTAAGTTTTTCTCATTATTTCTTGAACTAATTTAGAAAGAAACCAGTTTCATTATAATATTTGAGATTTTTTCAGAATTCTTGAAATTTTTATAAAATTTGGTATATGCAATTCCTCTAGACGTAATGCAACAGAAAAAACTCTCAACATTTTCTATTCACACGTCCGACCTGATACAACATAACATAAAACATAATATTTTTCTCAACTTATATTTTTCACAACTTAGCATTTTCCGAAGAAACTCATACTTGAGATATCAATCAAAGGCTAATATAGTTTTTTAATGACCCCCCAAGTTCAAAACAACATCCAGTTTCCATAATTTATTACGTTTTCTAAAGAAAAGGAAATGTCTCCGGACAAACTTGAAATCGATTTTTTTTTTCATTTAGCACTCCGATGAACATAAGAAACATTTCTATATTCTATTTTTGATGAGATACAACTAAAAGGCATGTTAAATTGAGAATCAGAAACAAAAATTTAACAGCGATTATATAAGTGTATGTATATAGATACAGAGAAAAATGCTTTCTTAATTTAAGAATGTGCAGCTCACTTAAATTAAGAAAGAAAAGTCACTTGATTTAAGTGAGAAAAGTCACTTTGTAGTGATTGAGGTAACTTGGGAAACAATTAACAATCACTAACGAATGCAGTTGGTTAATGTAAGTTGGTTTATTATAAACGCTTTTGAGTTTTTATATACAGAGTATAACGAGGTGTCTTGGGTGACGAGTTAACTTGTACTGACAGTGTATTGAAGGATATCGTTAATCCCACAATATCTACACAAAATTAAATCTGAATTTATGGAATACAATAAGTTGGAGAGAGAAGATAGACTTTTGAAAAGAGACAACGCGAGTCCCTCAACGCGTGCGAGTGTCGTTCCCTCTCCTTGCCGGTCTATTGTATTGTAGCAACTGCTACAACTTGACTTAAGTGAGAAGAGTCACTTAATTTAAGCGACTTTTACTTTCTTAAATTAAGAAAGAAAAAGTCACTTGATTTAAGTGAGAAAAGTCACTTAATTTAAGTGACTTGCCATTCTTAAATTAAGTGACTGCACATTCTTAAATTGTGAAAAAAAATTTTCTCTGTGTATATGTAAATTTATAATTTTTGAATTTCGAGTGCTTTTCATGTGACAATTGGACCCGGATGACTTTTTCTGTCGACTGTTGGCCGATTAATGAATTGTCTTGATTCAAATAGCTCATGTGTGACTGGGTTCATGTATGACTCGTGACTGACTGTGGATGCATGTGTATGACTACTGCAAAATTCGTAAATAAATCAAAAAGTCGAATACAGAATCGCTTCTTTATCGACTTTGAAAATTGCGAGTTCATCTTAATAACCGATTATTTCAACCGAAAAGACGTCCTTTCCGACCTCTTTTCTCCCAAATTATCTATCAACTCCAAACCTCTCAAAACTCGCAGCACTCACACTCCTTCGACTCTAATTTCTCAAATTCTTCATGATTTAGCAAAAAAAAAATTGCTAATCCTAATACCTCCACAAATACCACAATATTCTCAATATAATACTCAAGATTTTAACTAGAATAAATTGTATAAATTCTCCCAACAAACTCGACTGAAAGTGGAAACATCAGTTATTGCATTGAGGAGGCTTTTATCGTCAGTCATTTAATCAGTCCTTTTTTTTCCTCATAATTTTCCAAAAGAAATTCTTTTTCCTGCAAATTCATTTGAAGTACCTGCAGATACCTTCAGTTATGTGCAAATGAAGTCACATTGTAGAAGCGCTTTCCAAGTATGGGTAATCATTATTCTACGAGTTTACCCATCTCTTCTGTCCCTCCCCACCTCTTCCTCCCCCAATCTTTCTACCCAATGCTATTAATCTCGCAGTTAGTTTGTTAGTTACCAAGAGGGACCCGAGTAAAAACGATAAATAATCGAATGAGACGATAATTTTTATCGTTGTTGCGCTAATTGTTATTTACGAGTGGATATAAACTATATCATGGCTTTATTAAGCATGGAATCACTCAGTGGTAGGAGAGAGAGTAGAGGAACACTTGCTGTGAGCCAGAGACAGAGAATCATGTGCTGAAGGATGAGAAATACCGAGAAACAGAGAGGAAAAAGAGAGAGAGAGAGAGTAATTTTTTTTATTTAAAAAAAAATGAAGAAAATTGATAAGCATTGGGGAAAGAGAGGCAGGTGTGTAAATAATTTATAATTAATTTTTTTTAATAAAAAATAAAAAAAATTATTCTTTCTCAGTGGAATTAGAAAATTAATGTTTTCTTCGTAAAATAGTAGGCAGAAGAAAATTAACGAAATTTCATCAATTTTCGTTAAGAATATCTGGGAAACTCATAGATATACGTTCTTTTTGACTTAATTTTTGTAGAAAATCGCAAGAGTTAAATTATTTCTCACAAGAATTAATTTTCTGGTCATTCTCTGAGAATATTCCGGTGAATAATGGAGATGAGCCTTTTTTTGCCCTAATTCATTTTTGTAGCTCTTGAAATTCTCAAAAATTAACAAAATCTCATACATTTTTTTCCGAATTTTTCGGTAACTGATGAAAATACGCCCTTTTCTCCCTAATTTTTTTTTGCAATGAATTTGAAGACTTGCGAAAATAGCTTAGGGCAAAAGGGGCGTATCTCCATTAGTTCTAAAGATATATTTTTAAAGAAAACTCAATTTCTCCTGATTTCTGAATTATTAATTATTCTTACGACTATTTAATTTCTAGAAATATCTCAGAAAATAAACGAGATTGAGTGATTTTGACCGGATCCTTTTATTTTATTGTTAGAATTTCAGAAGCCACAAAAAGACTCGGAGAAATAATGCCTCTATCTCGCTTATTTTCCAAGACATCATGATGAATTAACTTTTCTTAGTTTTCGAAATATTAAAAAAAAAAATCGATTCCTTCTGATTTTAAAAATTATTAATTTTTTCCATTGCGAAATTATTAACCATTCAAAAATATCTTTCTTTCGATTTCACCGTGATCCTCTTTAGTGCACACAGAGAAAAATGTTTTCTTAATTTAAGAATGTGCAGTCACTTAATTTAAGAATGTGCAGATCACTTAAATTAAGAAAGAAAAGTCACTTGATTTAAGACAGCAAAACTTACTTGATTTAAGTGAGTTTTACTTTCTTAAATTAAGAAAGAAAAAGTCACTTAATTTAAGTGAGTAAAGTGACTTAATTTAAGTGACTTTTGCTTTCTTAAATTAAGAAAGAAAAAGTCACTTAATTTAAGTGAGAAAAGTGACTCAATTTAAGTGACTTTTGCTTTCTTAAATTAAGAAAGAAAAAGTCACTTAATTTAACTGAGAAAAGTCACTTAATTTAAGAATGTGCAGGTCACTTAAATTAAGAAAGAAAAGTCACTTGATTTAAGAAAGTAAAACTTACTTGATTTAAGCGAGTTTTACTTTCTTGAATTAAAAAAAAAAAAGTCACTTAATTTAAGTGAGAAAAGTGACTTAATTTAAGTGACGTTTGCTTTCTTAAATTAAGAAAGAAAAAGTTACTTAATTTAAGCGAGAAAAGTCACTTAATTTAAGTGACTTTTGCTTTCTTAAATTAAGAAAGAAAAGGTTACTTGATTTAAGTGAGAAAAGTCACTTAATTTAAGAATGTGCAGGTCACTTAAATTAAGAAAGAAAAGTCACTTGATTTAAGACAGTAAACTTACTTGATTTAAGTGAGTTTTACTTTCTTAAATTAAGAAAGAAAAAGTTACTTGATTTAAGTGAGAAAAGTCACTTAATTTAAGTGACTTTTGCTTTCTTAAATTAAGAAAGAAAAAGTTACTTGATTTAAGTAAGAAAAGTCACTCAATTTAAGTGACCTACCATTCTTAAATTAAGAAAACATTTTTTTCTGTGTAGCTCTCAAAATTCTCTACAAAAAAAGCTCCATACAAAAAAGGTGTATCTCCGTAATTTTCCGCAATATTCCCAGAAAAAAAACGGCCGAAAAAAAAATTCCCCCAAGTAATTAAAAAATGAAAAAAAAATTAACCTCAATAAAATGAACCTCAAGATAGTAGCGGAGGTATGAATTCTCGCGAAATTGGAGAAGGCGAAGGAGTTAAAAAAAGAATATAGACTTGATGATTAAGAAGGCTGAACGATGAGAAAGAAGAATATATAAAAAGAAAGAAAAAAAAAAAAAAAAAGAATTTAACGAAAGACGTTAGGAATCGTGAATCTCTGGGGGCGACAACGGGGGTCAGTATTCGTGGGACCGCTCATTAGCATCATAATAACGAGCCCCTATGTCTTTGCTCGTGTATTTACGACAGCGTCGAGTCAAGTTGATGCGTATTGGTGGTGCGTATATTCCAAGTGTATAGTAAGGTGTAAGGTAACATCGGATTTCTGTACGACGACCACCCTGGAGCTATCTCGTGGTAGTGATGCCTCTGTCTGTAGTAGGCGCGTGCGCTAAAATTCACAAGTATACATGCATTCACACAAACACGAGTAAGAGAAAGAGGGAGAGATAGCCAAAAGATAAGGGGAAAAGGAAAAAAAAAAGGAGAAAAATAAGGAGTTGGCCAGTGAGATCACGAGACATTAATCCAAGAACGTGTTATTTGGTTTATAAGGAGACACTGAGCTTTTATGAGATTAGAGAGGCGTTAAGTATGATACTGATATGTTTTTTATTTTTCTTGTATGAATTTAAGAATTTACGTGGAATTTATTTTTTTCCATTTTTTTTTTTTTTATGATTTATTGATTTTAGGTTGCAAAATGAGGTAATTGCTCGAATTATGCGGCTCTTAGGCACTTCCTATTTCTGTCTTTGTTGAAATCGTTGAGTAGAGAATGAGAGAGGGTCAATCACCCCCTTTTTCCTCATTCCTTCATCCCTGGATATTCGTTCGCATAAATAATTTCAAATTCAAGTAATAGGTGAAATTCTGGTATTTCTTCAAGAATATTTCAAAAAGTAATGAAAATAGGTCTTTTTTACGTGAATCCTTTTTCTGTAGATCTTGAAATTTTCTACAAAAAAGGAATCAAGCAAAATCGCCCTATCTCGCTTGATTTCCAAGGTATTCTTAAGAAATGAGTACTAAGAAAAATATATTTTTCTGTAAATGAAAAAAAAGGGATGCATCGATCTTTCTTTAGATCATCTCGGAAACTAATGGAGATACGCCCTTTTTGTACGATTTTATTCTGATAACTCTTGAAATCTCTATAAAAAAAGGATCAGAGCAAAAGGGGCGTATCTCCATTGTCACCTGAATATTTTGGAAAGTAATGGAGCTACGTCCTTTTTATTATAATCCATTTTTGTAACGAGTCTCATGAATTACAAGTAAAGAATCCAATTAAAATCGCTCTATCTCGCTTAGTTTCCAAGATACCTTCAAAAAATGAACTCCAAGAATGATGAATTTTCTTTTTTTTCCTTCGAGTAAAGAAAAGGGGATAAATCGATCTTTTTAAAAAAAACGTCTCGGAAACTAAGCGAGATAGAGCGATTTTGACCGAATCCTTCATTTGCAGCTCTTGAGATTCTTTACAAAAATGGATTAGAATGAAAAGAACGGATATCCATTAATTTCCGAGATGTTCTCAAAAAAAATCAACTCATCCTCTTTTTTTTGCTCAAAATTTTGTTTTTATCAATTGTTTCTCTCAGTTCTTATTTTTTAAAAATACTTTGGTTAATATGAAAAAAAGGACCTATTCCCATTATGAGCTGAGAATGGAGATACGCCCTTTTTATCCTAATCCTTTCTCCATGAAAATTCCAAGAGCTGTAAATAGAAGATCAGGGCAAAATCGCTCCATCTCGCTTAGTTTCCGAGATGTTTTTGAAAAACGTCTGATCAAAAGTGGAGAGTGAAAAACGATGGAGAAGGATTTTTCCCCGAAATAAGAGAGTGAAAGTACATGTGAGGGTGAATTTTATGGTGAATATGGTGAGACGCGCACGCGCCACCTAACTTAGATCCCGGAAGTACTTAAATCCGTCATGGCGCCCACCGGAAACAGCTCTGAGTCACTCCTGTAATCGCGGGTACGTCACTCTCTTTCCCTTCACTTCCCTTTTGCACCTCCCAAGAATGTATATCGATTTTCACTGCGGTTACTCCTCAAAACTTACTTTAAACCTACAAAACTGGTGTTATTTGCGTTTTCTTTGGATTTTATGAATTCAATGGAAGTGCAAATTCACTTGTTCTCGAGAATGTAATCATGATGAAATGGATAAAACTTTGAATCTTCCCTTGCCTGTTTTTTTTTCTTTTCCTTGAGATATCTCAGAAACTCAAGGATTTTTTTTGCAACAATCCATTTGCCAAAGAATTTCAAGAGCTACAAAAAAAATGATTCAGACAAAAAGGGCGTATCTCCATTAGTTTTCAAGATATTCTTCAAAAAAAATGACTAACAAAAGAAAAATTATCAAATTTGATATTTCTAAATTTTAATTTTTTTAAATTGAATAAAATTCCATTTTTATCCAATAATATGTCGAGAACTGGTGGAGATACGCCCTTTTCATGCCAATCCAATCTCTTGCAGTTCTTGAAATTTTTCTAGAAAAAAGAGCGCCTCTCTATTATTGGCTGAAATATTATCAAAAATATAAAATCCAAAATTTCAATTATTTCAATCCAATTCAATTTTTTCAATTAGTGTAATTGTGAAATCATTGAAATGTTATTCACAGTTGAAAAAAAAATTTAAATTGAGGATGAAAGGAGTATTATTCGAAATTTTTTTCAAAAAAAAAGGATTAGGGCAAAAAGGGCGCATCTCTATTATTTCCTGACATACACAGAGAAAAATGTTTTCTTAATTTAAGAATGTGCAGTCACTTAATTTAAGTGACCTGCCATTCTTAAATTAAGTGACTTTTCTCACTTAAATCAAGTAATTATTTCTTTCTTAATTTAAGAAAGTAAAAGTCACTTAAATTAAGTGACATTTCTCACTTAAATCAAGTGACTTTTCTCACTTAAATCAAGTCATTATTTCTTTCTTAATTTAAGAAAGTACAAGTCACTTAAATTAAGTGACTTTTCTCACTTAAATCAAGTGACTTTTTCTTTCTTAATTTAAGAACGTAAAACTCACTTAAATTAAGTGACTTTTCTCACTTAAATCAAGTGACTTTTTCTTTCTTAATTCAAGAAAGTAAAACTCACTTAAATTAAGTGACTTTTCTCACTTGAATCAAGGGACTTTTCTCACTTAAATCAAGTAATTATTTCTTTCTTAATTTAAGAAAGTGAGAGTCACTTAAATTAAGTGACTTTTCTCACTTAAATCAAGTGAATTTTCTCTTTTGATTTAAGAAAGTAAAACTCACTTAAATTAAGTGACTTTCCTCACTTAAAGCAAGTGACTTTTCTTTCTTAATTTAAGTGACCTGCACATTCTTAAATTAAGAAAACTTTTTTCTCTGTGTATCCTCAAAAATATAAGATGTAAAGTTCCAACTATTTTCTCTAAAATCATTAATACTGTTATTCACAATGAGAGAAAAAAATGCAAGAAATTGAGGATGAAATTACCATTAGTAAGAATTGAAATTTGCTGAATAAGCCCCCCAGGGTTTGGAAGCTAATAAAAAAAAAAGAATTGAAATTGAGTACATGCAAAATACATTATCTGACCCTTCATGCACTTTAGTTTACTCGAACCGTCTGATTTTCTCAAGTGTATTTGCGATCTCTTTGACTCACTTACTGCTAGAGTATATTGGCCCTCTCAGGCGTTTGGCCTTGGCATATTTTTTTCCATTCAACAATGAGTCAATGCCTCATTGTAGTAATTGAATAATGAAGGGAAAAAAAATAATTAAAGAGAGAGAAGCAATGATTAATGAAAGTCTGCTTGATAAGAGGCTCTGGTATTCGATGAAATTAATTTAATCTAATTGGCATTATCAGCGAGACTTTTCATTTGTCAAGGGGTGGGGGGGGGGGAGGGAGACGAATAAAAAAAAAAGGTGAAAAAATTCGAAACAAAACACAAGAGAATATGGAGGGCCTTATCACTCAATCTCGGCGTCGTACGGGCGTAATCAGACGATTAATTAGATAATTGAAACGCGAATGGGAACGCGAGGAGGAAGACAACACCTTCCGATCACAATGATAACGATGGCTAATGAAAGCACAGATTAATCTTGAAAATTTAATGCTCTCAACTTCAACGACATGCCTCACACATATGTACAATAAATTTTATGAGGGCTATTATAGAAAATTAGAGTGAACTTCAACGGTAATAAAAAAAAAATTATCCTCTCATTTGTTGTTTCCGAATATCTCAGAAACTGAGCGAGATAGAGCGGTCCTTCTCTATTTCTTTTTCATAACTCTTGAAATTCCATACACGGAGAGAAAAATTCATGAAAATTTATGGTGAAAGTTCCAGAAAAATTACCGGACTGAGCAGTAACCGTGGGACATAGTGGCCTTACTATGAAAAAATGCGAAGCCAGTCCGGTAAAATTTGACACTGATGGATTCCAGTAAAAATTTCCGTCTCAGTGAATAAGAATTCAGTTCTTCCGAATGAAACGATGAAATTCGCGTATACTACACCATTTTTATTATATTGATCATCCTAATTATTATTAGTTCTTCATTATTCTTATTCATTTTTTATCCTGAAAATAAATTTATTTTACATCCATTTTTAGCAATAAAGACTCTAGCAGAGCTTATTGTCTTATGAGTTACAATGGTCGACAGCAATTCGGAGTCCTCCAAAAAATTCCCAAGAATAGTTATTCAAATCATAAATTTCATAATATCCTGTGTGCTGATCTAGTATAAGAGAATTAAATTTTTTGCAATAACAATTATTTCGCTATTTGATACATTTAAAAACTTGATTTCATAGAACTGTGGTCCATGGCTATCACGATGACAGTTCCAATATGACGATTCTTCCAAATTTCCCATAAGTCCTTGCGATACGCGATCGAATCCGAAAAGACCCGAACTGAATCGATTGACGGACGAGTGCGATAGAAATTACTACTCAGTCCGGTAAAAAGTGTTTCGAGGACGAGAAAATTAACGTCCTAGTCCGCAATTTAGACGTTTTTCACAACAAATTTTGTGGGATACAAGAAGAAATTTCATGAATCTAGGCACAGTTAGGGAAAAATTACCGACCAGTCCAGTAAAATGCACTCACTCATTTGATACATATTATGAGACGTTTCTCACTTTTTCATTCCTGTAGGAGGACGTTTTCACTTACGAACCTCTATGTCCCACGATTACACAGAGAAAAATGTTTTCTTAATTTAAGAATGTGCAGTCACTTAGTTTAAGTGACCTGCCATTCTTAAATTAAGTGACTTTTCTCACTTAAATCAAGTGACTTTTCTCACTTAAATCAAGTGACTTTTCTCACTTAAATCAAGTAACTATTTCTTTCTTAATTTAAGAACGTAAAAGTCACTTGAATTAAGTGACTTCTCTCACTTAAATCAAGTGACTTTTTCTTTCTTAATTTAAGAAGGTAAAAGTCACTTAAATTAAGTGACTTTTCTCATTTAAATCAAGTGACTTTTTCTTTCTTAATTTAAGAACGTAAAAGTCACTTAAATTAAGTGACTTCTCTCACTTAAATCAAGTGACTTTTTCTTTCTTAATTTAAGAAAGTAAAAGTCACTTAAATTAAGTGACTTTTCTCATTTAAATCAAGTGACTTTTTCTTTCTTAATTTAAGAAAGTAAAACTCACTTGAATCAAGTGAGTGTTCTCACTTAAATCAAGTGACTTTTCTTTCTTAATTTAAGTGACCTGCACATTCTTAAATTAAGTGACTGCACATTCTTAAATTAAGAAAACTTTTTTCTCTGTGTACCGGACTGGTCCACTATTTTTTCATGAATTTTTCTCTCCGTGTACAAAAAATAATTTGATGCCTTTGTTTTCGAGATATTCTCTGAAAAATAGAAAAAAATGAAGGCATTCAATTTCACCTCTTCACTACTGAATTAACTCACTTTTTTTTTATTATTATTATACCTGAGGACAAGAGTGATGAGGAATGACTCAATATAGATTGTAAACCAGGAGGAATTATCAGCCGATAAAATATCTCGCATAATGCAGAGGACAAGAGACGAGGGTTCGTTGAAAATTGCGTAATCAGAGATTGTATCGTTTGTTACAGGGATAGGGCGGAGTCCTGGTTCACTTGTCCATTATCAGTATGCCAGACGAATCACTCCATACACCGGTATAACATACACTTTAATTCCCTCTCCCTTCCATCTATCCCTTCCTCCCCCCCCCCCTCCCTCCCCTTTTTTCCCCATACAACGTAAATGCAATTAGAGGCGTGTGGTTTTTTTTCGAGGAGAAGGGGAATTAATTCTATTTTGATGATGAAAATGACCCAATGTTGATCTTGAAACAGGACGCATTGAGTCGAGGCATTAATCATTGATCGATAGTTCGTTGAAGATGTTGAGATAATCGTTGATGGATTCACTCAGTCTCGTTGACCCTTCAATTCTCCTGGCAAATACGCAATCGAAAATTCACGAGTCATTGTGATGTGAAGAGAGGGATAATGAAGAGGCTAATAGACATGTGAGGATATTCGGGAGGTTTCGAGAGTCATCTTATTGAATCGAGTTATGTGATGACTCAATTATTGAAAAGTAAACATTAATTATTTTTGAGAGATGCTAAGATAGGAAGTAAAAATAATTTTGATTGCACTTGAAAATCGAGTTTTTTGTTGAAATGGTCGGTTATTAAGAAGTGGCTTATAATATTTAAAATCGATATTAAAGTCGAAGACAATTTATTAATCGGCCAACAGTCAACAGAAAAAGTAATCCGGATCCATTTGTCACATGAACAGCACTGGAAATTAAAAAATCATAAATAAAGTTAATTTTTTGGAACATTATTTTCTGGAAATGTAACAAAAACTTTTACGACTGGAATCTAATTTGAAGTAGTTAACAAATATTTATATTCATAAGAAAATTTGATTTTCAAATTAGTATTATCTGGGCGAGTCCACCATTTTTCGAATAGAATTTCGGCTCAAAATTTTGGGGGCGACTTTTCAGTCCTCATCGATTAAAACCATTAAAATAAAGAAAATCCTAAATTCTAAACCGTTTTGCCCCACTATCGCAGTAGAAATCAATGAATTTTGATTTTTGCATCGAAATTTTCTCTTAAGAATAACGTGAATAGCTAAATGAAAAAAAAAATACAAAATATAGATTTTCATCGCAAATTTTCTGAATTTTCTGAAAAAAATATCATTTTTCGTCTTTGTCCTTCTTTTTGAGGTGGAAATGCTCTTTGAAAACTTCAAATGCTCGTTTCGAATCGTTCCCCAATTTTTTTTTCAATTTTTTCATTTTTTTCTGAAAATTTGGAAAATTTGCTAGGAACTATATGATTTTTGGCCCCTGATCTTGAAAACCCCGGCGACTGTAATTAAAAACTTGAAATTTAATACTTATTAAGAACTAACAATAAATGCAAGTTGAAAAGATGGATGTTGCAAAAGACATATGTATATTTATCACATTTTATAATTCTAAATGGAAAACATCAGTTGTCTGAATGTTTACAATTTTCCATTTCCATTTGGTAAATGTATTTAATTGAATATTTGTTTTATTTATTTGATTTCAGTTGTTATGCATAAAGACAAAGAAGAAAATTCACATCGAGACTCACACTATCGTGCGAGAGAAATGGCAGCACTAGCCGCATATGATCACCACCATCTTGATGGAGAGATGTTCTTACAAGTGAGTAGAAAAGAATTTGTAGAAAAAAAATCCGGGATAAAATTTTGGATCAAATCATTAATCACGTAATCCAGGTAGTGAAATAAGGACAATCAATCAAGTATTAAATACAAGTAGTTTGGTTTCCTTCGATAAATTTCACGCAACAAAATCATCAACTTCATCAATCTTATCCCAAAATGATCCAAATAATGTTCTTCAGCCGCTTGGGATAATTGATCGATTAATTGCAATCAGTGGTATTTTGTATCGAGACGATTGTACATGTTAACACACCTTTTACTATCAAGCTTTTCCTCCTGATGGCATTTTTCTCCTTTGCTTCCAAATGGAGGCTCTACGAACGTGAGAAGCTCCAGATGCTGTCTTTTTGTTGAGAACTATCTGATGTAATCGGAAAATACGGAAAATGATATTTAGAAAAATGTCTCTCTGTGCGTGTGTCGGTATGTATGTCTGTATGGTTCGATACATTTCCATTACTCCTGAATGATTTGGCCTAGGCACTTGAAATTTCGTCAGTATATTACACAGAGAGAAATGTTTTCTTAATTTAAGAATGTGCAGTCACTTAATTTAAGAATGGCAGGTCACTTAAATTAAGTGACTTTTCTCACTTAAGTCAAGTGACTTTTCACACTTAAATTAAGTGACTTTTCTTACTTAAGTCAAGTGACTTTTCACACTTAAATTAAGTGACTTTTCTCACTTAAGTTAAGTGACTTTTCTCACTTATATTAAGTGACTTTTCTCACGTAAATCAAGTTAATTTTTCTTTCTTAATTTAAGAAAGTAAAACTCACTTAAATTAAGTGACTTTTCTCACTTAAATTAAGTGACTTTTCTCACTTAAGTCAAGTGACTTTTCTCACTTAAATTAAGTGACTTTTTCACTTAAATCAAGTAACTTTTTCTTTCTTAATTTAATAAAGTAAAAGTCACTTAAATTAAGTGACTTTTCTCACTTAAATCAAGTGACTTTTCTCACTTAAATTAAGTGACTTTTTCACTTAAATCAAGTAACTTTTTCTTTCTTAATTTAATAAAGTAAAAGTCACTTAAATTAAGTGACTTTTCCCACTTAAATCAAGTGACTTTCTTTCTTAATTTAAGAAAGTAAAACTCACTTAAATCAAGTGATTTTTCTTTCTTAATTTAAGTGACCTGCACATTCTTAAATTAAGTGACTGCACATTCTTAAATTAAGAAAGCATTTTTCTCTGTGTAGCATTACTCAACCCTTTATTTTGAGCCTTATTTGATCAAAATTGATTGAGTAATTTTTGAAAAATCAATGATTACAATTTTTTTTTTTCATTCCAAAAATGTCTTAATCGAATTTGTTTAAAGTCACGTAGGATGATTGTCATCTTATCATTCAATTGTCTGAATTTCCTCAGATTTTTCTTACCACTAATTTTCTACGTCTCTATTTTATTGTACGCATTCTTGGTTGTTTCTGCTTTTCGTGATAGCGAGATTTTTGTGCAGATAGTTTTTGTAGCCCTTAAAAGTTTCTACAAATCAATTGTTCGCAAATCATCAAAAAAATTGTCGTAACTCAGAGAGACCTTATTTATTCTGTCTACACTGTTAAAAATTTCCAGCTTAATTTTTCGTGCAAAATGCCGGAAATTTCAAACAAGTCACATTTCTACTGAGATTTTAGATAGTTACGTCATTAAAAAATGAATACATCAATAATTCCCAAATAATTTCACGCCTGGATATCAATGAAGTTTGTAAATTTCAGTTAAATTATTTCTTGAAAATTTAGTAAAAATGAGAAAATTCCAAAAAAAAATAGACAATTCAAGTCATTTTGATTTTGAATTTGAGTTTGTTACAGATTTCAAAACAATCTTTTCATTAAAAATAATTAAATATCACGTTTATGAAAATTCCCATCAAATTGTTCATGGAATTTCCATTTCTTTCTAACAGTATATGAAGGACTTTAAATTCCGAAGATTTTGAATGATAATTTGCCATAATAGAAATTTTTACATGATATTCATCGAAAAATCGTCTCATTTCGTGTTTTGGAAAAATGATAATGAAAAAATTATGAGAATTTTTTTCTCCCAACAAAATGCACAGAAAGAAATTGAAAAAAAATAAGAAAAAAAAGAGAGACGCAAGGGAAATGAATGAAGAATTTTAATGGGCCGTTCGAAGAACTCGGAATTATTTATACGTGGAATCGGAGCAAAGAGAAGCAACGAGACTGGAAAGAGCAAAAAGGAAGAGTGAGAAGAGGAAGCCCAAACTTCGACTATACCTTGATTTCCATAAATCAATAAGGCCAGGGGTAACATCGCTGGACTTCTTTCGACACGAGGCACAACACAGTTACTATCATACTACCACTATGGTGAACAGTTCAGTACCTCATGATAGATTGTCTCATATGCATTTTTCGAACAAATTGCCAGCTGCTTTATAATCGTCTGCGAGAATCTTTAATTTTGATCTTACATTGAGAGGAAAAATTCCTTGCTTGAAATAAGGTTTACTGGTGACAAGTAATAATAATAATATTAGTATGTTTATTTAGCAAAAATCCGAAAAATTTGCTCAATTTATTTTATCAATTTTTTCAAAAATTCTATCAGTTTGGAATAGAATTAGAAGTCCAAGCTTATTGTTTCCGAAAGTTGAGGTTTTTTTTGAGAAGATATCAAGTTCTACACAGAGAAATTTTTTTTCTTAATTTAAGAATGTGCAGTCACTTAATTTGAGAATTGCAGGTCACTTAAATTAAGTGACTTTTCTCACTTAAATCAAGTGACTTTTTCTTTCTTAATTTAAGGAAGTAAAACTCACTTAAATTAAGTGACTTTTCTCACTTAAATTAAGTGACTCTTATCACTTAAATCAAGTGACTTTTTCTTTCTTAATTTAAGAAAGTAAAACTCACTTAAATTAAGTGACTTTTCTCACTTAAATTAAGTTACTTTTCTCACTTAAATTAAGTGACTTTTCTCACTTAAATCAAGTAACTTTTTCTTTCTTAATTTAAGAAAGTAAAACTCACTTAAATTAAGTGACTTTTCTTACTTAAATTAAGTGACTTTTTTCACTTAAATCAAGTGACTCTTATCACTTAAATCAAGTGACTTTTTCTTTCTTAATTTAAGAAAGTAAAACTCACTTAAATTAAGTGACTTTTCTTACTTAAATTAAGTGACTTTTTTCACTTAAATCAAGTGACTCTTATCACTTAAATCAAGTGACTTTTTCTTTCTTAATTTAAGAAAGTAAAACTCACTTAAATTAAGTGACTTTTCTCACTTAAAGCAAGTGACTTTTGTTTCTTAATTTAAGTGACCTGCACATTCTTAAATTAAGTGACTGCACATTCTTAAATTAAGAAAGCATTTTTCTCTGTGTAATTTCTGCAGTGCCTCAATTCCAATTCGAATTCGAAGGTCGGATCATTTCCCACCAATTTCAAGTAATTTCCCATCAATTCTAATCGCTTTTCCATAAAATTATGCAAGAAGAAGTGATTTTCATAAAATAATTTCGAAAAAGTCAAATTTTCAAAAAAATTCCATAGATAAATTCTGACACTTGTTTTTTATCCAAAATTTCCTCAGCTTACCCTTGAAATCATCAAAAAATCCCTATCTCCAACCGTTGCACGAGAACCTTCATTTCCTCCATTTTCCCAAATCAAATCCAATTTCTTTCCTCACCAAATAGAGAAATAAAAAAAAAGCAGAAACTACGTATTGAACAAGTTGGGTTGTCCAGTGGATGGATAAGGAGTGTTGAACACAAGGTAATGAGCGCGGTGAGGAGGAGGGGGGAGAAGACGGCCGCCAGGGAGGGTGAGGAAGTGAAGAAGAGGAGGTTTGTTGGAGGTGAGGTGTGTATCTAAGGGAGTAAAAGGAGCTCACGCGATCAATACGGAAAAGACTAGCGGTGCCAGACCCAAGGTGCGCCCCCCGTCCTCATCCCACCGAACCTAACCTTATATCATCCTCACCCTCCCCTCGCACAATTCCCTTTACCTACTCCATTTTACTTTCAAAGAAAACCTCGTCCTCAACTTCTTCGTCTTTTTTCACCTCTTCATTACGTCAAAAATCCGCTCGAATCCCTTCTCAAATGAACAAAAAAGAGCATTGAAACCTCATCGCCGCCATTTTGCAGTACTTGACACGGAAATTCTCTTTCTCCTGATGAACCAAAGAAACTAGTGTCAAAAATATTTTTTCCACGAGGTGTGCATCCATGAAATTAAACCGCATGTGCACGTATCATGAACAAAGCCAAATGCACGACCATCAGCATGAAGCCAGACATGCAACCCATCAGCAACAAGTGGAACCCTTGATGCACGAAACAAGGACCTTGATTCATTTTGCCAATGAAAACATGAAGAACCGGTGAAAAAAAGAGGACGACAGATTTTACAGGAGTCTTTAATGCAGAAAAAAGCCTAAGATGAAGACATTTTCATAATTATGGACTTCAAATAATAGCTCAGAACATTCGCATTATTGTTACATTTGCACGCACAGAAAGTAGCTGAAACTGGGAATGAGAGGAAGATAGATAGATAATGTTTATTTGATCTTGGACTAAAGAGTCCATCAGATCATTAAAGTTACATTTGCGATAAGTTTGTCACAACTGTACATTTGAACATTTTTTTGAATTAAAAATTTAAATAATGATAATGAAAAATAATAATAAAAGAAAATGAGTGAAAGAAAAATAGCAAACGATTTTCAATAATCAAAATAGATATAGAGGAATTACTTTTCAGATGAAGAACAAAATTTTTAATGATTAACTGCTATTTAACACTATGATTCTTGCTCAAACAATGGACCAGATCGACGATGAGCCTCTAAGTATTCTTTGTTCATTAAAAATTGAAATAATAGACCCCTGAAACTATTATACGTTGTTGCTGATGTCACTGATGGTGGTAAGGAATTCCAAAACTGCAAAGAAGAGACCAGGAATGAACTGTTATACGATTCTGTTCTACAAAAAGGAATGACGTATTCATCCGTTCTCTCTAAATTCCTACGCAAGTTATCAGCTGGTCGCCTGTGCAATTTATCTGAGAACAAAGAAAGAGTATTTAGACGAACAATTTTGTAAATTGAGCATGCTGATAGGAAGAGCCGACGAAGAGAGAGGAGCAGACGTTTGAAACCTGTCAGAAACTTGTAAACCGACATTTACAAACACGCGCACCATGGGAGTCAGAAATGACGGTCATTTGACCGGTCAATTGACCGGCAGTAATCAATTGGCTATATCTGACAATTTTGGTCAAAAAATAAGGATCAAATCGTGGGTCAGAAAATTGACCAAACATAGTTCTGACTGTCGAATTCCATCTAAATAGACCATTTCCTCATTGAAAATATATAATTCCACTAGAAATGACAAAAAGAATGACCTAAGAACAAATTGACGGTCATTTTCCATGTAATAGTTGGACTTTAATATCGATTCTTTAGTCTTGAATTAAAGCAATGATTTTATATTGAAAAGAATCTTTTACTAAAAATATTTCCTGCAAATGGGAGCCTGATTTGGATAATAGCAAATTTACCTTTATCAATTACTCACATGATAATTTATCGACCCTACAAAATTGACCGTCATTTTACATCCCTACCTTGGGCACTTCTTTCAATTCATTGGTACACCCAGTTACGCAACACGACAGCGATGACAACACACATATGGCGCCTAGCGTCTATCTCTTCCTTTCATGCTTCTTTTACTGCTGATTGAATCGGACAAGCGTCGCGTGCCATCATCGTGCGATCAGCTTGACAATAGCCTCTACGTGATAAGTCTCAAACGCCTAAGCTCAATGGTCATGCAATACCTAGTTTATAATTTTGCAATTGTTATTACTGAAAAAAGTGATGGCTTCTCATCGAAATCCATAAAATTCGTGGATTTTCCTCTTTTTTTCCTCCATTATTTTCCTATTATTCTTTATTGAATTCAAGTGATGAACGAAATCATGGGCGTTGCAGTGGCCCGGGTGAGGACTGGAGGATTATTAAGAGCTCATACTTGAAACAGGACACGCAAATACCGGGAGAATTCACTTGAGAGGCACGCGACTGGCCTAGTGTATATGCGAGACTAACGAACACGAAAGTTTTTGCATCAATGGAGTTTAAAAATGTTTTTAAAAGCACACTTGGTTTTCATTAGGCTTTTTACGATAACGGTAAACATTGTTATTCTTCACCGGAAATTGAAGAAGGGGGGGAAAAATCTTGAATTTCAATCAATTTTCATTATGGAGAACCTCAAATTTCGCCTAAAGTCCAATGCGTTATTTCCACTCTTATTGCTTTTTTTCTGAACAAATTGACAGCTGCTTTATGATTCTTCGGCAAGGATATTCGGTTTGATTTTATATGCAGCAGTGATCGGTAAAAATTATATTTTCATCCATTAAAGTGCCATTAATTAGTCTGTATTGGAAAATTTAGGAATTTTTATGAGCATATTGTTAAGTATCGTGATATTTAGTAACTACATTGCAAAGTCTTAATGATATTCATTAATTTCATAATTCGAAATGAAAAATTGTTCAATAAGGGAAAAATTTATGATTCAGTTCGATTCATTCTTAAATGACTCAGTAATGGGGAAAATACTGTTCAAAATTGTTAATTCCTCAGAAATTTTCATTATTCATTTTCATAATTGATGACCTTTCTAATAATTAGATAATTACTTGTTCTAAATATTTAGATAATTATTTGGTCTAAATGATTATGTAATCATTTCTTCTGAATAATTAGATGATGAGAAAATTAAATTTTCTTGAAGACAAATACCATTTTACCATCTTTCGCATCTGTCGAGAGACTTTCCAATTATGCAACCATGTTTTATCTACCTAAATATAATAAACTTACTGATAAAAATTTTGAATCGAGGGTTATTGAGAAATGTAATGCAAGCATTGCAAAAAAAAACAAGAAAAAATGAAAAATACGCAAGTTTTTTTTTACTTTTATATCTTGTTCCTTTTGTTGTTATTATCCCAGCATTCAGTAATTAAAATTGTTAATGTACTAATTGTTCTAGTAATTAGTAATTTCAATAATTAATTTCCTAATTATTTTGAAATAAGTTATTTGAAAATTAGAATTGCTTACTATTCGGATAATCAAAAACTCAAACAATAAAACTAATCAGTATAAGATTAATAAATAATTTTCATATTTGAATTACTGATTATTGGCATATTTAACACTGTCATAAATAGAAGTATTAATTTTCTATACAATGGATAATTGAAAATCTACAATTTTTTTTATGCCGATCACTGGTATGCAGCGTGTTGGAATATGGAAGTCAAAGGCAAGGCAGAAAAATAACTTTAAAACTATTGAGTTGGAAACTGAGCATTTATTTTAAATACTTTTCGATACGAAGTGTCGTCAAAGACTGACTCTTTTAACGAACAAATTTGATTGCCATGGTTCTCTTTTCTCCTATGGTTCATGACGGTTACATGACGTCATTCGTAACATAAACAGATATTGGAGCCTATGCATCGGTCACAAAGGAGACCACGCATACAACCCCAATACCTTGAGTCATACATTGAAAAATAATTAAATTAATAATTCTGCTCATTCCAATACAGCGAATTTGAGATTTTGCGTAATGAGAATAACTGGATATTAATGAAATTTATTATGAATAAAAGAGAGTGGGGCAAAATAAACCCCCATAGCACCATAATCCAGAATTTTTTTCGGGATGAAAAACTTCATTGAAAAATCTGGAAAAATTTGAAGAAAATGTTCCATTATGCGGAAATTGTTGTTGAATTTTTTCAATTTTTTTCGTAGATTTCTTTACTCTCGAAAAAATTCCGAATCATTTGACCCGCAGATCCATTGTCTCTCCATCTCTCCAAATTTAGAAATCGCTGAAAGTTCATTCAAGACCCCATGAACCGATGGAAAAAATTGTACTAAACATTGTCATTTTCATCCGGAAATTGAAAAAAATGGAAAATCTTAAATTCCGATTAATTTTCATTATCGTCCTCCAAATTTCACCTCAAATCCAATGCATCCCCTTTTACCCGAACCTCAAAGGTACTTCCAATCTCTTCTATTATTAAAAACGAGAGAAATCATCGGCCATGTCGAGGGGTGGATGAAAAACTCCGTTGATCTCCCACAAACCCTATTACATTTATACAGATAGGGGAGAAAGAGCAAATACCCAGGGGAATTCTCCGTCTCTGACGCAATCCCCAGCCGGAGACTCTCGACCAATCAGAAGTTAAAAGCAGCGCATGCGGATAAAACCCCCAGCTTCCATTTTTTATTTCCAAAAAATGTCGATTAAACGTCATCACAACGAAAGAGAGGAGAAAAAATTGAATACCGCGATGGCCCCGGTTTCTGACAGTGTCCTAGTAACTGACAATTTTATTAATGATAATTTGAGAAAAAATCGGAAAAAATTTCGAAAACAAAATTTATCAAAATTTTATAATTAATTCAATGAGCAAATAATTGCTGCCTTCGTTTCATTCTCTCAGAAATAGGCTCTGAGGTGTCAGAAACCGGGACAACAACGTTAAAATCTCAAAAATTAAATGAAATGTTTATAGTCTTAAAAATGAGTAAATCGTTGCTATTTCTCTCTGTACCTGGCACCAAAAACCTCTGCAATAAAACCAAACAATGCATTTAAACGAATCGTTTAGTTTCAACAGAAGAGAAATAAACTGCCAACGAGCCAATAGTATTAGCTAAAAGGCTGTTAAAACTAGAACGGATATTCCGGGGGGGTATTTGTGTGTTTCACAAAATCTCACTGATTCTCTTGTACAGAAATTTTCGAATGTTGTGATGCAAACCATGGAATTTACTGAAACTCGTATACTATCGGTGCTACCGATAAATGAGAAAACTTTGTTTTCCAGATGCTGATGGGGATTGTCTATCGCATGCGTTATTTTATTGCCACTGGCAGGCTCATCCCCCCTGAACTATATTTTAAATACCTCCACTACTACAAATTCAGAGAGAAAATGAGGTGATAGTGATTTGATTGTGAAGAGGTGAATTAGGATGAGTCGATTATTTTTTTTTAAGATATCTTGGAAAGTAACGGAGATACGCTCTTTTTATTATGGAGAATTTCAAGCACTACATAAAAAGGCGGAGGGAAAAAGAGTGTATCTCGACAATGAGAAAGAAAAATTGTATATAGAGAAAAATGTTCAGTCACTTAATTTAAGAACGGCAGGTCACTTAAATTGAGTGACTTTTCTCACTTAAATCAAGTGACTTTTTCTTTCTTAATGTAAGAAAGTAAAACTCACTTAAATTAAGTGACTTTTTTCACTTGAATTAAGTGACTTTTTTCACTTAGATCAAGTGACTTTTTCTTTCTTAATTTAAGAAAGTAAAAGTCACTTAAATTGAGTGACTTTTCTCACTTAAATCAAGTAACTTTTTCCTTCTTAATTTAAGAAAGTAAAACTCACTTAAATTAAGTGACTTTTCTCACTTAAATCAAGTAACTTTTTCCTTCTCAATTTAAGAAAGTAAAAGTCACCTAAATTAAGTGACTTTTCTCACTTAAATCAAGTGATTTTTTCTTTCTTAATTTAAGAAAGTAAAATTCACTTAAATAAAGTGACTTTTTTCACTTGAATTAAGTGACTTTTCTCACTTAGATCCAGTGACTTTTTCTTTCTTAATTTAAGAAAGTAAAAGTCACTCAAATTCAGTGACTTTTCTCACTTAAATCAAGTGTCTTTTTCTTTCTTAATTTAAGAAAGTAAAACTCACTTAAATTATGTGACTTTTCTCACTTGAATCAAGTGACTTTTTCTTTCTTAATTTAAGAAAGTAAAACTCACTTAAATTAAGTGACTTTTCTCACTTAAATCAAGTGATTTTTTCTTTCTTAATTTAAGAAAGTAAAATTCACTTAAATAAAGTGACTTTTTTCACTTGAATTAAGTGACTTTTCTCACTTAGATCCAGTGACTTTTTCTTTCTTAATTTAAGAAAGTAAAAGTCACTTAAATTAAGTGATTTTTCTCACTTAAATCAAGTGATTTTTTCTTTCTTAATTTAAGAAAGTAAAACTCACTTAAATTAAATGACTTTTCTCACTTAAATCAAGTAACTTTTTCCTTCTCAATTTAAGAAAGTAAAAGTCACTTAAATTAAGTGACTTTTCTCACTTAAATCAAGTGATTTTTTCTTTCTTAATTTAAGAAAGTAAAACTCACTTAAATCAAGTGACTTTACTTTTTTAATTTAAGTGACTGCTTATTCTTAAATTAAGAAAACATTTTGTTCTGTGTAAGAAAATTCACTTAGTTGAAGAAAATTGATTCCACTCCAGAAAATTCCTATATATATAGATATAAAAATTGTAGGGGATTAGAGCAAAATTTCCCTATCTCGCTCATTCTCTCCTAAACCAATGGAGACACGCCCTTTTTATACTAATCCATTATCATAGAGCTACAAATAAGTATTAAGACAAAAAATTGACATATCAATTTTTTTATATTTTTCTTCTACTTCTTTCTACAAGAAAGGAAAAAAATCAGAAACACTTCTTTTTTTTTCTCCCTAACCCAATGAAAAATACCATCAGAGCGTCAAAATGTATTCATTCCCCCCATAAACATCCGTAACACAATATTTATCCTTTTTTTTTTTTCTTTTTTTTGTTTTCAGGCACTCAATGGATTTCTGTTGATACTAACTTGCGATGGTGAAGTATTTTTTGCCACGCACAGCATAGAGAGCTATCTTGGATTTCATCAGGTGAGTAAAAAATTTCCGTATAAACAAAATAATAATGAAAACAAAACCAGTTTTTTTTATTTTATTTCTACTTTTTTTTTTTCTCAAAAGAACTGAGAAAAATTGTATTGAATGCCTCGCGTGATACTGTCCGATTGAAAAGTATGCAATATTGTTTACAAGGAAAAAAAAAATGTGGAAAAAAGAAGGAAACAGTTCGAAAGGGTGTGTCCAATTCGATTTGAAGGTACAAAAAAAAGCTCTACCAGGGGTTTCATCCTCGTGTATACACGGAAAATGTAGTGAAGTTGTGATATATTTTAGCCTCATCTCTCTCTATCAACTTGCCAATATCCAACCTCTTCACTCCTCACTTCTCCATTGTATAAAAATACAATAATAATAATATCTGTAATAATAATGGGAGACCCTTCAATTCTTTGTTCACACCCAACAACATCAAGTCACGCCATGTTTGTCAAGTCTTAGTGCACGTGTCACGTTTTACACGCGTCAACCTGTACCAGGATCTGTTTTGAAATGTATTTTGATATCTTTCTGTATGGAGTTAGAAATATTCAGATTTTTATAGTGAATTATGGGAATTTAAGTGATTTTTTGTTTTTCGATTAACCGTAAAATCTACACGGAGAGAAAAATATAAGAATTTTCCTGAATGATTTTTAGAAAAATTACCATGCCGCTTCACAAAAGGGATCAATTTGCTTCTGAACGGAAAAATTGTCATGCTCCACATCATAATTTTTGCTTTCTATTTCTTAAAAAAAATAGCCATTTTACACTTAGCTTTGGATTGAAATATCTCGAAAAGTACTGAAAAGTTATCGAGACATGCTGTGAATGAAATTTAGAGGGAAGATTAACAAATAAAATGAGCGAAATTCCGTTTTTCTACAACTTCTAATTATTAAGATATTAATTTTTTAATGAAAAATTCAGAAGGGACACTCGAGCGGCCATTTATTTACTATCGGGCCTCGTCCATTGTTTCTGACCTACTCATCAAAAAATTGATATCTCGGGAATTACTGGTCCTAGAAAAACGGTGTCTTGCTTATTTTCTTCGTTAATTTTCCCTCTAAATTTCATTCACAGCATGTCTCGATAAATTTTGCATAGTTTCCGAGATATTTCAATCCAAAGCCAAGTGTGAAATGGCCAATGGCTCATGTACCGAAAACAGCCGAAGGTACCCGACTTGCATCTTCGTCTACCACATTATGAGGCTGGCATGGGAAAAATTCTAAAAAAATTTTATAAAAATTCTTAGTAGTGTATGAAAATTTCTAAGGGCCCAATGATTCATCATTTGTCGGATAGACAATTTTTTCTCAACTTCCAAAGAAAAAATTATCAGCTAATATTTTTGTAATGCTACATAACAGTTATTGTGATATTTTATCTTAAAAATTTTATTGGCCCTATTACTAATTGCCGGCGCAAAGACATTTTTTCCATTGGTAGACGCATGAAATAGCCCCGGTCTGCATTTTGCATCCACATTGTGTCGCTGAGCATCACAATTTTTCATAGAAATTTCTCTCCGTGTAGATCTTTAGTCATTTCTTTTCGGAGAATATCTCGGAGACTTAGCGAGATAGAACGATTTTGCCTTAATCATTTCTTGTAGCCCTTGAAATTCTCTGAATATCGAAAGGATTAAGGCAAAATCGCCTTATCTCACGTACTCTCCGAAATATTTTCTAAAAATAAGGGAAAAGAATTGACTCACCCTCAAAAGAATCCATTAATTTCTCTTCCCTCATCACTAAATTCAAGAACTGACACTGAACCCAATTTATCCCCCAAAATAAATGAAATTAAGCTCAAATAGAATTCAGAATAATAAACAAAAATCTTAGGCACCTGTGAAAAATCCCTGCGTCTCGTAATTTACCCCACTGTCGTTCCACCAGTCTGCTTTTCCCCTTTTTTTATATTCATACCTCACGCAACAAACGCAGTTATAAATGTTGAATAGAGAAATAAAAAAGAAACAGAAGTAAGCTCAACGCCTTTTACCTCTTGTACATTTTTTTTCGGACTTCAAAGGAGGTGAATAAAAACGTAGTACATAATTCAATTCACGATAGCATTTGAAAAAAAAGGGGGTGACGATTGTCCACATATTTCAATTAAATTTGCATTCGCTAACAATTAAAATAATCTCCACTATTTTCACATTTCTAAATTTAAATTAAATGTAAAAATGAAAAAAAAAACAAAAATTATTCAATTATATTGATATAATCTCTTTTTAGTAGATTCCCCCATGGAAAAAATATATAGCGACTATATAATAGAAATATATAATAAAATACAAAAATTTTATGTAAAATATATTTGATAATTATTATTATTACACTTATATAATCGCTGTTAACTTTTTGTTTCTGATTCTCAATTTAACATGCCTTTCAGTTGTATCTCATCAAAAATAGAATATAGAAATGTTTCTTATGTTCATCAGAGTGCTAAATGAAAAAAAAATTCGATTTGAAGTTTGTCCGGAGACATTTCCTTTTCTTTAGAAAACGTAATAGATTATGGACACTGAATGTTGTTTCAAACTTGGGGGGTCATTAAAAAACTATATTAGCCTTTGATTGAGATCTTGAGTATGAGTTTCTTCGGAAAATGCCAAGTTGTGAAAAATACAAGTTGAGAAAAATATTATGTTTTATGTTATGTTGTATCAGGTCGGACGTGTGAATAGAAAATTTTGATAGTTTTTTCTGTTGCATTACGTCTAGAGAAATTGCATATACCAAATTTTATAAAAATTTCAAAAATTCTGAAAAAATCTCAAATATTATAATGAAACTGGTTTTTTTCTAAATTAGTTCAAGAAATAATGAGAAAAACTTACACCAATTTCGTTGTATTTGGTGAGAAAGATTGGAGTACTTCAGAAGAAGTAAATTCAATTTGATCTTCTTGATCGCTCTCATTTTGTTGGTCATTCTCAATATCAACCATATTAGATGAAGCTGGAGATATTGAATCGAGAGGGATTTCAGAATTATCAGCCATTTCAGTACACACTATCAGTCAGAATATTGAATGAAAATGACATTTTTATCTGCTTACTTCACAGTATAGAATAAAAAAAAGGAAGTCAAATTTCGAATTATAAATTCAGAAACAGAAGGTATAACCGTATGAGATCGATCGTGTGTTGTAGTGCCCAGTAATCGCAACTAAGAAAAAGTTACAATTTTAGCAACTCTCAATGGCGGGCGCATAGCGCCCGCAAGACGCTTGTTTGAAATAATTGATATTTAATGTATTTTCTTAGCAAAAAAAGAAATATCATTCAATTATTGAACTTTTCGCAGAACTTGATACGTATTTTATACCTAAAACTTCCAAGTAAAGATAGAAAATCTATACGCGATGAATATATATATGATCATAATCAGGAAAGATTGATGAAATTTAACGAGGTATAGCATCGACTAATCGATTTTAGAAAATGATCGATCGGAATACAACCGCAACTCGAAAAAGGTGAACCTCAACCATCCAATGGAATGCAATATCTCGAAGTCAATGCGAGATATCGAATCGATTAATAGGTATTCGAGAGTAATCGATTGGAAGTCCGTGTGATATGTTAGAAAATGAATGCTTCTTTTGCAACATATAAATATGTATTAATTCCATTCAAAATTAATTTTTTCTATAAATGCAATATATATATGTATATATATATATTCTTGTATGTGTTTTTTTTCATTTATAAAAGCATATAGGGGAGACCGGGGCAAAATGGGGTACTTCAGAGCACAGGATCCTGGACCAGATATTGCCTCGGTCTCCCCTACCATTCCATATTTCCTATACATTGAACATATATATTCCATATAAAATTTTTATATTTTTCTTTATATTTTTTAATATTGGTACACAGAGAAAAATGTTTTCTTAATTTAAGAATGTGCAGTCACTTAAATTGAGAATGAAAAGTCACTTGATTTAAGTGAGTTTTACTTTCTTAAATTAAGAAAGAAAAAGTCACTTGATTTAAGTGAAAAAGACACTTAATTTAAGTGAGTTTTACTTTCTTAAATTAAGAAAGGAAAATTCACTCGATTTAAGGGAGAAAAGTCACTTAATTTAAGTGACTTTTACTTTCTTAAATTAAGAAAGAAAAAGTTACTTGATTTAAGTGAGAAAAGACACTTAATTCAAGTGACTTTTACTTTCTTAAATTAAGAAAGAAAAAGTTACTTGATTTAAGTGAGAAAAGACACTTAATTTAAGTGAGTTTAACTTTCTTAAATTAAGAAAGAAAAATTCACTTTATTTAAGTGAGAAAAATCACTTAATTTAAGTGACTTTTACTTTCTTAAATTAAGAAAGAAAAAATTACTCGATTTAAGTGAGAAAAGACACTTAATTTAAGTGACTTTTACTTTCTTGAATTAAGAAAGAAAAATTCACTTGATTTAAGTGAGAAAAGTCACTTAATTTAAGTGAGTTTTACTTTCTTAAATTAAGAAAGAAAAATTCACTTGATTTAAGTGAGAAAAGTCACTTAATTTAAGTGACTTTTACTTTCTTAAATTAAGAAAGACAAAGTCACTTGATTTAAGTGAGAAAAGTCACTTAATTTAAGTGCACTGCCATTCTTAAATTAAGTGACTGCACATTTTTAAATCAAGAAAACATTTTTTTCTGTGTAATCTAAATTTTTTTCATGGGGGTTAAAGATTACTATTGAACCATAGTTGATTTTCAATCGATCAGACTCTCTCCAGGACTCATTGGCTCTCCATTCGCCATGTTAGTGAGTAATGTGGCGCATTTGAGCAATTAATAGCCGCTAATGAAGACACAATCGGCCTGCCCCAGGCAATCTCGCCTTCCTCAACATTTTTCATAATTTTTTTTTCTCTCCTCTCTCTTCCCCTTGTGTTTATTTACCGCCCCTTTTTCTCCCCGCATCCACAAGTCTAAATTCAACTCATTGAATAGAGCGCAAGTACATATACACTCGTGTATAATAATTCATCCACATAATTGAGAGCTCAAATATTTACTCTCTCTTTCTTATTCTATCCTCAGTTAATTCTTTAACAGAACGACTGTGATCGCGGTATACCAGTAAACTATATTAATGAGTTCGTTGGATTAATTATTATCATCTTTGCTGATTTGTTTCAATTTGTTTTGGATTTTCTTTGATCAAATGCCGAATCGTGTTTTCATAATTTTTTACATCACGAGGTAAAAAAAAAAAATAAAGGGGGATAATTTATTTTCATATGTCGATACTTTCACCTCTCCCTTATTATTTCTGAATTTCATATATAATTTTTTTTTTTTTTTTTCCTCTTCATTTAATATTTCTCAACGTGAAACGCCTGACAGTGAATTATCACTACGACTTTTCTTTTCTCTTGTGCATTAATTTTTCTTTTTATTTCAGTTTTTTCTTCAACAAAGTCTTTTTTTTTTCTTAAAAAAAAATTTTTTTTTTTTTTTTTCAACTTTTATTACACCGACCCTCTCATCGCGTGACGATCATACACTGATAAATTATCAAATTATTACGTGCAGAATTGGTGCCGAGTGGATTTTCGGAGATATTTTTTTTTCTAAAAAATTTTTTTCAAAATATCCCGGAAACTAAGCGAGATAGAGTGGATTAAACAAAAAGAATTAGCATAAAATCGTGCTATCTCGCTTATTTTCCGAGATGAATGGTTCATGAAAAAAAAAATAGAGACTTTTTTTTGCCCAAGGGTCAACGAATTTTATTGCCGTTAAAATCGAGCGGATGGTTGGAGGTAAAAAAATATGACGAGCGGGGTTGTAAAGTGGGATGCGAAGAGGAGAAACAAGGAGAAAAAGAGAGAGGGATGAGGGAGGTCCAGCCGGTTGCCCCGGCGGGGGTGCGCGCTAGCGTCTCCACTAAATAATTACAAGCTCTTAATTAACGACGAGAGACGATCGTAAAGCCATCGAATGACGTAGCTGCATCGTACACACAGGCACTTGGGGTTTCTCCGTAGAGTGCATGTTTCAAGATTATTTAAACGGGCAGCCGCGAATTAAAAAAAAAAAATCCATGGAATTTGCACATACTGACTGTAAACGATCGTGTACCTACAAAGACGATCGAATATCAGAAAAATATTCCGTTTTATCGAGGAATAAATGATGGGAATTTGCAGAAAAAAAGAAAAAACAGGGAAAACGAGAAGAGATTGATGATTCTTCCCTCAGAATTAAGGAAAAAATTATTAGAACGTAATTGCGAACTCATTAATTTTTATAAACCGGACGTCTGGATTGTATTTGGAGTTGGGGGCACGTGACTGCGCAATTATATCCTCGTCAGGTAGAGCCCTCGGGCACATTGTAAGGGAGCTTTGCCGTTTTTTTCTCTATTTTTTGTTCTCTTGATCTCCGTTGCAGGATAATTTGTGGATTAGGCTTGATGCTAATTTTAATGAAAATCCAGTTTACCTAGAGGAGGTGAAAGAGAGCTATCGAATGTTATGCGATATCTCGAATTTAATTCGAGATATCGCACATCGATTAATCGATATTTGAAAATGATCGATCAGAAGCGGGTTTGACCTAAAACTAAAACTGAAATGATAATTCGTTAATGGAGTTGATGGGATGGTATTCGATATCTTGAATTCATTTCGAGATATCGATTAATCGATATTAAAAAATTATCGATTGTAAATTTCTGCTCAGACTAAAACGAGAGACTCGTGCCCCAAAATTGACGAATAGTATTCGATATCTCGAATCTAATGCAATACATCGTATCGATTAATCGATATCTCGGATTCGATGAATGGACTAATCGATATTGAAAAAAGATCGATCAGAATTTTTTTTTCCCCTTATACTAAAATTGATGTTACGAAAGTTGCGATATCTCGAATGTAAATGCGATTGATCGAATATGTGAAAAGAATGACGATCGGAAGTTGTTTTTACGAGAAAAAGTTCCCACAGGCGCGCCTTTAATTGCTATTATTTTTTGGAGAAAAATCTAATTTTCAAAACTAAAACAAAAAACACGTGCAATTGAATTATGGAATGGCATTCGATATCTCGATTTCAATACGTGATATCGTATCGATTAGTCGATACACAGAGAAAAATGTTTCCTTGATTTAAGAATGTGCAGTCACGTAATTTGAGTGATTGTTACTTTCTTAAATTAAGAAAGAAATAGTTACTTGATTTAAGTGAGAAAAGTCACTTAATTCAAGTGAGAAAAGTCACTTAATTTAAGTGACTTTTACTTTTTTAAATTAAGAAAGAAATAATTACTTGATTTAAGTGACAAAAGTCACTTAATTTAAGTGAGTTTTACCTTCTTAAATTAAGAAAGAAAAAGTCACTTGATTTAAGTGAGAAAAGTCACTTAATTTAAGTGAGTTTTACTTTCTTAAATTAAGAAAGAAATAGTTACTTGATTTAAGTGAGAAAAATCACTTAATTTAAGTGAGTTTTACCTTCTTAAATTAAGAAAGAAAAAGTCACTTGATTCAAGTGAGAAAAGTCACTTAATTCAAGTGAGTTTTACTTTCTTAAATTAAGAAAGAAATAGTTACTTGATTTAAGTGAGAAAAATCACTTAATTTAAGTGAGTTTTACTTTCTTAAATTAAGAAAGAAATAGTCACTTGATTTAAGTGAGAAAAGTCACTTAATTTAAGTGAGTTTTACCTTCTTAAATTAAGAAAGCAAAAGTCACTCGATTTAAGTGAGAAGTCACTTAATTTAAGAATGGCAGGTCACTTACATTAAGTGACTGCACATTCTCAAATGAAGAAAATATTTTTATCTGTGTATTAAAAAATGATCCATCGAAAGTTATTCTGAATGGTTTTTTTTTCCAAAAATTGTATTCAGACAAAATTCACGCAGGCATTTTCTATTACTAGATGAAAGAATTAAATGAAAAAAAAAATAATTTATCGATTATTACGAATTTCCAAGAATTGAATGGAAAATATCGTTCATCCGGTAGATTACGAGGAGAGCCATGTATTAAGTTTAATTAAAATTAGAGCAAACAAATGTACGAGCAGGCAACAGGAACCCGTCTCACCACGGGGTGCCTCACATTCGAGGCGTCTGGCCTCAGGCAACGAAACTCTTGAAATTCATATATTGGTACCTCGCATCGGGGAATCAGAAAGAAAGTAAACGAAGCACCTCCATGAATCCTCCTTCATAACCACTGCATCCCTTCCCACCCTCCCCCCCCCTCTTTTTTTTCTTCTGGCCGCTCTGTCTTACTCAACTTATCGTGTTATCCACTTTTACTTTTTTTTTTTTAAATTTTTATTTCTTTTATTATTATTATTTCTCCTGAAAGCTGCAAAACGCCTACAAACTGCCCGAGATAACTCTCACAATACATTTCAATTATTTATGGACTCATGAATCTTCGGTGAAAGATTTAATACGACCAGTAGTCGTCGTAAAGTCAGCAATTGGGGCTCGTGGTGAAACACACACACAACTTTTAATATTTAATCTTTCATGAGGAATTTAATATTAATATTAAGTAGCACTGGTTCTAGATAATGAGGAGAAAAAGAAGGGGGGGGGGGGGGTAATTTGCTGTTTTTGCTAGATTGGATTTAACTGCATAGGAGAATGGGTCGAGTTAATTGAATTTTTGTGAGGGAAAGTCTATTTTTTAAAGTCTTTTAAAAAAAAAATCTCAATTTTTTTATTTTTTTTTATTTTTTACAATTCTCTAGAGAAAAAATTTGCACAAAATCGCTCTATCTCGCTTAGTTTCCGAAATATTTCAATAAAACATGTTATTTCATGGATTCATTGATTTTCTTCGATATTTCTTATGCGGGAGAAAAAAATTGACTGCTATTTCTTGTGATTGATTTTTGAAAAAAAAATAAAAATAAATTCTCTGAAAAACTATTCATTTTTTTGAGATGCTACTTGCCTTTACTGACCATGAATTATAATAAATCTCGATAAAGCTACTGGTTTAAAGTGCTTACTAGCTCTTGTGGCACCATGGACTCAACATTTTCATCTATATCAGGAGCACGAGAATCACGACTCTCATGTTTTTCAGCCAACATACTTATATATCCATAACAAACACAACAACGTTAAGTTTGTTATACGTTTTTTTTATTTTATTTATCATTTTCACTGTTTCTATTTACAAAGCATAAAAAAAAATTTAACTCCAGCATTACATGGTACCGTGTCAATTTATTATTCATATACTTCCGCAAACGATAATCTTGAATACCTCGTTTTCATTCTCATGGCAATAGTCAAATATGTGTTGAAAGAAAGAAAAAGTTTGAATAAAATTGTTTCCTATCACGTTTGGACATTTCGAGCTGGTGAAAAGTCCTGACGTTTCAAATTTCTTGAATGCCTTTATTTTCTGCTATTAGCATATGCTAAATGGCATAAATTGATTACAATTTTATTTGAGAATCGACTTTTCTGTTAGAATAATTGATTATTAAGAGTTGACTTATACACAGAGAAAAATGTTTTCTCAATTTAAGAATGTGCAGTCACTTAATTTAAGAATGTGCAGGTCACTTAAATTAAGAAAGAAAAGTCACTTGATTTAAGTGAGTTTTACTTTCTTAAATCAAGAAAGAAAAAGTCACTTCATTTAAGTGAGAAAAGTCACTTAATTTAAGTGACTTTTACTTTCTTAAATTAAGAAAAAAAAAGTCACTTCATTTAAGTGAGGAAAGTCACTTAATTTAAGTGAGGGAAGTCACTTAATTTAAGTGACTTTTACTTTCTTAAATTAGGAAAAAAAAAGTTAGTCGATTTAAGTGAGAAAAGTCACCTAATTTAAGTCACCTGCCATTCTTAAATTAAGTGACTGCACATTCTTAAATTAAGAAAACATTTTTCTCTGTGTAATTGTCAAAGTCGATCAAGAATCGATTCTTAGTATTCGACTTTTTGATTTATTTACAAATTTTGTACTAGTCATACACATGCATCCACAATCAGTCACAAGTGATACATGAATCCAGTCATACATGAGCAATTTGAATCAAGACAGTTCATTAATCGGCCAACAGTCGACAGGAAAAGTCATCCGGATCCAATTGTCACATGAAAAGCACTCGAAATTCAAAAATTATAAATAAAGTAAACTCTCTGAAACATTATTCTCTTTAGATACAAGAAAAACTTTCACGATTAGAATCTAATTTAAAATAATTAAGAAATATTCATATTAGGTGACACGTCAATTCATCATTAGACATTTCATCCCCAATATTCATCCAAAAATATTTCATCCCGTCGACTTTTCTTCCCGAAATATTTATATTTATATCCATTTCTATTTTATATTTTTTAAAAATATTTTCCATATTAATTTCAATTTTCCGCTGTTATTGAAGATATTATTCATATCATTCATATTCAAAAAATATTTTTTCTTTATCACACATAATATATATGTATTTATATGATGAAAATCATAAATATTCTACACCGACCTTTCTTCGGCAAATTATCTTACGGGAAAAAAAATAAAATTTTCTTTATGACATATAATATACATGTATTTGCCGTCAATAATTATACAAATAGTATAATTAATAATAATATCTATATAATCTTAATATAAAAGATCATATATTATATCATATATATTTCCATCGATATGAATTGCATCGGGATGAACTAAATCGGGATGAGTTGTCGGGCATTCTTCATATTAATAAGAAAATTTGATTTTCAAATTAGTATTATCTAAATTTTACTTCAACTTGAATTTTTGCGCAGATATTTTGCCTGCATTAGTGTTTCACCTTGTTGGACAGTTTAAATTGATGAAAAATTATTATTCAAAGCTTTACTTATTGAATAATTATGATTTTTCTCAATTAAAATTAGTTTTCAACTGAGAAATCGATAAAAATCGAAAGAATTGACTCTTAGAGCCGAGTAATTAATTCTAAGAATCGAAATGTAAAATAAAAGTCAGAATTGAGAACCGATTCTTCGATAAATCTTTCCACACCCATTTAAGAATTTTCATTACGTTTTTGGGGTGAAAAAATATTAGCAGAGCGTGGTTTCGATCCACGGACCTCTGGGTTATGGGCCCAGCACGCTTCCACTGCGCCACTCTGCTTCAGATAGGGGTTGTTTTCTTACATGTCCATTTAAGCTCGGTCGACTCGTTTTCAACGACTTCTATTGAATTCAGAGGCGAAGATGATAAAAAATTTATGTTTGCATGTTAATGTATGAAGAACTGTGGGGTAAAATGGACTTTACTATCAATAGTGATTTTTAATTTTTTTTGATGATTCCATTGAAAAACTGAGAAAATTTCGGATGAAAAACATGGTTCAGAATAAAATTTTATGAATTGAAAAAAAAATGAAAATTAGAATTTCAGGATTTTTTGGTGATTTTCATTTAAAAAATTTGTTTTTTCTCTCGCAATAATTTCAAAAATAATGAAAAATTCATTCGAACCTGCACAAGTCGATGGCAAATGATCTCACTTTTCACCCTCAATCGGAATTTTCACGCCAAAACAATTAGACTTACGGGGAATATCCTCCAAACAGCCGCGGAAATTTTCAAAAATCCGAAATAGTCGAATTTTCAAAAAAATCTTAAAAATCATTTTTAATCCGTGTCACCAACATCCTTAATCATCCCAGCTTCTCAATAATTTCATCAAGAATATTCCCTTTCAATTATTTCCCCCAATTTCTCTTTAGTTCATTGATTTTCCCAATAATAATTAATTTTTTATCAAAAAATTTGATTAAAAAAAAAAAAAAAAAAAAAAAAAATTTTCTCTATTATATATAATATATATATATTTATGTGATGAAAATCATATAAAATCCCACACCGACCTTCCTTCAGCAAATTACTTTATAGGAAAAATAACATAATATATGAAAATATATCCCATTATATATTTATATATATGATTATATACATTATATATAACATTCATTATATATGTTATATATCCTAATAAACAATATATTATTTATATATTATAAATATAAATGATAATTAATTTTTTCTATTAATTATAATTTCAGTCTGACATTGTTCATCAAAGTGTCTACGAGCTGGTTCACAGTGAGGATCGTGAAGAGTTACAGCGTCAACTCATGTGGAATTCCTTTTTACCAGCTGAAAATGCCAATTTACCACTTCACGATGCTCTAACAATTCAACACTGCGGTTTATTAGAGCGAAGTTTTACAGTACGTTTCAGATGTCTCCTGGACAATACATCAGGTTTTTTGGTAAGTCCAATCATTTCTATTTTCATCAACAATAATTTCTCCTCTAGACTAGAATAAAGATGGAAAAAATTAAATAAGATTTAATGTAATTAGTTTCTTCCATTTCAAGTGTTGCGAGAGAAGATAATTACTTTTTTCCGCTCTTCCTTCATAGCACGATTGAAACGCCCTTAATCTACTCAGTGCTGCCCCAAGATAATCTGAAACGTAAAATAATACTCGTGAAGATCCATTAAATATAAAAGAAATTTCCATTTCGTTTATTCTATAATTGAAAAAAAAAAAATAATTAAAGTAGAAAACACTGCTTCTCCGCATGAATTTTCGAGTATCTCGGAAACTTAGTGAGATAGCGAAATTTTTGCAGAAACTTTTTTTGTAGCTCTTAAAAAATCGATTTTGGAAGAATCGATCATTAGAAAATACGATTTTTTAAGGAGCGATCTCTTCAAGAAAGCTATCGAAACATATTTAAAAAAGAAACATATTAAAAAGAAGCAATATTGCATCCATTCCCGATCGATCATTTTCAATATCGATTAATAGATGCGATATCTCGCAATAAATTCGAGATATCGCACAATATTCGATAGTCCTGTTGCATCAGTTTCCGTTTAAGAGGCAATAAATCCTTTTTTTTCATTTCTTTTTTTTCACATAAAGAATCGATGGGATTCTTCTGATAAAAAAATTGATTAATCGAATTTTTTTAAATAACCCAAACACAGAGAAAAATGTTTTCTTAATTTAAGAATGTGCAGTCACTTAATTCAAGTGACCTGCCATTCTTAAATTAAGTGACTTTTCTCACTTAAATTAAGTGACTTTTCTCACTTAAATCAAGTGACTATTTCTTTCTTAATTTAAGAAAGTAAAAATCACTTAAATTAAGTGTCTTTTCTCACTTAAATCAAGTGACTTTTCTCACTTAAATCAAGTAACTATTTCTTTCTTAATTTAAGAAAGTAAAACTCACTTAAATTAAGTGACTTTTCTCACTTAAATCAAGTAACTATTTCTTTCTTAATTTAAGAAAGCAAAAATTACTTAAATTAAGTGTCTCTTCTCGCTTAAATCAAGTGATTTTTCTCACTTAAATCAAATAACTATTTCTTTCTTATTTTAAGAAAGCAAAAATTACTTAAATTAAGTGTCTTTTCTCACTTAAATCAAGTGATTTTTCTCACTTAAATTAAATAACTATTTCTTTCTTATTTTAAGAAGGCAAAAATTACTTAAATTAAGTGTCTTTTCTCACTTAAATCAAGTAACTATTTCTTTCTTAATTTAAGAAAGTAAAAATCACTTAAATTAAGTGACTTTTCTCACTTAAATCAAGTGACTTTTTCTTTTTTAATTTAAGAAAGTAAAACTCACTTAAACTAAGTGACTTTTCTCACTTAAATCAAGTAACTATTTCTTTCTTAATTTAAGAAAGCAAAAATTACTTAAATTAAGTGTCTTTTCTCACTTAAATCCAGTAACTATTTCTTTCTTAATTTAAGAAAATAAAAATCACTTAAATTAAGTGACGTTCCTCACTTAAATCAAGTGAGTTTTTCTTTCTTAATTTAAGTGACTGCACATTCTTAAATAGAGAAAACATTTGTTTCTGTGAAAAAAAAACGATTTCTAGAAAAAAAAAGGCATCAGTCTTACATCGTTTAAAAATTGCCCATCATTTATTCCGGAAAAATCGCTCTATCCCGCTTATTTTCTGAGCTATTTTGCTGAAGGGAACGACGAAATCCAATCATTAGCGAAATCCCGTAAAAATTCATGAAGAATATTGACGATTCAATACGAAAATTGCAATAATTGTAAATGAAAAAAACCTGATGAGATTGGTAAAAACAGGAAAGTGTAGAAAAAAAGAAGAACTATCCACGTTCATTCATCGAAAATACCCTGACGTGGATGAGAATCGTTAGTCACGCGAGAAACGCCCGGGAATTGTGTTTCGTGATGTCCTAGCAAAAGCAGATTCACGGGAGACTTCCCCCACCCTCTCCCACTCGTTCCATCCCCATGCAATTGATTTGCCTCTATAGCCCCTAAGATACTGCAGAGATGCCAGTTATGCCGTATCCATGACGTTGAAAATTTCTTCTGACGTATCCACTTGGATGGAATTATCGATTAACCGTATATGCAGTTGCCTCGTTACCCACTCATTAATTGATTTCCCTACCAGTATCACGAGCTCATGACGTATATCAGCATGATTGTAATGAGTACCAACTGACGTTTTTGAAGGAATAAAAAAAAGAAGAAGCTTTTGTCAGTTGGGGAAACTCCTCAAAGGGAAATTGTTCCTTTAATCATGAAGCAATTCAAAGCAAAGAAAAAAAATCCATACAAACATTGGAATTACCAGCAAAACACCAATTATCTTATGACAAATAAGAAAGAGCCCCCTTTTCTTCTGCAACAATCAGACAGAAGACATTACAACCATAGAGACCACATGTCGAATGATATTCAAGGAGTCACAACGCCCCCTCCCCCCCCCTCTATTCACGCTTTATGAAGTATACTGAGGTAGGGGAATCCCACAAAAACATTGGTACTCTGACGTTTATGGAAATGAAACTGTAATCGTAAAAAGGTTTACGGCGTTGCGGAACGCTTCTGTTGTTTTTTTTTCACATGGCGGCAGAAACATGAGATATAACTTGTCCCACAATTTTTTATCATTTTTTAAAATATTTTACCATCAAATTGAAAATAAATGGTTAATTTTTTTTTTTACTTTTTTTTTCAGAGATTAGACATTAGGGGACGTGTCAAAGTACTTCATGGTCAAAATCGAAAAACTGAAGAGCCACCACTAGCATTATTCGCATTGTGTACACCATTTGGTCCACCATCACTGCTGGAAGTACCGCAGAAAGAAGTTATGTTCAAGAGTAAACATAAATTGGATTTGGCACTTGTTTCAATGGATCACAGGGGGAAAATGTTACTCGGTTATACTGATGCTGAACTCGCTAATTTGGGCGGTTATGATCTAGTGCATTACGATGATTTAGCTTATGTTGCCAGTGCACATCAAGAATGTATGTACTAGTTAATTCATTGAGACTTCAAAAATTTATTAATTCGACGAAAATGGAGTATCAGTTAATTCCTCTTTTTTTTTTCATATGTTTCAGTGTTAAAAACTGGTGCTTCAGGGATGATTGCGTATAGGTATCAAATGAAGGACGGTGGGTGGCAGTGGCTTCAAACGAGTTCGAGGCTTGTATACAAAAATTCAAAACCGGACTTTGTTATAAGCACGCATCGACCACTCATGTAAGTATTAATTGATGATTTATAAAATTAACATATTTATTTTATTTCATGAACTTCAGTTTATTTTCACCTTGAATTTACTGATGTACTTGAATCATTGAGTGTTCTTTTTGAGAAAAAAAAAGAAGCATACTGATTTATCAAGAATTTAATGAAAAATCTACATATAAACTTTCATTCGCACCTTGCCTTAATATCTCGTGACCCGAGATAAATCGATACAATCAATAAACTTCAATGTCTTTGTTGTTTTTCTCAAACCAGGGAAGAGGAAGGTAGAGATCTTCTTGGAAAACGTACGATGGACTTCAAAGTGAGTTACTTAGATGCCGGCCTAACAAACAGTTACTTCTCTGACAGTGAGAGCCTAACTGGACCATCAATGCCACCAACTCTTCCAGCTCAACCGACACCACAGCGTGTTAATCGCCGTTACAAAACGCAACTTCGTGATTTTCTCTCGACATGCCGTAGTAAAAGAACAAAATTAACGAATCAATCGTCTGCATCGCCGCCAGCGACACCAACGGTAGCGTCAGTGGACTACTTAGCAACAGATACAAGTGCAGCAGTAGCTGTTGCGGCTGCCTATAGTAATTTAAACACAATGTATCCAACTCCATATGCACCAGCAGCAGTAACAAGTACAGATCCATCATTAACGACTTACATTGGTCACACGGGGAATTACCATCAGACACTTTATCCAGCGACAGCACTAGACAATCGATACCTAACAGCAACGGAAAATTTGTTTCAATATCGTCCTCTAGGATCCTACTATCCAGAATACCACACGACAACTGCCTACAACGGCTTCATTGACGTGTCCTTACCTACGTATGACACGCACCAGTTGAGTAAAACCGAGGACAGATTATACTGCCAACAATTAGAATCTCCGAAGTACAGTTACGTCGATACGAGACAGCCAAATAGTGTTGGAGGTTCGCCGTATGCACCGAGTCCTGTAACCGCAGTATCAGTGCATCCAAATACAGACATCAACATCCGCACTGGTAGCAGACACTCCCTGGAAGGTGCATCCTCGAGCAATTCCGCAGGTAGTTCTCCTGTAACAGCAGCAAATGGTGTCAGAACACCTAAAATGGAGGATGTCAAGCCAGATGTTTATGCCAGCGAAGCACCGAGACAAACGGTTCTAATGTGGGGTCCTCCACCTTCAAGGACACCTCCAAGAAACAATGGAAGCTACAGTCCACCAACGCCTCATTCAACTCACTCAAATGCGAATTCAAGCATTGGTAATGATCCATTGAAGTCATTGGCTGAAATGAACACGATCAATGGCGACTGCAAGTGGAAACAGGCGTCACCAACTGGACAAACAACAGCACCAAGCTCACCAAGAGGCAAGAATCAACAGAATCAACAGCATCAACAGTATCCAGTTACTTCGGTGCATTATGGAACAAGTGGAGGCTATTCACATACGCATCAGGGTCATCAGCATGGAGAGGCGGGCTCCGAGGTATGGCAAGGAGTCCAACACCATCACTACCAGTACTATCCTTACCACCATCACCACCCCGCACCACGGCACACGCCCCAGTGAGTGTCACCGCAACCTCACGAGTTTCTTTTTTTTTGTCGAGTTTTTTTTTTCAATTTCTTTTATAGAAGAATTCCTGTTTTAGTTTTTCTGTGGAATTATTTTCACCTCTCTCCGTTTGTTTGAATCCCAATTATTAATTAACGTATTAAAAGCAGTTTGAATACTTGTTTTCAACAGTTTTTTGTTTTTTTTTTCTTGCAAACTGATTATTTTTTTTGTTTTATTAAAAGTTGATGATTTTTCTTTTCTTTTGTAGAAAAATTGGAATGATTAGTTAGAATGCATAGAAAATTTTTAATATACACTGCGAAAAAGAAGTGTTTGTTGCAAGAAAATTGCTTTAGTTGTAGACATTTTAGTTGAAAAATTTTCTTGCCACGAGAATTTTTTTTTCTCAGTCTAAAAATCAAAATTATTCAGATAAATCTTTAATTTTGTCACTTTTTTCTGAAATATCTCGAAAACTAAGGGAGATGGCTCGATATTGCCCCAATCCTTTTTTTTTCGTAGAGAATCTGAAGAGCTATGGAAACGATCACAAAAGAGTCGCTCTATCCCGTTTAGTCTCCGAGATATCCTAACAAAACTGATGGAATAAATTCGATTTATTTGAAAATTTCATAATTTTTTTTAATTGCAGTAGTAAAATGTGATTGAATTTTTTTCCAGCACGTCACCATCATCAGTGGTAACGGGGACAACAGTAGACATATCCATGGCCACACAACAGGAAACGAACAGCACCAACAGCGTCTTATATCATCAATCTCATCACGCAGCATCCTCGGGTGCCACAATGGTACCAGCTGCCTCACAGATACCAAACCGGACGCCGGGAGTCCTCTGTTGTCCATCTCTGAGGTGACCAATACTCTGCTCAACCAGTAGCAATAATAATATTAATAATAATAATAATAATATTAATAATGTGACAGCTTATCAGTCAAATGATGATCAATGTTACCATGTTCGATGATTTATTATGTTTGTATGATATTGAATAATGAGATTAATCTCATTTTTCGTATTATTTCGTATTTTTTCTTTCGTACTTTAGTTTAATTGATTCAGGCGAAAAAAAAAAGAAATAATATTCATAGCAGGAAAAGCGCAAATATTACGATGCTAATTGTCAACAAAGCAAAGGGGAGCACGTCTAAACAGCTTGCGCCGAAAAAACCCCGACAAAAAAACTTCAAACAAGAAAAACCTTAACCAAAAAAACTTCAACCGTAATAACTTTTATAATGAATTTTTTTTTATTGAAAAAATTTTTTATGCTGATATTGAAATTTGATGAATTGAGAGACACTGTTTACATTTTAAAGATTCTGAAGACTCTGATGAAGATTTTGCCTTACGAATTAGAATGCTCATTGCTCTAGCTTTCGTTTCTGTCAATGGAGTCATTGAAGCTTACAAGAAAATGATCAAGACCAAGTTTTTCTCAGAAGATCGTGACATTGATAAGATTCTTGATTGTTTTGAACCTACTTGGCTGGATACAGCTGATCGTCGTGGTCGACGCACTGCTCCATTGTTTCCGATTGATATGCGGAACTGTCATGAAGCTGTCTTGAATGAGCATCCTAGGACTAACAATTCTTCGGAGGCATGGAATCGTGGATTCAGTAGCAGCATTCGAATATGTCATGCTAGTGTTGGTAAATTTATCAATGCGCTAAAAATTGACGTTTTACTTGATCAACTCACCGCTGGACGTGAAGTTGTTTCTCGTAAACGCAAACGATATGCTGATTATGATGAACGATTGTATAATGTTGTTATGGATTTTGAGAATCGTTCTACTGTCAAATATCGCAAGGGCATTGCTATGAATATTAAATTGTAAATGAAAATTTGATACTTTTTATTGATAACTATCGCATTTTGTCATGATTGAATCAACAAATAAATAATAAATAGATGAAATTTTTTTTTTAAACATTTTTTTGTTGAAGTCTTTTTTGTTAAGGTTTTTCTTGTTTGAAGTTTTTTTGTCGGGGCTTTTTTGGCGCAAGTTATTTAGACATGTACCCCAACAAAGTGGGTTGTGAGAGAAAAAAATTGTTAGATAGAATAATAAGAAAAGAACGTTAAATCATTCGAATAATTGAGTAATTAAAAATACACAATAATCGTCAGAGACGTACAGATGTTTACAAAGTCTTTTCTTCTTTAAATAAAATTTTTTTCTTTTTCCTAATATTTAAGTAATTATTTTTCATGTAGCATCAATTGAAATTTCTGTGAATATTTTTTTAAATTATTTATCATTAAATAAATCAGTTTTCACGAGCGTAATATTCCATCGAACTTTTCCCTCCTCCTTTCTCCCACCCACCCCCTCTCTATTCCCAGTCTTGCCAATATTTTGTTAATAAGTTTGTAATTTTTGTACTTAATTAATTTATGAACTATTTATGTGAAAAAAAAAACAAAAAAAAAAAGTGAATAATGTTTTTGAGGTATTTAGCGAAGCTAGATGAGCCTTCCAATGTGTCTGTAAAATAATCCTCATTTGCAAAGCCAAAGTATTTTTTTGTTTCGTTCATTACTTTTTTTTTTTTTTGAAATATTCGTACTAATTAATTTTGGAGAAATGAAAAATTTATCAAATGAAGTATTTTTTTTTTTTTTTTTTTTTTTTTTAGAACCAATTGACTTTGCAACTGAGTGCAATGACTTACTGTCTCTAGTACCTTTTTTTTTATATTTCAATTAATTAATTTTTTTTTTGTATTATTTTCAATCTCATTGCAAATGTTGCATTACAAATGATGAAAAAAAAAACAAAAAAATTACTAGTAAATTAAGAAATCGAGTCTAGTCCATGTATAATGCGAATTTAGTAGTCCTACTGTGCTCTACATTAAGAACAATTTGCATTTTTGCAATTTATGCAGAAGGAAATTAATTAATTCGTTAATTAGTAGATTTTTTTTTTTTTTTGTAAAAAAGTACAAATATAATTGTGTCTATTTGATTAAATCAAAATTAATTTGTACTTTTTTACAAATAAATTAGAGAAAAAAAAAATGAAAATTTAAATGAAAATCCAGAGAAAATATTAACTTCCAAGGCAGAGATGTTTTTATATTGAGAGCATAAATGTATATTAATTGTATATTTATAAAACCATGATATTCACTGATGAGTAAATTAATTATTGATTTCTCAGCCTAATTCACTATAGATAAAGAAAATGATTAAAGAAAAAAAAAATGAAAAAATTACGAATATTTTGAAATCTCGCACAGAACACTTCCTTTACACACACATACACACACAAACTCTTCTTTTATTTTTCAATTCGTTTAAATAAATTTTTTCGATAAATTTTTACCAATAAATCTATGTTAAAACCAATTCAATTTCTCCAAGTTTTACCATAACAAAGTTAATTCATAAATGAAGAAAAAAAGAAATCTATAAACATAAAATGCTCCCTTCCATTAAAATGACTTTTTAATTTAAAAAAAAAAAAAAAAACAGATAGTCTCTGAGAAATCGTGATTTTCAGTCAAATTTCTAGATAAAATGTTGAAAAAAAAAAATAGTTATGTTGATTGAGAAAAAATGAAAATTGAATGTATAGTTAAAATGTGAAGAAAATCAATGCAAATAGAGTAATTTAAAAAAAAAATTGGAGATTACTCTGAGGCTTAGTTCTCTCTCACAATTAAAAGAAAAAAAAATGAGAAACATTATGACGATAATGACATATCATTAATAATTATTTAATATTCCATGAGAATCACTATTCCCTAAATAATTCACACACAAAATGTATTTATTTGATACCCTTCCCTTCTATATAACAATTTTAATTAATTAATAACAATGAAATGAGAAGAAAATGAAAAAAAAACAAAATCTATTGTATCATAATCATGCCAAATTGAAAGTATGAAAAATTAAATCAGATTAAAAAAAAAAAAAAAAATTGTTCATCAATTTTGCGTTCAAAATAATTGATTCTATAGAATCTAATAAATAGTATCCATATCGATAAATTTAAGCTCCACTGAACGAGATGAATAGAAATGAATTTGAGAATAAATAAATTAAAAAAAAAAAAAAATAAATGAAAAATGTATCAAATGTTTATATGAAATAAATTATAAAATGATAGAATAAAATTATTTTTTGTGTTCATAATTATTCTATTGAGATAGATATAATTATAATTTATGATAGAAGGAATTGGTTTTAACTTAATTAAAAGAACAATAAAATTTGAAATTTCAACGGAAAGGTAAATATTTATTTATGATGAGAGTTCGGAAGAAATCGAGAGCAACAAGAGTTATTTACATACTTAAATATTTAATGGTTTTTTCTTTTTTCATCAGTCGATCCTAGATTTTTTGAATGGATGATGAATAATTACGTTGATGAGATTAGCACACATTTGGAAATTTGTTGCCTTTTTTTAGACAAGTAAATTAATAATGAAAAAAAAAAAAAAAAAAATATTTGAAAAATTTGCACTCATAGTTCTTCAAATTATCTGCAAGCACATTAATTTTTTTTTTTTTTTTTTTTTTTTTCAAACTAATTTATTCGTTGAGAAAAAAAAGACGAAAAATTGTCAAATTTCTACTATATTCAGTATCACGAATAAATTTCATTTCCCTTCTGTTTAAATGCATCACAGAATTAGTATATCTTCATAAATCAATTTTTACGTGTAAATAAAAAAAAAATAATTTTACGTGTCTCTTGATTGTCCTGGTCGTTTTTTTCTTGCATTTGCAATATTATTTTTTTGCTTAAGAGGTTTAACACGTTGTGAATAACGCTTCAGTATATCGTCAAGTGATGAACAATTTTCACATGTCTCACAATCATTAACTTCTAGTGTACACAAATTGTGACGCCATTTATTCGTTGGATCTTTGTATGCACATTCTGGTGTTATGTTGTTGTATAATTTAACATCAGGACCACCTTTACATAATTTTAAACTGTGTACATGATCAAGAAGTGATTCATAGTCCTCCATACTCTGGATTAACGATGGCTTGTCCTTCAAAACAGTTCGTGACGTCAAAAAGAAAACTTCGAAGTTCAATTTTTCATCAAAAACAATCTGCAATTGCAAAAAAAATGTGTAAATAAATGAAACCGAAAGAAATCAGAAGAATTTTAATAAAATTAGCAAAAATCTGAAATTTTTTGTGGATTTTATCAAACAAATAAATTAATATAGGGGAGAGTGGGGCAAAATGGACACTGTTATGAAACGGTTAGAGATGGATTTTGATGATTCTATTGAAAAGCTGAGAGAATTTTACCCAGAAAACAAGTCTCAGATGTATTTTTTTCGATTTTTTTGAAAATTCCAAATTTTTTGGCACTTTTGAAGGGTGAAAGCCTTTCCTTCTTCGAAAATCTTCAGTTTTTTGGAAATATCTCTGGTTCTATTGGTCGTAGCAATTCGGGGTGAGTTTTAAATGAAAGATGAGCTCATTTTCCATCGATTTATGGGGTTTTGATATCAAAAATATCAATTTTTGGGATATTTATGGGCCAAAAACGGTTTCACAAAACTGTTTCACAAAAATGCCCATGAATACCTTAAAAATCGATATTTCTAAATTGGAAACCCTATGAATTGGTGGCAAATGATCCCACCTTTTACCTGCCATCGGAATTTTCACGCTACGACAAATAGAATCAAAGATATTCACAAAAAACTGAAAATTAAAAAAAAAAAAAAGGAAAAATGCTCAAAAAAAAAATCAAAATTGCCAAAAATTCAAAAAAATTAATTCTGGCACTTGTCTCCCGCCCAAAATTTCCTAAGCTTTCCAATGAAATCATCAAAAACAATCTACAACCAATATTTCTATTGATTTTAAGAGTTTTTCACAATATTTGCCTCAAAAATTTAGATGTGTCCATTTCACCCCTGATGTCCATTTTGCCCCACCTTCCCCTAAAAAAATGGCAATTAATTAAAAAAATTAACACTTATAGTGTTTTGACATTTCTACATGTGCATATTTATCATTTTTATTGATGAAATTATTTTCTAAGAAGAAAAGAAAAATTACTAAAGAATTTCAGATTTTTGCTATTTGCAGTATCATTGAAAAAATCGGATGAATCCAGTTTTTTCTCAAATATCTTGGAAAATATGTGAAATAGGATGATTTTGCCCCTCTTTTTTTATAGCTTTTGAAAATGTCCACAAAAAGTTTCACGATTTAACAGCGTTATCTCACTTACTTTCCAAGACATTCTGTTCAGAATGATCTTCAAAAAAAGAAAATTAAAAAAAAATGAATTTTTCGGACAAATTGATTTAATTTTATAATTTTTTGTAATATCAGGGAAACTAAGCGAGATAGCGCGATTTCCCCCGAATCCGTTTTTGCAGAAAATTTCTAGAGCTACAGAACGAATGCATATAGAATCGTTCTATCTCCCTTATTTTCCAAGAGATTCTCAAAAAACCATTCGAAAAATCGACCTAACTGCAAAATTTTAGTCTCAAAAAATGAATGAAATTCATTATTCACCTGTTTGATATAGAATGGTTCTAAACCAGTGCCATTAATATTATGCATAATCATTTCACAGACAACAATTCTCTTGACTGGAAGCTCTGTACGATGAATTGCCCATGATCTATTTGGTAATGATGATACAGCATCCTCTGAGTAACTAATATGATCAAATAATTTGTGAATATTACGATCTGCCTCTTTAATTGCGTAATTGTGATTGTCATTCATATTTTCGTCGTTATTATCGTCCAATGTATTCATCTCGTGTATTTCTTCTCTACCTGGTATTTGTCTATCGATAATTTCCTAAAATACGAAGAGATTATTAATTTTATTTTTTACTTTTTTTCTATGATGATAAAATTATCACAGATCGAATGAATTTTTAGTATTTTCATAAACAAATAAATTAGGAGAGAGTGGGGCAAAATGGACCCTCATAGTAGCATGATTAAGGAATTTTTTTTTGGAATGAAAGACTCGACGAAAAAATCTGAAAAAATTTGAGAGAACCCTCCAACATATGTATATTGTTTGTCAATTTTTTCAGATTTTTTGAAGCTACCGCTGCTTTTTAAAAAATCTCGAGTCATCTCATCTTTTAGGTCCATTTTGCCCCACTCTCCCTTAAACATTACTTCAAATAAATTTGTACTTAGGGGAGAGTGGGGCAAAATGGACGCTATAATGAAATGGTTAGAGATTGATTTTTTTTGATCATTCTATTGAAAAGCTGAGGAAATTTTAGCCGGAAAACTAGTGTCATTTGTATTTTTTTCGATTTTTTTGAAAATCTATATTTTTTGGCATTTTTGAGGGGTAGAAGCCTTTCATTTTTTTCAAATGTTTAGTTTTTTCCAAATATCTGTGGTTCTATTGGTCGTAGCGATTCGGGGTTGGTCTCAAATGAAAGGTGAGCTCATTTCCCATCGAATTGTGGGGTTTTGAATTCAAAAATGTCAATTTTTGGAATAGTTATAGGCCAAAAACTGTTTCACAAAATTGTTTCACAGAAATATCCATAAATACCTTAAAAATCGATATTTTTGAATTTAAAACCCTATAAATCGATGGCAAATGATCTCACCTTTCACCTCCCATCGGAATTTTTGCGCTACGACAAATAGAACCAAAGATATTCTCAAAAAACTGAAAATTTTCAAAAAAAAAAAGGCTTTTACCCCTCTAAAAAGCTCAATAAAGTCAAAATCGCCAAAAAATCCAAAAAATTAATTCCGGCACTTGTTTCCCATCTAAAATTTCCTCAGCTTTCCAATGAAATCATCAAAAACAATCTACCGCCAATATTTCCCTTAATTTCAAGAGTTTTCCATAATATTTGCCAAAAAATTTAGATGTGTCCACTTTACCCCTGATGCCCATTTTGCCCCACCTGCCCCTACAGTTCTTTTGAACTACCTACATATACATATTTTCATTTAAATAAAAATTATTTGTGTAAAAAAATCACAAAAAATTGTCATATATCTGCTATTTTCACAATAATTCTCTTCTTCAGCCTATTTTTACGTACAACTTCTATTGGTTTATTCGATTTTTCTGGTACTTCTAAAACAGGTGAATTGTTATCTGAATGTTCATCTTTGCTGGATGATTGACTGTAAAAAAATTATTATTTAATTAATATATTTCACAGGAGAAAAATCATTGGTCAATTAATGACTCACCTTGGATTCATCTGCTTTTTAATTTTTAATTTATTATTTTTGTCACGTAAGTGCGAATAAATTCTTCGTTTTCCAGTTTTTGGCATTATTGAGACACTGAGTATTTTACGTTTTATCAATGAAAGTAAAGGAAGATAAGGAACTGCGATTCTCAATTTATTTCTATTGTTTCCACTTTTATTGTAATTCTCCAGTCGTTTTGGAGAGAAATGGCTGAATGGGAACTGCGTTTCGATGAGTGGCGGGATTTATAACTAAATCACAGAAAAATAATCGACTGATGATAATAAGGATTTATTTTGAGTTCTTGGGACTATCGACATCTTTCGGGAATGAAGAAAGTTACTAGAAAATTCCTTTGGTAAGGAGTAGAGATTAGAGATGGGCAATGACGGTTTTTTTTTTTTTTTTTTTTTTTTTAACATGTTTATTTAAGCCAGCATTTGTACATATGGATACATTTTTTATTTTTGATTACTTAGATACTGGGAAACATGGAAAACAGTATTTTTTCTTAACCTAACATTTTTTAAGGCACATACATACTCATTGAGCTTCGTAGTGGATCAGTTTTTATACATTTTCTGTATTTGTTTTTTGAATTATTCAATAATTGTGTTTTGTTTGTTTGTTGTCTGTAGACTGTTTTTGCTTCTTTTTATAGATTTTTATGTGATCAGAAACTGGCGGAAAACTGATCATTCATTATGGTTTTTATTTACGACTTAAGACTAGTAATACTCAACGAAATAAATATTTATATAATTTTTTTTTTTTTTTTTTTTTTTTTTTTTTTTTTTCTTTAACATTATTTACACTATTTACATTATGGACTAGGGTTTTCTTAGGTGTCTTCTAGCCACCAATATCTTTTTTTGTTACGGAATGTAAACTTTTGGTCTCTTAAGGGGATTGTTGTGTCATAGCAAATATGTGCTTTATCTGTTTTGCAGTCTATTTCGTTATTATATAAAATTTTTTTGTGGTGTCCCTTGCGTTTTACATGGTATATTTTGGGTATGTTGTTTTTATCTTGGATATAATTATTTTTGTCTAAGTAGACGAAAGCTTCAGGGGGTATGTGACCTGTACTTAGAGTCTTCTTAATGTATTCATTATTAGTATAGAAGGGACCATTAATAAGGTTGTTTTCTGTGTTCCTACTTGATGACGCTATGTGGTCTCTGGTTAATTTTAACATGAAATTGTCTATTCTGTGCACATTGGCTTTGTTGTAAATTTTGCTGTTACTGTAGTATTTCTTGTAATCTGATTCGGGTGTTCTGAACATATTTAGGCAGGATCTTAAGCATTTTCTTTCAAAAAGTCGAATAAGTTCCATTTGTTTATTGTTTACATTAAACCATACGGGACAACCGTAAGTTAATATTGGTCTAATGAGTGCTTGATAACATATTATTTTAATTCGTTCTTTAAGGTGTTTATTTTTGAATAATTTAATGTTAGCTCTGAATGCATTGTTAGCCTTATGTAATTGTTTGTGTATGTGACTCCTGTAAGTGAGTTTATTATCAAAATCGATGCCTAAGTATCTCACGTTTTCTTTATTAGGGATGTCGACACCTGATCCATCCAGTTTCTCATTAATTTTGAAATCTTTCCAGTTTTTTTTAATATCTCTATTGGCGGTTGTAATGTTTGGTGTGAATAGAATAGTTTCACATTTAGTGGGATTAATTTTTAATTTCCAATCATAATAGTATTGATTTATCTTACAAAATAGTTTTTGCATTTCATTTTGTACTTTCGTTACTTTCTTATCTGAGACATAAAATAAAGTGTCGTCCGCGAAGGCAGTTATTTTTTTTTGGGGGTCTGAGTTGAGGTCAAATTGTTCTAGCAGGTCACCTGTATAGATGTTAAAAAGTTTGGGTGAGTTGACCGTGCCTTGTTGCAGTCCGTTTTTTACGTCAAATGTGATGGAAGAACTATTGATTCCGTCAATAACTTGAAATTTTTTTCCGTAAATCATACTGTATATCGTTTTTATTAGGTGTCTGGGGTACTTTTTTTGAATAAGCTTGTGTATCAGTCCATCGAGCCATACCGTGTCAAATGCTTTTTCTAAGTCAATGAAACAAGCTCCTACACATTCGTTTTCGTTAAGGGCATAGTTAATATCTGATGCAAATTTTGTGGCTGCGTGAATCGTTGAGTGTCCGTGGCGAAAGCCGAATTGGTAGTCAGGTAGTGTCTTGTGATTGTATGTGTGTGTAGTTACTGAATTGTCAATTATCATTTCAAATACTTTACTTAAGTTAGGGAGAAGTGAAATTGGCCTATAATTGGCTGGGTTACTTGAGTCTTTTCCTTTTTTTTTTAGTGCTATTATTCTGGCAGTTTTCCAGCATTCAGGGAAGTAGCAATTGTTCAGTGCATTATTGAATATTATTGTTATTTGTTGAATTAATGAACGGGGTAGATGTTTGAGGACAATGTGCGGGATTTTATCATTTCCCGATGATGTTTTATTCCGCAATCTGTTCATAATTCCACCTAATTGTAAAGTATTAGTGAAGTAATTATCTACTGATTCTTGACTGGGCCATGTTGCACGATTTTCGTCTGAAAAAGTTGTTACTGTTCTATTATTCATTGTGTCTTCTCTCATTTCATTTTTGAGTTCTTGGATTTCACTGTTAATTATGTTGATAAGTGTCGGGTTGCCCATGTGGCTGTTTTGCGTATGTGCTGCTTCGAATTGTGCTCCGATCGTGTTAAGTTTGGTGATTGGGTCAGTTATAATGAAGTTGTTGTTATGGTCTTGGACTCTAAGTGAATTTGGAATTTCTGCTCTGTCGATTAACTCTATTTTGTTCTGAGGGATAATTAGTGTGTCTATCTCACTATTTGGTTTAGATCTAAATATTTTGTTTAGCGATGGGAACATTTTTGATGGATCATTGGTTGGGATGTTTTTTACCTTATTTTCCCAATATTTAGAAACTGATCTGGAAAACTCTATTTTTAATCTTGTGTTGATGTCATCAATTGCGTCTCTAATTTGTTTGATAGCTCGTTTCTTAGTTGAACTGTTGTTTTGTTTGTATATTCTATTAATTTCTGTAATTAGGAAGCTTTTGTTTTTTTCAAGTTTTTTGATTTTACTGTTGATGTATTCTGGTAATCTACTTTTCCTTTTACTCGTTGGTATTATTTTGTGCATAGCTTGCGTTATGATGTTATTTATTTTGATAATATTTTCGTCAATTTCCGCATTTGTTAAATTTCTATTGTCATCAATTTCTAGTTTATGATTGTTATGTATATGTTTGGCAAATTTTTCCCAGTCAGTTGCTTTGAAATTGAGGGTAATAGGTAGAGGGTTACTGTCGAATTCGAAGTCTTCACTTTGTTTTATGTTGAATGTTATAGCTTTGTGATCACTGTCGTAGTTGAGGGTTTTTAATCTTCCGTTTCGTTCGGTGTTAGTGATTGTTAGTCTACTGTCATGTAAGCATATGTCTAGGTAAGAGTTTCCTCTGGGCATAGAAGGTTCAGCTGAGCTGTTGAAGTTTAATTTAAAGAAGATTTCATTATCATTGATCCACCTGTTGAGAGCCGTGCCTCTGTAATTTGCGTTCTGGTTTCCCCAGTTTTCGTGTTTGGCGTTAATATCACCGGCGATTACGTAATAAGTTTCGGGTTCATTTAGTTTGAGTTCTGTAAAAAGTGAGTCTAGCTCTATCATGAATTTTTTATTGCTATTACCGGCTGCGTATGCTGCTATTAAGTAAAGGGTATTGTTGCTATTTAGGTTTAGTTTAATTATTGTTGTTTCTAAACTTTTATTGTTGGCTGTAAAATGGGGTGTTATTTTTGTTGACTTGATATTATTTTTAATGAGTATTGCCGTGCCTCCTCCCCCTTTGTTGTTAATGCGGTCGTTACGATACATAATGTAACCATCGAAGTGAGGTTTGTGGATTGCATTTAATTTAGTTTCACCAAGGAAAACACAATCTGGATCATGTGTCTTGATTGTGTTTAGGAGAGAAGATCTTCTTTGGTTTGTTATTATTGAATTTACATTAATTGCTATACATTTAAGCTCTTTACTCGTTATTGTATTAGTGTTATTCATTGTGAGTCCCCGCTCTCTTTTTTTTTTTTTTTTTTTTTTTTTTTTTTTTTCTCACAATTTAACCGTTAGGTTCGGTGTTATCACTAATTAGATTTGCCTGTATTAAGCATTTGTAAATTTCCCCGATTTGATTGACGTTGTTTGTCAAGGTATTCTGTATGTGATAGAATCTCATATTTATTCCCGTGATTAATTCATTCTTGATTTGATTGAGTTTGTTATCTAGCGCTTCTGTGTTGTCGACTGAATTAACGGGTGTCTGTGAGCTGTTCGGCTGTTGGTATGTATTGTTTGTCGGTGGTTGACTTACTGTCGGTAATGTCGGGGGATCTTTGTATTGACGATTTTTATTTGTCATGTCACTGTATAAGATGCCTGGTGTGGTTTTTTTGAGGATATGATCAAGATTTATTTGCCGTTTTAATTTGCCTTCTTTCTTTTTGGCTTGAGCAATGAGTCTTAATTCCTTTTGCTTAGGACATCCTTTGTAGGAGGCTGGATGTCCTTTATTACCGCATATAATACATGAAACTTGGGGTGTGTTATTGGTCTCAGTGTCTTGGCTGTTGGTATTTATTGGGCATTCTCCTGGTTTGTGAGAAATGGTGCATTTTACGCATCTGTATTGCAGTTCGCATTCTTTGGCCAAGTGGCCAAATCGTTGGCAGTTTTTGCACTGGGGGGTACTATCCTCCTCCTGTCTAATTTTTTCCCATAAAACGATTTGATACATAATTTTATTAATTTTTTTGATACTATTAATGTTACTACTGTTTGATACCTGTACTACGAAGATTGGTAGTTTTTTCTTTTCAGCTTTAGATTTTTTTGTTTCGAATCTAGTAACTTTTAAAAATTCAATGTCATTGTGATCTTTTTCAAATGATTTTAATTCGTATAAAATATCAGTCTCAGCGTAATTACCTGTGAGATTTTTTAGTAATAAAGATTGATTTTTGTGCTCTTTAGGAGTGTATGAGAAAAATTCAATGTTATTCAATTTCAACGTGTCTTTTGCTAGCATGTAGTCGTCTAGATTATCGACTATTAAAGTAACTTTGTTTTTTGAAATACTTTTTGTAGCAAAATTACTTTTAAGTTTTTTTTCTTCTTTTAATTTTTTGAATAAATCAATTATATCGCTTGGAGATTTATTGTGAATATTAATGGGTGGAGGTTTACCTGATAAATTTTTTAAATTGTTACTTGTTGTGTTGTTATTTGTTACATTTTGTAGTTTTCGATGCTGCAGGTCTCGATGTTGTTGATGTGGTAGCTGTGGCTGCTCTCCACTGTGTGCTCTTGGAGTTGCAGTTGGTGTATTATTCGTTACTCCCAGTGGAGTCTCCTGCGTTGGTGGTGGTGTTGATGAAGCAGCTGAAGCGTCCATTGGCTCATCAGCAAATGAGTTCATTTCTGCTGTTGTTTTTTCTGAATCTCGGTCTTTTGTTGTTATTTTTTCATTATTGATGTGTTCTGTATTATTTTTGAGAGCTCCATCCTTGTTGTTAAAGGCACTTTCGAGTCTCAGTATGGTGGACTGTAGTGTTTGGATCGTTGTGTTGAGTTCAGCGATGACCTGTTGTTGGTTTTCCAACATTGTTCTGAGATACTCGTTGTCACTACGTGATCTGTCTAGCGAACGTTTTAGGCTTTTCATTTCTTTGTTAGTTGAGTCATGTGAAGATACTTCTGATTCACTTCCACTATTATTTTGTGAGACTTTCGGGTTTTTTTTTTGCCTCTTCCTGCCTTGAGTGGATTTTAGTGGAATTTTGCTTATCAAGAATTCATCATTCTTCATTGATGTTTCTGTGTCGTCTGGGCTGAATGGTAAATTCGTCAAATTTTCCTGGGATGAAACGTTTTTCCAAAATTTTGAGTTTATTGGAGACTGATTTTGTCCATCCATTTTTACTTGAGTAGCTTTGGGTGTTGTGTTGCATTGACTTCCCACTGCTTGTGAGGCCATTGTCGGAGTACTTTGATTTGTCTCTTTGTTTATATCATTTTCTTTATATTTTGCTTCATCTGGGAAATTATTTTCTTCCATTCCTTCAGATTGAGTGTTAGGGCCTGGGTCTACGATGAGACCACTGTCGGCCAAAACCACGTTGTTGGTTTCTGTTTTTAGGTTAAGAATTTTGATTTGAAGATTAATACTTGTAATTAATGTTATTTTTCTGAAATAATTATTTACTAACCGTAAATATTTATGTAGTTAACTAATGCTAACATTATTAACTATTGATGTTTAATTGATGCTTTTAGATTTTCTGGATTTTATTTTCGTAATTCACGAGTACGATGTTAGCGCTCAGGTTTCAAAACCGGAGTGGGCAATGACGGTCATTTTTTCATCGACGTCATATGACCAAAAAATGACCGTCTTGTGACGGTCACATGACGTCACAAAATTTTAACTGGATAATGACGGTCACAATTAAATTTATGCTTGTCAAGGAATGGAAAATGAATGAGATGGTAAAATACATCTATATAGATGTAAAATGACCGTCATTAAATTTCTTCAATTTGTGACGGTCATTTTTTTCAGTCAATTTCGAAAATCAGTAACTATTCAATACATTTGATTGCAATATGAACTTTTGATCCTTTAATTCAAACGAGTTTCAATTGAGTCTTTCATTTCTAAATTTATTTACTTTTGTCAAGGAATGAAAAATGATTGATGGTAAAACATCTATATAAATGTAAAATGACCGTCATCAAATTTCTTCAATTTGTGACGGTCATAATTTATTTTCCTTTTATGACCGTCATTCAGTGAAATTTTGTGACCGAATTCTGTCACGGTCACAACTACTCCGTGACATGACATGACATGACCGTCATATGACCGTTTTGTGACGCGTCATGTGACGGCCGCCCATCTCTAGTAGAGATGTGAAAAGGCTCAAATAAACATGTTAAAAGAAAAAAAGAGATGTGAAAAGGTAACTATACCAGTAATTTTACGGTAATTTTACGGTTTCAATACCGTAATTTACCGAACGTCAGTAAATAACAAAAATGGTAAAAACACTGATTTTCGAAATAAATTAACGTTATTATAATTTTTAGAGACATAACGGTAAATTTACATCTATATAGATGAATTACGGAATTAATTTTTTAAATCAATTCGCAGCCTTTCTGATCATTTTTTTTTTTTTTTTTTTTTTTTTTTTTTTTTTTTTTTTTTTTAACATGTTTATTTAAGCCAGCATTTGTACATATGGATACATTTTTTATTTTTGATTACTTAGATACTGGGAAACATGGAAAACAGTATTTTTTCTTAACCTAACATTTTTTAAGGCACATACATACTCATTGAGCTTCGTAGTGGATCAGTTTTTATACATTTTCTGTATTTGTTTTTTGAATTATTCAATAATTGTGTTTTGTTTGTTTGTTGTCTGTAGACTGTTTTTGCTTCTTTTTATAGATTTTTATGTGATCAGAAACTGGCGGAAAACTGATCATTCATTATGGTTTTTATTTACGACTTAAGACTAGTAATACTCAACGAAATAAATATTTATATAATTTTTTTTTTTTTTTTTTTTTTTTTTTTTTTTTTTCTTTAACATTATTTACACTATTTACATTATGGACTAGGGTTTTCTTAGGTGTCTTCTAGCCACCAATATCTTTTTTTGTTACGGAATGTAAACTTTTGGTCTCTTAAGGGGATTGTTGTGTCATAGCAAATATGTGCTTTATCTGTTTTGCAGTCTATTTCGTTATTATATAAAATTTTTTTGTGGTGTCCCTTGCGTTTTACATGGTATATTTTGGGTATGTTGTTTTTATCTTGGATATAATTATTTTTGTCTAAGTAGACGAAAGCTTCAGGGGGTATGTGACCTGTACTTAGAGTCTTCTTAATGTATTCATTATTAGTATAGAAGGGACCATTAATAAGGTTGTTTTCTGTGTTCCTACTTGATGACGCTATGTGGTCTCTGGTTAATTTTAACATGAAATTGTCTATTCTGTGCACATTGGCTTTGTTGTAAATTTTGCTGTTACTGTAGTATTTCTTGTAATCTGATTCGGGTGTTCTGAACATATTTAGGCAGGATCTTAAGCATTTTCTTTCAAAAAGTCGAATAAGTTCCATTTGTTTATTGTTTACATTAAACCATACGGGACAACCGTAAGTTAATATTGGTCTAATGAGTGCTTGATAACATATTATTTTAATTCGTTCTTTAAGGTGTTTATTTTTGAATAATTTAATGTTAGCTCTGAATGCATTGTTAGCCTTATGTAATTGTTTGTGTATGTGACTCCTGTAAGTGAGTTTATTATCAAAATCGATGCCTAAGTATCTCACGTTTTCTTTATTAGGGATGTCGACACCTGATCCATCCAGTTTCTCATTAATTTTGAAATCTTTCCAGTTTTTTTTAATATCTCTATTGGCGGTTGTAATGTTTGGTGTGAATAGAATAGTTTCACATTTAGTGGGATTAATTTTTAATTTCCAATCATAATAGTATTGATTTATCTTACAAAATAGTTTTTGCATTTCATTTTGTACTTTCGTTACTTTCTTATCTGAGACATAAAATAAAGTGTCGTCCGCGAAGGCAGTTATTTTTTTTTGGGGGTCTGAGTTGAGGTCAAATTGTTCTAGCAGGTCACCTGTATAGATGTTAAAAAGTTTGGGTGAGTTGACCGTGCCTTGTTGCAGTCCGTTTTTTACGTCAAATGTGATGGAAGAACTATTGATTCCGTCAATAACTTGAAATTTTTTTCCGTAAATCATACTGTATATCGTTTTTATTAGGTGTCTGGGGTACTTTTTTTGAATAAGCTTGTGTATCAGTCCATCGAGCCATACCGTGTCAAATGCTTTTTCTAAGTCAATGAAACAAGCTCCTACACATTCGTTTTCGTTAAGGGCATAGTTAATATCTGATGCAAATTTTGTGGCTGCGTGAATCGTTGAGTGTCCGTGGCGAAAGCCGAATTGGTAGTCAGGTAGTGTCTTGTGATTGTATGTGTGTGTAGTTACTGAATTGTCAATTATCATTTCAAATACTTTACTTAAGTTAGGGAGAAGTGAAATTGGCCTATAATTGGCTGGGTTACTTGAGTCTTTTCCTTTTTTTTTTAGTGCTATTATTCTGGCAGTTTTCCAGCATTCAGGGAAGTAGCAATTGTTCAGTGCATTATTGAATATTATTGTTATTTGTTGAATTAATGAACGGGGTAGATGTTTGAGGACAATGTGCGGGATTTTATCATTTCCCGATGATGTTTTATTCCGCAATCTGTTCATAATTCCACCTAATTGTAAAGTATTAGTGAAGTAATTATCTACTGATTCTTGACTGGGCCATGTTGCACGATTTTCGTCTGAAAAAGTTGTTACTGTTCTATTATTCATTGTGTCTTCTCTCATTTCATTTTTGAGTTCTTGGATTTCACTGTTAATTATGTTGATAAGTGTCGGGTTGCCCATGTGGCTGTTTTGCGTATGTGCTGCTTCGAATTGTGCTCCGATCGTGTTAAGTTTGGTGATTGGGTCAGTTATAATGAAGTTGTTGTTATGGTCTTGGACTCTAAGTGAATTTGGAATTTCTGCTCTGTCGATTAACTCTATTTTGTTCTGAGGGATAATTAGTGTGTCTATCTCACTATTTGGTTTAGATCTAAATATTTTGTTTAGCGATGGGAACATTTTTGATGGATCATTGGTTGGGATGTTTTTTACCTTATTTTCCCAATATTTAGAAACTGATCTGGAAAACTCTATTTTTAATCTTGTGTTGATGTCATCAATTGCGTCTCTAATTTGTTTGATAGCTCGTTTCTTAGTTGAACTGTTGTTTTGTTTGTATATTCTATTAATTTCTGTAATTAGGAAGCTTTTGTTTTTTTCAAGTTTTTTGATTTTACTGTTGATGTATTCTGGTAATCTACTTTTCCTTTTACTCGTTGGTATTATTTTGTGCATAGCTTGCGTTATGATGTTATTTATTTTGATAATATTTTCGTCAATTTCCGCATTTGTTAAATTTCTATTGTCATCAATTTCTAGTTTATGATTGTTATGTATATGTTTGGCAAATTTTTCCCAGTCAGTTGCTTTGAAATTGAGGGTAATAGGTAGAGGGTTACTGTCGAATTCGAAGTCTTCACTTTGTTTTATGTTGAATGTTATAGCTTTGTGATCACTGTCGTAGTTGAGGGTTTTTAATCTTCCGTTTCGTTCGGTGTTAGTGATTGTTAGTCTACTGTCATGTAAGCATATGTCTAGGTAAGAGTTTCCTCTGGGCATAGAAGGTTCAGCTGAGCTGTTGAAGTTTAATTTAAAGAAGATTTCATTATCATTGATCCACCTGTTGAGAGCCGTGCCTCTGTAATTTGCGTTCTGGTTTCCCCAGTTTTCGTGTTTGGCGTTAATATCACCGGCGATTACGTAATAAGTTTCGGGTTCATTTAGTTTGAGTTCTGTAAAAAGTGAGTCTAGCTCTATCATGAATTTTTTATTGCTATTACCGGCTGCGTATGCTGCTATTAAGTAAAGGGTATTGTTGCTATTTAGGTTTAGTTTAATTATTGTTGTTTCTAAACTTTTATTGTTGGCTGTAAAATGGGGTGTTATTTTTGTTGACTTGATATTATTTTTAATGAGTATTGCCGTGCCTCCTCCCCCTTTGTTGTTAATGCGGTCGTTACGATACATAATGTAACCATCGAAGTGAGGTTTGTGGATTGCATTTAATTTAGTTTCACCAAGGAAAACACAATCTGGATCATGTGTCTTGATTGTGTTTAGGAGAGAAGATCTTCTTTGGTTTGTTATTATTGAATTTACATTAATTGCTATACATTTAAGCTCTTTACTCGTTATTGTATTAGTGTTATTCATTGTGAGTCCCCGCTCTCTTTTTTTTTTTTTTTTTTTTTTTTTTTTTTTTTCTCACAATTTAACCGTTAGGTTCGGTGTTATCACTAATTAGATTTGCCTGTATTAAGCATTTGTAAATTTCCCCGATTTGATTGACGTTGTTTGTCAAGGTATTCTGTATGTGATAGAATCTCATATTTATTCCCGTGATTAATTCATTCTTGATTTGATTGAGTTTGTTATCTAGCGCTTCTGTGTTGTCGACTGAATTAACGGGTGTCTGTGAGCTGTTCGGCTGTTGGTATGTATTGTTTGTCGGTGGTTGACTTACTGTCGGTAATGTCGGGGGATCTTTGTATTGACGATTTTTATTTGTCATGTCACTGTATAAGATGCCTGGTGTGGTTTTTTTGAGGATATGATCAAGATTTATTTGCCGTTTTAATTTGCCTTCTTTCTTTTTGGCTTGAGCAATGAGTCTTAATTCCTTTTGCTTAGGACATCCTTTGTAGGAGGCTGGATGTCCTTTATTACCGCATATAATACATGAAACTTGGGGTGTGTTATTGGTCTCAGTGTCTTGGCTGTTGGTATTTATTGGGCATTCTCCTGGTTTGTGAGAAATGGTGCATTTTACGCATCTGTATTGCAGTTCGCATTCTTTGGCCAAGTGGCCAAATCGTTGGCAGTTTTTGCACTGGGGGGTACTATCCTCCTCCTGTCTAATTTTTTCCCATAAAACGATTTGATACATAATTTTATTAATTTTTTTGATACTATTAATGTTACTACTGTTTGATACCTGTACTACGAAGATTGGTAGTTTTTTCTTTTCAGCTTTAGATTTTTTTGTTTCGAATCTAGTAACTTTTAAAAATTCAATGTCATTGTGATCTTTTTCAAATGATTTTAATTCGTATAAAATATCAGTCTCAGCGTAATTACCTGTGAGATTTTTTAGTAATAAAGATTGATTTTTGTGCTCTTTAGGAGTGTATGAGAAAAATTCAATGTTATTCAATTTCAACGTGTCTTTTGCTAGCATGTAGTCGTCTAGATTATCGACTATTAAAGTAACTTTGTTTTTTGAAATACTTTTTGTAGCAAAATTACTTTTAAGTTTTTTTTCTTCTTTTAATTTTTTGAATAAATCAATTATATCGCTTGGAGATTTATTGTGAATATTAATGGGTGGAGGTTTACCTGATAAATTTTTTAAATTGTTACTTGTTGTGTTGTTATTTGTTACATTTTGTAGTTTTCGATGCTGCAGGTCTCGATGTTGTTGATGTGGTAGCTGTGGCTGCTCTCCACTGTGTGCTCTTGGAGTTGCAGTTGGTGTATTATTCGTTACTCCCAGTGGAGTCTCCTGCGTTGGTGGTGGTGTTGATGAAGCAGCTGAAGCGTCCATTGGCTCATCAGCAAATGAGTTCATTTCTGCTGTTGTTTTTTCTGAATCTCGGTCTTTTGTTGTTATTTTTTCATTATTGATGTGTTCTGTATTATTTTTGAGAGCTCCATCCTTGTTGTTAAAGGCACTTTCGAGTCTCAGTATGGTGGACTGTAGTGTTTGGATCGTTGTATTGAGTTCAGCGATGACCTGTTGTTGGTTTTCCAACATTGTTCTGAGATACTCGTTGTCACTACGTGATCTGTCTAGCGAACGTTTTAGGCTTTTCATTTCTTTGTTAGTTGAGTCATGTGAAGATACTTCTGATTCACTTCCACTATTATTTTGTGAGACTTTCGGGTTTTTTTTTTGCCTCTTCCTGCCTTGAGTGGATTTTAGTGGAATTTTGCTTATCAAGAATTCATCATTCTTCATTGATGTTTCTGTGTCGTCTGGGCTGAATGGTAAATTCGTCAAATTTTCCTGGGATGAAACGTTTTTCCAAAATTTTGAGTTTATTGGAGACTGATTTTGTCCATCCATTTTTACTTGAGTAGCTTTGGGTGTTGTGTTGCATTGACTTCCCACTGCTTGTGAGGCCATTGTCGGAGTACTTTGATTTGTCTCTTTGTTTATATCATTTTCTTTATATTTTGCTTCATCTGGGAAATTATTTTCTTCCATTCCTTCAGATTGAGTGTTAGGGCCTGGGTCTACGATGAGACCACTGTCGGCCAAAACCACGTTGTTGGTTTCTGTTTTTAGGTTAAGAATTTTGATTTGAAGATTAATACTTGTGATTAATGTTATTTTTCTGAAATAATTATTTACTAACCGTAAATATTTATGTAGTTAACTAATGCTAACATTATTAACTATTGATGTTTAATTGATGCTTTTAGATTTTCTGGATTTTATTTTCGTAATCAGAAAACGCGGGAGCGTTTTGCGCCATGTGTACGTTTAGAACGTGCACTGGCTAACTATACTTTTACTATTTGACAGCTTTTTTTTTTTTTTTTAATTACGCCTCCCCCCTCGTTACAAAAAATACTAGACGTTGATTGCAATATTTCAGTAAAGAAATGAACCTTCTTTGTTTGAAAAAATAATTTGTTTATTTATAAAAAAATATTTTGATGTAAACCACGCCCCATTCCGACGTTTTCGGTTAAAAAGTTTCTCGGTGAGACATTTCGCTATAACGTTGGCTGCATTCGGCTGGCTGAAATGAATCGGTGAGACATTTTTTCTTAACGTTGGCGGCACTGACTATAAATGTTTACCCGTCAAAACAACAGTGCACCGTAACCTCAAAAAGTCCGAAGTCATATAAACCGTGCTAGGCAGTTTCCCAAACGAAAAAAAAAATTATTAATTTATAAAAAAAATATGAATTAATGAGAAAAGTTGATGGAAAAAAATCACAGTTCAAATTGTATTAGAATAATTAAGTGATTCAAAAAAAAAGAATACAATCGGCTACAGATAAAATCATGGAAAAAAAAAATTCTAGGGTTTTTGAAGGTCCAATGATACTAATAATTAAAAATGAGAAATTCTATAATATTTTTCAGTCAATTACGTAAATATCGTGCCAAAACTCGATGTCATTTTGTAGTTTAGTTTCCGAGGAAAAAATATTTGAATTTATAGATTTTACACGAGGAGATATAAAAGGACGGGATCTTCTATACCGCTCGCGCGGTAAAGCAGATTTCATGCTAATCCTATCGGCTTGCCATGTCTCTCTGTACAAAATTTGGAACTTCAAATATTTTTTTCTTGAAAACTTCGCTGCAAAATCAATTTAAATTTGAGCAGGACATTCCTTATGATCTCATTAATTCATTATTGAGAATTCAATTGAAATGAGGTGATACTAATGTTCGAAATTCCTAAAAAAATTGAATTTCTACATAATTTTATGAATTGTCGATCATTCCTTTTTTCATTTCATTCTTTCTTCACTAAATGATAATCATTTTTATTATACATAATAACAGCGTTCTAATCTGTCACATAAAATTGATCCTCAAAAAATTGCATAGATTTCTGCCAAAGCTTCACACGTAATTTTCTCCCTTTTCTTTCATCACTTTCACCCATTTCTTCGAATTTTCAGTATTCTCAGAATGAATTGGAAACTTAGCGAGATGGAACAATTTTGCCTGAAGTTTTTTCTGCCGAGAATTCTAAGAGTATGAAGAAGTATGAGGGAAAAAAACATACCTCTGTTAGTTTCCGAGCTGATTTAGAAAAAATATTGAAAAAGAGATTTTTCTCTGCTTTACGTTCCCAAAGAGTACAGACACTCTTTGACCTCTCGATTATTAAATTTGTAGTTTTCTGACAATATTCCGAAATCTAAGCGAGATAGAATGATCTTACATGAATTCTTTTTGGTCAACAATTCCTAGAATTACAAAAAAAGATTAGGACAAAATCACTCTATTCCACTTAGTTTCCGAGTTATTCTAAAACAAGTGGAAACTTGCTTTAATTATAGTTATCATTATAGTTTTATCTGCTAAGTCATTAGCAAATCAGTTCCGAATGGTTCTCCTTTCTATTAGTGAACATTCAATTTTAAATATTTCCCTAATAATGATCTGAATGAGATCGACTGAGAATTTGTTTTGAATCACGCTCATAGCGCGGGTTCTCAAGGGTTAAGATTTCCAAGATCTCAAGACATTTAGAATATGAGAAAAAATATCACGTGATTCCATAAGTCCTGCGTCCAAATATCTAGTTTTTTTACGATACTGTAAGAATGACAGTATCCAAAATGACGCAAAAGAAATGAAATATGGCCCGACAAATTATTAAAAATAAAAAAAACGCGCCATGTGCACGTTTAAAACGTGTTGTTTGGCAGGCCAAAAACTGAACCAGCGTTGGCTGTGCAAATAATAGATGAATGGGCAGAAAAATGAGGTGGCAAATCAAAGATTCAAAAAATATCACGCAAAAGAATGGAAATAAAACCCAATGGCAGGGGAAAATATAAAGGAGGTAGGGAGAAATTTTCAATTCAATTTATCTATCTATAATTGCAGCAGTAAAGACGGGAAAGTAGGCCTTTCTATGTGAGAAAAGAGCATGGTCTTTTCACTATTGGTAAAAATGCACATGGCGCGCCCGGTTTTTTTCAAATAGATCAAATCATTCTGTAACGTAATGAAGATGATGATGATTACACATCATTTTCAATAAACATGTATGAGGAAAAGCATTTGTTCCATAGTAACACACACTTATTAATATGAGATAGAAAAATTAGTTAAACAGTTAGAAAGGGATGAATATAATCTCAACCAGCTGTTCTTTGAATTGGTATTTGATTCATGGAAAGTTCATAGATTTATGAGAATCTTGAAATAGTAAACATTTGCTCATCTAGAAATCAAGATGATTATTAGGTGACTGACCTAGCCTTTATTAAGTTAAGTCGTTCTATGATTATGCAGACTTCTATTTGAAAAAAACCGGGCGCGCCATGTGCATTTTTACCAATAGTGAAAAGACCATGCTCTTTTCTCACATAGAAAGGCCTACTTTCCCGTCTTTACTGCTGCAATTATAGATAGATAAATTGAATTGAAAATTTCTCCCTACCTCCTTTATATTTTCCCCTGCCATTGGGTTTTATTTCCATTCTTTTGCGTGATATTTTTTGAATCTTTTTCACGAGTACGATGTTAGCGCTCAGGTTTCAAAACCGGAAGTCGTAAATTACGGTATCGTTAGATCAAAAAATTTTGACGGCAATTTTACATCAAAACAAGTAGTTTTTTCCAATTACGTCACAATACGGTAACATTACGGTATTTTTACCGTAATTTTACTGCAACAAGAATTACTGGGAATTTTACATCTCTAGTAAGGAGGTTGCCGGGAGTTTGAGCGGGAAGATTTCAGAATAGTGATGCAACACAAAAAGAGACGGTCATTTGACCGGTCAATTGACCGTCAATGACCAATTGGCAATGACTGACCATTTTGGTAGAAAAAAAATGACAAAATCGTGAGTCAGAAAATTGACCAGAAATGATTTTGACGGTCAAATTCCATCTAAATAGAGCTGATGATTTTTCTTTGTGGACCTCTTCTTTTGTGTATTAAGGAGGTTCCTCAGTTTCTCGGCAAAAATAAGGAAATATTCCAGACCATTATATAGTAATTTTTTGGAATTTATTTTCCATGAGAATAAAGGAGAAGATAATTATAGAAGTTAGATATTATACATGGGGTTATATGAGCGGTAGAGAATTGCAGCATGATTACTTCATTACCGATCGAGCGGGCTACGTAGGTACTCGCCAAAGTTTACCGACTTTCCGCATAACCCCATGTATAATATCTAGCTTTCATAATTATTTTCTCCATTATTCTCATGGGAAATAAATTCCAAAAAATTACTATATAATGGCAATTACGCAATAAGCCTATTCGTAAATTTTCAGCAGCCTAAAATATTTCCTTGTTTTTGCCGAGAAACTGAGGAGCCCCCTTAATCAAAGTCATTATATTTGGGACCGACTAGAGTCAAGAACATTCAGGAAAAAATACAAAAATGACTATTTCATCTCAAATTTTGAAATTCTTGAGAAATCTTGATCTTTTCTATGCGATGTATCGTATTATATGCACATTAACTCATATTCATCAAGAAACTTCTTTATTTCACAATTCTGTTAAAGATGTCTCTTAGTCTCTCTCTCTCTTTCTCTCTCACCGCTAGATCTTCACAGTAGCAATATTTCGCCCCACCATCAATTCATTTTTTTGAGGGGGAGCCACTTTGCCCCAGCGGGCCATTTTTCCCCACTTTCCCCTACATATCCCTCACTAAAACGAGCTGTATCTGAAATAGTTGCTGTTATTCAATTTATAGTCCAGGTCTATTTCCACTAAATTTTTATAGCTCCACTGCGATAATTCATAGCTCATTGATTACGCAGACACAAATGATGAATAATTCAGAAAAATGTAAAAAAAAATTTCATCTTCGATACGGCATTGAAAGACTGACTGATGAACTGTATTCGAGTTCGCTAGAATACTACTTAAGCAACGGTTCGTTGACCTTGAAATCGCCATCGCTTGATATTTCATGAGAATTTCGAGGATAGAAAAAGAACAGGAAATTAGAAAAAATGATTTTATTTCAATTGAAAGATATAATTTAATTCCTCTCCTACAAGAACGTTATAATGAAAATCTTTAAATACTTCTACATCCTTAAATTAATCCACTCATAAAAAAAATATATATATAATATTGATATAAATTATTCCGATTCACCCAAGAAGTTGAGGAATTTTGTGAAATTGATGCGTTAAAAAATCCGATCAAGGCTGAAGCGAGTGACTAGATTGATGATTGATAGAGTAGCTATCATCTGCACAGCTACCATCGATGGCCTCTGAACTCCATGAACACCTGCTGCAGAGTTATGAGAGTGATGAGAGGAACGCCATCCACCCCATCGTGATTTTCTTCCCCATCTTCCTCTAGACCTTCCTTTACCGCTTATTTCAACTGTCAACAGAAGATTTTTAAATCCGCAATAATTTGGTGTACATTAAGCATGAAAGGATCATTCTTAAAAAATTATTATAAAAATCTCTCAAAAATCAAATTTTTTCTCAATTATTTTCAAAGTTCAAATTCGAGGACTTTTAATGGTTCATTTTGCCCCATAAATAATTGGATCATAATGAAAAATTAAATTACGTACCAGCAATACAAAGTACAATTAAAATCCATAATAACGTTTTTAACTTCATTTAACCGCAATAGTGAGGAAAAGAATGTGACCCCGATAAGATATTCAACTCGTTGAGACTCTCTGGTTCAACTGACCCTGGTGTCCATGGAACTATCTGAATTATATTGAGTGAATGTCGCCGACACATCGCGCAATATGACGTCTGGGTTTTCCGCGTTCGTGTGGATCTCTCACTCTCCCCACTCTCCCCGGCTCTTACTTTTGTGTGATGCCGTTGACGAGTACTTGGACACTCGTCACAAAGTTTTTTTCAAAGGTATATTTTTCGAAAACTACTGGATTGATTGACACCAGCTTGTACTCAAAAACATCATTATAACGAGTGAGGGTATTAGCCTCTACACGGAGAAAAAAAATAGCTATTCATCCTATTTTCACATAGGAGAAATTCCTATGTTAAGATAGGGATGTTTACCATGTCACTATAGTAACTAGTCCTACGGAAAAATAGGATAATTACCCATTTTTTATAGGTATATTTCCTGTATATTATGGGAATTTCTCCTATATTAACATTGGAATAATTCCTATGTTATCATAGGAATTATTCCCATGTGAACATAAGAATAATTCCTATAAAAAAATGGTAATTATACCTATGTCAAGCATAGGTATAATTTCTATATTAACATAGAAGAAATTGCTATAGAAACATGGGAATTATTCCAATGTGTAACATAGGAGAAATTCCTATAAAAACATGGGAATTATTTCTAAACGAGAACAAACCCTTATTCAAGTTCCAATTTTTTTGAACTTGCAGCGGCTCAGATATGAAGAGGCTCATTTTAAATCTCATCATGTTATTGGTCAATTCGGCAAGACGATTTGTGAAATGAATCCGCGATAGCAGACGTCTTTGAATACCAGCAAACTTGGTAAACAACAATAAAACCACGTGAAGAAGAATAAGTTTATTTTGTGCAGTTATGTAAATATTGAATTAAACTATCAGTTATTGTATGGTAAAATGGCCGAGGAATTAGAGTATGTGAAAAAAATAGTATATTTTGTATCTAGACCGAAAAAAAGTCAAATGCGAAAAAAATTTGCTTCCCGAGGGCAGCGAGGGCAGCAGATGTCTTCCGCAGTTGACTTTTTCACGGCCGAGATGCAAATGCTATTTCTTAAGGAGGAACAGCAGGTAAATAGAATCGCAATATTAGTGTTTTTTATTTTTTTTCTCGACACTCAAGTATATGAGCAACAAATTGTCAAAATTTCAGTCAGTTTCACCTTACCAATTTTTAAGTATAAATGAATTTTGAAGTATAAAATAACAAAAAAAGAAATTTCTTCACTGATGCCCATAAGAGCCAATGTATTTTGCTATTAAAGAAAATAATTAAATAACGGAGGATTTCTCCGGTGAGCTACCCTCAAATTTTTACTGGTAAATCAGGTGTTAGGTCCAGCTTTATTTTCTTCAACAAATTATTTATTTAAATTTAAGATTTTAATTTTTATTTAAAAATTATTTTTAAAAAAATCGGAAAGAGTATTTATTTCAAAATTTTTTCGAAATCAATAAATTGATGACTACGAAAGAGCATTGAACTCAGGTCGATTTGGCTTTGTAAAATTGCGAAATTACTGAGTAAGCACAAGGATCAGCAATTTCACAAGATTTTGAAACACCTTTTTCCAAGTTTACGAGAGAAGAAAACTGGCCAAAAATGCCAGTCTTATTTTAACCACCGAAGAATAATTAATCAAAAACTCTCCTAGTAAACTGGAAAGTGAAATTGACCTGTTCTTGTGCTAACTTGTCAATACAATATCTAATATAATAGATCACCGTACTCGTTAACAACATATAGAATTGGGCAAATCGTAGCCTTTAGTTGAAAGTAATTGTTTCAGTTTTTCACACAAAAACGGAGAGAAATTCTCAAGTGAAATTAAATAAGAACTCGAAAAGAAAAATCATAAATTAAAATATCAGAAATAGTGGAATTTCAATCATCTTGGTATAAATAATTAACACCGAGAATAGTCAAGATTCCACAAATTTAAAAGAAGAATTTCAAATTAATAAAGAAGTCAACTTTCATAAAATTCTGTACGTAGCAATCAGATTACTTGGTGTTAGTCTTTAAAAACTAAAAATCTGTCAAGAGACTCCATCTTTCAATTTTTGTGAAAGAAAAATTGTAAAATTCTAATATTCAAATTTCAAATATATTCAAAACGTTAAAGCAATTAATCGAAGTTATTATTTCAATATTAATCAAGTTCTATCAAAACCCTAACAAGAGAGAAAACTAAATAAGCGTCCTATAAACATAAAAATATTATAATTCAAGCTGTTTCAAGGTCAATAAAAATTGTCCTCGACGCTACAATTTAATCTCGGACATAACACAGGATAGATTCATTTACATTGAATTGAAAAATTAGATTTTCATCTATCAAAAAAAGGTCGTGATCGATCCTCTTTAACTGTATATTTTTCAATGATACTGAAAATCGTAGATATCTGACCATTTTCAGTCTTCTTTTCTCTCAACAAATAAATTATTTTTAAAGAAATAAAAAATATTCACATGTAGGCAAGTCAAAAAACTATGAGTTCAAATTTTTAAAATATTTATTTGGTAATCATTTATTCGTTTAAAAATATGCAAAGAGAATTCCAGATATGTGTCAATTTCATAATCAGATTTTTCATCATTATTGACAATGCCAATTATTTTATATTTGATTAGCATTAATTCTAGATGTTCCAAATGCCACACTTATCATTTGGATTCATCGGAGACTCGACTGGACAATTGAACGCATCACTGAATTCCTTCATATTTGATAAAGTGCCTATCACGCGGAATTTAGCTGTGGGATATAGACTATGAGTACGTAAGTATCTGTAGTCCTTCACATTTGGTTTTATTGCTGAACACAATATCTATGAAATAATAAAATTTCATTTAATTTTTCCAATTTTTAAGAATAAGAAAGGAGTTGATTTTTTCAGTCGACCTGTTTTTGAAAATAATCGAGACTGTTTTTGAAAATAATCTGTCCCGGAAACCAATCGAGACAGAGCGATTTTGCTTCAATCTTTCTTTATAGAGAATCTTAAGAAGTACAAGAGAAGATCAGAACAAAAAAGACATATCTTCATTATTTACCGAGATATTCTCAAAAAACGAATAAGAAAATTCAGTATTTTGAAAATGTCTCAGTAAATAATGCAGATGCGCTCTTTTGGTTTTCCACTTTTGGAGAGAATTTCTAGTGCCACAAAATGTATTCGTGCAAAATTGTTCTATCTCGCTCAGTTTTCGAGATATTCCTTTTAAAAGCAGCGTTGAGAGACAAAACAAAAATTCTTGAATTAAATTCACTCACATTTGCATAAGCCAGGAAAAATAATTGTTCACTACTGAATGATTCAAAACCTGATAATTGTAAATTATCATCTTCAGGAGTTTTAACATTTTGATAAGCTTTGTATGCAAATTTTAAACCATGTAAGTCCCCAATATTTTCATCCTTCGTTTTTTCAGCATCGACCTAAACCGCAAATTTTTATTTTTAAGGAATTTCTATTTAAAACATGATTTGATTTTTTTCTATCAATCATTTTTTGATAATATTTCGACAAATAATGAAGATCCGCCATTCTAGCCCAACATTGTTTTCCAGCTCTAGAAATTTACTACAAAATCCATTAACACTGAGAAAAAGTCTATGTATGTACTGATAGCACAATATCCATATAATCAAGGACAAAATGAACTATATATGCATAGTAATCACGGCAATGTTATTTGGCAATGCAGGCTGCGGTTCGGATTGCGCTTAGAGCGTGTACACAGAGAAGAATGTTTTCTTAATTTAAGAATGTGCAGTCACTTAATTTAAGAAAGCACAGGTCACTTAAATTAAGAAAGAAAAGTCACTTAATTTAAGTGAGTTTTAGTTCCTTAAATTAAGAAAGAAAAAGTCACTTAATTTAAGTGAGCTTTACTTTCTTAAATTAAGAAAAAAAAAGTCACTCGATTTAAGTGAGAAAAGTTACTTAATTTAAGTGACTTTTACTTTCTTAAATCAAGTAACAAAAAGTTACTTGATTTAAGTGAGAAAAGTCACTTGATTGAAGTGAGAAAAGTCACTTAATTTAAGTGAGTTTTAGTTCCTTAAATTAAGAAAAAAAAAGACACTTGATTTAAGTGAGAAAAGTCACTTAATTTAAGTGAGCTTTACTTTCTTAAATTAAGAAAGAAAAAGTCACTTGATTTAAGTGAGAAAAGTCACTTAATTTGAGTGACTTTTATCTTCTTAAATCAAGTAAGAAAAAGTTACTTGATTTAAGTGAGAAAAGTCACTTGTTTGAAGTGAGAAAAGTCACTTAATTTAAGTGAGTTTTAGTTCCTTAAATTAAGAAAGAAAAAGTCACTTGATTTAAGTGAGAAAAGTCACTTGATTAAAGTGAGAAAAGTCACTTAATTTAAGTGAGTTTTAGCTCCTTAAATTAAGAAAGGAAAAGTCACTTGATTTAAGTGAGAAAATTCACTTAATTTAAGTGAGCTTTACTTTCTTGAATTAAGAGAGAAAAAGTCACTTGTTTTACGTGAGAAAAGTCACTTAATTTAAGTGAGTTTTACTTTCTTGAATTAAGTGACTGCACATTCTTAAATTAAGAAAACATTTTTCTCTGTGTATGATGCACAGTTTTTTAAGGAGGTTGTCTCCTATCTTCATATAACACCACACTTTTTAAATTTTTATCATCGATAGATGAATATATAAACTGTTCGCAACCAAAATTCTGAATCGATTCACCACCCCATTCCTGAGTAATTAATTTTTGAAATTGCTTTTTATACACGTCGATGGATGGCGAGCCGATAAGGTTAGTATTGTTTTCATTTTATCTTGCGAGCCGCTCCGAAAGATTTCATACTAACCTTATCGGCTCTCCATACATCGACGTGTAAGTCAGCTTGAACTTGATTTTTGTAGCCTCAACAATCAGATTTTTCTCTCAGTGTAGGACAAAGAGAGTTTGTCTCCATTATTTACCGAGATAATCTTTACAAAAAAACAGTTGAAAAACCATTTTTTCAATTATATAATTTTCGGAAAAATATTTTTTTAATTACATAAATTGTTTCAGCTATAGTGTCCCACATTTTGTATCCACTGTATTGTCTAACAAAGCATTTAACTCTAGAGTGGAACTCATGTTTAGTTTCTTGTGACCACCAATCCTTCATGACACCATTCTCATCGAATTGCGAGCCAGTTTCGTCGAATGCATGGGACAATTCATGTCCCATGATACTTCCAAATGTGGCATATTGGAAAACACTGGAAATATGGTTCACTTGATAATTTAATGGAAAAATACAATTATTCAATTCAAAATTTCTTTCTTCTAAATTTCTTTTAAAGAAATTGATCAGTTATTCTGTTCAAAATTCAAATTACCTTGGACGATCTTGACTGAATAACGGATGTTGTAAGAAAGCAGCCGTTGCTCCTGTATAAAAATATATTTCCATCAAATAACAATCTTACCTTTTGAATCATTAAGCGGCTGCGCGCGCCCCACGTGCGTATGGCATTTCTTCCTGGGCTGAGAAAGCATACATGTCTTTTTTCTTTTTTGATAAAAAAAAGGATTTCAATAATGAAAATTGAGATGAGCCTCAAAAACTGCGTGTTCAGTCCAATATTAATGGGAAAATTTTGAATTTTCACCTTCCGGATATTCTCATTATGAACATTGAATGTCAGGAACCATTGGGCAAAGCATTAATATTGGGGTAAAAGACATAGCTTTCGAGGCTCATCTCATTTTCATCATTGTAATTTTTCTGATGAAAAAGAATCAAAGTACATGCATGCTTATTGAGCTCTCAAAGCGAAGCATGCGCATCAGCTTAGCTGTCATCATTCATGATTTTTGAATATCTTAGGAATTGAGCGAGATAGAACCATTTTGCCCATATCTTTCCTCCCAGTTCTCTAAATTCTCAGCGTAAAAGGATTCGGGTAGAATCTCCATATCTCGTTCAATTCCTGACATATTTCATTAAGAATGACTACAAAAGCTTCACTCCTGCAGTTCAGACAATACAATTTATCTTCATTACTTACTAACTGAATGATCATAATCTCCATAATCTCCAATTATTTCCGAGGCACTTGCCGAAAATCTGTCAATAAAATAAATAAATTATTCAGATGAAGAAATTGAGCAAATGTTCAAATAAAATGAATTCATGAAATTTTAACTTTTTTTTATTACTCACAAACGTTGATGTTTATGTCCCAATTGACTCAATGAGTACTGCCATTTGAATTTTTCAAATTCTATTATATTCTCCATATGATCATCAGTTACGTTCCACTGTAAATTAATTAGAGATTATATTAGAAAAGGGATATCTCCGTAGAAAATTTTCGGAGAAACCCGAGTCGAAATTTTAATGCTCTGTTTGCTTCTCCAAATTCTCCAAGTCGGGAGAATTTGAAGAATCATAGGAGGAGCATACCTCCTATCATATTAATGTATTTTGAGTGCTCGTTTCATTCTCCTCGATGTAGTTATTTCCTAAAATACATCGAGGAGAATGACATGAGAATGTTAAGGAGAGCTCATTGAATCCTCGTTGAGCTCTCCATTTTTCAGATTTTGGGATGGGTGGGGGAATTTCAATATTAAAATGGTAAATTTTCTATAAATTTTTAAGAGTTAATTTCAGATCCAAAAGAAGTGGAAATTCCTCATCGAATATAGTCAATGTTAGAAATTGCCATCTTCTACAAGTTTGAAACAATCTCTAAAGAATTAACGTCAAATATCCGGCGGACTTCCTCGGTTTACCATTTCAATTAATAATTCCAATTAGTCAAAAGAAGAAAACAAAAATATAACAAACATGGAATCTATTGTTTTCATCGACAATTATGGATATTCCATCACAAGTATTAATACATCACTGTTACTGAATGCAACTATAAATTAGTAATGAGAGAACGTGGAGAATCAATTGAGGATGACAAACGGATCCTGAGACGTTGGAGTATCGAAGGAGATTCATGCGAGGACAAGGAGTAGTAAACGAGCGTTATTTTTCGGTTGGAGAAGTAAACGAGAATCAAACGAGTGTTAAAATTTCGACTCGGGAAATTTCAAGAGCTACAGAAGTGGTCTCTGCAAAACTTTCTTGTTTCGCTTGGATCCCAAATTCTCTCGAATACTCGCTTTCGTAAGAGATAATCCCTAATATATGAACAAACCATTTTGTAGTAATCATCGATTGCTGAAGACTCATCATACCAACGGGGATATCCAATCTGATATTTCATATTGAATAATTTATCGTGGATAATCCTTTTTTCATCAGATTTCAGCCATGGAGTCTGACTCAGAGACTCAGCCATGCCATTTACGATTTTGGAAAGAGTATCATGTGCCTGTAAATTGACATATATGAATAATATATTATGCACCTAGGGAGTAATAGACAGAAGTTTGGCAACCTCGCTTCGCTTTGGAGCCAAATTTTAGTCAAGATTCACTTTTTTACATCCGTGATGTGTATACAGTAGACTCTCAAATAAGTTCCGCCCAATAAAGTTCCGCTCTCGTTAAAGATCCATTCCATTCCATTCCTTTTTGGTTATATCCCCTCTCAAGGGGCAAGTACCAACTCTCGTTAAAGATCTCCAGATTTTTCCATTAAAGTTCCTCCTTGGCTCCCCCACTCTGCTTCTTTGGTGGACCAATCAAATTGAGGTTAAAGCGCGGCATTTTGAATGAGGTTACGTGCACAAGATGTAGTCTAGAATTATACATTTTGCGCATCTAGCTGCGCATACGAGAGTGTGCCACGGCGCAAACAACTGCGCAGAGGAGACTAATCTACGTGAAAGTGGGGAACGGAACTTTAACGAGCGGTCTGGAACGGACAGGGGAACTTATTTGAGAGTCTACTGTAGTATTTTGTACTGAGGGAGCGAAGAACTACGTTTATGACCGAGCGAAGCGAGGGTGTCAAATTTTTATCTAGGTTGACTTCTTTCCGTCCGTTCCGCCTAAATTTTCAAGCCAGTCGGCTGAACCGTTTTTTTTCCCGAATGAACAAAGTTTCAGCAAAAATGAAAGGAACACTTTTTTGTTCCTTAAACACCAATTAATGATGATTAAAGACGGAAATGTGTTTTCTCCGTCATTTCTTCATGATTTTTTGTGCAAAATTTGTTAAATCTCATCGACAAGAAAACAATGAAGAAATCGATTTTTTTTGCAAAAATCAACAACAAATTCGATTTTTTTTTCTTTGATCAATGAAAAAATAGAAAGGTTATTTAAAAAAAAAAACCATGAAAAAATCGAAAAAAAAAAATTAAAAAATGAAAAAAAAAGGCTAGAATCGCATTTGACTTGGAGAGATAGTGTTTTGGAGTATTTCAAGCATCTTCGATTCGAAAAATTAGAGTAAAAAATTTTGATGTTGGTATATCTTGCAATCGGAAACAAGAATTGTGAAAATTCACTTGAGAATTTACTCACCAAACGTTTCATTTTTTGTGGAAAATAGAGTTTTACATATTCATAATTGAGTGCATGGTTCAATCCAATCGATGACAAACAGAATTTAGATCTGAAATATTAAGAAAATATAAAAATTTTCGCAATCAATGGAGTATTAATAAAGAATTAATGAATACTGTACAAACCGATCATTAGTTATTTTAGGTCTACCCTTCATTTCATGTAATTCGCTTGCGATATCCTGTAATTTTTTCGGGCCATAGGGTATCATTTCCTCGAGGAAACTCCATTGAATATAATTGACTGAAAATTTACGATTTTAGTAGATATTTTGATGAGAATATCCCGGAAAATGAGCGAGATAGGGCAATTTTATCTTAGAATTCGTGTTTTACAGAGAATTTGAAGAGCTGCAAATCAGGAGTTGGATGAAATCGTTCTATCTCTCTCATTTTCAGAGATATCTGGAAAAGGCTGATGAAAAAACATTCAGTAGTGGAGAACTGAAGAGACTGAATCCATTTTTCTCATCCTTTTTTCTTTTAAGATATCTCAAAAACTAAGTGGAATAGCTTAACATCCTTACCAAGAGTACGCAGGGGAGTTACTTCAATGAGTTTCATCACGCCTTCTATAAACTCCATATCACGAATCCTTATATTGAAATTTCCACTAAGATTAATTCCATGATGACTGAATAACCTTCGTAGAAAATCCAACCAGACTATCTAAAATGCGTTGAATTGATACTTTCAACACGTTATTTCAATTATAATTATGCATAATTACCTTAGACTTATCGTTTCCCGAATTACTATCAAACCATTTTTGAAAATCGTCGATAGTCATTAGCTTCCATTCTTTATTTTCCCGTTGTGAGTGGATGAGCTGTTCATAAAATATTCAATTTAAGATGAATGAACTTTATTGTAGGAATACACCATTATCATCTATACAACTCAAAATTCAATAGTTTTTCCCATCCTATAATTGCTCAATTTTTTATTCATTCTGTTTTTTTGAAGTGAAACTTCTTTGCTGAGGGGGCAACAATTTTCGAGCGTCACGAAAATTCGTCATCGTGTGAGGGGAATAGCTAGATACGTGGTGGGGGGAGCAGGAGAAGCGGAGAGTGCGTCAGCAGCGATGCCTGACTCTACACTCTATTATTTTTTCTTTTCAATACACGGAGAGAAAAATATGGGAATTTATCTAAATGATATTTTAAAAAATTACTCAAAATTGTCATTTAAAGGAGGAGTTGTCATGAAACACGACCGAAAAATATCCATGCTCCACCTCATAATTTTTGCTTTTTATTTCTTGAAAAATTGCCATTTCACACTTGGCTTTGAATTAAAATATCTCGAAAACTATGTAAAATTTATCGAGACATGCTGTGAATGAAATTTAGAGAGAAGATTAACGAATAAAATAAGCAAACCTCCGTTTTTTTACGACTCGCAGTTATTAAGATATCGATTTTTGAATGAAAAATTCAGAAAGGACGTCCAAGTGCTCATTTATTTGCTATCGGGCCTCATCCATTGTTTCTGAACTACAGTGAAACCTCCATTATTTTCACCTCCAATATATTCCACCGCCCCTCAACGGAGGAGAAAGAGCGTCCCCCACTCTCAACCATTTTTCGTTGTCTTTCTTCCATCTATAGCTATCTCTATTCTTCTGCGCATGCGGAGACATGTGCGGAATGACAAAGACACATATAGACTAAAGAAAGTCAACAATAATAATATTGTGGTTGAAGAGAGAGCGACGTATCGTCTTCTCTCACTCTCGTGCTGGCGGAGTGGGGGCCACAGAAACCGAGTAGGAACCTTTATTATTTTCCAAATTTAAGCCTCGCGCGTGGAAAATAATAGAGGTTTCACTGTACTCATTCAAAAAATGATATCTCTGAAACTACTGGTCTTAGAAAAACAGCGTTCTGCTTATTGTGTTCGTCAATCTTCCCTCTAAATTTCATTCACAGCATGTCTCGATAAATTTTGCATAGTTTTCGAGATATGTTAATCCAAAGCCAAGTGTAAAATGATCAATGGCTCATGTATAAGACGTTTCACTTCTGTCGCGTGGGTTCCACGCACCCTCTTTTTTAAATATGTCGGAAATCAAGCGAGATAGCGTAAGTTTACCTTGACCTTTTTTGTAAAAAAAATTGAATTTTCACTTCTCGTCATATTCATTATTCGATCAGAACCTAATTTACCCGTGTCAGAGCTCTCTGAAAGTTGATTAAATGAACAATGTCATTCTTCAAATTCTTCGTATCAACGTTGCCATCAGTTTCAGACACCAGAAAGTCCATAATTTTATTAATTATCATGAAGTATTTCGATGCTCCTGGGGATTTACGTGGAGTGTGTTTCAAAAATTCTGCAAACTGTACTCCAGGCTGTTGATCAATCTATTGCATGAAGAAAAATACGTCAATCATTCGTCTTATTCGTATCGAGACCATTCAGGTCCTTATTTTTTCGATGTAGCATGAAAGATGATATTTTTTAAAAAATTTTAAAAACGTCTATCGTATCTTATTTTCATCTCTGACACGCTTTCCGTTCATAGGCTTGGAATGGCAGGGTACTATTCCTGAATCATTTCAGTTGAGTTGAAATTTCTCTCCTGTTACGGAACAGCAGTGAGTTTTTGAAAAGATTGGAGCCGCTTTGAGAACGCATCACTTCTGCCTTTGAGTGACAAAGGTTATCAACCATCAGTTGGCTGTATAGTCCATGCGACTGAAGGCCAGCTGCACAATAACCACAGCCGTCTATGAAGCCAATTCTTCTCCTTCTTTATCGGGTTACGCCTTCAGTCGTTTGACTATAGAGCCAATAAGATTATGCAGCCAATTCATGATCGATAACCTCTATCATTGAGGGGCAGAAGTGAAGCGTTTTTAAACCACTTCAATTTTTTCTCGGAAACTCACTGCTGTCACCTAACGAGAGAAAAATTTTAACTTAACTGTAATGATTCGGAAATAGCACCTCTAGTGCCTCTTCCAGTTGTAATACATTTCAGTGTGTACATCTCGAATTGAGCATTGCCAGAATGAAAAAATGATCCCGCTGAACATATAGTCGTACTGAGGAAAGATTTGACACGGGAACATTAGGAGCTAGGTTCCCCTACCACTATGTTTTCCCATACGAGTCCGGCTCCCCCACCCTAACGTTCCTCGTGTCAAAGCTTTCCTTAGTACGACTATAGCATAGCAGAGATGGCAAAGCCGCTTGTGGCCGTGACGGCGCTAGTTCAATGATGAAACTCACCCAAAAAACATTTATAAATGGATATTTCAACTGTGGATGTACACTTATCCCATAGAATAGTGGAAGACCAAGTGTTGTCGCATAGTACTCATGCATCGCATGAAATAATTTAACATCCGGTATCCAATCATGTGAATCCATAATTGCAGGCCATCCGCCATTTTTATTAAATTGTGATAAAATTGCTTTCAGGCCATTTTTCTCAATAGTCTCTGTAAATTCGATATTTGGATGAGAAGATCTCAATGGAGATTGGAGATACGCTCTTTTTGCAATACTTATTGTAGAAAACTTCAAAAGATACAAATGAAGATAGTTTTGAAAAAGGCATATCTCCATTAATTTTCTTCAAAAGATACTAATTTCCAATAAACTGACCGACATCAGTACAAGTTTCATACAGCTTTTTGACTTTATGGAAAGCATGCGTTGGATTCAATGGAATTGTAGTACCGTTTAATAGACCTGAAAAATACATTAAAATCATTGTATCAATATCATAATAGACCTAATATGTTCTTCATTTTTCCATACATTCTCAGCCGATGTCAGGAGTTTATAGCCAGAGGCAATGGCCTTTGCTCTATGAAAATGACCATTTCTGCTTTATCGAATTCTCAGAACCGTTTGCGATACTGTTATGAAATTTTGCAGGCTCTTTCATGACGACATAAGCAGTGTCGCTGTGAAATTTCATCAGAAAATACGTCACAGAAAAAAAGTTATGAAGATTTGAAAATCGGAATTTTCATGATGACTGATCTCCTTCGTAAGTTATGAAGATTTGAAAATCGGGATTTTCATGATGGCTGATTTCCTTCGAATATTCCTTTAACCTCATTTTTCACCCATTTCCCGAGGGAATACGGGGTTTTCCTTGAAATCTCGCAAAGAGTTGATTGAAAACAAAATGATGGGGGATCCTGAAGGGCCAAAAGCCTCAACGATTCGGGATATTTAGTATCCGCGGAATTTTCAGGCCAAACCCAGAGGCCTTTGCTCTATGAAAATGACCATTTCTGCTTTATCGAATTCTCAGAACCGTTTGCGATACTGTTATGAAATTTTGAAGACTCTTTTATGACGACATAGGCAGTGTCACTGTAAAATTTCATCAGAAAATACGCCACAGAAAAAAAGTTATGAAGAGTTGAAAATCGGGATTTTAATGATGGCTGATTTCCTTCGAATATTCCTTTATCCTCATTTTTCACCCATTTCCCGAGGGAATACGGGGTTTTCCTTGAAATTTCGCAAAGAGTTGATGGAAAGCAAGATGATGGGGGATCCTGGAGGGCCAAGAGCCGCAACGATTCGGGATATCCAGTATCAGCGGAATTTTTACAGTTTTTCGCGATTCTCTCGGTAAATAAGCGAGATAGAGCGAAATAGACATTAATATGGAGTCAGGAAAAAATTTTTTCAGTTTTTTGGGATTATCTCGGTAAATAAGCTAGATAGAGCAAAATAGACATTAATATGGAATCAGGAAAAAAAATTTTCAGTTTCTCGCGATTATCCTTTATAAAAAGGAACAAGAACGCAAACAATCGATGTATCGAAAGTTGTCGCATTAAAGTGAAGTCCTCTTCCTCATTGGTCAGTTAAATTGTGAGTAGTATAGTACGCGTAATATACTATACTAAAGATACCTAACGGGCGCGCTGTAGCGCGCCATCGGTCTCGTTTATGGTAAATGCACGTTCTTTTAGCTGCTTACCGCTTACTTTGAGAATTTAAAATTCTGCCAGCATTCGAAAATTAGTTTTTTCGGTATTACTAAATTATTTACAATGATTGAAATAATTCAATTGAATTCACTTTTTCTAAGTCCGAAGGACATTGATCACTATATCAGGATTAAAAGTCATCCAACAAGTATGTGAAATGCGAATAGCGAAGGTGATAGGATGATGGACTCATCATGTGACGGTCCCGGGTTCGATCCCAGCTGGATGATTTTTTTTTTCAATTCAAATTTCTTATTGATGGGGAATTGAGTGATCAAGGGAATTAATACTGATGTATTATGTTCATATATTAGAACATTTTGATGATATATCCCGGGAAAATATCGACGTACATACCCATATATGATCATATATGGGACTGCCATACCCTGGAAAAAATCGACATATATACTCATATATGTTCAGATATGTACATGTACGGTCAATTCGCATATATGTCCATGCATGGAAAGTTCATATATGGTCATGTATGGACATGTATGACAATTTTTTCCCGGGTACCAATGTGAACAGCCGAAAAGTTATACAAAGAATGACGGAATAATATCAAAATGAATCACCAAAGTACTAGAAATACTTGAATATTATTCCAAATGAATACCTATAAATTTTTCTGTTTTATCTTTCTCTAGAATGTGTATTACAGTCCAGTGATTTTTATCCTTTGGAATTGGATTATGTTCTTCCCATTTGCCGCAAGCATATTCATAGAAATCCGTACAAGGATCAGCTTTATTATTCATACTACTTTTCATCGAATTAACTGAAATATGAAAAATACCGATTTTTTTTTCAATTCATTTTTCATCAACGAATTTTGAATTCTTACCAAAAGCCGTACAATCCGATGAGGTACAGGTATACACACATTTCACGTTCATGACAGTAAATTGCAGGATTAAAGAAATCAAGATGCCCTTCATTATTCCTTCGAGTGATTCAATATGTCGCGAGTTTAGAAATATTTATGAATTCTACTCAACCACGTCAGCCAATTTATTTTGGATCATTAAATCTAGAGTCTTAACACATGTACATTGTTTCATGTTGATTGCTTATCATGTGGAAGTGTTTCTGTCACGATCATTGATATGATGAAAACTATTCCACTACAAAACAGAATATTACAATTTTCAGTGAAATTGGATAATTCAAGGAAGAAATCGATTATTCTTTAAAAATATAATTTTATTCATAATTTCTATAATTTTTGTGGAGAAATATCAATTTAGGCTGAGGTCTTCATTCGAGGAATAAGTTAATCCAAGCGGAACTTACGCAAGGATCAGTCTATCGTTTCGATTTTTCCTTCAGGAACCACCCGAGGAGCTCGGGCGTAAGGAGCTGCCCAACGGGCTCGGGCATCGGGAACTGCCCGAGGAGCATGGGTAGAAGACACTGCCCGAGGAGCTTGGGCATAAGGAACTGGCCGAGGAGCTCGGGCCTAAGGAATTGCCAAAGGAGTTCGGGCATGAAGAACTGCCCGAGGAGCAGCGGAGAACTACCTCAAGCAACGGTTCATTGACCTCGAAATCTCCATTGCTTAATATTTCACGAAAATTTCAAGGATAGAGAAAGAGCAGGGAATTGGAAAAGATGATTTCATTTCAATCGAAAAATATAATTTAATTCCTCTTTCATAAAAACGTTATTATTAAAATCTCAAATTACTTTACATCCTCAAATTAATTAATTAATTGAAAAATTCAATATAAATTATTCAAATTCACCCACAAAATTGAGGAATTTTGTGAAGTTCAGACATTAAAAATTCCGATGAAGGGATATAGGGTTTTTTATATAAACTTTTCCCTATATTCACCTCCTTATCACCCACAACCTCAAGTCAATAATGCTAATCATAACCATCATTTGTATGTATGTAGAAGCCCAAAGGCTGAAGCTAAGTTTTTATTATTGTATATAGTGTTTGTAAATATAGTGTACACTTCTCTCTCTCTATTGTGCTAATAAAGAACTTCTTAAATTTTAAAATTTAATTCCGATAAAGGCTGAAGCGAGTGAATAGATTGATGACTAATAAAGTTGCTATCATCTGCACAACTAACATCGATGGTCTCTGAACTCTATGAACACCTGCTGCAGAGTTATAAGACCGATGACGGGAATGCGATCCTCCCCATCCTGAGTATGATCTTCTTCCCCCTCTCCATCCTCTGCCCCCTCTTCCCCCTCTTCCCCCTCCTCCTTTACCGCTTATTTCAACTGTCAACAGAAGATTTTCATAAAAATCCGCAACAATTAGGTGGACATGAAGCGAAAAAGAACCATTCGTAAAAAATTATGATGAAAATTTCTCAAAAATCAAAATTCTCAAAATTCAAATTTCAGAACCTTCAATGGTCCATTTCGCCCCATAAATAATTGAATCATAATAAAAAATTAGAAAAATTGAATTACGTACCAACAATACAAAGTATAATCAAAATCCATAGTAAGGTTTTTAACTTCATTCAATCGCAATAGTGAAGAAAAAAATGTGAATCTGATAAGATATTCAACTTGTTGAGGCTCTCGTTCAAGCGACACTCGGATCCATGAAACTATCCGAATTATATTAAGTGAATGTCACTGGCACATTACGCAACATGACGTCAGGGTTTTCCGTTTTCTCCGGAATTGTCCCTAATCTCAGTTTTACGGGCTTTGAAGTGATGAAACTATCCGAATTATATTGAGTGTATGTCGCCGGCACATTGCGCAATATGACGTCAGGGTTTTCCACGTACTCCGGAATTGTCCCTAATCTCAGTTTCACGGGCCTAGAAGTGATAACTCACTGAACTCAGTATTTACCCGATTCAAAAGTACGTCACCATCAGGGGAAACCGAGGCAAAATGAACTCGCGGAGTAAAATACCCCGGGACTTTTTTTGAGCGTGAAGTATTCTGCGGAGAAATTCGAAAACATTGAATAACAATGGGGAAATAAAGGAGCATGTTCTCAAATTTCTTCAGATTGTCTTACGGAGTTCTTCACCTGGAAAAAAATTAAACCAAATGAGCCTTTTGGAGGAAGAAAGAGTACATTACGACCCGAAGCCAGAGAGAAGGCAGCTTCGAAAAAAAGCGAAGCGAGAGAAGCAAGTATTTTTCGCAGTTGGCTTTTTAATGGCTGAGGTACCGTGGATGGATGAGTTATTGACAATGCGCTAGTTATTGACAGGTTTGGCGCTATTTCACTAATATTATAGATTTTCGTTTTCAAATTACGAAAAAAAATATTTTGTCTGTGTGCGTTAGAATTTATTGGTGTATCGATGGTGTATCGTTAGAATTTATGTGAGTATCGATTATAAATAAAAATTATATGTGTGAGAAGATAGTAAATTTGCGCATTGATTTAAGTCATGGGAATATAATTTAGGAGCTCAATTAATAAATTGTCAGTGGTATAGTACGCGTAATACACTATATGACTAAAAATACCTAACGGGCGCGCTGGAATATGGAATCAGGAAAATTTTTTCCAGTTTTCCGCCATGATCTCGGTAAATAAGCGAGATAGAGTGGAATGGACGTTAATATGGAATTAGGGAGGAGTTTTTACAGTTTTTCGCGATTATCTCGGTAAATGAGCGAGATAGAGCGAAATGGACGTCAATGTGGGATCAGTATAAATGACAATGTCTGCTCTATCGAATTCTCAGAACCATTCGCGATACTGTTGTGGAATTTTGCAGGCTACTTCCTGACGACATAGGCAGTGTCACTGTAAAATTTCATCAGAAAATACGCCACAGAAAAAAAGTTATGAAGATTTGAAAATCGGGATTTTCATGATGGCTGATTTCCTTCGAATATTCCTTTGTCCTCCTTTTTCACACATTTCCCCAGGGAATACGAGGTTTTCCTTGAAATTTCGCAAAGAGATGACAGAAAACAAGATGATGGGGGATCCTGAAGAGCCAAAAGCCGCAACGATTCGGGATATCCAGTTTCCACGGAATTTTCAGGCCAAACCCAGAGGCAAAGGCCTTGGCTCCATGAAAATGACCATTTCTGCTCTATGGAATTCTCAGAACCGTTTGCGATACTGTTATGAAATTTTGTAGGCTCTTTCATAACGACATAGGCAGTATCACTGTAAAATTTCATCAGAAAATACGCCACAGAAAAAAAGTTATGAAGATTTGAAAATCGGGATTTTCATGATGGCTGATTTCCTTCGAATATTGCTTTATCCTCATTTTTCACACATTTCCCGAGGGAATACGAGGTTTTCCTTGAAATTTCGCAAAGAGATGACAGGAAACAAGATGATGGGGGATCCTGAAGGGCCAAAAGCCGCAACGATTCGGGATATCCAGTATCGGCGGAATTTTTTCAGTTTTTCTCGATTATCTCGGTAAATAAACGAGATAGAGCGAAATGGACGCTAATATGGAATCAGGAAGGAGTTTTTACAGTTTTTCGTGATTATCTCGGTAAATAAGCGAGATAGAGCGAAATGGACGGTAATATGGAATCAGGGAGGAGTTTGCACGGTTTTTCGCGATTATCTCGGTAAATAAGCGAGATAGAACGAAATGGACGTCAATATGGGATCAGTTAAAATGACAATGTCTGCTCTATCGAATTCTCAGAACCATTCGCGATACTGTTGTGGAATTTTGCAGGCTACTTCCTGACGACATAGGCAGTGTCACTGTAAAATCCCTCGCGGTTTCGAGAACACCGTATAGTACCCGATAAATACGGTATAAGCATAAATGCCGTATAAATGCCGCATTTACTCCCGATAAAATCCGTTTATCCGTGCAGTTTTTAGTCGCAATTTATTCCGTTGATGTACAGTATATATACCGACTGTAATCTGATTAAATACCAGATAAGAGCTGAATAAATAGCATATGTATATCGTAAATATTTCTTATATATGAAGACTATATTCCGAATATGTGCTGTTTACCGTCAATGGCCCAATTGATGCCATCGGCCCAATTAATGCCACTTTTCATACATTTTCGTGATTATCGAACTTATTCGAATTCTCAACTCTGAGTAATTGATCACATATAAACGCTGGATAAATCTCGTATAAACACTGGATTAATGCTAGATAAATACAACGTAGCTATATTTCAACGGTCGATAAGAAAAAATCCTTCATATATCGAGTACAAAGAGCGTATTACAACAGTATAAATACCGGATAAGAACTGCACGGATAAACCGTATAAATACGAAATACAGACTGAACTCTGACCGCATTAATTCCGAATTTATACAGTTTTTCCAAAACTGCGAGGGTATGGTGGTGCCATACATTTACAATGCCTGAGCCATGTTGTTGCAGTACATGCCCCGAGGAGCTGGTTGCACACTGTGGTTCTCATCCGGTATGGCTCCGCATCTTCCACTTACTCTCACCTATGTTCTCGCGGGAAAATCTCGTGCACCGACTGACTTACAATAATCTTCAATTATTCAAAAATGGTTGAATAGATATTTTTTTTTATTTTTCCTGTGTTCCATGCACCTACCTCTAACCGCTGGCAAACGGTATTACACTTATTCTCAAATACCCTGTATTAAAATGATTCACCCAAACTACCGAAAACACTTCAATATTTTTTAAAATGAATACCTATTAATTTTTCTGTTTTATCTTTCTCAAGAATGTGCATTATAGTCCAGTAATTTTTATCCTTCGGGATCGGATTTCGCTCCTCCCATTTACCGCAAGCATATTCATAGAAATCCGTACAAGGATCAGCTTTGTCATTCATACTATTTTTTATCGAATTCACTGAAATATAAAAAATACGGTTCTTTATTCAATTGTTCATTAATGAATTTCAAATTCTTACCAAAAGAGGTGCAATCCGGTGAAGTGCAGTCATATGCTGATTCCACCGCTATTACCATGAATTTCAGGCTTAAAAGGATCGGAATTCCTTTCATTGTTCCTTTGAGTGATTCAATAGGTCACGAGCTTGAGAATGTTTTTAATTTTCATTCGAACACGTAGGCCAATTTATTCTACATCGTTAATCCAAAATCTTAGCTTCTGTATATTTGTACATGCTGATTGCTTATCATGTGCAAGTGTTTCTTTGACGATAATTGATATAATAAGACTAATTGAATTGCAAAAAGAATTGGACAATATTTAGTGATAAAAATGTTTTAGAAAAAAATCAATTATTCTCTAGGAATTCAATATTTTTCATAATTTTTTTCATAATATTCGTGAAGAAATATCAATTCAAAAGCATAGTTCAAGCACACTGAGAGAATTCTCGATGGTAATCTCAACAAAAATTATATTGTCGAGGTCAAATTCAACTATATATTTAGTCATCCTACCCATAATCAGATGAAAATCCTTAAAATTTAGGGTAACTATACTCAATTGGTACTCGGAGGGAATTCTCGATGGTAAATTTAACAAAATTATGTAGCCGAGGTCTAATCGAACTCTACTTTTTACTATTTCGCACAGATTTTATTGTCATATACACAACGGTGAACAACTATACTTAGTTGGGACATGCAACATGAATGTAAGAGTCCAGTTACCCAAATCCACCTCTACAAATTCTGTTTCGCTAAATATTTTGCTATCGTAACTTTTCAACATTCGTTATTTTCCCATCACGAGAAATTTGGCCCTACATGAGCGAGATCAAAAATGACTATTTCTAGAGTAATGTGTGGCTCAATCGGTAGCATGTCTGGTTTCGCGTTCCGACAAGCTTAGGTTCGAATCCCCCTCGATGCGTTAGACATTGCGTTTTTTCTAGCGTTTAAGAATTAATTAAATGTACTTGGTGGGTTGGTTGAATGAGAAATAGGGTAGGTAGGTTGGACGAATGGGAAATAGCTGAAGAAATTCCCCGAAAAGATGAATAAATTAATATTTTTTGATTTTTTTTCACAAAATCGTTCACAGAAAATCAGTGGAGGATATGTAGACCCGAGAAAAAAAGATTTTGTCTAACTATATATGATTATGTATGATGAATTATATATAATTAGATCTGAAAAATGGCCATGTCTAATCAGATATAATTATGTATAACCATGCATAAATATATATAACCATATATAATTATATAAAATGTCCAAAAACAGATTTTGTCTGATTATACATGATCATGTATAATCATTTATATATAATCAGAACTAATTATATATGACCATACCTAAGGATATAAAATGAATTCAATTAATGAAATCCAATTTCACATCTAAGAACTTCACATAGCACTTTATTAGTCTGTTAATAACAAGAACTGTACTTGAATTTCAACAATATCTCATATTTATGGATCGTTATTCGCCGTTTCCAGATTGAACATACTAGAATATTTTGTCACCCGATGATAAGAACGATAATTGAGCATATAGTTCCAATAAAAGACAGTGATGATTTGATGCTCATTAAATTCGAGGAAATTGAAGCAATAATGCAGCTCATAAGAGTTGGCAATTATGTATGCAAAAAAATAACTAGAATGAAAAAAAATTGGTGATACTAAGATTTTCTTTTAAATTCGATATTAAGAATGATTGAATAGTTAATTCACGCGCTGGTTGTATGTTTGTTCGTAACAGTGAAAATATTATATTTATGATTCAAAAAATGTAAAATAGATAATTTTGAGATTCTCACAAAAAACTTCGACAATGATGACCTCGTCAGATATGATTATACATGAGTCTATATATGATAACTCATAAGATTATGGAATTATATATAGGCTCATACATGATGATACATAAATTTAATCTAGCTAGATCTGATCAGATCTAATTATATATGGAGATTGACACAATTAGACATGATTATATATGAATTCATATATGAATATATATAATTGAACATAATCATGCATGATCGCATATATGATTATATATAATTCCATATATAACCTTAGAAGCCATATACTAGTTAGATAGAAATAGATCAAATTATATATAACTCTATATATAACTATATATGCAGATTGATATGATTATATATGATTATATATGGATCCATATATGATTATATATGGATCCATATATGAATATATATAATTATATATAATTTCATATATAATTATATATAATCATACATACTTAGACAAAATTATTTTTTCCCGGGGAGTTCAAAAATTTCTCTCAGTGCAGGCTACGCATTTTTTTTTTTTGATGAAATGCAAAAAAAAGGGGAATAATGAAAAATATACCAATCGATAGATTAGAACTCCCTTATTAACATTTCAAAAGTTGAAATATATTTCAAACTGTATCCACACATACATACCGAGCTCTCACAGACATAACGCTACGTCACGCGGCGATGCCATGTTAGTTACTCGACACGTGAATTTTGATCGAGGAATTGTATAAAACCATAAATTGAAATTGTAAAAGGTCTGTAAGGCCCCGAAAAAATGGTCAATTATTTTTCCTAATTGTTCAAGGAAGGTACCGATCAGTTTTCCAATCAAATCTCAATTGTCATTCACGAGATTTTCAATTTTTTGTCTCCGAATTATCGGTATGGCTCAGTATACCCATAAGAGGCTGTGTATAACCAGAGATTTTCATTAATTTATTACGTCCAAACTAGGTTCAAGAACGAATTAAAAATTTAACACGAGTCGTATGGGATATTCAACAATAACATTGAAAATTTTCAGAATTTTTTCATTTGAACGCATTTAGTGACCAACCTCCTTAAAACATGGAGATCGATCGAAAAATCGATTTTCATTTTCGGGGTTATTACATAAACTTCCCTTTTCGGGAAGTTAAGAAAATCACCTCATGCTACTCTATCGAGAGTGACCAAAATTGGAAAGGAAAAATAGATCTCTGGAACTACTTGGTTAGACTTACTGGAATTACCTCAACCTAAGTTTAAGGTAGTAGTCTGGTAACTTATGCCTATTTTCATGACTTCTTTGGAGGGTGGTTTTCTATAGGAAAATAAAAATGAATTATCTTGAATATTTAGAGTGTTTTTATTTACATATTGAAAATATTAAAAAAATTTATTTGAAAAAATTTAATAGTTTATTACTATTATTATTGTCACTCGAAGTTGGAACCTCAAAAAAAATGCACATGGGTGGCCCGGGTGATTTTGGCTCTTGATGTTATCTGAAATCAAATATTCTTGATTATTCTTAATCTATAGACATGTCATTCTGGTCGGAACTACTGAAGTTAAATTTCAAGGGTAAATAACAAAATGGCGGACTTTGAAAAAAAAAGTCCTTTTATTTTAGCAAAGAAAGGGTTGTAAAATAAAAAGTTAGGGGTGAAAAAAATTCTCGTTAGTACCGACGAGAACTATAAGTGTGTAGAACAGCCTGTTAAAATTTGAAAGCAATCGGTTCAGTAGAAAAAAAGTTAGGACCCGGGCCGACCAGAAAAACAATGTTTTGAGAAAAACACGTTTAAAGTTCAACAACAAATTTTCATAAGTAAACTTATACTTACGTCAATCGTCCGAGGTGCTCTAGGAAACTCGTTATAACTCCCGAAATATTTCGAATTTCTGTCTGAAATTTTCACAGTATATTCTCAAGACATTGTACTTTCAAATTAAGCAAAAAAATAAATTTTCGATTTTTTGAACCCAAGTTACCAGACTACCTTAAAAGAGTAAACCTTTCGGTAATCGGACTATATCATTTAAGGTAGTACGGTCGAATTGGGGTTTACGTCTAACACCATGATTTTTTGCATTCTATCGAAAGAGCTGACTTTGCTCTACATATCTGCAAAATTTTGGATTGATTCCCCGTGTAGTTTGGGCGTACATTTTACAAAAAAAACTATCGAGACATTTCTTCTTCCAAATTCAATTTCCTATTTTTTTCATCCCAAACGTTTTCTTCTCCCATCAATATTTTTCGAGTTATTGCATTCGAACGCGAAAAATTCTCTATTTTTATTTTTTTTCTGCGAATGGTTCGAAGATACCTTTCTTATCAGTCGCGGAAAAAAAATTCTATCCTCCATGTGTCAAATTCAATTTTTCAAGATGGCGATGGTCAATTTGAGGCTCTCCAGCCATCTCCACTGAATAAATGGAAAAATAATTGGTATTAACTCTGGAATTCATACGTAATTTTACAGATATGACGTATCACCGATACAATTTGATAAAAAAGAAAATGAAATTATTGGTAATGTATTTCTGACATTCTTATTAATCTTCATATGCATATTCTAAATTTTATTATTCTCAATGTTGTTTTAGAATTGAATATTTCCATTTGATTTGATCAACTAATAAAAATCTGGAGAAATTTATTACATTAATAGAAAAACAAAACGTAAGTGTTTTTACTTCAATCTTCAATTTACTTGAATGAAGGAATTTTTTTTCACTAGTTTTCAACATGAAATCAAGAAGAAGTTCGTCAATGGACACTTCAAGTCTCACTGATGATATAAATAATCCAATGACAAAATTAATGAGCATGATAAAGCAGTCAAAGAAATTGTTTGTTGGAACTTATACGGAGAGACGATATGTCAAGGCTGTGCCTGATTACAGGTGATTTTTCTCTTATCTCAAAACCAGAACCTAAAAAAAAAAACAATCTTCAAATTAACTTTATTGTTGCTCATTAGAGCAATTTTCCTACTGTCTTTTTCTGTAGTTGGGCAATTCCACCAATTCTCGAATAGAATTTCGGCTCCAAATTTTGGGGGGGCGACTTTTCAATCCTCATCGATTAAAACCATTAAAATGAAGAAAATCCTAAATTCTAAACCATTTTGCCCCACTATCGAAGCAGAAATCAATGAATTTTGATTTTTGCATCAAAATTCTCTCTTAAGAATGACGTGAGTAGCTAGATGAAAAAAAAAAATACAAAATATAGATTTTCATCGCAAATTTTCTGAATTTTCTGAAAAAAATATCCTTTTTCGTCTTTGTCCTTGTTTTCGAGGTAAAAATGCTCTTTGAAAACTTCAAATGCTTGTTTCGAATCGTTCCCCAAATTTTTTTTCAATTTTTTTATTTTTTTCCGAAAATTTTGAAAATTTGCTGGGAACTATATGATTTTTAGCCCCTGCTCTTGAAAACTCTGGTGACTGTAATTAAAAATTTGAAATTTAATACTTATTAAGAACTAACAATGAATGCAAGTTGAAAAGATGGATGTTGCAAAAGACATATGTATATTGATTACATTTCATAATTCTAAATGGAAAACATCAGTTGTTTAAATGTTTTCCATTTAGGATTATAAAATGTGATCAATATCCATATGTCTTTTGCAACATTCATCTTTTCAACTTGCATTTATTGATAGTACTCAATAAGTATTAAATTTCAAATTTTTAATTACAGTTGTCGGGGTTCTCAAGAGCAGGTGCCGAAAATCATATAGTTCCTAGCAAATTTTCCAAATTTTCAGAAAAAAATAAACAAATTGAAAAAAAAATTGGGGAACGATTCGAAACAAGCATTTGAAGTTTTCAAAGAGCATTTCCACCTCGAAAACAAGGACAAAGACAGAAAAGGATATTTTTTTCAGAAAATTCAGAAAATTTGCGACGAAAATCTATATTTTGTATTTTTTTTTTTCATTTAGCTACTCACGTCATTCTTAAGAGAAAATTTTGATGCGAAAATCAAAATTCATCGATTTCTGCTTCGATAGTGGGGCAAAATGGTTTAGAATTTAGGATTTTCTTCATTTTAATGGTTTTAATCGATGAGGACTGAAAAGTCGCCTCCCAAAATTTGGAGCCAAAATTCTATTCGAGAATTGGTGGAATCGACCAGTTACTTAAATTCTCCGCAAAAAAGGTCACAATGAAAATTGCTCTATTTCGCTTAGATTCCCACATATCCTCAAAAAACTAAAATTTTGTGCATTTTTATTTCAGAGATATTGTAACAATCAATAAGGAAGAGGTAGAAGTAATAGATTGTCTCACTGAAATACAAAAAGTCGTTCGCGAAGAGTTTGGAGAAGACAAATGGCTAGGAATTACATGTTAGTTGAATTAAATAATCGAATAATGTAAAAAAAATTAATTATTATTAATTTTTCAAGGTGATATGGTGGACAGTGAGGTCACAAGTTATCACTTGTGGGTAGAATTGGATAAAGTGCCATTGGGAAAGTACTGGTTTCGAATTCGTTCACTTAAAATTTATCAAAATACAATTCAATTGCAATTGAAATGTTTAAGGCCATTTAGAGATAAAGAGAGAGAATCATTCGCTGATATACCAGAATTACCACCTTTTGATTGGAGGGAGGTGAGTCTAAATAATGAAAAAATCACAAAAAAAATACGACTGTAAGGTTTTCAGACCCTTCTATTTCATTTCACCAGTTTTTTTTAAGAATATTCGATAATTCAACAAGATTGCGAAAATTATGTAGAGATCTTTTCTGTTGCTCTTGAAATTTTCTAAAAATAAGGAGAAATGAGTCTTTCTAATTTGTCTCTTTTTATATGCAAATAAATTATTATAAAAAAAATAGAAAAAATATGCACATGTGGAAAATTCAAAAAACTAAAAGCAGAATTTAAAAATATGATTTTTATAATAATTTATCTGTTTAAAAAAATTCAAAAAATGATCAAATGTGTGCTAATTTCATACTTTGTTTTTTTTTTAATCAAAAAAATTACTTTTTCAGATTCTTACCTTTCATAATGCCTGCGAAACTGCAAAATTCAGTGCTGTTTTAATAATGAGTATAATAACAATGACTGGGAATATTTTATATTATCTGAGTGAATATATATTGCGATTAACACGTGAATTATCACAACTGATAAAAGCACTGACACCAATAATATTTGGATTATATGATTTTATGACTAAATGTGTTGGTGGTATACTGTGGCTGGTGTACGTTCTTTTTAGAGGTGATTCTGGACACAATAGACAGCCTGGACCAATGATGATGCCATTGATGCCAAGTGCACGACGACCAATTGATTACCGGAGGCAATATTCCAATTACAACAGAAATTGATGAATTTACCAAAAAATATTGCAAGATGTAAAGTCATTGAATTTGTCAATTTTTTATCACTAGAAAAGAGGTTTTGGTTTTTTTTTTCATAGGGGAGAGTGGGGCAAAATGGACACTGTAATGAAGCGGTTAGAGATGGATTTTTTTTGATGATTCTATTGAAAAGCTGAGGAAATTTTAGCTGGAAAACGAGTGTCAGATGTATTTTTTTCGATTTTTTTGAAAATTCAATATTTTTTGGCATTTTTGAGGGGTAAAATCCTTTTCTTTTTTGAATATTTTCAGTTTTTTGAAAATATCTCTGGTTCTATTGGTCGTAACAATTCGGGGTTGGTCTCAAATGAAAGGTGAGCTCATTTCCCATCGATTTATGGGGTTTTGAGTCCAAAAATATCAATTTTTAGGATAGTTATGGGCCAAAAACTGTTTCACAAAACTGTTTCACAAAAATGCCCATAAATCCCTTAAAATTCGATATTTTTAAATTGAAAACCCCATGAATCGATGGCAAATGATCTCACCTTTCACCTCCCATCGGAATTTTTCCGCTACGACAAATAGAACCGAAGATATCCTCAAAAAACTGAAAATTTTCAAAAAAAGCAAGTGTTTTACCCCTCAATAATGCTCAAAAAAGTCAAAATTGCCAAAAATTAAAAAAAATTAATTCCGGCACTCGTTTCCAGCCCAAAATTTCCTCAGCTTTCCAATGAAATCATCAAAAACAATCTACCACCAATATTTCTATAAATTTCAAGAGTTTTCCATAATATTTGCCTAAAAATTTAGATGTGTCCATTTTACCCCTGCTGTCCATTTTGCCCCACCTTCCCCTATATGTATTTTGGCCTGTATGCAAATAATTGAATTTATTTTTGCATATTTAGTCTGGATTCGATGGGTTAAATTTGTCTATCAGTGAAGAAAAAACTAAGGATCATGTATTTTTATGTAAATATCCTTAATTAATCACAAATGAAAATCTTCAATCAGACATCCTTAATGTGGTGCAAGAGATTTCTAAAAAATCCGAAATTTTTATGCAAAACTATTTTATATCCATAATATATAGTATTATATTCTGAAATAACTGCTGAATTTAATTAATCACAATCCTGGATACATTTTTCAAGAGGTTTAATCAAACTCTAAACAAATATACATCAATTATATTGATAATACAATTTTTTTGCCCTTTAAGAATGATAATTATTGTTTATGACACAACTCCATGGAGTAGTGATTACTTTTTTGTTTTTACTGATAGAATGTTATCGTTTTTGGAAATAATTTTTCATTGAAATAATTATTTGGTGATACCGATGACACCACAGGCAAGACGAGCTCCTGCATTACCTGTCGTCTTCGAGAGCTCATGGCCACCTTTTCCCAAATCATCAATGTCAGCATGAACCTATATAAATGAAAAGCACCAAATTTAAGAAATCCAGTGAATTAAACGTGAAAATAATCGCAAATTTTTAGAACACAAACCACAAGAGTTCTGCCAATTATATTGTGATTTCCTTGGAGCTGAATGTGTTTATCAGTGATGTTGACTTTAGCAACACCACTACCATCAGCCTCAACATTACCAAGATCACCTACATGACGTACTGCATCAGTTGGTCCACCATGCTCTTTTCCAAGTGGATTGAAATGCGGTCCAGCACTTGTGCAACCTAAAATTAGCGTCATTATCATAAGTCGTTGGGTAATAGCTCGGAAACTAAGCGAGATACGGCCTTTTTACCCCAATTACTTTTTTTAGCCCTTTGTGTCTTGAAATTTTTATAAAAAAGGATTAGAATAAAAAAAAGTATCTCCATTTTTTTGCGCGATGTTCTTGAAAAAAAACGGCAACAAATCTTTACAATATTTTGAAAAATTCGAAATAGAACAAGATGAATCAATGTTTTCGTCAATAGAGCAAAATTAGCCGAATCCTTTTTTTGTAGCTCTCGAAATTCTCTAGGGGAAGGTGGGGCAAAATGGACATCAGTGGTAAAATGGACACATCTAAATTTTTTGGCAAATATTATGGAAAACTCTTGAAATTAAGGGAAATATTGGCGGTAGATTGTTTTTGATGATTTCATTGGAAAGCTGAGGAAATTTTAGATGGGAAACAAGTGCCAAAATTAATTTTTTGGAGTTTTTGGTGATTTTGACTTTTTTGAGCTTTTTAGAGGGGTAAAAGCCTTGTTTTTTTGAAAATTTTCAGTTTTTTGAGAATATCTTTGGTTCTATTTGTCGTAGGGCAAAAATTCAGACGGGAGATGAAAGGTGAGATCATTTGCCATCGATTTATAGGGTTTTAAATTCAAAAATATCGATTTTTAAGGTATTTATGGACATTTCTGTGAAACAATTTTGTGAAACAGTTTTTGGCCTATAACTATTCCAAAAATTGACATTTTTGAATTCAAAACCCCATGATTCGATGGGAAATGAGCTCATCTTTCATTTGAGACCAACCCCGAATCGCTACGACCAATAGAACCAAAGATATTTGGAAAAAACTGAACATTTGAAAAAAATGAAAGGCTTCTACCCCTCAAAAATGCAAAAAAATATAGATTTTCAAAAAAATCGAAAAAAATACAAATGACACTCGAATGATCAAAAAAAATCAATCTCTAACCATTTCATTATAGTGTCCATTTTGCCCCACTCTCCCCTATATATAAAGATTGGAATGAAAAAAATACGTGTCTTCATTAATTTCCAAGATATTTTCAAAAAAAACAAGCAAAAAAAAATCATTCAAATATATTTTTCTTCTTACATTCAGTAATAAATGATTGGAATCGTTGATTTATACAAAAAAATTAATCAAGTCTCGAACTTCTCAATCATAAGATACGATGCAAGTTATTATGACGTTATGCAAGCATAATTGACCCAGAATTTCTTGTGAACACGAGATATGATTGATTCAAGTAGATAATCAATCCAGAAAAAAAGTGCAATATTTTCTATAATTCTTTCTTTTTTTTCTGTAATTTACCATTGGTATTATCCCCAAATTCGTGAATATGGAAACCATGTTGACCCTTGGCGAGACCGGTTACCTCGCCGGTGACCTTGACGGGTGCCGAGTCATTCTGCATGAAGAATTAATGCAATTAATGAAGGAAATGAAAAAAACGCAGTATTCCAGTTTTTTAGGTGCAGTTGAAATTAAAAAAAAAATGAAAATTACCTCTTGCTCGAAGAAAATGGTCCCCTTGACTTCGCCCTGAAGTACACAGACAGCTTTAACCATTTTGTGGATTTTATCAATGAAAATGTTTAACTGGAGAACGTTGCGCTTCAAATGACGTCTGAATCTCGAATGTTCAATGAGTTGAAAGAAAATTTATCGTTTGCTGAATCACGAAACGTCGCTTCTGTGTAGTGCGAATAATTGTGGAGAAAAAAAAAAACAATACTCTTGTCACTGTGAATCGTTACGATATGGACGCGGAGACGTTTGAAATTACGGTTATTTTCGAGGCTGTGACGGATTACCGTCATATAACCGTTATTCTTTTGTTAAACTCAGTTTTTTTTAAATATCTCGGCAACTAAGCGAGATAGCGATATTTTTGTGGAGACTTTCGAAGCTTTTAGAATTCTTGATAAAAAAGGATTAGGGTAAATCGCTCTATCTCACTTACTTTCCGAAATATTCTTAAAAAAACATTGAAATTACGGTTATTTTCGAGGCTTTGATGCATTTTGGTCACGTGACCATTGAATTCGTCTTCCCGTTGCTCGTTTTCTTTTCAATATCTCGGAAACTAAGTGAGATAGGTCAATTTTAGTAGAGACCTTCTTTGTAGCTCTTGAAATTCTCTACAAGTAGGAATAAGCATAATCGCTCTATCTCACTTAGTTTCCGAAATATTCTTAAAAAAACATTGAAATTACGGTTATTTTCGAGGCTTTGATGGATATTGGTCACGTGACCATTGAATTCGTCTTCCCGTTGCTCGTTTTCTTTTCAATATCTCGGAAACTAAATGAGATAGGTCATTTTTAGTAGAGACCTTTTTTGTAGCTCTTAAAATTCTCTACAAGTATGAATAAGCATAACCGCTTTATCTCGCTTACTTTTCAAGTTATTCTTTCAGAACATTCTAGAATCATGAGATAATTTTCAAAAAAGATCGTTAAACGCGCCAAGATACTCCAGATGACGAAAAAAATGCGCGAGAATAAATTCCGCCATGTTTTCTCACCACACATGCACAAGGAGAAGTCTTGTATGTGTGTGAGTGTGTGTTGCCTGAGGCTGAATGCTCCAACTGAACATCCGGTATCTCAGAGATCGTAGTTCGTCGTAAACAGTACCAATTCCCTTTATTTTACGTATCATCAAGAGTTGGAAGAACAAGAAAATTTGCTTCATTTGAATTTTTCGTATTTCACGTGAACCAAATAACCTGGCGTTTCTATTGACAAAAATAAGTGCTTAATTTCTAGTATATTCCAGAGACAATAAAAAACGTTTTTGAAACGTTGATGTGACTTCAGTTTATTCTCTGGAGTAAAACAGGGGAGTGGCAAATACAATCGTCGAATTTTTTTTGTAAATAACGAGACTGTTTTATTTTTTTTTTTCTATTTTTAGTTGAAAGAAGTCGTGATTGTAAATTATTTTGATGTGATTTTTTTTACAATTATACTTAGGTTTTTATAAAAAAATTTATCAAATTACTGGGGAACGAGCAGAAAAAAAAACGTGGTCAACTTCTAACCTTGTGATGAATGTGAACACAGTTTCGACGTAAATTGTCATTGATAAAATTTATTTTAAAATAGATATATATATATATTGTTGTTATATATTGGAAGGACTTATTAGAGATGCCAGTAAAAGTGGATGTTGTACCACCACCACCAGCTAATTCAAAACAGCCTGGTGTAACGAAATCACTTTTGTACAATGGCTCGAGATTTCAAGGATCACAAAAATCCAAGGGCAACAGCTATGACGTTGAAGTTGTTTTACAGGTTAATGAAAATGCTATAAAATTCTTTTCTTTGAGTACTAAATTTTGATATTACACAGAGAATAATGTTTTCTTAATTCAAGAATGTGCAGTCACTTAATTTAAGAACGTGCAGGTCACTTAAATTAAGAAAGAAAAATCACTTGATTTAAGTGAATTTTACTTTCTTACATTAAAATAGCAAAACTCACTTAAATCAAGTGAGTTTTCTCACTTAAATCAAGTAATTTTTCTTTCTTAGTTTAAGAAAGTAAAACTCACTTAAATCAAGTGATTTTTCTTTCTTAATTTAAGAAAGTAAAACTCACTTAAATCAAGTGATTTTTCTTTCATAGTTTAAGAAAGTAAAACTCACTTAAATCAAGTGAGTTTTCTCCCTTAAATTAAGTGATTTGTCTTTCTTAATTTAAGAAAGTAAAACTCACTTAAATCAAGTGATTTTTCTTTCTTAATTTAAGAAAGTAAAACTCACTTAAATCAAGTGATTTTTCTTTCTTTATTTAAGAAAGTAAAACTCACTTAAATCAAGTGAGTTTTCTCCCTTAAATTAAGTGATTTGTCTTTCTTAATTTAAGAAAGTAAAACTCACTTAAATCAAGTGATTTTTCTTTCTTAATTTAAGAAAGTAAAACTCACTTAAATCAAGTGATTTTTCTTTCTTTATTTAAGAAAGTAAAACTCACTTAAATCAAGTGAGTTTTCTCCCTTAAATTAAGTGATTTGTCTTTCTTAATTTAAGAAAGTAAAACTCACTTAAATCAAGTGATTTTTCTTTCTTAATTTAAGAAAGTAAAACTCACTTAAATCAAGTGATTTTTCTTTCTTTATTTAAGAAAGTAAAACTCACTTAAATCAAGTGAGTTTTCTCCCTTAAATTAAGTGATTTGTCTTTCTTAATTTAAGAAAGTAAAACTCACTTAAATCAAGTGATTTTTCTTTCTTTATTTAAGAAAGTAAAACTCACTTAAATCAAGTGAGTTTCCTCATTTAAATCAAGTGATTTTTCTTTCTTAATTTAAGAAAGTAAAACTCACTTAAATCAAGTGATTTTCCTTTCTTAATTTAAGAAAGTAAAACTGACTTAAATTAAGTGATTTTTCTTTCTTAATTTAAGAAAGTAAAACTCACTGAAATCAAGTGAGTTTTCTCACTTAAATCACATGATTTTTCTTTCTTAATTTAAGTGACCTGCACGTTCTTAAATTAAGTGACTGCACATTCTCAAATTAAGAAAAAAATTTTCTCTATGCAATGTTAAGAATTAATTCCAGTTTATACTTCCAATTCAATGAATTTAAAATGAAAATGTAATTTTTCCATTGCATTATGAAAACTAAATTTCTACAACAAAGTTCAATAATTTTTGATGATAAGTCTATTTTTATAACTCGAAAAAATCACAGAGTCTCAGAAATTCTTGCGAATTATTTCAATTCAGCTGAAAATTTTTGTGCAATTGCTTCATATGTGTAAGAATAAATAATTTTTTTCTTTTCTTTTATTCAACAGCATGTAGATGAAGAGAATAGTTATTTGTGTGGATATTTGAAAATAAAAGGACTGACTGAAGAATTTCCAACATTAACGACATTCTTTGATGGTGAAATAATATCAAAAAAATATCCATTTTTAACGAGAAAATGGGACGCTGATGAAGATGTTGATAAAAAACATTGGGTTTGTATTTTTAAATTGAAGAAAGAGAGAGTGAAATAGGTATTCTGATGAAACAGGTTGCATGAAATTTTTTAAATAATTTCATTGAAAAACTGCAGAAATTGCCGATGAAAAATATGTATCAGAAATTATTTTTTTTTAGTTTATTTGACAATTCTATTTTTTTTGGAGAGCGAATTACGGATAAATTCTTTTCATATTCGCAAATTCACACTTTTTCGAAAATATCTCAGATTTTTCTTATTGGAGGGACCTGGAACCGATCTTGAACGAATGCTGAACTCATTTCTCATCGATTTTTCTGGTTCTAATTTTTTAAGGACAATTTTTTAAGTTTTTCCATGACATCATGTCCGAAAATCTATGGATAAATTTCACAACCACATAAATTGATGGGAGATGAAGTCATCTTTCGTTCAAGGCTGCTTCCAAGTCGTTACGACCAATAGAACCGAAGATTTTTCCCAAAAAATTGGAATTTTTCGCCATTATGAGGTTTTCAGACAAATCGATTTTATTTCCTCATCAGTTTTTTGAGAATATCTCGGAAACTAAGCGAGATAAAACGATTTTTGCCTCATTCTTTTCAGTTTTTGAAACTTTCTACATAAGGGACAAGAATAAAATCGATCTATCTCGCTTAGTTTCCGAGCTGTTTGAAAAAAATGGAATAAATTTTGGCGAAAAATTCATATTTTCAATTTTTCAATTTCATAAATGGTTGAAGCCCTAATTCTTTCCCCCTTAAAAGTGGAATTCTTCGTAAAAATGAATTTTTACTTATATTTTTGAACGCAAATTTTTCAAGCTTCTCAATAGAATCATCAGAAAATACCTATTTCGAATATTTTAAAAATAAAAAATATGAAAACTCCTTTTAAATTGTCACTTATATTTTCAGAGTAAATTTGAATCATTTTGCCAATACGCCAAGACTTTCAATTCCGATACATTTGATTACGAAGGACTGAAAGGAACTGATTTTGTATTTATGAGATGGAAAGAACATTTTTTAGTTCCTGATCATACAATTAAAGATATTAATGGTGCATCATTTGCTGGATTTTATTACATATGTTTTGAAAAATCAGCAGCATCAATTGAAGGATATTATTATCATCGAAGTTCAGAGTGGTGAGGCTTTTTGAAATAATTTATTTTTTTTTATTTCTTCATTTTCACTAATAATAAGGATTATTTCAGGTATCAATCGTTGAATCTCAGACACGTACCAGAGCACAGTATACAAATTTACGAGTTCAGGTGAAAAAATTGTCGATTCGAAGCAATGGCAATCGTTTCTTATTGTTTTCTGTCTTCTTAACTGAGGCAAACAGATCTCGATTGAAAAAAAAAAAAAAAAATGAAACGTACTATAAAAATTCAAAAGACATTTATTTAAAAGAAGAAATATTTATTTAAAATTTGTGCGATTAATGTTTACGAAATGAAAAAAAATCGTGATACAATTGGGCAACGTGAGTGCCTCAAAATTTCGTGATAAGCTTGTTTATAGAGTACAATTAATTAATTGTATAAAAAAAAAATTATATGATAATTTTCTAAATAAATTAATCATGTAAATTGTAAATTAATTTCACTTTATCCATTAAATTGCAGATCAAATTGTGCATAATATAATTTTTTAATATTTATTTTATTTTTTTTTTTTAATTAAATTTTGCATGATAACGAGATCTGTTTGCTGGAAATTATACATGTGAAAGACTTGAGTGTGAATGAATTCATGTGCAAGAGCTGTGTTGTTGATGAAAATTAAAGGAGAAATTAGAGATGAAAAAATTGTAGTAAAAACAGATAATATATGAAATCTCCCTACGTATATGTTTTTTTTTTCACTTTTTTTTCCGCAGGTTACCTAAAAATACTCACGCTATGCGTTTTTTTTTGTAATTATGCAGTAATATTCATTATCACATCATTTCCATGTCTCAATGTAATTTTCTTTACATTAAACGTAGAAAACATCGATATGAGTGTATGAAAATGATAAAATTATGAAAATTTATAGTTTGACATATTAACTAGGAGTTATTAGTGACTCATCATTAAAATTAAAATGAAAAATTCGTGAAAGGGGAAATTTTCAACTCATTTTACTACTCGATCATTTACAAAAAAATGTAATAATTTATTTCATAAATGAATTACGTGTAAACTGATAGGCTGTTACTGAAATTATTTGATGATAAATGTAACGCATAATTGTGAAATGAACAAAAGAACGATTTAACGAAGATAATGTCCATACTTAATGCCAACACCCTGATCCGTTACCATAAATTGATTTTTTTTTTAAATTAACTATTAATTTTGATAAATTGAGAAATGAACAAATTACTCTGAATTAATTGCATGTACAAGAATTTATTATCAGTATAAAAATTGCCTCTTGCTTATGTTTTTCGATTAATATTTTGATTAAAATTTCTCTATTTCTTCCAATTGGGAGCAAGAAGAAGAGCAAAACTGAACAATTGTTTTCCAAGATTATATTAATCAATTGTGATATCTAGACGATACTCCTCTAAATAACAATAATCCACCGGAAATTTTTATCCAAGCCTCATTCCTTCCTTTTTCCCTTTTTTTTTACAATTCTAATTTATCATTAATATATGGTAACAGCGTCTAGATGAAATGTGATATTACGAGTGATGAAAATTTGTTTCTAGTCTGTAATAATCGTTGGCAATTTCAATGATCTTTCCTCGATAATAAAAAAAAAAAGGCACGATCAATGAAAATGTTTACATTTTAATGATTAAATCTAGAGAATGAGACAATTCGCTGTAAAATTGATAATTGAAAGAATAAAATGAGATTTTAATTACATTTTAATAATAAAAAGATAATTATTGAAAATATTATTTAAAATTTTATTGTAAATACAGAAGAAATTGATCGTGCAACGATTAATCGAAATATTGATATTTATAAATTATTTCCAAAATCAAGTGTTCTGTTCTTCAATATCACCTCTAATTTTTTTTTTTTTTTTTTTTCATAAATTTTCAGACGAATTTTTTATATTTGTAATTTTTTGGGAATTTCGTTTCCAAATTGTCGGCGATTTCATCAATCTCTTACTTTTAGTTTTTTTTATTTTCTGGATTTTTGATTTTGTTGGAATGTTATCCAATGTCCCATCATTATGAATGACACTATCCTAATTAAACAATAAATTAAATTAACTTGTTAATCATTGTAATTAGTGAATTTTCCATTGATTTACCAAAACATTTGAACAAATTTGACAGAGACATTTCGTTCCTTCAGACGGTGGATGTCCTGAATTATTCAATACTGCCTCAAATCCAAGGAATTTTGTATCAAGATCAATTTTAGCTTTTATAAGATCAGCAAATGATTTTTGCACATTATTTGTAAAATTTTTAGCTAGTCTCGTGCTTCTACGTTTCTCACGACTTTGACATGGTAATTTATCGTCTTCGAGGAGTGAAAGGTCGAGTGGAGTTACGAGATTTCCAATACTGTTCTCATTAATATTATTTGTGCACTGATTTTGGGCATCTTTCGTTTTTCCAGGAGTTGAATATTCACATCTGAGGGAAGCTACAAATTTATTTTTTTTATTAATTAAGTAATGAAAAAATTAAAAATCGAAATAAAATTTTTTTTTTGCAATTCTGCTTTAAGAAATATCTCGGAAATTAAGCGAGATAGAGCGATGTCACCCTGATCCTTTTCTGTAGCTCTTGAACCTCTTCAGAAAAAAATTAGTGCAAAAAAGGGCGTATCTCCATTATTTCTCGCGATAGGGGAGAGTGGGGCAAAATGGACCTAAAAGATGAGATGACTCGAGATTTTTTAAAAAAGCAGCGGTTGCTCCAAAAAATCTGAAAAAATTCACCAACAATAAAGATATATTGGCGGATTCTCTCAAATTTTTTCAGATTTTTTCGACGAGTCCTTCATCCTGAAAAAAACTCCTTAATCATATTACTATGAGGGTCCATTTTGCCCCACTCTCCCCTGTGTAGAAAAAAATGATGAAAAAAAATAATTGATTTGTCTGAAAATTTAATATCTAAAGAGATTATTTTACCTATGAAATTATTCAAATTATCCAAAAATGTTTTAGCATTCATGAGCAATTTTTGAAATGTTTCATCGAGTATTTTATCCGTGAAATATGTTCTCGCAAGTAATGACTGTTCCCACGGTGTCTGAACACTCGTTTTAGCATCTAAAATTCTCCACTGTTTCCTGGATAAAGCTGCCTGCCATTCAACAGCACAATCCTCTAATTTTCGATTAACAGAATTCATCAATTCCGTCACTTCCACAAGAGTCTGTGGAACAGAATCAGTTTTTCTACATGACGATGATCCTACGTTACATTCATCACCATTAAATCCAAATCGATTGATCCTCTGCATATTACAATGTCTTTAGCTGATAAAAACTGAGAATATAATTGAAAAAAAATCGAGATTTTGGTTAAAAAAAAAAATAAATATTACAAAATAACAAAAACGAAACGATAATTACATTAAATATTGAGTCTGTTTTTTTAAATGTCAAATTCGAAAGTTCATGTTTATTAAATTCAAGTATATGTATCAATATATGATAAATATATCAATATATATAATGAAAGTAAATAAATATTACAAATATAATTTATAATGATACAATTTATTTCTTTTATCCCCTCTCTTTTATTTTTTCATTCATTTATCATTAATCCTAATTTAATGTAACACCTTGTATGCAGAAATGCACACGATTACTTTTTTTTTCAATTATCTACTATTTTTTTTTTTTTTTATTACCAAAAGAATTTGAATCACGAATCGAGTGATGCAATCAAATGAATTAATTTCACTTTACACTCAATTTTTTTTAAACAAATATCTCGAAATTTCATGAAAGAACGTAGAAAAATTTTTATGAGTTTAATTATTATTTTTCTTCATTTTCATTTTTTTGTTAAACATACTTTATACACCGTGTACAAAAATATGCCTTGCCTTATGCTTATATTTGTCGCCCATCAACTGCTGTGTACATTAATTTTTTTTTTTTTTAATTTTCACTTTTATCGCACACGTACACTGATTCATTGAGAAAAAGAAATTCCATACTTCATTATTATATTTCCTTGATTTCAGTATTATTAATTTCTTTTTCTCAAAATATCTATACCTTTTTTTTTTAAATTCTCATTCTCGGTAATTAGGAATGGAATGTCAGGCAGCTAAACTGAGTCATACGCATGAATATTCGCTAGCATTTTACTATTTTTTTTTTTTTTTCATCTCTTCATTATCAAACTCTATTACACAATTTTTTTTCAAAATGATTTTCCTTCATGTTAGGTAAACACTTTCAAAAATAATTATTGATCATCATAATTTGCATCATTTACACTATATTGTCGGAGTGAAAATCCTTCTGTTTTTTTTAATGATTTTTTTAAATTCTCTCTAATGTCATCATTCTATTCAATTTTTTTTTCGAATATTTATTTCATCAAAAGACGGATCAATGATTAATGCTTAATGGCACAATTATTCTGAGAATTTATGGGAATTTATTATTTATCGTGGATTTATCTGAATAGTTGAAAATGAAAATGAATATCGAATTGGTCTTGTAGAAAGTGACGGGTGAAAGTTAGGAAAATACCGGAATCCACCTGTTGAATTCGTTATAAAACCTGCATTTAAGTTAAAATGAATAGCAATTAAAGGAACAAAGCTTCGTACACGGAAATTTTGTCATGATATTGAAAATAACAGATATTTGACAATTTTTCGATTTTTTTTCTCCATAAGAATAAATTATTAAAAAAAAAAGCATAGGGGAAGGTGGGGCAAAATGGACATCAGGGGTAAAATGGACACATCTAAATTTTTTGGCAAATATTATGGAAAACTCGTGAAATTACGGGAAATATTGGCGGTAGATTGTTTTTGATGATTTCATTGGAAAGCTGAGGAAATTTTAGATGGGAAACAAGTGCCGAAATTAATTTTTTGGAGTTTTTGGCGATTTTGACTTTTTTCAGCTTTTCAGAGGGGTTTTTGAAAATTTTCAGTTTTTTGAGAATATCTTTGGTTCTATTCGTCGTAGCGTAAAAATTCCGACGGGAGGTGAAAGGTGAGATCATTTGCCATCGATTTATACGGTTTTAAATTCAAAAATATCGATTTTTAAGGTGTTTATGGACATTTCTGTAAAACAATTTTGTGAAACAGTTTTTGGCCTATAGCTATTCCAAAAATTGACATTATTGAATTCAAAACCCCATAATTCGATGGGAAATGAGCTCACCTTTCATTTGAGACGAACCCCGAATCGCTACGACCAATAGAACCACAGATATTTGGAAAAAACTGAACATTTGAAAAAAAATGAAAGGCTACACCTCAAAAATGCCAAAAAATGTAGATTTTCAAAAAAATCGAAAAAAATACAAATGACACTCGTTTTCCAGCTAAAATTTCCTCAGTTTTTCAATAGGATTATCAGAATAAATCCAGCTCTAACCGTTTCATTACAGTGTCCATTTTGCCCCACTTTCCCCTATGCCCATGCAGAAAATACAATGAACTATGAGTGAAAAGTAATTAAATATTTTTTTTACAATAATTCACATGTTAAAAAAAAATTCTGAAAAATTATCGGATGAATGCTAATTTCATTGTCATGACTTTGTCATCAATTTTCATACAATTATCTTAGAATCTAAGAGAGACAGAGAAATTTAAAAAATAAAGTTTTTATTATTTTGAGAAAAATTGAAGCTACCGAGGATATTATCAAAATTCTTCCATCTCGCTTAGAATTCAAGTGAAAATTTATTGTAAAAAATAAATGAAATAGAATTAAATTCCATTAATTCTTCAGTTTTACATGAAATCAAAACTGAATTGTGTTGAATTAATTCTTCTTACACACACAATAAAAAGGGGAATATATACAGAAACAAGTGTAACTCAAGTCATTTGGTTTATGCAGGAAAAACAAATAAAAACAACAAGAAAAAATTAAATCTAATGATGCAGAAATACAAATTCAAGGACGGTGTCTCTTAACATTTGCTACGAATCGATGCAGATTTTTTTTTTTTTTTAAGAAGTCATAATTTTTAAATATATCTAGCAAGTTTTTATATGAGCTTGATATTAATTTTCTCCGTAATTTCAAATTCTTCTTCTCTCTTTCTCCTCAGATTAATTTTTCAACAAAAGACTAGTTTAAATAAAATCGTATGAATTACATTAACTTCTAATATTCAATTTCGAGGTTTCACATAAATTCATATTTTTTTTTTTTTCTTATCATTTTTACGTTTTTTCTGTACGCATTGTGTGTACCTAATTTTTCATTTCTTTTTTTTTCCAACTGTAATACATCAACAAATTGCAAACTTCAACATTTAAACTATATGTAATAATTATTATTATAAATATATTTACATAAAAAATCTACTCATAAATAAAACTTATGCTTCATAATCATATGATGGTAGTTTTGTTGTGTTATCATTATCATTACTATTATTATTATTAATATTATAATTATTATTTATAGTTATTTTCAATTTATTAAAGGGACGAATCAGTTCAGTGGCATAAAAAAATTATATTCTCTATTGAAATTTGACTTTGAACTCTTTAACTTCATCTTTCTTCTCTTTTTTTACTTTATTCATTGAAACCAATTGATTTTATTTGCCTAAGTACTTGCGGTAATTTTTTATTATTCAAATTACGTATATTCAATATACTTTTTATGATGATGAGGAAAATATTGATAACACATTGCTAATAGAAGTGAGCAAATTTGTGAAATTCCCAAAGTATTAATGTATTTTTTGTTTGAAGTTCAAAGATGATGATTCGTCTACTACAATTTAATTTTCTTCCATACTCCAGGTATTACCTGTTTTTTTTTGCCGTTAATCAAGAGGAATAATAATGATAGTGATGAAGAGGCAGAAGGATGATTCTTTGCGCAATTTTAATCCTGACTCATGACTTTAAAAAAGAAACAAATAATTTAGGAAGAAATAAAAAAAAAGATGATTTTTCTTTACCCTCAGGATATTGTGCAAGAATTACGACCAGCGCAACTGGAACGAGAGTCGGTTATGCTGCCAGGTGAATTGCCTGGTGTCGTCAGTCCATTGTGACCAGCTCCAACGAAACGTAACTTACGATGATAAGATCCAAGGCTTTTGCTTGAATTTTGTGAACGATTACCATTGTAACGTAATTGTGTTGTTGTCGTCATTGCGTAGGATTTTAAATGTGATTTTATTGATGTTGGTAATGGTAGCTGATCAATTCCATAAACGGTTGTTCTCGCTACAATTGCCCTGCATGCTAATTCTTGAAGAGTCAGTACTGAAATTTGAATTCAAAAATTTTTATGAAAAAAAATTCCTATGAATTAGAAGTTTCTTTCTTGAATATCTCAGAATTCAGAGAATTCAGAGAAAAATGTCAAGACACCTTTTTTGTAGGAAATTTGGAGAACTACAAAAAAAGATCCCTTGACATTTTTTTTTTATGTGGAGATATTTGCAGGAGAAGGTAGAAGGAATTTTCTCATGATCGATATTTCTTTGTAAAGAAAAATAATTAATAGTTCTTCTCGGAGTAAACATCTATAGGATATTCCGAAACGAAAAATTAATTAATTAATTAATAATCACCTTTATTAGATCTCCATAATCGTTCCATTCCATTTCTGTGCAATGCCATTCGCGATAACTCCGAAAAACTCTCTCTTATATTAAAATCACATAGTGGTGAGACTTCAAAAAACGCCATACGATTTTTTGCTGCATACGCTTCTGCATCACGCACACCAACTTGACGTTTGAATGCCAAGTGCAGACGATTTCCAACAAGTACTTTCGGGACACCTGGAGCATGCTGTTGAATTCATAAAAATATCCCACATTATGTATTGTATTTTTATTAAAAAATATGAATTTTTCAGATGCATTTTATTCTGTCATCAGTGCTGTTTTGAAATATTTCGAAATCTGAGCGAGATGGGGCGATTCTGTCCTGATCCTTTAAGTGAAGAATTTTAAGAGCTGCGAAAATGTAGGCGAAATTTCCCTATCTTGATTAGCTTCCGAGATATTCTCAAAAAACTGATGAAGGAATAAAGTCGATTTGCTTGAAAACTCTGTTCTTTTATTACATTCAATAGGAGAGAGTGGGGCAAAATGGACACTGTTATGAAACGCTTAGAGATGGATTTTTTTTGATGATTCTATTGAAAAGATGAGAAAATTTTAGCCGGAAAACAAGTCTCAGATGGATTTTTTTCGATTGTTTTTTTAAATTTCGATGTTTTTCAGCATTTTTGAAGGGTCAGCCTTTCCTTTCTCAAAAATCCTCAGTTTTTTGCAAATATCTCTGGTTCTATTGGTCTTAGCAATTCGGAGTTGGTCTCGAATGGAAGGTGAGCTCATTTCCCATTGATTTATGGGGTTTTAAATTCAAAAATATCAGTTTTTGGGATAGTTATAGGCCAAAAATGGTTTCACAAAACTGTTTCACAAAAATGCATATAAATACCTTGAAAATCAATATTTTTGAATTGGAAACTCTATGAATCGATGGCAAATAATCTCACCTTTCACCTCCCGTTGGAATTTTTACGCTATGACAAATAGAACCGAAGATATTCTCAAAAAACTGAAAATTTTCTAAAAAAAGAAGGGTTTCACCCCTCTAAAATGCTCAAAAAAGTCAAAATCTCCAAAAATTCAAAAAAATTAATTCCGGCACTTTTTTCCCGCCCAAAATTTCCTCAGCTTTCCAATGGAGTCATTAAAAACAATCTACGACCAATATTTCTATTAATTTCAAAAGTTTTTCATAATATTTGCCTGAAAATTTAGATGTGTCCATTTTACCCCTGATGTCCATTTTGCCCCACCTTCCCCTATATAAAAAAAAAACAATCATAATTTCTCTTTTGTGATTTTCATGGAGAAGTTCTTTAGAGTGTAAGAATGACTTCATCGAAGCACATTTTGTGGGATCAATTAGAGTATTCATGATAAAATTCAGTAGTGAAGCAGTAGAAAAAGAAGTTGTAATAATTACTCGAAGGTAATGAATAATCATGTGAAATTGGTGAAAGTACTTGAGATAAGATATGTTAGTTGATTTCAATGAAAAGTTGGAGGAATTCCTAATGGGCAATATGAGTTAGAATTGATTTTCAAGGATTTCTTGAAAATATTACTTTTCAAAGAAGTCCAGAAAATTCAGATTTTTTGAACATATTTTTGGTTCTAACTATCGAAGCTTAGAAATACTGATTTCAGGTGAAAGGCGAAACCATTTGCCATTGATTTATGGGATTTTTAATCAATTTTTCATCATTTTTCAATTAGTTATAGACGAAAAAAGAAAGCCTGTTCACAAACGGCTTTCCTATTTCGTGGAAAAATCGATAAAAATTGATTCGATATACCATGCATCGATGACAAATAAACTCACCTTCTCCATCCAATCAGAATTTTTGCACTGCAATGATTGGAATCAGAGAGTTTTCTAGAAAATCGAAGATTTTCAAAATTGCAAATGGATTATTTTCAAAAATTGATTAAGACACATGTTTTTCCCCCAAAAATCCCTCACCTCTCCAACAGAATCGTTAAGAAAAATCAATCTCGAACCATTACTCCAGAATCTCTATTTTATTCGACATTCCATTATAGGGGAAGGTGGGGCAAAATGGACACATCTAAATTTTTTGGCAAATATTATGGAAAACTCTTGAAATTAAGGGAAATATTGGCGGTAGATTGTTTTTAATGATTCCATTGGAAAGCTGAGGAAATTTTGGGCGGGAAAAAAGTGCCGGAATTAATTTTTTTTAATTTTTGGAGTATTTGACTTTTTTGAGCATTTTAAAGGGGTGAAACCCTTCTTTTTTCAGAAAATTTTCAGTTTTATGAGAATATCTTCGGTTCTATTTGTCATAGCGTAAAAATTCCAACGGGGGGTGAGAGGTGAGATCATTTGACATCGATTCATAGAGTTTCCAATTCAAAAATATTGATTTTCAAGGTATTTATATGCATTTTTGTGAAACAGTTTTGTGAAACCATTTTTGGCCTATAACTATCCCAAAAACTGATATTTTTCAATTTAAAACCCCATAAATCGATGGGAAATGAGCTCACCTTTCATTTGAGACCAACTCCGAATTGCTAAGACCAATAGAACCAGAGATATTTACAAAAAACTGAGGATTTTCGAGAAAGGAAAGGCTGACCCTTCAAAAATGCTGAAAAACATCGAAATTTCAAAAAAAAAAATGCATCTGAGACTTGTTTTCCGGCTAAAATTTTCTCATCTTTTCAATAGAATCATCAAAAAAAATCCATCTCTAAGCGTTTCATAACAGTGTCCATTTTGCCCCACTCTCCCCCACATCATTCTTTTCTGCAACTTTTCAACGTGATTTGCCTATTTCATATGAGTTAATAAAGTCTAATATTTCCTTAACCGTCCATCTATTGGTCATGTTACCCTATTAAGATAAAATTTGTCTAAAAATTTAACATTTATAAAATGAATCCTTCACCTCTTCAACTTCCTTGAGCCACCTGTCAATGCCATCAAACGACCACTTATTCGTGATATCGTATACAAGAAGAATTCCTTGTGCACCTCTCGAGTAAGATCTTATTATTGTACAGAATCTTCCTTGTCCAGATGTATCCCATAATTGTAATTTAACTCTCTTTCCATCCAGCAGTATTGTTGTAGTTTTGTAAGCTGCAAGTAAAAAAAAAAGGGCAAATGAGTAAAAATACCCCAGAATTATTTAATTCAGTAGTGAATAGGTAAAACAGGATAAATCGACTTTTTTTTGAGGTCATTTCGAAGGAAACTAAGCGAGATAAGGTGATATTACTCATCTTTGTAGATAATTTCAAGAATTACAAAAGAATTTCAGGGCAAACTTAATGAGAAAAAAAAAGACTTATCTCGTTTTACCTCTTCACTACTGAATTAATAGAGAAAAAAAAAATAAATAATGAAAATTCCTTTACCACTGCCACTGCAAAAAGGTGATTCTGATGCCCCGTCCTCGAGGCCACTTAGTATCTCCTGTTTACCAACGTCACTGTCACCAACAAGTAAAAATTTCAAAAGATAATCGTATTGTTTTTCTTGACGAGGCTTCGTCCCGGCCTCACCCGCAGCCATAATAATTTAATATCAAAAATTCTGTGCATACTGCAAGTCGACCCTCTGAGCGAAAAAAACTTCGCCCCAACACGTATTTTCTTTGAATTTTTCCTTTAATTCTATCAATTCATGATAATTTTTTGTCCTTCAGAATTTTGATATTTTTCCACTTTGGCCTTTAATAAATTTTCTGGGTGAAATGAGAAAAAAAAGAAAATTTCGTAACCCCAATTGCGTGGATTATTTTTAATTTTTTTCCCTCTCTCAATTAACAGGAAAATTTGAATTTTTCGTAATTACTGGAAGTAATTTATTTTTTTTAATGCACATTTTTTTAATTACAATAACACAAATAATAACACTGAAAACATGTACATCATTGTTGAATTGACAAAAATGATGTCTCTTATTTTTTCTTGTTCGTGTTTTGTGAAGGCTTATTGTGGACTGTTGGAGGGATTGAAAAAAATGGTAAAAAAAAAAGTGGGGGAACGATAGTGGTGACCTCATTGGTGCGTTCGGGAAATAGGCAGAACCACAGGCGCATGCGCACAACGACAAAAATTAAACAATTGTCATTTTTTTAGGCTTTCTGTTGTTTCCTAAGGTTTTTTGATTTTTTTGGAAAATATAAAAAGCTGATAAATACTCAAAAAATATATTTAATAGATGATATTGTGCAAGTGAGCTCGTGTAGAAGGAATTTTTCGAGATTTCAATTTTTTAAAGGTGATTTTCTTCATTTTTTAACCTCATTTTTTGGGATAATATTTCTAGAGCATTTCAATCATTTTTTTTCTTTCATTTTAGGATTTTTTTGGAGACTTATTTATTAAATTAGGAGTAAAGAGGTCGAATTGGATGTTTTTGGAGAAGAGTTTGGAAATAAAATGAGATAGAGGCATTTTTGTAAAAAAAAAAAATTGTAGGGTAACATGACCAATAGATGGACGATTAAGGAAATATTAGACTTTATTAATTCATATGAAATAGGCAAATCACGTTAAAAAATTGCAGAAAAGAATGATGTACAGAAAAATATACAATGACTTGATTAAAAATCAATTAAATTTGAATAATGTCGAAATAATTATAGAAAATCAAGGAAAAACTGGAAAATAACGTGAATCCCCAGTAGATGGACAGTTGCATATTTGCAGTGGTATGATTTTAAATTTCGATCAATCGGTATGAAATAAATAGTTTATAAATCTATATTAATGTAATAATCAGGAATTGACGTGAAATGTATAAGAATCATTCATTTATTTATGAAAATCCTCGATAATAGAAACCGTCCATCTTTTGGTTAGTGTCCATCTATTGGTAGTGTGACCCTAGCTCTCATTTTTCTCGAAAAAAAAGGTCTTCATGAAAATTTCCCTATCTCTCTTATTTTCCGAGATACTCTCGATAAATGAAGCATGAAAAAATCAAAATTTTCCGATTTTCCTCTTTACTCCTGAAATTAACAAAATTTCAATCAATTTGCCATGATTTATCAATTTTTATAATTTGTTTATGTTTATAGAGATGGAAACAACGATTCTTATTATTGTTATCACATGAATCGGAGGATTCATTCATCAGATCAGGAATGAAGAGATGAAATCGATTGTTTCTGGAGAATAATACGGAAACTGAGCGAGATAGAGGCATTTTACGATACTGAAGATAGCAGACATCTGATAATTTTCAAAATTTTTTTGCTTCTAAAAAAAAAATTATGAGATAATAAATATAGGGGAGAGTGGGGCAAAATGGACACTGTTTTGAAACGTTTAGAGATAGATTTTTTTTTGATAATTCTATTGAAAAGCTGAGGAAATTCCAGCCGGAAAACAAGTCTCAGAAGCATTTTTTTCGATTTTTTTTTGAAATTTCGATGTTTTTCAGCATTTTTGAAGGGTCAGCCTTTCATTTCTCGAAAATCCTCAGTTTTTTGTAAATATCTCTGGTTCTATTGGTCGTAGCAATTCGGAGTTGGTCTCAAATGAAAGGTGAGCTCATTTCCCATCGATTTATGGGGTTTTAAATTCAAAAATATCAGTTTTTGGGATAGTTATAGGCCAAAAATGGTTTCACAAAACTGTTTCACAAAAATGCATATAAATACCTTGAAAATCAATATTTTTGAATTGAAAACCCTATGAATCGATGGCAAATGATCTCACCTTTCACCTCCATTTGGAATTTTTACGCTACGACAAATAGAACCAAAGATATTCTCAAAAAACTGAAAATTTTCAAAAAAAAAAAGGGTTTTACCTCTTTAAAATGCTCAAAAAAGTCAAAATCGCAAAAAATTCAGAAAAATTAATTCCAGCACTTGTTTCCTGTCTGAAATTTCCTCAGTTTTCCAATGAAATCATCAAAAACAATCTACCACCAATATTTCTAGTGATTTCAAGAGTTTACTATAATATTTGCCTGAAAATTTAGATGTGTCCATTTTACCCCTGATGTCCATTTTGCCCCACCTTCCCCTAAGCATGTAGAATACTCACGAAACGATAAGTGCGAATTTTTCAAATATATTTTTTTTCATCATCATTTATTCCATAAAAAAAAAAAATACGAAAAATTATCAGCTGTGTGTTAAGTACCCCACTTTGCCCCGGTCTCCCCTATCTCTCTCAGTTTTCAAGATGTTCACAGAAAATAAATAGTAAAGAAATCATTCTTCGACGACTATGCAATTCCTAGATGAATCGATTTTATTTCTTTATGTTTTTTTCTTTGAATACCTCGGAAACTAAGCGTGATATAGCGGTTTTGCTCGAATTTCTCTTTATAGTTCCTAAAATTCTCTCCGGAGAAAGGATAAGATGATTTGGCCCTAACTGACTAATTTTTCGAAATATTGCAGGAAAATTGATGGGAAGAAGCAATTAATTTATCTGAGAAATTCATATTTTCACTTTTTTTGCTTTAACTCTTCACTCCAAAAATTATCAATATTTTTATCAAATTCACGTGATTTATCAATTTTAATAAATTTTTGATGTTTGTAGAAATGCAAAAAACGATTCTCATTATTGCTATTGCTTTAATAATTTACTGACATAATTTTTCTACAAAAAAAAGCCAAATTTTGATTTGACAATTCTTTATATTACAGATTCTCATCAAAATGGTTTGTGAAAAATGTGAGAAAAAATTGGGACGTGTAATAACACCAGATCCATGGAAATTAGGTGCAAGAAATACTGTTGAAAGTGGTGGACGTAAAGTTGGTGAGAATAAAGCTCTATCAGCATCACAGAATCGTTTTAATCCGTATACAGCTAAATTTGAGACTTGCAGGATATGTAGACAAAAAGTACATCAAGTTGGTTCACATTATTGTCAGTCATGTGCTTATAAAAAAGCTATTTGCGCAATGTGCGGTAAAAAACTCATGAGCACAAAGAATTATAAGCAATCTGCTACATAGAATTTTTATGAATTTTATGTTCCTTGGAATTAATTATGCACAAAGGTCATGTCAATGTATATAAAAAAAAACCTCAGTGGGTATTAATTAGACATGATTCAGAAAATTGAGAGTAATTTTTAATGAACGAGAAAATTTATTTTTCATTATAATATCAATATTCGTTACGTACAAATGTAACAACTATTTACTATATTAAGTAATAAAAATATACAATATTGTGTGAAAATAATTCATTATATAATAACAAGTCAGTTTTTTAAAATATTCATGCTCACTATATTTTTATTTGATTAATTTCCTTTTTTTTTTTTTTTGTTAATTTTTAGTTTAATTAACATATTAATCTACAATTCTATGAAATTTGTTCAGCCAGTTTCCCCCTCCATTCCCATGAAAATCGGACGTTTTTTTTTTTTTTTCATAACATTGCTTTCCAAAATACTGGGCAGTCAGGATCAATTTACACATTCTGATTAAAATTATATATACAAATTTTGTAAATTTTTAAATATTTAACATCAGCCCAATACTAAACACATATCTATCAGCGGCACCAACAGTTGAAAAACTTAAATAGAACAAAAAATCATAATCATATACAGTTTCATGTAATGATGGAATAAAAAGAAAATATTCTGTTAATTTTTATGCAAAAATAAATTAATTCAACTCAATGATATATTCAGTGGGATTTTCCCACGTAATACTCACAATTCCTTTTTTTTTCTCTCATGTTAGAAAAAAAAAAAAAGACTGCAACTAAAAACTCAGAATATAATTTACATTTAATTATGGAATGAGCAGTAAAAGAATACTGTTGACTCTCTGTCATTGGGAAGTCTAAAATTACTTATTATTCTCGACAGATTTAAAATGTTTTTCTTCACCTCTCATATATCCTCCAAGAAAGCAATTGCCACGTCAAAATATTTAAAACTTTTTTTTTTTTCCTTTTTCTATGGCACGTAGCTTTCCACTAATACTTATAATAATCATATCACGATATTAAAAAAATTTCTCATTACGAAAACAAAACTAATATCTCTGATTGACGTTGAATATTCATAGGGGAGAGTGGGGCAAAATGGACACCGTTATGAAACGCTTAGAGATGGATTTTTTTTGATGATTCTATTGAAAAGATGAGAAAATTTTAGCCGGAAAACAAGTCTCAGATGCATTTGTTTCGATTTTTTTTTGAAATTTCGATGTTTTTCAGCATTTTTGAAGGGTCAGCCTTTCATTTCTCGAAAATCCTCAGTTTTTTGGAAATATCTCTGGTTCTATTGGTCCTAGCAATTCGGAGTTGGTCTCAAATGAAAGGTGAGCTCATTTCCCATCGATTTATGGGGTTTTAAATTCAAAAATATCAGTTTTTGGGATAGTTATAGGCCAAAAATGGTTTCACAAAACTGTTTCACAAAAATGCATATAAATACCTTGAAAATCAATATTTTTGAATTGAAAATTCTATGAATCGATGGCAAATAATCTCACCTTTCACCTCCCGTTGGAATTTTTACGCTATGACAAATAGAACCGAAGATATTCTCAAAAAACTGAAAATTTTCTAAAAAAAGAAGGATTTCACCCCTCTAAAATTCTCAAAAAAGTCAAAATCTCGAAAAATTCAAAAAAATTAATTCCGGCACTTGTTTCCCGCCCAAAATTTCCTCACTTTTCCAATGTATTCATTAAAAACAATCTACAGCCAATATTTCTATTAATTTCAAAAGTTTTTCATAATATTTGCCTGAAAATTTAGATGTGTCCATTTTACCCCTGATGTCCATTTTGCCCCACCTTCCCCTATCCTTATTTAAAAAAAATACATCTCGAGACATTAACAATCTCTTTCATTTCTACGCAAAAAAAAATAATAATAATATCAAAAAAAACTTAATTATTTAATAATTTTTTCATTACTCGATGAAACAACAATATTTGTGACTGGTTGAGGCTGACCTCCATTGTCCCATGAATTTTGTTCTTTATTCTCGCCCAAATAAATCCAATGCTCAAATTTTTTATCAGTTTGTTCAACCTTATCATCTGCATCACTCGTATTCTTCTCTGTTGCTTCATATTCAGAGACATAAACAACTTTTTTGTCAGTAGAATCTTTAACAGCTCTCGCATCACTTCGCCTCGGTGGAACCGGTGGCTTTTTACCAGGCAATGGTTTTCCATTAGATGTTACTGTTACCTGACCCCTCGGTGGTTTCGCATGAATTTCATTAGCCTTCTGCTTTTTCGTATTGTCTCTTGGTGACACTTCGATTTCAGTGATGTACGTGAGCTTTCGAGACGTGTCTTGATGTGGTGCTGGTGTATTTGGTAGTGGTGGTCTCGTGTCAGTACTGAATTCTCCAGATTCTCCAACGAGTCCACTGTCCTCACTGTTCTCACCACTCGATACACTGATATTGCTGATATTGTGACGATCTGGCGACAATCTCTTGCTATTAACAGTAACGCCCAATCCAATATCACAACCATCATCAATCTCTTCATCACAAATAATATCATCTTTCTCAATTTGTTTCTCAATATCTTCAACTAATTTTGGCTCAATTGTCAAGCTCAATTTCAATGACTCATCGCTATCTCCAATATTCTTCGTACCATGAATTTCACACTTTTTATCATGTTTACCACCTAATTCACAATCAGGACACGTGTAATTGATTGTTATTTTTTTAACCAATTCCTCTTTAGCCTCTTCCATACCATCGTAAATGTCATTATCACCATTAATAATGCCAAGGTCTATTTCAGTTATTTTTTTACTTGGTAAACGTGTATGTAGGTCGAAATACCTAAGTGCTTTGTCAAATGACTCAATATTTGATGATTCATCAATGATTTCTGGTGAATCTGGTAATGGTATTGCCTGTCTAAAATCTAATTCAATTTCTTCGAATTTTGGACTTTTTATTATTTCACCATTATTAACAATTCTAGATAATGAATTGTCTTCATCAGGATTAAACATTCTTTCTGCATGAATAAAGTCTCTTGTTAAACTTTTGCTAAGTGGTAAATTGTAGAGTTCTACACTACAATCATCTGATTTATCATCTTTCAGTTTAAATTCAACTGCTGATTTTGATCTCTCTAACGTTCCACTGCTCTTTTTTCTAGCCTTTGGTTTCATCTCTTCGCTGACAGTGTTTTGCTTCCAAACAGCATCTTCAAGTGTTCCCCATTCACTGGATTTCTTCAATTTCCTCCGATCGAACGTTCCAATATCGTCTAATTTCGTTAGATCCTCGTTGAATTCAGCGATGTCTTCTGGTGGTGGTAATGGGGCTTTGCGCTTTTTCGAGCCAGCATCAGCCATATCTAGACTCTGTGCTCTTTCAAGTGTCGCTGAACTTTTCGCCTCGTATTTTGATAAATCACCTAAACTCGCTGCCTTTCTGTAAACATCATCCGCCTCGTCATCATCATCATCATCGTTGACCCTCGGTACTGGTGTGTGATGAATCGTTATGTCGGACGGATTCAACTCAATTGTTGTGAAACTATGTTGCAGCTCTGAATCAGTGTCGGATTCGGAGTTTCTTCTGTCTGAAAGACGTTCCTCGCTCCTCAATGTACGTACCTCTGCACTTTCAGTCGTAGCTTCACGCACTTTCTCGACATAATCATTCAGTGATTCAGTGTAATCAGCAATTGTATCAATTCCATCATCAAGCTCATCTCTCTTAGCTTCATTGTCTTTTGTTGGTGATACAGGAGGAGCTGGTGCCTTTCGCTTATTCTTCTGCGGACTCTTCTTGTCATCAGCATCATCATCAACTGGTTTAAATGGACTCAATAATTCTGCACTATTTTTACGATTTCTTCGTGCTGCCATTGCTGCATTATGCACCTCAGCTGGTACTTCTGATGGTATCACAATTTCTTCATATTTATCGATAAATTTTTTACCATCAATTAAATCAACACCATTGCCTATTTTATCAAATAAATTCTCGTGCTGATGCAGTCTTTCATGAATTCTTTCAGGCGCTACTGCTGCTGATAAAACGATATTATCAGTTTGATTTAATGAATTCTTTTCAACATCAATTTTCCTCGAGTGTTTACGCTCTAAATTCGTATTATGCTCGTTCTGATTTTCTATTCTGTGAACAGTACCATCAAGTGCTGGTAGTACTTTAATACCAAATTTTTGATGATTATTTGTCTTTGATTCCTCGTTTCTTCTCTCAAGTGTGTGATTACCAGGTGTTGATTGTGATGATTTTATCGTTGAATTCATTGTTGAATAATTTGAGCCAATAGATTCATTTGGATCGGCAATAAATAAACGTTTTGCTGAATTTTTGTTAGCATGAGAGAGCTCAGGAATTGATTGACTACGATAAAATGGATGACATATTCGTGTTGGGCTTGGGCCCACGCTTTTCTTGAGAAGTGTAGTTGGCCTTGAACCACTACCACCACTCTCAACTTCAAGTTCAACGTCATAAGGTGATGCGTAACTCAGTATTGTCAGGGCATCCTCGTATACCATATTTCTGAAGCTTATCTTTACACTTGCTATTCGATCGCCTGTGGAGCAGAAAAATTTAGAAATTAATGGAGTTTTTTTTCTTTTTAATTAGATTAATCAGATTTTACCTAGTTTATAAGAATTTTACACTCCAATTGTTTTGCCCGGTATGCTTAATGTTGCGTTCACATGGAAGTGAATGACAGTCGAAAGTTTAACGTTACAAATTAGAAATATAGTTTCTCATAAATTTCAAAATTTCCTATAATAAATGTTTTTAATCTTCGGTGGAATGAGTTTTTCTTCCGCCAATAATTTTGAATCTTTTAGCCTGATCAATCTACTTTTTTTTAATGGGGAAAGTGGGATAATACTGACCTGGATGAATTCGACCGGATTCAGAGGCTGGACCACGGTGCAGAAGATCTTTGACGAAGATACCTTCTCTCATGTTGCCACAGACATTGAATCCCAGACCTGTGAAGTCTCTGCTACGAAGACTCACTACACTTACACGTGTAGCTTTTGGCTGAAATTTATTAAATAAATAAATTTTTTTTTTGTTATTTCCTTTTTGGAAAATATTTCGGAAATTAAACGAAATAGTGAAATTTTCATGGAGACCTTTTTTGTGGCTCTTAAAATTTTGTACAAAAAAGAATTGGAACAAAATTGTCCTATCTCGTTTAGTTTCCGAGATATTCTACACAGAATAATCGCAATTTTTTCAAAATAATTACTTTGATTTAAAAAAAAAATAATAATTATTGAACGAATCTTTAAAAATTTCGCACTTATCGTTTTTTTTTTTCAAATTTTCTACATTTGCATATTTTTTTCAAACAATTTATTTGTTGGTAAAAAAAATTGGCAAATGCCTGCAATTTTCAGCATTATTTCTTTAGGGGAGAGTGGGGCAAAATGGACACTCTAATGAAATGGTTAATGATTGATTTTTTTTGATCATTCTATTGAAAAGCTGAGGAAATTTCAGCCGGAAAACCAGTGTCATTTGTATTTTTTTCGATTTTTTTTGAAAATCTCTATTTTTTGGCATTTTTGAGGAGTAGCCTATCATTTTTTTCAAATGTTCAGTTTCTTCCAAATATCTTTGGTTCTATTGGTCGTAGCGATTCGGGGTTGGTCTCAAATGAAAGGTGAGCTCATTTCCCATCGAATCATGGGGTTTTGAATTCAAAAATGTCAATTTTTGGAATAGTTATAGGCCAAAAACTGTTTCACAAAATTGTTTCACAGAAATGTCCATAAATACCTTAAAAATCGATATTTTTGAATTTAAAACCCTCTAAATCGATGGCAAATGATCTCACTTTTCATCTCCCGTCGGAATTTTTGAGCTACGACAAATAGAACCAAAGATATTCTCAAAAAACTGAAAATTTTCAAAAAAAAACAAGGCTTATACCCCTCTAAAAAGCTCAAAAAAGTCAAAATCACCAAAAACTCCAAAAAATTAATTTCAGCACTTGTTTCCCATCTAAAATTTTCTCAGCTTTCCAATGAAATCATCAAAAACAATCTACCGCCAATATTTCCCTTAATTTCAAGAGTTTTCCATAATATTTGCCAAAAAATTTAGATGTGTCCATTTTACCCCTCATGTCCATTTTGCCCCACCTTCCCCTATATTTACCCCAAGACAAGAATCGTCGAGTGTTCGCCTTTTGCCACGTTTATTAGATGTAACAATTCCAAGTCCTGACCAAGGTGTTGTCCATTTAGTTGTATCTTTAATTGGTGTTTCAACAATAGCAACTGAAAGTGGCCTCTCCATTGTTTTATTTTGCACTGGTGTTGCGTCTTTGAAGCATGGATTATCGAATGCATAAGCATCCTCGACAATCTCTGGATCAGTCACCAGCACAAGATGCTTTCCTGCAATGAATATTTTTACACTTATACCATTTGCTTATAACTCGACTCACAGATATAATCGTGAATCATCATTGAATTACGACGTATTATTGTCATTAATTGACACTATTGACTTCTCTATTATCAAATTTCATTGCAGCGTATGATTTTCCCCTAGGTCGTCAAGCTACTATATAAATTGCTGATATTTAAATTTTATGACATGGAAGAAAAATAAATGAAGACAATTGCTTTTTTCCCCTCTACCACAGCAGTTTCATTTATGAATGCCTTTCAAAATAGAAAATCAATAAAATAATCAGTATCCTTCATAAGTTCTGTCTGAAGGATTTTTTTTTTAAGTGAAAGACTCATCGAAAAAATCTGAAAAAATTAGTGAAGATGCTCTGAGATATCTACATTGTTGCTTAATTTTTTCAAATTTTTTCGTTGAGTCCTCCACTCTGTAAAAAAATCCGATTCATGTTGACTCGATCTCCTCTGAAAGTTAATTGTTTTTTTTTTTAATAATTTAAAAATAATTTCGAGAGGCGCAATTTCGACAGACTAATGGTATTTCCCACTTTAATTATTCGATGTATCAACAGCGCCCACGAGTGAGTGATTCGAAAGAATTTGATTGAATAATACCACCATTAACTTGAAAATCAATCAAAAATATTGATTAAAATTGAAAAATAAGATTTTGATTAAAAATAAATGATGAAAAATTAATCAATTTTTAACATAACTAAAATTATAATCTCAAGATATTCAATGAAAAACCTGTAGGGGAGAGTGGGGCAAAATGGACCCTCATAGCAACATGATTAAGGAATTTTTTTCGGAATGAAGGACTCGATGAAAAAATCTGAAAAAATTTGAGAAAATCCTCCAACATATCTATATTGTTTGTAAATTTTTTCAGATTTTTTGGAGCAACCGCTGCTTTTTAAAAAAAACTCGAATCATCTCATCTTCTAGGTCCATTTTGCCCCATTCTCCCCTAGTAATAAATTTTTCATTGATATCATCAATTCATCATGAAAATTTGTTTCCTGAGAATAGTTTTGCATAATTGATGAGGTTTGCCATTACTAGGGTCATCAACATGTCCATGTTTGGTGTAACTTGGCACAGGAAGGAAGCACATTCTTCTTTGGCACGCGTTACCGCTATATCTGGCGAAATGATCAATTCATAAAATCATTAGCCCCAAGTATTCTCTCCCTATTTTCTTTTCTATTTCCTTTGTAAACCATGACCTCATTGCATTACCCAAATTGCAGAATGCGTGGAAATTAACGGAAATTTACGCGTTACAACCACACATTTTACGTAATACACTTGCATTTAAGAATCGGACAATCGGTATGCGCAATCGATGAGTGTATGCTGATGGCGATGTCACATGGACGTACAAATTGAAGTGGATAGACTGAAAATAAGAATTTTCAGGCAGGATCAGTCAATTTTTGCTTCCAACAATGTTCTTTGAATATCTGGGAAACAAAGCGAGATAGGGCGATGATGCCTTAATATTTTTTGTAGCTATTGAAGTTGTACAAAAAAAAGGATGAACACAAAAACGCCCTGCATCGCTTACACAGAAAAAAATGTTTTCTTAATTTAAGAATGGTAGGTCACTTAAATTGAGTGACTTTCCTCACTTAAGTCAAGTGACTTTTCTCACTTAAATCAAGTAACTTTTTCTTTCTTAATTTAAAAAAGCAAAAGTCACTTAAATTAAGTGACTTTTGCTCTTTTAAATTAAGTGATTTTTTTTTTCTTAATTTAAGAAAGTAAAACTCACTTAAATCATTAAAACTTACTAGTTTTACTTTCTTAAATCAAGTGACTTTTCTTTCTTAATTTAAGTGACCTGCACATTCTTAAATTAAGTGACTGCACATTCTTAAATTAAGAAAACATTTTTCTCTGTGTGTTTTCTTAATTTAAGAAAGTAAAACTCACTTAAATTAAGTGACTTCTCTCACTTAAATCAAGTGACTTTTCTCATTTAAATCAAGTAACTTTTTCTTTCTTAATTTAAGAAAGTAAAACTCACTTAAATTAAGTGATTTTTTCTTTCTTAATTTAAGAAAGTAAAACTCACTTAAATCAAGTAAGTTTTACTTTCTTAAATCAAGTGACTTTTCTTTCCTAATCTAAGTGACCTGCACATTCTTAAATTAAGTGACTACACATTCTTAAATTAAGAAAACATTTTTCTCTGTGTGTTTTCTCAATTTAAGAAAGTAAAACTCACTTAAATTAAGTGACTTCTCTCACTTAAATCAAGTGACTTTTCTCACTTAAATCAAGTAAGTTTTACTTTCTTAAATCAAGTGACTTTTCTTTCCTAATTTAAGTGACCTGCACATTCTTAAATTAAGTGACTGCACATTCTTAAATTGAGAAAACATTTTTCTCTGTGTGTTTTCTTAATTTAAGAAAGTAAAACTGACTTAAATTAAGTGACTTCTCTCACTTAAATCAAGTGACTTTTCCCACTTAAATTAAGTGGCTTTTCTCACTTGAATCAAGTAACTTTTTCTTTCTTAATTTAAGAAAGCAAAAGTCACTTAAATTAAGTGACTTTTCTCACTTAAATTAAGTGATTTTTTCTTTCTTAATTTAAGAATGTAAAATTCGCTCAAATCAAGTAAGTTTTACTTTCTTAAATCAAGTGACTTTTCTTTCTTAATTTAAGTGACCTACACATTCTTAAATTAAGTGACTGCACATTCTTGAATTAAGAAAACATTTTCCTCTGTGTATTTCCAGGGATTAAAAAAAAAACATTGTAACGATAAAATCGACTAATTAGGGTATAAATGGATTCTAACAGAGAGGTAACAATGTTCTAGACAATTGTTATTATGAGTAAGTGCGTGGAAAGAGCCAAGGAGCTGAGACCTCTTAGATGGAGCGATTCAGCACTGATAGAGACGATCGTCGAGGTGACTACGCCTTTGATGGTGACGCCAGTGGGCGCATACCATAGGCGCCAAGGTGAGCTGGCTCATACCCTCCTGTCGCCCCTCTTGTCTTCTTTCTTCCTTCACACGAAGCTCTTTTTTTCCTTTCTCGTGCCTTCTTCATCCTCTTCTTCTTCTTCTACTTCGTGTGATCCCCTTGGCTCATGTGATGCCAGTCGTAACGTTACGCGTTTTGATATAATTCAAGCAAGTTTTCTGTCATGATATTTCAATGAATTGAGAATAAGTAAATGGCGGTAAATCTTTTCTGCAAAACGTCTATTCACGTTGGGATTAGTAAGAATCGGCGAGGCCAACGATGCAATTGCCTTTTGCGTAATAGCCAACTACCCGCACATGGCCCGATCACACTGGAGGAATCTCTCGTTGAAAATCGTCAACTAGTTTGTGGAGGTATTGATTCGATGCCATTAAACAAATAAATTTATTAATAAATTAATTATTATTATTAAATTCTTAAGAGAATCAAATTCCGGAAAAAATATGTAATGCGCAAGCAGGATTTGAACCCACGACCCTCTGATTACATGTCAGGTGCTCTACCGCTGAGCTATTGCGAGTTACTATATTTACCATCGAATTTTTGATTCTCACATCTTTTCTCCACCTCCCATCGACGAGGCAATGTCGCCATTAAACAAATAAATTTATTAATAAATTAATTTTTATTAATTAATTTTTTGAGAGAATCAAATTTCGGAAAAAATATGTAATGCGCAAGCAGGATTTGAACCCACGACCCTCTGATTACAACAAGCATTGAGAGACTCGCCTTTCTTTTTTTTAATAAAGGGCAGATTTCGATTCATTCATTCACGAAAGTGGCATTCAGCTCCAACTGATTCACTTGGGGGGGGGGGGGGGGAGACTGGGGTTTTGTGCCAGTCATCCCAAGGGACCAAACAGGTGATTCTGCATTGCCTCAAATGTTACTCGGAAGTAGCGCAGGTACAGATTTGTTTTTGGAGTGGCGAAAAAAATCTGAAAAAATTCCACAATAATGTGGGCATACTGCAGCATCTTCCTGAATTTTTTCAGATTTTTTCTGCGGAGAAGTCTACAAGTCTGCCAAAGAATTCCGGTTCATTTCCACTCGTGAATGTTTTTGAGAAGTCAGAAAACAGGAAAAAATAGATTATGTTTTGAAAAATAATAGGGGGATAAGTAAGGGAGCTCGAGGCTGATCGTTTGTACGTCACATTCAGTGAGCTGAGATTATCTCTCTTCGTTTTTCATTCCACTGAGATTATAATTTTTGTTCAGGAATAGTTCAGATTCTTTGGAGCAGAAATTTCAATAGTTTCTCGTAAATCGCTTGGAATTTGAGGGAGTTGGTGGAATTTTTGTGATTAATTCTTTTTTTTTTTTTTTACTTTTTCTTAGGAATTAATTTAGTTGTGAAGAGGTGCAACACGATAAATCTATCGTCTTTGCTCTTATTCATTGGGGAATATCTCGAAAAAAAAAGCGAGATAACAGAATTTTTGTGCATTTTTGTAGATCTTGGATAGTTCTATTAAAAATAATTTGACGAAAATTGTTCTATCTCACTTAGTTTACGAGATATTTTTCTGTTATAGTGCTTCATCTCAAAAGCTCAATGAATAAATTTAATTGAAAAATTTTTGAAGGTAAAATTTCAATTTCATTATCTTAATTATCTCATTACGATTAATTGGAATTCCATAGATCATTCGAGACAATTCATTGCTGATACCACGTGTGTTTACAAAACTATTTCAACGTCATTTGTAAAAAATTTCCGTACAATTGAGATAAATATTTGATAAACCAAAAATACTGATGATAAGATTTCTAGACATCGATAAAAATATTAATGTCAGTCAATGAAATGAGGTGAAATCTATGAAATTTGATTATGTGATTAATTCAATGATTTTCTGGCTTTTTCTTCTGAATAATTCCTGAAAAATTTATTTTTTTTTCAGACAATTTTAATGTTTTATATTATGAATATTGTGAGGGATCAAAGGGAATATTTGAGATACAATTTTTCTGATGATTCCATTCAAAATATGAGGAAAGTTCTATTAGAAAGACACATGTCAAAATTCATTTTTAAAAATTTTACGTAATTTCAACTGTTTCAGGGAAAAATCAGAGACTCTATAACTTTACAAAATTGAGAAAATTCACATTTTTCAGAGAAATATTCAAATTTTGACAAAAAAAAAAGTATAAGCTTAAAAAAATCCTGAAAAATTCAATTCTGACAGATGTTTTCCACGTGAATTTCCCTCATCTTTGAAAAAGGATTCATCTCAAATGGAATCATCGAAATCTTCACTTTTCGACAGGAGTTTTCACGTCTCAAAATCAATCAATTTTAACTGCAGTTTTTTTTAAAGCCTTTGATTTACATTCACTGCTATTTTTTCGCGTGCAAACTTCAAGTATTACGTTTTTTCATGAGATGTGTTTTCTTCTCTGTCTCTCTTATCGACTTGCCTAGAAATTCCTGGCGCTTCTTCCGCTCAGTAAGGAAAGCGTGGGACATTAGTTTACGCGCATTCTCAATCCCCCACTCCCTCTTTATTGTACGTTCCACATTATCGAGAAGCAGAAACATGAATTATGGAGAAAAAAAAAAGGTTTTAAAAAATTTTATTCATCCTATTTTCCTCCAACAATTTCTTCATAGCCATGAGAAGAAAATGGAGGGGGTAAAAAAAAAGAAGAAAACAAATTAATTGCCTAGAATCTCCGAAAAAGAGTGAGAATTTATGGAAATCTGTGGCTGAGAATCCGGTATCTCACGTGTTATGACGGAAGAACGAAAAGATTAAGAGGCAGGAATGAGGGGGAGATGGCAGAGAATAAAAAAACTACCTTGCTGCTTTCACCTGTAGAGATTCAATAATTTCCCCTATTTTCCCCGAATAATTCCGTAAAAATAATTGAATTTCTTATGAAAATTCAATTCCTCAAAATTCATTATTTTCGTCATTTTTTGGAGAATATCTCGGAAAATGAGCGAAATGGCGCAATTTCACCTTAATCCTTTAATATAAAGAATTTCCCCCACCTAATCTCCAGGTGGTCCACAAATCGCCGTTAATTCCCCCTTCCCCCTCTGACTCATCAAGTAATAGGGGTTTTCCTTTTGTTTTTCCCTATTTTCTATTTATTCTACTCCAACACCCATTAAGCTACTGAACTTAAAATATAATGCTATGTACGTAGAAGCCTTCGGGCTGGCACTACATTTAAAAACACTCATGTACTCATGGCACAAATGTTTATTATTATTGTTGTTATGTAACTCTTAATTATGTTAATAAAATCTGTTAATCGAATTAATCGAATATAAAGAATTTGAAGCATCAAAATTTGACTATCTCGCTTAGTTTCCGAGATATTTCCAAAAAGAGACGAAAAAAAAACCTGATTTAATAAAAGAACTATAATTATTCGCCTTATTTCAAAAACTTTTGGAGCAAAACTAATTATGCAATTTCTACCAGAGAAATTATCCCAGTATTTAATCCATCAGATTTCAATTTAAAACTATTTTTTTAGAAAAACATGTGATATCACCGAAGCGTTAATACACGTATGAAAATTCCTATGGCCATTTCCATAGAGAATGTCTGTGGAATGTCTGTATTCATTAGCATTTCGTAGCTATCCCAGCCTATAAACTCTGAAATTTTCTAAATTATCCAGTTTTTTTTTTTGGTATTTCTATAATCGATTCTTGCACGTGAGGCTTCACCTCCATTCTTTCCCTCCTTTTTTTTTTTTTTTTTTACAAATCTCGAAAACAGAAGTTTTGTATTACAGAATACACGCACGCATTGGGGGCCCCTGGAGTGCATACCTGGCGCATACCCTACCCCGTCTCCACTATCGGAAATTCTAACTCACACTATACACAAACGAGCAAAATAGAGGCTCTGCACACGCAGTAACCATTGGTTTTAAACTGCCATACACTTTCTAAAGTCCTTCGACGATTTCGTCCAGGTATTCTCACTCATTTGATATATGAAAAAAAAAAAAAATTCCTAAACAGAGAGGAAAAAGAATCTGTAAGAAAGCGCACACACACACACACACTTGGCTCACTCATTAATACTCTCTGACAATGTTTTTTTTAATAATTGGATTCATTTGCATTTTTTGATTCAATTTACTGATATTTTCATGGGGATTTTGGAAAATTAATTAACAACATCAAATTATTGTCAAATCGCGACGTTTCACAGAGAAAAATGTTTTCTTAATTTAAGAATGTGCAGTCACTTAATTTAAGAATGTGCAGGTCACTTAAATTAAGAAAGAAAAAGTCACTTGATTTAAGTGAGAAGAGTCACTTAATTTAAGTGAGAAAAGTCACTTAATTTAAGAATGTGCAAGTCACTTAAATTAAGAAAGAAAAGTCACTTGATTTAAGTGAGAAAACTCACTTGACTTAAGTGAGTTTTACTACCTTAAATTAAGAAAGAAAAAGTCACTTGATTTAAGTGAGATGGGTCACTTAATGTAAGTGACTTTTAGTTTCTTAAATTAAGACAGACAAAGTCACTTGATTTAAGTGAGAAAAGACACTTGATTTAAGTGAGTTTTACTACCTTAAATTAAGAAAGAAAAAGTCACTTGATTTTAGTGAGAAGAGTCACTTAATTTAAGTGACTTTTACTTTCTTAAATTAAGAAAGAAAAGTCACTTGATTTAAGTGAGAAAACTCACTTGATTTAAGTGAGTTTTACTACCTTAAATTGAGAAAGAAATAGTTACTTGATTTAAGTGAGAAAAGTTACTTAATTTAAGAATGGCAGGTCACTTAATTCAAGTGACTGCACATTCTTAAATTAAGAAAACATTTTTCTCTGTGTTCGCTGAACACTGAATTACAAAAATCATTTTATCAACACAAAAAACAATTGAACATAATCATTTCTTTTGAAATTTCACCCAATATGAGCTTAAATTTATAATTAATTTTCACAAAAAATCCGACATTTACATTTTGTTTAGTCATAATAAGAGATTTTAGAGAAGTTTGAATGAAAATAATTATAAATTTAAGCTCATATTGGTTGAAATTTCAATAGAAATGATTATTTTCAATTGTTTTTTGTGTTGATAAAATGATTTTTGTAATTCAGAAATAAAAGAATATTTCACGTTTTGTTTTCAGAGCCTGAGGAAGCTGGCATTGTTCAGCAAAACGTCGCGATTTTCCAATAATTTGATGTTGTTAATTAATTTTCCAAAATCCCTATGAAAATATCAGCAAAATATTTTTTTTCTTCTTGAAAACAAAAACAATGTGAATTGAATATTTCATTCAACAAAAAGATCATTTTTCATTCAATTGTCCAGGTAAAATAAATGAAAAAAAAAAACGGTCCAGAGTAATTGGATTATGTTGGAGGGCTCTTCCAGATGATGAAAAATAAAACCCGTGTGCAGCCAACGTTGAATGCAAAACAAAAGAATGGACTGTTATTCAAAAGGCCAGCATTCATGTTTTTTATACATATTCGATGAAGTCTTTTATGCATGCACAGATTAGTTGTTTATTTTCATTATTTTTACATATTCTCCAATTTTTTTTGTATTCTTCAGGGCAAATATCATGACAACAATCAGCATTGAAATGACTGTAATTCTATTGGACAATTTTCAATTTTCACCGAAAATTTTCCCAAATGTCTCTTAGATTTCGTTCTATACTGTGAAAAAGAAGAGAAAATAAAATTTCTCAAGAAATTTTATTTTCTCCCAGTTTTTCCCCTCATTTTCAATACAATTGTGTTGAGAATGAGAAGAAATACTGGGATACATGAAGAAATTCCGATCTTTCTGAAGAGAAGAAGATTATATATATATATATATATAATAAAAAAGAATAGTGCCGAAGGTGCAACGAAACGAAACGCTTTCATGATACGTATGATCACAGGCCACAGGTATCCTTTACAACTTGGAATTCAATACGAACACAGAATGAACGCATATACACACATGTAGACGGGAATGCCTCGAATCTCTCGATGTAAAAAAGAAACAGGTGAAAAAAAAAAAACGTGACTCTCAGAGATTCGAGCGAAATCGTGTAAATTCCATCGTTATCTCTTTGAGTGCAATGATTTCAAATTTTTCTCGAAAAATTCCTTCAGATTCTCTGAATTCTGCAGAAATTGTTTTTCCTACGACGCAATAGGTGTGAATGCAAATCAACAAAGATCATATGACTGGAATGAATTAGCGGGTATTTATTAATTCATTGTTCATTATTCAGTATTTTTTTTTAAATTGTTAAATTTACCCTTTTGACGGCGCCATTTCCTGTAGAGTAAAGCAGCAACAATGAGAAGGAATATTGTAGTGAAAAGTGTACCAATCACAGCCCCTGCAATACTACCCGGCCCATAACACAGGCCGGTCTCTGTCTCCATTTCTTTTCACCGTACTATTCAAAGAAAAATACTCTCCAAATATAAAAATTATACTTTTATCCACACACTTTCTACGAATTATTGTATAATTCTAGGGACATCATTAATGAATTTTGTTTTTTTTTTTCACACTTTATTTTTTCACTCACAATTCAAAATTAATTGATCATTTTTTCTTTTTAAAAAATCGTCTGCGTCGCATTTTTGCGAATTTTATTATTATTCATTTGATTTCGAAGGTTTTTTGAGATAATTAACATACGACTATCGTGACGTGTTTTTTTTCTTATTTCGATGGAAAAGAGAGAGAGAGAGAGGGAAGAAGTTGTCGTGTTGCAACGGTGACACCGTAAAACGTACTGACTTGATCGCTTCGTCGATTGCCAAAGCAGGCAGAGCGACAGGTATGGAGAGCTCTCGGGCAACAGGTGCTCGTTTATGTGTGTGTGTGTACTACTTCGTGTGTGTTTCCTCAATGCATCACAACGTGGCGCACCTGAGCACAAATGATTTTGGATGATTTTTTGAAAAAAAACTATTAAATTTTTTTTTTTTTTTTTCATTCAATTTGAGTCCTTTCATGGTATTGAAAATAACGGACATTCGACAATTTTTAGACTTCTTTTTTGTATTCCCAAATAACACAGAGCGTATCACCGAAAAACAATTATGGAGATATAACAATTACATTTATAATTCAAAAGAATACGACGAATACAGAAAAAATACAAAAAAATATCAATGGCTCACAAGCGCAGAGCAAGAATAACAAAAATAAGATGGGAATTGAATTTAAAAAAAAAATTAAAAATATACCACAGCAATGAGAATAATAATAATAAAATACATACAAGAAATACACACAAAAATAATCAATCGAGAGAAGGCATAATGACCTAGAAAAAGTGTAAATATGTAAATATGTATATAAACACATATATAGATATAAATATTAAAAAAAAAAAAAAGTTATATATAAATATATATTGAAATAAAGAAACAGCCCTCTTCCCCTTATTCCCCTTGTTAATTAGTTTTAAGTTTAAAATAAGTCCTATATTAAGAGCTCAAGAGCAAAGAAACTTTAGGAATGGTTTTAAGAAGCCTTTCCATTTCAAAAAGCGTTAAAAAAAATATATGTAGCACGTAATTATACTAATGAACGCCAAAAAGCCAGCAATAGATAATAATAATAAATACATTAATACCGAAACTGTCTTAACAAAGCATGTCGTATACCGACTTTTTTGTAAATCTGCAATTTTAATATTCTATCCTTTGTTTATTGACGAGATGAAATTCTCTGCACTGTACTTATGGCCTCACAAATAAATAAACATTAAGAAAAGACTTCTTTTTTGTCTTTCAACCTTGGCAGACCCGTCGATTACCTATATTGATATGATCATTCAGTCGATCTTCCATCGATCCCTGGACGATTACAAATTCTGCATTTTTTTTCAACGATGAAAATAAATGGATTTGGACAGGCGGCGATTAACAGTCAATCATTTTTGTATTCCAGAGATTTTTAAAATTCGTATTGACTATTTATCGATGAAAGTACGACTGAATGAACATATCGATATGGGCACACGACCAACAATCGAAAGCTCAACAACGGGTCCATCAGGGAACGAATCAGAAAAAAATATGCACACGTAGAAAATTCAGAAAACAATCAGTGCGAATTTTCAAAATATTTTTTTCGTTATGATTTATTTACTGTAAAAAACATTGAAATATTATCACGTGTGTGCTAATTCTATTATTCATATCTTTTTTCGATAATTAGACCTGAAATAATTGATAACACTCAGGACATCTACGCATTGATGGAAATATGAATAAATTTATTCGTTGATAAAATCTGGGACTCGTTTATATTTCATTTTTTTTAAATAAATGGAAATAAAGATATTGAAGAGAGGAAATTTTGCCGGTGTTTAAACCAGGGGCCTGACACTCTCGATTGACCGAACGATTCTTATTTGCAGTATCAGCTAACCCCAATGCCAAATAAGCAGGTATGCGTTTTGTATTCAGTTTTCAACCCCCCGGTTTGACCGTCAATAAAGGCAATTTGAGAATTCGCAAATGAACTTCAATGAACTCTGATTTACCACCAGATACTCATGTATCAAGTGAGAGGGATCAATTCCTTTTAGTCCGATTTGATTCACTGGATAAGTCGTCTGCCATGATAACTGACGGTTTCACTATGTCTCTGTGAGATGGCGCAGCCGAGCAATGGCGGGAGTTTCAGAATCGGGATTCGGTGGCAATTTTCCTACACGGAGAGAAAAATTCATGAAAAATTACTGGACCAGTCCGGTAATCGTGGGACATAGAGGTTCGTAAGAGAAAACGTCCTCCTACAGGAATGAAAAAGTGAGAAACATCTCATAATATGTACCAAATGAGTGAGTGCATTTTAGTGGACTGGTCGGTAATTTTTCCATAACTGTGCCTACATTCATGAAATTTCTTCTTGTATGCCACAAAATTTGTTGTAAAAAAACGTATAAATTGCGGAACTTGGACGTTAATTTTCTCGTCCTCTGAATACTTTTTACCGGACTGAGTAGCAATTTTTATCGCACTCATCCGTCGATCGATTCAGTTCGGGTGTTTTCGGATTCGATCGTGTATCGCAAGGACTTATGGGAAATTTGGAAGAATCGACATATTGGATCCGTCATCGTGATAGCCATGGACCACAGTTCTATGAAATCAAGTTTTTAAATGTAAAAAACAGCGAAATAATTATTATTGCAAAAAATTTAATTCTCTTAAACTAGATCAGCACACAGGATATTATGAAATTTAGGATTTGAATAACTATTCTTGGGAATTTTTTGGAGGACTCCGAACTTCTGTCGACCATTGTAACTCATAAGACAATGATCACTGCTAGAGTCTTTATTGCTATAAAATGGATGTAAAATAAATTGATTTTCAGGATAAAAAATGAATAAGAATACTGAAGAACTGATAATAATTAGGATGATCAATATAATAAAAATGGTGTAGTATACGCGAATTTCATCGTTTCATCATTGAATTTTCATTTTGTGACACTGAATTTTCACTGCTAGTGTGATGAAATTTCCATTCCCTGAACCTGAATTTTTATTGAATGGAACCAAATTTTGGACCCTGAAAACCTTCTTCTTCCCTTGGGTACCCCACTTTGCCCCGGTCTCCCCTACATGTTTTCGAGACCGAAATGGGGGAGAGCTAAATTTGTAATTTCCCCTATCAAAATATTTCGATAATGTAGATACATACAATTTCTACTCAAATTTCTTGTCAAAGCGAAAAAGAATCCGCATTCAATTCTGGGAATAAAATTATCAAAAAACCAAGAATCAACAAAGCACATTGGTTCAGCTCGTCTCATTAGGGATTAATTCTGTCACGATAATTTCTACTATCTTTGGGAGACGGACTAAGTTTACTTATGCTAATTCACTGACAATAGTTATGCGTGCTGTCGTCACCATTCCATACCGGTGGCTTATGCCAAAAATTTTGAGTTTCAGGTTGCGTATGTTAGTGAAGCCCAACTGATACTGAGTAAACTTGCTCGCAGGTAATTATACGGCAACTGCGTGCTTGCGGTAGAAAAAATTCGATCTCCACACTCGTGGCACAATATACTATCATGGTCATTGATTCTCACAGTAGCATACTTGACTTTTCCACAGAATTCTGAATAAGCAGTCGACTCTAAAAATAGACCTTCCACGTTGTAATTTCTATTTTGGAAGCCAATATAATATATTTTATCCTTTTTAATTCCATTTAGAATTCCAAACAAAAATGCTTGAGAAGTGGCTTCTCATAATTCTCATCATGAATATACATCCTTCATCATGTGCAATTGATGCCATATATGATATGGGTAATAGAAAAAAATATTACAATTACAACTAAATTGTGCAATATTATTATGAATATAATATTCTGCAAGAACTTCGTACTCTGAATATACTCTTGAAAATGAATTCCAATTTTCAGGCAAAGGAGTATGGAAATTGTACACGATCATAGATAGAATGGAATCGGATATTTTGCAAGATGCCGGAATTGATGGACCATTAAGTCAGAGCGACACGATAATTCAAGAGATGGGTAATGAAATGGATGAAATTCATGAGCAATTGAGTAGAATGGAACATTCTATGTATCCTAAAAGCAATTGGGATGCCGTCAAATCATGGCCACTTGATGCAATTATCCTGAAGAATATCGATTCAATTGATCTATTCATTGAAAGGATTGATAAATATTATGAAAAATTCCATTTCAATAGGAGTAAAGAGAACTATCATTCTCATCTCACATTTGCCAATTACATCCAAGAGATTTTTGTTGAGGTTGAGCCTAATATTGGAATAATACGAAGCATTGTAACTCGAACGAAACAGTCCGCGACAGATATTGAAAATTTACCATCTGGGATTGCTGCTTTCGCAACTGTAAGGATCATTTGGAGGCTTTTTTTAACATCGTCCTATTTATGGTCAAAGATGTACTCATTAGCGACGGGGGTTCATGGTGTTTCTGTAGACGAAGCACATGTAGGAAATTTACAGTGGTGCTTGTGTCAATCGGCAGAAACTAGGTTTTGAACCCAAAACCTTTGTGCTGCAAGTCAGTTTCTGTACCGACTAGGGCACTGTGGACCCCTAACCGTGTGGAAGTGATTTCCTTTGTTTTTTCAATTATTACTCCTTTCTAGATTCGTCAGGAGCAGATATGCGATGGTCCTCAAATGGTTTCGAATATTTTAATGCAGCTGTTCAAAGCGGTAATGATAGCTGAAATGAAAGCAAATATGATGTTAACTTTCGCAAATATACACAGATATATGTCGAATGAAGGTAAGCTTTCGCATCGAACACTCACAATTTTGATGTTCAATTATTCTGATTTGAAAATCATTCAATTCTGCAGAACGCATCTATAATAATATAATATTTATATCTCTTTAAGGAAGAAAAACAAGTTTGCGTGTAAATTCTTTTGCTAGAGAGCAGTTTGGAAAACAGTTTGGAATTTACTTGGATTTATTCTCACTCATATTCACTCTCGTAGACGGAGTATATTGGAGAGCTTGCGATCCTGACAAGTGGATCCCAGGTGTGCAATGAATGGAGAATTACTGGAACTCATTAGTACTGAAAAGATTAATTAATGTGGATTATTTGCAGGTGACACTTTCTATGAAATAGAAAATACTTTTCAGACATCCCTCTTTCGCTATCATTGGTTTAAGTGTAAGCATGACAGTTGTGCCGATGTAAGGACTCGTAAATCACGTAAATGCAAGCCAGAATTCTACGATTACCGCAGTAGCTGCATGGGGACTATTAGTAATTGTTCTTACCTAAGCGCTATACAAGCATGTGTACTGGTGAGAAGATTTTTCAATTATTCAAACGAAATACTTGCTTCCTAATTTAGATTTTCAAAAGATAATGCATAATTTATATTCTCCATTGAAATAGAAAGAAGGTCCTCGTACATTTCAATACGTAAACTCAACAGAATTAGGTTTCCTGGGGAATAATTCCAAATGTCCAGCAAATAATGGATACACAATCGAAGATGGGACGGGTTGGAATTTCTCATATGCTGCATGCGCATGCAGTTGTTTGAACGATCGAAATGAGATCAGTCTCTCGATCGTGGAAAGTAACGTGAAATTCAACCGGTAAGTTTGAGAATTATAACAGACAACATGAAGCTAAGAAATACTCGCATTCATAATATTACGATTAATCCATTATTCCGTTTGCAGTGTTATCATTGGTCTACGATTCGTTCGTTCGGGAAGAACTTTATTCATTCAACCGAAAGAGGCATCATTGAATGCTAATGGATTCATCAAACTAAATTCACAGCGATGGATCCCTATTTCCAAGATACTTCCGCCATCAATAACTCATCCACTGAATAGCAAAAACAAAATATTTTTCCTGGATGATGTAAGATTACCACCTGGCTGCGTTCTAACAGGTATTTTTGATACACTCCTATAGTATATTGGGCTATAGATATGTGAAATCAATTCTTAATACAACCGAATCATTTCAGGAGTTAAGTTCAACAGAGTAAGAAGAGAAACTGTAACAGGATTTGCCATTGAAATATTTGGTAGAAATTTTGATTATAAAAGTGGCATATTAGATCTGAAAGAAGGGTCGAGAATATCAAGGAAAGCATTAAATATAAATTCTGGGTAAGCGGCGATAACTTATCAAATTACTGATAATGGGTAAATATGATTTAATTTCATAGGATTTTCATCCTACTTTCTCCATGTCTAGGCGAAGCCTTTCATTTATGGCAGTGAGTTCAATCTATTCAGCGTTGTCTCACATAGTTAGTCCATCAGAGATAAAATATGTTTCACTGAAACAATCGAGGTTAACGGAGGATTTCGGTCAGTCAACGCTACCACAATTTGATGGAGTTCCAATCTCAATTCATTTTCCATCAGCATTGGGTGGAATCGGAGTTTTCCATAAAGGCGTGGAAGGTTACGCCGGATTCATTTCACTTCGAGTATATGGAGTCAAGCTTGGAAAATATTTCAGTGATTTTAGAGATACTCACATGATAGAAAATAGAGTATTATTCAATGATTCACTTAGCGCTTGAATATGCAAATGTTCGAATATTATTATTTAAATATTCCATCAGTTCATACAATCATAGATTATAGATAATCAACAAAAAAAGATTAACAAAGTATAATTCATTAGAAAGTGCAAATAATAAAATCTGAGTTAACAATACTAATTGTGAATTTATTCGGGGACGATACGCTGAGCTGAGTGCAATCAGATGCCTATTGTTGAAATCATCATTTAGTCTCCTGTTAGCACCTGTATTAACGAGGAATGTTGGATGTCTCACCATATCTTTATAATGCCCAACCTGTACACAACGACAGATCAAATAAAGAGATTAAGATAATCATATGACGATCATTATTATAGACATTGACGAGAAGCTAAAGCCACATCACAATTTGCATCAATGGTTAGATGTCGCACAGCGAATTTTCTTATACGCTGTGGGACTATCAACATCAGGCTTGTAACAATCATATCCCAATCCGTTAGGTTTTGAAGCGGTTGGATTTTGTACACAATAACATAAATTACCCTTTGTGGTTGACGTCTTGGAGGATTTGGAATCATCCCATTGCTTAACATTTTCATGAGAGGATTTTTTATGGGAGCCGCCACATGATGAAGAGGAACTGGATGCACTGCTCTCAGCAGTGTGACTACTTGCACCACTTCCACTACCTGCACCAGATCCACTACCTGCCCCAGAACCACTGCCTGCACCAGATCCACTACCTGCCCCAGAACCACTGCCTGCACCAGATCCACTACCTGCCCCAGAACCACTGCCTGCACCAGATCCACTACCTGCCCCAGAACCACTGCCTGCACCAGATCCACTACCTGCCCCAGAACCACTGCCTGCACCAGATCCACTACCTGCCCCAGAACCACTGCCTGCACCAGATCCACTACCTGCCCCAGAACCACTGCCTGCACCAGATCCACTACCTGCCCCAGAACCACTGCCTACGCCAGTTCCGCTTCCTTTTCCAGAACCAGAGCCGGAGCCGCTACCTTCTCCAGATCCGCTACCTTTTCCGTTACCTTCTCCAGAACCAGATCCAGAACCACTGCCCTTTCCAGATCCACTACCTTTTCCGCTACCTTCTCCGGAACCAGAGCCAGAGCCGCTACCTTTTCCAGATCCACTACCTTTTCCACTACCTTCTCCAGAACCAGATCCACTACCTTTCCCACTACCTTCTCCGGAGCCAGAGCCGCTGCCTTTTCCAGATCCACTACCTTTCCCGCTGCCTTCTCCAGAACCAGAGCCAGCGCCGCTGCCTTTTCCAGATCCACTACCTTTTCCACTACCTTCTCCAGAGCCAGATCCACTTCCTTTTCCGCTACCTTCTCCAGAACCAGAGCCGGAGCCATTGCCTTTTCCGGATCCACTACCTTTTCCGCTACCTTCTCCAGAGCCAGAGCCGGAGCCGCTGCCTTTCCCAGATCCACTACCTTTCCCACTACCTTCTCCAGAACCAGAGCCGGAGCCACTGCCTTTTCCGGATCCACTACCTTTTCCACTACCTTCTCCAGAGCCAGAGCCGGAGCCGCTACCTTTTCCAGATCCACTACCTTTCCCGCTGCCTTCTCCAGAACCAGAGCCGGAGCCACTGCCTTTTCCGGATCCACTACCTTTTCCGCTACCTTCTCCAGAGCCAGTGCCGGAGCCGCTGCCTTTCCCAGATCCACTACCTTTCCCGCTACCTTCTCCAGAACCAGAGCCGAAGCCACTGCCTTTTCCGGATCCACTACCTTTTCCACTACCTTCTCCAGAGCCAGAGCCGGAGCCGCTACCTTTTCCAGATCCACTACCTTTCCCGCTACCTTCTCCAGAGCCAGATCCACTACCTTCTCCGGAGCCAGAGCCGCTGCCTTTTCCAGATCCACTACCTTTTCCGCTACCTTCTCCAGAACCAGAGCCGGAGCCACTGCCTTTTCCGGATCCACTACCTTTCCCGCTACCTTCTCCAGAGCCAGAGCCGGAGCCACGGCCTTTTCCGGATCCACTACCTTTTCCACTACCTTCTCCAGAGCCAGAGCCGCTACCTTTTCCAGATCCACTTCCTTTCCCGCTACCTTCTCCAGAACCAGAGCCGGAGCCTTTTCCAGATCCACTACCTTTTCCGCTACCTTCTCCAGATCCACTACCTTCTCCAGAACCAGAGCCGGAGCCACTACCTTTTCCGCTACCTTCTCCAGATCCACTACCTTCTCCAGAACCAGAGCCGGAGCCTATGCCTTTTCCAGATCCACTACCTTCTCCACTGCCTTTTCCAGACCCACTGCCTTTTCCAGATCCGCTACCTTTTCCGCTACCTTCTCCAGATCCACTACCTTCTCCAGAGCCAGAGCCGCTGCCTTTTCCAGATCCAGCACCTTTTCCGCTACCTTCTCCAGAACCAGATCCGGAGCCACTACCTTTTCCGCTACCTTCTCCAGATCCACTACCTTCTCCACTGCCTTTTCCAGATCCACTGCCTTTTCCAGACCCACTGCCTTTTCCAGATCCGCTACCTTTACCAGATCCACTCCCCATGCCAGATCCGGAGCCACTACCTTTTCCGCTACCTTCTCCAGAGCCGGATCCACTGCCTTTTCCAGATCCTGAGCCATGTCCACTCCCTTCACCAGATCCGCTACCCATGCCAGATCCATGACCAGCGCCGTGGCCTTTACCATGGCCTTCACCAGATCCTGATCCACCGCCTTTTCCAGACCCATGACCAGAACCTTTACCATGACCAGAGCCGTGGCCTTTACCATGGCCTTCACCTATCCCACTACCTTCACCAGATCCAGACCCTTTACCAGATCCTGAGCCACTGCCTTTTCCAGCACCACTGCCTTTTCCAGATCCTTCACCATGACCAGCACCATGGCCTTCACCATGGCCTTCACCAGATCCTGAGCCACTGCCTTCTCCAGTACCAGCGCCTTTTCCAGACCCATGACCAGAACCTTTACCATGACCAGAGCCGTGACCTTTACCATGGCCTTCACCTAATCCATTACCTTCGCCAGATCCAGATCCACTACCTTTTCCAGAACCAGAACCGGAACCACTACCTTTTCCTGATCCACTGCCCTTGCCAGAGCCACTACCCTGACCAGATCCGCTACCTTTACCAGATCCACTACCTTTACCAGATCCGCTACCTTTACCAGATCCGCTACCTTTACCAGATCCGCTACCTTCACCAGATCCACTACCTTCGCCAGATCCCTTACCCTCGCCAGATCCCTTACCCTCGCCAGATCCCTTACCCTCGCCAGATCCGGAACCAATACCTTCTCCAGAACCGGAGCCAGAACCACTGCCTTCTCCAAATCCCTCGCCCATGCCTTCACCCATACCATGCCCTACACCATGACCAGATCCAGATCCACTGCCCTTACCGGAACCCCAACCGTGACCTGAACCGGATCCAGACCCACTACCTTCACCATGCCCTGAGCCCCAGCCTTCCCCTGAGCCTTCACCTGATCCTTCGCCTGATCCTTCGCCTGATCCACTGCCTGCACCATGACCTGATCCAGATCCACGGCCCTTACCGGAGCCCCAGCCTTTACCCATTCCACTACCTGAACCGGAGCCAGATCCACTACCTTTACCGGAACCCCAACCTTTGCCCATTCCACTACCGGAACCGGAGCCAGAACCGCTGCCTTTGCCAGAGCCCCAGCCTTTACCCATTCCACTGCCAGATCCAGACCCACTTCCTTCACCCTCACCTGAGCCCTCACCTGATCCTTCACCGGACCCACTACCTTCACCAGATCCAGATCCACTGCCCTTACCGGAGCCCCAGCCTTCACCCCTTCCACTACCCGAACCAGAGCCAGAACCACTCCCTGAGCCAGATCCACTACCTTTACCGGAGCCCCAACCTTTGCCCATTCCACTACCGGAACCGGAGCCAGAACCGCTGCCTTTGCCAGAGCCCCAGCCTTTACCCATTCCACTGCCAGATCCAGACCCACTTCCTTCACCCTCACCTGATCCTTCACCGGACCCACTACCTTCACCAGATCCAGATCCACTGCCCTTACCGGAGCCCCAGCCTTCACCCCTTCCACTACCTGAACCAGAGCCAGAACCACTCCCTGAGCCAGATCCACTACCTTTACCGGAACCCCAACCTTTGCCCATTCCACTACCGGAACCGGAGCCAGAACCGCTGCCTTTGCCAGAGCCCCAGCCTTTACCCATTCCACTGCCAGATCCAGACCCACTTCCTTCACCCTCACCTGATCCTTCACCGGACCCACTACCTTCACCAGATCCAGATCCACTACCTTTACCGGAACCCCAACCTTTGCCCATTCCACTACCTGAACCGGAGCCAGAACCACTCCCTGAGCCAGATCCACTACCTTTACCGGAACCCCAACCTTTGCCCATTCCACTACCGGAACCGGAGCCAGAACCATCGCCTTTACCATGCCCTGAGCCCCAGTCAGACTTTTTCATTGAACTCTCAGATTCATCGCTTTCACTGGAAACCTCATCGACTTCATCGTGACTGCTACTCTTTTTCCAGTCTCCATCATCACTATGCTTTGTCACACTTCCCTTTTCTTTTGGTCCATCCCAGCCCTTAGAATGTGACCAAGTATCTCGAGGAGCAGCGAGTACTCCAACAACCGTTAGAGCGAAGAAAACGAAAACAACTGCAAATTAACAAATAAAGTATCATAAAATTAACATAGGAAAATGATTGAAGTCTGATTATAGTAGAACACATACCCTTCATTGTAACACTATTGAACCTCTGCAGTGGAAATCAGTTTGCAATAATTGCTCCTGACTGTCTTCCGAAATCCGATGATGAGCATTATATACCTCTGTCTAAGCTGATGCATTTCTTATCTTCACATCTCCTATATGAAATTTATTGTTATCATCATATGTTGTCAGACTCTTTGTGTCTTCAGAACTTGGAGCTCAATTAATAAACAAAAATATTTCGAAACATAACGACGCCAGTGCTATCAATAAATTGGATAGACGGTCATTACAGGTATATTCAATCATTATTGAAATTTCTGCTTAGATGGATAAATATTTGAAAAATGTATGATTATATTTACAGCAATAAATGTATTTACCCATGTGACTCCTCCATTTATCTTAATTACACCCGATAAAATGAAGGCAATATTATTTCTCTAGAAAGATTATTTTAGTAGTGAGATTTTGATCTAGAGTTTGCGAAAACTCATTCAGTGGGGCAGCTGATTTATGATTTGAAGGCCCTGCTGTCAACCCCAGCGTATGTCGATTGCTAAAGCATCAGTGTAGTGTTCTTACATGCGGTTCGTCCATAGATGTGCCATGAGCCACCATCGTTGATAATGATATCTTTAGTGTGAATATAGCGACGTTGAATGAATATGGGAGACTGGGACCACATTAAATTAATGGGTCGAAATGATTCGGTATTTTTTTGAAAGTGGAGGCGTCTACGGAAATTTTTGACAAAATTCATCAACAGTGTCCACACATTTGAGCATCTTTCTAACCTTTTTCCCTTTTTTTTTACCCAGGAAAAAATGTTCAGATCTGATCAGATCAAATAAGATCTGATCAGATCTAATTAGATCTGAGTTCCTTAGATCTGATCAGATCTGAAAATTGGCACGCTCTGACCAGATCTAATTTGATCCAATTAGATCTGAGTTCCTTAGATCTAATCAGATCCAATTGGATCTGCACAAAATCCAAAATTGAAAATTTCAAATTTTTAGAGAAAATGAAAAATGAATCAAAATCTGGATTATTTACTAAACAAATGAATGAAAATTAAAATTTTTAAAGAAAAAAAAGTCGAAAAAAAAGTGGACCTCAGCGGGATCGAACCCGGGACCGAAGGTTTACCAGTCTCCTACTCTAGCCACTCAGCTATCACACGATTTCTTGATACTAAGTAGAATTCGAATCGTCATAAATGAAGAAGATGAGAAAAATTTGAGGAAATAACTTCGGAGAAAAGTTCAGACTGTCTAAATGGAATGCAGAATCATGCATGAAAATAAATATAACATTCTATGATAATGAAATGAGCACAGATCTGACACATTGCGAATTTTTTTTAACAGATAAATTTTTATTTGAAAAAGATTTTAAAAGAAACCATATTTATAGTTCTATGACTGCCCTTCTTAATAATATGAAAATCCAATTCTACCTGATCATGTTTGTCTATTCACCTAATTTTGATTTCCATATCTAATCAGATCTGACTAGATCTGATCAGATCCAGCCAGGTCTGATCAGATCTGATGACCCAATATACATATTAGGTCATCAGATCTGATCTAGTTGGATCTGATCAGATCTAGTTAGATCTGACCAGATCTAGTTGGATCTAATCAGATCTAGTTAGATCTGAACAGATTCAATCAGACTTAGATCTGATTGTATCTAACCAGATCTAATCAGATCTAATCAGATCTAATTAGATCTGATCAGATCTATTCATGTTAAAAATTTTCATTTTGTCAGATCTGATTGGATCTAATTAGATCTGATCAGATCTAATTTAATCTGATCAGATCTGAACATTTTTTCCTGGGTATAATGTTCTTCACTCTAGAAGAAATCTGGGATCATGTTACCATGAAGCCAGTCGCCCTGACCCGCTCTTCCCTGGATGAAGAAAATTATGATCTCACGATTTAGGGAAATTCAAGAGATTTGCACTAGTGAGAATTTGGTCACAAAATATGGATTATGTTGTTTTTAAGAGCTCAAAACGAAGAGATTGAGTGATTAAGATACTGTTCTAAATTGTATTCGTGCAGAATAGCCCCTATAAAATCTGAATAATTATCAAAGTCAAATCTTCGGAGAAAATATGGAATGCGCAAGCGAGGTTTGAACTCACAACCATCTGATTATTACATGTCAGATGCTCTACCAATTGAACTATTGCGAGTTCCTATACTTCCCTTCAAATTTCTGACCAAGATATATTACATCATTTTCGCCATCTCCCTTCCTGAGGCAATTTTCCAAATTCATTAAATCAATTAATGCCCACAATAAAATTTGATTGTGGGCTCTATTATACACAATTACCGTTAATGGCCCAATTAATGCCATCGGCCCAATTAATGCCACTTTTCATACATTTTCGTGATTATTGAACTTATTCGAATTCTCAACTCTAAGTAATTGATAACAGTGGCTAGAAAAAAATTCTGAGGACACCGGACAATCAAAATAGACGATATTTCTCTACTAGATATATTTCTAAAATTAATCCGATGAATGCGACCAGCGTGCTCAGCAAGATAAAGCCCTGAAGCTCTTCATGTGGGGTTAGAGTGCCTCATCAGTTCAATGTGTGATATTGAGAGAATTTAAGTATTTAATAAATCGAAAGTTGTATTGATTGTTAGCAAAATCATTGGACTTTCATATAAATTGACGAATAATTTAAAAATAACGACCAGTGATGGAAATTAATTGATGGCAATTATTGGGACCCTTTGTGACAGAAATCGGGCCATGGTGGCATGAATCGAGGCCATGGGCAAAATATTTTCAAAAATATAAATTAAATAATTTTTATCATTAATTCAGGAAAATAATCAATGTAAATGATAGTCCAGACCCTAAATACTTTCGAGGACAAATTAAATTTGAATTTATGATAAGATATAATTTTTCTATGAAAGATATGTGGCAGAATAGGTGTCTTGGTGGCATTAATTGGGACATTGACGGTACTCCCTAAATTACCAAAATCTAACTTTCAGTGAATAATTTGATTCATCGTCGATTAAAGAAGAAACATTAATCAATTGGAAGTTTCCCGTACTCCATGGTTGCGTAAATTCTAGTCTCGTATTCTAAGAGTCATTCGGATAATTCCCTCGATTTATCGAAGCCTGATGCCATCAGAAGTCAACAATGTTAATTTTAAAACTTCACAGTATGGACAAAAGATATAACAGATAACAAAAATGAATTTATTACTTAAAGATTCAGTTCAATGTTTTTCAGCATTTGGTGATAAATAATTCTACTTTTTTTTTCATAATGAAAATCTACGAATAATATAAACAGTAATTATTCATGAAAATGAGATGATGATTTTACGTCATAATTAATTTGTTTTCTTCTTTTTTTTTCCTTCCAATGACAATTATTAATCAACTTCCATAATTCGAGTAATTTGGTATTTGCAGAAAGTAAACTGACAATATAATTGAATCATCAATCTGCAATAATAAAATTTTCAATATTATTCATTGAGGGAAATCCTATATACTGGTATGACAATATCTAAATTAGTCAAGGTCAAAATGAACTATACATGTATAGTGATCACAGCCATGATCTTGCATAGACTCTTTCCTAAATAACTATATCCCATTAGGATGCACAACATAACAGTGAGTGTGCAGAGTCCTTTAAAACATAGTAGTCTTAAAAGTGACTATTTTTTTTTTCTTTTATTAAGTGTTTATTTAGTGAGGCCAGTGTACAGTTATGAGATACAATATCCATGATAAACAAATGATTTTATAACAGTTGCAATTTTACAAAAAAGTTGCTTCCCGACATGCATTGTTAAAACTCTAGCGTTGTTGGTTGAAATGTTTTTACACTGCTATTATATGGGGTTGCTAACGATTGACTATCTGGCTTTTTGGGAGATAGTGGTTCGAAATGGAAAGGCCCTCTGAAAACCATTTCTTCATTTGAAAGTGACTATATGTCGTGGAATTGTGATACTATTTATGTTCTTACTTCATATGGCTTGGATGACTTACTCCATATAGTATATAATACATACAAGTTCACAGGTTGTCTTGAATTGTCTGATCGGTTTCCCCATTTTTTTCCATTTTCGGGTAATATCGCTCCAAGTATTGACCAGATCCAATGCTGCTTAGCTTCGGTGACCGCCTGGAGATTGGTCGTTGTCTGCTGCTAATCTGGGGGCCTATTCTCGACGCATGGGAACAGGAGTCGTCAACGAATATAGTATCTTCGTTCACGACCATTTCGTTCACGGGAGATATTCCCACACGCAAAAGTTTTGTTGACGAAACGTCTTTCCGATTCATTTACGGATGTCACTTCCTTATCAGACGTGGTAGATGATCCTCTTCACCGAGGAGCTACATATTTTCTATAAGTTCAAGATTCATTAGATGATAAACCTCATTCATTTTTCACTCATGAATGTTCTAATGACACTCTGCCGCAATTGATATTTCTACTTTTAGAAGAGAGAAAATAGGTTATGTGAGCTCTTCGTATGAGAACTTCCATTTCGTGAGGGAATCGTAAATCCGTGAACGAAATAGATGGACGAATTGTCTGATTCGTTCACACATGTTATTTCGTCAACGGAAACAGTTCCCCATGCGTCGAGAATAGGCTCCCTGTTCCGTTTCTGATTGCGCCCGTTACGATTTTTGAAAAAAAGAAAAATAATAATGAATACAATTGACAATAAATGCAAAATGATAATAAATTAATATAATCGATTTTTCTTTATTTTTGATAATTCTATTTTTTCGAGAAAATTCACGTTAGTCTTGAAGTGAGATAGAATGATTTTACCCTGATTTTCATTCGAGTGCCCATCAATACGAAAAGAAATAATATTCTTTAATTGAGAATCCCGCAAATTGATCACAAATGATCTCATCTCTTATCTTTTCTGGAAAACTTCACGGTATCACCACTAGGTGAAAAACTTGAATTTTTCCGAAAAACTAGAATTTTAAAAATTAAAGAAAAATCAATTATACTAATTTATTATCATTTTGCATTTATTGTCAATTATATTCATTATTATTTTTCTTTTTTTTTCCAAAATCGTAACGGGCGCAATCAGAAACGGAACAGTCATATGTTTCAGATTAGCAGCAGACAACGACCAATCTCCAGGCGATAACCGAAGCTAAGCAGCATTGGATCTGGTCAATACTTGGATGGGTGAGCGCTTGGACTATCTCGAGATTAGACCGAATTCTTTTGTTGAAGTGAAACTTCTTTGCTGAAGGGGCAACAATTTTCGAGCGTCACGAAAATTCGTCATCGTGTGAGGGGAATAGCTAGATACGTGTGGTACTTGCCCCTTACAGGGGATATAACCATTAAGGAATAGAGAGAGAGCTAGATACGTGGTGGGGGGAACAGGAGAAGAGGAGAGTGCGTCAGCAGCGATGCCTGACTCTACACTCTATTATTTTTTCTTTTCAATACACGGAGAGAAAAATATGGGAATTTATCTTAATGATTTTTTAAAAAATTACTCAAAATTGTCATTTAAAGGAGGAGTTGTCATGAAACACGACCGAAATATATCCATGCTCCGCCTCATAATTTTTGCTTTTTATTTCTTGAAAAATTGCCACTTCACACTTGGCTTTGGATTAAAATATCTCGAAAACCATGCAAAATTTATCGAGACATGCTGTGAATGAAATTTAGAGGGAAGATTAACGAATAAAATAAGCAAACCTCCGTTTTTTTACGACTCGCAATTATTAAGATATCGATTTTTGAATGAAAAATTCAGAAAGGACGTCCAAACGCTCATTTATTTGCTATCGGGCCTCATCCATGGTTTCTGAACTACTCATTCAAAAAATGATATCTCTGAAACTACTGGTCGTAGAAAAACAGCGTTCTGCTTATTGTGTTCGTCAATCTTCCCTCTAAATTTCATTCACAGCATGTCTCCATAAATTTTGCATAGTTTTCGAGATATGTTAATCCAAAGCCAAGTGTAAAATGACCAATGGCTCATGTATAAGAAATTTCACTTCTGTCGCGTGAGTTCCATGCACCCTCTTTTTTCCGTGAGTTCTGAGTAAGTTGGAAAAACTCGCTGGCCCTATGCCATTCAACTTCTTTTGGCTTTCGTTCAATCTACAATTTTTGTAGATTCAAACAGCAGTTAAAACCACCTAAAAATTTCGATTCAGGATGTTACTATACACTGTATTGTCATGTTTACTATAAAGAAGAGAACACAGTGTCCAATGGTAGGTAACCATCAATATAATGCTCTGATTGACAATAATATTCGTCAATAACACTATATATTGGCCACTGAAACTAGCTATATCAGAAATAGTTGCTGTTACTTAATTTATAGTCAAGGTCTTTTTCTACTGAATTTTTATAGCTCCAGTGATCATATCTTTCTCTCAGTGTATTATTTCGGAATATTAGATGCTCAGGTTATTCAATGAAAAATTGATTAATTTATTCTGGACACTGAATTACGAATTATGACAGATTTTTTTTTTCTTTTCATAATTTTTTCATCACAAATTCTAGAAAGGAGCAATTTGTCATGAAATAGAAAGAAGAATCATTCATTTTGCAATATTTCAATGAAAGAAGTCATTATAATCTTTCCATCAGGAAGATTCATTCAACTTTGAGATTAAGTAGAGAAATAAAGCGAAGTTTTCCTCTTACACCAAACGACAAAAAAAAACATCAAAGTATATGAAATCATCGGGCCAGTATTCGTTGATTGTAATTGACGATATCTCCAAAGTGATTCTCCAATTGCCAGGTGCTCAAATACCTGAAGAACGATAAAGTAATGATAATTGATCATTTTTGACAGTTCATCGCTAAATTCACTCGAATTACATCACGATTCAATGAAATTCAAAAAAAATTCAGGGTAATGATAAATTTATTGCTTGATTATACGAAGTTGCTACTGTTGAACGAAGAAATGGAGACATAATTTATAGTGTTTTCCTGCACGGCTGAAATACTGAGAATTCAAAATCGTTGAATTCATTGCAAGATTAGTATTAATTGAGGCTATCATGAATTAATTATTGATATCAACGGCAATGGTTTTTTCGTAGTATCTTCAACTCCGGAAAACAATTCCACTGAATTATAATGAAATTTATGAAGCATTAAATTAATTCAAATATCATTTTTTTGCAGCTCAAATTCCTTCGAAATTTCATAGAATTTCTACAGAATGAATCGCTCCACCGGTATCCCCATGAGAGGGCTGTATAGTCCAATGACTGAAGGCCAGTTACGCGCAAGCGTAACCCAAAAAAGAAGAAGAGAAGAAGTGGAATGGAAACAAAAAATTATTCGTGAAAAAATTCTCAGATATTGTCAGATCAATTCAATCAAATAGGGTCATGTATGATCTAATAGGATCATCCATGGCTAATTCACAGGAATTATATTCTTCAATGCAATTTATATGGGTGGCCATGTCCGATCATGTATAACCATGAATGACTGATTGTGTTCATACATGACCATATATGAGAATTTTCATTCATAAAAATTATTCAACTGTTATTATTCTGATCAGATCTGGTCATGTCTAGTCCTGTATCAGCATGCATGACTACATATAATCCATGCCTGAATGTCGATGATTGATGCAAGAGCATTTGAATTATGCCTGCATGATCATGCATGACCATGTATAGTAATGCATGGTCATTCGAGACTTGCAATGTTATGTATTCGTATTGAATAATTTCTAACTCTAATCATACATGGTCATATCAAATCATGCTTGATCATATTGGAATGAGCAAAATTATTAATTTAATTATTTTTTACATATGACTCAAGGTATTGGGGTTGTATGTGTGGTCTTCTTTGTGACCGATGCATAGACTCCAATATCTGTTTATGTTACGAATGACGTCATGTAAACCATAGGAGAAAAGAGAACCATGGAAATCAAATTTGTTCGTTAAAAGGAGTCAGTCTTTGACGACACTTCGTATCGAGAAGTATTTAAAATAAATGCTCAGTTTCCAACTCAATAGTTTTAAAGTTATTTTTCTGCCTTGCCTTTCTTCCATATTCCAACAGATCATGTACAGCATTGCATGCGTGCATAAAGCGACTTCCGGAAATCAATTTTTGGAGTATATTCAATTAATCCCGGAGAAAATCAGCATGCATGATCATGCGTGTTGATTTTCTGGTATGTCTATGCCCATTGACATATATTAGCTGAATAATGATTATCATCCAATTATCGTCACAGAACGAACCATGCTGAAATTATTGAAATTTTAAGGATAAATATATATAAGCCTTTCAATTCATACTAGATAGTCAATATATCACTTAGCAGAGTGGAACAAGTTGCGCCTGATATGCAGAGAACTCGGGTTCGAGCCCAAGTGATGTCAGATTTTAATTCATCAAAAAAACTCCTTATCACGAATAATTATTAGTTGAAAATGTTAAATATAAATCACTGATGATTCAATACTGCTTCCTTATTTTAATCAATTTTTTCATATATATTCATAGACGATTATTTTTTCTTGCCCAGCTAGACATGATTATTCTTGCTCATGTATGATTATGCATGCTGATTTTTTCCCGGGCGTATAGAAGAATTAGATGGGAAAATTTCGGAATTATCAGCATTTGGATGTGATCGGTCCAGTAGTTCCAAAGATAGAGCGTTTTCTCATTTAACGATTTTTCAAGAATATCGCAGGTACTACGGGACCGATTTCGCCCAGATTCAATCCCAAGGGCTTCACCCATAAGATATATAAACCTACAAAATTTGAAGTTCTTAACTCAAATATTTTTTGAGTTATCATGTTGCCCAGATATTTCAAAAAATTACATATCCGTTAACGTACTGGATAAACCAAAAATCGGAGCACTCATCATTCCGCGGGTTTCACGTGCTCTTTATCAGTGCGCATCTCCTCGTTGAGGATGGACGCTGTGAATTAATTTTTCGCTGAGGAAACTCGAAAAAAAAAAAGATTTTTTGATAATTCGCTCTTTCTCGAGAACCATTGAGCCATTTCCCTAATTATCAGCAACTAATAAGGAATGAACCTAGAAATCCCTTTTTTCTGTTTCATTCACCGGAATCTGGGATACTACCTTAACGAGTCGTAATATTCCGAAAATCACGGTATTGCATGTAGACTGAGTGACCTACTGACTGAATTATTTTGATCCGGTAAATGCATTCAAAAATCACTGGAAGACTTCTGAATGGGCCCTGTCACTTTCCCACCGATAACTTACAAAGAGATAATAAGAAAGAGAACTGCACTTCTAGTTCGTGCGCCACCGTCACGAAAATTACTGGTCAATAATTTTCCAGCAGCCGCGCCTGTCTCTCTTTCTCGTTATTGCCTCAGCACCTCTATTCTCAAACTGGCCAGAGAGGTAATTTCCGAAATCGATCCGAAGCCGAAATTTACATGTTGTAGCATCGGAGCCGAATATTCCCGAGGTTACTTCATTGGCTAATACGACTTTACTTTCCATTGTCTATGCTCAAACAGACACAGCCAAGGTATTGTACTAACGAAGGAATCGACATCCGAAGTGTGCCGAAGCGAAGATTTACATCGTGAGACATTGGAGCCGAAGAAAGTCGATGTCGATTCAGTCGCTAGTACGACTATACACAGTACTAACTAGTGATGCAACACAAAAAAGTGACGGTCATTTGACCGGTCAATGACCAATTGGCAATGACTGACCATTTTGGTAAAAAAAAATGACCAAATCGTGAGTCAGAAAATTGACCAGAAATGGTTTTGACGGTCAGATTCCATCTAAATAGAGCTGATGATTTTGCTTTGTGGACCTCTTCTTTTGTGTATTAATCAAAGTCATTATATTTGGGACTGACTAGAGTCAAGAACATTCAGGATAAAAGTAATATGATAGAACGTTACGGAGATATATCTCTATCTGTAAGACAAGAGTAAACTGAATCTATTAGGATAAGTGCAGAATTTATGCAGAGTTTACGATTTGTTGAGAAAATAAAAGAATATTCCTGTGATATCATTGTATTTGAATTTAAATAAGCCTTTTCCTCTTCAAAAATATCATTCTACTAAAAGTGACAAAAAAAATGACCGAAGAACAAATTGACGGTCATTCTCCATCTATATAGCTGGATTTCATTATAGATTCTGGTTCGTTATTCTTCAATTGGGTTTTTCAATCGCCGATATTCTACCAAAAATTAGAAATACTGCACTTTTGGAAATGGATGATTCTTTGAGTATTTCCATTGAATTAAAAAAAAATCATAAAAATGACATAAAAAATGACTGAGAATAAAATTGACCGTCAATTTTCATCTATATAGATGGATTTTGACATTTATTTCTCCTGACTGACAATTTGAATTTTTGGCGGTCAATTTTCAACGAAAATTGCGGTCAAGTCAGGAATGGTCACGAAATGGTCAATTGACGCCTGACCTGACCAATTTCAAAATTGACCGTCATTTTACATCTCTAATACGACATTACTTTCCATTGTCTATGCTCAAACAGACACAGCCAAGGTATTGTCGTACTAACGAAAGACACATCCGAAGTGTGCCGAAGCGAAGATTTAAATCCTGAGACATTGCAGCCGAAGAAAGTCGATGTCGATTCAGTCGCTACTACGACTACAGACAGTACTAACCATCAAGCAAACATACGTAAAACACATGTACAAACTTTATGAAAAACATTAATTATCGTGTGCCCACCCACCAAGATGGCTCCGTTGCTGGAGCAGTACTCGATAACTGAAGTTGTAGTTATTTACATGTTTTCATCATCAAACTCAACATTACAACAATAAATTGTACATCACTCGATTTAATTGAATAGAATTTTTCTTTAATTCTCATGTTTATATACATATATATGTGTGTGTGTGTGCGTGTGTGTGTAGGTGTTTCATGAGTTGAGATACACCGGTTTTTTTTTTCTTTCACATTTCAAAGTGGTAATATAAAAGACAGTGACGGCCGGCTGGCGTGCCAGACAGGTCAGTATAGTAATATTGAACTTACAGAGCATCTTTCTTTTTTTTTTCAATTTTAATTCACAAAATACAAGGAATTTTTCGTTAAAATTAAAGAATTATATAAAATCAACTGAGAAATCATTGATCTTCAAAAATATCTCAATTTTTCCATTCTTTTTCTTTTCAATTTTTCTACTTTTTTCGTAAATAATTCGTCAATAATATTTTATTTCGTTATTGAAACGTCCACGCTTGTGTACGATGCATATTGATCTATTCATACTCGTCAATTTTTTTTACTCCATTCAATTTTTCTCATTCATAAAATATTGAACAATGAAATTAACGTTAAACTCTAATTTTTTCCTCAATTTTCCATATTTCAATTAAATTATGCGAAAAATATTTATTTTTTTTTAAATTTCTCATTCACCCAACACTTGACACATTGGATTTTCCATTGTTGTTGACAGATATAAATTTTTAACCTAATGTGTCTATCATAAATCAATAAAATATTTCTCAGTAATAGCGAAAAAAAAAAATTTATGATAATAATAATAATTTTAAATGGTTCAATTAAATGTTTTATTTCAGATTGAAACAGTGCCATTCCAAAACGTTGCTCACAGACGTGATATATATTGAATTGAAAATAATAATTCTCACAGTTTTATAATAAATTGATTTAATTTAAATATAAATATTCAATAAAAACACCAAATGCAACGAATTTTTTAATGAAATACATCAAAAGTGATGATTTATATAAATATTTAGTGATCATTTCAATTTATTCAAAAATTAAAATCGAAAATGTGTAAAAAAATTGAAGTAAAATAGTTGAAAAAAAATAAATAATAATAATAATAACAATCAAATTTAAAAATAAATTCAATTGATTTAATGGAAGATAAAAATTATGATAATTGGCACAAAATGTTGCCAAAAGACAACTCTAACAATATTAATAAATTGTGTTAATTTGAATTAAATTGACCAAAGATTATTCAAATGAGACACTAATTATTATAAAATAATAAGTGTAACAAGGATTCATCATCTTCGTATGTATCCAATGCTATTATTCAAGGTCACTCCAATCACTAAACTTCAAATTAAATAACCATAATAATAATAATAATAATAATTTTGAATATTAAAATTTCTAATTTATCGCTAATTCTGTTAAACTGAAAAAATAACGAAAATAATAATAAAATGGCGCGAAAAAATGATAATTTAAAAACAATTAATGTAGCAGTTGTTGGATTGTCTGGCACTGAAAAAGACAAAGGACAGGTTGGTGTTGGTAAATCCTGTCTATGCAATAGATTCATGAGATCATTGAGTGATGATTACAGTGTTGATCATATTTCAGTACTGTCACAGGTAAAAATAAATTTTTAAAATAATTTTAAGTGAAAATTAAAAAATTATGATGAATTATAAAAAAAAAATGATTTCACACATCATCATAATTTTTTTTATTTTTCATTAAAGAAATGAATTTCTTATTAATTCAGTGAAATTTTTTGATTAAAATTTTCAGTCGGATTTTAGTGGTCGTGTAGTTAATAACGATCATTTTCTCTACTGGGGTGAAGTAGTTAAATTAGCTGAAGATGGTACAGAATATCAATTTCAAGTTATTGAACACACTGAATTCATTGATGATGCATCATTTCAACCATTCAAAGGTGGTAAAATGGAGCCATATGGTAAAAGATGTTCAGCAACAAAAATTGGTAGCGCTGAAAAATTAATGTATATTTGTAAGAATCAGCTTGGAATTGAGAAAGAATATGAACAAAAAGTATTACCAGATGGTAAATTAAATATTGATGGTTTTTTATGTGTATTTGATGTTAGTGTTGTACCAAATCGTACAATTGAAAAACAAATTGATATTGTAGCTAATATACTTAATAATTTGATTAAAACTAAAAAACCAGTGGTACTTGTTACAACGAAAAATGATGATGCTAATGAACAATATGTTAAAGAAGCTGAAAAATTAATAATGAGAAAAGAATATAAAAATTCAATAATTGTTGTTGAAACATCAGCACATGAAAATATTAATATTGATTCAGCATTTCTAGTCTTAGCACAAATTATTGATAAAACTAAAATACGTAGTAAAGTTGTACCATTTGCTGAGGCAGCTAGATCACGTAAAGAATTATTGGATGCATCAACTGAATCATTGCAGAGATTAATAAGAATACATGTTACGGATTATCGTGCATTGTGGTCACAGGCATCTAAAAAATTAGGACAACACAAGGAATTTCAAAATTTTGTTGAATTATTTGGTATTGATGCAACACAAAGATTATTCAGGCGTCACATTAAAAAACTTAAGGATGAACAGGTTGCTAAAAAAATTCAGGGTTATTTGGACATGTTACCAGAGATACTTCACGAGATTTGTCCTGATATTTCGAGTCTCATTAACGAGTAAGTTTATCAAGTGAAAATAGTTTTGTGGTCATTTGCAGCTAAATTCTCTATTTGTTTTCCATTAATGTCTTTCAGGGAATGGTCTACAGTTCAACAGTACATTAAGGAGCATCCGGACTTTCATCAACACTTTTACGAGTGTCCAGAGGACATTTCATGGATTGATTACGACTTTGGCGAGAATAATACAACTAAAATACCTTACGATGTTTTAGAGACACCTGAGGCTGAAACAGTTTTTAAAAATCATATTAATGCACTGCAGCAGGAACAGAGGAGACTCGAGTACGTACATTATCATCTATTTTCACTTGTCATTTAATTTAATAAACACTAGTCATTTCGTTCATTTTTTTTTTCATTTCAATTTTACTGTAGAATTTAATTTTTATACTGATAATTTAATGCTTTTGCTTTATTCTGGGTGGCGTTTATCTATGCAGACTTCCAAAAAGGTAACATAAATTTGCTTTCTAGAAATTTGAAGATACTTCAATCATCAATGTGTATAGAATCATTTTACATTTCTATTAATTCTAAATTCAATTCATCTTCTTTTACTAATGAAAATTTTCATATTTTTCACTTTTTTAATATATAATGCCATATGAAAATGTCAATTAGATGGAAAAAACAGTTCAAACAACTGCTGGAAGAAACTGGATATGTCACGCCTGGAAAACACTTGTCAGAAGTACGTGTACTATTTATGGGACGCGAGTGTTTCGAGGCACTTTCACATCACGATTGTCAAGAAATTTACGATCAACATCAGAAGGAGATTATTGAACGTGCAAAGCATAACTTTCAAGTATAAATTTTTAAAATATTAAATTAAAAAAACTTTTCACAAAATAAAGACTTTTCTTTCATTTTTAATTAAATTTTAAATTGATTAAATTTTCATTTTTTTTTTTCTTCAAGGAACTTTTGCTCGAGCATGCAGACTTATTCTATCACTTCAAGAGTATAGTACCGTCTGGTACAATTACACAGGACGATATCAAGGAAATTACAGACGCCTTACTAGACGACTTTAGGTGAGAATTGTTTATTTTTTTTTTTTTTCATTACATAATGTTGAAAAGAAGAAAATTTATTAAAAGTTACTTCGAATTGTGTTATTTCGGAGGAGGTAGTATCATATAAAAAAACTTTTCCAATCAGTAAAAAAAGCAGAATTTTTTTCTTTTTTTCTGAATGGATAAAAAGCGTTGATTGAAATTTATTAATTAAAAACATTGGAATAGGTACAAGGCTTTGGATAGATTGGATCAAGACCGTAAATTAATGTTGTTCCAACATTTGGGCTTTGTGCATTGTCCAATTCGCGAACACTGTCCAGCTTTTCCAAATTGTATGGATGCATTGATCGAACGAATATTGGGAACAAAAGCACACAGGTATGTAATCATACTTTGATATTAATTTACCAAATAATTTCAATTAATAATGTCTCATTGTAATGTAATTGTATTAATAATATTGGAAAAATTTTTCAACAGACCCTCTTCATGGAATCACAGTAGCCAATGGCAATTAACATCAGAGAATAATCAGTTGAATTTAGTTATACTAGGAAGCAATGGATTGGGAAATGAATTTGCACATGAAATTAAAACACAAACTGAGGATGATGAAGTTGAAATTGATTGTCAGTTATATACACTTGGATACAGGGTTATTGATGGTGATGTTGGATTACCACACAATTCATTTACAACATCTGATTTTATGCCACACGGTTCATTTTGTATTTATTCAAACGAGGATTCATTCGAATACATACGTTCATCATTGGAAAAAACATTATTATCAAATCTTGAACAAGAGGATAGATTACCATTTCAGGGTCTTCCAATAGTAATAATGTTCATTCCTGAATCGACAATTGATGAATTAGAGGCAATGAGATTGAGAGAGGAGGGACAGAATCTTGCCGACAGCTTGCAATGCCCATTTATCGACGTTTGCATCGAAGATTTGGAGCCTGATAAGCGTTTTCCAAATTCACTTGTTAAAGATGCACTGCAGCAGCTCATACAGTCGATAAATCATCGTGCTGGATTCTTGAATATTTACCAGAGTGTCATTGAGTGTTTGGAGCCCGATATAAGAATAATTATGTGCATGTTCTGCGGTGATCCTTATTCTGTTGAAAATGTATTGGGCCCATTGCTTAGTCATCAATGCTGTTTTCTGAGTGGTGAAAAGTCAATAGTTCTTGAAACATTCCTCGGCGAATCAAAGAGAAGAGTCGAAGTCATAATATCAAGTTTTCATGGCGCTAATGCATTCAGAGATGAATTGGTGCATGGTTTTATACTGGTTTATTCGACGAAGAGAAAAGCATCATTGGCTACGTTGAATGCATTTTCAATGAATATACCTAATTTACCGATACAAATAATGGCAGTTACTGATACTGGCGGTGCTAATGCGTTCTTCAGCAATGATCTTAGTCATTTACTTATCACTGAAGGAAATGCAACCGCAGATCGTTTGCAGGCGCACTTCATGACGTCTGCATCTAGTTGTCAACAGAAAAGTAATGAGATAACACAATCATTCAATGGCTTTAATTTTTTTTTTTTTATTGGTAGTTAATGGGGTGATTTGTGGTATTCTTTGAATTTCAGCTGCATTCTATACTCCGTTCTTCAAAGAAGTCTGGGAGAAGAAACCGGAGATCGAACAGGCATTTAATATGGAGGAACCTGGTAATTTGAATGATAGTGGGGAGGGGACGTTAGAGTACTCAGCACTTCATCCAATGCCACCACCGAGACATGAAAGTTATCATCTTCAGACACCAGATGATGGGTAAGGCATCTTAACATGTAAAATATTCGAAAATTGCAGATTAAACACATTTTTGGTGAAATTTTGTCTGGAGGATAGAAATAAAACTAGAGAGGAAGTTTCTATTTAAGGAAAAGTACGAGGAGGAGTAAAAAGGGCAGAAGGGATGGAATTGTGGTTTTAATTCTTTATATTCAATGAATCGAATTTTATATGACAATTGCTCAAAAGTGGTGATAATATTTGAGATAGATTTTTTTTCTAGTTTTTTTTGGATTCTCGAAAATTCATTTTTTTGATCAAAATTTGAAGGTGGCGTTTTTTTTTTTTTTTTAAATTTCACTTTTTTGAGAATATTTTCGGTGCTATTGCTTGTAGCGACTTGTGGCTGCTCAGCAATGAAAGATGTGATAATTTTCCATTAATTTATACGATAATGGAAAAACAGATTCTCATAAAATGAACTATAGTCATTCAAAAATTAGAAAGAAATTTTAAAGTTCATGTTTCCCACCGGAAATTCACTCAAAGTTTCAATGAAATCCTTGAAAAAATTTCATCTCAAACCCTTTCATCATACTCCTCATTTTATACCCCACTTCTCTCTACGCCTTCATTAACAAATTTTTCTCAAAAATTAAATGACAAAAATCCAAATTTATACAATTGAAAAATCTAATCAAAAGTAGTATGTCTGTTACTTTTAGAAGTGGTTCAGAATCGTACGAGCAATTGACCCCAGACGGTGATCTTGGTGATCCAGGTCTAAACGAACAATTCAATGATCACAGAGCAACACCGAGTGATGACAGTGATATATACAGTCAAGTGGATTTCCACAGGGAGGAGCGAGAGAGAGATTTACTGAAAGGTGGAGATTTTGCCAATAAATTGACAGGTAAAAACTGAAATCCATATTTATTAAATAATTCACAAGAATTATCCTATCACTCTTATTATTAATATTTTTATTTTCTATGAATATTCAGGATGGGTAAAGGAGACATTCATGCATCAGGATGGTGTTTCAAATACGTATTCCCATCGTGCATTTACAACTGGTCGTCGACACGTACCACAGATAAAACGACCCAAGGGAAATAGCCAAACATTGAAACAGCCTGGAAAAATTAATTTGAAGGACTTTTCAAATGTAACAGATGCAATAGCACGAATGAATACAGGTGATAAAGTTGAGCACAGTTCGAAAATGGGTCATGCACCATTGGCAACACCAGAATTGGTTGATCTTGAGTATGCACATCCAAAGGACGTTGTACCGAATCTCTATCCATCGTACGATGGAGAATATGCTTATGCACTAGTTCAAGATTCAATATTAAATAATAAATCAAAATTACGTCATCGACGTGAAAAAGGACAGCCATCATACAGCGATTCTGATTCAGAGTGGAGTTCATTGGAGAGACAGAGAGTTGCTGATGTTCTTGCTAAAACAAATAAAAAACAATCTACACACAAGAGAATACGTAAGAAGAGAGCAGCTATTCCTGTTGCAACACCGAAGGTACCTTCCTTGGGTAGCATGACGAGTGGAGATGGAATTGTTGGGCTCAATTATAGTACTAAGGATGAAAAAAATTGGCGAATTGATTTGACTGAACGTGGTAAGTTGCTGTTTAATTTATTACTCATTTATTTTCAATATTTTTATTTAATATGTCTTTGTCCGCTGGCATTGGTTCTTATTCAGAAGATGCTAGCCTTGAAAATCAGCTGAAATTTTCAGAATAAAACCATTGCCGAATTCCTTTTGAATAATTAATTTAACGAATTTAATGAACTGGGAAATTATCACAAAATTGACAGATAGACTCTTTATTCGATTATTTGGAATACAGATAGATTTTATAATTTTTCCAAAAATGCTAGGCTTGTTGCTTTCTTTTTTTTTCGAATTTTTTGTTGATGACATTGAAATTCTCAAAGTTAGTTGAAATTATTTGATAGTATCGAGTGAGACTCCGGATAGCTCGGAATCGAGTGAACCAGAGCACGGTACGAGATCAAGATTAAAAACTAATAAACACGCGCCGGTTAGTGTGAGAAAGAGATTTGGAAATTCAGCTGGAACTCTACAGCATCCATTCAACCTGAAACACGTGACCCAGGATATGTTCAGCGTGTCCTGTGAGTCTTATTAATCTTATCTTAGCATTGAGGAATTATTAAAAGGAAAAAATTCATTTAAAATAGAAGAATACGCTAGTTTTGCATGAATTTTGATAATAAAAGGTTGATCATTGATAATTAAGTTAAATTATTTATTCAAAATTATTTTTATTAGCAATTTATTAATGTGTTATAAATCTTTTATTCTCAGATGATGAATCGAGTCTCGATGTCTCCTCGCCTCGTGAAATAAATTCACCTAGTGTAAGTAATATCATAAAAATTTATAAAACATGAAATTTTGGATTTTTTTTTTGTGTAATTTGAAATATTGCAGTTTGGTATCTTAACGAAGGGCAAGGACGGTGATAAATTAACGAGAAAGAAGGACAAGCAGAAGGCAAAGGAGGATGAGAAACTCGAGAAACGCAGGCAGAAAGAAGAAAAATTAAAGAAAAATGCTGAAAAAGAGAAAGAACGTGAAAAAAAGAAACAAGATAAAATAAAACAAACTAAAGGATCATCTGGCTCAACAATGACTGGACAATCACAGCAGTCATTGATTGAAGATTTTGCACAGAGTGAAACTAATAGAATACCACTGTTTCTTGAAAAATGCGTACGTTTTATTGAAGATGAGGGTCTTGATTCCGAGGGCATTTACAGGGTTCCTGGTAATCGTGCTCATGTTGAATTACTTTTTCAAAAGTTTGAGGAAGATGGTAATGTGGATATTCATTCACTTGATATACCTGTTAATGCCGTTGCTACTGCACTCAAGGACTTCTTCTCAAAGAGATTACCACCTCTGATTGACAAGGAACGTATGGCAGAATTGGAGGATATTTCTGGTATTAATTTTTATTTTTTTTATTTTTTTTTAAAGAATTCAGGAACGACGAGTTAGAACAGCTCGTCACCTCAGGAACAAAGTGGCATAAGTGCTATGTATAAGCATAGCACTTACGTCATTTTGTTTCCAAGGCGACGAGCTGCTCTTTTCACTATTGAATTCTTTAGTTATTCAAATAAATTCCGGAATTTATGCAGATTAATTCCTTTTAGTCTAAAACTTTTCATCAATATTTTTATTTTGCAATCAGGTGCACGAGGTATCAGCAAACCAATGTCTGCAACTTGCATGAATATGGAAGGTGAGTGTTGAGATAAAAAAAAAAATTTATTGATAAATTCCCTGGAAACAATTTTCCTCTTGAAAAATCGCCCTCTTAAAAAAATTCAAGAAAATTTTTTTCCGGGAAATTTCTGAAAGAGAAATAGACGCCTGTCACCGATGAACTTCTGATTATTCTGATAATTCTTCTCACAGATCGAAGCTGCCGTCTTCTCGCCCTACGATTGATGCTCAATAAGTTGAACCCAGTCAATTTCGACGTACTCAAGTTTATATTTCAACATTTTGTGAAGTGAGTTTACAGCTTTTATATTTAAAAAAAAGTATTTCTCTTAATGATAATAAAATTAGCACACATCCGACAATATTGAGGATTTTCGTTTAAACAAATGAATTATTATAAAAAAAATGTAAAAATTGTCAGATGTCTGCTATCTCCATTATTATTTAAAAAAATTATCTAGAACATTTTTAATATTAAATCATGAAAAATTATTTTTCAGAGTTGCTGAAAATTGCAAATTAAACAGTATGGATAGTAAGAATTTGGCAATATGCTGGTGGCCTACACTATTACCAATTGAATTCAATGACCTCGGTAGATTTGAAGCAATGAGGCCATACCTCGAGGATGTAGTTCAAACAATGATCGATCAATATCCATTCCTCTTTTGCGATAAAGAAGCCATTGTAATGGTTTAGTAATAAATACTCAAAAAAAAAAAAGAAGGGAAAATCTGAAGAATGAAAAATACTAATAGTTAATCCATGGACTGTGACAGAAGGACCTAAAAATGGTGTATAAAGTAAGTGATTTTTTTAATGATTTTTCAGAAGAGGTACAGAGATTCATAATGAAAGAAAATAGAAAAATGAAGAAAAAACAATTACACAATTTAACAAAATAAGTAATGAATTTAACTGCATTATTAAAACAATTGAGAAGAAAATAGTGCTTTGGTCCTACTCTTAAATTGTAATGAATAATTAATAATAGAACGCGTTTTGCGTTAGTCCAGGTTTACATATTTGCATAGTAAAAACGAAATAAATGAGAATGAAATTGTTTCTCCAGTTTTCTTGGACGATCGTGCCACATTCGATGATTCAAAATTTTTTTTTTTTTTTTTTAAATTTATGTCAGACACTTTTTTTTAAATGTGATTCTCTACAAAAAAATTGTCGAAAATTTGAAAAAAGAGAACCAAAACTGTCTTTTACCGATTCATTATCAAATCAATAATAATTATGAGAAGTGTCTGATTAGGTACTACAGTGGAACGATCGTCGATACTCAAGTTTTCAATGGAAATAGGATTTCATAAATTGAAAAATGTGAAAATTTGTGTAAATTAAATGAACAATAGAAATGAGATTTATCCTCAAAGATTGAAGTGAAGAAAAATGAATTAATAAAATGAAGACAATTAGGTTGTGCCATGCCGATTGTATCCAGTTAACACTTGATCGATGCACGGCAGTGATATAATATTTGCTTACACCATTCCGTCTAAATAATTTGAACAAAAATATTACTTGAATGAAAAATTTAATGAAAAAAATTCAAAATTTCTAGCGTCATAAGCTAATTGTTTTATTGGTGATAAATCGAGCATGAACCAAAAAATGTTAATCAAATGGAGGGTATTTGTACTCTGCTACATTTTAGACAATCCAGATGAAATACATCAATTGATCATGTACATTACTCAAATTATTCACAACTTAATCCTAAAGAGACGAAAAAAATTGAAAATCATTTGATAATCATAATTCACTGATTTTATGATATTTCGATGAATTTCTGGCAAATAATTGTCCCATAAATTGATTAGTATTCCTCAACGGTTTATAATTAAAGGAAAACAAATTGCTCGATAATGCTCCATCATTTGAATCATTAAAAAAAAAATCATGGTCATTAATTCCGTCAATCAGTGGTCTTTGACGTAACGGCGCACAAATTACTGCCTCCAAAGAAAAAGTATTAATAAAAGAAAAAACATTAAAAATCACTGTCCAGGATTCTTTGATTTCGCACTTTATTACTAAATTTTTTCCAGCAATTAGAAGTAAAGAAATTGAAAAAAATAAGACAGAAATTAATGCATAGAGGAATTCCCTCGTGGTCTCGAAGACGTAAATTTGATGCAAAAAAAAAATCAGAAAAATCAGCTTTGCGTGTGAAAGTCAAATGTTTCGTTAAATGTTTTGTATTTTGGAAATGCCTAATGTCAAATTTTACGTCCTCGGGATTCCTCGTAGATGCTTTAATGCTTCATCAGTGTTGATATTTATATAGAAATGAGAAAAAATGTTTTGAGAAAAAAAAAAATGAAATAATGGTAATGGTAAGATGAGACTCATTGAATCTCAAATTTTTTAAGAATTCCTTTTATTTCATTTAGAATTTCGTAATCAATGAAAGAAAGAAACAGATTTTATACATTCGTACGTATGAAATAATGTGTAACGATGTAATAGGAAAAAAAAAAAAAATAATGAAAAAACAGTGATAGATGTTTCGCGAATTGTGTATCTATGATGTATGGATCTCGATGCGGATGGAACGAATATATTTCCCCTTCTTCGATCGCTAAAATTTTCAGAATAAAATAACGTTGACTATTGTCGTTTTTCTACCAAAATATAATAGATTTTTCTATTAAATTTTTTTTTGTTAATTAAAGAATAAAGTCAGTAGCGAAACAGTAAAACGTGGGAAAAATTGATTTTCCTCGTATTTTATGATTAATTATCAAGAGAATATTCTACCAATGCCTAAGACACAATTTCCACTCAATAATTACATAAATTGGCCTCTTCTATGATTTAATTAATTTTTAATTGAATTTCATTTTCTGAAATATATTTTTCACAAACCTCTAGATGAAATTGAGGGACCTACAGTGTATCTCCTATTATATTTTGGAGACTACTAAAGGAATTTTTCAAATAAGACGAAAAAATAAAATTAAAAAAATGATTAAAAAAAAAGTGAAGAACCCGAGGGATCGATCTGAGCCTATAATGAGTGATTGAAATAATTTACTATATATCTTATTGCTCGGAAAAAATCTCTCACTCTGTTTAGAAAATAGATACTTAAGTGTGACAAAAAATAAAAATGAAATGAATGAAATTTTTTTTTCTTCAATTTTTTAATTAAATTAATAAATGATATTAAGAGTTTGATAATAAAACGAATATTTAATCGTATTTCATCAGTTATTCTAACTCTTCAGTTTTTCAATGAGAAGAAAAGAAACGAAAATGAATGTATAGAAAAATAGGGTACTGTAAGAGTGTGTGAAAGTCGAGACGAGATGATTTGATGTATAAAAGAATTTGTGCAGTATTAAGGATCTTTTTTTTTTTTAATGAAGTACATTAATAATTAATACTAATTTATAATGAATTTGTGTCCCCAAAATTTATTGATCTTGATGATTAAATTATTAATTGGGACTGTGTGAAATGGGGAGAGACGTCAATTTAATGAAGCACAAATAATCGCCATAAAAAAAAAAATGAAATGAAGAAAAAAAAAAAATTGGATTTTTGTCAAATGAAAGAAAATTGTCAAATTATCCTTTCCATTAATTTATTTCCTTTTCACGCAAATGGCTCGAAAATAAATTTATTGAATGAGACAGAAATGAGGAAACGATCCAAAATGCTAATTGATCGTAAACGAAAATATGCTTTTTAAATGTGTATATATTGTTGCTTACGTTCGGCCGTTGTGTGAATCGGGTTCAATGATATTATTCTAGTATTATTCATCAATTTCCAGCGTGCGCATATGTGTGTGTGTGTGGGTGTGTGTGATTAAATAAAGGAATGTGAGTTAAATTTTTAATGAAATGAAGAAAAGAAATGAGAGAAGGGCAAAAAATTATATATATATACGTGTCATAACTTAAATGTGGGCCTCGGTCGAACGTGAACGTACGCATAATTTATAGATGAAACGAGAAGAAGAATTATGAAAGAGAATGAAACTATCTAATTTGTAATCATTCCTGACTTTGTATTTTTTTTTTTTCATCTTTTTCTTTTGTCTTCAATTATTTTATTATTCAGCAACTTGTTAATTGAATTTTATGCTGAATTATGAACCATAATTAAAAAAATAATCTCCAGCGTGAATAATTACTGATCAGAGTTCATTATAAAAGGGGCTAATGTTGAAAAAAAAAAACTGTTTACAGTTTTACAGCTCAACGTCCACTCTGATAGTCTAAATGGCTTTAATTCATCATAAACTTTGATTAAAAAATTTCGTACACTGTTTGCTGGTATGATAGAATGAGAATAACAATTTTTAGCAATTAAATTGAAGAATAATCGATCCGCATCAAAGTCTGTACACTGAAAGTGTTATGTTAAAAGGGGAAAATGAATTTTTTTTACCTAGAAAAAAAAAAACAATGAAAAAGTAAGAATTCTTCAATAGAATTTAATGAATTTCTTTTTTTCTTCTGTTTAATGTGAAATAAAAAAGTTCACAATTTTTGGAGAAATGTATTTTCTCAACATTTCAAACATCTTCAAACAGTAATTGTGAAGTTTGTGGTGTGACAGACTAAGGGTGAAAGAAAATTTGAATAAAGAAAAATAAAAGAACACTTTGAATGAAAAATTACAAATTCTCAAGAAAGAAAAAAAAAGTATCGATGTCCAAGAAGTATTTAAAATAAAAATCGTCTTTATGTACAATTTGAAAAAAAAAAAAAAATGTCTTGTTATTAATTATGATTTTTTCCCTTGAATGTGCGGTAGAACATTTGCCTGTATCCCTTCTTCCTCTTGTTCCTTCACTATTTACATTTAATTAGTGATTTTCAAGTCAAACTTTGACGCAAAAGCCTGGAGCTTGTTATTGAATTTAATATCAAAGTTCTCGGATATTAGATCAAATAGAAAATTAAGCAAATACGGAAGTTTTGAGGTAAAAAGCAATGAATTTCATTTGGGGTGATTGTTTTTTGACTAAGAATATAGGGGAGAGTGGGGCAAAATGGACCTAAAAGATGAGATGACTGGAGATTTTTTAAAAAAGCAGCGGTTGCTCCAAAAAATCTGAAAAAATTTACAAACAATAAAGATATATTGGAGGACTCTCTCAAATTTTTTCAGATTTTTTCGACGAGTCCTTCATCCTGAAAAAAAATCCTTAATCATATCACTATGAGGGTCCATTTTGCCCCACTCTCCCCTAGATATTTGCAGACGAATTGATTCCATTTTGGGATCAGTTTTTTCGAAATATCTCGGAAACTAAACAATATAAAGCGATTTTATCATTACATTATTTTGCTGATTTTTCTCCACATTTTTGGGAAGCTTTCGGACTTCAAAAAAAAAAAAAATTTGGACCAAACGCTCTATCTCGCTTACTTTCTGAAATATTCTCAGGGAACTAATGATCTTCAAATCACTTTTGTTCACAGGAAATATAACTGGACGTAGCCCTAGAGAGATTTTCCTTTTACATTCAGAAGATCAGTGGAATCGCGTGTATTCACATGCCCGAGGCATTGAATCGTCGTAAAAAAAAGAAAGATGAAGTTATTCAGTAGTCCGATCGACACAGACCCCATCTCAATTAGCCGCTAGCTATTTTCTGTCGAAAAACAATGAAAGAATTATCAAAGGAGAAGAATTTAACGTAAGAATTATTTAACTAGAATTCCTCTCTTTTCATTGAGTCGTGAATAATTCGACACTGGAACAATAAAAATTTCCTTATTATCATCATTTCATACAATAAAATATAGAGGAGAGTGGGGCAAAATGGACACTGTAATGGAACGGTTAGAGATAGATTTTTTTTGATGATTCCATTGGAAAGCTGAGGAAATTTCAGCCGGGAAACGACTGTCAGATGTATTTTTTTCGATTTTTTCTGAAAATTCGATATTTTTCGGCCTTTTCGAGGGGCAAAGCCTTTCTTTTTTCGAAAATTTTCAGTTTTTTGTAAATATCTCTAGTTCTATTGGTCGTAGCAATTCGGGGGTGGTCTCAAATGAAAGGTGAGCTCATTTCCCATGGATTTATGGGGTTTTGAATCCAAAAATATCAATTTTTGGGATAGTTATAGGCCAAAAACTGTTTCACAAAACTGTTTCACAAAAATGCCCATAAATACCTTAAAAATCGATATTTTTGAATTGAAAACCCCATGAATCGATGGAAAATGATCTCACCTTTCACCTCCCATCCGAATTTTTACGCTACGACAAATAGAACCGAAGATATTTCCAAAAAACTGAAAATTAGAAAAAAGGAAGTGTTTTACCCCTCTAAAATGCTCAAAAAATCAAAATCGCCAAAAATTCAAAAAAATTAATTCCAGCACTTGTTTCCCGCCTAAAATTTCCTCAGCTTTCCAATGCAATCATCAAAAACGATCTACCGCCAATATTTCTATTAATTTCAAGGGTTTTCCATAATATTTGCCTAAAAATCTAGATGTGTCCATTTTACGCCTGATGTCCATTTTGCCCCACCTTCCCCTAATTAATGAGGATTTTCCGGAAATTCTAAAAAAAAAAAAATTGCAACGAACAAAAAATCTTTCACATTTGTCTCGGATATTACTTACGCCCTTTTCATTCTTGGACAAAAATTTATTAATCGATCTGAAATGCTGAATCTAATGGATTTCGAAGTAGCGCATTGAAAAAAAAAAAATTACAAAGTTTCAGGATTGACTTTAGATCACAAAAAAACGAAATCTCATTTCAAAACTAAAGTCGAGTATCAGAAACATCTAGTACTAAAAATACAATCGAAACATAATCTCAATAAATAGAGAAATCGAAATTAATTAAATATTTTACCATAAACTTATTCACAAACATCTGATAGTTTTGTGTGAAATCATTCTTCCAGCGGATGATTCAATCGTCGTGGAATAACTGCAAAAAATCTGTAAATAAGAAAATTAGTTGAAAAATTTTTAAATAAAAAAAATAAGATAGTTATAGTGAAATATTCAAATGATATTGAAAATGACAGACATTTGAGAGAATTTAGTTCTATTTTTCCTTTTTTAACAAATGAATTATCTGAAAAATGGAAAATATGCACAAGGAGAACATTCAAAGAACAATGAGTGCAAAATTTCTTGAATATTTGTTCTTTTAAATAATTTATGTGTTAAAAAAATCAAAAACATGGTCAGATATATACCAGTGATCGGCAAAAATTATATTTTCATCCATTAAAGTGCCACTAATTAGTCTGTATTGGAAAATTTAGGAATTTTTATGAGCATATCGTTAAGTATCGTGATATTCAGTAACTACATTGCAAAGTCTTAATGATATTCATTAATTTCATAATTCGAAATGAAAAATTGTTCAATAAGGGAAAAATTTATGATTCAGTTCGATTTATTCCTAAATGAATCAGTAATGGGGAGAATACTGTTCAAAATTGTTAATTCCTCAGAAATTTTCATTATTCATTTTCATAATTGATGACTTTTCTAGTAATTAGATAATTACTTGTTCTAAATACTTAGATAATTATCTGGTCTAAATGATTATGTAATCATTTCTTCTGAATAATTAGATGATTAGAAAATTAAATTTTCTTGAAGACAAATACCATTTTACCATCTTTCGCATCTGTCGAGAGGCTTTCCAGTTACGCAACCATGTTTTATCTACCCAAATATAATAAACTTACTGATAAAAATTTTGAATCGAGGGTTATTGAGAAATGTAATGCAAGCATTGCAAAAAAAACAAGAAAAAATGAAAAATACGCAGGTTTTTTTTTCACTTTTATATCTTGTTCCTTTTGTTGTTATTATCCGAGCATTCAGTAATTAAAATTATTAATGTACTAATTGTTCTAGTAATTAGTAATTTGAATAATTAATTTCCTAATTATTTTGAAATAAGTTATTTAAAAATTAGAATTGCTTACTATCCGGATAATCAAAAACTCAAGTAATAAAACTAATCAGTATAAGATTAATAAATAATTTTCATATTTGAATTACTGATTATTGGCATACTTAACACTGTCATAAATAGAAGTATTAATTTTCTATATAATGGATAATTAAGAATCTACAATTTTTTTTATGCCGATCACTGAATATGTACTGAATTCATCATCACATATTGAATTATATATACCAATTGATAGATTTGTTATATCCTTGAGCAAGAACCAGCATATCAATGATTTCTCTCAAGACTTCAGTACTCAATACAGTCATGCCCCAATTTTCAGACTCTATGACTCCCCGTGAATGATCTACAATGTATTGAAGTACATATTCCTTCAGACTATCAGCATGATAAACGTCAGCAAGTTGAAGCATCTCAGCGGCATTTTCTTCCCCAAGTTCTTCATAAAGTGCCTTTTCGCACATGACTCTCAACCCATCCAGATCATACCTATCAGCAGCAACCAACAATCCCCTAGCCAATTCCTTCAAATTCGTGACTTCATCAGTGTAAATGTATTCCAGCATTGCCTTGACAACAATTGCCTTAATATTAACAATCTGCACTTCATTTTTCCGATTTTCTTCCATGTCTTCGTGTTGAAATATCGCAGCAAATACAGGACTTCTTTGAGCCAATATATTTTTGTGCGTTGAGAATCTTTGATCACCAACAGTTATTGTAAAATCACTGAATATTGGATCCTCGAAAAGTGAACGAATATCTTCGATTAATGCATTCGCCTTTGAATGAAAAATCGGCGATTCCTCCAATTGAGGAATCATTGCCTCTACTCGTATGTCAATTAGACAACGGATAGTCAATAAATTGTCCTCGGAGGAATTAAGTGTTAATAATTTTGATATCTCGGCGAATTCTACGAAACCAAAACCTTGCTGAGGATTATAATCATTGGCAAACGATCTCTTTCCCATTATCTTATTCGATTTCATGAGCATCAGTTCTACGTGGGCAAAAACTCGCGATTTTCTCGGGGATTCACGTTGCAAGAATAATGATACGTAAGAAACATTATTTGAGTTCATTCCTCGAGGATAAAAATTGAGTCTCCATTTCTCACCGTCCTCCCCAAAGTTGAACCAAGATGAGCAGACACACTGGCCAATGGCTGCAGTTAAATTGTTGAAATCCTTTATTGTCCATTTGTATACGGTTCTTTCTGTTTTAATCTCGTTGCCTTCACGTAAAATAGACTGAATCCTTTCAGCGGTATTTGATATCGGAAACGACATTACGATAGTCTAGGATATTACTTGAGATTTTGGCTTATTGGATTTTGAGAGGAAAACCGTTTGCAGTTACTGAATAATGCTCGAGTCACGTTGCTCGGATCAATGGAAAATCGGGGGGAATTGTTTTTCATAGGTATTTGCGTTGATCAAGGCCAATACTAAACTGACGAAGGAATATTGTTTTGATTGGGTCGAAGGTAATTATACCGCGTTTTGTTTGTAAAGGTTTTCTGGAGCATTTTCAAAAAGATGTAAATGATACATCATACAATAGGAAATATTTTTTGATTAATACTTTGAAGGATTGAAAAAAAAAAAACAACAATTTTATTTCTGAGTTTTTAATGAAATGTAGCTCAGCAGTTAATGAATTATCTTAAAAAAATGAAAAAACATAACATAGAAAGAGAAATAATAATCGAAATATCAAGATTCTCAGTTATGCTTTCGAACTTTGCGATTCATCATTATTAACTGATTTTGGAAGTGCCAATTGGTCGATTAATTCCAGTAATAATTCAGGACCCCATCCAGTTTTCTTCCAATTATTTGATTTGACCACCTCGGGTGTATGCTCTGCAATGTACTTCATCACACATTTTTTCAGAGTATCAGCACGATGAAGATCAGCAAGCTGCAAGAGTTCAGCAGCATTTTCTTTATTTAGTCCTTCGTAAAGTGTCTTCTCACACATAATCCTCAATTTCTCCAGATCATATTTATCAGCGGCTTCTAATAATCCACTTGCCAATTCTACCATATTGGTGACTTGATCTGTGTAGATAAATTCTAGCATTCCTCTTATAACATCCGGCTCGATATTTTCAATTTTCACTTCTTTTTTACGATTCTCCTCCAGTTCGTTGTGTTCAAACATTGCAGCAAAGACAGGACTACGCTTAGCCAATATATTTCTGTGTGTTGGAAATTTTTGATTACCAACAATTATTGTAAAATCACTAAATATTGGGTCTTCAAATAGCAAACGAAAATCATCGCTCAATTGATTTTTCTTCGAATCAAAGATTGCTGCATCAAATGATGAAGTTATGACCTCCGCTGCTGGTATATCAATTATACAAGTTATGGTAAATTCATCATCATCAGAAGAATTTTTGTTGAGAAGTTTTGCTCGCTCTAGAAATTTAGGATATCCTCGACTTTCCTCAGGTCCATATTTTTGTGTTTGTGATTTTGTCACTAATACTTCATTAGATTTTGATATTTTCTTTTCTATGTGAACTCTGATTGGCGATTTTTCTGGTGAATCACGAGCAAGATATAAGCCTATATATTCAGAGAAACCACTACGTTGACCACGTGGATACAATTCAAGCCTCCATTTCTCACTATTATTTCTCGAATGAAACGAAGGTGAACATAATTTTTCGTCAGTCTCTTCAGGAAGAAAATCAAATTTTTTTATTGACCAGATGTAAGTAATTCGTTCCGTCCTAACCTCTGTGTAACCATAGACAAGAGTTGATGATGACATTTATGATGAATGAATTCAAACAATAGCGTATATTTATGGATAAAAGAAAAAAAAATTTAACTTATATTTTTAAAAAATGTAGCTAATTGTTGTAAATATAAAACGAATATGATCCAGATCGATGTCAACATTCAACAGCTGATGTCCAGCTGATAACTGATGACGTACAACTCAAGGCAGATCTTTAACTTTGTTACGTACCGAGCGGGTTATCCAGGGAATCCAGATGGCAGGTCCGTTGCCCATGGAGTGCTAAACCACTCTGCTTCACAAATGCGGGAATATTTGGATGGTTACATTAAAATAAATATGTGGAACATAGCTTTTTAGGTGCACTATTATTGATTATATATTCTTTAAATAATTGTCGAATTACACAACAGTTTGTACACTCTTTAAAATTAACTTCTTCAATTTTAGTCCACGACGTGAGATCAAGATTATCTTCATGTTCTTAGTTTTATTGTCGGGAAGAGTCTGCCTTTTCAAAACTTAAAACGAATTTACGAAAACTGAGTTGAAAGTGTCGCGCGCATCTATTGCCAAGGGTAGGGGACTGATCCAGCCAATTGTAGAGATTATCTAAGTCGAAGGGGTTGGCTTTCCACCCCCACAAGGTCCAGCATTCCTCCGGCCCCAACTCTCGGGCCCACGTGTTTCCAAACAAAGAGACCTCACATGTGCAAAGAGAGAGATAGAAGAGACACTTGAAAAACCCTCGGAGGAACTTGATGAAGGACTTTCACGACGTTTATGACTCTACGACAGGTTTTGGATTACTCTCGAAAATGCATCGGAAAATTGAGAGGAAAATACAAATACATAAGGAGCTCTATTCTCGGGTGGTCCTATTACATTGGAATGTTGGGGTTTGAATTTTATGGCTCTTTTCTGTTTACTCAAAATCCATGACTTTCTCTCCGAGTGTTGTGCACGTGTCTCTTCCTCTTTTTATTCCTTAGAATTAACAGATTTATTATTGGGTTTTATTTAATTTTCATTTTCAATTCTCGCGGTATTTTTCTAGTAAAAATGGAGGTATCTAGTGGCACTAAATGATAACTATCGGGCTACGCGACAACTTTCAGAGGAAGCGACCTTCCCGCGTCAATCATCGCTAATTATCTCGCACAATTTTCAAATTATTCTGGGAAGTAAAGACATTTTGTTTTGAGGAACTAGTGTCTCCGATGTTGATTTAGTGACGTCCCTATTTTCATATATTCGGTATTAATCAATTTGCACATAAAATAAAAGGAATAGTTTTCAATAGATTTTTTCACGAACTGCCGGATGATCAAAACGATCAGAGCCATAAAAAAGAAGGAGAAGAAGAAGATTTTTTCATGATTTGGAAAAAAAACGCAAATTTGCAAGTTAATTCTTATCTATATTTAACTAGAAGGATATCAGTTGAACAATGAAAGATATCATATGAAGATAGTCGAGTTATAGCAATTAAAATATAAAAATTTTGATTTATGCCTGCGAGCTTTGAGATTTTTCATTATTAACTGCTTGTGGAAGAGTCAATTGGTCGATTAATTCAGGGCATGAAGATGGAAGAATTTCCAGAGGATTTTTTTTTTTTATAATAGGGGAGAGTGGGGCAAAATGGACACTGTATTGAAACGGTTAGAGATGGATCTTTTTTGATGATTCTATTGAAAAACTGAGGGAATTTTAGCCGGAAAACGAGTGTCATATGTATTTTTTCCGTTTTTTTTTTAAGAATTTGATATTTTTCGGCATTTTTGAGGGGTGAAAGCCTTTCCTTCTTTGGAAATTTTCAGTTTTTTGCAAATATCTCTGGTTCTATTGGTCGTAACAATTCGGGGCTGGTCTAAAATGAAAGTTGAGCTCATTTCTCATCGATTCATGGGGTTTTAAATTCAAAAATATCAATTTTTGGGATAATTATAGACCAAAAAGTGTTTCACGAAACGGTTACACAAAAATGCCCATAAATACCTTAAAAATCGATATTTTTCAATTGAAAACCCTATGAATCGATGACAAATGATCTCACCTTTCACCTCCCGTTGGGATTTTTACGCTACGACAAATAGAACCGAAGATATCCTCGAAAATCTGAAAATTTTCAAAAAAAGGAAGGGTTTATGTTACGTCCTAGGGGTACGTTAGTACACTATTTTTTTCATCCCTAGGAGTTTAATTATTTTATCCGTTATTTAGTGTTCAACAGAACACTGGGAATTCGTCGTTATTTGCATTTTATGGTGAATTTAAATTATTTCACGTTGGTTTGATCGCGAAGGAGTTTCCGAAATGGTGCAAGATTACGCGCCGATTTCGGGGGATATTAGGAAGAAAACGGTGCACGGGTTTCTGCGCCGTTTAGAATAGGGAGAAGTGACCACTAAGAATTACTTTAACAAAATGGCATATTTTATTTAGCTCTCTGGCCTTTTATCAACAAAAATTGCTGGAGTCAGCGTCTCCACACCTCGTGTCTTGCTCGTGGTTATTCTTTGTCTTGGTCTAAAGGTAGAGATTTGCTGATCTGTGAATTTCAGAGTGCGCGTGTTTTCGTGGTAATGTCAGCGTCTCGTCTTTTTGCGTCTTGTCTTATCTTTTCTTAATTAAAATCTTTTTAACATTGAAAGTTCGTCATTTTATGTTAGTTTCATAATTGAATGAATATATATCTATAATTTTTTAATTTTTCCGAATGATGCAGTCAACTCAGACGTAACATTTACCCCTTTAAAATGCTCAAAAAAGTCAAAATCTCCAAAAATTCAAAAAAATTAATTCTGGCGCCTGTTTCCCGACTAAAATTTCCTCAACTTTCCAATGAAATCATCAAAAACCATCTACCGCCAATATTTTCATTAATTTCAAGAGTTTTCCATAATATTTGCCTAAATATTTAGATGTGTCCATTTTACCCCTGATGCCCATTTTGCCCCACGTTCCCCTATATATTATTCGAGCTGATTCCTCGTGGATAAAGAATGAGTCATGATTTCTTATCGTTTTCTTTATTGAATTGTACATTGTGCATGAAAAAAAAAACAATTTTTAATGGATTATCGCCACTATTTAAAAAAAAAACGAGTTTATAAATGAATTCTTATTCATGCTTAGCTTAAAAAACATTTGTAGAACAATTAAGATAACATGTGAAGAGAAATAAAAATTGAAATTAAAAAATTTTGATTTAGGTCTTCGAGTTCTGAGATTTCTCATTGTTAACTGCGTGTGAGAGAGCCAACTTATTGAACAATTCCAGCAATAATTCAAGGTTCCATCCAGTCTGTTTCCAGTTATTTGATTTCACCAGCTCAGGTGCATGCTCCACAATGTATTCCATCGCACATCTTTTCAGTGTATCAGCACGGTGAAGATCAGCAAGCTGCAGGATGTCAGCAGCATTTTCCTTATTGAGTCCTTCGTAGAGTATCTTTTCGCACATAATCCTCAATTTCTCCAGATCATATTTATCAACGGCTTCTAATAATCCACTTGCCAATTCTTTTATATTGATGACTTGGTCAGTGTAGATGAATTCTAGCATTCCTTTTATAACACTTGCCTCCATATTCTCAATCTTTACTTCTTTTCTACGATTCTCTTCTAGGTCCTTGTGTTCGAACATCGCAGCAAAGACTGGACTTCGTCTGGCCAATACATTTCTGTGTGTTGGAAATTTTTGATCTCCAACAATGACTGTAAAATCACTAAATATTGGGTTTTCAAACAACAAACGAAAATCATCGCTCAATTGAGTTTTCTTTGAATCGAAGATTGATGCATCAAATGATGAAGTTGTGACCTCCACTGGTAATTCAATTATACAGTTTATTGTGAATTGATCATCATCAGAAGAATTTGTGGACAGAAGTTGTGATCTCTCTAGAAATTTTGCAAATCCACGAGTATACTGAGGTTCATATTTATATGTTAATGATAAATTCTGCAACATTATATTGGATTTAAATATCTTTAATTCAGTGTAAACTCTGATCTGCGATTTTCCTGGTGAATCACGAACAAGATACAAGGCTACATGATCAATACCTCCGACAGCACTATCAATCTCACCGCGTGGATAGAATAGCAAATTCCATTTCTCACTTTTATTTTGTGAATAAAAATATGGTGACGATATTCCTTTACCAACATCTTCAGGAAGTAGATTGAACCGCTTTATTGTCCAATTGTGCATGATGCGTTCTATTCTAACCTCAGTGTAACTGTTCCCGTTTTCTGTATCAGCATTGGCAGAACTTGTTGATGACATTTTTCTATTTATAAAATGAACTGATTAACTGATACTGTAGATTTATATAGTTCACCTCTGACTCTGTCTATTATTGAGAGGTTTTGATGATTCGAGTTCGATGAAAATACTTATCAGCTGATGACGTATGACTCAATAAATCAAATGATAATCAATATGAAAATTGCGGTCAAGTCAGGAATGGTCACGAAATGGTCAATTGACGCCTGACCTGACCAATTTCAAAATTGACCGTCATTTTACATCTCTAGGGGGATTTTCGGGAATATTCAGCTCTTATGTTATACTAGCATGTAAATTTCATCTTCGGATCGACTTCGGAAGATCGCTCTTTGGCTAGTTCCATAATATTCAATTGTCGAAGCAGATGACCTTCCCGTGATTGGTTATTACAACTATGACAATCAAACTTCACATAACGAGAACCAATAATTCATACTCATGTCTACTATGTGATAATTATACTTGAAGCTAACAAAATTCGTTTTCAGAATGAAAATTCCTATCTTTGATCACAATATTCACTAACAATATTTTTATAGTCAAAGTCTTTTTCTACAATACTCTCTTAGTTCTTGACTCGAAGGAATTCACTTGGTGTGGTCATGAAAGGGAAGGAGTTTTCAATGGATTCATGTCAGGATTGAAGAAAGCCAACAATTCACAACCAATTGAAATGAATTTTTTATTTATTGTCAGTTCGAAGAATGTTTGTACATAAATGAAAAGAGATAACATATGGAGAGAAATAACGATTGAAATGTCAAACTTTTGATTTATGCTTTTCAACTTTGAGTTTTTTCATTGCTTCCTCTGGAAGAACTGCCTGCTGAAACAATTTTCATAATAATTCAGGGTTTTTCCCAATTTCCCACCTTTCAATTTAAAATTCCTAATACTTACGTAAAAAGGGACAAAAAGTAATGGGATTGCTGGTTTTTTGAGTACGTGAGTCAGTTGGGGAAGAACCAGCCGAAACATCGGGCTTAGGAGAGTGTGTATGCAACATATGACGCGAAACAACTATTGAATTTTTGAAAGGAACGACTTTCCCCGGAATATTGGGATTATTGCAAAAATTGCCATTTTCTCTCGAGGAGCTAGTGTCTACAATCGTACACAGAGAAAAATGTTTTCTTAATTTAAGAATGTGCAGTCACTTAATTTAAGAATGGCAGGTCACTTAAATTAAGTGACTTTTCTCACTTAAATCAAGTGACTTTTTTTTCTTAATTTAAGCGACCTGCACATTCTTAAAATAAGTGACTTTTCTCATTTAAATCAAGTGACTTTTGCTTTCTTAATTTAAAAAAGTAAAACTCACTTAAATTAAGTGATTTTTCTCACTTCAATCAAGTGACTTTTGCTTTCTTAATTTAAGGAAGTAAAACTCACTTAAATTAAGTGACTTTTCTTACTTAAATCAAGTGACTTTTCTCACTCAAATCAAGTGACTTTTTCTTTCTTAATTTAAGAAAATAAAACTCACTCAAATCAAGTGAGTTTTCTCACTTAAATCAAGTGACTTTTCTTTCTTAATTTAAGTGACTTGCACATTATTAAATTAAGTGACTGCACATTCTTAAATTGAGAAAACATTTTTCTCTGTGTAATTTCGTGATTTTCCTATTTTTACATTTTTACTATCAATTAATTCACACATGGGATAATTGTGAATGAGGGATCAATCGCTCATAGAGAAATTGAACAGTGTATAGTCAAGAGATTATCCTCCGAAGAATCAGTGATTGATGATTTATAATCTTCATGAATTCTATAGAACCGTCACCTTACTAAGGACCACAGTTATTATTGAAAGATTTCGTCGCTATCGTCTCATAAGATCCAGAAAGCATCAGTTCCACGAGAGTTAAAATGAGCAATCCTCAAGAGATTCGTGTTGCAATGATAATGAGGTATAAGCAAGAATATTTGATTTTGTTCCGTGGGGATAAAGATATAGATTTCTCATTGTGTGCTTCATTGAATTATACATTAGGAATGAAAAAGAAAGTGTTTTTAATGGATTTTGTGCAAAGAAGAAGTACGGATTTACAAGTGAATTCTAATTGATATTTAACTCGAAAAATATTTGTAGAACAATGGAAAAAGATTATACATGGAGAGAGATAGCAATTGAAGTATTGAAATTTTGATTCATGCCTTCGAGCTTTGAGATTCTTCATTCTTAGCTACATGTGAAAGCGCCAACTGATCAAACAATTCCAGTAATAATTCGAGGTTCCATCCAGACCTCCTCCAATTACTCGATTTCACCAACTCAGGTGCATAATTTACAATGTATCTCATTACACATTCCTTCAGTGTTTCAGCATGATAAAGATCAGCAAGCTGCAAGACTTCAGCGGCATTCTCCTTATTGAGTCCTTCGTAGAGTGTTTTCTCACACAGAATTCTCAATTTCTCCAGATCATATTTATCAGCAGCTTCTAATAATCCACTTGCCAATATTTTCATATCGGTGACTTGATTTGTGTAGATGAATTCTAGCATTCCTTTTATAACGTCTGGCTCCATATTCTCAATTTTCACTTCTTTTTTACGATTCTCTTCCAGGTCCTTGTGTTCAAACATCGCGGCGAAGACAGGACTACGACTTGCCAAAATAACTTTGTGAGTTGCAAATTTTTTGTCTCCAACAATTATTGTAAAATCACTGAACATTGGGTCTTTGAATACCGAACGAAAATCATCGTTCCATTGACTTTTCTTTAAATCAAAGATTGTTGCATCGAATAATGAAGTTTCGACACTCACTGGTATATCAATTATACAACTTATTATGAATTGATTGTAATCACGATCTATGGAGAATAGCTTGGATCTCTCTATGAATCTGGGATATCCCTGTTTGTCAAGAGGTCCATATTTGTATACGTTCGATCGACGCGTGAATACTATATCAGGTTTAGATATTTTCATTTCGGCGTAAACTTTGATCTGTGATATTCCTGGTGAATTACGAACAAGATATAAGGCCACATAATCGATACCTTCTGAGGAAGAACTGCTTTGACCGCATGGATAAAATTCGAGCCTCCATTTGTCACTGTTGTCTTTTGAATAAAACCACGGTGACCATATTTTTTCATTAACTTCTTCAGGGAGAAGATCGAACCCCTTTATCAACCAGTTGTAATTGATTCGTTCCGTTTTAACCTCAGTCTGAGAATGGACAAAATCTGATGATGACATTTCTGAAGGGTGAAATCAATTGATGGCATATACTCGTAGATCCAAGGGAGAACTGTTTTAATGTCAAAAGAATATCGTTATTAATCATTAATTAATTGAGTATAAAACTGATGATTTTCATCTATAGATCCATGAAAATACCTTACAGTCAGCTGATGGTGTATTGTCGAACTGGTCAAAGATGGATCTTGCGAAGTCGCCCCGAAGCTGAAATTCACGTACTGCATGAGAGCCGAATATTTCCGAATACATGTACCTTTCTGGCAAGTTCGACAATATAACCTTCTCGTGACACTCTGCTGTTGATTCTCCCGCGTTTTATTTGAATCGAACTACGAATTACAGATATTTCATTTTGAATCGTTCAATGGGCATGAAAAGGAACAAGTTGTAACATATTTTTTGAAGATTGAAAAAAAAAACATAAATTTATAACTGAATCCTAAACTATATTGAACTAAAAGAATATTTGTAGAACAATAAAAACGAAATATATGAAGAATAAAAAATAGCAATTCATGCTTTGAAACATTGAGATGTTTCAGTAGTGCAGCGTTAAAACAGGATGAATATTTTTTCCTTCCATAGTTTTTTGAGATTATCGTCCGAAACTATTGGAAATACGCCATTATTGTTCAAGAGCTTTTCTGTAGTTCTTAAAATTTTCTGGAAAAAAAAGGATGAGGCCAAAATCGCTACATCTCGCTTAGTTTTCGAAGTATTCGGGTGAGAATGATCACAGAGATGAGTCGACTTACCTTGCTGCACCTCTTCACTGCTGAATTCCAAATGGGAGATTAGTCAGTCGTAAATAAATGAAACAACATACAGTCGATGGATTATTCTCGAAAGAATCAATAGTTGATAATTATATTCTCTATGAATTTAACGAAACAGTAACCTTGCTGAGGATTAAACTTGGATCCATGAGTGCTAGAACTGGCGATTCCCTCAGGAATTCACATTACATTAATAATGTCACATAAGCAATATTATTTATGCTCATTCCTCGTGGATAAAGATTGAGCCTCGAGTCCCTACTGTCGTCCCCATTAAATTCTGTATTAGACATGGAAAGGAACGAGTTTTCAATGTTTTTTCGGCAGTAATAAATGAAGTATACGAATTTACAACTGAATGCTTATTTATATTCAACTCAAAAAATGTTTGTAAAACAATAAGCAATGATAACATATGGAAAAAAATAGCACAATTTTGATTTATCCCTTTGAACTTGAAGATTTTTCGGTGTTAGCTGCCTGTGAAAGAGCCATCTGATCAAACAATTCCAACAATAATTCAAGACTCCGTCCATTCTCCTTCCAATTATTTGATTTGAGCAACTCAGGTGCATGATCCACAATGTATTTCATCACACATTTCTTCAGTGCATCAGCACGGTGAAGATCAGCAAGCATCAAGACTTCAGCAGCATTCTCCTTATTGAGTCCTTCGTAGAGTGTCTTCTCACACATAATCCTCAATTTCTCCAGATCATATTTATCAGCGGCTTCTAATAATCCGCTTGCCATTTCTTTCAGATTGGTAACTTGATCTGTGTAGATAAATTCTAGCATCCCTTTTATAACATCTGGCTCCATATTTTGAATTTTCATTTCTTTCTTACGATTCTCCTCCAAGTACTTGTGTCTAAACATCGCAGCAAAAACGGGACTACGACTCGCCAAAATAACTTTGTGAGTTCTAAATTTTATATCTCCAACAATTATAGTAAAATCACTCAATATTGGATCTTCGAATAGCAAACGAAAATCATCACTCAATTGTCTTTTCTGAGAATCACAGATTGTTTCATCGAATGATAAAGTTATGACTTCTGTTGGTATGTCAATTATACAGCTTATTGTGAATCGATCATCATCAGAGGAATTTGTGGTTAGGAGTTTTGATCTCTCTAGAAAATTGGGACGTCCACAAAGCGACTGAGGTGCAAATTCATGTGTGATTGAAAGATTCTTTAATATTATGTTGGATTTAGATATTTTCGTTTCAATGGAAACTCTGATCTTCGATTTTCCTGGTGAATCACGAACAAAAGATAAGCCCACATAATCACCACCCGAGAAATTCAGACGCTCTGTACCACGTGGATAAAATTGAAGTTTCCATTTTTCACTCTTATCTTGTGAATAAAACCATGGTGAACATATCATTTCGCCAGCATTTTCAGGAAGAAGATCGAACTTCTTTATTGTCCAGTTGTGAACGATACGTTCTGTTCTAACCTCAGTGTAACTGCCCTGGTTTTCAGCAGTATTCGCAGAGTTCGATGATCCCATTTCTTATTTATGAATTTGACCAATTGGTAGATAGTGCAGATTCATATAGATCAACTCTGATTGTGGAATATAAACTGGATTCAATTCAGATCGATGGAAATACTTATCAGTTTATACCGTATGACTTAAGGCAAATATTGTCGAATCAGCGAAAAAGAGATCTTTCGTAGTTGATCCAAAGCTGGAATGCACATGCCATAGCATACCAGCCGAATATTTCCGAAGAACACTCTTCAGTTGAGGTACGACCACATGCAGACGCTTGACGCTAGCGTCTAGCGTCAAATCAGGTCACGTGACACTATTTTGAATTTCCCGCCGCTAAAAAACATGTAGCTACGAGCCGCTGCGTCGAAAAGTAACTTGAACCCGTTAACCTCATTGGAATGAAACTTTATGATAGTGAAGAAAAAGTATTGTTGGGACCTATATTTTTATCGTCAACTAGTTAAACAAATCATCGGAGACATTTATCTGGTCTGAAGCCATTATTCGCACCAATTGATAACATAAATTGCACAACACATATTTAGCATTGAATGATACTTTGACGCTGCGCTTCCAGCGAAAGAGCTCAAATTGTTCAGCTTTGTTGTTACATTTTTTCAGCAGCGGGAAATTCAAAATAGTGTCACGTGACCTGATTGGACGTTGGACGCTACCGTCTGCATGAGGCCGTACCTTTAGTTCGATATGAGTCGATTGTTTTCTTAAAGAAAATGAATGCACGTGATGCGTTTTTCGCTCATCCTCCCGCGAAATATTTGAATGATTTCGGAAATGAAAACCACGTTTCTTTGAGAAGGTACTATCCCGCCAAAGTCTTATGAACTCACTACTAGAGTTGATGGGCTCGGAATGATTCAGAGTTTAGTGTCCAGAGCTGGACAACATGTTGAAGAATTCATCTTTGATCTTGATTGTGAAAATGAGAATGGCAAATCTGTGTTGACAATTATCGCTACACACTGCCACAACATCGGAAGTTCTCATTTTGGGCGTGCTAATGAGTCGGATATCAATGCATTCATGAGACTATTAGAAAATAACAAACGATTAGATTCAATTACGTGTTGTCTTCAGACAGCCATTATCATCAGAATGGGACTTTGGCTCAGAAAATCAAAAGTGACAACTCAGACTGCTCTCTGTACTTGAATATTAAATTAGTTACCGGAAAAACGGGGGTGGCCCACATGCTTTGCACTCCCCAAGCCATTTCTAAATTAAAATCGATGGGAACTGTCTACTTTTTCGAGGGGATCTATAGAATAGGGTCCGAGGAAGGTGAATCATGTGACTTTGGCTCAGAAAATCAAAAGTGACAACTCAGACTGCTCCCTGTACTTGAATATTAAATTAATTTCCGGAAAACTGGGGGTGGCCTATATGTTTTGCACTCCCCAAGCCATTTCTAAATTAAAATCGATGTGAAATGTCTATTTTTTCGAGGGGATCTGTAGAATAGGGTCCAAGGAAGGTGAATCATGGGACTTTGGCTCTGAAAATCAAAAGTGACAACTCAGACTGCTCCGTGTACTTGGATATTGAATTAGTTACCGGAAAACCGGGGGTGGCCCACATGTTTTGCACTCCCTAAGCCATTTCTAAATTAAAATCGATGTGAACTGTCTATTTTTTCGAGGGGATCTATAGAATACGGTCCAAGTAAGGTGAATCATGTGACTTTGGCTCAGAAAATCAAAAGTGACAACTCAGACTGCTCCCTGTACTTGAAAAATAAATTAATTCCCGAAAAACTGGGGGTGCCCCATATGTTTTGCACTTCCCAGGCCATTTTTTTTTAAAACGATGTAAACTGTCTGTTTTTTCGGGGGGATCTACAGATTAGGGTCCAAAGAAGGTGAATCATAGGACTTTGGCTCTGAAAATCAAAAGTGACAACTCAGACTGCTCCCTGTACTTGAAAAATAAATTACTTCCCGAAAAACTGGGGGTGCCCCAAATGTTTTGCACTTCCCAGGTCATTTCTATTTTAAAATCGATGTAAACTGTCTATTTTTTCGGGGGGATCCATAGAATAGGGTCCAAGGAAGGTGAATCATAGGACTTTGACTCAGAAAATCAAAAGTGACAACTCAGACTGCTCCCTGTATCTAAATGTTGAATTTATTACCGGGAAAATAGGGGGTGCCTCATTCGTTTTGCCTTTCCTGATTCATTCCTCATCTCCGGTTAGATATCATTCCCATTTCCCATTGAAATATTTCTATAAAAATACTGAGCACTGTCTGGAGTTCATTGCTCCAGCTTGAGCCCAGCTGATTTTGAATATAGCAATATGGCGCCAAAGCACTTGACTATACACAGCGCTCTATGATTGGGCTGGTATAAGAATGGGGAATGCGAGTTTCAGTATTTTCATTAATTAATTGGCTGATTGAATCGGGGTGATTGTTATCCATCAATCACTCTCAAACGCTTCCCTATAGAAATCAGTTTTTTTTCTAATTTTTTCATCCATTTTTGAAAATTGTGGGGCCAAAATTTTCATAGAAAATTTAGGATTTTATAAATTAAAATAATATATAAAAATATAAAAATATAAAAAAAATAAATAAAAAGTTAATTTAAAAAAAACTATTCTCGATCAAACGCTAATTCCTTTGTATCAAATCCTCCCCAAGGCGTATCAATCCGTGGGTATATTCAAAATTTCATTTTTGCCGAAGTTATTCAATGCAAAAGCTCCATCTGTCGAATTTTGTCTGCAAACTTGAGGATCATCATTACCGACTCAGCGGGTATATAGGAATTTCACGAAATTGTCCAACCGCCCATATAATCTCATGTAGAAGGTCCAACTTTTATATTGATTTTCTTCCTTATATTGACAATAACTCAATTCCAGAAAATTAGTGCATATTTTTCATCACTTGCAGGGTTCTACCTCGAAACTTTGGAAAAAGGCTATTTTTCGAAAAAATTTGTGAGAGTATTAATAAAGCTATTGATGTAGAATTTGTAAAGCTCAATGAATACATTCTTGAAATACATTTAAAAAAAATTTCCCTGTATTTTATGCTTTTTTAATACCAAAAAATATCATTTTAATACAATGCCCCGATTCATAGGTGGCCCTGCACTGGTGTTGAAATTCTAAAAATGAGCCTTCTGAATATGAAAAAATAAAAAGCTTCAGGTTCAATGTCATTCCAGCAACCGCCTGAACTAGAATTTCCAATGTGTATGCAAAAATGAAGAAATACCGGCGAAAACAAAAAAAAAGAAAAAATATCATTTTTTTCACTTTTTTTTTGCAACAAAAAATATGTAAAATTCAAAGTTTTACGATTATCTTAGTTCAGATGGTTGCTCGAAATACATTGAACCCAAACCTATTTTTTTTCCTTTTTCGGATGGTTCATTATCAAAATTTTAACACCACCGCATGAATCGAGGGCATTATGATATTTTTGGCTATAGAAAGTACAAAAAACATGATATTTTTGGCTATAGAAAGTACAAAAAATACATGGGAATTCAAAACAAAATGTATTTCAAGAATGTATTCATTGAGCTTCACCAACCCTACACCAATACCCTTATTAATACTCTCATAATTTTTTTTCAAAAATAGCTTTTTTTCAGAAAGTTTCAAAGTAGAATCCTGCCTTGATGATTTTCTCGTTTTGATTTTGATCCGATTGCTGAAGTCTCTCCTTAAAGACACTTCTCGGGAAGCTAATGTCCATAATCGTGTTTGTGTGACTTTCTTATTTTCATAAGTCAGTATTCATAGTCAGTTAGAATAGGGAGTCTCAATGCTTAAAATGCGTTTCTTAAGAAAATTTGAAAAAATACAAAATACTTGTAAATGAGAGATTCAGGCAATGATTTCTCTATTATCGTTAGTAATTTCCAAAGGACCGTAGAAATATCTCACTTACTTTGGTATTTCGTGAGTATTAGGAAATAAAGGTGAGCTTCGAGAGGGATTAAAACTTATGCCCGTGCAATTACTTCGAGAGCTCTGTGAAGATGAAGATTTACTGCGTATATAATGCGTTGAAAGAGTCTTATGAAAATTATTGAAAATCACGGGAAATAAACTGAAATCATCTTTCATACAGGAAAAGGAATTCTCTTACACAGAGAAAAATGTTTTCTTAATTTAAGAATGTGCAGTCACTTAATTTAAGAATGGCAGGTCACTTAAATTAAGTGACTTTTCTCACTTAAATCAAGTGACTTTTTCTTTCTTAATTTAAGAAAGTGAAAGTCACTTAAATCAAGTGACTTTTCTCACTTAAATCAAGTAACTTTCTCTTTCTTAATTTAAGAAAGTAAAAGTCACTTAAATTAAGTGACTTTTCTCACTTAGATGAAGTGACTTTTTCTTTCTTAATTTAAGGAAGTGAAAGTCACTTAAATCAAGTGACTTTTCTCACTTAAATCAAGTGACTTTTTCTTTCTTAATTTAAGAAAGTAAAAGTTACGTAAATTAAGTGACTTTTCTCACTTAAATCAAGTGACTTTTTCTTTCTTAATTTAAGAAAGTGAAAGTCACTTAAATCAAGTGACTTTTCTCACTTAAGTCAAGTGACTTTTTCTTTCTTAATTTAAGAAAGTAAAACTCACTTAAATCAAGTGAGTTTTCTCACTTAAATCAAATGACTTTACTTCCTTAATTTAAGTGACCTGCATATTCTTAAATTAAGTGACTGCACATTCTTAAATTAAGAAAACATTTTTCTCCGTGTATAAGAAAATTTCCAGCAAATTCATCTTAAAAAGAGCTATATTTTTTTCTATTCAATTCATCACACACTATCTCAGATTAAAAAAAAAATAGGAGAAAAAACATTCACAGCGTTTTTCCGTTCACAACTAGACTCTATTTTTGCCCCCTTGGAATAACAATACATTTGAACGTAAATGTGTTCTCGTCTCTATGTAAATGCTCGTGTTTTTTTCCCTACGGAAATTTACAAAGTAGTTACATAGACTTTTCCATAGACTTTCACCCCCATATGATTTTAGTTAGAGAGAGGGGGTATATTTTTTTGAATTAACATCTGGATGAATGAATTTGTCCGTGGTCGAGGAGTGGGGGTAGAGAAGAGAGAATGAAGAAAGCACACAATACTTTGGACCGCAACTCTTAAATATTCGAGTCGTTAACCCAGTTCGTACGACCGCTTGTCACAGGCATCATCCTTGGCTTTCTTTTCATTCCGCTCTTTTTGAAGTCAAGAGAAGGAGAATGTGTGGAATAACTCTTGATTGAGCTAGTATGAGCATGAATCGAATTCAAAGATAAAAATATAAAATGAATTTTAGATGAAATTTTTTTTTTTTTTTGAATTTTCGTGATATCACTTTTTGCGGCAATTGCAGAGTTTAATTTGAGAAAATATCAGAAAAAAAATTTCGAAAAAAATTCGAATGAAGCTTTCGAAAAAAAAAAAATTATAAAAATTTCATGAAAATTTCATGAAAATTTCGAAAATTCCGAAAAATCTTAAACATGAAAATGAAACCGATATATTTTTTTTTTTCAAGTAAGAATTTTCTTTTTCTACTCTTATCTCGAGTGAATTTTTTTTACACTTGGAAAATTATTATGTATACATTCGTATCGCTTATTGAATTTTCGAATTTCCTCAACAGCATACAACAGAAGAAGTTGAGAAAGAATTAGATGCCGGCACAATCCAATCGAGAAGGAACTGCAAATGGCGGTTCAAAGTAGTATAAGATACAAGAAAAGAAGTTTAAACTCGTTCGTCCAATTTCTCGTGGCTTTGTTGTCCGATGGAGATCTGTACTCCTCATTTCCTCGTTTTCCAGAGTCTCAAACTTTGCTCCAACAAATTGCATAGTTCTCACAAAGTAAAAGATCGTATCCCATACTTTTATTGCAGTATTCAAGATCGTTGAAGAAATCATCAAATATAAGGAAAAGTGGAGTAAAATAGGAAATTGTATGGAATGATTGGAGATGGATTTTTTTAAAAAATGCTCTAATTGAAAAACTGGCGAAAATTTCGGTTTTTGACAATGTGTGCCAGAACGGATTTTTTTAAGAATCTTTTTGAATTCAAATTTTTTTGAATTTTTTTAGAATTCACTCTTTTTTTAATTTTAAAAAATCATCAGAATCATTTGAAATTTTTTTTTCTTCAAATATTCCCATTAATTTGTCGCTATTTTCATAATATATAATAAATAAAATTAGAACACGCCTTTTACCCATTCCCAATAAATGGAGAATTTAATTAAAATTTTTACTACACAGAGAAAAATGTTTTCTTAATTTAAGAATGTGCAGTCACTTAATTTAAGAATGTGCAGTTCACTTAAATTAAGAAAGAAAAGTCATTTTTTTAAAGTGAGTTTTACTTTCTTAAATTAAGAAAGAAAAAGTCACTTGATTTAAGTGAGAAAAGTCACTTAATTTAAGTGAGAAAAGTCACTTAATTTAAGTGAGAAAAGTCACTTAATTCAAGTGAGAAAAGTCACTTAATTCAAGTGAGTTTCACTTTTTTAAATTAAGAAAGTAAAAGTCACTTGATTTAAGTGAGAAAAGTCACTTAATTTAAGTGAGAAGAGTCACTCAATTTCAGTGAGAAAAATCACTTAATTCAAGTGAGTTTCACTTTCTTAAATTAAGAAAGTAAAAGTCACTTGATTTAAGTGAGAAAAGCCACTTAATTTAAGTGAGAAAAGTCACTTAATTTAAGTGAGAAAAGTCACTTAATTCAAGTGAGTTTCACTTTCTTAAATTAAGAAAGTAAAAGTCACTTGATTCAAGTGAGAAAAGTCACTTAATTTAAGTGACTTTTACTTTCTCAAATTAAGAAAAAAATAGTTACTTGATTTAATTGAGAAAAGTCACTTGATTTAAGTTAGAAAAGTCACTTAATTTAAGAATGGCATGTCACTTAAATTAAGTGACTGCAAATTCTTAAATTAAGATAAAATTTTTCTCTGCGTAGCATTCAATTATTTTCCCACAATTTCAATTTCATTAATTCAGATGCCATTAGAGTACACCTAATTAAACTCTTTTGAAAAGTAGAAAAATGAAAATTCACCACTTGAAACTTTGAATTAATTCGTAATTCTCTTTCTCTCTCTCTATTCACCATTAAACCGAAGAAACTGGATTCACCGCTTGTACCATGAGTTCGGTCTGGTCCTCAAGGAAGCTCCAGCCACGACGAAAGCCTACTTGAATTTCGGGGTTATAGTTCCTAGCCTTCATTAGCGGCATGAGTTTACTTTGCGCATTGAACAAAAGAAACCAAAAGAGAATGAGAAGTGGATTTTTTGCTCCTGAGAAAAGAATTCACAAAAAAAAAAAAAAACTATGAGAAGCACAAAGCAGAGGGCCTTTCAAGCATTTTTTCAGTAGTAACGACCCCGAATAGTCAGGCAGCTCTGGAAACCAACGCACTCTTCAATTCCCCAAAAGAAAATTGAACCTCTGATATTGAATCACGCATGTCTTCAACGCCTCCCCCCCCCCCTTTGAACCACTTCAGATGTCGTACGACACAATTGACACGATGTGACGTCATTCGTCCTATAAACAATTTTATCCTGACCTGTTGGGTCATCAATACCCTCGACATACTCATCATTCATTCATGAGATTGACTTTTTCATTAATACTTCAAGTAGTACGGACAGAAAAAAAGATGAGTCGTTGATTATCTTGAGTATCATGAGAATAAAAAACTAAAAATACACCCAAAAATCGTTATTTATCATTGAAAATGTTCTTTTCTGCATTAAAAACGAAGTCGCAGAAGAATTAGTAAATTACATCAATTATTTGTCAATTATTACTTAAACAACACTGTTAGAAAAAAATTGAAATTTCATAGAAAATTCGATGAAAATTTTAATAAACGTGATACTGAATGTTTTTTAATGGGAAAATGCTCATGAAATCTGTGAGTTTCCGAAGAAATTCAGAGGAATCTATGAGTTTTAAGTAGAATTGAGACGAAAATTCTACAACTCACTTGGATTTTCAGCTGAACATGAATATTCAGAATTAAAATGACTTGAATTTTCCATTTTTCCTTGAATTTTTCCTGTTTTTTTCTAAATTTCCAAGAAACAATTGAACTGAAATTTACAGATTTTATTGATATTCAGGCATGAAATTATTTGAAAATCGATGATTTGTTTATTTTTCAATGACGTAATTATCTGGAATTTCAGTAAAGATATAACTTGTTTAAAATTTCAGTGATTTTGCACGGAAAATTCAGACATAAATTTTTAACAGTGAATAGTAGGCCATTTGATTAGCGTATTCACGTTTGTGGCAATGCAACAACGACAATTATTTATTACAAAGTTATCAGATAATCGATAATATTCATATTGAATCGTGATTTTTGGTTTTTTCTCCCTTTTTTGGGAGAAATCTTCCATACTTCAATCCTTTTCTTTACCTGAAAGCTTAAAACTTGGTCGTGACCCATAAGGCACTCTATCATTACTATTCCACTATTAATTAATATTGGTTATACAAAATCGTTAATTGACTCTGAATTTTACCAGATTGTTCAGATTTAGATGAATTTTACATTTGAGGTAGTACCTAGAGATGCGACGAAAAAAATTACCGGTCAGTTTATCGTAACTTCACCGGTAACTGACCAAATTATAATTACTGACGGTTTTGGTAAAAAAAAATGACTGAGTGTCGTGTCACAAAGCTGACTCATTGATTTTCTTACGGTCAGTTTTCATCTAAATGGATTTATATAATTTGACAATTCATTCAAAGATTCACTAGTACTTTGTTTCATGATATTTGATTGAAATAATTCTCATAGTTTATATGAAGAAATATATATGAAAGAGATGTAGAGAGGTTCATACACAAAATTGTATGGAAGACTTTGAAAAGTCTAAATCAGTAGTGGAGAAATGAAATACGATGAGTAAATTTTCTTGCCATTTATCTATCAGGAATATCTCAGAAATTAAGCTAGACAGTGAAATTTTTGGGCGAATTTTTTGATAGAAGAGCATCACAGCTACAAAAAGGTGCGTTCAAAAATCTCGCTATTTTGCTTAGTTTCAGAGATATTTTAGTAAGAATGAGCATGAAAATGAATCAATTCGTCTGTTTTTCCTCTTCAGTACGTAGATCGGTATGCAAGATTTAATAAAAAAATTTCGTTAATACAGGATTCATTCATTCTTTGCTTGTTAAGAGTAAAAACAAAAAAAAATAGAAAAATTACAGAAAGTGACCGGAGCTCAAAATGACGAATTTCTGATTGGCTCATTTTATTACTGACCGTCTGAAGAAATGACGGGAACTTTGCAACTATATAGATGGATTTCTGATCACCTGATTTCATTACTGACACTCCGAAAAAATGACGGTCATTTTGCAACGGGAATGAAAGGTCAGGTCAGAAACGGTCAGAAAATGGTAAGTTTATCACTGACCTGACGCGTTTCAAAAATTACCGTAATTTCGCATCTCTAGTAGTACCCCGCATACTCGAGTGCAGTTGAGCCCTTATTTTTCTAATGCTACATCAAAGATGATAATGTTTTATATTTTTTGAATTTTTTTTATTTTTTTTGTTCGTGAAGTTTATCAGATATGAATTATCAAACACAGAGAAAAATGTTTTCTTAATTTAAGAATGTGCAGTCACTTAATTTAAGAATGTGCAGGTCACTTAAATTAAGAAAGTACAGTCACTTGATTTAAGTGAGAAAAGTCACTTAATTTAAGAGATTTTTACTTTCTTAAATTAAAAAAGAAAAAGTTACTTGATTTAAGTGAAAAAAGTCACTTGATCTAAGTGAGAAGAGTTACTTAATCTAAGTGAGTTTCACTTTCTTAAATTAAAAAAGAAAAAGTCACTTGATTTAAGTGAGAAAAGTCACTTAATTTAAGTGACTTTTACTTTCTTAAACTAAGAAAGAAAAAGTTACTTGATTTAAGTGAGAAAAGTCACTTAATTTAAGTGACCTGCCATTCTTAAATTAAGTGACTGCACATTCTTAAATTAAGAAAACATTTTTCTCTGTGAAGTTATTGAAAATAGCGGTGGAGAGTGTGAAACGTCCTAAATCGGACAGAAATAACGAAATTACTAGAAAATTACATGGCTGACCCTTTATTTGAAAACAAGTGGCGAAGGGAACAGCATTTTAACTAAATAACACAAGAAAAAAATATTCAATTTACCGAATAGTTATTGCGAAATTTCAATTAGAAGGTAGTCGTAACTATTTGTCTCTCTCTATCTCATATATGTGATAGAACAAAAGTAACGAAAAGAGAAAAAAGGAGAAACAAAAAGAAATTGTATTCACAAGCTGAAAATATGGCTTTCGAATAGTTTAAGCACTTTCTCGGATAAATTAAAGCATATTTTTCTGATTTATCAGCAATTAATTGAAAACTAACCTGAAAATCACTATTTTTTCTTGTTTCATCGATTATATTCTGGAATATTACCTCAAAGCTCATTTTTTATTTCAATCTTTCAATTCAAATCATGACCATACTACTTTAAAGAAATCAAAGAAATTCCCCAAGAATTTGAAATTATAAAAATAAAAAACAAATTCACTAGAATATTTGGTCTTACGTCTTTTTTTTACTCTCAAATCACTTCTAAATGATTCAAGAATAAATATTCATAACTGCTGCAGTTACGCCCTTTTACTTCCAATAACCGGCACTTATTAAACCTTAACAATGTTTCTCTTTTCCCATAAAACATTGATTAACCAAAAAAAAGTGTGCTCTTTTCTCCAAGGCAAAATGCAAAAACATAACAATATTATCTGATAAAAATAATGTATCTTAAAAATAAAATACTGGGTTATTGTATACCCCATACATAAAGCGTTTCACATTGTATAGTGTAGAAATAAGAGTTTAAGGTAAAATCAAGGAGGGTGGAAAGTTATGACGTCATACAGCAGAGGGTTGCCCGGGCAACGGTTAGCGTTGCGCGGTTGAAACACAGTGTGTCGCCACTGAAGCATCTTCTTCTCTAGCCGTAAAAATCAATTTGGGTGGTCCGTTTTGAGGTTCTAGGTATAAAGTCCGCGTTGCGTGGCTCGTAATGGTACGTACGAGGAGCAAAGAGAGCAGCCACGCCGCCAAGATAGAGTGAAGCGAGAAAGATATAGCGTGGCAATACAAGTTGGTTTTAGATATAACCAACTGGTAGTATACACGCTAGAAGCATTTGTAGTTGGATTGAAAAGCGCCGGGCCGTACAACGCCTCCCTCTACCCGGTTTCATTTCGTATGTCACGAGCTTCAATACATAGAGAGGGAGGTATCGCCAGTCGCGAGTGACCGACTCAATCGAGCGGTTTTCCTCGAGAAACAACGTGTCTTCGAGTTTATTGAAGGATATATTATATTCATTGTTGATTATTTTTTTGACTGAAGTGAAGGCAAATGAGAGATATAATTTCATGTTATTTTTTTGGGTATTTTTCTTTCGTAAAAATACAAATGAAAAATGCCGGTGAAGAAAGAAGGTAGAGGAGAAAGAGACGAACAAAAGAGAAGTGGAAAGAGTCATATACATTCTCGCAGGGAGACGACGATTTCACGTGCTCTCATTTGTCTACGGATCTATCTCTTTCTTTTCTCGTCAGTGTGATGTACCACGAGCTAGAGAAAGCATCGTGCTTAGCCCATTCGTCCATTCAACGGGAAAACGTGAAAAACCGGTGAATTGTGGTTGTTTTTTTTTAGAGCTCAAATTTATTCAGTGAAAAAATAAAGTTAAAAAAAAATATACAAAGTTTTTCAAAGTTCTGAGAAACGAACTTTTTGATGAATTGAGTTTTGTATATCAATCGGTCAAGGGCGCGCAATGTGCTGAGTAAATGATGTCGATGGAGGCACCTGAAGAGACTATTATACGATTTGAGTCAATGAAGAGTTGACATATTTGAGTATTATAGAATTAGTTAATTTGAAATGATTAAAAATGATTTTTCGAAATAATATTTGTGAATAATGAAAAAAGTTTCAGGGGAGAAATAGTTGAAACAAAGGAAGTGTGAGATGTATTATTGCCGTAAAAGTCACGAAAAAATTCGGAAATCAATTTGGAGAGTTGATGCAGTGATCAGAAATCCCGGAACGGAGGGAAAGAAACACCGAAAAAAAATGACTTTGATTGTGTCGATGGAATAGAAAGGTAAAAAAGCCACAGACATCTGAAACGCAAGAGAGAGAGAGAGAGAGAGAATACGGGAAAAGCACGGAGGCTATCGATGATGGTAGAGGGCACAGTGCCAAGACGGCATTTGCCGAATAATACTGTCTCAACTGTCGCGTGTACAATGTTTGTCCCATTCTCGAGGTCGTTGTTTTAACCCCGTCAAAAAAAAAAAAATAAACAAAAAAAAAGAAATTTATGTGAGGAATTTTCGCTTATTGATCATCTTCATTTCCCATTTGGAAATGATTGTGAATGCCGGGATTATCATTGCTCGTAGTTGTCGTTATCGGCATCACTACGAGAGACAGCACGCTAGAACGAAAGACAAGCTGCAGCACACGTGCTTCACATTATTCGCAGAATGTGATAAATGAATGTAGAAAAGGTGTCATCAAGAGAAATGAATTGTGAAGAAAAGAGGTGAATTCATGAGATATATATGTATTTTTTTTCTGGAGAATAAATTATAATGAGGCAGTGGACAAGTCGAGGTGGAAGGGAACAGAAAAGTGTTGAAGAGCAAATAGCTTGAAGGTACAAAGGCAAAAAGAATAAGGAAAAACGGCAGTTTGGATAAATTGATCACTTGAAGATCGTTATTCCACCATCTAATATGGCCTCGGTGGCAGCCTGGCTGCCGTTCGCACGTGCGGCGGCGATCGGTTGGGTACCGATCGCCACCCATCCACTGCCACCACCGCCAATACCAAAGGACAGACGCAAAGCTGACGACGAGAAACTCCAAATAAATGTGAGTGGTCGTCGTTTTGAAACATGGAGAAATACATTAGAAAAGTATCCAGACACGCTATTAGGCTCAAATGAGCGTGAATTTTTCTACGATGAAGACAGTAAAGAATACTTCTTTGATCGAGATCCAGATATATTTCGTCATATATTAAATTATTACAGAACTGGTAAATTACATTATCCAAAACACGAGTGTTTAACTAGTTACGACGAGGAACTTGCATTTTTTGGTATATTACCAGATGTTATTGGTGATTGTTGTTATGAAGATTATCGTGATAGAAAACGCGAGAATGCAGAAAGACTTATGGATGATAAATTAAGCGAGAATGGTGATCAAAATTTACAAAAATTAACTGATATGAGAGAAAAAATGTGGAGGGCATTTCAAAATCCTCATATATCAACAGCAGCACTTGTATTTTATTATGTCACTGGTTTCTTCATTGCTGTTAGCGTTTTGGCTAATGTTGTTGAAACAGTACCATGTGGTACACGTCCAGGACGTGCTGGTACATTGTCATGCGGTGAAAGATACAAAATTGTATTTTTCTGTTTGGATACAGCATGCGTTATGATATTCACTGCTGAATATCTTTTGCGGCTGTTTGCAGCACCTAGTAGATGTAAATTTGCCCGTTCAGTTATGTCGATAATCGATGTCGTTGCTATTTTACCGTATTACATTGGCCTTGGTATTACTGACAACGACGATGTGTCCGGGGCCTTTGTCACCCTCAGGGTCTTTCGTGTTTTCCGTATATTCAAGTTTTCACGACACTCCCAGGGACTACGTATACTTGGATATACGCTAAAATCATGTGCATCAGAACTTGGATTTCTCGTTTTTTCACTTGCAATGGCTATTATTATATTTGCTACTGTAATGTTTTATGCGGAGAAGAATGTAGAGGGGACCAACTTCACATCTATTCCAGCTGCATTTTGGTACACAATTGTCACCATGACCACACTTGGGTGAGTCTCTTCAAATATTTTACAAAAGTCTCTTTAAATTAATGTCTCCAGAATTACACAGAAAAAAATGTTTTCTTAATTTAAGAACGTGCAGTCACTTAATTTAAGAATGTGCAGGTCACTTAAATTAAGAAAGAAAAGTCACTTGATTTAAGTGAGAAAACTCACTTGATTTAAGTGAGAAAAGTCACTTAATTTAAGAATGGCAGGTCACTTAAATTAAGTGACTGCACATTCTTAAATTGAGAAAACATTTTTCTCTGTGTACTCTATTTTTTTAAGCAACAAACCCACCCAGTTGTGAAATTGCTAAAAAAAAAAGTCAAAAAATATTCCAGTACCGGGACTTGAATCCGGGCCTTCTGAGTGAGAGCCAGATATCCTGCCCCGACTATATTTTTGTGCAAAAGTGGTCATATCGTCGGGCAGAGGGGGGTCAATTAATTGAAAACCCATTTCATCGTTTAAAACGTGCGAAACCCATTGAAGAAATGGTCGACAGGGACAGGATTCAATAAGCGAAGTTCTCGTTAATAAAGGTTGGGACGTGTAAAAGGAGAAGAATAAAAACATCGAGTGAGTAAAATTTGGAGGTTATGGCGGAAATTTGCCCAGAGGATGAAATTGCATATAATTGTATATAATTATTAAGGACAAATTAGTGAGCACAAGTGCTGAAGTTTTCTTTATTTGTTCAAATTTAATAAAATATCTATAACTACAAAAGTTATTTATCACTCGATGTACATTAGTTTCTAAACAGATATCAATTTATCATTGTATTCTTGTGTTGAGCAGAGTGTCCAAGTAGCATACGCTGGTCAACAAATTGTAAGATCTTTTATGCAATGAAAATCAATATGGACCATACCGGAGTATATGTTAGAGATGCTTAGAGCATTCTCCTACTGAACCATCTGACTAGCTGTTATAATGATTTCGCTTTCTTCGTATTGTCGATTGTACACAGAGAAAAATGCTTTCTTAATTTAAGAATGTGCAGTCACTTAATTTAAGAATGTGCAGGTCACTTAAATTAAGAAAGAAAAGTCACTTGATTTAAGTGAGAACACTCACTTGATTTAAGTGAGTTTTACTTTCTTAAATTAAGGAAGAAAGTCACTTGATTTAAGTGAGAAAAGTCACTTAATTTAAGTGACTTTTACTTTCTTAAATTAAGAAAGAAAAAGTTACTTGATTTAAGTGAGAAAAGTCACTTGACTTAAGTGAGAAAAGTCATTTAATTTAAGTGACCTGACATTCTTAAATTAAGTGACTGCACATTTTTAAATTACGAAGAAAATTTTCTCTGTGTAGCGTTGCTACAGTATCCCTTCAAAATCTGGCCCAAAAAGCAAAGTTCCCAAAATAATTGAATAGAATCTTCAAAAACTTTCTATCTTAAGCAGTTCAATTGGAATGTCCATGTTCGTCTAGAGGGAGAGGGCATAATGTTAACCAATTTTCTCCGAAAAAATTCACTGTTTTGTTATTTTTAGACAAGAGTATCAACTAAGTGAAGTTATATTATTCTGAATTTTTTTACAAACTTGAAGAAAAAAATTCATCTGAAATAGGTTCTTATGGGAATTACTCTATCTCGCTCAAACACAAGCATTATTCTTCTTTGTTCTTTTATTCATAAAATATGAGCTATTTGAAAATTTATGAAAAATTACAGAAGTTTTCTTAGATAATTTAGGTTTTCATGATTCCGCAGCTTATTTCCCTCTGATGACATGAATTTTGTAGTGTTCACAATGTTCTATTGTCCAAGACTGTCGTTTTGTCATATTAAGATTAATGAGCTTCTGGAGGTGGAATTTTGTAGTGAATTCTTGGGGATTCTTCTCGATCTTTGTAGATTCTTGCGGACTCCTATGGATCTCTGTGAACTTCAGAGGATACCTGCGAATGCCTGTGGGTAGAGAGTAAAATCTATTGAAATTTCCAGCTGGGGGTTCAAATGTCTGCGAATTCCTGTGGATATCTGTGAATTCTCATGAACTTTTATTGAGAAATGGTTTATGCCGATTTCTGATGTCTCATCAATTCCTCATAAATGCATCATATCATTATTGTTATTATCTACGTACAGTGTAACCTTAATATAACGAACCTCAATATAACGAATTACTCGATTTAACGAATTTTTCAAAATCCCCCAGAACTGCCCATAAGAGTCTATGTAAAATATACCTTTACATTACGAATATATTTTGCAAACAACCTCGCTATAACGAAAAATCAATCATTGCAGAATATATATAGAAACTATTATTGACCTTCATATAACGAATTTTCCAGCCTACAACCTCTACATAACGCATCCTACAAATTAGCCCCACTCAATTCCACAATAACTATTGGCAAACAGACAACAATTTATGACTTTTTTTCAAGCAAAGAAACGAAAAATGAAGATTAAGCTATAATTATACCTTTATCATGTTAATTTTCTCTCTTAAATTCTATGTTTATATTCTATTTGAATGTTTTCAAATAAATAATTCTGTGTTTCGATTCAAATGAGTTGTTATTCACATGAGTTGTTTTAATGGAAATTTTCTTACCTTGTTATAACGAATCGAGTTTAATCTAACCTCTGTATAACAAATCTCACTGTTACGAATAACTCGATATAACGAATAATTCCTATTTCCCTTCAGTTTCGTTATATCAAGGTTACACTGTATAATGCAATAATTTTCTGTCGATTGATGTAGAAATTCTCGTCATTCCTCGATCCTTGAATGGAGGAATTTCAAACGTGGATAAAAAGCTTATATTATAAAATTTATTGAGCCTTTGTTGAGCTATCCCAGTACACCCTAGGCTGCAATGCAGTGCAGTTTCTCAGAGGACACGTGTCTTGCATGTAAGTGCCTTGTGCAGTGGATTTGAAACAACGAATATGTCTCTCCCTTTTTCCTTCCTCTCCGATGAGAATGAAAGGATGAACAGAAAGAAAATTGGTGAAAAATTGTTCTGCATATTCTTGTGATAAAATTTAATTATTCAGTCTATGTTCTGCAGAAAGTCTCAACCAAGTTCACGTTCTTTCAAATGGAAGATTCATTCAGGTTCAACTTTTAGCAAAAAAAAACAGAAGATGGAGAGGGTCTATTTCTAAAATTCAGTTAAGAAAATCTATGTCAATGTGTATTTTTGTTTTTCGCATCACTCTCGAAAATCATGTTGCACCTCAAATTACGTCATCCGAATTATGAAACTCAATCTAGAATTTTTTCCCTTCTGGTTGCAGATAGAATGGAAAAAACTGATTACGTTTCCTCTTTCATCATCCATCGAATCGATTAAACCAATTCCCTTCAATCATCGTTTCCCAAAACTCCGACAATCAGTGGATGGCCAATGAAAGCCCACAATTGTCCTCAACAGAGCGAACAATCATTTCCCCTTCCTCCTGAAAAATCCCTGCACTTTTTTCTACTCCCTTCATTTTCAGCATGTCCAGTAAACTAGGTCTGTCGGTCAGTCTTCCTTCAAACTTTAATCGTAGGATCAACAGGTGCTTTGGAGGTGCTTCCCAGAGCCAACTCCTTGTCTATTTCCTCTCTCTTTTCTTTGGTCTCTATTTCGCACCCACCAACTGCCTCCAATCTCTCCTCTGTACTATATATTCTTTCTTCAAGTGCTGCTATTTTACGTGAAGATATTTTTATTTTCCGCATAAAATAATTTCGACACTTCACAAATTTTATTACGAGCACAAAATTCATCTGTTTCCGTCCAATCATCAATTTCATCAAAAACTTTTTATACAGATCCAAACACATATAATTTTTCATTCAGAAGACATAAAAAAAAAAAAAAGTTCACATTCTCATACACATGAATAAATTTATTACAAGGAAAAAATTTCACGGATCTGTAAAAATAAAAATACTGACTGGAAGGGTTGTAACTGGTGCTGCTAGAATGTTAAGGGAATGTTTGCCCAGAAGTGCTTCAATGTTCCTAAAAATAGTTGAATACCAACCAATTCTAGTGGGAGGGTTAAATGTAAATTATGCGGTTCTCAGTGCCGTTGTTTTCGTCCAACACAAACAAAGAATGCACAGTTTCAGTTTTATCCCCGTAATCCTTTATTTTGTGAGCATTCCTATTCCAAGCGTATATTCATCCCTGTTTATAATAAAATCAGTGGAGGTACTCACCTTGTCTTGTTTTCTGCATTATGCAATAGAAAAATACCAGTCACGTTAAACTGACTAGCCCTTACGCATTCTCAATGATATTCATAAAATTTGTAGGTTATAGTACTTAAGATTTACAAGGATAGGAAAATTGCATAAATCTCAGATCAATGTGGAAGTTGCTGAATTCATTTTCTTAAAGCAATCGTAATTTCAAGCACATGCAATGTGATTTTTTTCAGTGCTGCAATTACAGGGAATTTTATTTAAAATGTGGCAAATTTAGGCCTAGAGACGGAATGATGACGTCACAATTTTCTATGTTTTCATTGTTATTCACGAGATGATGTTACTTCTGCTTCATACACGGAGAGAAAAATCCATGAAAATTTATGGTGAAAGTTCCAGAAAAATTACCGGACTGAGCAGTAACCGTGGGACATAGTGGCCTTACTATGAAAAAATGCGAAGCCAGTCCGATAAAATTTGACACTGATGGGTTCCAGTAAAAATTTCGGTCTCAGTGCCACAAAATGAAAATTCAATGATGAAATGATGAAATTCGCGTATACTACACCATTTTTATTATATTGATCATCCTAATTATTATTAGTTCTTCATTATTCTTATTCATTTTTTATCCTGAAAATAAATTTATTTTACATCCATTTTTAGCAATAAAGACTCTAGCAGAGATTATTGTCTTATGAGTTACAATGGTCGACAGAAATTCGGAGTCCTCTAAAAAATTCCCAAGAATAGTTATTCAAATCATAAATTCCATAATATCCTGTGTGCTGATCTAGTATAAGAGAATTAAATTTTTTGCAATAACAATTATTTGGCTGTTTGATACATTTAAAAACTTGATTTCATAGAACTGTGGTCCATGGCTATCACGATGACAGATCCAATATGGCGATTCTTCCAAATTTCCCATAAGTCCTTGCGATACGCGATCAAATCCGAAAAGACCCGAACTGAATCGATTGACGGACGAGTGCGATAGAAATTACTACTCAGTCCGGTAAAAAGTATTCCGAGGACCAGAAAATTAACGTCCTAGTCTGCAATTTATACGTTTTTCACAACAAATTTTGTGGGATACAAGAAAAAATTTCACGAATGTAGGCACAGTTAGGGAAAAATTACCGACCAGTCCAGGAAAATGCACTCACTCATTTGGTCACATATTATGAGACGTTTCTCACTTTTTCATTCCTGTAGGAGGACGTTTTCACTTACGAACCTCTATGTCCCACGATTACCGGACTGGTCCAGTAATTTTTCATGAATTTTTCTCTCCGTGTAGTTGAACGAAAATAAGAGATTATCTATTACCCCAACTCGGGTTTAAAGTGAACTTCTCGTGAGAATCTCATTATAGATATAGCTAAGGTAACATCTCTAAATTCATCTTCGCTCGATAGGGGCCACAGAAAGACCCAAATTGTGTCGTCATCCAAGATCATCTAAACGTTTTCAAAAATGTGTTTTTTCATTCCAACCAGAATTTTGAAGCACGTTCTGTGCTCGTGCCGAGCTATGTTTGAACGAAAGTAGCAAATCAGTTTAATTCGAGGATAAATCCAAATATATATGTTAATAGAGTGACGTCAATTTAATTTTTTTATTTTTTTTTGCTTCCGAATGGAAGCTTTATAATCGTAATTTTCTAATGTTCAATTTTTATGACTATAGTAACTAGCAAAACGGCGTGCCATAGATTATCAATATATAATCGTAAATTTTGAAATAAAAAAGAAATAAAAGTGGATCCAATTTCCATATTGGATATGAGGTTAGAACAAGTCAACTACGTGGCTCTAATGTTCGCAGGGTTAAGCCCGTGTTTGTGGATAGTCCTGGAATTCTACGTACTCAGGGACTTATCTGACGAGCGTCGGGGGACACCACTCTATGTGCACATGGAGACAGGTGCTATGCGCTAACCTAGAGAGAGAGGGAAGACATGGTGATACTCTGCTACACACCGCACGGCATTGCGGTCACTGGGCTACACCCCACCTTCAATAAACTGCCAGTTTTTTTGTTGTTCATTCTTTGTGCCCTTGCTGTCAAGAGTTTTTTTCTTTCTTTATTTTTTATCTGCGCTTTCTTTTTATTCTAGTCGTCTTCTTTTTCTGCTCACCTCTCTGAATATTACACGCAACCAACGGTTTAGCTCGCCCTTTCACCTGCTATTTTTACCCCTTGATGCCCTTTGACACGTTTTCTTTCTTGAGGTTTTTACATCGATTTTTCCCTTCTGTCATGGGGGGGATTTTGCGGGGGAGGGGCTCTCTGCGGTGCGGCTATATATCTTGGAGGTTAGGTTTTTTTTTCTTCTTTTCTTCGGTCTTTCTTTCTCGCTCTCGCTCGTTTAACGTTCACAACAGGGTGAAGGACGAGTGTCTTTGGCACACGTGCATGTGGCAGGCTAGATAAGAGCCTCGTCCTCCGGAGATTCATCCCTTCATCTTTGGGTTACTCTGAGGTTTATGTTTATCTGGAAAATAATGGGGTGATTGAAATTTTGAGGATTGGTTGGTTGAGGGAGTTTAGTGTTTCATCTTTGTTTGAAGAAGTAGGGAAATAGTGAAAGCGCTAGGAGAAAATAGAGAATATGATATGGTTTATTGAAAAGCTCCGGAAATTTTGGGTGAGAAAAATGTTGCAGAAGTAATTTTTTTTTTGAAAATTCTGTTTTCTTTTCACGATTTGGAAATGAAAATCGTTTCATTTGTTGCAAATTCTCATTTCCCATTGATTTATGTAGTTCAAACATTTTTTTAAAATCAATTCTTGAGTGATATAGATTGTTTCATGAAAATCAGTTGTGAAGGACTTCTCGTTATTATATCAAGATGAATATGGTCTTATTTTTTAGAAAAATTTATCTACTTCCTAATGATGAAATAATAAATAATAGTGTCTTAAAAAAAAAAAATGAAAAAAATTTGAATATCTGAAGAAGAAAATTTTTTCAGCATTCTTGTAGAAGAATCCTTTGAAAAATCTAAAATATTCAGAATTGGTAATGCTCATCTAAATTGATCTATCAAGCTCCGCTTGGATGTAATCAGAGAAGTACTTCGGAGCATAAACTCTCTTTCCATCAAATAGTTTTTCGCAAATATCTCAAGAACTGTTGGGTCGATTTTGCTGAAATATATAGTTCATATGCTGTATTATTATATGAAAGTTCATTATATGGAAATGAATCAACGTTATCTGTATCGTCTAGAAAAATCCTTGAAATTCTGAGTTCTATCGGAAACTTCCACAAATTTCCACTGGAATCATCAGAATAAATCTACCTCTAAGATTTCCACTCATTTCTCCCAATTTTCATGACATAAATCATCAAAACTAAAATATACCTTTTTTACTCACCCTCCCCCATTTCAATTTTCGAAATTAAACTGGATTAAGAAAGTGAAAGTACTTAATTCGAACTAATGTATATACTACTCTCTCCGGCAATATTCTACGTGTACAGCTTGAGATATTGCTGCAATTTTTCACCATCAAAAACTCCCAAGCTCTGAAAATTCTCCTGTTTACTTGTACACATTTCTCTCCTTCTTTTCCCCTTTCCTTCCTCACCATCCTCTCCATTCACTGCTGCTGTATAGAGTAACGACTCAATTTTCCAAGAAACTTTTTTTACTCGCCAGTTAATACGACTACGAGTGAGAAAAGAGAAGGAGAGAAAAAAGTTGCGAAGACAAACGAGAAGTAAAGTTGGATTGAGGTGCCGACAGAAAATTAAGGCTTCCTGTGTTCCTATTTAGGAAATATTGAGAAGAGAAAAGAAGTGGTTTATCTGTGAAGGAAAATAATTTCTTCCTCTTCTTTATGACAGTTCCATTAACTTCTTCTCATCTCTTGTCCATTTGTTAGAAGTTCATTGTAATTGTTTGCGTGCTTTTACGTCAAAATAATTCCCCACTCTGCCATCAACCCAATGTAGGCGTTCTAACTAGAGATGCGACGAAAAAATTACCGGTCAGTTTACCGTAAGTTTACCGGTAACTGACCAAATCATAATAACTGACGGTTTTGGTTAAAAAAAAAATGACTGAGTGTCATGTCACAAAGCTGACTCATTGATTTTATTACGGTCAGTTTTCGTCTAAATGGATTTATATAATTCGACAATTCATTCAAAGATTCACTAGTACTTTGTTTCATGATATTTGATTGAAATAATTCTCATAGTTTATATGAAGAAATATATATGAAAGAGATGTAGAGAGGTTCATACACAAAATTGTATGGAAAACTTTGAAAAATCTAAATCAGTAGTGAAGGAATGAAATACGATGAGTAAATTTTCTTGCCATTTATCTATCAGGAATATCTGAGAAATTAAGCTAGACAGTGAACTTTTTGGGCGAATTTTTTGATAGAAGAGCACCACAGCTACAAAAAGGTGCGTTCAAAAATCTCGCTATTTTGCTTAGTTTCAGAGATATTTTAGTAAGAATGAGCATGAAAATGAATCGATTCGTCTATTTTCCCTCTTCAGTATGTAGATCGGTATGCAAGATTTGATAAAAAAATTTCATTAATACAGGATTCATTCATTCTTTGCTTGTTAAGAGTAAAAACAAAAAAAAATAGAAAAATTACAGAAAGTGACCGGAACTCAAAATGACGAATTTCTGATTGGCTCATTTTATTACTGACCGTCTGAAGAAATGACGGTAACTTTGCAACTATATAGATGGATTTCTGATCACCCGATTTTATTACTGACACTCCGAAAAAATTACGGTCATTTTGCAACGGGAATGAAAGGTCAGGTCAGAAACGGTCAGAAAATGGTAAGTTTACCACTGACCTGACGCGTTTCAAAAATTACCGTAATTTCGCATCTCTAGTTCCAACGCGTGACGAAGCAGGAGCCTCCAAAAATGCAGTGGAGAAGACAATAAACAAGAGATGTTTTCTATTCAAAAAATTCCAAGGTGGTATGCTTGCTAACTCGAGTACAATTAACGCTTTATTTTTTTGATGCCATATCGAAAGGTATATATATTTTTTACATTCTTTCTGATGTGATTCTTGCCCATGTAGGTTATGAGATTTGAAGTATCAGAGTTACTCAAAGAAGCGGTGATGGGGACGAAACGCCTTAAATCGAACAGGAATGACGCAACTGTCTGAAAAATCACACAGTTGACTTATCATTTGAAGTCTTTTGATGGAAAGGAAAACATTTTAATTAAACGATCGAAGGGAGGAATATTCGATTATCTATATATATAGATTATAGGCTATAGTCGTAACTATTTACCTCTTTCTCTATCTATCTCATGCAGGTGATGGGATATTAGTAATGTAAAAAAAAAGAGACAGAAAAAATAAGTACATTCACGAGCCGATGATATGGCTTTCGAATAATTAAAGTATTTTTTCGAGTTAATTGAAGCACGTTTTTCTGGATTATCAGCAATTAATTGGAAAATTACCTATAAATATTCATTTTTTTCTGTTCTGCAAATCGTACGCTGGAGTACTACCTGAATTTAATCCTAAAATTGAACTAATTTTTCCCTTGAATGTTCCTTCATTCCTCCTGAATTTAATTACTGATCAATGAATGATGATATTGGTCAATTTCAATCTATTAGTTTTCAAAGCACACATTATCAGTATTGTTGACATATGTACGGAGCTGATTGGAATAGAGAAGGGGACATACGTTATAACCAGCACTACACCAGTCAACCAATACAACTACGACCTCATATTTGTTCGGGCCTGACTTTAATGTCTCTCATAGGTAGATTCCTGAAGACTTTGACATTTAGAGGATAAAAGTAGGATGGTCACGAATCGAATTAAGAGATTAAATTTTACATAAAAGTTTATATGAACGTGAACAATCTGGTGGCATTCAGAGTCAATTGACCATTTTGCATGGTCAATATTAATTAATAACAAAATACCAATGTCTTATGGGCAAGTATCAGATTTCAGGTTTTCCAGTTAGAAAAAACATCAAAAACTGATAAATATCTTTCAAAAAGGGGGAAAAAAATGAAAAAATCACGATCCAATATGAGAATTATCAACTGTCTGATAACTTTGTAATAAATTATTATTACAAAGGAAAAATAAAATTATTTTTGGATAATTTATCTATTATTAAACTTTCTTGCAACTTTGATTTCATTTTTAATCTTTAACAAAAATAAAAAAATAATAGTTTTATATTTTTTTTCTCACATATCATACAAAATATTTGAAGAATCTGTTAAAAAATTGACTGACATTGATGGATCTTTTGTTCTACCATTATTGTTTATTTCATCAGGGCTAATACCATTGTTACAAGTTTCATCAGGGATACCATGAAGATCAGGCTCGAAATACGATTTATCAAGGCTTGCAGAGATCAAATTACTTTCATTGCACCTGTCCGAAAGCTCATTCATAGCCTTCACTTGAGCAATGATTTCTATGTCCAGTTTTTAATTCCTTTAACCAAATGCCTTATTGCGGACAGCTCGACCCAAAACACTGCGCGTTCATTTGGCAACAGGAGTGGGGGAACGACGATTCCAGGAATCGCCTTCCCCTACAAGACTCTTACACGCCTTATTCAAGACGTGCTTGACGTGCTTGACGTGTTTTCTTAATTTAAGAATGTGCAGTTACTTAATTTAAGAATGGCAGGTCACTTAAATTAAGTGACTTTTGTCACTTAAATCAAGTGACTTTCTCTTTCTTAATTTAAGAAAGTAAAAGTCACTTAAATTAAGTGACTTTTCTCACTTAAATCAAGTGACTATTTCTTTCTTAATTTAAGAAAGTAAAAGTCACTTAAATTAAGTGACTTTTCTCACTTAAATCAAGTGACTATTTCTTTCTTAATTTAAGAAAGTAAAAGTCACTTAAATTAAGTGACTTTTCTCACTTAAATCAAGTGACTTTTCTTTCTTAATTTAAGTGACCTGCACATTCTTAAATTAAGTGACTGCACATTCTTAAATTAAGAAAGCATTTTTCTCTGTGTAAATAATAATTTTTCTGGGTTTTTCTCGTTTTTTTCCTCTTCAGACACTTAATGACTCAACCGACTCTCAACCATGCTACCTCAACTCGCAATAATTTTACACTCCGGTACTTGTCGACAATTTAGTTTTTAGTTATTGAATTAATGCAACCGAGCTGAACTATATATTTCACTTTGGTTTTGCCATTAAAATTGGGAATATAGGATTATGAGAGCTCTTGAAACTTTCCTAGCGTTACAACTTTGATCATAATGATTCGGAATTACTAAGGGAGTAATACAATTTTAATATTAAATGAATTAAGGTAGTATCCCAGAGTACGATCAATAAAACAAGAAAAAGTGAGGATTTTTTTTTTTTTTTTTTATTTAGAGTGAGGATTTGTTGGTTAGTTTCTAATTAATTGCTGATAATTCAGGAAACGTGCTTTCATTTACCCGATAAAAAGTGATTAGAAGAGAATATTTCTAATTCTCTTCTAATATCATACTTGTGTCCAAAGTACATAAACCCGAATTATGGAGTGTCTCAACCTTTTCTCTTATTGACACTCTAAAACTTCATATTCATATATTTCCTTTTTGATCGTTTCAACGTTATAATAATAATTTTATTCAATTATCTATCAGTTTCAGGGGGTATTCTAGTCTAGAGACATGAATTTTAGGTAATTTTTAAAGTGTCGTAAAAAAAAGGCAATCAATATTTTTACTATACATTTTTTTATCAGTTATTTATTAATGTTACAAGAGTACAGAAAAAAAAAAAAAAAGGTAAAAATTTTAAAAACTGGAAGCTGATGAAGTGGGGCGTCTCAAAAAATTGGCACATGAGCATACCCATGATTTCAACCCTCCTAGTCATCTGAAATGAAAAAAAAAAAAAGATTATTAATCTGCAATGATGTCGCAATCGCATGAACTAGCGATAAGTAAAAAAAAAAATTTTTGACAAAATGGCGACGGTTTAAAAAAAAACGATTTTTTTTACCATTTTTTTGAGTTTTTCGAATTTTTTAAAAATAGTAAAAATTGACATTTGGGGATAAGGCTAGTTCATACTCAAGAGAGGTATATAAAGAAGATTCTCTGAAAATTTCAAGTGAATCGGTCCAGTAGAACTCGAGAAATCGTGGGTATCGTATTGAAAAAGTCTGTTCTGAGAAAAACGCATTTAAAGTTTCGCGTAAAGTTTTTCGCTGTCAAAGTCATGAAATGATATGTTATACTTACTTTTATTCAATCTGCCATTCACGCTTCATACATCGGACCTTCTTCTACTTCAAACAAACTATTTTCTGCGTTCCTCTCTTCCAAACGAGCAGTTCTGGCTTCCTTTGAAGCGTTGGATGTGCGTATTTCGGAGCATTCAATCCGGGCGTTGTCTCGTCTCACAGCAAATGAATGAGCTTCCGGCCCAATTTTCATTCCCATAAGGGTCTTCATTTTTAAAATCGGAATGAAACCTTCATTAAAAATGCAAACAGCAATAAATGTTGCTATTTCAATTACCTGAGCTCCGGAATGAATATGTTTCGGCGCGAAAGTCCAAATCAACGAGTTTAGAGACTCATTATTGTTTTGAGTTTCTGAACCTAAACATCGAGTTAATAATTCCTCTGATGATAAACTGTCATAAATTGGTTTTATAATTTCTAAAACTTTATCACACAGAGGAACATTATCATGCTGAAACTCCTCTAAGGCATCCTCAGATGCAGCTTTTTGCCACGCACACCAACTCTCCGCACCAGGTGGGCAATACATATGCTGTGGATTTTCGTCTGTGGAACTATTGTGGTAATAAGTAGCCCAAATTGCGTTTTTCATGTCTTCAACAGAGTCTGGGTGCCGGCGAATCGCTAAACCATAATACAAGGGCAATTTATTTATAATTTTATTGGTTAATTTGCCTTCTCCTTTTCCACCAACCCCTTTATTGTCTTTCTTCGCTTTCCGTAGCCTTGCACCCATTCTTTTTTGTACATGTCCTACGCATTCTTTTTTTTCTACCAATGGGTCACCATCATAAGGATCCATATCGAGTATGCCTTTGAATGTCTTCGTATCACCATCTCCAATATATTTTACATATTTCACTCCGTGTTTTTCAACTGATCTACAGAACATCTCCACAACAGCATCTACTTCCATTTTGCCTGCACTTCCTTTATGATTTATAGTACAAACTTCATTATGATCCTCATACCAATCATTATACGCTGAAATATCTGAATTTTTTTTATTTTTCCAAAGATTACAACTTTGACAGAAACTGGATTTGACAACAGTATCAACAACTTTCTTGCTATTTTTTGCTACTAATGTAGTAACTCCAAATAGAGAATTAAAACCTCTTTTTTTCCAAGTCCCATCACCAGAAACTGTAAACTCCGTTGGATTTGCATTTGGATCACAAGCTGAAATTAAATCTTTTTCTTCGTTGACAGCTTTGGAAATGACAAGATTATAAACTGCAGATGCAGCTAAATGTAGATTTTTGACACAAGCGTAGTAAGTCCCGATTGATAATCCTTGACAAATATCCATCAGACTACAGAAGATGTTGATTCCTTCCCTGCCAACTCCCAGAACTCGCATAGCAAATATTATTTTTCGGTTCACTTCAAAAGATTTTTCAATAAATGGGCATGATGGTATATATTGTACACTCTCGCAACTACATTGTAATGCAATTTTAAAACCTACTCCACGTTGAGCCGTTCGTGAAAATTTAATCTCTTTATTGCAATTTGCACACAAAACTAAAGAAGAAATTGCCGAAAACACAGTAAAAAACTCCAAAACACAGTAGCCATAATTACTTTCTATTATGACCTCTTCATCGTTTGATTTACGTAATTTTGCTGCTGATGAGCTAGTAAAACTAGTGTCTTCTTCTACAGTGTGCCGATTGCCGTGAAACCGCCGTTTCTTTGTTCGATCTGGACGCGTATTCCTTTTCGCTGTGGATTTTCTATCCATTTTATTTATAACAATTAAAATTATCACTCGCAAAATGTTTATGCTTCGCTCACTGCACATACGTCCACGTGTTTTCGAGATTCGGATTCAACTGTCAGCAGCTGGATGTTAGTGAACACTGAATAGCATAAAAGACACAAGTCACCTTGGGGTATTATACACACACACACACATATATATATGTATATATATATATATATATCCTTTATATACATATATATAACGGAACAAAAGGTTCAACTGAGAAATCTAGATTCAGGTAGACGGAGAATCCCTAATGTCTTTTGTTCGATTAGACCCAGCCGAACCAGTTTGGAGGCTGGGTCAGTAAAATGTCTATATCTCCGAAAATAATTTAAATTTTTGAAAATCCTCTCGTAGACATATTCTTGAATAGTTAAACTTTGAAAATATGAAAAAAAAAAACGATTTTCTTGAAATTCTACACTAGAATACCCCCTTAAATAATTAATAACAATATTTTGTCGGTTCAAATCGAAATCAGGCTTAGCCCAAGACTGAGACAAGCCTCGAATGAGACTCATGAAACATTTAAAAAATCACACAAAAAAAAATGGAATTTACATATTAACAATAACATTGTTATTATTATTGCAATAATCATGGGAAATTCCTATCTAATGAGTGAAGGCTGTCCCAAGACTCCTCCAGCCTTCAAAATGAAGCCTTTGTAGAGGAAGCCTCAATAAATGCTGATTTAAGCCTAGGTCGAAATTTGAAAATGAAGAAATGAAAACTTATAATGTCAGCATAATTTTGACGAAAAAAACAAGCCTGGCACAGGATTGGCTCCCCGAGCCTCAGTGCGCCAAGTTCGTAAGGGGCTGTACTCGTCGTCAGCCTCGGTGCTTCCTACCTGGGGATTGGCCATTCAAGACATTGTCCGTCACCCAAATACTACCTTGATTCTCTTGTAAATAGGGTCTTGTCATCTAACTCTCATGAATTTATTCAATTTATAGGAAAAATGAAATTCAAAGGCTCAGAGGAAAAATACGAGGTCAAACCTCTCTTTTATTCTTTGTTTTTCATTATAAATAGCTTTTGGTGAATTCCAAGAGTACCAAGAATAATTTATAATCCTCTTTGGGTTTCTCTCTGCATTCTGCCTTATTCAAAAATACATCAACACGAAATAATTCAACGTTTCACTTGTCATTGAGTATTCAATAGTTTTTTTTTTCTCTTCATTTTTTTTCTTCTCTTTCCCTTGAATTTCCTCACTGCCCTCGTTTACCGAGACATTTTGACATTCAGGTGCTCGTATTAATTGCACAAAGGCTCTCATTATTCGGTCAATTCATGAAACGAAATACAGAAATTGTCAAATTGTAATGATGGTTAAATTTATGGGTTAAATCGACAAAGCACACTGCTCCTATGAAGTTCGAACTGAGTGAAATCGATAATGACAGGCCCTCGTTACAGTCGCACTAATGTGCGAGCATAACGCAATGAGCCGTAGGTATCATTGATTATTAGCTACCACAAAGTATGTTATTTGAATTGAGAAAATGGAATGTTAAAGTACGAAATGAGTTCATTTTCTCGTCATAGCAGTAGTGAAAAGGTCAAACACAATAAATTGACTCTTTTTGTGATTTTTGAAGAATATCTCGGAATTTAAAGGAGATCGAGCGATTCTGCCCTGGCGATATTTTTCTGTGCTTTAAATTCTTTGCAAAAAGAGCTTTGTGCAGTAAAAAAGGTCTCCATTAGTTCCTGAGATATTCTCAAACGAACAGGCCCGTACGGAAAAACGATATATTGGAAAAATATATCTGAGCATATATGAAAATATGTGGCCATATATAGTGCCGAAACTATGTATAAGTATAAATATATTTTCAACATATAATATAATTGTATGTTTTGATAATATATTGAGTCATACATTGAGTATCATATATTCTTTTACATTTATCGTTATATATGAATGATTATATATCTGCTATACATATCAGCTTAGCAACTGAAGTACGTAATTTAATTGAAAGCACGTTCTCTTCAGAGTTCTGAAAAATAAATGAACATCTAAACGTCATTGTGTTAGTATTAGCTGAATTACAAAACTATTTAACTGATTCTGTGGATTAAGGAGATGTGTAAAGAGAGAAAGAAATTTGCTTTAGTTAAATGGATTAGTGGAGGGAATAACAATCAATGTACGCCCGGTATTCCTGTTGAATGGATACGAGATTTTGATTATGAGAATTTTAATATCGATCGTGAAGATAATGACATTTCTTACGTTGTTGACTGGCGTGGAAGCAAAAAAGGGAAGCAGCCACAGTCGGGATGGAAGTGCTACGATGCTCAAGTGATCATGGTATCATGTGGAATTACAATGTGGTCATACTCGTAAATCTTGAAGAAATGAATTTAAAACAGAAAAACATGTACTGCCAATTTTTAGTAAAAAATAAAAACTAATTTGCTTGTTTCATAAAATATATTTGAATTTGTCGTATTTAAAAAATATTAAATCCATATACTGCCATTATAATCGCAGTATATAAATTACATATATTTATTGGTCCTATTCAAAGTTATATATAACTCATATATTTTTGGATTTACTAATTATCAATAAAATGCCATATATTGCTATTTAAATATGAAAATATATTACTCCTTGGACGAATATTTGTATATAAATTCATATATTCATCAATGTATGATTTAATATATGATAATACAATTATTATATATTTCTGAATATATTTTCTCCATATATCGCTTTTTCGTACGGGGGGGCTTCACCCTATGGGCATTTTTCGTAAATTTCAACCTTTATCATTTACTTGATAATGTCTTTACTATTAAAAAATTTATCACGAAAAACATTCAATATAATGCCAGTGCAATTGGCATAAAGCTCCCGAATAGAATCGTTAACTCTTCATTTTCCATAATCCTTATCCTGTTTCACAAAATGGCGCTGACTTAGAAGAAAAATGTCCTTTTTTTTTGTTTCAATTATAAAAAAAAGCGTAAGTTTAGAAGGAATTTATCATCTGAATATAATATTCCTTCATTTTTTTTCACCCATATTCATTGATAATTAGAGGAATGAATTATTATCTCTGGTGAGAGAAAAAAATAATAATTCATAGTACAAAATAAATCATTTAAAATTGACCACACGTAGTTTGCATGTACAGTAACGTAATAGGGCATGGATACAAATTTATTGAGACTAGGGCCCTGATAGAATCGACTCATATCCAGTGTTCTTGTGTACTCGCATCGCAGATAATTGATAACCAATGAGGATTAACCATGGACGATAACATCAACTGGTGCGGTTAATTTGTGCATTGACCTCATTAAAACTTCAATCCACATTTCAGCCTTATATTATATATTATAAAAACTCTATTTCACCTGAAAAAAATTCCTGCTAACGTTATTTGAATGGAGTGCCCCTTTTTTTCTGTGATATAATTTTATTCATAATTTTTTTTTCTCTCTCTACTCTTTGAAATATTCGTAGTCTCAGCGATCAACTTTTTTTTTTTTACCCTTAATGAAGAAAAGAAAGTTTGCTTACCTTAAGAGAGTCAGAATACTGGATAAAGGTTTATCAATTTTCATCAAAAAAGTTAAATGGAATTATTATTCAGAGAATTTTTTGTTTATTAACAATCACATATCTGACGAAATAATGATAACTCAAATGAACATACACTCTTAATTTATCGCGGTTTTTAGATTTTAAGGGGCGTAAGTGCCATTCTTCTGGGTTATTTTTCTTGATGATAAAAGAACACAAGTTTTCGTTCTTTTACTCGATTTCTCCTTTAATTTCATTATGAGGATTCGTTTTTTTCCTCTAGAAAGAAGGAAATTCAACAAAAAAATTTGAAAAAATTCACCAATAATATAGTCATGCTAGAGCATTTCCTCAAATTTTTTCCGATTTTTTCATCGAGTCCTTCATTCCATAAAGAAAATTCCAGAATAATTACAAGTTCTTCTATTACTTTTAATTTCTATCGAAACAAGAAAGATTTTTTAGTGCAAAAATTAAGAAAAGACTTTTTAATTGTGAACTTTAATTTTTCTCCTGTTTTCAAGCGTGAAATCGAAAAGAGGAGAGAAGCGGTTAGACTGTCAATTAATGCTCATGTTAGTGAGTGAGGGGATGGTGAGTGAGTGTACCACGGGGAACGAACTTTTTAACATTTACCGTCCTCGTTAACTATCGATTTTGCGTCAAGCTACTGGGTAAAACCGGGTCGTAGTGGGCTCGTCTCCGGTAAAACTGATAAAACGTCCCTGAGGTGGTTGCAATTTTTTCTCATTGGCTGCATCTCAGAAGAGAAAGAAAATGAGAAAAAGAGAGAGAGAAAAAGGAGGTCTTTACCGGTTAAAGAATAAGAATCTTAGACGTTTCTTTTTTTTGCATTTATTCTCCCTCTTCTTCTGCAGGCTCGCTTACAATTCCCCTTTTATCACGTGAAAATCCTCTTCAGTAGTGGAAACACTGTAATTATCATCTCGTTTCTTTTGATCTGTATTCATTCGTTATTTTATCTGTGATAATATAAATTATTTCATTTCATTAAAATTAAAGACGTGATTTATTGATTGTTAATTCTTATTTACATTGAAATTCGATGGAAAATCTTTGAACATTAATGACTTCTGAAACTAATTCGGGAAAAATAATTCATTATCAATATAATTTGATGGATCGATCATTTGCGAATTTCGAGCAATCGATGTCAAAATTCGATTGATGGAATTAGTGATGCAACACAAAAAAGTGACGGTCATTTGACCGGTCAATTGACCGTCAATGACCAATTGGCAATGACTGACCATTTTGGTAAAAAAAAATGACCAAATCGTGAGTCAGAAAATTGATCAGAAATGGTTTTGACGGTCAGATTCCATCTAAATAGAGCTGATGATTTTTCTTTGTGGACCTCTTCTTTTGTGTATTAATCAAAGTCATTATATTTGGGACTGACTAGAGTCAAGAACATTCAGGATAAAAGTAATATGATAGAACGTTACAGAGATATATCTCTATCTGTAAGACAAGAGTAAACTGAATCTATTAGGATAAGTGCAGAATTTATGCAGAGTTAACGATTTGTTGAGAAAATAAAAGAATATTCCTGTGATATCATTGTATTTGAATTTAAATAAGCCTTTTTCTCTTCAAAAATATCATTCTACTAAAAGTGACAAAAAAAATGACCGAAGAACAAATTGACGGTCATTTTCCATCTATATAGCTGGATTTCATTACAGATTCTGGTTCGTTATTCTTCAATTGGCTTTTTCAATCGCCGATATTCTACCAAAAATTAGAAATACTGCACTTTTGGAAATGGATGATTCTTTGAGTATTTCCATTGAATTAAAAAAAAATCATAAAAATGACATAAAAATGACCGAGAATAAAATTGACCGTCAATTTTCATCTATATAGATGGATTTTGACATTTATTTCTCCTGACTGACCATTTGAATTTTTGACGGTCAATTTTCAACGAAAATTGCGGCCAAGTCAGGAATGGTCACGAAATGGTCAATTGACGCCTGACCTGACCAATTTCAAAATTGACCGTCATTTTACATCTCTAGATGGAATCTCGAATTGAGATAATATTCAAAATTATTCTGAAGTGATTGGATAGATCGATTTTTTTAAGCGTCGATTAGTCGATGTGATATCTCGCATTAACTTCGAGATATCACATTCCATTCGATAGTTCTATTTCACCTATTTTAGTTTAAGTAAATGTAAAAGACAATAATTTTCAATTTTATCATGCATTTCGAGCGGTATTTCCATGTGACATAACTAAATAAAATTAATTACATCCAGTGGCATGAAAAAGGGTCATTCTCGTTGTGAATTCATTCATTGAATTTTCATGGTGATAAAAACGTTAAATAAATTGAGGCTATTGTGAAAATAATGTTACTTGGTAAATTTAATTCTCTGTATTCTCGTTCCGAAGACTTTATTGTATCCAATCGTGTTTTTTCCCTTTTCCTGCTATTTTTGTGTATGAAAAAAATTGCCAAGGGTCACAGCAGTAGATCCTTTTTTTTGTCCATCGACATCAAATCCTGGATTCACTCACTGAGAGCAGGACATCCAATTTTTTTCATTTCTCTCCCTTCTGAGGTACTGACAGCATTGAGAGGGAGAAAGAAGGAGAATATCCTGGTATATTTGTACTCTGAGTCCTCGTCGTAAAGTGGCTGGAGAGGCCATGGGTATTTTCATCCCTAAAATGCCTCATGCAACGGGATCATTCTACCCTTATATTTCTTATTTTAGGGGAAAGTAAAGGAAACAGGGGATTCTGGTGAAATGGCTTGAGGTGGATTTTTTTAATGACTAGACTTTGCGCGCACCTTTTTTGCATGGTGCTCTTGAAAATTTATATATATTTTTACACATATTTGTGAATTGACCGTCATTGAAATGAAGAAAAATCTATGTAAAGCGCATTTTCACGTACAAAAAGCAGCAATTTGCCTGTTTGAAGAAGAAATACGTTTTTTTTTTAAATTAATGCATTTTAGAGGCAAAAAGGCGCAAGTCCTTTGCATTCATGCCACTTTATTACTGAAGTCCTTAATAATATGATGAAAAGATAATAATAATGATAATTTGAGGGTTTTTTTCACCATTTTTTTTTGCAATAAAAGGCAAAAAAAATCGTTGCATTTTAGAGTCAAAAATATATTATATGCTATCATATATAATATATTGTATACTATACTATATATATAGTATATATATAATATAATATAATATATTATTATATAATATATAATAATATAATATATATAATATATTATATTATATATTATATATATACTATACATATAGTATAGTATATAGATATATACTATATAGTATATTATATCTATAATATATATTAGGATAAGTGATGACTGAAAATGTCCCATGCTTTTTTATATAATGGATTCCATTGAAAAGCTGGAGAAATTCCGGTGAAAAACTGTGTTTTTGACTTTATTAAATTTTTTGAAAATTCCATTTTTTATTTGAGGAATGAATTGGCTGTCAAGGTCTATACATTTCCGGAAATTTTCACTTTTTTGAAGACTACGTGAATTAATGGCAAATGATCTTATCTCTTGTTTAAGACTTGTTCCAAGTCGCTACGATCAATAAAATTGAAAAAAAAATTCCCTGAAGTAAAATTCTATATTTTCGGAAAAGGTTAGAGCCCTGATTCTCACCTGAAAAAGGAGAATTTCCAGAAAAAAATTCTCAAAATTAATTTTTGACGTGAATTTTCGAATGGAAATATCCTCAGATTTTCAATTAAATTATCAGAAAAATTATATTTCAAACATTTTCACAGATTTTGAGCCGTTTTTATAATAGAAAACATGAAAAGCAAAAATTACTCCGAGGGATAAAATGGAGATTCTGATGGAATGGTTTAAGATGGAATTTTTTGCAACAATTTCATCGAGAAGCTGTGGAAATTTCCGATGAGAAACAGGTGTTACTCACTGATGAAAATCAGCTTTTCCATCATATCATCTTCAAAAATCGATACGAATCTTCTCAAAACCTATAAATTGAAGGCGAACGATGTAGAGTGAAATTATTCATTTTCAGAAAAGGTCAGAATCTTGTTTTTCGCCTGAAAAAGTAGAATTTCCCAAAAAAAATCTTGAAAATAAATTTTGAAATTGGTTTTCTTACGAAAATTCCAATAATTTTTCAATCAAATTATTTGCAAAGTCTCATCTCAAATATTGCCACTCATTATTCGCCATTTCCATAACGTAAAAAAAAACTGAAATGTTTCCGTTCCACCTCTATTTTTTTTTGTAGCTTGATCCATTTAGGACATCAAAAACACGTGCAACGACATTTTTCCTTCGAAATTTCCAATTATTATGAGATATTTGAGCCGGTTATGCCACTTCTCCAAAAAATCCTGAGCTTCCTCTAAACAACAGAATCCCATCGATTTGTGCATAGGTTTTTGACAATTGGATTAACAGTTGCCTGTATCTAGTTCGTTGACAAAAAAAATAAAAAAAAATTATTCCCCACCACTCTGATGCAAATTTATGACTCCAGTGGGAGAGATTCAGAATCGGGATTAAAGCATGACACAGTGTTTCCGAAGAGGAAGAGATAGGCTGAGCAAAAAATATGAATGATGTGTGAAATATAAATTTTCATTTTCCAATAAAAATTTCAATATTTTAGGAAATATTAAAGTTTTTATTGTAATTGAAAAACGTCAATCGTTTCCTATTTTATTCAATACGTACCAATTTTTCCCGAGAATAATTTTCAAAACGCCTTCACGTTTTTTAAAATATAATTTGGTGACATGATGAAAACAGAATGCCATCAACTTCCAATCGATTATTTCTAATATCGATTCATCGATGCGATATCTCGGATTGAATTCGAGATATCGCATATCATTCGGTAATTCCGTGGTATCTACTTTCGTTGCAAGGGATCGACTATCAACCAATCAATTTCAAAATTTCGATTGATCGATGTGAAATCTCGTATTTAAATCCGATATATCGCATAGCATCCGACAACTCCTGTAACACCAATTTTAGTACACGGAGAAGAATGTTTTCTTAATTTAAGAATGTGCAGTCACTTAATTTAAGAATGGCAGGTCACTTAAATTAAGTGATTTTTCTCACTTAAATTAAGTGACTTTTCTCACTTAAATCAAGTAACTTTTTCTTTCTTAATTTAAGAAAGTAAAAGTCACTTAAATTAAGTGATTTTTCTCACTTAAATTAAGTGATTTTTCTCACTTAAATTAAGTGATTTTTCTCACTTAAATTAAGTGACTTTTCTCACTTAAATCAAGTAACTTTTTCTTTCTTAATTTAAGAAAGTAAAAGTCACTTAAATTAAGTGATTTTTCTCACTTAAATTAAGTGACTTTTCTCACTTAAATTAAGTGACTTTTCTCACTTAAATCAAGTAACTTTTTCTTTCTTAATTTAAGAAAGTAAAAGTCACTTAAATTAAGTGACTTTTCTCACTTAAATCAAGTGACTTTTTCTTTCTTAATTTAAGAAAGTAAAACTCACTTAAATCAAGTGAGTTTCCTCACTTAAATCAAGTGACTTTTCTTTCTTAATCTAAGTGACCTGCACATTCTTAAATTAAGTGCCTGCACATTCTTGAATTAAGAAAACATTGTTCTCTGTGTATAAGGGGAAAATTGTCGAAATGAAGTCAAGGTGATCTAAAAAAAGCAACAAAAAAACCTAATAATTCTGGAACATTTGAATGCAATGCATGAAATTCAGAAGTTCCGATTGCTAACATATAACCTTGTACATTGCAATTTTGATGATTCAGATAGTTCAAACTGCTGCACAATTATGTGACCATGAAATAATCCTCTATACAACAGATTCAATCCCTGCAACTACAAATCCCACTGATAGATTCATGTAGATGATGATAGAATTTCTACTTATGTATTGCTTACAGCAATAACTTGAACTGAATAATACAAGAGCAATTTGAACCTCAATGACTGTAATTTTTTAATTCACACATATTCATCTGTAAAGTTAAAGCAGTCGTTGTGAAATCATGCCAGACCTGTTGAGTAACAAGTAACTTTTTGCTATTGATCGATAGTAGTGTAAAGATGATATAACGAAACAAGGACAAGCATTTCGTGACCTCATGCCGTGACAAGAGGTGATGTAGTGAGTTGTAAAATTTCACGAAATACGTGTGTGAATTTCCTTATTCATATTTTATAAGAAAATTGATTATTACTCTTTTTTATCTTGAGAACTGGATGAATTAATAAGTCATGCAATCTTGACACAAACGAGTCAATTTATGATACTCAATCCACCTCATGAGTGTTGGATTAATTTTTTTATGGATTTAATAATAACTACTCTGCAGGAACTGTGCCCTATAGCAGTGGGGTTACAATATTTTTATTACATAACAATTTGGCATGAAACAGACTATATCTTACAATGTATAATTTTTGCTCATTTACAATAGCTTATTAATATATAAATATGCACACACACAACATGCGCTAGAAATATAATTTTCTCTCTTTTGAGACTTTTTTAAGTATCTCCTATTGAAAAATTCTGATGACATAGCTTCGAAGACATAGCTTAGATTACATAGCTTCCATTTGGAAGCAACCCGTACGGAAAAACGATATATTGGAGAAATATATCTGAGCATATATGAAAATATGTGGCCATATATAGTGCCGAAATTATGTATAAGTATAAATATATTTTCAACATATAATATAATTGTATGTTTTGATAATATATTGAGTCATACATTGAGTATCCTATATTCTTTTACATTTATCGTTATATATGAATGATTATATATCTGCTATACATATCAGCTTAGCAACTGAAGTACGTAATTTAATTGAAAACACGTTCTCTTCAGAGTTCTGAAAAATAAATGAACATCTAAACGTCATTGTGTTAGTGTTAGCTGAATTACAAAACTATTTAACTGATTCTGTGGATTAAGGAGATGTGTAAAGAGAGAAAGAAATTTGCTTTAGTTAAATGGATTAGTGGAGGGAATAACAATCAATGTACGCCCGGTATTCCTGTTGAATGGATACGAGATTTTGATTATGAGAATTTTAATATCGATCGTGAAGATAATGACATTTCTTACGTTGTTAACTGGCGTGGAAGCAAAAAATGGAAGCGCCACAGTCGAGATGGAAGTGCTACGATGCTCAAGTGATCATGGTATCATGTGGAATTACAATGTGGTCATACTCGTAAATCTTGAAGAAATGAATTTAAAACAGAAAAACATGTACTGCCAATTTTTAGTAAAAATAAAAACTAATTTGCTTGTTTCATAAAATATATTTGAATTTGTCGTATTTAAAAAATATCAAATCCATATACTGCCATTATAATCGCAGTATATAAATTACATATATTTATTGGTCCTATTCAAAGTTATATATAACTCATATATTTTTGGATTTACTAATTATCAATAAAATGCCATATATTGCTATTTAAATATGAAAATATATTACTCCTTGGACGAATATTTGTATATAAATTCATATATTCATCAATGTATGATTTAATATATGATAATACAATTATTATATATTTCTGAATATATTTTCCCCATATATCGTTTTTCCGTACGGGAAATAAGCGTATCTCGATTAGTTTCCGAGATTTTTCTAAAAAAATCGTTTCTATTTTACTCATCTCGCTAATGAATTCTCCCTTGATTCAAATCAAAACCCTATTTTTCTTTTTGAAGACTTCGGGCTATCTCCTGCAGACTCTTTATGACACAAATACCAATGGAGCCCTTTTCCTGTGTCTTTAGGAAGATGTCGCACAAAGCATCTTGAAACTATCTTTGGCAAACTTCGATTCTTCATGGACAATAGAGTATTAAGAATGAGACATTGGATTCAGATATTGAACAAAGGCTTGTTCCATCGTATCTCCAGAGAAGTTATAATGCAGAGATGAATTTCGAATTTATCACGAGAAGTGTTAAACATTTGGTAGATAAGGCAAAGTTCGAGGGAAGAAATTATTCATTTTTTTTGTGGGGGGGGGGGGGGGGGGGCTGATGAAATCTAACAACTGCTGTTGAATTGATGCTTCAAAGATTTCAGGAAAACACGAGCAAGAATGATTCACATGACGTCACTCGTGTTGTCCTTTTTTGCTTCCAAATGGAAGCTATTTGTCTAATTTCTTTGCTCCTTGTGTGGATATTCTCATGTTACATTCTCTGTAAAGGGCGAGACCTAAAACATTTTCATCTCCCCTAGATTTGCCTTCAAAATTCCTTACATTTGTATGGTTCTCCTCTTATTTTGATGTTGCGTATGCATTGAAAGGTCGAATTTGAGTGGGAAGACTCTATTGTCATGTTCAGTTCAGGCCTGAGGATTCTACCCACTCAAAATCAATAAAACACGATGACAAACAAAAACTTTCAACATGGGGAGTCCAATATGTGTATTTACTTTGACATTAGGGTAGTTTTAGGGGTTAGAATGTACATTAAAGATTTTCAGGAGTTTTCATGGAAAATATTACTTAAAGTAGTACAGTTGAAGGACAGTTGAGTCGTTGAGTGCTTAGAAAGAAAAAAATAGAAAAACATCAAAAAATGATTATTTATGATTGAAAACCTTCTCCCTGGCATCGAAAACTAATTCGAAGAAGAATTAGTGAATCATATTCATTATTCGTCGATTATGACTTAAACAATGATATGTTATTGGATTAGAGTATCCATTGTTGTAGCAACGCAGCAACAATAATCATTTATTACAAAGTTATCAGATGATCAATAATTTTCATATTATATTGTGAATTTTCTTTTTTGCTTCCGAATGGGAGCATGGAATCAAATTGTTTTAAATTTTTTTTAAAGAACACTAGTATTTATTATTTTATCATTAGAAAGTAGATGATTTTCGCTAAAAAATAAGACCCTATTCATCCTGGTAGCATAACGAGAAGAACTTGAATAATTCCTGAAACCTAAACTCTAATTTCCAGACTTTTAATTTAAAATGAATCTCATATTTATTCTGTACCTTTGTACCTGGACTTTTATGACATTTAGTAACCAGAAGTATCACTGAAGGGTCGCAAGTTAGACTCACGGCATGGATTTTGAAAATTTCACTGTAAAATTTATATAATTTCAATTAACGGTATAATGAAGAGTGGTGGTATTAGTTTGAGAAAAAAGTTCTGGGAGCCCACACTAGCTCAGTTGGGAGAGTATCCGACGCGTCACTGGAGGGTTCTGAGTTCGACTACAAGATAGAGGTTCGAGGTTTTTCAATATCAAAATTGTTGCTTGATTTTCATATTCCAAGTTATGAAAAATAGAGAGTTGAAAATCCATTCGGAAGCTTTGTGCCAATTGCATTGGCATAATATTAAATGTTTTGTTAGCGACAGGATCATCAGTATGAGAGAAAGAGAATGAATGTGAGTACGAATGCGAATGTGTGCGTAGAGAAGAATGAAAAGAGAGGTATGAGAGGATGGAGAGGGAAGAGTGTGTGAGGAAAAACAGGTGTGTGTGTGTGCGTGAGGACGATTGGAGAGTAGAGGAGAAGCCGGTGAGAGTGCGAGAAGAAAGGTGCGATAAAACGAGTGAAATGAGTTGAGTCTTTCTGCGAGTTATCAAGAAAAGCGATTTGATTTGAGTCGATTACAGTTAAGAGTACATCGAGTCGAGTTTATTACGAGTGAAATAAATTAATTGAGTTTGAGTCTATTGCGTTAGGAGGAGTGATTTGCGTTCAAGTCTATTACAAAAAAAAGAGTTAATTGAGTAATGAGTTAGTAGAGATATTAATTACGTTCGAGTGAAATTGGTGAAAGCGGACATGTATGGATGACTGAAGAGTTGGAGTTGATTGAATTGGAGTGTATGGAATGAAAATTACGTTAATTAAAGATTCACTTATTATTACAAATCGTGAGTGTTTATTGAGTACCCGAACAGACCCTGACATAAAGATAAATGAGCATCAATTAAAAAAAAAAAATATACAGTGTCTAACAGTTTTTCGTGATTAATTCTTCAATAGTGAAGACATCATAGAGTGAATAACGAAGGTCGAAATTTACGAAAAATGCCCATAGAGTGAAGCGCCTGCTTGTTTCATTATTCTTTCGCGATAATTCCGTGGTATTTCAACGCTGAATGAATCGTACTAGACCCCCGAGCCCGATGAACTCAAACTCTTGGCTCCCATCCAACGTCATATCCGGGATCGGAAGTGGTCGCTCCACTGGCGACTCGAGTGAAAGCTCCAGTTTGACTTTTGATTGCCCGGGCTCATTGACTATCCCAAAATCTTTTTTTATCCCACGGACATTGAATTAAATTAATTAAATGTTCGCCTAGTTCTCCAATTCATCTCATATGCCTCTCAGCATCACAAAAAAAAAAAAATCCTAAAAAACATTTATGTTCCATGTTTTAATTCTGAAATGATGAAAGAATAATAAAAACCCCATTAATCCTCAATTTTAGCATGCAAAAAATAAAAACTTTAACAACACACTTTAAACATCTTTAGCATCACCATATTCCTTTTGAAACGACTCGTTAAACTTCATAACTCGAGATTTAATATTTTCCCGGACATATTCATTGAGTACAAATGAATTTTCAGCTTAAACTCGTTGAAAAATTTCGACAAAAGAAATTTTAAATAAATTCAAGAAAATTAGGTTAACATCAATTAAAACTTGCGCACTTATGCCCCTCTGTTTCTAAGACAATATGAATTGAAAGAGAAAGCTCGTTACCAACAGAATCGAAGCAGCTGTAACTCTTCTCCAATGTTCTGACTCTGACAATGAGTTATGATCGTCTGTGTGCTCCGTTGATCACAGACTCCATTTTCGGTTGGTATTTTCGTACCAAACTATATATCAGAAAGCGTGAAGGGAACAAAAGGAGAACATATAAATTAAAGTGAGAAATATAGAATGACCTTAGCAAAACTTCCATCTCATTATTCTTATCATCAGATAATTATTGATAATTTATTTTGAGTTTGTGATATTGATCTTGACCTTTTGGGAATTTCAAAGCCATTTATTTACTTAGAATTAAACCCCTGTGACGCTTCATTGGGCCGTTATCACCACACCCTTCCTCATTAAGTTTGTATGCTTCGATTATTTCATGCACATACAAAAACAAATGTGCACAGATTATTCAGTGATGGTTAGGTTGATTATTCAGTGGACAATGGGTGGTCTTTGTGGATTAAAGTGGGATAGTCATGCACAGAGCAAAAATGTTTTCTTAATTTAAGAATGTGCAGTCACTTAATTTAAGTGACCTGCCTTTCTTAAATTAAGTGACTTTTCTCACTTGAATCAAGTGAATTTTCTCACTTAAATCAAGTAACTTTTTCTTCCTTAATTTAAGAAAGTGAAACTCATTTAAATTAAGTGACTTTTCTCACTTAAATCAAGTAACTATTTCTTTCTTAATTTAAGAAAGTAGAAGTAACTTAAATTAAGTGACTTTTCTCACTTAAATCAAGTGACTTTTCTCACTTGAATCAAGTGACTTTTCTCACTTAAATCAAGTAACTTTTTCTTCCTTAATTTAAGAAAGTGAAACTCACTTAAATTAAGTGACTTTTCTCACTTAAATCAAGTGACTTTTCTCACTTGAATCAAGTGACTTTTCTCACTTGAATCAAGTAACTTATTCTTCCTTAATTTAAGAAAGTGAAACTCACTTAAATTAAGTGACTTTTCTCACTTAAATCAAGTAACTATTTCTTTCTTAATTTAAGAAAGTAGAAGTAACTTAAATTAAGTGACTTTTCTCACTTAAGTCAAGTGACTTTTTCTTTTTTAATTCAAGAAAGTAAAACTCACTTAAATCAAGTGAGTTTTCTCACTTAAATCAAGTGAATTTTCTTTCTTAATTTAAGTGACCTGCACATTCTTAAATTAAGTGACTGCACATTCTTAAATTAAGAAAACTTTTTTCCCTGTGTGAGTTGAATTTGGAGATTGAAATATAAAATTTATTTTAAATTGATTTTTTGTAAATTTGAAAAGTCTGGAGAAATTCAGAGGCAGAGTTAATTGTCTTATGTGGTCAATATTAATTAATAACAAAATAGGAATGAGTCTTATGGGTCAGTGCCCGATTTAGGCTTTCAGCTTAGGGAGAAGATGGAAATCGGGAAATTTTTATTAAAAAAAAGAGACAAAAAAAAGCAAATTTACATTCTAATCCTGGTGGAAATATGCGTGTCATATTGTGACAAAAAACTTCATAATTAGGGCTTCATAATTGTATTCTACGTATACAAAAGTCTAGTATAGTTGTCAAGCAACCGAAGTTTATGAATATTGGGGAGTGAAACTGTCTTATTATAAAAACATTCAAAAAGACAATTGACGTTCGAAATTTGACTAATTGAATTTGCAATAAATTGAGAATACAGTCATGATTGAGAGCTTTAATTCGAATATTCTACTCCAGAAATGATTAAACGGAGCAAGATATTATTTGGAAAAAATAATTCTAATGTTTTTTTTATTAAATGACGGAGTATTTCATCTTTTAACATAGCATAACGAAAAATGTTTTCTTTTTCTGAATGAATGACAAGCGAATATCTCAGATTACCTCATTGATCGAAAATGGCATAAGTTGTCTTGTGAGCGAATAATTTACAAATAATTGATGTAATCCACTGATTTTTTCTCGAATTTGCTTTCAATGCAAGGAAGATATTTTCAATCATGAAGACTAATTTTTAAGTGTTTTTTTCGTTTTTCTCTTTTTAGACACTCAACGTCTTCAACTGTCTTTTGACCATCGTGCCACCAAAACCGTTAGGGTCATTTTATTTCAAACGTTTCTCCTTATTTTACAGGGAAATTACTTACTCTTCGCTTTTATTCAGTGATTTGTGATACTCTGGTAAATTCACATGACCCAAGAAATTCTGATTTTCAGTATTTAAACTGAGAATTCTATATTGGCGTTATTCCAATTGTGGTTCAATAATGTCACAGCGAATTTTCGTCTAGTCAAATGATTTCATTCAATTAATTTTTATTAGTGAATGTAGTTGAAATAAAGTTTCATTGTTTATCGTGCATAATGGTGTTTTGAGGTGGTGATACTCTCGTTTTATTGCAGTCATCAGATTTAATAATGGAACTTGAAAATGAACATTAGAGGCGAAAGGGCATAAGTAAATGAAGGAATTGAATAATTCATAAACCAGAATATTCCATTAAAATTCGTAACTAAAATTTGTTGAATATTACATTTTTTTTATTTAGTTTGTTGAATTAAAAAAAAAAATTCTGATGTTTTCATCTCTGACACTTCTCTTATTGACTTCTGTCTGCAAATTTACAATCGTTATTCAGGCTTCTACAAAATTTATTGCTATTTATTCAATACTATTGATTCACGAAGCACAAATCAAACTGAAAAAACTTGTATTTACCCATATTTGAATTCTGCTGAAACAGAAGTCAATTCTCACATCTCTTCGAATATTTTACATAACAAGTGTGCGGGTGACGCGATGATCTTGCTGGGTTGTAAATCCCAGGTATACCGATTTTTAGGTACGACAATTGATCTCCGCACGACTCCTATTCTGCAGCGGCACAAGAAAGGAGTAGGTGTTTGGTTTAATGAAAGGAATTATTAGACACAATTCACTAAACACTGAATAATTATATTTTAGAAAACATGAGAGAAAAAAATACACTTTGATTCAATCGAGATTAATTTAAAGTTTCAACAGTACACGTAGAAAAATTCTGATGGCGGCCGCCATGGCCCGCGCCATGGCGGCCACCATCACAAATTTGCCGATTTCCATGGAGTTCTTTTCCATGGCGATTTTTTCATGACGATTCTTTCTATGGCAATTTTTTGCATGGTAATTCTTTTCATGACTTTTCCATAAATTTTTCATGACTTTCATGAATTTATGGCTATAGCAAATTTTGCATTGACGAATTCCGCCATGGAGAAAATTTAATAGAGAGAAACGCCATGGAAAGAATCGCCATGGAAAGAATCACTATGGAAAAAGTCACCATGGAAAACAAATGCCATAGAAAAAAGCTCATGGAAAAGAAAGCTATGAAAAAAGAGCCATGGGAAAAAATGAAAGGAATCATTATGGGAAGGAATGCCATGCAAAAATATGCCTTGGATAGAATCGCCATGGAAGAATTGCCATGGGAAAGAACTCCATGGAAAGCGGCAAATTTGTGATGGCGGCCGCCATAGCACCGGCCATGGCGGCTGCCATGGCCAGCGCCATGACCACCGCCATGGTCCGCGCCATGGCGGCCGCCATCAGAATTTTTCTACGTGTAATTTTGATAGTAAAGGATGATTGGAACAACTGGTTCAATCTCCACGAAGTCTTTTTCGGATCTGCTTGTAATTTTGAATTTCCTCTTCAAGAGAGGGTGAAATGCCTGAAGTTGGGGGTAGACTTTTATTTCTATTGGTCAAGACAATTTGTGGGTGTGGAAAACATTGGTGCTCTTGAAATTTAGAGAGAAAATATAAAAAACACTGGGCCCTCGACGAAATGAAAAAGCAAAGTGGGCATGAGACATTTCTTTGTGGAATTTTATGACTTGCACGTTTGACACTTGAAAATTACAGAGAAATGTCCTTTGGTTTGTCGAATTTATAAATTTATTGCCGCTTTTGACAGGTTTTACATTTTAGGGAAAACCAGAGACTTTTTTTTTTTGTTTATTATTTTTTCTTCAACGACAATTTCATAGTAGGAAAACGAGAAAAGTCAATTCTACTCAGAAAATAAGTTTTATAGAATATCTCAAAATTCACATGAAATAGTGATTTTTTTCTGCTGAGAAAAGTCATAAAAATATATGTTCTGTGTTGAAGTACTTTTACGATGAGAATTTCATTATATTTCATAAAAAATGACAGTTGACCTATTTCTTTTTATCATTATTATATGTTTGGCAACAATAATGATAAAAACGATCATAATAATAATATTCACATTTATAAATAACATTGATTGAACGTAATTATTATTTTGTCTTCACCCAATTTTACATTTTGAATTAGTGATTTTAATTTCGTCACATTGCATTAACGCCAAGAATGTGAAAATTGAGGTGAACTGATTTCTATCAATAAATTAACTCAAAATTTCGAAAAAAAAAAGAAAAGAGCAAGTTTACTTTTGGCATGCTACTTGATTCATTTAATCTCAAACTGACAATGCAAAAACAATCAATAAGATAAAATGAATGATTTCCACTTGAAAGCATCCCCTGTGTAAACACGAGGGTCTCATCTATTTAGTTTTTATACGGATATTATACTGTAGAAACTCTCAATTTACTGGTAATCTATTTTTCTTTTCTCGTTCAAGGTCAAGTTGATGGAAGAGTTTGCCAAAAAAAATATTATCACTCCAATAGTACCAATTCTGTTATTTTCAAAACGGGCTTTGAGTGTCTCTTTTCGGGTTTTAAATAGAATTTATCATCAATAGTGCTGAGATGTAATCCAGAAGAATGTGTTTTTCAGTGGTCGGAAGGAATTGAATAAATTGACTTAAATTAATTGAGTTAAAAATTTTTATATTATTTTTAATTCAATATTTTCTGGAGAATATCTCGGAAATTAAGAGAGATAGATCGAATTGCTTTTATTTTCCCTTATAGCTCGAAGAATTTTCTGCAAAGACAGATCCGAGCAAAAAAAACGCATTCCCATTAGTTTTGAAGATGTTAAAAAATAAAATCTGAATTCAATTAAAATAATTTTCATAAAAAAATTTCTAATTCACCTGCTGAATAATCAACGAAAAAAATATGAATAAAAAATAATAATCAGCTTAATAATTATCTCCTCTTCCTCGAATTACAATTCCATGAATATAAAAAAGTTACCAGAAGTTCTTCTTAGTTTCAATTGGAGCAAAAAATCTTAATTCCACGAAACTAATGAATTCTGCTTCTATTTCCTCAAATTGAAATTTCCAAAAATAATGAAAATTATTATTTTTGGGACAATAACGAGATTTAGTGATCGACATCTTGAAAATCCGTTGCAATCTAATTTTACATTCCCAGACGCGGATTTGACCTACTATTCGAAATTTTTCCTTAATAGTGTTTATAACCACCTGCCCCTATCCTCCATTTATTTGCAAGACGTCTAGTAGCCGAGTACCAGTGGTTGAGCCCCAGCTAAATCTGTATAGAGCGAGTCTGGGCCAGGTGCACTCGGTCTGATCAAGCCAATTTCTTATGCTCCCTTTCAATTTTCTTATTCATCCTCTTATTCTTCCATCTCATGTGTATTACACATCTCTCGTCGGCTAATCTCTTCACAAGATCGATAGTCTAGAATTTCAATTGCTAGCACATCTTAGATTCCAAAATCACATCTTCAATACTTTCCACATGCCGATTTTAGATTTGCATTATTCATTCTTGTATATTACGAGGTTTTGAAGCAGTATGGTCAAATGACAGATCAGTCTTTGAGTGTCTAGGAAGAAAAACAAGCAGGATTCAGAGAACGGATGAATACGTCATTCCTTTTTGTAGAACAGAGTCGTATAACAGTTCATTCCTGGTCTCTTCTTTGCAGTTTTGGAATTCCTTACCACCATCAGTGACATCAGCAACAACGTATAATAGTTTCAGGGGTCTATTATTTCAATTTTTAATGAACAAAGAATACTTAGAGGCTCATCGTCGATATGGTCCATTGTTTGAGCAAGAATCATAGTGTTAAATAGCAGTTAATAATTAAAAATTTTTTTCTTTATCTGAAAAGTAATTCCTCTATATCTATTTTGATTATTGAAAATCGTTTGCCTTTTTTCTTGCACTCATTTTCTTTTATTATTATTTTTCATTATTATTATTCAAATTTTTAATTCAAAAAATGTTCAAATGTACAGTTGTGACAAACTTACCGCAAATGTAACTTTAATGATGTGATGGACTCTTTAGTCCAAGATCAAATAAACATTATCTATCTATCTATCTTTAAGCGTTTTTTGCAAACTCTACTCCTTGTGCGACATTTAATATTTTGCCAATTCGATTGGGAAACTGCTTCCAAATGGAATTCATCTATGGTGAATCGAATCACTGTCCATGTATCTCATTGCTCAAAAAATAACGTTATTCTCGCAACAAATACGCACTCATATATTCCTACAAATATTGCTCCAGACTGTATCGATCTGTTTAGGATTTCATCTGCGATAATTTGCATGAGGAGGGAAAGTACTGTTAAATTTTCAGGTCACCAAGTATTACCGTTCCGGAGCAATGAGCTGATATCTGTCACACACACATACATACAGATATTTTTAAAAAATGTCATTTCTCGGCGTTTTGGACCATTCCGAGTCATGTTCTGATGAAATCTCGAAATCGAAAAAAATCGCATTTACAATGCTTCCATTCGGAAACAAAAATGATTATTCATGATAGGAAACCTCCTTCCTGACATTAGAATCGAATGCGAAAAGGGATTAGTGAGTTCTATTAACGATTTGTCAATTGTTACATGAACAATATGTATGCTACAGTGAAACCTCTATTATTTTCCACGCGCGAGGCTCAAATTTGGAAAATAATAGAGGTTCCGACTCGGTTTCTGTGGCCCCCACTCCACCAGCGCGAGAGTGAGAGAAGACGATACTTCGCTCTCTCTTCAACCGCAATATTATTATTGTTGACTCTCTTTAGTCTACATGTGTCTTTGTCATTCCGCACATATCCCCGCATGCGCAGAAGAACAGAGATAGCTATAGATGGAAGAAAGACAACGAAAAATAGTTGAGAGTGGGGGGACGCTCTTTCTCCTCCGTTGAGGGGCGGTGGAATATATTGGAGGTGAAAATAATGGAGGTTTCACTGTATTCCACTAGCGTATTTGTTGTAATTAACCAAGCTGTATTAAAATGAATGACCAGTGATAATCTGAATAACGTTTCATTAGTTTAATATTTATCACTTCTATCCAACGGTTTTCTGATTAAGGGGTAATGGGAGAGCCAGGAAATACTGAATTTTTGAACCCATTAATTACCAATAATTATCAATTTTTTCATGAAACAACAGAAGAATCGACTTTATAACTACTTTCTTCAGTCGTTTACACTCTTTTCTGATGAAAATATCAAAAAATATCGTCAAATGATGAGTTCAAAAATTCAATTTATACAAGGGATTCCGTTACCCCTTAACGACTATTCTCTGTTAGTGCGTTCTTACGATTACGACCTACAGTAGACTCTCAAATGAGTTCCGCCCAGTAAAGTTCCGCTTTCGTTAAAGATCCCCAAATTTTTCCATTAAAGTTCCTCGTTGGCTCCCCCACTCTGCTTCTTTGGAGGACCAATCAAATTGAGGTTAAATGCGTGGTATTTTGAATGAGGTTACGTGCACAAGATGTAGTCTAGAATTATTCATTTTGCGCATGTAGCTGCGCATAGGAGAGTGTGCCACGGCGCAATCAACTGCGCAGAGGAGACTAATCTATGTGAAAGTGGGGAACGGAACTTTAACGAGCGGTCTGGAACGGACAGGGGAACTTATTTGAGAGTATACTGTACTCGCTAGAACGAGTCCTCACGAGGTAACTCTCAGTTCTTCCTTATCGTAAAGCAGAAAAGAGCCTTACGTGTGATGGTGGCAGCACAGATTGACTCGAGTACGAATGTTTAAAACTCTATTTCCAACAATATTCACGTCTGCGGCAATGCAGCAACAACAGTCATTTATTACAAAGTTATCAGACGGTTAATAATTTTCATACTTTAGTGTAAATTTCGTTTTCTTTCCCCCCTTTTTTAAAGACATTTTCCAGATTTTAATCTCTTCCCTAACCTGAAAGCCTAAAACCTGACATGGGCCCATCAGACTGTGTTATTACTTCCTGTGATCAATGAACATTGACCATACAAAACGATCAATTGACTCTGGATTTCATCATATTGTTCAGATCCGTATAAACTTTCATTTAAAATTCATTTGATTTTAATCTTCAGATTTCTAATAAAAAAAAAATTTTCAGATTTGTTTCATGACTATACTACTTTAATTATTCGAATGATTAATGTATTGATGCTTTAGATCACGATAATTGCGTTTTTTTCTGATGATCCCATTGAAAAGTTGAGAAAATTGCCGTTAGAAGACATATGTCGAATTTCATTTGCTATAATTCTGCAAACTTTCGATATTTGAGCTGAAAATTAGAAAATTCAAAAATTCCATTTTTTCAAGGTATTCCCAGTTCTATTGATTGTAGTGTCTTAGAACTGATCTCAAATGAAAGATAAGATAATTCACCGTCAATTTATGTGATTTCATTTTTTTTTGCGATTTCCCAAGATAATCTGATGAAAAAATCAGATTCTTATAAAATCAGCTATAAGTTAGTTAAAAATCGATAAGAACGTTTAGAACCCCATAAATTATTGGAGAATGATCTTACTTTTGATGCAAGATCAGTCCCAAGTAGCTACGACAAAGAGAATTGGAGATGTCCCCAAAATAATGACAGTTCTCAAAAATCTGTAAAAAAGGAGAATGTTGAAAAAAATTTAGAAAAATAAATTCTGACACGATAAAAAAAAAATTCCATCTCCAACCATTTGATCGAAATTTCCATTTTATCCCATTCTTTCAAGTAATCGTCTCCTTTTGGTCTTCCTTAAAAAGAATCTAAAAAATTCAAGACCCCTGCACTCAACTGTCTCAATGTAACTGAGACATTTCAGTGCAGACACAGATGTATACATACGTATTCTAATAATACCATTCTCTGTATTCTTAGACTGTGCTAAGTATCTCCCAATCGAAATTTTGACGTCTCATCACCGAGGAAAGAGTAATAAAAATTCTAGCCCATCTAACAGTCTTTTGAAAAGCCAAAAAAAAAAAATTGTAACTCCTCATTTCATCAACTTGAATATTCTTGTGATGAAGATGTATGATGAACAAACGAGAAGATTGACAACAAGTATGTGATACATTTGTGAAGACTAGTTTTGCAATTTTCGTGCTATTAAAAGAGCCTACCGGGCTTTGTCCAATTTCACATCATCATGATATCGAGACTCTAGTTTTGCACAAGTGAATTGTGTAAGTCTAGAAATAAAATTTTGTGGTAAACGTTGAATGTAGTGTATATGCTAAACAGTTGTAGAATACGTTGACGTCTTTTGTTTTACGTGGGCGAATGTATGTATAGTGACTAACTGACTCAGAAACACTATACACATTAGCACTATATTTATATAGAAGCTCAAACTTTTTGAATTATATGTAGAATAAAAGATGTGTCGGTTTATTGAATTGAATAAACATTCTGACAAATACATTTGTCACTGCAAATGTTCAATTATTTGTTGAATATAAGATGACGTATGGTAATGATGATACCATTGTGCTAATTCTCATGTACAGCTGATACTCAACTGATCAGCTGCTAATTTCCATGTGAAGGGGCTGAAAAGTGTTATCATAGTTTGCTGAATGGACGGAAGTTAAAGGGAGAGTTGAAACCTCAGCTATTGTCAAGTGTGACCCAATTTGCTGGAAATTATTCACGTCTTTTTTTTTATCTCTTGAACTCTTTTAGGTGATTTTTTTTTTGGAGAAGTGGAGAGTTTTTGGGGAAAATGAGGTTATGGTGATTGAGAGTGAGAGGTTAGATGCCCAGGAAAAAATGTTCAGATCTGATCAGATCAAATTAGATGTAATTAGATGCAATCAGATCTGACAAAAAGGAAATTTTTAAGATGAATAGATCTGAATAGATCTGATCAGATCTAGTTAAATCTGATGAGATTTAGTAAGATCTAATTAGATATGGAAATCAAAATTGGGTGAATAGACAAACATGACCAGGCAGAATTGGATTTTCATATTATTAGGACAGTCATAGAACTATATACAGTGTAACCTCGATATAACGAAACTGAAGGGAAGTAGGAATTATTCGTTATATCGAGTTATTCGTAACAGTGAGGTTTGTTATATAGAGGTTAGATTAAACTCGATTCGTTATAACAAGGTAAGAAAATTTCCGTTAAAACAACTCATGTGAATAACAACTCATTTGAATCAAAACACAGAATTATTTATTTGAAAACATTCAAGTAGAATATAAACATAGAATGTAAGAGAGAAAATTAACAACATGATAAAGGTTAATACTTAATAAAGGTTAAAATTTCTGCAACACTCAAACAACACCTTTTCCGTTCTTCAGCCATTACAACTTCAAAATTACTAACAATCACAAACAGCAATGTTTACAGTGATCAAACAGTAATGTCTATCTTATGAAGATTTAAACGTATCAGCACTCATTGAGACATTAGTTATTGTGGAATTGAGTGGGGATAATTTGTAGGATACGTTATGTAGAGGTTGTAGGCTGGAAAATTCGTTATATGAAGGTCAATAATAGTTTCTATATATATTCTGCAATGATTGATTTTTCGTTATAGCGAGGTTGTTTGAAAAATATATTCGTAATGTAAAGGTATATTTTACATAGACTCTTATGGACAGTTCTGGGGGATTTTGAAAAATTCGTTAAATCGAGGAATTTGTTATATTGAGGTTCGTTATATTAAGGTTACACTGTATATAGTTTCTTTTGAGATCTGTTTTAAATAAAAATTTATCTGTTTAAGAAAATTTGCAATGTGTCAGATCTTTGTTCATTTTATTATCATAAAGGGTTATATTTATTTTCATGCATGATTCTGCATTCCATTTAGGCATTCCCAACTTTTCTCCGAAGTTATTTCCTCTAATTTTTCTAGTCTTCTTCAGTGATGACGATTTGAATTCCAATTAGTATCAAGAGATTGTGTGATAGCTGGGTGGCTAGAGTAGCAGATTGGTAATTCTATGGTTCCGGGTTTGATCCCGCTGAAGCCAATTATTTTTTCGATTTTTTTCGTCGCTATATATTCGGTAACATGCATCTTTCATGATTTCAAAAATTAATAGACATTCTGACGAACAAAAAACCGTAGAAGGTTATGTAAGGAAAAAATAATTCTGTGATCATTAATTTTCACAGCGAAACTGAAACTAAGTCTCGCTAATGGAGTTTCAACGTTAATTCAATTATTTTGAAAAATTAATTTTGGCCTTATTTGTCCGGAGTAAAATAAATTCTAAAAAATATCCCCCCCTGCTTCTATCGAAAGTGAACAAAATCGAAGAGGCAAAATAAACTGCCCGAACCGCTAGGATCACGTTAATAGCAAAATATTAGAATATACAAACAAAATTTTGAGTGAAATTTGCGAATTTCTCCTGAGAAATGGAATTAAGCAATTTTAAATACACATTAATTTTCCGATAATTTTCCACTTCAGGTTGAGCATAATAAAATTGCCTCACAAAAAAATTCACAGTGAATTTCCGTATTCGTGTTTCACAAGAGTAAAAAGCTTCAAGAACACTTTTATATTCTTTCCTTTTTATTTTTATTATTTCAGGCTTTTAGTGAAATTACAAAATAATTTTCTGTGAAAAGTGAACAAGTACATTTTACTGAATTCTGAATTAAAAAAAAAGACATTTTTCGCGTAATGCAGTAATATTCACACAAGGGAATTGCATTGCGAGTTGAGTATTGCCACGATTATTCTACCGATTATTCTGTACATGAATGTGCAAGCTCACTGTTAACCTCTCTGAATATTCTGCTCCTCTGGGGTTCATTCAAGAGACCAATTCAGTCGTGATCGAGTTTATCATTATTACAAAGTCAATGTTCTTTCTAAATTAACTGAAGAATTTTTAATTTTACGGAAATTCATTCTTTTAAATATACTCTGAAAACTAAGTGAGATAGAGAAATTTTGGTAGAAATTTTTCTTGTAGCTCTTGAAATTTGTCTACAAATATAGATCAGAGCAGAAAAGAGTGTTTCTCCTTTAGTTTTGGAGATATTTTATTGGAAATAGTGGCAAAATCTTTTTTTTTCTATTTTAATTTGGAAAAAGTACAAAAAATTCTTGAAAAATCTCGAAAAAATCCAGAAAATTGCGAAAGAAATTTGGGAAAGTTTCGGAAAATCTGGAGTAAGTACCAGAAAATCTCGAGAATTCCCAGAAAATCATGAATGAGGCAACGAATTCTGATTTTCCATGAATCCTATCAGCAATGCCAGAATTTAATTTTCGGAAAATCTCGAAAAATCCCCAAATTTCGACGAAAAAAAAAACGATTTTTCAGAAACTATGTAGACAAAAGAATGTTGCCGGAGTTAAATTCAGGAAAATTTCAGAAAAAGCTGGGTAATTTCGAAAAATCAAACTTTCCATTAGTTTCCCTCAATTAACCGAATAATTTTCAACTTCACTAGAAATCCTTTTTTTGAATATATCTTAAAAATTAAGCGAAATATTGAAATTTCAGTAGACATTTTTTCCGCAGCTTTAGAAATTCCCTTGAAAAAAAATGCACTCATAAAAAAATCGTATCTCCCCTACTTTCCAAGATATTCTATAAAAAATGATCATAAAGTCGATTTTTTCTATTTTTTTTTACCTCTTCACTACTGAAATATTTTTTTTTTTTTAACTGAAATAATTAAAATAAAAAAAAATAAAAAAAATTCTACAGAGCTTGCAACAAGGACAGTATTTCCTGTACTACATCTCCCGTTTTTCTCTCGTCTCACACTGAGTCTGTGACACGCATTACAAATAATCACAACCACACGCGTCTATCTAAACTCTCCGTTATATTTGTAACGTATGCCTGTGCTTTTCTAAAGATAGATATTCTAATCCGGCGTGCCTTCTGGCTCTCACCAGATCACCTACACACCCCCTTCCCCATTTCTTCTATTTCGTATTTGCAATCTTTCAATTTGCATCTTCAACAGCATCACTTAAAATATTTTTACGTCCCAATCTACATTTTCTCATAAATAAAAAAATTAATTCATCGTTAATGACCTTGTTCAAGGCCTCAATTTCTCTGTTCGAGACACAAAATCCCAATGGGCTAGAGGAAAAAAAAGGAAAATCTAAAAAAGAAGTCAAGTGAAATCGAGCACTTTATAATCGACTCAAAAGCAGCTCTCAGCACTGAATTGCCTTTTTTTTTTACTTCAAACCAGTAATTTTTCAGTGTTTTCGTCGTCGTCACACTGCGGTACTTTGTGTCCCAGTTTTTTTTTCTTCAGTTGTCTCGCGTGGAAAATACCTCTGCAATTGCTCAACAGTACAGAGTAAGGTCTAATTGTGGAAACCATCAAAGGACATTTTTTTTTGCTCCAAGAATCCAAGTAAATATAAAAAAAGCACTTGCAATGTTTTTTTTTTTTCAATTTTTTCAATGAACTTCATGAAATAGTATTAAATTTTCACTTTTTTTTGAAGAATATCTCAGGAATTAATTGCACAGAGAAAATTTTTTTCTTAATTTAAGAATGGCAGGTTACTTAAATTAAGTGACTTTTCTCACTTAAATTAAGTGACTTTTCTCACTTAAGTCAAGTGACTTTTCTCACTTAAATCAAGTAACTTTTTCTTTCTTAATTTAAGAAAGTAAAAGTCACTTGAATTAAGTGACTTTTCTCACTTAAATCAAGTAACTTTCTTTCTTAATTTAAGAAAGTAGAAGTCACTTAAATAAAGTGACTTTTCTCACTTAAATCAAGTGACTTTTTCTTTCTTAATTTGAGAAAGTAAAATTCACTTAAATTAAGTGATTTTTCTCATTTAAATTAAGTGACTTTCTCACTTAAATCAAGTGACTTTCTCACTTAAATCAAGTAACTTTTTCTTTCTTAATTTAAGAAAGTAAAAGTCACTTGAATTAAGTGACTTTTCTCACTTAAATCAAGTGACTTTCTTTCTTAATTTTAGAAAGTAAAAGTCACTTGAATTAAGTGACTTTTCTCACTTAAATCAAGTGACTTTCTTTCTTAATTTAAGGAAGTAGAAGTCACTTAAATTAAGTGCCTTTTCTCACTTAAATCAAGTGACTTTTTCTTTCTTAATTTGAGAAAGTAAAATTCACTTAAATTAAGTGATTTTTCTCACTTAAATTAAGTGACTTTCTCACTTAAATCACGTAACTTTTTCTTTCTTAATTTAAGAAAGTAAAAGTCACTTGAATTAAGTGACTTTTCTCACTTAAATCAAGTGACTTTCTTTCTTAATTTAAGAAAGTAAAAGTCACTTGAATTAAGTGACTTTTCTCACTTAAATCAAGTGACTTTCTTTCTTAATTTAAGAGAGTAGAAGTCACTTAAATTAAGTGACTTTTCTCACTTAAATCAAGTAACTTTTTCTTTCTTAAGGTAAGAAAGTAAAAGTCACTTAAATTAAGTGCCTTTTCTCACTTAAATCAAGTGAGTTTTTTCACTTAAATCAAGTAACTTTTCTTTCTTAATTCAAGTGACCTGGACATTCTTAAATTAAGTGACCTGGACATTCTTAAATTAAGTGACTGCACATTCTTAAACTAAGAAAGCATTTTTCTCTGTGTGAAGATCCGTCGTTTTTACTCTGATTCGTATCCGTAATCCTTGAAATTCTCCACAAAAAAATAGAATGAAAAGGGCGTAACTCCATCATTTTCGGAGATTTTTCAATTTGAATGAATTTTCCATTTTTTTTTTTTTCAAAATTTCATATTATTTAATAATTCCTTGGAGAAGATATTTTATTGGTTTTGAATCACGTGGTAGAAATATTTCGTACACAACCGGAAGTTGGCACTGCTGATATGATAAACATTGGAGTTTGCGTTACTTCCGTTACCGTCATGTTGAATTGAACAAAGGATAGCACTGTGCTAAATGATTTTGAGGCCTTGTCTTCTAACTCTTGTGCATCATAGTCCATCTGGCACGTTCTCAATGATATTATTAACTGGAGCGTTGCAAAGCGACATAGTGAGAGGCATCTGACAAGAAATCAGAAGCTGCGAATATGATGAAGAGACATTTTATTTCAAATATACTATTTTCTACATTTTAGAATCACAAACCGGCACCTCTCTTAACCTTTGTAAATGAGTTTGCATAATTTTTTTTTCTTCATCGTGGGGGCTTTTAATGGTGGGGAAAAAGGAATGGAGGCTGATATTTTATCCAGAGGAAAGACACCTCATTAATTATGTGAGCAGTGCTATGTTCAACGCGCAAACTGCTGTAATTAATAGTCTGGACGAAAAATCTGGAGAATGGTAATTACGTGGAATTTGAAGTGACACTATTTTATTTCGAGTGAAAATGGTTTTTTAATTATTTTGGAACATTATAGTGGATCGTGTCTCTTGACTATTTAAGCAGGATTTTTTGAAGGTTGAAAGCTAATCCGGAAAAATCGGAAAAAAATTGGGAATATGCTTCGATGTGTCTGTGCTGTTACCTAATTTTTCCAAAGCGAATGATAGAATGATGGATGGGAAAATCTCGGAGAACGCTACATGAGAAAAACAAGCAGGAATTCCACTACTTGTGCGGTAATTTGAACATCTCACATTTAATATTCTGCTAATCCAATTGGCAGAAAGCTTCCGAATGGATACTTTAATTTCAAATTTACCATCACTGATCTGTGCGTGGAGTGGGAAAACCAAAATAGGCCTCAGAGGGTTGAGCTCATCACAAAGGTAATCAATTCAGTAGTGAAGAGGTAAAACAGGATGAATCGACTTATCTTTGAGGTCATTCCGAAGGGAATATCTCGGAAACTAAGCGAGATAAGGTGATATTACTCATCGGTTTTTGTAGAGAATTTCAAGAGTTACAAAAGAGCTTTAGGGCTAAATTGCCTTTTCTCGGTTATTTTCTAAGGTATTTTCAAAAAACTTGATGAGAAAAAAAAGACTTATCTTGTTTTACCTCTTCACTACTGAATTGCATGGTTTTGAAGATATAGCTTGCTTTTTCGAATGTTCCTATGCTGATATCTAGGAAACTACTGGACCGATATCGCTTAGTTTCATTACAAAACTTTGTGCTCATCAGATGTATAACATCACAAAATTTGAGGTCTCTGGCTCAATTATTCATTAAGTTATAGGGGTATCAAGATTTTTACGAAAAATTTCTCAAAAGTTTTATACTGGATAAACTAAAAATCTGAGCTCCCACCAACCCAGTGATCAAAGATACAGCTCATGAGCGCACCTCTCCTCACTACAAGTGAACGATAAAATTTCATTTTTCATCGAGAAAAGTCGAAAAAAACGATATTTCGGCAATTTCATTTTTCTCAGGAACTATCCGGGCCGATTTAGCTGAAATTTCGGTGAGAGCTCGGAGCACACATGGCAAACTTACGGTGAAATTTTTCAGATCGCTAGCTAGCCCCGTTTCAGCGTAAAGCGGGAAATGCGTCATCACTAGGGCTCTACTCTTAAGTTATTATTCCATCCGGTTGAGTTGCTAGGCAACCATTCGAATTCCAAATGTGTTGAATGTTAAGTTGTCAGACTGTTTCACACAGTTAAGTAATGAAAACGAGAATTCCCCTTGAGACACCTCTGCAATTCCCTCTAAGATTTTCAACATTCTGACGAATTTGATTTTACACATTTGGAATTGTGCGAACTTTTACCTAGCAACTATACCGGACGAAATAATAACTAAAGTCTGGAGCCCTAGTCATCACATATACACGGGCAACCACATACACACGCACAGACATTTCTTTAGAAACGGCGGTGGTTGACGTTTTGGGCCATTTGCAGTCATATTGTGATAAAATCCAAACTCGAAAAAATTACAATTAGAAAGGTTCTATTCAGAAACGAAAAGATTCTGTTTTCTAGGAAAAATGTGGGCGATGGAAGGCTGTTAGAGATGAATTTGAGACTATTCCAAAAAAATCTCAAATTAGGAAGAGGATATCTTGATTGATTCGGAAGCATACACAGAGAAAAAAGTTTTCTTAATTTACGAATGTGCAGTCACTTAATTTAAGAATGTGCAGGTCACTTAAATTAAGAAAGAAAAGTCACTTGATTTAAGTGAGAATACTCACTTGATTCAAGTGAGTTTTACTTTCTTAAATTAAGAAAGAAAAAATCACTTGATTTAAGTGAGAAAAGTCACTTAATTTAAGTGACTTTTACGTTCTTAAATTAAGAAAGAAATAGTTACTTCATTTAAGTGAGAAAAGACACTCAATTTAAGTAAGTTTTACTTTCTTAAATTAAGAAAGAAAAAGTCACTTGATTCAAGTGAGAAAAGTCACTTAATTTAACAGTAAGTGACAAAGGAAGGTTGCCGGAGTTTAATTTAGTAAAATTCTAGAAAATCCTCGAAAATCCCGGGAAATTTCGGAAAATCTCAAATCAGGAGAGGAATATGTTGATTTTGAATCATCTAAGCGAAGGAAAGTTGCCAGAGTTCCATTCAAGAAAACATCCGGAAAATCTCGAAGAATATTCGTGAAAAATCCTAATCGGAGTTCAATCCGGGAAAATCTTGGAGAATCCTAGAAAATTCCAGGCCGGATTCCAGATCCGGTAAAATCGTAATTTTGTCCGAAACCATGCAAACAAAGAGCTGTTGCCGTATCTCAATTTAGGAAAATTCCAGAAATTGCTGAAAATTGCAAATTAAAAAAAAATACTCAAAATTTTATTTCGTTTTCTCGTTGCCACCATTCCCGTTTTCTCTCAATTAATTTTTGGTGGCAAAACTCCTGCACTTCTTCATCCTCATTCATATTCTCGTAATGCCCATTCAACGCGCATGATTAGCCTCAGTTAATCGACGTCATACGTCAGTGCTCACAGTCCTGCAGAAATTTTCCATCCTCCAACAACGTTGGACGGAAATCCGTTCCAACGAGGAACGCAATCATAATCGGAACTCGGCTCTATCATTTTCTCGTCCTTTCAACCTTCTCTCTCTTCACCTGGTCCTACCAATTCAGCCCCTTCGGTACTTCTGACGAGCCTGTCTAGCATCCGTTATCGAATTAAGTAGCGCGCGCAACAACGCCGAGAGCACTACATGCATCTGCAGACAGAGCACCAATCCCACGATGTACTCTCTCAGGAATTTGCCATTCGTAGCACACTAATTCGACATATCGTAGGCACATCTGTGATTACGCGATTGCCATTCTAATGCCTCTAGTCTCATGATCAATCTGGTTTGAATTGAATGCTACCGGAAATGAGACCTCAAATATACCAAATTATTCTGACACAATTTCAGAATTATTCGAAATTCCGTGATCTCAGTCAATCCTTTTTGGAGAATATAACGAAAACTGAAGGAGATGCGCCTGTTTTGCACCAATCCATATTTGTAGCGAATTTCAAGGGCTAAAATAAGGATCATGGTAAGAAGGGCGTATCTCCATTATTTTTCGGAATATTCTTAAAAAATAGGAATGAAAGGATGATCGTAGAGGATTTTCAGAGCTACGAAAAAGGATCATGTTGAAACGGGAATATCTCCTTTTTTCTCAGAATATTCTAAGAAAATTGAAATGAGGAATTTTCTATGAAAAAATTGATGTTTATAAATTATTTAATTTCCATTTTTTTTATCGACGGAAAAATTCGATAAAATTCCACAACAATAGAGACAGTGATAGACATGTCAGAGAATCTTTCCAATATGTTCTCAATTTTTTTTCTTCAAATCCTCTACTTTGAGAAAAATTGAACTGAGAGATCAAGTAGAATGAGTTGATTTTCTTTGAAGATACACGGAGAAAAATGTTTTCTCAAGTTAAGAATGTGCAGTCACTTAATTTAAGAATGTCCAGGTCACTTAAATTAAGAAAGAAAAAGTCATTTGATTTAAGTGAAAAAAGTCACTTAATTTAAGTGATTTTTACTTTCTTAAAGTAAGGAAGAAATAGTTACTTGATTTAAGTGAGAAATGTCACTTAATTTAAGTGAGTTTTATTTTCTTAAATTAAGAAAGAAAAAGTCACTTGATTTAAGTGAGAAAAGTCATTTAATTTAAGTGATTTTTACTTTCTTAAATTGAGAAAGAAAAACTCACTTGATTTAAGTGAGAAATGTCACTTAATTTAAGTGAGTTTTACTTTCTCAAATTAAGAAAGAAAAAGTCACTTGATTTAAGTGAGAAAAGTCACTTAATTTAAGTGATTTTTACTTTTTTAAAGTAAGGAAGAAATAGTTACTTGATTTAAGTGAGAAATGTCACTTAATTTAAGTGAGTTTTATTTTCTTAAATTAAGAAAGAAAAAGTCACTTGATTTAAGTGAGAAAAGTCATTTAATTTAAGTGATTTTTACTTTCTTAAATTGAGAAAGAAAAACTCACTTGATTTAAGTGAGAAAACTCACTTAATTTAAGTGAGTTTTATTTTCTTAAATTAAGAAAGAAAAAGTCACTTGATTCAAGTGAGAAAAGTCACTTAATTTAAGAATGGCAGGTCACTTAAATTAAGTGACTGTACATTCTTAAATTAAGAAAACATTTTTCTCTGTGTAATTTCGGAAACTACTGGAGATACGCCCTTTTTGCCTTGATCCATTCTTATACAGAATTTCAAGAGTTATAAAATGGATCAGGATAGAAAGGGCGTATCTCCATTAGTCTCCAAGATATTCTCAAGAAACTGAAATAGTGAATTTTTGTACAATGAAAAATTCAAATTGATGAATGATTCAATTTTCTATTTTTTTTTTCTTACAAGAAAAATTGATAAAATTCCGTGAGAATGGAGACACTTCAGAGCATTATCTCAATTTTTTCCTGAATTTTTCCACGGCTTCTTGACTCTGAAAAAAAAATTGGACAAAGAGAGTGGATCGACAGAGTCTTCATAAAATTTCAAAGTATCCACTTTACTCCAGTGTAGACAGGGACACAGGAAATTCTCTCTCGAGAATCATCTCACGTAGAGAATGGCATAACTGCTCACTGGATTTTATCTTTTTTTTTTACGTGGCATTTCTGAACGTGATACTGGGTCACTGGTTGGGCAATCTTGTTAATTTTACGCTTCACCCGAGCAGTTCTATGCCTGGTTTAATTCCATTTTTGATCCAGCCGTTTTGTCCCAGAATATCAGTTGGATTAAGGCGTGGAACAATACGTTTTAGAGGGACGTGTCTGTCATGAACAGAATGCACACAGTTTAAACTTGAATTCAATTGTTTGACGTTGCTAATATTTTTATGATTTTTTGCATGAAAATAGATCGGAAATTGATGGAGATACGCTCTTTCAACTCCAATCCATTTGTATCGTTCTTCAAAAAGGACCCATCTCCAGTATTTTCCGAGAAATTGAATTGAGAATGATCACAAACATAATTAACTTCCCGATACGGGAAGTTTATGTACACAGAAAAAAATGTTTTGTTAATTTAAGAATGTGCAGTCACTTAATTTAAGAATGGCAGGTCACTTAAATTGATTGACTTTTCTCACTTAAATCAAATGACTTTGTCTTTCTTAATTTAAGAAAGTAAAAGTCACTTAAATTAAGTAACTTTTCTCACTTAAATTAAGTGACTTTTTCTTTCTTACTTCAAGAAAGTAAAACTCACTTAAATCAAGTGAGTTTTCTCACTTACACAGAGAAAAATGTTTTTTTCATTTAAGAATGTGCAGTTCACTTAAATTAAAAAAGAAAAGTCACTTGATTTAAGTGAGTTTTACTTTCTTAAATTAAGAAAAAAATAGTTACTTGATTTAAGTTAGAAAAGTCATTTAATTCAAGTGAGTTTCACATTCTTAAATTAAGAAAGAAAAAGTCACTTGATTTAAGTGAGAAAAGTCACTTAATTTAAGTGACTTTTACTTTATCAAATTAAGAAAACAATAGTTACTTGATTTAAGTGAGAAAAGTCACTTGATTTAAGTTAAAAAAGTCACTTAATTTGAGAATGGCATGTCACTTAAATTAAGTGACTGCACATTCTTAATTTAAGATAAAATTTTTCTCTGTGTAAATCAAGTGACTTTTCTTTCTTAATATAAGTGACCTGCACATTCTTAAATTAAGTGACATTCTTAAATTAAGTGACATTCTTAAATTAAGGAAACATTTTTCTCTGTGTAATGGCCCCGAAAATGGCAAATCCATTTTTCGCTCGATCTTCATATTTTAAGACCTCCCCAACATTTTTTAATAGTTTTTACGATCATGTCTACGTGTGTGTCCGTGTGAGTGCCCGAGTAGAAAATTCAGTACGGACATGATAAGTTCCTGATGAGGTTCGTCTCGCGTACCTATACGGACATCACCAGGGTCGTCACGCAGTCGCCCCGTGATAAGCCCGACAGGGCTACCTTGTCGGGACATTACAACTACGCCTCATTACTACCGGATCTCTAAAACTTAATTTGCGTAAATTTATAACGATAATTATTCATTATTTATTATGAAAAATATCACTCAACACTGAGTATGAATTAATGGCTCTTCATCGAATATTTCACCGTTATTGTTCACTTCTCAATGGCTTTGTTCAACCTTCGTTGAAAATCGGAGGAAAAATTGGACTTCTCCAATTAGAATATTGGAAGAATTGGAATACATGATACCAGATATCTTTTTTACCACTTTTCTGAGGGAGATGTGCCCCTTGAAACCCGTGCCCTTTTAAGGTTGATAGAGCAATTTCGCCCAAATCCTCCTTTCTAGCTCTTGAAATTTTCTTCAGCATGAAATTCGAATAAAAAGGACGTATCTCGATTATTTTCCGGAATATCACCACAAAAAAATGAATTTCAAACGTCAGAATGTTCATTTTTTTAGTTTTTTTTAACTTCCCGATAAGGGAAGTTTATGTAATGGCCCCGAAAATGAAAAATCGATTTTTCGATCGATCTTCATGTTTTAAGACCTCCCCAACATTTTTTGATAGTTTTCACGATCATGTCTGTGTGTGTGTTTGTGTGTGTGTGTGTGTGTATGTCCGTGATCAATTTTTTCGTTCACGTTTTCTCATAAATCAATAATGTGATCGAGGTGATCGATGTCGTAATCGAAGCATCTTGACATAAATTCGCGGTCATTAGATTTTGATCGGAATCGATCCAGTACTTTCTTAGTTTTTTAAGAAAACATCATCAAGTTTTTCTTAATTTCCCAAAAAGAGGAGTCTATGCATTACCCCTGAAAAAGAAAAATTGATTTTTTTATTGATCTCCATATTTTGAGATTTCCTCAACATATCGTGATAGTTTCCACGATCATGTCTGTTGTTATTTATCGTTTTTATCATTCATCATTTTTTCTAATAGTAAGTAGTGAGAGAAATTATCGGGAAGTTCTTAGTGTGGCTGGAAGTCGCACAATACATTCTCACTAATTCCTTCTAATCAGCAATAACGCACTCCTCCATTCGCGAGCGAGCGTAGCGAGCGAGCAACCACGCGCTCCTCTATTCGCGAGCGAGCGTAGCGGGCGAGCAACTACGCACTCCTCTATTCGCGAGCGAGCGTAGCGAGTGAGCAACTACGCACTCCTCTATTCGCGAGCGAGCGTAGCGAGCGAGCAATTGCTCACCCCTAGTTCTCAATTTTTCATTGATTAGAGCTGAAAGATATTTCTTCACATTCATTTTTCTCAAATATCTCGAGCACTAGTGAGACAAAGCGATTTCGTCCTAGTCCTACTTGTTGGAGAATTTCAAGAGCTACAAAAACGGATGGCAGCAAAGTCGTCTGATCTCGTTTATATTCTCCCAGATATTTTTCAATGAATGAATTCTCAATGATTCTTTAAATCTATAGAAATTGAATTCAGTTTCCACTGAAAAATTTAAGAATAATCCAATACGGAATCACTTGATAGAAGAATAGATGCAGATGAATTCACTTCCATATTCAAAGTTCTCAATAGTTTTAAGAGTATTCTGTAATTTTCTGAGCACGGGAATTCAATTATCCTGTACATTGAATGGTATTTCATTGAATTATCATTGATTGATCTTTTTTTAAGAGTCCGATTACATAAATCCCTGAATAATTTTATGTTAAACTTTTGACCCACTTCCGGTTAATCTTGTGCTATTAAACTATTTCATTAACTGGTGAATGGAAAAATAGATGACTCAATTGAAGAACAGAAAATCAGAGAAATGCAGGAAATGAGTTTGAGAATGAATGAAAGTTTTCCATTAATCAATTCCATTCAAATCCTCTTTTTCATTTCTTCATTTTATGATAAAGTAGTATCCAAGCTGATAAAACAGAAAAAAATGGAGATTTGGAGGTTAGTTTCCAACTAATTGCTAGTAATTTAGAGGAATGTGCTTCAGTTTACCCAAAAAAGGAATTAAACTATTCGAAACTCATATCTTCAGCTTTTTTTTTTTTTTTATTAAGCTATCGTAGCTTCCATTGAAGCTAATTAGCATGGTACAAATGTTGTATTTTTACATGTATATATATACATTGTTTCTGATTTTAAGCGTTACATTAGTATAAATATATACATATATTCCAACATACATATATATTCAAATATTTTTCCCATTTTTTAAGCTCTTTTCTTTTAACCCCCTATATTTTTATGTCATATCTTTTTAAGAAAGTGAAAATATATTTCAAGGCCTCAATATTGGGATGCGCGAGAAACATCTCAATGCAAAATATATCTTCAGCTTGTGAATATGATTTTTGTTTTTTTATTTTTTTATTTTTTCAATTTTTTTTACATTAATCGCCTATCACATGCATGAGATAGAGAGAGAGGCAAATAGCTGCGACTCCCTTCTAATTAGAATTTCTTAATAACTATCCGGTGAATTGAATATTTTTTTCTTCTATTATTCAGTTGGAATGCTGTTATCTTCGCCAATTGCTTTTGAATGATGGGTCAACTGTTTGGTTTTTTAGTAAGTTCGTTATTTCTCTCCGATTCATGGCGTTCCATCCCCACCACCGCTATCTTCAGTAACTTTGATCATTCATATCTCATACACAGAGAAAAATATTTTCTTAATTTAAGAATGTGCAGTTACTTAATTCAAGTGACCTGCCATTCTTAAATTAAGTGACTTTTCTCACTGAAATCAAGTGACTTTTTCTTTCTCAATTTAAGAAAGTAAAAATCACTTAAATTAAGTGACTTTTCTCACTTAAATCAAGTAACTATTTCTTTCTCAATTTAAGAAAGTAAAAATCACTTAAATTAAGTGACTTTTCTCACTTAAATCAAGTGACTTTTTCTTTCTCAATTTAAGAAAGTAAAAATCACTTAAATCAAGTGAGTTTTCTCACTTAAATCAAGTGACTTTTCTTTCTTAATTTAAGTGACCTGGACATTCTTAAATTAAGTGACTGCACATTCTTAAATTGAGAAAACATTTTTCTCTGTGTAAACTACAAGAACAAGAATTATGAAGCAATTCAGGAACATACAGAAAAATACTGACACAAATTCGTATATATATTGTTTTTAAATTTCTGATATTTCATCAATGTCATATTTACTCATAATTTCATAATTTTGTCTCTACTTCATAGGGAGAATTGATGAATTTTAATATCCTGATGTGGGCTCATGTTGATAAGCTGTAACGTTGGCAATGGAGATTTAACTTTTTATTAATCGAGTTTCTTCAATTAACTATCGCAAGGCCAATCATCCACTTCATTACAAAAAAAATCATCTGCGAACCTTAATTTCTTCTGGAAAAAATACAAATTCTGTAATTGTTGATAATCCTGAAACCTTTCTGAAACCCAATGAAAATGCAGCAATACCAGATTTTTAGCATTTCACGGTCCTTAAATATTTTGAAGAAAAAAATCCAAGTCACGTTCACTCTGATCCTCTCTTTTCCTCCACCCCCCCCCCCCTTTCATGCATTGAACGTGATAGATGAAAAATATCTCCATGAATTGCACGAAATATACACATATCTATAGAGTCAGTCACGCACTTTTCCAAAAATAGTGATTGATAAACTTCTTTATTCTGAAATAATGAAAAGAATGAAATTCATGTATTTCTCTTCTTCATTGTGGTTTATTACAGGAGATATTGCGTTGTGAAGGGAAATGAATCTAGAGATGAGAAAATGCTCAATACTGAATGAAACGGTAGATTGTAGCCAGGCTGAAATGGAGGTTACGCCTTGATGGATCGTTCTACGTTCATATTACTCTTCTCCTCGACTTCATCATAAAAAACCTCAATCAAATTTTGCTGAAGCTTTTTTTTTATCGTTTTTTTTTTCAAACATCTCAGAAACTCATGGAAATTCCCTTGGATGAACCGGCGTTTTGCTCTCATTTACTTTTGTAGAGAATTTCAAGAGCTACAAAATGGAATCTGGCGAAATTACTCCATATTTTTTATTTTCGAAGATATTCCCGAAAAACTGAAGAAAAAGGAAATTGACACCCAATTTCACACTTTATTGAAAACAAACAGGAGCCCCACTACTTGTGTGTAATTGGAACATCGTGCATTTAATATTCTGCCAATGCAATTGGCAGAAAGCTTCCGAATGGATTTTTTAATTTCAAATCCACCATCACTGATCTATGCTTACACGGATAGAAAAATTCATGAAAAATTACTGGACCAGTCCGGTAATCGTGGGACATAGAGGTTCGTAAGTGAAAACGTCCTCCTACAGGAATGAAAAAGTGAGAAACGTCTCATAATATGTACCAAATGAGTGAGTGCATTTTACTGGACTGGTCGGTAATTTTCCCTAACTGTGCCTACATTCATGAAATTTCTTCTTGTATCCCACAAAATTTGTTGTGAAAAACGTATAAATTGCGGATTAGCAAGTTAATTTTCTCGTCCTCGGAACACTTTTTACCGGACTGAGTAGTAATTTCTATCGCACTCGTCCGTCAATCGATTCAGTTCGGGTCTTTTCGGATTCGATCGCGTATCGCAAGGACTTATGGGAAATTTGGAAGAAACGCCATATTGGATCTGTCATCGTGATAGCCATGGACCACAGTTCTATGAAATCAAGTTTTTAAATGTATCAAACAGCGAAATAATTGTTATTGCAAAAAATTTAATCCTCTTATACTAGATCAGCACACAGGATATTATGGAATTCATGATTTGAATAACTATTCTTGGGATTTTTTTGGAAGACTCCGAACTCTGTCGACCATTGTAACTCATAAGACAATAATCTCTGCTAGAGTCTTTATTGCTAAAAATGGATGTAAAATAAATTTATTTTCAGGATAAAAAATGAATAAGAATAATGAAGAACCAATAATAATTAGGATGATCAATATAATAAAAATGGTGTAGTATACGCGAATTTCATCATTTCATTCGGAAGAACTGAATTCTTATTCACTGAGACTGAAATTTTTACTGGAACCCATCAGTGTCAAGTTTTACCGGACTGGCTTCGCATTTTTTCATAGTAAGGCCACTATGTCCCACGGTTACTGCTCAGTCTGGTAATTTTTCTGGAACTTTCACCATAAATTTTCATGGATTTTTCTCTCCGTGTAGAGTAGGGAAACCAAAATAGGCCTCAGAGGGTTAAGCTCATCTCAAATACAATCAATTGAATAGTTTTGAAGATATAGCTTGCTTTTTCGGATGTTTTTAAGCTAGTCTCCAAGAAGCTACTGGACCGATTGCGCTCAGTTCCAATATCGAACTTTGTGCTCATCAGATGTATAACGTTCTCGAAAACAAATAGCAAAAAATGAAAATACGGGAGACCGGAGCAAAATGGAGTACTTTAAAGCATATGCCCCCGTACCCCATTTTGCCCCAGTCTCCACTATAAAAAAAAATTAATACCATTTTCACCACAAATTCCACTTTTTACGTTTTCTCCAGAAGCATCCAATGAAAATTGATCAAGTAGCAGCATTTTTCGAATGAAATTCCTCTCGTTCTCCCATAAAAGTATCTGGAATTCGGAAAATCTATGGGAGTTATTATGGACGAGGAGGGAATTTCTCTCAATAAAAGTTTCTCAATAAAATAGATTCCCTTTCGAAAACCATTTGTGTAATGACACAAGTTTCATTTTCGAATGAAAACTCGCCGTTTGTTATTACCCTATATACGAGCACGACAATTCACATAGAACAATCAATATCTCTATAGCTACATCAACTTCTGATTAGTCGTTCTTTTTTCTGATGATTTTTCCCTCAGTCTCTGATGCTTTGAAACGAGTCCATTGGAAAGTTTCGTGTAGAAAACTTTTTGAAATGTACAATTTTCAAAATTAAAGAGAAAATATGAGCCTGAGACTGACCAGTTGGAGACAGTGGAGCTTTTGAAAGCTAGAAGTAATAAACAGAATGATCTGCTTGATTTTTTTTGCTCTACTTGTTAATCATTAATTAGATTGCTTCCGAATGGAAGCATTGTAAACGCGTTTTTTTTTATTTCGAGGTTTCATCGGAATATGACTCAGAATGATCCAATTGTCAGATGTGTGCTAATTTCATCATAATGAAATTATGTTGTTTCATTCAGTGCAATTTCTGAAATTCAAGAGAAAGAAGGAGGTTAGGACTGACTAGCTGAAGACACCGGAATTTTTGAAAGCTAGAAGCTACAATAAAAGAAAAAATGTGCTTCAATTTTTTTCTTCTCTGCTCTTTAATGGAAGCACTAGGTGCTGAAGCAAATATAGTTTGGAAGGATGAAATAAAGTGCATATATTGCAGATGTGTCGTTAGTCACACATTGTGTACTTCCGTGCGGATGAGACTCATACCATTCTACCCTGTGGAGTCCATGCCTCTTTTCTCCTAGCCTCACGTTTGAATTTATTCTGTCAGCTCGACTGCACACACTGGCGGTAAATTCGTCGGAAGTGAGCCTGAAAATCCTCCACCTGTTAAAAATGAGATAGTTCAGTAGAGAAAAAGAAACAATAAAAATGAATGCAGAGAAAATTTCTTGTGATTTTATTGCAGGAAGCTATTTTTTTTTTGAAACAAAAAAAATTCGGAAATTCATGAGACTCGTGAATTTTTGATGGATTTTCTTCTCTGATCTTGAAAACATTTCTGCTTTTATTTTGCGGTCAATTCTATGTTCATCTCTATTTGAACGTCGCAATCAGGTCATTGGAGAGGACAATGAGAAATGGAGAAACGTGGTATGAGAAAAAAAAATAGAACATGAAATGAGATAAAATTCTGGCCCATATTCCAGCACATAGTTTACTGCTGGTCAGAGAGTCATCCTATTCCCTGGACACGTATTTTCTTTGATGGGCTTATGGTCCAACGCCAGAATAAGTGCTCTATGAAATGTCTATTGTAGTGAAATTTATTATTATCATTTTCTATAAATGTTTTCCTTGAAATAATCCGTAATGCCTGATTTATGATGTGTATCGTTGGTTTTTTTTTTTGTCAACAGATATGGTGACATGGTACCAGAAACTATCGCCGGAAAAGTGGTGGGTGGAGTTTGCTCGTTGAGTGGAGTGCTTGTGATAGCACTGCCTGTGCCTGTCATTGTCAGTAACTTCAGTCGTATTTATCATCAAAATCAACGGGCCGACAAGAGAAAGGCGCAAAGAGTAAGTGAATCAATTAAAAAAATGGTTTTTTCAATGTTCTTCAAAAATTGGACGAGATTTCATTTAATCATTGTTAAATATCTCGGAAACTAATGGAGATACGCCTTTTTTTATAGAGAATTGCAAGTAGGAATGGACGATTTTTAGTAGTTTTTTGGAAAAATTGATTTTTTTTCTTGAGAATCGATTATTTTGGGCGATTTTTAGAAAATCGATTAATCGATTTTTCGATTATTTTATCGAGGGAATCGCATCGATTTATCCATTTTTTCGTTTCGATTTTTTTCTATTGGAAAAATCGATTCTCACTTAGTTTCCGAGATATTTTCGTAAAAAAACAAAATGGACATCCTGATACTTGAAATTAATTATTTTTTAAAATATCCCGGTGACTTACCGAGATACGTCCTTTTTGCTCGAATATTGCTTTGTAGAAACTCTCGAATCTAACAAAAATGAATTCATAAAAATTTCGCTATCTCGCTTAGTTTCCAAGATATTCTGAAGAATAAAAATTTTGGAAGATAAAATTTTGAAGGAAATGAAAAAAAAAATAGAGAATTGTTGAAGAAACCATTTACCTGGAGCCTTTTAGATTCTTTATTGCTTCTCAGGAATATATACAATCCTATAGCATGGGGGAAGTCACAAATACAGTTTTGTATATAAAAAAAGAAAACAAAAAAATTTACAGAGTATTTTTTTTTGCGATAAAATAAATGAAATGCACACATACACATCCATCCATACATATACGAAGGCTGATACAAAAATACGAAAAATTATTCAAACAGTATAAAAGCCCTTAGCAGGCATGCATTTTTAACAAACTGGTACACTGCCTTAATTGCCTTGCAGTCTGGTTTAAGAATGTCCTGTACGGAAGAGGTCGTTCAAAATTTGGTAAAAAGATCCTTTAGTCATTCCCCAATATAAGTTACAAATCACAATACATTTAATCTTACCAATGTATTCGTCATTTATAACCAGGCTTTCTAAAGAAAAAAATCTTCGACCATGATCAGTAGAGCTGAGACGTTTGTCTTGATAACTGATGGTAGGGATATTGTGGTTGCTTCCAGTACTCTCTGAACTTACACACTCCTACACGAGTCTTGGGATAGAACTTGGTAAAACATTACTCCTAATAAATTGTGGTAATATATGTGCACTTTAAATACAAGGAAAGAGAGTAAATGATGAAGAATAATCCAGCACTTTGCTGAAAGTTTAAAAAATCCTCATTCTGCTCTGACCCTCTGGCGTGTGTATTTAGCAGGCTTCCAGTTTCGAGAAGTTAATCGACCCCTCCAAATCCTGAGAAAGTTTTGAATTAATTCAGGTGTCACCGAAAAAAATTTATTCTGAATTTGAGATGAGAAAGGAGTGAAATTTTTTTTTAATTAAAAGTTTTGATTAAAGCAAATTTTTGTTATTTTTTTTTTAAGGTAGTATGCCAGAAGAGTATGGTCGCTAAAACAGAGGAAAATGAAAATTTGTAGATTAGTTTCCAATGAATAGGGAACTTGCACATTTTTTTAAAATTTTTTTTTCTTAAAGATTATCATATCATGAAACGAAATTGAACGAAAAAAAAATTATTTGGTCATTAATTTGTTAATAATGGCCTGTTGAAAATTAGCATTTTCAAACGCTTCTAAATCGGCAATGACGTCAGAACACTATATTCAGCCTCAGAGACGCCTGGTGGCAGTAACTCACACTTTCATTCAATACAATTTGAGCTCTATTATAACCTCCTCAACCAATCAGAACATCTCAACTGCTATTGCAGCGCCAGCTACCGTCATCGATAGAAAACAAATTTAGTGAAGTGACGTCACTACCGCTTAGAATCCGTTCAAAAATTATCAATTTTGCTTCCGAATGGAAGCTTTGTAATCGTAATTTTTTTCGATTTTGAGATTTCATCATAATATGACTGCAAATGACCCAAAACGTCGAGATCCGTGGTTTTCAAAAAATGTCTGTGTGTATGTGTGTGTGTGTGTGTGGGTGTGTGTGTGTGTGTGGGTGTGTGTGTGATGACGCATTTTCCGCTTTACTCTGAAGTGGGGTTAGCTAGCGATCTGAAAATTTTACCATAAGTTCGCCATGCGTGCCCCAAGCTCTCACAAAAATTTCAGCTAAATCGGCCGGATAGTTTTTGAGAAAAATGAAAATGTTGAAATATCGTTTTTCCGACTTCTCTCGATGAAAAATGGAATCACAGCCTCCAGTCTCCGCGAGGAGATGCGCGTCCAAGAGCCGCATCTTTGACCCCCGGGGTGGTGGGAGCTCAGATTTTTATTTTAGCCAGTAGAAAACTTTTGATAAATTTTTCGTGAAAATCTTGATTCCACGATAACTTAATAAATAATTGAGCTAGAGACCTCAAATTTTGTGAGGTTATACATCTGATGAGCACAAAGGTTGGTATTGAAACTGGGCGGAATCGGTCCAGTAGTTTTTTAGATATTAGCATAGAAACATTAGAAAAAGCAAGCTATATCTTCAGCCTTGAATTATCTGCAACCTTGAATTAGGCAGAGTTTGGGCAAGGCTAAACTCGAGTTAGCTAACTTGACTATGAAGTTGAAGCTCAAGATTTTAATGGAATATGACTCAAGATGTTCCAAAAAGTAGAAATATGACAATAAAAAAGAATTTTGTTACTCATAGCAAACGAGGGGATTCTCATCATCTTCAGAGCATTCAAAGAGATATCATATTTAACAAAAAGAACATGAATTGACGTGATTAATATGAATAAGATCAGTGATGGTAGATTTGAAATTAAAAAATTCATTCGGAAGCTTTCTGCCAATTGCATTGGCAGAATATTAGATGTAAGATTCTCAAATTACGCACAAGTAATGGGGCACCTGCTTGTTTAATGCATTAATTATCATCAATTAATGATTTTTTTTCAAGTTTCATATTTTTTTATCAACTAACCCAGCCTCATTAATAGCTCCAAGCCAAAAAAAAATTGAAAAAAAAAATGCAAGTTCCCTATTGCTGATAATTTGGAGAGACGTGCTTCTATTGAACTGAAAAAATGATTAAACTACCCGAAAGTCATATTTTCAGTTTGTAAATCTAATTTTTCTCCTCGATTTTTTCTACAAAAGTCTCCTATCATCACATATATGAGATAGAGAGAGAGGGAAATAGTTACGACTACCTTCTAATTAATATTTCTCAATAACTATTCGTAGAATTAATTTTTTCTTTCCTATTATTTGGTTAAAATGCTGTTCTCTTGGCCAATAGTTTTTAAATAATGGGTGAACTGTGTGGTTTTTCGGTTATTTCGTTAATTTTGTCCGACTTAGGGCGTTTCATCTCCATCATTGCCATTGTCAGTAAATCATAGATTATTTACTATCTCGTGGCATTACTTAAACGGCAATTTCCCGTCATTTCAGCGTTCGTTCATGAAAATTTCAGCTGAAAATGAAGGGAGAGAGGTCTCAAACTTGCTTGAGTCTTCGAACTTCTAACTTATTCAGATTATAGGAGTTGAAACTCATATTATCGTTCAAAGATGGAAATTCAATAATTAAATGGATTAATTTAATTAATTCCATTGATTTAAATCTTTGATTGAATCAATTTATTTAATTATTTAGTTCTCATTTTAAGCGCGAAAATGAGTTTCAACTTCTATAATCTGGATAGGTTAGAAGTTTGAAAACTGAAGCAGCTTGGTGACTTCTCTCCATTCAAATTCAGCTGAAATTCTCATGAACGAACACTTATATGAACAAAATTAGCGTTAAAGTGATGTCACGAAATATAAATTATTCGCAGCTACTTTGACAATTCATATCTAATGAACATAGACAAACATTATGAAAAAAATTTAGAGTAACAATGTGGAATGTTTCAGGATGTTGTTTAATTAAGTTATTGAGTTTTCAGTAAATCACAACCAATATTTTACGTCATTCAATTAATCTTGGAGTTTGTACTATGGTTTTTCCACAATCTGAGGGAGCCTGAATAAACGGGTGAAATTCCGTTCTATTGACAATTACTTAGTATTGTGAATTTTAAATATTGCAACATCTTATGATCCCTACATCAGAATTTATGAACATGGAAATGAACACCCCAATTGATTCAGAATAATGTAAAAAAATATCATCTTCGATACAACATTGAAAAAATGAGGCATAAACTATTCTCGAGCTCGCTAGGATACTACCTTAAATTGAAATTCATCCAACTTTCCAATTGCTAATGATTTTTCCTAATTATATTATTCCAGCTCGGGGAAAAAATTCTGATATAATTGTATCTAATTACCCTCGCGGTTTCGAGAAAACCGTATGAATACCCGATAAATACGGTATAAGCAAAAATGCCGCAATCACTCCCGATAAAATCCGTTTATCCGTGCAGTTTTTAGTCGCAATTTATTCCGTTGATATACAGGATATACACCGACTGTAATCTATACAGAGAAAAATGTTTTCTTAATTTAAGAATGTGCAGTCACTTAATTTAAGAATGTGCAGGTCACTTAAATTAAGAAAGAAAAGTCACTTGATTTAAGCGAGAAAAGTCACTTACACAGAAAAAAAAGGTTTTCTTAATTTAAGAATGTGCAGTCACTTAATTTAAGAATGGCAGGTCACTTAAATTAAGTGAATTTTCTCACTTAAATCAAGTGACTTTTCTCACTTAAATTAAGTGACTTTTTCTTTCTTAATTTAAGAAAGTCAAACTCACTTAAATCAAGTGCCTGTTCTTTCTTAATTTAAGTGATCTGCACATTCTTAAATTAAGAAAACATTTTTCTCTGTGTAATTTGAGTGAGTTTTACTTTCTTAAATTAATAAAGAAAAAGTCACTTGATTCAAGTGAGGAAAGTCACTTGATTCAAGTGAGGAAAGTCACTTGATTCAAGTGAGAAAAGTCACTTAATTTAAGTGAGCTCACTTTCTTAAATTAAGAAAGAAAAAGTCACTTGATTTAAGTGAAAAAAGTCACTTAATTTAAGAATGGCAGGTCACTTAAATTAAGTGACTGCACATTCTTAAATTAAGAAAACATTTTTCTCTGTGTAATCAAATACCAGATAAAAGCTGAATAAATAGCATATGTATATCGTAAATATTTCTTATATATAGAGCCTATATTCCGAATATGTGCTGTTTACCGTCAATGGCCCAATTAATGCCATAAGCCCAATTAATGCCACTTTCCATACATTTTCGTGATTATGGAACTTATTTGAATTCTCAGCTCTAAGTAATTGGTCCCATATAAACGCTGGATAAACCTCGTATAAACACTAGATAAATGCTAGATAAATACTACGTAGCTATATTTCAACGGTCGATAAGAAAAAATCCTACATGTATCGAGTACAAAGAGCGTATTACAACAGTATAAATACCGTATAAAAACTGCACGGATAAACCGTATAAATACGGAATATAGACTGAACTCTGACCGTATTAATTCCGAATTTATACAGTTTTTCCGAAACCGCGAGGGTAGATATATTTAAATTTCGAGAATTGAAAAAAAATTCTGAACTTCAGTTCTGATCAGATCCAATTCTATAGAATCACAGATATCAATACAATTGTATTTGATGCAGATCTGGGCTGTTCCGTTGTGAATTTCCAGATCTCATCAGATCTGGTCAGATCTACACGGAAAGAAATTCTCATCAAAAAGTACCGAACTTTCCCATCAAACGCGGGACATTTCACAGGTGCACAAAAAAATGATAAGAATCGACGAAAAACTAATAAGCACAGATGAAAAATTCATGAATTCACGCGAAATTTTGACGAACATGGTTCGGTAATTTTTGACGCGCTAACAGCGCCATTTTTAATGTACAGATGTGACTTTTCGATGTACTCCTGTGACTTTTTGATGAACTCCTGTGAAAAATTACCACCTAATACTTCAATATTTTGTATACATTACGGAATGTCCCACGATTACAGAACGTTCATTAATTTTTAGCAAGACCTTTCGGTACTTTTTACTGATAATTTCTTTCCGTGTACTGGCATATCTGCTCATAGTTCCACAGATATCATTTCATATCTACCGAGATATAACTACACAACTAATTATAACTACAGTGCACGTCCCGAATAAGGCGTCTTCGAATAAGGCGCAATGTTTATATTCGCGATGAGTTGCTTCCCCCACCATCGGGCTTCTCCTCCAGCGCTGTTCTTTAGGTGCCGATGTTTTGAATAAGGCGTTAGCGAGAAAAAGGAAAAATCAAATTATTTTTGGATAATTCATCTATTATTGAACTTTTTTTCAACTTTGGTTTAATTCTTAATTTTTAACAAAAATAAGAAAATGATAGTTTAATATTTTTTCTCTTACATATCATACAAAATATTCAAAGAATCTGTTGAAAAATTGACTGACATTAATGGATCTTTTATTCTACCATTATCGTTCATTTCATCAGGGATAATACTATTGTTCCAAGTTTCATCAGGGATACCTATTTTTTTTTCAACGAAATTTCTATCATTTATACTAATTAAAAAAGTACTTACTTCCTTCAATGTGTATTTGTCACTATCTTGATTTAAAAAAAGTTCAATTGTAATTTTAATTGTACAAAATGTTCAGTTTTTAATTCTTTCAACCGAACGCCTTATTGCGGACAGCCAGACCCAAAACACTGCGCGTTGATTTGGCAACAGGAGTGGGGGAACGACGATTCCAGGAATCGCCTTCCCCTACAAGACTCTTAGACGCCTTATTCGAGACGTGCACTGTAATTAGATAAAATTAGATATAATTAGATCGAATTATATCGAAAAACGGTTTTTCCGGAAATGGACATAAAAAGAGAACAGTAAATTTATTCGTTGCATTCAATTTAATTTAACACGTGTACTCCCCCACAGGACCACAAAAAAATCTATTTATTTGTTACTCAGTACCTTCTATCCAACCCCGAACCACAGGGTACATAAACGATGTTGAGTGTCGGGCCCATGGTGAATTACGTTCGACCAGTACGTCCAGTAATTCACGGTTGACTCGTTTCTACGACATTTTAACGCCAGCTATCAGGCATCTGGCTGCACCAGTTTCGGATGAAAAGCTAGCAGTTATATTCGATGAATCCAGACTTTTAAGTTTTTTTTAATGGAAATAAAAAAATTTACGTGTGCAATATTTCTCGGTAGATTCATTTATAATGCAGGGTAAATTGTTCGTATTGAATATGTATTGTAGGCAGTTGATAAAAAAAGCTCCAGTTGTAGCTATCAACTTTATCTCACGTCATGAAATCTAACTTGGATGTTTACTGTAACATATTGCAATAATTTCAGATAAATTATAGTTTCTCATATTTTTGATTGATTTATGATATTTTCAACGAAGTGCACGTTTTCTTGAAATATTACGGAAATTGAGCGAGATAGAGTAATTTTACGAGTATTCGTTTTAGTAGAAACTGTTAAGAAAGAAATTCAGGCAGAGTCGCTCTATTTTGCTTGGTTTCCAAAATGACTAAAAAAAAAAAGAAATTTTCGTATTTTTCGAAAATAATGAAAACTGGATGATTCGATCTTTTTTTTGAGAATATTTTAGGAACTAATGGAGATACGCCTCTTTCATTCCAAACCATTTTTGTAGAAAATTTCAAGAGCTTTTAAAATTAAATTATGCAAAAAGGACGTATCTCCATTGATATTTGATATATTTGAGGAAAAAAAAATTATTTTGAATAGATTTTTTGGTTCTGATAATTTTTTGATAACATATCTAAAACTGGGCGAGATGACGCCATTATGTTTCAATTCTTTTTTATGTGGAGAATTTCAAAAGCTACAAAAAGGTGTCCATAGAATTCTTCGTATCTCAGTGAAGAACAAATAAACTAATGTTTTTCAATATTTCCGAATTAACAAACTATAAACACTTTCCACTTTTCATTTTGATTATTAACAAGTGCTTTATCTATCCACAATACAGTACAAGTGAAAGTCATCGTTGACGTAGAAGAATCGCAAATACAAATTTCTAAAATTAAATTTTTTTTTTTTCGGTTATGAAAATAAGTCTAACACCATCTGGGTATACTATTCGATATTAACAACAAGCTGAAAGAATCATGACCTTGAAAAATATTGAAAAAGTAATCTGCGATAAATATTGAGGTATAAAACAGTACAATATGTGCAGGAATCGTTGAAAGCCCGTGGAATTCTCAGAACATTTATTTATAATAAAAAAAAAAAAATTCGTGTTACACATTTTCACATAAATTCAGGCTTTCATCGAAGGCCCACGTTTTTTTTCCATTTTTTTTTCAGCATCGAAAATATAGAAAAAAAATAATTAGAATTCATGAGTATTACCATATTATTTCCTGTGCACTTTAACACTCATTTTTTTTTCTCATCAAATGCATTATCCTTTTTTTTCTCTTGCCGCTCATCCGCTCTGTTTACAATTCAACGTTTTATTTTCACGTGTCCCTGACCACGGTGCTATAGGAGTATCGTGTATAGATAGTTGTCAGGGATGTCGATGCTTCAGACAGTAAGCGAGGTTTGTGTTGGCATTGATCCAATGTCTATACAGCACGGTTCATTACCACCATTTGACACGCAAGCGAGGGTATATTATTGAAATATATAAATTCGAAAATTCAAAATAAAATACCAATAGTATTTGTCATTCGAAAACATTTTGTGTCAATGGAACTTTCTTTCTTCTTTTTATTGGGAGAGGTCAGCATGAATCGGTGACACGACTCGTGGTCCACGAACCTTAAATCCACGACTTGAAATCCGTGATATAAAATCCGAAGACTTTCAATCCTCTGCCCATTTATCCGGAATTATTTTATGGAGTTATATTGCAAAAATTAATGCATTCATTAATTTTTTCATTCTGGATTTTCTTGGTTTCGCATTTTAGGTTTGCGGATTTTACACGGATAAAAATGTTTTCTTAATTTAAGAATGTGCAGTCACTTAATTTAAGAATATGCAGGTCACTTAAATTAAGAAAGAAAAGTCACTTGATTTAAGTGAGAAAAGTCACTTAATTTAAGTGAGTTTTTCTTTCTTAAATTAAGAAAGAAGAAGTCACTTGATTCAAGTGAGAAAAGTCACTTAATTTAAGTGACTTTTTCTTTCTTAAATTAAGAAAGAAGAAGTCACTTGATTCAAGTGAGAAAAGTCACTTAATTTAAGTGACTTTTACTTTCTTAAATTAAGAAAGAAAAAGTCACTTGATTTAAGTGAGAAAAGTCACTTAATTTAAGTGAGTTTTGCTTTCTTGAATTAAGAAAGAAGAAGTCACTTGATCCAAGTGACAAAGGTCACTTAATTTAAGTGACTTTTACTTTCTTAAATTGAAAAAGAAAAAGTCACTTGATTTAAGTGAGAAAAGTCACTTAATTTAAGTGAGTTTTACGTTCTTAAATTAAGAAAGAAAAAGTCACTTGATTTAAGTGAGAAAAGTCACTTAATTTAAGTGAGTTTTACTTTCTTAAATTAAGAAAGAAAAAGTCACTTGATTTAAGTGAGAAAAGTCACTTAATTTAAGTGAGTTTTACTTTCTTGAATTAAGAAAGAAGAAGTCACTTGATCCAAGTGAGAAAGGTCACTTTATTTAAGTGACTTTTACTTTCTTAAATTGAAAAAGAAAAAGTCACTTGATTTAAGTGAGAAAAGTCACTTAATTTAAGTGAGTTTTACGTTCTTAAATTAAGAAAGAAAAAGTCACTTGATTCAAGTGAGAAAAGTCACTTAATTTAAGTGGCCTGCCGTTCTTAAATTAAGTGACTGCACATTCTTAAATTAAAAAAACATTTTTATCTGTGTAAGTCAAGGATTTTATGTAGTGGATTTCAAGTCGTGGATTTTTCGGTTGCCGGTTTTTGTTTTTAGAGATTTTAGTGTTGCGGATATTTTTGTTTCCGGATTTAAAGTCGCGGATTTTAAGTCGCGGATTTAATGTCCGCGGACCACGAGTGATGGAACCGGAGAGGTCAGCATGGATCAGCATTCTTTTGGAAGTGAAAAGCCTTCATGAAAAAATCTCAAATTTTTGAGGGACATGCTCTAGCATTTCTTCTTTATTGTTGATCAACATGGAATAAAATGATGATACGAAGTTTTTCTGATTTTTTTCTGAATGATCTTCATTGGCCTCCAAGCTATTAAAATTTCTCGTGACGAAGTCATGTAAATAAGGTGATAAGCACAATCACCGGCTTTTTCACAGAAATCAACCAAATTACTATTACTATTTCTTGTGCATTAAATCTAAAATGCATTAATTGAAAAAAAAAATACGTATTTCTCCCTCAAACGGGCAAATTGCGGCTTTTTGTACGTGAAAACGCGCTTCACATTCATTTTTCTTCATTTCAATGACGGTCAATTCAGAAATATGTGTAAAAATATATATAAATTTTCAAGAGCACCATGCAAAAAAGGTGAGCGCACCCAAAGTCTAGTATAAAAAAATCTGAAAAAAAAGGAATTTTATTCATTATTTTATCATGTTGCGCTATAATTTAACTCTGACGAGTATCAAAGTAATAAAAGTAGAATCCAATGTGAAAGCCTCTGACCTATTTTCTTTTGAGCACAATCAATACACAAAATTATCAAAAAAAAACCACATTGTTTTTATAGTTCAAAAATGGAGTTTTACATTACAGATTTACCTTGCTGAATTGGTTCGAACGGTTCGAAGCCTATCAACTATTTACACGCAATTCGAGCTCAAATATAACAGGAGAATTATCACTCGTCCCAGAATCATCATTCGCATGTGAACAGTAATGGCTTCTTTTCAAAAGCATTTGGGCAGGACTGTACACAAGTTTTGATCCAAATGAAGAGGGATTGTTCTTCGGTACTCGATAGCTCGAGAGCTTTCAGAGAGAATGGCAAATGGGTTGGCCCTATATTGTATCCAAGAGGTTTCACGTATACAACTTACATCAAACAAATCAACTGGACCTGAACTTTTGGAGTTTAGACGGTAAACGATGGAAACTTGGCTATTGCCTTTTTTTCCCCTTCGAAACTCCAGTCCAGAGCCTCACGTTTCATCTCTTTAGATGAATTCGATTTAAAGTTTTTGGATAATTTATCAACTTGTCTCTGCTCTTGAGAGAATTTAATTTATTTATAGAATTCACTGAATTTCTGAATGGGAAAACCATTTTTTTTTATTTGGAGGATGGTTTCTCTTTGATGAATTAATGAGAATAGTAACGGAATTTCATCAGGAATTCAATGTAAATTCCAGTTAGCACCTTCAAAAGTTAATGCACTAGTCAATTTCATGGTTACACTCTAGGAATTCAACTTCACAATGAGTTTTTAGCAGTCGGAAAGTTTGAAATTCTTTTCTCAATTGAGTCTCTTTGACAACAATCTGAAACTTTGGATTGAGATATTTTCCAGGCATTAGGGTTTACTTTTATAAATAACTTTTTATTAGTCTGTCATAGTGGATGAGAAGGAGCAGATAATAATGAAGACATTATGGACGATTTCAGAAATCCATTCTTTGAGGATAAATGTCTTCTTCAATTTAAAGTAGTATGGTGGAGAGATAGTGGAGTTGTTGAGTCTCTAGAAAGGGAAGAACACCCAAAAATTATGCTGCATGATTAAAAACCTTCTTCCTGACATTGAAAGCGAGCTCGAAGAAGAATTAGATTATATTAATTATTTGTGACTTACTACTTAAAAAATAGTTTACGATTTGAGTAGCGTATTTGACGTCTGTGGCAATGTAACAACAATAATCATTTATTACTCAGTTATCGGATGGTCGATCATTTTCATATTTTCGGGCGGAAATATGCATTTCAAATTTTGAGAGATTCTACACAGAGAAAAATGTTTTCTTAATTTAAGAATGTGCAGGTCACTTAAATTAAGAAAGAAAAGTCACTTGATTTAAGTGAGAAAAGTCACCTAATTTAAGTGACTTTTAATTTCTTAAATTAAAAAAGAAATAGTCACTTGATTTAAGTGAGAAAAGTCACTTAATTTAAGTGAGTTTTACTTTCTTAAATTAACAAAGAAAAAGTCACTTGATTTAAGTGAGAAAACTCACTTAATTTAAGTGACTTTTAATTTCTTAAATTAAAAAAGAAATAGTTACTTGATTTCAGTGAGAAAAGTCACTTAATTTAAGTGACTTTTAATTTCTTAAATTAAGAAAGAAATAGTTACTTGATTTAAGTGAGAAAAGTCACTTAATTTAAGTGAGTTTTACTTTCTTAAATTAAGAAAGAAAAAGTCACTTGATTTAAGTGAGAAAAGTCATTCAATTTAAGTGAGAAAAGTCACTTAATTTAAGTGACTTTTAATTTCTTAAATTAAGAAAGAAATGGTCACTTGATTTAAGTGAGAAAAGTCACTTAATTTAAGTGAGTTTTACTTTCTTAAATTAAGAAAGAAAAAGTCACTTGATTTAAGTGAGAAAACTCACTTAATTTAAGTGACTTTTAATTTCTTAAATTAAAAAAGAAATAGTTACTTGATTTCAGTGAGGAAAGTCACTTAATTTAAGTGACTTTTAATTTCTTAAATTAAGAAAGAAATAGTCACTTGATTTAAGTGAGAAAAGTCACTTAATTTAAGTGAGTTTTACTTCCTTAAATTAAGAAAGAAAAAGTCACTTGATTTAAGTGAGAAAAGTCACTTAATTTAAGTGAGTTTTACTTTCTTAAATTAAGAAAGAAAAACTCACTCGATTTAAGTGAGAAAAGTCACTTAACTTAAGAATAGCAAGTCACTTTGACTTGATTGACTATCTTCGTCACTTGAATGACTATTTTTTGGTATGATATGTGAAAAAAAATGGAATATTCTGATGAAATTGGATGTTATCCTCATTAATTGTCGTATTTCATCATTTTTGTTATATTACGACATTTTTAATCACAAAATGTCATGCTTATATCTACCACAGTGCGGTCGAAATTTTTTGTTCATTTCCCTTTTTTAGAGTTATTTTCCATATTTCAACCTGTTCTCTCACCTCAAAGCCTAGAATAAGAGGAATAGTAGCATCTACTGAATACAAGAAGACATTAATATGATACGCGGGAAACAGTCCCTTCTCACATAGTTTTCGTATCATTGTGTTTCTTCCTTACGAATACTGCGAACACTGTCACATCACATGATTCAAATCTTCATTTTTACAGCCACACTCACAAGCCGACAAGTCCACGATATTGATCCGAGCCAAGGAGGAATTTTAATGATTAAATTCGATCCATAATCATACTACTTCAGTTTACTCAGAGCCTCAGGAAAAACCAACGACGTATTCTCAAGTCAAAGGGTTCTGGTGTCAGTCATCAACATCATGACTTCGAATCGTAACTTTTCATTCAGCTAGAGTTAAGCTCGATACAAACTCTGATTTAAGCTGGATAGAGGTTTTAGTTCTGATTGGCATGAGCATCAAGCCAAACTAGCTGCATTAGGTTGACTAAGCTAGGGATTTTCGAAGCCTCCGCAGCTTGACGAAACTAGTTTTTACCTTTTTCATTCATCAATTTTTTAGTGAACTTCAATCTACTAAATTTTTTACAGTTTTTTTCCATGATATTTCAGAAATTCAGAGAGATAGCGAAAATTTTCTCGAAACCTTTTTTACAGCTCTTGAAATTCTCTCTTAGTTTTCAAGACATTCAATTTTTGAAAATTCAGTAGTGCAGGACTAAAATTCAAATCTAATTTTTTTTTGCCATATTTTTTGCAAAAATCTCAGAAACTGACAGAGATACGCCCTTTTTGGCCCTATCTTTTGATTCGTAGCTCTTGAAACTGTCAAAAAAAATTGGGGCAATAAAGGTATCTCCATCATCTTATGACATATTTACACAGAGAAAAATGTTTTCTGAATTTAAGAACGTGCAGTCACTTAATTTAAGAATGGCAGGTCACTTAAATTAAGTGACTTTTCTCACTTAAATCAAGTGACTTTTTCTTTCTTAATTCAAGAAAGTAAAACTCACTTAAATTAAGTGACTTTTCTCACTTAAATCAAGTGACTCTTTTTTCTTAATTTAAGAAAGTAAAACTCACTTAAATCAAGTGAGTTTTCTCACTTAAATCAAGTGACTTTTCTCACTTAAATCAAGTGACTCTTTTTTCTTAATTTAAGAAAGTAAAACTCACTTAAATCAAGTGAGTTTTCTCACTTAAATCAAGTGACTTTTTCTTTCTTAATTCAAGAAAGTAAAACTCACTTAAATTAAGTGACTTTTCACACTTAAATCAAGTGACTCTTTTTTCTTAATTTAAGAAAGTAAAACTCACTTAAATCAAGTGAGTTTTCTCACTTAAATCAAGTGACTTTTCTAACTTAAATCAAGTGACTCTTTTTTCTTAATTTAAGAAAGTAAAACTCACTTAAATCAAGTGAGTTTTCTCACTTAAATCAAGTGACTTTTTTTCTTAATTTAAGGAGTTTGGGGAGTGATTGTAAATCGGGTGTGAGGGGACAAGGGAGGCTATTGTTCTCCAGCAGTGATCCAATCGTAAAACACTAAAAAAATTTTTTTTCAAAGATTTTTTGAAAAATGATCCGAAAGTTCCGAAATAATGTTTTCATTGCTTTAGGATGGGGGAATTTTTCTTTAAATCAACGATTCAACGCAATAGAGCAATGCAATCAATTTCTGAAAGTCAAAAAACATCGAAAAGAGAGAATAACCGCGACAACGTTGTGGTCAAATTATTATTCCTTTTTCTCCGGTTGACAGCACTGAGAGCATTCGTCTCTCTCTAACTTTCGGGATGTGATAATTAAATAATTCAGTAGAAATCAATACATTTATAATGGATCGGGTAACGAAATTGAAAAAGATGAAGCGGTGGAGCGGTAAATTAATAAGTGAAAAAGATTTTATTCGAAAATTCTGATTTATTCAAAATTATTCTAAATTTTCTGATGTATATCGCTTAACCTCTGGATGCTCATTTGAAATTACGCGCCAAATAAATGCGGTACAACGTTGCCGCCTTGCATTCACGGATGAAGAAAAATGTCTAAATTCGTCGATTTTTCATAACATTGAATTAAATATCTTCGTAAAAAATTAGACAGTTTAGAGGAAATTCCACCAGAATCTTAAAGAAATATTCAGTGATCGAATCTTAATTTTTGTTTGGTTTTTCCATCGTTTTCTGAGCAGTTATAAATTTAAAAAAATAGAGCTCAGAAAGCTATTTCTACTAAATTATTTTCTTTAATTGTTTAGTGCAACAAACAGTGCAAAAATTTTTTTCCTATAATATTGACGATTCTGAGAAGTATTTCAACGGGTCTTTGACATAATAGAATGAATTTTCAAGCTATAATTAATTTTTTTCAAATGTTGGGTTATGTCACTTTATCATTTGTTATCATTTTTTTTCGTCGTAAATAATTAGATGAAAAATTTGAAAAAAATTGAGGTGATTTGAAACGACTTGTTTCATCCCTGTTAAAAAAATCAATTTTTTCCCGTCATTTCGAGTTTACTCCCCAAACTCCTTAAGCGACCTGCACATTCTTAAATTAAGTGACTTTTCTCAATCACATCAAGTGACTTTTGCTTTCTTAATTTAAGAAAGTAAAACTCACTTAAATTAAGTGACTTTTCTTACTTAAATCAAGTGACTTTTCTTACTTAAATCAAGTGACTTTTTCTTTCTTAATTTAAGAAAATAAAACTCACTTAAATCAAGTAAGTTTTCTCACTCAACTCAAGTGACTTTTCTTTCTTAATTTAAGTGACCTGCACATTCTTAAGTTAAGTGAGAGCACATTCTTAAATTAAGAAAACATTTTTCTCTGTGTCCCGGAGAATAGTAGAAAAAATGGAATTGTACTATTTTTATCATTTCACAACTGAATTATTTCCATTTCAATTTTCAATAAAGATAATTGTCATTTTTCCCCGACTGAATTTGTTCAAAAAGCATGAAAATGAGAGATGAATTGCACAAAGGATAATTACGTGAATTTCTCCGAATATTCAATTTTCCCAGTTGACAAAATAATTAAATTTACAGGGATGATGTAAATAACGTCCGAAATATCATCTAGATAATAGAATAAAATTTGTTTCACTCCATTATCTCGTGTATTCTACATAGTTGATTGTGAAAATGACTTCAATAGATAAAATAGAATCTTTTGTTCAGGTTCGCGTAGAATCCCACGTGAATACGCCATTGGAATGCACAGAACGGCTTCGTTAAGCTCTTTCACTCGATTGTAACACGTTTTATTGCATGGTTGAACACAGAAAGGTGATTGGGTTGATTTTTCCTGAATACCAAATTCTTCACTTCTTTCATTCGTTCACACGAAAAAAAAAGATTCCATCTTCAGTTTGTCCATTATTTTCCTAATTCACGAGTGTAGTGGAATAACAGGTTAAGTCGGAAAAAGTGAATTTTTCAGGAGAGCCGAAAAACCGTAAAATGATGATGCGAGCACCATTTTGCGCTACATTTAGGATGAAAGTCATTAATCCGCAGTCAATTAAGATATTCAAAAGCTATTGTTATCGGCAGTCTTTTCTTCTATAATTTCGATTTAACTTGAAATTTATGGAAAGAAATTTAAGTTATGTCGACTTAACTCCCTTAAAAATTATAAGAGATTCGAGTTATGTCTACTTAACTCCCCTAGAAATTATAAGAAATTTAAGTTATGTTGACTCAACTTTTATATGTATAATTCAGGAGTGTAGTGAAATAACAGGTTAAGTCATATAGGTTTACCATATATACTTCACCTGTTATTCCACTACACTCGTGAATTATTTTTCCAGGCTAAGTCGACATAACTTGAATTGTTTTTGAAAAATTGCCAAAAGTGAACTTAACCTGTTATGCATGTTCAGAAATGAGGCCTTAAATGGTCATACTCAGCCAAATCCTTTTTGTGAGACATGTGTCCATACATTTTAAGGCAAATTCCGATAAAATCTCCAATTTTCGACAAAAATTGACTTAACCTGTTATTCCACTATACTCGTGAATTGATAATAAGCTTTTCTCGAAACTACTGATTCTTCAATTTACATTGAAACAATAGGCACTAACTGTATTTGTATCAGGGTACTCATGAATCGAATCCAAGGATTAAAATATAAAATGAATTTCAACCCTCGGAGAACAATGGGGATCATTTTGACCCCAAAAATTTTTTTGCCCTAAAATAGGATGAAATGAATGAAAATATTTGAAATACTTGACTCCGACGCTTATAAGCTTTTTTAGTCAAATCAGTGGACTTTAGAAAAGAGGTCCGATTTTGATTAATTTCTTCACCATTTTTTCGTTTTTTTTTAGACCCTCAACGATTCAATTGTCTTTTCACCATTACTGCTACTTCAATGAAAATTGAACGGGGAAGCTTAATCAATTGTTCAACGTTTACTGGGCCATGCCGTGACGATTAATTCAGGGTCATAAAATTTAGCAGAAAGATATTACGATGATTCACAAAGATTATTATCACTGGGAATAAGATACTGTTACATACATTAAATCCATTTAAATTTTCAAGCCCCCAACGAAAAGTGAGATATCTGTTATCGCGTGACCTTTTGTCTGTGCTAAATCTGTTTAACCTTTTACTAATTTACGATTCGTGAAGTATCAAGCTGGATTACACTGGCGTGGACATACTCAGCCTTTTTCATTGTGAATGAAGGAGTATATTTTTAAAACATTTATTACCCGTTGTGGTATTCGTGCCAGTGGATCATTCGAGCTTAATTGGATGAATTATTTCTTTGTTTTGATGATGAGAATTTTTTTTTTTTTTTGAAAATATTAAAAAATATATGTCAAAGAGCTAGAGGAAAATGGAGATTTTTATGGAATTTCTCGGAGACTTCATTAAAATGCTGAGAAAATTTTCATCAAGAGGCAGAATTTTCAAAAAATTATCAGAAATTAATTTTTACAGGAGTTTCATAACGCAAATCTCCTCAGTTTTCCAATGGAATCTTTAGAAAAATCCTGTTTTAGATACACTGAGAAAAAAAAATGGTAGTAATAATTAAATATTGATATTATAGCAAATATGCTATTGGTCTCTAGTAAATATTTCTCTGAAATAATTAAAAAAAGCAGTTGAATCTACTGAATTTAGTCAATTCAACTAGTTAATTTTGTTGAATTAAATAAAATCAGTACACGGAGAGAAAAATTCATGAAAAATTACTGGACCAGTCCGGTAATCGTGGGACATAGAGGTTCGCAAGTGAAAACGTCCTCCTACAGGAATGAAAAAGTGAGAAACGTCTCATAATATGTACCAAATGAGTGAGTGCATTTTACTGGACTGGTCGGTAATTTTTCCCTAACTGTGCCTACATTCATGAAATTTCTTCTTGTATCCCACAAAAGTTGTTGTGAAAAACGTATAAATTACGGACTAGGACGTTAATTTTCTGGTCCTCGGAATACTTTTTACCGGACTGAGTAGTAATTTCTATCGTACTCGTCCGTCAATCGATTCAGTTCGGGTCTTTTCGGATTTGATCGCGTATCGCAAGGACTTATGGGAAATTTGGAAGAATCGCCATATTGGATCTGTCATCGTGATAGCCATGGAGCACAGTTCTATGAAATCAAGTTTTTAAATGTATCAAACAGCGAAATAATTGTTTTTGCAAAAAATTTAATTCTCTTATACTAGATCAGCACACAGGATATTATGAAATTTATGATTTGAATAACTATTCTTGGGAATTTTTTGGAAGACTCCGAATTTCTGTCGACCATTGTAACTCATAAGACAATAATCTCTGCTAGAGTCTTTATTGCTAAAAATGGATGTAAAATAAATTTATTTTCAGGATAAAAAATGAATAAGAATAATGAAGAACTAATAATAATTAGGATGATCAATATAATAAAAATGGTGTAGTATACGCGAATTTCATCGTTTCATTCGGTAGAACTGAATTCTTATTCACTGAGACTGAAATTTTTACTGGAACCCATCAGTGTCAAATTTTACCGGACTGGCTTCGCATTTTTTCATAGTAAGGCCACTATGTTCCACGGTTACTGCTCAGTCCGGTAATTTTTCTGGAACTTTCACCATAAATTTTCATGGATTTTTCTCTCCGTGTATAAATTGTTGGGAAATGATCTCACATACCATTTCAGATCGATCCAGCATCGCTACGACCGATAGAACCGGAGATATCCAAAGAAAATAGAAATTTTCACCTCCAAATTTTTTTCTTCAAATTTCCAAAAATTCTCAAAAATAAATTTTGATATATCTTTTTCATCACAATTGTTCTCAGCTTTTCAACAGAATCTGCAGAATGCCTTCACTTCAAATCTTCCCTTTAGAGTTTCCTGATCTCCTAACATGAAACATAAAAAAATAAGTCCTTTCAACCCCCTCCGTTATCCGCTTCCCCATAAAAAATAAAATCCTAGCAAAATAGATGGAATTCTTTCCCTCCCCTTTTAATCTGCTTCTCGATAAGTATCTGCCAGATGTGACTAGATCCATCGAAATTCCAAGTTCAGTTCTAAGCCCCTTTAATTGTTATGTCACTTTTTCATTCATTGCTCCTCCCCAGTGCTGACGCAATCATCTATTTCTCCCCCACTTTTTTCTCCATTCACGCTGACACATACACATGCATAAACATCCGTACACATCCTCCAAACGTAATACAAGCTCCCTCTTCTATATTTAGTCGTTGAAATTTTTTCCTACTGCCTCCATACATCTCCTTCAATTAATGTCAAGAAAAAACATATTTTGACAGTTGATTTGACGTTTCGTCCTACTTTTAATTGTCGAAACTTCATTTTTTTCCATCAACAAACTATCCGCATGGAAAAGATATATATTGTTAAAAATATAATTTTCAGTAACTGACGAATTATATAATATTGTAAATTCAATATAAGAATCAATAGGCATATTTTTGCCGGAATATTATAGAATTCGATAATGAGAAAGATATAATGGTTCATTATAATTCTCTTCCATTGGACCCTATAATTATAGCAACTATAAATTTGGAATATGTTCCAGCATATATTATACTATTTATAATATTAATATTTAATCAGAATATAATAAACTATATAATATTGGCATATAATGAAATTAATATTCCAAAGATATAATAAAAAATATCAGTTAAAAATAGTTTGTATGAATCATAAAATTCCAGGAAAGAATTTAATTTTGAAATTTTGAGCCAAAAAAAATATTTAATTTATTCTATAGAGGAGGCTCTCTGAGTAACGTATTCTCCACAATATCTAAATGGATCATGAGAACATTTGAAATCATTGAAGATGTAGATCACATGGAATTCGCATTAGGGTAACGATACAAATTATCTAGTTATCATAAAGTGCAGCTATATAAAATGGAATATAATATATTTTATTGAAAATAAAATATATGATCAAATATCAAAATCTATATAATTAGAATAGTATAATTATGTATACACAGTGTAACCTTGATATAACGAAACTGAAGGGAAATAGGAATTATTCGTTATATCGAGTTATTCGTAACAGTGAGGTTTGTTATATAGAGGTTAGATGAAATTCGATTCGTTATAACAAGGTAAGAAAATTTCCATTAAAACAACTCATGTGAATAACAACTCATTTGAATCAAAACACAGAATTATTTATTTGAAAACATTCAAATAGAATATAAACATAGAATGTAAGAGAGAAAATTAACAACATGATAAAGGTTAATGCTTAATAAAGGTTATAATTTCTGCAACACTCAAACAACACCTTTTCCGTTTTTCAGCCATTACAACTTCAAAATTACTAACAATCACAAACAGCAATGTTTACAGTGATCAAACAGTAATGTCTATCTTATGAAGATTTAAACGTATCAGCACTCATTGAGACATTAATTATTGTGGAATTGAGTGGGGATAATTTGTAGGATACGTTATGTAGAGGTTGTAGGCTGAAAAATTCGTTATATGAAGGTCAATAATAGTTTCTATATATATTCTGCAATGATTGATTTTTCGTTATAGCGAGGTTGTTTGAAAAATATATTCGTAATGTAAAGGTATATTTTACATAGACTCTTATGGGCAGTTCTGGGGGATTTTGAAAAATTCGTTAAATCGAGGAATTCGTTATATTGAGGTTCGTTATATTAAGGTTACACTGTATTTACATAATATATTGAACACCACACATATTTTTGCAGAATTATAACACCCGTTATTAATCCGATATTATTAAATATATTCATAGCAATATATTTCTCTTTCATGCGGGTATATCTAACTGTGTAAGTTCACCTTATACCCTCACATATCCAGTTTTTTTTTTTTTAAGCTATACATCCAGTTCAAGCGGAAAAAATTTCAGAAGCCCATTTGAACTTGGAATGAAACTCGGTATGATCAATAAATTCACATCATGCCTACTGTACTCTTGTAATTTCCGGTGTCATTTCCGAACGAGTACTCGAAAAATCGATTGGTCCTGGTAATAGAAAAAAAAAGAAAATATGAGATAAAAGTGCAGTGCATGGCTATAAAAAGTTTCTCACGTATCACAGAACATTCGAGTCAATCATTTCCTCGTAAATTCTTATGAAATACATTTCTCGACATTTCTGTAAAAAAAGAGGTAAACCGGACAATTTCAGTTTTTTTGGCGCTTCTTCTCCAGCAAATATCTCAGAAAATAGAGAGAGACTTTTTGTAGAGAATTTTAGGAGCAAAATAGGTCAAAGCAAAAAGGGCGTATGTTCCTGGTTCCAGAGATATTCGCTGAATATCGATAAATCGATGCGATATCTCGTGATAAATCCATAATATAAGGGGATCAGCTTCCAATCGATCATTTTCAAAAATTTCGATTGATCGATTCAAAATTCAATTAATTGATCCAAAATTCGATTAATCGAATTTTGGATTGATGGATAATTCGATTCCGTTTCCACCTTTTTCAAATTATGGGAAAATTTCCAAAAACAGCAGCTTTCAATCGCTCATATTCAAACATCGATTAATCGATTCATTTCACATTAAATTCGAGATAACGCTTATAATTCGAATGGTTCCATATGACTAGTTTTGATTCAGAAAAGAAAAACGAAAATTCATTTTTGTTAAATAATTTTTCCTTTCGATATCTTTTTGAGGATATTTTATTTTTTTTTTATTTTTTTGAGGATATCTCGTAAATTAATCAAGATACGTCCGTTTTGGTCTACCATGAAGGCACCAGTTATCGGACGGTTAAGGCAATGGTACCGGTTCCCGGACAAATTACAATTAAATTATTAAAATAATAAAAAAATTCAATTAAATGAATCAAACAATTTCTTGATTGTTATTTTAACATTTTGCAAGTATTGAAAAACTACATTTTTCCACTTGAATATTAATTATTAATATATTTTGCTGCTGCATCCGGAAACTGGGACCCGTTCGGTAACTGGGTTCAGCACGATAATACTTTTGCATAGCACTTGACATTTTCTAAAAAAATGGATTAGAGGGAGGGACGCATCCTCATTATTTTCCGTGATATTCTCAAAGAAAGATGAAATGGACATCGATTTTTCAACTTCGGATAAACGTAATTTTTCATTATCCTCTCTCCCTCATTCTCTCATTCTCACCAAGTCATTATCACTATTCATCTCCATAACTTGCACTGGTTATTCATCAGTTTAACGAGAGTACTCGCATTAACACTAAAATTCATTTACCTTCCTTTTTTTTTTCCAGTTTGCATTGCAAATGGAAAAGCAAACATGACCATTTGAATTTCGCTGTTTTTCCAATACCTCTTTTTGCCTTAATCTCACGTCACGTTCTATCAATTCAACATTGAACGTTAGTGACGTGATTGGACTAGCAAAGATCCTTCGATGTCTATTTCATCTCAATCGCTTCGATTCTCTCATTTTCAATTGTTTCCCTTGTTTAGTGAAATAATATTTTTGTTTAGTGGATCCTTACCTAATTAATGATTATTGAATTGAGGGGCAACATCACTCTAGACCCTGAAAAAAAAAAAAATTTGGGATTTTTTTTTGAGGACATTGATAAAGAGATCTGATTCATTTTTTCAGGGGTCATTGAATATATCTTTTCAGAAGTGTATAAAAAGTAATGAAGTGAAGTATATAAAAAAATTTTATTGAATTTTCCAAACAAAATAGCAGCGATATACCGCAACTACGATTGAATTTCATTTTCTCGATCGAAATTGAGTATTTTTGGATCAGAATAAACTACGGAGTTTTCGGGATTCAACAACGATGAAAAGTGTACCAGGAATCAACTTGAGCAATTAATGTTGAATAATAGCTGACTACCTCAAGTAGATGAGTTTATGAAAGGATCCAAATCCAAGTGGATGTATTTGTGACATGAGATACGCTAGTTTTTGACAGCTCCAGAGTCTCCACATCAATTTTTGATACTTAATACCGGTTTACACAGAGAAAAATGTTTTCTTAATTTAAGAATGTGCAGTCACTTAATTTAAGTGACCTGCCATTCTTAAATTAAGTGACTTTTCTCACTTAAATCAAGTAACTATTTCTTTCTCAATTCAAGAAAGTAGAAGGCACTTAAATTAAGTGACTTTTCTCACTTCAATCAAGTGACTTTTTCTTTCTTAATTTAAGAAAGTGAAACTCACTTAAATTAAGTGACTTTTCTCACTTAAATCAAGTAACTTTTTCTTTCTTAATTTAAGAAAGTAAAACTCACTTAAACTAAGTGACTTTTCTCACTTAAATCAAGTAACTTTTTCTTTCTTAATTTAAGAAAGTAAAACTCACTTAAATTAAGTGACTTTTCTCACTTAAATCAAGTGGCTTTCTTTCTTAATTTAAGAAAGTAAAACTCACTTAAATCAAGTGAGTTTTCTCACTTAAATCAACTGACTTTTCTTTCTTAATTTAAGTAACCTGCACATTCTTAAATTAAGTGACTGCACATTCTTAAATTAAGAAAGCATTTTTCTCTGTCAATTGTGTTTTTCATTTCCATGTTTGTAAATTACTATGTAGGGATCATGGGACGTTGGAAAAATTAATTTAACAATACTAATTAATTGTCAAATGAACGACGTTTCGCCTTCTTTATTGAGGCTTCCTCAGGTTCTAGAAATCATAATAATACAAATTCATCATTAAAATTGAAGTTAACTTGAAAATCACATTAAAATACTGGTGAATATGCACGTTGTTCGATAGAACGTTAGTAACAATAGTTTTTCCCTATCTTTACCTACTTGTTCTTCTTATTTACATTTTTTCTGGCATTTTTAACCTCAAACTTCAGTAATAAACTAATGTGCCTTATAAACCATTACAATAACTTGGACAATTATCTGAATGACATTACAAATTAACATAAAATATTACCTTGACATCATTAGTATATAGTCAACATAAACTTAATTATCTCCAATCGGAAATTCAATCCATGCAAAAAAAATTCTTATTGACATTATAGTGTGTTGCTCAGGAGTAACCGTACTTGTGTACTCAAGTCTACCTGTTGTGATGGTAATTACTGTGGATTCGTCAATCGACCGTCTCAATTAATCAGATGTCAGCACCTCTTAATCGTGAAATTATGCGCTCATCTGATTAACTTGGTCTCTTCATTATCGACTTCTTTTTGAATTTCTCCAGGATCCCACTGTACATTCTACTCAAGAATTGAGTATCTTCTCTCATGTTCACTGTGTCATTCTGATGAATAAATATCATTTCACTGATATTTCGTTTCTTCCAGTTTGACTCAGTGTCCAGGATGCTTGCTTCGTCGAAATTAAAAGAGTGTCCTGTGTCAAAGTGATGAACTGCTAATGCTGTTTTCACTGTCTTCAGGATCTTGTTGGGAGCGCAGTCATTCTTGTGTTGTCTTAATCGTGCTTCTAACCTCTGCTTCGTTTGTCCAACATAGCATTTTGAACACTCACAAGGTATTTTGTATATCACTTCGGACCTCTCCTTCAACGGCACTTGATCTTTCAACTTTGAGTACAGATCTCCTACTTTCTTGATATTGTAGAAGACGAATTTTGAGTCAGTATCCAGAAGACATCTATTCACCTGCTGTGAAAGTCCTTTTACGAGAGGAAACTTGAAACATTTCTTCTTTTCCGGGGACTTTCTTTGATCTTCAGAATTTCGTCGATCTTGGAACTGCCTCACACATTTGTTAATGAACCTCTCTGGGTAGCCATTTTTCTTCAGTATCGTTTTTACTAAAGTGATGTTCTCATCGTGGAACTCTTCATGGCTTAAGCCTATGGCCCGATGTAACATCCCAGAGACAACACCAATCTTGTGTGCGGTGAGGTGGTTGGACGCGAAGTTGATGACCCTACCGGAACTGGATGGTTTACGGTACCAATTAAGCTTAAGGCTCCCATTTTCTAACCGGTGAATCTTTATGTCCAAGAAACATAAGGCGTTATCAACTTCTTTTTCCACTGTGAACTGGATACGTTCGTGGACTGAGTTGAATTTCTCAACAGTAGCGTCAATCAGTTCTTCCGGAACTGGTAATACCGTGTCGTCAACGTATAATTTGATCCATGGAATCTGAAACGGAATTTCCTTCATTACTTTGGAGATGACGAAGTTCATCACTAATCCTGCTAGTATTGGGCTCGCTGGGTTGCCCATACTAGTTCCATCTGTCTGTAGGAATGTTTCACCATCGAAGGTGAAGTAACTAGCCTCAGTCTAGTAACTAGCCTAGTCGTTCATTTGACAATTAATTAGTATTGTTAAATTAATTTTTCCAACGTCCCATGATCCCTACATAGTAATTTTTCTCTGTGTATTATTCATCCAAATTAAATGCATTTCGTAGTGCAAATATCTACCCTCTCCCCAATTGGATTTTCCCCCTGAAAAATTGAATAGTGCACTGAACTGATGAAAGAGCAAATGCACAGTCTAAAAATTTTTCAATATCTCTTCAAACCCTCTTGTGGCATATCCCCAAACACTCGCACTAATATTGAAAAACTCCAGTAACACATGTGAATTGAGTTATCTCCATGATTACAATATTCAAGTGCTTTTTACACTCTGAAATTCGAGACATCTCCTCGTTTCATTGAGGAAAAAGTATTTCCGGGTACAAGAGCAACATATTGTCGCACAGTAGCACGAAGCTAAATTGTACAGTACTAAATTTACCCTGCCGTCTTCTTTACCCTCGTATTTCCAATAGTGAATGGGATGAACGTCGCAACGTGAGCTTGTGACATCACAGAGTGTTTGAAACAGGGTTAACGGGATTCTCATGTAAACGGTAGAATAGTGCACGTTACACTGAATCCACAAGGCATGGAAGAATTTACGCTTGGATGGATCAAGTGCCCGTTCTTCCGTCGTTTCAAGCTCTTCATTTCCCCCAGAGGTTGAGAAGGGTTCATACTCAACGGCTTTGATTGTATTCTGCATTAATTTCAAATGTATTTAATTTAATTTAATTTAATTTATTTAATTTTCAAAACTCCAAGCTAGTAAGCCCATCGGAGCTAATCATACATGTTTATTACATTTTAGAATCACGTTCTTGCAACATTTTCTCGTTAATTAATTAATTATCTCATTCAGCATTATTTTTATTCTGTTTTGTTATCTCACGAAAATTGCAGCTATATTTGTCATTCTATAATTTCTAATATTTAATATTTTCTAATTTTTTAATTGCAACATTACCATCGCTATTAATGAAAATTTTAATTCGGTATCACAGAATGATTGATTTAAACTTTTTTCAACAGTGACTCTTAAATTAACATTTCATCACAAGTATCACAAATATTCCATTTATACAATTAATAATAGACAATAGTTAGTCATTTATGAGCATGTCTCAGTCCATTTTAAAAATTAGTTGTTTATCTCACTGATTTCCTTAATCATTAAATAATCAAAGCATAGTCTTTTGAAACTGGCAGTTGATTCTGCGTTGAATTCGTCGCTTTCAATATCAAAATATTACTAATTTGTTAAATTGAAGAGAAATTCATGTGATTATTTGAAAATATCTCGGAGAATAAACGATTTTGTCTGAATATTTTTGTTTGTAGCTCTTGAAATTGTCTTTAAAAAAAATGAAATTGTGTCAGACGAGCGTATCTCCATGATTTTCAATATATCCCTTTAAGGTCCCGCGGTTTTGGTCGAAATCACTTTTGCATTCAAACGTTCATGAATTTGTCAAGAATCTATATATTTTTGATTTCTAAACACCAACGACCCACAAATTCATACTAGTCTATAAAAAAAATTTTCGTTCAATAAATTAATTGCAGTTTAGTAATCATAACCATATAAATAGGCGAATGTTCGCGGTAAAAGTTGCATAAAAAGCGCAAATTATCAAATTATACAGAGAAAAATGTTTTCTTAATTTAAGATTGTGCAGTCACTTAATTTAAGTGACCTGCCATTCTTAAATTAAGTGACTTTCTTCACTTAAATCAAGTAACTATTTCTTTCTTAATTTAAGAAAGTAAAAGTCACTTAAATTAAGTGACTTTTCTCGCTTAAATCAAGTGACTTTTTCTTTCTTAATTTAAGAAAGTAAAACTCACTTAAATCAAGTGAGTTTTGTCACTTAAATCAAGTAACTATTTCTTTCTTAATTTAAGAAAGTAAAAGTGACTTAAATTAAGTGACTTTTCTCGCTTAAATCAAGTGACTTTTTCTTTCTTAATTTAAGAAAGTAAAACTCACTTAAATTAAGTGAGTTTTCTCACTTAAATCAAGTAACTATTTCTTTCTTAATTTAAGAAAGTAAAAGTCACTTAAATTAAGTGACTTTTCTCACTTAAATCAAGTGACTTTTTCTTTCTCAATTTAAGAAAGCAAAACTCACTTAAATCAAGTGAGTTTTCTCGCTTAAATCAAGTAACTATTTCTTTCTTAATTTAAGGAAGTAGGAGTCACTTAAATCAAGTGACTTTTCTCACTTAAATCAAGTAACTATTTCTTTCTTAATTTAAGAAAGTAAAAGTCACTTAAATTAAGTGACTTTTCTCACTTAAATCAAGTGACTTTTTCTTTCTTAATTTAAGAAAGTAAAAGTCACTTAAATTAAGTGACTTTTCTCGCTTAAATCAAGTGACTTTTTCTTTCTTAATTTAAGAAAGTAAAACTCACTTAAATCAAGTGAGTTTTCTCACTTAAATCGAGTACATTTTCTTTCTTAATTTAAGTGACCTGCACATTCTTAAATTAAGTGACTGCACATTCTTAAATTAAGAAAACATTTTTCTCTGTGTACGTGGACCTAGGCTCATAAACATGATCACTCGGGAGTTTTCGGGGTTGCTGATTACGAATCCATTGTCAGATTTTCAAAATTTCCAAAATTCAAAATGGCGGATCTAATATTTCGGCCGACCTTTTTCGAAAGGTAGGCTGTAAAAGGATATTCTATTGAAAATGATCATAAAGATAAGTCGATTTGCCTGTTTCTACGTTTTTTTCCCCGATTTTCATTGAAAAATATCTTGGAAATTAACGGAGATACGGGGTTTCCATTCGAATCTTTTTTTTTGTAGCTCTCAAAATTTATGAATCAAAATTTTGAAACAAACCATTGTTTCAAAAATTTATTTCAAAATATCTCATTCTTTTAAAAAATGCATTGAAACCAAAAAAAAAACGAATCTCCATTGTTTTTCGAATTATTCTTGAAAAAAAAGAATTTTATTCCTCCACTATTGAATTGCTGAAATTTCGTTGAGAATTCCTGAAAAATTCATTGGAATACATAATTTCGAACTTCTCTTACAGAGCTAACACAACGGAAAACTTTTGAATTTATGACAAATTATTCTTTTTAAAACTTACCAGTAACATTCATACAGAATAAATAATTCGCCCAAGTGTAAATGTGAATTTCACGCCTGGCTATTCTTCAATTGCCTACGTATCCCCAGGACTCCATGAATCTCTATTCTGTTGACTTGTGAATCTGCATTTGATATACCTACCACTGCCATCAAATGACAGAGTGAGAGAGAGAGAGATGTAGTGAGTCTGTGCGCATTGAAGCAAAGCAGCTTAGCGGGGGTGCTAGATAATTTAGACAGACTCTTGGTGGATTAAAGTATTCAAATATTCATTGAAAAATGGAGAAATGGAAAAGTTGCAGAATTCAGTATGAAAATAGCATTTCAAGATGAATATTTGAAGGTTTTTTTTTTCTTTTGACAGCTCCAAAACTCTTATGCGGGTCCCTTCAGCATATTTATGGAGCTATTGACCCTCTGTTTGTCGTGGAGAACGTGTGAATAGTTGTGATTGTATGGGTGGACTGAAGTATCAGAAATTCATGCGAGAGAACAAAAAAAATTGACCCCAAGGATTCTCTTGATGAAATGAATAAAAAAAAAAAATTGAAGCGATATCAGCGAAATCCTTTGACTTTTTTATTGGGTGACGTTCGAGTTAAAGGTCGGTGCTATTTTCATTGACAGGTAGATTGGATTTTTCAGGTTGGAAGTTTGTTTTTAATTTATCTGTCGCTTCGAGTGACTCTAGCCTTTCATTATTAATCGTTGTTCTACAATGAGAGAAAAAAATTTAATAATATTAAATAAATGTGGATAGTGGGTTCAGAATGGGTGGACTGAAGTTCCTTTCACGAACATAAGCCTTCTTATTACTCGGAGAAAAAATGCTGTGAATCATCCGAAAAAGAAAAGAATAATCGATGGAGTCCAAAAAAATTATGTCCTTTCGTTATTAAAAAGAAAAAGCGCAAAAAATGGCACTTGCCCGTTTTTGGTTTTAGGACAATGAATAATGCTAAGCGAAATACGCTTTTTTTGTCGAGGGGCTGCTCACTTGGGGATTCGGTGGCACAGTGATTCCCAAAAAGAATCAATTCCTTGTGATTTCCACTGTGATTTCCGAATCAATAAGGTAATCTGCGATTTCCCGTGATTCCCACTGATTCCAATGATTTCCAGTGATTCCTAAATTTCAGAAATCAGTGATTTCCAAACTGTCAATTGGAAAACCTTAGTAGTTAATCATTGTAGATTAACAACAATTTATTCATGGTTAGGGGTATGCCTGATCAATAAAAGCAATTATTAAAGAAATTAGAATAATTTTTTAATATTCTTATGAACATTTTCATGAATACTTAAACTTTTTTCACTTATAATAGATGACATAGTTGAATTATATTGTTTAATATTAATATAATCATGTACATCTATCCAACGTATATATATATATTGGATGAATACGTTGGAAGAATGCTTGCTCGATGGAGGAGGGATGAGTGATTTCCAGTGATTCCCGAAATCACGCGATTTCTTTGTGATTTCCAATGATTTCCTATACATTAGGAGGAATCACGAGGAAATCAGGAATCTTTCGATTTCCAGCGATTTCCAGTGATTTCTAGTGATTCCTAGTCTGATTTCGGATGAAATGGTTCACTGATTCCCCGAGTGAGCAGCCCCTCGTTTTTTGTAGCTCTTCAAATTCTTAATACAAAGGAATAAGGGCGAAAATGGCGTATCTCCTTCATTTTCCGAGATATTCTCAGATGACAATGACACAGAAAATTCACCTCTTCCGCTTTCACCTCTTCACTACCGGAATAATTGATAATATTCACACATCATAATAATCGTTGAAACTCCCGGTTGGATCAAACATATATTCACCAAATTGATGCATTCAAAATCCATCGCTGCATCTTCAATGAGTGTGAGCATTTCAATTAATGTAGATACTGAATGTACGTAATTTAGGTCACGGGCAATCCTATTACATTCACTGACACTCGTAAATGCAGTAGAATCCCTATTTGACACGTGAATTAGAGTTCGTTATTAACACGTATTCTCTAACCCTACAAATTCATGTTTCATCTATTCTTTTTCCCATTCCTCTCACTATTCACACGAATATCCATCCATAATTCATTCTGTAATCCACATTATCGCCTTAAGAACAAAGTGGCATAAGTGCCAGAATCGGTCTTGAACTAAAAAAAATATAGCAGAAAAAGGCCTCGACTATAATCATATAGTTAGTAAATATTGTGATCAGAAATATAAATTTTTATTCTGAAAATTAATTTTTTAGCTTCAAGTATATATGAGTAGCAACTGTTGGTTTTCGTTATATGAAATTTGATTCTCATAGCTGTAGTACAAAATTAGTCATGATACCCAAAAGGAGAGAATTTATCATTTCTTCCCTTTTTATAACTTTCAATGTTTTTTATAATTTTGTTTCTTCTAGGTAACTCTTCAAACAATTGGACATTAATGACAAATTTACGCAGATAGAATTTTCACTTACTCAATCATTAGTAAATCACATATACACAGAAACAAATGTTTTCTCGATTTAAGAATGTGCAGTCACTTAATTTAAGAATGGCAGGTCACTTAAATTAAGCGACTTTTCTCACTTAAATCAAGTGACTTTGTCTTTCTTAATTTAAGAAAGTAAAAGTCACTTACACAGAGAAAAATTTTATCTTAATTTAAGAATGTGCAGTCACTTAATTTAAGTGACATGCCATTCTTAAATTAAGTGAGTTTTCTCACTTAAATCAAGTGACTTTTTTCACTTAAATCAAGTAACTATTTTTTTCTTAATTTAAGAAAGTAAAAATCACTTAAATTAAGTGACTTTTCTCACTTAAATTAAGTGACTTTTCTCACTTAAATCAAGTGACTTTTTCTTTCTTAATTTAAGAAAGTGGAACTCACTTGAATTAAGTGACTTTTCTCACTTAAATCAAGTGACTTTTTCTTTCTTAATTTAAGAAAGTGAACTCACTTGAATTAAGTGACTTTTCTCACTTGAATCAAGTGACTTTTTCTTTCTTAATTTAAGAACGTAAAACTCACTTAAATAAAGTGTGTTTTTTCACTTAAATCAAGTGACTTTTCTTTCTTAATTTAAGTGAACTGCACATTCTTAAATTAAGAAAACATTTTTCTCTGTGTAAATTAAGTGACTTTTCTCACTTAAATTAAGTGAGTTTTCTCACTTAAATTAAGTGAGTTTTCTCACTTAAATTAAGTGAGTTTTCTCACTTAAATCAAGTGACTTTTGTTTCTTAATTTAAGTGACCTGCACATTCTTAAATTATGAAAACATTTTTCTCTGTGTAATATAATCGATTCTGTTCTATAGCAGACAAGCAATACTTCACAAAATGTGGGTTATGAGATCGAAATGGCTAACACAAAAAAAAATATAATGATGGATATGTTGCGCGTTTTCATTCAATGCAGTGATCTCAAATAGTAACCCTAATATTATGATTCTGGGCGTGATAATTAATTCGAAATAGTTGATTTCGACCTTGACTACAAGCAGATAGTCAGTGCAGTATGAAAAAATCCTCTCAGTGCAGGAGTGAAAGAGGCGTATCTTTCAAGATCGAGCCAAAATGGAAAAAATGGCACTCGCGCCACTTTGTTTCTAAGGCAACCACATGATTATCCCATTTTAACGGTCATCCAAACTCCCTAAATCATCAAACATCATTCTAAAGATAAACCCAATAATCATGAAATTTCGAAGACGTTGTTTCTTCATTCATGACCATAAATTTCTAATTAAAACAAATTTCGTGGTTCAAAAACGAAGGGGATCGACTTCTGAAGTATTCGAACGTAAAAACAAATATTAAACCTTCTTTTTCTTCATAAATGCCGATAACATCCGTTTCTCATTTTTTTTTACGAGCATCAGTGATCCATTGCCGAGAACTTGCGTCAATTTAATTTTTATTTTTCAAAGAAAAAACGGGCAGAACCAAAGAAAAGAGGAAAAATTTATTTCTCTTTGCAAAAATAAACGCCTTTTTTTAACGCTATGCTATAAAAAAAAGGAATCCATCTCGGTGAATTCAATGTGTTTCTTTGGATTATTATAACAATTTTTATCACTTGATTTCACGTGAAAAGAAAAAATACACATCATTTGCTCGACACTTGCATCCGTACAGCTTTTGTGTACCAGTGGAAACACTGATGTCAGTGTATGACTGAGAGATAAAAAAGCATTCGGACAATTTACTGTTTGTTACGGCTGTGAATTCAAAGTCTCTATTCTTTTCATCATGTCAGGCCCACTGTATTACCCCGCTAACGAAACAACTTCATGTTTTCACCTCCATACTCCATTTTATTGTGGTTAAAATGTTGCCTCAGGACTCTGAAGGAAAAGAATTCCCTTGGATTTTTTTGTTTTTTTTTTTGAAGAATTGTCCCTCTGGCTTTGACTTCGATTTTTTACCCTATCCCTTTTTGTTTTTGAGTCTTTTTCACGGTTTCTGCGTTTTATTTTATGGATTGTTGGTGCCTTGCTCGGTTCGAATGAGCTGCTTTATGTTTTTTCTTCACTAGCGCCGCCGTCGCCTTCGGCGACGTCGTTGATCCCCTTTTCGTTTTTTACTTAACAATTTTATTTTTCGATGTCTGTAATTATTTTCTTGCAATTAACTTTAATTATTGAATTGATGATAACATAAAATTCCAAGGTGATTTACTTTTTTTCATGGAAAACTAATTCAAAAAAATTAGTTTCCATAATGTCCACCAGAATTCGCTTTTGTCGATTCGAGTTCGACTTTTTTCATTTCGAGTTCGATTATCCTTCAATTCGAGATGAAATCCGCCATGTTCGATTTTAATGCCCTGTCCTTTTTATAAAGGGAATTCAGCGGAAAATTTGTGTTTTTCTCTTGCTTTTGCTTGAGAGAATTTTTTTTCGAAAAATAATGGAGATACGTCCTTTTTACACGAATCATTCATTCTAGAGAATTCCGAACGATACAAAAATTGATATGGGAAGAACGGCGTATCTCCATCTTTTGCCGAGATATTTTCAAGGAGAGAAATGACAAGAATAAATTAATTTAATTTTCTTGAAGAATTGTTTCTTTAGCTTTTACTCTAATTGTTCTTCTCATCCCTTTTTGTTATTGAGTCTTTTTCATGGCTTCTGCGTTTTTTATTTGAATGGTTGAAGACTCTCTTTGTCTGGAGGAGCTTCTTTTTCTTTCTTTCTCCAGCAATGAATCTGTGTTTTTTCTTGAATTTAAGAGAATTTTCATTTTTCACTCTTATCATTTTTATGGTGCAAATTTTTTACATAAGAAGTATTGATGCCACGTCACTCCATCTCGCTTGATTCCCGAGAAATTTAAGGAAAAACTCTCTCCAGGTTCAATCACGAGAAATTGACTTACACAGAGAAAATTTTTTTCTTAATTTAAGAATGTGCAGTCACTTAATTTAAGAATGGCAGGTCACTTGAATTGAGTGACTTTTCTCACTTGAATCGAGTGATTTTTCCTTTCTTAATTTAAGAAAGTAAAACTCACTTAAATTAAGTGACTTTTCTCACTTAAGTCAAGTGACTTTTCTCACTTAAATCAAGTGACTTTCTTTCTTAATTTAAGAAAGTAAAACTCACTTAAATTAAGTGCCCTTTCTCACTTAAGTCAAGTGACTTTTCTCACTTGAATCAAGTGACTTTCTTTCTTAATTTAAGAAAGTAAAACTCACTTAAATTAAGTGATTTTTCTCACTTAAATCAAGTGACTTTCTTTCTTAATTTAAGAAAGTAAAACTCACTTAAATTAAGTGACTTTTCTCACTTAAGTCAAGTGACTTTTCTCACTTAAATCAAGTGACTTTCTTTCTTAATTTAAGAAAGTAAAACTCACTTAAATCAAGTGACTTTTCTCACTTAAATCAAGTGACTTTCTTTCTTAATTTAAGAAAGTAAAACTCACTTAAATTAAGTGCCCTTTCTCACTTAAGTCAAGTGACTTTTCTCACTTGAATCAAGTGACTTTCTTTCTTAATTTAAGAAAGTAAAACTCACTTAAATTAAGTGATTTTTCTCACTTAAATCAAGTGACTTTCTTTCTTAATTTAAGAAAGTAAAACTCACTTAAATTAAGTGACTTTTCTCACTTAAGTCAAGTGACTTTTCTCACTTAAATCAAGTGACTTTCTTTCTTAATTTAAGAAAGTAAAACTCACTTAAATTAAGTGACTTTTCTCACTTAAGTCAAGTGACTTTTCTCACTTAAATCAAGTGACTTTCTTTCTTAATTTAAGAAAGTAAAACTCACTTAAATTAAGTGATTTTTCTCACTTAAATCAAGTGACTTTCTTTCTTAATTTAAGAAAGTAAAACTCACTTAAATTAAGTGACTTTTCTCACTTAAGTCAAGTGACTTTTCTCACTTAAATCAAGTGACTTTCTTTCTTAATTTAAGAAAGTAAAACTCACTTAAATCAAGTGACTTTTCTCACTTAAATCAAGTGACTTTCTTTCTTAATTTAAGAAAGTAAAACTCACTTAAATTAAGTGCCCTTTCTCACTTAAGTCAAGTGACTTTTCTCACTTGAATCAAGTGACTTTCTTTCTTAATTTAAGAAAGTAAAACTCACTTAAATTAAGTGATTTTTCTCACTTAAATCAAGTGACTTTCTTTCTTAATTTAAGAAAGTAAAACTCACTTAAATTAAGTGACTTTTCTCACTTAAGTCAAGTGACTTTTCTCACTTAAATCAAGTGACTTTCTTTCTTAATTTAAGAAAGTAAAACTCACTTAAATTAAGTGACTTTTCTCACTTAAGTCAAGTGACTTTTCTCACTTAAATCAAGTGACTTTCTTTCTTAATTTAAGAAAGTAAAACTCACTTAAATTAAGTGATTTTTCTCACTTAAATCAAGTGACTTTCTCTCTTAATTTAAGAAAGTAAAACTCACTTAAATTAAGTGACTTTTCTCACTTAAGTCAAGTGACTTTTCTCACTTAAATCAAGTGACTTTCTTTCTTAATTTAAGAAAGTAAAACTCACTTAAATCAAGTGACTTTTCTCACTTAAATCAAGTGACTTTCTTTCTTAATTTAAGAAAGTAAAACTCACTTAAATCAAGTGAGTTTTCTCACTTAAATCAAGTGACTTTTCTTTCTTAATTTAAGTGACCTGCACATTCTTAAATTAAGTGACTGCACATTCTTAAATTGAGAAAGCATTTTTCTCTGTGTATCTTGTGATAATTCTTAAGAAAAATAATGACGAAAATGAATTGATTTAATGTGTTTGGAGAATTGTTACTCTAGCTGTTCTGCGAACATTTCACCCCATCTTTTGTTTTTCACGGTTTTTTTATTTCATCATATGGATAGTTGCAGACTTTTTTTCTGAATGAGTTGTTTCACTTCTTCCCTTCAATTAACAATGAATTCTTGTTTTTACTCCCGAATGGAAGCTTTCTAATCCTAATTTTTTAATTTCGTGTGTGTGTATGATGGCGCATTTTCTGCTTTATTCTGAAACGGGGCTAGTAGAAAATTTCAAGAACTATGAACATGGATTAGGCCAAAAGGGCGTATCTCCATTCTTTTCCGAGATATTTTCGAGAAAAGAACTGACAAAAACAAATTGATTCAATTTTTCAACAGAATTGTTCCTCTAATTTTTTTACTCTAATTTTTCACTCTATCTCTTCTTGTTTTTGAGGCTTTTTCACGGTTTCTGCGTTTTATTGTATAGATTCTTGGAGGCTTTCTTGGTCTGGATGAGCTGCTTTATTTTTTCCCTCCATTTAGCAATGAATTTTTGTTTTTCCTTGAGTTTAGGAGGAAAGTTGTTTTTTGGAGTTTCATCAGGTTTTTTTTCGGTGCGATGAAATCGTGTAAATACGACGGGACTTATCTGAGAAATGTTGATGGGGAGAGGAGGGGGGGGGGAGCAGTGAGTATTCAAGTGGAAAGTCCAGATTGCTTCTAGAAGTTTTGGAGGATTTATTATCGATATCTTGAATAATAGATGATTGCGATTTCTTCATTTAAGAAAAAGTCTTCATTTAATAAAATGGGAATTTCGAGGAAATTGTGAATGATTCTTTTTTTTTGATGATTTCATTGAAAAGTTGAGGAAATTTTCAATGGAAAAACGTGCTTGTATGAATTTTTGAGAATTTTTCAACATTCAAGTGTTTTGAAGCGAAATTTAAGGGAATTTCATAGAAATCTGGAGTTTTTTGAGGAAAGTATCTCCGGTTCGATTTGTCGTAACAAAGAAATCGCTATTTCAGGTGAAAGTTGAGATCATTTGCCGTTGATTCATGTTATTTCAAACTAATTTTTATTGATTCTTGAATCATTCGTAACAAACTGCATAAAAATATGTTTTTCCATCATAACTATGTAAGAAATTGTTGAAAATTGATTTAAAATTTTATGAATTGATGGGAAATCAGCTCATGTTCCACATCTAATCGCAATTTTTGCGCTATGACAGTTAGAACTGGAAAAATCCTCAAAGTAACACTTTTTTTTTCAAAACTTAAAGGAATTTTCAAAAATTCGTGGAAATTAATTCCGACACATGTTTTACATCTCAAATTTCCTCAGATATTCATCGCAATCAGTGACAAAAAAAATTCAATTTTAAAGACTTCCCCTGATTCCGATTTTTAGTGTGTAAATCTTAAACATTCACTTAAAATAAAATTGAAAATTATAATTAAAAGAAAAAGGAATTTTTTTCGAAATTCTTTTGAAATCGTTCCCAAAATTTGGTTTCAATTGTTTTTTTTTCATTTTCCCCGAAATTTTCGCAAATTAAGCCCCGGCAACCTTCCTCTGTCCGCATACATTTAAAAATTCAGTTTTATTTCCATTTTTGACTCTTATCGTGGAAATTTCTTCTTTCAAATCAAAAAAATTTGAATGAAAAAAAAATAAACACTTCACAGAAAAAAATTACAAATTACTGAATCGAATTCCACAATTTATTCTCCACACCAGAGAAACCGGTGGAAATTATTTCATTGATTTAATTCAAATAAACTTTTTAATTTCAACAAAAGACTAATAAGATTTTCTCAATATTTAAATCAATAATTTGACAAAGGCATCACAATATACATTGTTGGGCACGATTTCGGCATTTTGCCAGATGGTAATGAGGAATCCACTGTGACGTGACTCATTATATCACGAAGATTATTATGCGCAGGCTTTACTCTCTACGTTACCCTCTTTGCCGCTAATTAATTGGCATAAAAAGGGAGAAGGGGGCGAAGAAAGGAATGAAGAGGTGTAAGAGAGAATTCATATAATCGCCTCAGAAACAGAGGGACGTAAGTGCTACTTCTTACAAATAGCACTTACGCCCCTTTGACTCTAAGGCAACGATACACAAAGAAAAATGTTTTCTTAATTTAAGAATGTGCAGTCACTTAATTTAAGAATGTGCAGGTCACTTAAATTAAGAAAGAAAAGTCACTTGATTTAAGTGAGTTTTACTTTCTTAAATTAAGAAAGAAAAAGTCACTTGATTTAAGTGAGAAAGATCACTTAATTTAAGTGAGTTTTACTTTCTTAAATTAAGAAAGAAAAAGTCACTTGATTTACACAGAGAAAAATGTTTTCTTAATTTAAGAATGTGCAGTCACTTAATTCAAGAATGTCATGTCACTTAAATTAAGTGACTTCTCTCACTTAAATAAAGAGACTTTTTCTTTCTTAATTTAAGAAAGTAAAACTCACTTAAATTAAGTGACTTTTTTCACTTAAATCGAGTGAGTTTTCTCACTTAAATCAAGTAACTTTTTCTTTCTTAATTTAAGAAAGTAAAAGTCACTTAAATTAAGTGACTTTTCTCACTTAAATCAAGTGACTTTTTCTGTCTTAATTTAAGAAAGTAAAACTCACTTCAATCAAGTGAGTTTTCTCACTTAAATCAAGTGACTTTTCTTTCTAAATTTAAGTGACCTGCACATTCTTAAATTAAGTGACTGCACATTCTTAAATTAAGAAAATATTTTTCTCTGTGTAAGTGAGAAAAGTCACTTAATTTAAGTGAGTTTTACTTTCTTAAATGAAGAAAGAAAAAGTCACTTGATTTAAGTGAGAAAAGTCACTGTTTCTTAATTCAAGAATGTGCAGTCACTTAATTTAAGTGACCTGTCATTTTTAAATTAAGAAAACATTTGTCTTTGTGTATAATTATAGCACGTGCTTTAGTGAATCTCAATCACAAAATAGGTAATTCGAGTTTGTGGAAAAAAAAGAGGCAGAAAGCGTTGAGATGAGCTTCTGAATGGTTTGAAGACTGGGAAAACTAAGGAGAGGTTAATTCGTTAGGTCTCGCGGTTATTCCCCCTATTTTTTGCTCTTTGTCATGTGAATTGTTCACTTTTCAGCGATAGCACGAGTAAATAACAGGAAAAAATGTTGAAGCACGTCATGAAAATTTGTTCCCATTTTACTTCTGAATCAGTATATTCCAGATAATTTTTTTTTCCATTACATTTTTATTCAACGAATCATTTACTTGATGCAGACATTTTGCATTCTGTCGGGCATCTGTGAATTTCATGACATTTTTATGATTTGATGACAATTTTTGTCACTTTTTATGAAAAAAAATAAAAAATAGGCAATTTTTTTTTCCAACCAATTTATTTTTAGAGAAAATTGGGAAATATGCACATTTAAAAATTATATAAAATTATGAGTGCAAATTTGTTAAATATTTTTTCCTAATTATTTTTTGTCTTAGAGAAAATAGAAAAAATTGTCAGATGTGTGCGATTTTAATTATCATTATTTTTTTTTGATGTTGTAGAGCTTCTCCAGCCTTAAAATAGACATTTCATCTGGTCCAATGCAATACAGACATTCTAAAATCATAAATGCACAAATGCAGATTGCTAATAAGTACAAACTTCCTCTCTCAATGCCTATTAGTTGATACTTGCATATCTAATATCAGTTTGCATCATGAATTTTGGCCAAAGTGTGTGCATATGCAAAGGCATGAGCTAACGAGTACGATTATTTGCTCTTGTCAGTTCGTGCACACGGTTTTCCACTGATATAAACAGCTATGTGCATGGAAATTTCACGTAAACAGGCGGATTAAGAGGTTCACTATGGATTTTGTACAAAATACTCTGAATTTCTGGCTTCGTCTGCAAATTGTCCAATTCAATGACTTTAAACTCGTATCTTCATAAAATTCGTGGATAAATTAACAAAAGATCTATTTGTTGATATGATAAATTCAAAAAAACAACTTTGGTTTTATTTGGATCATCGGAAGATGAATATACAAGAAGAAAATTCAAATTTATTTTACTTGAAAAAATATTTTTACATGTAACAAACTTGGATAATTTTAAAGTCAGAGCAACAGACGTTTTATAAATATTTTTTTCATCTTGCAAGTCACTAAAAATGTTTTTGAAAATTTTTCCTACTTTCTAGAAACGGAAGGGCGTAATTTTTTTTATCCAATTGATTATTATCTCATTTTCCGATGATTTATAGTTTTTCTTTCTCCGAGTAACAAATAGGCTTATGTCCAAGTCATTGATATAAAAGAGACGCATCTCCCTCGCATATGCCTATTTGAATTTGAATACTTTTTAGATTTACAGTTCGTTGAATAACGTTGATACACAGAGAAAAATGTTTTCTTAATTTAAGAATGTGCAGGCACTTAATTTAAGTGACCTGTCATTCTTAAATTAAGTGACTTTTCTCACTTGAATCAAGTGACCTGCCATTCTTCAATTAAGTGACTTTTTTCACTTAAATCAAGTGACTTTTCTCACTGAAATCAAGTAACTATTTCTTTCTTAATTTAAGTGACCTGCACATTCTTAAATTAAGTGACTTTTCTCACTTGAATTAAGTAACTACTTCTTTCTTAATTTAAGAACATAAAAGTCACTTAAATTAAGTGACTTTTCTCACTTAAATCAAGTGACTTTTCTCACTTGAATCAAGTAACTATTTCTTTCTTAATTTAAGAACGTAAAAGTCACTTAAATTAAGTGACTTTTCTCACTTAAATTAAGTGACTTTTCTCACTTGAATCAAGTGACTGTTTCTTTCTCAATTTAAGAACGTAAAAGTCACATAAATTAAGTGACTTTTCTCACTGAAATCAAGTGACTTTTCTTTCTTAATTTAAGTGACCTGCACATTCTTGAATTAAGTGACTGCACATTCTTAAATTAAGAAAACTTTTTTCTCTTTGTAATAACAAAAAGACGTATCTTCTCCTCAAACGCTCCTTTGATTTCATTATTCTTGCAGTTTGAAGCATCATGCGCGGAATGTTTAATGACAAATGGGCGTATCTCCAGCACATACGCCCGTTTGTTTTCAATCATCTTTCCTAATTAACGAGAATTTTTGGAGATACGCTTTTTTGTTATCATTGAATTCCAAAGTTGATTGGAGATTTAACAGAAATTATCGTTTTTTTTCGTTAAACCGGTATCGCGGTGAATAATTTGTTTAAATTATTGAAATTGAACCCCGAAAATTATTTCTCTTTGCCCTTTCTACTGAATTTTCATTATGAACATTCTGGATGAAAATGTATGAACACCCATTCCAAACGACCAACAGCTCCATAAAGATCAACCGGTGAAAAGTTCATGCTGATAGGGCTTCTTACCTCGAGCGTTAATATCAAAGTTGAAAAATCCGAAATACCAAATTGGAGAACCAATAAATCATACAGAAAAAAAAAAAAAGAAAACTGGGAATTTGTTGAAAAGGAAAGCAGCCCTAAAAGACCATGAAAAGCCACAAGCCATAACGAATCTCATAAATACTCTCCATACTCTGCAACAAATAATAAATGGCTTTGGTTGAAAATTTTGTACCTGGAAGCTGATACAAACAAGTATCACTGTGACTCCCAACTGAACACACACTGGGGACACCCCTTTATCCACTTCTCTTCTGTTTTCACCGATGTAACAGTGTATATACGCTGTATATATACTGGCAAATAACTTTGGGCAGATTAAATTTCAGAGTTTGGACTCTACATCACTCCCCAGGCAATTACTTTGAATGATAATCTCATAATTATTCGGTAACCGATGAACTTTGTAAATATAATTTTGAGTTTCACTATGAATATTGTATTATATTTTAATTTATTGAAGCCGTTCCAAAATTCATCATTCGTTTATTAAAATTTGATCAGAGAAAGTTAGGGTTGAGAGAACATATTTTAGGTTTGAAGTTTTATATAGTGAAACTATAATTCTTCTGAATATTTATTCAACGTCACCATATTTATGCTGTTGGAAATATTAAACAGAAGTTTTTTTTCTCATGATTCCATTGAGAAGCTGAGCAAATTTTCATTGGAAAACATATGTCGGAATTCAGTTTTCAGGATGTGGAAAGAGGAAATTGGAGATTCAAAAATTTGGAAATTTTTACTTTCTCGGGTCTACTCAGTTTCAATGAACGAATAAACATCACGGATATCCAGAAAAAAATTATTTTCCAAAATTGAAAGACCCTCAATTTTCACAAACGAATGAGTATCCGCGTCTTCGTGCTTGGTGTACTGCATTGTGCACAAGTATTCTGCAGAATTACATACATTAAAAAATTAATTCTACCTGAAGATGAGTGAGAAGAAATTGAAGGAGTGAAAAGGAGGGAAAGGGCCCGAAAATGGTCCAAAATGAGATGAAAATATCACAAAAAAAAAAAAAAAAGATTTTCTGAGAAATTATAATGAGGTTCTTCTTCGATGATTTCATCTAAATTTTCCAGAAGTTCGTTATTCCAAAATCGACGGAGGTTATTCTTTTTTAAAGGTCACAATTTGTTCAACAAAGATGCAAGTTTACAACGTGACATGTTTAATTCATTAATCACCAAAATAGGTTATGTCCATCGGTAAAGGACAGTTCGTGTGAGAAAATAAGATTCGTCAACGAAAGTACGCTCTCCCAATCGAAACCAACCGCTGAAGGAACATCCAAACCGTTAACGAAAGTGGCGCACGGAACTTTGCATCCGTTCACGGATTGTATTCCGTTCACGGAAAGCGTTTCCCGTGAGTCGAGAATAGGCCCCCAGCTCGCTTCCGGTCCTCTAGAGTTTGAGAGTTGTAATGAGGATTAGAGCAAAAAGAGTGCATCCCCATTAATTTCCGCGGTATTAAAAAAAAAACAGCTGAAAAATAGACGTATTCTCTTCACCTTCTCTCTTGAATTGAAAGGATAAATATTAAATTCCACTGAATCTACTGAAGCCACCACAAAGAGTACTGAGGAAGAATCAAAGTCATGAAGTAGAGTAACTGTGCACCTTTGCGGACGTTAATTGCATTATAACCATGAATAATAGCCTCTGAAACTGCCCATCACAGTGTTAGTTCTCTCGGAAATTAAACTCGTAAACCCTAGAATTGAATGCACTTCAAATTCCGAGCATTTACTCTTCTGTATTTCAACTAATTCCGAGACTAATTCTTATCTTTGATCTTTCAGAAAGCAAGACTTGCGAGAATCAGAATCGCCAAAGCGTCTAGTGGAGCTGCATTCGTCAGTAAGAAAAAAGCAGCGGAGGCCAGGCTAGCAGCACAGGAGAGTGGAATTCAAACGGATGACTACAAAGAAGAAGACATATTCGAGTTACAGCATCATCATCTTCTTCGTTGCCTCGAGAAAACTACGGTAAATATTAACTTTCTTTAATATTCAAAAGTATTCACGTATTTGTCAACAAAAAAGCTCTTGGAATATACGTCACAAAGTTGAGGCAACAGCTCTTCCTATTATTCCAACAATATCCAAGTACTTCTGAGCTCGAGACTTTTTTTTTTTTTTATTTATATAAATTTAGACTTCTTTCATCTTTGTGATTTCCGAGTTTTTGTAAAAAAAAAAAAAAATTCTGGAGAAAAGAAAGTCGGAAATACCTGCGTGGGAGCCGAACTCACGACCTTCCGGCTGGCGGGCCACTATTTTATTAACTTATTTTTTCTTCTGAAATCGCGTTTATTTACTGAAAGTTGTTTCCCCTCGTGCTTCTTCTTACTAGTTGATACATTTAAACTAGGTAATTTTATTTATTAAATTGATATTTGGATCGATGGCCGAGGCACTTGAGATCATATAGCTCCTATTTATCATTACACAGAGAAAAATGTTTTCTTAATTTGAGAATATGCAGTCACTTAATTTAAGAATGTGCAGGTCACTTGAATTAAGAAAGAAAAGTCACTTGATTTAAGTGAGAAAACTCACTTGATTTAAGTGAGAAAAGTCACTTAACTTAAGTGACTTTTACTTTCTTAAAATAAGAAAGAAAAGTTACTTGATTTAAGTGAGAAAAATCACTTGATTTAAGTGAAAAAAGTCACCTAATTTAAGTGAGTTTTACTTTCTTAAATTAAGTGACTTTTTCTTTCTTAATTTAAGAAAGTAAAACTCACTTAAATTAAGTGACTTTCCTCACTTAAATCAAGTGACTTTTCTCACTTAAATCAAGTAACTATTTCTTCCTTAATTTAAGAAAGTAAAAGTCACTTAAATCGAGTGACTTTTCTCACTTGAGTCAAGTGACTTTTTCTTTCTTAATTTAAGAAAGTAAAAGTCACTTAAATTAAGTGACTTTTCTCACTTAAATCAAGTAACTTTTCCCACTTAAATCAAGTAACTTTTTCTTGCTTAATTTAAGAAAGTAAAACTCGCTTAAATCAAGTGACTTTTCTCACTTAAATCAAGTAACTATTTCTTCCTTAATTTGAGAAAGTAAAAGTCATTTAAATCGAGTGACTTTTCTCACTTAAATCAAGTGACTTTTTCTTTCTTAATTTAAGAAAGTAAAACTCACTTAAATTAAGTGACTTTCCTCATTTAAATCAAGTGACTTTTCTCACTTAAATCAAGTAACTATTTCTTCCTTAATTTGAGAAAGTAAAAGTCACTTAAATCGAGTGACTTTTCTCACTTAAATCAAGTGACTTTTTCTTTCTTAATTTAAGAAAGTAAAACTCACTTAAATCAAGGGACTTTTCTTTCTTAATTTAAGTGACCTGCACATTCTTAAATTAAGAAAACATTTTTCTCTGTGTATTCTCAGTAACTTTGATAATCTATATCTCATAAACCACACGGACAAAAGTTATGGAAAAATTCAGAAAAATGTAATAAATCTTGAAGTGAATTGAAATTTCTAGAGGAAAGAAATTCGGAAAAAAGTCAGGATGCCTAAACAGGATTCGAACCCACGACCTTCAGACTGCCGGTCCACTTCCCTATCAATCGAGCCACTGTCTATTTTTTTCTCTTCGAATTTCCAAATCATTGCCCGAAAATTATGGATTTCCTCTGCAATTTCTATCAAGGCTTGAATCTAGCGTTCAAGGGGATAGCCCAATGTGTCTGGTAGTGACATCGTGCAGGCTGAATTATTTGTGAGACATTGTCCCTAGCCAACTTACTGTCACCATGTCACATTAACTTGCCAGAATATAGAGTTTATGGTACTTCCTGCTGATGTTGTTTACCCAAAATGATCAAACTCTGGGGAATAATTAGATGAGATTTAGTGATGGGGAGTTTCACGTAAATTCAGTAGCGTAGAGCTGAAGCAACATGAGTCAATGTTTTTCAGCACTCTTTCTCAAATATTTCGGAAGCTAACGGACATACGTCATTTTTGCCCGAATCCATTTTTGTAACACTGAAAATTCTCTACCAAAAAAGGATCAGGGTCATTGCTCTATCTCTATTAGTTTCCGACGCATTAAAAAAAAAAAAAAAGGAAAAATAGATTTATCCTGCTCCACCTTTTCGCTGATCAATTGAAGATAATCGAGAATAATATTCAATGGCATTGGATTTTTTAAATAATTTTTCATTCAATAATATTTCTTGCATCTGCGGGAATTCAATGACGCACATAAACCCCAGTGTCTATAATAATCGTGAGTTTATTATTCTCTTGTGATCTAGAGCCTCACAAATTCCGTGATTTCAATAAACAAAGGGCTTGACTGTGTTGATTCTTTCCATTCTATTCAGCCATCATATCCTATGAGAACCTCAATTAGCCGCTATTATTCAATTTTATAGGCTCAACAAAAATCATTTATTTATCTCCAATTGTATGTTGTTTATACAATAGATCTAGTTCAGTGAGAAACATCAAATTTGTAATTAAATTCTTTCTAAAAATATGTATCTCGTATTCTCTCCATGAAAACAAAGAATAAAGGAAAAAAATCACTTTTTCCTCTTTTCACGAGAGATCGATCGGATTTATTTTTAGAGTGATAACGTCAATGACGCGAGTAAAAACAATATTGAACGTCTCTTGCATATTTCCATTTCAAATAGAAAAAAAAATCTCAGAATTCTATATTCTTCTTGTGTACTTAACCCAGAATAAAAATATTGATGCCATTTGCTCTTCAGCTTTTTTTGTGACTTTTGTGTTGTCATGAATGCAGATCCAGTTGGAAAAAAGAATGAAAAGAAAAAAAAATTTACATCATGCCAATTTGGAATTCATGCTGTAACAAAATTCATCCCAATATTGAACTAGCATCGTATATGTTTTTATTGCAATGAGAGGATGCTGGTAACGATGTCATTTTCGGAGAAAGGCACGTTTTTGGATTGTGTTTCAATGCTTATGCGATATTGGATAGTAACAATAACCATTGCTAGAGGATCTTCACACGTCGAGAAAAGTCGATTTCCTATGTAACGAGAAAAATGTAACAGTGAGATGAGATGCTCCACGTGTTACTATTGAATCACGATGAATTACGTAATCAAAGGAAAATCCAATTCCTGATTTTATTGAGAGCCAAAAGCTGTTGAAACAATGAGGATCATCTTACAATAGTTTGGGGCTAATTTTGGCTAATAGCATATAGCGAAAAACGATTGGTAAAGGGGGAGTAGAGTTCAGTCATCTCCAAATTTTTTTGTACAGTAGATGCAATAGATAGATTCTAGACTCGGGCTGATTCGAATTCCGAAAAATTCAGATTTTATTAATCATCCCAAAAGTTAGCTAAGTAGTTCAAATCGAGTCAAGGGTAAATGTGCATAAGAACGCCCAGAATAATTAATAAATTATTTGGAATTTACCTCAGGAAGGGAGGTGGCGAAAATGATATAATATATTTTGGTCAAAAATTTGAAGGAAAGTATAGGAACTCGCAATAGCTCAGTGGTAGAGCACCTGACATGTAATCAGAGGGTCGTGGGTTCAAATCCTGCTTGCGCATTCCATATTTTTTTCCGAAGATTTGACTTTGATAATTATTTTCAGTTTGTGGGCGCTATTCTGCACATTTAATGTTAAATGTGCCATTAAACAAATAAATTTATTAATAAATCAATTTTCATTAATAAATTTTTTAAGAGAATCAAATTCCGGAAAAAATATGTAATGCGCAAGCAGGATTTGAACCCACGACCCTCTGATTACATGTCAGGTGCAGAAATTTGAAGTTAAAGAAATTTAAATTTATCTGGCTGAGTGAAAGTATACCTTCACGGAACAATAAATACACAGAAAAAAATGTTTTCTTAATTTAAGAATGTGCAGTCACTTAATTTAAGAATGTGCAGGTAACTTAAATCAATTGACTTTGTCTTTCTTCATTTAAGAAAGTAAAACTCACTTAAATTAAGTGACTTTTCTCACTTAAATCAAGTAACTTTTTCTTTCTTATTTTAAGAAAGTAAAAGTCGCTTAAATTAAGTGACTTTTCTCACTTAAATCAAGTGACTTTCTTTCTTAATTTAAAAAAGTAAAACTCACTTAAATCAAGTGACTTTTCTTTCTTAATTTAAGCGACCTGCACATTCTTAAATTAAGTGACTGCACATTCTTAAATTAAGAAAGCATTTTTCTCTGTGATTCATCAAAACATAACAATTTATTCATTTGATATGGCTCATAGTATGTTTTCCATTGACATAATAACTATAGAGTTATCATATCTACTATCTAATTACGAAGGAAATTTAATTTAGAAAAGAAATTCAGATGGTGCTTTCAGAGAGCCTTCAACGTCTTTTAATCAGGGTAATTATTCGAACGGATAAAATGTAATTTTCCTAATTGGATGTATTTCATACTTCCGTTTCTAATTAATTCAGCCAAGCGAACAATTGATGATTCTAATCGATCTAAAATTAAATTCTTTATTCACACAAAGCCTCAATATCTTTGGAAACGATGATTCATTTCTTCCGAAACAATTATCGAAATATCCATTCCCAAAAAATCTACTAAAACAGAGATAACTGAACAAGTAATCATGCAAATGAGCTCAAAAGTGTCAGACATCTAACTGATGATATTCTTTAAAATAATCTATGGATATAGAGAACACGAGTTGATTCGTTCCGAGAATATTTATTCAAAACTAATTTTCGAACAATGGATATATTTCGAGAAGTACTGATCGGATTTTTTAAATGTAAAGCCAGGGTTGCCAGACATACCAGATTCATAATATTCATACCATAAATTTGCCGACCATACCATGTACCATTCAAATGACTTATGGTACACCAAAAATACCATAATTTGAAAATTCTACATTTTTCACGTTACTTTCACAATATTATGCATCATCACCACATATATTGATCTACATCTAGTCGAAATAGGAAGGAAGTGTCACATTTGAAAGAGTTAGACTAAAAAGAATTTGTGTTGATGCGAACAAATACGTCTTCCCCCATTTTACTATGAGAAAATTCATGGAAAAACAGAAATTTTTTCATTTTCCCAGTTTCTACTATTTTTATTTGATTTCCCCCAACATAAAATTTTTAGGCATCTTTATAAAAATTGCAGTCACACGCAGTATATAAAGATATACACAAACGAGAGCTTGTAACATTGCAATTAGAAATTTCTGATATTTTCCTTCCATACGATTTTACAACGGGAATTTCTTCATTATCCATTGATACTATAGTTTTTTCGCAGATACCATATTTTCCTTGAGTCTATACCAGAATCGGCTCCCTAGAGTCTGGCAACTCTGTATAAAGCTTAAAACATAGAGTTCATCAGAACGAAGTTGTCCACAAAATATCGCATTTTTATATCAAAAAATTGGTTTGCTTTAATTGAGATGTTGTGCACATTGTGAGAGAGAGAGAGAGAAACACACACATGCGCTAAAAATATCTCTTCCCCTCTACTTAGATCATTCTGGGGATCCTCTATCAAAAAAGTTACAATCAAAAATTTAGATGTTTGCATACCTTCCGTCTCAAAGCCAAATCATTGGAACAAAAAATTACTCAATTTTCTGGAAGAAAGTTAATTCACAAAATTATTAATGAGACAGAAACCCAGATGCCTCGAGTTCTTTTTTCCTGATGATCAAGCGAAGAATAAAAGAAGCAGGCTGAGATTTCCTCCATTATTTGTTGAACAAACTTTCAGTACACGCATACCATTCATTCATTCAACTTTATACCCATCATTTCCAACTCTCTCGTCGAGAGTTTCATCCCTCTCCAGATTTGGATCATTAAATGCCATCCAGGAGAATGGGGCGAAAGTTGAGCGGATCCTTCTAACGAAGATGGTGGAGAAAGGGAGGAGAAGCCGTGAGAGTGTCGTCTCTGCTCTTCTGAATTCAGTGGGCAAGTTTGGAATTGAGAAGTTCCATTTTACATTGTATGGCTTACTTTGAAATGTTGAACGGTGTTTGTGGTCGATGAAAGTGTTTCTGAGCTGTAAGTAATGAGCGTACTGTCAAATGTTTGAATGTAGTGGTAAATTATTGATTCTCATCAATCTTGTTAATTCGAGAGGGGCTTCTTGTTGGGTTGTATGGCCTTCCCTGATTGTTGATTTGGGAAATTACTGGAGAAGTGGGAAAACTTTTGGGAAGATTCGTCAATGACATTTGCAATTTCAGTGAAGGCTGTGGATAATTTCTTCCAGTTTCGGAAATGCATGCTGACAGCGGTAAAACCTCGACAATGATGAATTGTCATATTTTATTTTATAATATTTTGGTCATGCTATATTTTGACGTGTGATATTGTCGCTGTAATAATCAGTCGTGCAACCAATAGTTTTCCTCATTAATTTTCTGTGTATCGAAGAAATCCTTATTCATGAAATTCTCAGGTTTCCTGAGCTCCAGATAAATTAACCCCAAGTCCGTTGATACCCTGTTAATAGGGAGTAGGACGAGATGGTATATTTAATCGACCCATTCTGTAGAAACACTTCTGGGAGAACCTGGAAATACCGAGGGGGATGTCTCGGGTGGCTTGTTCCACCTCCCGGCAGACATCAACATGGTAGAGCTCTTGGATATGTCGGTTACGAGCCAACTGCTCCAACTCTGTACATACACATATATCTACAGATATATGTTAATACTGAAAACCAGGAAATGACCTCGATGGTTGTAATTCTGACCCAGAGTTTCCTGACCACTTCATTTCACACTGGCCATTCGAAATGTGTACCTGTAACTATTTTCATCCTCTTTCCGTAAATTGGTAATAGCTGTTACGTGGATGAACAGCTTTTTCACTTTGGAGGAAGACGTTCTCTTGTTTTCTGAAATTGCACATGTTTCCAATGTTCGGTGAGGACAATTCTCATTTAATGAGATCCTCTGCTTTAATGATACGTTCTTCATGAGAATGAGCTTTCGAAAGTTTTTCAGGTTTCTTAAATAAAACATTGAATGAATCGTATGTGTTTATTTCTGAGAATATCGTGGAAACGGAACGAAGCGGCGCGTTTTTTTCAAAAATCATTTACAATACTCAACTACCAATTACCACCAAACGAGTTTTGTGTGATACCATTCGTTCTTTTTGAAATTTGAGACATCTCAATTGATAATTCGTCAAGATTCCACGCTCTTATGTTTCATGGAATTTCATTCGTATGGTGGCTATGTTCTCTGAACTCCCACCAGGAAGAATTTCACAAGTCACCAACGGAATGGATGAATTTTGCGCGGTATAAAAATTCTCATTCATGTAGAATAGAGCCCCTGATGCATTACCGGGCTATTCCTAGATCACTTCTGGGTTTGTGTTTTTAAATTTGATGGGATCTCTTTATATCTGAGCACAGATCTACGGAAATATAATAATGTCATTATACCTGATTGGGGCCTCGGCCCTTTCACTGTGAGGTTATCAGATTTTATCAGATCTGGTCAGATTTCCTAACATATGTGCCAATAATATAGGCCCTATATCTCCAGAGATATGACGTCACACCTACCGAAATATGACTGCAGATCTGTTTGGATCTAATGCTATCTAATTAGATGTAATGAGATATCCCGTACGAAAAAACGATATATGGAGAAAATATATTCAGAAATATATAATAATTGTATTATCATATATAAAATCATACATTGATGAATATATGAATTTATATACAAATATTCATCCAAGGAGTAATATATTTTCATATTTAAATAGCAATATATGATAATTAGTAAATCCAAAAATATATGAGTTATATATAACTTTGAATAGGACCAATAAATATATGTTATTTATATACTGCGATTATAATGGCAGTATATGGATTTAATATTTTTTAAATACGACAAATTCAAATATATTTTATGAAACAAGCAAATTAGTTTTTATTTTTACTAAAAATTGGCAGTACATGTTTTTCTGTTTTAAATTCATTTCTTCAAGATTTACGAGTATGACCACATTGTAATTCCACATGATACCATGATCACTTGAGCATCGTAGCACTTCCATCCCGACTCTGGCTGCTTCCCGTTTTTGCTTCCACGCCAGTCAACTACGTAAGAAATGTCATTATCTTCACGATCGATATTAAAATTCTCATAATCAAAATCTCGTATCCATTCAACAGGAATACCGGGCGTACATTGATTGTTATTCCCTCCACTAATCCATTTAACTAAAGCAAATTTCTTTCTCTCTTTACACATCTTCTTAATCCACAGAATCAGTTAAATAGTTTTGTAATTCAGCTAACACTAACACAATGACGTTCAGATATTCATTTATTTTTCAGAACTCTGAAGAGAACGTGCTTTCAATTAAATTACGTACTTCAGCTGCTAAGCTGATATGTATAGCAGATATATAATCATTCATATATAACGATAAATGTAAAAGAATATATGATACTCAATGTATGACTCAATATATTATCAAAACATACAATTATATTATATGTTGAAAATATATTTATACTTATACATAATTTCGGCACTATATATGGCCACATATTTTCATATATGCTCAGATATATTTTTCCAATATATCGTTTTTCCGTACGGGTATAGGACTATAATTGAATGTAATTAGATATGATTCACTATAATTTTATTTTCAAAAAATTGTTGGGTATTTTACCTCTGTGCTCTTTTTTTTTTTGCAGGATCGTGAATTCGTGGAAATGGAAGTGCCATTCAATGGTGCACCGAAACGTCCAGGATCACCTTCACCATTAACATCACCAGCCCACAGTACAGCATCACGCGGGGGTATACTACAGTCATGCTGTGGTCGTTGTTATCCTCAGCGTTATCAGGTACGCGGTCGGCGCATCCTCGTATCTAGGACCTCTATCAGCGAGGGTCCGCCGTCCTCATCCTCACAAATTCATCAAATTCAGCCGCTTCAGGGACAAACGCGTTTTACAGATCCAATAGCTGTACCAAGTGTTGCATTCAATGTGCCCGGGGAGAATGATAAACGCCGAATAAATCCAGATGCCTCGTGTAGTCCCTATAATGAGACACGTGTTTAAGATTATTATTTCACACGCGAAAAATTTTAATGAAACGTGATAATTTCATTGCTTTTTTCTTTTTCGATGGAAAAAAAATCACTAGTTTTTCGAATGACAGGGTAATTCGATTATGCGTATGCACAAGGGCAGTGTCACACTAAAAAAAAAAAGAGAGAAAAAAAAGTATTTATTTAGGAAATAATTAATTCTATAAGAATCCTATTTATTTATAAATATATCTAAAAAAAAAAGTGGATATATTTTTTGTTCTTTGACGACTGACGCGATAAAAAGATTCTGGTAATTAAAAATTCTAATGTTTAATATCTCGCCTGAGAGTAGTTCTAAGAGTTACACAATATAAATTTTATCGCTCCTATTACAATTAAAAAAATTCTTATAATAAATTCGATTCCCGAGAAAAGGCGAGAAAATCGGGTGAAAAAAAAATTTCGAATTTAAGGAAATTGCGGAATGAAAAAATTATACGATTATTTTCAATGATTAATGATGATTGACAGTATTAATGAAGATTTCAAATTAAACGAGCTTTTTTCAATGGGAAAGTGACAGAACTAGTCTTTTAATTTTTCATACAATTATGATGATTGTGAGATTAATACTTACAGATTAATTATTCTATGTGCCAATGAAAATAATTTAAGTCACTACATATCAGTACATCACTTGCGGCCAAATTCAAAATATCGATTGTAATTATTTATATATTGGAGGTGAATAATGCAGATTCTATTGAATACCTCTTTCTCGTTTATTCCGCAAAAATAATTCAAATAGCTATCGATATTTATGGCTATGTCATTAGCAGTTGAATGTTATTATTTCGAGCTCACGTGATGGGTAATAGCTGAAATTACGAAGCAATGAAAATTGATACATTCGAATTGATAATTGGAGTTATATCGGTCAGAGTTAACGACAACTATTCGATACTGAGTTTTGAATAATATTTTTGGTTCAATAATTTATAGCAATTGAAAGCAATTTTTTCTTGGGAAAAAGCATTCATGTTCTATATAATTTGGTGAATTGATCATTTTGGCTTATCGATTAATCAATCATTTACAAACATCGATTAAACGATACGATATCTCGCATCAAACTTAAGATTTACGATATTGAAAAGAAACTATTGAATATCAACTTACACAGATAAAAATGTTTTCTTAATTTAAGAATGTACAGGTCACTTAACTTAAGAAAGAAAAGTCACTTAATTTAAGAGAGAAAAGTCACTTGACTTAAGTGAGTTTTACTATCTTAAATTAAGAAAGAAAAAGCCACTTGATTTAAGTGAGAAAAGTCACTTAATTTAAGTGAATTTGACTTTCTTAAATTAAGAAAGAAATAGTTACTTGATTTAAGTGAGAAAAGTCACTTAATTTAAGTGAGTTTTATTTTCTTCAATTAAGAAAGAAAAAGTCACTTGATTTAAGTGATAAAAGTCACTTAATTTAAGTGAGTTTTACTTTCTTAAATTGAGAATGAAATAGTTACTTGATTTGAGTGAGAAAAGTCACTTAATTTAAGTGAGAGAAGTCACTTGATTTAAGTGACTTTGACTTTCTTAAATTAAGAAAGAAAAAGTCACTTGATTTAAGTGAGAAAAGTCACTTAATTTAAGTGAGTTTTATTTTCTTCAATTAAGAAAGAAAAAGTCACTTGATTTAAGTGATAAAAGTCACTTAATTTAAGTGAGTTTTACTTTCTTAAATTGAGAATGAAATAGTTACTTGATTTAAGTGAGAAAAGTCACTTAATTTAAGTGACTTTTGCTTTCTTAAACTAAGAAAGAAAAAGTTACTTGATTAGAGTGAGAAAAGTCACTTAATTTAAGTGAGAGAAGTCACTTGATTTAAGTGACTTTTACTTTCTTAAATTAAGAAAGAATAAGTCACTTGATGTAAGTGAAAAAAGTAACTTGACTTAAGTGAGAAAAGGCACTTAATTTGAGTGAGTTTTACTTTCTTAAATTAAGAAGGAAAAAGTCACTTGATTTAAGTGAGAAAAGTCACTTCATTTAAGTGACCTGCCGTTCTTAAATTAAGTGACTGCACATTCTTAAATTAAGAAAACATTTTTCTCCGTGTAAGATCAATATTTTTTTAAATATCCATTAATCGATTATCTCCAAATATTAATTGATTGACATTTTTTCGAATCACAATTTATCGGTCATTTTCAACAATCGATTGATCGATTATTTCAAGAAATCGATTAGTCGATACAATTTTTCGCACAATATCAAAATTAACGCTATAAAAAAAATCAATACCACATCATCTTAAAATCGATAATTTTCCAAATATCGAATAACCGATTGCGTTATCTCGTACGAATTCGAGATATGTCAAATCATTTGATAGTTTCATTTCACCAGTTTTAGTTAAAATACACAGAATTAAATTGCGATAAATTCTGATGAAATTCCGAAAATTTTGCAAATCAATTGGAGATGTAATTAATAAAAAATTAATTAATTACAATAATTTCCGATAATTTTGAACCACAATTGAATTATTCCCTTTGAATATGTGCCGCACAAATGCAAATCATTAATTACCGTGAATAATGCAAAATATAATTAATCCATAAGATAATTAAATATAAAGTTTACGTGTCGGTAAAGATAGATTAAAAAAAAAACGGATTTATCGTGCGAATGTTGACAATCATTATTCCTTGTGTGAGTGCAACTGTACCGGAAATACTCTCAGTATCGTATTAGTTCAGGCGGTATTGTATTGTTTCAAATGCAAATACTCTGAAAATCAGTTTAGGACTTGTTTCAACAACTCAGTCTTGTCACTTTCAATGGGAATTCAGATGTTTCCATTTATTCCTCCAAGTATCCGATATTTGTCATGAATATTTTTTATTTATTTTTTTTTTCAACTCTATTTTCTCTAGGAATTACGAATTCAATTGCTTGATAAATACAGATATATTGTCCTTTCTTTTCTTCCGAAGATAATATTGATTTATCGGATATTATTTCCTCTCTATCGTGATGTTAAAGGGGTTCAGTTCATGAACAAAAGGGCTTAAGTGCTATAAATGTGGTACTTACGCCCCTTTGACTCTAGAATAACTACATTGGCGCCTTAGAAACAATCTGGCGTAAGTGCCATAATAGATCATCCTTAAATAACAAATTTGGAATCCAAAAAAGTTGAAAGGATGTAAATGCCAAATCAGGATTTCTTGAAATAAAAAACGAAATAATCGAAAGATGTAAGTTTAAATATGTCTTCTTTGCATCCTGGGAACTATAAGGGCCGTAAATAAGAACATACGTCCTTTCCATTTTAACATCAGCAATAACGCCATTTTGTTATTATAATTTTCAATAACCTTAATAGCATCGAGAGCATCCTTGAAAAGAGTTTTGACGTGGTTTTGGGAGATATGCCCCTTTCACTCCAGAGTCTAGCGTTTTTGATACTCAAGCCATTTTCTTACTAAGGCGACTATATAATTCGTGTGCAACGTGTGCACTGAATCAATTTATCCAAAAATCATTGCAATGAACGGCCCGACCAATGAAGTGTTGAGGATCAAAGGAATTCAGAAATTTTCCGACGAAAATACATGCTGCACCGCAACCAAGTTCAAAGTAAACATAACCAAGGTTTAAGCTTCTGTAGAGAACCCTGTAGGTAAAATTAGAAAATAGGGGAATGGTGGTTTTACAAGGTTAATCGATTTTACTCGGTGTACACGTGAGCATTATAATTTATCAAATTGGATTCTATGTGTTTATAACAGTTTCCACTTCTTTAGGATCAAAGCTCTCTTTGTAATAATAATTCTAAAATTAGGAGTTGCCGGAAATTCTTGCTTTTACAAATTGTTAGAGGGCTGATAATGTTGGACGGGTCAAGAGGAACTATTTCAGGAGAAACGCCTCATTTTAGCCAAATGAAATTGAGGGATATATGATTTTTTCAGTTGGACGGGAATTCATTTTAACGGTTGGAAAAAGTGATTTGGTAATAGACTACCAATCACCACCAAACGATTTCTGAATAACATTCGTGATTTTTAAAATTAGAGATACCTTAATTAATGGGTACATGTCTATTTAACACAAAACAAATTCAACATTAACATTCTTAAATTATGTTGAAGGAATAAAAGTTGAATTACATGTTGAAATGACCGAATGTCAACATTTACAAATGTTAAATGGTCCCTTCATTTATAATTTCTCAAAATTCCACGTTCCTTGTGTCACTCTTCGCTGAAACGCTAGTGGGACTCCCCGAGACTCCTACGTAGAGATGGGCGAGTGTCACATGATAGTCATGTGACGTCACATCACCGAGTACTACACAGAGAAAAATGCTTTCTTAATTTAAGTGAGAAAACTCACTTGATTTAAGTGAGTTTTACTTTCTTAAATTAAGTGAGAAAAGTCACTTGATTTAAGTGAGTTTTACTTTCTTAAATTAAGTGAGAAAAAGTCACTTGATTTAAGTGAGAAAACTCACTTGATTTAAGTGAGTTTTACTTTCTTAAATTAAGTGAGAAAAGTCACTTGATTTAAGTGAGTTTTACTTTCTTAAATTAAGTGAGAAAAAGTCACTTGATTTAAGTGAGAAAACTCACTTGATTTAAGTGAGTTTTACTTTCTTAAATTAAGTGAGAAAAGTCACTTGATTTAAGTGAGTTTTACTTTCTTAAATTAAGTGAGAAAAAGTCACTTGATTTAAGTGAGAAAACTCACTTGATTTAAGTGAGTTTTCTCACTTGAATCAAGTGACTTTTTCTTTCTTAATTTAATAAAGTAAAACTCACTTGAATTAAGTGACTCTTTTCACTCAAATCAAGTGAATTTTCTCACTTAATTTAAGAAAGTAAAACTCACTTAAATCAAGTGAGTTTTCTCACTTAAATCAAGTGACTTTTTCTCACTTAATTTAAGAAAGTAAAACTCATTTAAATCAAGTGAGTTTTCTCACTTAAATTAAGAAAACATTTTTCTCTGTGTAGTGATCATCTCAAAAGTTTAGTAGCTGAAGGTCATTAACGGGAAAAAAATCATAACCATCACAAATTAAAGAGATTCAATGACGATCATTTTACATATAGGGTGAGTTAATCAGTGTTCGAACTCGTCCAGTCATCGAACTATTCAACGTATTTGCCCCGAAAAAATTGGTAATCCAGCTAATAGTATATTGCATGCCTAGGGCAGTAATGTAAGAAATATCTCAGAGCACATGTAATTGTCAACAAACATGTGCTCTGAGGCTTTCTTACTTACTGGCCGATCATACAAAAATTTAATTTCTCGAGTCACAAATTCAGTTGCGACCGTCAGAAGTGAAGGAGATTTAATGATCATGATTTTACATCGATATAACAGTTTTTTACCATCACAAAAGAATTTTCATTTCCTGACACTCATGAATTTAGTTGAAACCGTTATTTTCAACCCCAATTCTCGTGACGTCATGTGACGTGAACGAAAGAATAACCGTTATTGCCCATCTCTATTTCTGCTGTAGACATTTTCAAAAAAATTTACCAAAAAATTTACAGTCATTTTCACTTTTAAATGCAAGATATTCAATTAATTTTTTAATTGTAATAAACGTGTAAATAAATTCTCCAAAAGTCACAATTTAGTTGTAAAAAAATTCATAAGTTAAAATTATTGGAAAAATAATGATTGAATGAACAACAAAAAAAGACTCAAAATTAGTGTGTAAGGAACTTTAGATCTAAGCTAAACGAATCTCCGGATGAGCCTAGTTAGAAAAATAATAATAATGAATTAAAAGGGGAAAGGAAGATAGTAAAACGAATGGATACGCTGTAAAATAGGGAGAGAATCAATCATTGATGAAAATGATTAGGAAAAAATATTTCTCCACATCATAGGCCTAAATTGAGTATTTGCGTGATGCAAATGATCGATTGCCGTTGGAAATAAAACAGCAGATTGATAAATAATTGAATCAAACAAACATTTTTTTTTTCATTTCAAATGCATTATTCGAGGAGATAAATAAAAAATCTCAATTCAATCAAAAATTACACAGAGAAAAATGTTTTCTTAACTTAAGAATATGCAGTCACTTAATTTAAGAATGTGCAGGTCACTTAAATTAAGAAAGAAAAGTCACTTGAATTAAGTGAGAAAAGTCACTTAATTTAAGTGAGTTTTACTTTCTTAAATTAAGAAAGAAAAAGTCACTTGATTTAAGTGAGAAAAGTCACTTAATTTAAGTGACTTTTACTTTCTTAAATTAAGAAGAAAAAAAAGTCACTTGATTTAAGTGAGAAAAGTCACTTAATTTAAGTGAGTTTCACTTTCTTAAATTAAGAAAAAAAAAGTCACTTGATTTAAGTGAGAGAAGTCACTTAATTTGAGTGACTTTTACTTTCTTAAATTAAGAAAGGAAAAGTCACTTGATTTAAGTGAGAAAAGTCACTTAATTTAAGTGACTTTTACTTTCTTAAATTAAGAAAGAAATAGTTACTTGATTTAAGTGAGACAAGTCACTTAATTTAAATGAGTTTTACTTTCTTAAATTAAGAAAGAAAAAGTCACTTGATTTAAGTGAGAAAAGTCACTTAATTTAAGTGAGTTTTACTTTCTTAAATTACGAAAGAAAAAGTCACTTAACTTAAGTGAGAAAAGTCACTTAATTTAAGTGACTTTTACTTTCTTAAATTAAGAAAAAAAAAAGTCACTTGATTCAAGTGAGAAAAGTCACTTAATTTGAGTGAGTTTTACTTTCTTAAATTAAGAAAAAAAAAGTCACTTGATTTAAGTGAGAAAAGTCACTTAATTTAAGTGAGTTTTACTTTCTTAAATTAAGAAAGAAATAGTTACTTGATTTAAGTGAGACAAGTCACTTGATTTAAGTGAGGAAAGTCACTTAATTTAAGAATGGCAGGTCACTTAAATTAAGTGATTTCACATTCTTAAATTGAGAAAACATTTTTCTCTGTGTACCACAAAAAAATTAAATTAAATTAACTAATAAATCTAGGCAATTTACATTATCCAAATCGACTAGATGATTTATTGAAATAAAAAGGATAGTAATAAGAGAAAAAAACATCCAAAGTACTATTGAAATAATTTGAGATTGTCGAACGGTCTTTGGCATATTTCCAAGTAATTCATTGGGTGTTATAACGTGTTTAAAACGACGAGTGAAGCAATTTTCAAACGTGGTACATTCAGTTATATATATAGTATGACAGATGTGTCTCGACTACGGCAATAATGTGAACGTTATAATCACTATTTCAATCACGAATTAGTGCAATTCTACTCAATGAATCACGTCTAGTTAATTATCAATTATCGTGAGGAAAAAAATTGTAATTTAATTATCGTTTCGTTTAACATCTTCAATATTTTGTTCTGTAAGAGGAGAAATTAGAGAAGCATGAGATAATAAGTGAATACTTCATACATTCCAGTGAGCTGAGCGTCTTATATCTTAATTAATTACTGAAAAATGAAAATTATGAAAGTTTGAAGATTTAAAAAAAAAACTCGTTAATTGTGATAAATGAGAATTTTTTAATTATATTAGCAATTTATGAAATTTTGTCAGTTATTTGAGAGGAAAAATGTGCAGACAATGAGAAAAACGGATTATTTAATAATTTCATTTGAAATAATGAGACAGGTGATGAGTTTTCGTTTAGGGGCTATTGGAGTTGAAAGAACAAATTTTAATTTTGATGTTTTATGTTATTAAAATTCAGGAAAAAGTCGTGGAATTAGTTGAGATAGGTTTTTTCTGGGGATTTCATTGAAAAGCTGAAGGGATTTCACTTGGAAAATTTATGTCAAGATTTATTTTTATGATTCTTTTGAAAATTTTGCTAAAATTTGTGGGAAATTTCAACATTTCACTTCTATAAAGATGACTCTATTTTTTTTTTTTTTAGTGGTTCTTGTGACCTGAAATCGAGCTTAAATAAAAGGTGAAATGATTTTCCATCAATCTATGTGGTTGTCAACAAAAATGATCGATTCTTGAAAATACACAGAGAAAAATGTTTTCTTAATTTAAGAATGTGCAGTCACTTAATTTAAGAATGTGCAGGTCACTTAAATTTAGAAAGAAAAGTCACTTGATTTAAGTGAGAAAACTCACTTTATTAAATTAAATAGAGAAAAATGTTTTCTTAATTCAAGAATGTGCAGTCACTTAATTTAAGTGACCTACCATTCTTAAATTAAGTGACTTTTCTCACTTAAATCAAGTGACTTTTTCTTTCTTAATTTAAGAAAGTAAAACTCACTTAAATTAAGTGAATTTTCTCACTTAAATCAAGTGACTTTTTTCACTTAAATCAAGTAACTATTTCTTTCTTAATTTAAGAAAGTAAAAGTCACTTAAATTAAGTGACTTTTCCCACTTAAATCAAGTGAGTCTTTCTTTCTTAATTTAAGAAGGTAAAACTCACTTAAATCAAGTGAGTTTTCTCACTTAAATCAAGTGACTTTTCTTTCTTAATTTAAGTGACCTGCACATTCTTAAATTAAGTGACTGCACATTCTTAAATTAAGAAAACATTTTTCTCTGTGTAAGAAAGAAAAAGTCACTTGATTTAAGTGAGAGAAGTCACTTAATTTAAGTGACATGCCATTCTTGAATTAAGTGACTGCACATTCTTAAATTAAGAGAACATTTTTCTCTGTGTAATCTTGGAAGAATTGATTTTCAAAAAAATGAGGAATGAGTAACTCGAAAATTAATGAAAAATATTTTCGAAATGCATTCAATGCTGGGGAATTATTTTCATTCATGAACGGCAGAATGCTGAAGGCTGATTTGGAAAAATTCCGAGATAATTCTGGAAAATTCTAATTTTGAAAAAAATCACGATTTTTTTAGATAATGTGTAGGCAAAGAAAGTCCCTTGGAGTTCAATTTGGGATTTTTCCAAATTGAATTCCGGTGACGTAAAAAATCGCCAAAAAATGAAGAAAACTCCGGAAAATTCTAAATTAAGAAACAAACCTGATTTTCCCAAATTAAACTCCGGTGACATTGAAATTCCCCAAAATGTTTGTAAAATCCTCAATAGTTCCGGAAAATCTTAAATTGGGAGAAAATCCTGATTCTTCAAATATTGTGTTAGCAAAGGAAGATTGCTGGAGTTGAATTCAGAAAATTCCACAAAAATTCCGGAAAATAGTATAAATTGCGTAATTGAAAAAATCCAGATTTTTCGAATATCATGTGACCAAAGAAAAATGGCCAAAACTAAATTCAAGAAAATTCCAGAAAGTCTCAAAAAATAAAAAATGGGAAAAAATGTTGATCTCCAGCAGAAAAAAATGTTTTCCACCTGAAATTTCCTCAGCTTTTCAATGAAATCACTAAAAAAATTCCATTTCAAAGCGTTTCATTACAATCTCCATTTTACCCCACATTTCCCCTATAAAATTACGGTAATTAAAAAGTAATGAGAATTTTATAATAATCAGTTCCGAAAATTTTCAGTTAATTCAATTTTTACTACAAACTTCACTCAATTAAACTCTTATTTCCAAGTGCCCGCATTAATTAACCCGTTGAAAGTTTGGCAAAACATTGGCCTCCACCTCTGCAATCTTCAAAATTTATTAACGAGACTTTTGCTTATATAAAGTATAGTAAAATAGGGAAATTGTCGCTGTGAATAGTACCACTCAAGTCTCAAGTGCACATCTGTCTTCGTTCATGGTTAAATTGAAAAGCCCGTGGTACAAACGTCTAGTTTGTGCAGTCCCGTGAGCTATTTACCTACGGTAAATTATGTATATATAAACATATATATAAAACCTATATATATAGTATATATGCACCTAGTAGTTTCCCTGAGGGATGAAAGCGCGTGGAAAGCCACATGCACCGCATGCGGTTCCAGCTGCGACACCTCTTTCCGTTTTCATTCCATTTGTAAAAGGAAATTGGAATTATTTTTCACAGCTACCAACGCATTCTTCATCAGAACGCAACATATTCCTCGTATTTCATCTAGAACAAACTTGGGGCAAAATGGACCTGTTGTGCGCACAGAGAAGAATGCTTTCTTAATTTAAGAATGTGCAGTCACTTAATTTAAGAATGTGCAGGTCACTTAAATTAAGAAAGAAAAGTCAATTGATTTAAGTGAGAAAACTCACTTGATTTGAGTGAGAAAAGTCACTTAATTTAAGTGAGTTTTACTTTCTTAAATTAAGAAAGAAAAAGTCACTTAAATTAAGAAAGAAAAGTCAGTTGATTTAAGTGAGAAGAGTCACTTAATTTAAGTGAGTTTTACTTTCTTAAATTGAGAAAGAAAAAGTCACTTAAATTAAAAAAGAAAAGTCCCTTGATTTAAGTGAGAAAACTCACTTGATTTAAGTGAGCTTCACTTTCTTGAATTAAGAAAGAAAAAGTCACTTGATTTAAGTGAGAAAAGTCACTTAATTTAAGTGACCTGCCATTCTTTAATTAAGTGACTTCACATTCTTAAATTAAGAAAACATTTTTCTCTGTGCAGAATGATTTAGAATTTTTTTTGGACGTGAAAGCCTTCTCCCAAAAATTTGAAAAAATTTACCAACAATGGAGACATATTGGAGCATTTTCTCTAATTTTTTCAGAATTTTTCGCAAACTCCTTCACTCCGAAAAATTTCTGTATGATTTCTCCATTAAATTGATTTTATTAATAATTTTTTTTTTTCACTGAGTATTGAGTTTTTTTTTGTTTTCTGCAAAAAAGCCCTAGTGTCCAATATTTTCAGTTGATGAAGACCAATCAACGTAATAGGAATTTTAATTCAGAGGGATTAATCTGGATTCGTTTGAATTATCGATAGAAATTAAAAAGTTTTTTTTACGTTTTAATTTTTTTTTTTCTTAAATTGCTCTCTCATTTATTCCAATTGGATAGAATGCTTGTGACATTTTTATTAATGTTTTTTGTTCTCTCGCAAACAATCGCAGAGAGAATAATTAATTACTACTGGAGAATTCTATTCATTTGATGCAAATGAACTTCATTCAATAGGAAATTGAGCATTTCACTCATTGTATTAATTTTAATTCAAATTCTTGAGCATTTTTCCTGGGTTTATTGTGAGAGGAGAGTACTATGTCATGTACTGAGACGTAAATATGGAAATTGTAGAGAGTAATCGAGTGCTCGGGCGTTAGTGATGATAAAATCAGTTTTCCTTGGGACAATTCAGTCCTGAAAAGGAAAAACAGGATTATTCGATTTTTTCGTTTTTTTTTGGGAAATGTCTCAGAAACTAAGCGAGATAGGAATTTTTTTTCGTGGGTTTTTTTTTCTATAATTCTTAGAATTCTCTACGAACAAGGACTCGTGCAAAATCATCCTACACTGCAGAAACTAATGTTTGACATTAAGACACTTCCGTAGACACTTTTAAAACATTTCAAAGATTTCTTTGATAGTGACGATTTAGGTATCTCTACACAGAAAAAAACGTTTTCTTAATTTAAGAATGTGCAGTCACTCAATTTAAGAATGGCAGGTCACTTAAATCAAGTGACTTTGTCTTTCTTAATTTAAGAAAGTAGAACTCACTTAAATTAAGTGACTTTTCTCATTTAAATTAAGCGACTTTTCTCACTTAAATCAAGTGGCTTTTCTCACTTAAATCAAGTAACTTTTTCTTTCTTAATTTAAGAAAGTAAAAGTCACTCAAATTAAGTGACTTTTCCCACTCAAATTAAGTAACTATTTCTTTCTTAATTTAAGAAAGTAAAAGTCACTTAAATTAAGTGACTTTTCTCACCTAAATCAAGTGACTTTTCTCACTTAAATCAAAAAACTATTTCTTTCTTAATTTAAGAAAGTAAAACTCACTTAATTAAGTGACTTTTCTCACTTAAATCAAGTGGCTTTTCTCACTTAAATCAAGTGACTTTGTCTTTCTTAATTTAAGAAAGTAGAACTCACTTAAATTAAGCGACTTTTCTCACTTAAATCAAGTGGCTTTTCTCACTTAAATCAAGTAACTTTTTCTTTCTTAATTTAAGAAAGTAAAAGTCGCTTAAATCAAGTGGCTTTTCTCACTTAAATCAAGTGACTTTATTTCTTAATTTAAGAAAGTAAAACTCACTTAAATTAAGTGAGTGTTCTCACTTAAATCAAGTGACTTTTCTTTCTTAATTTAAGTGACCTGCACATTCTTAAATTAAGTGACTGCACATTCTTAAATTAAGAAAGCATTTTTCTCTGTGTAGCATTCAGCAACTGAGTTTCGAGATTTACCTTCAGCTCCAATGACTGAACAATTGAAAAATATCTTAATTTCAAACACAAAAAGCAGCTCAATATATTCATTTCAATTTTTCACATACAAAATAATGTCTTGTTAGTTTTTAAAACATGTAAAGTTTTCCAATTTCAAATGTTTCCCATTTCAGTCACCCAGCTTCAAGATACTTTCCATTTTGAGATATTACTCTCTAACTGATATCTTTAATTAAGACATCCATGAAACATTAGTTTTCGCAGTTTATTTCACTTAGTTTCCAAGATATTAAAGAAAAATTACGAAAAAGTGGATCTCTCCGATTTCATCACTTTTGCCACTGAATTAGAAATTTAAAGAGAGCAATTCCATTCTACCGCATGAAATATCTTTTGTTCAATCAGTGTTCCATGAATCGATCAGATTAACTTTTTTCCCCAACTACCACAAGATATCCACTTCAGGAACAGATTTTCTCAAGTCGAGAATGACATTTTATTGGATAAAAAGAGGTGATTTTCAGCGGAATCAATTTAATCTTCTTTTAAAAATTTTTATTCTTGAATTGAGAATACGTTTTTTTTTCTTTTATGAACAATCATTTTCTTCGAAATTTCATCATTATATTAATCATTTCAAGGAGAAAAGAAAACGTTGAAATGGAAGAATAAAAAAAATGAAAAAGTAGAAAGTTGACATTTTAAAAGCCTTGACAAAGCGATTAAAATAAAAAGAAATGAAGATAGAGAGAACTGGAAGGAAAAAGAAAATAAAAAAATTTCAATAAAAGCTAAAAATAATAAATGGAATTTATCGGGAAAAAATAATTAAAATCATCATTTATTACTCCGACTTTTTATTTTCTCTTCCCTTTTATTTTGTTCCATTTTCCATTTCTTTTAGTGCGATCACTAGCAATTAAAAGCACACTACGCTCGCTCACATCAATTCCTTCGAGAAATAGTTTTAAGCAAAGCATTCATGTTCAACATAATTTGACGGATCGATCATTTTCAAATATCGATTAATCGTTGCGATATATCGGTAAATGATATGGGATTCGAAATATCGCATTTCATTTGATAGTTCCGCTTCACCTGTTGTAAGTAAAAGGAATTAACTTCCAATCGATTAATTTTTAAATTTCGATTAATCGATCTCAAGGCACGATTAATCGACGCCAGAATCCGATTAATTTATGTCAAAGTCATTTAGGAATACGTATGGATTTTTTAGCACTGATATTCGAGTTCTCTCAACTCACTGTAGAATCATTTGGTATTTTGACGTCACTTTCGATTCATCGCCATTCAAAACAATGCAATTTGCTAAATTGATTAATTTAGAAAAATTACATTAAATCAAATGTAATTTAATTCATTAATGTGTCTTAATGCTTCCGTGATTTCATATAGAAATACATGAAAATTCGAGATGAAAAAGTGTCTCGCTCAATTCACTATTTTTCATTCCAAAAGAATTGATAGTTACACAAAGTATTTCTCTTCCGTCTTACTATTTCTTTTTTTCACCTGAAAAATGAGGCACTCTTCGAATGAAAATAAACCAAAAGTAGACATCAATAAATTTATTTTTTGTATGAACAAAAAAAGTTGAACATTCAATAGTGAAGAGGAAAAACTGGGAAAGAAGAATTCTGTCTATTTTTTAAAGAGAGAATCTGCCAAAATAATGAAGATACATCTTTTCCATCTCGATCTATTTTTGTAAGAAAAATTTAAGATCTGCAAGAAAGAATTAAGAAAAAAAGGGCATATCTCCATTATTTTCTGGGATATTTTCAAAAAATTCAGAAATGAATGGAGATACGCCCTTTCAAGTCTAATACATTTTTGCGTAAAGAATTTGGAAACTCAATGTAGAACCATTAGAGTAAAAAGGGCGTATCTCAATTACACAGAGAAAAATGTTTTCTTAATTGAAGAATGTGCAGTCACTTAATTTAAGAATGTGCAGGTCACTTAAAATAAGAAAGTAAAGTCACTTGATTTAAGTGAGAAAAGTCACTTAATTTAAGTGAGAAAAGTCACTTAATTTAAGTGATTTTTACTCTCTTAAATTAAGAAAGAAAAAGTTACTTGATTTAAGTGAGAAAAGTCACTTAATTCAAGTGATTTTTACTCTCTTAAATTAAGAAAGAAAAAGTTACTGGATTAAAGTGAAAAAAGTCACTTGATCTAAATGAGAAAGGTCACTTAATTGAAGTGTTTTTTACTTTCTTAAATTAAGAAAGAAAAAGTCACTTGATTTAAGTGAGAAAAGTCACTTACTTTAAGTGACTTTTACTTTCTTAAACTAAGAAAGAAAAAGTCACTTGATTTAAGTGAGAAAAGTCACTTAATTTAAGTGATTTTTACTCTCTTAAATTAAGAAAGAAAAAGTTACTGGATTAAAGTGAAAAAAGTCACTTGATCTAAATGAGAAAGGTCACTTAATTGAAGTGTTTTTTTACTTTCTTAAATTAAGAAAGAAAAAGTCACTTGATGTAAGTGAGAAAAGTCACTTAATTTAAGTGACTTTTACTTTCTTAAATTAAGAAAGAAAAAGTCACTTGATTTAAGTGAGAAAAGTCACTTAATTTAAGTGACTTTTACTTTCTTAAACTAAGAAAGAAAAAGTCACTTGATTTAAGTGAGAAAAGTCACTTAATTTAAGTGACTTTTACTTTCTTAAACTAAGAAAGAAAAAGTCACTTGATTTAAGTGAGAAAAGTCACTTAATTTAAGTGAATTTTACTCTCTTAAATTAAGAAAGAAAAAGTTACTTGATTTAAGTGAAAAAAGTCACTTGATCTAAGTGAGAAAAGTCACTTAATTTAAGTGACTTTTACTTTCTTAAACTAAGAAAGAAAAAGTCACTTGATTTAAGTGAGAAAAGTCACTTAATTTAAGTAACCTGCCATTCTTAAATTAAGAAAACATTTTTCTCTGTGTATTTTCGGATTTTTTTCCTCGTTAAAATAATGAAAACTTTCCAAGAATTACATTAAATCAAATTTCTTCTGAATTTTTTCATTTAAAAATCTGTTATTGCTTCAATTGCAATTCGATCAATTAAATTTCTTTAATTTCCAAAACGTTCGGATTAATATCGATGGCGAGTTGGGGGGGGGGGGGCGAGGGGAGGAGGGGATTATTCGAGTTTTCGTATCACGTAGTAACGATATTTTGTGACTATTGAAGATTTGCCAGAGTATTAGTTACGTGACAACGATAACATTCAAACGAGAATTCACATTAATTTCTTAACATGGCGAATTGTAATGTAATACGAGTTTCTTTTATGAATAATGCATAGACGAAGGAGCATCGAGAGACCGTATTGGAGCATCCACTACAGATGAGCCAGGCAAGATGAAATTGAATCTTGAGTGTCCCATTATTCTAACTCTCTCCTTCTATTTGTTTCAACAGTGAAATGGACAGAAAAAAAAAATTGATGAGAAAATCCTGTGTCAATCACTTATTTTCTATCAACTTGTACAGCTCAGTAATAAAACGAGTTGTTTGTTATTTTTCGCATTCATTCTTTGTCTCACATCTTGTGGTTTGTTATTCACCCCCCATTCTCATTTGTGCTCATGATAAATTTGTCGAACATCATGATATCGTTGCCCTAGATGTAAAAGGGCGTAAGTGTCATTTTTTCCTCTTTTTTTTAATACCAGAAGGGCGTAATTTTTTTTGGTTCAATCGATTATTTCCTCCTTTTCTGATGATTCACAGCATTTTTTCTCCGAGTAACAAATAGGCGTGTGTCCAAATTATTATTATATAAAAAGAGACGTATCTCCTTCACATATGCCAGTCTAATTTTGAATATTTCTTAGATTTGCGATTCGTTGGATGACGTTGATGATAACAAAAAGGCGTATCTTCTGCATATACAACCTTTTGATCTTATTTTTTGCCAATTTAAAGCATCATGAACGGAATTTTCAATGACAAAGAGGCGTATCTCCAGCACATACGCCCTTTTGTTTCTAATTATCTTTCTCAATTAACGAGAATTTGAGGAAATACGTCATTTTGTTATTATAGAATTTTAAAGTGAATTGAAAATTTAACGTAAATTATCAACAAGAAAAAGGCCTCAGTGAGGGTGATACGCCATTTTGTTATTACACAGAGAAAAATGTTTTATTAATTTAAGAATGTGCAGTCACTTAATTCAAGTGACCTGCCATTCTTAAATTAAGTGTCTTTTCTCACTTAAATCAAGTAACTATTTCTTTCTTAATTTAAGAAAGTAAAAATCACTTAAATTAAGTGACTTTTCTCACTTAAATCAAGTAACTATTTCTTTCTTAATTTAAGAAAGTAAAAATCACTTAAATTAAGTGACTTTTCTCACTTAAATCAAGTGACTTTTTCTTTCTTAATTTAAGAAAGTAAAACTCACTTAAATCAAGTGAGTTTTCTCACTTGAATCAAGTGAGTTTTCTTTCTTAATTTAAGTGACCTGGACAGTCTTAAATTAAGTGACTGCAAATTCTTAACTTGAGAAAACATTTTTCTCTGTGTATCTATTGTTAAATGATATGGGACAAGTGGAGAAATTATGAATAACAAAGGGGCGTGTGAACTGAAAATATGTCTTTTTGTTGTTATGAACGCTCATAACATTTCGCAAATTTCCTAACATTATTAGTAGCAGAAGGGGCAGGAATATGCCCTATTCAATCTACACATTGGCGCTGGCGACCTTTTGTTACTTCAATTTTTGGTTTGTTACACAGTGAAAAATGTTTTCTTAATTTAAGAATGTGCAGTCAGTTAATTTAAGAATGGCAGGTCACTTAAATTAAGTGACTTTTCTCACTTAAATTAAGTAACTTTTTCTTTCTTAATTTAAGAAAGTAAAGTCACTTAAATTAAGTGAAAAAAGTCACTTGATCTAAATGAGAAAAGTCACTTAATTCAAGTGAGTTTTACTTCCTTAAATTAAGTGATTTTTCTCACTTAAATTAAGTAACTTTTTCCCTCTTAATTTAAGAAAGTAAAAGTCACTTAAATTAAGTGATTTTTCTCACTTAAATCAAGTGACTTCACTTTCTTAATTTAAGTAACCTGCACATTCTTAAATTAAGTGACTGCACATTCTTAGATTAAGAAAACATTTTTATCTGTGTATTGTTCTGCATTGCGTCATGAAAAAATTTTTGAGATGCATTTTGTACAGACTCCCCTTTTCCTCCGAAAAGTGAGTTTTTTTGGCACTTATGCTGTTTTGCTTCTAGGATGACGATATTATTCTTGAAAATATGAACTATTTTGCTGTTCACAGATGAACACTATCAACGCAGAAATTATAATTTTTTGAAATAATCACGTATAATTTTTTGATAAAAAATATTCCGATTTAATCAATTTATCATGAGTTTCATATTTTCTGGTTATTTTCCTCTCGCATAAAAAAAAAAACATTGAGATGAAAAACTCAGTTCCTTTAAAAAATTGTATTTCTCAAATTTATGGACAGATTTTTTAATTAATTTTTTTTTTGTTGACCCTCCGAAATTTATCATACCCCATAATTCTACAAAATTGTACATAAAAATGTAGTTTTAATGGTGATAAATTTACAGCATTAATTGGAGAGTCTTATCAATTACCTCTGAGTGTTAATAATTTAATGAACTTTCTCATTCATCTCAATAGTTGCTCTGGAAAAATATTCTTCAATCCAGTAGTTCTTCAGGCAATCGTGTAAATAGAATGAAATTAATCTCGTGACTTTCAACAGAAAAAATCAGAATTTTCTACAGAACGTGACAATTTTTTTTATTCACCCAAGAATCTCTTATTTCCCCCCTCCCCCCATTCTGCTGATGAAAGAATATTAAAGCACGTTCCACAGCAAATCGTTATCCCAAACTCTGAATTTTTTCATGTACAGCGCATTTTCTGTTAAAAAAATACGGGCACAACCCTGTAATAATATATTAAACTTGATAACGTCTCGATCTCAACTTCGAGATCATTCTTTACACAGAAAAAAATGTTTTCTTAATTTAAGAATGGCAGGTCACTTAAATTAAGTGACTTTTCTCACTTAAATCAAGTAACTTTTTCTTTCTTAATTTAAGACAGTAGAAGTCACTTGAATTAAGTGACTTTTTCTTTCTTAATTTAAGAAAGTAAAACTCACTTTAATCAAGTGAGTTTTCTCACTTAAATTAAGTGCCTTTTCTCATTTGAATCAAGTGACTTTTCTCACTTAAATCAAGTAATTATTTCTTTCTTAATTTAAGAAAGTAAGAGTCACTTAAATTAAGTGACTTTTCTCACTTAAATCAAGTAACTTCTTCTTTCTTAATTTAAGAAAGTAAAAGTCACTTAAATTAAGTGACTTTTCTCACTTAAATCAAGTGACTTTTCTCACTTGAATCAAGTGACTTTTCTCACTTAAATCAAGTAATTATTTCTTTCTTAATTTAAGAAAGTAAGAGTCACTTAAATTAAGTGACTTTTCTCACTTAAATCAAGTAACTTCTTCTTTCTTAATTTAAGAAAGTAAAAGTCACTTAAATTAAGTGACTTTTCTCACTTAAATCAAGTGACTTTTCTCACTTGAATCAAGTGACTTTTCTCACTTAAATCAAGTAATTATTTCTTTCTTAATTTAAGAAAGTAAGAGTCACTTAAATTAAGTGACTTTCCTCACTTAAATCAAGTGACTTTTTCTTTCTTAATTTAAGAAAGTAAACCTCACTTGAATCAAGTGAGTGTTCTCACTTAAATCAAGTGACTTTTCTTTCTTAATTCAAGTGACTTGCACATTCTTAAATTAAGAAAACATTTTTCTCTGTGTAATTGATGAAGCATTCAGTAGTGAAGAAATAAAACGATATGGATATGTGAAAATAAGCGAGATAGAGCGATTTTTCCCAAATTTTTTTCATAAAAAATTGTAAGAGCTACAAAAAAAATTGTCACTATAAATTTCGTTATCTCGCTTAATTTCCGAGTCTCGAAGAGTTTATGGAAAATAAAGCCTGCATTACTCATGAATTTAATGAAAAAAAATCATCTCCAATCAATGATTGATTAGAGATAATTTTTTTTTTCTCATTAAACTGATGTTCAATTATTGAACATCAAATTCAGCATGATACTTCATTGATCATGCACTTGAACGGAGAAATTCTGATGAAATTACGTAAACATCGAATGAAGGAAAACTAATTACGTTGATGGTGTTCTAGTTGGATGGAATCGAAATGAGATTCTCTCAGTAATCTTTTCAACCGCAAAATAATTAATTTTCCTCTCGTGGTTTTCGTCTATTTTGATTCAACAGATGTGCGATTATTTTATTACGAATAAAATGAATAATTTGGGTTAATAATTCATTATAAATGCTGAAATGTAAAGATAATAGAGAACTGACCCGTTTATGTGGAGTAAATTCGTGGAAGTTAATGCGGTGTAATTCTTAGGGAAATTATTTTGACAGATAAAATTATCATAATCATTCTGCTTCATAACCTCGATTTATAGACTAATCTTTCATTTCTATCAAGAGATGGTGACTCCCAAATTCTGGAGTTTTCGACTAATTGTCATGCAGAGCTGGAATTCTTTGATGACAAATTATCCTGTCCGCAAAGTTACACTAACTCATTAAATCCATAAAACAGATTCCGTAACGATTCCTAACCTCAAATTCGGACAATTTCCGACATTTCCTCTGAATTTAAATTCTAATGTCCGCCATTTTGTCATCCTCATTGGAATCTTCCCAAAAAATTCGCCGAAATTGGCACAAAAGCTCTGAAAGTAAGATCTCAGCTCGAAGACAGTTAATTCCTTATTTTTTTGATGCCATATCAAAGATGATACACAGAGAAAAATGCTTTCTTAATTTAAGAATGTGCAATCACTTAATTTAAGAATGTGCAGGTCACTTAAATTAAGAAAGAAAAGTCACTTGATTTGAGTGAGAAAACTCACTTGATTTAAGTGAGTTTTACTTTCTTAAATTAAGAAAGAAAGTCACTTGATTTAAGTGAGAAAAGTCACTTAATTTAAGTGACTTTCACTTTCTTGAATTAAGAAAGAAAAAGTTACTTGATTTAAGTGAGAAAAGTCACTTAATTTAAGTGAGTTTTACATTCTTACATTAAAAAAGAAAAAGTCACTTGATTTAAGTGAGAAAAGTCACTTGATTTAAGTGAGAAAAGTCACTTAATTTAAGTGACTTTTACTTTCTTGAATTAAGAAAGAAAAAGTTACATGATTTAAGTGAGAAAAGTCACTTGACTTAAGTGAGAAAAGTCACTTGAATCAAGTGACTTTTCTTTCTTAATTTAAGTGACCTGCACATTCTTAAATTGAGTGACTGCATATTCTTAAATTAAGAAAGCATTCCAGCTAAATCAGATATTTTCCAGCTAAGTCGAACGTTTTCCACACTCACCTTTCTTCGACAATCCCCGTTAAAATAACCCCCTAACAGTGTGCACGTTTCTTCGAATTATCATTAACTAGAAACCAGCCTACAAATCCTCATTTTCTTTGTTTTATCAACCGTGCTCTAAGATACCACCTTAATTCCTGACAATGCCTATCACTTACGCTCCCAAGTCATTGACAGGCACATATTCCCATTAATTTCACCACTATTTCATGTTCCACTGAACAAGTCTTCCCATTCCTCCAATTAATTCCAACAATGCCTCTCCAGCATACAAAAAAAAAAAAAAAAAAAAAAAAATTGCTCTCATGTGTACGAAAAACTCCGGAACGCAATGGGCAACACCATCTTCATCTTCATCAATATCAGAGTAGCTAAAAAAGCTCCCCAGTAGACCGAAAAGAACCAATAGAAAAAAAAATTGGAAATCGATAGTTTAGGCGTGACTGTCGTGCAACAATGTAGTGTGTTGTTTGTGGTGTGGATTTCAGCAGTACATCCCAGCAACGAGAGCCGAGGCCTCAACTGGCCAGGGTGGACAGACAGGTGTCGACGATACTTACCTCGTCGAGGCCTCATTTTGAGACCCAAAAAAAGCATAAAATAAGCAGAACAATAGAATTTGAGTGAAAAAAAAATGAAATAAATGAATAGATAAATAAAAGAAAAAAAAAAAAAGAAAAAAAATTCACTGGAAATTCATTGATTTTTCCCAAGTGACAAGAAATTGTAAGAGATGATGAATTTACGTGCACTAGAAACACGAAAGAGCATGAAAAAACCGAAGTCTCCAGACACTTAATGATTATTGTAAAACCAAAAAAAAAAACAAAAATAATAATATTGAAAAAAATGTGTATAACACACTCACAATTAAAAATCAATCAAATTCTTCTATTTCCCTATTTTCGTGCCATCAATGGTGGGTGTCTCAACAACGTCATCACCATCATCATCCCGATGTCATCGTCATCATCCAACATCTGGATTCCTACGTCATTGGATTACAACAAATTCGGATTAACACAATTACCATTTGTCTCTAATTTTTTATTCATTAATAAAAAATGAAAAAAAAATCACCAACTCTCTCCAATCGTTGCTCGTTCCTCTCTCCACATGTCTCTCATCATTCATTATTATTGAAAAAAAAAAAAAAAATACTGAACTTAATGAATACATGAATTGATGAAATATTGGACAATTGTGTCGAATAAATTGGAAAATTTATTTTATGACGTCATGAAAATGCTGAACAACATTGAATATTGATGAAAAATAACAACTCAATGAAAATGAATAAAATTGTAAAAAAATAATAACAATTAAAATGGGAAAACAACAATGCATATGGATTACACAATGGCAAAAAAAAATAACAACAAATGGATAATAAAAAAAAAATGAAAAAAAATTGAAACACGTTTTGAAACGTATTGTAGAGCCTCTCGTATCAGCTAACATCGAGCGAGAACAAGGATAGAGTGGTGCTAGTATATGAAGATCGTATACAAGTACGAAAAAAGGTAATGAATCATTAGAACTTGCAAATTAATGCAATGAGAATTAACACATTTTTCATGGAGTTCATTTAACCGAAATTTTTATTGATTTGAAAAAAAAAAAAAGCAGAAGATGATTTTTTATTTGTTGGCACATTCAGATGAGACACACAAGAACGTAAAAAATGGAAAATAAACAAAAATTTGAAAACAGTTACAGTGGAAATTCATTGTGCTAAAGCTTGGCTTTTTTCCACTATTTTTTCTTTCCTTCTTTTGCTTTCGAGGCTGAACGCACGCTGCGTATAATGCTTTATCTCCTCATTTTTTTCACTTCTCTCATTCCCACTGTCAAACAGCTGAAAGGATTTTAATGTTTTTTTTTTTTTTTCAATCCTCTGATTACAGCTGAGGATTATTTCCACGCACAAAGAATCTCTGATCCACACGTTCTATTATGATGAAATAATAGAAATTATGATTTACAAGAGATGTAAAAATGTGAATTAATGAAAATTACTTTATTTTAATTAATTATTGGCTCAATTTATGCTAATTATGATATTTTGAGGATTTTCGAGGAAGAAGGAGGAGACTTTGAGGTATTCCTGAGGAGAGAAAAAAGTGTTTTTTTTTTAATCAAAATTTTTACGGCGAAAAATAAAATGAAATGAATAAACTTATTCCTATACTCAACAGTTCTTCAATCCAAGAAATAAAATAATTGAACCATGAACTCCTCAAAAAAAGGAAAATTACATGGAACTTTTGTGGTTCGAGCCGCTAATATGTCGAGTAAAACGTGCCAGACGAAAAATATCTCAACAAAAAATTTCTTTACAATGAAAAATCAAGTGAAAAAATATCTCATGACAAAAATATGGCTGAGATATAATTTCTGAGATGTTTTGGACGTGAGATATTTTTGCCATCAGATTTTTTTAATATTTCCACTAAAACACTTCGACAAAAAAATCTCGGACAAAAATATCTCATAGAGTATCTCTTGACAATAAAAACTCGGTAAACTAAGTGAAGAAATATCTCATGACAAAAATATTTCATGACAAAAACATCTCATGGAAAAAATATCTCATGGAAAAAATATCTCATGGAAAAAATATCTCATGGAAAAAATATCTCATGGAAAAAATATCGTATGACGAAAACATCTCATGAAAAAAACATCTCATGAAAAAAACATCTCATGAAAAAAACATCTCATGAAAAAAACATCTCATGAAAAAAACAGCTCATGAACAAAACATCTCATGAAAAAAATATCTCATGGAAAAAATATCTCATGGGAAAAATATCTCATGGAAAAAATATCGCATGACGAAAATATCTCATGAAAAAAACATCTCATGAAAAAAATATCACATGTCAAAAATATCTCATGACGAAAATATCTCATGCAAGAAATGTTTCATGACGAAAATATCTCATGCAAAAAATATCTCGTAACGAACACATGGCCGAGATATTATAGATTGATTTTCACCATGAGATATTATTGCTGAGATTTTTTTTGGCATGAGATATTCTTGCCATGAGATATTATTACCAAAATATTTTTCGCAGTAGTTATGAGATATCTCATCGATATATTCACCACGAGATTTTTTTTCTGAGACGTTAATTCCTGAGATATTTTCACAATGAGATTCCATCACCGAGATGTATTTCACATGAGTTATCTTCGCCATGAGATATTATTACCGAGATGTAATTGCCTGAGAATTAAAAAGACGTCACCAAAAATCGCAAATGAAGTTCAACGAATAAAATTCGATTCCCGACAATCGTTCGAACGAATTGAAAACAATTGCACGTGTTTTTTCTTCCAAACTCTCACCTCTTTCGATTTTTTTTCAATTTCCAACAATTTTACCAATTCTTTGTTTCTCTTTCTCCCCCCCCCCCCCCCCATTTACTTCTATTCGTCGTTTCATAGAAAAAGCCGAATGACACTCGAGTTGCACCGAGTCACGTTTGCATTGCACTGCACAGTACATGTCTAAATATTTAAATAGCCACAGCGTCATAGGTAGACACATATATATGTGAGAAATAGCAATATCTATATGTACAAAAACAAGAGCCGTGAAATATTCAAACAGTTTCATGACAGGCTGTTAAATTTTACTAGTAGTTTTCCCTGATTGTTAAGTTATTCTTGCCTAAGTAGTTACGTAGTTGATTGTTTATTGTTATTATATAAATTTTGGGCGTTATTTAGATATTTAAATGAATATTTACAAATAATATTTACACGTTTATTGAACTTAATTTTTTTTTATTGGTAAATCATAATTATGTGCACTGCATCCCTCAATTAATCACTTCACAAGTATACTTAAGTTCTATCGTATTTTTCTCATTTTTTTATGGTTCTATTTGTTAAGTAATTGGTTAGTATTTCTTAGCGCATAAGAGAGCGAATGGTGTATGCACGACATTTGAATGATCGGAAATAAAGGGAATTCGATAACTCTCCTCTCTCCTTTTTTTTTCTTCCCCCCATGAAAATGAGGATTCTAATTGAATGAATTGTGATTTTTTGATGATTTCATTGAGAAAACTGAGGAAAGATGAGGTGAAAATTTTTACTTTTTTGAAAATATCTTTCTAGTAAAAGATGAAATCGTTTTCTATTGATTCATGTGGTTCTAAAAGAAGGAAATTTTAAACGATTTTCGGGTGACTTAGTGCTCATTTTATGAAAATCAGTGTTTCCATAATATCATATGGTCACCTTTGAAATAAAAGGGCTCAGGTGCTATGCTCACATATACAGAGAGAAAAATGTTTTCTTAATTCAAGAATGTGCAGTCACTGAAATTAAGAAAGAAAAGTCACTTGATTTAAGTGAGAAAACTCACTTGATTTAAGTGAGTTCTACTTTCTTAAATTAAGAAAGAAAAAGTGACTTAATTTAAGTGAGAAAAGTCACTTAATTTAAGTGAGAAGAGTCACTTGATTTAAGTGAGAAGAGTCACTTGATTTAAGTGAGAAAAATCTCTTAATTTAAGTGAGAAAAATCACTTACTTTAAAAGAGTTTTACTTTCTTAAATTAAGAAAGAAAAAGTCACTTGCTCTAAGTGAGTAAAGTCACTTGATTTAAGTGAGAAAGTCACTTAATTTAAGTGAGTTTTACTTTCTTAAATTAAGAAAGAAAAAGTCACTTGATTTAAGTGAGAAAAATCACTTAATTTAAGTGAGTTTCACTTTTTTAAATTAAGAAAGAAAAAGTCACTTGATTTAAGTGAGAAAGTCACTTAATTTAAGTGAGTTTTATTTTCTTAAATTAAGAAAGAAAAAGTCACTTGATTTAAGTGAGAAGAGTCACTTGATTTAAGTGAGAAGAGTCACTTGATTTAAGTGAAAAGAGTTACTTGATTTAAGTGAGAAAAATCACTTAATTTGAGTGAGTTTCATTTTCTTAAATTAAGAAAGAAAAAGTCACTTGACTTAAGTGAGAAAAGTCACTTAATTTAAGTGAGTTTTACTTTCATAAATCAAAAAAGAAAATTCACTTGATTTAAGTGAGAAAATTCACTTGATTTAAGTGAGAAAATTCACTTGATTTAAATGAGTTTTACTTTCTTAAATTAAGAAAGAGAAAGCCACTTGATTTGAGTGACAAAAGTCACTTAATTAAAGTGACCCGCCATTCTTAAATTAAGTGACTGCACATTCTTAAATTAAGAAAACATTTTTCTCTGTGTAGCACTTACGCGTCTTCGTTTATGAGCCATGGTATCATTCATTACACTTAAAAAAAAAGAGCCGATAATCCACACATATCCACTCAATTCTTTTTCAAATTTTTTTATCAACATTTACACGATAAAAAGGATTCCGCTTAAATTTACCCCAATTTCCTTCGGAGTTCCTCCACAAAATGGTTCTTCTTACGCAAAATAGCCGCTCCAAGTCTCTAATGGATCACAAAAATCCTTGCTCACAATTACAGAACCTGAAATTCTTAAATCATCATCTCCAAAAATTGACAAAAAAAGAGTTTAGAACCACATGAAAAGTGAAATTTTCCAATTTCAAAAATAAATCTAATTTATCAAAGATTATCAAAAATGGATTTTAGTATGTTTCCCCCCTGAAATTTATTCAGCTTCTCAATGTAATCATCCAAAAAAAATCAATTCCAGATATTTCCACTAATTTCTCGCGATTTTCATAATATAAACCATAAAAATTAGAATATATCTGTCTCCCCCCTTTTCTCATTAATTTATCATGTATTATTCTCTCTTTCTTTTATTCTGATTTTTTTTTCATCATAAAATAAAATCCTAAATTTTCCATTTCTTAGGCTCATTTTGTTACAAACAAATTGAGGAAAAAATTCATGGAAATCATTGGGGTGAAACAGCTGTAAAAAAGAAGAATGGCTAGTGTCAAGGGAAAGGGGAGAGAAAACGAATGAGAGAACGAATGCCTTATGAGAGAATTAGGAACAAACAAGAGACAAAAAAAAAATTCAATAAATCCATGAATTAAAGGCAGAAAAATGGAATTTTTAAAAAATTGAAAAAAAATTTCCGAAATAACAAATTGTTCCAGGATCTTAAGAAGCGCGGTTCCCACACCTGCGACATGCAGGCCCTACAGCCACTTCCGGTTCCCACTACCAACACAACTGCTACTGCTATGACAACTACCGGTGGGCAGCCACCGCTGACGGTATCGGAGACCGCTTAAGATTGAGATTATCATCTTCATGAGAAACGCGTTGATCCACACACACACAGCAACAACATCGATTGTATCTCCTCTGGCTCAAATGAATGAATCAACGGCCGAACTGGCCGATTTTACGGTGAGCCAATTCAATGAAATTCAAAATTATTTATTAATTTTTTTTTTTTTTTTTTTTTTTGAGAATTATTTGGTAGAATTTGAAAATTAAGCGAGCCTCGAAAGAATGAAAGTAATTTTGGGGATTTATAATTAAAGCGTTTTCCGATATCGTTGAAATTCTTGGCCTAAATTCGGAATTATTCATACTTTTTTTTTTTTTTTTACATTTAGAGGAGTTTCGTGGAGAATAGTTGCAGTGGTTAACCCATTCGCATTTTCTCAATTTCGTATACGACCTCTTCATTTGCATGTAGAAGGCAGGTGCACACATTTCTAACTACTAAATTCAGTAAAAGTGGAATTCAATTTTTTCTCATTTTTTTCCTTATTTTTCAAGTTTTTTTTTTTTGGAAGAAAGGAATTTTCTTTTGAATAAAGGGGTTCGAAGAAAAATCCGAAAAAAATCGGTAGAATGCTTCAGTGTATTTCCTATGCTGTCTAATTTTTTCAGATTTTTTCGTAGACTCGCGCGTTCTGAGAAAAATTTGATCTCATTTCTCAGCAAACTTCAAGCAAAGTTTGCCTTCAGAAAAATGAAATTCCTACGTTTAGCATGTTCCATACAATTTGCTTCGCTCATTACTCTGACGTTAACACAAACACCCCGGTATTTTGCCTCAGTTCAGACTCGTTTTTCTTCACAGCATCAAAAAATAAAAGATTGAGAATTATTTCACTCGAAGTCGCAAACAATTTCCAGCCAAATGGCCACTTTCCCACTCAAGTTACTAGAATAAATGGAATTAAACTTTTTTCCGCAATTTCTGAAGAAAAGTAGTTCTCCCAGTGCCATTTCCCACAAAGAAATTTCTCTTCTTTATTCACATCACTCTAAAGAACTAAATTCAGAGAATTAAATCAAGACGGAAAAAAATCGCAAAAACTTCAATAATTTTTTCATCTTTTTTTCTTAACGAGTATCTTGGAAAGTAAACGAGATAGCGTAAATTTCCCAAGAGACCTTCTCTGTAGCTCTTGAATTTTTTTTACAGAGAAGGATTCTACGCAGAGAAAAATTTTATCTTAATTTAAGAATGTGCAGTCACTTAATTTAAGTGACATGCCATTCTTAAATTAAGTGACTTTTCTAACTTAAATCAAGCGACTTTCCTCACTTAAATTAAGTAACTATTTTTTTCTTAATTTAAGAAAGTAAAAGTCACTTAAATTAAGTAACTTTTCTCACTTAAATCGAGTGACTTTTTTTTCTTAATTTAAGAAAGTGAAACTCACTTGAATTAAGTGACTTTTCTCACTTAAATTAAGTGACTTTTCTCACTTAAATCAAGTGACTTTTTTTTCTTAATTTAAGAAAGTGAAACTCACTTGAATTAAGTGACTTTTCTCACTTAAATTAAGTGACTTTTCTCACTTAAATTAAGTGACTTTCCTCACTTGAATCAAGTAACTTTTCTCACTTAAATCAAGTGAGTTTTTTCACTTAAATCAAGTGACTTTTCTTTCTTAATTTAAGTGAACTGCACATTCTTAAATTAAGAAAACATTTTTCTCTGCGTACTAAAATCCAGTTATCTTGCACAGTTTCTGAGATATGTTCCATAAAAGAACATCAAAAAGCTTCACCCCTAAATTTCACATTTAACACTTTGCGCATGTATCTACATCAGTACAGCAAAAAGGTAAAGAGACTCATCGATAATCGAGTGTTCTCCTCATTGCCTCTAACCTAATCCTAGTTTCATTAAACCAGGGAGAGACACTCGAGTCCCTCATATCCCTCTGGAATTGAAAAAAAAAGAAAAAAAACTACACGTATACCACTTGCTTAGCCAAGTGTATCTTGAGCTGATTCTTGCAGAGCTTCAAATTAAAAAAAAAAGATCAAGGGCAAAATCTGCTGTTACGCTGCACAGCCTCTTCAACCATTAATATTTATTGCTCCTCTATGTCTCGGAATTTCGATTACGAACGAGGAAAATAACGCGACCGAAAAATTCAACGCTCGACAAGATTAAAATTTGAAAGAAAAAGAATTCTGCAAAAAAGAATAGAAAATGTCATGAGGAGGGCCGGAGACATTGGTTATTATTTCGTCCGGTATAGTTGTTAGGTGACCGTTCGAATTGCAAATGTATTAAATGTTGAACTGTCAGAATGTTTGGCACATTTAAGTAATTAAAATAAGAATTCCTTCCGAGATTCTCCTTCCACCCCCCCCCCCCCCCCCCCCAAATCCTCTCTCTTTTTTACAAATTTGACTTTACATATTTGGAAAATTATCGCCAGTAGGGTCACACGACCAATAGATAGACACTGACCAAAAGATAAACGATTTCTATTATCGAGAATTTTCATAAATAAACGAATAGTTCTTATATCTTTCACGTCAACTCCTGATTACACAGAGAAAATAAAATCTAATTTTTTCATCCATAATTATATTTATTAAAAAGAGTAGAAATTCAAAAACCTGGGCTCTTCATTGTAGTGCAGCCTTGCGCCAAGATTGCACGCAAGCTGGCCACGCACGCAGGGGCCCAGTTGGTTACGCGTTACAGAAATGCCGCGCGCCATCTCAGTTCTTGTAACGTTGCGCCCAGTTTGAATCGTGCGAGGCAGCCTCGCGCCAAGCTAACTGCAAGGCACTTTTTCTACCTGGGAATGTTTTCTCAATTTAAGAATGTGCAGTCACTCAATTTAAGAATGTGCAGGTCACTTAAATTAAGAAAGAAAAGTCACTTAATTTAAGTGACTTTTACTTTCTTAAATTAAGAAAGAAAAAGTTACTTAATTCAAGTGAGAAAAGTCACTTGACTTAAGTGAGAAAAGTCACTTAATTTAAGTGAGTTTTACTTTCTTAAATTAAGTGACTGCACATTTTTAAATTAAGAAAACATTTTTCTCAGTGTAGCCGAACCCAGTTGCTGTTTTTGCCAATTGGTTGCTTTCTTTTGTATCCGCAATTTGCCTCTGGTTATTATCCATAATTATTATAGCACTGTTAACATTACGCAAGCGCTCGATTTTGTCAACAGGGCAATATTAATGAAATTCTGATCTTTGCAATGTTGTTCAGGTCATTTGGAGTTTATCAAGTAGCCAATGACACCGTCTCATCTATTCTTTCATTTCTCCTGTCACAACACATAAGTCAAGGGTCCAAGAGAAAAAAAATACAGACGAGAATATAAAAAATCCAATTAATTTCAGTTTCAATGTCAAAGTAAATATTTTAGGTTTCAAGTTGAGCAGAAAATCGGATTCATATGAATGTAGAAGAGAAGAAAACACTTGAGATTTTTTTTCATTCATTCTTTTACTGAAAAAGAAATGCTTCTGTAGATACAGTGAAACGAAGCAAAAATAATATAAATAAAGAGGAAGAAGAGAAAAGATCGATCGAGGCTTTTTCGGATGGAAGCGGAAGTACCGGGTCAGATAGAGGTGCTATTGTGATTCAGTATTTTCCTTCTTTTTTAGCTCTATTTGGGTCGAGACTCAATGCTGCAGAATAATGTTGAGAGAAAGGGGCTGGAGGGGGGGGGGGGGGGATAAAATCACAAAATCACCAGTTTCCGAATCAGTGAATTGCATCACTTCTCTCCAATTATTTTTCTCATCCAGAGAATATTTGGATCTAAGGCAAGAGCTCTGATCATCAAATCTCATTGAATTTTCCAATGCTTGAGACGAAAAATTTCCATTTTATTCATGATGATAGGAAAGTGACTCCATTATTTTCAATACTATGAGCGAAGGTGTGTTTCTGTATATAATGGATGTTGAATGAATGAAGTGAATGGTGTGTGAGACATTCAGAATTGCTCGCAGCAGTCGCTTGTATTTGGTAGAATACTGTTTGAAACAATGTAGTTCGGTTTTATCGATCATGGCTGATGGGAAATAGGGGAGGAAAGAGATAGGGTGAACTTAGGTTTTGATGTTCTGTATTTTGTCACTATCTTTGCTTCCGTTTTTGTGTGATCATTCAAAGGAACATCTTTTTTTTTAACCGCATAAGTTGAATAGCGCAGAAGTAAAACAGAATAATTCTTTTTTTTTTTTCGCTTCTTGGTTTTTTTGTGAATTCTTCCATGACTAATAGAGTTCTGCTCTTTTCATTGTAAATCATTTTTGCAGTTCCTAAAATTTTCTACAAAGTGTGTTGGAGTGAAGAGGACCTATGTCCATTAAAATGCCCAAAAAAATGATTTATTTGATGAAATTATAAATTTTTCAGATACATTGTTTTTTTGTTTTTCATTTCATTTATCGTACACAGAAAAAAATGTTTTCTTGATTTAAGAATGTGCAGTCACTTAATTTAAGAATGGCAGGTCACTTAAATTAAGTGACTTTTCTCACTTAAATCAAGTGACTTTTCTCACTTAAATCAAATAACTTTTTCTTTCTTAATTTAAGAAAGTAAAAGTCACTTAAATTAAGTGACTTTTTCTTTCTTAATTTAAGAAAGTAAAATTCACTTAAATTAAGTGAATTTTCTCACTTAAATCGAGTGACTTTTTCTTTCTCAATTTAAGAAAGCAAAACTCGCTTAAATCAACTGAGTTTTCTCACTTAAATCAAGTGACTTTTCTCACTTAAATTAAGTAACTTTTTCTGTCTTAATTTAAGAAAGTAAAAGTCACTTAAATTAAGTGACTTTTCTCACTTAAATCAAGTGACTTTTTCTTTCTTAATTTAAGAAAGCAAAACTCACTTAAATCAAGTGAGTTTTCTCACTTAGATCAAGTGTCTTTTTCTTTCTTAATTTAAGAAAGCAAAACTCACTTAAATCAAGTGAGTTTTCTCACTTAAATCAAGTGACTTTTCTTTCTTAATTTAAGTGACCTGCACATTCTTAAATTAAGTGACTGCACATTCTCAAATTAAGAAAACATTTTTCTCTGTGTAGGAATTGTCTCTATTATTTTCTCATAACTGGGAGATTGAATTGAGAACGGACAATGAAAAGAGCTAGGAATAAACTTGAGTAATATCTGGGAGCATGTAGATAATTATCAACGTTCATTTGATGAATTTCTGTTATTTTATCTTCTTTATTCGATTATTCCGTCCAGATAAAAAGCATCTCATCATTTCCTACTCAATTAATGATGAATTCTTGCTTGTTCTCTCACCCTCAATAGTTTCAGCTGATTCATGGGATTTCGGTGATGACTAGTCGTTTAGAGGATTTGCTTCCCAAAGTTGATGATTTGATGAATCAACCATCCATTTTCACTCGACAATACGGTTCATTATATCTGATTATCTTCAGCCACATTTAAGAGGATGTCGTTGAAGTTCAGGATATTTCCCCGCTATCTCTGCTATTGATGTAATCTCCATCAAATACAAAAGCCTAATGATGAATCTCCTTGGAGGGAGGACTCGAATGATAAAGACTCTAGGATTCGTACACATTTTACATCTTTACGTGTTAAAACTTCAATTAATCAAAATGAAAGATGTTTAGGATCTTGAAACTTTCCTGATTAGATAATTCTACACGGAAAGAAAATTCTACCAAAATTTACGATGTTAACATCGTAATCCTGGACTAGACTCTTATTAACGTTAATTTTGAAACATCTTATTTCAAAATTTACTATGTGGGTTATATTTTTTACCATTTAACATCGTAATTTCAACAAAGACTTTTAGGATTAAAAATTACTTTAAAAATTACAATTTAACATCGTAAAAAAAAATAAATGAAAATTACACTTTAAAAACTATATTTATTCGTATATTTAATAATTCTATTTACTTTTTAATAAAATAAATATTTCAGTGCTGCCTCTGTTATAATACGATGGAAGCTATAAAAAGTACGATGTTACATCGTAATTTTTAAATAGTAACTGCGTCCTCCGCAAGAGGCGCTCTCGTGTCTTATGACCTTTTATTGAAATCGTTAATATAGATCTTAAAAACAACTTGAAGTGTAGGCCCTTCGGTGGCCGAGTGGTCCAAGGCGTCGGTCATTTCGCACTCGAAAGGACTCGGGATCGAATCCAATCACCGGTCGATTATTATTTTATTCTTTTATTTAAGATTTCTCTTCAAATTTTACGATGTTCACATCGTAATTTATATTAAAGAGCTTAAGACTTGGTATTATTTGTCTAAAGTATTATTTCTTAAATGAAATTTCCAACGCTACATCGTAAAAATTACGATGTTAAAAGTCTAAACCACCACTACAATAATCAATAGGACAAATTACGATGTTAGCATTGTAAATTTAACTAGAATTTTTTTTCCGTGTAGGATGTGAATTATATATTCCGAGGAATAATGGACCGGGAATTTTTTCTTCGGAGTGAAGGTCTCCACGGAAAAATCCTAAATGATTTGTAGGGATGCACCATTATGGTCATATTGTTGGATAATTTTTTTTCTTGATTTTTGTTAGAATCAAAAACTTGAAAACTTTCATTTCAGGATTTTTATTCTCCTCGTTTATTTTGAAACTGTCCAAATAAATGCTCAAGTAAAGAAATAATTGTGCTGAATATTCTACCAGGAAGATTCGCATTTTATAGCGAGGGGAAAGATAATGAAGAATTAAGTGGTGTATTCTGATTGGCCGAATAAATCCTGAGATTTCAGGCGTATTCTGAATTACATAAAGTTTCGTAAAATTCATTCTCTTAAAATTCATCGAATTAAAAAAAAACTGTATCAAATTTGAGATTTTATCTCGAGTGATTTATCATTGGTTGTTTGATAGTCTTTATTTATTCTTGAATTAATTTTTTATAATTCTCCCATCATCCAGAAGCTAAAATATCTAAACATCTATTTTTTACAACTGAATGAGTTGAGTTTCGATGAAGTAAAACATCATGAGTTTATTTGTGTCACTTATTTTTCTAGAATATCTCAAAAACTAATGCAGATACGCCCTTTTTACTCTCATTCGTGTTTATTCCTGAAATTCTTTACAAAAAGGGCTTAGAACAAGGAGAGCGTATGTCTGTAGACTCAATCTGTTATTCATCAGTAGTAAATTATTATAAAATTTTTTTATCATTTATAGAGGCTCAGATGCTTCATGTGATCGATGCAACATCACATATAGATGTTATTCCCAGCATCAACTCATTTTCCAAAAAAGTGATCATCAGTCGTTTAGAGGATTTGCTCCGAAAATTGACCATTTGAAGAATAAACTCGCCATTTTCACCCGATCCCGTACGAAAAAACGATGTATAGAGAAAATATATCCAGAAATATATAATAATTGTATTATCATATATTAAATAATACATTGATGAATATATGAATTTATATACAAATATTCGTCCAAAGAGTAATATATTTTCATATTTAAAGAGCAATATATGGCATTTTATTGATAATTAGTGAATCCAAAAATATATGAGTTTCATATAACTTTGAATAGGACCAATAAATATATGTAATTTATATACTGCGATTATAATGGCAGTATATGGATTTAATATTTTTTAAATACAAAAAAATCAAATATATTTCATGAAACAAACAAATTAGTTTTTATTTTTACTGAAAATTGGCAGTACATATTTTTCTGTTTTAAATTCATTTCTTCACGATTTACAAATATGACCAAATTGCAATTCCACATGATGCCATGATCACTTGAGCATCGTAGCACCTCCATCCCGTCTGTGGCTGCTTCCCTTTTTTGCTTCCACGTCAGTCAACAACGTAAGAAATGTCATTATCTTCACGATCGATATTGAAATTCTCATAATCAAAATCCCGTATCCATTTGACAGGAATACTGGGCGTACATTGATTGTTATTCCCTCCACCAATCCATTTAACTGAAGCAAATTTCTTTCTCTCTTTACACATCTCCTTGATCCACAGAATCAGTTAAATAGTCTTGTAATCCAGCTAACACTAACACAATGACGTTTAGATGTTCATTTATTTTTCAGAACTCTGAAGAGAACGTGCTTTCAATTAAATTACGTACTTCAGTTGCTAAGCTGATATGTATAGCAGATATATAATCATTCATATATAACGATAAATATAAAAGAATGTATGATACTCAATGTATGACTCAATATATTATCAAAACATACAATTATATTATATGTTGAAAATATATTTATACTTATACATAATTTCGGCACTATATAGGACCACATATTCCCATATATGCTCAGATATATTTTTCCAATATATCGTTTTTCCGTACGGAAAATCGTATGATATCATACGGTTTATTACATCTGATTATCTCCCGCCACATACAAGAGGGCGTTTTTTCCCGCAATCTTTGCCATTGATTCAATGTTCATCAAATGTAAAAGCCTAATAATTCTTCTCAGAGGGAGGACTTGAATGATAAGTATTCCAGGATTCATACTCATTTTACATCTTCACATGTTAAAACCACTTAATCAAAATGAAAGACTTTTAAGATCTCGCAAATTTTTCTGAATACAGAATTCTAGAACGCGAATTATATATTAGGGAGATTGATGGACCAGTAATTCTTATGAAGTGAAGGTCTTCACAAAAAAATCCGAAAGAATGTGTGAAGATCCTTCATTATGTCCGAATTGTTGGATCGTTTTTTTGCCAATTTTTGTCAAGACCTCCAATCCGAAAAAAAATCCTGCATGTAATCCAGGTAAATGGAAAAAAATTATTTTTTAAATATTTTTTCACTTGTTTTATTTTATTTTGTGAATAATTTCCATATAATCCTGCATTCATTCAAATGATTTAATATTCTGTAGACAATCATGCAATGCTGATCTAGTGATCTCCCCGAACTTCTTGTTTGCTATAAGATGATGAAATAGAATTATAGATCAGTTGGTTTGTTCAGTCATTATCTCAGTCTAATGCTAATGTTTGTTAATGCTCATTTCATTCCGAATTAGATTCCTTTACCTCTATCCAAGCAATTGTCAAGATCCGGTTGTTGGTACGCTATTCCAGAGAAAATGCACTTCAGTTGGTATTGAGCGTTTTTGAAGCTGAAACTATTAGTTTCAGGATCGATCTAAAAATAATCCATAATTATCTATAATACATATCAATATGAGGACAATTTGGAAAATTGATCAGGCTTTTTCTGTGTGTGAAAGCCTATACAGAAAAAAATGAGGAGAAAAATATAAAATAAAAAAAAATATATATATATATATATATATATATATATATATATATATATATATATATATATATATATATATATATATAAAATCATACGAAATCACTTTGAAAAAAAATTCAGATTAATTTTTCCTGATCCGTTACTCACAAGAGGGTAATTTTTAAAGTCACATAAGCCACTCATGTCAAGTGTAGAGACTGACCCAGAGCCTGAATCCCAGAGCATTGTATCTGGGACAGCTGCACCAGCTGCAAATTCCATCATCTCACTCGCCGCAATTATTAGGAAAATGAAAAATTTAAAAACCCTCATTTCAATTTTTTTTCACCTGTTTATTTCGAAACTGGTCAAGTCAATGCATAAGTAAAGAAATAATTCTACTGACTCTTTCATCAGGAGCATTTGCTTCTTATAGCGAGGCAAAAGTTGATAAAGTACTAAATTTTTCGAGGTGGTGCATTCTGATTGGGTGAATAAATCGCGACTTAAACTTCCGTAGCGTTTATTCTCCCAATATTAGTCAACCTCAACAAAAAAAAAAAAAAAATCAAATTAGGACTTTATCTCAAGTGATTTATGAGCTGTTCAACAGTTCTTTCTCATTCTTGAATTCTAATTCTTCTTCAATCAGCTGAGATTTAAAAAATCTGAATATCGATTTTTTATTTCAAACTAGATGAATTATGGAATTTTCTTTCTTGTTTTTTGTCTGGATATATATAGCTAATAACTCTATCCAATAGGTTTCAATGCACACAGTAAAAGAAAAAATTAGATGAATTTGAGTGAAACATAAGTTTATTTATTTTATTTTATAGATTTTCTATAAAATAAAATATTTATTTTATAGAATCCTTTGCAAAATAAAGTGAAGAATTCAGAGTTCTGTATCTTGCATTTTACTCGCATGAGTTATATATATGTTAATTGACAATTTTTTTTTATTTTGCTATCTTCATTATACGAGAGATAATATTTGCAAAGATAAAGTTTTTAATGAAGTAGATAAGCTTCTTACCCAATGGCCTTGTCTTCGGTAGACAAAATTTAATAAAATTAAAAGATACGTTTTTTCACGACAAAGTTCGAAATAATTTGTGGAGATGTACGATGATGTTCACAATGTTGAATAATTTTTTGTAAACATTTTTGTTAAGCTAGATAATTGATTTATTAAGCCTTGGAGCTGAGAGTCCATCAGACCAATACAAAATATAATGATTAATGCTGTTATCTAAGGCTCGACACACAGCGGAAAAATCCTGATTAATTTTCCAAAGTTTTCTTATGTTGAAACACATATAATCATGGATTATTAACAGGCAAAATTCCAAATTCAAAAATTACAAACTTAAAATACATTTTTGTGGGCTAGTGAACTTTTTTTTATTCACTGTTTTTTAGGTAATTTGTGCTCTCATATTCACAACACATATATATAATTTCATAAGTAGCATTGTTTTCCCCTTGAGATGAAAGAAAAAAAAATTATCAGTTTTATTTTCTAATATATTTGAGATTTTTCCGAATTTTTCGGAATTTTTTGAAATTTTTCTGAAATTTTCATGGAACTTTTATTAACCAAGAGGACAGCTCCAAAAATCCTTTATTGCAGCAGAACTCCCCCTGTTATAATAATACTTAAGGAGGAACATCAGCTGAAATGAAAACTGTCAGATCGCTCTGATTTTTTTTTTTCAATAAACTTCAATTTGTTTTAGAATTTGTGTGAAAATTAGAGAAAGATTAAAACGCTCAATTTTTTAAAATGAATTTTTGAAAATTTTCATGGTACATCTAATGGCACTGTAACTTGAATAAAAAAAAAATATATTTAGAGTGGTGAGAAGTTTTTGAAAAAAATTCACGCGATGTCTTGTACTATCAATTTTCATTTTCGCGTTGTTTGAATAAAATTAAAACGCTGAATTTCGAGAATTCAATTAAAAACTGCCATTGAAACACAAGTTTTCACTTAATACGACAGCCATTTGCAAAAACGTGGCAGCGCTGCACTATGACGACAGTACGAGGAGTGGGGGCTCGGAAGCGCGCGCTATTTCAAATAATTTAATTTAAGTACCTCCAGTTTTTTTTCTATAATTCGGAGAGAGGAACGAAAACATAAGCTATTTAACACAATATTCGTGACGGTAAAGGAGAAAAATAATTTGAACATCCACAGATAAACCGAGACAACGTAAACAATGTGGGATTTACTCTGCACAATAGGTTAGGATGCCTTATTTCGCACGCAATCATGCTGGTAACATAATTTTCCTGTTTATCAGCTCGTTGCCACTCCTAGAAATGCGAGACAACGTTGCCACGTTTTCCATGAATTTTTGAAATTATGAAAAATTATTATTTTCGGGTAAAAAAAATAAAAAACATATGAGGATGATATTATTTGAGAGTTTGAAAAACGAAAAAAACGATTTTTCATAATTCCTTGAAATGAGTCGAAAGTTTTGCTACATGAAATTTTAGTTATTTGGGGTTGGTGGAGAGCGTCGGAACCTTTGATGTTTCTCCCCTCCCGCCATACCCCGCAGAGGTCTGATGTTCCTCCTTAAGTATCAAAAAAGTAGTGCAAATAAAATAAATAAAAAAAATTTGGGAATCGAGGCTCGCTGAATTTTTCGAAATAGAAAAATTTAATAAAGAAAAATAAAAGAATTATTTTAATCAATAGGAACATTAATGAGGAAAACTGTGGATTAAAATTTCATCCCTTTTTGCAACAACCTTCAGAGATGAAGCATCGTTATTGTGTGGTTTTGATACACCTGCGCACAATCCCAAGAGATGTCTTTAATGATTCAACATAATTTAAAATTCACGACAATTAGCCTAATGCGATTTTATTTGACGTATGATTAATAAATTCCATGAATTATAAATGCTAAAAGAAGAAGTGGGAGGGAGGGAGGAGGAGGGGGGGGGGAGGAGAGAACCACGTTATTTGTATTCAATTAAAATCATAAGATTTAAAAATAAAAAATACCCTCGTTCTTTCAGGCAGAAGAAAAAAAATTGCGGTAATTCAGTTTGAAAAAACTGCAAATCCTTTATGAATGTAAAAATAAAAATTATATAAAGAAAAAAAAAATGAATTATTAATTAAATAATTTTAATTACGTTGTGAACGTAATTATTGATGCAACGTCGAATTACATGAATATTCTTATTATTAAATTCGATGCTGACTCGAATCGTCCCGTGATTTCTTATTGTAAATAATATGTAATGAAATTAACTAGTAATTGTAATTTAAAATTAATTAAATTTATTTTAATCTGTAATGTTCCTGTAATTTATCCACTAGGCCAGTATTTCGTGACAAATAAAATCATGTGTGTAAAGAAAAAAAAAATTAAATAATTAAAGAAGAGATTTAAATAATTATAATTTACAAAAAAAATATGTATAAATTCTAAAATGTTATCTAAATTTATCAGGATAAATTCAGAGAGAATTAATAAAAAAAATGTAATGAATATGAAAAAATTGAAAATGTAGGTGGGTACAAAAATGTGAAATTTCGATGGAGTTTAAAAGAATGAGAGTCCGCGTGAGATATTATTCATTTTGATTAGAGATATATAAATATGGAATGAAGATATAATTAGGATGATTTAGACTGTGAAATATTTCAAATTAACAAATTATTAATTATTATTAATTATATTAAGAGCGTTTAGGTGCCCTTGATTAATAGATAATTGTCGATATAGGAAAATAATTAAACGTTAGTTCAGAAGTTATAAACACGTGCTCGAAGTACCTCGCGATAAGCCTGTGAGACAAAAGCTGATATTATGGATCGTCTGATCGGAGAATGAACCGTATGTGCGGTAGCTAAAGTGGCTCCATCTCAAATCAACTTGTTGCTTCTATATTTTATCATTTTTTTTAGGGGTGTGCAAATTGTAAATGAATCGAATTGAATTGAATAATATCATTCAATTCGAAATTCGATTTGAATATTCGAAAGATGAATTATTCGATCAATTCGAAATATTCGTAGGATTTGAAATACTAGTGGAATTCAAATCATTCGAAATATTCGAATAATTTGAAAAATTCGAATAATTTAAAAAATTCTAATAATTCGAAAAATTCAAATAATTCAAAAAATTCAAATAATTCGAAAAATTCAAATAATTCGAATAATTCGAAAAATTCAAGTAATTCAAAAAATTCAAATAATTCAAAAAATTCAAATAATTCAAAAAATTCAAATAATTCGAAAAATTCAAATAATTCAAAAAAATTCAAATATTTCGGCAAATTCAAATAATTCGAAAAATTCGAATAATTCGAAAAATTCGAATAATTCGAAAAATTCAAATAATTCGAAAAATTCAAGTAATTAGAAAAATTCAAATAATTTGAAAAATTCGAATAATTCGAAAAATTCAAATAATTCGAAAAATGAAATAATTCGAATAATTCGAAAAATTCAAGTAATTCAAAAAATTCAAATAATTCGAAAAATGAAATAATTCGAATAATTCGAATAATTCGAAAAATTCAAATAATTCGAAAAATGAAATAATTCGAATAATTCGAATAATTCGAAAAATTCAAATAATTCGAAAAATTCAAGTAATTAGAAAAATTCAAATAATTCGAAAAATTCAAATAATTCGAAAAATTCAAATAATTTAAAAAATTCAAATAATTCGAAAAATTCAAATAATTCAAAAAATTCAAATAATTCGAAAAATTCAAATAATTCAAAAAAATTCAAATATTTCGGCAAATTCAAATAATTCGAAAAATTCGAATAATTCGAAAAATTCAAATAATTCGAAAAATTCAAGTAATTAGAAAAATTCAAATAATTCGAAAAATTCAAATAATTCGAAAAATTCAAATAATTTAAAAAATTCAAGTAATTCGAAAAGTTCAAATAATTAAAAAAATTCGACAAATTCAAATAATTCGAAAAATTCACATAATTCAAAAAATTCGAAAAATTCAAATAATTCAAAAAATTCGAAAAATTCAAATAATTCAAATAATTCGAAAAGTTCAAATAATTTGAAAAATTCAAATAATTCAAAAATTCAAATAATTCAAAAAATTCAAATAATTCAAATAATTCGAAAAATTCAAATAATTCAAATAATTTGAAAGATTCGAATAATTCGAAAAATTCGAAGAATTCAAATAATTCGAAAATTCGAATAATTTTAATATTTAAATTATTCGAATATTCGAATAATTCAAATATTCGAGAATTTGATTCATTTTCAAATTGAATTATTCAAATTCAATTCACACTGAATAATTCAAAACTTCGAATATTCGCACACCCCTAATTTTTTTCGACAATTCTTCAAATTTACGGTATTTTAATTTAAATTTCTGATCTCTCCAGTTTAAATTTGTAATTCTTTTTTTTTTTTAGTTAATTCATGGAAAAATTATGAGATAATTGTGAATATTTAATTAATTACATTCCATGAAGAAAATATTAATGAATTTTTTTTTTTCATTATTTTTCGTTGACTTCAAAAGCTAGATGCTGGCGAGTTTATTGTGATTTTTAGATGAAAAATTAAAATGCCACGATTCAATGAATTAAATTATTTTCTCGGTGTTGTGACTGTAGACGTGCGTTTAAAAATGAATTAAAAAAAAAGAAAAAAAAACACATTAAATCATCGGAAAATTTTCGAATTATAGGAGAGAGAGAGAAAATGAATCAATTAATGAAAAATTAAATTATAATAAAATTTCACTCACCCGCGCGTGAATAAATGAATGTTGTACTTACAACGAAAGTTGAAGAATAATAAATAATGAGATGAAAAAAAAAAATTCAATTTGAAAATTAAAAAATGGGGGCATTCACTTTGTCGTCTTCGGCACAAGATGAAAAAAATAAAACATTAAAAAATACATAGAATAATAAAATTACTTGTGTAAATGAGAAAAAAAAAATTATAACGAGTCTTTCAATTTACTACCGTACTGCCAATATTTTCCGAAGCGAGAAGAAAAAAATACTAACTCTATTCATATGAGATAAGACGAAAAATTCGTCAATATAAATTTCAATCAATAAAAAAATTGAATGATTAAAAAATTATTATTTTTTTTTTTTTCGTTTTTTTTTAGCCTTTCTCGCAAGTTCCTGCATTATTATTTATAGAACTCGTAAAACGAGAATTTTTAAAATAAACGCGCGGGAAATCATTATGATTATTATTACGTCTATTTACTTTCTCGCTACTTCGAATCCCCGGAAAAAAAGAATACACGTTTTTTTTGTCGTATATTCGCGTATAGAAATATTGAATAATGAAAAAAATGCAGTTGAATAATCGTGAAATTCAATTTGCCAGTGAATTAATGATTGAACGAGTGAATTAAATTATTGAGTATATCTCTGTGGCAATCGATAATTATTACGATAATAAAAAAGAGAAGAAAGTAATATGCTCCATGATAATTCAGTGAATCGAATTGTAATAAAAGAGCGATAATTACATAATGAATATAAAAAAGAGACGAAATTATTGTACATAGAACAGAATTAAATAATGAAAATAATTAATTATCATTTTTTCGATTCACTATTTTATCAAAAAGAGTAATTAAATGAAGGAAAAAAAATGAAATTTAATCAAGTGAAATTGATCAATTTTTTTTTTCCTCTAAAAAAACAAATTATCTCATGAAATTTTCAAAAATTATTGAAATTGTTAAAATTAAGGTGAAAAATTTTAATAGATCTGAGAAGAAAAATATTTTTAACGTTCACCAAAACGTTCTATTGTAAAGAATTGAAGAAAAAAAATGAAATAATTCATCAGGTGAAATGTTGTATGATTGAAATAAACGATTTAATCATTCCGAGCCCCACAAAATCTGAAAAAGAACGTCTCTTTGTTGAACTTTGAATGGAGTCGTATTATTACCACTTTTTTTTTCTTTCTTCCCAATGAAATCAAAGGAATGCAGTGCAGAGCAATCGATAGCCAATGAATAGATTCCTGAATGAGAGTGAAATTATCGTAGAAATAGTGAGAAAAAAAACGAATTTTTACAATCATCCTCTTTGCTGAAGAGCCTGAGAGAGTTTGAGGACTATTTGAGAGTGGAATTCACAATGAAATTCCAAATATCTCGCAAACTCATAGAGATACGCCTTTTTTTCCCAGGTAGGAATTCAGGTCATTATCAAGGCTGACCGAGCCTTTACACAAGGCTGGCTGAACCTCAAATCAGCCTCGAAATCGAGCCTTGGTAAGGCCCTGAGGAACCTCAAAATGATAACACAGCTTGAGCCCTGAATGACAGACCCTTCAAAGGCCTGGTTTGCAGGCTCATTTCAAGTCTTTAATAATATAGTTTTAAGACTCAAAAAGTCCTGAATTCCAGGCTCTTCCCAAGGTTTCTTCAGGGTTTAAATCAGGTCATTATTTGGAGGGTGTCTAAGGTCTGTGTTCGAGGCTCACTACCATCATTCAAGGATTACGAAGAAGAGCCTGGTTTGAGCCTTTTGTGAGACCTCGTTGGACCTCAGGTCAGCCCCATTAGTTTTTGAGAATAAATTTAAATACATATTTTTATGTTGATTAACGTCAACAGTTTCTATTCACTTCAAGTGAGGTTATAGTATAAACTTTGAATTTGAATCCACAAACTCATAAACTTTCAAATCAAATGCATGAATGTAGTTATAGATAAAATGTTGAAAAAGAATTTTAAAAAAATGAAGACGAGTGAAAAACTACTACCCCTTTTTCTTGGAAATCGAAATCAAGTATATTTTGTCTCATTGAGGCTCAAATGAGCTTCTCTTGAGTCTGATTGTAGTGAGCCTGGTAGGAGAGACTTTTGAGCTCAATACCGACGAGTCTATTTTTACTCAGATTAGCATCAGGCTCTTCCGAGTCTTGTTATGAACAACCTCATTCAGTTGAGACTGATACGAGCCTCTTTTGAGGTTGCTCTTGCACAGCATCAGTGACATAGTCTACTACTAGCCTATTTTTGAGCCTAGTCTGACGGGAGTAGGCTGGTTTGAGCCTCATTTGATTGTAGCCTCACTGAGTCAGGCCTGTATAAGGCTCGAAAATGGTTTCAGCCCTGAATAATTCCTACCTGGGTCCTTCGATTCCTTTTTGGTAGCTCTTGAAACTCTCTGCAAAAAAGGATTAGGGTTAAAAAGAAGTAGGGGAGAGTGGGGCAAAATGGACCTAAAAGTTGAGATGACTCCAGATTTTTTTAAAAAGCAGCAGTTGCACCAAAAAATCCGAAAAAATTTACAAACAATATACATATGTTAGAGGATTTTTTCAAATTTTTTCCGATTTTTTTGTCGAGTCCTTCATTCCAAAAAAAAATTCCTTGATTATGTCACTATGAGGGCCCATTTTGCCCCACTCTCCCCCTATTTTCATTAGTTTTGGTCTTCACATTTCACCTCTTCACTACTGAATTAAAATTTATATAATAAATGGAATACCTCAAGCCTTGAATTTTGCAACTACATTGTCGTCATCCTAGAAGAGAAATAGCATAAGTCCCAAAAAAAATCATTTCTCTGCGAGAAAACGGCGCATGTACGGAATACATCCCAAAATGTTTTTCATGACGTAATGAACAAAAATAACAAAATAAAAAATGAAAATAATCCGAGGTCGTAAGTGTCAATGTGTAGCTTGAATAAAACGTATCTTCTAAACATACGCAAATTGAGCCCATATAATTTGTGAAATCATATGAGTTTGAGAATGTTCTACCGGTATTTTATGAAAATTTCAAAACGTACGAATTCAATGAAATTTTTTTTCAAGGTTGTCCAAATCATAAAAAAACCGTAAGCAAAATTTTGGATTTTTTTTCATACCTGGTTTGAAAGTTATAAATTTTTAAAAAATCATCATTTAACATGTGTTCTTATGGAAAATTCACAAAAGCTTGAGAAACTTTTCGAAAAATCCTTCAAATTTGATGAAACTTTGGATATAGGGGAGAAGTGACCCTCCGCACAATTTGTTTATTTTTATACGACGATTGGGTCAATAATTGGCATTAAAATTAATAAAAATGCTTGAAAAATTGTCAATCTCGCGTAAGTGCTGCCAACTTGTGTCGCCGGAATTCCCTACAATGCAACGCTTTTTTCAAAATAATTCTCAAACTAATTAAATAAAGGATGAAAAAATTATCTATGAAATGTAATGATAATAATATAATATTTGAAAACCCACAGCGTTCCATCATTCCCTGAAAATCATTTCAATGAGGAATTAGAAAAATCATTTTTTCATGTTCAGGGATTGGAACACTGACAAAATCACTGCCCCTCTCATGCCACACAACACTCAAGGTCAATATTATGTGAATAAGATTTCCCTTATATTTTCAATATTATTTTATTACATTTCAAATACTTTCCCATAATACTTCTCAATATTTCATATGAAATCCAAATAAAACATTCAATATTTATATATCTTTACGGATGAATAGGAAGTTCTATGGCTCAATGGAATGGAAAGATTTTCAAACGCGGTGATATTCAGCCTAACAATTCTTCACACAAAGATACTCCACAACGAGAACCGTCACTAGTCTGCATGAAGAAAACAATAACAAAAGAAAAGCGTCAACACTTGCACCCGTTTCAATATCCCGCAGCGACAGCCCCGAGTCACTGCGGAGTGGGAAGTCAGTCCACATACCATATTATTGAAACACATGCGCACTACTCTACGCGGCACGCTCATTGGCCCTACACCTATTTGCCTCACACTTAGACGATTCGAGACTCTGGCAAGGCAAAGGTTTAATAGTATATTTCGATACAAGTGCGTCGGATTTTCTCACTAGTGTGAGGTTGGCAACCCGAGGTAGAGCTACCCGAGTGAAAATTCTGTCGGGCCTGTCTCTAAACCCTATTAGGTCATCATTGGGATGACGTCAGACTTACTCGATTGGGAAAAACCGAGTGAGTTCATCGTTGCCAAGTAGGAATCCTGGTCATTATCAAGGCTGACCGAGCTTTGGTACAGGAATGTACCAGCCTCAGATGAGCCTAGAAATCAAGCCTTGGTAAGGCCTTTCGCAACCCCCAAATGAAAGCACGATTTAAGCCCTGACTTCAGGAGATTTCCAAGGCCCGGAAAAGGCTGGTGGCAGGTCTCGATTAACCCGTAATTTGAACAAATTTTCAACGCTCGAAAAAGGCTGGCGGTAGTTCTTGAGGAAATTTCTTCCCGGTAATTTTGTGCAGAAATTCCCTTATGATCTGCAACAATGCCTGCGTTATTAGCGACATTATTGTATATCTGTAATGATATATTAAATAACTGGAGTAAAAAGAGAAAGAAGAACGTTGGAGGGATGCGAACCTGGGATATCTCAAGCGGTCACCATCTATTTACCAACTGCACTCAACACTGCTTAGCTTTTGGGATCGTTTGATATTCGAATATCCTGCGCTGCCACCTGAATCACATGAAAAAGAGAAGTTTGGAACTGACTTACAAGTCATAGTTTAGTTCTCTTTTTCATTGCCATTATAACTAAAGCACGTGGTGATGAGTGTGAAAGGGGTGAGCTGGGTGGGAGAGAATTGGGGGCTGAATGGGGTGGGTCTTGCTCCGATATACTATCTGAGGCTGCTATGAGCCGATTCTGAATGGGGGCCATTCAGCTCCAAGAGTGAGGTAGATAAACGGCTGTGCTGAGCCCGGTTTTATACAGCCTCGAAAAGTGAGGCTTGTTCGATGCAGTTTTCGATCTTCAAACTCAGTCTCGAAAAATTAGAGCTCATGAGAACTTGTAGCAAGCCCGATCTCGCTTAGTTTCATTTTGGGAGGCTGGCACGAGCCTAGTGTGAGGCCGGTCATGCATAGTTTCATTTTGCTGAGACTTCTATGAGCCTGATCATACGTAGCTTCATTTTATTAAGACTAATGTAAGCCTTCTGCGGGCCTAGTCTTGCGCATTCTCATTTTGATGAAGCTGGTTTAAGTCACCTTGCAACTGAGTCTCACTGACTGAGATTCATGCGAGTCTCTTTTGAATCTAGTCTTATTAATTAAGGCTAGTGTAAGCCCCTTTCGAGACTAGCCTCACTGATCAAGGCTTCTATCAGGCTTGATAATGATTTTAGCCTTGAGAAATTCCTACCTGGGTGGGAACTCATAGAGCAGACCCATATCAGTTTTCAGGATTCACTGAGGTCTACCTGATTGTGGTTTCATCGAACAAGCTCATCATTAGGAACTCATAGGGTCATCCCACTTTGTATTCCCGATCGAGTGCTCAAGATGGAATCCTCACTAGAAAGCGAACAGTGAAGTAAGTGAAGGTTCGTCCTAAAGACCATAAATTCCAGCAAGCCGGTGGATTCCAGAACTTTGCACATTCCAAGGAGAACCAACGCATTGAAGTGAACGTTCCCTCAATATTTTCGAAAAACTTCCTAAAAACATACTCTACGATATATTCCTAACTAATTCTCTGGAGCTTTCTCCAGAGCTGTTTCCTATGAAATATATCCCAAATATTTCAAGAACGTTTTATGATCCATTCCATCCGGAATGTATTGGGAATTAATACCAGCACGTTCTCTTGGTTAATGGCCTTATGCAGAAGATACGCCTCTTTATTCTGATACGTCTTTTTTATATTGAGAACTTGGGAATAAGCCTACTTGCTATTCTTTAAAAAATGGTACTTACTCTTTTTTTTTGGGACGACGATGTATTCTTAACGTATTTATGACTCTCTGTCTTCAACGATGATAGAAAAAACATTGGGAAAATATCCGCAAATCCCAGAGGATTTGCGGTGAAATAACATTCATCGTTATTGAAAGAAGTCTGTAAATACAACTTCATTCATTGCTTTTTTTTAAAAACATTTCGAACTTGAAGGCTGAAATGACCCACTTTAACATAAAGAGGTGCTGGTTTCAAGAGTAGGGAGAACTAACGCATTTCATTCAATAGGGGGAGAAACCGAACGGGGAAGAACATTTTCAGGAATGAAAGGAATCTCTTCACGTGGAGTAGAAAAAAAATTGAAAATTATCATTACTATGTGAAAAATTGAAGAAGATGGCAGCACTTGAATTTTCCTAGCTTATTCCATTTTCTTATTCACAACCGTAATTTCCAATATTTCATTTTATTTGTCTCTGAATTGCTGTTAGTAATGGAAAAAATGATAATTTCTCCATGAAGTAAAAATGAATTTACTCTTTTAGTGGAAATTCAAAAAAGCGCGGGAATTTTATCCACTTTTGAAATTGGGAGTGGAGAAAAATTCATTGACCTAAGAAAATTCATTTGAATTATCGACTAAACTGTTACTAGACCATCGATCGCTAAAAGGCACTATCCTAGAGAATGAGCTACTGAAGTTGAACTCAGCTAAATGGTTTCGTATTCCACTGAGACTCGAAACCTATTAAATTGACCGTTTTCACCTCATCCCAAAACTTCAAATACTCAATATGCCCTTTCTCAAACTTCCATTAAAATTTAATTGATCCCAGAGAGATTTCGACTTTATCTAAAATTTTGTTGAACCACTAGAAATTAATGGGCGGATGAGTAAAGTAATTTTTCAATTCTGTTAAATTGATTGGAATAAGGAATAATAAAGTGCACTTGTTCCATTTATGATGCCTCTAGCTATTACACAGAGAAAAATTTTATCTTAATTTGAGAATGTGAAGTCACTTAATTTAAGTGACATGCCATTCTTAAATTAAGTGATTTTTCTAACTTAAATTAAGTGACTTTTCTCACTTAAATCAAGTAAATATTTTTTTCTTAATTTAAGAAAATAAAAGTCACTTAAATTGAGTGACTTTTCTCACTTAAATCAAGTGACTTTTTCTTTCTTAATTTGAGAAAGTGAAACTCACTTGAATTAAGTGACTTTTCTCACTTAAATCAAGTGAATTTCTCTTTCTTAATTTAAGAAAGTGAAACTCACTTGAATTAAGTGACTTTTCTCACTTAAATCAAGTGACTTTTTCTTTCTTAATTTAAGAAAGTAAAACTCACTTAAATCAAGTGACTTTCTCTTTCTTAATTTAAGAAAGTGAAACTCACTTGAATTAAGTGACTTTTCTCACTTAAGTTAAGTGACTTTTCTCACTTAAATTAAGTGACTTTTCTCACTTAAATCAAGTGACTTTCTCTTTCTTCATTTAAGAAAGTAAAAGTCACTTAAATTAAGTGGCTTTTCTCACTTAAATCAAGTGACTTTTTCTTTCTTAATTTAAGAAAGTGAAACTCACTTGAATTGAGTGACTTTTCTCACTTAAATCAAGTGACTTTCTCTTTCTTAATTTAAGAAAGTGAAACGCACTTGAATTAAGTGACTTTTCTCACTTAAATCAAGTGACTTTCTCTTTCTTAATTTAAGAAAGTGAAACTCACTTGAATTAAGTGACTTTTCTCACTTAAATCAAGTGACTTTTTCTTTCTTAATTTAAGAAAGTAAAACTGACTTAAATCAAGTGACTTTTCTTTCTTAATTTAAGTGAACTGCACATTCTTAAATTAAGAAAACATTTTTCTCTGTGTAGAAGCTCCAATAGAAAAATCATCGAAATTGAATGGAAAATGTCTCAAAAAACAAATAAAATGAAAAATCATCAATTTATTTCATTATTTTTCATTTTTACTTGCAAATTTCTCATCAATTTCGATACATTTCATTTCTAAAACCTCTAACTTAACTGATTAATTATGGTGAAAGATAAATTATCTTGTAAATTATAAAATAGTATTTCTGGAGAGTCTTAAAATAAAGGACTGTCCTTCGATACGGATTTGTGCCGAGGAAAATTTCTAAAATAGTATGTAAATTGATGAGGGCAACAGAATAGAGAAGCGATGGATACTGAAATAAATCAACTAAGAGATTCATTGAGCGCATAATGCCAATAGACTGTAAGTAATTCAATCGGATTTTTTATTATTATTATTATTATTATTATTATACCTCCGTGTTTATAAAGTCGAATAGTGGTCGAGCTTCGTATCCATTTGACTCTTATTGCAATGAAAAAAACCGGGGCAAAACGGACCTCCGGGGCAGAATAGTACAGGATTTTTTGTTTTTGCAGTGAAGGATTTACAAAAAAAATTGAAAACAATTGGAAAAATGATTTGACATGTCTGCATTCTTTGGAAATTTTTTCCAATTTTCCTGGAAAACTCTGCACTTTCAAGAAAGAACCCCAGGTCAAACTAGGTTGAATGCAATAAATTTTCGAAATGATGGAGAAATGAATAAATTGAAATAAACGATTAATAATATTATTAATAATATGATTGATAATATTATTGAATGTTGAAAATTTTGTGAATTCCTGAAGTTTTTTCGAATTTTTAATCATTATTTTTTCTTTGAAGTATTATTAATCAATTGAATCTGGAGAATAGAATTTAAAAAAAGGAAAAAATCCAGAATTCAATGAATTCTACTTTCTGCAGTGGTAATTAGTAATTGATCATGCGAATGAATGAATAAAAATGCAATGGTCTGCAATTCTCAAATGAAAAAGAAAAGTCATGAAGAAAAGAGTGACTCTTTGTGATTTCTGAAACACAGAAAATCTATTTTCTTTGTATATAGAGCGTTTCAGCGAAGTGATAATTGAATGTTTCCGAATAATCAAGGGAAAAGAATCGAAAAATCTAGGACAATTCATGATTATGATAGATATAAGACGTTTGAGCTCGAGAATGATGCAGTGACATTAAAAGTACTGAGATGTGATGTCTCGAAGATTTTATTGATCGTTGAAGTATGAAAGAAATAATTCATTTAATTAATTGAGTTCTCTCATTTTTTTTCGTTTTGAATGAGATATTAAAACCTAATTCGATCGTTGATCGATCGTACACGGAAAAAAATGTTTTCTTAATTTAAGAATGTGCAGTCACTTAATTTAAGAATGTCAGGTCACTTAAATTAAGGGACTTTTCCCACTTAAATCAAGTGACGTTTTCTTTCTTAATTTAAGTGACTTTTTCTTTCGTAATTAAAGAAAGTAAAACTCACTTAAATTAAGTGACTTTTCTCACTTAAATCAAGTGGCTTTTCGCACTTGAATCAAGTAACTTTTTCTTTCTTAATTTAAGAAAGTAAAAATCACTTAAATTAAGTGACTTTTCTCACTTAAATTAAGTGACTTTTTCTTTCTTAATTTAAGTGATTTTTTCTTTCTTAATTTAAGAAAGTAAAACTCACTTAAATTAAGTGACTTTTCTCACTTAAATTAAGTGGCTTTTCTCACTTGAATCAAGTAACTTTTTCTTTCTTAATTTAAGAAAGTAAAACTCACTTGAATTAAGTGACTTTTCTCACTTAAATCAAGTGGCTTTTCTCACTTGAATCAAGTAACTTTTTCTTTCTTAATTTAAGAAAGTAAAAATCACTTAAATTAAGTGAGTTTTCTCACTTAAATTAAGTGACTTTTCCTTTCTTAATTTAAGTGACTTTTTCTTTCTTAATTTAAGAAAGTAAAACTCACTTAAATCATGTGACTTTCCTTTCTTAATTTAAGTGACCTGCAAATTCTTAAATTAAGTGACTGCACATTCTTAAATTAAGAAAATATTTTTCTCTGTGTAAATTGGGACTGGATAAGGGCAGGGGCTCGGATAAGATGAGACACAGGCTAATGGAACCACTTTAATTAACAAAAATATATTTATTATTAATATATGCGAACCGATAAAGAAAGAATATATGAAAAATAAACTGTCTTTATTCACGTTTCTATGTTGTTTGTTGTATACTGAATTAACCCATCGAAATATCCAATCCAATTAGTTCCAAGTTGATGAAAAAAAAAAAATGGAGAGATGCTCCAGCATGTTTCTATCATTCCTCATTTTTTCTTGAAGCTTTTCACTTCAAAAATAAATGTTAGTTCATTTTGCCCTTGTCACTCATATTTTTGTGAAATTTTCCTATTCATTCGAGTCAATTTGGAATTTCGTTTTGTGGAGATTTATGAAAATCTAGGAGCTGAATGCAGGTGGAGCGGACGGTAAGTAGCACATCACATATTGATGAGTTCTCATCAATTCATTTAATTTATCAAATAGATTGTCGTTTTTGCTCAATATACGTTTTTTAATTTAAAGAAGATGGTCGTTTGGATCTCTGCTATTTAGGAGAGCTGTGAAAGACCATGTCCTTCAAAATTAAATGGATTATTTAAATATTTGTAGACATGCGTCAACAGTAGTACTAAATATTTTTTTTTCAGCTTGATGCATGCAAAAAAGAAACGTCATGATCATGTCTTATCGTTGTACAAAAAAATTATTTTTGACTGGTCAAAATGCAAATATAATTCCCATTAAGGTGAATCTACAATAATGCGCGTTGCCAACGCAACTGCAACGCAATTGCGTTGCGTCCAATACATGAAGAAGGGATGCAAAGCTAAGCAGAGCAATACAGTACATTATATTTGATTATCTCCAGCCACATTTAGGAGGACATCTTTGGAGTTCAGGATATTTTCCCTCAATTGCTGCCTCTGATTCAATCGTCATCAAATGTAAAAAGTTACTAAAAACTAATAAATCTTTTCGGAGGGAAGATTCGAATGTTGAGGACTCTAGAATTCGGACAAATTGTATATCTCCGCATGTTAAAACTCCAGTTAATCAAAATAAATTATTTGAGGAATAATGGATTGAGAATTTTTTCGGAGTGAAGGTCTTTACGAAAGGTTCTGAAATAATTTGTGAAGTATTTCAGAATGTCAACGTTGTTGGATGATTTTTTTCAAAATTTTTGTCAAGATCTTCTCTCCGGAATGGAAAAATGTTGCATGCAATCCGGGCAAATGAAGAAAATGATTTCGTAAATATTTTTCCACTTGTTTTATTTCATGTGATCAATGATTTTTGTATAATTCTCCATTCATTCAAATGTTTTAGCATTCTCCAGACAAGAATTAATTTCTGAAACACTGATCTTCCCGAACTTCTCGTTTGCTGTAATGAAATAAAATTATAGACAAATTTGTAAGTACAGTCATTATGTCAGTCAGATACTTATATTTTCTAATGTTCATTCAAGGTAGTATCACCACAAACTCGAGTTCAGTGTTTCCTCCTTTTTTGGTGCCATATCAAAGATGATATGTTTTTTGTTGGAATGAGCGCCTCTGCGCTTACGCTCTATCCCTTACTATCCACGTATGCTCTCTCTCTCTCTACTGAGGAGCATGCGCAGACGGTATATACTGAGGGCGCTCGCGAACCCAGCGAGCTGCCGTTGCCAAGGCCCACGGCTTCACTTCGCCATGGCGATTAACTGTTGATACACACGTGCTGATATATATTATTACAAACGAGTGCTAATAAATACTTTATCCAAAATAAACTCTGCGTACTATTTATTACTAATAACTCATCATTTTTAAATTTTCCTGAATTTTTTAAATATTTTTATTCCACTAATCAGTTAAGAATTCTCAGAGTTACTTAGAGAAAATAGCAGTGATAAGAATGAAACGCCCTAAGTTGAATAGAAATAACGAAACAAAGAAGAAAACACATGGTTAACCCATTCTTTAAAAGCTATTGGCGAAAACAATAGCATTTGAATTGAATACTAGAAGAAAAAAATAATCCATTCACTGTATAGTTATTGAGAAATTTTAATTAGAAGCTAGTCGTAACTATTTTCCTCTCTCTATCTCTATCTTATGCATGTAAAAAGAGATTACATTAGAAAAAATTTGAGAAAAAAAATTATATTCACCAGCTGAAGATATGACCATCAAATAGTTCAATCACTCTTTCGGGTAAATTAAATCACGTTTTTCCGATTTATCAGCAATTAATTGGAAACAAATCTACCAATTCTTATTCTTTTTCTGCTTCATCGAACGTACTGTGGGATACTACCTCAACTCGAAAATTCAAGTCATTTACCTCTGTTGATGCAATTCTCAAAATCTGGTTGTAGGAGCTCCTTTCCTACGAGATTGCACTTCAGTGGCAATTCATTTGTTACGAGGATATCAACGTCTTTGCTTGGATTCAACTAAAAATCAATCCATAATCATTCATCATGTGTAAATCAATATGCAGAAAATTTAATTAAGATTTTCCATCTGTGTGAAGGTTTTCCGGTAAAATTTCATTTAAATTAAGTAAAATTTGATTTAAAATTGCTGTGTGCAGGTCAGCAGAGGGGGAATAAGATTGTTTGAGTGAGATTTCAAGAAAATTTGAATCGAAATTTGGTATAGAACTGGATAGCTTAAGGAGGTTTCTCAGTTTCTCGGCAAAAACAAGGAAATATTCCAGACTGCTGAAAATTTACGAACAGGCTTATTGCGTAATTACCATTATATAGTAATTTTTTGGAATTTATTTTCCATGAGAATGAAGGAGAAAATAATTATAGAAGTTAGATATTATACATGGGGTTATATGAGCGGTAGAGAATTGTAGCATGATTACTTCATTACCGATCGAGCGGGCTACGTAGGTACTCGCCAAAGTTTACCGATTTTCCGTAAAACCCCATGTATAATATCTACTTCCATAATTATTTTCTCCTTTATTCTTATGGAAAATAAATTCCAAAAAATTACTACACAGAGAAAAACGTTTTCTTAATTTAAGTGAGAAAACTCACTTGATTTAAGTGAGTTTTACTTTCTTAAATTAAGTGAGAAAAAGTCACTTGATTTGAGTGAAAAGAGTCACTTAATTCAAGTGAGTATTACTTTCTTAAATTAAGAAAGAAAAAGTCACTTGATTCAAGTGAGAAAACTCACTTAAATCAAGTAAGTTTTCTCACTTAAATCAAGTGACTTTTTCTCACTTAATTTAAGAAAGTAAAACTCACTTAAATCAAGTGACTTTTCTCACTTAATTTAAGAAATTAAAACTCACTTAAATCAAGTAAGTTTTCTCACTTAAATTAAGAAAGCATTTTTCTCTGTGTATATAATGGCAATTACGCAATAAGCCTGTTCGTAAATTTTCAGCAGTCTAGAATATTTCCTTGTTTTTGCCGAGAAACTGAGGAACCCCCTTGATCGGTAGAGCGCCTGACCAAAAATAGGCAGATATTGAGTTCGACTCTCCGTGCAGGGTGACACGACTCGTGGTCCGCGGACATTAAATCCACGACTTGAAATCCGCGCCATAAAATCCGAAGACTTTCAATCCTCTGTCCATTTATCCGGAGTCTATATTGCCGACAGGCATTAAATCCACGACATCGAGTCCGATTATTGATTATTGTGTTTTCATCGTCATTTGTGAATATAGCTACTATTTTGTCCATTTAATTATGTGATATTGTATTTGAAGAATAAAGCTACTATTCTGTCTATTTGATTATGTGATATTGTAATGTGATGGAGGCATTTCTCACTATCTTTCCATTGATGCTCATTTTGAAATAAATTGAAATTATTTTGCAAAAATTAATGCATTCATTAATTTTTTCATTCTGGATTTTCTTGGTTTCGCATTTTAGGTTGACGGATTTCAAGTCGCGGATTTTTCGGTTGCCAGTTTTTGTTTTTAGAGATTTTAGTGTTGCGGATATTTTTGTTTCCGGATTTTAAGTCGTGGATTTAATGTCCACGGACCACGAGTGGTGGAACCCCGTGCAGGACTATCCAATTTTTTTTCGAAAAATCTTGGAATATGGCAATAGATATGTTAATATACATATTTAACGGTTTTTTCAGTGAGATCTGGGCGAGAGTGCAATGCATCCATCTCAAAAAGAAAATTCAGATTAATTCTGTCTGGTTCGTTACTTACAATAGTCTGATGTGTAAAGTCACACTGGATTCTCAAGTCTTTTGTGAAGAAATGGAGAGGTGAGCCCAACATGGTGAACAGAGAGTCTACCGATACATCAACGACCGGTGCAGCATCTACAGATTCCATCATCCAACTCACTGCCATTACTAGGAGAATCGATAAATTAAGAATATTCATCCTTGGTTTTTTTCTTTCCCCGTTCATTTTGAAATGATTCAAATGAATGCTCAAGTAACGAAATTAATATACTGATTATTCTATGAGAATTCACATTTTATAGCGACAAAGATGATAAGAAGAGCTGAATTTTTTGAGGTGGTGTATTTTGATTGGCCAGATAAACTATGTCACTTTGGGCTCACCTTGAATTACTTAATATTTCGTAGAATTTCTACTTGTGTCATTCGTTTAATTTCGAAAAAAATACATTTTCACCTGATTAGAAAATCTATTTATACTAGATAAGGTGTTTCAGTGGAGTGATATGATACACGGAGAGAAAATTCTCTTAAAAATTGTGATGCTCAGCGACTTAAAGCAGGCCAAAAGTGCAGGCTAGGGGTATTTTATGCATCCTCCAATAAAAAAAATGTCCTTGCCACGAGGATTACTAATAGGGCTAATTGAATTTTCGAGAGAAAGTGTTACAATAACTGTTACGTAGCACTACGAAAATATTAGCTGATTGTTTTCTCTTAAGGAAGTCATGAAAATTTCTATACTTGCTCAATGATGAATTGTAGGGCCCTTAGAAATTTTCATACGCTACTAAGAATTTTTATGAAATTTTTTTAGAATTTTTCCCATGCCAGCCTCATAATGTGGTAGACGAAGATGCAAGTCGGGTACCTTCGGCGGTTTTCGGTACATGAGCCATTGGCCATTTCACACTTGGCTTTGGATTGAAATATCTCGGAAACTATGCAAAGTTTATCGAGACATGCTGTGAATGAAATTTAGAGGAAAAATTAACGAAGAAAATAAGCAAGACGCCGTTTTTCTACGACCAGTAATTTCCGAGATATCAATTTTTTGATGAGTAGGTCAGAAACAATGGACGAGGCCCGATAGTAAATAAATGGCCGCTCGAGCGTCCCTTCTGAATTTTTCATTAAAAAATTAATATCTTAATAATTAGGAGTTGTAGAAAAATGGAATTTCGCTCATTTTATTCGTTAATCTTTCCTCTAAATTTCATTCACAGCATGTCTCGATAACTTTTCAGTACTTTTCGAGATATTTTAATCCAAAGCCAAGTGTAAAATGGCTATTTTTTTTTAAGAAATGAAAAGCAAAAATTTTGATGTGGAGCATGGGAATTTTTCGGTACAAAAGCAAATTTGACCCCCTTTGCAGAGCAGCATGGTAATTTTTTTAAAAATCATTCACAAAAATTCTTATATTTTTTTCTCCGTGTAGATATAAGACGTTTGAGCTCGAGAATGATGCAGTGACATTGAAAGTATAGAGATGTGATGTCACGAAGAATTTTATTGATCGTTCAAGTATGAAAGAAATAATTTATTTAATTGATTGATTCCTCTTATTTTTTTGTTTTGGCTGAGATATTAAAAAGTAATTGGATCGTGGATCGATCACAAATTGGGACTGGATGGGGACAGGGGCTCAGATGAGATGAGACATAGGCTAATGAAACCACTTCAATTAACAATAATATATTTATTAATATATATGCAAAGCGATAAAGGAAGAATATGCGGAAATTAAATTGGTTTTATTCACGCTTCTATGTTGTTTGTTGTATACTGAATTAACCCATCAAATTGTCCAGTCCAATCAGTTCCAAGTTGATGAAAAAATTGTGGAAATGCTCCAGCATATTTTCATCATTCCCTATTCTTTTCAGATTTCGATTGTAAAGCTCTTCATCCAGAATAAAAAATTCTGGTTCATTCTGCCCTAGTTACTCATGTTTTTGTGAATTTTTCTCTTCATTCATGTCAATTTGAAATTTCATTTTTTTAAAATTTATTAAAAATTTTGTGAAGCATGAATTGCAGCTTTATATGCTGTCATTGTAAATTTAAATATCTCTCCATGATTTCAAAGTAATTTGCAAGCTCGTCCAAGAGTTATGAATTTTTCAAATTCATGAGTGAAACACTATTCTCATGGGCTTAGAACAAAAAAATCATGAAAAATGAAAATGGAATCACTCTAGAGATTACTATGGAGTTTGTATACCTGTAGATTATGAATTGTTTAGCATGGCAGAATTCCAATTTCCAGAATCTCATTTGTGTTTTCTATTATTTCAGTTTTTTTAAGTCCATAACGACGTCATATAGTGATTTTCGAATGCAGGAAGTAGAAATAGTTTGAAGATGTTTTCAGTAGCCGATGAAATTCTCGAATTTTTAAGGAATAATTCCATTGAGAAACTGAGAAAAATTACCATTGCAAAATATGTCACAATTAATTTTATTAAGATTCATAAATTTTACGTTTTTGGGGGAAAATTGACCTTTCTATTTCTTAAAGTTCTCACTTTTCATCAAAGTTTGGCAAAGTGCAAACATGGTTTTCTATCAATATAACGGTTTTTCATCTATTGCTTTCTGTATCGGTTAATAATCAATGTTAATTACTCCTTAATTATCTAATGGTTCGGGCAATTTAGTTATCCAAAATCTATGCATTTTATCAAAAGAACAAATTATTAAATTAAATCTAATTTATGTGAAAAGCAGTTTCGTTATTTAAAAGATACCTGTCCAGATTTCAGACCAGCGTCGGTGCTATTTTGGGGGCATTCATCTATTTCAATTAATACAATATACATTCAACTAAATTAAACAATTCGGCTACAACATCTTACAGGTAAAATCATTAAAACCCAAGCATCGACTTTTTCGAAGATTGTAAAATTTCACGTTTTTGGGTGTATCTCCAGTTTTATTGGTCGTAGCGACTTCAGACCGATCTCAAATGAAACGTGAGATCATTTATCATCATTGTCCATTGATTTATGGAATTTTTAAATCGACTAGACTTTGGGTGCGCGCACAGCACGCACCTTTTTTTGCATGGTGCTCTTGAAAATTTAGATATATTTTTACACATATTTCTGAATTGACCATCATTGAAATGAAGAAAAATGAATGTGGAGCGCATTTTCACGTACAAAAAGCAGCAATTTGCCTGTTTGAAGAAGAAATACGTTTTTTTTTTAATTAATGCATTTTAGAGGCAAAAAGGCGCAAGTCATTTGCATTCATGCCACTTTATTACTGAAGTCCTTAATAATATGATGAAAAGATAATAATAATGATAATTTGAGGGTTTTTTACCATTTTTTTTTGCAATAAGAGGCAAAAAAAATCGTTGCATTTTAGAGTCAAAAAGGAGCAAGTCTCTGGACTTAAGCCCTTTTATTTCTGAGGTCCTAACATAGATTTTTTAGAGACAAAAATATATTATATTATATATATACTATATATATAGTATATATATACTATATATATAGTATATATATAATATAATATAATATAATATATTATATTATTATATAATGTATAATAATATAATATATATAATATATTATATCATATTATATTATATGTATACTATATATATAGTATCGTATAGTGTATCTATAATATATATTAGGATAAGTTATGACAGAAAATGTCCCATGCTTTTTTATATTATGGATCTTTGACGATATAATGGAAAAACTGCTTGCTATGGAATGTGCTACAATTACAATCAAAAATTGATAAAAACAAATCAAAATCCCATGAATTGATGTTCGCTACGAAAAACGCAACTGAAGACAATTCTCGAAAAAGTAAGAATTTCGAAAAAAGAAAGGATTCGATCCTTGATTCCTTTCTAAAAAAAATAGAATTTTCGAAAAAATAAAAATTAATCAATATTGCTGTGTTTTCTACCGGAAATTCCTTTGCCTTTCCAAAGGGATCGTTCAAAAAATTCAATTCCAAACAATTTCATCAGAATCCCTATTTTATCTCATTGTTCTCTATATTACAAGAAAATGTACTGCAATAGTTCAGTAATTCGTCCAAATTTCCATTTTTTTTTTAATCTTCAGGATTCCATTTAATTGCGCTGTAAACAATAAGACAATAGGGACAATTCGCCTGTCCATTGAAATCATAAAAAATGAAGGACACGGAGAGATTAATCATCGATATTTGATAGAATCCTGGTACGCGGTCAGAGAATATTAATGAGCACGAAATAACGATGGAATTCCTCGACAAAGTGTGGTATAGCCTTGATGAAGGAAGCATGACATCCATAACCGACAGCATTAATGTTGAACCAAAAGCTTTCATCAATAATGCAAAATTGTTGTAAAATTTCCATCTTCATGTTGCATGAAATAAATCAAAATCCATTGACATATTCTGACTCATGGCTCTCAATCATTATCAAGCAGATTTGTGTATTATGGGGATTGGATTCGAACTTTATGGCACATGATAGAAGGGGGTGATGAGAAAATGACAATAAAATTATTTTCACTTACTTGAAAATGCGAATTCATACTTCACTGAATGCTAAATAAAAGAAGAATATGCTCTTAAAAAATTCTTTATCTTTACATTGATGCTGTGTGTTGGAAGAATACAATGAGCATAAAGAAAGAAGAAAAACACATTGTACAAAAAGAAACTTTAATAAAGTATAACAAATTTAATTGTAATTCTTTTCAGTTTCAAACTTTCAAACTTCCTCTAGCTTCGTCTGACTACACGTGGAAAATTCCCCTAGTATTCTATTTATACCCCGTACGAAAAAACCATATATGGAGAAAATATATTCAGAAATATATAATAATTGTATTATCGTATATAAAATCATACATTGATGAATATATGGATTTATATACAAATATTCGTCCAAGGAGTAATATATTTTCATATTTAAATAGCAATATATGGCATTTTATTGATAATTAGTAAATCCAAAAATATATGAGTTATATATAACTTTGAATAGGACCAATAAATATATGTCATTTATATACTGCGATTATAATGGCAGTATATGGATTTAATATTTTTTAAATACGACAAATTCAAATATATTTTATGAAACAAGCAAATTAGTTTTTATTTTTACTAAAAATTGGCAGTACATGTTTTTTTGTTTTAAATTCATTTCTTCAAGATTTACGAGTATGACCACATTGTAATTCCACATGATACCATGATCACTTGAGCATCGTAGCACTTCCATCCCGACTGTGGCTGCTTCCCTTTTTTGCTTCCGCGCCAGTCAACAACGTAAGAAATGTCATTATCTTCACGATCGATATTAAAATTCTCATAATCAAAATCTCGTATCCATTCAACAGGAATACTGGGCGTACATTGATTGTTATTCCCTCCACTAATCCATTTAACTAAAGCAAATTTCTTTCTCTCTTTACACATCTCCTTAATCCACAGAATCAGTTAAATAGTTTTGTAATTCAGCTAACACTAACACAATGACGTTTAGATGTTCATTTATTTTTCAGAACTCTGAAGAGAACGTGTTTTCAATTAAATTACGTACTTCAGTTGCTAAGCTGATATGTATAGCAGATATATAATCATTCATATATAACGATAAATGTAAAAGAATATATGATACTCAATGTATGACTCAATATATTATCAAAACATACAATTATATTATATGTTGAAAATATATTTATACTTATACATAATTTCGGCACTATATATGGCCACATATTTTCATATATGCTCAGATTCATTTTTCCAATATATCGTTTTTCCGTACGGGACATCTCTTCTATTCAAGAATAATGAAGATAATTCTCACTTGGACATGTAGAGAAGTGTTTTATCACGATAAAGCCAGAGATAGTGATTTGATATTGATATCTCATGAAGTGACCTTCTTTGCATTCTTGAAGAAACAGTCTATTCTCCATATGTTGTGCAGCCAATCAACGTCAAGTATTCTGTTGTCCTCTGACATATTCTCTGGCAGTCTTAGCCTCGAATCACGCCAGCTTTGAGCCAGGATAATATCAGCGACATATGTCTACATGCATTTGAATAAATAATTATTCTACGAATTAATTTCGATTGTGAATTCTACTAGAATCATGTTGGGGCATTGAGTGGAAAGATCATACTACTGTAAGATGGACAGTGGCGCTATCTTGCAGCGAGGTGCAGAATTATAGCTTTTGGTGTCGATAATGCCGATTATTTTCTGGATTTTTCTTTTATTTCAATCTCTCTGATGATCATTCGCAAGCACAGACGGGGTGAAAAAGAAACAAACAGAAAAATACTTTCAAATTATAATCCAGCGCTATTACCAGCAGTTGAGGTTCATTTATCGACAGTCAATCATACATTTTCTTTTGTTGAAATCATTCTTATCGACTTTTGGTAAATTCATTATCATGACAGTTTCTGTCGTGGATTTAAAAGGGTTGAGGTGAGACTACCCGGAGGGCAAATGCCAAAATGGGAAACTGGTCGAAAAACTAATGTCCTAATGCTAATTTGGAAAAACATGATGTACTGCAGATTTTTTAAATACAGTAACATTAAAATGCCGAAACTTTTGCAGCTAGAAATATTTATTCGAAGAATTCGTAATTGTACGAGAAAAAATTATCCTTTATAAAAAGGAACAAGAACGCAAACAATCGATATATCGACAGTTGTCACGATTAAAGTGAAGTCCTCATTCCTCATTGGTCAGTTAAATTGTGAGTAGTATAGTACGCGTCATATACTATACTAAAAATACCGAACGGGCGCGCTTGAATATGGAATCAGGAATTTTTTTTTCCAGTTTTCCGCGATGATCTCGGTAAATAAGCGAGATAGAGCGAAATAGACATTAATATGGAGTCAGCAAAAATTTTTTTCAGTTTTTCGCAATTATCTCGGTGAATAAGCGAGATAGAGCGAAATAGACATTAATATGGAATCAGGAAAAAAATGCTTCAGTTTTTCGCGATTATCTCGGTAAAAAAGCGAGATAGAGCGAAATCGACGGTAAAATGGAATCAGGGAGTAGTTTCTACAGTTTTTCGCGATTATCTCGGTAAGTAAGCGAGATAGTGCGAAATGGACGTCAATATGGGATCAATAAAGATGACAATGTCTGCTCTATCAAATTTTCAGAACCATTCGCGATACTGCTGTGGAATTTTGCAGGCTACTTCCTGACGACACAAGCAGTATCACTGAAATTTCATCAGAAAATTCGCGACAGAAAAAAAGTTATGGAGATTTGAAAATCGGGATTTTCATGATGGCTGATTTCCTTCGAATATTCCTTCATCCTCATTTTTCACCCATTTCCCGAGGGAATACGGGGTTTTCCTTGAAATTTCGCAAAGAATTGAGTGAAACACACGATGATGGGGGATCCTGAAGGGCCAAAAGCCGCAACGATTCGGGTTATCCATTATCCGCGGAATTTTTTCAGTTTTTCTCTATTATCTCGGTAAATAAGTGAGATAGAGCGAAATAGACATTAATATGGAGTCAGGAAAAAGTTTTCTCAGTTTTTCGCGATTATATTCTTCATAAAAAGGAACAAGACCGCAAACAATCGATGTATCAAAAGTTGTCACGAATAAAGTGAAGTCCTCTTCCTCATTGGTCAGTTAAATTATGAGTAGTATAGTACGCGTAATATACTATACTAAAGATACCTAACGGGCGCGCTGTAGCGCGCCATCGGTCTCGTCCTTTATAAAAAGGAACGAGAACGCAAACAATGGATATATCGAAAGTTGTCACGATAAAAGTGAAGTCCTCATTCCTTATTGGTCAATTAAATTGTGAGTGTTATAAAACGCACAATATACAATACTATAATATTGCCGCACTTATTCTTGATTGGTCAGTTCAAGTATGAGTGGTATAGTACGAGTAATATACTATATCTAATATTCGACTAACACTGAACTCCTGTCAGCGCCATTTTTTCGTAGCCCAATGGCTGGTCATGTGAGGGTATCACAGGTAAAATTGATCGATTAGTTACGAATAACATCCTCAAAAAATCAGTTCACCGCGAGTGGAAAAATTGTGAATTCCGAAAAGAGGGACACGCGGGTATGTATTTTTCTATACAAAAAATATGCATAACAAAATGATTCATTCAACTCCATCGAGGGCCACATCCTAACCTCATTCAATTGTTGAAAAATTCTCCTTTCTCATTGTTTGTCTTGAACTTTTTTCTGTCTCTGTGTCTAAAGACAATGATAATATTAAAGATTTAATGGAAAATATGATAATGAAGACTTCAAGTCTCTCAGTATTCGAGGAGACTCCCAGTGACAACATTTCAAAAAGTTCATCAATAAATTCAAACATTGTTCTGGGGAAAAAAAAGTAGGAAAGTGACTCAAGTATTGAGTGAATTTTCGAGCATCACTGAACATCAATCTTCCATCGACTCAATCCACAATTCACCACCAGGAAGCTGGATAACTACCCAGTCCTCCCGAAGTATTGGAAATGATAGTTACGGATCAGAAATTGAAGTAGACATGAGAGAACCTTCCAAGAATGAAGGAAATATTGAGGATGATTCGAATGAGGGTGAAAATAAACCATGCAATTCTCGAGAGCATAATTTGGAGAACATGAAGACCCCACCATCACCACCTAGGCCTAAAAAAATTCATCGTGTTCTGGTAGCTCCAGTAGAATGGAAAAAGAACAAGAGACGCACGAATAGGAATGAAGGATAGGCCTATGTTGGACATAAAAGCAAGCCAAAGCCTGAACGGGAGATGAAGGAAGCATGTGAATGTAACCGTGGAAGCGAAGCAGCACTGGAGCTTTGTCACCATATCGGTGAGGACATCACCCACCTGCGAATAAAATCAGTGCAGAACGTATTGTAAGAGTGCATGAGCATATTCATTTTCTGCTAATTGTCCCCCCGCACTTATGTAGGCGTGATTCTGTGCAAAAATACATTGAAGGAGACTTAAATTTCGATGAGCTTTACCAACTTTATCTGGATTGGGCTGGGAAGCAGGGCTTGGAACCGGTGAAGAAAGCTATTTATCAACGTGAATTCAGCAAACTCAACATTGCATTCTATCAGCCAAAGAAAGACCAATGCTGGTGTGCATTTTTTTACAAATTGCCAATGAACGAGCAGGTCGGTCGTGGAACAGAATATCGAAAGCACACAACCCAGGAAAAAATGTTCAGATCTGATCAGATCAAATTAGATCTGATCTGAAAATTGGCATGCTCTGATCAGATCCAATTCTAATTGTACCGTTCGCAATACCGAGCGGAAATGTGAAACAATGAAACACGAGAAGGCGAAGAAAGATCCTCGCGCCTCAAAGGCAATGAACCTCTATCACTGCACTTTTGAGGTGGCGTGATTTTTTCAACCAGCTGAAAACCGAGTTTTTCTCATGGAAAACCGAGAATTAAAAATCAGACTCGTTCGAGCGGTGGTTTGGAGAAATCTATTGATCTGTCTTCGCACCTTCGTTGTTAAATTGATGAAACCGATCAACGCTGTTATAGAATACCCGCAACGAAGAGTCACGTAGGGAGACATTGTTGAGAGGGATATTTTCCAATTAAAAGTAGGAAATTAAAGTATGTAATAACTAGATTATAAATTCATAATAAATCGGGAATGATTGATTCAACAAACATTTGGGAAGGACTAATCGTGGATTTAAGTGAAAAACGATAATTCCAGATCGCGGGACCCATTATAGATATAACTGTGGAATAGTACTCTCCAGATTCAAGCTGAAAACCTTTGTGAAACATTAAAAATTAAATTGAAGTGAATAATTATTATAACTATTTTTTCCATCATTCAAAATTTAGAAACAATTCGAACTGAAACTATTTCTTTATAGACAAATTATTCAGCGAAACTAAAGTGTGAAACAAAAATAAATGTAATAAGAAACTATTTGGAATATATAATAATAAAAGTGAATTTTATATTAACTGTGAGTTCAACCAAACATTTATTTCGAAACCCTAAAAGCAATCCAAGGTCAAAAGAAATAGATTATTACGACTCTGGAAACGCACTGAAGGACTATAAAACTTTGAATGGAATTGGTGAAAGAACTGAATTTTCAATCGAAATCCAATGAAAAACGTTAACGGATATGCTCGAATTTTCTACTGATTTTTTTTCCATGTAGCATTTCATTATTAGCATCAAAACTTTTCCATATTATTTGTTACAGATACTTAGCATAATTACAACATATTTTATTATTATCGTGCAATTCAAAATAGTTCATCTGAGAGACGTGGCGAAAAGGATACTTCAACGTAAAATATGCAATAATCGTCAATCGTAGATATCTTTCATGATGTCACTATCTCAAACAAATCTTAACAAGGAATACATTACATATTCTGTGGAATTCCAATGAATGTAAAAATTGAACATAAAAATGGTTCCCGGGAAACTCAGATATTCCGGCAGTATACTTCACATGTGATTTTTCCGTCACAAAAATTCCCACTTCTAATGGTTTATGATTTTATCACTATCCACCGGCTGCGTGTCTATGAATACTCTCATTGACTTTGAAGTTTTTTTTCCCTCCACTATCCACACTTCAATTCATTTTTGATTTTTGTTTGACATTATAGATTGACATCAACTAATATTTAGCTTTGAATATTTGATGGAAAATCATACGTACATCTTTCGAATTGTGTCTATGCCATTAGTTTGTGCGCAGTTACTAGTCGCACGTGTTTCTTTTATTGATAATTGTGGAAATGTCGACATATGTGAATGATAAGATGGAACGCTCTCGTGGCAGATCAGTTTGGACGAAAGATGATACTATGAAGAAATTTCCTTCGAATAGTCATGTAATTATAAAATTACTCGTACTAATATTCAAATTTCTCGGATTGGCTCCAATAGCCGTGAAAATTCCGTACTTGCTTCAGGGATCAGAAAATAGATACTACAAAGATTTGATATTTGGAAACTGTGTCTTTGGATTTGTTTACAATTGTGGATTGATAATAATGACATTCGGCATTGTTTATGTTACTCTGCCCCTTTCAAAGGGTAATAATGATGAGAAAGATCTGTTGCAGACATTCAGAATTGTGAAAATCGTTGTTGGTGTATTCGTGATGCTCATGATATGGTTAATAGTCACATTAAGATACAAGAGTGCTTTGAAAATTGTCAATAAGATCGTTGACATGGACAACGAACTAATGGTTATTCAAGACTTGTATTATTTAGAAACATCGAAGCGACGTATTTCCGTGTTATTTGTGCTAAATTACATTCTTTGGATTCCAATATTTACTTTACAGCTCATAACAACAACTAATAAACAGAAAGAAATCAAATCATGGATTACACGTGTTCTACCAAATATAGTAATGAATGGGTACATAGTGCAGTATATGATGATGTTACTGATAATGGAGGATCGATTTATCAGTGTTAATCGTGGCTTTTTGAAAATATCGAAGAGAAATATTAGACAGTTTTTGAATGCCGATATTACACCAGTTGGTTCATCAGAACGTACGATTGTTAATCATTTTATGGCACTCAGACGTGCACGTGTTGTTTTTTCTGATGTATGCCGTGACATCTCAGAATATTACGCATTACCTATACTTCTGACAATTGCTTTCTCTTGTGGCGCCATTATTTATCACTCATATTATCTGGTTCTACCATTCATAGTGCAAGATAATGATGAACTGTCGCTTGATAATGGTATGATGGTATGCTGGCTGATGATGGAAATGTTACCGACAATGGTGCTTGCTGTCTGTGTGACGAGAGTTCTAAATGAGGTTTTTCAAAGGGATTTTTGAGATTGTGCGTGCTTGAAGTTGAGTCCTGATATGGTTTTTTTGCAGATGGGCACGACGAGTGGAACCGTTTGCAAGGTACTAGCACGATCAGCGCTAAATTATGTTGCCAGCGATGAGGTGATTATTTTACTGAAATTATTCGATTTGAATTAAATTGAATTAAATTGACTTTGAATGAGAAATGAAAGATTTATTGAACTTCAGGAATAATGAATCGTCTATACCAGGGTCGGACAAATCGGGATCTTTGGGATCCTTCGGCTCCTGACCTTCATTAGATGGCACAATGATAGGCGTTAATTCTGTTGCCTGGGTCGGGCACAGTGCCTCAAAAATTACACCTAACCACCATTTCCTCCCACCTCCCCTTAATTTAGTAATGAAGATGTGAAAATCAATTTTTTCAGCAGTTTTTCTGAAATACCTCCGGAACTGAAGGAGATACCCGCATGGAAGAGAAATATATTGCTATGAATATATTTAATAATATCGGATTAATAACGGGTGATATACAGTGTAACCTTGATATAACGAAACTGAAGGGCTCTCCCATGCGATTACTATTTCCTTCGAATTTGTGCACTCAATTCATGTTTAATCGTATTAAAAAGCTAATTATACTGTTAGTATTATGTGTTCTCAAATATTCTTCATTTTTTATTTATTTTATTCTTCATTTTTCAGTTGAAAAAATTTTCATTCGAATTATTACATGAAAATGTACAATTCACCGCTTACGGCATTTTTTCACTTGACTGTACATTAATTCAATCGGTAAATGTTCAAAATTCAATCATCATTTCACCATTCAATAATTACTCATGCAATCATTCTTTTTTGTAGATAGTTGGTATGCTGACTACTTATCTCATCATTCTCATTCAGTTTCAAATAAGTCAAAGCGAAGAGAGACATCCTGATGTAACAATTAAAACTACTGACACCACCTGAGTTTCACTCAGTTAACGCAATCACAGAGATTCAAGATGACTGGCTTATCATGGGAATACTACAGAGTCTAGAATCTAGATGAATAATCGAACATGCAATTGTTAGAAATTGTTAGGCCCGTTTAGTCATAAGGAAATTGAGTAGGTTCGATCTATAGAGATCTCCTCTACAGTGGATAAAATACTTCAACTCGGAGAATTAATGAAAATGAATTATTATCTTTATTATCAAAATGTTTCCATTTTGAGTAAAGAATTTACAGACTTAATTAATGTAAAAATATTGATTACACAGAGAAAAATGTTTTCTTAATTTGAGAATGTGCAGTCACTTAATTTAAGAATGGCAGGTCACTTAAATTAAGTGACTTTTCCTTTCTTAATTTAAGAAAGTAAAACTCACTTAAATTAAGTGACTTTTCTCACTTAGATCAAGTGACTTTTCTTACTTAAATCAAGTAACTTTTTCTTTCTTAATTCAAGAAAGTAAAAGTCACTTAAATTAAGTGACTTCTCTCACTTGAATCAAGTGACTTTTTCTTTTTTAATTTAAGAAAGTAAAACTCACTTAAATCAAGTGACTTTGCTTTCTTAATTTAAGTGACCTGCACATTCTTAAATTAAGTGCCTGTACATTCTTAAATTAAGAAAATATTTTTCTCTGTGTAACGTGAAATGATTTTAACAACTGACCCCCGAATATCGGTGAGTCTGATATTTATATTAAATTATTGGTGTCACATTATTACACGATTGAGTGTATAAAAATGCTGAGTTTCCATAATATGTGGAGTAAGTGCAACTTTTTCACAGATTATGCAAATGATTACAATTGAGAAATATTTAACGAGGTTAAATATTTATTTTTTTCATATATAATATTCTGGGACACAACAAAATATTATTTTCTAAAAATAAATACATTGTAAATGAAAAAATATACTATCGATTTATGTGTTTCTCTCTGTTCATAACCTTCGAGCATCACGTGAAACTAGTTATTTTGACTGATGAGCTGATACGGCTTAAATGATCAAACCGGACTTGTTGAATTATTAATAATGGCACGGCGTCAGGTGTAAGTGCCGAGTGAGCGACAGGTCAGTGAAGTCCGACCCTTTTTCACATACATGTGTAAATTCTGCTAAAGCTCAATGGGGAAGTTAGTATTTGCAATTTTTTTTAATTTTTTCAAAATAATAGGGTTGGCGCCATGTCGTATAAATTACTCTCTCATCAATGTTAATTCTCGTTCAAGATTTTCATTCTCTTGGCTTGGACAGATTTATAACATGATATTAGTTGTGTTATTCACAATTCTGAGTTCCTTCTCAATACAAGCAGTGAAATATTCGGATTATCCGAATAAGACACCGATCACAGAAATGATTGAACTAGCAAAGGCAACCGCAGGAACGATTATTTTGTTGATAATATGGACATATGTGACAGTCAAACAAAGAAGAACTGTTAGAATTGCTAATGCGTGTTACGATATCGATTGTACTATGATGAAATATAGGTACATCTATTATCAAGAAACTGGAATAATGAGTTTTATAGTTATTGCAGGTACGAATGTATTAATTTGGATCAACCTGATCTGGACGGACTCCATGTCTTTCGATGAGGTCAGAGGAATTACACTAGTAACGCTTCTAGGACCCAGCTTTATTTCCAATTGGTTCTTAATTTTCTATACTTACATAATTATCCTGCTTGAATATAAAGTTCGCGCTGTTAACAACGGAATTCTTCGTTTAAACGAGAGATTCGTTACACAATTTCCTAATGTGGTGGACACGCATTCTAATCAGCATATTATCAATAGTTTCGATGCAATTAAAGGCACCGATGCACGTGTTTATGAGATAATCAGCGAAGTTTCGGAGTTTTACTCGTTACCACTCCTACTCATTATTACAGAATTGTGTGGAGCCATCGTTTACACGTCGTACTATCTTGTTGTATCATTTCTAGTAGAATCTGGCGAATCATCGTGGATAATCGTATTGAATTCTCTATGTTATCTTGCAATGGAGGTCTTTCCGCTCATAACAATGACCGTCAGCATCAGTCGAATCATGTTTCAGGTAAGGAGTGAGCTGCTCTACTTAAATTTCATACTCTTGACTCATTATTATTATCATTACACTTATATAATCACTGTTAACTTTTTGTTTCTGATTCTCAATTTAACATGCCTTTTAGTTGTATCTCATCAAAAATAGAATATAGAAATGTTTCTTATGTTCATCGGAGTGCTGAATGAAAAAAACAATTCGATTTGAAGTTTGTCCGGAGACATTTCCTTTTCTTTAGAAAACGTAATAAATTATGGAAACTGAATGTTGTTTCAAACTTGGGGGGTCATTAAAAAACTACACAAAGAAAAATGTTTTCTTAATTTAAGAATGTGCAGTCACTTAATTTAAGAAAGTAAAACTCACTTAAATTAAGTGACTTTTCTCACTTAAATCAAGTGATCTTTTCTTTCTTAATTTAAGAAAGTAAAACTCACTTAAATCAAGTGAGTTTTCGCACTTAAATCAAGTGACTTTTCTTTCTTAATTTAAGTGACCTGCACATTCTTAAATTCAGTGACTGCACATTCTGAGATCAAGAAAACATTTTTCTCTGTGTATATTAGCCTTTGATTGAGATCTTAAGTATGAGTTTCTTCGGAAAATACTAAGTTGTGAAAAATACAAGTTGAGAAAAATATTATGTTTTATGGTATGTTGTATCAGGTCGGACGTGTGAATAGAAAATGTTGAGAGTTTTTTCTGTTGCATTACATCTAGAGGAATTGCATATACCGAATTTTATAAAAATTTCAAAAATTCTGAAAAAATCTCAAATATTATAATAAAACTGTTTTTTTTCTAAATTAGTTCAAGAAATAATGAGAAAAACTTTTGTTTCAATATGATGAAAATCCTTTTCCCCCCACCCTCTCTTATTTGTAAAATTTTATTTATTGTGATTTCAATGACTTCATTATATTTAACGTCACTGACTACAAATTGATGAAGTCATTGATTTCACATTTTGTTGAAGTTATTGAAGTCAGAGACTAAATTCACGTGAAGTCGACTTCATTTTGAAGTCATGGTGTCACTCAGTCCTTGAGTGAGTGACCCCTCGGATCGAAATATGTAAAAAAAATCAACAAAATAGTATTATGTTCGGTAGAGTGAAAATATCTAATTACCGAATATTCTTTTTTTTTCAGCTGAATAGTACTGCAGATGCAGTTCACAAATTATTGAACCGAACGAGTCTCTATAACGAGCTGAGAACTGAGGTGATCTGAAAACTTTTCTCAGAATTAATACCCTCATTGAATTGATCTGAATGATCATTTAATCATTTTAGCTAAATCTATTTTCATTGGAGCTCCTTCATCGCAATATTCAATTCACATGCTTTGGAATTGTTCCATTGAATTGTACTCTCTTACACTTGGTACCAAAAAAACCTTACATTTCTTTTAATTAAAAATCGTCCGATTCGACAGTGAATTTGATTATTCCCGTCTAGATCTTCAGTATCACAGTAACGTACTTGATAATTCTGATTCAATTTCAATCGAATACATAACGTTCAGAGCTACCATCATCAGAGACCGAAAAGCTGAATGAGACACTTGAGGCGATTCCGAAAATTCATGAGACTCATTTGATTTTATTGAATTATCCATACAAATTTCTTCAATTTAACCATCGGAATTCGGTACTCTGCAAATCTTTGTCATCATTATCGACGCCGAAATCTCAGGTGAGACCAATACCGAAAACAAAATGTTGATCAGTCCATTCTACTTGTTAATTACATTTCATCATAAACAAACACTTGAGTTTATTTATTACTTCGTGACATCAATTTAACGGCAATTTTCGGTCCATATGCATTTGTTCATGAGAATTCTAGCTGAACTTAAGGAGTTCGTTTAGGGATATCGAAAAAGGTTGCAAAATTCTGACAATTTGAGGGAATAATAATCAATAGAATTCTAACTACCCTGATTTTTTTCAAAATTTTCCCCTGATCCGTTTTCGAGAAAAAAAATATTTTATTTTGGAAAATCGTATAACCTCATTCAGCAAAAAAAATTATTTATAAATATGTAATCAGCATTCGAAGTATAAATGAGTAATGAAATAATTTCTCTATACTTCAAGGATTAATATTTTGTCACTTTTGGAAAAATAAATTTCTCCGTAAATTGTTAATTAATCAAAATCGCACGCATACTCGTTTCAGCACTCAAGAAAAAAAATCATCACATTCGAAAAAAAAGTCACAGCTCGATAAACATTGCAGAAAGCTTACAAACATTTATTTATTTATCATCCCAAAAAATTTCAAGGCAAACACCTGATCCATTTGGGAGATATTTAAATAATAAAGTGAATAATTCGGTACATCACAGATTTCTCATTGATGATGTTGCAACGCCACGTTCCGAATACTTGGCGCGTAATTTGAATATGAAGCAATGAGTAAACGAGTATGTCAGACTTGATTTTAAATGTAATTATCTATCAATAATTTATTCTTCCCAATTTTTATTTTGTGTGACGTCTGTCTGTTAATTTAATCATTTTCATTTCTTTAAATTTATTCAAACAATTAATGAGAGTAGATGAGAGTTTAATACACATGCCTTTTCTAAGGACACTAAAATTTTAAGCGAACGGGTATTGTACGGTACCACATTACATCACATATTTTAGAGAGAATCCCTAATACCTAAGAAAGTTTGTAAACACAATACAGGTGAGAGTAACAGATGGTGTGTGCAGGTGAGGCCCCCTCGCCTTGTCACTCGTTCAATTTAGAACAATAAAATAGCAATAAAACCGAAGTGAAAAGTACGTTAGCTGTTTACGTTTCTAAAAAGTGATGGGCTACAGGACTTCTAGGAAATCTAAAAAATGTCAACCAAGAGTAATTTATGTTAGAAGAACCAAGCTGAAACCGTTGAAATTGAATCAATTGTGGAGGGAATGATGGACATCCCCGAAACAGCCAATAAAATAGACCCACATACAGAATAGTTGAAATAAGTCTATGTGGAAGGGATGGAGTGATCCCGAAGCATTGGTCCCTGAGACCGTTGGAAAATTAGGGAAACGCCTCCTCAAAACCCTTTAAAACCCACGGAATATTCTGTTTTGTAGCAAGTCGGGAGGTAACAAGTCGGGAGGTAACAAGTCGGGAGGTAACAAATCGGGAGTTAACAGTCGGTCTGTCGAGAGCTAGTTGAGATCACATTCTCAAAATGAGAAAGCGTAAGAAAAAGAAAGGGAATAATAAGTAGAATCAAGAGTTCACTGGTTTTCTAAGTTGAATTGTCAAATAAATAATCTAAAATAAATTTCAAGTGAAATTGTAAGCGAATCTGTCAATTGAATGTCAAGTAAGATTTTGAATCTGTTTAATAATGATAACTACAAAGGGAGTGAGTCTGCAAAACTTTATTTACTGAATTTATAAAAAAATAATTTGATTTTGAAATATAGGCCAGTTTGGCCAGTTAAAATAAAAACTGAATTCTTTTTCATTCATTCAACTGTGACTGGAATCATTCCCGCATTACTCCAATCCAGTCTATTCGCCGAAAGGTGAGGGCAAAAACGGAGGCTGAGTCGCATCTCTACGTACTCCTCAGTGTTCGGGGCCAATCATTATCATTCGATTAAATTCCTAATTTAATTGTAATTTTCCCCCAACACTTGGACGTTACATTTTTGGGGGCTCAGCCGGGATGCGCTCAACTTGTGGGAATGATTTTAGTTAAATAGTTAATAGTTGAATGTTCAATTCGTGGAAATCGTATAGAAAAACAGAAAATAATAATCATAAAAATGTCAAGAATATAAAAGAAAAATTGATTGAAAGGAGAAATATTGAAAGAATAAATTGAAATGAATCATAGATTTCAAAAATCCATTCATAATAGTGGTTGAAAGGAGAACAGTTGAAAAAGAAACAATTAAACAAAAAAAGGAAACAATGAAAAATAATAAAAAAATAAAAAATAAAAGTATCAAATCGATTTTTCAGAAATGAATAAAGATCACATTTTGAAGTAGTTCAGATTGTTCGTTGGAACAAATTGTTTTCAACTAGAAAGAGAAATTTGGAAAAAGATTGAAAGAAAATGGATAAAAAAATTTTGAAATGAAATTAAAAAAAAAAAAAAAAAAAAATAATAATCATAATGACCATAATAAGGTGAAATATTATTATAAATAAAACGAAATAATAATGAAATTTTTTTATCAATAGAAAAATTAGGAAAAGGGTTTCAATAAAAACTTTTCGAATATTTCTTCAAAAATTGAGAACGAAGTAACAACGAGTGGTAAACAATTTGTTGATGAATGCTTGTCCGTCAAAGTAGAAAGGATACTGATTCCTTCCGAAAACTAATAGAAATTAATCGCAAAATGAAATTTTAAGATTTGTGTGTCGTCGTTGATGATATTTTTCTCGTGAGATTGAATAATCGCCTTAATTGCGTATTTAGAATTCGAATAAAATGGCCGGAATGGAAATTGAGGAAGATTCTTCTGAAAATTGGCGGGATATTTTCAATGAAATTCCAATTTTCGATGGAAATCCAGAAAATTTAAGAAATTTTATTGTTAAATGTGAAAAACTCGCGAAAGTTTTAAATGCAGATGCTGAACCGAATATCACTCGTTTTGTTAAAGCTCATCGCTTAGCACGATCAGTAAAACATTTTTTATTTGATTCGGATTACTCAAAGTTGTCAGATTTGGTTAACATTTTGAAGAAATTTTACGGTCCTTTAGTACGAACGTATTCAGAATCTGAAAATACGGATGACGGCTACTATAAACGCAGCAAACGAAATTATCAAGTGAATATCGAGAAAACTTGTCAATTCTGTAATGAGAAAGGCCATAGCGCGAGAAACTGTCCAGTTCGTAATAATAAATTAAATCAAAGAGTTCAGTGTCAATTATGCGATCAGTTCGGTCATATAGCTAATTTTTGTCGTTTAAGAAGATCGTTTAAATTTTGTACGTATTGTAATAAAAATGGACACACAGATGAAAATTGTTATCAATTGAAATTTGGAAATTATATGAAAGAAAAAGAAAAAAAATCATCCCCTGTTGGAAAAAACAATGAAGAAAATTCAGATTTAAAAGATAGTAGAAGTAAAAATGAATATTTGGATGTCAAAAGTGAAAATGAAAATTTTGAAATTGGAAGTAAAAATGAAACTGGGAGTTTAAAAATCGGAATTGTAAAATTAGAAGTTTATGAGCATAAAGGCGGACAAAACCAAGTGGATAAAAATATTCCAGGGAATAATAACATTTTTGAAGTTGTTATTAATGAAGAGGAGCACTCAGATTCATGTCTGGTCTCCAATAAGGAAGTAGAAATCAAAGCATTGACTTCAATTTTAGAAATTGAGGATTCTGAAAAGTCTTCAATTTTGGGTTTAGAAAACATTCTGATAGTTCCAAATAGACTCGGAATAGGGAAAAGTTTTACATTGTTCATAAATGAAAATAATAAAGATAAAATAAATGAGAGTAATGAATTTTCGAATAAATTAAACGATCATAGGGTTGAAAAAATCGAATGGAGAAATAAAGTTGAAAATGGTTGTAGAATGGTAACAACCAAGTTGAAAAATAGAATCGAAGATGTTTCTACGGTTATGAGAACCGAAAATAATGTTTCGGAAGCTGAGAATAAGAAGACAAATAGAAGTAAAGTAAATGTAAAGGAAAATAATAAAAGTCCCAAGGAAAAAAAAATTGAAAAAGGTAATATTGCAAACAAAATGCCTAAAAGGAAAAGAGGCAGGCCCAAAGGAGTAGAAAACTCTAAGGGTGTGAAAGTGTCCAATGATACGGAAGTCAAGGATCACTCACAGGACGAGGATCTTGATTCTGAGGACTCTGATGATTCCGGAGCTGACAATCTAAAATCAGACTGTGAATCGGAAATTTTATTTGATGAAATTAAAATGGAAGAAAAGGATACAAATGAAAGAACATTGGGAAATAAAATTAGAATTAAAGAAATCAAATTGAAGGAATTGAAATCAAACGAAATAAAAAAGATAAATTCCAAGAAATTTAGACGTGACGAGGTGCAGATGAAAAGTACCCGTTCACGTGGGTCTTCGCTCATCGGGAGGAAAACGTTGGATACTGACTCCAAAAGAATTAATGATTATAAGAGAAATTCCAAAAGGGATTTTAAAATTGGACGTGACGGGGGTAAACTAAAAAGTACTCGATCACGTTGGTTTTCGCTCATTATGAGGAAAATATTGGGAAATGATTTCATAGGAAATTATGATTTCAAGAAAATAAGAAAATTTTTAAAGGTAATAAATTCTGATTGGAAGAAAGATAAATCTTTGAAAATAAAAAGGATTTTTTTGGATAAGAATAAAATAAAAAAACAATTTTGGGCATCCAGACGAGCAAAGTATTCAATGGATGAAAGGGCAAATGACTACTCATGGTCAAGTCCTAAACGTGAAAGAGATAAATCGGAATCTCTGAAAATTAGTAAAGATCATGGTAGATTCACGAATTTATTGTTGATGTATGAACAATCGTTCAAGAAAAATGATCAAATAACCGCCTTGAAAACTCTACGTTTCGGTGGTTTACGATGTTGGAAATTCAGAAAAAAATTAATGAATACAGTTCAATTGTGTCATTTTAAGGGCATTGATGAGGAAAAAATAAGATAAATTTGAGTAAATTTGGCTTATTCTTTAATAGCATGGAAATGGAGATTAAAAAAGAAAATAACAAGCAAAATAAAGATTAAAGAGTGAATTTAGAATACAGTTAGTAAGTTTGAATAAAATAATAAATTGGTATTTTCTTCAAAGCATTGATAACTTAAAGAAAGTAAAGATTGGAAATCAATGAATGAATTTGGCATGGAATTTTAAAAGTTTAAAAAAAAAAAAAAAATGCGTATAAAAATACTATTGTCATATGCACTCCCATATTACAATAGGAAGCTTACGAAACCTAAGAGTGGAATTTTGAAAATATTATATTGGATGAGAGAATCTTATATGAAAGAAGTAATTTGATAAATGATTAATTGAGGAATGAAATTCCCATGATAGTTATAAATTGCTACAAGAAGAAGTTTTGATAAGCCCGTATGTAATTTGGATCGTAAAATCTATATAAGAACATAAAGATGGAAAAATTTCGCAAAAAAAAAAAGAGAGAATTATAATGATGACAATGATAATAATATGAATTTTATAAACGTTCAATGATTGAAGCGTAAAATAATAAAAGATCCAGATTACATAGACTTTGATATAAAGATAGTTAAGGGATAAATGAACATGATATTTGTAATTGATTATGTTAAGTAATGCCAGAAAATCAATAAGGAAGCCGTTGTTAGACAATCATCGTCGAGGAAGATTTTGGTGATCGCTGTTCTCTTCCAGCCTCCTGAGTATAAAGTCAATATGCAGGGAATGATATTCATCATCAGAAACAAAATGAAGAGAAGTTTTCAACCCCTTTCAATGATTGGGACAGAAAGAAATTAAATGGCCATCGACAACCATTTAAGTTACAAGAAAATTGGAATGAGAAAGAGAGGTCAGCATTCAGAAAGGTGATCCAGAAAAGCCAAGTTTGTTCTAGTGAAGGATGCCCCTTCACGAAAAGATGATTGAGGAACAGGACTAGTATAATCCTCCCAGAGAGTATGAAGAAAATTCACAAGAGAGTCTTAAATAATAAGGGCCAGGGAAGCAGAGCTGTGACAGAACTGCGGCGTTGTCGAGCACAGGTTGTGTCTCGATGCTTACTCCATTATCGATGCTGCACTGGGGTGCAAGAATGAGGATGTCAATTGAGAAGACTTCAAGTTTCATGATTTGGACAAGAATACGACCGGAAATATTCAATAATTCATCGAAGTTCTGGTAAATATCAACATCGTTTCGAGGATGGAAATCCAGAGGTTTTGGCCCAGCTTAACAATCAGCTGAGCTGCAGAAGTTAACAACAGATTTTGGGAGAGAACGATCATCCAATGATCGTCAACGCTATGAAGGACATCCAGGATCATCAGTATCACCAATAAAGAAGAAATTATGATAGAAAAGAGAATTGTACACTTAGAAAATAAGTTGGAATATTTGTAATGTCGACTTACGTATTAGAATTAGTTACGTTGACTAAAGGTCTATTGCAAGAATAAGAGGAATTAAAGAAAATTATAATTGTAAGAGAGGAAGTTGTAAAATTACAAGAAGTAAAGAAAAATCAGAGAGCAAAACAGGGAAAATAATGACAAGTTATGAATCAAATTTTTCGACTGTGCGTCATACTCGGTCGAATTCCGCCCTCGTATTTCCGTCTAACGGCGGGGGTGTGACGTCTGTCTGTTAATTTAATCATTTTCATTTCTTTAAATTTATTCAAACAATTAATGAGAGTAGATGAGAGTTTAATACACATGCCTTTTCTAAGGACACTAAAATTTTAAGCGAACGGGTATTGTACGGTACCACATTACATCACATATTTTAGAGAGAATCCCTAATACCTAAGAAAGTTTGTAAACACAATACAGGTGAGAGTAACAGATGGTGTGTGCAGGTGAGGCCCCCTCGCCTTGTCACTCGTTCAATTTAGAACAATAAAATAGCAATAAAACCGAAGTGAAAAGTACGTTAGCTGTTTACGTTTCTAAAAAGTGATGGGCTACAGGACTTCTAGGAAATCTAAAAAATGTCAACCAAGAGTAATTTATGTTAGAAGAACCAAGCTGAAACCGTTGAAATTGAATCAATTGTGGAGGGAATGATGGACATCCCCGAAACAGCCAATAAAATAGACCCACATACAGAATAGTTGAAATAAGTCTATGTGGAAGGGATGGAGTGATCCCGAAGCATTGGTCCCTGAGACCGTTGGAAAATTAGGGAAACGCCTCCTCAAAACCCTTTAAAACCCACGGAATATTCTGTTTTGTAGCAAGTCGGGAGGTAACAAGTCGGGAGGTAACAAGTCGGGAGGTAACAAATCGGGAGTTAACAGTCGGTCTGTCGAGAGCTAGTTGAGATCACATTCTCAAAATGAGAAAGCGTAAGAAAAAGAAAGGGAATAATAAGTAGAATCAAGAGTTCACTGGTTTTCTAAGTTGAATTGTCAAATAAATAATCTAAAATAAATTTCAAGTGAAATTGTAAGCGAATCTGTCAATTGAATGTCAAGTAAGATTTTGAATCTGTTTAATAATGATAACTACAAAGGGAGTGAGTCTGCAAAACTTTATTTACTGAATTTATAAAAAAATAATTTGATTTTGAAATATAGGCCAGTTTGGCCAGTTAAAATAAAAACTGAATTCTTTTTCATTCATTCAACTGTGACTGGAATCATTCCCGCATTACTCCAATCCAGTCTATTCGCCGAAAGGTGAGGGCAAAAACGGAGGCTGAGTCGCATCTCTACGTACTCCTCAGTGTTCGGGGCCAATCATTATCATTCGATTAAATTCCTAATTTAATTGTAATTTTCCCCCAACACTTGGACGTTACATTTGCTTTAAAAGGAAAAATAATGAAAAATGCAATGAGTTTGGGTTGAATGAAAAAAAAATACATTCTCAGGGATAAATAATATTACAACGCTACAGAGAGAGATAAAAAATGATCAGTCCTACCACCTTGACATAGTGACAAGATCGAATGTGCAACGCTGCCGCTACGAATCCCATTTTCCCTGCATTTTTCGAGATATTTGAATTAAATCTAAATATTTTTTTATTTCATTCAACTAATCGCAAAAAAAATCAGTCATTTTAAAAATGAAAAAAAAAATTACGATACTGCATTCATAATTTTATGCCATTGAATTGAAAATATGACTTTTTATTTCTCAGCAGTTGAAACACTGCCAGAGAACAATGGGTCCCCCTTGCAACTCACCTCCCCTTACAATCCCTAAACGAACTCCTTAAATGAAGAGAAGTCCCGAATTTGCATGAGTCTCCAGACTTTTAACCTAATCAGGTTGCAAGAGTTGGAAGTCATATTATCGCGTGGAGATGGAAATTGAATAATCAATGCTCTCGCTCAATGAAATCTCGCTGAAAAGCGAGAAAAGGAGTGGAGAGGAGAAGAACAAGTTAATTAAAGACAGCAAAGCTAAGAATAAGTGAATTCTTCTTTGGTTTCTTCATTCTCTCACATGTTTTTCATATTCTCACATTAATAATCATGAATTCATTTTTCAAATTCATAAATTTCATCGAAACATGGTTATTGTACATTTCAAATTCTTTTTGAACTTCTCTTTATTCAACGAATAAAGAATTTTTATACTGCACATCAAACAGAGGTGCATTAAATCAAAATCATTAGAGAAAAGTGCTCCAATAAACAACGTTAAGAATAAAGAAAGAGAAAGGAAAAAAAAAACGTGAAAATTTGTCGATGTATATTGCAGTTGCTCTACCCTGACAGCATGTATCGTACTGGACTGTTAATGGTCTCATTGGACTTCTGCTTCTTGAGTCTGGTCTCATGGGTGTCTGCAAAATAATTTATTCAATAAAAAACCAAACGAAATTGAAACGACTGCTATTCTCTTGTTTGTTGATTATTCCAACCTTAAATTCATCGATTGATTCCCTAATATCCTCGTCCGAATATCCTTTCATTTGTTTTGTTGCTACTGGGCCCATGTAATTATTGACAACAGCAAATTCCATCAACGACAGAAAGACAAATACACTGCATGATGACATCCAGACGTCAATTGCTTTGACGTAGGATACTGGTGGTAACGATTGCTGCGATTGTGTATTCTGTGTAGCTGTGAACATTCATTTGATCTCATAACAATAGAACATTTATCATCATTTCATTCTTTGTTGAGAATTTCTTCTAGGGATTAGCTCGGAAACTAAACAAGATAGCGAAACACCTTTCGTAGAGAATTTTGAGAACTACAAAAAAGAATTTAATTAAAGTGGCGCTATCTTGCTTAGTTTCTGAAATGTTCATAAAAAATGACAAAAAAAAATGGATTCCAATTTTAATATTTTGTTCTAAAATAATAGATCCAGACTGAGAAAGGCAGTTAAGGAGGAACATCAGCTGAAATGAAAACTGTCAGATCGCTCTGATTTTTTTTTTCAATAAACTCCAATTTGTTTTAGAATTTGTGTGAAAATTAGAGAAAGATTAAAACGCTCAATTTTTGTTAATGAATTTTTGAAAATTTTCAATTTAACATACAATCTAATGGCACTGTAACTTGAATAAAAAAAAAAATATATTTAGAGTGGTGAGAAGTTTTTGAAAAAAATTCAGGCGATGTCTTGTACTATCAATTTTCATTTTCGCGTTGTTTGAGTAAAATTAAAACGCTGAATTTCGAGAATTCAATTAAAAACTGCCATTGAAACACAAGTTTTCACTTAATACGACAGCCATTTGCAAAAACGTGGCAGCGCTACACTATGACGACAGTACGAGGAGTGGGGGCTCGGAAGCGCGCGCTATTTCAAATAATTTAATTTAAGTACCTACAGTTTTTTTTCTATAATTTGGGGAGAGGAATGAAAAAATAAGCTATTTAACACAATATTCGTGACGGTAAAGAAGAAAAATAATTTGAACATCCACAGATAAACCGAGAAAACGTAAACAATGTGGGATTTACTCTGCACAATAGGTTAGGATGCCTTATTTCGCGCGCAATCATGCTGGCAAAATAATTTTCCTGTTTATCAGCTCGTTGCCACTCCTAGAAATGCGAGACAACGTTGCCACGTTTTCCATGAATTTTTGAAATTATGAAAAATTATTATTTTCGGGTAAAAAAAATAAAGAACATATGAGGATGATATTATTTGAGAGTTTGAAAAACGAAAAAAACGATTTTTCATAATTCCTTGAAATGAGTCGAAAGTTTTGCTACATGAAATTTTAGTTATTTGGGGTTGGTGGAGAGCGTCGGAACCTTTGATGTTTCTCCCCTCCCGCCATACCCCGCAGAGGTCTGATGTTCCTCCTTGAGAGCTTCAAGCGCCTCAGGGAAATTAAAAGACAACTAGAAATCAATGACAATTGCAGAAACTAAGAGGCTCTTCTCAATTGAAATAAGTACGATTATCTCATTGTCTTGAGGAAAATAAAGTAAGTAGAATTTAAAAAATTTTAACCTACCAAGTGTCAATAATGACGTAACACCGAGTGTTACACGTGCTGGTATAGCCTCTGGCTTTATCCAAAATGCAATCCATGACATAACAACAATTAGTGCTGATGGTATATACGTGTGAAAGAGATGATAACCAAGTCTTCTTCTGAGATCGAATACAATTTGGATGCAGGTAAAATTGCCAGTTGAATATTCTATTGTGCAGTCTGTCGTGTAATTATTTGATATATCGAGCTGTGGCAGCTCAATGTCTGGATTCACAACGAGAGGATCTGTTAGGTTCCAGAGGAAGACCAGATCCTGGGTTGTATGTGAAACTGGAAGATTTAAAAAATTCTTATCAAACAAGTGGATATTTTTTTCATGCAAGAATGTGTCAGTTTTTTCAATTTTTTGCGATAAAAATAGAAAAAATATCTCAGATTCCATTTAATTGCACAGTGAACGATAAAAATAGAGATAATTCGCCTGTCCATTGGAGTCATAAGGAGTGAAAGACACAAAGAGACTATTGATATTACATAGAATCCTGTTACGAGGTCATAGAATATCAATAAGATCCATAACATCCATAACTGACAAAATTGACAATGAATCGAAAGCAATCATCAATAATATAAAATTTTTAAAAAATTCTCATCTTCATATTCCATGAAATAATTAAAAAATCATTGGCATTTTAACTTACGGCTCTCAATCATCATCGAGCAGACTTGTGTATCATGGGGATAGGACTCGAACTTCATGGCACATGATAGAACGAGAGTGAGTCTGAAAGAAAATGAGAATATAATTATTTTCAATCACTTAAAAATCCAAATTCATATTTCACTGAATTCTAAATTAATGAAAAATATGCTCTTGAAAAACTCTTCTTCTCTACATTGATGCTGAGTGTTGGAAGAATACAATGAGCATGAAAGAGAAAGAAAAACACATGGCACGAAGAGAAACTTTAATAAAGTATAACAAATTTAATTGCATTTCTTTTCAGTTTCAAACCTTCAACCTTCCTCTTGCTTCGTCGGACTACATGTGGAAAACTCCCCTACACGGAAAAAAATTCTAGTTAAATTTGCAATGCTAACATCGTAATTTGTCCTATTGATTATTGTAGTGGTGGACTAGACTTTTAACATCGTAATTTTTACGATATAGCGTTAGAAATTTCATTTAAGAAATAATACTTTAGACAAATAATACCAAGTCTTAAGCTCTTTAATATAAATTACGATGTAAACATCGTAAAATTTGAAGAGAAATCTTAAATAAAATAAAATAATAGTCGACCGGTGGTTGGATTCGAACCCGAGTCCTTTCAAGTGCGAAATGACTGACGCCTTGGACCACTCGGCCACCGAAGGGCTTACACTTTAAGTTGTTTTTAAGATCTATATTAACGATTTCAATAAAAAGTCATAAGACACGAGAGCGCCTCTTGCGGAGGACGCAGTTACTATTTAAAAATTACGATGTAACATCGTACTTTTTATAGCTTCCATCGTATTATAACAGAGGCAGCACTAAAATATTTATTTTATTAAAAAGTAAATAGAATTATTAAATATACGAATAAATATAGTTTTTAAAGTGTAATTTTCATTTATTTTTTTTTACGATGTTAAATTGTAATTTTTGAAGTAATTTTTAATCCTAAAAGTCTTTGTTAAAATTACGATGTTAAATAGTAAAAAATATAACCTACATAGTAAATTTTGAAATAAGATATTTCAAAATTAACGTTAATAAAAGTCTAGTCCAGGATTACGATGTTAACATCGTAAATTTTGGTAGAATTTTCTTTCCCCTAGTACCCTTCCTATACTTCTCTTATATTCAATGAATAATAAATAGAACACTCACTTGGACATGTAGAGAAGCGTTTTATCATGATAAAGCCAGAGATAATGATTTGGTATTGACATCTCATGAAAAGTGACCTTCTTTGCATTCTTGAAGAAGCAGTCTGGCCTCCATATGTTGTGCAGCCAATCAACGTCAAGTATTCTGTAGTCCTCGGACATATTCTCCGGCAGTCTTAGCCTCGAGTCACGCCAGCTTTGAGCCAGGAAAATATCAGCGACATATGTCTACATGCATTTGGAAAAATAATTATTCTACGAATTAATTTCGATTGTGAATTCCACTAGAATCATATCAGGGCATTGAGGTAGTACGGTCGAATTGGGCTCCACGTGCTACCCCATGTTTTTTTATATCCCATTGAAAGGGCTGGCTTTGCTCTACCTGTCTGTAAAATGCTACATTCATTGCCCGTGTAGTTTCGCCGTAATTAATTCATAAAATTAATTCATATTGCATTGCTCTCGTGGTGCATGAGGTTCAGATGTCACTCCAGCTATCAAAATTTCAATTTGTCCGCAAAATTAATCGTTTAAGGGCTACAAAAAAACTCACCACTATAAATCTTGGTATCTACACAGAGAAGAATGTTTTCTTAATTTAAGAATGTGCAGTCACTTAATTTAAGAATGTGCAGGTCACTTAAATTAAGAAGGAAAAGTCACTTGATTTAAGTGAGATAATTCACTTGATTTAAGTGAGAAAAGTCACTTAATTTAAGTGAGTTTTACTTTCTCAAATTAAGAAAGAAAAAGTCACTTGATCTAAGTGAGATAATTCACTTGATTTAAGTAAGTTTTTCTTTCTCAAATTAAGAAAGAAACTGTCACTTGATTTAAGTGAGAAAAGTCACTTAATTTAAATGACTTTTACTTTCTTAAATTAAGAAAGAAAAAGTTACTTGATTTAAGTGAGGAAAGTCACTTGATTTGAGTGAGAAAAGTCACTTAATTTAAGTGACTTTTACTTTCTTAAATTAAGAAAGACAAAGTTACTTGATTTAAGTGAGAAAAGTCACTTGATTTAAGTGAGAAAAGTCACTTAATTTAAGTGAGTTTTACTTTCTCAAATTGAGAAAGAAAAAGTCACTTGATTTAAGTGAGAAAAATCACTTAATTTAAGTGACTTTTACTTTCTTAAATTACGAAAGAAAAAGTTACTTGATTTAAGTGAGAAAAGTCACTTGATTTAAGTGAGAAAAGTCACTTAATTGAAATGACTTTTACTTTCTTAAATTAAGAAAGAAAAAGTTACTTGATTTATGTGAGGAAAGTCACTTGATTTAAGTGAGAAAAGTCACTTAATTTAAGTGACTTTTACTTTCTTAAATTAAGGAAGAAAAAGTTACTTGATTTAAGTGAGAAAAGTCACTTAATTTAAATGACTTTTACTTTCTTAAATTAAGAAAGAAAAAGTTACTTGATTTAAGTGAGAAAAGTCACTTAATTTAAGTGACCTGCCATTCTTAAATTAAGAAAACATTTTTCCCTGTGTATGAAACATATTTCCCACTCATTTCAGGTGATTTGCCGCAGGGTTATTTTTAATTATTATAATTAATGCGAGTCCTCGGCTGCTTCCACTGTGCCACATCGGATCTCTCTCTCTAGCAAAAGGAACAAGTGGTAAGAAAATCGCGGCACATCCGCACGCGTTTCTTTTGAATTCCGTCCAGTGCAATATTTGACATAATCAGAGAACATTATATGTATATTATCCGACATAAGTGAAGTTAAAAATTTTTTTTTTGATTGAAATTGGATGAAGTTTAAATTAATAATTAAAAGAGGGGTTAAAGCGAGGAAAAAAACTCGTGAATACAATGTAATAACCCATACGTCAGTGAGGTTAGGTAACTCCCTAGTGTTGAAGTAAATTACTTTACCGACTGAGATTATTAACGAGAAGTAGAGAAGGTTTAGAAGGAGAGAAAGCGTCTCTTGAGTCGGTCACGTGTTTAAGAAAGAGTACAATTAATCCTTTTTGTCTGACTTTAATTGAAAGTAATCGTATGTCTGTTATTGGTCAGTAGAGGAATAAAGAATCGCTCAGTCTGTGTCTGTTAATATTGAAGAGTAAAAGGTATGTAAACTCGCAAAATACAGACTTGTCCATTGATGTTGTACTCTTTCATTGTGAGCACATGTTGCCTATTCACATGCATATTTTTGTAATTAATTATATTCATGTTACAGGCGCCTTTTATTCCTTTTGTCTATTTCAACTTAAATTTCAACAATAAATCAAATTACAAGAAAGACTGTTAATCAATCTATCGTATCCCTACTTCCAAAAGTGCAACACTTAGTATAGGGAATTAGTCAAGTTGAGTCTCCACTATTTTTTCCAGATTTAATTATTAATTTTTTATTCACAAGCCCCAAAAAGCTTACATAATATTCTCTAATTTAATAAATAAAAATTTATCATAGCTTTTACGTAATATATTGTGCGTGAATAAACATAAAATTACGGTTGACAATCGACTTCAGCCCAATTCGATCGAAATACCTTAAGTTGAGGAAAATCATAATACTGCAAGATGGACAGTGGCGCCATCTTGCAGCCAGGGACTGAATCATCTTTTTTCGCATTCAATAGGAAGCCGGTGAATATTATCAACTTGAATTAATACATTACCATTGATTCTTCATTTATCGAATCGATACTGAGTACAGTGACATGGAAGTAGACAACCGTTGGTTGTCCAGCAAATTTTGGCGCTCTGTGTTTATCATAAGCCTTTGGATTTATCGGTAAAATATCCCTCAATGATAATGATGATTCTTTTCTGCCATACTCCTCTACTTCCATTCCTCTGATAATCATTCGCAAGCACAGAAAAAACGAAAAAAAAAACAAGGAGAAAAATACTTTCAAAAAAAATAATCTAGAGCTTTCTTCCAACAGTTGGATTTCATGTACCGGCAGATGGTCATGAGCTTTTTTTTATCAATCACAATTATTTTTATCGACTTGCGGTAAATTCATTGTCATCAGAATTCCTTCGCCGTCAATTTTTGGATATCAAAATAATTTACAGAATCATTAACTTCATTGGATAAATCAAATTATCCAGGTACAATTTTTTTTTTTTTTTTTGAATGCTTCAAATAAATCAGCTGTATAAACGAATAAAAATAATAGTAGAATATCATCGAAGCCTTAGAAAAGTCTCGCTCAGAAAACCCTTGAGTACGTTCTATGATAAGCAGTTCTCTACGTACACTGACTCTTTAATGCATTAACAAATTCATTCATGCAAATAACATATTTTGCTAGATAAATTTAATTTTTAAATATTCATGTCAATTTAATTTTAAAGAAATTTCTTTTATCATTAATTTTTCTTCATTTTTTTTTTGAAGAGAAAAAGAGGCAAAAAAATTGACAATTAATTTTTTTTTTCAATTTTTTTTTTTTTTGTTTCCTATTCTGATTCTTTTTCTCCAAATTACCTTTCGATTTTGGGAAAAAATCTGTATCCGCGTTTTCTTGCCGATAGTCGAATCGTGCGAGACGATAGGCTATCAACTTTAATATGCCACCCTTCGACCTCCGTTGAGAGTACCGGTTCGCATATTTTCTCGCTGAAAACTCGAACAGTGAAAGAGAGAAAGAAAAAGAAAGACAGAAAGAAATACGAAACGGGGACATGATGGGCATTTTTATATGATCGATAATCGTTTTGCATTATATTGCAGATTTTTTTTTTTTTTTTTTTTTTTTTTTTTGGAATTTGTGAGGTTTTAGCTGATACGGTGTTAATCGATGATCGATCTCATTTCATTGAATTTTCCACGTGTATACTCACGAAAGATGGAGGGACGCCATATCGATGAGGATGCAGAGACAGTAGAGTACCATCAAGGAATATCTCGTCATACCTAATGCAATGGAGAGAAACAGGAAGAGAGGGCCAAAAAAAAATATGAAGAGTTTTGAATGTTATGGAAAAATTTGAAATTAAATTTTGACAAAATAAGAAATTAATTTTATATTAATTGAGGAAATTTATGAAGAATTAATTATTCTTTTAAAAAAATATACATTGGAAAATAAGCGAGATAAAGCGATTGTGCCTGATTCCTGTGGTTGAGAAAGAAAAAGGCGTACTCCAATTAGTTTTCAAAATATTTTTGATAGTATTTAAAAAATTTATTTTTCTTGTCTTCCTTTTTTCGAGAATATCTCGAAAATTAATCGAGATACGTCCTTTTACAACTTTTTTTTTTTTTTTTTTTTAATTTAAACGAAGTTCTTGTCGGTCCCTTTTTTCTAGACATCTCGGAAACTAAGCGAGATAGCGCAATTTTGTCTATAATGAACCCCATTTCAGTACGAAATCTCCCTATCTCGCTTATTTTCCAAAAATAGAGATTTTCTTCTAAAAACGAACATGAAGAGAGAAACATCCATGTTCGACCTCTTCTCGATCGATTTAATCGACCAATTTTCGTTCTCAAAAATTCCCTCAATCTTTCTCTTCAATGATATGGTCACACGACCAATAGATGAACACTGACCAGAAGCTGGACGGTTTCTATTATCGAGGATTTTCATAAATAAATGAATGATTCTTACACTTTTCACGTAAATTCCTGATCACTACATTCATATAGATCTATAAACTATTTATTGCATACCGATTGATCGAAATCTAAAATCATACCACTGCAAATATGCAACTGTCCATCTAGTGGTGGTTCAAGTTATTTTCCATTTTTTCCTTGATTTTCTTTAATTATTTCTACATTATTCAAGTTCAATTGATTTTGAGTCGATTCACTGTATATTTTTCTGTACATCCTTCTTTTCTGCTACTTCTTAAAGTAATTCGCCTATTTCATATGAATTAATAAATTCTAATATTTTCTTAACCGTCCATCTATTGGTCATGTTACACAGATAAAAATGTTTTCTTAATTTAAGAATGTGCAGGTCACTTAAATTAAGAAAGAAAAGTCACTTGATTTGAGTGAAAAAACTCACTTGATTTAAGTGAGTTTTATTTTTTTAAATTAAGAAAGAAAAAATCACTTGATTTAAGTGAGAAAACTCACTTAATTTAAGTGACTTTTACTTTCTTGAATTAAGAAAGAAAAAGTCACTTGATTTAAGTGAGAAAAGTCACTTAATTTAAGTGACTTTTACTTTCTTAAATTAAGAAAGAAAAAATCACTTGATTTAGGTGAGAAAAGTCACTTAATTTAAGTGACTTTTACTTTCTTAAATTAAGAAAGAAAAAGTCACTTGATTTAGGTGAGAAAAGTCACTTAATTTAAGTGACTTTTACTTTCTTAAACTAAGAAAGAAAAAATCACTTGATTTAAGTGAGAAAAGTCACTTAATTTAAGTGAGTTTTACTTTCTTAAATTAAGAAAGAAAAAGTCACTTGATTTAAGTGAGAAAAGTCACTTAATTTAAGTGACTTTTACTTTCTTAAACTAAGAAAGAAAAAATCACTTGATTTAAGTGAGAAAAGTCACTTGACTTAAGTGAGAAAAGTCACTTAATTTAAGTGAGTTTTACTTTCTTAAATTAAGAAAGAAAAAGTCACTTGATTTAAGTGAGAAAAGTCACTTAATTTGAGTGACTTTTACTTTCTTAAACTAAGAAAGAAAAAATCACTTGATTTAAGTGAGAAAAGTCACTTGAATTAAGTGAGAAAAGTCACTTAATTTAAGTGAGTTTTACTTTCTTAAATTAAGAAAGAAAAAGTCACTTGATTTAAGTGAGAAAAGTCACTTAATTTAAGTGACTTTTACTTTCTTAAACTAAGAAAGAAAAAATCACTTGATTTAAGTGAGAAAAGTCACTTGACTTAAGTGAGAAAAGTCACTTAATTTAAGTGAGTTTTACTTTCTTAAATTAAGAAAGAAAAAGTCACTTGATTTAAGTGAGAAAAGTCACTTAATTTGAGTGACTTTTACTTTCTTAAACTAAGAAAGAAAAAATCACTTGATTTAAGTGAGAAAAGTCACTTGAATTAAGTGAGAAAAGTCACTTAATTTAAGTGAGTTTTACTTTCTTAAATTAAGAAAGAAAAAGTCACTTGATTTAAGTGAGAAAAGTCACTTAATTTAAGTGACTTTTACTTTCTTAAACTAAGAAAGAAAAAATCACTTGATTTAAGTGAGAAAAGTCACTTGACTTAAGTGAGAAAAGTCACTTAATTTAAGTGACTTTTACTTTCTTAAATTAAGAAAGAAAAAGTCACTTGATTTGAATGAGAAAAGTCACTTGATTTGAGTGACCTGTCGTTCTTAAATTAAGCGACTGCACATTCTTAAATTAAGAAAACATTGTTCTCTGTGTACCCTACATGAAAACTGAAGAAAAATTTGGGAAAAAAAAATAATTGCATAATGAAGTCCTGAAATAATGCTTTGTTACTCACCCCAATTGGCTTTCCCAGTCGTTGACTTCGATGCAACTCAACGCAACAGAGTGAGTTTGTATCAAGAGGATTCCTGCATATGGCTCCTAACTTAATCCCATGTAAACGAGTCAAGGTGATGGTAATACATTCAGTGTATCTCTAACACATACATCTGAGGCTTGTGTGATCGATAAATCGGATTGATCTTCGTCCTTACGGGTTTATCTACGTCGTGGCAGAATGGATGATGATAACGCCTGGGGATCCACGTCCCGTTCATTTGGCTTGGATTTCCTACCACCCCCTCCCCTCCCCCCTCTACTACTCCAACTTCATCCCACGCCGATCGCCAATCCTTTCACCCAAGTTTTTCCCCTATTTTTTCACGAAAATTAAATGCAACTTCTATTCTCACATTGAAGACATGCAAAACCGCTACTCACTGGGATCAATCACCACTAAATTACTTAAAAAAAAAAAAAAACTCGAATAATCGATGATTTTATTGAATTTTAACTATTTTCATTGTATCAAATCAAATTCAATTGTAATTCATAAAATTAGGTTTTTTTGGGAAATTATGAAATTTTTACTTTTTTTTATTATTTTTATGAAATACAAAAAGGAATGACTTTTTTCTTCATCACTTTCTCTCATTCACTGGCAATAACTCAACATCGACTCTCTTTTGTCTCCTCAACAATCCAACTATCTGTGCCCATGGTCGACTACACTAACCCAATTTGTCTATCGACTAACTGATTAAAGCCTCTCTCGTCTTCTATTCCACTCCCTCGGTGTTCTCGTTCACAGTTCCACCCCCATCCTCCCCCTCCCCTCCTCCCCTATGCCTCATTTCTATACCCAAAGTGTTACGTAGTGGTGTTTAGACGAGAGAATCGAGTGAAAGAAATGGAAAAACTGAGGAACAATAGATTTCAAAATTTTTTTAGAGGTGAAAGACTTTGTGAAAAAATCTGAAAAAAATTGAGTAAATGCTCCGATATATGGACATTGTTGGTGAATTTTTTCAAATTTTTTTTCACACCCCTTCACTCTCAAAAAAAATCCTAAATCACTTTGACTAACTGGTCCATTTTGCCACGGTTTTGCCGAAATAAAAAAGACGATGGATTTTGCGTGTCAAGCCACGTTGGGTAAATGTGGAATCGTATTGGGGCTTTTTTTTTTTTTTTTTATAAATGTAGGGTAGTAATTGTCTTTGACTCACACCTCTGGTTAGTCTCCGTTAATGAGATTCCATCACAAACAGAAGCGTGAAGTAGAGGAAAAACCTCAGGTCTCTCTCATTTTCAGGATTGATTTTACATATTATTAAGGGATGAAGAAAAATTGTTGACAAAGGGCTGTGCAGAACAATTCACTCGGTTGTGATGTTTATTTTCTTTTTTTTGTTTTTTTTGGGGGGGGGGGGGGGTGGATAATGAGGACAAAAGAGAAGAGGGACAAATTGTTTCTTGAAGCGAAGAATCGCGTCTTTTTCCACTGTTTTCAATGAATCATCGACGATGCGGAGAGTGAACTCATGCTTGAAGACGAGAATTACTGGAATCTGCAAGTGGAGAGCGATGATGGCCTAGTTATTGACCAGAGAACTTATTGAGATTGGGAGCAGTTGAAATTGAATATTTTTTTAATGATTTTAATGGAAAACTGAGGGAATTTCAGGTAAAAATTAGATGTCAGAATGAATTTTTACGAATTTTTCGATTTTTTTTTGAAAACTTTCAAGGTTTTCTATTTTGGATTTTTCGAGGTTTTTTAGGAATACCTATTGTTTTTAATAAATGGCTGAATTAATCACTGGACAATTAATTGGAACTGAAAAAAGGAAAAAATATGAGTCGAAATTGATGTTCCCGAATTTTTGAAGAATTTGTGCTTTTTGGGGAAAAAAGAAAATTTCAATTTTGGATTTTTTTCCAGGTTTATTTTCCATCGATTCATCTCATTTTGCATAGATTTTTCATAATTTTTGAACATAGTCCTAGAGATAAACCTGATTTTCGAAAAATTATTTATCATTTTCTCAAAAATCTCTATAAATTAATTGAAATCCTCATGATTCAACGAGGAATGATCTCACCTTTCACTTGAATGCGATTCCAAATCCCTGTGACCAATAAAACCTGTAGAATTGTCAAAAAATCAAAAATCAAAAAAAAAATTTCCAAAATTTTTAAAAAATTCTCAAAAAATAATTCTCACACAATTTCAACAGAAATTTTCCCAATTCTCCAATGGAATCCTCAAAAAAATATCCCCCCCCCCCCCCCCCACCCCACAAACCACCTAATTACAATATATCAATTTCATCCCATTTTATTCTCCAATTTTCCCTAAAATATATATATTTTTTTTATTGATTCCCTAAAATATTAAATTTCTATTTTTCTAATGATTAAAAAAGGCTTGAAATAAATTAAACAAGTTCATTTTATTTGAGTCCACAAAGACTCTGATTCACCTTTATTTACCAACGCATTTTCGGCAATTTAATTGTCTTTTATAATAACTTATAACAATTCATCTTATCAGGTATATATATATATATATATATATATATATATCTCTTCACATTATAATTTCTTATTTATAAGTGTATTATACATCCACAGTTCTATTATTTTATGTGGCCTGATTAAGCAAGTTTCATGAACTTGTTCATTTTAACATTATTAATATTTCATAATATTATATTTTCGTGATAATTCTCATGCATCTCCACAATTAATTTTATCCATAGATATCCCATTAATTTATCTTATGCGATATAAACGATAAATTTTAACTATTCATTTATTATTGATTAATTCTCATTATATATGTACATACACGAGTACTTTGAATTTCATTTCATTCATTCTAACGAACAATATTTTTTATTTTTTTTTTAATTAATTTGCCTAAGTCACTGGGTAATGAATGAGGGAGTGTAATTTTAGTTTCAGTGCACTCAAGTCTCGATTGGATCTTTAAATGAAAATTTCTCCCTTTTTTCTTTATTTTTTAAATTATTATTATTTTTTTCGCTTCATTCAAGTTATCTTCACTTTTTAATTATTATTATAATAAATATTTTTTTATTTTTTATTTTTATTAATATATCATTATTATTCTATAATCATTAATGGTGAAAAAAATTCTCGTATAATTCGATACTTGAATTTTTTTTTTTTTCATTAATCAACTAAATATCGAAATTACACTAGTAGAAATCTCCTGAGCGCATTGATTTTGCTATCCAGACTGCCTGGAAATTGTAAATTGGAAACTCCATTTGTTCAATTTCCGGGAAAAACTGAAAACTGCAGTTATTATCCACAAACAGTTACCCCTCATCATCGAAAAATCAAATTGCATGGAAGTCAATTTTTCGCCTGAGGTAATCATAGGATATGAGCGTAGTAGACAATTTGTATTGTTGAAGGTTTTTTTTTTTTTTATTCTTTACACACACACATTCAGCTATTATTTTTTTTTCTACTCTTCCTCCATTATTTTGCCTCATTGAGGGAGATTCGAGTTTTTTTCAATGATTAAGGTAGTATCTCAGCGAACTCGAGTACAGTTAAGGGCTAATTTTTTCGATGACGTATCAAAGATGAGATTTTTTTACATTATTCTGAATTTTTTCATATTTTTTGTTCGTGCAGTTTACACAGAGAAAAATGTTTTCTTAATTTAAGAATGTGCAGTCACTTAATTTAAGAATGTGCAGGTCACTTAAATTAAGAAAGAAAAGTCACTTGATTTGAGTGAGAAAACTCACTTGATTCAAGTGAGTTTTACTTTCTTAAATTAAGAAAGAAAAAATCACTTGATTTAAGTGAGAAAAGTCACTTAATTCAAGTGAGTTTCACTTTCTTAAATTAAGAAAGAAAAAGTCACTTGATTTAAGTGACAAAAAGTCACTTGATTTAAGTGAGAAAAGTCACTTAATTTAAGTGAGAAAAGTCACTCAATTCAAGTGAGTTTCACTTTCTTAAATTAAGGAAGAAAAAGTCACTTGATTTAAGTAAGAAAAAGTCACTTGATTTAAGTGAGAAAAAGTCACTTGATTTAAGTGAGAAAAGTTACTTGATTTAAGTAAGAAAAAGTCACTTGATTTAAGTGAGGAAAAGTCACTTGATTTAAGTGAGAAAAGTTACTTGATTCAAGTGAGAAAAGTCACTTAATTTAAGTGAGAAAAGTCACTTAATTCAAGTGAGTTTCACTTTCTTAAATTGAGAAAGAAAAAGTCACTTGATTTAAGTGAGAAAAAGTCACTTGATTTAAGTGAGAAAAGTCACTTGATTTAAGTGAGAAAAAGTCACTTGATTTAAGTGAGAAAAGTCACTTAATTTGAGTGAGAAAAGTCACTTAATTCAAGTGAGTTTCACTTTCTTAAATTAAGAAAGAAAAAGTCACTTGATTTAAGTGAGAAAAAGTTACTTGATTTAAGTGAGAAAAAGTCACTTGATTGAAGTGAGAAAAGTCACTTAATTTAAGTGAGAAAAGTAACTTAATTCAAGTGAATTTTACTTTCTTAAATTAAGAAAAAAATAGTTACTTGATTTAAGTTAGAAAAGTCACTTAATTTAAGAATGGCATGTCACTTAAATTAAATGACTGCACATTCTCAAGTTAAGATGAAACTTTTCTCTGTGTATCGACCGTACTCTGAGATACTACCTTAATTTTCCTAATTATTACAATTATCATAGTCTCATGGTATTAGAAAATTTTCGTGGCAGAGATTAGATGTTTCAAGTAATAAAAAATATATATTTGTATATTTTTTTAAATATATAATATGATGGAATGTAAATACCGAAGTTTGATTGAGCTTTAATTCACAACTTTACCGACTAAATTTTCTCAAATTCCTTCTCTTACATTCTCATATTTTTATCATTATCGACAGTTGATGGACACTGCAAAAAAGCAGAGCTTTTCTCCATTTTCCCAAGCTCTGCAGATGAAATAGTGAATTCAGTCGGTAACGAAGAAAATCGATTGATCATCATGAACTTCTTCTTTCATCGAAATACAAGCTTACAAATTTCTTACAATGCTCAAAAATTAAACTCTAATCTCAGCCACTTTTTCATTCATTCCGCGCTAATTTATATTCTTTTCCTTTGATTAATCATTAATTTCATAGTCATGATACGTTTTCAAATGAAAAATTCCATATTAAATCAATAATTAAAAATAATTAGCAAATCCTGGAAGTGTCTCATGTTGAAAGATCGAAGATTACACAGAGAAAAATGTTTTCTTAATTTAAGAATGTGCAGTCACTTAATATAAGAATGTGCAGGTCACTCAAATTAAGAAAGAAAAGTCACTTGATTTAAGTGAGGAAACTCACTTGATTTAAGTGACTTTTACTTTCTTAAATTAAGAAAGAAAAAGTTGCTTGACTTAAGTGAACAAAAACACTTAATTTAAGTGACTTTTACTTTCTTAAATTAAGAAAGAAAAAGTTGCTTGACTTAAGTGAACAAAAACACTTAATTTAAGTGACTTTTACTTTCTTAAATTAAGAAAGAAAAAGTCACTTGATTTAAGTGAGAAAAGTCACTTAATTTAAGTGACTTTTACTTTCTTAAATTAAGAAAGAAAAAGTTGCTTGATTTAAGTGAACAAAAACACTTAATTTAAGTGACTTTTACTTTCTGAAATTAAGAAAGAAAAAGTTGCTTGATTTAAGTGAATAAAAACACTTAATTTAAGTGACTTTTACTTTCTTAAATTAAGAAAGAAAAAGTCACTTGATTTAAGTGAGAAAAGTCACTTAATTTAAGTGACTTTTACTTTCTTAAATTAAGAAAGAAAAAGTTGCTTGATTTAAGTGAACAAAAACACTTAATTTAAGTGACTTTTACTTTCTGAAATTAAGAAAGAAAAAGTTGCTTGATTTAAGTGAATAAAAACACTTAATTTAAGTGACTTTTACTTTCTTAAATTAAGAAAGAAAAAGTCACTTGATTTAAGTGAGAAAAGTCACTTAATTTAAGTGACTTTTACTTTCTTAAATTAAGAAAGAAAAAGTTGCTTGATTTAAGTGAACAAAAACACTTAATTTAAGTGACTTTTACTTTCTTAAATTAAGAAAGAAAAAGTCACTTGATTTAAGTGACAAAAGTCACTTAATTTAAGTGACCTACCATTCTTAAATTAAGTGACTGCACATTCTCAAATCAAGAAAATATTTTTCTCTGTGTAGTGAATGGAATTCTTTTTTGAAGCGTACCACGATTTAGCATTTAGCGATGTACCACCCAGTTTTCATTCAATAAGCATAGAAAAAACTCAATCTATATTTAAATTAGAATAAAAAACCATTGTAAGTTGGCTGACCCCAGTTTAAAAGAAAAAAAAAACATTCTCCATTTGCCTTTTAAAAAAGGGGTCTTGATATGTTCGATTGGAACCATGTTTTTCCATTTTTTTTTCATTTTTATCTCATGGTTTTTTCCAAAATTAATTCCAATATTTTTAGCTTCGTGTGCTTGTGCTATTTTAGACTTCATTGATTGCGCCATTGATTACAAAAAAATGTAGGAAAATTAGAAAAACAAAAAATTGCTCATTTTTCGAAGGAAATTCACGATTTTTCATGAAGTTTAGAATTTTTTTTTGAGCTTTTTAGTTAAAATTTAATTTAATAAATAGCGTGATGCTCATAGCGCTATCAATGAAGTCTCGAAACACTTGTTTCGTCTCTTAATTCAATTAAATTTTTTTTTTTCATTTACACAATTCATTTTCATTTGCGTGACAATTGTTGACACTACTGAGTTTAAATACTTACACACACACACGCTCACAAACTCCTTCACATGATATTAAACGATCGATATCTGTTTCCTACTTGCTCTCAATCTGTTATTCTTCGTTTTAGACTTTATTGTACGCATTTACTCATTGCTCGTATGTGTTCATCAATCATTGAATAAATTAAAAGGTTAAATATTGAATCAGTTGCTCCTTCATTCCAAGTAGAAATAGCCTATCCATGTCGGACTAGAAGAATTATAGTGAAAATGAAGATAAAAAAAATGGGACGTAAGGGGCAAAAGGACACATTTTAGTTTTCGATATTTCATATTAAGAAAATCAAAAGAAGTCCATGAAAATATTCGAAACATGTTGATTTTTCAAGATTTCATTGAAAACAGGTATTGAATATTTTCTTTTAATTTTTGAAAAATTTCCTTTCTTCCAAAAAAAAAAAAACAATTTCCTCGAAAAAGTGATAATTTATCGAAAAATAAAAATTTAAAATCCGTTTTGACAGCTTTTCAGTGGAATCATCCAAAAAATTCCATTTCAAACCATTTTATCAAAATCCCCTATTTTTCCCCTCTCTCCCCTCCATTTTATTTTCAAGGATTTCCCATGTCTTTGCGTGTAATAAATTACACTATTACAATTCAACAAAAATCAATTTGGATCGTTGAGTGTCACCTTCACTCACAATTTCTTCATTCCTCTATTCTCCTCAATCTTTCTCATTTCTTTTCTCTTGGAAAATCCGATCGTGTTAAAGGAACATCAGTTTGAGGATTTCCAGGATAATGCGAACACAATCGGAGATCGGTACAGAAGAGCCAACTGTATACCCGATCCTTTTATTGCCCTTGTCGTATTTATCCCATGTATATGTGTTGTTTGAAAACACTTGGATAGAAAGGAAAGAGAGAGAGAAAGAAAGAGGAAAATCCACCAGAGCCTAATAAAATGTTGAGTATAAAGCTCCCGCATTGCCTTAACCCGGTTACTCCTCTATTTTCTCTGTAACATTCTCTATCTCTCTACTGTTCCCTTATCGAGGCCTAAAGTATCCCCAAAAACGATTGAACGATTTTTTTTTTACATCGATATCACTAGATTTTTTCCAACGATTCAGTAAATTTGTTGATATGCCTCAGGCAATATCTCTGAGATCACACTCACCCCTCGACATTATCCATCCCTTGGTACAAATAAATGCATTATTTTCATTTACCTTTCTTTTTCTCTTCAGCCTCAACAGTATTTACCCCTCAAGAGACACTCACACATTCAGTATATCAAATTAATGCTTCAAAATATTAATGGAATGGAACATATTGCATTAGTTCAAGAGCAATTTGTCACAGTTGAGAAATAATTCAACGTATTATAAAGTCACTTCTAATTATAACTACTAATTTATTTAATTTTGTTAAGGAGAAAATTGAGAAATGGGGTCTGTCTCTTTCTTTCCCTTTTGCAAGTTGCCCGCATTTACTGTTCATTAAGTTTTGAGGAAAGTTCTGGGATTTTTGTTTCCACTTGTCTACACGATTATGAACGCAGAGAAATTTGAACAAAGTTTTCCACTCAGATTCAGCGAGAGGGAATAAACAATGAAGTTGAAGTTGATTTGTTAGCAATCAATATTGAAGTAGTTTCTGAATGGACAGTGGTCAGACACGGTTAATCCGTTCATGTGTATCAACAGTGTCTAGTCTGATTAGTTTCTGTACTGAATCTACTGCGACTTTCCTCATTAATGTTGAAGGAGATTCTTAAGGAGGAACTGCAGCAACTGAACCAAAACAAAGCAAATGTGCCAGAGTCCTGAAAATTTCGAAATAAGTTCACTGGACGATTAAAGATATGCACGAATTTTTTTGGAATTGAGTGACCGTAGAGTAAGGGAGAAAGTAAATATCAAAGTTGATTTTTTTCATGGAAATCCTACATATCCGACCAGTCGGTAATAATGTAATTGTGCAACAATTACCCATCACCCACATAACCTCATGTAAAAAGTTCAACTTTTAAGTTTGTTTTCTCCCTTATTCTACGGTCACTCAATTTCAAAGAGTAAGTACATATTTCTAATCACTCAGTGAACTTATTTAGGAATTTTTAGGACTCTGTTACATTTCCTTGTTTTTTTCTGAGTCGCTGCAGTTCCTCCTTAATAGGCAGTGGTCAGACGCTGTTAATGGGTATGACCAGTGCCTAGTCTGACCAGTTCCTATACTGAATCTACTGCCACTTCACGGACATGACGGATAACTCGATTCACTTGATCACCGGTTGATGTGCATCAATCGCGTCTGACCAGTTCCTATCCTGAATCTACTGCCGCGTTCCCTACTGATGCTCCAGTAGATTGTAGATAGGCATTGGTCAGACGCAGTTGATCGGTTGATCTGCATGACCAATGTGTCTAGTCTGACCAATTCCTATACTGAATCTACTGCCATTTCACGGACATTGCAGATGACTCAATTCATTCCAGAGGAAGAATAATGGAGATGAAGCTGATTTTTTGCAGTTCCCAATGTAGTAGATCCTGAATGGGCAGTGGTCAGGCAAGGCTGTTCGGTCAGTGTACATTATCAGTGTCTAGTCTAACCAGTTCCTATACTGAATCTACTGCCGCGGCTCGAAGATTGTGGAGGACTCAATTCACTTGATCACCGGTTGATGTGCATCAATCGCGTCTGACCAGTTCCTATCCTGAATCTACTGCCGCGTTCCCTACTGATGCTCCAGTAGATTGTAGATAGGCATTGGTCGGACGCAGTTGATCGGTTGATGTGCATGACCAATGTGTCTAGTCTGACCAATTCCTATACTGAATCTACTGCCATTTTACGGATATTGCAGTTGACTTAATTCATTTCAGAGAAAGAATAATGAAGGTAAAGCTGATTTTTTGCACTTCCCAGTGCAGTAGATTCTGAATGGGCAGTGGTCAGACAAGGTTGTTCGCTCAGTGTACATTATCAGTGTTTAGTCTAACCAGTTCCTATACTGAATCTACTGCCGCGGCTCGAAGATTGTGGAGGACTCAATTCACTTGATCACCGGTTGATGTGCATCAATCGCGTCTGACCAGTGCCTATCCTGAATCTACTGCCGCGTTCCCTACTGATGCTCCAGTAGATTGTAGATAGGCATTGGTCAGACGCAGTTGATCGGTTGATGTGCATGACCAATGTGTCTAGTCTGACCAATTCCTATACTGAATCTACTGCCATTTCACGGACATTGCAGATGACTCAATTCATTCCAGAGGAAGAATAATGGAGGTGAAGCTGATGTTTGCACTTCCTAGTGCAGTAGATTCTGAATGGGCAGTGGTCAGACAAGGTTGTTCGGTCAGTGTACAGTATCAGTGCCTAGTCTTACCAGTTCCTATACTGAATCTACTGCCAGGGCTTGAAGATTGTGGAGGACTCGATTCATTTGATCGCCGGTTGATGTGCATCAATCGTGTCTGACCAGTGCCTATCCTGAATCTACTGCCGCGTTCTCTACTGATGCTCCAGTAGATTTTGGATAGGCAGTGGTCAGACGCAGTTGATCATCGGTTGATGTGCATCATGTGTGTCTGACCAATCCCTATCCCGAATCCACTGCCGCTTCACAGAGAGCGCGGATGACTCGATTCACGTAATTCTCCTTAGAATTTCGTCAATTTCATCCAGGGGAAGTAAAACAAGATATTTTCGAGTGAATACCTTCGAGAAAAAATCTGAAAAATTTGGACAGATGGCATAACATAGCTACATTACTCCCTAATTTTTTTAGAATTTTCGGTGGAGGCCTTCACTCCGAAAAAAATTCCAGTACATTTTCTATGATAATTCAATTGATGAATCAGAAGCAAAAAATGGAATAAATTATTCAGGATTGAATTTACGAATTCCCTAGGACTAAATTGCAGAGCATCAACACTGCTGCTGTCGATCGATAACTCAGTTCCTCCCCAAGTAAATGTAATTCTTTATTTCCACAATATTTCAAAAAAATTGCATAGTCGACTGAGAGAAAAATTCACGGCAAAATTTCAATTCAATTCGAATTTTCTCTCGTGCCATTAAATCTTCCGCTTCTCCTGGTTCTTCAAATTTATATTATTATACAGGGGAGTTTTTCCCTCGTGAAAATCAAAGTTTCTATTCTTTATTGTATAGAAATGAAAGGAAATTTTGAAGACAAAATTTTTTAAATTTTGAAAAAATAGAATTTTCCTAATTTTGAAAGAATAGAAAAAAAAGGAGAAAAATAGATGAAAAAGGAGGAAAATAGGAAAACAAAATTAATGCCCATACAGTTATTTCACAGCTTTTTCCATTCACTTCCTTTATATTTTACCTTTCACTCATAAAAATAACTACACAGCATAGGTGTCACAGTTTTATTACATTTTCCAATGTGACACGGAAGAGAGATAGGCAAATTTTAGGATCTATATTACGTACAGCTATCACTGACATATCCACATGTATAAAACGTAATGGTTCACTTGGACACAATGAAAATTTATTGAAAAATCATTCTGCTAAAGGAAAAAAAAAAAAGTAGAAAAAGTAAAGAAAACAAGGACTCTACCTCTTGTTTAGTTGAACTCTCTCTTCTTTTCTGTTGTCCCCCGTGTCACTCATCATTCCAAACGTTTATTCAATATTCTGTATTCACAGTGTCAATTCTGTTCGTACACCAAAACCAAATATACGATAAAAACAAGAGAGGCAGAGCATTAATTCAGTCGCACCTCATACCCAATCATAAATCGATATGCACGTTTTTTTTTTACCATCCCTTCCGCCCATTTTTTTTGTCCTATATTTCCTGATTCTTTGTGACAATAGTTTATCGATATTTGTTAATGGATTTAATTTGTTTTTCACGAAGATATTTTTTTTATTACTTGATGAGAAAAAAAGAGTGTGAAATTGATAATTCTGACGATTCCATTGGAGAGGTTGGGAAATTTGAGCCTGAAAAGTACTACAATGCAATCGATTTTGCCCCGTTATTTCACGAGATATAAAAAAAAATGCGTTATTACACAGCTTCTTCACATTGCGATATCTCCGTGAATTGAGGGGCAAAACCGATTGCATTATAGTATTTTTCGGGCTCAAATTTTCTGATCTATCCACTGAAACCATGAAAAATTCAAAATTTCAAGAATTTTCATGAAAATTCTCCTTTTTTACTCAATTTTTTTTCCAGCCTGAGCATTAAGTCAATCGCACCTCATATCCAACCCCAAATCGATATGCATTTTTTCTCACCCCCTCCCTCCCCTCTTTCCATTTTTCGTGTATTGCTGTTTGCTCAAACAATTTTTTTTGATTTCCACAAAAAAAAAAAAAATTTCCTAAATAAAAAGGTGAAAAAATATCAATGGACTCTATGAATAATAATTTTTCAATTACCATTCAAAAGTGAAAAAGTTGATGAAAAATTTTTCTTTGAATTTTAATTGAAGTTCTAATAAATTCAAAGATTTGTCAATTCAATTTATTAATACTAGGGAATTAATTTGTTTTTTTTTTCTGCCAAACTGTTAACTCATATTATTTATATAAAACCGCATACGTTTATTGTACGATTTTATTTTGTGCCTATTTGTATCTAGTATTGTGCATGTATTCGCGTGTATATGTGTGTGTATGTACTGTGCAATGTGCCTCTCCCTGTATCATAAACTTCGTACATTATTGCTTTTCCGATAGCCGTGTCACACTCGCCACTGCTTCATGCTCGTAAGTCTCTCCTCCGGCCGAGTAGATTAGATATATATATGAAAATATATATGTATACATATCGAGATACATATTCAAGTGTCAAATGAAAAGCTAATCAGTGACCGCAAATTGTTTCTTTTTCTCGAAATTTTCGTTCATTGAATCACGATAATTCATTAGTGTGGCTTATTTTGAAAGGATCTTTGAATCTATTGGATTTAGGGGGAAATGTCAAGAAACTTTTTTTGTAGAAAATTTCAAGAGCTACAAAAAAGGTCTCTTGATGAATTTTTGTAAATCTCATGGTTTACAAAATATTTTTTGAAAACAAAAAATGTAATATTAAAAAAAAAAAATTTTTTCTTTAGAGTTTTATGTTAATATTGATGATGAATTTAATTCAAAAAAAAAATATGCAAGTTCCCTTTTGAAGCACTGTTTCCCCGAATTATCAGCAATTAATTGGAAATTAACCTACAAATCCTCATTTTTTCCCTGTTTTATCAACCGTACTCTGGAATACTACCTTACACAGAGAAAAATGTTTTCTTAATTTAAGAATGTGCAGTCACTTAATTTAAGAATGGCCGGTCACTTGAATTAAGTGACTTGTAACGTTTGTCACTTAAATCAAGTAACTTTTTCTTTCTTAATTTAAGAAAGTGAAAGTCACTTAAATTAAGTGATTTTTCTCACTTAAATTAAGTGACTTTCTTTCTTAATTTAAGAAAGTAAAAGTCACTTAAATCAAGTGACTTTTCTCACTTAAATCAAGTAACTTTTTCTTTCTTAACTTAAGATATAGAAGTCACTTAAATTAAGTGACTCTTCTCACTTGAATCAAGTGACTTTTCTCACTTAAATCAAGTGACTTTTCTCACTTAAATCTAGTAACTTTTTCTTTCTTAACTTAAGATATAGAAGTCACTTAAATTAAGTGACTCTTCTCACTTAAATCAAGTGACTTTTTTTCTTAATTTAAGAAAGTAAAACTCACTTAAATCAAGTGACTTTTCTCACTTAAATCAAGTAACTTTTTCTTTCTTAACTTAAGATATAAAAGTCACTTAAATTAAGTGACTCTTCTCACTTAAATCAAGTGACTTTCTTTCTTGATTTAAGAAAGTAAGACTCACTTAAATCAAGTGAGTTTTCTCACTTAAATCAAGTGACTTTTCTCACTTAAATCAAGTAACTTTTTCTTTCTTAATTTAAGAAAGTAAAAGTCACTTAAATTGAGTGACTTTTCTTACTTACATCAAGTAACTTTTTCTTTCTTAACTTAAGATATAAAAGTCACTTAAATTAAGTGACGCTTCTCACTTAAATCAAGTGACTTTCTTTCTTAATTTAAGAAAGTAAAAGTCACTTAAATTAAGTGAGTTTTCTCACTTAAATCAAGTGACTTTTCTTTCTTAATTTAAGTGCCCTGCACATTCTTAAATTAAGTGACTGCACATTCTTAAATTGAGAAAACATTTTTCTCTGTGTAAATTCCAGTTTCTCCATTATTTTTAACAGTTAATGAGTGTACTACTGTAGCTATTTCTGAAAATTACATTCTTAAAAATGATAAAAACTCTGTGTGACTCTATCTCATTCATCCAGTGACCCCACTCGTCAATTTTTGCACGTCCTCGAGCCATCGTAATTCACACCTCGATGTGGATTATTCGGGATGAAAAAGAGAGAAAAATACGGAGAGAGAGAGAGAGGTGGAGCAGAAAGAAATAAAGAGGAATAAAGGATTAAAAAAATAGATAATAAAAAAAAAAAAATTCAAAAATCAACGGTAGTCCGCACGGATTTTTCATTTCAACCGAGCACGTACCGATACTCTGGGGAAATCCCATCGCATTACTCATCCCAGAGACCAACCGAATCGATGCCATCCGGCTGAGATTTACTGCTTTCTGGAGTGTAGAACTTTTGGAATTAGTGCAGTAAAAATAAAAGATGAAAAATACAATAAAATAGAGAAAAAAAAATCATTTGCTGAGTCAATTGAAATTGGGGGAGAAAACAATATACTTTGAGTCACATTCAAGACATATTTTTCTTGATTTCTGCACACTTTTAAATCGAAAATTTTTTTTTTCCTTGAAAATATAACAAAAAAGGTTGGAAACTACTAAAAGTGATGAATCTGACAACTTCATCGGATAGATCGGAAAATTTGAGCCTGAAAAGTACTATAATGTAATCGATTTTGCCCCATTATTTCCCGAGATATCCAAAAAAAATGCAGGTTTACCCAGGTTCTTCCCCTTGCAATATCTCCGTGAATAATGGGGCAAAACCGATTGCATTATAGTACTTTTCAGGCTTAAATTTACCGATCTATTCATTGGAGCCATAGAAATCCCGACAATATCAGAATTTTCCGCAGAAATCTTTCCTCTTTACTCGAGATATTTCTTGCAAGAGAAATTATTCGAGACAATTTTTTTCCTAAACCCCAAATATTTGGTTACAGTATTCTGGAGGGGGATATTCATCTGGAGTGAAAAGTTTCAGAGGGACAAGTTTCAAGATCCCAGGACAGATAATCCCAGCGTCTAAAGGGGAGAGCAAAGAAAAATTCAGCTCCCCTTTGTGCTAGAAGAGGGAAAATATCGGGATTGGTGATAACGAAGGGCGAGGATCATCCTCGATGCGAATCGTCAGATAAGAAAAACAAGACTGCTTTTTTTTTTTTTTTTTTTTTTTGGGAAAGAGAGTGATGATTCGAGGTACTTAATGGCACGAATATAATTTGCATAATGACGCATTATGCGAAGAAATACAACTGATATATATGGTTAACTTTGTCTCTGCAAATTTTATGCTTTATTTTCAGCTCGAAATTATGAAATTCGATGGCTAAGATAAACTCAAACGAAATTAGAATATTTGGGTCACAATTTTTTTTTTTTCTGAAATAGTTTGAATGAGAATATGAGTTTATTCACATATTATTTTTTATATATTTTTTTGTGAGGACTTTGATAATTTAGAGTATTTTATCATGATTTATTGGAAAAACAGGATAATTTTCTATTTAAAAAAAATTTAAAAGCTTTTATTGATGAGAAATGGAACACATCTTAATGTTTTTGCGGTCAGGAAATGAATTTGAATTAAATTTTAAGTTAATTACTGAATTAAATAACATCGTCCTGGGAATAAAATGACGTAAGTGCCAAAAAAAACTCACTTTTCGAAGGAAAAGGGGCGTATGTTCAAAATACATTTCATAAGGTTTTTTATGACGTAATGAATAAAAATAATAGACTGAAAATTGAAGCAACAAAAGGTCACAAGTGCCAGTGGGCAACGTGAATAGGCCATATCTTCTAAGTATACGCTTTTCTGTTATTAATAATGTTAGAAAATTTGCGAAATGTTATAAGTGTTCATAATAACAGAAAGGCGTATCTCCAGTCCATGTGCCCGTTTATTATTAGTAATTTCTTCAATAGTCTCATACACAGAGAAAAATGGTTTCTTAATTTAAGAATGTACAGTCACTTAATTTAAGAATGTGCAGGTCACTTAAATTAAGAATGTGCAGGTCACTTAAATTAAGAAAGAAAAGTCACTTGATTTAAGTGAGTTTTACTTTCTTAAATTAAGAAAGAAAAAGTCACTTAATTTAAGTGAGAAAAGTCACTTAATTTAAGTGACTTTCACTTTCTTAAATTAAGAAAGAAGAAAATACTTGATTTAAGTGAGAAAAGCCACTTGATTTAAGTGAGAAAAGTCATTTAATTTAAGTGAGTTTTATTTTCTTAAATTAAGAAAGAAAAAGTCACTTTATTTAAGTGTGAAAAATCACTTAATTTAAGTGAGAAAAGTCACTTAATTTAAGTGAGAAAAGCCACTTGATTTAAGTGAGAAAAGTGATTTAGTTTAAGTGAGTTTTATTTTCTTAAATTAAGAAAGAAAAAGTCACTTAATTTAAGTGAGAAAAATCACTTAATTTAAGTGACTTTTACTTTCTTAAATTAAGAAAAAAAAAGTTACTTGATTTAAGTGAGAAAAGCCACTTGATTTAAGTGAGAAAAGTCACTTAATTTAAGTGACCTGCCATTCTTAAATTAAGTGACTGCACATTCTTAAATTAAGAAAACATTTTTTTCTGTGTATCTTCCAACAATAGATAATAACAAAATGGCGTATCACCCCCACTTACGCCCTTTTGTTATTAATAATTTTTTTTAAATTGCCAATTCACCTTCAAATTCTATAATAAAAAAAGGGCGCATTTCCCAAAAATTTTCGTTGATTAAGAAAGATGATTAAAAACAAAAGGGCGTATGTGCTGGAGATACGTCCCTTTGTCATTAAACATTCCGTGCATGATGCTTCAAATTGGAAAAAAATCAAAAGGGTGTCTATGCAGAAGATACGCTTTTTTGTTATTATCAACGTCATACAACGAATTGCAATTCTAAGAAATATGGAAAATCGAACAGGCATATCCGAAGGAGATACGTCCCTCTTATATTGATAACTTGGACATCCACCTATTTGTTACACGGAGGAAAATGCTGTAAATCATCGGAGAATGAGATAATAATCGATTGAATAAAAAAAATTACGCTCTTTTTTTTTTAAAAGACGACAGTAAATTTTTTTTAAATATTTCCTGACTTTTTAATAAAATCACATTTATCAGTCATTCATTCGTTGCTCTTCAGATAATTAATTCTCATGTATCTAACATATAATCCCACTGAATCTCCTCATTCACTTTATTATTATTATTATGTTTTTTTTTACACTACCTTAATTTTATTCTATATTCTCATTAATTTCACCTGCTCACATATATTTAATTTATTTTTCACCTAAATATTTTTTTCTTTTTTTATACACAATTCATTTTTTTTTTCTAACATCGCTTTTCAAGCATAATACAGGCATGTGAATGCACTCATAATAAATTCATTGAATAATTGTTCATATTTTTTTTTTTTTCAATTAATTAATTTATTTATTAAATTTAGTTAACTTACAATTGCCTGTCACGATGCAACTGCATCAAGTTTACCAGGATTGTATCCGAGTAAATGACTAGATCCTGTGATTAGTACGATCGAAATGAGGATTACCATGAGACAGGATGTAGTTGTACATCCCTCGCTGCTCTGTGGTAATTTCACCTCGACTTCGGCCATTTTGAAAATTGAGAGAAGTGGATGTGTGTGAACCTCTTGATGTTTATTATTGATTTTGTCACTGAGATCCTGCAGCATACCACCACATTCCTCCTGAAAATATGAATAATAACAAAACCATTATTAATTATTGGATTCTTTCCCATGATTGAATATTCAATTTTTCTGATTGTTCATTGGCTGCGATTTGACAATATTTTGACGCTGTTAACCATTTTTCCTGATATCTCTGTGAACGACTAGGAATATTGAGAATATTATTATTCCAGTGGATAGATCGGAAAATTTGAGCCTGAAAAGTACTATAATGCAATCGATTTTGCCCCATTATTCACGGAAATATCGCAATGCGAAAAAGTTGGGTGAAAACGCATTTTTTTTAATAACTCAGAGAATAATGGGGCAAAATCGATTGCATTATAGTACTTTTTAGGCTAAAATTTTCCGATTCATTCGATGAAACCATCGGATTCATCGATCGATGACAATATATCATGTTAAAACAAGAATCAATGATTTATTCAATAGTGAAGTCATTCATGTATCCAAGAATATCTCGGAAATTAATGGAGATATGCCTTCTTTGGGCGAATCTTGTTTTTTCTAGCTTTTTAAAGCATCTACAAAGATTGATAAGATGCAAAAAGCGTATCTTCATCAATCCCCGAAATATTCGATTGCGGATAATTTTGATTAATTATTAATTTTCAGATAATTCAATTAATTCTATGATATGGTGGCTTTTTAGGTCTCTGCTGCATTCAAAGAAGACTACGATGCTTCCCAATTTTGGTATCGACGTTTCAGCTTCTTTTCACTTATCAGTCTCATTTATTATTCTTTGTCATTATTACAATTGATAAACTCCATTATTTACGGTTTGTCTTACATTGTCTCGAATTTGAAAACATAAACTTGAAATTTGTCATTGTTTTAGTCAATAATTTCTTCGTTAAGTAATTGAAGTGAGCTCTCATTATAATCGTCATTATTACAGAGAAAAAAATGTTTTCTTAATTTAAGAATGTGCAGTCACTTAATTTAAGAATGGCAGGTCACTTACTTTAAGTGACTTTTCTCACTTAAATCAAGTAACTTTTTCTTTCTTAATTTAAGAAAGTAAAACTCACTTAAAGTAAGTGACTTTTCTCACTTAAATCAAGTGTCTTTGTCTTTCTTAATTTAAGAAAGTAAAAATAACTTAAATTAAGTGACTTTGTCTTTCTTAATTTAAGAAAGTGAAACTCACTTAAATCAAGTGAGTTTTCTCACTTAAATTAAGTGACTTTGTCTTTCTTAATTTAAGAAAGTAAAACTCACTTAAATAAAGTGACTTTTCTCACTTAAATTAAGTGACTTTTTCTTTCTTAATTTAAGAAAGTGAAACTCCTTAAATCAAGTGAGTTTTCTCACTTAAATTAAGTGACTTTGTCTTTCTTAATTTAAGAAAGTAAAACTCACTTAAATAAAGTGACTTTTCTCACTTAAATTAAGTGACTTTTTCTTTCTTAATTTAAGAAAGTGAAACTCACTTAAGTCAAGTGAGTTTTCTCACTTAAGTCAAGTGAGTTTTCTCACTTAAATCAAGTGAGTTTTCTCACTTAAATTAAGTGACTTTTCTCACTTAAATCAAGTGGCTTTTCTCACTTAAATCAAGTAACTTTTTCTTTCTTAATTTAAGAAAGTAAAAATCACTTAAATTAAATGACTTTTCTCACTTAAATCAAGTGACTTTTCTTTCTTAATTTAAGTGACCTGCACATTCTTAAATTAAGTGACTGCACATTCTTAAATTAAGAAAACATTTTTCTCTGTGCATTGTATATCAAAATATTGTAATTAACGGTGATATTCGTTGATGTCGAATGTTAAAATGATATCAATTTTCAGTCATTAAAAATTACATAATGTAAATTTAATGATTTAATTGTATCATTTTGCTGATAACGACACAAAACTAAAGACGTCTCAATAAAATTCACTGATGAAACGATTCACTATTATTTTTATTTAAAAAAAAATTTCATTTGTCAGAAATAACTTTGTTTCAATTTCGAGTTATGAGCTGTGTTTCAGTAAATTGGAGTAACCTTTGGAGATACTCGTGAAATTGAAATTTGTCCATTTCCCAATCGTTGCCAGAGGGGCTTAACCATCCAGGACGTCACTGGTCAACTGGAGCTCTTTCACTCATCGATTTCCATTATTAACTCTCTCTCTCACTCTTTCTCCCCCCTCCCTTTTTCTCTTTTTGCCCCGAAAATTTTCAACTCACTATTTTCTCCTCATTCTCTTATCTCTTGTTTCTCTTAGTCTGCTCGTCTGAATTTAGGAATGGCTCGTTGAATCTTTAATTTCCGGGAGGAATAACCGGAATGAAAGAAAAGAAGAGAAGGATGAAAAAAAAAAAGAAAAAAAAATATGAAATACGTAGCCAACTGAGGGTATGATTTTTTCATATGATTTTTTTTTTGCACAATTTCACTGTTTCAATTACCTGTTTTATTTTATCTTCAACTTCATTCTATTTTCAACGTATTTTTTGTGCTTTTCTTTTTTTTCGAGAGGGGCGTTTAAATTCCCGAGTTTCAGCCTCATTCTCACGATGAAATAATGAAATCGACGAATTCGTTCATTCGTACAATTCTATTGTCCTTTTTCAACGTTTCCCTCCGATTTCTGTTTTATTAATTTCTTCCTTTTTTCAACTCCTTTTATTTTATCCTTTTTTTTTTTGCTATACATTTTTTTGGACTATTTCTAGCTCCTGGCAATGAGTCATTGTTCGATCGGTACGAGACTCTATCGGGCCTATTATTTTATCCAACGCTCTGGGCTCTCCGGAGATTAATTTGCGTAGGAAATATTGAAAAAAAAAAGGAAACCGTTATTAAACTCTTTTTTTTCTGTTGCATTTTTGTACTTTTTTCAGCCAACAGTTTTATTGTGTTAATTAAATTTACGCACTTGTATGGCTGACAGTTTTCCAATTTCGTGGATTCTGTTCATATTTCGGACGGTTAATTTGAAAACAATTAAATTTAATGAATGAAAAAAAAAAATGTGAGGAAAATGATAATTACGAATAGTGGATAATTTACGGTGATACTGGGTTTTTTTGGAGTGAAAGATTCGGACCAAAAATCTGAAAGTCTTGGTTTTGAGTGACCTTTTGCTTCTAAACACGCGATATTACTTAATGCAATTTTTGTACAAGATATTATAATTGAGATGAAATTGTCATGAGATATTTTCGTATTGAGATGTTTTTGTCATGAGGAATTTTTGTATTGAGATATTTTTGTCATGAGATCTTCTACATGAGATGTTTTTGTCATGAGGAACTTTTGTATTGAGATATTTTTGTCATGAGATCTTCTACATGAGATGTTTTTGTCATGAGGAACTTTTTTATTGAGATATTTTTGTCATGAGATCTTCTACATGAGATGTTTTTGTCATGAGGAACTTTTGTATTGAGATATTTTTGTCATGAGATCTTCTACATGAGATGTTTTTGTCATGAGGAACTTTTTTATTGAGATATTTTTGTCATGAGATCTTCTACATGAGATGTTTTTGTCATGAGGAACTTTTGTATTGAGATATTTTTGTCATGAGATCTTCTACATGAGATGTTTTTGTCATGAGGAACTTTTGTATTGAGATATTTTTGTCATGAGATCTTCTACATGAGATGTTTTTGTCATGAGGAATTTTTGTATTGAGATATTTTTGTCATGAGGTCTTCTACATGAGATGTTTTTGTCATGAGGAATTTTTGTATTGAGATATTTTTGTCATGAGATCTTCTACATGAGATGTTTTTGTCATGAGGAATTTTTGTATTGAGATATTTTTGTCATGAGGTCTTCTACATGAGATGTTTTTGTCATGAGGAATTTTTGTATTGAGATATTTTTGTCATGAGATCTTCTACATGAGACATTTTTGTCATCGGATGTTTTTTTCATGAGATATTATTTCATGAGATGAAATAAACGAGATATTTCTACCGAGGTGTTTTAGTCTGAGATTAAATTGTCACCGTAGAGACTGTATAAGGCCGCAAAAGATTAAAAGTGGAAACATTTTTCTCAGAATTCAGCTACCCCGACTAGTGATCCTTGAGTGAGCATGCATCGCACTAATTCCTTTGCGTTTCCGGACTCTGTACAAGGCCGCTCGAGAATGTTTTTTGTTGACAGGTGATTTTTCATTTATTCTGGTAGAAAAATGGTGTGTAATTGTGTAAGCACTTCCAATATCTTCTATAACGAATAAATAAATAAAAAGTAATAAATGAAGGAAATGACTGATATGTGAGGCTGGGACAAAATGCACTTCTCCGGCAAGATGACTTAGGAACTTTTTCTGAAGTGAAGAACTCCATGAAAAAATTCGGAAAAATTTGAACAGATGCTCTAATATGTCTCCATTGTTGGTGAATTTTTTCAGATTTTTTCTATGTTACGCCACTCTTAAAAAAATCTCTAATTATTTTATCTCACAGGTCCATTTTACTCCGGTCTATGTAGAGAGAGCGAGAGACTGTCATAATTATAATGAAAGTGTATTATAATAATGAAAATGGGAATAATACAAATTATGCTGTTAAGAAATTCCTCATTTTATTCACTTCTATACCTGGCCTTGTACAGAGTCATCGCTTGGAAATACCTTGAAGATTAGCGCGTTAGGTGGTAGGGGTATGCGATGCGGCGTTCGTAAGGGGAAGCGGCCTTAAGGCCATTTCAAGACCATTTTTGGACTCTTGCTTTTTTAAATAACGATGTTTTCCAATCGGTAATAAGACGGTTTTCTAGGCATTGTATTAATATAACTTTCAAATTTTTCAATGTGACACACAAGTTATGTGTACATGTAAACAAACATATAGGTTATGTACATGGGTAGACACTCACGCCATCAGTTTTGAGCGTCGATTGAAGCAATTAAAAAAATATTCTTAGAAATTTCATGAGTTTTGAAGAATAAATAAAGAATTATGAATTGATGCGCAGTGATCATTCCAGGCCTTACCAAACCTAACTAGAGGCCTGACTTAAGGCTGGTAGAGGCTTTAGCAGAGATCTAGAAAGGGCTGTCCGCATCGTACATTCGTACCTGGGGGGTCTTGTGTTTCGGGAATTAAATCGGATGAGTCTAAGGTTGAATATGAGCTGATCAAGATGTCTGAAACAAAGGGCTGCGAGAGTCAGGTTCAGGCACGCCTGTGAGAAGTCTTGGGAGAGAAAAGATATCCAGCATGCGATACAAAGGCCTCAGGTAACTCTTGGACCAGGCTGGAGATCAGCCTTCTATAAGTCTTGAGGATTTCCAGCCTGAGAATGACGATCATTTAAGGCCTCAGCCCATCGTCAGCCTGAGGATTTCTTTCCTGGGTTATACAGAGTTTCTACTGGAATCATTATTTTTCCAAAGGAATTTTGTCCAGGGAATTAATTTTTTTAATCTGTAAGTCTATTTTATCCCTGTATCATCAAAAATATTGAAAGAAAAGAAAAATTTTGAAATTCATTGAATTTTAATTTAATTGAATGTATTTGGATGGCTTTGGATATCCCACTAATAACACTGGCACTCAACCCCAAAGCCTCCTGGATATAATAATTCATTTTACATATCGCCCGTGCTAATTGTACCCACTATTCTCCCCTTCACCAATCCTCTGGTCCTTCTCACCGGATGCAGGAAATTATCCTAACCCCTTTTCACTTTATACTCCCACTCCTACCCTTCCTCCCTTCCCCCCCTCTTCCCTTCTACTGCCCCATTCATATCCCAGCACGTTTTGATCCTACCTCTTTGCCAGTTAAATCCTCCTACAGTTTGTGGTTTTTGGCCTGTGTGCATGGATAACTCGATTGTTTTTATGCTTTTCTTTCTCCCTTATGAGGCTTGAAGAAAAAAAAAAGGAAAACATGTATTTACATGTGTTTTTTTTTCTTTCAGCACTCATGGTTAACGTAATGGATTAATTTTACATGAGACTGAATAATACGGAGTTTCAACTCGTAATTTTTAAAGAAAATATTATCATGAAATTGAACAAAATCCCTGGGGGTTTATTTATAATTGCAACGTTCTGGTTTATGAGTTTTTGTTGATTAAAAATTGAGTTGCTTGGATTAACTGGGAAACAAAAGGGATTTTATTGGATATTTTTGGGAATTAATCTTTCAATTAATTTTTGAATTGAAGGTGAGAGAATTATGTCAATATTTTCTGATTATTTGAAATTTTCCCTCAAACTAATAAAACAGGTGAAACGGAATCAAATTATTAATCGATTGGAAATTCGATTAATCGATAGGAAATTCGATTAATCGATTAGAAACTCGATTAATCGATTTTCGACCTCGCATAATCGGAATTCAACATCGATTAATCGAATGTTGACATCGATTAATTGAATTTTGACCCCAATGAATCGAATTCATATCGATTAATCGAAATTTTCCCTCAAACTAATAAAACAGGTAGAACGGAGTTGAATTATTAAATGATTCAAAATTCGATTAATTGAATTGGAATATCGATTAATCGAAATTGAATATCGATTAATCGAAATGGAATATCGATTAATCGAAATTTTGCGATGACTCCATGGGAAGTTAATTCCCTTAAACTCGAGCAGGAGAAACGAAATTATCGAATGATATGCAGTATCTCGAATTGAATGCGAGGTATCACATCGATTAATCGATATTTGGAAATGATCAATCAGAATTTGATGCAATACTGTTTCTTTTCCTATCATCTAATTCTGTTAAAACGTCAATGTTTTTTTTTCTTTTTGGAAAACTATTTTTAAAAAAATTTGATGCAGGCACACGTACTCTGCACTCATAATTGCTAATTCATGAATAATCCCAGACTCCTTTGACTATCACGAGTGCCATCACTGATGCACCGATTCACAGCAGATGACATGAATCGATAGCATTTCATGCATTTTTACCTCGCAGATTGCCTTTAAACGAAACCATCAATGCTCCATTCAATGTATGAATTCGTTGAGTTGTAGATAAAGGCTATTCATCAAATTTTAAAATACCTTTCTACATTGATAGAGATTTTCCAGTTGCTAGAACACAAACTATCATCATCATGATCACCATCATCATCATTATCATCATATACGAGCAATTGCCATTATCCCAGTGGGGTATCAGAATGAGAATCCCTTATTAATGATGGGTTAATTGGATCGTTTTGTGGTGAGGGATGAGAAGGGAGGGAGAAAGGGAGATGAAATGATCGTGCATCAACGGTACAACAGTGGTTGGAATGAAAGGGAGCTCAATAACATTGTGTACTATTCAAATCCATATGATTTTAACAATGAACAAAATTTAGTTCATGATAAATTAGGTTTAAACAGGTGAATAGTACTTGAATAATGTATTCATCATGAGACATGTTGAGGGTAGATTGTATTAAATGTTTTTTGTTCAATGGAAAAATTGGAGAATTTCATTTTTCGAGTGAGAAAATAATTTTCCAATCTCAGTCCTAGATACTGGGACAGCGTGAGTCAAATCCGGAACAATATTGAATATTCATAATATCATCTAATAACAATTCATCATCTTGGACATCGTTCTAGTATCGGTAAAATGTTGGAAAATCAAAATACAGTGTAACCTTAATATAACGAACCTCAATATAACGAATTCCTCGATTTAACGAATTTTTCAAAATCCCCCAGAACTGTCCATAAGAGTCTATGTAAAATATACCTTTACATTACGAATATATTTTTCAAACAACCTCGCTATAACGAAAAATCAATCATTGCAAAATATATATAGAAACTATTATTGACCTTCATATAACGAATTTTCCAGCCTACAACCTCTGCATAACGTATCCTACAAATTATCCCCACTCAATTCCACAATAACTAATGTCTCAATGAGTGCTGATACGTTTAAATCTTCATAAGATAGTCATTACTGTTTGATCACTGTAAACATTGCTGTTTGTGATTGTTAGTAATTTTGAAGTTGTAATGGCTAAAAAACGGAAAAGGTGTTGTTTGAGTGTTGCAGAAATTTTAACCTTTATTAAGCATTAACCTTTATTATGTTGTTAATTTTCTCTCTTACATTCTATGTTTATATTCTATTTGAATGTTTTCAAATAAATAATTCTGTGTTTTGATTCAAATGAGTTGTTATTCACATGAGTTGTTTTAATGGAAATTTTCTTACCTTGTTATAACGAATCGAGTTTAATCTAACCTCTATATAACAAACCTCACTGTTACGAATAACTCGATATAACGAATAATTCCTATTTCCCTTCAGTTTCGTTATATCAAGGTTACACTGTAGTTATAGTGATTATAATAACTAAAAGGAAAAAAAAAATCGATCATTTGAACCTGCCACTAGGATTACCTTAAAAAATCCCCAAAAAATATTTCAAACTACAAAAATATGAATTTTTCGGTTTTTTCTGCACTAATATCTCAAAACTAAGTGAAAAGGGAAAAGGGAATTAATCTCAGAGAGAGAAATATGTATTAAACCAAGAATCAAAAACTTTAATATTCCACGTTGAATTTAAGGACTCGTGAGTAAGTGTATATACAGGAGTTAAGAGCGGAAACTTATGAGCACCAAAGTGGCTCGAGCGGATGACGATTAGCAGGATTTAAGATTAAGATCGTGGTGCTCTTGGCGAAATCTCGCTGTGTTTCGTGCACACGAAAGAGGAACAGCCACGCAGAGAGTTTGTGGATAAGAACTTGGAGTAAAAGGGGGGGGGGGAATTGTTGGAGGGCGAGTTTTCGAGAAAAAAAAGGGGAAAGGGGGGGAAAAGGTGGATAGTCATTTGCATTGCGTGACAAGGTGTTTCAGCTAGAGTCCCCTTACGGCCGTGTGTAGGTGCGTTGCATGTCATTACATTCACCTTCACTCTTATTATTCTTTTTTCACAATTTTATTTTGCTTCTAAATATTTTTCTTTTCCCCTTAGTGGCGCACGGCGCCTTTTTTTCACTTCCTGCCTCATTCCAACTGTTTTTGTTTTATTTAATTCTTTTTCTCGCTTGTTTCTTTGTGCCTCTTTTTTTTTTTTACTTCCACGACGCCAGTCTCGACGAGATTATTGATTAAGTGGGGGTACGTAGTGGCACGGCATACACTTGTAATTGTGCTCACTGCTTGACTCTTTTTCTCCCTTTTTTTCAATCCAAGTTGTATTTTTCCACTTTTTTTTTTCATTTTTTTTTTCCATTCTTCTAGTCGTTCTCCTTGTGTAGTTGCTTTTCCACTTGATTTTTCATACTGTGAGATTGAATTTTCAGGAGTAATTTAAGCTTCTGGAGCTCATCGGATACTTCTCATGTTGGCATGTGTTTGACAGCGTTATTAAATGAATAGATAATGAGGTATTTCACGTGAATCATTTTAATAACGAACGATGCCTCATTAGGCTTAAGTATAGAACATAGTACTTATTTGTAAATTCCAATAAATTGTTAATTAATAAATAATTTAGTAATGAAAAGTGAGTTCTTCATTTTGGTACACAACATTGGTAACTCAAAGTTCCGAGTACCAAATCCCAGTTTTTGCTGAATGATACAAGCATCACTGTAAAATTATTTACAAGTAGAGATGTAAAATTACCAGTAATTCTTGTTGCAGTAAAATTACGGTAAAAATACTGTAATGTTACCGTATTGTGACGTAATTGGGAAAAACTACTTGTTTTGATGTAAAATTACCGTCAAAATTTTTTGATGTAACGATACCGTAATTTACTGTAATTTCCATCTATATAGATGATTCAAAAAAACATTTCCATACTCAAAGAATTACTTTTCAAGTAGTCAATTATATGAGAGTTAGTATTGAAATTGTTTTTTTTTTTTATTAAATTTTTTAAAAGGACAATTATTTAATTTTGTTAAGCATTCAATGAGAACAGTTACCTGATTTATTCATTTTTGCCTCCTCAGGATAATCATATTTTCATACATCAATATTTAGAATAATATGTTAGGAACATTAATGATAATAACAACAATTTTATAATTTTTCATTGGTTGTCACTGACTATAAAAAAAGTAACACAAATGATGATCAGAAAGGCTGCGAATTCATTTAAAAAATTAATTCCGTAATTCATCTATATAGATGTAAATTTACCGTTATGTCTGTAAAAATGATAATTACGGTAATTTACTTTGAAAATCAGTGTTTTTACCATTTTTGTTATTTACTGACGTTTGGTAAATTACGGTATTGAAACCGTAAAATTACCGTGAAATTACTGGTATCGTTACCTTTTTACATCTCTATTTACAAGTACTTTGTCCACAGACACACCTGTGATTGGCATATAACGTATAGATGGCGACGTTGAATAAATATAACAAAAAAAAAAACTTCTCAATGTTTTTGAATTTTTTTTTGAGTGAAAGAGTTGATGAAAAAATCTGAAAAAATCGGGAAAATCGTCCAATATGTCTCCATTATTGGTGATTTTTTCGGAATTTTGAAATAAAGCTTCGTTCTCCAAAGAAAACTATTGATTAAAAAAAAAATGATAATAGAGAAAAATATAATTGATCAACTGAGAATATTTTCAGATAATAAATGGGGCATGAAATATTCAAGTGAAACTGTACGATATCCAATTACTGGGACATTGATACTGCAAAATAATTGAAGAGTCTCAAGATAATCCGATCACGACATTTTTATAATCGGATAAACTTTTAATTTCTCAATTTTCTGACAACTCAACAACTGAAATTCATTGAAAATCGGATTTTCTTCTATTATTGTAGATATTATTGTCCTAGATATGACGTGAGTGAAAAAAAACACACTTTTGGAGGAAAATGGGCGTATGACCAAAATGAAAATCAAAATCTTTTTTAAAACTTAATGAAACAAAATAAGAAACTAAGAATTGAAGTAACAAAAGTTCGTCATTGCAAATTTGCATCGTGAATGAGGTGTATCTCCTAAACATACGCCCTTCTGCTATTAATAATGTTAGAAAATTTGGAAAATTTTATGAGAGTTCATAACAAGAAAAAAGCGTATCTCCAGTTTATACGCGCCTTTGTTATTAGTAATTTCCCCAATTGTCCCATATCTTTTAACAATAAATAATAACAAAATGGCGTATCACTCTCACTTACGCCCTTTTGTTATTGATAATTTTTCTTTAATTTTCAATTCACTTTGAAATTGTACAATAAATAAAAAATGGGCGTATCTCCAAAAATTCTCGTTGATTAAGAAGGATGATTGAAAACAAAATGGCGTATGTGCTGGAGATAAACTCCTTTGTTATTGAACATTCCATGCATGATGCTTCAAATTGAAAAAAAAAATAAAATCAAAAGGGCATATATGCAGAAGATACGCCTTTTCTTATTATTATCAACGTCATCCAACGAATTGGAAACAGTGATCGGCAAAAATTATATTTTCATCCATTAAAGTGCCACTAATTAGTCTGTATTGGAAAATTTAGAAATTTTTATGAGCATATTGTTAAGTATCGTGATATTCAGTAACTACATTGCAAAGTCTTAATGATATTCATTAATTTCATAATTCGAAATGAAAAATTGTTCAATAAGGAAAAAATTTATGATTCAGTTCGATTAATTTCTAAATGACTCAGTAATGGGGAGAATACTGTTCAAAATTGTTAATTCCTGAGAAATTTTCATTATTCATTTTCATAATTGATGACTTTTCTAATAATTAGATAATTACTTGTTCTAAATACTTAGATAATTATTTGGTCTAAATGATTATGTAATCATTTTTTCTGAATAATTAGATGATTAGAAAATTAAATTTTCTTGAAGACAAATACCATTTTACCATCTTTCGCATCTGTCGAGAGGCTTTCCAGTTACGCAACCATGTTTTATCTACCCAAATATAATAAACTTACTGATAAAAATTTTGAATCGAGGGTTATTGAGAAATGTAATGCAAGCATTGCAAAAAAAACAAGAAAAAATGAAAAATACGCAGGTTTTTTTTTTCACTTTTATATCTTGTTCCTTTTGTTGTTATTATCCGAGCATTCAGTAATTAAAATTGTTAATGTACTAATTGTTCTAGTAATTAGTAATTTGAATAATTAATTTCCTAATTATTTTGAAATAAGTTATTTAAAAATTAGAATTGCTTACTATCCGGATAATCAAAAACTCAAACAATAAAACTAATCAGTATAAGATTAATAAATAATTTTCATATTTGAATTACTGTTTATTGGCATACTTAACACTGTCATAAATAGAAGTATTAATTTTCTATATAATGGATAATTAAAAATCTACAATTTTTTTTATGCCGATCACTGATTGCAAATCGAAGGAATATTTAAAATCAAACAGGCATATGTGAAGGAGATACGTCCCTTCTATAATGATAAATTGGACATACGTCTGTTTGTTACTCGGAGAAAAGATGCTGTATATAATCGAAAAAGGAGAGAATCATTGACTGAAAAAATGAATTGGAACAGAAAAAAACATAACTGTCTGAACAATGCCTGTTGTAAATACGACTTTTTTTTGTAAAACCGCACCTTTCTAATGTTATCGTTTGTTTATTGATGCAATGCATTTCACAATACTGTATTCAGGCTTTATCGAACAAATAAACATTGAAAAAAAAGGAGAATCATCGATTGGGCGAATTTTTTTATTTTTTCTTTAAAGTAAAAGCGAAAAAAATGGTATTTACGTCTTTTTGCTTTCGAAACAACGATATATCTACACTAGCAGTAATTGAAGGGTTTATTTTGTATAAAGTGTCTCTATTCTACAAATAATTGCCGTCAATTACAGGATATTGACATTTTGACAGATGCCAATAGCTTTGATTAGTGAATTGAAAGTCTGAATTATTTGAAAACGAAACTGCGGAGAATAATACAGTGATGAGACTAATTGAAAACAAAATAATTCGTCAGATAATGGAACAACAGGAGATAGTGAGACAATTATAACCCTCAAAGTGAGAAGAATTCGTGAAAATTTTCATTATTAATTCAGTAGAAATTAATTAAATAAGCAGAAGAAATTTTTTATTTTTTCGAATATTTTATAAAATATCTTGGAAACTAAACGAGATAGGGCAATTTTGGGAAAAAAAAAATTTCTATAGAGGATTTGCGAAATTTATGAAAGAAGATCGGAGTAGAAAAGGCGTATCTCTATTACTTTCCGAGTTAATTGCAAGTTTCGTTAATAAAATAGTTGAATTTTTAAATTTTTATCCAATTTCTCGGGAAATTATGGACATACGTCCTTTTTGCTATAACTCATTTTTATAGAGAATTTTAATCAAGAGTTACGAACGAAGATTGAGGTGAAAAAGACGTAGAAATAATCAAGGAAATGGATAAAAATAATAATATACAAAATATATTAGTTATAATGGAAAATAAATAATTTTTAATAATTAATTTTCCTATAGGAATTTTTTTTTTTTTTATATCTTGGAAACTAAGTGAGATAGAGCAATTTTGCATGAATATCTTTTTGTTGAGAATTGCAAGTGTTCTGAAAAAAATTCAGATAAAAAAGGCGCATCTCCATTACTTTCTGAGATATTCACAATTTTCGTCAATAAAACGAGAAAAATTAATTTTTCAGTCATTTTTCGAGAAATTTCTCAGGAAATGATGGAGTTACGCCCTTTTTATATTAATTGGTTCTTGAAGAAAGGGATTTTAGGAGTTGCAAGAAAGAATTACACTCAAGTCACGCAATCTCGTTCATTTTCCGAGAAATTTTCAAAGAAATTATGTAAAAAAATGAATTTCTACATTTTTACCCCTGAATTTGCCATAAAATTCAATGGTTTGAGTGAATTTGACTGATCGAATGATAGAATCAATAGTAAATGCAGTAAAAAATTCAGAACGAAGAATTTCAGAGAACAGTCAATTCGATGGATTTATTCTTCGAGCTTCTGATTTCTAATATTTTACATTATTGAAATTGAAGAATTGATTTCAGGAGAAAATAAATTCTAAAATTTCTATGACAGTTTTAGAGTCATTAAATAATTGATATAAATTGAATTTGCCGATTTAATTTCAGTGAAAATGGGATTAAGTATTCTTGGCATTCTTCTGAAAGAATTAGATGCATCTTTTGACATTTCTATTCTGAACGGATAATTGACATTTACACATGATTTTATAACGTCAAATTTCTATCTTAATCTGCAATGAAACTGCAAACTTCACATGGTTGACACGAAATGTCTCAATTTTTGCGGATTGAGGTAGTATCCCAGCGAACTCGAGTACAGTTAATCCCTTATTTTTTTGATGCCGTATCAAAGATGATATTTTTTAACATTTTTCTGAATTTTTTCACAATTTTTGTCCGTGCAGTTTATGAGATATAAATTATCAAAGTTACTGAAAATATCAGTATTGAGAGTTGCTAAAATTGTAACTTTTTCTTAGTTGCGATTACTGGGCACTACAACACACGATCGATCTCATACGGTTATACCTTCTGTTTCTGAATTTATAATTCGAAATTCGACTTACTTTTTTTTTATTCTATACTGTGAAGTAAGCAGATAAAAATGTCATTTTCATTCAATATTCTGACTGATAGTGTGTACTGAAATGGCTGATAATTCTGAAATCCCTCTCGATTCAATATCTCCAGCTTCATCTAATATGGTTGATATTGAGAATGACCAACAAAATGAGAGCGATCAAGAAGATCAAATTGAATTTACTTCTTCTGAAGTACTCCAATATTTCTCACCAAATACAACAAAATTGGTGTAAGTTTTTTTCATTATTTCTTGAACTAATTTAGAAAAGAAACCAGTTTCATTAAAATATTTGAGATTTTTTCAGAATTTTTGAAATTTTTATAAAATTTGGTATATGCAATTCCTCTAGACGTAATGCAACAGAAAAAACTCTCAACATTTTCAATTCACACGTCCGACCTGATACAACATAACATAAAACATAATATTTTTCTCGACTTGTATTTTTCACAAATTGGCATTTTCCGAAGAAACTCATGCTTAAGATCTCAATCAAAGGCTAATATAGTTTTTTAATGACCCCCCAAGTTTAAAACAACATTCAGTTTCCATAATTTATTACGTTTTCTAAAGAAAAGGAAATGTCTCCGGACAAACTTCAAATCGATTTTTTTTTTCATTTAGCACTCCGATGAACATAAGAAACATTTCTATATTCTATTTTTGATGAGATACAACTAAGAGGCATTTTAAATTGAGAATCAGAAACAAAAAGTTAACAGCGATTATATAAGTATAATAATAATAATAATAATAATTCTTGTAATTAATGTAATTATTGCGTAATTACTCAAAAACCACACAGTTGACCTATTATTTAAAAACAATCCGCGAAGAAAACAGCATTTTAACTAAATAATAGAAGAAAACAAGTGGATAATAATATCGCTTTTCAACTGATATAGCTTTTTCTGCTAATACTTTAGCAATATGCTTCTGAATGGAGGTTATTCACTTAATTTCTCCATTATCGTGTTCTTCTTAATTAATTTTATATCCCGTAATTGTATTTTTTCTATTTATCGATTTTTTACCAATCGATAATCAGATGTTATTTGAGTTGGTTGAAGTTATTCGTTCCTTTCTGACTCTAGCTTCAGTTATCATTTGTTTATCAATATTTTTTTATTACAACGGTAACCATTTCATATAATAGTTCACGGATAATTCATCTATTCAAAGCTCAGAACTCAATAATGGCTGAAAACAGGAGTTTCTCAGATGGATGTATTTCATGCATTATTTTTTAATCCAGTGATCTGGCAGAATTATTAATGATTTCAATCAATGCAGCAATCTCTTCTCTATCCATTCAGAGCCTCAATACTTTCAAAAGCACTGATATAACTTTTTCGAAACCATCATAAAAATATCAAATTTTTTACAAATTCACTAAAACAGCAATAACTCGAAAACTACTTATGCAAATAAGCTCAAAATTGACAGGTATCTCACTGATACGACTCTTGAGATAATATATGAGTATAAATGAAATCAGTTGGATAGTTTCCAGAAATTTCAGTAAAAACTGATTTTCGAAAAATGAACATATCTCAAAAAGTACTGATCCGATTCTCTTCAAATAAAGCTTAAAAAATAGAGTTCGTCGAGAGGAAGTTTTCCACAAAATATGAAATTTTTCTATCAAACCGTTTTACTGTAGTTGAGACTTTTATGCACATACAGACACACACATACACACACACACACACAGACATGCGCTAAAAATATCATTTTCTTTCTCTTTAGACCATTTTAAGTATCTTCTATTAAAAAAATTAGAATCGAAAATTCTTATGATTACATAGCTTCCATTCGGAAGCAAAAATACTCAATTCACCGGATAGTTATTGAGAATTTTTAATTAGAAGGTAGTCGTAACTATTTGCCTCTCTCTCTATCTCATGCATGTGATAGGAGATTGATGTAAAAAAAAATTCGAGCAAAAAAAATTATATTCACAAGCTGAAGATATGACTTTCGAATAGTTTAATCACTGTTTTTCGGGTGAATTAAAGCACTTTTTCCCCCGAATTATCAGCAATTAATTGAAAAATAACCTACAAGTCCTCATTTTTCTCTGTTTCATCAACCGTACTCATGAATAACCACCTCGAATAGTGAATTGTTACTCAATCCACTGAGTTTCTGATAATTTAAAATCAGGTTAACCAATTTAATCAAAATTTTCCACTTCTATAATCTCACTTTGTTCAATCTGACTGTTGAATCTTCTTGTCTCTTGCATTCAATATTACTGGGCCAATGAAAAATCAATATATCATGACTATCATCCCACACTTCATCATAATACTTTGAGATATTTTTTTTTCTTCTTCTCCGTTTGAATACACGAAAAGTTATTCCAATTTTCTTTGACTTTGATCCTAAACTTTCGAGGGAGTGTACTTTACCTCAACGCTTTGATAGATGAGCCAATGATAGGCTACGATTTTCTGCACTCTACTGTGTATTGAAGTTGTGGTTTGGTAAAAAGACGTAAAATTTATGTCAATTTTTTTATTTCCATTTTTTTTCTCTCCCCACCACATCTGAAGAAACAAAATCAATTCCTCAGGGAGTCCAATACCAAGCAAGAAATTTGAATAAAAGTTTTTGTATTTTATTTCCATTTTTTTTGTTTTCATTTTTCGTAAATTATTTTTCCAATATCAGCTACTGATGGATTCTCATATTTTTTCCATTTTAAGACAATTTTTCCTATTTATATTTTTATTTATTCAGTTGAAAAAAGTGGAGAAATTTGGAATATTTCTGAATTCAAAGGAATTTTTTTAATAATTACTGAGACATTATCTTGAGAATTATTTCGAAACTTCAGAAAGAATTCTACTAATTTTATTCATTTTTTTGCTCTCTTTTTTTTCTCAGTTTCGTTGAAAAATTAACGTTTTGATGAATTCATCTGCTCCTGTCATCACCTTTATGAAGAGACAGTTATTCAATATTTAATCGCTAAAATTCTATTCTCCTGTCTAACGTCAATTTGCACTTTCTCAAGGGAGCAATATTTTGATAGTACAGTGTAACCTCGATATAACGAAACTGAAGGGAAGTAGGAATTATTCGTTATATCGAGTTATTCGTAACAGTGAGGTTTGTTATATAGAGGTTAGATTAAACTCGATTCGTTATAACAAGGTAAGAAAATTTCCATTAAAACAACTCATGTGAATAACAACTCATTTGAATCAAAACACAGAATTATTTATTTGAAAACATTCAAATAGAATATAAACATAGAATGTAAGAGAGAAAATTAACAACATGATAAAGGTTAATGCTTAATAAAGGTTAAAATTTCTGCAACACATAAACAACACCTTTTCCGTTTTTCAGCCATTACAACTTCAAAATTACTAACAATCACAAACAGCAATGTTTACAGTGATCAAACAGTAATGACTATCTTATGAAGATTTAAACGTATCAGCACTCATTGAGACATTAGTTATTGTGGCATTGAGTGGGGATAATTTGTAGGATACGTTATGTAGAGATTGTAGGCTGGAAAATTCGTTATATGAAGGTCAATAATAGTTTCTATATATATTCTGCAATGATTGATTTTTCGTTATAGCGAGGTTGTTTGAAAAATATATTCGTAATGTAAAGGTATATTTTACATAGACTCTTATGGACAGTTCTGGGGGATTTTGAAAAATTCGTTAAATCGAGGAATTCGTTATATTGAGGTTCGTTATATTAAGGTTACACTGTATTTCCCTAAGAATAATCGCAAAAAATACATTATTTCTACTAAAATTCCCCATTTTTCTCAGAAAATAGTCTTCAATTAATGATTAAATTGAATTAAAACAATTAAAATGAATATTAAAAACGAATAATGATGTTTGCACCAATAACACGACGATGACAACCTGATATTTGCAGGTACTTCAACAACATGTTAAAGACACACATTGGTTCACATGGCTTGTGTGTTCTCAATTTACCTGTCTACAACGTCAACTGTTTAACATAATAATAAATTATTACTAGAACTATGTGTCGATAAACGATCACTCAGTTTCCATTGAAAATCACTCATCCTCATTATTGGGCTCTCAAGTACAGGGATAAAATAAATAAACATTATAGATATTTTCTGCGAGGAAATTGAAGAAGAGCAAAAAATTCCATTAAAAACAAAGTAAACTCATAACTTCTTCTTTTCTTTACGGTCGAAAAGAGAAGGAAAAAAATGCTTCAACAAGTGAAGATAATGGAGTATTTGTTGAAGATATTTTGTATTCACTGAAGTCAAGACGATGGCTTTTACTTTGTGAAACGAACGATATAATGTATCAATTATTAGCACCAACATAGCTCCTACTACGATTGATCGTAGGCGTCATGAATACAAAATAAGAATCCCCTTAAACAAAAATTGGTGACACGGAAGTATCGAATGGAATGGGATATCTCGAATTTAATGCGAAATATTACATCGAAATCGAAATTTTGAAACTCCCATATCGAATGGAATACGATATCTCGAATTTAATGCGAGAAATTACATCGATTAATTGAATTTTTGAAACTCCCAAAAAACAGGGGAAACGGAATCAAATTATCGATTGGTTCGAAATTCGAGTGATCGAATTTTGATATCGATTAATCGAATTTCGATATCGATTAATCGAATTTGGATATCGATCAATCGCATTTTGATATCGATTAATCGAATTTTGATATCGATCAATCGCATTTTGATATCGATTAATCGAATTTGGATATCGGTTAATCGCATTTTGATATCAATTAATTGAATTTCAATTTCTATTAATCGCACTTTGATATCGATTAATTGAATTTTAATATCGATTAATTGAATTTTAATATCGATTAATCGCATTTTGATATCGATTAATCGAAGTTTCCCTGAGATCATTTCATCGAAATTCTTGATATCGATTAGTTGAAATCCTTGAGATCGATTAATCGAAATTTTGAAATTAATTGATTAGAAGATGATTCCCTTAGCCTAAAACAGGTGAAAGGGAATTTTCGGAAAATCCTCTTAAATTCAAATTGATGAAACGAAAATATCGAATGAAATGCGATAGCGTTAATTTAAAAAAAATGCGATAGCTCGAACTAAATGCGAGGTAGTGCATCGATTCATCGAAATTTTGAATTCCCTCAAGCCGAAACAGAAGGAACGGAATCGAATTATCGATCGATTAGAGATTCGATTAATCGAATTTGGCTATCGATTAATCGAATCCTAATATCGATTAATCAAATTTGGCTATCGATTAATCGAATCCTAATATCGATTAATCGAATTTGGCTATCGATTAATCGAATCCTAATATCGATTAATCGAATTCTAATATCGATTAATCAAAATCATGAAATTGATCGATCAAAAGCTGATCCCTTCGAGTTGAAATAGGTGAAACGAAACAATCGAATAATATGCAAGATATTGTATCGATTAATCGATATTTAAAAATGATCGATCAGAAATCAATGAAATATTATTTTTTTCATGTCATCAAATTCTGTTAAAATGTCAATATTTCTTTGTAGAATTGCTTCTAGAAGAAATGAATGCAGTAAAATTTTTCTCATTCTTTATTCTGATATTATAAATGCATTCAAGTATTATTATCATTCCAATTATGGAAATTTTCATTTCAGGATTGAGCAATAAATATTTGCCTTATTCAGTCTTGTTTATTCTTATCCATAAATATAAATTGCCCCCTTAAATTCTGCACATGAAGCAGGGATTCCAACGTTTTTGTGGAGAAAAAAAAAAGAGCCTAAATTTTTTAACGAGCCTTTTTATTTTCTTGTTGGGAGAACGTAAAATCTTGGAGTTGTGCGTGATATGAATTGCCTTTATTGTTTTATTCCAAAGGATCGCGTGTCTGTTACTTATGCTTTTTTTTTCAATTTTTTTATTATTTTAACATGAGCTTATTTGAACTGAAAGTTGGGGTAGGGTTTTAAAGAATGGGGAAAGGAGCTTTATTTAAAAAATTTAAGTTTAATTTTTTTTTTGATGATTCCATTGAAAAGTTGAGTGTCAGAATTAAGAATCACGAACTTTTTAGAAATTCTATTATTTCGGACAAAAATGAGAGATTTTTTGGTTCCAAGTATGTTGCTGCAGAAGTTCCAAATGGAAATGAAAGATTCGTTAATTTTGCATCAATTCATGTTTCGAATTAATTTTTTTTTATTAAGATTTTTTGTTATTTTCAAAATAATAATGGGGGGAAAATGGATTTTCATCGAATTCGTGATAACTCTGTAAAAAAAATATTAAATGTAGTGGAAACGTGTAAATCTTCACCTCCAATCAAAATTATTTCCACTACGACAATCAGAACCAGAAAAATTCCAAGAAATCTAGAATTTTTGAAAAATCTCTAACCTTTCAAAGAAAAAAAAATTCCAAGGATCCCAAATTTTTCCAAAAATCGAAATTTGTAAAAATTCCACAAAAATTAATGTTTACCCATGTTTTCTAGGCAAAATTTCTTCAGTTTCTCAATTAAATCATCACAACAACTCCATCTCCCATCATTTCCTAAAGAATCTCTATTTCCCCATAAGCCGAAAAACGGAATTTCCCTAAAATTCATTATGAATCGTAAAAGAAAAACTTTAAAAAATTTTAAAAAATTTGAAAACCTGTACCCCCAACCATAATTATCTCCACTACGACAATAAAACCTTGAAAAATGCCGAAAAACCCAAAGTTTCATGAAATCTGCAATAAAAAAAATTCCCAAAAATCACTTATATCTCATATTTTTCACCCACAATTGTCCCAGTTTCTCGAGAAATTCCTCAGAAAAAATCCATTCCCCCCCCCCCTTTCCTAAAAATTCCCATTTCCCCATGGAACTAATTTTTCCATAATAAATATCTCCCCCTCCAGTGTCTCCTTTTCTTATAAATTTCTCAACCCATCCAATGAGGTAATTCACCCCTCCCCTCCCCCCTCCACCCCTTCCCCATTCTACCAGCTCTCATTGCGATTACATGCTCGAGAATGGCGTTCAGGAACGCTCACGATTTCTCCTGTTTTCTACCCGCCAGTATTTGCGCAAAAGGTTGAAGGAGGGGGGGGGGGGAGGGGCGGCAAAGGGGGTATGGAGACAGGAGAGAGGGGAGAATTAATTTTCTTTACTATAATGAGAGGATCTCGATTGCCAAGTGGAATGGCTGTAAGTGGAAATGGTGGAAAATATTTTCCATCCAATGCCAAATCCTATTGGTTCAACGAAGAGGAAAAAAAAGAGAGAGAGAGAGAAAAAAAAATCTAGTATTCGATTTCTGGTGAACATTGGAATTCTAATAACGCCCGTAACACGTAGGCAAATGTCGATAAAGGTACGAGCTGTAGTAGTTCTTAGAATACAGTTGAAAAATAATTTGAAAAAAAAAGAAAGAAAAAAAAATGTGAAATGTTACACGTTCCATGTAATGTAAATGGAAGTGTCAAGTTTGTGCACAAAAACACATATATTTGTACATTATTTGATAGTTATTTTGTGAGACAATGGGAATTGAAAAGTTTTCAACAATTTATATGACATCTTCATCTGAGATTGCATTTTTTTAGGAAATTTTAAGAGTTTGTAGGAAATATTCAGGGCAGAAAGGCGTATCTTTGTTAGTTTCTAAGAATTTCTTGAAAAAATATGGAAAAAATTGAACTGATTTTTCAAAAATTAGAACAAAGAACGGTCGCCGGAATTTTAATTTGTGAAAATTCTGGAAAATTAGAAAAAAAATTATTTTTCAGAAAATCCCCCCAGAAAATTTATCTTTTAGAAATCATGTAGGCAAAGAAGCATTGCCGGAGTTCGATTTGGGAAAATGCTTGGAAAATTATGGAAAATCTCAAAAAATATTGGAAAATTCCAAAAACCCGATTATTCAGGAATCAAGTGGGTTAAGGGAAGTTAAGAAAATGCTATCGCTTTTTTTTATTCAATTTCGGAAAATTCCCCAGAAACCGGAAAATTAAGGAGAAATGATTTTCCGAAAGCCATGCAAGCAAATGAAGATTGTCGGATTTCGATTCGGAAAAATCGTGAAAAATCTACTGAATCCTGGAAAATCCCAAAAAAAAAAGATTTTCTGGAAATCGTGTTGGCGAAGGAAAATTGCTGCACTTCTATTTGAGAAAATCATGGAAAAATCGTGAAATCCTCCCCTCCCCCAAAAAAAATGTTTTTTTTCAGGAATCACCTTGAAGAAAACTCATGGAAATTCAATTTTGAAAAATCTTAAAGAACTCTGGAAAATTCACAAAACCTGATTTTTCAAAAACCACATTGCCAAAGACGAATAGCCGAATCTCAATTTTAGAAAATCTTGAGAAATTCTGAAAAATTCGAAAAAAAACTGATTTTTCACTCATCTCCCTTCACTCCTACTGCGCGATTTTCGATTTTTTGCTTGTGCTTTCTTTTTCTTGTAAAGTTAGCTTCAATACTATTATGCTGGTAATTTAATTAAATTTCATTACAAGCTTAAGCTACAATTGTGTTTTTTTTTCTCTTTGCATTTATTTCTATTGTTTTGTTTTTATGATTTATTTTTTTGTAAATCTTGCCATTTGTATAACATAATGTACAGCAATAAACCTACACAGAGAAAAATGTTTTCTTAATTTAAGAATGGCAGGTCACTTAAATTAAGTAACTTTTCTCACTTAGATCAAGTGACTTTTCTCACTTAGATCAAGTAACTTTTTATTTCTTAATTTAAGAAAGTAAAAGTCACTTAAATTAAGTGACTTTTTTCACTTAAATCAAGAGACTTTTTCTTTCTTAATTCAAGAAAGTAAAAATCACTTGAATCAAGTAAGTTTTCTCACTTAAATCAAGTGACTTTACTTTCTTAATTTAAGTGACCTGCACATTCTTAAATTAAGTGACTGCACATTCTTAAATTAAGAAAACATTTTTTTCTGTGTAATCAATTTTTCCAATTTTTTTTCCAAAATGAGAAAAGAAAAAGCAGATTACTCTTCCAACCCTCTCTTCATTCGAATAATAAAAATCGAAAGAGAAACCTAAAAGTTACAAGTTTCATAAGACGTAAATGTAAGTGTCAAGCTATTGCACAAAAGCACAGACAGCTTACATCATTTGACAGTTATTCTTTAAGACAATGAAAATTGAAGAAATTCATCAATACAAATGATACGACATCTTCGTTTAAGATTGCATTTAAGATGGTAAAATTCATTGTTTTGTTATATAATCAGCTATGAGTATCTGTCTAACCTTTCTCGTATTATATTCATTGTATTTCACATCACATTCAGCTTGATACAATACACTGTCATTTCATTATGTCTGATGTTCCTCTATTATGAAAACGTGTACATTGAAATACTAGTATTACTCCTGTATCTTCATTTTCCATGAAAATAATACAGTAACATTGTTCAACGATTATTCATGAGTATGAAGAAAACAATATTACTAAAAAAATGAAGAGAAAATTTAAATTGTATCTACTTTCATGGTAATTGGAGAAATTTTCAATTATAAAAATCGATACTTCAATTGTACAGAAAATTGGAAAGTTTGTGATGTCGTTAGTTATTATTTGAATGGTGAGGAGAATTTATTCATTTCATTGCTTTTCAACAGATCTCTTGTTTATTCGAAAATAATTCAGGAGAGATTTCATTATTTTCTGCAATTTTTATTCATTCTTCCCATTCTCAATGGATTATCTTTGAAAATAATGAAGATAAGAATTTTTCATTCTGATATTTTTTTTTGTAGATAATTTTGAGGGTGTACATACACCTGAGAGTGCAAAAAATCGTGTCATTTTCAAAACTCTTGATTCAGATTATTAGGATGAAGAAAAAAATCATTTTTCAAATTTATATTTTTGATTAGAGGTTATTTCGACTACAAGAAAACCGGAGAAAAATCTTTTTTTATATTATCGTTATTTTTTACGGATATCATTGAATGACTGATGCAAATCATGATGCCTCCTGGACAATTTTTGATATTTTTTGACATTTTTTTTTTAATTCTTTATAATTATTGACTCTATCGTGTATGGAGGGGGATTTTTTTGTCCTAAAAATACAAAAATTACAGCATTTTGAACTTAAGTTTGCAATTTGAACGAAAAGAAAATAGTGTCTAACAATTTATTTAAAAAAAGCGAATTGAAAAACTGAAAAACCCCCTTCGGACACAATAAGGACGATAATCATGAAGATTTGGAGGAATAAAAGTTGAGGAAATCACCCAGAAATATCGGATTCTTCAGAAATCATGTGGCAAAAGAAGGTTGGAGTTTAATTTCGAAAAATCCTGGAGGATTCTGTAAAATCCCTGAAAATCCTGTAGAATCCCTCATAAAAACGTGTTTTCTTAGAACTCATATAGGTAAAAATGCCGGAATTCAATTCTGAAAAATCTTGGAAAATCCAGAAAAACCTTAGGAAATATTGAGAAATTCCGGTAAATTCGAGAAAAAAAAATCATTTTCAGAACCCAAGTAAACAAAAAATCGTGGGAAGTTCCGAAAAATTCTAGAAAATTCAGGAAAATCCCGATGAATGCAGCAGAACCTTATTTTTTACGAACCACGTGGGCAATGTAGAATTGCCTCAATTCGATTCGAAAAAAATCTGGAAAATGCCCAAAAAACCTGATTTCCTCGAATTCATCCCCTGTTCCTCTCCCCCTACACAGAGAAAAATGTTTTCTTAATTTGAGAATGTGCAGTCACTCAATTTAAGAATGTGCAGGTCACTTAAATTAAGAAAGAAAAGTCACTTGATTTAAGTGAGAAAATTCACTTAATTTAAGTGAGTTTTATTTTCTTGATTTAAGTGAGAAAAGTCACTCAATTTAAGTGAGAAAAGTCACTTAATTTAAGTGAGTTTTACTTTCTTAAATTAAGAAAGAAAAAATTATTTGATTTAAGTGAGAAAAGTGACTTAATTTAAGTGAGTTTTACTTTCTTAAATTAAGAAAGAAGAAGTCACTTGATTTAAGTGAGAAAAGTCACTTGATTTAAGTGAGTTTTACTCTCTTGACTTAAGTGAGAAAAGTCACTTGATTTAAGTGAGAAAAGTCACTTAATTTAAGTGACTCTTACTTTCTTAAATTAAGAAAGAATTAGTTATTTGATTCAAGTGAGAAAAGTCACTTAATTTAAGAATGGCAGGTCACTTAAATTAAGTGACTGCACATTCTTAAATTAAGAAACCATTTTTCTCTGTGTATAACACAATTAATTACCCCTGATAATTTCCTTTTCGAAATGCGAAAGAAGTAGCACATTATCCTTCCAACTCTCCCCATCGAAATGATCAGAATCGAAGTGCTAAAAAAAGAAAAGAGTGAAACCAGACAACTGTAGATGAATTGCTCCAAAGCCAAGAGCAGGTATGTTGCACGAAACTCGTCTGAAGGATGCGCAAGGGTAAAGGGGCTGAGAATATATACGCGCAGGTGTTCCACATAGATAGCCTGGCATTGGCATAAAGCCAATAAAGGCACCTACAGGGGGGGAGGGGGGCGAATGTGCGCGTCTCAAGTATCGATCTTCGGGTTTTGTGACTTTTCATCGAATTTCCCTGTGTTACTCAAGAACTCCAGCCGTTCTTTCACCATACACTCTATTCTCTCCTGCACTCTCACTCCACTTGTAACCTATTCTCAGCATTCATCTTGTCTGGCCTCCTCTCTTTTCTTCAGCATCAGGCTATGTCGGGGGGTAGCGATAGAGGGGAGGAGGGAGGGGGATCTATTCCACACGATGCAAGTGAAACTAACGATCACGAGGAAAAGGAAGTACCATCCTAGGGCTCATTTTCTTCCACCAAAATGGACGTCTTATGTGGTCTCACTATCTTCTGGCTTTATTAAGATGTCACGTTATATTTAATATTTATACCTTTTTTTTGGGGGGAGATTTTGGCAGAGATTATTGATAAGGAAAGCTATTCTGGGGGCAATGTGCACTTTTACGTAATCGATGGATCAATCTGCATTGCTGCTTCTTCTGGGAGGGGGGGGGGGGGGCTTGATAAGTAGAAGTGCATAGTTGAGGATTTCTGCTCACTTTTATGGGGATGTAAACGATAGGCGAATGAAAATGGGTTCTTTCGTACTTTGGCAATTGTTTCTAGTTGAGAGTTTGATAAAATAGGAATTACGAAAAATTATGGAAATACCTTTTTCAAAGTTTTGATTACGTAAAACATGGTGATAATCTCAATTTCATTCAATGGTTGTTTTTTTCGAACAATTGGTTGGCAACTTCCATCAAAAGTTTGGGGTTTTTTGGAAAAATTTAATTAGAATTTTGTTTGTTTGCCTTGGAATCTTGTCATCGACCTGTACATCCATCAAAACCCATCATGTCAATTCAAAAAATTTGGAAGAATAAGAAAAAAATTCCATTATATTTGGTTGAGTAAAACTGATGGATTACCGAAATTTTTCACTTTTTTTTTGCAAAAAAAAAATCGGAATATCGCGGAGAATACTGATCCTTTTTGTGAAAAATTTCGAGCGCTACAGAGAAAGAATTGAAGTGAAAAAAGGCGTATCTCCATTATTTCTTGACATATTTCTGCAAAAAATATCAAAAAAAAAAACTTCTTTTTTTAAAAAAATTTCATCAAAAAAAAAATATGAGTGTATAAAATATTAAAAACATCAAGTTTAATTATTTTCCCTTTTCTTCACCTGTCCAATCGCAAATGTTTGTGGTTTTCCTGTGAAATGAATTTTTAATCCACAAGAACATTCTACGTTCACGTGCACTCAGTGTAAGATGATATCAAATAACAGAATGGAAAGAAGAAAAAAAATGAGTAAATTTATTTCCAAGAAAGAGATCAATAAACTTTATGAGTTGGAATAATTTAATTTTTATGTTGTGTGAGTATTTTTTTCTCATTTCATTCTTTGAGCTTTCAAGAATGAAAGGGAGGGAGGGGGGGGGAGGTATCCCTATCAGTTGGATAAATAACTAGACTGAAGTAGAACAGGTCGCTAGACCTTTCGTGAAACCACGACCTTAATTTTTTAAGATATTCAGTACATGAGATATGCTCGTGAATTTGATATATTATAAATAATGAAAAAATGCTAAGTTCTCTTGATTAAGGTAGTATTCCAGCGAACTCGAGTACAGTTAACCGCTTATTTTTTTTGATGTCATATCAAAGATTATATTTTTTTACATTTTTCTGAATTTTTTCATAATTTTTGTCCGTGTAGTTTATGAGATATGAATTATCAAAGTTACTGAAAATAGCCGTGGTGGGGATGAAAAGCTCTAAATCAGACGGAAATAACGAAATTACTGAAAAACGACACAGTTGACCCATTATCATCGATCGGCATAAAAAAATTGTAGATTTTTCATTATCCATTGTATAGAAAATTAATACTTCTATTTATGACAGTGTTAAGTATGCCAATAATCAGTAATTCAAATATGAAAATTATTTATTAATCTTATACTGATCAGTTTTATTGTTTGAGTTTTTGATTATCCGGATAGTAAGCAATTCTTATTTTTAAATAACTTATTTCAAAATAATTATGAAATTGATTATTCAAATTACTAATTACTAGAACAATTAGTACATTAACAATTTTGATTACTGAATGCTCGGATAATAACAACAAAATGAACAAGATATAAAAGTAAAAAAAAACCTGCGTATTTTTCATTTTTTCTTGTTTTTTTTGCAATGCTTGCATTACATTTCTCAATAACCCTTGATTCAAAATTTTTATCAGTAAGTTTATTATATTTGGGTAGATAAAACATGGTTGCGTAACTGGAAAGCCTCTCGACAGATGCGAAAGATGGTAAAATGGTATTTGTCTTCAAGAAAATTTAATTTTCTAATCATCTAATTATTCAGAAGAAATGATTATATAATCATTTAGACCAAATAATTATCTAAGTATTTAGAACAAGTAATTATCTAATTATCAGAAAAGTCATCAATTATGAAAATGAATAATGAAAATTTCTGAGGAATTAACAATTTTGAACAGTATTCTCCCCATTACTGAGTCATTTAGGAATCAATCGAACTGAATCATAAATTTTTCCCTTATTGAACAATTTTTCATTTCGAATTATGGAATTAATGAATATCATTAAGACTTTGCAATATAGTTACTAAATATCACGATACTTAACGATATGCTCATAAAAATTCCTAAATTTTCCAATACAGACTAATTAGTGGCACTTTAATGGATGAAAATATAATTTTTGCCGATCACTGCCCATTATTTAATAACAATCGGCGAAGAGAACAGCATTCTAACTAAATAATAGAAGAAAAAAATATTCAATTCGCTGTATAGTTATTGAGAAATTTTAATTAGAAGGTAGTCATCACTATTTGTCTCTCTATCTCATGCATATGATAGATAGCACTTTTTCCTCGAATTATCAGCAATTAATTGGAAAATAACCTAAAAATCTTCATTTTTTTCTATTTCATCGACCGTACTCTGTGGTACTATCTCTAAATAAAAATAGTGCTCATAATTCATTAATTAAATTTGCATAATTCAGGGAAATGCAGAGTTTAATTATTGAAGACCACACAGTTATCATAAAATTCTTCAAAAGACACTGAGATCGTCTGAATTGAAACAACCATAATCCCCACTGTATTTCAAGTTCTTTTGATCCTCTCTGATACTTTTCTCGTCACGTCATCCGGAAAAATATTTTATCTCGTTTTATCCTTCAAAGGACCAATCTTGAGGAGAACGAGAAAAAGAGAAAAAATAAATAAAAATCCTCCTGCAGACTCTCATTTTATTTCTCATAATCCCTAGAAATTAGATTTCGTCAGTAGGAAAACCAAAAAATCTGACAATTCAGTGAATTTTATCATTTCACCCTTTATTTGGATTCTATTTTTCGCTTCGGCAGGAAACTATAAAACATCAATTATAATTATAATTTGTTAAAAAATATAAAAAATTTCCAATCCTTTTTCATGTACTTCAAATCCAAATTTTCACGTCCTCAATGTCACACGAATTTAGAAATGTCACTTTGACATTTCTGAATAGAAAGATATATTACACAGAGAAAATTTTTTTCTTAATTTAAGAGTGTGCAGTCACTTAATTTAAGAATGGCAGGTCACTTAAATTAAGTGACTTTTCTCACTTAAATCGAGTGATTTTTTCTTTCTTAATTTAAGAAAGTAAAACTCACTTAAATCAAGTGACTTTTCTCACTTAAATCAAGTAACTTTTTCTTTCTTAATTTAAGAAAGTAAAAATCACTTAAATTAAGTGATTTTTCTCACTTAAATCAAGTGACTTTCTTTCTTAATTTGAGAAAATAAAACTCACTTAAATCAAGTGACTTTACTCACTTAAGTCAAGTGACTTTTCTCACTTAAATCAAGTAACTTTTTCTTTCTTAATTTAAGAAAGTAAAAGTCACTTAAATTAAGTAACTTTTTTCACTTAAATCAAGTGACTTTTCTCACTTAAATCAAGTAACGTTTTCTTTCTTAATTTAAGAAAGTAAAAATCACTTAAATTAAGTGATTTTTCTCACTTAAATCAAGTGACTTTCTTTCTTAATTTGAGAAAGTAAAACTCACTTAAATCAAGTGAGTTTTGTCACTTGAATCAAGTGACTTTTTTTTCTTAATTTAAGTGACCTGCACATTCTTAAATTAAGTGACTGTACATTCTTAAATTAAGAAAGCATTTTTCTCTGTGTATTTTATGGAGCTGAGTTGAGTCTGGTCAAAACCGAAACCGAACTTCCCGTCATTACTCATAATACAGGAAATTTCATAATTTTACCTTTTCCCACAGATTATATTGTGAATTATTACGAGGAAATTATCGACAAATGCTATTCAACAAATTCGTGGCACTCTGGTGTATTTTCGTTATTCAATACATTTCAGATAATCAAGTGGGATTGAATACAAATATATGCTATGATTATATCAACAATTGGTTGGACATTTTGGTGATATAACTGTGTCACACACAAATTGGTACATGATGGAAATGCAGGAAGAGAGAAAAATCAAAGAGATGGGATGAATGTACACAGAATTGATTAATTGAATTATTTCAGTGGTAAATGATGAATTTTATGAGTAGAACAGATAATTCATTAATCAATAACCATTGAAATAGGGGAAAAGAAAAGAATTTAGGATCAATCGATTTTTTGTGTCGATAGTTTTTCGAGAATATATCGTAAAATGAGCGAGATGGAGCAATTTTGTCCAAATCCTGCAGCTGTAAAATTACCAGTAATTCTGGTTGCAGTAAAATTACGGTAAAAATACCGTAATGTTACCGTATTGTGACGTAATTGGAAAAAACTACTTGTTTTGATGTAAAATTACCGTCAAAATTTTTTGATGTAACAATACCGTAATTTACTGTAATTTCCATCTATATAGATGATTCAAAAAAACATTTCCATACTCAAAGAATTACTTTTCAAGTAGTCAATTATATGAGAGTTAGTATTGAAATTGTTTTTTTCTTATTAAATTTTTTAAAAGGACAATTATTTAATTTTGTTAATCATTCAATGAGAACAGTTACCCGATTTATTCATTTTTGCCTCCTCAGGATAATCATATTTTCATACATCAATATTTAGAATAATATGTTAGGAACATTAATGATAATAACAACAATTTTTTAATTTTTCATTGGCCGCCACTGACTATAAAGAAAGTAACACAAATGATGATAAGAAAGGCTGCGAATTAATTTAAAAAATTAATTCCGTAATTCATCTATATAGATGTAAATTTACCGTTATGTCTCTAAAAATGATAATTACGGTAATTTACTTTGAAAATCAGTATTTTTACAATTTTTGTTGTTTACTGACGTTCGGTAAATTACGGTATTGAAACCGTAAAATTACCGTAAAATTACTGGTGTCGTTGCCTTTTCACATCGCTAGGACTGACTACAGGCATATATTGACCGCATCTTTTTGGATTTCTGTTTCAGATCATTTTTCACAACGCCACCCTTGGCACCGTAAAAAAAACGGCGTGACCATGTGGGTTCATCAGACCATATCTCCATCAATTTTCAATATTTTTCCATTGCTAAAAATCGAAAATACTCTTCAAAATAGATATAATAAACTGTGAAAATTCCAGAAAGGTCCATTCATTTCTTCTCCTTGAAAAAAATTCCCAAAAAAGGCTCCATTTCGAGGCTCTACATGGTTGTCCCCCCTTAAATGAATTTCCCACATTAATACCATTATCAAGTCACGTTGCATTTAATCGTTATCATTAGCTAATTAATTAACAATAAACCCTAATGTAAAACACTTGAACAAAATTGATGTGGCGACAAAATCCGTCGTAAAATAACAAAGAAAACATTGCGCATCCCGATATAAAGTGAAAAGAGAAAGAGAGAGAGAGAGAGAATCAAATTAGCAGGACGATTCTAACGGAACTCGTTCTATCCGGAAAAGGGATTTCGATCGAGTCACGCTCGGGATATAAATCCGTAGTGTGTGTGCTTTCTAAGACCTGTCGTTGCCGGAAAGTACCATCTACCAAGTAGTTCCTATGGACATCGAATACTTTAGTGAAAGAGGAAAAAATAAAGAATATACAAGATATCGATTTGGACTAGTAAGAATAGTCGAAGAGTTATTTTCGAATGAAATGAAGTGCATATTCGTCAGTGAAGATTCCAGAATTCCAACGAAATAGAATATATTAGTTGAATAGGGAAATATTCCAATTTTTTTGATAAATTTTTCATGTTTCACATTAGAAAATCTTGGAGAAATTTTGGAAAATATTTGAAATGGTTTTTTTTTCCTATAATTTCGAGAAAATTATGAAAATTAATTGAAAATCTGAGGAAATTTTCGTTGGAAAACAATCATTTCTTATATTTTTTTTTAGAAAATTTGTCAAATTTAGGGAGAATCGATAAAAATCGACTTTTTAGGGGATTACTTGGGTTCTATTGGTCGTAGCGACTTGAGACTGATTTTAAATGGAAAGTGAAATCATTTGCCATCAATTTATATGATTCTCAATTTTTTAAAATCAATTTTTGAAGATGATCTGGTGGAAAAAATGATTTTCATAAAATGGGGGGATATAAGTCCTTCAGAAATCTATAAAAGCCTTCCAGAACCATATAAATCGTTGGTAAATAATCTCAGTTTCCATTTCAGATAGGTTCCAAGTCACTGCGACAAATAGAACCGAAGATATCCACAAAAAGTGAGAATTTCCACAAATGGAATGGATTTCCCACCGAAAATGTCCTCAGCTTTTCGAAGAAATCGGTAAAAAAATTTCATCTCGAGCTGTTTTATCAACATCTCCATCTTATCCGTAGAAGAAATTTTACTTTTGGCGTTTTACATTAAAAAATTGCTTGAAAAATATGTGAAATAGGATTTTTCTGATGATTCCATCGAAAAGCTGAACGAATTTCCGTTAAAAACGAATGTCAAAATTAATTTACGATGTTTTTTTTTGAGAAATCGAATTTTCCCTGGGAAAATCAGCACGAAAACAGAATAGAAGTTCTAAAAAAATCAATTCTGACGCTGTTTTAAAACGAAAATGCTCAGCTTCTCAACGAAATAGCTTAAAAAATTCCATCACAAGCCGTTTCATCAAAATACCCATTTTACCCCATTTTTCCTATATAAAAGATACATCGCATTGTTCCAAGTTCACTATTCACAATTGTTTCAAATTTTCATGTTGTTTTAATGAATCTAGGGAGAACATGTGGCCTATTGTTTTATGTTGCATATTAAGTAGCAGTATGAATTAATTTTGGATCATATGTTGAAAGTTATAGAAAATTTCCACATTTTATTAAATATGGTATTCAATTAAATTAATAATAACCAGAATCCGAGGATTAAATCACGAGTGTAGTGGAATAACAGGTTAAGTCGGAAAAAGTGAATTTTTCAGGAGAGCCGAAAAACTGTAAAATGATGATGCGAGCACCATTTTGCGCTACATTTATGATGAAAGTCATTAATCCGCAGTCAATTGAGATATTCAAAAGCTATTGTTATCGGCAGTCTTTTTTTTTCTATAATTTTGACTTAACTTGAAATTTATGGAAAGAAATTTAAGTTATGTCGACTTAACTCCCTTAAAAATTATAAGAGATTCGAGTTATGTCTACTTAACTCCCCCAGAAATTATAAAAAATTTAAGTTATGTTGACTTAACTTTTATATGTATAATTCAGGAGTGTAGTGAAATAACAGGTTAAGTCATATAGGTTTACCATATATACTTAACCTGTTATTCCACTACACTCGTGAATTATTTTTCCAGGTTAAGTCGACATAACTTGAATTGTTTTTGAAAAATTGCCAAAAGTCAACTTAACCTGTTATGCATGTTCAAAAATGAGGCCTTAAATGGTCATACTCAGCCAAATCCTTTTTGTGAGACATGTGTCCATACATTTTAAGGCAAATTCCGATAAAATCTCATTTTCGACAAAAATTGACTTAACCTGTTATTCCACTACACTCGTGAAATTAAGAAAGAAAAAATCACTTGATTTAAGTGAGAAAAGTCACTTAATTTAAGTGACCTGCCATTCTTGAATTAAGTGACTGCACATTATTAAATTAAGAAAACATTTTTATCTGTGTAGCTTCACCTACGGCTACGATGAGAACGTGGTAGTCTAAATTTCCAATAAATATTCCATAAATTCAATGAAAAAAATACTCGATCACCAAAAAAAAAAAAAAAAAAAAACCGACTCATGAAAAAATTTAAATTTATAGTATGAAAATAAATATGTAAAATTCAATTTCCAATAAAAATAACAGAATTTCATGCAGCAATTGAATGCCGTATAAAAGCCACGATTTTTAATCCATACATATGAACGAATTCCCACCATTTCATATTTTTATATGGAATAATAAAAAGAAAAAAATATATATATGTATATATGAAAAAAATATCATCACGACGAACTATATGATTTAACGTCGTTGCAATCGTTTCGATTATTCATATTCTGCGGTCTCGTCATACACCTGCAAATGTTGGATTTCACTGTTGATTTCCATAAACAAACAATTCCACAACGATCGCCATTGTCCCACAGTTGTGAAAAACTCATTCATATCGAAAAATAAATGGATATAAAAGGAAAGATCGAAATAAAATTCATAAAAGGGATATAGGGGTACACACACATATCCTCAACAAGGAGTGAATTTTTTTTTTTTTTCATTTTTTTATCAATGAAAAAAAAAAAAAAAAAAAAAACATTATATTTGTGAAAAGTGATTTATACGGTTATTTTACGTATGAATGGCCAATGATTTGAAATGAAAATTAATTCACACACGTATTAACGCTCTATTGAATTCATATTTGTAATTCTACAAAAACAATACGCAGTAATAATATTTGAATAGAATCACATTTATTGTAATATTTGAAATATGGAATTGGGGAGATAAAATATAGAATTTAAAAAATAATTCCGAGTGTGATAAAAAAAAGGTTTTTTTTTTTAAATTCATGAAAAATTATTGTTTTGTGAAATTTTAGACTTTAGTTATAGGTGCTGCAAAAAAAAACGTAATTTTTTCGTAAATTGATTCGCTCGTGCTAAAATTTACGGAACTGAGAATATAAACAGTTCATTATGTAAAATTGCCGTATTCATTTGAATTTAGGCGTCTGCAAAAATTATTTCTCTGTAAACTTTTATTTAGATTTGGGCGTCAGCAAAAAAAAAGACGCTATTTTGTCGAGAATTACTTTTCTCCGGGTAAAATTGATCATCACAGAAAACTTCAGAAGCCAGAGTCTAATTTTAAAAATTCATCAAAATTTTACGAAAATTTTAAAATCTCTGAAAAATCTCAAAAATTAGAAAAAAACTGATTTTTGAAATGTTTATCGGCTAAAGAAGATTGCCGGAGTTTAATTTGAGTGAATATAGAAGAAAATTTCGAAAAAAAATTCATAAAAATCTTATAAAAGTTTTATGAAATTTTAAAAATTCTGAAAAATCTCAGATATTACTATAGAATAAAACTGAAAAGTTTTGATATGAGATTAAAACTGAAAAGACGCCATTTCGTCAGAAATTAGTTAACTCGTGCTAAAATTGACGTAACTAAGAACATAAATAGTTCATTATGTTAAATTTGATCCTTTTAAGGAATTTTTGTCTGCATTTGAATTTGAACGTCTGCAAAAAAACGCAATTTTGCCACGAATTAATTCACTTGTCCTAAAATTGAAGTAACTAAAAATATAAACCGGTAATCACGTTAAATTTCAGTTTTCATTTAGATTCAGAACATCTGCAAAAATTATTCTTCAGAGGAATTTTAGTCTTCACTTAGATTTAGGTATCTACGGAAAGAGACGCTATTTTGTCACAAATTACTCCACTCGAGCTAAAATTGACATAACGAAAAATATAAAGCGTTCATTAGATGAAATTTCAATTTCCATCTCTATTTAGACGTCTGCAAAAAATTATTCTTCCATGAAATTTTAGACTTCATTCAGATTTGGACATCTGCGAGAAAAGACGCCATTTCGTCGCGAATTAATTCGTTCCTGCTTAAATTGACGTAACCAAAAATATAAATAGTTGATTATGTAAACTTTCAGTCTTCATTTGGATTTGAGTCTCCGAAAAAAAATATCCTTCCGGGAAATTTCAGTCTTCATTTGGCTTTAAACGTCTGGAAAAGATACAATTTTGTCAAAAATTATCCTGTTTGTGCCAAAATTAATGCAACTAAAAATATAAACCCTTGGGTACGAGTGAAATTTTTACCCTTCATTTAGATTTAGACATCTGCTGAAGAAAAAGACGGACTTCTGTCAGAAATTACTTTTCTCGTGCCAAAACCGACGCAACTAACAATAAAAACTGCAAAAATTAGTCTTTTATGAAATTCTAGACTTCACTCAGATTTAATCATCTGCGAGAGCAAAAACGCCATTTTGTCAGAAAATATAGATCATAGCTTTTCAGGGATCTAAGTTGGGTTAATTTTGAGTTAGAATTAAAGCTCGATTGAAGATGTTATGAGTCCTACACTGAGAGAAAAGAAAATATTTTATTGAGAAATGAAAAAAATGGAAATTTCCGATATCACGCGAACTTTAAATTGAATATAAATATTATTACACTGAGGAAAAAATGCTTTCTCCCAACAATAGAATTTCTTGGAACTGAGAAGATTCGAATTAATTCATTTTTATTAGTTTGCCTTAAACGATTGCCTTTTCGTGTGCCGGTGAAGGGAGTTAGAAATCAGTCAATTTTCTACCTCCCTTTTCCACGTACTAATTTACCGTTAGCATCTCCATTATATAGAGTATGTACTGCTGTGAATGAGTTGTTTATGAGTGCTGAAGATCAGATAGACTTCTTTTCGTCTCCAATTGGAAGGATTATTACTGAAGCGACCAAGTTTGTGATAAAAAATAGACCGTGAGTCTTCATTCGGCTATATAGTTTGTTATTTCATTTAATGTATATATATTCTTATTTTACTTTATAAAGTGTTTATGTATTATGTGACCCTGTTATTGGCTACTAGCTGTTGGGTCTTGATGAATAAATAAATAAATAAATAAATAAATAAATTAGTTATTTAGAACGAATTGGAGATTTTTCAAATTGATTATTGTATTGCTCGTTCCTAGAGATGTGAAAAGGTAACGATATCAGTAATTTTACGGTAATTTTACGGTTTCAATACCGTTATTTACCGAACGTCAGTAAATAACAAAAATTGTAAAAATACTGATTTTCAAAGTAAATTACCGTAATTATCATTTTTAGAGACATAACGGTAAATTTACATCTATATAGATGAATTACGAAATTAATTTTTTAAATCAATCCACAGCCTTTCTGATCATCATTTGTGTTACTTTTTTTATAGTCACTGACAGCCAATGAAAAATTATAAAATTGTTGTTATTATCATTAATGTTCCTAACATATTATTCTAAATATTGATGTATGAAAATATGATTATCCTGAGGAGGCAAAAATGAATAAATCGGGTAACTGTTCTCATTGAATAATTAACAAAATTAAATAATTGTCCTTTTAAAAAATTTAATAAGAAAAAAAACAATTTCAATACTAACTCTCATATAATTGACTACTTGAAAAGTAATTCTTTGAGTATGGAAATGTTTTTTTGAATCATCTATATAGATGGAAATTACAGTAAATTACGGTATCGTTACATCAAAAAATTTTGACGGTAATTTTGCATCAAAACAAGTAGTTTCTTCCAATTACGTCACAATACGGTAACATTACGGTATTTTTAGCGCAATTTTACTGCAACAAGAATTACTGGTAATTTTACATCTCTACTCGTTCCAATACTTCTAAACCTGTTTAGCGAGGTATGAACTCACGACCCTCTGATTACATGTCAGGTGCTCTACCAACTGAACTATTGCGAGTTCCTATATTTCCCTTCAAATCTTTGACCAAGATATATCACATCACTATTCGCCACCTCCCTTCCTGAGGCTATTTTTCAAATTAAATTAATTAATTTTTATTTTGGGCTCTATTATACATATTTACCTATATTTTTCCCCATATTCAAGTACATGAACGTCATTTACTACGTTCATGAAAATTTTAGAATTTTTCATACGTTTCAGTTAATAATTCATCTACGTCCTGTATAAATTTCAGGACTTTCTGTCGAGAATTGTTTCATAAGTGAACTACTTTAACTAAAAATATAAGTCATTACGAAAAATCTTGGAAATTCGACATTTCGACTAATTTTAATTAAATTTAAAAATTGAAAAAAATTAAAAATAACTCACTTTGACACGTAGCAAGTGCTGCAAGCTCTGGGCCTGTGTACTGTTTGGCGATGGATTGTCGCCACCAAGTCGTGCCACCGCAATTACATTCTCCCTTGTGATATTGTACAAGAAAAGAGTACATACAGTCTGGAAAATAAAAAAAAAATAAAAATTTCGAGTGGGTGAGAATGAGTTACCGTCAATTTGGTACGAGAGTCCTTGAACTCTTTTCTTTCTTCACAATAGACTGAAGGAGAGAAAATGGATGACTAGAGAGTATTTTGAAATTATATTAACAGTAAATTTTAGTAGTGAAAAAATTTAAAAAAAGGACAAATCAACTAGTTATGATCATTCTCAATGAAATATCTCGGAAACTAAAAGAGATAAGTCTTTTTTGGTCCATTTCATTTTATAGAGGATTTTGAGTGCTACGAACAAGGAGTTGAGTACAATCGCTCTATCTCGTTTAGTTTCCAAGATATTAAAAAAAAAAGTAGTAGAAAAATAATTTTTTATTTAATTAAAGAAAGTCTATTTTCTCTCCTAAAAAAAAATTCGAAGAAAATCGCTCTATCTCGCTTATTTTCCGAAATATTCTCAACAAACGAATGTCCTACCCCTTCAAAATAAATTCCTTCTCCTCTTACAACAAAATTCCACAAAAAAAAAACATATTACCTGATTCTTCGCCTCTTCCCTCATGAAACTATCGAGCGAAGTGACTGCGTCCAGCACAGTCTGATTGTTGTAGCTCTTGAGTAAATTTTCATCTGTCTCGCTGTATCCAAGGAACATGAAGACTCCATGTGGTATACTGTAAGACTCTGTGTGTACAAGACAAACAAAACATAGACATACGTAAATACATTACATAACTTGTTCACAAGTGAGTGCAAGAAGTCTCTCACACACACACACACACACACACACACACATACACACAAGAAGCCTATTTTCTCCTGTCAAACGTTTCAAAGTCAAAATTCATGGCACGCGTATAACTCCATCACCTTTGCCAACCAGCACTACCACTCAATTTTCGTCATTTGTGTGTATATATGCACATATATATATATTACATATCGTTGCCTTAGAAACAAAGTGGCGTAAGTTCTGTATATAAGCACAGCACTTATGCCCGTTTGACTCTGAAGTGACGAAATATATATGTGTGTGTATATGTACATATATATATATTATATGTGTGTGTATATATATATATATACATATATATGGGTGTATACACAAAATGTAATAGGAGTGAGTGGTAGGATCAGAGAGGAGATGGTTAAAGGGAAAATGGGGAGGGGGTGGGGGGGGGGCAAGTAGGTGGGATAGGGAAAAACAGACAGAGAGAGTGAGTAACTTAAGTGAGAACGAACAGCTTACTACTCACCGGGGGAAGGCCGCATGCATATGAAACGACCGCTGTAACACAAACACCGGCCACGATAAGCCTGGTAAGCTGGTGCTGCATGGTTGTAAAAGGCAAAGTCAGTCTTGCAGGGTGACGACTCGACGCAAATTGTATTACACAGAAGTAATTCACCCTCACCGCACTGGCACAACTCCGAGCATTCTGGCTCATCCTCACGATAAAGCTTCAAACAAAAATATATGTGGAGAGGTAAAATGTTTTATTATGGTGACAGTGGCTTGTTGGGATTTTGCTTGGAGGATTTTATTTCAGATCTTTCATTTGATTTTATTTAATTCAATCAATTTTTGGGAATTTTTGGGCAAATTCTGGAGATTTTGGGAGGGATTGGGGAATTTCACTTTTTTCGGGGGGGGGGGGGGGGATTTCTGAGATCATCGGTTGAAACGAGTTGAGATTGAGCTTTACACAGAGAAAAATGTTTTCTTAATTCAAGAATGTGCAGTCACTTAAATTAAGAAATAAAAGTCACTTAATTTGAGTGAGTTTTACTTTCTTAAATTAAGAAGGAAAAAGTCACTTGATTTAAGTGAGAAAAATCACTTGATTTAAGTGAGAAAAATCACTTGATTTAAGTGAGAAAAGTCACTTAATTTAAGTGAGTTTTACTTTCTTAAATTAAGAAAGAAAGAGTCACGAGATTAAGTGAGAAAAATCACTTGATTTAAGTGAGAAAAGTCACTTAATTTAAGTGAGAAAAGTCACTTAATTTAAGTGAGTTTTACTTTCTTAAATTAAGAAAAAAAATTCACTTGATTTAAGTGAGAAAAATCACTTGATTTAAGTGAGAAAAGTCACTTAATTCAACTGAGTTTTACTTTTTTAAATTAAGAAAGAAAAAGTCACTTGATTTAAGTGAGAAAAGTCACTTAATTTAAGAATGGCAGTTCACTTAAATTAAGTGACTGCACATTCTTGAATTAAGAAAACATTTTTCTCTGTGTAATGAAAGGTGAGATTACTCGCCACGAATTTATGTGGTTTTAATTTTCTCTATCGATTTTTGATTGTGAAACTGATTTTTATAGAATGAGGTATCACTCAAAAATAGATGAAAACCAGAATCATATAAATCGTGGGATAAGATTTCACTCTTGATTTAACAGAAAATGAGAATTTTGAAAAATGAAAGGGGCTTGCCCCCCCTCCCCGCCCATAAAAACGGGAATTTCCAGGATTTTTTTTTAAATTCCCCAAAGAAGTAGAATTTCCAAAAAATTAAAAAAAATTTATTTCGATACATGTTTTCTACCCGAAATTTTCACAGCTTTTTAATGGAATCTTTAAAAAAAATCCATTACAAGCCGTTTCATCAAAATCCCCATTTCACTACTGGAAAAAATTTTACTTTCCAATTTTTTCCGATTCTAAAAATCGTTTGAAATCAGTGAAAAATATTTGAAATAGAATTATTCAGTGGAAAAACTGACAGAAATTCCGTTAAAAAAAAGTTAAAATTCTCTTTTTCAGAATCTCTCTTTTCTGAAAAATTCAATTTTTTCAAAAAATAAAAATAAAATTCGGACACATGTTTTTCCTGTAAAATTCCCTCAAACTGTCAATGAAAACACGAAAAAAAAATTTCCTTCGGATGCTCCCATAAAGACCCCCATTTTACCCCTATCCCATTTTTATCTCCATTCCCCCGATAAAATCTCTAAACTCATCTCAAATCCTCCCCAAAAAAAAAGAATAATTCCCCACAAAAAAAAATGGAGCACTAAAGAATCAGACTTTTTTTCCCATAGCCAAAAAAAAAAAAAAGAAAAAGAGAGGAAAATGCAACTTTTTCCTCCCCCCCCCCCCCCCCCCCCCCGAAAGTACACTTCTTTCACATGTAAATGAATACGGAAGGAAAATTGTATAGACTGGTACTGACATTTGATTTTCGTTAGAAATTGCAATTCTTGGCAAACTTACCCTTTTCCCTTTCCCCACACGTATATACTGGTGGTTTTGTCTCGGCCTTTGAACTACACAAAAACCTGGAAAAAAAAAAAATTACATTTATTTTTTTCCTCTTTCACTTCTTATTCTACAGTTTCCATGTACTTTCTAATTTTTTTTTCACCCCCCTCCCTCCCCCCGCAGTATTTTTCTCGCGTGAACATTCTTGCGATTTATTTTATGATTTTTCCCCCTCCCCTCCCTCTCTTTTCCCCTTTCTTTCTGTGTTTGTTTGATCTTCATTCGTATTTTTATTCTCTAATTTTTTTCTTCCCCCCCCTCCCCTCCCACCAACCCACCCCCCCCCCTCCTCCCCTCCCACCAACCCACCCCCCCCCCCCTCCTCCCCTCCCACCAACCCCCCCTCCCCCCTCCGCAGGATTTTTCTCGCGTGAAAATTCTTGCGATTTATTTTATGATTTTCTTCCAACCCCCCTCCCCTCCTTCTCTTTTCCCCCTTCTTTCTGTGTTTGTTTGATCTTCATTCGTATTTTTATTCTCTAGATCTTCTCTAAATTTTCTTACATTTCATCTCTCGTTGGATGTCACGATTTGAACCAATGGCTTTTGCCGTAGAAACAAGCTTCGTGTCTGTCGTGAAATGTCGTACGTACAAACGATCAAAGTATTTGTATCCACTCAAGCATTTACAGAGTAGTTGTAGATGTAGAAAAAAAAAGGAAAAAGTCGGAAAACACATGACTGAACGACAAATTCAGAGATGTAGAAGGTGAGAAAACACCTTTGTAAATTCCCGAAATATTTTCTCTCAGTAGTCAACAGTTCATTCGAGTGCCAGACACTTCTTTTTTTTTTTTTTTTTTTTTTCTTGCTAGGAACGGCGTAAACAGACCGAGGACACGAGAGTCTTTGATCCAAAACATTTTCAGCGTCAGCTAAATATTGGCTTTTCTCACGGTTCACTGGCATTCACAGTTATTCAATGTACGAAAAAGTTGATGAAAAAAAGTGCAGAAAACTAACTTGATATCAAATAATTCAAAATGACGATGAAAATTTTTGAATTGACACTAATTCAGGCAATTTCTTTTGCCGATGCAATTGGAGACATTTGATTTTATTTGAGGATGTTTTTTTTTTTTTTTTCGTTGTTCACTTTAGTAAAAATATCTGGGAAAGTAAAGGAGATAGAGGTATTTTGTTTTAATTGTGTTTTTAGAGAATTTTTGGAGCTACAATAAAAGTTTACGCATAAATTTCCGAGATATTTTTACAAAAGAAGACCAGAAAACTCCAAATTTTGGTCATTTTTTTGGAAAAATATCTGCAAAATTAATGGAGATATGCTCTTTTTGTACTCGTTCATTCATACAGAGAATTTCAAGGCTCTTCATTGAAGATGAACAGAAAAGATAAAACAAAAAGGGGTATCTCGATTAATTTCCAACATTTTTCAAAAAAAAGAAACAAAAAAATTGAATTTTTTTTGTATTTTTTTTCTTAAAATATATTGGAAACTAAGCGAGATTGATTGATTTTACTTGGGTCCCTTTCTGTCCGAAATTTCAAAAACTTTTGATGAAAATCGATATCTCGCTCTAGTTTTCGAGATATTCTCAAAAACAAAATTCACTATTGAAAAAAAAATAAAATAGGAATTTTTATTTTTTTTCGTCTTTTTTTGAGAATATCTAGAAAAATAATGGAATATGTCCTTTTTGTTTTTATCTGTTTTCGAAGAGAATTCCAAAAGCTACAGAAGGGCCGAAGACAAGGGCGTATCTCCATTAGCCTCCAAGACATTCTTGAAAAAAAAATTAATTAAAGCGAGTTTTTCTTTTTAAAAAAATTAAAAAATGGAAAAAAAAATTGGGGAACGATTCGAAACGAGCATTTGAAGTTTTCAAAGAGCATTTTCACCTCGAAAACAAGGACAAAGACAAAAAAAGATATTTTTTTCAGAAAATTCAGGAAATTTGCCATGAAAATCTATATTTTGTAGTTTTTTTTTCATTTAGCTATTCACGTCATTCTTAAGAGAAAATTTTGATGCAAAAATCAAAATTCATTGATTTCTGCTGTGATAGTGGGGCAAAATGGTTTAGAATTTAGGATTTTCGTCGCTCCCCAAAATTCTATTCGAGAATTTGTGGAATGGTCCATATGGAAGTTCATTGAAGGAGCCAGCTTTATCTGTATCGTCTAAAAAAATTCCTGAAAATATGCTTTCTGCTCGACCACCAAAACCCTACACCCCCCCCCTCCCTTAATAAAAAAAAAATTAAAAACAATTCTTACGTGGTGGTGTTGTAGTTGTCGTAGTTGTACTCTGTGTAGTAACACGAATTGTCGTACTAGTTGTACTTGGCGTGACTGTTGTACTAGTTGATGCCTCTGATGTTATTGCTGGCTGTGTTGAGGATCTCTTTGTTACATCTGGTATAAAATTGTCCTCTATAATAGTCTCAGTAATTGTTGGCTCAGTTGCCAAAAATGTTGCTGTTGTACTCCATATTTCTGTTGATGCTGTTGTTTTTTGATGTTGATGATGATGATGTTTTTTACGTGCATGAAAATCTTTCTGTGATTCAACTGAAATTCAATGAAATGGATAATTATTATTTTTTTTTAATTTTATTTCACCTTTTTCTTCTTGATAAATTAATTGAAAGTCAATTTTAGATAACCCAGGAGAGAAAAAAAAAACATCGGGGACATTAAAAGTTTCAAAGAGGCAGAAGAATAAAGCCCTAATGAGTTTCACAGTAGATTTTATGCGGGAGATGCTGGCTGGAGCAATTTCTGGCTATCTAAATGACTTATCTCACCCGGCAAATGCTCCTCTCACTGTCTCCCCCCTCCCCCCCACCGCCCTCAAACTAGATTTTGCTTTTACAACTTTGTGATCAATAAGTCCTGAACTTATTTTACACTTTTTTTTTTTCATCATAACATTTCATTAAAATTCAGAAAATTTTAGGGAAAAAGTGAAATTGCTTGGACATTTCTCAAATATCTCGGAAACTGAGCGAGATAAGGCAATTCTTCGGCAATTCTGCTTGAACCCTTTTTGTGGAGAATTTAAAGAGCTACAAAAAAAATGCAAGAGGAAATCAGTTTAACTCGCTTAGTTTCAAAAATATTCTATGAAAAATGATGATTTTTGTCATTTCTTACTTGTGAGAATATCTTGGATACTAAACGAGATAGCGCCAATTCTTTTTCCGTAGTGGATTTCAAGGGCAACAAAAAGGAATCAAAGTGGAAAGTTTTCAACTTTTTTGTAAATACACAGAGAAAAATGTTTTCTTAATTTAAGAATGTGCAGTCACTTAATTTAAGAATGTGCAGGTCACTTAAATTAAGAAAGGGGTCACTTGATTTGAGTGAGTTTTACTTTCTTAAATTAAGAAAGAAATAGTTACTTGATTTAAGTGAGAAAAGTCACTTAATTTAAGTGACTTTCACATTCTTAAATTAAGAAAGAAATAGTTCCTTGATTTAAGTGAGAAAAGTCACTTAATTTAAGTGAGTTTTACTTTCTTAAATTGAGAAAGAAATAGTTAGTTGATTTAAGTGAGAAAAGTCACTTAATTTAAGTGAATTTTACTTTCTTAAATTAAGAAAGAAATAGTTACTTGATTTAAGTGAGAAAAGTCACTTAATTTAAGTGACTTTTACATTCTTAAATTAAGAAAGAAATAGTTACTTGATTTAAGTGAGAAAAGTCACTTAATTTAAGTGAGAAAAGTCACTTAATTTAAGTGAGTTTTACTTTCTTAAATGAAGAAAGGAAAATTCACTTGATTTAAGTGAGAAAAGTCACTTAATTTAAGTGAGTTTTACATTCTTAAATTAAGAAAGAAATAGTTACTTGATTTAAGTGAGAAAAGTCACTTAATTTAAGTGACTTTCACATTCTTAAATTAAGAAAGAAATAGTTACTTGATTTAAGTGAGAAAAGTCACTTAATTTAAGTGAATTTTACTTTCTTAAATTAAGAAAGAAATAGTTACTTGATTTAAGTGAGAAAAGTCACTTAATTTAAGTGAGTTTTACTTTCTTAAATGAAGAAAGGAAAATTCACTTGATTTAAGTGAGAAAAGTCACTTAATTTAAGTGAGTTTTACATTCTTAAATTAAGAAAGAAATAGTTACTTGATTTAAGTGAGAAAAGTCACTTAATTTAAGTGACTTTTACATTCTTAAATTAAGAAAGAAATAGTTACTTGATTTAAGTGAGAAAAGTCACTTAATTTAAGTGAGTTTTACTTTCTTAAATTAAGAAAAAAAAATTCACTTGATTTAAGTGAGAAAAGTCACTTAATTTAAGAATGGCAGGTCACTTAAATTAAGTGACTGCACATTCTTAAATTAAGAAAACATTTTTCTCTGTGTATCCCGGAAACTAAGCAAGATAGCGCAAATCTCTTTTCACAGATGATTTTCAAAAGCAAAGAAGATTTGGAGTGAAAAGGTCATATCTCCATTAATTTCCACGACATTTTCAAAAAAAAAATTGTAAAAAAAAATCTCTTTCTATTTTTATTCTTCGAAAATCTCTAAAATATTCAATAGAATATCTAGAATATTTAATAAAATATCTAGAATATTTAGGGAAATATCTACAATGTTCGAGAAAATATGTAGATTGGGTAATTTTACTCGCATCCTTTTCATACCGAATTTCAAGAGCTACAAAAAAGATTTCCACCAAAATTTCGTCATCTCCCTCAATTTTCACGACAAGTCCCAAAAAAAGAGTCATTCAAATGAAGAACCACTCGCTGACCTCTACCACTAAATGTTACGATCGATTACGTGGTAAGCTGCTTTTGTGGTGCATTAATACCACTAGGCATGCAGGTAGATGAACTAAAGATGACTGGGGAGATGAGACTCAGACACATCCCATGAGGCAATATGATGGTGATGCGCACGTGGTAATATTGCGATCTCGAGTAGCTGTTGTACAGACATTATTAACTCACCCACGCAGGGATTAACCCAGAGGAGACGCTGCCAGCCAAGGCAGTCATACAGTTGTGTCAGGTCAGTACCCTTGCAAGCACAGTTAGATCTCAATTCCGTACCAAGTATACCAAGCATAGCACGTCTACAATCACTTGGTGGTCCAGCACATTTTTTCGTAACACTGTCTACAGCACAACTTTGCTCGTAGTGCTCCAATTTATTCCTGAATCATTGCAAAAAAAAATAGAATTAATTTTTTTATTGAATTTTATTTGATTTTTTAAATTAATTTTATTACAAAGTGTTTCAGTGATCGGCAAAAATTATATTTTCATCCATTAAAGTGCGACTAATTAGTCTGTTTTGAAAAATTTAGGAATTTTCATGAGCATATTTTTAAGTATCGTGATATTCAGTAACTACATTTGCAAAGTCTTAATGATATTCATTAATTTCATAATTCGAAATGAAAAATTGTTCAATAAGGGAAAAATTTATGATTCAGTTCGATTAATTCCTAAATGACTCAGTAATGGGGAGAATACTGTTCAAAATTGTTAATTCCTCAGAAATTTTCATTATTCATTTCCATAATTGATGACTTTTCTAATAATTAGATAATTACTTGTTCTAAATACTTAGATAATTATTTGGTCTAAATGATTATGTAATCATTTCTTCTGAATAATTAGATGATTAGAAAATTAAATTTTCTTGAAGACAAATACCATTTTACCATCTTTCGCATCTGTCGAGAGGCTTTCCAGTTACGCAACCATGTTTTATCTACCCAACTATAATAAACTTACTGATAAAAATTTTGAATCGAGGGATATTGAGAAATGTAATGCAAGCATTTGTTAGGTCCAGAATAATTTTTAATTGTTCTATTTATCATATATCATTAAATGATAAATTATATTAATTATACTACTACTTAGACAAAATTATTTTTACTTTGAATTAAATAAAAAATTATTTCAAAATTTATTTGCCACTTTTTCATGACAAATAAATTGATGATTCAACATTTCCACATTATTAAAGTGAAGAAATATTGAACTCAAATGAACCCGATTGAGTCCATTCGTAAAAAGGTTGCTAAATTATTCAAGTAAGCACATGATCAGCAATTTCACAATATTGGGAAATAAGGTATTCCCAAATTTTGCAGGGAAAAGACCGCCTAAAAATTGGCAGTCTTATTTCTACCACCAAACAGCTAACAACAACTTTTCCTAGTGAATTAAATTGAGAAATTGACCTGTTCATGTGTTAACTAATCGAAAATATCTAATATAGTAGATCACTGAATTTGTTAACCAATATATGAGCTGGGCAAATCGTAGCCTTAAGTCAAAAGTATTTGTTTTAATTTCCATAACAAAACGGAAAGAAGTTAATAAGTGCATTTAAATAAGAACTCTTGAAAAGAAAAGAAAAATTACAAAACACACATAAGAGTGGAATTTCAATCACCTCAGAGTACTGAGGAAAATCAAGGTTTCACTAAAAATAAGATAAGAGCTAAACCTTTATTAAGAGACGAACTTTCCGAAATTCTGTAAGTAGCAAACAGATTCACATTGTATTAGACTTTTATTTCAAAATCTGTCAAGAAACTTGCCTTTAAATCTTTATAGAAAAACAGTTGTAAAATACGTAAAAATTCAAATTCAAAATATAACAGGAATAATAATAAAATTAATTCAAATTGCTTTTATCATTTTAACAAACAAACCCTAAATCTAACAAGAGTGAAAATTAAATAAGCGTCCTAAAAACATAAAAAAAAAAAAATTAAATTATAATTAAAGCTGTTTGAAATTAGTTAAAATTGTCCTCGACGCTACAATCTAATCTCGGACATAACACATTGCAAAAAAAACAAGAAAAAATGAAAAATACGCAGGTTTTTTTTTCACTTTTATATCTTGTTCCTTTTGTTGTTATTATCCGAGCATTCAGTAATTAAAATTGTTAATGTACTAATTGTTCTAGTAATTAGTAATTTGAATAATTAATTTCCTAATTATTTTGAAATAAGTTATTTAAAAATTAGAATTGCTTACTATCCGGATAATCGAAAACTCAAACAATAAAACTAATCAGTATAAGATTAATAAATAATTTTCATATTTGAATTACTGATTATTGGCATACTTAACACTGTCATAAATAGAAGTATTAATTTTCTATACAATGGATAATTAAAAATGTACAATTTTTTTTATGCCGATCACTGATATGTTTTTTTCACTCAGTTCTATTCGACTTTTTTTTTTTTTTATTAATTTAATTGAATTTTGCTTTCAATCAATTTAATTGGATATTTTTCTTACTCAATTCAATTAAAATTATATTTCTATTCGAGATTCCAGGAGAATAATTAAAATATCGAGATTATTCTGAATTTCATTTCTCTAATTCATTCACAGAAGACAGGATGATGGAAGTCTCAATATAAAATTCAATGAATTAATTCAATTAATTAATTTCAACTGACGGAAGTTACAGTAATTATTGAAACTGAATTTCTGATAATCTATCTGGAAATATTTTCCAATTAATAATTCAAGCAGTTTACCAAAAATGATCTTAAGGGGAGTTCAAAAATTCAGTGATTGAGAGGTAAAACAGGAGATATCGAATTTTTGATCATCCTCCCTGAAATATCTCATGAAATAATGAGGATGCACTTTTTTTACCCTCATATCTTTTTGTAGAAAATTTTCGAGATCTACAAAAATGGATTGAGGTAAAACCGCTACATCCCGTTTAGTTCCCGAGATGTTTTTAAACGATGAATACTGAGAAAAATAGATTTTTTTTTGTGAATAAGAGAATTAATTAATTTAGAAGTTAATTGGGATATTGGACTTATTTTTCTATTTTTTATTTCCAAATAAGACCCAACAGCTTCAAAAGCCAATTACAGGGTCACATCCATGATTTTTACATTTCGTGATATATAATTTGGATTCGTGATGTATAATTAGACTGATAAATAAATATTGGAAGTCAATTTTCACATTTATTTTCTAGAATCACGATGTTTCGCTTCTGATTAGAAGCTTCTTCAGACTTTTTATATTCATGTAAATTGTCATGATGATATTAAACTGAACGAATTGTTTCGTATTTTATCACTTCCCATCACTATTTTAACGATATAACATTTAAGGATATCCTAGTGGCAGGTTCAAATGATTGACTTTTTTTTTTTTCCTCTTAGTTATTATAATTACTATAACTATTTCGATTTTTCAACATTTTACCGATACTAGAACGATGTCCGCGATGATAAATTGTTATTAAATAATATTATAAATATTCAATATTGTTCCGCATTTGACTCACGCTGTCCCAGTATCTAGGACTGTGATTGGAGGATTCTCGGATTTTAAATACCAATATTCCCGCCATTGATTGTTTCATGTAATTAATTGCATTAATCATCGTTATATGTCCGGTAACATGCATTTTTCATGATTTCAAAAATTAATAGACATTCTGACGAACAAAAAACATATGAGGTTGTATAAGGAAAAAATAGGTCTGTGATCATGAATTTTCGCAGTGAAACTGAAACTGAACCTCACTTATGGAGTTTCAATGTTAATTCAATTATTTTCAAAAATTAATTTTGGCCTTATTTGTCCGGTAACATGGGGTAAACTGAATTTTTAAAAAATCTCCTCATGCTATTCTATCGAAAGTGACCAAAATTGAGAAGGAAAAATAGATTGCCCGAACCACTAGGATATCCTTAATGAATGAATAGACAAATTTGTTTCCGAATTTCCCTTGACCACGGCCACGTTGGGTGAAAGGTAGAATCAATCACTATCTTTGGGAACATGAAACGTTGCAAGATATATTAATTTACAAATATTAAATAATTGTCAAATGAACGACGTTCCACCTGCTTCATTGAGGCTTCCTCAGGCTCTGGAAACTATAATGAGAAAATTGAAAGTTCCATCCAAAATACGTACAAAAACTTAAATTGAATGAATACAAAAATACAAAAATAAAACTAGCTGTTGCTCACGTCCAACATAAAGAAATTAAATGCGATTGTGAATGTTTTTTCTGTATTGAACAACGTGAGAAATAGCCAGTATCCATTCAATTCAAGTTTTTGTACGTATTTTGAGTGTAACTTTCAATTTTCGCATTATAGTTTCCAGAATCTGAGGAAGTCTCAATAAAGCAGGCGAAACGTCGTTCATTTAACAATTATTCAGTATTGTTAAATTAATATCTTCCGATATATCTATAGGCATTTTTTCATACGAAATAGTATATGATTTGATAAAGAGAAAGTCATAATGGTTCATGATAATTCTTTTCTATTGGAACATGTAATTATAGCAACTATAAATTTGGCATATGTTCCAGCATATATTAAATTATTAATAATATTAATATATGATCAGAATATAATGAAATATGTAATATTGGCATATAATGAAATGAATACTCCAAAGATATAACGAAAAATATCAGTTAAAAATAGTTTTTAAGAATCAAAAGAATTCCAAGAAAGAATATGCTTTCAAAATTTTGAGAGAAGGAAACATTTAATTTATTCTATAGAGGAGGCTCTCTACGTGACGTATTCTCCACAATATCTAAATGGATCATGAGAACATTTGAAATTATTGAAGATGTATATCATACTGAATTCGCATTAGGGTAACGATACAAACTATCCAGATACCACAAAGTGCAGCTGTATAAAATGGAATATAATATATTTTATTTCGAATAAAATATATGATCAAATATAGAATAAAAATTATAATTATTTCCATAGAAAATAGGAAAACACTATAAAGTATACTGCCACTATTATATGATACATTGCAAATATAAAATATATTTCCCAATATCAAATGGCTCAGATATAGAAATTTACATGAAAAAATATCAAAATCTATATAATTGGAATAGTATAATTATGTATATAATTACATAATATATTGAACACCACACACATGTTTGCCGACTTATATCAGCCGTTATTAATCCGATATTATTGAATATGTTCATAGCAATATACAGTGTAACCTTAATATAACGAGCCTCAATATAACGAATTCCTCGATTTAACGAATTTTTCAAAATCCTCCAGAACTGTCCATAAGAGTCTATGTAAAATATACCTTTACATTACGAATATATTTTTCAAACAACCTCGCTATAACGAAAAATCAATCATTGCAGAATATATATAGAAACTATTATTGACCTTCATATAACAAATTTTCCAGCCTACAACCTCTACATAACGTATCCTACAAATTATCTCCACTCAATTCCACAATAACTAATGTCTCAATGAGTGCTGATACGTTTAAATCTTCATAAGATAGTCATTACTGTTTGATCACTGTAAACATTGCTGTTTGTGATTGTTAGTAATTTTGAAGTTGTAATGGCTGAAAAACGGAAAAGGTGTTGTTTGAGTGTTGCAGAAATTTTAACCTTTATTAAGCATTAACCTTTATCATGTTGTTAATTTTCTCTCTTACATTCTATGTTTATATTCTATTTGAATGTTTTCAAATAAATAATTCTGTGTTTCGATTCAAATGAGTTGTTATTCACATGAGTTGTTTTAATGGAAATTTTCTTACCTTGTTATAACGAATCGAGTTTAATCTAACCTCTATATAACAAACCTCACTGTTACGAATGACTCGATATAACGAATAATTCCTACTTCCCTTCAGTTTCGTTATATCAAGGTTACACTGTATTTCTTTCCTATCCGGGCTGAAAATTTCTTACCATGCACTATGAAAACTGTACTTTTTATTCTCTCTCTCTCTCTAACTCACTCTGGATGCTATCCAGTATAAAAAAACTACATGGATCAGACGAGATACTGTATACCACTGATTAGTGCAGTATCGGTCATACGGCGTTAAATCTTAGAATGAATACATGCATCCTGATGAAGTCTGTGCAGACCAGACGAAAAGTTGGTGCTTTCAAAAAGTTTTTCTGAGTTTCATCAATTTTTCATTACGCAGTGACCGGTAATATCTGTTCTTCAATTTAACATTATTCAAAACTTACCGGCAAATTTTATCCTCTCTGCATGTCTCAGCCAGACTGTGACATGTAGGTAATTCTGGTAGGTCATGACCCTGTGCACAAACTGGATGCATTTTTTCTTGTGCTATTATGCACTCGTCTCGTTTGTTCTGAGTTTTCCTATAAATTGAGAGAATAATTGATCAGCAAACTTCATTATTATTATTATCGTTTATACAGGGCTCAAGTGAGTGTTTCGTTAATCATTTGGGGTATGGAATTACTGATGCCCGAGACGACGGGCTTTATGAATTTCGAGCCATGGATAGATACTGTTTCTTTAGAATTCAATGATAATGAAGAGGATTGTAACTTATTCAATGAACTCCCAAGTTTCTCATTTCTCGAGAGATTTTACTGCACAGATTATTCAATTGTGCATGAGTGAATACGTTACATGAAAAGAGGCAATGAACAACACGTCAAATCCATGGAGAATGTATTGTACAAGAGACTTGGGAAAGACTGAGAACAATCAACTGTTCAACATTGTCAGCCAGATATTATTGTTAGAATAGAATAATGTCAATGAAAATTGTGGTAATCAAAATTTTTTGAAATAAAAAGAATTTATTAAATTTAAATTTTTTGAAATTTTTGAAAATTAAAAAATTAAAAAAAATTATTGACATATTTTGGGATTGATTATCTATTACTTTGAGAATATCTCGGAAGATAAGCGAGATAAAACAATTTTGTCTCCAGCTCTTTTTGTACATTGAGAAAAGAAAAATGGTTGAAACAATCAAATATTGATACCATTGGTCCTAAATAAATATTTTTTTTCAATATAATTAAATAAAGTTGGTGAATTCAATTTATTCATTTTATTTAAATAAATACCTGAATTCAATTTATTTAAATAAATTAATTATTTGAACTATTTAAATTCAGTTAATTCAACTACTTTTTTTAAATTAATTCGAAAACATAATGTCGCCTTAGAAACAAAGATTATGAAAACTTTGATTATGAAAAATAATCAAAATATTCTATATAGGTTCCTGAACCTTCAAAGAATCTCAAAAAAAATCATGACATTCTTATTTTTTTTAAATCTTCCAAAAGTACCTGTAGAACATTTTTAACATAAAAAGAGCTTATTTCCGTAATTTTCCGACATATTTCACTTTTATTGAGAATATAATGTCACAAATGTTAATAATGAAAATCATATTAGATGTTTCGTTAAAATAGAATAGTGTCTTTCTAATCCACAAAGGCACCAAAGTAAGTAGCATTGGCAAGTTAATTGAACATCCAGTGAACCAACGAAATAGTTTACAATTTGTTTTGTCTCAGATCTCACAAGTAACGTATACAGTACAAATAGTAGTTACAATTAAACAATTTCAGGTACGAAACTATTTAAATTCTTCTCTCTCTCTCAACAATTTTCTACTCACTAACATCAAAAGTATTCGAAATTCTCTTACCACTACTTCTGTTAAGTACCATTTAACCTTTCAATGAATGAGAATGATTACTCACTTGCACAGACAAAAAGCAATTTCCATAGAGTGTCTGTCGTTGGCTTTCTTGTAGAAATGTTGAAGGGCATTCATGCACTCGTTGCGTGCACAGTTTGCCAAATCACAGTGATTAAGTACTGGTTGAAATAAATCACTGCATTCTGTATCATTTCTGGAAAAAAATTGAGTAATCATTTGATTATTGAGTGGGAAATAATGGATTTATCATTTAGAGATGAAAGGGATGAGTCCTTTTTTAATATTCTATTTTTTTGCAATTACACAGATAAAAATGTTTTCTTAATTTAAGAATGTGCAGGTCACTTAAATTAAGAAAGAAAAATCACTTGATTTAAGTGAGAAAAGTCACTTAATTTAAGTGAGAAAAGTCACTTGACTTAAGTGAGAAAAGTCACTTAATTTAAGTGAAAAAAGTCACTTGACTTAAGTGAGAAAAGTCACTTAATTTAAGTGAGAAAAGTCACTTGATTTAAGTGAGAAAAGTCACTTGATTTAAGTGAGAAAAGTCACTTAATTTAAGTGAGTTTTAGTTTCTTAAATTAAGAAAGAAAAAATCACTTGATTTAAGTGAGAAAACTTACTTAATTCAAGTGACTTTTACTTTCCTAAATTAAGAAAGAAAAAGTCACTTGATTTAAGTCAGAAAAGTCACTTGACTTAAGTGAGAAAAGTCACTTAATTTAACTGAGTTTTACTTTCTTAAATTAAGAAAGAAAAAGTCACTTAATTTAAGTGAGTTTTACTTTCCTAAATTAAGAAAGAAAAAATCACTTGATTTAAGTGAGAAAACTTACTTAATTCAAGTGACTTTTACTTTCTTAAATTAAGAAAGAAAAAGTCACTTGATTTAAGTCAGAAAAGTCACTTGACTTAAGTGAGAAAAGTCACTTAATTTAAGTGAGTTTTACTTTCTTAAATTAAGAAAGAAAAAGTCACTTGATTTAAGTGAGAAAAGTCACTTAATTTAAGTGAGAAGAGTCACTTAATTTAAGTGAGAAAAGTCACTTAATTTAAGTGAGAAAAGTCACTTAATTTAAGTGAGAAAAGTCACTTAATTTAAGTGAGAAAAGTCACTTAATTTAAGTGAGAAAAGTCACTTAATTTGAGTGAGAAAAGTCACTTAATTTAAGTGAGAAAAGTCACTTAATTTAAGTGACCTGCCGTTCTTAAATTAAGTGACTGCACATTCTTAAATTAAGAAAACATTTTTCTCTGTGTACTTGGAAAGTAAGCAAAATTGGAAATTCTTTGGAATTTTTTAATTTTTTAAGTGAAACAGAAAAAAATCGATTCTTACAGACTTTTTTTTGCGAATATTTTAGAAAATAATTGATAAAAGAAATAACGAAAAATATTCTCAGGAAAAGATCAATTTATCATCTTGTTCAATTATTTTTCTCGGTACATTTTTTAAAGATATCTCAGAAAATAAGTGAGATAACGAAATTTTTGAAGAAACCTTTTTTGTAGTTCTTGAAATTCTCTACAAAAAAGGATTCCAGTCGGAATCGTCTTATCTTGTATGAAGCTCTACATCAAAACTTTTCGGGAGAAGGCTATTTTTTGCAATTTTTCATGAGTGTCTCGATAAAGGTATTGATGTACAGTTTGTAAGGCTGAATGAATACAATCTTGAAATACATTTAATAAAAAATTACCATGTATTTTATGTAGTTTTTGCAGCCAAAAATATCATTTTAATACAATGCCCTCAATTTATGCGTTGGTGTTAAAATTTTGATTTTTACTAATTTGTTGTTGCAAAAAACAGTGAAAAGAAAGGCAATTTTTTTTCTTTTTTTTGTTTTCGTTGCCCTTCTTTCATTCTTGGAACCTCAAACAATTTTTTTCCTTTGCAGATGGCCCATTTCACGTTAAAATTCACGTTAAAGTCACATTTTTGGGTATAAAAAGTGCATGAAATAAATGAAAAAAAATTTTCTAACGTACTTCAAGAGTGTATTTATTGAGCCTCACAAACCCTACCACAATATCTTTATTAATTCTCTCTCAAAAAAAAAAAATCGAAAAAAAACTTTTTTTTTTCAAAGTTTTAAAGTAGAATCCTGCCCTAATTTCCAGAATTTAATAAAAAAAAAATTTCCAGAATATTCTCCTGTTTTATCTCTTCATCCCCAAATTAACGTTAATTCCATAATTACCTGCACATTTCAAAGGCATTGTGACAAGTGCTCGTTAAAACCAACTTCATTGGCTGATGTATGATACTCTCCGTGTCAATGCCCGCACCACTTGGATCTGTTAAAAAAGAAAAATTCAATAATTTATATTATCATGTTTCTCTTCTCTTCGTAAACCTGAAATGATACAAATTCTGTAGGAGAGAGTGAGGCAAAATGGACCCAAAAGACGAAATGACTCGAGATTTTTTTAAAAAGCAGCGGTTGCTCCAAAAAATCTGAAAAAATTCACAAACAATAACGATATATTGGAGGATTTTCTCAAATTTTTTCAGATTTTTTCGTCGAGTCCTTCATCCTGAAAAAAAATCCTCAATCACATTACTATGAGGGTCCATTTGCTCCACTCTTCCCCTACATCTAGTGATTAATGATCCAACGTCAGACAAAATATATATTCACATACAGTTTTTTTTCTTTATTCCCCACTGAAAGTTAATGGACGGGGTTTTTTTTCTACCTGCGAGTGTATTAAGCCGATAGATTCAAACACTTTGAATATTGAAGTGAGTTCAAGTTTACCTGAGGTATCCAACACGTTTGGGCACTTCTGCTGAGAAAAATGAGCTTCCAACCGTGCAAAACCCAATGGGGATGGTCCTCATCGGGGGAATGACTGGTCATAAGTCTGTGACGAGAGGGGGGTTGGAATCGACGCGGTTTATTAAGATAAACGAGCCCGCCCAACCCCATCTCTCTGAGCGTTTCTTTGGGAGGAGGGGGGGGGGATGAATTTGAGGGATGAGGATCGATGGAAATTAGGAGAAGTACTCGAGACAGAATTTTTTTTTGATGATTTCATCGAAAAACTGATGAAATTTTAGCTGAAAAACATGTGTCACTTTTTTTTTGTGGATTTTTTTAGAAATTCGATTTTTTACCAAATTTTAAGATTTTCAAAAAAAAAAATGAAAATCAATCGCGACACATGAATTCCGTCTGAATTTTTTTCGATGATTTCATCGAAAAACTGATGAAATTTTAGCTGAAAAACTGATGAAATTTTAGCTGAAAAACATGTGTCACATTTTTTTTTGCGGATTTTTTTGGAAATTCGATTTTTTACCAAATTTGAAAATTTTCAAAAAAAAAAATGAAAATCAATCGCGACACATGAATTCCGTCTGAATTTTTTTCGATGATTTCATCGAAAAACTGAAGAAATTTTAGCTGAAAAACATGTGTCACAATTTTTTTTGTGGATTTTTTTGGAAATTCGATTTTTTACCAAATTTGAAAATTTTCAAAAAAAAAATGAAAATCAATCGCGACACATGAATTCCGTCTGAATTTTTTTCGATGATTTCATCGAAAAACTGAAGAAATTCTAGCTGAAAAACATGTGTCACATTTTTTTTTGTGGATTTTTTTGGAAATTCGATTTTTTACCAAATTTTAAGATTTTCAAAAAAAAATGAAAATCAATCGCGATACATGAATTCCGTCTGAATTTTTTTCGATGATTTCATCGAAAAACTGATGAAATTTTAGCAGAAAAACATGTGTCACTTTTTTTTTGTGGATTTTTTTTTTTGGAAATTCGATTTTTTACCAAATTTGAAGATTTTCAAAAAAAATGAAAATCAATCGCGACACATGAATTCCGTCTGAATTTTTTTCGATGATTTCATCGAAAAACTGAAGAAATTTTAGCTGAAAAACATGTGTCACATTTTTTTTTTGTGGATTTTTTTGGAAATTCAATTTTTCCAAAATTTGAAGATTTTCAAAAAAAATGAAAATCAATCGCGACACATGAATTCCGTCTGAAATTTCCTCAGCTTCCTGATAAAATCGTCGAAAGAATTCAATTTCAATTATTTTCACTGACTTCAGCCAATTTTCACAATGTGATGCATCGAAATTCTAAAAAAATTGGATCGATGAAAACTGAGGAAATTTCAGGTGGAAAACATGTGTCATATTTCGTTTGCATTTTTTTTAGAGATAATAAATTTTGGTAATTTGAAATTTTTCAAAATCTTTGGTTTTTTTTCTCAATATTTTAGGTTTTAATCGTCATAGTGTAAAAAACTGAAATGAAGGGGAAAAGTGAGATCATTTGTCCTTGATTCATGTGGTCTTTGTCAATTTTTACAAAGATAGGGGAGAGTGGGGCAAAACGGAGACAGTAATGAAACGGTTGGAGATGGATTTTTTCTGATGATGCTATTGGAAAGCTGAGAAAATTTTAGCCGGAAAGCAAGTGTCGAATGTATTTTTTTCGATTTTTTTCGAAAATTCGATATTTTTCGGCATTTCTGAGGGGTAATTCCTTCCCTCTTTCAAAAATTTTCAGTTTTTTGCAAATATCTGTGGTTCTATTGGTCGTAGCAATTCGGGGCTGGTCTCAAATGAAAGATGAGCTCATTTCCCATCGGTTTATGGGATTTTGAATTAAAAAATATCAATTTTTGGGATAGTTATAGGCCAAAAACTGTTTCACATAACTGTTTCACAGAAATACCAATAAATACCTCAAAAATCAATATTTTTCAATTGAAAACCCTATGAATCGATGGCAAATCATCTCACCTTTCACCTCCCGTCGGAATTTTCACGCTACGACAAATAGAACCGAAGATATTCTCAAAAAACTGAAAATTTCCAAAAAAAGGAAGGCTTTTATCCCTCTAAAATGCTCAAAAAAGTCAAAATCGTAAAAAATTCAAAAAAATTAATTCCGGCACTTGTTTCCCGCCCAAAATTTCCTCAACTTTTCAATAAAATCATCGAAAATAATCTACCGCCAATATTTCTATTAATTTCAAGAGTTTTCCATAATAATTTATGCCTAAAAATTTAAATGTGTCCATTTTACCCCTGATGTCCATTTTGCCCCACCTTCCCCTATGTTCAATGAAAAATTGGAATATAAATCTTTAAAAATCGTCGAAATTGCGAAAAAATGATTCTGACATATGTATTTCACCTGAAATTTTCTCAACTTTCCAATGGAATTTTCTAGAAAATTCTATCTCAATTAATTACACTGGTTCCAACCAATTTTGATAATGTAGAACATCAAAATTCGGCTGAAATCAGTAAAATAATTTCATATAGAATTTTTTTCCCTGATTTTATTGGAAAGCTGAGAGAATTTTACGTCAAAAACATGTGTTACTTTTTTTTTCTTGAATTTTTGTGGAATTTTAAATTTCTAAAAAGTTGGAAAATTCCAAAAAATTCTTAAAAATCAATTTTAGCCCATGAATTCCCCATGAAATTTCCTCAGATTTTCAATGATTCCATCGAAAAATTTCTACTGCAAATAATTTCATCAACTCCAACCGATTTTAATTATGTCAAAAATCAAAATAAAAAAAAACCGTTGAAATTAGTGAAATTATTTGAATTTTTTTCAAAATTCGGAAAATTCAATTTTTTGGAAATTTGAGATTTTTCAGAAATATCTACAAATTTTAAAAATCATTTCATCAAAAAACTGAAAAAACTTGGAATTTTCAATGAAAAAAAACAGGTTCAAGATTCATGAGAATCATCAAAAAGTACTGAAATCACAATTGAATCCTTGAGAAATCAATTTTCAAGTCAAAGTGTTAAATTTATATATCAATGATATTACTAAGCTTGACGTGATAAAGACAAGGAAATGCCAGGTACAGAGATGGCTTCGAGACTTCGTCTTCTCTAACCGCCTCGAGGTAAGTTTTGAACTCTACAAGTAGAGACGACTTTATAAGTGAGTCATTCGCTATGGAAACGATGAAGGAAACAAAGTAAAGCTAGTGCAGGAGAAAAAAAAATATATAAATTCACTCCAGTAATTCAGAAATAATCCTATACGGTTATAAAGTTTAGTCCTAAATTTTCAGGGTGAAAAGAAAGAAATAAGTATGAAATGAGGAACTTCACTTTCTTAGGTATAAGAAACTGCTGGAATACTCGAGTCTTTAAGAAAAAATTACCCCAGTCTGAAGATTTATGTTGTGGACTTAGTCTAATTTAAAGTGATTATGAATATCTTGAAAAAAAAAATCCATTGAAAAAAAGGAAATAATTACAGGGAGAGACTGGAATTTATATATATATATATATATTTTTTTTAATTTTTTTTATTTAATTTTTATTTATTTTTATTTATATATATCTAAATGAAAATCAGTAGTGAAGAGGAGAAAATCATTTTTAATGGAATATAATGGAGATACCGTGAGGGCACCAGTTACCGGACAGTTAAGGCAATGGTCCCGGTTCCCGGACAAGTTAGAATTAAATTATTAAAATAATAAGAAATTTCAGTTAAATGAATCAAATGATTTACTTGATTATTGTTGTAATATTTTGCAAGTATTGAAGAACTAGATTTTTTCACTTGAATATTAATTATTAGTATATTTTACTGCAGCATCCGGAAACTGGGACCCGTCCGGCAATCGGGTCCACCATGGTACGCAGTTTTTCCCTGATTTTTTTCGAAGCTCTCAAAATTCTCTATAAAATTGAACAAAAAAGATCAGGTCCCCCCCCCCCCTTTCTATTTGGGATTTTCCGGGAACTTTTCTTTACTCACATGGTTTGAACAAAAAAAATCACGTTTCTTCCAAATTTTGAATTTTTTAAATTCTTTGAGAATTTCCCGAGGTTTTCTCAAATTAACGGAAAGAAAACGTTTTTTTTGTCAATTAGGGACTCATCGAAATTTTCTGGGATTTTCCGGAAATTTTCCTTTGCCTAAATAATTTCAAAGAAAAATCAGTTCTTTTCCCAATTTTGAATTACCCGTAATTTAAAATTGTGATTAAAAAAAAACTTTTTTTTTGTTTTAATTTGCGATTTTCCAATGATTTTCGGGCTTTTCCGACAATTTTTCTTTGATTTCAACGATTTCACATGATTTCAAAGGAAAATCAGGATTTTTCCAATTCAGAACTTTTTGGAATTGTCCAGAATTCTTTTAAACTCTTCTTTGCTTACAGAATTTTAGGAAAAAATAGTTTTTTTTTTCTCAATTTCGAATTTTCCGGAATTTTCCGAAAAACTTGCTTTACCCACATAGTTTCTGAATAATTAGTGTCTTTCCCCAAATTCGACATATGTTCTGAAATTTCCGACAATTTTCCCCAATTTTCCTGTTCTCTTTTTCCACTATTGAAATAAATAATAATTGAATAAAATTATAACATTATATAATATTTCAAGAGTTGAAAATTCCAAGGAATTTTAGTTCCTTTTTCTCCAAATCAACAAATTTTTTGATTGTCAAAAACTCAAATTCGTTTGGAGCTGATGAAACGAATGATAAATTCACTTGATTTCGTGAAAATGAAAGGAAAATTAATTTTCGAGGAACACTAATTTAATTAGAAAATTGAAAAAACTTATTTTCCGAGGACTATTGAACCAATTAATTTCTTCATTTTCACTAATTTTTTTTTCTCAGTGCAGTATGCATATATGCCTTTTTGTAATAAATTTCAAAAGCTACAAAAAATAGTCCAAAAATCAAATAATAAATTTCTAATGTTCCCACAATATTATCACTGCTTCAACACCTCAAAAGTTGAAAATTCCAAGGAATTCCATTTCTCTTTTCTCCACATCGCAATACGTCACCTCCTGGACTCCACCCAACTACCCCCACCCCCTCCCCCCCCCCCCCAAAAAGATTCCGGAAAATGTGGAATTTCCCCCCTCAAAAAAAAACGACTGGAACATTTCCAATGAAAAAAAAAAGAGAAATAAAAATCACCAAAAGCATTGGAAATGCAGAAGTTGAAGTTAACCCTTCGCCGAACCTTCCAATAAACTGGAAAAAAAAGGAAAACTATGGTTGAAACCAGTGAGGAAAGAATTTCTGTGCCAGTTCCTCGTTATACTATGGGGCTTAGTTGAAACTATTTACTGAAACGAGCTTCCGCAAAATAGCTAGTAATGGTAAATCGAATTTTCTCCACTTAAACCTCACCCCTACAATGGCCAAAACCGTTGGAATTCAGTGGAGAGCTCTTCCCCATAAATACAATTTAGATATTCATGTAGAAGTAGAAGAAAAGCGATTTTGATACATAAACTCTTGAAATTCTCTCTTGTTTCTCTATTTTTTTTTGCGAGAATCTCGGAGACGAGTGGAGGAAGGTCATTTTCTGCCTTTTGCTTCCGAATAGAAGCTTTGTTTTCGCAATTTTTTTTGAAATGCAAATTTTCATTGGAAACGACTAGAAATGATGAAAAACTTCGAGAAATCATAATGAGAAAAAAAGTAGACATGTATGTATGTGTGTCGGTATGTACGACTTTACGACTCTCTATTACTCGAGAATAGTGAAAGATAAAAATCTAAAATTTCGGCAAGATATCAGTTTTGATGAAGTGTCCCATAAAAATTTCAGCAAGATCGGTTCAATGGTTTTTGAGATATAGCAATTTTTTAAAAATCGTATGTTTCAAAATTTCTCAATTTGCGTGCACAGAGAAAAATTTTATCTTAATTTAAGAATGTGCAGTCACTTAATTTAAGTGACATGCCATTCTTAAATTAAGTGACTTTTTTAACTTAAATCAAGTGACTTTTCTCACTTAAATCAAGTAACTATTTTTTTCTTAATTTAAGAAAGTGAAAGTCACTTAAATTGAGTGACTTTTCTCACTTAAATCAAGTGACTTTTTCTTTCTTAATTTAAGAAAGTGAAACTCACTTAAATTAAGTCACTTTTCTCACTTAAATCAAGTGACTTTTTCTTTCTTAATTTAAGAAAGTGAAACTCACTTGAAGTAAGTGACTTTTCTCACTTAAATCAAGTGACTTTTCTTTCTTAATTTAAGTAAACTGCACATTCTTAAATTAAGTGACTGCTCATTCTTAAATTAAGCAAACATTTTTCTCTGTGTGAGACGAATACCGTTCAAAATTTTACTCAAGATTCGCAAACATAATATCTAACTTTTAGCGTATTTTCATGAATTTAATTCCATTATTCTATTATTTATTAATTTTTTTGTGCTTTTTTTTTCAAAAAGTCGGCTTTACGACGATAGCTCAATGAATAATTGACTTAAAGACTTCAAATATTTTCCGTATATGTAGTTTCTGAGGAAGATGGTTAGGATTGAATCTGAGACATATCGGCTAAACGGTTCTCGAGATATTTTAAATTGAATTTTAACACTTTTTTTTTCTCAGTAAACGCCCTTTTGATCCTGATCCATTTCGGCAAAAAATATTGAGATCTACAAAAGTAAAATAGTCTAGAAAAAGCGTATCTCCAATAATTTTTCAGAGATATTTTCAAAAACATGTAAAAAGAAGAAGAAATCGACTTATTTACACTAAAAAATTGACTAAACTGTCGATTTTCACATTACCCCGTTTTTTCCCCTTCAATGTGACCTGTTGGTTCTGTATTTACTCGCTTCTTTTTCCTGTATTTGATGCGTAAACACAGTGATTAACGACAGTGCTCACGTGACACTAATATTCTGATAAAAATCATGACTTCCATTGTCGCAGAGAGAGAGATAGAGAGACAGTATCTGAATTATTGCATCAAGCAGTCGTTTCATATGATATTCTTCATAATTCATTTTATGTTACAAAACGCAGTACATAGTATCTATTCTATTCGTTAAATAACAATTAACCTCTTGGAAAACAAGCTGTATTATACGCTTGGGCTTAATAACCCGTTGTAGAGAAATATGATAAGGCAGGAATGAGAAAGGTAAGCAGGATGTCGCTCAGAGAATTGAACAAAAGAGAAGTGTAATAGGGGATATCTCTTACTGTGTTCGTGACAAAACGTTTTGTTGGTTAGGAAGGAAAAATGGAGAGAAACAGAAGGAGAGTTAGTAGAGTCGGTTATTCTGGGGACGTTTTCCAACGGGGATTGGAGAAAAGCACGTGGATGTATATATATATATATATTTTTTATTTTTCTTTCTCTCTTGTACTTGTTTCATTCAGAGGTTCGTGCAAATGAGAAAAGGAATTGCGGATTGTATCCGTTTCAGCTAATTGGAAAACGTGTCCTGCAAGTTTTTTCAGATCGATAAGACCAAGAAGAGTTATTTACAATGATGTAAGCAGTTTTCTTGGATTTTTTTGTTTTTTTTTAGCACTGGAAAATTTGAGGTGTCATAGTTTTTGGAGAGTTGAAGAAACTTTTGGATGAATGGTGCTGGGACATTTTATTTTGTTTATAATTTTTTTTTGTCAATTTTAAGGTAGTATCTCGAAGTGTGGTTAATAAAACAGGAAAAAGGTAAGGATTTGTAGGTTAGTTTTCAATAAATTGCTTCAGGGCTCAAAATCTCGCGTTTTACACATAAGTCGAATATAAATTTAATATTAAAATATTAAGCACCGATGAATAACTATTACAACGACCCATGTCGATATTTTTCTCTTTTTAATAATTTAAAACATTTCAATTACAGTTAAACTCTCTCCTTTGGTCTTTCACAGCATGTCAGTCTTGTGAGTCTCTTGTGAAACGTTGGCAAAAAAAAAAAAGTTCTACACATTAATTGTGGTCCCAAATTCCCATAAAATGTTATGAATTGACAAATGATGGACTCAAACGAAGAAGTATATTTGATATTCTGCCAATGCAATTGGCTAATTTTGCTAATTTTGCAGCAAGTAAGGGCTATCCACCACCCCAATACTTTACGCACTATGATAGATTGGGAATCATACAAGACGTAAACAATATCCCCACACTATACCATATAAAAAGACATATGTCCTATATAAAAAGGACAGGGCATTGAAATCGAACATGGCGGATTTCATCTCGAATTGAAGGATAATCGAACTCGAAATGGAAAAAGTCGAACTCGAATTGATAAAAGCGAATTCTGGTGGATATTATGGAAACTAATTTTTTTGAATTAGTTTTCCATTAAAAAAAGTAAATACCCTTGGAATTCTATGTTATCATCAATTCAATAATTAAAGGATGAAATCATTTTAAATATTTAAAGTTAATTACAAGAAAATAATTACAGACATCGAAAAATAAAATTGTTAATTAAAAAACGAAAAGGGGATCAACGACGTCGCCGAAGGCGACGGCGGCGCTAGTATAACAAAAAAATCCCAATTAAAGAAATACTCGAACAAACAGTAGAGATGAAATACTCCAAAGTCATCCCTGATATAGATATAAACGATAAGTCTCGTTTATCAAAAAAGTATTGGTGGCTCGACGATACGGCTGCGCATATAAAAGAATTAAAAAAAAGATTGGCGAATAAAGCATAGCCAATTAAAAAAAAAACAATAATTAATAGTAAATTATTGAATCCTCCTTTTTCTCATTATATACTGCTATGGTGTTTTTCCTTCTATTATACTTAATTTTCACCATATTTCACACAGATATCCCGATAAACAGCTTAAACCTGTCCTAAACAGATAATTACGAAACATCAAATAATGATTGTAATAAAAAAAAAAGTTAAATAACATGAAAAAAACACGAGGCATGTACCCAAGTCACAAAATTTCATCGCCCAAAAAGAATTTTAAAAAAAATAAAGAAGTTAGTGAATGCACTCATATTCTCTAGTTATCACGTTATCATAAATTAAATTTAATATTTTGAGATGAAAATTTTACAAGTTTTCCGTGATTTCGTATCAACGGACTTTCACCGGATCCTCCTCGAGTCATCGTAGTTTCTATATATATATATGACTGTTGAAAATGTGGAAATGAGACTACCTCACGTTTCACCAGTTGAAATTAAATTAAACCATCCACTTGGCCGTTGTGATAAATCATATTGCGGGAAGAGTTTGCGAAACGAGCAAGAGACGCGATGAATATCGCACTAGTTCCACTCGCGGCCTTATCGACTGTTCCCTTTTTTTTTAAACTTTTTTTTCCTCAATTCTTTTGAAACTCCTCTTTCACTTATTCTTCGAAGTTTCAGTCTTTTTCTCTTGAGTAAAATAACGTAGTAAACGATAATGGAAAGCGTTATGTAGTTATTTTCATTTGGTAATAAAACATGCCGTTAAATTTGAGGTCAACTCGTCTAGAAGTAATCAAAAAACATTAAAACCAACGATTCACAGATTTCTATAATGAGTTGAGTTGAACTGTAGCAGACACGTGGAGAAGGCAGTAAAAATGGGAGAATTGTGGGAGGAGTTGAGGTGAAAATGACATAAAATTAGGGAAAGTGGGAAGAGAAGGGGGGGGGAGGGAGAATTTTTGATGATTTTATTGAAAAGGTGAGAAAATTTCGGATAGAATTTTCGGATCGGAGGTTTTGAAAAATTGAAGAAAAGAAGCGATTTCAAGCGATTTTCGGGGAATTCCACTTTGTTAACAGAAAATTTAGTATTTTATTTGATTTTTCGAATTTTTTAAATTTTAGAAGTTTGAAGTCATCGAAAAACAGTAGAATCAATGATTCGTAGATTTCTGTAATGAGTTGAGCTGAATTGTAGCAGACACGTTGAAGAAACAGTAAAAATGGGAAAAGTGGAGGGCATTGGACATTTTTGATGATTTTATTGAAAAGATGAGAAAATTTTGGATGGAAAAAACTTGTGTCGGAAGGTTTTTTTCAGGAATTTTTAGGAAATTCTATCTTTTTCTAGGAAAAATTTGAATATTTCCTCCAATTTTTAGAAAAAACTTCGGTTCCTTTCGAAATTTAATTAAAAATTCCATGAATCGATAGCGAATGATCTCACTTTTGATCTCGAAAAAATCCCAAATTTCCAAACATAGCTTGAAATTAGGAAAAGTATGGGACATGGGATTTTGTTGATGATTCCATTGAAGGGATAAGAAAATCTTGAATGAAGACCTTGGATCAGACGATTATTTAAGGAATTAATTGGAAATCCTACTTTTTTTCAGCAGCGAATCGAATGTTTCTGTTCAGTTCCAGAATTTTCGTTGTTTTTTCTTCGGAAATTAGTCAAAAACTACATTAATCGTAGCATTATACTATTTAGTATAGTAAGTATGGCGAAAAAACATGAATTAATTTGAAAAATACACTTTTGATCTTCAAAGAAATCCCCAAGTCCCAAAAATCTTCATTTTATCCTCAAAAAATCCTCATTTTTCCTTCATAAATCTTTTTTTGTCCCGAAAACTCTCATTCTCCTCCAAAAATCGTCCATTTATCCTTAAAATACCGAAATTTCTCAAAAATTCCATAATTTCCATCTAAATTTTCCGAAAAAACCATCGAACAAATTCCGCAATTCTGAACGATTTCAAATTTCGGATTTACCAGAAAAAAAATCTCTTACGAGCCATTTTATCAGAATATCCATTTTACTCCCTCCCCCCTCTCCCCCTTGCACTATGACCCTGTCCATAATGAGAAACGTAACAAACGACGAAGATCGATTTTCCCCTTTAGAAGAGTGATACTGCGAACTGAGAGTTCTGAGAGCAGTAACGCTCCATCGTATATCTGTGCATCATTATCAATACTGCGAAAGTGCATTTCGAGGGAAAAATAAATCGATTCTATCAACAGTACACTCCTGGATGACAGACTAGCGGAAAATCATCTGTAATCAAGTCTACCTATCTACACAGAGAAAAATGTTTTCTCAATTTAAGAATGTGCCGTCACTTAATTTGAGAATTTGCAGGCACTTAATTTAAGAATGTGCAGGTCACTTAAATTAAGAAAGAAAAGTCACTTGATTTAAGTGAGAAAAGTCACTTAATTTAAGTGACTTTTACTTTCTTAAATTAAGAAAGAAAATGTCACTTAATTTAAATGAGAAAAGTCACTTAATTTAAGTGAGAAAAGTCACTTAATTTAAGTGAGAAGTCACTTAATTTAAGTGACTTTTACTTTCTGAAACTGAGAAAGAAAAAGTTACTTGATTTAAGTGAGAAAAGTCACTTGATTTAAGTGGGAAAAGTCACTTAATTTAAGTGAATTTTACTTTCTTAAATTAAGAAAGACAAAGTCACTTGATTCACGTGAGAAAAGTCACTTAATTTAAGTGAGTTTTACTTTCTCAAATTAAGAAAGAAAAGTCACTTGATTTAAGTGAAAAAACTCACTTGATTTAAGTGAGTTTTACTTTCTTAAATTGAGAAAGAAAATGTCACTTAATTTAAGTGAGAAAAGTCACTTAATTTAAGTGAATTTTACTTTCTTAAATTAAGAAAGACAAAGTCACTTGATTCAAGTGAGAAAAGTCACTCAATTTAAGTGACTCTTACTTTCTTAAATTAAGATAGAAAATGTCACTTAATTTAAGTGAGAAAAGTCACTTAATTTAAGTGACTTTTACTTTCTTAAATTAAGAAAGAAAAAGTCACTTAATTTAAGTGAGAAAAGTCACTTAATTTAAGTGACTTTTACTTTCTTAAATTAAGAAAGAAAAGGTCACTTAATTTAAGTGAGAAAAGTCACTTAATTTAAGTGAGTTTAATTTTCATAAATTAAGAAAGACAAAGTCACTTGATTCAAGTGAGAAAAGTCACTTAATTTAAGTGACCTGCCATTCTTAAATTAAGTGACTGCACATTCTTAAATTAAGAAAACATTTTTTTCTGTGTAATCAAAGTTTAATGTCGAAGATAGCGAGATAGAATGAAGAGGAAGGAAGTTTCGATTGTGCGCTGATAATCAACTTCATGCGTTTGACAACTCCCAAATTCTAAAAATCCAATTTTTTATTAGGAAAAAGAGGGGTAAAAGGGAGATTTTGATGAAGCTGATAGACATGAATTTCTTCAAATGATTTTATTGGAAAGCTGAGGAAATTTCCGGTGGAAAACATTCTCAAGTTTTATCTTGATTGAAAGGTGAGATCAATTGCCACCGATTTAAGTCTTGACTTATAGCTTATTTTATGGAAATCCGTTTTTTTAATCATATCATATCATGAATTATATTTTCAATAAAAAGAGCCAATAATGGAGACATATCAGAGGATCGTCTCAATTTTTTTGAATTTTTTTGATCAACGTTTGCACGAAAAACAAAAATTCCACTCCAATTTACACGATTTTCTTTCGGATTTCCTTCACAGAATGGCTTTTCTTTCACAAAATGGCCGCTCTGAGTCGCTAATGTATCACAATAATTTGCGCCCACAATTACCTAACCGCAAACAATAAATTCCTAATCTTCAGAAATTGATTTGAAAAATGTCGAACCACATAAATTGATCACAAATGATTTCATCTTTCATTCAAAATCGGGCCTAAGTCACTACGACCAATAGAACCGAAAATATTATCAAAAAAGTAAAACTTTTCAATTTTGTAAAAAAAAATCGAAATTCCCAAAAATTATCAAAAATAAGTCATAACACATGTTTTCCAACGGAAATTTCCTTAGCTTCCAATGGAATCATCAGAAAAATCCAATCTCAAAAATAACCATCAATTCCTCCTAATAAAATTCATCCATTTTACCCCAAAAATCCTCAATTTACTCTAATAACATGAAAACTCACCATCAGGATCGTCACTATGATTTCTGTGATGATGTGGTCGATGTCGAAAGCCAGGTAGTGAAAGTTGCTTCAAAGCATGTAGATCCTGATGATTGGCATCAATGAGTGGATTCTCCAATTGTGACTCGATGATCTCAAAACTCGTTGAATTGTCAGGATGTGAGATGATTTTCACTGTAAACGCGGTTCAGTGTATGGGAAAAGTTAACTAAAGGTTGTGCTCATGAAAAAACATCAATTTATATCTAAAAAATCAAGCTAGACGACCAATGACCCTCTCGATTCCACTAAAAAAAGATCATACACAGAAAAAAATGTTTTCTTAATTTAAGAATGTGCAGTCACTTAATTTAAGAATGGCAGGTCACTTAAATCAAGTGACTTTTCTCACTTAAATCAAGTAACTTTTTCTTTCTTAATCTAAGAAAGTAAAACTCACTTAAATTAAGGGACTTTTCTCACTTAAATCAAGTGGCTTTTTTCACTTAATTTAAGAAAGTAAAAGTCACTTAAATTAAGTGACTTTTCTCACTTAAATTAAGTGACTTTTTCTTTCTTAATTTAAGAAAGTAAAATTCACTTAAATTAAGGGACTTTTCTCACTTAAATCAAGTGGCTTTTTTCACTCAATTTAAGAAAGTAAAAGTCACTTAAATTAAGTGACTTTTCTCACTTAAATTAAGTGACTTTTTCTTTCTTAATTTAAGAAAGTAAAATTCACTTAAATTAAGGGACTTTTCTCACTTAAATCAAGTGGCTTTTTTCACTTAATTTAAGAAAGTAAAAGTCACTTAAATTAAGTGACTTTTCTCACTTAAATCAAGTGGCTTTTCTCACTTAAATTAAGTAACTTTTTCTTTCTTAATTTAAGAAAGTAAAAGTCACTTAAATTAAGTGACTTTTCTCACTTAAATTAAGTGACTTTTTCTTTCTTAATTTAAGAAAGTAAAATTCACTTAAATTAAGGGACTTTTCTCACTTAAATCAAGTGGCTTTTTTCACTCAATTTAAGAAAGTAAAAGTCACTTAAATTAAGTGACTTTTCTCACTTAAATTAAGTGACTTTTTCTTTCTTAATTTAAGAAAGTAAAATTCACTTAAATTAAGGGACTTTTCTCACTTAAATCAAGTGGCTTTTTTCACTTAATTTAAGAAAGTAAAAGTCACTTAAATTAAGTGACTTTTCTCACTTAAATCAAGTGGCTTTTCTCACTTAAATTAAGTAACTTTTTCTTTCTTAATTTAAGAAAGTAAAAGTCACTTAAATTAAGTGACTTTTCTCACTTAAATTAAGTGACTTTTTCTTTCTCAATTTAAGAAAGTAAAATTCACTTAAATCAAGTGAGTTTTTTCACTTAAATCAAGTGACTTTTCTTTCTTAATTTAAGTGACCTGCACATTCTTAAATTAAGTGACTGCACATTCTCAAATTAAGTGGCTGCACATTCTTAAATTAAGAAAACATTTTTCTCTGTGTAATCACATAGAAAAACCCAAATAAATCAATTGATCAAAGTTGAAGGACATAATCTTCCAGTTGTCACTTCACTTAACAATTATCAAAGAAAGATCCCATACGTGAGAGTCATCGGCGTCCATTTGGTATATATACTCTTTTCTCCAAGAATGACATAAAAGGGATCCATTGGATGAAGTTCTTACACATTGTTCTAGCGTTTCTCTTTGACCGTTGAAAAATAAGAAACTCTTAATCTCTTCGTGCACGAGTGAATCGACGTTTCTTAGGAAAAGAAAAATTAAAAAAAAAAAAGATAGTGACACAATTTCTATATGAACCTTGCAAAAGACACCCGGACAATCAAGACAGATAAGAGTATTGCAGTGAATGTATCTCAGTGCTACACATCCGTTCTCCAGAATTCAATGAGAACAAAGAGCGAGAAGGTGGAGATCCAAAAAATTAAAAAGAAAAAAGGAGCTTTACCAAGATGATGAACTACTCTAATCGATCTCGATTATCAAGGTAAGCCCGTGGGAAAGAAATTCTGATATATCTAATTGGATGTAGTTGAATCCAAATTTTTTTGCTATCTAATTTGATCTGAACAGATGTAATCAGATACATTTAGATCTCGAAAAGTGCAAAGAATCATCTAAACTGAAGATCTGACTAGATCCAATTATATCGAATCACAGATGTAAACAAGATCTAAATATATATAAGTATATCTGATGCAGATCTGGGCTGTCCCTAGATCGCTGTTGGGTTCGAGTTTCTAGATCTGCTCAGATTTCGTCATATCTGACTACAGATCTAAAGACATAGGATGATACGTGATTACATCTGATTCGGATCCGAACCGTTTCGTTGGGGGATTGTCAGATTTTATCAGATCTGATCAGAACTTCTAAAATATTTGCTCGTATCTCCAGAAATATGACTGCAGATTTGTTTGTGTCTAATTATATCTAATTAGATGTAATTATATCCAATGGCGTATAATCATATCTAATTGCATTATCACCTTAGGATTAAAGAGTCGTAAGTGCAATGCTTATTCATGGCACTTACAGCACTCTGTTCTTAAGATGATCAAATATAATTATATCTCATCAGGTACAATTAGATATAATTTGATGCAATCATACCTAATTCAATATAGGAAAAATTCCCGGGATACTCCACTAATTCCTTTCTTAATTCCAGAATTTCCGTTAATTTTTCATGAATTCATCATCAGTACGAACCTTGATCTACAAAGCCATCAAAGACTTCGCGAAGATCGAAGAGACGATCAACTGGCATACCAATACGATGTCCGTGAGAATCAATATCATCAAAATGATTGATAACAATAGCACCTTTCTTGTAGATAGGTCTTGGTGCATAGACGTTGGTGCCAGGTTGGAGCGGTGGTGCTGCTTGTGCAGGTACTTTATCTTTCACTATTGTGGTTTGTGCAGGTGGTTGTGCTGGTGCATCAGGATGATAATCGTGACGATGATGATCGCGATGACGTTGGTGCATATTAATGTTGTGCTTATTATCATTATCATGCTCGCGATTGTGCACTGATTGTTTGTCATGCTTTGGTCTATTTGATAGTGAGGAGGAAGAAGAAGAAAATGAAGTAGAAGCAGACGGTGATGAAGATAATCCGAAATTATCATATTCTAATTTTTTAATATTCTTATTTATTTCCATTGGGCTATTATTTCTTGGATCAATTGTTGGATCATTGATGTCTGATATTGGTTTACGTATCAGATGTGGATTTAAGCCGTATTTACCACCAGAACTACCTGGTAATTCTGGTATACCATAGTGACCGTGATGAGCATCGTGATCATCAATTTCATAGCTATAGGTGCGCGCTGTCGCGGGGAATAAAAAATACGGGTACATACTGGTCGGGGGCAACCAGATCTCTTGGAAGTTCTCCTGCTGGGGGTCGAATGGATATAGGGCCGAGTCCGTTCCCGATAGGTCTACGGACGCGGAGGAAGGCAGAAAGTCTGAAACACAGAAGCAGAGACGCGGGCGTAACGGTGTCAGTGTGATTCGGTGCAATTTATTATTATTATTTTTTTTTTGAAAACGGTTATTGTGAGCGCGAATTTTACAGTAGAGACTCGGTGCAGCCATTTTGTGAAAGTGACGCCATTTCGTGAAGGACTTAAGGTTAATTGGTGAAGGATTCTCTCTTTTTGGGAAGAAGGTTATCAAAAAATTTGAAATTTTTTTTGGAAATGCTATGATAGGTCTGGATTATTGGCTCTTTTTTCGGTCGATTTAATTCTTAAGGCCTTTTCCAGAGGCTCTACTGTATCGTGAACACTGCTGATGATGAATGACTGATGATTCTGATTATGTGATTCTTGATTTTTGCAGGATTCAAGGACTGATTGGGATGTGATTTGGGATCTTTGTACTCTCAAGGAATTATGGATAAGTTTTGGGAATGAATGCTGTTGAAGGAGAAGGAGGAGGCAAAAAAAAACCCGGAGAAATAAGAATCTCCTAAGGGGTGTAGTCCGCTTTGAATTGAATTTTCATAGTGAACGACTTTCTTGGTTTTCCCGTGAGTCTCGACCTCGTTTGCTTTACGTGAATACGAGCTGAAATTACTTTGAAATTCACTGGTAAGAAATATTCTATTGGACAGAGTAAAGGAATCAAGAAATAATTTACAAATTAAATTGCTTTAATAAATTAAGTTGAATTGAAATTATGAAAATATTGATAAATTTTTTTTTTTTTTTTATTAGGTACTTGAACAATTCTTTGAGGATCACGTTGAGTGTTATGAAGTTGTACAGAACTTCATTCAGACAAAACACCTAGATTTTATGCTGGATTTTCAGGAGTGAATAAGACGGATAAATTTGAATAGCATCAACTGTCGTAACAACATACGTACTTCCAAGATTCAAGATCTCTTGGGTTAGGAAATTCGGTTAGGGTGTTATCTTGAGATTTTGTTTATCTTAAGGAGGAACTTCAGCAACTCAGAAAAAACAAGGAACTGTGACAAACTGATTAAACTCTCTGAACACATTCATTGGGGGATTAGCAGTAGACACTAATTTTCTGAAAATGAGTTACCGTTATTATAAGAGAAAGAAATAATTATTGGTATGAACTTTTCTACATGAGGTTATATGGGTGATGGGTAATTGTAGCACAATTACGTTATCACTGACTGGTCGGATATGTAATATTTACATGAGATTGACCGACTGCCTATGTAACCCTATATAAAAAGTTCAACAATGATATTTATTTTCTCCCTTATTCTACGGTCACTAAACTCCCAAAAATTAGTACATATTTTTAATCATCCAGTGAACTTATTCAGAAATTTTCAGGACTCTGTCACATTTTCTCTTGTTTTGGTTCAGTTGCTGCAGTTACTCCTTAAACATGAAAGCCATAGTCTCGCGAGAAATATTCGTTTTTTTCTGGAATATTCAGTAGTGAAGAGGTAAAACCGAATAAGTCAATTTTTTTGCTAATAATTGCTTTTGAATATCTCGGAAACTGGGGGAGATACACCCTTTTCCTTCTAAGTCTTATCTGTAGAGAATTTTTCAGAGCTATGAAGGAAGATTAATGCCGAAACGGCAATTCTCCATAAATTTCTGAGATGATCATGAAAAATAAGTGAAGAAATCGACTTTCTTCCCGATTTTCTCCTGTGAATATCTCGGAAAATGATAGAGACACGCTTTTTTTGCCTCGGACCATTTTTTTTAAAGAATTCGAAGGGCTGGAATGAAAGATTCGTGCAAATAGAGCGTATTTCTTCTATTTTCCGAGATATCCACAACAAAGAATTAGATAAAATCGATTTTCGTGTTTTTTCCACCGATCTTTTGCAAGTGAATACGCCCTTTTACCATAATCCATTTGAGTAGAGATTTTCAAGAGCTACAAAAGTGGATTGAAGCAAAAAGGGCGTATTTCCCTTGATTTCTAAGATATTCACTGTTTTTTTTTGCAAATCAATTCTGAATTTTTTTACGAATATCTTGGAGAATGATGAAGATATGATCTTTCAGCAAAAAAACATTCAAGTTCAGGATTTTAAGGGCTATGGAAGAGGATTAGGGCAAAAAGAACATATTTCCATTGATTTCCAAAATATTCACAAACAAAAAATTTTTTAAAAAATTATGTTTTGATTCTTTCTTCAGCTTTCTTCACGAATATCTCAGAGGATAATGTGCCTATCAATTTCCGCAGAGTTCCAAGAGCTACAGAAGAAGATTAGAACAAAAAGGGCATATCTCCAATGAATTCCGAGATATTCACAAAAAAAGATTTTAAAAAAATCGTTTTTTGTTTTTTTTTCCTCGATTTCTGTACGAATATTTGGAACATTATAGACATACGCCTTCTCCAATCTAATCCGTTCTGTCGCAAAAAAAGACGTTTCTCCATAAGTTTCAAAAATATTGAAGGAAAAAAAATTAAAAAATGAACTTATCCGGTTTCACTCATCACCACTAAATTATTATCCAAATTCCCCTCAATATTGAAAATTTCATAAGTTATATCTTGAATTCCTAGATAAATAAAAGAAAGACGAGATAAAAACAATAGAAGGATTATCCAGGAGTTGAGAATGAAGTGATGAAAGATGAACAGATGAAATAACGAGTGAATGAAATGAAATTTCATTAAAATTATCAGATTATTCATTTTTTTTCAACAAAAAACGAATAATAAAACTGGAGAGATTAAAGAATAGAGTAAACAGGCAACAGACACGATAATTAACGTAATCGCTACATAAAACGATTTTCATAATAAAAATAAGTATTTGAAGATGTACGAAAGATGTATAGATACATGCAATTTTTCAAAAAACATGCGGTGCACATGTTTCATTTGCTCCGATGATTCCTGCATAGCGACAATAGTAAAAAAAATCCTCAAAAATTCTCAAAAAAAAAAAGTTATAAAAAATTCAAAGGTTCCTTTGTCGAAACTATTGTTTATCCATTACCTCTCTTTTTATTACTTTTTTTTGTCATTCTCGTGCATGAAAGTTTAAAAAATTTTCGGCATTTCGAAGCATCGGAGCATACGAGTCGCATCGTTGGTACCATACATTCCACATTGAATTCAAAATATATATATATATATGTATGTAAATAAATAAAATAAAATAAAAGAAACGCCATTTCGAATGAAATATTGCAGGTATTTGAAAATCTTTGTGTTGTGTGTCATGTAAATGAGCATTCACTTCAAAACAATCTCATGAAAATGAATAAAATTCTGCAAAAAAAAAAAAATAGAAATAACATAAAACATAAAATACCAGAGGATAAATTGCTATTCTGGCATGCGTCAGTTTGTTTAATGTACATTGGGAGATGCCAGTGATTTTCGTGCACATGTGTGACACGTTGAAATGCATTCTGGGGAGTGCATTTTGGTATCTATACCCCGATGCTTATTCGAGCTTATAACCACGCGGGAAATTGTGTAAACATACTCGATGTGACACATGGGGGAAAAGAAAATTTTCTCAAGTATTCGTTATATAATACTCGTGGATATCAAACACGATGCGACAATTTTCATCCGCAGTCTTACGGACGATATAAATAAATTATGTAATTTCAATAATTTCATCGATTAATTTGTTAAATTAAGTTTTAAATAACATTCATATTTATTTTATTTCAATTGGAAGTGTGGAAAAATAGGAGATTTACACTTTCAATTAAAATTCAGTAGCGAAGAGGGAAATAAGCGAATTTTTTGTGAATATTGCGGTAAATAAAGGAAGTACGCCCTTTTTACTCTGAACTTTTTTTTCTGTAGAAAAATGCAAAAGGAAAAGAACTAAAATTAGGTCAAACTCGTTTTTTTTGGATATTCGCAAAAAAAAATCGAAAGAAATTGATTTTTTTCTGTGAATATCCCAAAAATTCGTCTTTACGATGAATTTCAGAAGCCACAGAAAAGGCATTGGATTAAATCGCCTTATCTTTCATAGTTTCCGAAATATTCACAAAGAAAAAGTTTAAAAAAAATCGATTGTGTTTTTTCTTTTGCAAAAGTAATTGAGATACGCTTTTCTTTGTCTGTAACCTTTTTTGTAGAGAATTTTAAGAGTTTCAAGAGAGAATTAAGACGAAATCGCTCTATCTCGCTTATTTTCCGAAATATTCACAAAAAAAAAAGTCAAAAAAATTAAATTCTGTTTTTTTTTTACCAATATTTTGGAAAATAATGGAGATTCGCCCTTCTTTTATGGATTATTTTCATTGAAAAGCTTCAGAATAACGAATAAGATTACAAATAAAATCGCTCTATCTCGCTTAATTTCCAGAAAATTACCCAAAAAAAAAGGGAATGAGAAAATCAATTTCTCATAAAATAATGGAGACCTTTTTCCCCTTTTTCCCTTTTTCCCCCGAATTCATTTTTCCAAACAATTTCAAAAATTATTAAGAAAAATTAAAGTGAAAAGGGCGTATCTCCATTATTTTCTAAGATATTCATTAAAAAAATTTTTGCAAAAATTCACTTCAGTTTCACCTCTTCGCTACTAAAATCATTAAATTCAAAAGCTCAAGTTGCATGATATCATTGTGCATCTGTCATAATTAGATGCTTAACATGTAATTAATAAATTAAACTATCACAGCTTAAATTAAATCTTGTCATCACGTAATTTATGTAATCGAGATAATTATCAGTTTATAAATGATAATTACAAATTAAATTATCAACTGAATTAATTCAGTTTAACCAGTAGATAGTGGTTTTAATTATTTCATTTATATGATTTAACTAGAAAAAAAAAGGTTTTTTTCATTTTTCCTATATTCTCTCATTGATTTCATACCATTTCAATGTTAAACAACATCTTCCTTTTTTTTTTTTTTTTTTATTAGCACGAGTATAAAATTCTTTCAGAAAACTTATCCCGTTGAGGTTGCCACAGGGCTCTCATTCATATTCATACTCTACAGCTGTGCTCGCATTCGAGAAGAAATAGAGAAAAAGGAAGGAAAGAAAAGAAAAAAAAAGAAAGAGAATACGCGACGAAAGAAATGAGAGAAAAATTGAATAAAATTTATTTTTATAATAAATTTGAGTATGAATGAAAAATTTTTCATCTAAAAAATAATTTTTTTAAATAAATCTCTTTTTGGAATTAGAATATGAATGAAAACAAATAAAAAAAATGTCATAATTATGTATTTATGTTATGTGCACATTTAATGGCATTTAATCAAATAATTGAATAAATTATATGGTCATACTAGAAGCAAAACGGCGTAAGTGTAAAAAAAACTCGGTTTTCAAGGGAAAAAGGAGTTATTGAAGTTTTTTCTCCGACCATTCATTAAATTATTATAAAAAAAATAAAAATTAAATTAAAATTAAAATTAAATTATTAATTACTATAAATTATTATTATTATAATAAAAAGGACTTATGTACAAAATATATCTCAAAATATTTTTCATGACGTAATGAACAAAAATAACAAACTAAAAATTGAAGTAACAAAAGATCGTAAGTGCCAATGTGTAGCGTGAATAGGACGTATCTGCAGTCACTTAATTTGAGAATGGCAGGTCACTTAGATTAAGTGACTTTTCTCACTTAAATCAAGTAACTTTTTCTTTCTTAATTTAAGAAAGTAAAAGTCACTTAAATTAAGTGACTTTTTCTTCCTTAACTCAAGAAAGTAAAACTCACTTAAATCAAGTGACTTTTCTCACTTAAATCAAGTAACTTTTTTTTCCTTAATTTAAGAAAGTAAAAGTCACATAAATTAAGTGACTTTTTCTTTCTTAATTCAAGAAAGTAAGACTCACTTAAATCAAGTAACTTTTTTTTCCTTAATTTAAGAAAGTAAAAGTCACATAAATTAAGTGACTTTTCTCACTTAAATCAAGTAACTTTTTCTTTCTTAATTTAAGAAAGTAAAAGTCACTTAAATTAAGTGACTTTTTCTTTCTTAATTCAAGAAAGTAAGACTCACTTAAATCAAGTAACTTTTTTTTCCTTAATTTAAGAAAGTAAAAGTCACATAAATTAAGTGACTTTTTCTTTCTTAATTCAAGAAAGTAAGACTCACTTAAATCAAGTGAGTTTTCTCACTTAAATCAAGTGACTTTTCTCACTTGAATCAAGTAACTTTTTCTTCCTTAATTTAAGAAAGTAAGAGTCACTTAAATTAAGTGACTTTTCCTTTCTTAATTCAAGAAAGTAAAACTCACTTAAATCAAGTGAGTTTTCTCACTTAAATCAAGTGACTTTTCTCACTTAAATCAAGTAATTTTTTCTCCCTTAATTTAAGAAAGTAAAAGTCACTTAAATTAAGCTACTTTTTCTTTCTTCATTCAAGAAAGTAAAACTCACTTAAATCAAGTGACTTTTCTTTCTTAATTTAAGTGACCTGCATATTCTTAAATTAAGAAAACATTTTTCTCAGTGTTTGTGAAGGAGATACGTCCTTTTCGTATTAATGAATCTGGACATACACCTACTTGTTACTCGGAGGAAAAAAAACTGTAAATCATCAAAAAAGGAGAGAATAATCAATTGGGCAAAAAATGCCCTTTTATCATCAAATAAAAACGGAAAAATGGCACTTACGCCCTTTTGCTTTCAGAACGACAATATTAAATGAAAGAAAAAATGTAGAAAAAAATAAATAAATAAATTTTCATTTAGGCAGAATTATTTATTGACACAGGCGCATTTGCGGTAGCACGGGCTCGCATTACTTACGGCCAATCAGAGGTCAAAATCAATGCAATACAGCACAATTCCCTAATGCTGAAGTAACAATTAGAAGCATCTTTGATCCTACGTGTGTTCATCTATTTGTATCTCATCAAGTGATAATTGTTTGGAATATCAAAGTGGATTTGCTTATTCATCTGCGTGAGTGAAGACTAATTGCCACCTTTCGTACATTGTATTCATCAATTAATATTGATTATTATACACCGAGAAAAAGAAAATTCTTTCCGCAAAAAAAATTGCCTTTTAACAAAATTTTTTTTTCACAATTCTTATATAAATTGATTGAATATATAATAAATTGAATTTTTTGTGAATATTTTTGAAATTAATGGAGATACGCCTTTTTTTGCTAGGATTCTTCTTTTCATAAAGCATTTTGAAAATAACTGAAAAGAATTAGAGCAAAAAAGGGCGTATCTCCATTAATTTCCAAAATATTCGCAATAAAATAAATTTTGAGGAAGAATTAAAAAAAAAAAAATGAATCACTTTACTGTCATGCAAAATAATTTGACCTTAAAATCAATTGTCATAATGATTTTTGATGAATTAAGGATCAAGGATGCTTCATATTGGTATCACACCAATTAAAAAAAAAAAAAAAAAAATAATTGGAACACGAGATTGAAAAATTTGCAAAATTTGACCTAGTCAAAAAAACACTGAAGAAAATTTTTAATTTTTATCAAATAATAATTACAACATCAATAAATTGAATGAAAATTCGTTTCATATTACTCTGATGTAATGATAATTATTCTTGTTGATTTTTTTTTTTTAATGTGTATTACAAAATGATTTGTTCTACGTCAACAGATAATGGGAAATGAAAAAAGTAAATTATTTGGTTATTTGTCTATTGGACTTACCGACACATGGATTGTGATTAATCATTGCAAATATTTTATCGCAGCGTTTTTTAATTTGATTACCCGGACATATACAGCCAAACATGGGGGATAGTCTGAGCTGAGTCCAAGCATCGTGACAGGCGTCTCTGTAAAAATAAAATGGAAATAATTTTTTTTAATTTATTGTATTATTCACGTCCATGTGAGAATGAAATTGAAAAGGAAGAAAAAAAAACAGTTTTATTTGAATATTTAACTAAAAAATTACACAGTTGACCCATTATTTAAAAACAATTGGCGAAGAGAACAGCACTTCAACTAAATAAAAGAAGAAAAAAATATTAAATTGACTGTATATTTATTGAGAAATTTTAATTAGAAGGTAGTCGTAACTATTTGCCTCTCTCTCTATCTCATGCATATGATAGGAGATTAATGTAAAAAAAAATTCAAGAAAAAAGATTATATTCACAAGCTGAGGATATGACTTTCGAATAGTTTAATCACTTTTTTTCGGTGAATTGAAGCGCTTTTTCCCTGAATTATCAGCAATTAATTGGAAACTGACCTAAAAATCCTCATTTTTCTCTGATATTATATGTACTGGGATGCTATCTTAAATTCAATATTTGTCCAGTCTAGACTCATTCTATTTTGCCATTCAAAAATATTGCAAAAGAAGGGGGGGAAGGGTCAGTTGCCTCCGCAATGTACCTTAGCTTAATTTATTTAGCTTCAAAATCACTGAAATTTTAAACCAGTTATATTTCTACTGAAATTCCAGATAATTATGTCATTGAAAAATGAACAAATCATCGATTTTCAAATAATTTCAAGCCTGAATATCAATGAAATTTGTAGATTTTAGTTGAATTGTTTCTTGAAAATTTAGAAAAAATAGGAAAAATTCATGAAAAAATTGAAAATTCAAGTAAATTGGAGAATTTTCGTGTCAATTCTACTTAAAACTCATAGATCCGTCTGAATTTCTTCGGAAACTCACAGATTTCATAAGGATTTTCCCATTAAAAGACATTGAGTATCATGTTTGTTAAAATTTTCATCGAATTTTCTATGAAATTTCAATTTTTTTCTAACAGTGTAATCAATCCAATGACTGTCTTTCAATTCACATTCAAACAAATATTAAAATTATATTGAAATTCGATGGTAAATATAGTAACTCGCAATAGCTCAGCGGTAGAGCACCTGACATGTAATCAGAGGGTCGTGGGTTCAAATCCTGCTTGCGCATTACATATTTTTTCCGGAATTTGATTCTCTTAAAAAATTTATTAATAAAAATTAATTTATCAATAAATTTATTTGTTTAATGGCTTAAATAAGGTTTTATAAACCTTTTTTTTCTTTGTTTATTTGTTTGTTATATTTGTATATGAATTATTCGGATATTTGGGTGTTGCAGAAATTTTCATTCATCGCCATTTGAATATTTAAAAGTCCCGATTATTGCTCAATTGCCGAAGAAATTTATACCGAATACATGAAAATTTAACCAGCTATCACAATGTTTTTTGAATGAACTGGAGAATATATCAAATGCTTCATTGATTATTCTCTGACAGTTGAATTTCAAATTTAATCCAGAATCACAATATTTAAATTTGGTAAACTGCAGAAATTGAATTAGAATTCCAGTTGATTTATTCAATCCTATAAATAAAATCTAGGGAATTGGTCTAATTGTCAAGACCAATAAGTGAAATTGGGTGAAAACTATTTCTGAAACTCCCTAGATTCGGATAATTCTGCTAATTTGGAATGCGAATAGTTCGGAATTATTGACCTCATCCATTCCGCAAAAATCCAATTAAACAACTAGACTCGATTTCTTCAATTTTTTTTTTAAATTGCAGAATAATGTGAAAAAATTCTCTAATAATTGAGATAAGCTGCAGCATCTTCTCAAATTTTGTAAGATTTTTTTCACCAAGTTTTTTCGTCCGAAAAAAATTCGGACGCAAAATGGACCTTCACAGACAAAAGTATTAATGAATTTTTTTCGGAACGGAATACTTCATGAAAAAATCGGAAAAAATTTTGACTCAATGGAGACATACTCTGCCATTTCTCCAATTTTTCTCAGATTTTTTCGAAAAGTCTTTCCTTATGAAAAAAAAAATCAGAAGCAAGATGAACTTTCGGAGCAAAAGTATCAATTAATTTGTTTTTGAGTGAAAGGCCTCATAAAAAAATTGAAAATATTTTTTTTTTAGAAGTGCTGACATACTGAAGCGCTTCCTCAAATTTTTGAAGATTTTTTCATGGCATCTTTCTCTCCGGGAAGAAATCCAGAAGCAAAATGGATCTCCGGAGTAAAAGTGATTATGAATTTTTTTCGAAACGAAAGACTTCATTGAAAAATCTGAAAAAATTCATTATCAATAAAAAGTATTCACGATTTTTTTTCAAAGTGAATAACCTCATGGAAAAATCTCAAAAAAATCGAAAAGATGGTCTAACAGGTGGACACTAGTGCTGAATTTTTTTGAGAATTTTCGTAGAGTCCTTCCCTCTCAAAAAAAGCCTGAATGATTTTCCCACAATAGTTCATCTTTTCCCCGATTTTCTCTTAAGTAATAGCCTGATGACGACTGATGAGGTACATCCATGCCTGAGCGATCTTAATCCTCAGAAAAGACGAGTTCAAGCATAAAAGTACGGATATTCATTATCTCATGGTATAAATCAGAGGCTCATTGAATTTGCCGGATTTTTTTAGGTCAAAATTGGCATGGCTGAAGTACGTTTATGTATCGTAAAAAGTTGTGAAATAGGAACTGATTAAAGTACAAAGTCATTTGGTAAAGAATGCCCACAGACGAAATCCAATTACAGAATAATCTTTGTTCTTTTCATCAGAGAAAAGAAATAATCTTGATATGAGAATGCTTATTCTTTTTTTCCTTTTGCGGAAGGGAATGGAGAATGAATTCGATTGAAGGACACTCGAGGAATAAAATTAAAGTGATATAAAAGAAGACGTGGAGGCTCACTCATATTTTAGTGTCGTTGCTTTGTACTGAAGAAGGATATTGCCAGTTCTCTGACACGGAAGAAAGATTTATGAAACACTTGAAAGTTTTATTTGAGGAAGATTGGCGCGAGTCGTTCCACCATCTTGTACAAGACTCGGTTTTTCAGTTGAATTGATAGTTTTTTTTTTGTAATGTGTTTGATAAATAGTTTTGGTAAAAAATGAATGAATGAGAATAGTACATGATGGCAATAAAATGTTGAGTATCTAGGGAAAATCGAAGTTTGTGCAAATAATTGTGGATTGATCCTGTTTTCTTGATGCTTCCATTGATGAAAATGACTGTTTTATATGTTTTGCTTCTGAATGGAAGCTTTGTAATCGTAATTTTTTTCGAGTTTGAGATTTTATCATTGAGACAGAAGTCTAGAGTTGATGAAATGAGATTGCCTCGGCATCTCTTGCGATAATAGATAAGTATTGGTCAAGAGTTGAAGAGGGCGTATATGCCCAATTGTCGATCAAGAAGGGCCAAGAGGACCACACGGAGATCGCAACGAGCGATGCCAATCACTCGTTGTTCCGGTGTCATTGCGAATAGCACGTTTTCCACTCTTTTATCCTATTAAGAACGCCACGCACATTCATTTGTAAAACTCTATTTAATTATCGTTTCACATCAATCTTTTGTCTGATATTAATAAATCTAGTGCATTGATTATTAAAAGTGCCAATTAACTATTATTTTACTGATCTATTATCAATTATCTATAAAATCACAATTCAATGGTTGCATCTACCCAAATTGACATCGTTGCATTTGTTTGGAGATCCAGATATTAATCGACCAACTGTAAGTAAAATTGCACTGATTTCCGCTCTTGTAGCTCTGCAACTTCATAATTTTTGGGTCACCCAAATCGAACCCAATTTTATTGTTTCTTCTTTGTTTTCCGCTTTGATCGACATACCTTGGACAATCTTCTAATTGCTTACAGTTTAATGGTTTTCCATAAAATCAATTGGCACCCAACATTATTGTTTAATTGTTAATTTTGAGCAATAGAGCCCGAGCAGCCATTGACCCAGGCCGCGCTCGGTGTAGGCTTCTACTCTTTTACGCCATTTTGACAATTAAATTTATTAAAATTCATTAAATCAAATTTAGATCAATATCTCATTTGGTCAATTATTTAAATTTTTATTCATTTAAAAAGAAGCCTGTCTCATCATATTATGACTGCAAATGACCCAAAACGTCAAGATCCACCGTTTTTTTAAATGTCTGTGTCTGTTTCATCAGAATCCCTATTTTAACCCATTTCTCCTGTTAAGGCTCTTATCAAGTGAAATTGAACTTCATTCAATAATAAATCAAATAAAATCGAGATTGTCGATCACTTTGCTTGATTTATTGACTTCTCTGATGAACATCAATCTTCAACATCCCCCTATAATTCATAAAATCATCAAAATTCTAAAAATAATATTTTTCTCAATGTTCCAGGATTGCTGGAGAATCCAATCATGAAACTCCTCTTGAATTTGCCAAAAAAAAACCCATACACATCAAATATCTGCAAGTGAATTGAAAAGTTTAAATCAACTTTCAAGTGGACTGATGGAGTTAGCATAGAAAGAGAATTCTCCTCACTGATTCCAATCCAAGAGCTCATACCAGATATAGTCACTCTCAAAATCCATCCAATACCGTCCAACCATGATGTATTAAGTGCTTGAGTAGTACTAACGTATCTGCATTTGATGTACATTAATTTGGTGGATTCTTTCAATTTCGAGGAGCTCATTAATTCGAATGAGAGGATTTCTAAGGGCTCTTTTAAAATTCTCGATGATACCCAATACATCAAACGATACCATTTCCATAATTTTGAAGGAATCAATGAAAGCCATCAATTGCATTCAATTAACCAGAGTCTGCATGAGAGAAACCCTAATTGCTTTCGATCTGGTTGAGACGACATAAACGACGATATTCAGAGAGTATTCTAATATTCAAAGAAGCTTCTTCACTAAATTGCCTGAAGCACCAAAATCTTTAAAAATTCATTCGATATTAATTGACTTCATTTCCAAATTCATTCGTGATATTTTCACTTGTATTCTCGTATCCATTTCCATCAAAATCAATTATTGAAGATTTCGAGTCGTCGCACTGTCTTCATTCAAAATTTAAGCTTAACCTGTCCTACTTTTGGCATACATTGCTGATGATGATACTCCGAAGTATCCAATCATTTAGCTTTTGAAATTATTATGAGAGCTACAAACTTGAATGAAGTAAATTTCGAGAAAAAAATTGTCTAATGAAGCAGTGTTATGTCCGAGATTAAATTGCAGCGTCGAGGACAATTTTTATTAATCTTGGAACAGCTTGAATTATAATATTTTTATGTTTATAGGACGCTTATTTAGTTTTCTCTCTTGTTAGGGTTTTGATAGAACTTGATTAATATTGAAATAATAACTTCGATTAATTTCTTCAATGTTTGGAATATATTTAAAATTTGAATATTGAAATTTTACAGTTTTTCTTTTACAAAAATTGAAAGATGGAGTCTCTTGACAGATTTTTAGTTTTAAAAGACTAATATCAAGTAATCTGATTGCTACTTACAGAATTTTATGGAAGTTGACTTCTTAATTAATTTGAAATTCTTATTTTAAATTTATGGAATCTTGATTATTCTCGGTGTTAATTATTTATATCAAGATGATTGAAATTCCACTATTTCTGTTATTTTGATTTATGATTTTTCTTCGAGTTCTTATTTAATTTCACTTGAGAATTTCTCTCCGTTTTTGTGTAAAAAACTGAAACAATTACTTTCAACTAAAGGCTACGATTTGCCCAATTCTATATGTTGTTAAAGAGTACGGTGATCTATTATATTAGATATTGTATTGACAAGTTAGCACAAGAACAGGTCAATTTCACTTTCCAGTTTACTAGGAGAGTTTTTAATTAATTATTCTTCGGTGGTAAAAATAAGACTGACGTTTTTGGGCAGTCTTCTTCTCTCGTAAACTTGGAAAAAAGGTGTTTCAAAATCTTGTGAAATTGCTGATCCTTGTGCTTATTCAGTGATTTCGCAATTTTACAAAGCCAAATCGACCTGAGTTCAATGCTCTTTCGTCATAATTTATAGTCATCAATTTATTGATTTCGAAAAAATTTGGAAATAACATTCTTTATGATTTTTTTTTTTTATAATTTTTAAATAAAAATTCACATCTTAAATTAAAATAAATAATTTAATAAAGAAAATAATGCTGGACCTAACAGCAGACGTGTTAAAGCATATTCACGAATTTTTTCCAGAAATTCTAACTGTCATTCAAAAATAATGAATGAAAATTTGGTAGCAACTTTCCCGTGAATATCTCTAAAATCAATGGAGATACGCCCTTTTTCACTGAAACAATATTCATAGAGAATTTTAAGAGCTACGAAATAATAATTCAGACAAAAAAGACGGATTTCCATTAATTTCAGAGATATTTTCAAAAAAAAGTGATTATATCGAATAATAATAATAATAACAACAACAACAACAATAATAATAATGATAATGAATGCTTCTCTTTGAAAAAGAAATTCATTTTGCCAAGATTTCTTAAAAATTTAAATGTAACTCATTGAAATTCATTGAGTGAATCAGTTATTTTCATTCAGAAACGTGAAATTATTCAAGAATAATCTTCTACACGTGCAATTGACTGTAAAAATAATATCACCCGTGAACATTATCCATAACGTGAAAAAAAAAAAAAGCAAGAAGGTGTGACGAAATGAAAGACAGTAAACGCTTTTCTGGGACATTCGCCAAGTTACCGTAAATGCACATCTTCCAAGCACCTTCATACATATATGATGTGGCACCCTCCATATACACGTAGCCCAGTACCGTTGAAGTGGGAATGAGCGAGAGAAGTGAAGTGCTCTTTTATGAATTTTAATGGAGACGTATCGTCACGTGATAGGCGTAAAGGCCACATACCCATGGATGTGTATAGATATATATACATGTTTTGTTGATAATCTATTTAGTAGGTGCAGAAACTGGTGAAGATAATTCTTGGGCTCCGATACATTTAGGATATAGGCAAGTCAACATTGAATTCTCACAGAGGATACGTGATCAAAATCAATGAGTTTCATGCTACTGGTCAATTTTCTCAATTGAATTCTAGGTTCTGACGTCAATGGGATATTCTGGTGATTTGAAGTTTAATCATAGACTAATGGAATGAGAATATTGTCTCATGTCCTTTGAGCATCTTCAAATTTGTAACTCGAAGCATTTCGTACGAGGAAATCTATCATCATCAATTTGAAGTGATGTTTGCATTAGATTCGAATGTAATTGAAATTCGAGGAAATAAATACGTTGAGTCCATTTTTTTGATGAATATTTTAGAAACTAATGGAGATATGCCCTTTTCTGCCTTAGTCCTTTTTGATTGAGGATTTCAAGAGCGATAAGAAGGTTTTGAGTAAAATTGATTCATTTCGCTGAGTTTTCGAGATATTTTCTGCTCATGGAGTGATCTTTAGCATCCATTTTTCATTGTTGCAATGTTGGGGTGATATTTCCAATAAATATAAACAGATGATTAATTATAGAATGGATAACTTTTATTAATTATAGAAGCAAAAACCATCAATGAAACGAAAACTCAAGAAGAAAAACGAATAATAATAATAATAATAGGCAGGAATAACTTGAGAGGGCGACGTTGCCTTAACGTGCGCATTACACACCAGCGCCCCTTTTTTCGCGCGACCATTTGAACATAAAAATACATATTGTAAACCATTTCTTTCAACATTCATGAATATCTCAGAAATTAAACGAAAAAGTGATATTTCAGTAGAAAACCTCTCTTACACCTCTTTATATTCTCTATAATAATAGATTTGAGCAGAATCACACTATCTTGCTGAGTTTTTGGGATTATTCTCGAAATAACGAGAAGTAAGAAAAATAGACTTATCTGTTTTACTTTTTAACTACTGAATTTATTCTCTAAAAACACTCGAATTATAAGTTTTTTTTCCCAGTACTTGAAATACTCGATAATAACAATGTCAGCTGAATATCTCGATATTCATTATCAACTGACAAAATGCCAAATGAAACAATTTATATTCATGAAATTGTAGAATACTCGTTAATTGTCCTACATCTGGGATATCTCTGGATCTGATGAGATGAAGACAAGTATAATTAAAATTGCAGATAAAAATTGTTCATTATTATTCGTATCTTTTTAATTAGAAAAATGTCAAGAAATCGAGACTGGCATACAAAAAAGTTATTAAAATTCATTTCTAGTCTGAATAAGTGGTGGGATATCTCGCAATTACGAGGATATCCATGTAATAAGATGACATTTACCAAGGGCGTAAGAAATATCGGACACGTTGAAGGTTAAAGGTGAGACTTTCGAGGAGCAATTAATTCTCATGACACCATTCTCATTGTTCGTCATACCACTTTCCACACTGGATCGAAGAATTTGTGGAATTTATGCTCACAACTCCTGTCAGAATGAATAATTATCATTTTAATATGAGGTTGACTATATTCATAATTTTTGGCTTTTTTTCTTTTAATAGGAGCTTGTTATAACGAAAAATAGAATTTTTTAAATTCTGCTTAAAAATTTGTGGGAATTGGAATATATTCAGAAAACTTTTTTCTTTTAATATCGCTTTTCTATGGAATATTTCAGAAATTAATGAAAATACGACCCTTTTTTCCTTACTTTACTTCTTTCTTGTGAGTTTCAAGAGCTACAAAAATGGATGAGTAAAGAAACGGCATATCTCCACCAGTTTCCAAGATATTCTCAAGAAAAACAATTTGAAAAAAAAATCATTGAAAAACTGAAAAATTGATGATTTTTGACAAAAACGTCTTATGAATCCGTAAAGATACGCCATTTTGAGCCAATGGATTGAGAAAAACAAAAATGAAAAGGATAAATTCATTTCAGCTTCTTCCCACTATTATCACAAACGTCCCATCCCTTTCAAACATTAGATCATAAAATTTCTTGAATTTATGCTTACATTTCTCGTCTGAATGAATAATCAGGATTTTGACATCAGGTAGACAATATTCATATGTTGTTGCTCTTCCTTGCATTGGAAGCTTATTAATAACGAAAAAGAAGAATTTCCAAAATTTAGCGTCGAAATTTGGGAAAAAATTTTTAGGTTAAAATTAGAATATATTTGCGATGCTTTTTGCGAGTGTGTTCTATATGAACAAAAGCTCTTCTCATCCTAATCTCTTTTTGTAGCGAACTTCAAGAGCTGCAAGAAAGAAGATGGAGCCAAAAATTATTTGAAAAAAATATTCATTTTATTGTTCAGAATTCAGTATTTTTAACAATGAAAATTGAATTCTAATCAGAGGGTCGTGGGTTCAAATCCTGCTTGCGCATTACATATTTTTTCCGAAATTTGATTTTCTAAATAAAATTTATTAATAAAAATTAATTTATTAATAAATTTAATTGTTTAATGATTCATAAATTAATGAAGATGCGCTTTTTTGCCGGAAATTTTTGAGGAAAACAAAGACCAACAAAATAGCTTTGTGACGTTTTAGCTCTTCTCTACTATCATCACAAACGTCCTACCGTTTCCAGCACTGAATGAAAGAATTTGTAGAATTTGTCTCATAACTCTTGTCAAAATGAATAACAATTTTTTCATCATGAAGCAGGAATTTTTCACATATTTCAGTTTTTTCTCTCAATAGGAGCTATTTAATTAAAAAAAAATAGAATTTCCGCAATTCTGCATCATAATTTGAGCAACTTCGAATGTATTCACAAAATTATTATATTAAGAATACGAAAAGAAAATTTTTTGATAGAAATTTTTTTACAATAATTCTTTTTTAAATTTCAAGAGTGACGTAATAGAATATAAAACCGAGATACAATTTGTTACACACATCTGCTGCATCAATTTCGAAGTGGATTGCCGATAAAATTGGCTGTAAAGCCACACATTGACATTACTGTACTTTCAAATCGAAGCGTTAATTTATCATTTATTTGTGACTTTTTTATTTAACTGCCTCTTCACTTCATATTTGTCCCATCAACAGAATGAAATAATCCCAGGATTATTTACAGATGCGTTTCATTTTTAAAACAAAAAAAAAAAGAATTTCGTGAATTTTAGTATGTTTGCTGTGGTTGGTAGATGTGAGTAGCTTTTCTTCCATATTAAATTCTCTCGTAAGCATGATAAATCCCAGGTAATTTGAATATTTCATATTTGCCCACAATAGGGTCACAATGTTGCTCTGAATCAAAACCGTAATAAACATTTAAAACCACTTCCCTCATGTTAAAACCAGACCAAAGGAGCATACACAATAAAATTCAGATGATTATGGAAAAAAGACCTCTTAAATTTGACAATACAGTTGAATGTCATGTATGAAATCTGAAAAAGATCCTCCTGATGTTTCATCAAAAGAAAGACTCCTTAATGTACTCCACTCCCCGTAAATCTAAAAACACATAAAATCCATTATCAAACAACCAAAAAAAGCCGAAAAAACCAAATCCGCATCAGCAGATAACTGAAATTTGACTTTAAGCATTCTCGAAATCATGTGAACGGCTTTTTAAATGTGAACTGAATCCGGAAATGCATTGTATGGATAAACATAATGCTTTTCCTTTCAAATGTAGTGACTGGAATACATAAATTGGCGTCTGAATACACTCCTGACACGTGTATGTGCATAATAAAAATATGGTAGCTGTATGATTGATGTTGAATTTCCGTGAAAACTCGAGAGATGGGATTACTGTTGCTCGAGTTGAATAAGCTCCCACAAAACTCACGTCAGAGATATAACGTTAGACACTACCGAGTCTCTCGACTCCCCGCAAAGTAATCAATGATGAGTGAGAGGAAAAAAAACTCAGCCTGTCAGATGGCTCAATCGGATATAGTGACAGACTTGTAATCCTATGGTTTTCTGGATTCGAAACCTGGTTTCTTCATTTGTTTCAGATGTGCTTTGTCCACAGATACATCATGAGCTTTCATCGCTGATGAACATAAATTTACCGACGTTAATTAATAATTAAAAAATAAGTGCTTTTTTTCCAGTCTAATTCTCCCTATTCACTGCCGTTCCGGATTTACTGCACTGAATTACCCAGACTCATTGAGCTACCTTTGCCATGAGCATGAAATGTGAACAGAAGGATGTTGTATCGTGGTTCACCTGGTACACAACACTATGTGCATGAGAAACACCAACACAGTTTCGTTGAGAAACAGTTGGCTCACAGGGTGTAGAAGGGAGGGAGGGGGGAGGATTTTGTGTCTGTGTTTGGTGCTTTCTCTCTCTCTCTTTTCCAACTATCTATGAAGGAATAGGTGGGCGCATGTGGGTACCAAACGTGGAGAAAGAGGGGATGAAGAGGGGTGGAGGGGTAGACGCTCAGTGGGGTGGAGTCTAGCAGGATCGGGTTAGAGCTGTAGGTATAGCTGCCTTCAACCGCATTGCAGAATTACCCGGCCAGGTTCCTGCCCGGAGAGCATAAAACAACCGTTGCTGAGGATGGTCATGATGTGCCTTGGTGGGTGGGTCAGAAGGTGAGCAACTCTGTACGATGCGAAGCAAAAGCGAGAAGAAAAGAAGAACTGGAGGAAGGGGGGGGGGAGGGTCAGTATAGAAAGTCTGTGTGCAGAGGAATGTCGGTCTCGTTGAGCCGAATTTATGATGCGCTTATACACTGAAATAGAAAATAGTACCTGAAGGCCATACACACTATATCGTGAGTACTGTGAACTGAAAAGTGGAATGATAGCATGGAATCGGAGCCTCTGACCTGAAAGTAGATGAATATGTTCTGTATATCTGGCACTTCTGTCGAAGAAAAAAGTATGTTATCAAGAGACTTGGCAACCAGGTGATAGGAATTGAGAGTGAAAAGAGAATGAGAGAAGGAGAGAGGAGGAGCAGAATTCGTTTGAAAATGTCAGAGTTAGAGTCTCGATGGACATCATGGGTGTAAACCAGACGCCTCTAAACCACTGGCCAGTGGTGAAATTCCGTAAAATTCTAAATTAGCCAGACACTATCCAGCATTAATTGCACTAGCCTTTCTGTACTCTGTAAATTTAAAGTTCCTCCAATATCTTTTTACTGTCGCCCTAACGAGCCAACATGATGGTACGTTCACTGATTCCTGGACTCTCTAGTGTCCATTAATTTGGAAATAAAGTTTTTGTCTATATGATGTAGGTGAATTTCGTGGAGTTGGATAGTGGAGGTGGTTTGTCAATATGTGATGATAGTGATGACCTCGGAAAATCAATAACCTCTCTCCTCTCATTCCGCATCGTAACCTCAAGTTGGACCTTCTTGAGACTAGATACTCCTAATAGACTATCTACTGGAGATGGACCCTTTTCGCTTTGATCCCTATTTATGCAAAATTTTGGAAGCCATAAAGATGGATTAGCACCAACAGGACGAATCTCCATTAATTGTCCAAAAATTGAAGGAATAAAGACCAAAAAATGGACTCATCTAGTTTACCTCTTCCCTACTAAATGTCATCACAAACGACAGCTGCCAAAGCCTGATGACTCTCTGACAGTTACAATGGATACTTCCAGGTGATCTGAATCATTTTTCTCAATTCTCAAGTTCAGAAATCATGATCCCTCTATCATGCCTTTCCACTTGCCCATTTCTCACAAATTTTTTTTTCCTCACCAATATTTCACAATAACTCCTCCACTAACTGTCAAAAATAATGGAAACAAGGTGAGAGATAAAAACTTGAGGCAGTTGAATACTCGCATAGGAAAATCGGCCCAGCATCAATACATTCAATTCCATTGGGAAGATAAAAATACCTCTTTTCCACCGCTATAGATGAAATGGAACTGCTACTAAAGGAACTCGTGAGGTGGGGTCTCTCTCATCCAATTTTACTGCCATTTGTCGATGCATCCCTCGAGGATCAAATGCGCTGAACAGCAGTAAAAAAAAGATACACGAGAGAAAAAAAAATGTAAACGAAAGGGAAATATAAGAATTCCTTTGTGTCGTAACTGGAATACGCGATTCGAATAATATCCCTGGAAAAAATTCGAAAATTGCAAATTATTCGTCTTCTTTCCTTTCAAGAATATTAATTGAGCAATTTTTTCCAGTCATTGCTATAATTTACTGTTCACATTCATAAATAGAGCCTGAGGCTTCATTCGTTAATTTAGTGGGTATAGCTACTAGGCAACCGTTTGAATTCTTCCAATGCTCTTGACAAGTGCACTAATTGGAAATAATAATTAGTGATTTCGGATTGCAGAAAAATCAAGTAAATTCAAGTGTAAAATTCAGAAGGATTAGAGGAATCCTCCGAATTCTTCGAGTTCATCAGAAAATAAATCAAAAAGATGGTCAATTCCCAGGAAAAAATGTTAAGATCTGATCAGATCAAATTAGATCTGATCAGATCTAATTAGATCTGAGTTCCTTAGATCTGATCAGATCCAATTGGATCTGCACAAAATCCAAAATTAAAAATTTCAAATTTTTAGAGAAAATGAAAAATAAATCAAAATCTGAATTATTTACTGAACAAATGAATGAAAATTAAAACTTTTAAAGGAAACAAAATCGAAAAAAAAATGGACCTCGGCGGGATCGAACCCGGGACCATAGGTTTACCAGTCTCCTACTCTAGCCACTCAGCTATCACACGATTTCTTGATACCAAGTAGAATTCGAATCGTCATAAATGAAGAAGATTAGAAAAATTTGAGGAAATAACTTCGGAGAAAAGTTGAGACTGTCTAAATGGAATGCAGAATTATGCATGAAAATAAATATGACATTCTATGATAATGAAATGAGCACAGATCTGACACATTGCCAATTTTTTTTAACAGATAAATTTTTATTTGAAAAAGATTTTAAAAGAAACCATATTTATAGTTCTATGACTGCCTTTTTTAATAATATGAAAATCCAATTCTGCCTGATCATGTTTGTCTATTCACCTAATTTTGATTTCCATATCTGATCAGATCTAGTTAGATCTGATCAGATCTAACTAGATCTGATCAGATCCAGCCAGATCTGATCAGATCTGATGACCTAATATGTATATTGGGTCATCAGATTTGATCAGATCTAGTTGAATCTGATCAGATCTAGTTAGATCTGACCAGATCTAGTTGGATCTAATCAGATCTAGTTAGATCTGAACAGATCTAATCAGACTTAGATCTGATTGTATCTAACCAGATCTAATGAGATCTAATTAGATCTAATTAGATCTAATCAGATCTAATTAGATCTGATCAGATCTATTCATGTTAAAAATTTTCATTTTGTCAGATCTGATTGGATCTAATTAAATCTAATTAGATCTAATCAGATCTAATTTGATCTGATCAGATCTGAACATTTTTTCCTGGGTTCGCTTAAATTTTGAAACCTTCCAATGTCCTATGATACTTAAAATTATGATTATATTTTATTTTAGCATAGAAGTCCATCAGACTATGAATTATGAATATATGATTTTCTATTTTGAAAAAACATCTCTGATGCACAAAACACTCGGGTTCAATTGAGATTCGCAAATGAATTTTTCTGTAATATTTTTATAAATGGGAACATCCATAAGTTTTATCCCGAAGATTACTGTTCAACATGTCAGTCGGAAGATTCTGACTCCATTGAACATTTTCTACTATCCTGCGTAATACATGAGGAACAGTGGGAGATTTCATCCATAACTTATAAAGGCTATTGTAAAACCCGAACAAAAATAGACATGACTACGCTTCTCGAAGTTATCCTCTCAGTGAAAATTAAGTGATTACATATATATTCAGTCTAAAAGGAGTCATGCAAAGAGAGAAAATACTCAGTTCGTCGCGCTCCGAAAATAACACGTCTTGTGGCTCTATACAGGATTAGTAAATTAACTTTGAACGAAAACTATGTTACGAAGATGATCTCTTTTTTTTGTGGAAACGAATATTCGTCTGTGCGATAGAATTTATCTACTTATCTATCTTCTGTTTACGAAATATTTCTGAAGTATTTTGGGACATTTAGCTCTCAAATATTTATCCTTAAATCTAAGTTCCTCATTCCTATTGGAATGCGCATCATCACGTTAGAGTCCTAGTGGAGTAAGTGTCATAGTTATATGTAGCACTTATGCAGCTTTGATTCTGAAATGACGATATTCTCCAAATAATTGAAGTGAGAAGCATTGAAAAAATTCAAACGGATGTCTAGCAACTATACCGACCGCAATAACGAATAAAGTCTTCCACTTAATTTCATTGATATTATAATTCACGAGTGTAGTGGAATAACAGGTTAAGTCAATTTTTGTCGAAAATGAGATTTTATCGGAATTTGCCTTAAAATGTATGGACACATGTCTCACAAGAAGGATTTGGCTGAGTATGACCATTTAAGGCCTCATTTTTGAACATGCATAACAGGTTAAGTTCACTTTTGGCAATTTTTCAAAAACAATTCAAGTTATGTCGACTTAACCTGGAAAAATAATTCACGAGTGTAGTGGAATAACAGGTTAAGTATATATGGTAAACCTATATGACTTAACCTGTTATTTCACTACACTCCTGAGTTATACATATAAAAGTTAAGTCAACATAACTTAAATTTCTTATAATTTCTGGGGGAGTTAAGTAGACATAACTCGAATCTCTTATAATTTTTAAGGGAGTTAAGTCGACATAACCTAAATTTCTTTCCATAAATTTCAAGTTAAGTCAAAATTATAGAAAAAAAAGACTGCCGATAACAATAGCTTTTGAATATCTTAATTGACTACGGATTAATGACTTTCATCATAAATGTAGCGTAAAATGGTGCTCGCATAATCATTTTACGGTTTTTCGGCTCTCCTGAAAAATTCACTTTTTCCGACTTAACCTGTTATTCCACTACACTCGTGAATTTAACTAGCTCATATGGTGCGAAACCTAACACCCTGCACTTCCTTTTACCTTTATTTTCGAATTTTTACCCATATTTCACACTCTCTCGTTCTCCCTATTTCATTAATATATTTTATCTTCCCAAATCCGAATTTCACATACTCTTATACGTTTTTTATTTCTTATTTACAATATTTACGAATTTTGTCATCTGCGTTAGCCTAGGGAAAAAAATCTCTAGGGCAGCACGTTCGCTCTCCAAAAAGAGTGAGAGCCACCAACATCTGAATGAGACAGTCATGCAGTTATTTATTATAAAAAATCATTGTAAAAAAATGCTATTTTTTTTATCAATTATTAAAGCTTAGAATTCTTCTTTCGTAGGTGAATTGTGCCATTTTCGAACAAATAGCCGACTTCCAGTCATATTTGTGCCCTTCGCTATTCCATCAATGTTATTTTGAGCAACTTTGATAATTAATATCTAATAAACTACACGGCCAGAGTAAATCAAATTGCACAGGAAAATGGAAAAAAATATGATCTCTGAGAATGAGTGAAAAAAACGGGGGTCAACTGTGACCGAGATCTCTAGGAAACTACCTTAACCTTATTTACCACTTCACTAGTGAATTACTGATTTATCAACAATTCTTCTCATTCGCCTTTTCACCATCTACAACGTCCACTTACTAATTTCTGAGCTTTCGAGCACACAATGCATTCGTATTTCTTTCCAGAAATCAATAATAGCAACGACTAAAAAAAGCGGCCAAATCAAAATTCTATCAAATTATTACAGTTTAAAGTTCAATTTAAACTGCAAATCCTATTTTTTAAATATTGAATTCCATGTAAATTCTATTATAAATAAAAAACTTTAATTTCAACTTTATTCATATTCTCGGAAATCGGATTTTCAGTTTCTATTGGTGAATCGAAATATATATACGATTATCGGTGAATCCATTGATTCGTGGATCATCGAGTTTGGACAGAAAACGAAGGAACGCAGGACTCACGAGATATAGCTGCCTAAGGGCAAAACATAAACGACGATTTCACGTACGTGCTATCGGAATTCTGCAGTGCAGCTGGCGCACGTGGCCATAGGGTAACACGAGATCTGGAAATGGAATGGGGACAAGAGGGGGGGGGGGGGGGGGGGAAGGAGGGATGGTGGGAAGAGACTGGGGTAGTAACATGGGAAGCATTAGATAAGTCAGAGCGACCGGTAATGTGAGTGCTCGTCTATATATGGGTGAGGGCCATTGGAGAATGTGAATGGCTGACGTTTGCTCAGTTTCTAGATGTTTTCACATCGGACCCGCGCACCCAGTGATTATTATGGATCGAAGGGCAAAAGGTCTCGCTCAGTTAAATTGAGATGAAGGAAAGGGGTTTTAGAGGAAGAGACGGATGTCCTAACAAAAATGAGACAATCAATTTTAGACGGTTAGAATTGTGATAGAGGAGGGGGGGAGGGGTGAAGAACTGTTTTTTTCACGAATTTTCGATGATTCTGAAAGAGAAAGTCAATAGAAATCGATCAAAAACCACATGAATCGATGAAAAACCGATTAAAAAAACCTCAAAGAAACAAAAAAAATCAAATCAATTTTTCCAAAAATCCTGAAATTTTCGAAAACAATTCCCAAGAATCAAATTTGACACATGAATTCCACCTAAAATTTCCTCAGCTTCCCAATGAAATCATCAAGAACAATCTACTTCAAATCATCCTCGCGGAATCCCCATTTTACCCCACTTTAATAAATCATTTCAATTTTTTTTTAGCTCAAAAATTCCGAGAAAAAATAAACCTCGCAAAAAAATCCAATCAAATTACACAGAAAAAAATGGTTTCTTGATTTAAGGATATGCAGTCACTTAATTTAAAAATGGCAGGTCACTTAAATTAAGTGACTTTTCTCACTTAAATCGAGTGACTTTATCTTTCTTAATTTAAGAAAGTAAAACTCACTTAAATCAAGTGACTTTTCTCACTTAAATCAAGTAACTTTTTCATTCTTAATTTAAGAGAGTAAAAGTCACTTAAATTAAGTGAATTTTCTCACTTAAATCAAGTAACTTTTTCAATCTTAATTTAAGAAAGTAAAAGTCACTTAAATTAAGTGAATTTTCTCACTTAAATCAAGTGACTTTTTCTTTTCTAATTTAAGAAAGCAAAACTCACTTAAATCAAGTGACTTTTTTCACTTAAATCAAGCAACTGTTTCTTTCTTAATTTAAGAAAGTAAAAGTCACTTAAATTAAGTGACGTTTCTCACTTAAATTAAGTAACTTTTTCTTTCTTAATTCGAGAAAGTGAAACTCACTTAAATCAAGTGAGTTTTCTCATTTAAATCAAGTGACTTTTTTCACTTAAATCAAGTAACTTTTTCATTCTTAATTTAAGAGAGTAAAAGTCACTTAAATTAAGTGAATTTTCTCACTTAAATCAAGTGACTTTTCCTTTCTTAATTGAAGAAAGTAAAAGTCACTTAAATTAAGTGAATTTTCTCACTTAAATCACGTGACTTTTTCTTTCTTAATTTAAGAAAGCAAAACTCACTTAAATCAAGTGAGTTTTCTCACTTAAATCAAGTGAGTTTTCTCACTTAAATCAAGTGACTTTTTTTTCTTAATTTAAGTGACCTGCACATTCTTAAATTAAGTGACTGCACATTCTTAAATTAAGAAAACATTTTTCTCTGTGTACGCAATCCTCTGATCAACAGCGAAATTCTCATCATTTCCCTTATTATTATTATTATCAGTATTATTATCATTATTAAGAAATCACGATGGAAATCTGTTATACTGTGCGTGATGGAAATTGCATTCGATTGAGTTTACTGAGGCGCAATCCAGGCCCGACAGCTGTGCCCCTGCACCAAATTTCGAAATCCAGTTGTGAGATTGTAATAGTGTAGGTTGTAACGGCACAAAATGTATCGTAGTACTGTGTGGACGATGATGGTACGCAAGCTCGCCATTTCCTGTCGTCACTTCCACCCCAATGAGTCAGGTAAATTTCCCCACCAACTGTATATCTATATACATATATAGAGAGATCCATAGAGCTGACTGTCTCTATAACATTGTCGATTCTATCCATTTCATATGGATCCTTCTTGTTCTCGCTATCTCTTTCTCGATATAACCATCTCTGTTCATGTGCCACAGGAGCACCAGATGTTTCCATACGGCTTGGCTGGTACGTATTTCCACGACTTCGTAATTAACGTTTTAATATATGTACGTCTAACTTCCGTTAATTTGTCATATGTAATTTAGCGTTGTATGTTTGTACATAATTAGAGGAAAAAAATTTATTTTGCTGAGAGAAATGAGAAAGTAATTTTTTTTAATAAAAATTGAAAAAAAAAAATTATTTAATTTTTTTCTTAGTCAATGTTTTTTTGAAAATATGAAAATAGACTTATTCTGTTTTAATTTCCGTTCAAACTAAGATTGGTGAAACGGAACTATCGAATAAAATGCGAGATATCGTATCGCTTAGTCAACATTTTGGATCCCTTTGAACTGAAAGAGATGATTCTTTCAAAATCAAACACAGGTGAAATGGAATTGGATTATTGATCGATCTGAAATTCGATTAATCGAATTTTGATATCGATTAATCGAACTTTGACGTTGATTAATCGAAATTTTGGAATTGAGCGATTGGAAGTTGATCTTCTAAAATAGAATTGTTGAAGCAGAATTATCGAATGACATGCGATATATCGAATTAAGTTCGAGATATCGTATCAATTAATCGAAATTTTAGATTTCTGTAAATTGAAATAAATCATCCTGTTAAACTAAAACAGGTGAAATGTATCGAAGTATTGATCAATTCGGAATTCGATTAATCGAACTCTGACCTCGATAAATCGATATTCAATTTCTCGCATAATTGATCAATCCGAAATACGATTACTCGAATTATTGATCCATCCGAAATTTGATTAATGAATTTTGACATCGATTAATCGGTATCGATTACTCGAATTTTAGGCGTGCGATCAATCGATAATCGATTGCTCAATTTCTGACATCGACTATATGCGGTTACTCGAATTTTCGATGGATCGATGGATCGAAATTCTATTGATCGAATTTTGAGATCGATAGATCGAAATTCGATTGATCGAATTTTGAGATCGATTAATCGAAACTTCGGAATTGATCGATTGGGAGTTGATCTCCCAAAATTAAAGCAGGTGAAACGGAACTATCGAATGACATGCGATATCTCGAATGCGAGATATCGCACGTGGTTATTTAATGTAAAAAAAAATATCGATTTCACTCATAAATCAAAGTACAAAACCGTCCAATATAAATTGAGTGAAGCTGGAGTAAAGGGGAAGGGAGCGATAAACCACGATCGACCGTCAATAATTCCTCAGAAAAATCAAATTTCCCTCACATTTCAATAATTTCCCTGAAACAACCTCTAAACCCCCCCCCCCCCCCAAAAAAAAGCGTAAATTGAAAAAAAAAATCACTCTAGCGTTTTCCTTTCCAATTCATTCACACTGTATCCAAAACATATTGAATTATCGACTTGACAAAAGAGGATACGACTAGTTGACACGATAAAAGTATATATAGATTCAAACTGTGGCCTTGAGTCGTTCTCCAAAAGTGTCAACCAATTCAATTTATACGCAAATAACGAATCGATCCTATTTCGTAGTCTCTCACATGATCCATTGCATCACTAGTATCGCTTCACATCACGTATACAATTTTTTTTTTTTTTTTTAATTTTCTCTCTCTCCTCTTTCTCTTTCACTGTCACTGAAATCTGCATGACTGCACACGTTCGCACGTCACCACTGAAAATGTGGGACACTAGAGGAATAAAGAAAAAAAAATGAAAAAAATAACAGACACAGTATGCATCTACATGAGCTGCAACCATCCACTATATATAGCAACTGAAAATGGGATAAATATTTATTTATCGCTTTGAGGTCGTCCGTTTGGGACCCCCGTGGTCCATTATCAACACCGGACATTAACGAATGGTTTCCTGCTGAACGATCGTTCAGAAAAACGTACGTTCAATTTTTCCTCGAGTGTATAACAACAGCCAACCCAACAAACACTCTATACACGCCAGACACTTCTTCTTTCTTCACCATCTACTATCCTATACATGTAATACCATTCCATTCAAAATCCACTTGTTCAACTTTTTTTATTTATTTCAAGAATCCATTGGCTTTTGTATAGGAAATGTGACCTTTTGAAAATTTTATTTTCACATTAGCATCTCTAATAAATTTACATTTTTTACAGTGAATTATTGAATTTTATGATATATTTATTCATATTAATCAAAAATACTTTAAATTTTTTATTTTTACACGAAAAAAAATAGAATCAGTTTTGGTCTAAGACCGGGATTAAATTAGTTACTGTGCCAAAGAACTGAACTAAAAAAATGCAACTATAGTATTAGGAGTCATGAGCTCCAGACAGAGGGAGTGGAGTAGGGAGAGTGTAAATAATGCAAAATAGAGAAGACTCTAGATGTAAAAAGTGTGCAGTATTACCAAATTTAATGTATAAATGTTGAAATAAAACTTAAGAATAAATAAGCAATGTAACTACTGTAAGAAATAGAGGGAGAAGACGAGAAGGCAGGAGAATGATGTAAAACAAAAAAATTTTGTAACCCTGAAAAATAAATGAATCTTGAATCTAGAATCAGTTTTGCCAGTTTATTTCATTGTTTTCATTCATTGAGGGGAGAGGGAAAAAAGCGTGAGATGAAATAACAAGGAAACAATAATCGATATTTTCGTCAAATAAAGACAGTTGAAGACATACATGAGAGTAAGACAGAGACCAATGGTTTAGGAGTAGGGCTATTGAATTAAAAGGATTCATTTAATTTTACACCAATTCGTTTTTACTTTCATGACTTTTTTTTTTGGAGCGAAGGACTTTGTGGAAAAATCTGAAAAAATTTGAGATCATGCTCTGATATGTAGACATTGTTGGTGAATTTTTTCAAATTTTTCTATAAAATACTTCTCTTTGAAAAAAAATCCCAACTGATTTCACCTCGATTTTCCCTATTTATTTTTTTTGTATAAAAAAAGCATTGCATGGAAAATAATTTTTTTATATCATTTCTATTCAAAAACATATGTTCTACAATGTTTATTCAATATTTATTTTATTTATCTCATCATTCTCAATTTCATTCAATGAATTATAAACAAAAAAGGGTGATTTTAGTCATTTTTTGAGAATATCCCGGAAAATAATGGACATATGCCCTTTCGTCCCTATTGTTTCTGTTAGCACTTGAAATTCTCTATAAAAAAAAGGATTGAACAAAAAAGGGCGTATTTTCAATACTTTTCGAAATATCTCGAAAAAACGAACATTTACCCATTTTTACATTTAAACACGCTTAAGACTGTCAAAAAACGGTTTTTAAATTATCTGATATTTCATTGCATAAGAAACACTACATTTTGATAAAGTCACCAATCAAAAAAGAACTAAAATAAGTAACTATTTCTAGTTACTTCAAACAAAAACTCTAGAAATTATCAAAGTGCTTTTAATAACCCACTTATCTCTCTGTCATTAAACAAACAACAGGTAAACTGATTTGTCACCGATATTTTAATAAATAATCTACTACTTTTAATTATAAGAAAGATTTTAACTAATATTTTTGTGATAAAGCCAATGAAATAGAATGCTCAAATTTATATTAGGTATAAAAACCATTTATTCTTTGATGTTTTGATGTTTGACAAAAAATTAACCAAAAAAATTGAAAATCTATATTGGAATTTTTTCATTTTTAATTTTATTTATATTCATATTATCTGGAAATCTTGCAATATATTGTAAATAATTTAGTAACGTTTTATGGAATATTGTTACAGACTCATTGTAGTCCCTGAAGATGGTCTCAGATTCGAGACAGAAACGTTGGGCAAAATTCTTCTTTCATATTAAATAAATTTCCCTTTCTGGAAATTCATGCTCGACCGATTAAGCCATTTTTATTTACAAAAAAAAACGAAGGAAAAGAATAATTATTTTCGATTTTGCCTGTTTTACTGAATTTTCTATTTAGATTTTTTTTCTTTTATTATTTTATTTTTATTTTTGTATTTAGATTGCAACTAATAAACTTAATCAAATGTGCTATTCAAATCCGAGTTAATTAGACGGAAATCTGTACATGGTAAATGCAACAAATCGAATATATCCCGCTCATTAATTTTGCGCAATGGGAAAATTGGTTGCGAGGCAGAAGGTAGATACAGTGGAATAGGTAGATAGTAGAAACTGTGTGGATATGGTCAGCCATGCGGGATGTGCATTACTCGTTCGGGCTTGTGCGTCTGTGACAATTAAGAATTGGTATCAAATTCAATACATTGAATTGATAACGTCAATCAAAAGAGGAGGGGAGATGGGGGTAAAATGGACTTGTGGTGCGAAATGATTCAGGATTTTTTTTTTTCATGAAGGACTCTTCACAAAAATTTGAAAAAATTCAGTAACAATATATAGATGCTAAAGCATTTTCTCAAATTTTTTCAGAATTTTTTAGAGAGTCTTTCACTGTGAATAAAAATCCTGAATAGTTTTGCCAAGGAATTCACTTCAAAATGAATTTGCATGAGAAAATGATACAGGATTTTTTTGAAAATGAAGGGCTTTGAGGAAAAATTTGAAAAAATTCAGCGATAATGTAGACATGATGGACCATCTTCTCAATTTTTTTCAAATTTTTTAGTGAAGTTCATGAACCCGAAAGAAATTCCTGAATCATTTAGACGGGAGATCATTGCTAAAAAAGATCTGCATGAAAAAACGATTCAGGATTTTCTTTGAAAATGAAGGTGTCCATGAAAAATCTTTAAAAAATTCACCAGTAATATAGAGATGTTATAGCATCTTGTGGAATTTTTCCAAATTTTTTTGCAAAGTCATTCATTTCGAAAAAAATCATGAATCGATTTGCCCCAGAGTTCATCGCCAAAATCGAACTTCGGGGCGAAACGATTTGGGATTTTTTTTTTAATGAAGGCCTTTATAAAAAAATTTGAATAAATTCATAAATAATCTAAACATGTTGGAAGATTGTCTCAAATTTTTTCAGATTTTTTCATAGATTCCCTCACTCTGAAAAAAATTAATTGATTTTCGAAAATTTTAACTTTTTCATTTTTATCGAATTTTCGGACAAATCCTTCGAGTGCAATAGAATTTACAGGAGAAAAGAAGGAAAAATGAGAAATAAGGGGTGGAAAAATAACAAACGCTCATGCCATGTCTGTGTATTATGGCCGGACGGACTGGGAATCCGATGAGTTTTCCACACGAGGTAACAAATTTTACTCGCACGAATTCCACGGGGTTATCGTTTATAGTGTAAATGTAATGGTATGAACCTCACGAACGTTTCTACTTCGGTGTACAACACATAATGAAATTCGATATATGAATACACAGAGTTGGGAGGGGTTATTTGGGTAAGACGGTGTTCGTGTGTGTATGTGTGTGTGTGTGAGGAGGTCTGTGGTCGTAATATTATACGTGTTTGCCCGATGTTGAGATGCATTTATAAGCGATTAGGCGGAAACAGGAGCATTCCACATGTAACATACAAATTAGATCACTGATGTGAAATTTCTAGATGCATGCTTCGTGGATTTTATTCATTTTTCAAAAATGTGCAAAAATCTACAAAAATCCAAAAAAAAATTGGAGAGATGCTTCAACATGTCTGAATAATTGTCTAATTTTTTCAGATTTTTTTCCAAAGATTTTCACGCCAGAAAAAAAATCAAAATTCATACAACTTGAAATAAAATATATATTCGCTGAACGTCGCGACTTTAGAAAATAAATGTAAACATTAACATTTACAAATTAGTTTATTCGGTCCAAATATCTCACATAACCTCTAATTAAATCTAAAATTTAATCATGTTTTCTTTTAAACTAAGAAAGTACTGTATCAATGTCCATCGAAATCGAATGATCGTAAATTTCTATGAAGATATTCTAATTTTTCATGACATCACTTGTTGAGGCAATTTTGGTCAAATATAGGCTTTCGTCTACCATTGAGTTACCGAGACACCTAACACCTTCAAATTTTTGGAAAGTTGTGCATATCATCACTATCATGCCATTTATTTTGCCAAAATCAAAACTCTGTTATATCAAGATACTTCAATTACGACATCGATCATTCCGATAACATTATTAATTTATGAGAAAATGTGCACGAAAAATTTGGTCAAAGATACACAGAGAAAAATGTTTTCTTAATTTAAGTATGTGCAGTCACTTAATTTAAGAATGTGCAGGTCACTTAAATTAAGAAAGTAAAGTCACTTGATTTAAGTGAAAAAAGTCACTTGATCTAAGTGAGAAAAGTCACTTACACAGAGAAAAATGTTTTCTTAATTTAAGAATGTGCAGTCACTTAATTTAAGAATGTGCAGGTCACTTGAATTAAGAAAATAAAGTCACTTGATTTAAGTGAGAAAAGTCACTTAATGTAAGTGATTTTTACTTTTTTAAATTAAGAAAGAAAAAGTCACTTGATTTAAGTGAGAAAAGTCACTTAATTTAAGTGAGAAAAGTCACTTAATTTAAGTGAAAAAAGTCACTTGATCTAAGTGAGAAAAGTCACTTACACAGAGAAAAATGTTTTCTTAATTTAAGAATGTGCAGTCACTTAATTTAAGAATGTACAGTCACTTAATTTAAGAATGTGCAGGTCACTTGAATTAAGAAAATAAAGTCACTTGATTTAAGTGAGAAAAGTCACTTAATGTAAGTGATTTTTACTTTTTTAAATTAAGAAAGAAAAAGTCACTTGATTTAAGTGAGAAAAGTCACTTAATTTAAGTGACTTTTACTTTCTTAAATTAAGAAAGAAAAAGTTACTTGATTTAAGTGAAAAAAGTCACTTGATCTAAGTGAGAAAAGTCATTTACACAGAGAAAAATGGTTTCTTAATTTAAGAATGTGCAGTCACTTAATTTAAGAAAGTAAAGCTCACTTGAATTAAGTGACTTTTCTCACTTGAATTAAGTAACTATTTCTTTCTTAATTTAAGAAAGTAAAAGTCACTTAAATTAAGTGACTTTTCTCACTTAAATCAAGTGATCTTTTCTTTCTTAATTTAAGAAAGTAAAAGTCACTTAAATTAAGTGAGTTTTTTCACTTAAATCAAGTGATCTTTTCTTTCTTAATTTAAGTGACCTGCACATTCTTAAATTAAGTGACTGCACATTCTTAAATTAAGAAAACATTTTTCTCTGTGTAATTTAAGTGACCTGCCATTCTTAAATTAAGTGACTGCACATTCTTAAATTAAGAAAACATTTTTCTCTGTGTATACACACAGTCAACACACACACACATACACACACAGAAATGGTCGTGAAAACTATCAAAAAATGTTGGGCAGTTGTCAAACCATATAAGTCAATCGAAAAATCGATTATTCATTTTCGAACTCAATAAACTTCCGTTTTTGGGAATTTAAAAGAATCTAGTGATGAAAAATTAAATTTTAATCAAAGTAATTAATCCATTACCAACCCTGTTTTCTTTCAAATGATAATAAAAAACTTATTTTATCTAATAAGATAGATTTTCTTTGGCAAAAGTTTTGTGTTCAACGATGATGATTATTTCCAACTGTGGAGAAATTAACGAACACGAGAACCCAGAAAGACCTGAAAGGTAGGAAATAGAGTGTTAGAGTGAGATAGAAAAAAAAGAGAGAGAGAGATGGCCAATTGAAACGAAATTGGGTCGTACCGGCCGGATCTCTAAAACTCGGGAGAAAAAGTTGGCCCCCCTCTCGTTATGAGTGGCTACTCTTGGAAAACTGAAAGCGGTAAAGAGTCCGGATATATTTGCTTCTGTAGTAATAGGAAAGATTCAAAGTGTGCTTCATTATATTATAATTTTCTTTTGTTCTGTACGCGGTAGAGCGAGACTAAAGAAAAAACTATTATAATTGCAACTTTACTCTGTAAAATTTACCAGAAATGAGAAAGAAGAAATGGAGAAAAATTGGGGATTCACATTTTTTTTTGTCGCTAGCAGTAAATAAATTCATTAATTGGAGAGAGGAAGTGACTTTTTTCTTAATTTGAAATAGTTATAAGAATCTTCGAGGGATTTTTGTTGATATTTGTTTTTTTTTATTAAAAATGTTTGGAGTTTGTGAAAAAGGCTGAGTCAGGATTTTTTTTTCGATGATTTTAGTAAAAAGCGGAAGCGATTTTGGATGGAAAGCATGTGATGCAATTAATTTTTTGCGCTTTTTTGAGCTTTTACGCTTTTTTTTTGGACTATGTCTGGTTTTAATTGTTGTGACACGAAAATTCCCATGGAAGGTAAAAGATTAGATAATTTTCCATCAATTTACGTATTTACGAATTAATTTTTCAATGAATTTATGAAGTCTTTTACGAAAAAAAAAAATCAAAGATCAATAAATTTTTTTTTTTTTTTCAATAAAAATTGACCTCCAAAACTCCAGTTTAAAAAAAAAACTATTGAACTTTACCGAAAGAAATGTCACGACCCCAAATATTTAACACCTCAGAAGCCTCACAAAATCCATCATTTTTATTTTCGTATCCATCGTAGACTTGATTTATTTTTAAAAGAAATGCAAAAGTCCAAAAAAATCCGAAAAAAAATGAGAAGCTGCTTTGATATATCCGAATTATTGCCAAATTTTTTGTGATTTTTCTGCAAAGATCTTCACGGCAAAAAAAATAAGAAATCCATTACAAAAACAATAAATCAGAATCATTCAATTTTTTCATTCATTTGTTGGATGAAAAAATGATTGAACTTTACCGAGAGAAAGGCCATGACCCTCGATATTTAGCAGCTCATCTCAGAAACCTCACAAATTCCGTAACTTTCATTTTCATATGCATCGTGAACTTGATTTATTTCTAGAAAAAGTGCAAAAGTCCAAAAAAATCCGAAAAAAATTGACAGGTTTTTTTGATATATTCGAATTATTGCCTAATTTTTTCAGATTTTTCAGCAAAGATCTTTAATGAAAAAAAAAAAAAGACGATAAATCTGAATAATTCGATTTTATTTATTCATCTGATGAATAAAATGGAAAAATGATTGAACTTGGCCAAAAGAGAGGTCATTACCCCCAATATTCAACAGCATCACCTCAGAAACTTCACAAATTACGTCATTTTTATTTTCATATGCATCGTGAACTTGATTCATTTCTAAAAGAAGTGCAAAAGTCCAAAAAAATCCGAAAAAAATTGACAAGTTTTTTTGATATATTCGAATTATTGCCTAATTTTTTCAGATTTTTCAGCAAAGATCTTCGATGAAAGAAAAAATAAAAATTCAATAAAAAGACGATAATTCTGAATAATTCGATTTATCTGTTGAATAAAAAAAATGATTCAATATATCCAAATTCAATATCCAAATTATTGCCTAATTTTTTCTAAAATTTTTGCAAACATCTTCACTCAAGAAAAAAAAAATAAATTCAACAAAAATCCGATAAATCAGAACAATTCGATTTTTTTTATTTATCTGACAAATAAAATGAAATGAAAGATTGAACTTTGCCAGAAGAAAGGTCACGACCTCCAATATTCAGCTACACACCTCAGAAACCTCACAGAATGCATCATTTTTATTTTTGTCCAGAATTCCCAAGAAAATGACGCAGAATTCATAAAAATAATGAACCCTGACATCTCCAAAGGATCCAGCACCTCTGCACTATAAAAAAAAAGAGGTGAATCGATTTATGAGAATCCCCAGTACCTGACCTTTCCTTTGATGCTCGATATGACTCGCCCGAGTGAATAATTCCATTGGTCCAAATGAATTATCCCGATTTCAATAGTCTGCATCATTGTTTTCCAGTCCCATGACCAGAATAATGATCAAGAGGTCACGTTTAATGTGTCCAATGCCATCAGCACTGCATGGACCTCTTTTTTTATCGAATAATTTCCACATAAAAAAAGTGTCACGAGGTGCCAGTAGCAGAATGTGTTCACCAATAGACTCGATGGGTATCTCGCACGTGGAAGTATTCGATGGGTTATTGCTCGGAAAAGACATTTCGATGTTGCCTACGTGTTGACGTTAAACGAAACCCTATGTACCTCGTGTATTTATTAGTTGCTGAAGGCAAATAGGAAGAAACGAAACACCCATATTTCATACATTTCAAAAGAAATATCCGCTTCGTGTCACTCATATTGTTGGGACGTTAAAAAAAAAATTATTACATCGATGGTACCTTGCGTAAAGGTTTTATGGAGGTCTAGGGAAATTAAGGGGGAAGCATGATTTTTTTTATTTGTTTTTTTCTTCTGAAGATTTTTAAGGTTTGATGGAGGAAATTTTGTGTTTCTTCATTTTTTTGATAAGACGAGTTTTTGGTGAATATTGTTTTCTTTTTGTTGATTTTAAGGGGTGGCAGCACTGCGAAATTTTCAAAAAATCGATTTTTTTTTCTTCTTGCTTTGAAAATTACTTTGGGCCTTCCAGAATATGGGCAAGAAAAGTTATCACCTGAAAGCCATTTTTTCACATGAAATTTTTAATTTTTTTTCGAGGCATTTCTTCATATTCATACACAGAGAAGAATGTTTTCTTAATTTAAGAATGTGCAGTCACTTAATTTAAGAATGTGCAGGTCACTTAAATTAAGAAAGAAAAGTCACTTGATTCAAGTGAGAAAAGTCACTTAATTTAAGTGAGTTTTACTTTCTTAAATTAAGAAAGAAAATGTTACTTGATTTAAGTGAGAAAAGTCACTTAATTTAAGTGAGTTTTACTTTCTTAACTTAAGGAAGAAAAAGTCACTTAATTCAAGTGAGAAGAGTCACTTAATTTAAGTGACTTTTACTTTCTCAAATTAAGAAAGAAAAAGTTACTTGATTTAAGTGAGAAAAGTCACTTAATTTAAGTGAGTCTTGCTTTCTTAAATTAAGAAAGAAAAAGTCCCTTGATTTAAGTGAAAAAGTCACTTAATTTAAGTGAGTCTTACTTTCTTAAATTAAGAAAGAAAAAGTCACTTGGTTTAAGTGGCAAAAGTCACTTAATTCAAGTGACCTGTCATTCTTAAATTAAGTGACTGCACATTCTTAAATTAAGAAAACATTTTTCTCTGTGTAGCCCAAGTCAAAACTTTCATCGTGTTTTTCTCGAAACGTGATTTTTCAAATTGGCACGCAGCATAATTCTAATAATTCTCATTCGAATTTTCCACAGCATCCTGGAAACAATATTTCGAACAGAAATACGTAGTCGATTTCCAAAAAACTCATCTGCACATATTTCATTGATAAAATATTGCCTTTTTTTTGTCCAAATTCGAACATTTCCTTTCAAATACTCACCAATCACACAAAAAACAATCTTTTCGAAATCCCCTACGTATTTCTGTAGCTATGTGTGTCTAGACTGAGCCAATTTTTTTTTTCAATTGAAATTCGGGAAGTCTCGCAAGAACGGCTCTTGGATCACGATATGTTCAATCACTCCCTCAAATATAATTGCATTGTTGCCTTTTTTCTGCACGAAAAAAAATATCCAAAAAGCCCTTTTTTTAAGGGCTTTTACAGTGGTGTAATCCCTTGAGATAAAAAAAGAGCGTCTCCATTGATTTTCCATATATTTAAAAAAACGTAAAAAAAATCGACCAATCGTATTAAAGAACAAAAACATTTTTCTGTTAATTTCGATGAAAAATGAAATGGCACATTGTCATATACTGAAAAGAATCACAAGGTAAGATAGAAAATAAATTCGATGCTTCTCAGAAACTTCTGACAGTAGAATATGAAACAGAAGATACAGTTCATTGAAGCAAAAACATCAACGAGATATCTATGCAAAACTACTTGAGCTGGACAATATCCATGTATTTCAATTTTCTTTGTCTCTTCACAATTTTTCAATGCATCTTTTGTCCATTTTATTTTTCCTACATCTCCTTCTGAGTATTGCGCATATAACCGAGAATTTTTCTTACTTATACGCTCACTGCCCATTTATTTCTACTTTCATCATTTTTGTTCAATAAATTTTCCCAAAATTTGCATTTCATGCAAGATTTTCCGCATTCAAGATCAATTCGAGAATATCTCGAAAACTGATGGAGATACGCCCTTTTTCTCCCAATTCTATTAGCATGAAAAATATTCTTCAAAAGAAATCATAAAAGGAAGCAATTACAAGTACACAGAGAAAAATGTTTTCTTAATTTAAGAATGTGCAGTCACTTAATTTAAGAATGTGCAAGTCACTTAAATTAAGAAAGAAAAGTCACTTGATTTAAGTCAGAAAACTCACTTCATTTAAGTGACTTTTACTTTCTTAAATTAAGAAAGAAAAAGTCAGTTGATTTAAGTGAGAAAAGTCACTTAATTTAAGTGACTTTTACTTTTTTAAATTGAGAAAGAAATAGTTACTTAATTTAAGTGAGAAAAGTCACTTGATTTAAGTGACTTTTACTTTCTTAAATTATGAAAGAAATAGTTACTTAATTTAAGTGAGAAAAATCACTTAATTTAAGTGAGTTTTACTTTCTTAAATTAAGAATGAAAAAGTCACTTGATTTAAGTGGGAAAAGTCACTTAATTTAAGTGAGAAAAGTCACTTGATTTAAGTAAGAAAAGTCACTTAATTCAAGTGACTTTTACTTTCTTAAATTGAGAAAGAAATAGTTACTTAATTTAAGTGAGAAAAGTCACTTGATTTAAGTGAGAAAAGTCACTTGATTTAAGTGACTTTTACTTTCTTAAATTATGAAAGAAATAGTTACTTAATTTAAGTGAGAAAAATCACTTAATTTAAGTGAGTTTTACTTTCTTAAATTAAGAATGAAAAAGGCACTTGATTTAAGTGGGAAAAGTCACTTAATTTAAGTGGGAAAAGTCACTTGATTTAAGTGAGAAAAATCACTTAATTTAAGTGACTTTTACTTTCTTAAATTATGAAAGAAATAGTTACTTGATTTAAGTGAGAAAAGTCACTTAATTTAAGAATGGCAAGTCACTTAAATTAAGTGACTGCACATTCTTAAATTAAGAAAACATTTTTCTCTGTGTAAGAAAAACAATTAATTTTCTCTTCTGAACAAGAAAAAATTATTCTGTTTTTCAATTAAATTTCAATTCTGCGACAGAAATTCAGGAATTCATCTTCTCTCGATAAATTCCCAAGTACCTAGTGCAATACATCAGTTACACGAAATTAATCAGAATGTCATTCAATCATCGAAATAATAATACCTCAAAGGAACACAATTATCTTCATGTAATTAAGCTTCTGACAAAGGCAGTCTCTTCATTAAAATATTGAACCAAATGAATTTTGCGTACAGATCCCTGAATGCCTATTTGTGCACTTCAGTTTGTACCTATCCACCGTGACGTAGGATCCAACATGTTGACATATGAAATGATATTAGCCCGCAAGGGTTTTAGTGTACGAACAGCTGCTGGTTACGAGTATAGGATATCAACAACTGTGTTGTAATATCGATGTTAAACCAGGAAACATTTATTTATGGCTCGAGATAAATTTCGAAGTTATTCCTAGAATTATTGGAGGAGTGAAAATCCTTTTATATCAATCGTCAAAATATTCAGAAATTCAATTGCCTTAAATTTAAATAGGAATAGTTCTTTTTTGTTGATGAGCCAATTGGACAATTCAGTAGTGAAGAGGTAAAACAGGATAAATCGACTTTTCTTTGAGATCATATCCCAAAAATGATCAATTGGATAGTCTTGAAGATATAGCTTGCTCTTTTGGATGTTCCTATGCTAATTTTTTTTTTTGTTTAATGCATTTGAACTGTATTGTTCATTTTGCTAATTATGTACATTTATACATGTTATGTACATTTTATGTTTATAATATAATATAGTATGATATAATGTTACAGAAAAAATATTTGACAATATAATACATGGTTATCTGCACGTGACTATTGACATTTTTTTCATATTTTTATTTCACATTTTTTCAAGAACTCCGTTATTCTATTGAGAATACGAGGCTTTAATGTATATAGAATCTCTTCAACGTTATATGGGGAATACATTTGGCTGTCTAAAAGATCTAAGATCATAGAGTTTCTTTCTAAATCATATCGGGGACACTGTCAGAGGACGTGATTCAGGTCTTCTGCTAATATCTACGAAACTACTGAACTGACTTCACTCAGTTCCAATACCAAACTTTGGTCTCATCAGATGTATAACCTCACAAAATTTGAGGTCTCTAGCTCAATTATTCATTGAGTTATACACAGAGAAAAATGTTTTCTTAATTTAAGAATGTGCAGTCACTTAATTTAAGTGGCCTGCCATTCTTAAATTAAGTGACTTTTCTCACTTAAATCAAGTGACTTTTTCTTTCGTAATTTAAGAAAGTAAAATTCACTTAAATTAAGTGACATTTCTCACTTAAATCAAGTGACTTTTCTCACTTAAATCAAGTAACTATTTCTTTCTTAATTTAAGAAAGTAAAAGTCACTTAAATTAAGTGACTTTTCTCACTTAAATCAAGTGACTTTTACTTTCTTAATTTAAGAAAGTAAAACTCACTTAAATTAAGTGAGTTTTCTCACTTAAATCAAGTGACTATTCTTTCTTAATTTAAGTGACCTGCACATTCTTGAATTAAGTGACTGCACATTCTTAAATTAAGAAAACATTTTTCTCTGTGTAAAGGTAACAAGATTTTTATGAAAAATTTCTCAAAACTTGTATACTGGATAAACCAAAAATCTGAGCTCTCGCCACCGCAGGGGTCGAAGATGCAGCTCATAAGCGAAATTGAAATTTTTTTTTGGTCAAGTAATAAATGACAAATAATTAATATAATTCACCAATTCTTCATTGAATTCGCTTTTAACATCATGAAATAATTTTTTAATCATGCATATTTCTTTTCGGGTATTTTTTTTCATTCGTTTCTCACAACACACTCAACGACTAGTACGACATATGATCAAGCTACTTCAAACTGCTGTAAAACGAGTGAATTCAGGTTTATTCAGAAATTCCTGTCATTCTATTTTCTAGATGTGAAAAATTGAGCAATGGAATTTTTCTCCACACAACTGAACACAAAATTCCTCCATCCTCTTGCGGGATATGTCACTCCGTCCTAAAAATGAACTGCAGAATATTCCCTCCGAAGAGTAAAATTCCCCAAAATTCTTTCTCCATAAATATTTTATTCGAGCTCATTTCACAAGAGCATTCCCTTTGAAAGAGTTTCTCTGAAATAAACAAAAATCGCAATGTGAAAAGCTATCGATAACACCCGTGTGAGGCGTTTGGAGTAAACTTGAGAGGATCTCTGGGGCTATCAAAGAATCATGGACAGATAAACAGGACGAGGCGGCGGAGAACAGGTGTTGACATCTGAATACGTGAGGAGGAGGTGCATTTTAAGAAGTTTCGGGAACTTTTATCTGTCTGGAGGATTTCTAAGGAAAACAATTACATTTCAGCAAGATGGCAGCATTAATGAAAAAAGAGAGGAAATATAAAAATTGACATTTAATAACCTCCGACAAAAAAAAAGGAACAAAAAATTGGAATAATTAATAAAAATTATATTTTTAATAATCGGAAAAAAGGAAAGTCGGGCGACATTCAGAGGATATTTACAGAGAAATCTGGACGTCCCCCAACTTCTCTTTTTTTCCAAAATATAACTTTTATTAAGAGTGATCAAAGGAGCTACAAAAATAGATAAGGGCCAAAAATGCGTATCTACATTCTTCGAGATATTCTGAAGAATAAATGACAGAGCAAATGAACTTAAAAAATTGATTTATTTCCATTTATTTTCTTCAGAATACCTCGGAAAATAAGCGAGACAGAGCGATTTTTTCTGAGTCTCTTTCCTTCAGCTATTAGAATCTCCATAAAAAAATGGCTCAATATGAAACGGGCGTGTTTCCGTTATTTTCTGGAATAGTGAATGACAAAGAAAGAAAAGAAACGGTAAAAGGAAATGATTCGCAGTTATATTTTCTGGAGAATATTTCGAAGAGAAAGTGAGGGACTCTTCGTAGTTCTTGGAATTCTCTTTAAAAGAGGATTAAACCAAAAAAAGGCATATTTCCATTAGTTTCCACCATTTTTACACAGAAAAAAATGTTTTCTTAATTTAAGAATGTGCAGTCACTTAATTTAAGAATGGCTGGTCACTTAAATTAAGTGACTTTTCTCACTTGAATCAAGTGACTTTTTCTTTCTTAATTTAAGAAAGTAAAACTCGCTTAAATTAAGTGACTATTTTCACTTAAATTAAGAAAGTAAAACTCACTTAAATTAAGTGACTTTTCTCACTTAAATTAAGAAAGTAAAACTCACTTAAATTAAGTGACTTTTCTCACTTAAATTAAAAAAGGAAAACTCACTTAAATTAAGTGACTATTTTCACTTGAATTAAGAAAGTAAAACTCACTTAAATTAAGTGACTTTTCTCACTTAAATCAAGTAACTTTTTCTTTCCTAATTTAAAAAAGTGAAACCCACTCAAATCAAGTGAGTTTTTTCACTTAAATCAAGTGACTTTTCTTTCTTAATTTAAGTGACCTGCACTTTTTTAAATTAAGTGCCTGCACATTCTTGAATTAAGAAAACATTTTTCTCTGTGTAAAAAACGATCAACTATAAAAAATCAAGTCTTACCTCTTCACCATTGAATTAAAATCGAATGATTGACTTGTTTTACAGTCTTCTCAGATAAAGACACAGATAAATAAAAAATAAAAGAACATGATGCGGAACGATGCCAACAGAGGATTGTAGATTTAAGTCGTGTCTTATCGCGGAGTATTCGTAGCTTCGGGCAAGTCAGAAAACTGTCGTCACCAGTGCTTGTGACCGAACAAGTGCCTTTAAAAACATGCACGGAATCGAACTAGTCTCGCAGCCTCTTTATATCCTTATTCGTTGGCTTGTTCCATCCCTGAAACACCCCAATCGCCCGCAGCTAAACCAACCTATTCTCTCTCCCTCTCTCTTTTCCTTTCTTTCTCTCTCTCTCCGTTTTTCTCGTTCTCTCTCTTTCCTTTTCTCTTTTACTGTCTCTCTTGCTCTCTAGAGCACACTGCATTGCAGTATACCCACTTTTCTTGCCGAAGGTGGCAACTTTTCTCATGTGTCTCCCGCTTGCGAAACTGCACAGACATATAGGATGTGTGAATGATGGAAATGAGATGATTCGATGTCGGATTTTTGCGATTAAAATTCAGTAGTCAAAAGAGACAGAATTATTTGATTTATTCATTCATTTATTTATTTATCTTTAATTCATTTATTCATTTATTTATTATAATTTGTTTTCTTTCGATAGATTTTTTTAAAATTTTTCTGTAAAATTAAGAGAAAATGGACCGACCATCTTTGAAGAGTGCTTTTTTTTTACAGAATTTCAAGAGCTACAAAACAAAAAATTCGAGTAAAATTGCACTATCTCGTTTAGTTTCTGGAAATACTGTCAAACATTTATTAGGATAGAAAATTCAATTTTCACTTATTTTTCGGGTGAATGATTTTTTTTTTTTTTGAGAATATCTGGGAAACTAAGCGAGATAACTAATTTTTGTAAATATTTTATTTTTAAGAGAATTTAAAAAGTTACAAAAAAAAAGCAATTTATAAGAAGTTCTCGCTCCTAAAAATATCCAAAAAAACGCATTTTTCTAACGTTTTTACAGTTGTGTTTCCCCTTAAGGGATTCCTTCAAATTTCAGCAAAATACAAAAAAAAAAAAATTGCGCTCTGATGCATAAAAATTCTCAAATATTAAATATTCACTGACAACGTTTATTTATGATTGCAAAGGGCCCCCAAGTGTATATATACAATTTAGAAGTGTACATAGAGTCATGGAAAACGAAGCTCATCGCGTTGCTATAAAGTGTAGTGTGAGAAAGCCCTCTCCTATATATATATATATGCAAGCCGATGCTTGTGTTTGTATGTGTGTTTGGAATATGCGGCATGGGAGTGGAAATAAGAGTGGGTGAAAGACGGTGACATATTTTCCAGAGCGAACGTCGGCCCATGGCAATTTTGCGACGCGTGTTTTCCTCAAGATTTATGTTGGGTACACGATGCCGTTGCCGTAGCAGTTTTCCCAAGCCTAAGAACGTTGGAAAATGTGGATGAAAGGGTGGGGCGGTTGTTTAACGACACCTCCTGTGTGCGGCTACTTGCGTTTTTTCTTTTACCGCATCTTTTTCTTCTATTGCCTTCGTTATTGCTGGTTTCTGTCATTATCACTGACGTTATCTCGCGATAGGAATGTGGGGTTGAGGAAATTGGTCTGTCGAACTGGCGCGTTGATATTATTATTGTATATATATGTGGTTAAGGTAGTATTCTAGTGAACTCGAATACAGTTAACATCTTACACAGAGAAAAATGTTTTCTTAATTTAAGAATGGCAAGTCACTTAAATTAAGTGACTTTTCTCACTTAAATCAAGTGACTTTTTCTTTCTTAATTTAAGAAAGTAAAACTCACTTAAACTAAGTGACTTTTCTTACACAGAGAAAAATGTTTTCTTAATTTAAGAATGTGCAGTCACTTAATTTAAGAATAGCAAGTCACTTAAATTAAGTGACTTTTTCACTTAAATCAAGTGACTTTTTCTTTCTTAATTTAAGAAAGTAAAACTCACTTAAACTAAGTCACTTTTCTTACACAGAGAAAAATGTTTTCTTAATTTAAGAATGTGCAGTCACTTAATTTAAGAATGGCAGGTCACTTAAATTAAGTGACTTTTCTCACTTAAATCAAGGAACTTTTCTCACCTAAATCAAGTAACTTTTTCTTTCTTAATTTGAGAAAGTAAAAGTCACTTAAATTAAGTGACTTTTTTCACTTAAATCAAGTGACTTTTTCTTTCTTAATTTTGTGAAAGTAAAACTCACTTAAACTAAGTCACTTTTCTTACACAGAGAAAAATGTTTTCTTAATTTAAGAATGTGCAGTCACTTAATTTAAGAATGGCAGGTCACTTAAATTGAGTGACTTTTCTCACTTAAATCAAGTAACTTTTCTCACTTAAATCAAGTAACTTTTCTCACCTAAATCAAGTAACTTTTTCTTTCCTAATTTGAGAAAGTAAAAGTCACTTAAATTAAGTGACTTCTTTCACTTAAATCAAGTGACTTTTTCTTTCTTAACTTTGTGAAAGTAAAACTCACTTAAACTAAGTCACTTTTCTTACACAGAGAAAAATGTTTTCTTAATTTAAGAATGTGCAGTCACTTAATTTAAGAATCGCAGGTCACTTAAATTAAGTGACTTTTCTCACTTAAATCAAGTAACTTTTCTCACCTAAATCAAGTAACTTTTTCTTTCTTAATTTGAGAAAGTAAAGGTCACTTAAATTAAGTGACTTTTCTCACTTAAATCAAGTGACTTTTTTTTTCTTAATTTAAGAAAGTAGAACTCACTTAAATCAAGTGAGTTTTCTCACTTAAATCAAGTGACTGTACTTTCTTAATTTAAGTGACCTGCACATTCTTAAATTAAGTGACTGCACACACTGAGAGAATTCTCGATGGTAATCTCAACAAAAATTATATTGTCGAGGTCAAATTCAACTATATATTTAGTCATCCTACCCATAATCAGATGGAAATCCTTAAAATTTAGGGTAACTATACTCAATTGGTACTCGGAGGGAATTCTCGATGGTAAATTTAACAAAATTATGTAGCCGAGGTCTAATCGAACTCTACTTTTTACTATTTCGCACAGATTTTATTGTCATATACACAACGGTGAACAACTATACTTAGTTGGGACATGCAACATGAATGTAAGAGTCCAGTTACCCAAATCCACCTCTACAAATTCTGTTTCACTAAATATTTTGCTATCGTAACTTTTCAACATTCGTTATTTTCCCATCACGAGAAATTTGGCCCTACATGAGCGAGATCAAAAATGACTATTTCTAGAGTAATGTGTGGCTCAATCGGTAGCATGTCTGGTTTCGCGTTCCGACAAGCTTAGGTTCGAATCCCCCTCGATGCGTTAGACATTGCGTTTTTTCTAGCGTTTAAGAATTAATTAAATGTACTTGGTGGGTTGGTTGAATGAGAAATAGGGTAGGTAGGTTGGACGAATGGGAAATAGCTGAAGAAATTCCCCGAAAAGATGAATAAATTAATATTTTTTGATTTTTTTTCACAAAATCGTTCACAGAAAATCAGTGGAGGATAAGTTGACCACGAGGGAGAATGGGGCGTATACCTATCGATTATCATAGTAAACTAAGCAATAAGAATTTAGGGAGTAGAGCTATTCGTTAGCGTTCAAGTGAATTCCGGTATTTGATTGGTAGCACAATAATTTTTAGTAACCACCTAATAGCTACAGCGTACATATTTTCATAGTCGAGGTCTTTTTCAACTCAAAATTTATAGTTCCAGAGTTCAAAAATTTCTCTCAGTGCATTCTTAAATTAAGAAAACATTTTTCTCTGTGTAAATAATGAAGATACGTCTTTTTTACCCCAATCCGCTTGTATAGAGATTTTCAAGAGTTACAAAGAAAGACAGAATCGCTCTATCTCGCTTAGTTTACGGAATATCTTCAAAAGAAGATCGGAAAAAAAATTATCTTTTTTCTGCAATTTGTCCCCAAAAAATTTCCAAAAATAATGGAGATACGCCCTTTTCAGCATAATTCTTTTTTAGAGCCCTTGAAATTCTCTACAAAAAAAAAACCACTCAAGACAGAAAGGATGTAGGTGAGCAATTGTATTTTTTGAGATATTTCATTGCGAATGAAATTATCCAGGAACATCGAAAAAAAGGAAACAAAAAAAAAATTCTATTATTTAATGAACGCGGAATAAGAGGAGTACTGGGAGTTTTGGTTGAACGATGAGTGTCATGATGTCTCTTTACCACAGTTGAAATTTACCACCTGGACACAAGCGGACACGTAATTAAACCAGGCAGATAAACACGCAATTATCCGAGCGACGACTGAGACGGAGAAGTGGTGATGGTGAGTGTTGAGCTGAGTGTAGCGAAGAAGGGGAGAGGGGAAGGGTTGAGTGAAGAGTAGAGGGAGAAGGAGGAAAAGGGGAGGAAATGGATGAAAACGTGGAAAGCAAGAGAAGAGGTGTTTACATATATATGTATATATATACATATATATATATCTATATATACATAGCGTACGTTGGATTCAGTATTATAGGTCAGTGGGAAATGAGAAGAGGTCATGGCTGATGTGATTACAGGAAATCAGTAGAGAACGTAAAACAGGATCATTTCTTTGGCATTTTTGTCATTTTTTTTTTATATCTTGGGAACTGATCGAGTTACGCCTTTCTTACCCTGAGCCTCTTTTTTTATTTTTCTTAGAATTAATTTTTTTTCGACAATATTTCGGAAGATAAGCGAGATAGATCAATTGTGCTAGAATTTGTTTTTTTTTAGATCAGGACATATTTTACAAAACAGGATCAGAATGAAAAGGGCGTATCTCCATTATTTTCCGAGATATTTTTCGAAATAAATGATGGAAAAAATAAATCAAAAGGAAAGCAGAAAAAGTGCATTTTCTCAAATATATTGGAATAAAACTGATTTTTGAAATGTGTATTGGTGAAAAAAGATTGCCGGAGTACAATTTGGAAAAATTTCAAGGAAAATTTCAAAGAAAAATTGAAAAAAAAAATTTCAAAGAAAAATTTAAAAAAATTTTAAAAAGAAATTTAAAAAAAATCGAAAACTCTGTAAAGTCTAAAATATTTAAATAAAACTGTTTTTTTTTTCAATTAATTAAATTCTATTTTTGGCGAATTTGTGATCTGCAAAAAAGGATTGTGGCAAAAAGGGCGTATCTCCATTATTTTCCGAGATATTTTCTAAAAAATGAAAAAAAATAGACTCCAGCCGTTTTTTCTCTTTCTTTCTGAATTATTTTCCTCAATAAAATAGGCGATAATCATCCGGACAGTGATACTTGGAGGTCATCCCTTTAATTCGCCGGAGCTAACCGACTTTTTCGTTTTGCTCTTCCCCGTCCTTTTCATCTCTCGTCTATAGGTCCACCCTTTATCATTTCTTTTTAGGCCACATGATTCTGCAGTGGTGAAACGACTCAATGGAGTCTAAAGGGCTCGGCCTAATTTCAAGTGAATAGAAAGCCAACCCAGAAGGTAAACGAGTAGACCTGGATACTTTGCTCATTCACATTGCATCTTCTTATGGAAACTAATGTAGCACACTGATTATTAACAGAGATATTTGGTAGTATGATCATGTGTCGCACTAGTCGTTGAGAAACGAACGAAAAAAAACACTCGAAAATTAATTTTCATGATTGAAAATCTATTTCCTGGTATTGAAAGCAAATTCGAAGAAGAATTGGTGAATTATATTGATTATTTGTCATTTATTACACAGAGAAAAATGTTTTCTTAATTTAAGAATGTGCAGTCACTTAATTTAAGTGACCTGCCATTCTTAAATTAAGTGACTTTTCTCACTTGAATGAAGTGACTTTTTCTTTCTTAATTTAAGAAAGTAAAACACACTTAAATTAAGTGACTTTTCTCACTTGAATCAAGTGACTTTTCCTTTCTTAATTTAAGAAAGTAAAACTCACTTAAATTAAGTGACTTTTCTCACTTAAATCAAGTGACTTTTCCTTTCTTAATTCAAGAAAGTAAAACTCACTTAAATTAAGTGACTTTTCTCACTTAAGTCAAGTGATTTTTCTCACTGAAATCAAGTGAATTTTTCTTTCTTAATTTAAGAAAGTAAAACTCACTTAAATTAAGTGACTTTTCTCACTTAAATCAAGTGACTTTTCCTTTCTTAATTTAAGAAAGTAAAACTCACTTAAATTAAGTGACTTTTCTCACTTAAATCAAGTGACTTTTCCTTTCTTAATTTAAGAAAGTAAAACTCACTTAAATTAAGTGACTTTTCTCACTTAAATCAAGTGACTTTTTCTTTCTTAATTCAAGAAAGTAAAACTCACTCAAATTAAGTGACTTTTCTCACTTAAATCAAGTGACTTTTCTTTCTTAATTTAAGTGACTGCACATTCTTAAATTAAGAAAACATTTTTCTCTGTGTACTTGACCAATAGTATGCCATATGACTAGCGTATTCACGTATAATAAATCAAACGACAAAAAAAATAGGCTGATCTTGATTCACCTTTTCTACTGATTTTTTCATAGTCACGTTTAATTACCAATATTCGATTATTCTAGAGGAGGGGGGGGGGAGTCATTGAGAATGCCTCCCAAGAGTGATTTGGTAATATATGCACGAGAAATTAGAAGCAAGAGGAGGTATTATCGATTCCCAATATCTACTTATCTCAATCTACTCGAAAAAAAAAAAAAAAAAAAAAAATGAAGTAGGATTTGATAAAACCCAGAACGGCCATTGGTGTAACACGATCAAGGCTCTTCCAGCACTGGGAAGAATATACTCTTCCTGGTTTAGTAGTATATATATATCTATATATATACAATTTCGATAAGGCTTATCGAATTGGAAGTATAAGAACGAACAAATCGGATACTTTCATTTTTTCTTGTTCAGTGGGGAGGGGGGGGGGGGGTTGAGGGAATGAAATGGTGGAATACAAAGGGACGGGGAAAAACTTGATTAGAATTAGAATAAGAAGGAGAGAATGTGGAGATGAAAAAGGGATTTATAGAAGAGACATTTTAGTTTCGATTTTTCATTGCGGAAATATGCGGGGCAAAATGATGCAGGATTTTTTTTTAGAGTGAAGGCCTAGAGGAAAAAATCTAAAAAAAATTCAGCAATAATGGGAACATGTTGGAGCGGATTTGTGAATTTTTTCAGATTTTTTTCGCAGAGTGGTTCGTTTTTTAACAAAATCCTGGATTATTCTGCACTGGTTTCTTCGATTCTGGAAATTGAGGGGGGGGAGGGGGGATTGGGGGAAATTTTTGGGATAGGATTTTTTTGATGATTCCATTGAAAATCTGAGGAAGTTTCAGTTGGAGAGCACATTTCAAAATTTATTTTTCATATTTTTTTGAAAACTCCACTTTTTTTAGGAGAAAATAAGGTAATTTTGAAAAATTAACGAAAAAAAAATTCTGACTCATGTTTTTCACTGGATATAGCGTCAGCTTTTCACTAGAATCATCAAACAAAATCCATCTCTCACAATTTCATCAGAATCATGTCACAAACACATGAAAATTCCTTTTTTTCAAGATTTTTCAGAAATTCTATACTTTTTACTCAAAATTAAAAAAAATATAAAAATTTTAAAAAAATCAATCCTCCCACATATTTTCCATTAAAAAAATTCCCAGTTTTTCAATGGAAACGTAAAAAAAAATCCATCAGAATCGTGTTAGGAAAACCCATCAAAATTATTTTTCAATATTTTTTAATAATTCGTTAAAAATTTAAATTTTCTACCTGAAAATCGAAAAATTGAAAAAAAAATCAATTCATTCCCTCGTTTTCAACTGTGAATTTCCTCAATTTCCTAATGAAATCTTCAAAAAAAATTCCATCTCAACCGCTTCCCTACCCCCCCCCCTTTCCATTCTCTTCTATATATAGTGTCATAGAGTGCCCATGCCGGAAAAGCCCACTGACTTTGCGGGATTTCCGGGTAAGCCGAGCCCACCACCACCGCTTCCCGATTTTATCCAAGTCTCCGGATATACGGTTTTCCATCGTAACACACTAGACTCAAAGCTCCAGTTACGTGGAGGATGTACTTGTACTGTAAACCGAGACTATTCCACTGGGAATACTTTTCTATTGAAATATTTATTATCTGCCATTTTGTGAATAATTGAAAATTTAGTGTTATTCTTTCTCTGTCTATTTTTCCAAACGTAATATGCACAATGGAGAGTCTCTTTGTGGGATATTTTATGCAAAATTTTCCGCAAAAAAGAAATTTCACTTACGAAAAGAAAAAAAAAAAATTTCTATAAAAAAAAAATGACAAAATTCAGTGAATTTTTTTCTCCATTAGTTTTTTTTAAATATTGGGGAAACTAAGTGAGATAGAGCGATTTTACCGGAATCCTTTTTTGTAGCTCTTAAAATTTTCGACAAATGAGGATTGGGACGAAAAGGGCGTATCTCCATTACTTTTCGAGATCACTTCATTTTTCCAATGCTAACGTTTTTACTTTTTCTTTCGGCAATTTTTTTAACAGCCAAGGGATTCGCAAAAAAAATTGAAAAAATTTGAGAACATGCTTTCACATGTTTACGGAGTTAGGGAATTTTTTCAGATTTTTCGAAGGTCCTGCCTTTAAATGAAAAATCAAATTCACTTGGTTTCCGAGGTGAAACAGGATAAATCGACTTTTTTTGAAGAAACTAAGCGAGATAGAGCTTTTTTTAACCTTTTTTTGTGACAAAATCGCTCTATCTCGCTTGGTTTCCGATATTTTCCCAAAATTACGGCGATCTGAAAAAAATAACTTTCTTAATTACGAAAATTTTGCAAAGAAATTTTTTTGTCTCTGTTAGTTTTTTGAAAATATCTCGGAGACTAAACGAGATAGGGCGATTTTACAGTAGAACTCAATCATCCACCATTTTGTGAATAATTTATAACTGAATTTTATTATTCTGTCGCTTTTTTTTCAACGTAATATCCACAATGGAGAGTCTTTATGTCATTTTGGAAGAAAGTGTATTACCATTACCATTCACTCTCTAGTCCCTTGGAAATTTTTCGCAAGCATATAGATACACACACTTCAGCAAATGGGAGTGGAGAAAAATTCATAAGAACATGTAGACATAAATTTTTTTTTCGTGATACACGAGAGTGTAAAAAAAGGGCAGAGATTCTTTTTGAGATAGTTCTCGTGAAATTGAGGATGTACGAGATAAGTCAAGTGAGAGGACAAGTTCAGTCATATCAGACTGGTGTCCTGTGTCCATTTACTGGATAAAAAGAAAAAAAAGATGCAGCTGAGACGAGAGTTTTCAGCAGTTGATTGAACGCTGCTTGTTTTTTCGAGCGGAATTGTCAGATTACAGAGGTTCGGTGATTTTTAATTATTAAAAGGATGTTAAATTTTGAGGATAATGAATTGAGGTAGTATTGGGAGTGCATGAAGCAGAGAAAAATAAGGATTTGTGGGTTAGTTTCCAATAAAATTGCTGATAATCCGTGGAAAAGTGCTTAAATTCACCCGAAAAAAGTGATTAAACTGTTCGAAAGTCATATCTTCAGCTTGTGAATATGACTTTTTTTTTGCGAATTTTTTTTGCATTAATCTCCTATCATATGCATGAGATAGAGAGAGAGGCAAATAGTGACGACTACCTTCTAATTAAAATTTTTCAATAAGTATACGGTAAATTGAATATTTTTTTCTTCTATTATTCAGTTGAAATGCTGTTCTCTTCGCCAATTATTTTTAAATAATAGGTCAACTGTGTGGTTTTTTAGGAATTTCGTTATTTCCGTCCGATTCAGGGCGTTTCATCCCCACCACCGGTATTTTCAGTACACAGAGAAAAATGTTTTCTTAATTTAAGAATGTGCAGTCACTTAATTTAAGAATGTGCAGGTCACTTAAATTAAGAAAGAAAAGTCGCTTGATTTAAATGAGAAAACTCACTTGATTTAAGTGAGTTTTACTTTCTTGAATTAAGAAAGAAAAAGTCACTTAATTTAAGTGAGAAAAGTCACTTAATTTAAGTGACTTTTACTTTCTTAAATTAAGAAAGAAAAAGTTACTTGATTTAAGTGAGAAAAGCCACTTAATTTAAGTGACTTTTACTTTCTTAAATTAAGAAAGAAAAAGTTACTTGATTTAAGTGAGAAAAGCCACTTAATTTAAGTGACTTTTACTTTCTTAAATTAAGAAAGAAAAAGTTACTTGATTTAAGTGAGAAAAGCCACTTGATTTAAGTGAGTTTTACTTTCTTGAATTAAGAAAGAAAAAGTCACTTAATTTAAGTGACTTTTTTGAATTAAGAAAGAAAAAGTTGCTTGATCTAAGTGAGAAAAGCCACTTGATTCAAGTGAGTTTTACTTTCTTGAATTACGAAAGAAAAAGTCACTTAATTTAAGTGAGAAAAGTCACTTCATTTAAGTGACTTTCACGTTCTTAAATTAAGAAAGAAAAAGTTACTTGATTTAAGTGACTTTTACTTTCTTAAATTAAGAAAGAAAAAGTTATTTGATTTAAGTGAGAAAAGCCACTTGATTTAAGTGAGTTTTATTTTCGTGAATTAAGAAAGAAAAAGTCACTTAATTTAAGTGAGAAAAGTCACTTAATTTAAATGACTTTTACTTTCTTAAATTAAGAAAGGAAAAGTCACTTAATTTAAGTGAGTTTTACTTTCTTAAATTAAGAAAGACAAACTCACTTGATTTAAGTGAGAAAAGTCACTTCATTTAAGTGACTTTCACGTTCTTAAATTAAGAAAGAAAAAGTTACTTGATTTAAGTGAGAAAAGCCACTTGATTTAAGTGACTTTTACTTTCTTAAATTAAGAAAGAAAAAGTTATTTGATTTAAGTGAGAAAAGCCACTTGATTTAAGTGAGTTTTACTTTCGTGAATTAAGAAAGAAAAAGTCACTTAATTTAAGTGAGAAAAGTCACTTAATTTAAGTGACTTTTACTTTCTTAAATTAAGAAAGGAAAAGTCACTTAATTTAAGTGAGTTTTACTTTCTTAAATTAAGAAAGACAAACTCACTTGATTTAAGTGAGAAAAGTCACTTAATTTAAGTGACTGCACATTCTTAAATCAAGAAAACATTTTTTTCTGTGTTGCTTTGTTAATTCATATCCCATAAACTGCATGAACAAAAATTATGAGAAAAATTCAGAAAAATGTAAAATAATGTCATCATTAGGGCCAGGAAGTTGCTCTCAAAAAAAAATTCTTGGAAAACTGCTCTATCTCGTTTTATTTCCAGCTCATCCTCATTCTCCTAAAAAATATATATATATATTTTCCTAACATATTTAATGACAAAATTCTCCGAAATTTCGGAATAATTCAACGAGCCAACTTGAGCAGAGTAGAATTGACAACTTGAGGCTATATCCCTGACTCAGAACATAGAAGAGGAGGGGAGGGGTGGGGTGAGGAGAAGTCGATAAAAGTCAACGAAGCGAGGCACATTGGCTTTCCGCACTATTCCTGTTGGCATACCCCATTGAATCCTGTTTTCTCACTCGCTTCTCCATTCTCTGTCTCATCTCAGTCAAGACGATCATCTACCTTCCCACCCCCCTCCCTCCCCCTCTTCAACCCTCCAACTTCGACGTTATGATACATGTGACCAATAGCATGAGGCAGCCTGAACCCCATTCACCCATTGGCTCCATAATTGATAATCGATAAACGATCCTTAAATACCATCTAACTATATACTAAGACCAATGATTGGCTTTACCGTTAAATAGAAGCTAATCATCAATATTACTAGTGGGTATTTTAGGCCATCTGTGAAGTTTATTAACACTCTATATATATCATTCTGCAATAGTGCACCTGTACTTGCATAATAGATTGACCTAAAAACATTAAATTTTCATGAAATTGTTCGAAATTAGGAGATTTTTGCTTTATTTTTAGGTAAAAAAGGAAATATCTCGTTTATCAATGCAGATACGATCTTTTTACCCGAAAAGCTCCTGTGGAGAACTTTAGGGGCTATGAAAAAAATTTGAGGGGTAAAAAAGCGTATCTCGCTTAATTTCCGAGATGTTTTCAAAAAATTAATGAAAAAGAAAATTTACTAAATTTTATGATTGAAATTTTTTGTTTCAGAGCTCGGTCTATCTTTTTAGGATGTTTCGGAAGTTAAGCGAGATGGAGCGATTGCACTCGAATTAATGTTTAAATCGAATTTGAAGAGCTACAAGAAGGATCAGTGAAAAAAGGACGTATCTCCATTAGTTTCCAAGGTATTCTCGATAATAAGTAGAAAATATCGATTTTTTCGGACTTTTATTGTATAAATTTTCAGCATACTCAAATATATATAACATCAATTCATTAACTCAGATGCACAGATTCAATACTCAATGCAGAGAAGTTCTTGGCTTGATTAGAGACAAAGAGAACGTAGATTCTCCTCGTGTTTGCCAACTACTTCAAACGTCAGCACATGCGTAATTAAACGACCTACCAAACATACTTGTTAAACTTTGTAAGTGGCCTCATTCGCTCATGTTTCAATCGTAATTTCCTTAATTGCTCGTGTTATAAAAATTCAATGGTTGCTTCATTATTACCATCACGAGAATTGAAATTTCTCCAAGGTAGGATCTCAGCAAACTCGAGTACAGTTACACAGAGAAAAATGTTTTCTCAATTCAAGAATGTGCAGTCACTTAATTTAAGAATGTGCAGGTCACTTAAATTAAGAAAGAAAAGTCACTTGATTTAAGTGAGAAAAGTCACTTAATTTAAGTGACTCTTACTTTCTTAAATTAAGAAAAAAAAAGTTACTTGATTTAAGTGAGAAAAGTCACTTGATTTAAGTGAGAAAAGTCGCTTAATTTAAGTAACTTTTACTTTCTTAAATTAAGAAAGAAAAAGTTACTTGATTTAAGTGACAAAAGTCACTTAATTCAAGTGACCTGCCATTCTTAAATTACGTGACTGCACATTCTTAAATTAAGAAAACATTTTTCTCTGTGTAATCTCTTATTTTTTTTAATGCCGTATCAAAGATGTGTAATAAAATTAATGTATTTCATAAATTCTAAGAATGGTAATTCAGAAATTTTAGGAAAAGAAATTTTAAAGTTAACCAAAGAATTGAAATAGAATAAATTCGCCACTTTATTAATTTTATTGAGTGAAGAGGACGCTTCTTTGAATTTTTCTTTTCTCAGATATAAATTTTATAAATAAAATTTACATTAAATTGGATTTTGTTCGAATTCGCAATTGTCTGTATTGGAAAATTTAGGAATTTTTATGAGCATATTGTTGAGTATCGTGATATTCAGTAACTACATTGCAAAGTCTTAATGATATTCATTAATTTCATAATTCGAAATGAAAAATTGTTCAATAGGGGAAAAATTTATGATTCAGTTCGATTAATTCCTAAATGACTCAGTAATGGGGAGAATACTGTTCAAAATTGTTAATTCCTCAGAAATTTTCATTATTCATTTTCATAATTGATGACTTTTTCTAATAATTAGATAATTACTTGTTCTAAATACTTAGATAATTATTTGGTCTAAATGATTATGTAATCATTTCTTCTGAATAATTAGATGATTAGAAAATTAAATTTTCTTGAAGACAAATACCATTTTACCATCTTTCGCATCTGTCGAGAGGCTTTCCAGTTACGCAACCATATTTTATCTACCCAAATATAATAAACTTACTGATAAAAATTTTGAATCGAGGGTTATTGAGAAATGTAATGCAAGCATTGCAAAAAAAACAAGAAAAAATGAAAAATACGCAGGTTTTTTTTCACTTTTATATCTTGTTCCTTTTGTTGTTATTATCCGAGCATTCAGTAATTAAAATTGTTAATGTACTAATTGTTCTAGTAATTAGTAATTTGAATAATTAATTTCCTAATTATTTTGAAATAAGTTATTTAAAAATTAGAATTGCTTACTATCCGGATAATCAAAAACTCAAACAATAAAACTAATCAGTATAAGATTAATAAATAATTTTCATATTTGAATTACTGATTATTGGCATACTTAACACTGTCATAAATAGAAGTATTAATTTTCTATACAATGGATAATTAAAAATCTACAATTTTTTTTATGCCGATCACTGTAACCTACAAATCCTCATTTTTCCTCTGTTTCAAAAATCAATGAGCCAATGACTCTATCTGAAAGCTCCAAGTCAAGTGGAGGAATTGTCGGATTTTATGTCAGAGAAGAAATAGAAGATATGCGAATAATTGAAGAAGATATTTGAGATTTATTACTCGACTTTTGGAAAGTGCCTTGGGCACATCCAACTGGTCTTACGACTTTTGCTGAAAACATGCTGTTCAGAAAACGGAAATAGCTATAATAAATATCTCCAGCAACACCTGTATAAAAAGTTTTTTGTTTGAAAATCAAGAATAAGTCTTCTAATTCCAGTGATGCAAATCTGCATTCTTTTAAAAGTCGAAGTAATAAAAAAATTTGTCTTTTTTCCATTTAATTTTTTTTTCTACCATTTTTTCTTGAAAATATCTCGGAAATCAAGGAAAATAGAGACATTTCGCTTTAATCCTTTTTTTTTTGTAACTCTTGAAACTCTGTCCAAAAAGAGATCAAAATAAAATTGCTCTATCTCGCTAAAATTCCTAAATTTGCAAAAATAAAACGTAACCCGAGAAAAAGAAAACTTTATTAATAAAATTCTCATCTTCTATTCTCCATTAATTTTTTGAAATTACCTCGGAAGTTAATCGAGATAAAGCACTTTTGTCTCCCCATTTCTTGCAGATTTTGAATTTTTCCCCAAAAAAATAGCCAATGCCAAAAAGGGCGTATCTCCATTAATTTCCAAATATTCCACTGATAATTCTCACAAACAAGTCGATTTGTCATTAATAAAAAAAAATTAAAAATGCTAAAAAGTCGATTTGTCTCGTGTTTCACCTTTTTTTACTTCTGAATACTTCACAATATTTGTCTCCACAATTATAATTCACTCCAAGCGACAAAATTGATGATACATAACAGAGCAAGAAAAAAAATTTCGAATCCTCTCTTCTGGTGATTCTCTCTCTCTCTCTCTCGTTCTTCTCATTGACGCAAAGAGGGAGAAAAAAAAGTGGAAACGCTGCATTATGCACATAAAAGGAAATAAATGAGAACAGCCATGGGTTGGAATTTCACTCAGCGAAAACGGGGAGAATCTCCCTGGCGTCGACCAGCCAACTCGATGAATATTTCCTTCCATTTGGAATATAAATACTGAGCTATCTTCTCTCTTTTCATCCTTTTTTCACTCTTTTCTCGTGCCTATCTCTCCGTTCTGCAAATCAATAGTTTCTTCTAACTCAAATTAATTTGATTGAAATAAAATCATCTGCATAAATGCTGAATACATTTTTTGTTCGATAATAAAAGGGCGTATGTCCAAATTATTAATATAAAAGAGAGGTATCTCCCTTACATACGCCTGTTTGATTTTAAATGTTTCTCAGATTTGAAATTCGTTGGATGACATTGATAATAACAAAAAGGCGTATCTTCTGTATATACACTTCTTTTATTTTATTATTTTTCCTTTTCGAAGCTAGTGGTGTGAAACTAAAAACTGACCAGTAAGTTTACACAGAGAAAAATGTTTTCTTAATTTAAGGATGTGCAGTCACTTAATTTAAGTGACTTGCCATTCTTAAATTAAGTGGTTTTTTTCACTTAAATCAAGTAACTATTTCTTTCTTAATTTAAGGAAGTAAAAGTCTCTTAAATTAAGTGACTTTTCTCACTTAATTCAAGTAACTATTTCTTTCTTAATTTAAGAAAGTAACAGTCACTTAAATTAAGTGACTTTTCCCACTTGAATCAAATGACTTTTTTATTCTTAATTTAAGAAAGTAAAAGTCACTTAAATTAAGTGACTTTCCTCACTTAAATCAAGTAACTTTTTCATTCTTAATTTAACAAAGTAAAAGTCACTTAAATTAAGTGACTTTTCCCACTTAAATCAAGTGACTTTTTCATTCTTAATTTAACAAAGTAAAAGTCACTTAAATTAAGTGACTTTTCCCACTTGAATCAAATGACTTTTTTATTCTTAATTTAAGAAAGTCAAAGTCACTTAAATTAAGTGACTTTTCTCACTTAAATCAAGTAACTATTTCTTTCTTAATTTAACAAAGTAAAAGTCACTTAAATTAAGTGACTTTTCCCACTTGAATCAAGTAACTATTTCTTTCTTAATTCAAGAAAGTAGAAGTCACTTAAATTAAGTGACTTTTCCCACTTAAATCAAGTGAGTTTTCTCATTTAAATCAAGTGACTTAGCTTTCTTAATTTAAGTGACCTGCACATTCTCAAATTAAGTGACTGCACATTCTTAAATTAAGAAAACATTTTTCTCTGTGTACAGTCATTTTACCGGTAACTTACATGTAACTGTGCAGTAGCTGAATTACTGACGGTTTTCGTCAGGAATAAACTGACCAAATCTTGCGTCAGGAAAATGACCCATTATTTAAATTACAGTCAGTTCACATCTATATAGCTGACTTCAATTTTCTTCTCTGCTACCTTTTTTTGGACACTTACACCCTTTTGTTTCTAGAACGACAATGCAATTATTGCTTAATCTCAGTTTGCAGCATTCGATAAATTTCAGCACAAACGTAACCGTACGTGAAACATCTAAATACAATATTCATTCGAAATTAATTGAAAATTGCAATTATTATTACAATTGCAGAAATGGCAGTTATAATGGAAATATCCTGAAACTTGATATACAAAGTAATGGACAATTGCAATTGACAGAAATGCCTACGATCAGGCCCTTTCAAACCTCGAAGACCACAAATGGAGGATCTCGTTACCACGGTAAATATGTCGAGGAGCTTCTAGTCGCTCGTTAACTCGATACCATGCGGTCGCGGCTTCGTCGATTAATTGTTGGAATGTAAATAGGTCTCTTTCTCTCCATCGATATTCTGTACATTTACATTAATTGTGGTGGCTCGATGCATTTGTCCTCATTTAATTAATCAGCTGCTCTAAATATAATAACAAAGGTTTTTTTTTGCCAACAACTGGAATAAAATTGGATTGGATTAATTGGAATGACAATGGGGTTCGAATATTTTACACTGAGAGAAATCCTATATACTGGTATGCCTAAAACCATATTAGTGAAGGTCAAAATCAACTATATGTGTATAGTGATCACAGCAATGGTTTTTAAGCTACACTTTCCTAAATAACTATATCCCATTAGCACGCACAACATAACAATGAGTGTACAGAATGCTATAAAATATAGTTATCTTAAAAGTGACTATATGTCGTGTAATCGTGACGATATTTATATTGTTACTTCATATGGCTCAGATAACTTACTCCATTTAGTCTATAATACATACAATTTTATAGGCCGTCTTGAATTGTCTATTTCTTTTCCTTATTTTTTTATTATTTTTGGCTAATATCTCGAATCAAGATAGAATGATTCTACCCTGATTTCCATTCGAGTGCCTATAAATACGAAAAAAAAACGATATTTTTCAATTGAAAATTCCGCAAATTTATCGCAAATGATCTCATTTTTTATTTTTTTTTAATTTTACGGTATCACCACTGAAGCCGGAGATATGTTGAGAAGGTGAATTAAAAAAAGAAAAAAAGAATTCTCAAAAGTAAAAAAAAATCAATTAAACTAATTTATTATCTGTGTATTTTTGCGTCCACATTCTTGTAAATTTTAATTTGAGGTTATGTGGGATATTTGAACCAAATAAAATAAATTGTAAATGTAAAGATTGACATTTACAATTCATTTTATTTGGTCCAAATATCCCACATAATCTCAAATCATAATTTATTATAATTTTGCGTTTATTGTGGATTATATTCATTATCATTTTCCTTTTTTTTTCAAAAAGCCTAAAAGGCGCAATCAGGATCGTTACAGTCATGTGTTTTAGATTAGCAGCAGACAACGAGAAATCTCCAAGCGGTCACCAAAGCGCTAAGCAGCATTGCATATGGTCAGTACTTGGATGGGTGACCGCTTGGACTGTCTCGAGACTAGATGGAATTCTTTTTTTTCTTATTCGTGAGTTCTAAGTAAGTTGAAAAAACACACTGGCCCTATGCCGTTCAACTTTTATTGGCTTTCGTTCAATTCACAATTTTTGTAGATTGAAACAAAAATTGAAGCCACCCAAAAATTTCGACTCGGAATGTGACTGTATACAGTATTGTCATGTTTACTATAAAGTATAGAACACAATGTCCAATGGTAGGTAACCATCAATATAATGCTCTGGTTGCAATAATATTCGTCAATAACACTATGTATTGTCCACTGACAGTAGCTATATCTGAAATAGTTGCTGTTACTCAATTTATAGTCAAGGTCTTTTTCTTCTAAATTTTTATAGCTCCACTGATCAGATTTTTCTCTCAGTGCACCTTAATACAAGAATTTCTACCGCTACGCAAAAGAATCGGGGATAAAAAGGCGTATCTCCCTTAGTTTCCAAGAGGTTCTCAAAAAAAAACCACATCAAAAAATTAACTGTTCCTCTTTCACCTATTTAGCACTCAATAGCCTCATCTGAAAGTTCGCAACAAATCAAATTCATCAAATTGAATTTCCATTATCATTGTTGTAAAAGCTGAATCTAATTGCCAAACTGAAATGCATCTCCATTCAACAGAGTAGATATGATTGTGTTTGAAATAGACAATGCTACCAAATGTGGGAATAGCTGCAGATAGAAACCAAGTTGACTAGCCCTAGACCATCAAGCTAAGAGGGTCTGATTGTAACAACCACTGTCGATCGGTGTTTGTCGATTCTACAACCAAGAAAGCCACAGTCCGTTGGATACCAAACCCAGTGGAATCACTATGCCACTAATTCTCTCTGAAACAATCTCTGGAGGTCGGCTATTTGGTAGACGAGAAGGCTAAATCGATCTCTCATACTAGTGTTCTATCTTTGTGCTTGCAGTTCATAGAATTCAATTCAATGAAAATGTTTTTTCCATCAACATATATGGCTGCAAACACAAAGAGAGAGAAAGAGAGAGAAATTGAAACTAGATTAATGTGATTTTAAAGGGATTGATTAAATAAATATGAGGTTTTCATGTTTTTAAAGCTGAATTTTTTCGTAGACAGACGTAAAATTATGAAGAGAAATGGAAATTCCTCAGTTTTTATGGTTTTTACTATGGAAATTTGCGGGAATTGAGGGGAATATTTGATAGAATTTTCCTGATGATTTCATTGAAAAGCTGAGAATATTTCCGCTGAAAAATATAGGTCAAAATTTATTTTTGAATTTTTTTTTAGGGAATTCCACTTTTTTAGAGGTTAACTTAAGTGTAATCCTTCACGAAATTGGAAAAATTCACTTTTTCGGGAATATCTTTGATTCTATTGGTCGCAGGGAGTTGGGACCAATCTTAAATGAAAGGTAATTATTCATCAATTCATGTCGTTTAAAATTTTTTCATCAATTTTTAAAGATGATATGAAAAAACTGATTTTCATCAAATGAGCCATAAGTCACTCGAAGGTAAATGGAAAAAAATTCAGAACCACAAAATCCTGTTTAACCCCCCATTCAATACTGCGCCGGAATTTGGCCTGCCAGAATTGGCCAGGCGTTGTTTGAAACTTGAACTCCCAGAACTTGGCTTCTGATCATTGGCCACTTGTCGGGCCAATAATGTACTGCCAAGGCATCAATTTTTTTAAATCTTTTGACATAATTAGATTATCTCACATTATCAGATAACTTCTGAACAATCAGGATCGAATTTCATTTCTCCGAACGAGGTAGACGGCGATAAATTTATGAGGATCAAATTTAGTTACCAATGTATGAAATGTCCTAATGACTAGTACGGTAAGGTAACAGACTGGCAATCCGAAGGTTCAGGGATCGATCCCAAGTGGCGGCTTATTTTTTTTTATTTAAATAACATTGGATCTTGATCATTCTTACACACTTCAGAAGACTCAATTACTTTTAATTTACGTATTTAACATAAAATCTACAATAAAATGAACATTGGCTGAACATTGGGACCAGTATAGTACCCAATGCTCGTTATCGAGGCTTGGCCATGCTTCGGCAATCAGCATTGGTACAATGTTATCATCCAATGCTCAACCAATATTGGGCCAGCTTTGGCTGAGGATTGGGCCAACATTGGCATATTGGCTTTCGGCGCTGAGCCAATATTGGCCCAATGAATTTTTCCTACCCGGGTAGAACCCTGATATTGCCAACTAATGCAGTTGTATCGGGCCTGAACTCATCATAACACTTAACCTCCAAATCTAATCGTGAAAATTTCATCCATTCACAGTGTTTCGCACCTTTGGTCACGTGGATCTGCTAATCACCGGTGTATTGTGTGTCGCAAGGAGAAGAGGATAGTTGAATCACGAGCAGAACAGACTAGAATGTGCTAACGGGTGTGTGTATGTATGTGTGTGTTGTCCATCATGAGGAAACGTGAAATTTTGTATAGTTATAGTGGCTAAATTGGTTTAGCCAGTAGTCACATAACCGAACGGAATAACGATGAAATGAAAGCGTCTACGAGGACAAAAAAAATGTGAAAATAAATGGGGCCAGCAAAATAACAGAGTTGCATATATAGAGCACATACAAATGCACATGTATAGAATATGACAAGAGGAAAAAAGGGGGGAGGAGGGGGAGAGGGTCAAAGAGGAAAACAATTAGTGGAAATTCACAGAACTGATGCAGTTTTCGCGTTCTATCCGATTGTGTTTCTTTCTCTATTTCTCCCTCTCTTTTTCTGTGTACCATGAATTTTATCGTGAAAATGCAATAGGTACGGGTTTTTGAGCTAAGCCGAATTCACACTAGGAATAAATACTAGATGGACAGAAATGAATGTGTGTACCGAGTTTTTGTGAAGAAAACCGGATTGTTTTTAGATTAAAAAAAAAAAAAACAACATGAGGGAATTATTGATGGAACAATGGCAGCCTGATGGAGGATTTTTTGTGGGATTAATATGTTGGAGGATAAATTGAAATTATGCGGATTTTATTCAGTTAATTTTGCTGATGGATTTCCTTTTTTTCATGTTTGCATCCGAAGGCTGCGGATTGCTTCACTAGATGAAGAGAAAAAAACGATAAAAATTATAGAGGGAATACAATAGAAAATATAATTCTGTATGGTGGTACATGCCGGTTTTATCTCAGTTGAAATAACTCATAAAATACAATCTTGACAAAAAACTATTATTTCAATCCTCAACAGAATTGTTAATTTGATGCTGATTATTGGAGATAGTGGCATGATAGTTTCAATGAAGAATTAAATGCTGAGAAATACCGGTTACGAAATTTCTTAATTAACTCGTACAAAAAAACGATATATGGAGAAAATATATTCAGAAATATATAATAATTGTATTATCATATATTAAATCATACATTGATGAATATATGAATTTATATACAAATATTCGTCCAAGGAGTAATATATTTTCATATTTAAATAGCAATATATGGCATTTTATTGATAATTAGTAAATCCAAAAATATATGAGTTATATATAACTTTGAATAGGACCAATAAATATATGTAATTTATATACTGCGATTATAATGGCAGTATATGGATTTAATATTTTTTAAATACGACAAATTCAAATATATTTTATGAAACAAGCAAATTAGTTTTTATTTTTACTAAAAATTGGCAGTACATGTTTTTCTGTTTTAAATTCATTTCTTCAAGATTTACGAGTATGACCACATTGTAATTCCACATGATACCATGATCATTTGAGCATCGTAGCACTTCCATCCCGACTGTGGCTGCTTCCCTTTTTTGCTTCCACGCCAGTCAACAACGTAAGAAATGTCATTATCTTCACGATCGATATTAAAATTCTCATAATCAAAATCTCGTATCCATTCAAGAGGAATACCGGGCGTACATTGATTGTTATTCCCTCCACTAATCCATTTAACTAAAGCAAATTTCTTTCTCTCTTTACACATCTCCTTAATCCACAGAATCAGTTAAATAGTTTTGTAATTCAGCTAACACTAACACAATGACGTTTAGATGTTCATTTATTTTTCAGAACTCTGAAGAGAACGTGCTTTCAATTAAATTACATACTTCAGTTGCTAAGCTGATATGTATAGCAGATATATAATCATTCATATATAACGATAAATGTAAAAGAATATATGATACTCAATGTATGACTCAATATATTATGAAAACATACAATTATATTATATGTTGAAAATATATTTATACTTATACATAATTTCAGCACTATATATGGCCACATATTTTCATATATGCTCGGATATATTTTTCCAATATATCGTTTTTCCGTACGGGAAAATATGGTATGAAAATAATGTATGGAGATAGGGAAGAGTGGGGCAAAATGGACCCTCATAGTAATATGATTAAGGATTTTTTTTCAGGATGAAGGACTCGTCGAAAAAATTTGAAAAAATTTGAGAGAATCCTCCAATATATTTTCATTGTTTGTAAATTTTTTCAGATTTTTTGGAGCAACCGCTGGTTTTTTAAAAAATCTCGAGTCATCTCAACTTTTAGGTCCATTTTACCCCACTCTCCCCTATTTCTGAGTCAGATAAAATTGACTGATATATAGTTTACTGAGTCTGAAAATCTTTACCGCACGTGTAAGGTACTGCTTTTTTACGCACAACGTGTGGAAAATGCCACTGACTGCTTGAAATTCCACACAAAAATGGATAAAGATGAAAATGGCGTATCTCCATTATTTTCCGGGATATTCCATTAAAAATGAACAAAGAGATGAGTCAATTTGTCCTGTTCTACCTCTTCACAACTGAATTATGAGGAAAAAATTGTTGAATGTATAAAAAAAAAATAGGTAAAACCTGTTGTATAACGAAAACTGTAAATTGAATTCTCGACAGCTTTCAACATCAATACACATTGACATGAAATATACGTTTTTTTTTTCCTTTTTTTTACAGTCACGTAAAAAATGGAAAAGTCAAGGGAGGGAAATAGGTCGTCAAGCCAATTCTCTCATCGTACCTACATTTTTATGCTCCTGCAAATTGTTCACTGCTGGGGAAAAAAAAAAATGGGTGAAAGGAGTTTTTGGCCAAGTGAAACGTGACTTTGAGCATCGATGATTGTGACAATTCATTCCAACGCATTCAAACGCTAATCACTGAGCTGTGACGAATTAAAATTTACACTCGATGACTGAAGAAAAAAAATTTCAATATTTGAGATTTTCCAGAATTTTCGAAAATATTTTAAAGTTTTTTTCCTTGGAATTTAAAATGAATTGAACTCGGGAGATTTTTTATTTGCCCAAATTCATTTTAAAAATCAAATTTGTTTCAATATTTGAGATTTTTTTTTTTTGATTTTTCAAATAATTTTGAAAAATGAAATTTCGAAATTATTTTCGTCGTGATTATAAGAAATGACAAATTTTCTTAAAATATCTCGGAAACTAAGCGAGATAACGAAATTATTGTAGAAACCTTTTCTGGAGGTCGTGAAATTCTCTGCGAAAACGGTCTCTACAAAAATTTCGCTATCTCCATTACTTTCCGAGATCCTTTCTAGAAAAGATAGAAAGAACTCGAATTATCCTTTTTTTAACATTTTCGCTACTGATTCATGTTTTTTAAAATATTTCGGAAACTAAAAGAGATAGCAAAATTTTTGACGAGACCTTTTTTGTAGCTCTTGAAAATTCCTATAAAAAAGCATTCCTACAAAACTGCTCTATCTCGCTTATTTTACGACCTATGTCAAGAAAAAACAAATTTGAAAATAAACTTTTTTTTCTAAATTTTTTTATTCGAAAATTCAACCATTTTCAAGATTATTAGAAATGATTGTCATCAATTTTCTATCAGTGCTACAGTCTGTATAGTCATGGCCACAATCAGCTCATTGATATGACCAACATTGAATGCAGAATACTACAGATTTATCATTCACATACACGTTGATATTAAATTTCCCATGACCGTAAGAATTCAATAACTTTGTGGAGCCAATTTTCCCCACAAAATCCAATAGTTTATTGTGAATTTGTGGTAATATTTTGGTTTTATCATATTCAATACTCGTGAAATTCTGAAATATTCGCGGAGGAAAATCAATAACCAATTTTGCATTTAAATTCGGAGAAACTATTGAAAAATTTTCATGAATCTTGGAAAGAAAAAATTTATTGTTGAAAAATTCTCATCAATTTTCTAAAAAATCCATAAAAAATTTTTTTAAAAATTTATGAAAATTTTTAAAGAAATTTATGAAAATTTTTAAAAAATTTATGAAAATTTATAAAGAAATTTATGAAAATTTTTAAAGAAATTTATGAAAATTTTAAAAAAATTTATGAAAATTTTTAAAGAAATTTATGAAAATTTTTAAATAAATTTATGAAAATTTTTAAAGAAATTTATGAAATTTTTTAAAGAAATTTATGAAAATTTTTAAAGAAATTTATGAAAATTTTAAAAAAATTTATGAAAATTTTTAAAAAATTTGAAGAAAATTTTTAAAGAAATTTATGAAAATTTTTAAAGAAATTTATGAAATTTTTTAAAGAAATTTATGAAAATTTTTAAAGAAATTTATGAAAATTTTAAAAAAATTTATGAAAATTTTTAAAGAAATTTATGAAAATTTTTAAAGAAATTTATGAAAATTTTGAAAAAATTTATGAAAATTTTTTAAGAAATTTATGAAAATTTTTAAAGAAATTTATGAAAATTTTTAAAGAAATTTATGAAAATTTTTAAAGAAATTTATGAAAATTTTTTAAAAAAATTATGGAAAATTTCTCATCTTTGATTTATTAATTCCTTACTTTTCTGGGAATTATTTTCCTCGTGTTGGGGAAAATCTGAGGAACTCAACAATGAGTCTATAATGAAGTTTAACTACAGAAGAGAAGGCGGAATAGCCCCAAAAGTTTGCTAGTGATTAACTGGCAGGTCACCTGCAGGATTTTGGTGTTCATTTTGCTGAAGTTAATATCAAAGCCATAGGTGAATTTTGTGGCAACGAAAGTGTCAAAATTATGTTCTTTGACACTATTATGAGAGCCTCTATTGTCGTTGATTTTGGGATGATTAAAGTTTTTTGTGGGTAAATAGTTTTCATCAAAGTGCATAATAAAAGAAATGGAAGGAGAGAGAACTCGATCAAATTTTTTTTTTTTTAATGGGCATTTCCGATTGAAAAATTGTAAAAAAATTCGTAAAACAGAAAAAATCGTTTTTTTTTCATAATTCAATCGGTTTTTCAGGCATCCATGTCGAAAAAACTAAAAAAAATCATGAAAATGCTCAAAAAAGTGTACAATGCAGTCAAATTCTTTCAGATTTTTCTTTCAATTTTTTTTTTGAAAATTATAATTCAGTAATGAATAAGTGAAACAGGAAAGATCGATGAAACGTCGAAAAATCCCAAAAAATTCACGGAGAAGTTCCAACATATATACATTGCTGTCAAATTTTTTCAGATTTTCCCACAAAGATTTTCCGTGAAAATTTAAATTTAGAAATGAAGAATCAAAACTGAAGAAATCCTTTTTCGTGGGTTTTCTTGGTGAAGTATCTCTTCGAAGTTTAGGCATTCCCACCTAAAAATCCCAAAAAATTCTCCAAGATGATCCGAAATCTATGCATTATTATCGAATTTTTTCAAATTTTTCGCTCAAGACTTTTTCAAAAAGTTCTCATTCTCGAAAGATAAAATAGGTAAAATCGGTTTATTAGCATTCTCAATAGAATATCTCAGAAACTAAGCGAGATACACTCTTTTTTTTTAATCCTCCTTCTGAACAGAGTTTCAAGTACTACAAAGAAGGATTGGAGTGAAATCGCTCTATCTCCCTTAATTTCCAAGATATTATCAAAGATGAGAGAAAATCAAATTGATTTTTCCATTTCTTTTATCCTGAATTCACCTCCACTGATTTCATTATCATTATGATTATTGTTCCATATGAAAAAAAAATCAATTCAAGCAATTTTGAATTTCAGAATTCCATATCTCGTAGTTGATTAGTCATATAATAAAATAAACTAAAAATAAATCTTTGAGTTCCCTCAAGCCTTGAGATAGTACAATGTAAAAAAAATCATCTTCGTTGACATAAAAAATTCAATTTAATTTTGTTCTCTCACCCTCCAGTCCCACCATCCCCCTCTCAGAACGGATGTATCGTTCCTCCTTAAAATGTATTTGAAGAGAATTTCATAGCCCAGAAACAAGCCACTCCCTCACCATATTCGATATATACCCATTCACTTACATGCGCATCAGCTGAAATTTTTTTTTCATATAAAGCAAATGTACAATTCAGAATAGTCCAATATCACTCACGCCTACAGATTCACCATAAAATTCTTTACTGAGAGAATTTTTTAAAAATGTGAGAGAAATTTAAGGAGGAAGCGCGTCGTGAGCTTTTTTTCAACGTTATGTTCTCATATGTGGGAGCAGTAAGCAATCATTGGAATTTCAACGAAGATTTCACGTTTAGTTGCACCGAGCGGTGTAGCGCCGCTTTTTAATCCATGATCAACAAAATGATATTTACTCTCAATTGACAAGTGATTCTATACTTGTCGATAGTATTTATGCATTTTACGAGGTTCAATGAGAGCATTAAAAAATTTTTGAAATTTTTTCATTCGTAGAACTGAAAATGAGACAGAGAAAAATGTTTTCTTAATTTAAGAATGTGCAGTCACTTAATTCAAGTGATCTGCCATTCTTAAATTAAGTGACTTTTCTGACTTAAATCAAGTGACTTTTTCTTTCTCAATTTAAGAAAGTAAAAATCACTTATATTAAGTGACTTTTCTCACTTAAATCAAGTGACTTTTCTCTCTTAAATCAAGTGATTTTTCTCACTTAAATCAAGTAACTATTTCTTTCTTAATTTAAGAGAGTAAAAATCACTTAAATTAAGTGACTATTCTCACTTAAATCAAGTAACTTTTTCTTTCTTAATTTAAGAAAGTAAAACTCACTAAAATTAAGTGACTTTTCTCACTTAAATCAAGTGACTTTTTCTTTCTCAATTTAAGAAAGTAAAAATCACTTAAATTAAGTGACTTTTCTCACTTAAATCAAGTAACTATTTCTTTCTTAATTGAAGAAAGTAAAAATCACATAAATTAAGTGACTATTCTCATTTAAATCAAGTGACTTTTCTCACTTAAATCAGGTGACTTTTTCTTTTTTAATTTAAGAAAGTAAAAATCACTTAAATTAAGTGACTTTTCTCACTTAAATCAAGTAACTTTTTCCTTCTTAATTTAAGACAGTAAAAGTCACTTAAATTAAGTGACTTTTCTCACTTAAGTCAAGTAATTATTTCTTTCTTAATTTAAGAAAGTAAAAGTCACTGAAATTAAGTGACTTTTCCCACTTAAATCAAGTGACTTTTTCATTCTTAATCTAAGAATGTAAAACTAACTTAAATGAAGTGACTTTTCTCACTTGAATCAAGTGATTTTTTCTTTCTTAATTTAAAAAAGTAAAAGTCACTTAAATTAAGTGACTATTCTCACTTAAATCAAGTGACTTTTTCTTTCTTAATTTAAGAAAGAAAAAGTCACCTAAATTGAGTGACTTTTCTCACTTAAATCAAGTGACTTTTCTCAATTAAATCAAGTGACTTTTCTTTCTTAATTTAAGTGACTTGCACATTCTTAAATTAAGTGACTGCACATTCTTAAATTGAGAAAACATTTTTCTCTGTGGAAACAACAAAAAAGCAAACAAAAGGTGACACTGCAGTCCTTACGAGAGCAACAAAGGGTTAATACCGATATGCATATCTCAATGCAGCAATCTAAAATAATAACCCTAACATAGTAATTTTTGACGCAATAACTAATTTGAAATAGTTCATTTCAATCACGACTATCAAACAGATAGTCATGGCAGTACGAGAAAATCCCTTCCAGTATAAAATCCGAATTCTCGTGATATTGTATTTGAAACCCACCATCAAATCTAAAATTTGATAAAGTAGTAAAAAAAATAAAAAAAAGAGGCAGTATGAAATTCCAGAAAAAGTATTTGTGTATGTAAATTGAATTTTTATTCTCACATTACATACACAAAGCCACTATCATGGCAGTTTGATATCACATTTTGTGGTAGTGATAGGGCGGGAAATACTTCATTATACATCCAAATATATACAGCATCATTCATTCACTGATATATATGCAAATTTTTTTGAAGAGTTTTACAGTACACTTACCGACTTTCCATCTTGCATTTTCCATCACGTGTTTTGCAGCTAGCTTTAAAGTCCTCGAAGAGCTTGAAACATGGTTTGCCACGTTGACAGACAGTCAAAGCGTGATTGCATGTAAGTAGAGCGTCATTTGGATAAGGATCTTTATCTGCAAGCAAGTTTAAAAAATTTTATTGTTAATAAATTATTTATAAAATGAGTGACAATACATTTTTTTAATTATTATTCTTTCGTTAACGTTGAGATTGTCGATTGATGAATTAATGGATTATTGGAAGAAGTTGATGGAAATTAAATTGTATTAAATATTGATGAAATTAATTTTTCAGAGAGAGGATATGACTTTGTTGGGTGTTTGCCATTATCTTCATTGATTTATTCATTCAATTCGGTTTACTTTTTTTATTTTTATTAATTTTCATGTTTTTTTTTAGAAATGATTGGAAGGAAACCGCTCAATCTCACTTAGTTTCCGAGATATTTGTACTGAGGAAAAAGAGAATAGAAAGAGACAAAGAGTGAAAGAGGCAAAGAGAAAGAGAGAAAGAGAAGTGAGAAAGAGAGGGAACAAAAGAAGACGAAGAAAGAGAATAATGAGCCATCGACACAAAATGAGTTATCCCCACCAATTAAATAATCTAAATTTATAGAGTGGGGAAATAATACATTGAAGTAAGGTGAAAAGGATTCTTCCTTCTGGCTTGGGCCCTTGACGAGTACACACGGCAAATTATGCCATTCTGACAACGGCAACATTTTTGCCCTAAAAATCTGTACGATTGGACGTAAGGAGGCCACCAGAGGAGACTTGTCATTTTCAACGGAGGGATGCTGATCACATCCCTCAGGAAGACACTAGATAAGTAAATCTATTAATTACTTTCTTCGAGCTCAATTTATGTGCCACCATACTCTCATCCTCTCTCTCTTTCTCAATATCACGGAGTGGATATCTGTACCTGTTCTACATATTTTTTTTTTAATATCAAACTATCATTATGTCGGGACTTCAAAAATGTATATTTTTATTAATAATTATAATTTACGTGCATTTGTTATCTGTAAAAATTAAGATACAGTCATTTTTGTGTTCATATTTTTCTTTTAACTGATTCAATGCTCAATAAAAAATGAATAAATTTAACTAATTAATTTTCTATTTAATTCTATAATATTAAAATAATATAAAACATTACATATTCCTCAAAAAATTATTGAAACGAAAAAATCCATTTAGAAGCACTTTTTTTCTCATCAGTTTTTCTCATGAATATTTCGAATTTTAATGGAGATACGCCCTTCTTGTCCAAACATATTTTTCGAGTTCTCCAAATTCTCTACAAAAATGGATGAAAATGAAAAAGACGTATTTCCATCAATTTTCGAGATATTTTGATGAAAATGGTCAGAGAGACGTCAATTTGTCCTGTTTTATTTTTTCACTACTAAATTATGAAAAAAATTAATTATTGAATGTATAAAAAAAATTGGTAGAACTCATTATATAACGAAAATCGTGAATTTTATTCTCGATAGCTTTCAACCTAATTTCTCAATTTAAATTCAGAAATTGGTTAAATGAGAAAAATATTTAATTCAAAGGATGAGACAATTTTCCAATGAATTCAATAATTTTAGCACGAGTTGAAGCAAGTTGAATGGAATTATTGATAATTCATGAAATTATAATGGAAATAATGTCAATTTCTAGGGATGTTAACTCGACATATTCATTAATTATTAATGACCACTCAAGAACGAATCAATAATGATTTTACTCTCCAGAAAATCCATTGAAAACTGTCATTCACATATGAATTACTAATTTTTAAAGTTAAGGTAGTTTCATCACTACACGAATTTAAAGATTGAAATATGAAATAAATTTTAAATTAAAGTTTATATGCATCTGAATGATCTCGTGAAATTTCAAGTCGATTGACCGTTTTGTATTGTCAAGAATAAATATACAAGAAATAAAAATAACACGACGTCTTAAGGGCCAATGCAAGATTTTGCGCTTTTAAATTACACAGAGGAAAATGTTTTCTTAATCTAAAAATGTGCAGTCACTTAATTTAAGAAAGAAAAGTCACTTGATTTAAGTGAGAAAACTCACTTGATTTAAGTGAGTTTCACTTTCTTAAATTAAGAAAGAAAAGATCACTTGATTTAAGTGAGAAAAGTCACTTGATTTAAGTGAGTTTTACTTTCTTAAATTAAGAAAGAAAAGATTACTTGATTTAAGTGACTTCTACTTTTTTAAATTAAGAAAGAAATAGTTACTTGACTTGAGTGAGAAAAGTCACTTGATTTAAGTGAGTTTTACTTTCTTAAATTAAGAAAGAAAAGATTACTCGATTTAAGTGAGAAAAGTCACTTAATTTAAGTGACTTTTACTTTCTTAAATTAAGAATGAAAAAGTTACTTAATTCAAGTGAGAAAAGTCACTTGACTTAAATGAGAAAAGTGACTCAATTTAAGTGAGTTTTACTTTCTTAAATTAAGAAAGAAAAAGTCACTTGATTTAAGTGAGAAAAGTCAATTAATTTAAGTGACTTTTTCTTTCTTAAATTAAGAAAGAAAAAGTCACTTGATTTAAGTGAGTAAAAACACTTAATTTAAGTGACCTGCCATTTTAAAATCTAGTGACTGCACATTCTTAAATTAAGAAAACATTTTTTTCTGTGTATAGTGCAGTATATAGATTAGAGTGTCTCAAAAAAATCGAATACTTTTTTTTTCTCGGGGCACATTGAGAAATCGTCGAAGTATCTCTAAAAAAAGATGCTGTAAAAATTTGAGCTCTTAATATTAATATTTAGAGGTGGCGCTTTGTAATTTTCTATTTCCCATTTGAATAACATAGGAAAATGTTCTTTTGAATTTTTGAATTTTGTAACGTGATAACGAGCTACTTCACAGGTAAAACCGAATCAGTCTTTATAGGAAATTGGATGCTCTACAAAAAAGGTCTGATTGACACTTTGCGTAAGTCAAGCTGTTTTAAAGATATCGAGCTTCAAACTTCAAACTGTTTAAAATTACGCTTTGTTTTTTTCTTAAACACAAAAAAAATAATTTATATGTATTAAAAACCCATTATTAGTAACTTGAGATAAAAAATATGCATATATTTAATGGAATGCATATCCAAAATTCTCAATAATTTGACAAATGCCAATTTCTATTCATTTTTAGCGAAAAATACACCCAGCAAAAAAATTAAGGGAACGGTAAATTTTGTCAGTATTTTGCGTGATTTTCAAATGGCTGTAACTTCGCCAAAAATAATCGTATCAGAATAAAAAAAAAATCGTTGGAAAGCTTGAAGTCTCTACTCTTGAAATCTTGAGATGAAAATTTTTTATGACCATTCGTTATAACGAGATAGGAGAGTTGAAAGTGGAAAATTTTTTTTTCATTTTTTCAACTTGTTCCACGGACTTCAAACAAATTTTCTCGACTTAATCCTTATAAAGATCGTGTTGCCTGGTCTTCCAGCTTCAATTTCTTTTTTTTTCCCTACGACCCTTTGTTGCTGAGATATTGTCGATTGAATCAAAAAACACCCTTTTGTCTTTAATCGTCGATATCGCAGGAACTAGTGATCGCACAGCGAGCGGATGACGAGATTCGTAAACTTGAATAAATTTCCTGTGAGATTCTTGCACTGCTTGATTGAAAAAAAAATTTCTTCCAATTTTAAAATTGGTTCGAAAAACTACCAAAAAATTGCGTTTTTTTCCTTTTTTTGAAAATTGCCCTGCATTTTGCGAATTTTGCGAAAATTGAAAATGTTTCAACGTTTTTCTTTAGTTTAATGTGTGCTGGAACATCCCCTCAATTTTCAAGCCAATCGGTTCGACCGTTTTTTTTCCCGAACGAACAAAGTTTCAGCAAAAATTAAAGGAACACTTTTTTGTGCCCTAAGCAGCAATTAATGATGATTAGGGCCGAAAATGTTTTTTCTCCGTTATTTTTCCGTGATTTTTCGTGCAAAATTTGTTGAATTCCATCGAAAAATGAGAACAATGAAAAATGAAGAAAAATCAATAAAAAAATTGAAATTTTGTTTTTCATTAATCAATAAAAAATTCAATTTTTTTTTAATCAATGGAAAATTAGAAATTTTATCTTCTTTTGAAAATCAATGAAAAAATCAATTTTTGTTCTCCAAAAACCAGCAGAAAACTTGGAAAAAAAATTCGAAAAATGAAAAAAAAACACCGGAATCGCATCTGATTTGGAGAGATAGTGACTCAGCAGATTTTTTCAAACAATTTTTTTTTTCAATTTTTTTTCGTTTAAAAAAATTGTTTTTCCGATTTTTTTTATTGATTTTTCTTCATTTTTCATTGTTCTCATTTTTCGATGGAATTCAACAAATTTTGCACGAAAAATCACGGAAAAATAACGGAGAAAAAACATTTTCGGCCCTAATCATCATTAATTGCTGCTTAGGGCACAAAAAAGTGTTCCTTTAATTTTTGCTGAAACTTTGTTCGTTCGGGAAAAAAAACGGTCGAACCGATTGGCTTGAAAATTGAGGGGATGTTCCAGCACACATTAAACTAAAGAAAAACGTTGAAACATTTTCAATTTTCGCAAAATTCGCAAAATGCAGGGCAATTTTCAAAAAAAGGAAAAAAACGCAATTTTTTGGTAGTTTTTCGAACCAATTTTAAAATTGGAAGAAAATTTTTTTTCAATCAAGCAGTGTAAGAATCTCACAGGAAATTTATTCAAGTTTACGAATCTCGTCATCCGCTCGCTGTGCGATCACTAGTTCCTGAGATATCGACGATTAAAGACAAAAGGGTGTTTTTTGATTCAATCGACAATATCTCAGCAACAAAGGGTCGTAGGGAAAAAAAAAGAAATTGAAGCTGGAAGACCAGGCAACACGATCTTTATAAGGATTAAGTCGAGAAAATTTGTTTGAAGTCCGTGGAACAAGTTGAAAAAATGAAAAAAAAATTTTCCACTTTCAACTCTCCTATCTCGTTATAACAAATGGTCATAAAAAATTTTCATCTCAAGATTTCGAGAGTAGAGACTTCAAGCTTTCCAACGATTTTTTTTTCATTCTGATACGATCATTTTTGGCGAAGTTACAGCCATTTGAAAATCAAGCAAAAAACTGACAAAATTTACCGTTCCCTTAATTTTTTTGCTGGGTGTATTTTTCGCTAAAAATGAATAGAAATTAGCATTTGTCAAATTATTGAGAATTTTGGATATGCATTCCATTAAATATATGCATATTTTTTATCTCAAGTTACTAATAATGGGTTTTTAATACATATAAATTATTTTTTTTGTGTTTAAGAAAAAAACAAAGCGTAACTTTAAACAGTTTGAAGTTTGAAGCTCGATATCTTTAAAACAGCTTGACTTACGCAAAATGTCAATCAGACCTTTTTTGTAGAGCATTCAATTTCCTATAAAGACTGATTCGGTTTTACCTGTGAAGTAGCTCGTTATCACGTTATAAAATTCAAAAATTCAAAAGAACATTTTCCTATGTTATTCAAATGGGAAATAGAAAATTACAAAGCGCCACCACTAAATATTAATATTAAGAGCTCAAATTTTTACAGGATCTTTTTTTAGAGATACTTCGACGATTTCTCAATGTGCTTCGAGAAAAAAAAAATATTCGATTTTTTTGAGACACTCTAATATAGATATATACTATATAGTATAGAATATCTATAATATATATTAGGATAAGTGATGACAGAAAATGTCCCATGCTTTTTCATATTATGGAAAACAGATAAAAATGGCACTTACGCCCTTTTTATCTAAAATCCTATCGAAAACTGTCGTTCTCATATAAATTACGAATTTCCAACGTTAACTACCTCATTCACAAAAATGCCACTCAATCGAAATAACAAATTGAAATAATGAAAAAGTAATTTTCCATAGCAGAGAAATATCTTCATTTGAAATGACGAAAATCAAGTGGTATATGCTTCGAGTATTGTCAACAACAAACCATTATGAACCACTTAACTGACCATGTGTATTCACTAATGAATCACTCAACACGATTCAGTGACCACCAGTTGTTTCTCTCTAAATGAAAATATACAAGCACATATTGTACAAATGTGAATGCCATGGAGTGCAACATAAATACATACAAGCATGATAATCCAAACATTCAACGTTAATGGAATAAAGATTGAACGTGTACAATTCTCTGAGTATTGGTGAATTCAATGAAGAAAGTTTGTGGTTGAATAAAAGACAAATTAATTCAGTAGTAAAAAAATAAAACTTGAATTGTTATATTTTTTTTTTTTTTTTATAATATTATTTTTAAAAAATCGGAAATTGACAAAAAAAAATTATTGAATTTTACTATTTGCGATTTTTCAAATTTTTTGAAAAAAAAAATCGGATTTTTTCATCTCGCTTAATCTCCGAGATAATTCATCTCGAATGACCACAAAAAATTAATTTATTTTTCCTGTTTTACCTTCTTACTTCTGAAATTACTCATAAAATTGAGAAAAAAATTAAAAAAAAATACATTTCATAATTTTTTTTGCTAAACTCATTACATCTTCAAGACCTCCAACAAAATTACTAGACTACACTTCTCCACATCTTGTGAAATTATATTTTATCAACATTCAACTTAGTACTCTGACTATTTTACTCTTTGTATAATTACTCAGGTGTACGAGAAATTTCAAGGCAAACGTGTATGAGATGTAAGAGTAAGGGATTGGTATACATAGCCTCAGGACGAAACTTGATTATATTTACCCTTCTCAGGGAAATTCGTAAACCAAGACTGTACGTGAATAGAATGAGACGTCTATTTTACTAAGTACTGTTTTTACATTGTGATAAATAACGTGTCTATCAGAAGAATATAAAGAGAGTGCTTGAAATTTGTAAAAAAAAAATTCTCGAATTTATTCGCACATAATTAGATTTAGAAAAGAAAATAAATTGAATTTTTTTTTCTTTCACACGAAAAAAATTCTTTTTTTTTTCATTGAGAAAACGATCAAAAGAGAATTTATATTCAATTTTCTTCATAAAACTTTATGATAGCGATATTACGACAGATATTTATTTACGATACATATTATGACACATTTACACAGTGATTTATGTAGATGTCTATAATATTTATATTGCTACGAGGATATTCTTGAAATAAATTATCATTAGACGAATATTTTACAGCCATCATAGTGTAACTGAAGGAACTAATAAATTTAACATTAAGGTAGTATCTCAGTGAACTTGAGTACAGTTAACCTCTTATTTTTTTAATGCCATATCGAAGATGATATTTTTTTACATTTTTCTGAATTTTTTCATAATTTTTGTCTGTGCAGTTTATGAGATATGAATTATCAAAGTGACTGAAAATACCGGTGGTGGGGATGAAATTCCACCACTCGTGGTCCACTGACATTAAATCCGCGACTTAAAATCCGCGACTTTAAATCCGGAAACAAAAATATCCGCAACACTAAAATCTCTAAAAACAAAAACTGGCAACCGAAAAATCCGTGACTTGAAATCCACAAAATAAAATCCTTGACTTACACAGAAAAAAATGTTTTCTTAATTTAAGAATGTGCAGTCACTTAATTTAAGCATGGCAGGTCACTTAAATTAAGTGACTTTTCTCACTTAACTCAAGTGACTTTTCTCACTTAAATCAAGTAATTTTTTCTTTCTTAATTTAAGAAAGTAAAAGTCACTTAAATGAAGTGACTTTTCTCACTTAAATTAAGTGACTTTTCTCACTTAACTGAAGTGACTTTTCTCACTTAAATTAAGTGACTTTTCTCACTTAAATTAAGTGACTTTTCTCACTTAAATTAAGTGACTTAACTCACTTAAATTAAGTGACTTTTCTCACTTAAATTAAGTGACTTTTTCTTTCTTAATTTAAGAAAGTGAAACTCACTTAAATCAAGTGAGTTTTCTCACGTAAATCAAGTGACTTTTCTTTCTTAATTTAAGTGACCTAAACATTCTTAAATTAAGTGACTGCACATTCTTAAATTAAGACAACATTTTTCTCTGCGTAAAATCCGCAAACCTAAAATGCGAAACCAAAAAAATCCAGAATGAAAAAATTAATAAATGCATTAATTTTTGCAAAATAATACCATTTCAATTTATTTCAATATGAGCATCAATGGAAAGATAGTGAGGAATGCCTCCATCACATTACAATATTACATAATTAAATAGACAAAATAGTAGCTATATTCTTCAAATACTCCAAGTTATTGGTGTCAGGATAATCCTCAACAAATTCTTCAGTCTCATAATTACCTCAAAAATGTAACAAAAAAAAAAATATTTTTTCTTCATTATATATAATATAGGGGAGAGTGGGGCAAAATGGACGTAAAAGTTGAGACTCCAGATTTTTTTAAAAAGCAGCGGTTGCACCAAAAAATCCGAAAAAATTTACAAACAATATACATATGTTGGAGGATTTTTTCAAATTTTTTCCGATTTTTTCGTCGAGTCCTTCATTCCAAAAAAAATTCTTTTATCATATCACTATGAGGGTCCATTTTGCCCCACTCTCCCCTATATGTATATTTATATGATGACAATATCTTGGAAATTAAGCGAGATAGTGCGATTTTGACCTGATTCTTCTTGAAAAAGATTAGAGAAAAAAAGGCGTAACTCCATTATTTACCAAAATATAAAAAATCTAATTATAAAAAAAAAGAAGTAGATTCGTCTCGTTTATCAATTAGCATCTCCAATAGCTCCATAAATAGAAAAATCTTCATACAGAGAAATTCAATCTCCCCAAATACGTATCTACATCTCTTTGTAGATGCTGAATGGGCATTTATAATGCTCGAGTAGACATGTGCGTATACTGGCTTTCAATTTGCTAAACTTGCATCTATTCTATGATCGAAAATTTTCGAATGTTCTACCAATCAATTCATCGACAGAGAGCTGAATACTCGAAATAGAACTACTCAGATTAATGAAAATGTGTAGCATGTGGTGAATTAATTGTATTTGGTTATTATGAGTACACTCGAAATAATTATGCAATTATTTGGTAGTCGAGAGGGAAGAAAATTCGATGAAGTGAATGGATACTAGGGTGGCTCATTTTGATGAAGTTTTGAATTTCAAATGGCTTATCCTTGAAAATTAAAGTTTATGATAAAAAAAAGCAACGTGATTTTTTTCAAATTTTTAAATATAGGCTATCAGACCGCAACAGTCATTCAAAGTTGTATGAAAAATTCTGACCTACAGGCAGTTTGCGACTATAAACTTTGATGAGAAGTTAAGAGGCACAAATTACCCTCCATTGTCAGGTAGGAAAATATCCGGTCAGAGTGATGGGTATTCTGAATCATAAATCAAAGGCTTAGTATTGCCGGATCCCTGAACTACCTGGCTTGAGATATTGAAAGAATGTTTGAAAATCGTTTCGTTACGAATATTTTTGATTAAAATACTGTGCTCAATGGCTCATGTAAAAAATGATCATTGGAAGTATTCTCTCAAAAGTGATGAATGAGATGCTTTTTGATAGATTTTCTTATTAAAAAAAAATAGAAACAAAGTATCGCCACTTTAGAGTCAAATGGGCATCAGTGCCATGTTTAAGCCCAGCACTTACGCCACTTTGTTTCTAAGACGACGATACGTCAATAACTATTAAATTGCGGTCATTTCAGAGATGATTTTTTCCGTTCCCCACCATCTATGGGCATTCATGAAAGAAAGGTACCTTTTATGTGCAAAATACGATGTTTTTCAACGTTTCAACAATCCCAGAAAACTAACTGTATTTATTGTAGCATAATCCATGGAATTTAGTATACAGGGTCGAGATGAGCCATCAACTTGTACCACGCCCTGGCGAGGATTTTCCCAGAAAGAACGTCAATGAATAACTCTGTACGAAGTTCAATGTCTTTCTTTTTCCCTATTTCTTTTATACCGCTACCTACTTTGCCTTTCTAGGATAGAATACCTCCAACTATTGTCAGGCAGACATCAACGGTCAGTCAAAGATAGTCCTTCGAGTAATTCACATCGGAGTCAATCCTACATTCGCACTATCCGCGTGTCATTCTCTCAGTCTTGGCGAAATGCCGGAAACGCGACAAGACACTCATATTCCCTTTATCGGTAACGTAACAGCTGAAATTCGTGGGAATCAGCTGCCCTCAAATAGACAAGTTTTGCAGTGCTATTTTTATTACACCAGCCATGCAATACCGAAGCTAACTGCTCGCGAAGCGGCTATGTGCGTTGTGCGAAAGTGTTCAGTGTTTTGGGAATATGCAGAAATTCCTATCATCAAAGAGTACAATGCGATTAAGAAAGTAGAAAAATTGGTACAGCAGCAAAAGACTCTGATAAAATACAGTCCTTCTCAAAGAGAAACCAACAATTTTGAAATGAAAGAAATTAATTTTAAATGCATGTTGAACGAATTGTTTGATATTGCGCTCCAAAAAGAAGTGAACTCCGTGAAAAGCGAAGCAGCGAGAACTTTGTTAAGTGTTCATCGAAAGCAAGGACGACAAGGAGTTCTCGATAAAATCATCGACACGGGAACATTTTGTACTATAGATTCACATGAGAGCAGAGAAGAAAATATTAAGGATAAAATGGATCAAGGTATAGTTACTATTGAATCATTGAATTATCCCAACCGTCGTGTAGTATTTTCTCTGATTGGTTCTTCGGCTATTAGGTGCATCATTTTTGTAAAATCAGTCATTTAAAGAAAAGCAGTGAAACTTTTTCTCTTGTTTTTACCCTAGTCGAAAAAATTAAAGGATCAGAAAAATTTTCCATTTTTTTCAGTGGTTTTTGGAAGGCTGTAAGTTCGTAAAGAATGAATAGATTGAAATTAAAAAAAAGGCATTTTGAAGCTCGAAATGTCTAGTTTAAATATCTTTTAATGAAATTTATTTACACGCATCTCCTATGATGCAAAAAAAATGCGAAGAGGAAAAAAACAAAAGATTTAGATTTTCAAAATGGTCTGCAAACTCAAAAATTTCCCCTTCAATGTCATTTTTTTATTGCACGTCCATTTGTCGCTGAGATATCGGTTGCTGAATGAAAAATCACCTTTTTTTTTTAATTATCGATATCTCGTGAACTACTTCATTCATTATTAACTTGACTTTTAACCAAAAAAGGATCTCGATATCAATTTCTTCCTTTTCATCAGCCTTCAATACGAAATTGGCAAAAGAAGAAACGTCAATAATAGAGTTGTTTCAATTTTTTCTACAAATCTGATCGCTCCGGTAAAAAAAAACGGTTGAATCCATTGACTTTAAAATTCCCCGGGTGTTTGGGTATACATTTAGCTAGAGAAAAACCTGGAGACATTAATATTTTTTCAAGTAATTGCAAAGTTTATATGGATTTACAAAAATACAAAAAAAAATACAGAAAAAAATCAAATTGAAACAGAAGAGTTGGGTTGAATCGTTCATGCATTGGTCAAGCCGAAAAAAAATTCTGAGCCCATGGACCATGTTAAAAACGGAGATTATTTTTTTTCTTCACGTTTTTCCTTTTTTTTGTATCCTAGTGGATGCTCCGAAGGAAATTTCACCGAAAATTTGGGAAATTGACATTTTGAGCTTCAAAATACTTTTTTTTTTTATTTCAATCCAATCATTTTTCAGAAAGTTACAACCTTTCAGAAATCACTGGAAAAAATTGAAAATTTGTCAGTTCCTTTAATTCTTTTGATTAGTGTAAAATAAGCATACTTCTCACTTCCTTTTCGGAAGTATTTGATTGCATCACTAATTTGATTAATTTCCTTTTTAGCGGAAAAAAATAAGATCAGTGCAAATTTGAGCAATTATCTTTTCGACGAAGACGAAGATATCAACGAAGTGCTGAAGCAACTTGAAGAGAGACATGACGACGATAGCGATTACGAAGCTCAATTACCCTCTACAAGTTGTAAAAAGCTCAAGATTACGACACCAGATATCACGGCGATTCTGGACCGGGCAAAAGTCAGCGATCGAATGGCTGCTCGTGTATTAGCGGGAGCCTTGATGGCAGCTGACATGAATTTAGAAGACGTCCATTTGAGCCGCGAAACTCTCCGTCGAAATAGACAATTGCAACGGAAATCTCTGAGTAATACAATTAGAGATAATTTCAAAAAAGCATCGCACAGCATCCTCACCGTTCTCTGGGATGGAAAACAGTTCTCAGCACCGGAGAATAAATTCGAAAAAGTCGACCGTCTTCCGATCCTCATATCAAGTTATGAAGGATCTCAATTACTTGGTGTTCCAAGACTCAAAAAAGGAACTGGAGAAGAACAAGCGAAGGCAATTTACTCTTGCTTGGAGGAATGGGAAGTTTTGGACGACATTTGTGCCATGGTTTTCGATACTACTGCGAGTAATACGGGTGGTAAAAATGGTGCATGTGTCTTGCTCGAAGAGTTGTTAGGGAAAAATCTGTTACATCTTGCTTGCCGTCATCACATATTCGAGCTTCTCTTGAGGACTGCATTTGAATCTACGTTTGGTCACACTTCAGGACCTGATGTTCTCATTTTTAAAAGATTCCAAGGGCAATGGACCGATATCAATAAAGCAGAATTTTTATCTGGCATGCAAGATATTGAAGTCAAGAAATCTCTGAATGGCAGTGAAAAAGAGGCGCTGGCCTTTGCCGAAGCACAATTAAAGGTTGGTTGTAATTTATAATCAAGAAAAAATATTAAATTTGACGCGTAATAACAAGTATCCCCCTTTTCATATTTCATTTTCAGATTGCACAAAATCGTAAGGACTACAAAGAGTTTCTGGAACTGGTGGTGCTGTTTCTCGGAGGGAATATCCCGAATGGAAATCGTTTTCGAGCTTTGGGACCAATTCATCATGCTCGATGGATGGCCAAAGCAATCTACACTCTGAAGATATTTTTATTCAGAAATCAGTTCCATTTAACGCATCAGGAAACTTCAAATTTAAGACACGTTTGTATTTTTATTGTTACTATGTACCAGCAATCGTGGTTTACTGCTTCAGACGCAGTTGCAGCTCCGAAAAATGACTTGGAGTTGCTGAAGAAATTAGCAACAAATACCGAGTCTATTTCGCCAAAAGTCTGTACATCTGCATTCGCTAAATTTATAAGACACCTGTGGTATTTGTCTGAAGAATTAATTGCTTTTGCTTTCTTCGATAAAAGCGTGAGTATAGAATGTAAAAGAAAAATGTGCGAAGCTATCAGAACGCGATCTGGTCTTGAAAATGATAGGATAAAGAGGGAAACCGGAATGACTGACACAAAATTGATTGAAAATTCTAGTTTAGATTCGTTCGTCACTCAAAATACCATGAGGTTTTTTGAAATTTTGAAAATTGAGAGTGGTTTTTTGAATAGTGATCCCGCGACATGGGAAGAAAGAGACGATTTTATTGCCAGTTTGAAAATTGTAAAATCGATGCATGTGACAAACGATTTAGCTGAAAGAAGTGTTTCCCTTATAACTGAATATAATGATTTGCTTAGCAAAGATGAAAGCAGCAAACAGGATATCATGTTAATCGTACAAAAATTCAGAGAAGTATCTTCTGATAATAGCAAAGAAAGCTTGAAGTTTTCATTGCAAAATTATTTGAATAATTTACCTGTGAAGTCTTCAAACAATACATAATGATTTTACTGAAAAATTGAATAATTTCATTACAGACAATATAGTTTTTACAAGGAATGACGTCTCATTTCTAGATGTAAATTGAAGCAATTCATTCTATTATTGTTAAAATTCTGATAGTTTTGTGTTTCAATCATATGTCAAATTTAATCAATTTCAATTGAGCTATTGGGATTGTATACAGGGCAACAGCTACTCATTAGCTGATAAGAGAAGGCTTTAAGAAATATAAATGATTCAATTACTCTCTAAATTGACCGATTTTCACCATTCAAATTTAGCCACCATTAGCTTTGACTGATCATATTCCTAATATTAATTATATTTTGAATTTGTGAAAAATTGTAGAATTTTATAAATAAAATAGAAATATTTACTGTTGTTTATTGCCTACAATAAAAGTATTTGTCCCTTCCGAAAAAGGTCTGCCTAGGTAACCAACCTTCTCAGTTTCCAGTTTATGGCTGCTGTAAAAGCAGATGATGAGGTGAGGCACCTGCCACTGTCGCAAAATTAAAGAATTTTGTTTGACTGTTTTTCCATTATAAAAATGGAGAAAATACGATTTTTTTCTTCAAACATGATAGTTGATTGTTCAAACTATCAGTCAGTAGAATTCGCAACCAATCCATGCCCTTCGAAGGCTATTTATATGCCCTCAAAAACCGCGAATTTCGTGTAAATTAAGGAAATTTTTTCCTACTAAAAAACGTTGTAACAAACAGAAAAAAATATTTCCTTGTTTCAAATGTTATGTGACGACCTCCGACAGAAAAGCTCATAAAAATTCAATTAATTATGTGGTGAAATAAAAATGAAAAGCTTTTTCGAGAATTTACTATGGAAATTGTCATTATAAAAACAAACAACAATTGCGGCCCGATAAAAAGTATTTAAAAATCCAGAAAAATTCACATTGCTCTATTATTTCATAAACTTGGATTTTCGAGGATAAGCAAGTTGAGATTCAAATTTTTTTTTAAATGGGCCAGCCTAATGGATACTTCTGATGATTGATTTGCTTATCTCTTGTACATACGCCCATTTAATTCTCATTTTTATTTCTAATTTTTGAATTTCAATACTTGAAAGAAAAAAAAAATATTTCAATGAAATAATTAATTATAGAAATCAATATTTTTTTTCAATTCTCTTTTTTGGAGAATTTCTCAGAAACTAATGGAGATACGCTCTTTTTGCCACAATTTTTATAGAAAATTTTTGAATTACAAAAAAAGATTGAAATATTCTTAAAATAATACATAAGAACAAAAATGGAATTAAATCGATTTTTCTTTTTATTTATTTGTTCTTTGAAAATATTTCGAAAATCCATGGATATACGCCTTTTTCGTGCTAATGCATTTCTTCAGAGAATTTTGAGAGTTCAAAAATAGGATTGATATTTTCAAAAAACTTGTAAAATTAATAATGAACGAAAAATCATTATCAAAAATTATCGAAGAAAACGCATTTTTCTCATAATTAATTATTGTAATAAATTTTGAATACTCAATAGTAAAAAAGCGTAAGTACTAGGCACTTGATAAGACACTCCTCTATTTTCTCGTCTTGTTGAAATCGATTGTCTACGTGTTCCTGGTCGACCCTTTCCTATTATCAAATTCCACATGTCCCAGAATAAACCAACTCCCGAACTAATAAAATAGATTATCTGTTTTGTATTATCCAAGTATCGTGGGATTCGTGACAATTCCAGAATTTCCTTAAATCTTCAAATTCTTCGTGCCAAATCAAATAATACCTTTCTTCGAATTAGGAATTTTTTAAAGAATTAGGGTTTAAAAAAAAAATGTTTTTCCCTAATTAAACCTCTAGTAGAAATTCACATTGTAACTTGTAATAGCCACTTAATTCACGAGTGTAGTGGAATAACAGGTTAAGTCGTTTTTTGTCGAAAATGAGATTTTATCAGAATTAGCTTCAGGATGTATGGACACATGTCCCACAGAAAGGATTTGGCTGAATACACAGAGAAAAATGTTTTCTTAATTTAAGAATGGGCAGTCACTTAATTTAAGAACGGCAGGTCACTTGAATTAAGTGACTTTTCTCACTTAAATCAAGTGACTTTTTCTTTCTTAATTTGAAAAAGTAAAACTCACTTAAATTAAGTGACTTTTCTCACTTAAGTCAAGTGACTTTTCTCACTTAAATCAAGTGACTTTTTCTTTCTTAATTTAAGAAAGTAAAAGTCACTTAAATTAAGTGAATTTTCTCACTTAAATCAAGTGATTTTTTCTTTCTTAATTTAAGAAAATGAAACTCACTTAAATCAAGTGAGTTTTCTCACTTAAATCAAGTGACTTTTTCTTTCTTAATTTAAGAAAGTAAAACTCACTTAAATTAAGTGACTTTTCTCACTTAAGTCAAGTGACTTTTTCTTTCTTAATTCAAGAAAGTAAAAGTCACTTAAATTAAGTGAGTTTTCTCACTTAAATCAAGTGATTTTTTCTTTCTTAATTTAAGAAAATGAAACTCACTTAAATCAAGTGAGTTTTCTCACTTAAATCAAGTGAGTTTTCTCACTTAAATCAAGTGAGTTTTCTCACTTAAATCAAGTGACTTTTTCTTTCTTAATTTAAGAAAGTAAAACTCACTTAAATTAAGTGACTTTTCTCACTTAAGTCAAGTGACTTTTTCTTTCTTAATTCAAGAAAGTAAAAGTCACTTAAATTAAGTGAGTTTTCTCACTTAAATCAAGTGATTTTTTTTTTCTTAATTTAAGAAAATGAAACTCACTTAAATCAAGTGAGTTTTCTCACTTAAATCAAGTGATTTTTTCTTTCTTAATTTAAGAAAGTAAAACTCACTTAAATTAAGTGACTTTTCTCACTTAAGTCAAGTGACTTTTCTCACTTAAATCAAGTGACTTTTTCTTTCTTAATTCAAGAAAGTAAAAGTCACTTAAATTAAGTGAGTTTTCTCACTCAAATCAAGTGACTTTTCTTTCTTAATTTAAGTGACCTGCACATTCTTAAATTAAGTGACTGCACATTCTTAAATCCAGAAAACTTTTTTATCTGTGTATTTCAAACTGTATCCACATATACATACAGAGCTCTCACAGACATAACACTACGTCACGCGGTGATGCCATGTTAATTACTGGACACGTGAATTTTCATCTAGGAAATGTATAAAACCATAAATTGCAATTGTAAAAGGTCTGTAAGGCCCCGCAAAAATGTTCAATTATTTTTCCTAATTGTTCAAGGAACGTACTGATCAGTTTTTCAATCAAATCTCAATTGTCATTCACGAGATTTTCGATTTTTTGTCTCCGAATTATCGGTACGGCTCCATATGCCCATAACAGGCTGTATATAACCAGGGATTTTCATCAATTTATTACGTCCAAACTGGGTTCAAGAATGAATTAAAAATTTAACACGAGTCGTATGGGATGTTTAAATAATTTGTAATCCGCTAAATTCTATATACATTTCACTAGTCCTGTTATCCCCTTCAATAAAATTCTTCAAATCTTAAAATCTAATACCTTTCTTTAAAACATAGATGCATGGATGATCGAACAAGAAGTTCTGAAAACTGTTGCATTCTGGATCAACGTGTGGCTCTTTGCAGAGACAGGTTGGCCGGAAGAATGGAAAACCCTGGAGTGTTTTCAATGCAGCTTGACACTTTGTCACAGTCACAGTGGAACAGGCAACTGGAAAAAAAATGAAATAACAAGTTTATTAAAATCAATATCAAAATGTTTTGAAAAATCTTGACAATTTTTTTTCAACAAATAGGTTAAGTAGAGAAAAATATGCACATGTAGGAAATTTTAAGAACTATAAGTGCAAATTGTTTTAATATCTCTTTATGATAATTTATTGTTAAAAAAAAATGAAAGAAATTATTTGATGTGACAATCACTTCATGTAGAAAGACTTGATTTTCTTCAATTTTTTGAAAATTCAATTTTTTTAGGAATTTCTCTGGTTTTAATTGTCGTAACAGCTTGGGACCGATCTTGAATGAAAAGTGACATCATTTTCCATGGATTCATGTGGTTCTAGATTTTTTCATCGATTCTTGAAAGACTTACTGCTCATTTTATAGAAATCAGTTTTTTTATCATTTCATCTTCAAAAATCGATAAAAAAATTTTAAAACCATGTGAATTGATGGAAAATGATCTCACCTTCCTTCTGAAATCGATTTCGAGTCGCTACGATCAATAGAATCGGAAATATTTCAAAAGAAAATGAAATTCTACCATTTTTTCAATTGTCCCTTAAAAAAAAAATTTTTTGAAAAAAATCTAAAAAATGATTTTTAAGATATTTTTTCACCGAAAATTTCGACAACTTTTCAATAGAATCATCAGAAAAAAACATTGCTTGGAATCCTAAGGATTATTAAATCTGTGCTAATTAAATTATCAATTAAAAATTTGGTCCAGAGCATTGCACTATCTCTTGGACAATCAGAACATATAGGTGTGTGACTCTCGAGAATATCTCATTTTCCTTTTCTCATCTACTCATTCCTCCTTTTTCCAGATCCTCGTTGGTCATAACTTTTCAGATGGCAAACGAGCAAGAGTAGCCAGGAGAGTTGAGGATCTATCTTAAATTAAACATCAAGTTCCACTCGCGAGCAATTTCCACCTTTTTCCCAGATAAAAAGAAAAAAGAAAATGTTGAATTTTCTTTTCCCCCTCCCTCTCCCAAGGTTCTATCCGCGAATTTTTCTTCTCTTAAGGTAGTATCCTAGAGTACAGTCGATAAAACAGAAAAAAATGAAGACTTGTAGGTTAGTTTCCAATTAATCGCTGATAATTCGGGAAAAAAGTGCTTTAATTCACCCGAAAAAGTGATTAAACTTTTCGAAAGTCATATCTCCAGCTCGTGATTATAATTTTTTTTTCTTGAATTTTTTTTACATTAATCATCTATCACATGCATGAGATAGAGAGAGAGGCAAACAGTTACGACTACTTTCTAATTAAAATTTCTCAATAACTATACAGTGAATTGAATATGTTTTTTCTTTTATTATTTAGTTAAAATGCTGTTCTTGTTCGAAATTGAATGGGGCAATTTCGAGGGCAATCGTCAATCATCGGTGGTTCGATGTCCTGACACTATGAGAGCGATAAGGCAACTAATTAGCCCCCCCCCCCTCTTCTGGACCCACTGCGATCCAAGAGTCAGTAGCCCAAAAGACATTCAACGGAAAGCTCGATGAAGTCTTGAAGACGCAATTCCAATGGTGGAATTGAGGTGGTTAATCAACGGTCTTTCAACAATTAGAACATTCAACTATTAGTGATAATCAACGTGTTTTATATATAGTGATCTTTGTATTTAACATCATTTGACCCCTGGTTTTTCTCCGTAAATAAGAGGGTTTTCCACGTGCATTACACAGAGAAAAATTTTATCTTAATTTAAGAATGTGCAGTCACTTAATTTAAGTGATATGCCATTCTTAAATTAAGTGACTTTTTTAACTTAAATCAAGTGACTTTTCTCACTTAAATCAAGTAACTATTTTTTTCTTAATTTAAAAAAGTAAAAGTCACTTAAATCAAGTGACTTTTTCTTTCTTAATTTAAGAAAGTGAAACTCACTTGAATTAAGTGATTTTTCTCACTTAAATTAAGTAACTTTTCACACTTAAATCAAGTGACTTTTTCTTTCATAATTTAAAAAAGTAAAACTCACTTAAATCAAGTGAGTTTTTTCACTTGAATCAAGTGACTTTTCTTTCTTAATTTAAGTGAACTGCACATTCTTAAATTAAGTGACTTTTTTAACTTAAATCAAGTGACTTTTCTCACTTAAATCAAGTAACTATTTTTTTCTTAATTCAAGAAAGTAAAAGTCACTTAAATTAAGTGACTTTTCTCACTTAAATTAAGTGACTTTTTCTTTCTTAATTTAAGATAGTGAAACTCACTTGAATTAAGTGACTTTTCTCACTTAAATTAAGTGACTTTTTCTTTCTTAATTTAAGAAAGTAAAACTCACTTAAATCAAGTGAATTTTTTCACTTAAATCAAGTGACTTTTCTTTCTTAATTTAAGTGAACTGCACATTCTTAAATTAAGAAAACATTTTTCTCTGTGTAATGACTGTTGTCTCAACAATTCATTTTCCATCGCCTTTTCACCATCCACATTTGGTCCACTTCCAACTGAGTTTTCGAACAGTCCCTTTCGCCATTTGTTTTTGAATAATGGGTCAATTGTCTGTTTTTTTTTATTAATTTCGTCATTTCCATCCGATTTGGGGCGTTTCATCCCCACCACCGGTATTATCAGTAACTTTGATAATTCACATCTCATAAACTACACGGACAAAAATTATGAAAAAATTCAGAAAAATGTAAAAAAATATCATCTTTGATATGGCATCAAAAAAATAAGGGGTTTACTGTACTCGAGTTCACTGAGATACTGCCTTGACTCTTGCATTTTTCATTGAAGCACACGCTCACTTCTGCATGAAAAATGTATTGAAATTGTGTCAAGAATGCATCACAAATACTGTAATGGGAATACTCTTATTACTCATGTTTCATCCTCCAGTGGAGGCAAAAAAAAATTTCTTCAAAGTTAAAAATAGAAATACGTCAACAGGGACGATAGAGTATGCTGCTCTAGAGGTAATGGGGAATGAGCTCGTGGCACGAGCAGCACTAGAATGTTTCTCACTATCTTTGTGTATATTGAAACTGGTGGTTGACCTCATGGACTTGAGTTTGAGTTTACGATTGAGATCGATCGTTTGACCGAGTCGTTGAGGGTCGACGACACACGAATATATTCACTTCAGTATAAAAACATGAAAATCAGGGACTTCAGGCCACTTGACCTGAGTGGGCCACCTTTATTGGGGGAAAAAATAGCACTAGTGTTTCTTTTTCATCGTTTGTCGGATTATTATCTGGGTTAGACTACTTAAAAGTACTCGATTTTATCATTTTCATTTTTTTTTAGAATATCTCGGAAACTAAGTGAGATAGCGCGATTTTGTACTAATCTTGTTTTCAGGAAAATTCCAAGAGCGACAAGTGAAATTTGGACGAAATTGCTCTATCTCGTTTAATGTCCGAAATATTTTCAAAAACCTGATTGAGAATGTTTTTTTCAGAATTTCATAATTAATTTTTTTTCATAAAAAAAAATTTAAAAAAACATTTTTTTTTTAAAGATTGGTCATATTTTTGGGAAATAAGCGACATATCACCATTTTGTCCTCATTTTCTGGTTTTAAGAAAATTTCAAGAGTTCGAAATGTAATTCTAGAGCAAAATCGCTCTATCTCGCTTAGTTTCCGAAATATTAAAAAAACGTAATTTTTAAAAATAATTTTATAATTAAAAAAGTGGTTTTCTTCAAGTAATGTCGTATTTTTTGAAATATCGTGGAAACTAAGCGAGATAAAGTAGTTTTGCAGTAATTTTGTTTTTTAACGAATTTCAAGAGTTACATAAAGAAGATCAGGGAAAAAATTGATCCATCTCGTTTAGTTTTCAAGATTTTTTTCAAAAAAAAAATGGTGAATTTTTTTTTTTCAGAATTTCATAATTAAAAATCTTTCTCTCAAAATTCATCATATTTTTTCAAAAATGTTTCGGAAAATAAGCGAGATAATGCGATTTTACCCTAATCTTATTTCAGTAAAAATTTCGAGGGCTACCAAAATTATTTTGAATAAAACTGAATTTTTTAAAATCCATAAAATTTTAAATTACAATTTTTCATTCCTGAAAAAATTTTAAGTTTTTTAAAATTCATGATAATTTATTTTAAAAAAATTATAATTTTGGGTACAAAATATTATAATATTATAATATTATAATTTTGTTTGCGAAAAATTTGAAGTTCGAAAATCATAAAAAAATTCAATGATCTAATTTCATTTAATTTAATTTTTTTTCATTATCATTCAATATTATTTATTTGATATTATTGAATTTTTATTTTTTCCTCCGAAAATACTACATTGAATCATTTTTAGTGAAAATGATAATATCCATCTAACGCATCACCACGTGCGCTCGTTCTTGTTACCGTGAAATAGAATAAATGCTGAAAATACTGAAGAATAATGGAAACGTAATACAATGCCTGAATAATGCCTTGTGCGACAACGATATACTATATGCATGTACTTAAGTTAGAGGGAGAAAATCTGTTTTTCAGTCTGACTTCATGGCCTCGAGAAGGCAAGCACGATTCATATAAAATTAGATACGACATGACTCGCAGCAGTGGAGTATATAGAATTAGTGTAGAGCATACGTCTCTGCCCCCTGAATCTAGTGAAATACTGACTTTTTTTCGTTATCCTGATGGATAAGGAGAGATAAAGATGATTATTTTTTCATTTCTGCTCTTGAACGTTGAAAGTCTTGAAAGACATTTTCAATTAATTTAAATATGATGAAGAACTAGGGAAGACCGGGGCAAAATGGGGTACTTCAAAGCTCATGCCCCCATATCCCATTTTGCCCCAGTGTATCCTATTTATTCGATTTCATTGAATTTTTTTCTAAATTATTCATTTAATTCAAATATTATCATAATTTGAATTTGAGTCACTTGAATCAAGTGACTTTTTCTTTCTTACTTTAAGAAAGTAAAAGTCACTTAAATTAAGTGAGTTTTCTCACTTAAATCAAGTGATTTATTCTTTCTTAATTTAAGAAAATAAAACTCACTTAAATCAAGTGATTTTTCTCACTTAAATCAAGTGACTTTCCTTTCTTAATTTAAGTGACCTGCACATTCTTAAATTAAGTGACTGCACATTCTTAAATTAAGAAAACATTTTTATCTGTGTATTCGGAAGCAAAATAACAGCAATCTAATTTAAATCAAACAAATCCATGAAAAATTTTATCTAAACAATGTTCCTTCATCCAACAACAATTCTCTCGCAAATATGTACCAAAATACTTCAAGAGATTATCCAAACTACAAGATTACATCCAGTGTTTCCTGAAAATTGTCTGCTTCCTATTTGTTTATTCTCCGTTATTTGGCTTCTTCAGATTAGACGCCTGTAGTATCAGAAGCCATGAATGAAGACTACATATACCCATCAAAAATTTTCCTCTTCACGTAACTCTACAAGCACAAATCTCAGACTACATATACTCTATCGGACTATATATAATGAAGAGAAAATATTTTTTTTTTGTTACATTTTTGAGGTAATTATGAGACTGAAGAATTTGTTAAGGATTATCCTGACAGCAATAACTTGGAGTATTTGAAGAATATAGCTACTATTTTGTCCATTCACAGAGAAAAATGTTTTCTTAATTTAAGAATGTGCACTCACTTAATTTAAGTGACCTGTCATTCGCAAATTAAGTGACTTTTCTCACTTAAATCAAGTATCTATTTATTTCTCAATTCAAGAAAGTAAAAGTCACTTAAATTAAGTGACTTTTTCTTTCTTAATTTAAGAAAGTGAAACTCACTTAAATCAAGTGACTTTTCTCACTTAAATCAAGTGACTTTTCTTTCTTAATTTAAGTGACCTGCACATTCTTAAATTAAGTGACTTTTCTCACTTAAATCAAGTAACTATTTCTTTCTTAATTTAAGAAAGTAAAAGTCACTTAAATTAAGTGACTGTTCTCACTTAAATCAAGTGACTTTTTCTTTCTTAATTTAAGAAAGTAAAACTCACTTAAATCAAGTGAGTTTTCTCACTTAAATCAAGTGACTTTTCTTTCTTAATTTAAGTGACCTGCACATTCTTAAATTAAGTGACTTTTCTCACTTAAATCAAGTAACTATTTCTTTCTTAATTTAAGAAAGTAAAAGTCACTTAAATTAAGTGACTGTTCTCACTTAAATCAAGTGACTTTTTCTTTCTTAATTTAAGAAAGTAAAACTCACTTAAATCAAGTGAGTTTTCTCACTTAAATCAAGTGACTTTTCTTTCTTAATTTAAGTGACTTGCACATTCTTAAATTAAGTGACTTTTCTCACTTAAGTCAAGTGACTTTTCTCACTTAAATCAAGTAACTATTTCTTTCTTAATTTAAGAAAGTAAAAGTCACTTAAATTAAGTGACTGTTCTCACTTAAATCAAGTGACTTTTTCTTTCTTAATTTAAGAAAGTAAAACTCACTTAAATCAAGTGAGTATTCTCACTTAAATCAAGTGAATTTTCTTTCTTAATTTAAGTGACCTGCACATTCTTAAATTAAGTGACTGCACATTCTTAAATCAAGAAAACATTTTTCTCTGTGTTTAATTATGTGATATTGTATTTGCAGAATAAAGCTACTATTCTGTCTATTTAGTTATGTGATATTGTAATGTGATGGAGGCAGTCCTCACTATCTTTCCATTGATGCTCATATTGAAATAAATATTGAAAAATTTTCCTCTTAACGTAACTCTTCAAGCACAAATCTCGGACGTATAATTAATGATCATCTCCTTTTTTTCGTCTTTTTTTCTTCACCATCGATTCCTTTTTTTTTTAATCTCCATCTAGTGACTTCCTTCAACATTCGAAACGTAAATCGTGGTAAAATCCGACTTGCCTCATGGATCTCTAATGTAAATCCTGACTTTCATTGCAAAACTCTTTTACCCTCTGCTTCTCCTTCCCCCCCTCTCTCTCTCTTTCTCCCTCTTTTCAGCAAAGTTCTCCGTGTCGACGGATATGAGAAAGTGAAGGAAATCGTCGGTGCATTCATCGAAATCCGATAGTTTCCTCAGTGAGACACGATGGATGTCAGACAAGTTATTCTTTTTTTATTTCCTTCTTCTTCGTCATTTCTCCCTTTTTTTCATCCTTGAATTCACTCGAATTTTCCTCCATTTTGATGAGAATAAGGAGAAGAAAAATAATGAAGAAATCCTATGAATTTCAATGAGAATTAGAGATAAACACTGAGACTTAAATGGAGGAGTTATAAAATGAGGAAAGACAAAGAATTCAGGGGAAAATTAGAAGAAAAAAAAAGAAATGAAGGTGAGATGAAAGGGAGAGAATGCAGAAGGAACTCGAGGGACTATTAATTCTTGTTGTTTCTAGCGAGAATAATTGAGCGTGGATCTATCATTAGCATAATTCTTTCGTCCTCTTTCATAATGGTAGTAAGATGATACCGTGAACTTGGAAATTGAAATAAATAAATGGGATATTTTGCATAATATCTGTAATTTTTTTTCGTTTTGTTTTATGAAAATAAGAATTTGGGAAGAATTTTATGGAGAAATGAAGAGATGAGGATTTTATTGCATTTTTTCTTGAGGTTTTCTCCAAATATTTTCATTTGTATTCTCATGACACTCATCTGTTATAAAATATATTTTTTTTGTTAGCTATATAGTATATGGCCTTTTAAGGCTACAGTCATAATAAACATTCAACAATCAACTATTTTTGAGTTCAATTACTCAAAAAAAAAAAAAAAAAATTCAATCGCCACTAATTTTCATACAAGAATTGCAGAACCTCCCTGAAATTGTTTGAACAAACAGTCCGAAAAAGAACTTCCCCGAGTTTTTTTTTTAATTCAGAATGAAAATTAACCCGAGCATTGTGCGGTTGGATGGCAATCACAGGCCGACCATTCTCCCCACCACTAAACAAGTGAGACTCCGGCGTTGTGTTGTGCAACGATCCCGAGGCATACCTCCTATTGCTCGAATACCACGACGCTTTCATCGCCAGACACTTGTAGAGACAAGATAGTTTTCACCATCAGACACAATAGCACTAAAATCCAACGACAAAAACACATCACTATCATCGTGCTCATCCAAGTAAGCATTACTTTCTCGTTATTTTCATGTTATTTTTTTTTTCATTTTTACTCCTGACAGCAACGCAGAGGGGTATATGCGTTTGGCATGGAATGCATTGGTATGACAACGCGGTTGTAACGCCTTATCTTATTGAAAACGAATGTTGTGTACCAAAATGAAGAACTCACTTTGTAGTACTGAATTATTTATTAACACACCTTAAACAATTGAAATTACACGTGAACTGCGATTTCCTCAAATTACAATAACTTTGTAGTATCGCAACGTTTCAGAGATTCGTTACTAACTGACTTTTTGGTGGTTGAGGGGTATTTATGTTAGGGTTGGAAGGTAGTGGGAGGAACGCTTGTTCTGGAAGGTTCTTGGATTTTTCCCTTAAGGGGGTTGGTCACTAAATGCGTTCAAATGAAAAAATTCTGAAAATTTTCAATGTTATTGTTGAATATCCCATACGACTCGTGTTAAATTTTTAATTCGTTCTTGAACCTAGTTTGGACGCAATAAATTAATGGAAATCCCTGGTTATACACAGCCTCTTATGGGCATACTGAGCCATACCGATAATTCGGAGACAAAAAATTGAAAATCTCGTGAATGACAATTGAGATTTGATTGGAAAACTGATCAGTACCTTCCTTGAACAATTAGGAAAAATAATTGACCATTTTTTCGGGGCCTTACAGACCTTTTACAATTGCAATTTATGGTTTTATACAATTCCTCGATCAAAATTCACGTGTCGAGTAACTAACATGGCATCGCCGCGTGACGTAGCGTTATGTCTGTGAGAGCTCGGTATGTATGTGTGGATACAGTTTAAAATATATTTCAACTGCAGCGTTGTCAAAGTTCCCGAGCCCATCTCGCAATCAATTTTCTTTCATTTTTTATGACATTGACAACATTTGAGGTGATTATTTATTTTCAAAACTTATAAGAGGGAATAAAAAAATTGTTATGATGATTTTCAGCGAGTAATTAACTGATTAGAGGTCAGAAAAATGTTGTCTATTTTCGTGTTCAGGAATTGGTATTAGCTCGGGATGCCTATGCTAAAGCATAGGCATTCTCCCCTGCCCGCGCACCCCGCACAAGTGGTAACCAGCCTCCTTAATGTTATTCATTTAGAATGTTCGGGAATGAATTTTATGATAGGGAAATTTCGGGATGGATTAAGATGTTTTGGAGGCCTTGGGTCAGTTTATTTGAGGACCCAAGTAATGGAGGGATGGATTAAGACCTTGGGTGGACGGACAGATGGGCAAAGGATTAATAATTGTAAATGGCGCCAAAGGTATGCACTGTACATCTCAATATAAACATAGGTAATGGACTACATATTAGGTAAAATAATATAATGTGGCAGGTTACACAACACGAATTAAAAAATATGGACTTCTCGACTCAAAATGTAAGGATTCGTCCAGAGATGGTTTTAGGCATATATTAATAAATATTACGACTCGTATTTTTCTGAAAATTGCGAGAAAAGAAATTATTTTTCAGAAAATAGTAACTTAGATTAAAATGCCCCAGGCAAATAAAAAAAAATTCAAGCTGGAAAAATTCTTGTGCGCAAATGATCAAAAAAAAGATGATACATTATTAAAAAATCTTAAAATGGAAAAAAAAGGAAAAATAAAAATTGACATTTGATAACCCCCGACAAATAGATTGAAATAAAAAATTTAAACAAAAATCTGAAGTAATTGATAAAAATTATATTTGGAGAAACCGGGAAATCGTGGAATGTCCAGATGTTTCCATAAAATATGCTCTCCATGTCCTCCGACTTCCTAGTTTCACCAAATATAACTTTTATTAATTCTATTTCTATTCACACGAATGAACCGAGCGAGCGTGTAATAGGTTTTCAGTGGTTTACAGCATTGTTTCAAACTGATTGTGGTTTTGGAGTGGACAAACGTTTTGGGGAAGGACAGTAATCAAACGGAATTGAGACAGTTTGAATATATCGAATTGAATCATTGAAACATCACAAATATTCGTTAATGCAATCGTGAAACATATGATGGAGTTCAATTGGATTTGAATTTAATTGTACAAATTGTACGAGGCTATTCTACATGAATATAACATTTATCCAGCTGTGGACAATTAAAATTGGGATACGACCGCTTACGACTATCGATCATTTTTGAATATCGATTAATCGATATTGATGCGATTTTTTTACATTTAATTCGAGATTTGATGATATGAAAAAAATAATATCATGGCAGCTTTTAATCGAATATTTGAAAAATATCGATTAATCGATTCGATATTTTGCATTCGAGATATCGTGTACGATTCGATAATTTCTTTATAACTCTTTTAGTTGAAAGGGACATTGGCTTTCGATTAATTGTCGTCAAATATCAACTAATCGATTCGATATCTCGCATTTAAGTCGAGATATCGCATACAATTCTCAACTTCTAATGAATTATTCTTAAAGATCGATTAATCGATGCGATATCTCGCATTTAATTCGATAGTTCCGTTCTAACTATTTTAGTTTGAAAGGCAAAGGAATTCCGTCAACTTTAAAATCGATTATTTTCAAGTATCGATTAATCGATGCAATATCTCGAATTAAACTTGCATTTTCACGCTGAAATGCACATTACTCTCTTCTCCATTATCCATAATTTTCATCTGATGCATTCTTACTCTATCCACGATATGGCTCATACATTTCAGAGTCTAACGAAGCCATTGAATCATCTCTGCTGATGATAGTTTTGAGCGTTTCTCGAAACTCAACAAAATACAGAGACCCATAGGCGAGAGGGAACACGAGGGGATCAGCTGGATCGAACATTAAACCCTCTGAACTCGAGTGCTAAAGTTGCTTGTTTGCCACTACCCCCAGTCTCTCTTAGTCTGATGTCTATTGGTATTACATATACTCAGCCTGGTTACAGTTTGTACATGAACTTTACTCTATAATCAGACATTGTGCTAGGATGCGGAGTTGGGGGTCTTGGATTGATTTTAATGTGACCTATTGCTTTCGGATGGAAGCTATTTAATTATCAGAATTGTAATTTTTTTTAATTGAAGATGCTTAAAATGGTTTAAAAAAAAAACAAAATGATATTTTTAGCGCATGTCTGTGTGAATATGTCTCGATATGGCTGAGTGGGGCAATTTTGGCATTGTAAACCATTTGAGCCTTCTTCATGTCCAGTGAGTTTTCTGGTGTTACTTGGTTGTTAACTTTGTTTTGTTCTTCTTGATGAAGAAAAGAGTGTAGTGTCTCCACTAAATACCGTTGGATTTTCTATTCCAGATGAGTATTTTCGAAATTTTCTAAAATCCGTATTAAAATTATAAATGGTTTCAAATTAAATAAATTTCCTTTTTCAATTTGATGGTAAAAATTAACGGTTGATATTATTCCACGCGAAGCATGCATATTATTGACATGGGTTAACAAAGTACGCATGCTCAATGTACTTGTTTCCAGAAAAAGTAAAATTAAATTTTTTTTTTGAAAGCCTCCTATGAAAGCCTCAATTACAGCAAAACGGTTCAATGGAAAAATTGCATACAGGGTGTATCTGGAAAAGTGTATTTCCAGTGAGTACACGGAGAAAAAAGTATAAGAACTTTTTTGAATGATTCTTAAAAAAATTACCATGCCGCTTCACAAACGGGATGCAATTGCTTCTGAACGGAAAAATTGTCATGCTCCACATCATAATTTTTGCTTTCTATTTCTTAAAAAAAATAACCATTTTTACACTCAGCTTTGGATTGAAATATCTCGAAAAGTACTGAAAAGTTATCGAGACATGCTGTGAATGAAATTTACAGGGAAGATTAACGAATAAAATGAGCGAAATTCCGTTTTTCTACAACTCCTAATTATTAAGATATTAATTTTTTAATGAAAAATTCAGAAGGGACGCTCGAGCGGCCATTTATTTACTATCGGGCCTCGTTCATTGTTTCTGACCTACTCATCAAAAAATTGATATCTCGGAAATTACTGGTCGTAGAAAAACGGCGTCTTGCTTATTCTCTTCGTTAATTTTCCCTCTAAGTTTCATTCACAGCATGTCTCGATAAATTTTGCATAGTTTCCGAGATATTTCAATCCAAAGCCAAGTGTGAAATGGCCATTGGCTCATGTACCGAAAACAGCCGAGGGTACCCGACTTGCATCTTCGTCTACCACATTATGAGGCTGGCATGGGAAAAATTCTAAAAAAATTTCATAAAAATTCTTAGTAGCGTATGAAAATTTTTAAGGTCCCAATGATTCATCATTTGTCGGATAGACAATTTTTTCTCAACTAACAAAGAAAAAATTATCGGCTAATATTTTTGTAATGCTACATAACAGTTGTTGTGATATTTCATCTCAGAAATTTTGTTGGCCCTATCACTAATTGCCGGCGCAAAGACATTTTTTCCATTGGTAGACTCATGAAATACCCCCGGCCTGCATTTTGCATCCATATTGTGTCGCTGAGCATCACAATTTTTCATAGAAATTTCTCTCCGTGTATGCGATAGAAGAATTTCCTCTGAATACTGGAAAAATTCTGTCAAAATTCTGTTGATTATTGATTTTTTTCTAAACCAATCACAGAACGAATAAATGTGTACACAGCCAACTTCACTCTCATCTCATCTCCTTTATTATAAAGTTTATTATATAGGTAACTTTATTATAAAGGGATAGATTATCTCGAGAGTAGTATCATTCAGATGCCTGTCAATTTTGAGCTTATTTGCATGATCAGTTTTCCAGTTATTACCGTTCTGGTGAACTTTTCGAAATCCGATATTTTGATGATGGTTTCAGAGAAGTTGTATCAGTGATTTCAGAGGTATTGAGGCTCTAAATGAATAGAGAACCGAATGTTGCATTGATTAGAATCATTAATGATTCTGCTAGATGACTGAATTAGGAAAAAATGCATGAAATACATCCATCTGAGAAATTCGATGCTTTGAATAGATGACGAATTCGTAAGCCAAATTTATCTATAGCTATATAAATGATAGTTTTTAAATATGTAGGTCAGTATCTTGAATTTAGGACAGAATTCATAAGTACTGGAGTTAAGTTCGACGATTAGTGAAAAATTGGATAGAAATATCCATTAAGAATCACACGACAATTCTTGACAAATTGAATGAATCACTCACATTCGGAAGCATATTGCTAGAGTATTACCAGAAAAAGCTATATCAATCGGAGAGCAATACTATTATACACTTGTTTTAATTCTTTCATGAAAAAAATCTCGGAAACTAAGAGAGATAGCGAAATTTTTGAAGTAAATTTTCTTCAACTAAGTAAATTTTTTTACAACAAAAATTTGTTTTTTCTCTCTGCAGAAAAGACACTATCTCACGTTACACACGTGGACACATTTGCTATATATCAAGCGACATTTTTCAAGACACTCACTTAACTGAAAGAGTCCTCGTCTCTCCAATTCTCATTCCATAACATCCGTTTTCTCTGCGCCAAGAGATACAAGGCGATTTCTCTAATGGAACGAAGCAAGAGAAGTGTCGCGCATCGTCTGAAATTGCCGACCGATAAGAGAGTCATTCCAGTGAAATGACAAGAGAACATATATATACATCTACGCCTGTGTTTCTACACAATATACCTCTCCATTTTGATTCTTTCCATTCTTTTATGTATGTGTCCTTTTTTTTTGCTTCTTTTTCTCCTTTGCTTCATCCTGCAATATTTAGAAAGGAAGAGAGAGAGGCCGCTAGGGCCTCGGCACTGGGTCCAAAGGAAAGTGGAAATCCTTTCGGAACAGATGCTGGAGATTGTGTACAGCCGTTACGAAACGCCTCTTTTTCTTCATTCGCAAAAAAAAAAATCCTCTCTATTTTGTATCTATTTATGGATCTGGAGTTTACAGTAACTATTCAGGGATTTCTGCGGTAACCTCTAGGATATTATGGAATTGCAGATACACATATTCGGGTCAATGGCCAACGTCACCTGCTTGAAATAAGTGAATTACATGTGGTATAATGGAAAAAATAATCTCGTTGTTTTGTGACAGGTCAGTTCTGATTTTGATTTAAAAAAAAAACGAAAAATATCAGTTTTGCTTCAAACAATTTGGAATTAACCAGAAATCTTGGAGTTTGGAGAATTCGAGTTTTTTTTGAGATTGTTCTCGATTTTTTGTAAAACTTTCTCCTAAAAACTTCAAATTGCCCAAAAAATCGTAAAAGCTGATTGTGACACATGTTTCCATCTCAAATTTCTTCAATCATTTAACAAAATCATCGAAGAAAAATCTACCCCAAAAACACCCCTCTCCTCCACAATTCCCCTCAACTTCTTGTTGAGTTTTATGGGAATCAGAGGAAATTTGAGGATAAATATTAACGCTAGTCGTACATTACTTGAATAGAAAATAAGGCTTTATTAAATGAAGAAAAACAAAATTGTGTTCTCTTGGAAACTCCTTTTAAGACTGACGAGAGGAGTGCGTCTCTACATTTTTTTTTTTTATTTATCTTAACTACAGCGCCCCTCTCGTCACGCGACTGCACCAACTCTCCCCTTCTCCATTTGCGCTCGCAGGCGCGGGAGATACGAGTACGACAAACTTTCATCCATCCAACACTTCAAAAACTTCAAAATTTCCATAAAAATTCTCAAAATTATTTTCACTTATTAATTCATTTAATTCTCAATTATAATCTCTTAAATTATCTTCACTCAGATACTTCTTTTCACGAATGAACCTGGAATAATTGACCGAAGTGAGAATCTACATTTGCCCGAATGTTCAATTTCGTTCTATTGCAACGTGATAACAATGACAAATGTACCAGTGCAATAAATAATCCACGAGAAATTATAAGCGAAAGGGAAGAGAGAGAGAGAGAGAGAATGTAACAAATGATTTCTCGCTATCTCCATCTTCCTCCGTACTACCTCTACACCCCAAAATGAAACAGTTCCCTGAGTTTGTGGAAACGTTATTCATTTAACGCTGCACTACATTTCACCATGTATACGAAAATTAAAGAGAAATAGATAGAGTGTGAAAAAAAAGAAGAAGAAGCCGAGAAAGAGAGAATAGGAGGAGAAGAACCAACAAACAAACGCCAATCGTGGCAACACTGAGGAATACACGTGAAACAAGTCGAGCGCTCTTGTTGTGGTCCATTGTAAAAAGAAGAGGCTGTACTACCACAGTGATGTAACACACAACAATGTGCTCTCTGTTCAGAACAATGGAAATCCGCATTTGCCTTATCGATTTTTCCCCTTTAATCCCCCATGTTTTTCCTTATTAATGACGAAGAATGATACATTGCGCGCCTAGGACGGAAAAAAATTAAATTCGACAAATTTCCCTCAGGAGCGAAGTGAGGGTCTGCCCATAGCGCATATATATGGCATTTTCATGCTCAAGGGTGCTGGAAAAATGCGTTTCAAACGAAACAAAATGAGGTTAGAAACCCATTTTTCGGCAATCTGGCCAGAAAAATCAATTTCTTATTTTTTCATCATTTTTTCTAATACAGTGTAACCTTGATATAACGAACTGAAGGGAAATAGGAATTATTCGTTATATCGAGTTATTCGTAACAGTGAGGTTTGTTATATAGAGGTTAGATTAAATTCGATTCGTTATAACAAGGTAAGAAAATTTCCATTAAAACAACTCATGTGAATAACAACTCATTTGAATCAAAACACAGAATTATTTATTTGAAAAGATTCAAATAGAATATAAACATAGAATGTGAGAGAGAAAATTAGCAACATGATAAAGGTTAATGCTTAATAAAGGTTAAAATTTCTGCAACACTCAAACAACACCTTTTCCGTTTTTCAGCCATTACAACTTCAAAATTACTAACAATCACAAACAGCAATGTTTACAGTGATCAAACAGTAATGACTATCTTATGAAGATTTAAACGTATCAGCACTCATTGAGACATTAGTTATTGTGGAATTGAGTGGAGATAATTTGTAGGATACGTTATGTAGAGGTTGTAGGCTGGAAAATTCGTTATATGAAGGTCAATAATAGTTTCTATATATATTCTGCAATGATTGACTTTTCGTTATAGCGAGGTTGTTTGAAAAATATATTCGTAATGTAAAGGTATATTTTACATAGACTCTTATGGATAGTTCTGGGGGATTTTGAAAAATTCGTTAAATCGAGGAATTCGTTATATTGAGGTTCGTTATATTAAGGTTACACTGTATTTGGGAAAATGATGGAGAAACGTCCGTTCTGATACGTTTTTGTAGATGAGGCATTCCACGCTATTCCACTCACGTTTTGGATGATTTTTGATTCTCTTCATTTTTTGATATATTGTGGAAATGCTTAAGAAAAGTCCTATCCCCCAAGAAAATCGAAAAAGAATAACTGTATATTCAAATCTTTTGTTCTACACTAATGATATTGGAATGAATCGAGGAGTCTTTTCTCACTTAATAATCAAGCTGTTTATTCATTGATATTCAGCTTTGAAATAACTCTGTTTTTCACATATAAACATTCCTTAGCGACGATCTGCACTCACTTCATCCCATAAAAACATTGGAAGGAGAAATCGAAAACTAAACTCATCTGGCAACAATATCTTCAGTACGTGTACGGGCAATTCTGAAATGAAAGAGTCACTCCCACGAGAATCGAGCTAATCGATATTTTGATGCTCAGTCGAAAAGCGTGTAGTTGGCATGAAGAGGCTCCAGCACCAATTGATTCATCTGAAAATCATAATAATACCAATAGATAGCTTTTATCGAATCGAGTCCAGGAGATCAATTGACATACTTGAATATTTCCAGGTCTTGTTAGTGCATATACAACAGCATCAGCAACATCAGCTGGCATGAGATAAGGTACACCAGCAAACGATTTTTCAGGTATTCCTCCTTTCGCATATAATTTTGTTTTCACTATACCAGGGTAAATTCCCTAACAAACAGAAATGATTGAAATATAGGTTGAAATTCAAGAATATTATCAGCCTCAACGCATTTTCACTCACTGTGACTTTTATGTTCGTCTTGGTTTGGGTCATTTCTTGTCGTACATCTTCAGTCAATGCGTGTAAGCCAAATTCACTAGCCGTGTAAAAACCCATATTCAGCGTAGTTAATGTTGCATCTAATCCAAAAACACTAAGATTGAAAAACAAGATTACTATGCAATAAAATTCAAAACAATGAACTTTATTAGAACTCATCAAAAAGTGGTTGAATGACTCAAACTGTTTAATGTTCATGGAATAAACCTGTCATAGACGAGTGAGCTTAGAACTGAGACTCACTCTGTGGAGATTCATGAAATGATGCACATTAGAATTATTGAGGAAGTTCCTTCTATGGGTTATCTTCCACAATCGGTTTCTAAACAACATCTCAAAATGTAAGGAGATGACAAGAATCTTCGCAGAACTCCCTTTCATAAGAAGAATCTTCAAAGAATGACTTAATAATTTGAACCACTTCATCTTAATTAATTCTACCTGATAATATTGACAATATGCCCTGAACCAGATTTATTGCGCATTGATTTGACTGCTTCTCTATTAGTTATAGCTGCAGCCAGGAGATTCGTGTCCAAAACATCACGAAAATGAGCTGTAGACGATTCTGGAGAAGTAATAACATTCAATTAGTACTACAGCATGCTCCAGACTGAACTTAGCCGCTTAAGATTATAGATGTTTCCATTTTGGAATGTTGAAATGACATTTATAAATCCGTGTTACGTTCTTAATATGAGCATTTGTATTTTGGCTATATTGAAGACGTAATTGGATATTTTGTCGAAGCGTGATGAAGAAATTATCAGATATTTCCAGAAGACTTTTGAAGAACTTTTGCGATAATAAGTCATACTTTCCAAAATTTCTCTAGGAATATCTTTCACCCTCACATTTCGACAGAATGTACAATTTCTTATTCTACGGACTCAAAATACAAATTCTCACTCTGTAAACATCAGACACATCGAGATATGTCATTTAGACATTTTCGAATGAAAAAATATATAACATTATGCGGCTGAGTTCAGTCTAGTCAAAACCGAGAGCAAACTTTCCGGACCTAATCACAACTTACCAATTATTTTTTCTCCAAACAGAATACCCGCATCATTTACTAAGATATCAATCCCTCCATATTGTGTGGCCGCGTATGCAAATGCATCCAAAATATTTGATTCGTTACGAACATCACCAGGATATGGATGGAATGTTCCTTTAGCACTTTCCAAACTCTTAGCAATTTTATGCAATCTTTCTCCACGACGTGCCAAGCCAATAACATGAACACCAAGTATCACTAAGAGCTTAGCAATAGCTTCACCACTGCCAGAACTGGCACCAGTGACGAGTGCTACTTTATTGTGTAGAAGTTCTGTATGCTGTGACATTGTGAAGGCAGAATGATGATGAGGAAGCTACTGCGATTTATAAATGACATATCTGTGGATACAATTTTCCATTGTTTACCCAGACATTGCAATCTATATTTATGTATGTTAATCATCGAAAAAATGCTGAAAACAATATTTGTACAATTTTAATGTCACCTTGGTGAATCAATGTAGATGAACAACCCGCCGCTCAAATACAGTGTAACCTTGATATAACGAAACTGAAGGGAAATAGGAATTATTCGTTATATCGAGTTATTCGTAACAGTGAGGTTTGTTATATAGAGGTTAGATTAAACTCGATTCGTTATAACAAGGTAAGAAAATTTCCATTAAAACAACTCATGTGAATAACAACTCATTTGAATCAAAACACAGAATTATTTATTTGAAAACATTCAAATAGAATATAAACATAGAATGTAAGAGAGAAAATTAACAACATGATAAAGGTTAATGCTTAATAAAGTTTAAAATTTCTGCAACACTCAAACAACACCTTTTCCGTTTTTCAGCCATTACAACTTCAAAATTACTAACAATCACAAACAGCAATGTTTACAGTGATCGAACAGTAATGTCTATCTTATGAAGATTTAAACGTATCAGCACTCATTGAGACATTAGTTATTGTGGAATTGAGTGGGGATAATTTGTAGGATACGTTATGTAGAGGTTGTAGGCTGGAAAATTCGTTATATGAAGGTCAATAATAGTTTCTATATATATTCTGCAATGATTGATTTTTCGTTATAGCGAGGTTGTTTGAAAAATATATTCGTAATGTAAAGGTATATTTTACATAGACTCTTATGGACAGTTCTGGGGGATTTTGAAAAATTCGTTAAATCGAGGAATTCGTTATGTTGAGGTTCGTTATATTAAGGTTACACTGTACTACGCAAGTAGAAGACTGATTGCCTATGAGCAGATTTGTATCGAGATTGGGCACCTTTATTAGTAAGACTAGAGACTCCATTCAAATTTGAGTCTCACTGCGTTACTAAGCAGCTAGATTGAATCAATGAATAAATTCGATGATTAAATGAAGTTTGGAATGTCAGAGTGGATATGGATGAATATCCACTCTGACCAGTAAAATCTGGTACTAGTGGAATCAACTGAATAATTTCCAAAGAAAATGGAAATCTGAACGATCAGATTCACCTGAATTGAACTCACGAGGCTAATTCGAAGTGAATTTTCTTCTCTTCTCTTTGGATTATCATGTAAATTTTTGTAATTTCCATTTTTTATTCTATCAACGCGATGACTCAATGTTAGAGGACTTAAATTTTGTCAATGTGTTTATTGAACGCTCAATGTTGATTTGGAAGAATTCAGAGTGGAATGTCCATTAGAGCCAATAAGAAAGCAATATATTATACAGACTTAGTGATATGAATGAGCATATTCATAATAAAAATAAAGTATAATCGTCGCATTATTATTATGGTCTTTGAACAGCAGTTGCAACCTAATGAAATAACAAGGAAACATTCACGAAGAAAGAATTCTGATATAATGAAAGTCTGCATGTACTTGAAGCTAATCGTTTTAATGATTATGAAGCAGTTTAACACACGTTGTTTATCATTGAAGATTATCCATAAATAAACTTACATTAGGCATTGAACGTGAACTTGTGGATGTTCAAAGTCATTAACTCTGTTTGTTTTTCCTTCTGTCATTATTTGAAGGCAGCTCATTTTTTTAAATTTTATCTTTGTGTGCTCATGTGACGTAGCTTCATTTCTTAATTCCGTTGAATGAAAAACAGTGAATAATTCAATACATCTGTCTTTTTTTTCTTCATGTTCACTACATTTTCATTTTTTTTCGATTGGGAAGGAATAGTCTCATTTGTGAATCAATCCTAATCTCATCCTCCATTTTGTGATTTTGCTGCAGAATGGAAGCTTTGTTTTCGGCACTTCCTTCGAAATGGGCCCATATATGGAATAAATAAGAAATATTCGAATAATTTGAAAAATTCGAATAATTTGAATAATTCGAAAAATTCAAATAATTCAAAAAATTCAAATAATTCGAAAAATTCAAAAAATCGAAAAATTCACATAATTCAAAAAATTCAATTAATTCAAAAAATTCGAAAAATTCAAATAATTCGAAAAATTCAAATAATTCGAAAAATTCAAAAAATTCGAAACATTCAAATAATTCAAAAAATTCGAAAAATTCAAATAATTCGAAAAATTCAAATAATTCGAAAAATTCAAAAAATCGAAAAATTCACATAATTCAAAAAATTCAATTAATTCAAAAAATTCGAAAAATTCAAATAATTCGAAAAATTCAAATAATTCGAAAAATTCAAAAAATTCGAAACATTCAAATAATTCAAAAAATTCGAAAAATTCAAATAATTCGAAAAATTCAAAAAATTCGAAAAATTCCAATAATTCAAAAAATTCGAAAAATTCAAAAAATCGAAAAATTCAAATAATCCAAAAAATTCAAATAATTCAAAAAATTCGAAAAATTCAAATAATTCGAAAAATTAGAAAAATTCAAAAATTCAAAACATTCAAATAATTCAAAAAATTCAAATAATTCAAATAATTCAAAAAATTCGAAAAATTCAAAAAATTCGAAAAATTCAAATAATTCAAAAAATTCAAATAATTCAAAAAATTCAAATAATTCAAAAAATTCAAAAATTCAAAAATTTCAAAAAATTCAAAAATTTCAAAAAATTCGAAAAATTCGAAAAATTCGAAAAATTCAAATAATTCAAATTCAATTCACACTGAATAATTCAAAAACTTCGAATATTCGCAAACCCCTAATATATACTCAATAACTCTGCCAAATACATTATTTCCCTTAAAGATCGAGTTCAACTAATTCACCACTTCGCTACTTAATTTTTGAAGATCAATTTGGAAACTAAGCGAGATAGCGCATTTTCGCCTTAATATTTTCTTTAAAAAATTTCAGGAGCTACAAAGAAAATTCATGCGAAAGAGGCATATAGCGATGGGTTCGAAAGAGTAAAAAAAGACGACTTATCCTGTGCTTTACCTCTTCACTATCCAAATGAATTCTGAACTCTAAAATTTCTGCTGCAGATGAATTTACCGAGTTTTCCTCCTACTGTGGCCTTTTAACAAAGAAATGTTTTTTTTTTCAGGCAAAACTTCTTTCCTTCTCTTGATTCATTTCTCTCACTGCTTTTTTTTTGCCCTGCAAAATAAGAGCTTCAACTTTCCAGACTTTCTTGAAATTTTTGAAACACTCACAACAATCATTGAATCGCAATTTCCACTTTTTATTTGTCTTCAGATCTTGACTTTGCGTTATTCTGGGAAAAAAGTATTGAGAAAAGTTTTTTGAGATCCTGAGTTTTTTTTCCGGTTATTTATGAAAACTTGGATTTTTGCTGTTTTTGCGGTTGAAATTGACTTGAGAATATCTCTTCATTATTTTTCATCTCTTGAAGTCATGAGAATTTATTCATTTTTCTTCAATTACATAAAATAAAGATGATAAAACTTTGTTTTTTTCCTTTTTTTTAAGACTGCTGTAAAAAGTTTCAGCTATTTTTGAAGTTCAAATGAATAAAGTTGGAAATGTTTTTCAATCAACCATTCAAATGACAAGATTACCACCTTCTGAATGAGCTATTGAGTCCTGCTGATTCTAATTGGCTGAATGAAGATGAATTATACTCTATATTATCCTAGTAAATTCTTCAACCTTGCTCTTGAAACTGCAGACTATCTCTCGATTAAGCCATTTCTGGATTCTCTTTCTCATAAGATTCTCTCATTCTCTTTATTCTATGAAAATCCTCTTTTTTTCCAAGGGCCATCAAATATTTCATCGTCATTTAGAACCAATCAATTAATTCAGTAGTGAAGAGGTCAAATAGAAGAAATGGTTCTTTGGGCTCATTCTCAATAGAATATTTCGGAAACTCATATGGAGATGCGCTCTTTTCACCTCGAAAAGCTACAAAAAATGATTTACACAGAGAAAAATGTTTTCTTAATTTAAGAATGTGCAGTCACTTAATTTAAGAATGTGCAGGTCGCTTAAATTAAGGAAAAAAAATCACTTGATTTAAGTGAGAAAATTCACTTAATTTAAGTAAAAAAAAGTCACTTAATTTAAGTAAGAAAAGTCACTTAGTTTAAGTGAGTTTCACTTTCTTAAATTAAGAAAGAAAAAGTCACTTGATTTAAGTGGCGAAAGTCACTTAATTTAAGTGACCTTTAGTTTCTTAAATTAAGAAAGAAAAGTCACTTGATTTGAGTGGGAAAACTCACTTAATTTAAGTGAGTTTTACTTTCTTAAATTAAGAAAGAAAAAGTCACTTGATTCAAGTGGGAAAAATCACTTAATTTAAGTGACTTTTACTTTGTTAAATTAAGAGAGAAAAAGTTACTTGATTTAAGTGGGAAAACTCACTTAATTTAAGTGAGTTTCACTTTCTTAAATTAAGAAAGAAAAAGTCACTTAATTTAAGTGACTTTTACTTTCTTAAATTAAGAAAGAAAAAGTTACTTGATTTAAGTGAGAAAAGTCACTTAATTTAAGTGAGTTTTACTTTCTTAAATTAAGAAAGAAAAAGTCACTTGATTTAAGTGAGAAAGGTCACTTAATTTAAGTGACCTGCCATTCTTGAATCAAGTGACTGCACATTCTTAAATTAAGAAAACATTTTTCTCTGTGTAAAAACAGAGCTTCTTCACAATTAATTTTTCTCAATTTTTCAGTGTCTGCCTATATAAACATTCTTGTCCTTCCTACAAAATCCCCTTTTTAGAAGTCTCATTTGCCAGAGAGCCCTCACAAAACTATCTTCTGCCAATAACATCCTATCGTGGTTTATCAGAGCTCTGTACAAACCCTGAACGAGTTTCCAACTTGCAAATGTATACTCGAGGCAAACTGGGTCTACTTCAGGTTCGCTCTCTCTCTCTAACCTTTTGATTCCCTCGCTCATTGCGCTCTGTTTCCTATGCAATTGTGGATTCTATCAAATTCTCATACACTGTTAGAAAAAAAATGGAAATTTCATAGACAATTTGATGGGAATTTTCATGAATGTGATATTGAATTTTTTTCAATGAGAAGATGGTTAACAAATCTGTGATCCACAGTGACATGATCCACATAATTTCGAATTGCACAAAAAAAAAATTGTAAACAAAATCCTGAAGATGCTCCATTTCCATGAAAATTCCAAGATTTCTCGTTAATTTCAATTTCTTTAATTTATTCATTTATTTAATGTCAATGTTTAACTACTGAGGTCATAAGCAACATATTTAGAAAAATTTCAGGAAAAAATTTGAAAAATATACAATTTACCAAAAATCTCGAAGTCTCAAAAAGTTGAGGATTACTAAAATTCCCTTTTTTTGTTAAATCTCCAATTCTCTGGAATAAAACTGATTTTAATGTTTCAAGTCAGCAGAAAAAGGATGCCAGCGTGAGATTTCTGAGAAAATTTCGAAAAAAATTTCAAAAACTGTTGAATTTATCAAAAATTTCAAAAAAATCTTGAAATCTGAAAATTTCCGAATTTTTCCCCCTTTTTCGTTTCTTTATTCCCAGATTCTCTTTCGTTTCTGATTAATTTTCCTTTCCAACACGTCTTCCACTTCCGTAAAAAAAAAAAAAAATTCCCTCATTTTCCCAGTGAATCCCAACATTTTCTTTCCCCTTTCCTTCGACCCTATTCTATTACAGGAGTTAACAGTCCAAAAATGGTAAATATCTAATGTTCCTTTTGATCCGTACCGCCGAAAAATAATAAAAAATTTAGAGTGTACTTTTCTTCGTGTGGTTATTCTATGTACACCTCTTCGTGCTGAAGAGTAATTTTCAAGCGAAATTCACAAGGTGAAACAATCCCAGAGAGCCACAGAGCCGAACCAATTCCTCGAGGCTTTTCCATTTCATTTTTTCCCTCTTTCCCTTTTTTTTTGTTTTATTATTTCTCCTTTTTATTTCCTTTTTTTTTCCAGGTTTTCCTTCTTTTCTTTCTCTCCACAACGTCCTTTTTTTTCCAGGACTGGAGGACCTGAGTTTGTGCCCTGGAATTCAATGGAATTCATTTGAAAAAAAAGAAAATACCAAAAAAAAAAGGAAAAGTGAAGGTTGAAAGTGGAAATTCTTTGGGTTTAATGAAATTGAAAATTTAACGCAGACAGTTGGAACATCTGATACTGAATACGTTTCAGCATTAAAAAAAAAAGGATTTTATTTCATAAATTCATTAATGCTCCATTAATTCCTCTGTTTTCATTGTTCGATTGCTTCAATACAAAAGTTATATATATATATGTATATAAATTACAGAACTATTCGAGTACATTGCATGGAAAATGTCAATTCCACTTTGTGAGCCGATTATTTCATGAATAACACAATCTATTCGGGTCAATTTAATAGTTTTCAAGTGAAATATAGATGGAATTATTGGAGTATCTATTTATAAAATCAATTTAAATATAACTTTGAAACAGCTGATTTACAGTTGTGTGGAATTTTCCACTGTTAAATTAGCACAATTGTCGTTTTACACAAAGAAAAAGGTTTTCTTAATTTAAGAATGTGCAGTCACTTAATTTAAGAACGGCAGGTCACTTAAATTAAGTGACATTTCTCACTTAAATCAAGTGACTTTTTCTTTCTCAATTTAAGAAAGTGGAACTCACTTAAATCAAATGAGTTTCCTCACTTAAATCAAGTGCCTTTCCTACTTAAATCAAGTGACTTTTTCTTTCTTAATTTAAGAAAGTAAAAGTCACTTAAATTAAGTGACTTTTCCCACTTGAATCAAGTGACTTTTTTTTTCTTAATTTAAGAAAGTGAAACTCACTTAAATCAAATGAGTTTTCTCACTTAAATCAAGTGACTTTTCTCACTTAAATCAAGTGACTTTTTCTTTCTTAATTTAAGAAAATAAAAGTCACTTAAAATAAGTGACTTTTCCCAATTAAATCAAATGACTTTTTCTTTTTTAATTTAAAAAAGTGAAACTCACTTAAATCAAATGAGTTTCCTCACTTAAATCAAGTGCCTTTCCTACTTAAATCAAGTGACTTTTTCTTTCTTAATTTAAGAAAGTAAAAGTCACTTAAATTAAGTGACTTTTCCCACTTAAATCAAGTGACTTTTTCTTTCTTAATTTAAGAAAGTGAAACTCACTTAAATTAAGTGACTTTTCTCACTTAAGTCAAGTGACTTTTCTCACTTAAATCAAGTGACTTTTTCGTTCTAAATTTAAGAAAGTAAAAATCACTTAAATTAAGTGAGTTTTCTCGCTTAAATCAAGTGATTTTTTCTTTCTTAATTTAAGAAAATAAAACTCACTTAAATCAAGTGAGTTTTTTCACTTAAATCAAGTGACTTTTCTTTCTTAACTTAAGTGACCTGCTCATTCTTAAATTAAGTGACTGCACATTCTTAAATTAAGGAAACATTTTCATCTGTGTGTGATGGGGAAAATAGGGGAAAAATGGAGGTTCTAGGAAAAGTGATCGGAATTTTTTTTTGATAGTGAAGGCTTGAACCTAAAAATTCGAAAAAATTCACCAACAACCCCAACATGTTGGACATACCCTCAATTTTTTTCAAATTTTTCTGTGGACTCTTTCACTTCGAAAAAAAATCTTGAATCATTTTTATCCGGAAGTCCATTTTTCTATATTTTTCTCTATTAATTGAAATTATTTCCAAATTTTCAAAAAAATTCTGATCAATAATTTGTGATTAATTCAGGATTTTTTCAGAGTATCTTGGGTAATAATAGAGATACGCCCTTTTTTTTCTGAGATACAAAAAATGGATTGGAGCGAAATCGCCTCATCTCGTTTATTTTCCGGGATATTCTTCAAAAAACTGCACAAAAAACGATTTTTTTCTACTCAATTTTTTCTAAGCTCTTAAAATTGTCTACGAAAAAGGAGATGAGGATAAAATTGTGCTATCTCGTTTATTTTTCAAGATATTCTCAAAAAATGATTGACACAATTAAATTGAATAATATTCAATAATTTGAACAATTTTTATTAATTTAATAATTCAATAATAATTTAGTCTTTCATTCAACTAATAAAACGAGAGAATTCTATTTTTTTCTTACTTTTTTGAATAAAAATATGTCGAAAACTCAGGGAGATATCAAAATTTACATAGGAACCTGTTTTGCAGCTCTCGAAACTCCACAAAAAAGGATTCAAGCAAAATCACACTATCTCTCTTAGTTTTCCAGTTATACCACCAATAAAATCCACAAAAAAGTGAAGTTTCCCTATTTCGCCTCTTTACTACTGAATTATTCATCATTCAACAATTTCCACTCGTTATTTAGCACGAGAGGTGTCTCGCAGCCACAAACACGAGACTCTCGAGTACAATCCAAACAAATAATCCGACAAATACCAGTCAAGCATCAAATTTAATCGGATATTTCCACCACTCTACTGATAATAATGAAGAAAAAAATGAAAAAAAATGAAAAAAAAATCATTATAATTCTACAATTGACGTATTTTTCACCTCATATTTAACAGATCATAGGGTTTTTTCCTATAACTTTTCCCTATTCCAGATCTTCTCTTCAACCCCCCCCCCCCCCCCCCCCAAATACTGATGCATCTCCCATAAAAAACACTTAAAGATAAGTAAGAGCCTGAAGGCTGACGCTATGTACAACAATGTAAATAATTGGAAACTGCATATAAACACCGTAACCACACATATTCATGTTAAATAAATTCAATTCAAATTCATATTTAACAGACAATACCGCATTAAGGAGGCTGGTTACCACTTGTGCGGGGTGCGCGGGCAGAGGAGAATGCCTATGCTTTAGCATAGGCATCCCGAGCTAATACCAATTCCTGAACACGAAAATAGACAACATTTTTCTGACCTCTAATCAGTTAATTACTCGCTGAAAATCATCATAATAATTTTTTTATTCCCTCTTATAATTTTTGAAAATAAATAATCACCTCAAATGTTGTCAATGTCATAAAAAATGAAAGAAAATTGACTGCGAGATGGGCTCGGGAACTTTGACAACGCTGCAGTTGAAATATATTTGAAACTGTATCCACACATACATACCGAGCTCTCACAGACATAACGCTACGTCACGCGGCGAGGCCATGCTAGTTACTCGACACGTGAATTTTGATCGAGGAATTGTATAAAACCATAAATTGCAATTGTAAAAGGTCAGTAAGGTCCCGAAAAAATGGTCAATTATTTTTCCTAATTGTTCAAGGAAGGTACTGATCAGTTTTCCAATCAAATCTCAATTGTCATTAACGAGATTTTCAATTTTTTGTCTCCGAATTATCGGTATGGCTCAGTATGCCCATAAGAGGCTGTGTATAACCAGGGATTTTCATTAATTTATTACGTCCAAACTAGGTTCAAGAACGAATTAAAAATTCAACACGAGTCGTATGGGATATTCAACAATAACATTGAAAATTTTCAGAATTTTTTCATTTGAACGCATTTAGTGACCAACCTCCTTAAACACGTGACTATACAACAATAAATCAGCATTAATTTAAGCACCGTAGAGGATCCTCTCTGAGGCAGTGTATGGAGGTAAGAGGGAGATAAGTCTCCGAGTTTTACTTGGCCACAGGTCGGAAGAGAGCGAAAGAGGAAGAGGGAGAGTGAGAAGGGGAGAGGAAGAGAGAGAAAAAGGAAGAGGGAGAGAGAGTCAGTGAAAGAGAAGGAGGGAGGGAGGGAAAGAGAGGAGGGAGGGGGGAGGAAGAGAGGATAGAAGTTTATACAGGGGAACGAACGCCAGGAGATTCATAAATCCAAATAAAACGTGGGCGCTAGATACTCCTCGCAATCTCTCTATTCAGTGCTCCATTTCACTGCGTTTACCTTCGATGTATCCTTTTTCGAGTTTCCTCTGCATCTCCATAGAGTATGATGAAGATGGGGTGAGGGGGGGGGGGGGGGAGAGAGATGATTCTGCAAAAAGTTTTGGCAGAGTTGTGAAGGTTTATTTAAGGTAGTATCTCAGCGAGCTTGAGTACAGTTAATCCCTCATTTTTTTTTTTTTTTGATGCCGTATCAAAGATGATATTTTTTTATATTCTTCTGAATTTCTTCATAATTTTTGTCCCTGCAGTTTATGAGATATGAAGTATCGAAGTTACTGAAAACACCGGTAGTGGGGATGGAACGCCCTAAATCGGACGAAAATAACGAAATTATCAAAAAAAACACAGTTGACCCATTATTTAAAAACAATTGGCGAAGAAAACAGCATTTTAACTAAATAATAGAAGCAAAAAATATTCAATTCACCGTATAGTTATTGAGGAATTTTAATTAGAATGCAGTCGTAACTATTCGCCTCTCTCTCTCTCTCTCTCTCTATCTCATGTACACAGAGAATAATGTTTTCTTAATTTAAAAATGTGCAGTCACTTAATTTAAGAATGGCGGGTCACTTAAATTAAGTGACTTTTCTCACTTAAATCAAGTGATTTTTCTCACTTAAATTAAGTGAGCTTTCTCACTTAAATTAAGTGAGCTTTCTCACTTAAATCAAGTGACTTTTCTCACTTAAATCAAGTGACTTTTCTCACTTAAATCAAGTGACTTTTCTCACTTAAATCAAGTGACTTTTCTCACTTAAATCAAGTGACTTTTCTCACTTAAATCAAGTGACTTTTCTCACTTAAATCAAGTGACTTTTCTCACTTAAATTAAGTGAGCTTTCTCACTTAAATCAAGTGACTTTTCTCACTTAAATCAAGTGACTTTTCTTTCTTAATTTAAGTAACCTGTACATTCTTAAATTAAGTGACTGCACATTCTTGAATTAAGAAAATATTTTTCTCTGTGTATGTGATAGGAAATTGATGTCAAAAAAATTTGACAAAGAAAAATTATAGTCACAAGCTAAAGATATGAATTGCGAATAGTTTAATCACTTTTTTCGCGTAAATTGAAGCACTTTTTCCCCGAATTATCAGCAATTAATTGGAAATAAACCTCCAAATCCTTTTTTTTCCTGTTTTATCGACCGTACTCGAATCCTACCTTAATGCGATATTTGAATTGATAATTTTTTTTCAGTTCTTCCTGAGAATATCTTGGAAACCAATCGAGATAGAGCGATTTCGTTAGAATCCTTTTTGTAGAGAATTTCAAGAACTACTAGAAGAATCCAAATTAAATCCCTCTATCTCCATTACTTTCTGATATATTCTCAAAAAACTGTCCAAAAACTATCAATTTTTCATATTTTCATAGCATTTCCTAATTTTTTTTCTTCATTCAATTAAAATAGTGAGGAAATTTTGAAAAAAAGAAAAATTCATGTTTTACACATGTGTTTAATGACATTAATAACCCTCCAAATTCTCCAAAGACTCTCGAAACGACTTTTCTCATACAAAATAGAGTAGCAAATGTTTTATAGGATGTACTATCAAGAAAATGACTCATTTTATTTAGAAAAAAAAAAACTGCACTACCACCATCAAGAAAAACACCCAGACTATTTTATTCACCTGCACGTTTCTTTCTTTTCTCTCTTTCATTCTTTTACTCTCAAAGATATTGAGGAGATAAAAGGGCAAAAGCCATTCGCCTCTTCTACCAAGAGTTACTGATAGCACAATGTTGAAAGATTTGTCGTTTCACTGCTATTTTCTTGAAGAGATGACCGAGAGAAACGACCCACAAGATTTAACCAACGACGCGTGTATCACAATGTTCTCATTCTCCTCCAGACTTTCGTAGATTTTCGTCCTTCTTTTTTCTCGAACTCCCCTTACTTTTCCCCCCTCCTTTTTTTTTAGGACTGTAGTGAGAGGATTGAGGCAATGAAGGGGAACATATGACGTACTTTGAGACGAAATTTCACGAATTGCACTGACCCCGAAAAAGAAAAATTGATTTTTTTTTCATTGATCTCCATATTTTCAGATCTCCCCAACATTTTTTGATAGTTTTCACGATTATGTCTGTTGTTATTTATCGTTTCTATCATTCATCATTTTTTCTGATTGTAATTGAGAGAAATTATCGGGAAGTTCTTAGTGCGGCTTCAAGTCACACTCATCACAATACATTCTCACTAATTCCTTCTAATCAGCAGTAACGCACTCCTCTATTCACGAGCAGCTGCTCTCTCGCCCCTGGTTTTTTCTTATTCCTGGTATATCTCGGAAACTAAGCGAGATAGCACGATTTTCCGAAACTACACAGAGAAAATTTTTTTCTTAATTTAAGAATGTGCAGTCACTTAAATTAAGTGACTTTTCTCCCTTAAATCAAGTGATTTTCTTTCTTAATTTAAGAAAGTAAAACTCACTTAAATTAAGTGACTTTTCTCACTTAAATCAAGTGACTTTTTCTTTCTTAATTTAAGAAAGTAAAACTCACTTAAATTAAGTGATTTTGCTCACTTAAATCAAGTGACTTTTCTCACTTAAATTAAGTGACTTTTTCTTTCTTAATTTAAGAAAGTAAAAGTCACTGAAATTAAGTCACTTTTCTTACTTAAATCAAGTGACTTCTTCTTTCTTGATTTAAGAAAGTAAAACTCACTTAAATTAAGTGATTTTGCTCACTTAAATCAAGTGACTTTTCTCACTTAAATTAAGTGACTTTTTCTTTTTTAATTTAAGAAAGTAAAAGTCACTTAAATTAAGTGACTTTTCTCACTTAAATCAAGTGACTTTTTCTTTCTTAATTTAAGAAAGTAAAACTCACTTAAATTAAGTGATTTTGCTCACTTAAATCAAGTGACTTTTCTCACTTAAATTGAGTGACTTTTTCTTTCTTAATTTAAGAAAGTAAAAGTCACTTAAATTAAGTGACTTTTCTCACTTAAATCAAGTGACTTTTTCTTTCTTAATTTAAGAAAGTAAAACTCACTTAAATTAAGTGATTTTGCTCACTTAAATCAAGTGACTTTTCTCACTTAAATTAAGTGACTTTTTCTTTCTTAATTTAAGAAAGTGAAACTCACTTAAATTAAGTGATTTTGCTCACTTAAATCAAGTGACTTTTCTCACTTAAATTAAGTGACTTTTTCTTTCTTAATTTAAGAAAGTAAAACTCACTTAAATTAAGTGATTTTGCTCACTTAAATTAAGTGACTTTTCTCACTTGAATCAAGTGACTTTTTCTTTCTTAATTTAAGAAAGTAAAACTCACTTAAATTAAGTGATTTTGCTCACTTAAATCAAGTGACTTTTCTCACTTAAATTAAGTGACTTTTTCTTTCTTAATTTAAGAAAGTAAAAGTCACTTAAATTAAGTGACTTTTCTCACTCAAATCAAGTGACTTTTTCTTTCTTAATTTAAGAAAGTAAAACTCACTTAAATCAAGTGACTTTTCTCACTTAAATCAAGTGACTTTTCTCACTTAAATCAAGTGACTTTACTTTCTTAATTTAAGTGACCTGCACATTCTTAAATTAAGAAAACATTTTTCTCTGTGTAATGTCTGAAGTAGACGGAAGCATCGGTAAGTCGCATTCGTAAAACATCTTTAAAGTTGATTTGGGGATGCGTATGGATTATTTAGCACTGATATTCGAGTTCTCTCAGCTCACGCTAGACAGCGCTGCCGAATCATTTGGTATTTTGACGTCACTTCCGATTCATCACCGTTCAAAGAATTGTAATTTTTAATAATTCATAGTTAATTAATTGAGTAATGAAAGAAAAAAAACAAAACATGATTTTCTCATTTGAAAAACTGTCCCCTGTAAGAAAAAAATATGCAAGGTCCCTATTTCAGTTGATTTCTCATGAAAAGGTATATTTTGATGTCTCAGCCTCTTTTTTTCCATTTTTTTCTTTGAAAAATCGTGACACTAAAATCCTGAGCTCCAATAACAGACACATTTGACGCTAAGTTCAATGCCAAAGACTTCTTCTCATAAATGACGAGCTTTACGTCTCTGAGGCCTTATTGATCGAGAGATAAGACGTGTTTTACTCAGCTTATGGTAGAAAATCTTCCTGAATTTCTCATGGATTTCTTGATTCTTGTCATATTGCACTATGTACAAAAAAATATGAAATGTTCCAGTATTAAACATGTAATAATCGCTTTTTTCTTAGAAAAGCGATGATCTATTAATTATTTATGATATTATTGAAGGAATTAGTTGAAAATAGGATTATTTGATTAATTTCCAACGACAGGTGTTCTTGAAAGGAACCAAATGGCCGCCAAAAAATTATGTTCCACATAACCTAAACAAGCAGGAGCCCCATTACATGTGCGTAATTTGAGAATCTTACATTTAATATTCTGCCAATGCAATTGGCAGAAAGCTTCCGAATGGATTTTTTAATTTCAAATCTACCATCACTGATCTTATTCATATTAATCACTTCAATTCATGTTCTTTTTGTTAAATACACAGAGAAAAATGTTTTCTTAATTTAAGAATGTGCAGTCACTTAATTTAAGAAAGTAAAACTCACTTGAATTAAGTGACTTTTCTCACTTAAAACAAGTAAATTTTTCTTTCTTAATTTAAGAAAGTGAAACTCACTTAAATTAAGTGACTTTTCTCACTTAAATCAAGTGATTTTTCTCACTTAAATCAAGTAACTTTTTCTTACTTGATTTAAGAAAGTAAAAGTCACTTAAATTAAGTGACTTTTCTCACTTAAATCAAGTGATTTTTCTCACTTAAATCAAGTAACTTTTTCTTACTTGATTTAAGAAAGTAAAAGTCACTTAAATTAAGTGACTTTTCTCACTTAAATCAAGTGACTTTTTCTTTCTTAATTTAAGAAAGTGAAAGTCACTTAAATCAAGTGAGTTTTCTCACTTAAATCAAGTGACTTTTCTTTCTTAATTTAAGTGACCCGTGCTTTCTCAAATTAAGTGACTACACATTCTTAAATTGAGAAAAAATTCTTCTCTGCGTATGAATAACATAACTGATTTTTTTTTCTGAGCTGAAGCTCTCAAAATCTTCTTCAGAAAGAGATTTTGGTTGAAAACGACGTATGTCCATCATTTTCTGAGATATTTTAAAAAAATTATGAAAACAATTGTCTTAAGGAAATCTTCTTCTCAAATATCTGGAAACTGAAAAACATACGCCTTTCTTGCCCAATCCATTTTTCTAGCTCATCAAATTATCTACAAAAAAGTATCGGATCAGAAAGGGCGTATCTCAATTACATTTCGAGATATTTGCAATGAAAGAGATGATTTCCGAGAATAAATTCCGAAGTTTACAGGAAATGAAAAAAATTTCGGTCAAATTTTGTCTTTTAGCTTCAATTTTTCTCAACAAGAGGAGCCATAGTGAAGTTTTCATGACACATAACCTTCGAGATGTCTTCTGAGAACTCAGTTTGACGTGTAAGTATGTGTGTGTGTGTGTGTTGATTCATCTACTTCACCACTTTTCCACGATCCAAACCGACTACACCGGATTTTGCTCTGTGGATGACTCTCCAGTCGACATAATTTCCTTCCTTTTTCACGTATACAATTTCGTCTGACTTCATCCTCTGTTGGCGTGACCTTATCCTCGTTGATTATCGGTCACGTTCGAGCTTGTTCGTACTAGTTTTAGGCGAGAGACTCGAGTGTAAACTTCAACTGAGTTTTGAGTTTAGAGAACGGAGAGACTCCGATGACTGATTGGATTTAGTTAGGGTTTATAATGCAGCTTTTAGGCCGATAATTTTGGTGCATTTAGGGTGTTTTTAAGGTAGTAATTGAGTACGGTTGATGAAACAGGAAAAAATGAGGATTTGTAGGTTAGTTTCCAATTAATTGCTGGTAATTCGGGGGAAAAAGTGCTTTAATTTACCCGAAAAGAGTTATTAAACTATGCGAAAGTCATGTCTTCAGCTTGTGAATATAATTTGAACCCTTTGATTCCCCAGAAACTTCATCTCGTCATTAAAATCACTATAAAATCCCTCGAAATCAAGAATCATGGGTTCCAATAAATTTTAGACTGTATAGACGCTCGTTCCGGACCATTTCCGATTCCGAATCAGACAAGAACTAATCAATTTCCACTTGGGAAGTTGAGTAGTATCCAGGGAGTCTCTTACGATTCTGCGAATTATTCCCCCTTTCTAATTTCGATAACTTGAGAATGAAGATAGAGACTCTATCTGCTGCTTTGTGCATACCTCTCGATTTATATCATGAGTTATGACGATACTACAGTGTCAACTATGATATTTCTTCCCATGACATTATCTTCATTTCACGAAGATAAAAATACACATTCAGAATTTATTTTTTAATTTTATTCGGAAAAAAATTCATTTGGAATTAGTTTTTATTCAATTAATTAATCGAAATAACTACATTTTTTTATTCTCTTCTTTTAATATTCCAAAAATTAAAGGACACTGTTAGAAAAATATGGAAATTTTATAGACAATTTGATGAGAATTTTCATGAACGTAATATTGAATTTCTTTTAAGGAGGTTGGTTACCACTTGTGTGGGGTGCGCGGGCAGAGGAGAATGCCTACGCTTTAGCATAGGCATCCCGAGCTAATACCAATTCCTGAACACGAAAATAGACAACATTTTTCTGACCTCTAATCAGTTAATTACTCGCTGAAAATCATCATAATAATTTTTTTATTCCCTCTTATAATTTTTGAAAATAAATAATCACCTCAAATGTTGTCAATGTCATAAAAAATGAAAGAAAATTGATTGCGAGATGGGCTCGGGAACTTTGACAACGCTGCAGTTGAAATATATTTCAAACTGTATCCACACATACATACCGAGCTCTCACAGACATAACGCTACGTCACGCGGCGATGCCATGTTAGTTACTCGACACGTGAATTTTGATCGAGGAATTGTATAAAACCATAAATTGCAATTGTAAAAGGTCTGTAAGGCCCCGAAAAAATGGTCAATTATTTTTCCTAATTGTTCAAGGAAGGTACTGATCAGTTTTCTAATCAAATCTCAATTGTCATTAACGAGATTTTCAATTTTTTGTCTCCGAATTATGGGTATGGCTCAGTATGCCCATAAGAGGCTTTGTGTAACCAGGAATTTTCATTAATTTATTACGTCCAAACTAGGTTCAAGAACGAATTAAAAATTTAACACGAGTCGTATGGGTTATTCAACAATAACATTGAATATTTTCAGAATTTTTTCATTTGAACGCATTTAGTGACCAACCTCCTTAATGGGAAGATTGTTATGAAATCTGTGAGTTTCAGAGAGATTTCGAAGAAATCTACGAGTCTTAAGTAGAATTCAGATGAAAATTCTACAATTACTTGAATTTCCAATTGAGCATGAATATTCAGAATCAAAATAACTTGAATTTTCTTTTTTTTTTTTTTATTTTCTATTTTTACTAAATTTTCAAAAAACAATTGAACTGAAATTTAAAAATTTCATTGATATCAAGGTGTAAAATTATTTGAAAATCGATGATGTATTAATTTTTCAATAAAGTGATTATCTGCAATTTCAGTGGAATTGTGATTTGTTAGAAATTTCCGTGATTTGGCACGGAAAATTCAGACGAAAACTTTCAGCAGTGGAGATAGTGAAATTTTGTAGAAATCTGTTCTATTGCTCTTAAAGTTCTGTACAAAAAAAAGGGTAAAAATGGCGTATTTCCATTAAGTTTCGAGATCCTTTAAGGGTGAAATTGAAAAGTCTTTGGTGCATGAAGTGATCCATCGAGTGACATTTGGCACACGATGGGGTATATCAAAAAACCTAAAAATTGTTGAAAACAAACTATTTTGCCCCATATTTCAAGATAAAACATCATAATTCGGCTGTTTCTTAATAATGCTTCATGGACGACAATACAAGCACTACTGTAAAAATTATTTACAAGTGCTTTGTCCACAGACACACCATGAACCTCCGTCGCTGATTGGCATAATCTTAGCGAAAAGATGGCGACGTTAAATAAGTATAAAAAAAAAAAAAAAAAAATGGACGACAATTTTAATGACTATAATCTGTAATGTAGAACAGATACCCAATTTTATCCTCGAAAAGCTAACGAATATTTGGAAAAAAAGAAAATCTTAATCGAATCGAAATTGTGGTCCATGGGGCATTATCAAGATAAAGCCCGAATGCTGAGATTTTATCTTGAAATACAGGGCAAAATGGATTGTCTTCAACATTTCTTAGCTTTCTTGACACATTCCATCGTGTGCCAAATGTCACACAATGGATGCCTTCATCAACCAAAGACTTTTTAATTTCACCGTGATCTCCTCTCAATGACAATAATCACAAAGATTAGCTGTGTTTCATTCAATTCATGCCGTCATCACTCATATCATGAGTTATGACGATAATATAGTCTTCACGTGAATAATGACGAGACAAATGAGCAATACCATGTTATGAATGGATTGAGAAATATCACAACGGGGAGGAAAAAAAAGAGGGAAATTGTGGATTCGGGGTCGAGGAATAATCGATCGCCATCAGCAATAAGTTCAACGAGCTGCAATGAGCTTGTTCCTCGATGGAAAGAGAGAGAGAGAGAGAGAAGAGAAGGAAAGAGAGAGGGGGGGGGAGGGTGAAAGAGCAAAGGAGGAGGGAGGAGGGAGGGATAGAGAAAAAGAGAGAGAGGGGAAAAGAGAAAAAGAGAGGAGGGGGAGAGAGAATGAGTGAGAGGGGGAGGGAGAAGAGAAAGGGTGAAGAGGGGGAGGAGGAAGAGAGAGAGAGAGATGAATAAAGGCACAAAAGAGAAAGGGAGAATATATCCGGTGCTCCACATCATGGGCTGCTTCCAGTTGACCTGTCTCACCAAAAATTCAGGCCATTTTCAGTAGGATGCAGCCATTACTGTTGGTAGCAGTGGAATAGAGGCAGGAGAAGGTACGGAGTCATTCGGAAACGAGCCGGAAACTAGGGGATCGATATTTGAACTCGTTTGCCCCAATGCATGTGCTGTACATTAGATAAAATACGAATCGATACATACATATTGTCAGTGGTGAAAGAGATAACAAGAAGAAGAAGAAGTTCTAGGTACTCAAAGAAGTTCAGTAGAGAAAAGATGAAACTGGATGAGTCCATTATTTCTATTTATTATTATTGGCATGTCTCGGAAATTAAACGAGATTAGGCGATTTTATCACGTTCCTTTTTTTGCAGAAATTTTCACGAACTGCAGAAAAAAGAATCAGGAAAAAAGGACGTATCTCCAATAATTTCCGAAGTAATTGGAAAAAAATTCCGAAAAAAATGAAAATTTACAGGTGATTATGAATGAAAAAATTAAATTAAACACAGCTGAAATTATCACACACTTCAATGCATAATTTCAAGCTTTTCACCATTAAAAATTCAATGAAGAATGTAAATTGAAATGAATCTCCAGAGATTCATTCACAAAATACATTAGATTGTTTCAAATTTAATTATACTGCAATAACATTTATAAGTATAATTAAACATTTGAAAGTTTGAAATAATAATTAACTGGAAACTTATTATCTCGTTTTGATGTTGGTGAAAATCGAAATAACACGAAATTCAAAAGGCACTCAGACATTTTGTAATATTCATGGTAATTGAAGTAGGAAAATAATGCTGAACTCGAAGCAAGGAAATGTCAATCTACTTGCTGAGTAAACTTTTCTTTCACGTAATTTATTAATTACTGAGGGATGATCACCTCAGGCAGAAGAGTCAATTTTTATCAGACTAAAGTTCCTTTTATTAATAAAAAAAAGTGCCTTTTCTCAGTCAATTCAACTCTTCATCTCGAAAATTTTAATAAAAGTCCTTTTTTGTTTCATTTTTAAATTCTCGAGATTCTCTCAGTTTTTAAAGTAAAATATTCAGTGAATTGTGAATTATTGCAGATACTCACCGAGTTCTGGTCCACAGACACGTGGAATTATCTCAAGAATAGCACTGCAGGATGGATCCTCGAAGCAGAGCTGACGTGCGAAGAGACAATTAAGTATTGCCACTGTTGTTTTGATATTTGAACCTGAAACATTCAAGAAAAAATCTCATAAATTCTTTTTTACTTGTTGAATTTTTTAGGGATTTCGTTCAACTTCGGATGTGATAGTGCGCGATTTTTTTTTATTTTTTCTATCCTAGGGGAAAATCAGCTAATTAAATGGTTTTTTGAAGTGGGTCATAATATCGCACTTGTCGTTGAATGTATTGTAAGAAACGAACGAAAAAAAGGCGGAAAATTAATATTCATGATTGAAAATCTATTTTTTGGTATTAAAAGCGAACTCGAAGAAGAATTGATGAATTACATTACACAGAGAAAAATTTTTCTCTTAATTTAAGAATGTGCAGTCACTTAATTTAAGAATGTGCAAGTCACTTGATTTAAGTGAGAAAAGTCACTTAATTTAAGTGAATTTTACTTTCTTAAATTAAGAAAGAAAAAGTTACTTGATTTAAGTGAGAAAAGTCACTTGATTTAAATGAGAAAAGTCACTTAATTTAAGTGAGTTTCACTTTCTTAAATTAGGAAAGAAAAAGTCACTTGATTTAAGTGAGAAAAGTCACTTAATTTAAGTGAATTTTACTTTCTTAAATTAAGAAAGAAAAAGTTACTTGATTTAAGTGAGAAAAGTCACTTAGTTTAAGTGAGTTTTACTTTCTTAAATTAAGAAAAAAAAGTCACTTAATTTAAGTGAGAAAAGTCACTTAATTTAAGTGATTTTACTTTCTTAAATTGAGAAAAAAAAAGTTACTTCATTTAAGTGAGAAAAGTCACTTGATTTAAATGAGAAAAGTCACTTAATTTAAGTGAGTTTCACTTTCTTAAATTAGGAAAGAAAAAGTCACTTGATTTAAGTGAGAAAAGTCACTTAATTTAAGTGAGTTTCACTTTCTTAAATTAAGAAAGAAAAAGTCACTTGATTTAATTGCGAAAATTCACTCGATTTAAGTGAGAAAAGTCACTTAATTCAAGTGACTTTACTTTCTTAAATTGAGAAAAAAACGTTACTTGATTTAAGTGAGAAAAGTCACTTGATTTAAATGAGAAAAGTCACTTAATTTAAGTGAGTTTCACTTTCTTAAATTAAGAAAGAAAAAGTCACTTGATTTAATTGCGAAAATTCACTCGATTTAAGTGAGAAAAGTCACTCAATTCAAGTGACTTTACTTTCTTAAATTGAGAAAAAAACGTTACTTGATTTAAGTGAGAAAAGTCACTTGATTTAAATGAGAAAAGTCACTTAGTTTAAGTGAGTTTTACTTTCTTAAATCAAGAAAGCAAAAGTCACTTGATTTAAGTGAGAAAAGTCACTTAATTTAAGTGACCTGCCATTTTTAAATTAAGTGACTGCACATTCTTAAATTAAGAAAACATTTTTCTCTGTGTAATTATTTGTCATTTATTACTTAAACAATAGTATGCCATTCGATTGGCATATTCACGTCTTTTTCTATGCAGCAACAATAATCATTTATTACAAAGTTATCAGACGGTCAATAATTTCCATATTGAATCGTAAATTTCCGTTTTTTTTTCCTTTTTTATTAAAGACATTTTACAGCTTTTAATCTTTTGCCCAATTTAAAAGCGCAAAATCTTGCATTGGCCCGTAAGACGCCATGTTATTTTTATTTCTTGTCTATTTATTTTTGACAATACAAAACGGTCAATCGACTTGAAATTTCACGAGATCATTCAGATTCATATAAACTTTAATTTAAAATTTATTCCATATTTAAATCTTTAAATTCCTGTAGTGATGAAACTACCTTAACTTTAAAAATTAGTAATTCATATGTGAATGACAGTTTTCAATGGATTTTCTGGAGAGTAAAATCATTATTGATTCGTTCTTGAGTGGTCATTAATAATTAATGAATATGTCGAGTTAACATCCCTAAAAATTGACATTATTTCCATTATTATTTCATGAATTATCAATAATTCCATTCAGCTTGCTTCAACTCGTGCTAAAATTATTGAATTCATTTGAAAATTCTCTCATCCTTTGAATTAAATATTTTTCTCATTCTACCAATTTCTGAATTTAAATTGAGAAATTAGGTTGAAAGCTGTCAAGAATAAAATTCACGATTTTCGTTATATAATGAGTTCTACCAATTTTTTTTATACATTCAATAATTAATTTTTTTCATAATTCAGCAGTGAAAAAATAAAACAAGACAAATTGACGTCTCTCTGACCATTTTCATCAAAATATCTCGGAAATTGATGGAGATACGTCTTTTTCATTTTCATCCATTTTTGTAGAGAATTTGGAGAACCCGAAAAATATGTTTGGACAAGAAGGGCGTATCTCCATTAAAATTCGAAATATTTATGAGAAAAACTGATGAGAAAAAAAAGTACTCCTAAATAGATTTTTTTGTTTCAATAATTTGTCGAGGAATATCTCGGCAACTAAGTGAGATAGAGCGATTTCTTCCTCTATCATTTCTTGTGAAAAATGTCAAAAGCTAAAATATGATTGGATGTGTAGTGATCAAACCACCTTAATTCAGTAGTAAAGAGATGAAACGAGATTTTTTTTCCTGAAAAAAATAGGAAAAATACATATTTTTTTTAAAATAATATCTGGGAAACTAATGGAGATACGCCTTTTTTCATTCAAAGTATTCTTTGAAAATTCATAAAATTCCCTACAAAGAAGGATTTCAACAAAATCGCCTTATCTCGTTAAGTTTCTCAGATATCCACAAAAAAAGAATAGCCAGAAGAGTTTATTTCGGTTTTCTCAGAAAAAAATCCAGAATAATTCAGAATAATTATCGCAAAGGTCCTTCGAATTGTTGAATTTTTTATCATTTTTATTTTTAGTATCAAAGAAATGGCAGTCCTCGAATATCTCCATTTATTCCTTTTTTTCATTTAAAAAATAGCCAATTAAAAAGTTTTTTTTGAGATCTGTCAAAATTAATTGGTTTGAATAGATTCAAATTTTTTTTTTTTAGATTTCCAATGGAACTAACGAATCTGTTAACTTTGTTAGCCTCGAAAACCAAAATAAATCGTAAAAACTTGAAGGAAAACGGAAAAAAAGAAAAAAAAACCAACCACAAACGATTACCGTAAATTTATGCACCACAATAACTGAACAGGGGAGCGAAAAATGAATAAGAAAAAAAAGAAAAAAATAAGAAAATATCTTTTGTGATTTAAGACGTACGATAAAGCACTCGTTTTATTAACGTAAAAAGTTTTGTCAGGTGAAATTGTATGTTACGAAAAATTGCACTTCATTAGTTGTACCAACTCTGATATTTCTCACTATGGCATTTTCTTTATTTTCTGAAAGATAAAATGATATATTTAGCCAAATTCATTAAGAATTTTTATCATTCCGCCTATTTATTTTTATTCTTTCGAAACGATCTCGAAAACTAAGGGAGATGACGAAATTTTCGTAGAGATCTTTTTTGAAGTTCTTCAAATTCTCCACAAAAAAGGATTCTAGCAAAATCGCTCTATCTCGCTTCATTTTCGAGATATTCTCGAAAAACAGTCACTATAATCATCAACTTTCATTTAAGAGGTAACACCACTGTAGAATTTTCAGAAAATCGATATTTCTCTTGCTTTCAAAATTACCTTGGGCCTTTCAAAATACGGGAAAGAGAAGTTATCACCTGAAATCCATTTTTTCGCATGAAATTTCGAATTTTTCCCGAAGCATTTCTTCATATTCATAGCCTAAGTCAAAACTTCAATCGTGTTTTTCTTGAAAACTTTCAAAATTTTCATTATTTTCATTTGATTTTTCCATAGCGTCTTGAAAACAATATTTCGAACAGAAATACGTAGGGGATTATCAAAAAATTGATTCGCACATTTTTTATCGATGAAAAATTGCCGGTTTTTCGGTCGAAATTTGAATTTTTTCATTCAAATATTCATCAATCCCACAAAAAAACATATTTTTGAAATCCGCTACATATTTCTGTAGCTATGTGTATCTAGACTGAGCCAATTTTTTTTTTTCAATTGTAATTTGCACCAGTTACACTGCGGACCGCAGAGCGTTTTAAATTCGAGGGGCCTCACAAGAAATGCTCTTGTGTCGTCATTACTTGATAATTTTTGATGATTTTTTTTTCTAAAGACTCAAATAAATTTCCAATCAGTCCCTCAAAAATCATCATTTGACTGCCACTTTTTCAATAGAAAAAAAATAGCCAAACAACGCCTTTCTTCACAGAGAAAAATGTTTTTTTAATTTAAGAATGTGCAGTCACTTAAATTAAGTGACTTTCCTCCCTTAAATCAAGCGAGTTTTTCTTTCTTAATTTAAGGAAGTAAAACTCATTTGAATTAAGTGACTTTTCTCACTTAAATCAAGTAACTTTTTATTTCTTAATTTAAGAAAGTAAAAGTCACTTAAATTAAGTGACTTTTCTCACTAAAATCAAGTCACTTTTTCTTTCTTAATTTAAGAAAGTAAAAGTTACTTAAATTAAGTGACTTTTCTCACTTGAATCAAGTAACTTTTTCTTTTTTAATTTAAGAAAGTAAAAATCACTTAAATTAAGTGACTTTTCTCACTTAAATCAAGTAACTTTTTCTTTCTTAATTTAAGACAGTAAAATTCACCTAAATTAAGTGACTTTTCTCACTAAAATCGAGTGACTTTTACTTTTTTAATTTAAGAAAGTAAAAGTCACTTAAGTTAAGTGACTTTTCTTTCTTAATTTAAGTGACTTGCACATTCTTAAATTAAGCAAACATTTTTCTCTGTGTTTAGACTTTCACAGTGGTGTTATCCCTTAAATCATAAAAAAAAAATCCATCAAAATAAAACTCCATCCACTAAATCAATAAAATATGCGAGTGCCCATCTAAAATTCTTTTAATTATAATCCATCGTAGAAGCAAGAATCCAGAGAGGAAGTAAAAAAAAATGAAATAAAAAAATTGAATCAGGGTAACGGAAAAGAGCACGCACACACACACACACACATATACACACTGTTGTGCAGATTTTTACGAGGTACTCGGATAACGGTAGTCGATAAAAGGAGCTCTTCAGGCCGCAATTAATTACGAAACGTTCGCTACCGGTGCACCAGTTGGCTATAAACCTCACCGTTCATTACTTTGTGATAGCATACGTAGCTCCAGGTCCACATGTCTGTACATGATCAATATCCATTCAATGATCAAATTTTCAGATGAAAAAAAAAGCCCCCATAATAATTTATTTTCCCCTATTTTTATTTCCCCTATTTATTATTGAATAAAAAGCAAAAAAAATAGTGGAAAAGTTATTATTATTATCATTTTATATTATCATCATCTTGGTTGTGAATGGAAGCTATGTACCATGATGGACCTAGTTACCGGACATACCCCAATTTACGGACGTAGGGGTGAGACACAGTGATGATTAATATTTAAATGAGAAGCCCAGATTTTTCGATACTTGCAAAGTTTCAAAATAGAAATTAACTGAATTGTTTGATTGCTTGAGTGAAATTTTTTTATCATTTTAATAATTAAATTATGAATGCCTTGATACTAGGGCCATTCCATTAACTGTCCGATAACTGGTGCCTTCATGATAATCATCAGAATTTTTGATTTTAATTGTTTCAACAGAAGTTACTTAAAATAGTTTAAAAAAAGAGAAAATGATATTTTTAAAGCATATCTGTGTGTATGTATATCTACATGTGCATAAAAGTCGCAATTGCAGAAAAACAGTTTTACAGAAAAATTTCATATTTTGTGAAAAACTTAATCTAGACAAACTTCATTTTTTAAGCTCTATTCGAAGAAAATCACTTTTTAAAATGTCCATTTTTCAAAAATCAATTTTTAATGATTTACACAGAGAAAAATTTTATCTTAATTTAAGAATGTGCAGTCACTTAATTTAAGTGACATGCCATTCTTAAATTAAGTGACTTCTAACTTAAATCAAGTGACTTTTCTCACTTAAATCAAGTAACTATTTTTTTCTTAATTTAAGGGAGTGAAAGTCACTTAAATTAAGTGACTTTTCTCACTTAAATCAAGTGACTTTTTCTTTCTTAATTTAAGAAAGTAAAACTCACTTAAATTAAGTGAGTTTTTTCACTTAAATCAAGTGACTTTTCTTTCTTAATTTAAGTGAAGTGCACATTCTTAAATTAAGTGACTGCCCATTCTTAAATTAAGAAAACATTTTTCTCTGTGTATCATCCACTTCTTCATTATCATTATTATTATTATTATTATTATTATTATTATTATTATTATTATAATTCACGAGTGTAGTGAAATAACAGGTTAAATCAATTTTGGTCGAAAATGAGATTTTATCGGTATTTGCCTTAAAATGTATGGACACATGTCTCACAAAAAGGATTTGGCTGAGTATGACCACTTAAGGCCTCATTTTTGAACATGCATAACGGGTTAAGTTCACTTTTGGCAATTTTTCAAAAACAATTCAAGTTATGTCGACTTAACCTGAAAAAATAATTCACAAGTGTAGTGGAATAACAGGTTAAGTATATATAGTAAACCTATATGACTTAATCTGTTATTTCACTACACTCCTGAATTATACATATAAAAGTTAAGTCAACATAACTTAAATTTCTTATAATTTCTGGGGGAGTTAAGTAGACATAACTCGAATCTCTTATAATTTTTAAGGGAGTTAAGTCGACATAACTTAAATTTCTTTCCATAAATTTCAAGTTAAGTCAAAATTATAGAAAAAAAAAGACTGCCGATAACAATAGCTTCTGAATATCTTAATTGACTGCGGATTAATGACTTTCATCATAAATGTAGCCCAAAATGGTGCTCGCATCATCATTTTACGGTTTTTCGGCTCTCCTGAAAAATTCACTTTTTCCGACTTAACCTGTTATTCCACTACACTCGTGAATTATTATTATTGCATAAATTGGAGAATGCAAATAATTTTCGAATGAATAAATTTCGAATGGAAAAAAAAGAGTGGAAGGGGCGAGTGGGATGGGGGCAGGGGTGGTGACGTCATGATTTATTTTCAGCTCTAGATTTTGCTGAAACAATTGGAAATTTATTCGAACTCAATGAAAACATAATCGTCAGATAAATTTCTTTTTTTCTCCCTTCAACTTCGGCAATTGAGTTTCGATACAGCTCATAATATAAGTTATGCTTGAGAGTCTCTGAATGGGGATTGGTTGAAGTACGTTGATCGAATCCCAATAGGACTAATACGATAAATTGCGTGTAGAGTTTTTTTTTCTCTTTATTTCTCTTCTTTTTTTTTTGGTTTCTTGGGATTTCCAATTTCCGGAGGGAATGATATTTTCATTTGGTTTTATTACAGTAGTTGAGACGTACATCACGCAGGCTATTACGCACTTGTGCTTCTGGTTTTATTCGTTGGGTAAGAGAGAATGATGAGTCGATGATGGATTTCGATTTGATTTAGTAGTGAAGAGGTGAAACAGGAAAAACTGTAGTGATTTTGATAATTCTCATTGAAATATCTCGGAAACTAATGGAGATAGGCTCTTTTTACTGGGATTCTTTTCGTAGAGAATCACGAGAGCTACAAGATAGGATTATTCTGAGCTAGATAATTTTCTTTTTGGATTTCAGGGTGGATTGCAGGAGGTGGTTGAGGGAGGCCCACATGGAAAAGGTATATATTGTTAAAAATATAATTTTGAGTAACTGATGAATTATATAATATTATAAATTCAATATAAGAATCCATAGGCATATTTTTGCCGGAATATTACACAGAAAAAAATATTTTCTTAATTTAAGAATGACAGGTCACTTAAATTAAGTGACTTTTCTCACTTAAATCACGTGACTTCTCTTTCTTAATTTAAGTGACCTGCACATTCTTGAATTAAGTGACTGCACATTCTTAAATTAAGAAAACATTTTTCTCTGTGTATATGCGATATATAAGTGACATATAAATGACATATATACATCGCAAAATGTATGCCTGAACATATATGTTGAATATATGTCGATTATCATATTTTTTGCCGTACATATATGCCGTATGATTTTTATATATGTCACATATATGTTCGCATATAAATTTTTTCCGTACGGGGAGGCAAATAGTTACGATTACCTTCCAATTGAAATTTCTCAATAACTATACGGTGAATTGAATATTTTTTTCTTCTATCATTTAGTTGAAATGCTGTTCTCTTCGCCAATTGTTCTTAAATAATGGGTGAATTGTCTGTTTTTTTTTAGTAATTTCATTATTTCTGTCCGATTTAGGGCGTTTCATCCTCACCACCAGTATTTTCAGTAACTTTGATAATTCATACACAGAGAAAAATGTTTTCTTAATTTAAGAATGTGCAGTCACTTAATTTAAGAATGGCAGGTCACTTAAATCAAGTGACTTTTCTCACTTAAATCAAGTAACTTTTTCTTTCTTAATTTAAGAAAGTAAAAGTCACTTAAATTAAGTGACTTTCTCACTTAAATCAAGTGACTTTTTCTTTCTTAATTTAAGGAAGTAAAACTCACTTAAATCAAGTGAGTTTTCTCACTTAAATCAAGTGACTCTACTTTTTTAATTTAAGTGACCTGCACATTCTTAAATTAAGTGACTGCACATTCTTGAATTAAGAAAACATTTTTCTCTGTGTATCTCATCAACTGCACGAACAAAAAATTATGAAAAAAATTCAGAAAAATGTAAAAAAATATCATCTTTGATAGGGCATCAAAAAAATAAGGGGTTAACTATACTCGAGTATGCTGGGATACCATCTCAAATTAAAAACAATTAAAAATCGTCAAATATCTGTTATTTTTAGTATCATGGAAAAAAATGTTGAAAGATAGAAAATGAAGTTGAAGCCAACGATTGTCAATATTTTCTTTCATTCATGAACCATTGAAAATTAAAAACTCTTTTCCAATCCTCTTTGAATTAGTCTTTTCTATATCAATGGAGGAAATACCTCTAGGCAATCGTTCAGCATGAACCCAGGGTCAAAGAACCTGTGTTTGCAAGACTTCCAGCAACTTAGAGAAAGAGAAGAGCCTAAAGAGAATTTTTACGTAAAAATTCTCCAAGTCTCCTGCGTCTCTTTGAAATTGCAAATGGATCATAGAATAATCACTCCAGGGAAGAAGCACACGGAAAGAAAATTCTACCAAAATTTACGATGTTAACATCGTAATCCTGGACTAGACTTTTATTAACGTTAATTTTGAAATATCTTATTTCAAAATTTACTATGTGGGTTATATTTTTTACTATTTAACATCGTAATTTTAACAAAGACTTTTAGGATTAAAAATTACTTCAAAAATTACAATTTAACATCGTAAAAAAAAAAAAAATGAAAATTACACTTTAAAAACTATATTTATTCGTATATTTAATAATTCTATTTACTTTTTAATAAAATAAATATTTTAGTGCTGCCTCTGTTATAATACGATGGAAGCTATAAAAAGTACGATGTTACATCGTAATTTTTAAATAGTAACTGCGTCCTCCGCAAGAGGCGCTCTCGTGTCTTATGACCTTTTATTGAAATCGTTAATATAGATCTTAAAAACAACTTAAAATGTAGGCCCTTCGGTGGCCGAGTGGTCCAAGGCGTCGGTCATTTCGCACTCGAAAGGACGCGGGTTCGAATCCAACCACCGGTCGATTATTATTTTATTCTTTTATTTAAGATTTCTCTTCAAATTTTACATTGTTCACATCGTAATTTATATTAAAGAGCTTAAGACTTGGTATTATTTGTTTAAAGTATTATTTCTTAAATGAAATTTCCAACCCTACATCGTAAAAATTACGATGTTAGCATTGTAAATTTAACTAGAATTTTTTTTCATGCATGAATTTAAATTTAGTGGAAAAAAGCTGAAACAGAATAATTGCATTTTTTTTCCAACTTCTGATTGTTGGCATATCTTGGAAATTAAGCGAGATAGCGCTATTTAACCTAAAATTTTACTTCTTTATAAAAAATCTAAAAAAAAAAAAAAAAGATGACTCATCCAGTTTGCTAATTCAGACGTTGATTATTCTGGAAAAAAAAAGTTTTTCCATTCTTCAAATGAAAGAAATGATGAATACGAAGTTTGTCGAAAGATATTTGAATGAAAATGTCGTGTCTTGAGTATTTTTCGAAAGCAACTGGGTAACAGAAAACAAGACTGACTGAAGCACTGGGGGAGCAGGATAGGTTAACAACTGAGAAGACTGTTACCAACAAAGTTTTCCCTCGTAACATGGTGTTATGGAGTCGGCGGGAACTTGCGTTAGTGGGCAAGTGAAGCTTGTTAACAAAAAGCAAAAAAAAAAAAGAGAAGAAAGGAGGATAGAAAAAGTGGAAGACGAAGAAGAATCACACGAAGTATTTCCAACTCTAGAAACTTCAAATTTTTTCGAGTTTATTGTGCTCGATCGAGTTTATTTCAGGAATTCCTTGTAATTCTGAATAATTGGCAATAGAACCAGGGATTGGCAGATAGCTTAAGGTGGTATCCTAGTGAGCTTGACTACAGTTAATCTCTTATTTTTTTGATGCTGCACCAAAAATGATATTTTTTTACATTTTTTTGAATTTGTTCATAATTTTTGTCCGTGTAGTTTATGAGATATGAATTATCAAAGTTACTGATGATACACAGAGAAAAATACTTTCTTAATTTAAGAATGGCAGGTCACTTAAATCAAGTGACTTTCCTCACTTAAATCAAGTGACTTTTTCTTTCTTAATTTAAGAAAGTAAAAGTCACTTAAATTAAGTGACTTTTCTCACTTAAATCAAGTGACTTCTTAATTTAAGAAAGTAAAACTCACTTAAATCAAGTGAGTTTTCTCACTTAAATCAAGTAACTATTTCTTTCTTAATTTAAGAAGGTAAAAGTCACTTAAATCAAGTGACTTTCCTCACTTAAATCAAGTGACTTTTCTCACTTAAATCAAGTGACTTTTTCTTTCTTAATTTAAGAAAGTAAAAGTCACTTAAATTAAGTGACTTTTCTCACTTAAATCAAGTGACTTTTTCTTTCTTAATTTAAGAAAGTAAAAGTCACTTAAATTAAGTGACTTTTCTCACTTAAATCAAGTGACTTTTTCTTTCTTAATTTAAGAAAGTACAACTCACTTAAATCAAGTGAGTTTTTTCACTTAAATTAAGTCACTTTTTTTTCTTAATTTAAATGAACTGCACATTCTTAAATTAAGTGACTGCACATTTTTAAATTAAGAAAACATTTTTCTCTGTGTAAATTGAAGCACTTTTTCCTCAAATTATCAGCAATTAATTGCAAAAAAAACCCACAAATTCTCAATTTTCCCTGTTTTATCGACCCCAAACATTAAAAATAAAATTGTGATAATGACTTCAGGATAATGGAGAGTGAAGTGAACATTAACAGTTCACCCAAGTCGATTTAACGATATCAAGAAGAAAAAAAAATCACAAAAATGTGAACACACGTGCAAACGCCTGAGAAGCTTCTCGTGACTGCCTCAGGTACAGAAAAAAAAAGCAAAAAAATAAAAATAAAGCCAAAGACTCAAACAGAGAGTGAGAGAGAGAGAGAGAAGATGAAAAAAGTCGAGAAGAGTGCGTGCACGAGTGTTTTTCAGGGGTGAGTTTAGTGGTAAAAGTTAAGAAGGTATGGGAGAGAAAGCTTGGTTGTAGCACTGGTGACAAATCGATCCATGCTTGCAATTAAAGTCAACCATGTGGCGTGTGTATACTGCAATGAGATTCTTATCTTCTCTGTGATTGCCCGTGTACGCTAGTGTTCTCATTCCTCTTTCTCTCCCCCCCCCCCCTTTTTCTCTCTTCTCGCCTTTCTCAATTGCTAGAAAGCAGGAAAAAACAGGGGTTAACACTTGAGGCTATGAGAGGCAGTGTTAAAGTGCCTCAGGAGTGTCCACACGTGTGCAGTAAATTCGAGGATGTCTACTTTCTAGGGATTTTCATTTTAATTTAGCAAAAAAGAGGGGGGAATGCTTTTTGATGAAGTCATCCCGTATGGAAAAACGATATATTGGAAAAATATATCTGAGCATATATATGAAAATATGTGGCCATATATAGTGTCGAAATTATGTATAAGTATAAATATATTTTCAACATATAATAGAATTGTATGTTTTGATAATATATTGAGTCATACATTGAGTATCATATATTCTTTTACAATTATCGTTATATATGAATGATTATATATCTGCTATACATATCAGCTTAGCAACTGAAGTACGCAATTTAATTGAAAGCACGTTCTCTTCAGAGTTCTGAAAAATAAATGAACATCTAAACGTCATTGTGTTAGTGTTAGCTGAATTACAAAACTATTTAACTGATTCTGTGGATTAAGGAGATGTGTAAAGAGAGAAAGAAATTTGCTTTAGTTAAATGGATTAGTGGAGGGAATAACAATCAATGTACGCCCGGTATTCCTGTTGAATGGATACGAGATTTTGATTATGAGAATTTTAATATCGATCGTGAAGATAATGACATTTCTTACGTTGTTGACTGGCGTGGAAGCAAAAAAGGGAAGCAGCCACAGTCGGGATGGAAGTGCTACGATGCTCAAGTGATCATGGTATCATGTGGAATTACAATGTGGTCATACTCGTAAATCTTGAAGAAATGAATTTAAAACAGAAAAACATGTACTGCCAATTTTTAGTAAAAATAGAAACTAATTTGCTTGTTTCATAAAATATATTTGAATTTGTCGTATTTAAAAAATATTAAATCCATATACTGCCATTATAATCGCAGTATATAAATTACATATATTTATTGGTCCTATTCAAAGTTATATATAACTCATATATTTTTGGATTTACTAATTATCAATAAAATGCCATATATTGCTATTTAAATATGACAATATATTACTCCTTGGACGAATATTTGTATATAAATTCATATATTCATCAATGTATGATTTAATAGATGATAATACAATTATTATATATTTCTGAATATATTTTCTCCATATATCGTTTTTTCGTACGGGATGAGTCATTAACATTGCTCTCTCCTCAATGACATCAACGTTTACGGTTGATTTTATTGCATGAACATTAACATTATCATGTTATTAGGGTGCTGGAGAAGGATTGGAGGGGGGGGGGAGCCATTAGGCAATGTTCAATACTATCAGCACGAGGGTTACAAGCTACTGTATGACGTTGAATCGAAGCCAGTGATCCTTTTGATCAATGGGAATTTCATATTGTATTGATGTAATCAGGTGTTGGGCTGAATTTTTAATAGTAAAAAACGTGCAAAACGGAATTTTTTAACGAAAAAAATTGAGAATATGGGAGACATAGTAGAGCATTTTCATGAATTTTTTCAGATTTTTTCCATCAATACTTTTACAAAAAAAAAATCTGAATCAAATTTTTTCAGATTTATCGATTTAAGTAGATTTTGACTTTTTTTTTGGAGAATATCCTGGAAATTAAGAGAGATAGAGCCTTTTTTGAAAAAGCATAGAGTTGAAAGGACGTATCTCCTTCAATTTTGAAGACGTTCATCTCTTTACTATTGGATTGTTTAGGCAATGAAGACATACACAAACATTATCATGTTATTAGAGCACTAGAGGGGCCATTAGGCACTGTTCATTACTATCAGCACAAGGGTTAGAAGCTGCTAGTGAATGATAGTGAATCAAAGCTGATGATTCTCCTTATCACTGGAAACTTCATATTGAATAGTCATATCTAGAGATGTGAAAAGGTAACGATACCAGTAATTTTACGGTAATTTTACGGTTTCAATACCGTAATTTATCGAACGTCAGTAAATAACGAAAATGGTAAAAACACTGATTTTCAATGTAAATTACCGTAATTATCATTTTTAGAGACATAACGGTGAATTTACATCTATATAGATGAATTACGGAATTGATTTTTTAAATCAATTCGTAGCCTTTCTGATCATCATTTGTGTTAGTTTTTTTATAGTCAGTGACAGCCAATGAAAAATTATAAAATTGTTGTTATTATCATTAATGTTCCTAACATATTATTCTAAATATTGATGGATGAAAATATGATTATCCTGAAGAGGCAAAAATGAATAAATCGAGTAACTATTCTCATTGAATGATTAACAAAATTAAATAACTGTCCTTTTAAAAAATTTAATTAAAAAAAAAAACAATTTCAATACTAACTCTCATATAATTGACTACTTGAAAAGTAATTCTTTGAGTATGGAAATGTTTTTTTGAATCATCTATATAGATGGAAATTACAGTAAATTACGGTATCATTACATCAAAAAATTTTGACGGTAATTTTACATGAAAACAAGTAGTTTTTTCCAATTACGTCACAGTACGGTAACATTACGGTATTTTTACCGTCATTTTACTGCAACAAGAATTACTGGTAATTTTACATCTCTAGTCATATCGATATAGCCACAGAATCAAGTTGAATTTTTGGTACTGGAAAAGAGGCAAAATCGAGGAATTGAAAGGAAAAAAATGGTAAATAATGTAGATATGCCAGAGCATAGTTCCAATTTTTTTGAGATTTTTCTCAATCAATATTTCTCCTCCAAAAAAAATTTGAATCAATTTTTTTTCAATTTTTTTCAATTTTTCCACATTCAAGTAGATTTTTTTTCAATTCTTCAGAAAACCTCGGAAACTAAGGAAGATAGAGCGATGTTGGGTGAATTATTTTCCATAGCTCTTAATTTTAGAGGTGTAAAAATGGCTTCATCGGTCTTGCTCAAAATTAGTCATTTATTTAAAATGCAAAAGTATACAAATCCCAACGTTTCGATCTCATTCTGAGATCCTCATCAGGGGGTTAAAATACACTGAAAATTAATATTAATAATTAGGTCCTTGTGATAAAAATTGGAAAATTACAATTGTTATTGTTATTAGCAAGGAAGCTCTTTACTATTTTTATATATTACTGTCATTATTTATATTTTTGGTCTTTCAATTCTAAATATTTTAATTATTATCCTCTAATCAGCAGAATAAAAGCTAAAAGGAAAGCACACAGTAGGTACAAGCGGACGGGATATCATTCTGATTATGAAACCTTCAGTAGCCTGAGGAAAGAATGTAGGCAGCTATGCTTGAAATGTTATAATGTTTTTATCAGCAGAGCAGAACAAAATATTGACAACAACCCCTCATTCTTCTGGAAGTTTATAAAAATGAAAAAAAAGTTAGATAATGGTATACCGGCGGAAATGGAGTGGATGGACAATAAGGCCTATGGGGCAGAGAACGTCTGCAATTTATTTGCTGAATTTTTCAACAGCGTATACGCTGCAGATGACTGTCTGTCTCAGGATGATATTGAAATTATTCAGGAGAACATAATCAGTGGAAACGCGAACCTAGCAGGACTTGAGATCGCATTTGATGATCTGCTGAAAGGTTTATTATCACTAGACTCTGCCAAAGGACCCGGGCCAGACGAGATCCCCAATTTCTTCCTGCGTGAATGTGCTGTTGGTTTGTGTGAACCACTTTCGTTCATCTTCAACAGTTCGTTGAGGTGGGGAGTTTTTCCTGACTGTTGGAAGGAGGCTCATGTAGTGCCAATCTTTAAATCGGGAGCGAAGAATGATGTAAGTAATTACAGACCAATCAGTATCCAATCAGCCTTGCCCAAGCTTTTTGAAAAAATGATATATAGAAACGTTGAATTTTGGTTTAAAAGCTCTCTGATAAATCAACAGCACGGATTTGTTAGTGGTAGATCAACGACAACGAATCTCATGGTCTACACAGAGTTCATCGTGCGCCAGCTGTCAGAAAAAATTGATGTTCACGTCTTATACACAGATTTTAGTAAGGCGTTCGATGTGGTGAACCATGAAGTGCTTTTGAGCAAGTTGAGCAGATATGGTGTATCAGGTAGCCTGCACAACTGGTTCGCCTCATATCTAGGAGGCAGGCGTCAACGGGTGAAAATAAATGACTCCTTTTCCAAGGAGTTCAAGGTCACTTCTGGTGTTCCGCAAGGATCACATCTTGGACCTCTACTTTTCTGCATATTTGTGAACGACATTGGCAACAACTTGACGTCAGAATTCTCACTATTTGCTGATGATTCAAAGGTATATAGGCGTATTAGAAATATTGGAGATGCCTACTCCCTTCAAGGGGATATCAATAATTTGCTCAGATGGTGCTTAGTTAACAGACTCAAACTAAACCATAAAAAATGTGCAATACTAAAATATGGGCGCAATAATGATACTCTTCATCATCAATACTACATTGGTAATGACATAGTACAGGAAGTTGATAGTATCAGAGATCTAGGCGTGTACGTGGATAATAAGTTGGCTTTTGATGGACATCTAAACCACATAGTGGCTCAAGCAAACAAAGCTCTTGGTGCTCTGATGAGGTCGAGCAAGGATTTCGACAACGATAGAACTCTCATCAAGCTCTTCACCGCTCTAGTGAGACCCATTTTGGAGTATGGACACATTGTATGGAATCCGATTTACAATTACCAGGTCGATAAAGTGGAATCGACTCAAAGAAAGTTCATAAGACACATCAGATACAGGAACAGCAAAAACAACATCTATATGAACCGAAACCAGGGATATAAATACACGAATCTCGTTCCACTAGAAACCAGAAGGGAATATTTAACACTCTGCTGCGGTGCGAACATTATCAATGGACATTTGGAGGTTCCGGAACTGATAGAATATTTGAACTTCGTCGTGCCTAGCACGAATCTGCGAAACTCAAGAATGATCGATACACCGGTGACAAGGTCACGATTTTCAACCCGGGCCCCGATCCATAGACTATCGAAAGTGATTAATAAATATGCAAATAAAATTGATCTCTTCGGACAGTCCGCAGGAAAAATTAAAAATGAAGCCAAAAAATTAATAATTAGTAGACAATGAAGGTGAATACCTTACAGTGATATTAGTGATATTAGTGATACTAGTGATACTAATGATACTCTGATTATAAGTTGTTATCAAAATACATGAATATTATTTTGACTCTCCTCTTTCTCTTTCTTTTTCTTTTTTTTTTTTTTTTTTATGTACATCTATACTTTTTTTGTACATTAAAACTTTCTACACAAATGTTTGAAATTATTAAAAATGTTTGAAATTATTAAACATGTAAAACTGCCGTGGGCGTTAAAATGATTAAATAAATAAATAAATAAATAAATAAATTATTCTATGAGAATTAATTTTTGTAAAAGTGAAAATTGGAATTTTTTTTATCAAAAATGCCGTTTATATTAAAGTTATATGCAATTTTCCTAAATAAATAAATTATCTTAGAGCAATTACCTGTTGTTCATTGTGTATAGGTTATGTTTGTGTAACGGTAATCAATAAATTAATATATCTATATAAATTCGTCGATATTCTTTGGAAGTTTTATAGAGATGATAGTAGATGTCGCTCATGTTCGCGCTTTTTTTTATAAATTTAAATTACATTTTAAGTAAATATTATAAAGTTTATTTATCATCTTTTTCTACGAGAGATGAAACTGTAATGTTGTTGAGTTTTTTCATGTTAAAAACTGTTATTTTTTAATAATGTTAAGGAACCTTCTTTTTATATTACTAGTTTTGGAGATTATCTAAAAAGCTCTTAAAAGTTGAAAAGTAAAGAAACACTATTTTCTGATATATTCTAAAAAAAAATGAGTGTTTCTGTTTACTTCTTTACGACTGAATTCACGTTTGAGCAATAAAGACACCTTTGATTTTCCATTTTCACATACTAACAATTGACATCTCATGCAGTTATCAAATGATTCTCTCGGTACATGGTCTATTTCACATGGCAGTATGGAAGTTCGTGGATATAGAACTTTAATTAAACGTGAATAACAGAGTCAGTTGATGGTGTGAAACGTGTTATGGACAATCTGGTATAAACGACACTACCAATACTGTGATAGTGAAGGGAATTTTCATCGTTTCATCTGGCGAATGAGCTGAAAACAAGCAGCCAAACTGCACGGCATTTGGGTCGTGATGGTTTTTCCATGATTGGATAATGGAAATTGATGAATAAAAGGGGTACAGAAAAAAAAAGGAAGAGAAAATGCTAGCAAAGACAAGGGACGAAACGTTTCGGATAAAAGGGGTACTCTCTCGTATCTCCGGGGGCTTGCAGTTGTACGCTTGACAGAAAATTGTTACGAGGATAAAAGTGCAACAACAAAAATAGGAGGTTGCAATAAAAAAAAAAAAGTTGTTGAATGTGGGAGGCTGAAAAGGGATTAAGCTGGTTGAGCTGGAGGGAAAAACATTTGGACGAAGTTTTAATGGAAAAGAGATGTGAATTTTTGGAATTTCAATGAAAGAAGGGAGATGGCGTTTTCAATTTTGAAAAATGGGTTTTAATGGGAAATTTGGGGGGATGGATTTTTTTTTCGTTGAGGATTCCAGTGAAAAATCGAGAGAATTTCGGGTGGAAAATATGTTAGTATTTTTTTTTAATTTTTGAAATTGAATTTTCTATAATTTTTTTCCTAAAAAATTCGAATTTGCAGGAAGTTTTTCAGAATGAGTATTAACATATGTTTTTGAATGGAAATTTCTTCAGCTCTTTAAAGGGTAATATTAATTTAGAATTTTCAAAAAATCTTTCTTCAATAATTACTTTGGGCCTTCCAGAATATGGGCAAGAAAAAGTTATCACCTGGGACCCATTATTTCATATGAAATTTTGAATTTTTTCCGAGGCATTTCTTCATATTCATAACCTAAGTCAAAACTTCAATCGTGTTTTTCTCGAAACATGATTTTTCAAATTGGCACACAGCATAACTCCAATAATTTCCATTATTTTCATCTGAATTTCCCACAGCATCTTGAAAACAATGTTTCAAACAGAAATACGTAGGGGATTCTTAAAAAATTGATTTGCACATTTTTGATTTATAAAAAAATTGCCGGTTTTCTGGCCGAAATTTGAATTTTTTCATTCAAATGTTCACCAATCCCACAAAAAAAACATATTTTCGAAATCCCTTACATATTTCTGTAACTATGTGTATCTAGACTGAGCCCATTTTTTTTCTTCCATTAAAATTTGCACCATTTACACAGATAAAAATGTTTTCTTAATTTAAGAATGTGCAGTCACTTAAATTAAGAAAGAAAAGTCACTTGATTTAAGTGAGAAAAGTCACTTAATTTAAGTGATTTTTACTTTCTTAAATTAAGAAAGAAAAAGTCACTTGATTTAAGTGAGAAAAGTCACTTGACTTAAGTGAGAAAAGTCACTTGATTTAAGTGAGAAAAGTCACTTAATTTAAGTGAGTTTTACTTTCTTAAATAAGAAAGGAAAATTCACTTGATTTAAGCGAGAAAAATCACTTGATTTAAGTGAAAAAACTCACTTAATTTAAGTGATTTTTACTTTCTTAAATTAAGAAAGAAAAAGTCACTTGATTTAAGTGAGAAAAGTCACTTAAATTAAGAAAGAAAAGTCACTTGATTTAAGTGAGAAAACTCACTTAATTTAAGTGATTTTTACTTTCTTAAATTAAGAAAGACAAAGTCACTTGATTCAAGTGAGAAAAGTCACTTGACTTAAGTGAGAAAAGTCACTTAATTTAAGTGAGTTTTACTTTCTTAAATAAGAAAGGAAAATTCACTTGATTTAAGTGAGAAAAATCACTTGATTTAAGTGAAAAAACTCACTTAATTTAAGTGATTTTTACTTTCTTAAATTAAGAAAGAAAAAGTCACTTGATTTAAGTGAGAAAAGTCACTTGACTTAAGTGAGAAAAGTCACTTAATTTAAGTGAGTTTTACTTTCTTAAATAAGAAAGGAAAATTCACTTGATTTAAGTGAGAAAAATCACTTGATTTAAGTGAAAAAACTCACTTAATTTAAGTGATTTTTACTTTCTTAAATTAAGAAAGAAAAAGTCACTTGATTTAAGTGAGAAAAGTCACTTGACTTAAGTGAGAAAAGTCACTTAATTTAAGTGAGTTTTACTTTCTTAAATTAAGAAAGAAAAAGTCACTTGATTTACGTGAGAAAAGTCACTTAATTTAAGTGACCTGCCGTTCTTAAATTAAGTGACTGCACATTCTTAAATTAAGAAAACATTTTTCTCTGTGTACACTGCCTGCCGCAGAGTGTTTTAAATTCGCAAAAATGGCTTTTGTGTCGTCATTTTTTGATGATTTTTTTTCTGAAGACTCTAACATATGTTCAATCACTCCCTCGAATATCATCATTCCATTGCCACTTTTTCTATAGAAAAAAAAAAATAGCCAATAAACCCTTTTTTTTATTTTTACAGTGGTGTTCTCCCTCAATGAAGTCATCGAAAAAATCCTATATCGAATATTCTCACTAATTAACAAAAAAAAAAAGAGCCGAAAATTTTATTTAAAGACAAATATGAAGTGGCTATTCCTAACGTTTTCTCAGCATTTTCCCAATTTTTTTCATTGTCCCGTCAGGAATATCTCGATCGCAAGTTTTTCCCTCCCGTGGGGACTATTTGCTGATCTCTGTTGTAAAAACAAACGTGTATGATGGTACCTCGGGAGATACTAGGCCAGATTAGCACTACACATAGTCGGAGATCTGCTTATATCGAAGCGCTCGATCTGTAATGGGCGACCATTGAATCTCATTGTTTAAGTTGAATGTCATGCATTATTGCCAATAAAATAATAGATGTGTGGAGACTATTCTAGATAATGGCCGGTGCTTCATTATAAGTTTTGTCGTCGTGTGTGATGAGAATAAATTATTAATTTCGTTCGAGCAATGAAATTTCGGAATTCATTGAAAATATATGGAATCGAGTATTCCCAACAATTTCGAATGAGTTTTTGGTGAAATTCGATGTTGGAGGTAATGAATTTTTTTTGAAATTTATGAAATTATGTGGAGCAAATTTTTTTCAGGTCATTTCATTGGGAAACTGAGGAAATTTCTGGCAGAAATTATTCGTCATTGTTTTTAGATATTTTTGAAGAAAAATTGAAATTTGTTTGAAAATTGCTTGTCATCGTTCGAATTATTCGAAATAAAATTATTTTGATGATTTCATTAGAAAGTTGAGGAAATTTCAAATGGAAAACATGTGTCCCAATCAATTTTTTGTAATTTTTCGTAAATTTGATATTTTTTTGGGGAAAAAATTGAAGTTTTTAGAAAATTGCATAAAATTGATGAAACTATTTAATTATTCAACTTTTTGATAGAATTTATTCAATAATTGTGTTGAAAAACAGAGTAAATTTTACGTGATGAAGTTTCAGAAAATGGGTCGAAAATGGGTTTTCTAGAAAATTTAATTGGAAAGCTTAGCAAATATCAGATGGAAACAATATGTCCAATTAATTGTCCCTTTTTTTTTGGAAAACTTATTATTTCTTCGTACACAGAGAAAAATGCTTTCTTAATTTAAGAATGCGCAGTCACTTAGTTTAAGAATGAGCAGGTCACTTAAATTAAGAAAGAAAAGTCACTTGATTTAAGTGAGAAAAGTCACTTAATTTAAGTGAGTTTTACTTTCTTAAATTAAGAAAGGAAAAGTCACTTAATTTAAGTGATTTTTACTTTCTCGAATTAAGAGGAAAACAGTTACTTGATTTAAGTGAGAAAAGTCACTTAATTTAAGTGAGTTTTACTTTCTTGAATTAAGAAAGAAAACAGTTACTTGATTTAAGTGAGAAAAGTCACTTAATTTAAGTGAGTTTTACTTTCTTAAATTAAGAAAGAAAAGTCACTTGATTTAAGTGAGAAAAGTCACTTAATTTAAGTGATTTTTACTTTCTTGAATTAAGAAAGAAAACAGTTACTTGATTTAAGTGAGAAAAGTCACTTAATTTAAGTGAGTTTTACTTTTTTAAATTAAGAAAGGAAAAGTCACTTAATTTAAGTGACCTGCCATTCTTAAATTAAGTGGCTGCACATTCTTAAATTAAGAAAAAATTTTTCTCTGTGTAAAATATGAAGTTTCCGAAAATTCCATAAAACTGATAAAAATTCTTAAGCCTGAATATATTCAATAATTTCATTAAAAAATTGAAGAACCTTCAGTTGAAAAATATCCAAAATGGAATTTTCTGAAATTTTCAATGAAAATTTCATATTTTTTCAAAATTTTGATCTTCAGAAGATTCTGTCTGACCCAACTCCTCCATTTCTCTACTCCAACCCCAAAATTCCACGTGCTCCACATCTGCGTCTTAACGAATTCACAAATAATTGCTGTCGAAATAAAGAATTTATGACGAATAAAAAACCCGCACATCCACATCTTTCTCGAAAAAATCATTTCCATTTGCATTTGGAATTTTCCTAAAATGAAAATTGAAGTTCTCGAGCAATTTTCCTGCTGAGCTAATTGTCCGAACAATAGCCGATTCCATTTTGCCGGTATGGAAAAAGAATTTGATCACCGACTCAATATTCCCATTGTAAATGGAAAAATAGGAGAATTTCAATGGAAAGACTGTCAGCTTCAATATGTCTCTTTTTTTTTACCATTCGCACAATCCCAGCGTTGAAAAATACACTCGATTGTTCATCCCTCACTGCAGAATTCTGATGTCAACGTATGAATCGATCAATCAGTTCTGAATAAGCCCTGAAATACTCAATGGACCCTTGTCCTCATTCATAATTGAAACACAATAATTGCATTATTAATATTCAAATACTGATCCGCAGTTTGTGCTCAACGACCAATCATCATTTGCAATTAATTACAATCAATTAACTGATATGGGGCATTGAATTTTACATAAAAATTTCACTTGACACAAATATTTGAGTGAAAATTGAACAAATCTGTTGCGAAAAGGCGTAAAAGCGGATTTTATGGGATATATATTTTTTTTGAGGATAACTCGAGAAATAAAGGAGTTGCAGAAAATTTAAAGAGTTTTCTTTGTGACTTCATTTATACACAGAGAAAAATGTTTTCTCAGTTTAAGAATGTGCAGTCACTTAATTTAATAAAGTGCAGGTTACTTGAATTAAGAAAGAAAAGTCACTTGATTCAAGTAAGGAAACTCACTTGATTCAAGTGAGAAAACTCACTTAAATCAAGTGACTTTTTCTTTCTTAATTTAAGTGACTGCACATTCTTAAATTAAGAAAACATTTTCTTCTGTGTATGTGACATATATGTATGTGGCATATATTTGGCATATATAAATTCTACATATATAAATTTCCATGCGGGCCTCTCTCCTTATCTCCTGCATGAGATAGGAAATTGGTGTAAAAAAAAATTAGAGAAGAAAAAATTATATTCACAAGCTGAAGATATGACTTTCCAATGGTTTAATCACTTTTTTTCTGGTAAATTAAAGCACTTTTTTCCTACGAATTATCAGCAATTCATTGGAAATTAACCTATAAATCCTCATTTCTTTCTGTTTCATGGATCGTACTCTGGAATACTACATTAACCAATAGATTATTCCAAAAAATTAAAAAAGAAAATTTTTTTAATGATTTTTCAAATAATAATTTATATTTTTTAAAAAATCCAAAAAATTGTCGGCTGTATGCTAACTTTATCATTTATTTTCTCATTATTTTATGGAATTTGGAATAATTCATTCGGTGAAGTCTTTATTTAAGTCTCGTCATTTTTGAGATAGTGATGGAAATTTGATTAATCAGAATATAATAATTTTTGAATGAATGAAAATAGACCTTGGATAAAATTGGAATTAATTTGCAAATTTACGGTCATTAGAGGGATGCCAGAGCCTCAGATTTGGAATCATTGAATAAAATATAATCACAGGAAATTGGAATTATCAGATATTCTAGGAGATGATCCGGTTCTTCTTTTGGAAAAAATGAATTTTTTTTGGACATATTGTGGTAACTCGCAATAGCTCAGCGGTAGAGCACCTGACATGTAATCAGAGGGTCGTGGGTTCAAATCCTGCTTGCGCATTACATATTTTTTCCGAAATTTGATTTTCTAAATAAAATTTATTAATAAAAATTAATTTATTAATAAATTTAATTGCTTAATGGCATTTGATTTTCTAAATAAAATTTATTAATAAAAATTAATTTATTAATAAATTTAATTGTTTAATGGCGTGTTCCTGACAGTTCCCCAGTAACTGCCAATTTCGGCAAATTTCCTAATTATTTTCAAATATACTGTAACGGAATCGGATGTTAAATTGCTTTGCCCCGCTCCTCCTCATGAATAAATAAGTGTGTATGTTTTTGTTTTCTAAGAATTCATTGATTATACGTTATTCAAGAAATGGAAGAACTGAAAGGAACACGTCAGCTGTGTTGATTAAAGAATACACAGAGAAAAATGTTTTCTTAATTTAAGAATGTGCAGTCACTTAATTTAAGAACGGCAGGTCACTTGAATTAAGTGACTTTTCTCACTTAAATCAAGTGACTATTTCCTTCTTAATTTAAGAAAGTAAAAGTCACTTAAATTAAGTGACTTTTTTCACTTGAATCAAGTGACTTTTTCTTTCTTAATTTAAGAAAGTAAGACTCACTTAAATTAAGTGACTTTTCTCACTTAAATCAAGTGACTTTTTCTTTCTTAATTTAAGAAAGTAAAACTCACTTAAATCAAGTGACTTTTTCTTTCTTAATTTAAGAAAGTAAGACTCACTTAAATTAAGTGACTTTTCTCACTTAAATCAAGTGAATTTTTCTTTCTTAATTTAAGAAAGTAAAACTCACTTAAATCAAGTGACTTTTTCTTTCTTAATTTAAGAAAGTAAGAGTCACTTAAATTAAGTGACTTTTCTCACTTAAATCAAGTGACTTTTTCTTTCTTAATTTAAGAAAGTAAAACTCACTTAAATCAAGTGACTTTTTCTTTCTTAATTTAAGAAAGTAAGACTCACTTAAATTAAGTGACTTTTCTCACGTAAATCAAGTGACTTTTTGTTTCTTAATTTAAAAAAGTAAAACTCACTTAAATTAAGTGACTTTTGTCACCTGAATCAAGTGACTTTTCTCACTTAAATCAAGTAACTATTTCTTTCTTAAGTTAAGAAAGTAAAAGTCACTTAAATTAAGTGACTTTTCCCACTTAAATTAAGTGACTTTTTTATTCTTAATTTAAAAAAGTAAAACTCACTTAATTAAAGTGACTTTTGTCACTTAAATCAAGTGACTTTTCTCATTTAAATCAAGTAACTATTTCTTTCTTAATTTAACCAAGTAAAAGTCACTTAAATTAAGTGACTTTTCCCACTTGAATCAAGTGACTTTTTCATTCTTAATTTAAGAAAGTAAAAGTCACTTAAATTAAGTGACTATTCTCACTTAAATCAAGTACCTATTTCTTTCTTAATTTAAGAAAGTAAAATTTACTTAAATCAAGTGAGTTTTCTCACTTAAATCAAGTGACTTTTCTTTCTTAATTTAAGTGCCCTGCACATTCTTAAATTAAGTGACTGCGCATTCTTAAATTAAGAAAACATTTTTCTCTGTGTTCATTAGTTTCCGAGATAATTACTGATATAATCAGAAAATCTCGGTATTCTGTCAATTAAAGATCGACAAAGACATTTTATTTATTATAATTAAACAATTAAAGTTTCCTTATCGTTTGCAGATTAAAGGGAAACGTAATCGTTCCCTCGAGATTGAAAATACCTGAAACTTTCAGTTGACTCAGAAAGTTCGAAGGAGAAGGAGTGAAGAAAATGGCAGAGTGTAATCGAGAATCTTCTTCATCAATAGTAAATCGTTTTCTGTCTCTGATTGAACAAGTGTATTTTGTTCCTTTCACGTTCTTTCAAAGTAAAGATAGAGAAAAAGGAAGGGATAGTTCAATGAACTAGAAATTTCTGGCTTCATTTTTTTGCTTTTTCTTCCTTTTTTATTTCATTGATTCTCTTCATTTTATCGTCTCAGATCGGTTTGGAATAAAAGATGAGGGGTTTTCTACTGAATAACCGGATGAAATGATAGAACTAATCGAGTGAAAATTCGGAGCACGATTGATTCAACTTAATTGTCGTAGATGAAGAGTAAATTGTGTACTGTTACACAATCTGGGTCATTTCTCATCGATTTATTCTATGGTAAATATAAATTGGAGGGGAAAAGAGGGGAGGATCCAGTTCTCATTGGATAAGAATGCGGATTATCCGGAAAAGTTGCAGATGCGAATATTAGGATTTTTTTAGGGTCGAAGACGTCCATGGAAAAATCTGAAAAAATTTGAGAAGGTGCTCCGGAATGCCTATATTGTTGTGTATTTTTTTCAGAATTTTCGTTTCTGTAGTTAAGAAATGCGGTTTTTTTTTGTTTACACTTCAGGTTAATTTTGATATTTTATGGTATGAAAATTGTGAGGAATTAGGAAAAATATTTGAGATAGGATTTTTTTGATGATTCCATTGAAAAGCTGAGGAAATTTGAGCTGGAAAGCATATGTCACAATTTATTTTTGAGAATTTTTTGAGTTTTCGACTTTTTTAGCCGAAAATTAGGGCTCTTTTTGGGAGAATTTACTTTTTTGGGAATATCTTCGGTTCTGTTGGTCAAAATGCGAAAATTTCGAATGCAGGTGGAAGCTGAGAACATTTCCCATCGATTCATGTGGTTTCGAAACGAAAATATCAATTTTGAAGGTACTTGTGCGTTATTTCATGAAAATAATTTTTTGCGCTATAAGACACCTTAAAAATTGATGATTTTTTCTTTGAAAACCCCATGAATCGATGGCAAATGATCTCACCTTTCACCTCCATTCGGAATTTTCACGTTACGCCAAATAGAACCGGAGATATTCCCAAAAAAGTGAATTTTCCCATAAATGGAAAGTGGCGCCCCCTCAAAATTAGCCCAAAAAACTGGAATTTTCGAAAAAAAATCAAAAATATCAACTCCGACACATGTTTTCCAGCTGAAATTTTCTCAGCTTTTCAATGGAACCATCGAAAAAAATTTACCTCTAACCATTTCATCAGAATCCCCATTTTTCCCTATTATTGTCATGAAAAATTCATTCCTCATCCATTTCTGCAGCTCCAGTCTCACAAAATTGGGAAAAAAAGGATTTCTTCAAGCCCCAGGAGCTGCTGAAACGATGAGAGACAGGGAAATGTGTGTAGACCTTTATCAATCTCAATCCCTGAAATTCTCAGCCTGATGAAATGTCGAATCTCTTTCGGTGAAGACAATTTTTTATCTCGCTAAAGAGATACTGGGGATCCTGTGGAAAAGTCAGTCTCTTGATGGAAGAAAAAGGAGGAGGTAGGGGAAAGAAGAAAAAAAAAGAAAAAGAGAAGAGAAAATGAAGAAGTGGATGACAAAAACGTTCAATGACACGCCAGAGGGTGAAATACCGAATGCAAAAAGGAAGAATACCGGACGTCGAACCATCAATCTTGTCTTTTCGTGTTCGAAATTATCGAGGAGCTTGATAATGCTGTGCCATCGGTGGCTACGGAATTCTTGAGAGGTGAATTTCAGGGGGGGAGGGGAGGGGTGACGACAACTATTTTTCTTCCTTCAATCCATCTGGAGAGACAAATGAGGTGAGGAGAACTATTTGTTTCGTCTTATTAGGTTCATGTGATTTTTTGCAGAGATTATTTTTGGTTTTTTTGGGGGGGGGGGGGGGGGGGAATTGAGGTTGGTGAGGAAATGGTTGGGGGAGATTTTTCCCAATGATTTTGGTGGGAAACTGAGGAAAGTTAAGGGGAAAATGTGGGTCAAACGTGATTTTAGCGATTTTTTTTGGAAACTTTTAGGTTTTTTTTTGGAAAATGTTTCGGGTTTAAGGGGAAATGGGGGATTGTGAAGGAACGGTTTGAGGGAGACCTTTTTTGAGGATCTTAGGGGAAAATTGCGGGGATTTCAGGCGAAAAGGATGTGTCTAAAGTAATTCTTGGATAATTTCGAAAATTTGAGGTTTCTTCAGAAAAATTTCGGTTTTAGATGAAAGTGGAAGCAAATAGAGGATTGTAGGGGAGGGAGGGGGGGGGTAATGGAATAAGGGATTTTTCAAAAAATAGTTTCAGTGGAAAGCTGAACGAATTTTACAGTGCAAACTTGAGTAAAAAGTGTTTTTTGGGATTTTTTGAAAATTCAACGTTTTTCGAGGAAAATTTGAATTTTTGAAAATTGCTGGTTCTGATCGTCGTATCGCAGAAATTTTGATTGGAGGCGATAGGTGAGACCATTCGCGATTGAGTCCTAGGGTTTTTTCATTGTATTTTCAACAATTTTCGGTGGCGTTATAACGAATTTAATGAAAATCAAATTTTTCTCTATAAACATTGCAAAATTATTTCAGAAAAATCCCAAATTTCTGAAAAAATCCCAAATTTCTGAAAAAATCTCAAATTTTTTGAAAATTCTCAAACTTTTGAAAAAATCCAAAATTTTGGAAAAATCTCAAATTTTTGAAAAATTCCTAAAAATTGATTGTGACACATGTTTTTCATCGGAAATTTCCGCAGCTTTCCAATGAAATCATCGAAAACATGCAATCCCATGAATTTTTAACCAATTCAGAGCCATTTTCATCACTTGAAACGTCAGATCCATCAATTGTCCATTAGACCCCATTTCGCCAAATCCTATTTTTGTCTCCAAATAAATAATTCACTCAAATGAAGTGGTGCAAACGATTAATCTGACTAATTTTTTCAACATTAAATTTTATAATTCAATGGAAAATTAATAATTCAAGAGAATATTTCCTCGTAAAGTGGGTTAATCACGAGATTTACACGCTAAAAGATTCCTAGGATCTAGGAAACAAAGGGAGTCTTTGAGCGTTCGTTAATGACCAAAGCTTTTGAAGCAGCCGTTGAATAAACAGATTCTAGAAAAATTATAACGACCAAAGTTTCATTCAATTAACGATAATTCGGCTGACATTTATAAGAATTTACTACTTTTTTGTCTCTTCTTGTTAATATTTCGGAAATTAAATGAGATACGTCCTTTTTACATCAATCCTATTTTGTAGCAAATTCTAAGAACTTCAAGAAAAAATTCCAGCAAAATCGCTCTATCTCGCTTAGTTTCCGAGACATTTTCAAAAAAAAAATTAAAAAAAAATTAGTTATTCTTCTTTTTTTTTCATTTTTTGATTCATTTTTGTGATAATTTCCAGGGGAAAATCTAGGAAATTAAGCGAGATAGCGCATGAAAAAGGAATATATTGCTATGAATATATTCAATAATATCGGATTAATAACGGGTGATATAAGTCGGCGAAAATTTGTATGGTATTCAATATATTATGTAATTATATACATAATTATACTATTCCAATTACATAGATTTTGATATTTTTTCATGTAAATTTCAATATCTGAGCCATTTGATATTGAAAAATATATTTTTTATTTGCAATTTATCATATAATAATGGCAGTTTACTTTATAGTGTTTTCCTGTTTTTTATGGAAATGATTATAATCTTTATTCTATATTTAATCATATATGCCATATTATATAAAAAAAATGCCTATAGATTCTTTCATTAAATTGATAATGTTATATAATTCGTAATTTACTAAAAATTATATTTTCAACAATTCATATCTTTTCCAGTGATCGGCATAAAAAAATTGTAGATTTTTAATTATCCATTGTATATAAAATTAATACTTCTATTTATGACAGTGTTAAGTATGCCAATAATCAGTAATTCAAATATGAAAATTATTTATTAATCTTATACTGATTAGTTTTATTGTTTGAGTTTTTGATTATCCGGATAGTAAGCAATTCTAATTTTTAAATAACTTATTTCAAAATAATTAGGAAATTAATTATTCAAATTACTAATTACTAGAACAATTAGTACATTAACAATTTTAATTACTGAATGCTCGGATAATAACAACAAAAGGAACAAGATATAAAAGTGAAAAAAAAACCTGCGTATTTTTCATTTTTTCTTGTTTTTTTTTGCAATGCTTGCATTACATTTCTCAATAACCCTCGATTCAAAATTTTTATCAGTAAGTTTATTATATTTGGGTAGATAAAACATGCTTGCGTAACTGGAAAGCCTCTCGACAGATGCGAAAGATGGTAAAATGGTATTTGTCTTCAAGAAAATTTAATTTTCTAATCATCTAATTATTCAGAAGAAATGATTACATAATCATTTAGACCAAATAATTATCTAAGTATTTAGAACAAGTAATTATCTAATTATTAGAAAAAGTCATCAATTATGAAAATGAATAATGAAAATTTCTGAGGAATTAACAATTTTGAACAGTATTCTCTCCATTACTGAGTCATTTAGGAATCAATCGAACTGAATCATAAATTTTTCCCTTATTGAACAATTTTTCATTTCGAATTATGAAATTAATGAATATCATTAAGACTTTGCAATGTAGTTACTGAATATCACGATACTCAACAATATACTCATAAAAATTCCTAAATTTTCCAATACAGACTAATTAGTGGCACTTTAATGGATGAAAATATAATTTTTGCCGATCACTGATCTTTTCCATGTGGGTTTGTTTTTTGTATAAAATTTGAAGGACAACAGAAAAGGATTTATATAAAAACTGCCTATTTCTATCAGTTTCCGAGATATTTTTTAGAAATCCCAGACGATTCCAAAAATTCAAAATAAATTTTTAAAAAAAGGGGAGGGGCCGAAGCATATTATCAAGATCTCTATCACAATTTCTACAAGACATGAAAGTAAGTCCTTCAGAAAAGCATCCACTCGATCAATCTTCAGAGGATACAAGAAACCGTCTGATCTCTGATTGCAATTGATTTTCTACTGACGGAGAGAAACGTAAGTGAGTGAGAGAAATTTGTCTCGAAAAAGGAAAAAAACGATATAAAGTATGGGCACTTGTACCAGTGGAAGCTGAGGAGATTGACGACACTAGTCCGTGAATTCTCTTATTTTCCTTGTGAAACAGTCGGACGAAGGATGTGCATGGTGAGGAGGGGTGGTGGGGGATCGATATTCAAATTAGATTTAGTCCACACTTGCAGATGGAAATAAGTATAAATAAAGTAGGGAGAAGGAAAAGGGGATAAAACGCTTGTTTGAAGTGACTGGCTAAACTTCTGTCCTGTTGGGGAAATCCTGATTTTTCAGGTATTGTGTCGACAATGGAAGTCCACTGGAATTCGATGTGGGAACATTCTGGAAAATCTCGAATAGGGGATCTGCATATTTTTTTTTAGATTTTTGTTTTTCTTGCAGGTGACTGTTTTTGAAATGAGAAAATCATGTTTTTTTTTTCATTGCTGAATTAATTAACTATGAATTATTGAAAATTGCATTTTTTGAACGGCGATGAATTAGAAGTGACGGCAAAGAAATATTGCCGGTGCTCGATCCGGGAAAATCCAGGAAAATCCCACAAGATTGGAAAAATCTGAGAAAATCCAAAATTACACAGAGAAAAATGTTTTCTTAATTTAAGAATGTGCAATCACTTAATTTAAGAATGTGCAGGTCACTTAAATTAAGAAAGAAAAAGTCACTCGATTTAAGTGAGAATAGTCACTTAATTTATGTGACTTTTACTTTCTTAAATTAAGAAAGAAAAAGTCACTTGATTTAAGTGAGAAAAGTCACTTAATTTAAGAATGTGCAGGTCACTTAAATGAGGAAAGAAAAGACACTTGATTTAAGTGAGAAAACTCACTTAATTTTAGTGAGTTTTATTTTCTTAAATTAAGAAAGAAAAAGTCACTCGATTTAAGTGAGAATAGTCACTTAATTTAAGTGACTTTTACTTTCTTAAATTAAGAAAGAAAAAGTCACTTGATTTAAGTGAGAAAAGTCACTTGACTTAAGTGAGAAAAGTCACTTAATTTAAGTGACTTTTACTTTCTTAAATTAAGAAAGAAAAAGTCACTTGATTTAAGTGAGAAAAGTCATTTAATTTAAGTGACTTTTACTTTCTTAAATTAAGAAAGAAAAAGTCACTTGATTCAAGTGAGAAAAGTCACTTAATTTAAGTGACTGCACATTCTTAAATGAAGAAAACATTTTTCTCTGTGTAGGAGAGCTCTAAATTTCTCAAATATTTTCCGGGCGAAGGAAAAGTCTCAGAGTTCAATTTGGGGAAATTCTGGAAAATCTTAAACTGGAAAAAATCCTGATTTCTTTAGATATTGTGTGAGCTAAGGGAAATTCCCGAAGTTCAATTTGGGAAAATCCCGGAAAATTAAAAATTCGAGAAAATCCTGGAAAACCTAGAAAGCTCAGAAAAATCCCAATTCGGAAAATTGCCGGAGTTCAATTACGGAAAATCCAGGAAAATTTCAGAATACTGGAAAAATTCGGAAAAATTCTGGAAAATTCTGAATTGAGAAAACTTTTCATATTTTGCAGATATTGTGCGAGCAAAGGAAAATTCCCACAGTTCAATTTCAGTTCAGGGAAATTCCACAAGATTGGAGGAATCTCGGGAAATCCAAAATTAAGAAAGCTCTCACTTTCTTACATATTTTTCGGGCGAAGGAAAGTCTCGAAGTTCAATTTGGGAAAATTCCGAAAAAATCCTCATTTTTTTTTTAGATATTGTGTGAGCAGAGGGAAATTTCCGGACTTCAATCTATGAAAATCTCGATAAATTCAAAATTGGGAAAAATCTTGGAAAAACCTAGAAAGCTCAGAAAAATACCAGTTCGGAAAATTGCCGGAGTTCAATTAGGGAAAATCCACGAAAATGTCAGAATACTGGAAAAATTCGGAAAAATTCTGGAAAATTCCAAATTGAAGAAACCCTTCATATTTTCCAAATATTGTTTGTACAAAAAAAAATTGCCACAGTTCAATTTGTGAAAATCCCGGAAAATTCTAAACTGAAAAACATCCTGGAAAACCCTTAAAAGCTCTGGAAAAATCCCAATTCAGGAAGAAAAATCGTGTTTTTTGCTTTCTCTTCGCTATCTCCCCTCCACCAAAATGTCCCAGTGCCCCAGAATATAAAAGGGGCGTATTCTTAATACTTCATTTCAATCCGCAAATCCAAAAACACAATAAAACGAGACAATGCTCTGTTTTTTTGCTCTCAAATGAAGAAAACTGCAGAAGAAAAAGAAGAGATACAACAGCAGTTTGAAGTCAGGAGTTTTGGACGAGCCCAAATCTAGGGGAAAATTTTATCGTATATTCAAGACGTGCCTCAACTCACAAATACGCAAGAGATGGCTGAATGCCTCCACTGTAGAGTTTTACAGTGGAAAGAAAAGGAGAAAGAATAATGGAAAAAAAAACAGAAAAAAAGAAAAAGACGAGAAGAAAACATGAGAAAGGAGGAGGGATGCGAACGATAGGAGAGGCTGCACAACTGGGGAGAATCGTCTGAGAGTTTTATCGTTGACCCGAGGGGCACGTGGCCAAATTCACGAATACCAACTTATCTTCGAATGGGAAACGAGTCCTACGTGATATGGAATCAATGACAAGTACGTGTTCTATATTCATTACTCGAGAGATGCACAATTATGAGGATTTCTGAGATGGGATGATTCAATGGAGGGGGGGGGGGGGAGAAAAGGGGAGAGGGATGGGGTGAACGGCAGTTTCAACTTCTAATTGGTGAGGCGGAAATTCCGGCTTGTGGCTTCTTTTCCTTGATCTATACGTGGATTATTCGCTAACAGGGTGTCCAATGCGGTTGGAGTATTTATGGATATCTTTTTTTTTTTTTTGGATTAAGGAGTTCACGAAAAAATCTGAAAAAATTTGAGAATGTTTTTTAGCATGACCCCATTATCGTGTAATTTTTTCAGATTTTTTGATAAAGCTGCGGTTTTGCGCGGATAATTTGAAAATTCGAGAACAGATAACAGAAGGACAAGAATGGTTTGTAATGTGTTTCTTGAAAAATAACGTTGTAATGTGTAGTAAACTGAAAATGTTAGTGACTTTTGTGGTTCATGGTAACGAAGAGCTTCCATGAAAGTGATTCGAACAAAACTCCACTGACGTCTTCGCTAATAGGGTATACAATGCAGTTGCAGTATCTACGAATGTTGCACTATTTTTCTCCTGATAAAGAGTTTCACGAAAAAATCTGAAAAAATTTGTGAATATTCTTTAGTACATCCCCATTATTGTCTAATTTTTTCAGATTTTTTTGTCTAACCGCCGTTTTGCGCGGTAAATTCCAAAATTTACCTTCAAACAGTAGCCGAAAAAGCAGAATGAAGCGCTATTTTTTTTTTTAAAAAAAGCACTTCACCAAAAAATCTGAAAAAATTTGTAAATATTTTTTAGCACATCCCCATCATCCCCTAATTTTTTCAGATTTTTTCGTCGAACCGCTGTTTTGTGCGGTAAATTCCAAAATTTACCTTCAAACAGCAGCCGAAAAAGGAGAATGAAGCGCTATTTTTTTTTTTAAAGAAGCACTCCACCAAAAAATCTGAAAAAATTAGGGAATATTTTTTAGCACATCCCCATCATCCCCTAATTTTTTCAGATTTTTTCGTCAAACCGCCGTTTCGCGCGGTAAATTTCAAAATTTACCTTCAAACAGCAGCCGAAAAAGCAGAATGAAGCGCTTTTTTTTTTTAAATAAGCACTCCACCAAAAAATCTGAAAAAATTTGGAAATATTTTTTAGCACATCCCCATCATCCCCTAATTTTTTCAGATTTTTTTCTGACCTTGCCGTTTTGCGCAGTAAATTCAAAAGTTCGGGGTCAACCAGCAGCAGAAAAAGAATAGTTTAGAAAGTGTTTTTTGAAAAAATAACGTTCAATAAACTGAAAAACTCAATGATTCTTGTGGTTTATGATGCCGAAGAGCTGTGTTCGACGAGGGTGACTTTCTCGCTCAAGTCACGGCAAAACTAGAGGAAGAGATGCAGGAGGAGGTTTTAGTATAGATCCCCTTGGGCAAACCGTCCTAGTCGTCAGCTTTCTCCAGTATATACTGTACTGCGGCAAAACTTGAATGTAATGCCGGATGAAGTGAGGGAAAGAGGTGAATGAAACTCAAGGGGCTCACTACTCCAGTGATTGACTATGTGTACTAAAAAAAAAAAACATATTTCTATGAAAACTGATGATTGTAGCTAAAAAAAGGGCAAAACTTTTCGCAAGTATAAATAAAAATATGAAAAAAAAAATTCTCGAGACTTTTTGACGTGAAAATCAAATTTAAACGCATTCTCCCGGACTTTTTCCACGGGATATATATATATATATATATATCTAGATATATATCTAGATATATATCTACTGGGACTTTTCGGATTTATCTCCAATTTTCCGTGCACTCAATCACCCGTTCGCTTTCTCGTGAAAAAAGTTTTTTCTATCCCATGAAAAGAGGGAAAATATCGATTGCTCCCCCCCCCCCTTCTCCCTTCCAGAAAGATGGTAAAGGTGTAACGAGAGACTTAATCGAACCAACTCCAATTTTCTGGCTGCCTTGACTCGATATAGCCAAGTCTCAGCACATTGGGGACAATTTGATTCGATAATTACTTAAAAGTTTGCCAAACTTAACAGAAGGCAGAGAAGCGAAAAAGGAATGGATTTAGTGGTGAATAAATTTTTTTTGATATATATTGTGGAATAAATGAATTAATTCAGTAGTGAAATTGGATGAATTAGATTTTTTTTATTTTTTGCTTCCGAATGGAAGCTTTTTTTACTTTTTCAGAATATCTTGTAAAATAAGGGAAATGTGTTTTTTTTTTTAATGAGATCTTTTTTGTAGGGAATTTTGAGAGCTACAAAAGAGGATTGAGGTGAAATCACGTTATCTCGCTTAGTTTCCGAGATATTTTCATAAAAATAGTGAATTCCTAATTTTTGGGTATTGGAATGAATTTTTATGGGGGAAAAGAAGTTTTTGAAAAAATCTTAAAAAACTTGGGAATATGCTGAAATATGTCTCTGTAGTTTTCAAACTTTTGCAATTTTTTCGGAATGGAAATCAATGAAGCAACATTATATCAATTTAGTTGTGAAGAAGTTAATACAGAAGAACCTGATTTTTTTCTCATAGTTTTTTGAGAATATCTCGAAAATTAAATGAGATACGGTGATTTTACCTGAATCCTTTTTTGTAACTCTTAAAATTCTCTACAAAACGCTCCAGGGCAAGAAGGGCGTATCTCCATTAGTTTTTAAGATATTCTCGAAAAAATGATACCTGAAAAAAAACACCTCATTTTTATACTTTTTGGTAATTAAATTTTTTTTCGAAAGAAAAGTCTTTTTGGAAAAATCTGAAAAAATTAGAAAATATCCCAAAATATGTTTTCGTTGTTGTCAATTTTTTTCAGATTTCTTCCACTTCAATTAATGAAGAGACACTATATTATCGAAGAAATAAAACAAGACGACTCAATTTTTTAAATAATTTTTTTCTCAATTGCCTCGGAAACTAAACGAGATAGTGCAATTTCGCTCTAATCCTTCACTGCAGTTTCCAAAATTCCCCACAAAAACGTGTTACGCAGAGAAAAAAGTTTTCTTAATTTAAGAATGTGCAGTCGCTTACTTTATGTCAGCTGCCATTCTTAAATTAAGTGACTTTTTTCACTTAAATCAAGTGAATTTTTCTTTCTTAATTTAAGAAAGTAAAACTCACTTAAATTAAGTGACTTTTCTCACTTAAATCAAGTGACTTTTTTCACTTAAATCAAGTAACTATTTCTTTCTTAATTTAAGAAAGTAAAACTCACTTAAATTAAGTGACTTTTCTCACTTAAATCAAGTGACTTTTTCTTTCTTAATTTAAGAAAGTAAAACTCACTTGAATTAAGTGACTTTTCTCACTTAAATCAAGTAACTATTTCTTTTTTAATTTAAGAAAGTAAAATTCACTTAAATTAAGTGACTTTTCTCACTTAAATCAAGTGACTTTTTCTTTCTTAATTTAAGAAAGTAAAACTCACTTGAATTAAGTGACTTTTCTCACTTAAATCAAGTAACTATTTCTTTTTTAATTTAAGAAAGTAAAATTCACTTAAATTAAGTGACTTTTCTCACTTAAATCAAGTGACTTTTTCTTTCTTAATTTAAGAAAGTGAAACTCACTTAAATTAAGTGACTTTTCTTCTTAAATCAAGTAACTATTTCTTTCTTAATTTAAGAAAGTTAAAGTCACTTAAATTAAGTGACTTTTCTCACTTAAATCAAGTGAATTTTTCTTTCTTAATTCAAGAAAGTAAAACTCACTTAAATCAAGTGACTTTTCTTTCTTAATTTAAGTGACCTGCACATTCTTAAATTAAGTGACTGCACATTCTTAAATTAAGAAAACATTTTCCTCTGTGTGAAAAGGGCAAAAAGGACGTATCTTCATTAATTTCCTCGATATCCCCGCAAAAAACGATCAATTTCCACCGTAAAATCAATTTTCCCGATAAAAACTCAAATAAAAGTCTCATTTAAATCGAAATCCATTAAAATTTTCCTCACAATAATTCCATTATCATTATTATATCAATAAAAAACCGCCACAGAGGCAGGAATTCCTGGAAAATTCCAATAAAATCGATGAAACTGATAAAATAATACGAGAAAATAGTATAATCATTCGAAAATTTAATGAAAAACTTTCAGCCCGTGAAAAGTGTGAAAAGTTTAGGGAGGGGGAAGGGAGAAGAGAGAAAATGGGAAGTGATGAAAAGTAATAGATAAATTTAAGTTTGTAGCCACGATCTGAAGTATTGATAGTAACGATGGCTTATCCCTCATTTTTCACGTGAAGTAGGGAAAAGATGCCTGCCAATTTTTCAACGGGCCATAAAACTCGAATTTCTCGCCCTGTCTACCATCAACCTATTGCATGTCTTTCCACTTGCTCTCCAAGACACAGAAATCTTCTTGGCACATTGTCGCCTGATGGCTGCTGCCTCTCAAACTTCTCGACATCCATTACACCACATATTCTTTCACAGGATTATCTTTTTTTTCTCGTTTTTTTTTTTTTTTTTGGTTTTTCTTTTGTTTGTCGTTAGTTTATTAGCAGAAGAGGAAAAAAAAGGGGAGAGAGGGGAAAAAAAAAGTGGGAAAAGCTCTTCGAGAAAGAGCTTTCTGTGATTTATTTGCAGCAGCTGAGGACAGTTTTTTTTTTTTAATCTTTAACAATAACACACATACACAGGCATGTGTTACTGGACACACGCATAACGCTGTGGCTTTTTACGCAGTTAATTAATCTACATAAATAAGAAAAAATAAGGACGTAAAGTTGAACAGTCTTAAAAATTTCCGTCTGAATTTTCCGTGCACACAGAGAAAAATGTTTTCTTGATTTAAGAATGTGCAATCACTTAATTTAAGTGACCTGCCATTCTCAAATTAAGTGATTTTTCTCACTTAATTTAAGAAAGTAAAACTCACTTAAATTAAGTGACTTTTCTCACTTAAATCAAGTGACTTTTCTCACTTAAATCAAGTAACTATTTCTTTCTTAATTTAAGAAAGTAAAAGTCACTTAAATTAAGTGAGTTTTCTCACTTAAATCAAGTGACTTTTTCTTTCTTAATTTAAGAATGTAAAACTCACTTAAATTAAGTGACTTTTCTCACTTAAATTAAGTGACTTTTTCTTTCTTAATTTAAGAAAGTGAAACTCACTTGAATTAAGTGACTTTTCTCACTTGAATCAAGTGACTTTCCTCACTTAAATCAAGTAACTATATCTTTCTTAATTTAAGAAAGTAAAAGTCACTTAAATTAAGTGACTTTTCTCACTTGAATCAAGTAACTATATCTTTCTTAATTTAAGAAAGTAAAAGTCACTTAAATTAAGTGACTTTTCTCACTTGAATCAAGTAACTATTTCTTTCTTAATTTAAGAAAGTAAAACTCACTTAAATTAAGTGACTTTTCTCACTTAAATCAAGTGACTTTTTCTTTCTTAATTTAAGAATGTAAAACTCACTTAAATCAAGTGAGTTTTCTCACTTAAATCAAGTGACTTTTCTCACTTAAATCAAGTGACTTTTCTCACTTAAATCAAGTGACTTTTCTCACTTAAATCAAGTAACTATTTCTTTCTTAATTTAAGAAAGTAAAAGCCACTTAAATTAAGTGACTTTTCTCACTTTTTCCTTTTTTTTTGTTTTTTGAGAATATCTCGGATATTAAGAGAGATAGGGTAATTTCACAAGAAACTTTTTTTGTAGAAAATTTCAAGAGCTACAACAAAGATCTCTGGTAAAAACAGCGTATCTCCATTAGTTTCCGAGATATTAGACGAAAAAATACAAAAAAGGAAATGTCATCTGGAAAAATAAAGAATTTAAAAAAAAACTAAAAACAAGAAACGAATGAAACTGAGGAAATTTTTTTTAAATCTTTTACAACAACATGAGCGAGTACATGCATAACTCTCTTGTGCTATTCCGAGTTAATTAATCTCTATACACAAACGTGGTCTTAAGGCTCAGCTGGATTTGATGATGAATGTGTGGGTCAAGTTGCAGATGACAATGTTCAACAAATGCAGTATTTTCCGTGGGTTTTAGAGTTTTTGGACGGGGAATACTGTATGTTGGGGGATGAAGAAGATTAATTCATTGGTAATTATTTGTCGTGGAGCATTATGTTAGGGTCTTTTTATATTTAGGAGCTTTTTTTTGGTCACGTCATAAATCAAGGGAATGGGCGGACAGATGAGGTATTGATTTTTGTTCATTGGAATGAATTTTTTTCGGGGAGAAAGGGTTGCGGAAAAAATTTTAAAAAAATTTGAGAATATACTGCAATATGTTGGGAGCGTTGTCAATTTTTTTCAGATTTTTTTGCAGCTTAATTGATGGAGAAAAAATCATGTTAATTCAATTTTCGATAGTTTTTTGAAAACTTTTGCGGACAGTAAGCGAAATAATGTTCTAGAATAAAAAAGGCGTATGCCCATTATTGCCAGAAATATTCTCAAAGTTCTACAAACAAAAAAAAAATCGTCTCATCCTATTCTATTTTTTCACTATTACAATAATGTGATTTTCCTCTTCTCGATTCTCTTAATTCTCTCATTACAACTAGCAAAAAACTTCCGGAACCTCCAGAATTCGACTCAGAGGTCATTATGGAGTAATGGGGAGAGAAAAAATGAAATTCTCTCTCTCTCGAAGTAAAAAAATTATCTCATGGTGTGAAATCAATAGAAGAGGGCAAAAGAACACAGAGAAAAATGTTTTCTTAATTTAAGAATGTGCAGTCACTTAATTTAAGAATGTGCAGGTCACTTAAATTAAGAAAGAAAAGTCATTTGATTTAAGTGAGAAAACTCACTTGATTTAAGTGAGTTTCACTTTCTTAAATTAAGAAAGAAAAAGTCACTTAATTTAAGTGAGAAAAGTCACTTAATTTAAGTGAGAAAAGTCACTTAATTTAAGTGACTTTTACTATCTTAAATTAAGAAAGAAAAAGTTACTTGATTTGAGTGAGAAAAGCCACTTCATTTAAGTGAAAAAAGTCACTTAATTTAAGTGAGTTTTACTTTCTTAAATTCAGAAAGAAAAAGTCACTTAATTTAAGTGACTTTTACTTTCTCAAATTAAGAAAGAAAAAGTTACTTAATTTAAGTGAGAAAAGCCACTTGATTTAAGTGAGAAAAGTCACTTAATTGAAGTGACTTTCACTGTCTTAAATTAAGAAAGGAAAAGTCACTTAATTTAAATGACTTTTACTTTCTTAAATTAAGAAAGAAAAAGTTACTTGATTTAAGTGAGAAAAGCCACTTGATTTAAGTGAAAAAAGTCACTTAATTTAAGTGACTTTCACTGTCTTAAATTAAGAAAGACAAAGTCACTTAATTTAAGTGAGTTTCACTTTCTTAAATTAAGAAAGAAAAGTCACTTAATTTAAGTGAGAAAAGTCACTTAATTTAAGTGAGAAAAGTCACTTAATTTAAGTGACGTGCCTGCTTAAATTAAGTGACTGCACATTCTTAAATTAAGAAAACATTTTTTTCTGTGAAAGGGGAAGGGGGGAGGCTCGAGATACCTCGAGTATCCTCGATTCCTCGACTCTTATCAATTACGTGATTTTCCCCCTTTTCCCCAAAGAATTACAGTTGTTTTTATAAACCAGAACTCTCGGATTTTTCACGAATTTTTAATTGAATTTTTTCTCCTCTTTTTCATCCCCCCCCCCTTAACGACTAAAAAGTTGATTAAATGTAGGGCAATAAGAATTTGAGTCTTTATTTCTATATTTAAACCAGAAAACTCATTACTACAAAGAATGATTGAACAAATTACAGGCATTGTAATAGGAGGGGGGGGGGGGGAGAATCTTTCCCCTAGTTAATGGCAAATTACTGGGGTGGATGAAATAAAGGGGATGACTGAGAGATTTCCAGACGAGTTACAATTCAGAATGATATTCTATCCCCATCGGTTCACATGAACTCATGCAGAACGTGTCAAGGTCGGATAAGATGAACAGAGTAAAAGGATTTGAGGATTACATTTGAATATATAATTCTTTGAGAATAGATTTAAATTCATTTTGTTATTTCAAGATGTTGATTTTTTTTTATTCTGTATTTTTTTTTGCTTTTTTTCTGGATTATTATAATATCTGGAAATATTTCAAGGACTAAAATTAAATTGAATAAATAATTTCTTTTAAATGAAGAAGTTTTAAACAAGTTCAGCAATTAAAAAATTTAATTAAATTGAATTTAATGGAAATTTCAGGTGTTTATATTTTCTCAGTGGTTTGATCAATCGATCCCGATAATTTGCGAAGAAAACTTTGAAGTGAAACAAAATCTGATGACGAGAGAAGAGAAGCTCCAATTAATTCACTCTGTTAAAACTTCAAATTATAGAGTTCAAGATTATAGAGATTGGATAATCCATTGTGCAGTGGAAGTTATCGAGAGGAAAATTTCTCGCAAGAGAAGAAGAGAGAGGGAAAGAGAGCGAAATTTTACACTTATTTTTTTCATAATCGAAAGAATAAATCATTAAAATTTTGGAGTGAAAAGATAAAATAGGCAAAATGCATATTTTTTGCGTATTATTTTGAGAATATCTCGGAAAATACACAGAGAAAAATGTTTTCTTAATTTAAGAATGTGCAGTCACTTAATTTAAGAATGTGCAGGTCACTTAAATTAAGAAAGAGAAGTCACTTAATTTAAGTGAGAAAAGTCACTTGATTTAAGTGAGTTTTACTTTCTTAAATTAAGAAAGAAAAAGTCACTTGATTTAAGTCAGAAAAGTCACTTAATTTGAGTGATTTTTACTTTATTAAATTAAGAAAGAAAAAGTTGCTTAATTTAAGTGAGAAAACTTACTTGATTTAAGTAAGTTTTACTTTCTTAAATTAAAAAAGAAAAAGTCACTTGATTTAAGTGAGAAAAGTCACTTAATTTGAGTGATTTTTACTTTCTTAAATTAAGAAAGGAAAAGTTGCTTGATTTAAGTGAGAAAAGTCACTTAATTTAAGTGAGTTTTACTTTCTTAAATTAAGAAAGACAAAGTCACTTAATTTAATTGAGAAAAGTCACTTAATTTAAGTGACTTTTACTTTCTTAAATTAAGAAAGAAAAAGTTGCTTGATTTAAGTGAGAAAAGTCACTTAATTTAAGTGAGTTTTACTTTCTTAAATTAAGAAAGACAAAGTCACTTAATTTAATTGAGAAAAGTCACTTAATTTAAGTGACTTTTACTTTCTTAAATTAAGAAAGAAAAAGTTGCTTGATTTAAGTGAGAAAAGTCACTTAATTTAAGTGACCTGCCATTCTTAAATTAAGTGACTGCACATTCTTAAATTAAGAAAACATTTTTTTCTGTGTAGTGGAGATACGCCTTCTTTTCTTCAATCCTTTTTTGTAGCTTATGAAATTCTGAAAAAAAGGTCTCGAGCAAAAAAGGCCTATTTCCATTAGTTTTCCTGATATTTCCAAGAAAAGATCGATCTACGCTTTTTTCTGTTCATTCAGGAAAAATCCATTTTTTTGAGAATATCTCGAAAATTAATGGAGATACGCCTTTTTTCAATTCAGTACATTTTCCTAGAATATTTCAAGAACTACAAAAATGGATTTATCCAAAAAGGGCATATCTCCACTAGTTTTTCGAGATATTTCCAAAAAAAACAAATGAAAAAAAGGATTCTTCTAAATAATTTTTTTTTTTCAATGATTTTCAAAAATTTTCTTTTCAAATTCTAAAATATCTCGAAAACTAGGCGAAATAATGTAATTCCCCTCCAATCCTTCTTCCCCCAAAAATTCTAAGAACTCCAAAAGTGCCTCAGAACAAAAAAGGGCTTATCTCCATTATTTTCCAAAAAATCCTAAAAAAAAAAAAATATATAATTCAGAAAACAAAAAAACTTTCATTAAAATCATAATTGAACTCCAAGCAGATGATAATAAAACTTTACATCGAAAAGTTAGTTTACAAAGTTTTTTCTTTTTTTGAAAAAAAAAAAAACTCCCAATGAGCCAATTTACGAAGACATTTGCATCACAAAGAGCCCCTGACATAGGATTCACAGTCTGGCATATCCGAGTAAGTCTCTCCGTGGCCTCCTTTACACTCCTGAAACTCTCCCCCCCCCCTCCCCCCTTCGCCCCAACACACTAGCCCTTTCCTCCAATCTACTTTACATGTGCAGCCCTATCGCATTACCGTATTTGCTAGTAACACAGGAGAAAGGCGACTGGCCTGAGCCCAACCATCTCTCGATTCCTTGCCACCCCCTCCTCCCACCCCCCTTCTTCAATGTAATGGCCCATCCGTACGTAGAGATCTACCGCTTTGGTCTCACAAGCGAGAACCTTTTCGCAGGCGCCACGCAATCCGAGTATCAATCAAGCCAACCCGTCCAACACAAGCGGTGGCACGATACCAGCACATACGTTTCATCGAATATGAAATGTATTTGAAGTCATGGCTGATAAGACTGGTTAAGAGAAGTTATAAAAGAGGTGGGTGGGTGGGGGAGGGTGGTGGTGGTTTAAAGACATGAGGGGTTTGATGTTTCTATACTGTGGAGAGTGGGAGGAATGAGGGGAAATGGTTGATTTAGGAGAAATGTTTGGATATACGACCTTATATTTGATATCAGTATTTGACCGTTAAAGTGGCTCATTAGAGCAATTTTGGAATGTGAAATAACTTCAGCCGTCTTTTGGCCAGTATGTTCTACGCAGATAAAAATGTTTTCTTGATCTAAGAATGTGCAGTCACTTAATTTAAGAATGTGCAGGTTACTTAAATTAAGGAAGTAAAGTCGCTTGATTTAAGTGAGAAAACTCACTTGATTTAAGTGAGTTTTACTTTCTTAAATTAAGAAAGAAAAAGTCACTTGATTTAAGTGAAAAAAGTCACTTAATTTAAGTGACTTTTACTTTCTTAAATTAAGAGAGAAAAAGTTACTTAATTTAAGTGAGAAAAGTCACCTGATCTAAGTGAGAAAAGTCACTTAATTCAAGTGAGTTTTATTTTCTTAAATTAAGAAAGAAAAAGTCACTTGATTTAAGTGAAAAAAGTCACTTAATTCAAGTGAGTTTTATTTTCTTAAATTAAGAAAGAAAAAGTCACTTGATTTAAGTGAAAGAAGTCACTTAATTTAAGTGACTTTTACTTTCTTAAATTAAGAGAGCAAAAGTTACTTAATTTAAGTGAGAAAAGTCACTTGATCTAAGTGAGAAAAGTCACTTAATTCAAGTGAGTTTTATTTTCTTAAATTAAGAAAGAAAAAGTCACTTGATTTAAGTGAAAAAAGTCACTTAATTTAAGTGACTTTTACTTTCTTAAATTAAGAGAGCAAAAGTTACTTAATTTAAGTGAGAAAAGTCACTTAATTTAAGTGACCTGTCATTCTTAAATTAAGAAAACATCTTTAAATACATTTTTTTCTTTAATTAATGCATTTTAAAGGCAATAAGACGCAAGTCCTTTGGATTCATGCTCCTTTATTACTGAAATCCTTAATAATATGATGGAAAGATAATAATAATGATAATTTGAGGGTTTTTTTACCATTTTTTTTGCAATAAAAGTCGAAAATCCATTTTTAAAAACTTAAAAAATGAAAATTCCACATGAATTGATGGAAAATGATCTCACCTCTCATTTAAGATCGGTCCTAGGAGGCTGCGACAAATAGAACCGAAGATAACCTCGAAAAAGTGAGAATACTCGAAAATGGAAAGAACTCAACTCTCAATTCCTTCTCAAAATAGTGAAAGCATCAAAAATTTCGAAAAAATCATTTCTGACATGTTTTCCACCAGAAATTTCGTCAGTTTTCTAACGGAATCGTTGAGAAAATTCAATCTCGAACCTTTTCATCAGATATCCGTGTTACCCAACTTTCATTATTTCTAATTTTACTGTCTATCCATTATTCTCATCATTTTTCTTTAATTCTTGCAGGTTGAGCGTGCTGAGCGTCATCTCCAAGTTTCATCACGTGAGACACGTGATACCAGAGTGAATTATTCGATTTGCAAAGATACATCTGTACATTTCAAGAAAGACTTGATGAATTGAGCGACTTTTCCGTTTGAATCAATCATTTTTTTAGATGAGTCAATTTTTTTAACCTTTTCTCTCGAAAATATGTCGGAAACTAATGGAGATACGCTCTTTTTGCTTCAATCCTTTTTAAGAGTTCTCGAAATTCTATACGAAGATGAATTCAAGCAAAAAGGGCGTATCTCCATTACTTTCAGAGATATTCGCAGGAAAAAACGGAAAAAAAAATCGACGAATTCTCATTTTTTTGGAAATATCGCGGAAAATAAACAGGATGAGGCGATTTTACTCGAATCCTCTATTGTGGCTCTTGAAATTCTCTTTTGCCATTTGTTTTTCAAGAATATCCCGGAAACTAAGTGAGATAGAGCAATTTGGTTTCAATTCATTCTTGTAGCTTTGAAAATCGTCCACAAAAAAAAAGTTCAAGTTAAAAAGGGCTCATCTCCATTATTTTCCGAGATATTTCAAGGAAAATAATAATTTCACTAAAAATTTCTTGATTTCTTAATAAATAAAAAAAATTCAATAAATAAAATAATGAAAAAATTCTATTATTTCAATTATTTATTTTCTCCCCTGAAGAATAATCGAATCATTTGAAAAATTTACAACTTATTTTTCTTTTAATGATAAAAAAAACAAAAAAATTGAGATTAAATTCACGTGAATTTCGTGTAAATATCCAAGTCAATTTACAATTGCAAGGAAAATAAGATTGAACGATTAAAATTAACAGCAGTCAGTCAATTAAATTCAAGTGTACTATGAATGTGTGTTTTTGTGTGGTGAAAAAAAAAAAGAAAACGAAAAAAAAGAAAAGGCCTGAGTGACCTCAAACACTCTCTGTATATTCTTTATGACGCCAATCTATCAGGATGTTGCGTGCAGGGCAAGCCCAAGAGATTTTATCAAACACCCACGTAAAGGCAATTTTCGCGTCTTAATGATGCGCCAGGGCAACTTCTTAAGAGCACAAACTGCCATTTTTTTTCCCAACCCGATGATTGTAGTTGCGGATAAAAACAGCGACACTCTGGCGAAAACGAGAAAAATTGAGCGAGGGGGGGGGGGGGGGTGAGAAGGGGTGAAAGGGCAGAGGGTGAGGGTGAGAGGACAAATTGTTGCACGAATTGTGAATTTGTCAGTGTTGGGGAAAAAAAAGAGTGGAAATAAAAAAAGGGCAGAGGTCTCGCTCAATGCGTGACATTATCGCAGTTATTTGATCTTGATATTTATCAGGAATGAGGTGCCACAATCGACTACTCCAACTTCAGTGATTAGACCGGTTTGAATGGCCTTGTTGTGGATTGGATCGAGGGGAGAGAGAATTTTTGGGCTTGGAGAGTCGACGATTGAATTTCAAATCAATTTTATTTGTGAAAAAAAATAAAATAATCGTTTTTTTTTTCATTTTTATTTAGAGATATCTTGGAAATTAATGGAGATACGCCTTTATTCTTTCGAGGATAGATACTTGCAATTTTAAGGTATTCTTCTCTAACTGATATCTTGAATTGAGACATTTGTGAAACATTAGTTTTTGCACAGAGAAAATTTTTTTCTTAATTTAAGATTGTGCACTTAATTTAAGGATGGCAGGTCACTTAAATTAAGTGAGTTTTCTCACTTAAATTAAGTGACTTTTCTCACTTAAATTAAGTGACTTTTCTCACTTAAATTAAGTGACTTTTCTCACTTAAATCAAGTGACTTTTTCTTTCTTAATTTAAGAAAGTAAAACTCACTTAAATTAAGTGACTTTTTCTTTCTTACTTTAAGAAAGTAAAACTCACTTAAATTAAGCGACTTTTCTCACTTAAATCAAGTGACTTTTTCTTTCTTAATTTAAGAAAGTAAAACTCACTTAAATTAAGTGACTTTTCTCACTTAAATTAAGCGACTTTTCTCACTTAAATCAAGTGACTTTTTCTTTCTTACTTTAAGAAAGTAAAACTCACTTAAATTAAGTGACTTTTCTCACTTAAATTAAGCGACTTTTCTCACTTAAATCAAGTGACTTTTCTCACTTAAATTAAGTGACTTTTCTCACTTAAATCAAGTGACTTTTCTTCCTTAATTTAAGTGACCTGCACATTCTTAAATTAAGTGACTGCAAATTCTTAAATTAAGAAAGCATTTTTCTCTGTGTGCAGTGTACATAACTGTAGATAGAATTATCCATCATTAATAAATAGATTCTGTAAAATAGTTGTTCAGTTCAATACTTACAACCCGGAATTCAACAATTTCAAGAGTTACAAAGGAGGATTTTAGTAGAGAAAAACTATTACAAAAAGCTATTGTATGAAAAAATCAAATCATTTTTGTTTCATTTTTGTTAGTCCCCATTTTTTTTTCCAATATTTCGGAAACCAAGTGAGATAGCATTCTCTTGCTCGGGTTGGACTTGTTCAGGATCCCTCATGTGAGTGTGGGTATCCAGAGAAAGACCTAAACCATGTGCTGTGGCAATGCCCCATATCCGACGACCAAAGAACAACATTGATGTTATTCTTGAGAAAATTATTAATTATTAATTAGCATAGCTCCATTTTGCATTGTGATGTTTCTCGCGCATCCCAATATTGAGGCCTTGAAATATATGTTCACTTTCTTAAAAAAATGTGACATAAAATAAAAAAAAAAAAAGCTCAAGAAATGGGAAAAATATTTGAATGTATATGTATGTTGGAATATATGTATATATTTATACTAATGTAACGTTTAAAATCAGAAACAATGTATATACATGTAAAAATACAACATTTGTATCATGCTAATTAGCTTCACTGGAAGCTACGATAGCTTAATAAAAAAAAGAAAAAAAAAAGTGAGATAGCATGATTTTGTCCTCTTTCGAAGCTTTCAAAATTGTCAATAAAAAAATTTCCACAATAAAATTGCGCAATCCAGTTTATTTCCCAAGATAGTCCCAAAAAAAAATTATTGCAAAAATTTCAAAATTCCAAGAATTTCGAATAAATGTAAGCCTCAGAAGTAGAAATATTCAGCAGCCTAGGATAAAATTTCACCCAGAGGATTCATTACTAAAAACGAAAGAAAAGAAAAATTTACCAGTTGAAGCGTGAAGCTGGTACTCTTGAACAAGTCCCATTGGCCTCGTCTCAAGTACTAGAGTTTCCCCCCCCCCCCCCCCCCCTAAAAGTTCGTGGTACTACCCATTGGAATGTACGTGTCACGGTGGAATAACGTGGTCGTAGGATAAGTGTCTTCTGGTCGAAGTTAACTGGTGGGAGAGATGTAGAACATCCGGTATTTCCTTCGCAAACCCTTCTGCAATGATGGGGATTTCGTTGCAAACCCTTCCCCATTACCGCAGAAGAGTTTAAACCGGTACATTGATGATACTGATGGTCTTAAAGCTATTCACTCAGAAATATCAGCCAAAATTAAGGGAAATTCGATGGATTTTCAGCTTTTATGGCATCAGGCAAGTAATATCCATTTTTTCAGATAAAATAGCCTCATCTCGTTTAGTTTCCGATATTTCCTCAAAAAATGATTCCATTAGTAAAGGAGGAAATTCAACTTAGTGAGATAGAGTGATTCAGCTTTGATCATATTTTGTAATTTTTGGAATTCTTATCGAAAATGAAAGAGAGTAAAAAGCGCGTATCTCTGTTATTTTCTGAGATACACAGAGAAAAAAGTTTTCTTAATTTGAGAATGTGCAGTCACTTAATTTAAGAATGTGCAGGTCACTTAAATTGAGAAAGAAAAGTCACTTGATTTAAGTGAGAAAAGTCACTTAATTTAAGTGATTTTTACTTTCTTAAATTAAGAAAGAAATAGTCACTTGATTTAAGTGAGAAAAGTCACTTAATTTAAGAATGTGCAGGTCACTTAAATTAAGAAAGAAAAGTCATTTGATTTAAGTGAGAACACTCACTTGATTTAAGTGAGAAAAGTCACTTAATTTAAGTGCCTTTTACGTTCTTAAATTAAGAAAGAAATAGTCACTTGATTTAAGTGAGAAAAGTCACTTAATTTAAGAATGTGCAGGTCACTTAAATTAAGAAAGAAGAGTCACTTGATTTCAGTGAGAACACTCACTTGATTTAAGTGATTTTCACTTTCTTAAATTAAGAAAGGAAAAGTCACTTGATTTAAGTGAGAAAAGTCACTTAATTCAAGTGATTTTTACTTTCTTAAATTAAGAAAGAAATAGTCGCCTGATTTAAGTAAGAAAAGTCACTTAATTTAAGTGACTTTTTCTTTCTTAAATTAAGAAAAAAATAGTTACTTGATTTAAGTGAGAAAAGTCACTTGATTCAAGTGAGAACAGTCACTTAATTTAAGAATGGCAGGTCACTTAAATTAAGTGACTGCACATTCTTAATTTAAGAAAACATTTTTCTCTGTGTATCCTATTGTGAATGATCAGAATAAGCCAAATCAGCCAAAATTGCTCGAAATTCGAGGAATTTCTAAGTCCTGTAAAATCAATGACGTCATACCTATTCAAAACAAGCAGGAGCCTCACAACTTGTGCATAATTTGAACATCGTACATTTCATATTCTGCCAATGCAATTGACAAAAAGCTTTCAAATGGATTATTCAATTTTAAGTCTACCATCATCGATCTGTGCGTGAAGTGGGGAAAAATGCATGAATCGATTTAAATCGATCCCGAATAATCACTCAATCCACTGCAAAAATCAATTGAAATCGATTTCTATTATTGATTAATCGGTTACGAGAGAATTGCTTAATCGATTTCGAGAAATCATCGAAATCGGAAGGATCTCCTTTCCTCCAAAAATAGCAATTACAGATGGATTATTTCCAAACATCGATTAATCGATGCGATATCTCGATCGATAATCGATTCTCGATCGATTTTGAAATTATAAGCTGATCTTTAATAATCGATTATTTCACCATAAAAGTCGATTCTCAAGGAGAATCAGAATCGATTTTTTCCACTTCTAATCGATTTAATGCTGATTCTCAAAAACAAATGAAAATGTGCTAATGAGCAGTCCAAATCAATAATTAATCACCTCCTAACTTCAAGAAAATTTAAATAATGTGTTAACTCTCCTAAATGTCTTCAGCACTCTAAAGAATTTACGTTATTTACATTTTCCTTGTTTTCCCCGAAGTTTTCGACGAACTTAAAGTAAATAAAAATAAGAGAATAAATAGAGTTAAGAAAACTGTGCTTTGATTCAAGAGATTCATTCCATTTCTACGACGGGCAAATGGCGAGAGCCGAGTTAACGACCTCCATGGCCAATTTGAAATTTAAAAGGACAGAAAAGTTGATAGTGGAAGAAAGTGAGACATATCTTTAATGTTATATATATAGATATATATATATGTATAGCAAACTGCTTTCAACTTCTCTTTCTCGGTGTTGTAGCACCGGACGCTTTCATCACGGCCGGACGGTAAAACAAAGTTTTCTACGAGACTCAGCTTGCCGAGTTTCCTACGAAATCTTATCCAGTACGGTTCGAAAGAGGATCACACAAGAATAGTAGAACGTGAAGGTAAAAAACTACTCCAACGAATCTACCATTAGTCAAAGGAAAAAACTTGTCGAAGTGTTTTTCCATGATTTTTTTTTTTGTTCATTTTAGTTCTGATGAAAAAAAAAAATATTGAGAAAAGTGTGGGTTTTGATGAAATGGTTTGAGGTGGATGTTTTTTGAGGATTTTGTTGAAAAGGTGAGGAAATTTCAGGTGGTGACATGTGTCGCAGTTGATTTTTTGGATTTTTTTGAAAATTCTAGCTTTTTGGGCTAAATTTGAAGCAGCGCCACTTGTCATTTTTGGGAAAATTCAGTTTTTTGGGAATATCTCCGGTTCTGTTTGTCGTAGTGGAAAAATTCTGATTGGAGGTGAAAGGCGAGATCATTTGCCATCGATTTATGGGGTTTCAAAAAGAAATTAATCAAATATCGCCACCTGAAACAGTCTGCCTTGGCTGAACATCATATGGACACTGGACATACTATTCAGTATGACCAAGCGAGAATGTTGGCCAAATCCCAAGGATACTTTGAGAGAAAGTATCGGGAAGGCCTAGAGATCCACAAGAATCCCAACAACTTGAACAGGGATAAAGGATACCAGGTGAACCCTATTTGGAAAACCGTCCTCCCGGTTTTTCAATTGACCAGCTGATCAATTAAAAACTCCTGATTGGCCCTACCCCCACCCCTACCTACCCCCTCCCTCCCCTCCAGAAGGGGTATATAAGGACTACCCATTGACCATGGAGCTCAGAATCGGAGCTCATAGCCCTAAAGATGCAAACTGCAACGTTTGCGAAACGTCAGCGCAACGCTGAAACCAAACGCGGCATCCATCCGAAAGCCAAACATATTAAGAAATTACTCAATTTTCGAGGTTCTTATAGCCCAAAAACTGATTTTCATGAAATACCCCATAAGTAACAATCTATATTCATCTTCCAAAACTACATGAATCGATAGAGAATGATCTCATCTTTCACCTCTATTCAAAATTTTTGAACTGCGACCAATAGAACCGAAAATATCTTCAAAAAAGTCAATTTTCTCAAAAAAAAAAAACTCTAATTTTCGGCTAAAAAGGCGAAATATTCAAGAAATTCTGAAAAATTGATTGTGACATATGTTTTCGACTTAAAATTTTCTCAGCTTTCCAATGAAATCATCAGAAGTAGCCTATCTCAAATGTTTCTCCCTATTTTCTCAAATTTTCATAGTCTAGAACCTCAAAACTGAAATATCTCCATTTGACCCAGAGTCTTATACTTCAATAATTCATCATAATTTCAATATTCGAAGACCTGATTTCTCATTGAATTCTCCTTCATAAAATTCCAATTCAATATCATCCAAATGAATTTGTCTTCAGGTGAAATGAGAAATTCATCAATCACCAATGACAACTGAATTATTCCCTAATTTCCCAGACAAAAAATTCATTCCATCAGCAGTATCAAAAATGCTCATGTCAATAATATTAAATTCTACTCCAACAAATGGCGTTATATATAAATAAATCAACGTAAATTCAAATACAGAAACTCATTAATTAAGTTGCTATCCCTTGGCACTTGATTATGACGGTACTACACCAGAGATTTCGGAAGTGCAGTTAGTACTGGCCTTAATTCGTGATGCTTTTGATGGAGAGAGCAGCTCGCCTATCTATTTATTGTTGCAACAGGGAAAAGTTTTAAGCCCACTGAATTATAAGCGCTTTCATCTTCCTGGAAGATAATATTAACTGAAGATATTCAACTACTCCAGTTGTTTAATATTGTATTTCACTAGCAAAGAGTATTTAACCTCGAGATGAGTCCATTTTTTTCAAGTTTTTTTTGGAAATAATATCGCTGTCGTTGATATCCTTTTGTTTATTACCATTAGAGCCAAGAAGTTCGTAATTATATTCCACCATCGTAATTATATAAACCATATCCCACAAAAGTTGCTAGACACACTGCAAAAACAAATGTTTTACAGATGACTTAATTTGAGATATCAGTTAGAGAAAAAACATCTTAAAATTGAAAGTATCTTGAATCTGGGTAACTGAAGTGGAAAACGTTTGAAATTGAGAAACGGTCCATGTTTCAAAAAGTGAAAAGACATTATTTTGTATCATATAAATTAAGGAGGAACATCAGACCTCTGCGGGGTATGGCGGGAGGGAAGAAACATCAAAGGTTCCGACGCTCTCCACCAACTCCAAATAACTAAAATTTCATGTAGCAAAACTTTCGACTCATTTCAAGGAATTATGAAAAATCGTTTTTTTTTTCGTTTTTCAAATTCTCAAATAATATCATCCTCATATGTTTTTTATTTTTTTCACCCGAAAATAATAATTTTTCATAATTTCAAAAATTCATGGAAAACGTGGCAACGTTTTCTCGCATTTCTAGGAGTGGCAACGAGCTGATAAACAGGAAAATTATGTTACCAGCATGATTGCGCGCGAAATAAGGCATCCTAACCTATTGTGCAGAGTAAATCCCACATTGTTTACGTTGTCTCGGTTTATCTGTGGATGTTCAAATTATTTTTCTTCTTTACCGTCACGAATATTGTGTTAAATAGCTTATTTTTTCATTCCTCTCCCCAAATTATAGAAAAAAAAACTGTAGGTACTTAAATTAAATTATTTGAAATAGCGCGCGCTTCCGAACCCCCACTCCTCGTACTATCGTCATAGTTCAGCGCTGCCACGTTTTTGCAAATGGCTGTCGTATTAAGTGAAAACTTGGGTTTCAATGGCAGTTTTTAATTGAATTCTCGAAATTCAGCGTTTTAATTTTATTCAAACAACGCGAAAATGAAAATTGATAGTACAAGACATCGCGTGAATTTTTTTCAAAAACTTCTCACCACTCTAAATATAGTTTTTTTTTATTCAAGTTACAGTGCCATTAGATTGTATGTTAAATTGAAAATTTTCAAAAATTAATTTAAAAAAATAGAGCGGTTTAATCTGTCTCTAATTTTCACACAAATTCTAAAACAAATTGAAGTTTATTGAAAAAAAAATCAGAGCGATCTGACAGTTTTCATTTCAGCTGATGTTCCTCCTTAAGATGGATATATTCAGCTGCTTTCTCAAGATCACAATGTATAAAATACGTTGATTATCACTTCGTTGATATCACTAATAGTTTGAATGTTCTAATAGTTGGAAGACCGTTGATACACCACCTCAATTCCACAATTGGAATTGAATATTGGGGAAACCAAACTCTTCCATTGAATATCTTAGGGACAACTGACTCTTGGATAGCAGTGAGTCCAAGAGAGGGGGAGGCGTTAATTAGTTGCCTTATCGCTCTCATGATGTCAGTGCAAATCACCGATAATTGACGATTTCCCCCGAAATTGCCCCACTCAATTTCGAACAAAAGGTTAGATGAAAGGATCTATAGTGACATCTCTCAAAAAAAAAATAATTGTCTTTTTTTGTGAAAATTGCAATTTTCGGACTTTTCTCAAATGTCCGTCAAGATTCACTATTGTTAATTCGAGTTCGACTATTTTGATGCACAGTTCGGTAATGGTTCCATTCGAGATGAATCCGTCATGTTCGATTTTAATGCCCTGTATTTTTCACAATGAAATAGCTTGGAAACTAATGGAGATACGCCTCTTTTTCACCAATCTTCTTTTCTAGCCTTCGAAATTTATGAAAAAATGTGTCAAGGTGTGGAAGAGCATCTCCATTAATTTTCGAGATATCCTCAAAAAAAATGGTAACCACTCACTTTTTGAGTATATTTTGGAAACTAAGCGAGATAGAGCGTTTTCATCTGTATCTTCTTTTAAAGTTCTTGAATTTTCTACAAAAATTATTTCCGTTAAAAAAGGCGTATCTCCATTATTTTTTGTGATAATTCAATGAAAATGATCAGAATCACTCGACTTTTCCTTTTTTTTACCTCTGCACTATATTTCTTGCAAAAAATTCAGAAAATTCTTTTGATCGTCTCTTTGAATGATTGGAGTAATTCAACCGTTTATATTTATTCAATGAAGAATATTCATTTTTCTTGCTCTTTCCGATCTCATTAGTTGAAGTCAAAGCGCTTTTATTTACACAAAAATACTTGTAACGGAAAATCGAATGAAGCAGTACACTGAAGAAGAGTTGTTCATTAAAAGTTCTTCCCGCATTATTCAGAATGTACTAATTGGTAGTAAACTCTTGATGTTTCGTATTGAATAATTACTTGGGGTTTCGAATTATCCCTGAATAGCATTGTGTGCTTGAAAATATGAAGAAATTTGTGTTCTTGGATTTGGATCGATTCAGTAAAAAAAAAGAGAGAGACACAGCAGGATAAGTTCATTTTTTCTGCAAATAGTGTCTTGAAAACTAATGAAAAAACGCCCTTCTTCCCTCAATCCTTTTCCACAGCTCTCCAAATTCTCTACAAAAGGGAGGCTCACGACGAAAAAGGCCTATCTCCATTATTCTCTTAAAAAAATGGAGAAAAAATCAATCTTCGTTACACCCACCCAATTTCCAAATAATTCCCCATTTCTTTTTATATTCATCACTCTCATAAATAAATCATAAAAAAAAAAAAAAAATACTTCTCGATTATTATTCTAGAATCGTTCATTCCTTTACCCCCCCCCCTTCCCCTCCACCTGTTCTCATACGTGTCATCCCCATATCTGATTGCAGATTCGTTAATAAAAAAGAGAAAAAAAAAACTATGCAAATGATCATCGAGATTGACTGCTTTAAACAAGTAGGGATGAAAAATGAAATAAAAAAAATTGTGTATACACGTTGTATATCAGGGTTAAGTAACAAATTCAGGTCAACAAAAAATATTTGACTTTCTAATGAGGCAATGGTTTCCGTGCTCATGCAGACACTTGCACAGAAAATCCATTAATCATACGATCTCTTCACAGTCGAGAGGAGAGGGGAGTGAGGTGATGGGTGAAGGGGAGGGGGAGGAGTATTGAAGGTTAGTGGATTCTCACACAGAGAAAAATGTTTTCTTAATTTAAGAATGTGCAGTTACTTAATTTAAGAATGGCAGGTCACTTAAGTTAAGTGACTTTTCTCACTTACATCAAGTGATTTTTGTCACTTAAATCAAGTAACTTTTACTTTCTTAATTTAAGAAAGTAAAAGTTACTTAAATTAAGTGACTTTTTTCACTTGAATCAAGTGACTTTTTCTTTCTAAATTTAAGAAAGTAAAAGTCACTTAAATTAAGTGACTTTTCTCACTTAAATCAAGTAACTTGTTCTTTCTTAATTTAAGACAGTAAAAGTCACTTAAATTAAGTGACTTTTCTCACTTAAATCAAGTAACTTCTTCTATCTTCATTCAAGACAGTAAAAGTCGCTTAAATTAAGTGACTTTCCTCCCTAAAATCAAGTAACTTTTTCTTTCTTAATTTAAGACAGTAAAAGTCACTTAAATTGACTGACTTTTCTCTCTTAAATCAAGTGACTTTTTCTATCTTAATTCAAGACAGTAAGAGTCACTTAAATTAAGTGATTTTTCTCTCTTGAATCAAGTGACTTTTTCTTTCTTAATTTAAGAAAGTGAAAATCACTTAAATTAAGTGACTTTCCTCCCTAAAATGAAGTAAGTTTTTCTTTCTTAATTCAAGACAGTAAAAGTCACTTAAATTAAGTGACTTCTCTCACTTAAATCAAGTAACTTTTTCTTTCTTAATTTAAGACAGTAAAAGTCACTTAAATTGACTGACTTTTCTCTCTTAAATCAAGTGACTTTTTCTATCTTAATTCAAGACAGTAAGAGTCACTTAAATTAAGTGATTTTTCTCTCTTGAATCAAGTGACTTTTTCTTTCTTAATTTAAGAAAGTGAAAATCACTTAAATTAAGTGACATTCTCACTTAAATTAAGTGACAGCACATTCTTAAATTAAGAAAACATTTTTCTCTGTGTAACTTTGAATTAAATTTATTCAATTAATTTTTGAATTTTCCCGCCAAGTACAATTAACCAATGGAGAATAGGCGTGACGGCTGTGACGCATGGTCTCCTCGGGAGTGAAATAATGATAATTTATTAATGATAATATATTTAACCTTTAAAAAAGGTTTCCAGTAAAAAGAACGTATCTCGCTTAGTTTCCGAGATAATCCCCAAAAACAAATGTCGTGCCTATTTAGTCTTCTACTACTGAATTCGTTTCTTTTCATTGAGAGTAACTGGGAAAGTAAACGAGATGAAGCGATTTCGTCCTGAAGTTTTCTTGTAACTTTTGAAAATTCTTAAAGGAAAGGATAGCCACAAAATGGCGCCTTTTCCCTTAATTTCCGAAATAATGCTCAAAAAACAAATGTGTCGTCCTTGTTTTATCTTTCACTACTGAAATTGCTTTTTCTTTTGATAACTCGGAAATGAAGCGAGATAGAGAGATTTCACATGAAATCTTTTTTGTGAAATCTGAGCAAAATTGCGCTATCTCGCTTAGTTTCCCCGATAATTTCCAAAAGCGAATATGTCTTCCTTGTCTGATCCCTTTACTACTTTTTCGAAATTTTCCTTCAACCTCTTTCCTCGAAAAAAAAAATCCCCACCCCTCAAAAAACATAATTTCAGGAAAATTACGTTCATTTTTTCGGCTGAAGACGAGTGTAATCAAGACTTTTCAAGGGAAAATAGAAATGAAATCTCCCATCAGGATTAAAGTTTCACGCAAAAGGCTGGAGTGTCTTTTGAGCCATTCGAAATATCTCCTTTCACGTTCTTTCTCCTTTTGAGGCTATCATAAACTTGTCTGAAGCTCTCATGAATTGAAGCTTCCGGAAGTGCACGGATGAACTCATCATTTCACAGTTCATAGTTTCACCCCGGAAATGAGAATATTCACATTTTCATTGACGGAAAAAAAGTAGAGGGATGGAAAATAATAATTAAAAAAAAATTGAAAAAGGGAGAAATAGAAAAAAATCGGTGAAGTACACGTGCAGTTTCGTGTACACGCTTCAAAATCACTTGGCCATGGGTTCAAGTAGGGTTGCAACTCCTCTCGATGATTGAAGAGCCCCAGTGAACCAAAGAAGGTCGAGACAATGGGGCTATGCATGAAAAACTCGTGTATCTCTAATACCAGACAGAGGTGAATTTTTTTTTCAACGTTCAAAATGAAGAGAGACTGTATTGTCGAGTTTAAAGAGAGGAAAAAAGGCTTTTTTCAACATTTTTCAAGTGAATGGATAATTTATTTGGAAATTAGAAAATTCAATTTAATTATTTCAACAGCGAAGAGGTAAAAGGGAATAAGTCCACTATTTTTTGTACTTTTTTTCATAATATCCCGGAGAATAAGCGAGATACAGCGACCTCAAAATCATCTCTTTTGTAGCTGTTGAAATTCTTTACAAAAAATTCGGGCAAAAAGGGCATATCTCCATGAATTTTCGAGACTTTTCCACCCTGATCGTTTTTTATCAATGAAGGAGTTCGCGAAAAAAATCGAAAAAATTTGAGAATATTCGGCTGCACGTGTACATTGTTGCGGAATTTTTTCAGATTTTTTTGAGGTCCTGCCTTTAAATGAAAAATCGAATTCTCTTCGATTTTAAGATAAAACGAGATAAGTTGACTTTTCCTTTGAAAATTTCTCGGAATCTAAGCGAGATAGGATGATTTTGCCTTTCAAACAAGATTGAAGTGAAAAGGGCGTATCTCCATTAGTTTCCGAGATAGGCGACAGGAAATGATTGAAAAAATCAATTTTTCCTGTTTTATTTCTCGATTTCTCATTTTTAAAGGGGAAAATCTGGAATAGAATGAATTATTACCAGGAAATTTCCAGAATTATCCTAAAACACTTGAACACGTCTACAGTCTGACATAAATAGCCACAAAGCAGCAGTTCGCTTTCGATTACTATCTTTGCGTGTGTAGCTTTGTGACCCACGAGTCACGATAATCTGCACTAACTGTCAACCAAGAGTTTCTCACTGCCACATATCCTAAAATCTAGGGGAGCATTCATGGGCATCATAAAAGTTACTACGAAATGAGTGGATTTTTTTTCCTAGACAAAAGCCGATTCTTATCAATAATTTTTTCGGAATATTTCGGAAAGTACGCAGAGAAAAATGTTTTCTCAATTTAAGAATGTGCAGTCACTTAATTTAAGAATGTGCAGTTCACTTAAATTAAGAAAGAAAAGTCACTTGATTTAAGTGAAAAAACTCACTTGATTTAAGTGAGAAAAGTCACTTAACTCAAGTGAGTTTTACTTTCTTAAATTAAGAAAGGAAAAGTCACTTGATTTAAGTGAGAAAAGTCACTTAACTCAAGTGAGTTTCACTTTCTTAAATTAAGAAAGGAAAAGTCACATGATTTAAGTGAGAAAAGTCACTTAACTCAAGTGAGTTTCACTTTCTTAAATTAAGAAAGGAAAAGTCACTTGATTTAAGTGAGAAAAGTCACTTAATTTAAGTGACTTTTACTTTCTTAAATTAAGAAAAAAATAGTTACTTGATTTAAGTGAGAAAAGTCACTTAACTCAAGTGAGTTTCACTTTCTTAAATTAAGAAAGGAAAAGTCACTTGATTTAAATGAGAAAAGTCACTTAATTTAAGTGACTTTTACTTTTTTAAATTAAGAAAAAAATAGTTACTTGATTTAAGTGAGAAAAGTCACTTAACTCAAGTGAGTTTCACTTTCTTAAATTAAGAAAGGAAAAGTCACTTGATTTAAATGAGAAAAGTCACTTAATTTAAGTGACTTTTACTTTTTTAAATTAAGAAAAAAATAGTTACTTGATTTAAGTGAGAAAAGTCACTTAACTCAAGTGAGTTTCACTTTCTTAAATTAAGAAAGGAAAAGTCACTTGATTTAAGTGAGAAAAGTCACTTAACTCAAGTGAGTTTCACTTTCTTAAATTAAGAAAGGAAAAGTCACTTGATTTAAGTGAGAAAAGTCACTTAACTCAAGTGAGTTTCACTTTCTTAAATTAAGAAAGGAAAAGTCACTTGATTTAAGTGAGAAAAGTCACTTAACTCAAGTGAGTTTCACTTTCTTAAATTAAGAAAGGAAAAGTCACTTGATTTAAGTGAGAAAAGTCACTTAATTTAAGTGACTTTTACTTTCTTAAATTAAGAAAAAAATAGTTACTTGATTTAAGTGAGAAAAGTCACTTGATTTAAGTTAGAGAAGTTACTTAATTTAAGAATGGCATGTCACTTAAATTAAGTGACTGCACATTCTTAAATTAAGATAAAATCTTTCTCTGTGTAATGGGGATACGCCCTTTTTCCCCTCATCCCTTTTCATAACCCTTGAAACTCCTTCCAAAAAAGCCTCAGTCCGAAAAGAACGTATCTCCACCACTCCCTTCCATATTCCCCCAAAAAACATCAAAAACCCCCACCTCCCCTCCCTTTAAAAAAAAAATGAACCCCTTCTGCAAAAATACCCACCCCCCCTCAAAAAAACCCCCAGAAATTCGTATTCCATCGAGCACGTGGAACGTGTGTCACAGTCCCAGAGAGTAAAGAGTTTTTTTTTTCTTTCCACAGAGAAATGTGTATAAAAGATAGGTCAAAGGCGAAGGAAGAATACAAACGAATAAAAAAAAAAAATAATGCGAAAGAGAATGAAGAGTGTGCTTGGTTTGTATGCAGCAAGCTGAACTGGAGACTAAGCCGAGTATCCATCAAGCAGCTTTCGAATGGCTCTCCCACCCCCTCCCCCCCTCTCCTCCTCCTACTCCCTTTGGTTGGGGGATCCACGCGGATTCTTCAGTCGGGGCCGAACAAGACGAATAGTGACGTGCTCCGCAACGGTGAACCACCGACTGACAAACTCAACCGCCATACACAACCCCCTCCCCCCCCCCCCCTCAACCCCTCGCTTCCTCGTGCATCGTGAGACTGTATATTCTCTTCAGCGTCTAGCTGTGAAGCGCCTGACGATGTTAAATAGATTCTTGAAACTCAATAACTCGAACGAAAGATCTCAACGCCCTCTCTCTGCACTTTCCTCTCGTTTCCGGATCCATCTCCGTCTTATATTTACTCGTGATATTACGTTGAACTAGAGGAGAGAGAGAGAGAGAGAGAGGACCTACATAAACTCCACGTAACTGGATTTATTTCTTGATGAGTGTCTACGGAATTATAGGGCCAATTAAACTTCAGTTGTGATATGGATTATTGAAGGGATTATGCAATGATTTTGGAGTATTTAATTGAGGAATGAAGAGGAAATTTTATTCTCTTAAAAATTTATTAATAAAAAATTAATTTATTAATAAAAATTTATTTGTTTAATGGCGACATTGCATCGTGGATGGGAGGTGGAGAAAAGATGTGAGAATCAAAAATTCGATGGTAAATATAGTAACTCGCAATAGCTCAGCGGTAGAGTACCTGACATGTAATCAGAGGTAGGAAAAATCAGAAACTTGGCCTTTTCGATTTTCATCAATGATTTTAATTCGAATTCGGATGCAAAAAGGCCAAGTTTTTGATTTTTCCTAGCGAATCCCCATCTAATCGTATTCATTTCTTTTCTTTATCGTCCACCTTCGCGGAAGAATTCAAATTCTTGGCTCTTCCGAATTATCTCATTTTTTTTTGACAGAGAGGAATTCTCAGAAACATGTACTTGGCCACGTTTTTTTTTACAGAAACATCCGTTTCTGTTTTTTCTCCCAGATTTCATGATTTTTTTTAGAATTTTTTGGAATCTATCTCCAATAAATTGCTGAAAGTCGATAATTACTTACCAACGAATGGTAATTTTCTTTATCGACTTTCAGTTTTTACTCCGATTTTATTGATAGACTGACTGTCAACGTGAACGAAAGTAATGCCAACCCTCTAAAAAAAATCTGGCCAAATCATTGAGATAATGAAAACGCCGAAAAAGTGGATTTACGACCGTTGCTATGGAGCGTTTTCAATTAAATGTTGCTCATAAAAAAAAACAAAAATCACCATTCGAATGCTCGATGTCGAATTAGGTGATGTAACTAAGGCTATTTTTGTCGTAGGTTGCTTCGTTTATTACTAATTAAATAATGAAAAAAAAAGAATAGTGGAGGAGGAAGCTCTGTCCGGAATATATCTACGCTCAGCATCGGGCCTCCAACATGTACTTGGCCCGGATTCTCCAAAAAAGGGATAATTGTCAAAAGCCGTATCTCCATTATTTTCGATGCTCTTTTCCAAAAGAAGATCGACTTCCGTTTTTTTTTTAATTAAAAAAAACTGCACAATCTACTAATTTTCCCTAAATATCCCCAAATCTCATGGACTTACGCCCTTTTCATCCAAATCCCTTTGCCTATCCCTCAGAATTCCCTCCAAAAAAGCAGATTACTTCATAATCGCTTCATCTCCCTTAGTTTCCATGATATTGCCAAGATTCTCTACCACTGCCACTCGAAAATGTATTCATGAAGAAATTGAATGAATTCAACCGGAAATGAATCTGGCTTAATACAGCAAAACACGCCCAATTGAATTTAACTTTAATCCCATTGAAGGATCGATCCTTCACCCCGTGATATTCACGTGTTTCCAAGAAACTTCCTCCAGTACTCTTCAGAATCTCCATTCGCTCAACTAGCATAAACATGAAGACTTTGGATGAAGTAGAAAGAGGCAAAACATTTCTGCCAGCATGTGCATATAGTTGAAATGTTGTTGCCTTAGAAGCAAATAATTTCTTAATTTTTTTTTTAAATTTAATTTGAGGTTATGTGCGATATTTGGATCAAATAAAATCAATTGTGAATGTCAATCTTTACATTTATTTACTAAATTAATTGAAGATGAAGATGGTAAAAAAGCAATAGGAAACTTGAATATTTAATTTTTATTTTTTTTTCCAAAAAATTGTTAAATGTTTATGTTTTTTTTGTTCACTTTGAAAATGAATAAATTTCAAACAGTCAGAAAGCGGAAGTGACGTCGATATATCATATAGCTTCGAAAAGTATCATCACACAGAGAAAAATGTTTTCTTAATTTAAGAATGAGCAGTCACTTAACTTAAGAATGTGCAGGTTACTTAAATTAAGAATGAAGAGTCACTCGATTTAAGTGAGAAAAGTCACTTAATTTAAGTGACTTTTACTTACTTAAATTAAAAAAGAAAAAGTTACTTGATTTAAGTGAGAAGAGTCATTTAATTTAAGTGAGAAAAATCACTTAATTTAAGTGAGTTTTACTTTCTTAAATTAAGAAAGAAATAGTTACTTGATTTAAGTGAGAAAAGTCACTTAATTTAAGTGACTTTTACTTTCTCAAATTAAAAAAGAAAAAGTTACTTGATTTAAGTGAGAAGAGTCACTTGATTTAAGTGAAAAAGTCACTTAATTTAAGTGAGAAAAGTCACTTAATTTAAGTGAGAAAAGTCACTTAATTTAAGTGAGTTTTACTTTCTTAAATTAAGAAAGAAAGTCACTTGATTTAAGTGAGAAAAGTCACTTAATTTAAGTGAGTTTTACTTTCTTAAATTAAGAAAGAAAGTCACTTGATTTAAGTGAGAAAAGTCACTTAATTTAAGTGACTTTCACTTTCTTAAATTAAAAAAGAAAAAGTTACTTGATTTAAGTGAGAAGAGTCACTTGATTTAAGTGAAAAAGTCACTTAATTTAAGTGAGATTTACTTTCTTAAATTAAGAAAGAAAAAATCACTTGATTCAAGTGAGAAAAGTCACTTAATTTAAGTGAGAGAAGTCACTTAATTTAAATGAGAAAAGTCACTTAATTTAAGTGAGTTTTACTTTCTTAAATTAAGAAAGAAAGTCACTTGATTTAAGTGAGAAAAGTCACTTAATTTAAGTGAGTTTTACTTTCTTAAATTAAGAAAGAAAGTCACTTGATTTAAGTGAGAAAAGTCACTTAATTTAAGTGAGAAAAGTCACTTAATTTAAGTGACCTGCCATTTTTGAATTAAGTGACTGCACATTCTTAAATTAAGAAAACATTTTTCTCTGTGTATATACTTGAGTCACTCACTTTCTCTCTTTGTGTATAGGTAAGTGTGCATCGTGCCAAAGAAGGGGGGGGGGAGAAGAGGGGGGGACCGTGAAAACCGGAACCCATGACTACTAACGGGGTGAAGGGGAGGGATTCTGTGTGGGCTTTACGGGCCAATTTTCCAGTCACTGCTCTCATTTGCCCATACACATTCAAGCATCATGGCTTCATATATGTACTCATTCACGGAGATTATTTCGTATTTGAATTTGTGTACATTTCTCTCTTCTTTGATAGTTTGTGCATTGTTTTGGGTTGGGATTGCGGTGGGATTGGGGGAGGGTGAGAGGTGACGTTTCCTTGGGGCTAAGTGACAATCGATGCTGTTTCCGCTTGTTAATCTTGAGAGACGGGAGTTTGGGTTATTTAAGTTGCTGCAGCTACGTGAGGGGAAAATTCATTGGAAAAGGGGGAAATTCGGTCGATTATATTCAGATTCAGGTTATTGAAGATATTGAAAAAAAATGAAAATATGCCCTTCTTGTCTTGAAGTGGTTTGGCAGAGAACTTCAAGAGATGGAAGTAAGAAATAAATCGAAATCGCTCTATCTCGTTTAATTTCCGAGATATTTGGAAAAAATATGAACCGAAAAAATCGACTCTTTCTGTTTCATTTCCCCACTACTGATTCAATACAGTGCTCTTTTATTAGCGGAGCCGAAAAAAAATCTGAGAAAAATTGACGACAATGGAGATGTATTAGAAAATATTCTCAATTTTTTTTGGATTTGTTCTGAAAAGACCAGAAATTTGGAATTTACAACTCCGAAGGATTCGTTTAGAATCGAGGAATGAGATCAAACAAGGAGTGAAAAAAAGAATAGAATAAAAAAAATTTAATTTTTTATTTCAATAGTTCTTCTCGAAAATCTCGAAAAATAGTGGCGCCCTTTTCTACACAGAGAAAAATGTTTTCTTAATTTAAGAATGTGCAGTCACTTAATTTAAGAATGTGCAGGTCACTTAAATTAAGAAAGAAAAGTCACTTGATTTAAGTGAGAAAAGTCACTTGATTTAAGTGAAAAAGTCACTTGATTTAAGTGAGAAAATTCACTTAATTTAAGAATGGCCGGTCACTTAAATTAAGTGACTGTACATTCTTAAATTAAGAAAACATTTTTCTCTGTGTAGCTTCTCTAATCCTTTTGTGAATTCTTGAAATTTTTCGTAAAAATCGAAAAAGACGGTAAAGCTAAAATAATAAAATAATTCTTAAAAAATTATTATTCTATCATTGAAGCAATTTTTTTCAAAATTTATTCCAAAAAAAAATTTCTTCTTCTATTATTAAAGATCTCTAAAATAATGATCTCATCCTGTTTCACCTCTTCACAACTGAATAATATCTACTCGTTGTTCGTAATTGCACGATATCTCTCGATGTTACGAAGTGAACTCGATTTAACATGCGATTTTCATGCTACTGCCTGATGCGGATGAAGATCCAGTGGATTTGACGTTACATAGCAGACGAGATAATTATCTCCGCATTATCGATTAATGCTGAAGGCCACACGACATTGATATAATACTGGAACGAGGTAAAGGATGGGAATTAGGGTAAAACTACTGATAATAGGTAGCAATTAGTCAATGCATTTCGATTATCGAAATTCATGGAGACGCAATGATACGGTTTCACTTTGTTGTTAATTCTATTCACTGACAGTGGATAAATTATATTTTCTCATAGAAATCATGAAAATTGGGCGAATTAGGAATATCGATGGAATCCTCTGATATTTTTTTTTTTTTGATGATTCCAATAAAAAACTGAGGAAATTCCACATAAAAAAAAATTATCAGAATTGTATTAAAATTTTTCCAAAGTCATTTTCCCATTTTTTTTTTATTCATTAAAAAAAAAATTTTTTAATTTTAATTTCATGAAATCGTATGGAATTGTTTTTTTCTTTTTTTTTTAAATTGTTTTTTTTATTCATTTTTTTTTTATTGATATATATCGGAAATTTATGGAGATACGCCTTTCTTACTACAATCCCTCTTTGACGAAAATTTCAAACAATAAAAATGAAAAATTCGAGAAATATCGTCCTATTACTCGTAATTCCGCTGAATATTTCCAAAAAATAGTTGAAAAAATAAAAAAATGAAAAAAAATTTGTGTTTAATTTCCGGTGAAATTTCAGAAACTCTCGAAATTCTACATGCATGCAAAATTTTCGACTGCATGTGTTTATTCAGTGCCATTATCTCCAACTCGTATGATAAAACAAAGAGACTATAGCAGAGAGTAAATTCCCTCGTTAGTAAATGCACACAGGCATATTGATTTCACCTCCAATTGATAATCCAAAATTCAGGCCAGATGTAGATGTTATAGGAAATTTTTAATGGCTTTTCATTCAGTGAATGAGCCTCGGGGTAATCAACGATATACTATTGTATGCTCATCTGCCTCGCAAACGGCAATTCAATGGGAGTGGATTTTTATAGAATAATAGTTGTAGCACATGCGTCTTTTTGACTCTACAGTTTTTTTAAAATTTTTTTTCATTACTTTTTTTTTTTAATTTTTTTTTATTACTTTTTTTTTTTAATTTTTTTTTATTACTTTTTTTTTATCACTTTTTTTTTTTATTTTTTTTATTACTTTTTTTAAAATTTTTTTTTGACTCTACAGTGGAGATGAAAGCGTTCTCTCTAAAGCATGAAGTGATTCTTTTAGCTTCAGCCCCCCTCCCCACCCCGTCTCATTATCATCATTTATTATTAACCTCCTGATAAGAGAAGTTTATGTATCGGTCCCGAGAATGAAAAATCGATTTTTCGAACGTTCTGCATGTTTTGTGACACCTGCCCATCATTTTTTAATAGTTTTCACGACAAAGTCTGCATGTGTATGTATATATATATATGTATGTGACCAAATGTTTTGTTCACATTTTACGAGTGTAGTGGAATAACAGGTTAAGTCGAAAAAAGTGAATTTTCCAGAAGAGCGGAAAACCCGTAAAATGATGATACGATCTCGATTATGCGCTACATTCATGATGAACGTCAAAGCTATTATTGTCGGCAGTCTTTTGCTGCTGCCGACACAGAGAAAAATGTTTTCTTAATTTAAGAATGTACAGTCACTTAAATTGAGAAAGTAAAGTCACTTGATTTAAATGAGAAAACTCACTTGATTTAAGTGAGTTTTACTTTCTTAAATTAAGAAAGAAAAAGTCACTTGATTTAAGTGAGAGAAGTCACTTAATTTAAGTGACTTTTACTTTCTTAAATTAAGAAAGAAAAGTTACTTGATTTGAGTAAGAAAAGTCACTTGATCTAAGTGAGAAAAGTCACTTCATTTAAGTGAGTTTCACTTTCTTAAATTGAGAAAGAAAAAGTCACTTGATTTAAGTAAGAAAAGTGACTTAATTTAAGTGACCTGCCATTCTTAAATTAAGTGACTGCATATTCTTAAATTAAGAAAACATTTTTCTCTGCGGAATAGCCATGCGCATGCGCACAACCCCTTTTATATTAATTAGCATAATTATTAAGGATAGTAATAATATTCAGAACAGAGACATTGTACTTGATCCTTTCAGGCCAAACTTTTTTGGGGGAGGGGAGGTATCCAGTTCACTCCCGCCTCAGCAATGTTAATTAATGATGTGAAACTAAAAACTTACCGGTAAGCTTACCGTCAGAAAAATGTTTTCTTAATTCAAGAATGTGCAGTCACTTAATTTAAAAATGTACAGGTCACTTAAATTAAGAAAGAAAAGTCACTTGATTTAAGTGAGAAAAGTCTCTCAATTTTAGTGAATTTTACTTTCTTAAATTAAGTATGAAAAAATCACTTGATTTAAGTGAGAAAAGTCACTTAATTTAAGTGACCTGCCATTCTTAAATTAAGTGTCTGCACATTCTTAAATTAAGGAAACATTTTTCTCTGTGTAACACGTAACTGATCAAAGCTGAATTACTAACGGTTTTCATCAGGAATAAACTGACCAAATTTTGGTCAAATGGTTAATGGCAAAAGGGCGTATCTTCTGCACATGCGCCTATATATTGTTAATTATTTTTTTTTAACTATGAATTTCTTTTGTGGAAATCATAATAACAAAAGAGCGTATGAAGTGAAAATACGCGCCTTTTTTGTTATTAATTTTCACAACTTTCCAAAAATATACTGTCATAATTAATAACAAAATGGCGGATGTTTGAAAGATACACCCTTTTGCTATTCAATAAATCAGGGAGATGAAGCGAAAAAAAAACATAATAACAAAAAGGCATATATGTTGCACATACGCTTTATTCCTGCTAGGATTGGCAAATACGCCCTTTCATTTCTAGGTCGACGATATCTAATTTTTTTAAGTCCTCCAAATTCCCTAAAGAATTTAATAAAATCGCGATTTTAATAGCCAACCCACTTTCCATTTTCCTGCAAAAATTCACCGAATAACATAAGTTTGAGGAAAATGAACGGGCAACCACATGAAATATGGTAATCCATGGATTAAAATGTAGAGAATAGGCGTTGGATATCGTCTGGAGGGTGAAAATTCAATAGCTCCCGTCGTCGTTTGCCGTTTAGATTAAAGGCGACAAATTAACCGGATAAGAAATTAAGACCAAAAAAAAAAAAAAAAGGAAAAAAATCATGGAAATCCGTAGAGGTACGAGAATGAGAAAATGAGAGAAAAGAAGAGAATAGTGAGTAGCTATAACACGTTGAAAAAAAAAGGCAAAGAAAGAATGGAAGAAAGGCAATTGCGAATTACTGAACCAGTGGAGCGGATAAAAAGCCGCCTATATCTCGAATACACCGGAGTTTCGAGCCATTAAAGATCTTCCATTGGCTCGACCTCGGGCTTTTCCCTTCGATATCTCTCTTTCTCTATACTCCCGAAAAATTCAACCCTCACCGACGAGATCCCATTGTGCTTCCAGAAAACGCTTTGAAAAATAGAAGAAAAAAAAGGGGCGAAAGGAAAAGGGTAAAAGAGAGATAGTCGATTCCCAACTGCGATCATCCGACATTGTGAAAAATACAGTTGAGTTGAGAATCAACGGAGACGGGGTTTTTTTTTCCCCGGGACCGGAAGAAATCGCACTCGTTTTTGCCATTTCATTCAGAGAAAATAGAGGGGGGAGGCAATGATAATCGAATAATGGAGTCAAACATTGTGGATTTCACGTTAGTCTTGTAATACACAGAGAAAATTTTTTTTTTAATTTAAGAATGTGCAGTCACTTAATTTAAGAATGGCAGGTCACTTAAATTAAGTGACTTTTCTCACTTAAATTAAGTGACTTTTCTCACTTAAATTAAGTGACTTTTCTCACTTAAATTAAGTGATTTTCTTTCTTAATTTAAGAGAGTACAAGTCACTTAAATTAAGTGACATTTCTCACTTAAATCAAGTGACTTTTCTTTCTTAATTTAAGTGACCTGCACATTCTTAAATTAAGTGACTGCACATTCTTAAATTAAGAAAACATTTTTCTCTGTGTAAGTGACTTTTCTCACTTAAATCAAGGAACTTTTTCTTTCTTAATTTAAGAAAGTAAAAGTCACTTAAATTAAGTCACTTTTCTCACTTAAATCAAGTCACTTTTCTTTCTTAATTTAAGTGACCTGCACATTCTTAAATTAAGTGACTGCACATTCTTAAATTAAGAAAACATTTTTCTCTTTGTAAGTGACTTTTCTCACTTAAATCAAGTAACTTTTTCTTTCTTAATTTAAGAAAGTAAAAGTCACTTAAATTAAGTCACTTTTCTCACTTAAATCAAGTGACTTTTCTTTCTTAATTTAAGTGACCTGCACATTCTTAAATTAAGAAAACATTTTTCTCTGTGTAAGTGACTTTTCTCACTTAAATCAAGTAACTTTTTCTTTCTTAATTTAAGAAAGTAAAAGCCACTTAAATTAAGTGACTTTTCTAACTTAAATCAAGTGACTTTCTTTCTTAATTTAAGAAAGTAAAAGTCACTTAAATTAGTGACTTTTCTCACTTAAATCAAGTGACTTTTCTTTCTTAATTCAAGTGATCTGCACATTCTTAAATTAAGTGACTGCACATTCTTAAATTAAGAAAGCATTTTTCTCTGTGTAACTGTATTTTCGAGGGAAAAAAGATTGATTCGGAGGATATTTGCAAGGGGAAAGGGGTAGAATTGGGGTTTTTGTAAAGATATTTTTAGGAGGATCTCGGAGGCTAATAGAGATAGGCCCTCCTTTGCCCTGATCTTTTTTTTTGTAGAAAAAAAAGAGGAAAAAAATCCGTTCTATTTTACTATTTGAATTTTTTCAAAACTGTTGAAAAGATTCTCGAAATATTTGTTCAGCATTTTTTCCCATTTTTTTTTCATCGAAATTTCGTCAAATTTCAAGAGCTATGAAAAATGATTAGGATCAGAAGGGCGTATCTCTCCCCCTTCTATTTAAACACCCATTTTCCCCTATCTCTTCTCCCAATTTTTCCCAAAAAATTCAAATTTAGGTCATCGCTGTACCGAAAAACTAAAATTCATGGAAAAAAAAAGGTAAAGCCTTTCAAAACGAAAATACTTTATTTCGAATTCGTAGAATGAAAAGCCTAAAGCTTTTTCGAATCCATGAAATCCATTTATTTTTCCATCAATTTCCAGAAAAATCGTTAAAATCTCGATTCAAAGCGAGTACATGTACAGCCGAGGGGTTTTCCGCATCATCCAAGATCACTCGGGAATTGAGAGCAAAACATCTCCCTCAATCCATTCTCTAAATTCTCTCGAAAATTTTTTTTTTTTAAACCCACTCTTTCAATAATTCATCTTTTTTCACCAGAATAAGTTGAAAAAAAATTGTAAAATTACAAATAAAAAAAAAAAATTGATGCTACAATATTATTGATTACCTCCCCCCCTCCTTGCCGATGTAATCCGCTGAAGCCTGTTGGGATTCTTTATTTTTTCTGTTTTTTTTTCTGAGTAACTCATAATCCCAATGGTTTTATCCTTCCCCTTCAGAATCTTTGATCCTGCATTAAACTTCAACGGTACATAAAAACTTGTTTGAAAATTAAAACTGGATTATTTTTATTTTACACTGAGTTGAATTTTATGGATTAATTGAAATGATGAATTGATCAAATGAGGAGTATTTTATCCAGTAAAAATAGCATTTTTAATTATTATATTAATTATATGATCACTGGATCTCAGCTAGAAATGATCAGAGATGAAAAACCATTGCAGTTTAGTCAGTGTCATTAAATCCTCGCCCCAACGATCTCTGATTCTCTGTTTTTTCTTTCATATGCAAAATCGATAAAATCAGTAATAATAACTCTGTAAATCTATTTTCTACACAGAAAAAAATGTTTTCTTAATTTAAGAATGGCAGGTCACTTAAATTGAGTGACTTTCCTCACTTAAGTCAAGTGACTTTTCTCACTTAAATCAAATAACTTTTTCTTTCTTAATTTAAGAAAGCAAAAGTCACTTAAATTAAGTGACTTTTTTCACTTAAATTGAGTGACTTTTTCTTTTTTAATTTAAGAAAGTAAAACTCACTTAAATCAAGTAAGTTTTACTTTCTTAAATCAAGTGACTTTTCTTTCTTAATTTAAGTGACTCGCACACTCTTAAATTAAGTGACTGCACATTCTTAAATTACACAGAGAAAATTTTTTTCTTAATTTAAGAATGTGCAGTCACTTAAATTAAGTGACTTTCTTCACTTAAATCAAGTGACTTTTTCTTTCTTAATTTAAGAAAGTAAAACTCACTTAAATTAAGTGACTTTTCTCTCTTAAATCAAGTAACTTTTTCTTTCTTAATTTAAGAAAGTAAAAGTCACTTAAATTAAGTGACTTTTTTCACTTAAATTAAGTGACTTTTTCTGTCTTAATTTAAGAAAGTAAAACTCACTTAAATCAAGTGACTTTTCTTTCTTAATTTAAGTGACCTGCACACTCTTAAATTAAGTGACTGCACATTCTCAAATTAAGAAAACATTTTTCTCTGTGTATCCAGTCTTCAGTATTTTAACTCTTCTTTCTTTTACTCCTGATTCTCCCATCTTCTCTTTGTATTCACGTGGATTCACCTATATTAACTCACCTACATAAGCGCATATTGCTGAATTTCCTCTCAATGGTTAATGTTTTCATGATGAAGGTAAAACATGCATATATGATGCAAAAGTGGAGCTAAACTCAGCTCCCCTCCCCTGTTCACCATTCGCTCACTCGCACCACTCACGTTTCGCTGGAGAGATCGGAAAGGACCCGACAGTCAGTGGTAGGTACACACACACACACACACACACAGAAATATAGAGATATTTCTGTGAACATGAGGCGTAACACCACATGCTGTATATGTGCCTTATGGAATTAGCCGTGTGGCGTTTCACGGGCGTGCACGTTACCACGAAATTAATTACTGCATTAATTAACAATTTGCCTTTAACCCCAACAAAGTCATATCGAAAGCCAGGGAGCCTTGTTCTTCTCTCTGTAGGCAAAGCTACACAGAGAAAAGGCTTCTCTCTTTCTCTCTTTTGTTGTATATATCTCTATTGTGTTATGAAATCCCTTGAAATTACATCGACAGTTGCATATATATATGCCTGAGGCTCTTTCAATAACAATAATAGGAGAAAATTATTAATCATTTTACGTGAATTCATCCAATGTTAATAAAAAAAAAAGAATTTATTCAATGCCATGAGAAAAATAAAATAATAATGAAATTTAGAGTTAAAAAGGCGTAAGTGCAATCACAAAATATATTTTTTTGTTGGAAACAAATTGGCGTATGTCCAAAAAATATATTTCAATATACACAGAGAAAAATATTTTCTTAATTTAAGAATGTGCAGTCACTTAATTTAAGAATGTGCAGTCACTTAATTTAAGAATGTGCAGGTCACTTAAATTAAGAAAGAAAAGTCACTTGATTTAAGTGAGAAAAGTTACTTAATTTAAGTGACTTTTACTTTCTTGAATTGAGAAAGAAAAATTCACTTGATTCAAGTGAGGAAAGTCACTTAATTTAAGTGACTTTTACTTTCTTAAATTAAGAAAGGAAAAGTCACTTGATTTAAGTGAGAAGAGTCACTTATTTTAAGTGACTTTTACTTTCTTAAATTAAGAAAGAAAAAGTCACTTGATTTAAGTGAGAAGAGTCACTTAGTTTAAGTGACTTTTACTTTCTTAAATTAAGAAAGAAAACGTCACTTGATTTAAGTGAGAAAAGTCACTTAATTTAAGAATGGCAGGTCACTTAAATTAAGTGACTGCAAATTCTTAAAATAAGAAAACATTTTTCTCTGTGTATTTTCAATAATTTATTGGATAAAAAATTGAAGTAAAAAAAAGCGTAAGTATCAGTAATAAAAATCAGATTATCATTTTCCGAAAATGATAATAATAACAATAATAATGATATTCAGGGACAAAAGGGCGTAGGTGCCAGTAAAAAAGTTCTCTCCCGGATAAAATTGGCGAATGTCCGGGAAATAAATTCGAATATATTTTCAATAATTTATCCAATAAAAATTGGGCTAACAGAAGGGCGTAAGTAAAATTAATGGGAATACATTTTTTATCATTCAATAATAATCATAATAATAATTAGAATCAAATGAGCGTACACCTAGAAGATATAGGGAAGACCGGGGCAGAATGGGGTACTTTGAAGCACATGCCCTCGTACCCCATTTTGCCCCAATCTCCCCTATTTTAATCTATTTTTGATGAAATATCAAATAAATAAATAAAATACAATAAAAATTGACGTAAAAAAGGGCGTAATTCCGGTTGATGGAAATACGACTTTTTCATGATTTGATATTTTTTAAGAACATTCAAACATGTATAGTGATGAAAGGGCGCAACTCCAGCACTCACATCCTCTTTTTCTTGGATGAAAAAGAGAGAATTGTGGCACTTATGCCCTTCTGGATTCAAAGAAATCATATTTTTCACGGTGAAGGAAAAATCCGCACGAAAATTAAACTGTAAAAACGTAAATCCGAGGTGAAATTGAAAAATTTTAAAAGAAATCTGTGGAAAGAGAGAGAATAAGAGGGAGGAAGAGAGAGATAGAAAAAACAAGAAGTATTGTGGGTGTGGGAAGAATTATGATGCTGGATAGTAACTTTCACAGGAGCCAGAATCTTTTTTTGTAGCTCTTGATACCGAATTTTTCAGAAAGTTTCAATTCCACTGGAGTTTAATAATTTTGTAAGATTATCTTTCAGATTTTTTTTTTTCTCTAGAAAATTGAGGATTTGGCGAATTTTCGTTGATGGAGTGATGTCAATTTTCGGCATTAGCCATCGGTTTGAGACTTAATTATTGAATAAATTGGATTTTCGAAGAGTAATTAAATTCAGAGGTTCAGCTTCCGGTTAAAATGAATTGGGGGAATATTTGGAAGAGGAAATTTTCAACGAGTTAAGTATGAGGAGCATCGAGAGCCAAAGAAAGTGATGAAATGATTTTTACCCGGGACAGCAACGCAGAAGAGTATATATATATATATATATATATATATATATATATATATATATATATATATATATATATATATGCACTTGGCATGGAATGCATTGGTATTACAATGCGTTTGTAATGCTTTAAATTATTGAAAACGAATTAAAAAATATGGACTTCTCGACTCAAAATATAAGGGTTTGTCCGGAGATGGTTTTAGGCGTATATTACACAGAGAAAAATATTTTCTTAATTTAGGAATGTGCAGTCACTTAATTTAAGAATGTGCAGATCACTTAAGTTAAGAAAGAAAAGTCACTTGATTTAAGTGAGAAAACTCACTTGATTTGAATGAGTTTGACTTTCTTAAATTAAGAAAGAAAAAGTCACTTGATTCAAGTAAGAAAAGTCACTTAATTTAAAAATGTGCAGGTCACTTAAATTAAGAAAGAAAAGTCACTTGATTTAAGTGAGAAAACTCACTTGATTTAAGTGAGTTTTACTTTCATAAATTAAGAAAGAAAAAGTCACTTGATTTAAGTAAGAAAAGTCACTTAATTTAAGAATGTGGAGGTCACTTAAATTAAAAAAGAAAAATCACTTGATTTAAGTGAGAAAACACACTTGATTTGAGTGAGTTTTACTTTCTTAAATAAGAAAGAAAAAGTCACTTGATTTAAGTGAGGAAAGTCACTTAATTTAAGAATATGCATGTCACTTAAATTAAGAAAGAAAAGTCACTTGATTTGAGTGAGTTTGACTTTCTCAAATTAAGAAAGAAAAAGTCACTTGATTTAAGTAAGAAAAGTCACGTAATTTAAGAATGTGCAGGTCACTTAAATTAAAAAAGAAAAGTCACTTGATTTAAGTGAGAAAACTCACTTGATTTGAGTGAGAAAAGTCACTTAATTTAAGTGACTTTTACTTTCTTAAATCAAGGAAGAAATAGTTACTTCATTTAAGTGAGAAAAGTCACTTGATTTAAGTGAGAAAAATCACTTAATTTAAGTGACTTTTACTTCCTTAAATTAAGAAAGAAATAGTTACTTGATTTAAGTGAGAAAAGTCACTTAATTGAAGAATGGCAAGTCACTTAAATTAAGTGCCTGCACATTCTTAAATTAAGAAAACATTTTTCTCCGTGTATTTTCTAAAATATTCTATTGAGAATAATCCCAGAGAAAATTTTAAAAAAAATTGAAAAAATCAAGAAAAATGATTACAAACTTGGTTTTATCTATTTTATTTCTTCCCCACTCCATTCAAATGATGAACAACAGAATCAAAACTAGAATATTCATTTTTTTTTAATTTCTATTAATGTAAAATAAACTACTAACTAATTAACATGCAATTCAATCTAAAAATATTATTTGCCAGTTTGTGTTTTCATGTTTGTGTCTGTCGTCGACTAATTGCGTATCCAATTACTCTGGGAGCATGAAAACTTAGAAAGTAGAGAAACGAGTAACGAAAAACCTGAAACTCCATTCAACTTTTTTTTTACGAGAAAAACTCATGTGGGCTTGCAGAGAGTGGGGAGAAAAAACGTGTGCATGGGAGATGCAAGTAAATACACTTAGAAGATTGAAATTTTGATAGGGAAATCATTATTATTATTAATGTTATGAAATTAGGGTTTTTTTCTTGAATTTAATTCAGTTGAATGAAATGAAAACTGAGGAAAAAAGATAAATACACAAGATTTTATGGATATTATTGGAGAATGGGGGAAGCGGTTAGAGATGGAGATTTCTGGATGATTTCGTTGGAAAGCTGAGGAAATTTGAGGTGGAAATGATATATCACAATGTTTTTTTGGGAATTTTTTGTAAATTCTACATTTTTGGGCGAAAATTGAGATTGAATTTTTCGATTTTTGGGAGTTTGAGGTTTTTAGGAGATATCTCAGGTTCTGATTTTCGTAGGGTTCTGAGAACGATTTCAAATGAAAGGTGAGATCATTTCCCATCGATTTATGGGGTTTCAGATCAATTTTTCATTATTTTTTAAACATTCAGGTAGAGAAAGGCAGATTTTCATCAATTTCGTTGGAAGTTTTCCAAAAATCGATGAAAACTGATGCAAAACCCCAGCGATTGATGGGAAATGAGCTCACCTGTCATCTCCAATTAGAATTTCAGCGTTACGACAATTAGAACAGCAGATATCCCCATAAAACTTCAAACTCCCAAAAATGACCTCAAATTTGGCCCAAAAATACAGAATTTTCAAAAAATCCCCAAAAATCATTCCGACACATGTTTTCCACCTGAAATTTTCTCAGCTTTTCAATAGAGCCATCAAAAACACTCTATCTCCAATATTTCCGTTGATTCCGATAGATTTCCATCAGGTAAATTCTCGAATTCCCAAAAATTTCCTAAGTTTTCGCTCAAAAATCTTGAATAATCAAAAAAGTCCCAAAACATCAATTGTGCTACATGTTTTCCACCTAAAATTTCTTCAGTTTTTCAACGAAATCATCGGAAAAGATCTATCTCCAATATTTTCCTCAATTTCATCCGACTTTTATCGATTAAAACCTCAAATTCCCCAAAAAATTCCGAAAATTTTCGCTTAAAAATCCGGAATTATCAAGAAATTCCCAAAAAATTGATTGCAACACATGTTTTCCATCCGAAATTTTCTCAGCTTTGCAACGAAATCATAAAAAAAAATCCATCTCCAATATTTTCCTCAATTTCATGCGATTTTCATCAAGTGAAACCTCAAATTCCTTCAAAAAACCCAAATCACATGCTCTATCTCTTTTATTCACTCAACGACGTCATTACCAACTAACCAATCCTCTAAGCCCTTTGAAATACACAATTCTATCCATTTCACCTCTCGATCCTTTCATTCTCAACTGCAATATGAGCAGAGAGCTCAACGCATATTTCATCGACTCAATATTCCAGCTACTCGCAAAAAAAACTCATTCGCTCATTCAAGTAGTATCCACTCGTGAAAAGCCTCCTTCCAACCTAATTATCCCTACAAGCTGCAGATCCTGAGGATAGCTCCCACGAAGAGTCAATTAGGGTAAAATGGTCCTGTTTTCGAAAATTGAACTCTGCAGAGAAAATGAAGATTTTTTTGGAAATGAAGGCATCTGCGAAAAATTCTGAAAAAATTCTCTGTTAATGGAGACATTTTAAAGTACTTTCTCAATTTTTTGCAGATTTTTTTGAGTAGTCGTTCACTCCAAGAAGAATTCCTGAAGCATTTTACCAGTCAGGTCCATTTTGGTCGTTTTTGGTCGAGAAAAAAGCATATTTTCAAGAATTTTTTCAGACGATACAGATAATGCTGGTTTCTTTGATGAACTTCTATATAATAATACAGCATATAAACTATATTTTCCGAAAGTTTCATTGCAAAATATTGATAAATGAGCCGTTGCCAGTAAATATCCGCAGACATCCCAAAAAAAAACCGTGTACAATAGAACTCTTCACTGAATCAACAGAAACGGAAAAATTCGAGTGCGTTGATTAGGTCAGACGTTCCTCGAGGTACACAGAGAAAAATGTTTTCTTAATTTAAGAATGTGCAGTCACTTAATTTAAGAATGTGCAGGTCACTTAAATTAAGAAAGTAAAGTCACTTGATTTAAGTGAGAAAACTCACTTGATTTGAGTGATTTTTTAATTAATTTCATTAAGAAAGAAAAAGTCTCTTGATTTAAGTGAAAATAGTCACTTAATTTAAGTGACTTTTACTTTCTTAAATTACTAAAGAAAAAGTTACTTGATTTAAGTGATTTTTAATTAATTTAATTAAGAAAGAAAAAGTCTCTTGATTTAAGTGAAAATAGTCACTTAATTTAAGTGACTTTTACATTCTTAAATTAAGAAAGAGAAAATTACTTGATTTAAATAAGAAAAGTCACTTGATCTAAGTGAGAAAAGTCACTTAATTTCAGAATGTGCAGGTCACTTAAATTAAGAAAGTAAAGTCACTTGATTTAAGTGAGAAAACTCACTTGATTTAAGTGATTTTTAATTAATTTAATTAAGAAAGAAAAAGTCTCTTGATTTAAGTGAAAATAGTCACTTAATTTAAGTGACTTTTACTTTCTTAAATTAAGAAAGAAAAAGTTACTTGATTTAAGTGAGAAAAGTCACTTGATCTAAGTGAGAAAAGTCACTTAATTTAAGTGAGTTTTACTTTCTTAAATTAAGAAAGAAAATGTCACTTGATTCAAGTGATAAAAGTCACTTAATTTAAGTGACCTGCCATTCTTAAATTAAGTGACTGCACATTCTTAAATTAAGAAAACATTTTTCTCTGTGTAATGCCGTCGAGTTTTTTCTACTTTTATAATTATTTGTTATTTTCCAATAACAAATTAGTTAATATTTTCAAGAAAAAATCACATATTTGACTGTCAAAAGCTATCAAAAATTGAAAAATCGATAAAAAAAAGAAAATCGGCGATAATGTTTATCAAATTTCGTTTTATTTTTTCATTCATTTTTGCAATGACCGATACAGCCAAAAACTTGTTAATTAAACTCATATAACGATCGAATGAAAATTGAAAAAGCCAATATCTCTACTTTTTAGGCACTTCTCAGACACAATATATCAGGAAATAATGGAGATACGCCCTTTACCTCTATTCACAATTTTTGCTTTGCTCAACAAAAATTTTACAAAAAAAATGCACATAAAAAGGACTTATCTCCGTTCTTATTCCACAATATTCTCCAAAAAAAGTGGCAAAAAATCGATTTATTCGGTTTTTATATCACTTCACTACTAAATTATTACTGAAAAATCTAGAGCCCCAGCAGAAAAATGTCATCTCCAAAAATATCACAATTGCACCAGATTACACGAGATTCATTGGATAAAATTAAAAAAAAAACGTTTTTCAAAATTCTGCTAAATTAAATACCGAAAAAAGAGAAATATTCAATAAATTCTGAATTTTTCATTCGTGAGTTCATTCGAGTGATTGACTCGTCCCAGATTTTTTATGATACATGAGAAGAAAGGAGACTTCATCGTTGAAGGAGAGGGAAAACTGTAATTTTCCCTCAGGTGAGTGGAAAAAAATGCAGTACAGACATATGAACTTTCTGCTCTCGTTCAGGCGGTTGCTAAGGCTCTTTCAACCCCTTCCCCCCCCCCCTCGATGGTTCATCCCAAGCCTCGTACCATTTTCATTCCCAGGAGAAATATTATTTGGTTCTAATGGCCGACAACCGGCCTCTGTGCACTCTTGCCCTACATTATTCCATGAACACTATTTTACCGCACATGCATCCGCAGGATAGGGAAGACCACGAAAAATGGACCTTTGGGGCAAAACGATCCGGGTTTTTTTTTAGCGTGAAGCGTTTTTTTTCGATGGGTTTTAATTGTGTTTATTACACAGAGAAAATTTTCTTCTTAATTTAAGAATGTGCAATCACTTAATTTAAGAATGGCAGGTCACTTAAATTAAGTGACTTTTCTCACTTAAATTAAGTGACTATTCTCACTTAAATCAAGTGACTTTCTTTCTTAATTTAAGAAAGTAAAACTCACTTAAATTAAGTGACTTTTCTTACTTAAATTAAGTGACTTTTCTCACTTAAGTCAAGTGACTTTTCTCACTTAAATCAAGTAACTTTTTGTTTCTTAATTTAAGAAAGTAAAAGTCACTTAAATTAAGTGACTTTTCTCACTTAAATCAAGTAACTTTTTCTTTCTTAATTTAAGAAAGTAAAACTCACTTAAATTAAGTGACTTTTCTCACTTAAATCAAGTGACTTTTTCTTCCTTAATTTAAGAAAGTAAAACTCACTTAAATTAAGTGACTTTTCTTACTTAAATTAAGTGACTTTTCTCACTTAAGTCAAGTGACTTTTTTCACTTAAATCAAGAGACTTTTCTCACTTGAATCAAGTGACTTTTTCTTTCTTAATTTAAGAAAGTAAAACTCACTTAAATTAATTGACTTTTCTTACTTAAATTAAGTGACTTTTCTCACTTAAGTCAAGTGACTTTTCTCACTTAAATCAAGTAACTTTTTCTTTCTTAATTTAAGAAAGTAAAAGTCACTTAAATTAAGTGACTTTTCTCACTTAAATCAAGTAACTTTTTCTTTCTTAATTTAAGACAGTAAAACTCACTTAAATTAAGTGACTTTTCTCACTTAAATCAAGTGACTTTCTTTCTTAATTTAAGAAAGTAAAATTCACTTAAATCAAGTGAGTGTTCTCACTTAAATCAAGTGACTTTTCTCTCTTAATTTAAGTGACCTGCACATTCTTAAATTAAGTGACTGCACATTCTTAAATTAAGAAAGCATTTTTCTTTGTGTAGTTCATGATGATTTTCCGGCGTTTTTACTCCGAATTTATGAATAATCTTGAGGATATTTTGGGCTGAGGGATTAGCAATGGCGATGAGCTGGGGAATTTACCCATTTACCATTGAAATAAGGATTACGAATTTTTGATAGCCAAATTCAGATGAAAATTCATAATTCATTCGGGGAATTACGGAAAATATTGTTTCAGTATTTTTTATAGAATGAAGGACTTCGTGCAGAGATTTAGAAAAATTTGATGAGCATTCAGACAAGAAAAGACCTTCAATCCGAAAAAAAATCTGGAAATGAATGATTAATTGAATTAACCAAAAATTCAGATTTCATTTGATTATTTTTAAGTAAAAAAAAATTATTAAATTCGAAAAGAAAATGGAATTTTATCCTCTGCATTGAGTTAATACCTATCGAATGATTTGCCGGACAAGATAAATTAATTAGGAGAGACCGGGGCAAAACGGACTTGCCGAGCAAAATGATTCGGAATTTTTTTGAGAGTCAAGGCCTCTACGAAAAAATTTGAAAAAATTCACCAACAATGTGGACATGCTAGAGCATCTTCTCAATTTTTTTCAGATTTTTTCGCAAAGTCCTTCATCCCAAAAAAATTCACGAACTATTTTTTCCCAGCGGCCCATTTTGCCAGGATCTCCCCAGCTTTGCTGCAGTGAAAATTCTCAATGTTATCGATAGATGCAGTGATACAGGTTTTTGAAAGAGCATCAAAAACGTTTGAAATATCCCTCAATTTTTTGGGGTGAGAGGTGAAACATTCGTGAGGGCGCTCGTGACTTTTGGCAGATCGCCTGAGGCCGATTAAACAATCGCCAACGAGAACGCCATTGGCCCACTAAATTGGTGGATTTTTAAGGGAGGGGGGGAGGAGAGAAGTTTCACTGGCATTCCAAGTAGTTTGAGAGGCATTCTTGTAGTAATTATTCAAAGATAGGGGAAAGTGGGGTAAAATGGGGATTCTGCTGAAACGGTTCGAGATGCATTTTTTTTGACAATTCCATTGAAAAGCTGAGAAAATTTCAGGTGGAAAACATGTGTCGCAAGCGATTTTTTCGAATTTTTTGAAAATTCTAATTTTTTTGGGCTAAATTTGAAGAGGCGCCATCTGTCATTTTTGGGAAAATTCACTTTTTTGCGAAAATCTCCGGTTCTATTTATCGTAGCGTGAAAATTCCGAATGGAGGTGAAAGGTGAGATCATTTGCCATCGATTCGTGGAGTTTCGAAGGAATTTTATCAATTTTTAAGGTACTTATAGCACAAAAATGTTTCGCATGAAAGTGACCACAAGTCCTTTAAAAATCGATATTTTCGTTTCAAAATGACATGAATAGATGAGAAATGATCTTACTTTTCACTTGCATTCGGAATTTTCAGGCTACGACCAATAGAACCGGAAATATCCTCAAAAAAGTGAATTCTCCCAAAAAGAGCCTTAATTTTCGGCTAAAAACGTCGATTATTCAAAAAATTCACAAAAATAAAGTATGACATATGTTTTCCAGCTCAAATTTCCTCAGCTTTTCACTGGAATCATCAGAAAAATTTTATCTCCAATATTTCCCCTCATTTCTCCTGATTTTATAACATAAACGTCAAAATTAACCTCAACTGTAATTTAATAAAATCAGCATTCACTAAATATGAAGAAAAAAAATCTGAAAAAATTAGACAGTAATGTAAACACCCCAGAGCATGTTCTCAATTTTTTTCGAATTTTTCCATCCATACCTTCATCCCCAAAAAAATCCTCATCCGAACGATTTCAAATAATTCACGGAATTCTCTTCATAATTGGATATTCAATAAATTTAATTAATTGAATCCACTAGATTTTCCGGGCAACAAAATATCAGGCTCTAATGGCCTGTAAATACCCAATGCTTAAAAAATGTTATTCAACAAGAGATAAAAATTCATCCATCATCTCTGATTATCTTTCACACATGTTCGTAAATGTTGAAGGGATTTAAAAAATTCACTAGCTTCAAAAGTGAAATAGTTTCCAAAGCTCGAACGATGCATTAAATTCCATATTAATTTCGTCAAAAGCCTCGGAATATCAGATATAAATTTTTTAATAGATGAAATAGTCGTTCAAAATAATTAAAAAAAAAATCGTTTTTCTCAACTGAAAAACGTGATTTTTTTTTAAATTATAATTTTACAAATATTTCAAATTTTTCGTTTTTTTTTACCTTTCATTCAAAATTTGAGAGGCGAAAAAAATGTTTTTTGCTGCTTTCATGAATATTCAGAATCAAAATGACTTGAATTTTCATTTTTTAATATAAAAAAAAAAAAAAAAGTTTTCATTTTTCTTAATTTTTTTTTTCTATTTTTACCAAATTTCCAAGAAACAATTAAACTGAAATTTACAAATTTCATTGATATCCACGTGTGAAATTATTAAAAAATCGATGATTTGCTAATTTTTTAATGACGTAATTATCTGAAATTTCAGTAGAAATGTGACTTGTTAGGAATTTCCGGGATTTTTCATGAAAAATTCACATGAAAATTTTTTTAAGTGTCCATATTAAATTACTATCGAATTTCAATAGCAAATTCTATCTTTCTCGTTTATATTATCAATTCATCTTTGAATATTTGACTTTTCTGTAGTCGAATTTTCTCTGAATATTGAATTTTTCATTGATAAATGCTACATGGAGCTTTGGACAGAAGTCCCGAAAAGTTTAATACTTCAATTATGAATAGGGAAATTTTGTTGTACACAATTTTGAGTAATTAGAAAAGTTTTTGCATCAAAATTCAGGAGTCAAGAGGTGAACTGGACGAATTTAGTTTTTTATTTTAATTAATTCTTCAAAGATATGATACGCCTTTTTTTGATCTGAATCCTTTTTTGTAGAGAATTTCAATGATGTGGCAAAGAAAAATTTTTCCATAAAAAGAATTTTTTTTTTGGAAAAAGGATTTGGATAAAATTATTTATTTTTTTTTTTTTTTTTTGAAAATATTATCAAAAAGAGATCGACTTGTTCCTTTTTTTTCCTTATAATTTAAGGAGAAAAAAAGAATTTTTTATTTTTCTAAAAATATCTCGGAAAATAATGGAGATGCGCCCTTTTTGTATTCAAATCCTCATTTTTAGAAAATTCCATAGACTATAGAAGAGGATTACACAGAGAAAAATGTTTTCTTAATTTAAGAATGTGCAGTCACTTAATTTAAGAATGAGCAGGTCACTTAAATTAAGAAAGAAAAGTCACTTGATTTAAGTGAGAAAACTCACTTGATTTAAGTGAGTTTTACTTTCTTAAATTAAGAAAGAAAAAGTCACTTGATTCAAGTGAGAAAAGTCACTTAATTTAAGAATGTGCAGGTCACTTAAATTAAGAAAGAAAAGTCACTTGATTTAAGTGAGAAAACTCACTTGATTTAAGTGAGTTTTACTTTCTTAAATTAAGAAAGCAAAAGTCACTTGATTCAAGTGAGAAAAGTCACTTGATTTAAGTGAGAAAGCGCACTTGATTTAAGTGTTTTTGAATTAATTTAATTAAGAAAGAAAAAGTCACTTGATTCAAGTGAGAAAAGTCACTCAATTTAAGTGAGAAAAGTCACTTAATTTAAGTGACTTTTACTTTCTTAAATTAAGAAAGGAAAAGTCACTTGATTCAAGTGAGAAAAGTCACTTAATTTAAGAATGTGCAGGTCACTTAAATTAAGAAAGAAAAGTCACTTGATTTAAGTGAGAAAACGCACTTGATTTAAGTGATTTTTAATTAATTTAATTAAGAAAGAAAAAGTCACTTGATTCAAGTGAGAAAAGTCACTTAATTTAAGTGAGAAAAGTCACTTAATTTAAGTGACTTTTACTTCCTTAAATTAAGAAAGGAAAAGTTACTTGATTCAAGTGAGAAAAGCCACTTGATTTAAGTGAGAAAAGTCACTTAATTTAAGTGACCTGCCATTCTTAAATTAAGTGACTGCACATTCTTAAATTAAGAAAATATTTTTTTCTGTGTAATATAGAAAAAGTCCGTGAGTTTCCAAGATATTTTCAAAAAATTAATATGCAAAAAAAAAAGTATAATTTTCCTTTTAAAAAAGATAATTAAAGAAAATATGCCTTTTATTTATGTAAAAAATTCCATGAAATATAGAAAAATATTAATGTAAAAAGAGCGTATGTCCATAATTTTCTAGAATATTGTTAAATCCAAAAAAATCTGTTCCAATTTCATAGAAAAATAAATCAAATCCCCCCTCCTCCTCCCACCAGGTCAATTTCTCTTCCCTCAGCCCGAAATATCAACTCAATTCTACTGAATAACGATTTTACATTTTGAGATAACGAATAAATTCATAAATAACCTCGTAAAAGCCAAAAAGCCACGAAATATCAGTTAAATTCGAGTGAAGTGAACACGTCAAGTTCAAGGCTGACTCGTACCACTTATTTCAGTATTGTATATATGCACATATATATATATAAAACTATTTTCAGAGGGCCCCGATTGCATGCAAGATTTTATTATATATATAGAAAAGCAGGCAGTGTACTCGGGGTTTTCGGTAGTTACGTTACCTCTGAATATACATTGTACGCTTGGGGATACGGTAACGTCAACATTAGAAGCAGTAGAAGTGGGGATAGTTGAAAGGAGATGGGTGAAAAAGGAAATGTGAAATTGAAAGCGAGACAGGTAGATATTCACCTAGGAAATGGATTGCGCATTCTAGTGGTGCAGTGACGTCACATAGCCGTGACTTTGGAATTGGGTTATGTCCTATATATATATATAGACACGTGTATCTCTTCGTAATTAATCCGAGATTAATTTATTATAATAATAATAATAAAAATAATAACTATTTTTACTCTCAATTTGTTTGCGTTTTTTGTATTAAACATAAAATTATTAGAATTCAATGTAAAAAATTAATTTTTCTAATTAACAAAAAAAATGAATTTTCCTAATTAACAAAAAAATTGCATTTTTTTGATCAGGAAAAAAAAATTAATTCTCTTTATTTTGAAAATAAATAAAAATTCTCTCAATTGAAAAAAAATTAATGCTTCTTTATATGACAATAAAGTTGATTTTTTTCAATTAAAAAAAAATAGAAATTTCTCATTGAAAAAAATGAAATTCCCTTAATTTAAATGATGGAGGAATTTTTTTTTTTATTAAAAAAAATGAATTTTTTTCCATTAAAGAAAAAAATTCCTATTATTTTAATGAAAGACAAAAATTTTGAATTTTTTTATATTAAAAAGAAATTGAGTTTTTTTCAATTAATTACCAAAAAAAAAATAGAACTTTTTTTCGTTAAAAAAAATTGCATTTTTTCGTTAAAAAAAATACATTTTTTTTGAATTTACACGAAAAATGAATTTTTTTAATTGAAGCAAAAAAAAATTTCTAATTTAAATGTAAATGTAATTTTTTCAATCCAAAGGAAAATTAATTTTTTCTTTAATTGAAAGAAAAATGCAATTTTCTTTCATTTCAAAGATGCAAACGAAGCCTCGATAATTGGAAGAAGTGAAAAAAAAGATGCAAATTTTTTTCCTTCTTTAAAAATTTAATTGAATACGACAGAAGAAGTTCATTCAATCGAAGTTGAAAAAGTAGCTGAATGAAATGAAATGAAGATTGCCCAGTAGATAAAAGAAATAAAGCGAAGGAATAGAAGTCAGTGGCAATTGATTCCTGAAACAAAATGTCCCAGGCCATTGTCGATGTCTCAGGCAATTAGTAGCTCAGCTCTCGCGTTGGATTAATGAGCCACTCACCTAGATGGCCCTCCTCATTCCTCAGAGCTCACTACTACTAGCAGTGCCTCAGTATCCAGTAGTGGTATTCCACTTCTATAGTACAGAGAGTACCATGGCAAAACGATCCCCTCGTGACATTTATAAAGTGGCCAATGTCCCAGGCGTTATATCCCCTCTATTTTATTCTCACAATTTAGGATGTTTTTTATTTATTTATGTGATGGGCATAAAAAAAATTGTAGATTTTTAATTATCCATTGTATAGAAAATTAATACTTCTATTTATGACAGTGTTAAGTATGCCAATAATCAGTAATTCAAATATGAAAATTATTTATTAATCTTATACTGATTAGTTTTATTGTTTGAGTTTTTGATTATCCGGATAGTAAGCAATTCTAATTTTTAAATAACTTATTTCAAAATAATTAGAAAATTAATTATTCAAATTACTAATTACTAGAACAATTAGTACATTAACAATTTTAATTACTGAATGCTCGGATAATAACAACAAAAGGAACAAGATATAAAAGTGAAAAAAAAACCTGCGTATTTTTCATTTTTTCTTGTTTTTTTTTTTGCAATGCTTGCATTACATTTCTCAATAACCCTCGATTCAAAATTTTTATCAGTAAGTTTATTATATTTGGGTAGATAAAACATGGTTGCGTAACTGGAAAGCCTCTCGACAGATGCGAAAGATGGTAAAATGGTATTTGTCTTCAAGAAAATTTAATTTTCTAATCATCTAATTATTCAGAAGAAATGATTACATAATCATTTAGACCAAATAATTATCTAAGTATTTAGAACAAGTAATTATCTAATTATTAGAAAAAGTCATCAATTATGAAAATGAATAATGAAAATTTCTGAGGAATTAACAATTTTGAACAGTATTCTCCCCATTACTGAGGCATTCAGGAATTAATCGAACTGAATCATAAATTTTTCCCTTATTGAACAATTTTTCATTTCGAATTATGAAATTAATGAATATCATTAAGACTTTGCAATGTAGTTACTGAATATCACGATACTTAACAATATGCTCATAAAAATTCCTAAATTTTCCAATACAGACTAATTAGTGGCACTTTAATGGATGAAAATATAATTTTTGCTGATCACTGTTTCAAGGTATTTTTCGAATTTCTTGAGAAATGTAGAGAAAAATGTGAATTTTTAGGGGTAAAATTGATTTTTTTCATATGATTTTTGATGATTTTGATGAATTTTTAGGGAAATTCGAGGTTTTACTTGATGAAAATCAATTGAAATCAAGAGAAATATTGGTGATGGATTTTTTTTGATGATTTTGTTGAAAAGTTGAGGAAAATCGAGGTGGAAAACATTTTTTGAAACCCTTTTTTGAGATTTTTTTGGAAATTCTATATTCTTTGGGCCAAAATTGACGAAGTTTTTGGGGCAATTTCAAGTGTTACTCGATGAAAATCGGTTGAAAATGAGGAAAATAGATGGAATTGACTTCGTTTGATGATTTTGTTGGAAAGCTGAGGAAATTTCAGGTGGAAATCATGAATCGCAATTGATTTATTTAATTTTCATGATAAAATAGAGGAATTTTTGCTAAATTCGAGGTTTTACTTGATGAAAATCAATTGAAATCAAGGGAAATGTTGGTGATGGATTTTCTTCGATGATTTTCTTGAAAAGTTAAGGAAAATCGAGGTGGAAAACATTTTTTAAAACCCTTTTTTGAGATTTTTTTGGAAATTCTATATTCTTTGGGCCAAAATTGACGGAATTTTTGGTGGAATTTCAAGTGTTACTTGATGAAAATCGGTTGAAAATGATGAAAGTAGATGGAATTGACTTCGTTTGATGATTCCCTTGGAAAGCTGAGGAAATTTCAGATAAAAAACATGTGTCGGAATGATTTTTCGGAATTTTTTGAAAATTCTATAAATTTCAGCTAGATTTGTGAAAAATTTTGGGAGTTTGAGTTTTTTTTGAGAGTATCTCTCCTTGTAATCCTCATAATGCAGAAATTCCAATCAGAGGTGAATTGTCAGCTCATTTCCCATCGATTCATCCATTTCTTAATGAGTTTCCATCGATTTTTTACAGAATTCCAACAAATTTCATGAAAATCCCTTTTTTCTCCCATAAAAATCACTAAAATAATTGAAAATTGATGCGAAACCCCATAAATTGATGGGAAATGACCTCACCTTTCATTAGAAATCGGTCTCAGTGCGTTACGACAATCAGAACCGAAGATATTCCCAAAAAACCTCATCCTCCCAAGAACCGATACACTCGTCCTCAATTTTAGCCCAAAAATGAAGAATTTTCCCAAAAATCTCGAAAAATCATTGTGACATATCATTTCCATTGCAAATTTCCTCAGCCTTCCAATGAAAAAATGAAAAAAACCCAATCTCAACTACTTTGATCTTCAAAGTACATTCAACAATAAAAAAACATTAAAAAAAAAGACATAAATCAGCAGAATCTCGTGTTCAACAAAAATTCATCAAGAATCCACTTTCTACCTTAACTCAGTTGAAAAGTTTTTCCTCTACAGTCTCACTCAGAAGCCTCTCTCTGTTCATCATGTTCGTTTGTTTTTTCAGATCCATCATATTTCCGACTTCTCATAGGAAGTACCATAGATGCTAGAATTACGGCAGAATTGAGGTTGTGTTTTACTCTGTAACAAGTGCAGACAGTGAAACACTTTTGCGGTCGAGTGAATGAACGTGGGTAAAACAAATGACATGAGATACTGTACGAGATACTCAAGACATAAGACACGCTCAACGTCATTGTTCGAATGAGTATAAGATGGTATGTGCAAAGACATTCAGACGATTTTTTCAGGAAATTTTGAGGCAAGAAAATTGGTAAAATTATGTATTGAAGATCGAGGGTGAAAAGGACCTCTGGGAAAAATGGTTCAGGATTTTTTGGGGGATGAAGGACTCTTCGAAAAAATATGAAAAAAATTGGGAAGATGCTCTGGTATATCTACATTGTTGATGAATTTTTTCAAATTTTTTCGTCGAGGCCTCGACTCTCAAAAAAAATCCTGAATCATTTTGCCTCGCAAGTGTGTTTTACCCCGGTCTCTCCAAATTAATTTATCTTGTCCGGGAAATTATTCGATGGCTACACAGAGGAAAATGTTTTCTTAATTTGAGAATGTGCAGTCACTTAATTTAAGAATGTGCAGGTCACTTAAATTAAGAAAGAAAAAGTCACTTGATTTAAGTGAGAAAAGTCACTTAATTTAAGAATGTGCAGGTCACTTGAATTAAGAAAGAAGAGTCACTTGGTTTAAATGAGAAAAGTCACTTAATTTAAGAATGTGCAGGTCACTTAAATTAAGAAAGAAAAGTCACTTGATTCGAGTGAGTTTTACTTTCTTAAATTAAGAAAGAAAAAGTCACTTGATTTAAGTGAGAAAAGTCACTTGGTTTAAGTGAGAAAAGTCACTTAATTTAAGAATGTGCAAGTCACTTAAATTCAGAAAGAAAAGTCATTGATTTAAGTGAGTCTCACTTCCTTAAATTAAGAAAGAAAAAGTCACTTGATTCAAGTGGGAAAAGTCACTTAATTTAAGAATGTGCAGGTCACTTAAATTACGAAAGAAAAGTCACTTGATTTAAGTGAGAAAACTCACTTGATTTAAGTGAGTTTTACGTTCTTAAATTAAGAAAGAAAAAGTCACTTGATTTAAGTGAGAAAAGTCACTTAATTTAAGAATGTGCAGGTCACTTGAATTAAGAAAGAAGAGTCACTTGATTTAAGTGGGAAAACTCACTTGATTTAAGTGAGAAAAGTCACTTAATTCAAGTGAGAAAAGTCACTTAATTCAAGTGAGTTTTACTTTCTTAAATTAAGAAAGAAACAGTCACTTGATTTAAATGAGAAAAGTCACTTAATTTAAGAATGGCAGGTCACTTAAAGTAAGTGACTGCACATTCTTAAATTAAGAAAACATTTTTCTCTGTGTATCAACTCAATCCAGAGGATAAAATTCAATTTTTTTTTTCAAATTTAATAATTTTCTTTCAACTTGAAATTAATCAAATGAAATATGAATTTTTGGTTAATTCAATTAATAATTTTTTTCCTGATTTTTTTTCGGAGTGAACATCTTTTCCGAAAAATCTGAAAAAATTTGATAAAATCCTCCAACATGTCTACATTGCCATCAAATTTTTTTAAATCTCTGCACAAAGTCCTCCACGCTATGAAAAATACTGAAATAATATTTTCCATAATTCCCCGAATGAATTATGGATTTTCATCTGAATTTGACTGTCAAAAATTCGAAATCCTTATTTCAATGGTAAATGGATAAATTCTCCAGCTCATCGCCATTGCTAATCCCTCAAGCCGAAATAACCTCATGATTATTCATAAATCCAGCGTAAGAACACCAGAAAATTAACATGAAATAATAAACACAATTAAAACCTATAGCACCAAAAAGTTGATGATTTCACCTCAAAAGACGCCTATGTCCACAAACTCTGCATAATTGAGTTTTATTCACGAATTACTAGAGGCGATGCTCTAGTGTTAACTATATAGACAGATCAATTGACACCCTGTGTTAATAGACACGTAACCTTGGTTATACATTGGTAATTCCAGTAGCACGAGAGGAATTTGTAGTTGGATCAAATCGATCGTGAGACGATGCATGGAATGTCATAGACATCAAACGCACCATCTGATAGACATGCATGTTCCTCACCTCGTATCCATTCGCATATAACACGTCAATCAGTCATCCCCCATTCCACTATAATCAATCGATCATAATAGTATTTGACAGTAATTAATTTTCGCAAAAATTGCCTCAATTGAGTGGACATTTTATTTAATTATATCGTTGTCCTAAAGGTAAAAGGGTGTAAGTAGTACTTATACCCTTTTTTCGCTTTTTCTTTTTTAATGACAAAAAGGCGTCATTTTTTTGGAGAATCGATCATTCTCTCCTTTTCCGATGACTTACATTATTTTTTCTCCAAGTAACAGTTTGAATACACAGAGAAAAATGCTTTCTTAATTTAAGTGAGAAAACTCACTTGATTTAAGTGAGTTTTACTTTCTTAAATTAAGTGAGAAAAGTCACTTGATTTAAGTGAGTTTTACTTTCTTAAATTAAGTGAGAAAAAGTCACTTGATTCAAGTGAGAAAACTCACTTGATTTAAGTGAGTTTTCTCACTTGAATCAAGTGACTTTTTCTCACTTAATTTAAGAAAGTAAAACTCACTTAAATCAAGTGACTTTTCTCACTTAAATCAAGTGATTTTTTCTCACTTAATTTAAGAAAGTAAAACTCACTTAAATCAAGTGAGTTTTCTCACTTAAATCAAGTGACTTTTTTTCACTTAATTTAAGAAAGTAAAACTCACTTAAATCAAGTGAGTTTTCTCACTTAAATTAAGAAAACATTTTTCTCTGTGTAAAATCAGTTCAATTTTACATAGAGAAAAAAGTTTTCTTAATTTAAGAATGTGCAGTCACTTAATTTAAGAATGTGCAGGTCACTTAAATTAAGAAAGAAAAGTCATTTGATTTAAGTGAGAAAGGTCACTTAATTGAAGTGAGTTTTACTTTCTTGAATTAAGAAAGAAAAAGTCACTTGATTTAAGTGAGAAAAGTCACTTAATTTAAGTGACTTTTACGTTCTTAAATTAAGAAAGAAATAGTCACTTGATTTAAGTGAGAAAAGTCACTTAATTTAAGTGAGTTTTACTTTCTTAAATTAAGACAGAAAAAGTCACTTGATTTAAGTGAGAAAAGTCACTTAATTTAAGAATGGCAGGTCACTTAAATTAAGTGACTGCACATTCTTAAATTAAGAAAACATCTTTCTCCGTGTAAATATTCCTCAGTACCTATTTCGTACATACGTCTCTTTTATTTTGAAAAGTGAGTATTTTCCGCACTTGCTATTTTTCTTCTAGGACTACAATATTCATTAATTTTTTCCATCATTCGATTTTTTTTGAAAATATATCTCGGAAATCACGTTACATACAGCGATTTTGTTCAGATCCTCTTAATAGCGAGTTTCAAAAAGCTATGAAATAGAATTCTCATAAAATCGCTCTATCTCGCTTAGTTTCCGAGACATTCACTCAAAACCCATTTAAAGTCCAGATAAAAATTCGTGAAATTCAACTCTTGAAAGAAAAAAAAAACAAAATTATATTCTCTTTTGCAAATATTTGCAATGAAATTCAATCGCATCGTTCAAATTACTCGTTTGTTCCCCCGCAGCAAAAACAAATGCAGGGGCACAAAAAAACAGCTACCAGCACACTCTCCAAACAGAATTTGAACCCGAAAGATCCGTATGGCTGCTGGCCGCAAAGTGACCGAAAAACCAAATATCCACCCTTCGACGAGTAATTTCGGAGCGTTCAATCGACTCAACCGTTATGCCGCACGATTTGTTTCCCAGCAGTTACCACACCACTATCAACCTCACCCACCTGTTGCATTCAAGTATTCGAACAATGAACGTGAAAGTGATAATTATAATAACAGTCGAGGATAACCTCAGTACTTTTTCTCAGTTTTATTATTTTTATTTTATTGTTTTTTTTTTTTCTGTGGAGATTATGTATTTCGCATGTTTGCTAGGGATTAAACTGGGGAATTGATAACAATTATTGGAATATTGGGAAATTCATTCTCTGGGTAATAAAATCGAGAAATTATGTGGTAAATACAATTTTTCCATTTTTTTTTGTATTCTTCGTTTCGTTTTGTTACGAAATGAAAGCTTTGATTCCGTAATTTCCATTTCGAAATCCTAATTTTCATCAGAAATAACTTGAAATGATTTGAAACATCGGGAAATGATAGCTGGAACAAATTTTGATAAACCAAAGGAAATTTCGTGTCTGTAGCTAACAAAATACTATTGTGGGATTATTTTCGTAATCATCACAATTGATTCTACACAGAGAACAATGTTTTCTTAATTTAAGAATGTACAGTCACTTAATTTAAGAGTGTGCAGGTCACTTAAATTAAGAAAGAAAAGTCACTTGATTTAAGTGAGAAAACTCACTTGATTTAAGTGAGTTCTACTTTCTTAAATTAAGAAAGAAAAAGTCACTTGATTTAAGTGAGTTTTACTTTCTTAAATTAAGAAAGAAAAAGTCACTTGATTTAAGTGAGAAAAGTCACTTAATTTAAGTGAGTTTTACTTTCTTAAATTAAGAAAGAAAAAGTCACTTCATTTAAGCGAGAAAAGTCACTTAATTTAAGTGAGTTTTACTTTCTTAAATTAAGAAAGAAAAAGTCACTTGATTTAAGTGAGAAAAGTCACTTAATTTAAGTGAGTTTTACTTTCTTAAATTAAGGAAGAAAAAGTCACTTCATTTAAGCGAGAAAAGTCACTTAATTTAAGTGAGTTTTACTTTCTTAAATTAAGAAAGAAAAAGTCACCTGATTTAAGTGAGAAAAGTCACTTAATTTAAGTGAGTTTTACTTTCTTAAATTAAAAAAGAAAAAGTCACTTGATTTAAGCGAGAAAAGTCACTTAATTTAAGTGAGTTTTACTTTCTTAAATTAAGAAAGAAAAAGTCACTTGATTTAAGCGAGAAAAGTCACTTAATTTAAGTGAGTTTTACTTTCTTAAATTAAAAAAGAAAAAGTCACTTGATTTAAGTGAGCAAAGTCACTTAATTTAAGTGACCTGCCGTTCTTAAATTAAGTGACTGCACATTCTTAAATTAAGAAAACATTTTTTCTAATCTTCGAAAGACAATATAATGTTTATCAATTCAAATAATCACTTGAATTCTCTAAATTTCATGAAATTTTGTCACAGGCAGCTTTTTGAATGTATCTTAATGCATTTTTTATTTTTATCCTTCTGTCTAACATTTCAGTGAACTACGTCTTATAAATTGATGAAAATGCTGGGTCACACAACAAAAAAATGTAAAAAAAACTAATTTTTCACCATTTTTTCTCTTTATTATCAAAACTTTCACTTCAAAAACAAATAATCACAATTTGTCTTCCGTTACCTCTGGTTCTCCTATAACAACTATATCCTACATCTCGAGTTTGACCATTGGAGGAACGACCGCAGTAACTTGGAGTCCCGAGAGAGCCCAGTAGGATCATTTATTACCAAACAACGGGCGCTGCTCATTTCCCACGTTGCACACCCTCCCCCTCTCCCTCCTCACCTCCTCTTACCATGTAGATGTTTATATAGAACCTCCTCTGTTCGGCTACTTGTAAATTCTGTTGCTCACACGAATCGGCGTTAACCCCCCCCCCCCCCCCCCACCTTCACTCCCTCCCCTTTTTCATGTACAATTTGCAAGCGTCTAGTTGCTGCTGCACAATAGAACGAGTAAAAAAAATACGAGAGTACGAAACGGTAAAATGTGTGTATGAATGAGATGAGAATTTAGAAAAAAAGAAAAAAATTGTGAAAAATAGTGGAAAAAACCGTGTGAAACGAGGGAAATAAACTTGCGACGAGATGAGATAGAGTAACACGGTGACACTGTTTATTTTATATTCTCTGGTCTGAATATACGCAGAGTGGTATATGCTTTATTACAGTTAAATGAAAGTAATTCAAGTTTCTCTTTGGGTTTCACATTTTTTTTTTCTGGTTTTGTGAGAGGTTCATTGATTTTTGACTGGGTTGCTATGGCAATGCTAGAGAATTTGGGGGGAAGTTAAATTTTGAAAATTTTGATTTTTTGAAGAAGATTTTATTTTGGATTTTTTTATCAGTGGGGAAGGCCTTTAGGAAAATTTAATTTTCCTGGAAAATCCCGGGAAATTCAAAATTGGGAGAAAGTCCTGATTTTTTAGAAAATGTGTGGACCAACAAAGGTTACTGACGTCCAATTTGAGAAAATTTCGAAATATTCTGATCAATGCCGGAAAATTCTGGAAAATGCAAAAAAATTACCAATTGGGAGGCAGTCTCTATTTTTCGGAAAACCTGTGGACAAAGAAATGAAATGTTGCCGAAGTTTAATTTTTGAAAATGATCGAAAATTCCTCCAATTTGGGGAAATCTCGGAAAATTCAGGAAAAACCTAATATAGCTCGGGAAATTCAGCAAAATCCCTATTGGAAGAAGTCCTGATTCTTCAAAAACCATGTAGGCAAAGAAAAATTGTAATAATTTAATTTGGTGGAGTTTTGGAAAATTCTGGAAAATCTTGGAAAACTCCGGGAAATTCTGGAAAATCCCAAATTGCAAAAAAAAATCCTGATCCAGCGTTTTTTCCTCTTTTCACGTTCAATGGATTTTTACTGCATTTATTATTTCATTATAATTTTCAGACGTTCTTACGTTGAATTAATGAATAATCATGAGGATATTACATTTTGAAGGATTAGCAATGACGCCGAGCCGAAGAATTCATCCATTTACCATTGAAATACGGATTTTTAATTTTTGAGAGTCAAATTTAGAGGAAAATTCATAACTAATTTGGAGAATTACGGAAAATATTATTTCAGCATTTTTTATGCAGTGAAGGATTTTGTGCAGAAATTCAAAAAAATTTGATGATAATATAGACATGTTGGAGCATTCTCCCAAATTTTTTCAGATTTTTTGGAAAGGCCCTTCACTCCAAAAAAAATATGGAAAAAATCATTCATTGAATTAACAAACAATTCAGATTTCATTTGATCATTTTCAAGTAGAAAAAAAATTATTAAATTCGAAAAAAAAAAATTGAATTTTATCCTCTGGATTGAGTTAATACCTATCGAATAACTTCACAGAGAAAAATATTTTCTTAATTCAAGAATGTGGAGTCACTTAATTTAAGAATGTGCAGGTCACTTAAATTAAGAAAGAAAAAGTCACTTGATTTAAGTGAGAAAAGTCACTTAATTTAAGTGAGTTTTACTTTCTTAAATTAAGAAAAAAATAGTTAGTTGATTTAAGTGAGAAAAGTCAATTGATTTAAGTGAGAAAAGTCACTTAATTTAAGTGACTTTTACTTTCTTAAATTAAAAAAGAAAAAGTCACTTGATTTAAGTGAGAAAAGTCACTTGATTTAAGAATGGCAGGTGACTTAAATTAAGTGACTGCACATTCTTAAATTAAGAAAACATTTTTCTCTGTGTTCCCGGACAAAATCAATTAATTATGTGAAACCGGGACAAAACGATTTGGGTTTTTTTTTTTGAAAATAAAGGCCTCTACGAAAAAATTTCGAAAAATTCACTAACAATGTAGACATGCTAGAGCATCTTCTCAATTTTTTTCAGATTCATTCGCAAAGTCCTTCATCCCCAAAAAAAAAATTCCTGAACCATTTTTTCCCAGTATCCATTTTGCTCCACATCTCCTCTATATTCTCGTTTCTTCAATCAATCGATGCTATCCACCAAAATTAATCATAATTATGAACCAATTTGAAATCCAATTTCACCAAAAATTTTCAATTAAAATCCATCCATAATGATGCAAAATTAATAATCGAAAATTAATATTCCAACATTAATCATTTCTTTTTAAAAATTAATTTTTTTTTTTACATTATCAATATCAAATTCATGTTAATCAAATTCCCATTAAAGAAATTAAAAATACAGAAATAACATGACCCATAAAAAATCATCAGACTAACAATTAATATTAAATTCCTGAAACAATGAAGAATAAAGAAAATTAAAAAAAAAAAAATTATATAAATTCATTGTTATTTCACGTATACATATGCTGCAACGTTAACCGACGTTAATTAGCTAGAAACACGAAAGTCCCGTGAATTTGGTGAGCACCAACCATGAATTTTATGAAACGTAATAACATCCCTCCTCCCACCCCACCCCCCTTCATTCTACTGCACTCGTTTGCATTTTGATGTAAACACCTGGCGAGATGTAATTATATTGAATCTGCAATTCACATATGAAGAAAATAATATATTTCAAACGCATATCACTTTTTTCCGACAATTTTATTTACAAAATTCACGGAATTTTTAATCCGTGAGAATTAAGTTTAAAAAGAGAAATTAGATTTTGGTTTTTTGAACCACTTTATTTTGGAGCGCTCTGCAAAAATAGTGGAGATACGCCCTTTTTGCCCTGATATTGTTTTTGAAGAGAATTTTGAGAGCTGTGAAAACGCATTGAAACAGAAAAGAGCGTATGTCCATTAATTTTCAAGATATTTTAGGGAAACGAATGAGGCAGAAAAAGGACTCTTAATAGATTTTTTTAGGGCTCTTAGGGTCAAAAGAACATATCTCCATTAATCTTCAAAATATTTTTAAAAAATGCAAAAAAAGAGTTCTTTCAAATTTACATTATTCCAGTATTTCTGTAAAAACATCGCGGAGATTGAACGAAATAGGGCAATAAGAGCGTATCTTCGTGAATTCCTGAGACATTCTTCGAAAACTGAAAAAAAAGGATTCATTCCCATTTTTAAACTTTTCCCCAAACTTCTTAAATAACTGATAATTCTCAGTAACGAAACTAAATGATAATCAAATATTCAATACACAGAGAAAAAAGTTCTCTTAATTTAAGAATGTGCAGGTCACTTAAATTAAGAAAGAAAAGTCACTTGATTTAAGCGAGAAAATTCACTTGATTTAAATGCGAAAAGTCACTTAATTTAAGTGAGTTTTACTTTCTTAAATTAACGAAGAAAAAGTCACTTGATTTAAGTGAGAAAAGTCACTTAATTTAAGAATGTGCAGGTCACTTAAATTAAGAAAGAAAAGGCACTTGATTTAAGCGAGGAAATTCACTTGATTTAAATGCGAAAAGTCACTTAATTTGAGTGAGTTTTACTTTCTTAAATTAACGAAGAAAAAGTCACTTGATTTAAGTGAGAAAAGTCACTTAATTTAAGAATGTGCAGGTCACTTAAATTAAGAAAGGAAAGTCACTTGATTTAAGCGAGATAACTCACTTGATTTAAGTGAGTTTTACTTTCTTAAATTAAGAAAAAAAAATTCACTTGATTTAAGTAAGAAAAGTCACTTAATTTAAGTGAGAAAAGTCACTTAATTCAAGAATGTCAGGTCACTTAAATCAAGTGACTGCACATTCTTAAATTAAGAAAACATTTTTCTCTGTGTACTGTTGAAAAGAGAACAGAACTTCTTACAGAGAATTTCAAGGACTAGAGAAAAGAAATAAGGCAAAAAGAGCGTATCTCCATTAATTTCCAAAAAATTCCGCCAGAACTAACGAAAAATAGAAATTGCTCGTTTCACCTCTGGAAGCTTGTAATCCTCATAAGATAAAATGTGCAATTTATCTCGTTACTTCAGTAAAATGGAGATGATTTTCATGCAACTGATATGACACGAGAAAATGTAGTTTTTACAGCTTTAGTTGTCTACTGGGAGCTGTTTCCTTCTCAGAGTTGTTTATGATCAGTACTTGGTTCTGAGATAACAGAAAGATGTGCAGTCATCATTCTCTCACTCAATAAAATGCTGAGCTTTGAACAATGCAAATCTCTTTCCAGAATATTAAAGCTTCGAAATTACATTGAAAATTGATGGACTCTTTACGTGCACAATATTTATCAATATTCATGATCTTTCAGAATTCTCAACAAGCTGATGCACAAACATCAAAGTCAAGACTAACTCTTATCGAACAACATCCATTAAACAAGCCCTTGTGTATTGAGCATTCAGCCATCCTAAGTACCAGCATGTAACATTGCTTAACACGAGGTAACACAGCCACAGTACACTGACCGTCTAGTAACGGCTGTCGTATCGTTATAGACTCGCAAGTTACTCGTTAATGTGGTCTTGCCCGAGTAGTTCCACTTAAGGTACTATCCTAGAATACGGTCGATAAAACAGAAAGAAAAATGAGGTTTTGTAGGTTAGTTTGCAATTAATTGCTGATAATTCAGGGAAAATGTGCTTTAATTTACCCGAAAAAAGTGATTAAACTATTCGAAAGTCATATCTTCAGCTTGTGAATGTAATTTTTTTTTTTGGATTCTTTTTACGTCAATCTCCTATCACATGCATGAGATAGAGAGAGAGGCAAATAGTTATGACTATCTTTCAATTAAAATTTTTCAATAACTGTACGGTGAGTTGAATATTTTTTTCTTCTATTATTCAGTTGAAATGCTGTTCTCTTCGCCAATTGTTTTTAAATACACAGAGAAGAATGTTTTCTTAATTTAAGAATGTGCAGTCACTTAATTTAAGAATGTGCAGGTCACTTGAATTAAGAAAGAAAAGTCACTTGATTTAAGTGAGAAAACTCACTTGATTTAAGTGAGTTTTACTTTCTTAAATTAAAAAAGAAAAAGTTACTTGATTTAAGTGAGAAAACTCACTTCATTTAAGTGAGTTTTACTTTCTTAAATTAAGAAAGAAAGTCACTTGATTTAAGTGAGAAAAGTCACTTGATTTAAGTGACTTTTACTTTCTTAAATTAAGAAAGAAAAAGTTACTTGATTTAAGTGAGAAAAGTCCTTTGATTTAAGTAACAAAAGTCACTTGATTTAAGTGAGAAACGTCACTTAATTTAAGTGACTTTTACTTTCTTAAATTAAGAAAGAAAAAGTCACTTGATTTAAGTGAGAAAAGTCACTTAATTTGAGTGACATTTACTTTCTCGAATTAAGAAAAAAAAAGTTACTTGATTTGAGTGAGAAAAGTCACTTAATTTAAGAATGTGCAGATCACTTAAATTAAGAAAGAAAATGTTACTTGATTTAAGTGAGAAAAGTCACTTAATTTAAGTGAGTTTTACTTTCTTAAATTAAGAAAGAAAAAGTTACTTAATTTAAGTGAGAAAAGTCCCTTGATTTAAGTGAGAAAAGTCACTTAATTTAAGTGTGTCTTACTTTCTTAAATTAAGAAAGAAAAAATCACTTGATTTAAGTGACAAAAGTCACTTAATTCAAGTGACCTGTCATTCTTAAATTAAGTGACTGCACATTCTTAAATTAAGAAAATATTTTTCTCTGTGTAATGTGTCACCTGCTTGGTTTTTTAGTAATTTTGTTATTTCCCTCCGATTTACCAATACTTTCAGTAACTTGTATCATTCATAACTCATAAACTGCACGGACGAAAATTATGAAAAAATTCAGAAAAATGAAGAAAGATATCATCTTTGATATGGCATCGGAGAAATAGGAGGTAACTGTACTGTGCAAGTTTCACGTTAATGTGCTCGTGCACGATTAGTTCAACTTGCTACTAATGAAGAGCAGAAATTCATTAATTTTTGCTCTTCATTATTCTTGTATTGGAAAAACTAAATATTCTTCAGAATAAACAAGAGTTCAAATTAAGATGGGGCGAACTAAAAGTTCGTTGAAACAACTGAGTTGAAATTCAGAAATAAGTGGAGCTTGAATTACTCGTATGTTTTCTGAAGGGATTTGAAAAGTTGGTAATGAAATGAATGAATCAGATAGGCCTTCAGATGAAATAATTATATTTATTCGAATTGAGGTTAGAAATTAATAGTAAAAAAGGTTGGGAGAGTGAGTGTCTAGTTTTCCCTGCATTTTTTTTTTGGAAACATTGAAAACTTAACGAGATAAAGCGATATTGCCTTCATCCTTTAACAAAAAAAAAAAAAAATAGGATAAAAAAGAAGTATCTCCCTCAATTTCTGAAATAGTCTCGAAAAGCTAACAACGAATTTTTTATTCATTTTTCCTTCAATTTCCTCATCACTAAATTATCGGTAAAAATTTTTGGAAATTAAGCGAGATAAGGCGATTTTGCTCTGATCTTTATACAAAATTTTAGAAATTTTCTGCAAAGTAAAAAGGGCGAGTGTCCAGCACTTTCCCAGAGATTCTCAGCTTAGAAACAAAAAGGCGTAAGTCCTACGTAAAAACATGGCACTTGCGCCATTTTGTTCCTAAGCTGACAATATATCAAAAGAACTCACCTCTTGATTTTCATAACCCCCATGAATGAAGAAAATAAATCCCACACTATTCACTAAAAAATACTCCATTTTATATCAACTGATGATTTATACTCCACCCTAAATCTACCCAAAAAAACAAACCCTTTCTTTCACAGCCTATTTGCTACACATTATGCTATGCTTTTTCCCTTCTCACGGTCTGGACTGAAGGGTCGCTTCTGAAAGAAGCAAAGTGATATTCAGGAACTTTAGGAAATTTGACAGGAAACACGAAATGGAAGGTCATCAAAAGACTACACATATGTCGTCGTATATGAAAACACTGAGAGCTCTTTTTTTCCATCATTTGTAATCAAAGAATATTTTGTGTGTGTGTGTGTGATATTTCGACCCTTCTCGTTTTTCAGCCGGACATATCGACTCTTCTTTCACGTAAAAAAAAGAAAAAAAAAGAAAATTACATAAACGAATTCAATAAAATCGAAACCAGCAGTAATTCAGTTGAATGGAGAAACTACTATTTCAATATCAGTTCCGAGCAGTGTGTGGATACATCACTTTTGTTATCAGATTTCACAGAAAGCTTTTTTCGTACTGTGTTGAATTTTTCAGGAATATTGATTTCATCCATACACTGGGATACATTATTGAAGAGTTTTTCGGCTATTTTTGGCTCTTTGTGGAATAAAATTGTGAGTGAAGCACTCGATTATTGAGAATTTTGAGGAAATTCATTATTTTAATGGAAATTTCGGTTATTAAAGTAGAGGAGAGTGGGGCAAAATGGACCCTCATAGAAACATGATTGAGGAATTTTTTTTTTGAATGAAGGACTCGACAAAAAAATCTGAAAAAATTTGAGAAAATCATGCAACATATGTATATTGTTTGTAAATTTTTTCAGATTTTTTGAAGCAACCGCTGCTTTTTAAAAAAATCTCGAGTCATCTCGTCTTTTAGGTCCATTAAAGGACTATAATTACAAGCAAAAATTATAATTACAAGCTGAAGATATAACTTTCGAATAGTTTAATTACTTTTTTCGGCCAAATTAAAGCACATTTTTCCGGATTAACAGCAATTAATTGGAAACTAACCTACAAATCCTCAATTTTCCTTTCTGTTTCATCGACCATACTGTGGATCATTAGCTTCATTCAATTCGACATTGGAGCATTTGCAAAAAAAACATCAGGAATATCTACACTATTTGGGATTTCGCCTAAAATTTCGAGATATGAAGATTTTTTGAAAATTTCGTGCTTTATTTTTGCACGAATTTTGGATATGTTCTGGTTCAAATAAAAATAATCAATGAATTGAGGTCAATTCAGAGGAATATAAATGCTAATATTTGCAGGAAAATTTGAATTTTTCCAATTTTTTTTACCTAAATGAAGTTTGACATCGAGGATGATTAATTTGAGCTCTTATTTAAGGAATTATTGGATTTTTCATGCTTTATTTAACTGGCAGACGATTTTCATCTCCCATTCATTGCTGCAGACAGCCAGTTCGAATTTTTTTAAATTGATAAATCCATGAATACCATGAGAATTCAGTCATGAAGTGAAGCAAAACATGTGAATTTTCTTTCATTACCATTCGTTTATTGGAGAATATCTCACAAATGAAGGATGTTATGGCTAGGGAGTCGGACGTGACCTTAATTTTTCGCATAAAATCGTAAATAACGACCTATATACAATGAATATCTTAAAAATCATTTTCCTAATGTTTGGAGAAGGTGATGAGGAACAATATAAGCCATAGAAACGAAAAATTGATTGAAAATTGGAAAATTGGCTGAATTTTTAATATTTTTTTTGAAGCTTGAGAAATTTGAGATATGTAAAAAATGCAGCCAATTTTTCAATTTTCAATCAATTTTTTGTTTCTACAGCTCATTTTGTTCCTCATTACATTCTTCAAACATTAGAGGAAGAATTTCTGAGACATTTATTGTGTATACGTTGTTATTTACAATTTTATACAAAAAATTAAGGTTATGTCCGACTACCGCCCCCTAACATGCTTAAACGAAATAATAGAAATTTTGTGGAAAATTTCTTTAAAGCTCTTGAAATTAACAATTTCAGTGAAATTAAGCTTTTTCGCCTAATTTCTGAGATGTTAGACAGAGAAAAATGTTTTCTTAATTTAAGAATGTGCAGTTACTTAATTTAAGAATAGCAGGTCACTTAAATTAAGTGACTTTTTTCACTTAAATCAAGTGACTTTTTCTTTCTTAATTTAGGAAAGTAAAAGTCACTTAAATTAAGTGATTTTTCTCACTTAAATTAAGTGACTTTTTCTTTCTTAATTTAAGAAAGTAATACTCACTTGAATCAAGTGAGTTTTCTCACTTAGATCAAGTGACTTTTTTCACTTAAATCAAGTGACTTTTTCTTTCTTAATTTAAGAAAGTAAAAGTCACTTAAATTAAGTGACTTTTCTCACTTAAATCAAGTGACTTTTTCTTTCTTAATTTAAGAAAGTAAAACTCACTTAAATCAGGTGACTTTTCTCACTTAAATCAAGTGACTTTTCTTTCTTAATTTAAGTGACCTGCATATTCTTAAATTAAGTGACTTTTCTCACTTAAATCAAGTGACTTTTTCTCTCTTAACTTAAGAAAGTAAAACTCACTTGAATCAAGTGAGTTTTCTCACTTAGATCAAGTGACTTTTTTCACTTAAATCAAGTAACTTTTTCTTTCTTAATTTAAGTGAGAAAACTCACTTAAATTAAGTGACTTTTCTCACTTAAATCAAGTGACTTTTTCTTTCTTAATTTATGAAAGTAAAACTCACTTAAATCAGGTGACTTTTCTCACTTAAATCAAGTGACTTTTCTTTCTTAATTTAAGTGACGTGCACATTCTTAAATTAAGTGACTTTTCTCACTTAAATCAAGTGACTTTTTCTTTCTTAATTTAAGAAAGTAAAACTCACTTAAATCAAGTGAGTTTTCTCACTTAAATCAAGTGACTTTACTTTCTTAATTTAAGTGACCTGCACATGCTTAAATTAAGTGACTGCACATTCTTAAATTAAGAAAACATTTTTCTCTGTGTAAGAATGAACATTGATGACAAGTTCTCAATAGAAAAACTGAATAAATCAATTTTTTTATTAGCTGTCAAGAAATATCTCGGGGACTAAGCGAGATATGCCTTTCTCATTCCAAGATTTGGACAAAATCCCTTCATTTTTCTCTCTTTCTGAAAAATTCCCCGAAGAATGAATAAAAATAAAAATGATGCTCCCTCCTCTTCCCCTCTCCTCCACTACCACCCCTCATAGCATATTCTTCCTCGGCCTTGCAGCAGAGTAACTTTGTCTAACAACGAAACTTTTATATTTTCAGTGAAGAGAAATTATCTTCGCAGAATTCTTAGAGCTCTATCTTACTTCACTAATTAACGGAGAACATTACTGAAGATTCATGAATTGTTAACTGTGAGCTCTCTCCAATGTTTATCAGAAACAAAAGCAGATGAATTCTTGATTCACAAAAGAGCTGAGGAAAAATATTGGTGGATAATCATGGTGGATTTTATTCAAGTAATACTGAACCGGTGTTTTAAATTTGAAAAATCAGGTTTTCACCCCAATTCGACATTTTTCGGGGTTATCCAAGATTTTCCGAAATTTCCCCGAATTAAATACTAGCGACCTTCTTTTGTCCGCATTGTTCCTGAAAAATCAGGTTCTTTTCAATTTGAAATTGTCCCAAATTTTCCAGGATTTTCTTGAATTAAACTTCGGTAACATTTCTTTTTTCCCATACGGTTTCTGGAAATTTAGATTTCTCTCAATTTGGGATTTTACAGAATTTCTCAACATTTTTCAGGATTTTTCCGAATTTTCCGAAATTGAAGTCCAGCAAAATCCCTTTTTCCACATAGCTTTTGGAAAGTCAACTGTTTTCCAATTCGAAATTTCCAGAATTTTCCAGAAATCTCCTGAATTCTTCCGGAATTTTCTATCCCCACCCCTCCAGTTTGAGATTTCCTGGAATTTTCCAGTATTTTCCTGAATTTTCCAGCATTTCCCTGGTAATCTCCCTTTGTCAAAGTGGTTTTCTGAGGATTCAGATCGTTCCCAATTTGGTATTTTCCCGAAATTATGCAATATTTCTTCGAATTTTCTTCAATTGAACTCCGAAGATATCCCATTTTCCACATAGTTCCTGAAAAATCAGGTTTTCCTCAAATTCCGAATTTTCCCGGTCTTCGCCCATCCTCCTCTTCTCAATTTGACATTTTCTGAAGAAGATTTTCCCAAATCGAATTCCAGCAACATCCCTTTTCCTACCTGAGTTCAGAAAAATCAGGTATTTCCCCTATCCTGAATTTCCCGGAACTTTCCAGAATTTTTCCAACACCCCCCCCCCCCCCATTTCTGATTTCCCAAAATTTTCAAGGATTATCCTCAATTGAGCTCAAGCAACCTTCTTTCGCCCAAATGATTTCCCAAAAATCAGGTTTTTTCATCAATTTAGTGTTTTCTTGAATTTTCCAGGCTTTTTCAAGGTCACTATTCCATCACGTTCCAAAATCAGTTGATCAATTTTTCACAGATCCTCATCAGTCACCAATCTTCCATTCCATTCTCATCAAACCACAGTTCGTGATCCATCTTACTGGCCAACCATCTTATCTTGGGTGGACCTATCAACAGGACTACCTTTCCACTCAAACTATCCTGTAACCCTCGTAATTCAATCCAACGAAAAGAAACACTCCAATTAACCTAGAATTGATCTACTACACTCGAGATTTTCTGTATCATTGGTACTCAGACCTTTCATTTTTTTTCTGCCTCTCGCTTTAATAAGATCTGCTATGCGAGAGCAGTTGTATCATTGAAAAAAGAAACATTTCCCCTCATTTTTTCCAAGTTCTGTTTGATGAATCGAGCATTTAATATACGAGAGATGGAATATTTTTTCTACTTGAGAAATGATGAGACCGTCAATAATTACATTCATCCAAGTCAAGGGTCAATTATATGCAAAACAGATAATTGAAGAAATTCCAAAGATGTGAGATAATGAAAAAGAAATTGGTCAATTGGAATATCATAAAATTTTAGAAAGAATCGATTTATGTCATTTCATTTTTAGGGAATACTTAATTTAAGAATGGCAGGTCACTTAAATTAAGTGACTTCTCTCACTTAAATCAAGTGACTTCTCTCACTTAAATCAAGTGACTTTCTTTCTTAATTTAAGAAAGTAAAAGTCACTTAAATTAAGTGACTTCTCTCACTTAAATCAAGTGACTTTCTTTCTTAATTTAAGAAAGTAAAACTCACTTAAATCAAGTGACTTCTCTCACTTAAATCAAGTGACTTTCTTTCTTAATTTAAGAAAGTAAAAGTCACTTAAATTAAGTGACTTCTCTCACTTAAATCAAGTGACTTTCTTTCTTAATTTAAGAAAGTAAAACTCACTTAAATCAAGTGAGTTTTCTCACTCAAATCAAGTGACTTTTCTTTCTTAATTTAAGTGACCTGCACATTCTTAAATTAAGTGACTGCAAATTCTTAAATTACACAGAGAAAAATGTTTTCTTAATTTAAGAATGTGCAGTCACTTGATTTAAGCGACCTGCCATTCTTAAATTAAGTGACTTTTCTCACTTAAATCAAGTAACTTTTTCTTAATTTAAGAAAGTGAAAGTCACTTAAATTAAGTGACTTCTCTCACTTAAATCAAGTGACTTTTTCTTTCCAAATTTAAGAAAGTAAAACTCACTTAAATTAAGTGACTTTTCTCACTTAAATCGAGTGACTTTTCTTTCTTAATTTAAGTGACCTGCACATTCTTAAATTAAGTGACTGCACATTCTTAAATTAAGAAAGCATTTTTCTCTGTGTAGTATTTAAAACACTCATGGAAAAAATTTTGAAATGTATTTTGTACATATGTCCTTTTCCCTTTGAAAATCGATTTTTTTTTAGCACTTACGCCATTTTGCTTCTAGAACGACGTGATTACATAAAAGTAATTGAATGAAACTCAAGAATTCACGTATTATTTAATTTTCCATTTGTGTCCAATAAAGCAAAAAAAAAAAAACAAAGTTCAATTCAAGTTTTTCTTTCTCCCTTCAAATTCAATCTCGTAATGCGATTCTTCGTTTCCCGTAGAATTAAAAATCTCCAATCAGAAAGTAGTTTTCTCTACATTCCACCAGAGTAGATTAAAAAACCAAAATCATCGGAGTTTATACAGAACTCCCTCGCATTATCTGTTTCCAATATCTGTAGAATAGAAAAATTGGATAGAAAAAGGATGAAAAAAAAAAAAAGTAGAAAAAAAATAAATAAATATAGTGAATATCGTCAATAGTGAATGTCTGTGTATGGAGCCCAGGGTACTTGCAATTTCATCGAAGAACGACACAGTAAAGTCGATAGAGAAGACTCACGAAGTCGAAATGCGTCCGGTATACACGGTTCAGTAGAGGGTAAGGGCAAAATTGAAAAAGAATTGAAAGAGCTTAATGACGTTTTAAAGATAGTAGAGTAGAGTGAGTGAAATGATACCAAAGTTATTACGCTGAGTGAAATTGATTGAACTGAAGAGAGAGAGAGAGGTTTGGATAAAGTTTTTTCATTTTGTTGCTTTTTTCTTTTCCTTTTTTTTTCGATAGTATATTTTACTGGAGAGATAAAATTAATTTGTATTCAGTGTAATGTAATTGAAGTTCTCATTTCCTGTTATTCTGTTGGTCCGTTCATATTTTTCCGTTTAATTTAATTTAATTATCTCGAAATTGAAAAAATAACTCGAAAAAGGTGGAAAAAAAGGGAATTTTTTCATTTTAACTGTTTTTTAGGGAATTTTCTGAAAATTAATGGAAATACTTGATTTTTCCTGTAGCTCTTGAAAATCTTTACAGAAAGAGATGAAAGTAAAATCACGTTATCTCGCTTAATTTCCGGAGTTTCTAGAAAAATCCTAGAAAAATCGATCTTTTTTGGTTTACCTTTTATTGAATTGGCTTAATTTAAGGATGAAAATCGCTCGAAATCTGTGGAAATAATCGAGATAGGATTTTTTCGATGATTTCATTGAAAAGCTGAGGGAATTTCAGCTGGAAAACATATGACACAATTAATTTTTAAGGATTTTTTTGAATATTTTACTTTTTTAGCCGAAAATCAGGGTTTTTTGGGAAAATTTGCTTTTTCGGGGATATGTCCGATTCTATTGGTCGCAGCATGAAAATCCCGAATGGAGGTGAAAAGTGAGATCATTCATCATCGATTCAAGATTCTTTGAAAGAAAAATATCCATTTTTGAGATACTTATGGGCACTTTTATGAAAATTAATTTTTGTGCTATAAGTACCTCAAAAATTGATAATTTTATTTCAAAACCCCATAAATCGATGGCAAATCATCTCACCTTTCACCTCCATTCGTGATTCCTAAGCTGCGACAAATAGAACCAGAGATATTTCCAAAAAAGTGAATTTTCCCAAAAATTAAAAATGGCGCCTCTTCAAATTTAGCCCAAAAAACTAGAATTTCCAAAAAAAAAATCAAAAACATCAACTCCGACACATGTTTTTCAGCTGAAATTTTCTCAGCTTTTCAATGGAATCGTCGAAAAAATTTTATCTCAAACCATATCATCAGAATCCCCATTTCACCCCGCTTTCCCCAAATTTTATTCCGGTTCAATGATTAAATTCTGGTTTTACTTCTCAAGATGGAGGGGGAGGAGAGAGGAGCGTGAGTAGGATTCCAACAGCAACAACAAACATCTGAGTCCCGAGAGGAATCAGTAGCCACTGAGGAATAACTCCATAACATCCATGGAACATTCTAATCCAAACCATTACCACCAACACCACGAAACAAAAGCCTGCACCAAATTTTGTATATATAATTGCTAATGTACGACAAATAGTAGTGAGGTCAAGTTCTCATGCACAACATCCTTGATGCACTAGACTCTATGTTGGTAACTCAACTCATTCCTATTCTCTGCAATGTGAAATTCCTTCCTGGACGCTCTTATCGTTCTCATTAAGTGCTCCAGATAATCCTCCAACGTCTTCGTTTACTTGAAACACACAGGAGCAGATGAAATTTCATGGTCTCACTAGCAAAAGAACATACGGACGCCAGAGAAAATCATGAGCGCTCATTTGAGATATTTCCAAAAAAGTGAATTTTGCCAAAAATAGAGAGTGGCGACCTCTCAAAATTATGCAGAGAAAAATGTTTTCTTAATTTAAGAATGTGCAGGTCACTTAAATTAAGAAAGAAAAGTCACTTGATTTAAGTGAGAAAACTCATTTGATTTGAGTGAATTTTATTTTCTTAAATTAAGAAAGAAAAAGTCACTTGATTTAAGTGAGAAAAGTCACATGATTTAAGTAAGAAAAGTCACTTAATTTAAGTGAGTTTTACTTTCTTAAATTAAGAAAGCAAAAGTCACTTGATTTAAGTGAGAAAAGTCACTTAATTTGAGTGAGTTTTACTTTCCTAAATTAAAGAAGCAAGTCACTTGATTTAAGTGACAAAAGTCACTTAATTTAAGAATGTGCAGGTCACTTAAATTAAGAAAAAAAAAGTCACTTGATTTCAGTGAGAAAAGTCACATGATTTAAATAAGAAAAGTCACTTAATTTAAGTGAGTTTTACTTCCTTAAATTAAGAAAGCCAAAGTCACTTGATTTAAGTGAGAAAAGTCACTTAATTTGAGTGAGTTTTACTTTATTAAATTAAGAAAGCAAGAGTCACTTGATTTAAGTGAGAAAAGTCACTTAATTTAAGAATGTGCAGGTCACTTAAATTAAGAAAAAAAAGTCACTTGATTTAAGTGAGAAAACTCACTTGATTTGAGTGAGTTTCATTTTCTTAAATTAAGAAAGAAAAAGTCACTTGATTTAAGTGAGAAAAGTCACTTGATTTAAGTTAGAAAAGTCACTTAATTTAAGTGACCTGCCATTCTTAAATTAAGAAAAATTTTTCTCTGTGTAGCCCAAAAAACGATAATTCTCCCAAAAAAATTCGAAATTACCAACTCCGACACATGTTTTCCACCTAAAATTTCCTCAGCTTTTCAATGGAATCGTCGAAAAAATTCCATCTCAAGCCATTCCATCAGGATTCCCATTTCACCTCACATTCCTCTATTTCATTTCACTTTCCCAAGTTTTCTCAGTAATAATGAAAAATATGAAATGAATTTAAACCCAGACGTATGGGGAAGGGGGGGGGGGGTGACAATGTAATTGTACAGGAAGTAGCATGAAGAATTACAGAATACGAGGCCCGTTGGTAATTAACGCGTAAAACATCTGGAAATGTTAACCACGTGAGTAAGAGAGATAGAGCCAAGAGATTACTGTATACAACATCTCTATGCAGAGTGGATGACTCCCTCCTTCAGTTTATTCAGCAATTGCACCTACCCTCTAAATTGCCTTAACCCTCACGTAGTCGTGTCCTCCCACTTCTCTGTCAACGTAAAATCAATGTTCCTACCTATCCTCGACACTGAAATACCTGTTCAAAGTCACTATTCTGTTATTTGAACTGGTTTACTTTTAGATACTCCTCGAAATAACTGAGGATCACTGGGTTGCAGAAAGTGTCAGTGCCTGTGTCTACGACAGATTGAGATTAATCATTCATGGATACAAGTTTTAATTGAATTCAGAGGTTGATTGGGATTTATTGATTTTGGTAATTTAGCAGTTAAATAGAATAGAATCAGTTGATTTTCATCAGGTTTTCGAGAATATATGGAAAACTAATTTAGATATGTTTTTTTCTGCCAAAGACGATTTTTTAGTTCTCAAAATTTTACAAAGAAAAAAGATTGGAATAAAAAAAACGTATCTCGCTTAATTTCCAAGATATTTGAAAAGGAAATATCAAAACAGAAAAATCTATTTGGGAGAATCATTTTTTTTCGCTAAAATATCTCAGAAAATAATGGAGATACGCCCTTTTCGCATTAAAAATGGTTTTGTTGCTTTCAAAATTTTTTAATTAAAGGACTGGGACGGAATTGCGCTATCTCACTTAGTTTCCTCAATTTTCTTTAGAATATTTTGAAACAAAAAAAATCTGCTTGAAAAGTCCTTTTTTTTCGCCATTTGTTCCTTTTTTTAATACCTCGGAATTTAATCGAGATACGCCCTTTTTTGTCCCAAGCCAGTTTTGTAACTTTTGCAATTTTCTTTGAAAAAAGATTAGGGTAAAGAAGGCGTATCTCCATTATTTACCAAGATATTCTCAAAAATGATGAATTGCCAGTGAGAGGAGTTTTTAAAAAAAAAAATTTGGAAACTAAGCGAGATAGAGCAATTTTCATAGATTGTTTTCTTTAGCACTTGAAATTTTCTACAAAAACGAATTCAGACAAAAAAAGCTTATCTCCGTATATTTCCTAAATATTTTCAAAAAATTATTGATTAAAATCGACTTGTCTCTCCTTACCTATTCGCAATTGAATTATTTTCACAATTTTTGATGCTATAGAAATAGAAATCTTCTGCATAGATGGCTTCTTCATACAGAATTGGAAAACGTGACGCTCTGAGATTTTGAGCTCACCATCGGAAACGAACCGGTGGATTTCAAGACGTCGAGAAATGATTTCTCGAGAGAAGCGCTGGTAAACGCGATGCATTGGTTATTCAAGAGAAAATTGAGATTTTCTGAAGGAAAAGTGAGAATAAGATTGAAAAAGTCTGGATAAAAAATTATAATATTGAAAAAAAAATGAATTATCTCGCTTAATTTCCGTAAAATTCAATTTTTTCCTTCAATTTTGCAATTTTTCCCTTTGAAATTCATTTATTAATCTCGAATTATCAGAGAATTACAGTTCAAGACTTTTTCCCTTGATGTGAACACCAGATGCACAATAAAATCCTCATCCTTCCTTAAAAAAAAAACAAATTGCGAGATTTCATCGAACTGCGATGATCGATATTGAATAAATCTGGTAATGTCTAAATTTCATTGGTTGACGAGTTGCGCGGGATATTCAAAATGAAAAATATTTGTTGGCAAGAAGAATCAGAGCTCATCCTTTCGCAGCACATTTCGGGTTAAATTACCTAAACGCAGATAAACAAAAAATGAATGCTTCGTACACGGAAAGAAAATTCTACCAAAATTTACGATGTTAACATCGTAAAAAAAAAATAAATGAAAATTACACTTTAAAAACTATATTTATTCGTATATTTAATAATTCTATTTACTTTTTAATAAAATAAATATTTTAGTGCTGCCTCTGTTATAATACGATGGAAGCTATAAAAAGTACGATGTTACATCGTAATTTTTGAATAGTAACTGCGTCCTCCGCAAGAGGCGCTCTCGTGTCTTATGATCTTTTATTAAAATCGCTAATATAGATCTTAAAAACAACTTAAAGTGTAAGCCCTTCGGAGGCCGAGTGGTCCAAGGCGTCGGTCATTTCGCACTCGAAAGGACGCGGGTTCGAATCCAACCACCGGTCGATTATTATTTTATTTTATTTAAGATTTCTCTGCAAATTTTACGATGTTCACATCGTAATTTATATTAAAGAGCTTAAGACTTGGTATTATTTGTCTAAAGTATTATTTCTTAAATGAAATTTCCAACGCTATATCGTAAAAATTATGATGTTAAAAGTCTAGTCCACCACTGCAATAATCAATAGGACAAATTACGATGTTAGCATTGTAAATTTAACTAGAATTTTTTTTCCGTGTATTAAAATATCGGGTAAATATGTATAATAGAGCCCAAAATAAAAATTAATCAATTTAATTTGGAAAATAGCGTCAGGAAGGGAGATGGCGAATAGTGATGTAATATATATGTTGGTCGAAAATTTGAAGGGAAATATAGGAACTCGCAATAGCTCAGTTGGTAGAGCACCTGACTTGTTGGACAATGTCCATTTTACAATTATTATTATTTTCTTCACTGGTCGTTAAAATAGTAAATTTATTACTATTTCACTATCTCTAGTAAATACTCTGCACTGCTTGGGTGCTTCTCCTTTTTTTTTCTATTAATGAAAGCGTAGTTTTTTTTATTTTTTTTTAATGTTCGCTGAGTATAGATAATATTAGTCATTAAAAAAATAAATTATACATATTTACCAAATATTCTGCATATTTACCAAATATCGTGTATTTGATCAAACTACTTCAAGACAAGTAAAATTTCCTTTTTAATTTAAAAAAATGAACGTGATGACACATGACAAAAAGCATCAATATAGATCAAGTAAATGGCACAATAGGGAACTTGCACATTTTTTTTTTCTTAAAGATTATCATATCATGAAACGAAATTGAATGAAAAAGGAATTATTTGGTCATTAATTTGTTAATAATGGCCTGTTAAAAATTAGCATTTTCAAACGCTTCTAAATCGGCAATGACGTCAGAACACTATATTCAGCCTCAAAGACGCCTGGTGGCAGTAACTCACACTTTCATTCAATACAATTTGAGCTCTATTATAACCTCCTCAACCAATCAGAACATCTCAACTGCTATTGCAGCGCCAGCTACCGTCATCGATAGAAAACAAATTTAGTGAAGTGACGTCACTTACCGCTTAGAATCCGTTCAAAAATTATCAATTTTTAATGCATTAATTATCATCAATTAATGACTTTTTTTCAAGTTTCATATTTTTTTATCAACTAACCCAGCCTAATTAATAGCTCCAAACCGACAAAAAAAAGTTAAAAAAAAAATGCAAGTTCCCTATTAGCAAAATGTGCACGTCAGTATCTGATATTAAAAAAGAAAATCAATTATTTTTCTTAATTCTCATAAAATTCGAAATTTCACGTCAATTGTGCAGTTCTTTTCTCCTTCAAATTCATTAATTAATCTCAAATCATCAGGAAGTAGCAAGAATTTGAAGGAATTAAGGGAATTAGAGGATTACAACTCGGGACTTTTTCCCTCCACATTCAAATCCTCATCTAATTAAATATGACGATCTCACTTTAAACATTATGAGCTATGTAAATGTTAATTCTCCACATGAATATCACAGATAAGATGCCCTGGGGGGGAGACATTCAAGTGTAATTTTCACGTCTTCCACTCGAGTATTTGAAGGTTTTGATGCTCTTGAAAATAATCCAGTAATGAAGAGATAGAAAATTACGTTTTAATATTATTATTGCTCTACAAAAAGATTCGAGTTGAAAGGGCGAATCTCCATTATTTTCAGAAATATTCAACTCGTAATTACTGAAAATATGAAAAAATCCATTTTGCGTTACATTAATTCAGGAAATATTACGATAAAAATAAATAAAAAAATACTAGGTCACGCTGGTGGCACGACCGCAGAAGGGTCGAGCACGAGTAGAGCTCTAGTGCTCAGTGACATGCATTTTATTAAAACGGAATGCCAATCAAACTCGCAGAATATTGTATTACCAAGAGTTGAAACTTTATAGAGTCGTCAAACTTCTTGAGAACTTGGAGTAACAATGAATAGGCAATGAAGTGGCTAAATAAAATATTATATTTTTTGTAGACAAGATTAATCCTGAATAATCCACAAATGGATGGATCTATTGAATATTTCGTTAGTAATTTAGTGATTTTTTTCGGTGACTCTTATTTGGAGAATACACAGAGAAAAATGTTTTCTTAATTTAAGAATGTGCAGTCACTTAATTTAAGTGACCTGCCATTTTTAAATTAAGTGACTTTTCTCACTTAAATCAAGTGACTTTTTCTTTCTTAATTTAAGAAAGTAAAAGTCACTTAAATTAAGTGACTTTTCTCACTTAAATCAAGTGATTTTTCTCACTTAAATTAAGTGGCTTTTCTCACTTAAATCAAGTGACTACTTCTTTCTTAATTTAACAAAGTAAAACTCACTTAAATTAAGTGACTTTTCTCACTTAAATTAAGTGATTTTTCTCACTTAAATTAAGTGGCTTTTCTCACTTAAATCAAGTGACTACTTCTTTCTTAATTTAACAAAGTAAAACTCACTTAAATTAAGTGACTTTTCTCACTTAAATCAAGTAACTATTTCTTTCTTAATTTAAGAAAGTAAAAGTCACTTAAATTAAGTGACTTTTCTCACTTAAATTAAGTGGCTTTTCTCACTTAAATCAAGTGACTACTTCTTTCTTAATTTAACAAAGTAAAACTCACTTAAATTAAGTGACTTTTCTTACTTAAATCAAGTAACTTTTTCTTTCTTAATTTAAGAAAGTAGAAGTCACTTAAATCAAGTGACTTTTTCTTTCTTAATTTAAGAAAGTAAAACTCACTTAAATTAAGTGACTTTTCTCACTTAAATCAAGTAACTTTTTCTTTCTTAATTTAAGAAAGTAGAAGTCACTTAAATCAAGTGACTTTTTCTTTCTTAATTTAATAAAGTAAAACTCACTTAAATTAAGTGACTTTTCTCACTTAGATTAAGTGACTTTTTCTTCCTTAATTTAAGAAAGTAAAACTCACTTAAATCATGTGAGTTTTCTCACTTAAATCAAGTGAGTTTTCTCACTCAAATCAAGTGACTTTACTTTCTTAATTTAAGTGACCTGCACATTCTTAAATTAAGTGACTGCACCTTCTTAAATTAAGAAAACATTTTTCTCTGTGTAAATCGCCCTATCTCCCTTACTTTCCGACATATTTCCACCTGAAAAATCTCTCTATTCTTCAAAATATTTTCGTTCCCAAATTTTATTTCCTGTAAGTCAATATATCACCCCTCCTCCTCTCTAATTCCGCCCCTTTAATTACTTCCATCAGTACATGTGAGAATTCGAGAAAAAGGTGAAACAGAAAATCCCAGAAACGTGTCAAAAATAGACCCAACTGAGTAGGTAAGTGCAAGACGGTGAAGAGGAGTGATAAGGCAACGAGGAAAAAAGGAAAAAGAAGAAGAATAAAAATAAAGGAAATGAAAGGGTTTACCGCCTCCTGGCTAGCCTCACGTTTCTTCACCGTTCATTGCCTCACTTGGCTTTTGCTCGCCCGAAACATCACTCCATTCTCGTCTAGGCGAACGTGCCGAGAGAGAAAAGAGCAAACGGCTGCCTTCAAAACACTGTGGATGCTCGTAAATCGCCAAGAAACGAAGATTCCACAACACTGTGTTGTTCTCACTATTTTCCTTTTGTTTTTTGTCATTTTTTTGCATTTTTCTTTTCTTTTTGGTAGACTGACACTCCTCCTCTCTTGCCTCTTTTTCACTTCTTTCTTTATTTTTTGTCAAACAAAAACGGCCTCGCCAACTACTATTCTGTCTATTCCGGGTGCAGTCACGTTAACGAAAGAGAAAGAAAAAACTCGAGCCCATTGAGTTCAACTTCATTTTTATTACGGAAAATAAATTTCGTGGAGAAAAAAATTCAACGGTTTGAGGGCTGAAATTACATTTATCTCTTTGTTGAAATTTTTCTTCTCATTTTACTAAAATAATATGTCATGTTTCAACTATTACAGATTAGTTTAGCAGTGAGAGGAGAAGAAAGGGACATTATTTTTTTTTTTTTTTGAAGTTAAAGGAGATAGACGGATTTTCTAGGGAGAAAATCGGGGCAAAAAGGGCGTATTTCGATTATTTTTCGAGATACTGTAAGAAATATTAAATTTTAAATATTTGAATGAGTTTATCTTGTTCATTAAAAATATGTTTGGAATTTAAGCGAGATGAAGCGACTTTGCAAAAATCGTTTCATTTCCTTCAGTTTTCGAGATATTTTACAAAATGAATTTTAAGTAATTAAATGCGTTTATTATTTCTTTTTCATTTTCTTTGTGAAAATATCTCGAAAACTAGGGAAATTACGCCCTTATCATTCTAATCTCGTTTTGTAGCTCTCGAAAATTTTTGTGAAAAGGAATTAAGGTGAAATCGCCTCATTTCGCTCATTTTCTGAGATATTCTCAAAAATAACGAATTTCAAATTAACCGAGCTTTTCTCTTTTTTCATTGGTTTATAAAAAAATATCTCAGAAACTAAACGAGATAGAGCGGTTTGCCTTAATCCCCTTTCGGAACCCTCGAAATTTTCTGCAAGAAAAAAATCCAGCTTATTTTCCACAGAATTCTCCTCAGAATTAAAAAAATGCACAAATTTATACTATTTCACAAAAAAAAAAAAAATAAACAGAGAAAATTTTTTTCTTAATTTAAAAATGTGCAGTCACTTAATTTAAGAATGGCAGGTCACGTGAATTAAGTGACTTTTTTCACTTAAGTCAAGTGACTTTTCTCACTTAAATCAAGTGACTTTTTCTTTCTTAATTTAAGAAAGTAAAAGTCGCTTAAATTAAGTGACTTTTCTCACTTAAGTCATTTAACTTTTTCTTTCTTAATTTAAGAAAGTAAAAGTCGCTTAAATTAAGTGACTTTTCTCACTTAAATCATTTAACTTTTTCTTTCTTAATTTAAGAAAGTAAAAGTCGCTTAAATTAAGTGACTTTTCTCACTTAAATCAAGTGACTTTCTTTCTTAATTTAAGAAAGTAAAAGTCGCTTAAATTAAGTGACTTTTCTCACTTAAATCATTTAACTTTTTCTTTCTTAATTTAAGAAAGTAAAACTCACTTAAATCAAGTGACCTTTTCTTTCTTAATTTAAGTGACTGCACAGTCTTACATTAAGAAAGCATTTTTCTCTGTGTACAAGACCCTAAAAAAATAATTAATTCTCACAAAAATAAATTTCCCCAGAGTTCTCTCACATTTTTATTAAATTTAACAGTTTGACAAATTATTGATAAAAGTAGTGAAATAAAATTAATCAAAGTTATTTATAGTATTAAATGACCATTGAGTATACAACTTTCGTAATTAATCCTGACAATTCACTCAGTTCAACTTTCCCTCTCTCTCTCTCTCTCTCGTCCCTTGTAAGTACATTTTCGTCAGAAAGTTTAATATCTCCAGTCGTTGAATTACCCAAGGATCTCAAGCGCACAACCCAATGAAATTAACTCATTGGGTCCTTATCTGCCAGCAACTCGTCGACCAGCGACGATCGAAGGTAGTAAAGTTTCTCTCTCTCTCTCTCTTTCTCGACGTATACCTGATCGAATTAACTTCGCGGTGAGACACTGAAGGCTCGGGGAGAAACGAGAATAGGATCCACTTTGTCCTTGCCTTTTTTTTTCCTTTCTTTCGGAAGGATCGCTCAAGGGGATGGAAATGGAGAGAAAGAGGGGGGGGGAGGGGAAATGAGGAAATCCCAAAACACAATTGTCCAAAGTTCAATGGTTCATTGAGGTACAGTGCTTTTATTCAATTTTCTCTCTCGACTGAAAAATTAATTGGTGAAAATGATTTTATCTTCTTTTTTCGAGGGGTTTTGAATGAATCACTATTGTTGTTATCGGAGATAGGCTATTTTGGATGATTTCATTGGAAAGCTGAGAAAATTTTGAGTGGAAAACATGTGTCTGTTGATTTTATGGAATTTTTCGAAAATTTTTGGATTTTTTTTGGAAAAAATGGAAAATTCGATAAAATGGTTTTTGGGTGTTTTCCGAAAATCATGGGGTGAGACGGTCATTTCTCGTTATCAAGCCATGGGGCAAAACGGTTAATCCATGTATTCGGCGTTATCTTTTATTAATGCGACGGTTTACTATCAATATCCATCTGTGCTTCGGTCGGTTCAATTATCTATGAATCAATGTATTTTATCAAGCAACAAAAGTGTTGATTGAATGTCTATTTAAGTGTATCCAGATTCTTTTATTGGAGAAAGAAAAGCTATCCATATTTCAGACCAGCATCGGTGCTATATTGGGGGCATTTATCCCCTCATAAATACAGTCCACACAATCTATCTATTTTAGTGGATTAACAGGTATAATTATCAAAAATCCGAACATTTTCATTAAAAAAAAAAAAAATCAAAAGAATTCTTTTTTATTAATATTTTTGCCTCCACATGTGATATCGCAAAAATTCTAATTCGACGAATGCAAGTGACTCTCCAGTAGCCATCAATTGACATGATTTCGCATTAATTTTCAAAATAAAAAGTAAATTTATATAAAACAAAATGTTTCAGATAAAAAGTGAATATTTAAACGGAGCTGCAAAAGTTGAAGATTCGCCTTTTTATTAATATTCAATTCTCTTTTATAAAACTCAAATATTTATAATTACAAAAGAACATATCTTCATCACTCAAGTCTCTTTTCTTCGATCGGAGAACAAATCTAGAAATAAAAGAATTGAAATTTTTTTTATTTTTCCACTGAAATATTTGACACTGTTAGAAAAAAATGGAAATTCCATAGACAATTTGATGGGAATTTTCAGGAACGTGATATCGAATTTTTTAAGTGGGAAGATGGTTATTAAATCTGTGAATTCCAGAGGAAATCCAAAGGAATCGATGAGTCTTGAGTACACAGAGAAAAATGTTTTCTTAATTTAAGAATGTGCAGGTCACTTATATTAAGAAAGAATAGTCACTTGATTTAAGTGAGAAAAGTCACTTAATTTAAGTGAGTTTTACTTTCTTAAATTAAGAAAGAAAAAGTCACTTGATTTAAGTGGAAAAAATCACTTGATTTAAGTGAAAAAAGTCACTTAATTTAAGTGAGTTTTACTTTCTTAAATTAAGAAAGAAAAAGTCACTTGATTTAAGTGATAAAAATCACTTAACTTAAGTGATAAAAATCACTTAACTTAAGTGAGAAAACTCACTTGATTTAAGTCAGTTTTACTTTCTTAAGTTGAGAAAGAAAAAGTCACTTGATTTAACTGAGAAAAGTCACTTAATTTAAGTGAGAAAAGTCACTTAATTTAAGTGAGAAAAGTCACTTAATTTAAGTGAGTTTTACTTTCTTAAATTAAGAAAGAAAAAGTCACTTAATTTAAGTGAATTTTACTTTCTTAAATTAAGAAAGAAAAAGTCACTTGATTTAAGTGAGAAAACTCACTTGATTTAAGTGAATTTTACTTTCCTAAATTAAGAAAGAAAAAGTCACTTGATTTAACTGACAAAAGTCACTTAATTTAAGTGAGAAAAGTCACTTGATTTAAGTTAGAAAAGCCACTTAATTTAAGTGAGAAAAATCACTTAATTTAAGTGAGAAAAGTCACTTAATTTAAGCGAATTTTACTTTCTTAAATTAAGAAAGAAAAAGTCACTTGATTTAAGTGAGATAAGTCACTTAATTTAAAAATGGCAGATCACTTAAATTAACTGCACATTCTTAAATTAAGAAAACATTTTTCTCTGTGTACAATTGAGACGGAAATTTTACAATTTATTTGAATTTTCAACTGAACATGAATATTCAGAATCAAAATGACTCGAATTTTCAATTTTTTTAACCCTATAAGGAACTGGGCGTTTCTCCCACCAGTTTACTCGGTACGGCGTGCATAGAGTGGGGGCGCCTACAGGCCAATCCAGTTGAACGCGCGAAGGCTGGTAACAGTACTGTCTAGTTTGAACTATTGAAAAATATGAGGTTCAGTGAGATTCAAGTAATTATAACAAACAACATTTCATATTCTGAAAGAATATTTAATTAATGATTAAATTATAAAACATGAAACAAAATGGTAAAATATTAAATCATTGTTTAAAATAATATTCATTGGATAAATCACATCAATTTCTCGTATAAATCTTTTTTCATCATATCAGTTTCCATCTTTTCGTTGAATTTCGTTCCAAATTCGTTGAACAATTGAAAAAAAATTTGAATAAAAGGTTACCATAACCAAAAACAACGGGATCATTCGTTCGTACGGTCCTAAGCCGAGAAATAACGCTACGCGATTGGTTACCCCCGCTCTATAGCCCCAAGTACGTTCTAGTACGACTTGTGGCTTAGAGGGTTAAAATTCTTTCCTATTTTTACTAAATTTTCACAAATTTAATTGATATCCAGGCGTGAAATTATTTGAAATTCCAGTAGAAATGTGAAATCGTTTCGATTTTCCAGGATTTTGCATACAAAATTCAGACGGAAATTTTCAACAGTGAAGGAAAAAATCCATTGGAAATTATTCCCTAGAAATGCCTATTTAAGCTTCAATCACAAGACACGTTCCCATTATAATCATCAATAATTCTTCCACCAGTTATTGACTCTATCCATCTCACTAACCACCGCCCCCCTCCCTCCCCCTTTTTCCTCGATGCTTCAATGGAAACCTCTGCATTTTTCCTATCATCATAAAGTAAAGAAAAATTCAACCCAAGAAATTCTTTCCAAACTTTATTAAACTCTTATTTTTTCTTCATTACAAACTTTCAACTCATTAGTGCTTCACTCTCAGTCACTGGACCAGAAAAAAAAAAAAAGGAAGAAAAAAAAAAACTTGTAAGTAAAGTTCGTCTCATTAAAGTTATAAATATTAAATTATTCGATGAAAATTTCATTTCAAACAATGAATTAATATCCTCGTGAGTTCTTAATCCGATCAAAAATTGGATGAAGACACTTCACACTTTATGAAGCTTGAAAAATAGCCCATAAAATTCAATAACTGTCGGAGACATAAAATATTCCACGTATCTTTTTTATATTCAAAAGTTTATGAAAATACCATAAATATATTATATTATCACCACAATCACCGTCATAAAAACCGATGAATATCAAAGATGCTTCTGTTGAATTTTATTTCTCTAGAAATGTGATCGAATTGAATAAAAAAAAGGAATTGAGATAATGAAATTCAATAATTTCTAAAATTTACAAGTGTCAAAGTTTAATTTGGGAAAATTTTGGAAAAAAAAAGAATAATTTGGAAAAAAAAAGTTGAAAATAATTTTGAAAAAAAGTCAAAAATAATTTTTGAAAAAAAAATTGAAGAATAATTTTCAAAATAATTTTGAAATTTTGGAGAAATTTCAAATTAAGAAATATTAATTTTTTTTTTTCTTAGCATTGTTGTAAATTCACCAGAATCACTTGAAAGCTGATGTAAAAAGAGAATACATCGACTGCAAGATGGAGATCGAAATTGGCATTGGCACTGGATAGTCCAACCATTGAAGCACTTAATGTGACTTTAGCAGATCTGAATTCACCAAGCATTGCTCTATCCAATGTCCGGATAATCTCTATCCACAGAAGAATACGTCGATAATCACTGGATGCTGGAAGCCTTTGAAATAACCAGAGAATCGAATTATTCAGAGTGAGTGGAGCTGAATCATTCCTCTAAACTCTGAATTGTCTCAATAAGATCAAAGAGAAGAGTAAGGAGGGGGGAATAAGTGAATTTTTGCTTCTCATTTTTGGAAATATCTCGGAAACTAATGAAGATACACAGAGAAAAATGTTTTCTTAATTTAAGAATGTGCAGTCACTTAATTTAAGTGACCTGCCATTCTTAAATTAAGTGACTATTCTCACTTAAATCAAGTGACCTGCCATTCTTGAATTAAATGACTATTTTCACTTAAATCAAGTGACTTTTTTTTTCTTAATTTAAGAAAGTAAAACTCACTTAAATTAAGTGACTTTTCTCACTTAAATCAAGTGACCTGCCATTCTTGAATTAAGTGACTATTCTCACTTAAATCAAGTGACTTTTTCTTTCTTAATTTAAGAAAGTAAAACTCACTTAAATTAAGTGACTTTTCTCACTTAAATCAAGTGACTTTTCTCACTTAAATCAAGTGACTTTTCTCACTTAAATCGAGTAACTATTTCTTTCTTAATTTAAGAACGCAAAAGTCACTTAAATTAAATGACTTTTTCTTTCTTAATTTAAGAACGTAAAACTCACTTAAATTAAGTGACTTTTCTCACTTAAATCAAGTGACTTTTCTCACTTAAATCAAGTAACTATTTCTTTCTTAATTTAAGAAAGTAAAACTCACGTAAATTAAGTGACTTTTCTCACTTAAATCAAGTAACTGTTTCTTTCTTAATTTAAGAACGTAAAAGTCACCTAAATTAAGTGACTTTTTCTTTCTTAATTTGAGAAAGTGAAACTCACTTAAATTAAGTGACTTTTCTCACTTAAATCAAGTAATTATTTTTTTCTTAATTTAAGAAAGTAAAAGTCACTTAAATTAAGTGATTTTTCTTTCTTAATTTAAGTGACCTGCACATTCTTAAATTAAGAAAACTTTCTTCTCTGTGTACGCCTTTTTTGCACTGACCCTTTTTTTTAGGAGAACTGCAAAAAAAATTGGGACGAAACCCCTTTATTCCGCTGAATTTCCTAGATATTTTCAGAAATGAATTGTAAAATCGCCCTATCTCGCTTATTTTCCGTGATATTGTTAAAAATAATGAATTTCAAGTAGAAATGTCTTTTTTTTTTATTTTCTAGAGATCAGTAAAGAAATAAATTCATCCGATTTCACAGCAATCCAGCTTCAAAGGAAGAAAATTTCAAACGAGTGTATTTGGAAGGAACTATAAGAAATTTTTTTTTTCAAATTTTTTCCTTTAAATCCAATAATTTTAAAGATATTCCAAAAACTAGAATAATCAATTTTATCACTCCCATTGCCGAAATAATTTCCCGTATTTAACGAGCAGCAAAATAAATCCACCCTCCAGACGAAAAGAAAAAATCTAAAAATAAATGAATAAACATGGCATAGAAAAAAAAAATTGATAAAACTTATCACACGCAATGTCACAAGTTTAATATTATTATACAAGAGATTAAACGTCAGAATATTCCCTTAACAGACACGAAATGAGCTTGTGTTTCAAATCAAAGCTCTAACCAAAGCCCTGTCGGTAGTTTGTCCAATATAGAGAGAGGGGGAGAGAGATGGAGCTGATTCTTTTTATTACCCCCCCCCCCTCTTCCCCCTCCATTTTTATTTAAAGACCCCTCGCACAAAAAGTACACGCACACCCAATTCTCATAAATGCATGTATACAAGACTGGCCTTCAGTTGGAGTTGTCATCGCGTGGCACAATACTCTGGGATTTGGAAAATTGGCTCGCGTGACGAGTACACAGCTCCACCCAACTAGCCCCCCCCCCTCCAACCCCCTCCCACCCCCCAGGTCGTCCTAACGACAACGACATTAAAGTTGAGGCTCTGGGGAGAGTAAAGTTCTAATGCCATCGAATTAACGTCGTATTAACGGTAGAATAGAGTAACGAAGGGGTGGGGGGAGGGGGGGCACGAATATTTCGAGAGAAATATTCTTATCGTGTTGCGGAGTAAAAAAAGAAAAGTAGCTCTTATCTTTGTTATTCTTTTTATTTTTGGATAATTGGAATATCATTAGAGTGAATTCCGTGGAAAAATTGAAGGTTCGAAGGCATTCAATTTTCTGATTGGTCTCTTGTGATAAATTCCTTTATGTTTAAAAAAAAATTATTACAGAAAGGCTTAAGGTAGTTGACTCCCTAATGACAAAGTTCAAGACTTGTTTAAAAATCGGGCTATAAATAATTGGATGCATAATGCATCTAATAATGAAATTTGAGAACGATGGTCCACAGTATATATGAGATAATTGTGATTAAAATCATCGTTTTTGTACAGGCAGTATGAGAAAAGCGTGGGAAAACTACTAATTTTATTTTTTTTTCACGTTGAAAAAAAAACGCCATCATTACACAGAGAAAAATGTTTTCTTAATTTAAGAATGTGCAGTCACTTAATTTGAGAATGTGCAGTCACTTAATTTAAGAATGTGCAGGTCACTTAAATTAAAAAAGAAAAGTCACTTGATTTAAGTGAGAAAACTCACTTGATTTGAGTGAGTTTCACTTTCTTAAATTAAGAAAGAAAAAGTCACTTAATTTAAGTGAGAAAAGTCAATTAATTTGAGTGAGAAAAGTCACTTAATTTAAGTGAGAAAAGTCACTTAATTTAAGTGAGAAAAGTCACTTAATTTAAGTGAGAAAAGTCACTTAATTTAAGTGAGAAAAGTCACTTAATTTAAGTGACTTTTACTTTCTTAAATTAAGAAAGAAAAAGTCACTTGATTTAAGCGAGGAAAGTCACTTGATTTAAGTGAGAAAAGTCACTTAATTTAAGTGAGTTTTACTTTCTTAAATTAAGAAAGAAGAAGTTACTTGATTTAAGTGAGAAAAGCCACTTGATTTAAGTGCTAAAAGTCACCCAATTTAAGTGAGTTTTACTTTCTTAAATTAAGAAAGGTTTAGGTGAGAAAAGTCACTTAATTTAAGTGACTTTTACTTTCTTAAATTAAGAAAGAAAAAGTCACTTGATTTAAGTGAGAAAAGTCACTTAATTTAAGTGAGTTTTACTTTCTTAAATTAAGAAAGAAAAAGTTACTTGATTTAAGTGAGAAACGCCACTTGATTTAAGTGCTAAAAGTCACTTAATTTAAGTGAGTTTTACTTTCTTAAATTAAGAAAGACAATGTCACTTGATTTAGGTGAGAAAAGTCACTTAATTTAAGTGACCTGCCATTCTTAAATTAAGTGACTGCACATTCTTAAATTAAGAAAACATTTTTTTCTGTGTATGAGAAACTAACACCTATCAGAACCATACATATAGAATTATTTTTGAAAATATGGAGATCATTCACCACATGGTTTCGGTGAATAATTAAAAATAAAACCGAAATTTTGACGAAATTCTCAGTGGAAGGGGTATCAAGATGGCCGCGTGAGCGTGTTGTGGCTGAACATTTCACAGTTGTGTGTATTCATATAGAGGATACTTGTGTGAGTGTACAGTCAAGTCGAAAATATACAGGTTAATAGTAGTATATTATCAACACATAGGATGGCGTCTCAGAGCCAAAACTTTTTAACTGGACGGTATGGAGTCAACTACGTTAAGTGTATTCATGAGGCTTAGAATGGAGACGACGCATCTCCAGTACACCGCCCTTTTTTATCAGTCGTGAATATCAGAAATGAAAAAAAGGGGAAAATAATAGATATGCGCCCTTTTATCATCATTCAATTCTCATATATGTTATCCAAACACGTGTCCTTTCGAAAGGGCCTATCTCCCTTTTTGTATCGTAAAAAAGTGAAAAAAATGCTAAAAATGACAAAATTAATTTCAAAAAAAGGCACTCATTCCGTTTCAATTATAAAGCAAAATTGTAGAAGAAACGCAAATCATTAGGTAAATTAATGCGCATGATAGTCTAATGAAAACGATTGAAAGTACCTCCGATTCTGCAAGAAATGGAAGAGTTGAAGAAGGTAGAAAAAAAAAGAGCACACTTTGCTAGACGGTTTCAAAATTAACGAAGTGGTTCTGCCAAGGGCGGTCACTGGGGTTGAATAAACTCCACCAATAACTAACCACTGCTTCCCTCAAACTCCTGCATCTCCCGATAGCTTTTTTTTTTATTTTGAGATAACTAGCTGGGTCATTGAACCCCTCTCCCAGTACTACTGTGGGGGTAGGCAAAAGATATGGAATAGACTCTGTGTTGCTTTCATTTCAAGAGGAGTAGAGATAGAGTAGGATCGAGGAGATAAAAAAAAAAAAAGAAACGAGAAAAGTGGAATTTCCCGTCAGGTTGATTGAAGTAAAAATCATAGGAAAAATTAATTAGTATCTGTGTGCATAGTATCAGTTGGCAGGTGTTGGAGAAAGATCTAATTAAAAATTGATACTTTGAATAGAAAGAAAATTCATGATTTATTCAGTGATTGAAAATTATTTATTTATTAATTTTTTTTAAATAGAGAAAATTTTTTTCTTAATTTAAGAATGTGCAGTCACTTAATTTAAGAATGTGCAGGTCACTTAAATTAAGAAAGAAAAGTCACTTGATTTAAGAAAGTAAAACTTACTTGATTTAAGTGAGTTTTACTTTCTTCAATTAAGAAAGAAAAAGTCACTCAATTTAAGTGAGAAAAGTCACTTAATTTAAGTGACTTTTGCTTTCTTAAATTGAGAAAGAAGAAGTCACTTAATTTAAGTGAGAAAAGTCACTTAATTTAAGTGATAAAAGTCACTTAATTTAAGTGACTTTTGCTTTCTTAAATTAAGAAAGAAGAAGTCACTTAATTTAAGTGATAAAAGTCACTTAATTTAAGTGACTTTTGCTTTCTTAAATTAAGAAAGAAAAAATTACTTGATTTAAGTGAGAAAAGTCACTTAATTTAAGTGAGAGAAGTCACTTAATTCAAGTGAGAGAAGTCACTTAATTTAAATGAGAAAAGTCACTTGATTTAAGTGAGAAAAGTCACTTGATTTAAGTGAGAAAAGTCACTTGACTTAAGTGAGGAAAGTCACTCAATTTAAGTGACTTGCCATTCTTAAATTAAGAAAACATTTTTTTCTGTGTAAGCTGTCTCGTAAAGCAATAAACGCCCTTTTCACCTTTACCCTTCTCCCAAACTTTTGGAATCCGAAAAAAAAAAAAATTCGGATAAGAATGGCGTATTTCCATGAGTTTCTAAGATATTTTCAAAAGTGATGAAATTATTATTTGTTATTATAACTATTATTATCATATCTTGATTAGATTAATTGCTGAATTATCATCGATTATTATTATTATTATTATTGGAAAAAGGTTCAAATGTATTTGCAAAACTCAGCAAAAAAAAGACATATCTCCAGTACATACACCCTTTTTTCTATTAATAATTTTCAAAAAAAAAACTGAATTAGACTAAAAAAAGATAATTAAAAAAGAGGTGCAAGTACTGGAGATACGCCCTAGATTATCATTATTATTTATCCAGCTTCACCTCCCGAAAATTGTCATTATTTTATTATAAATATATTTTGGAAACTAAGTGAGATAAAGCGATTTTAGGAAAATCTTCTTTTGAAGTAATTTTAAAGCTACAAAAATGATTTTTACCAAAAATGCACTATCTCGTTTAGTTTCTCAAGATATTCTCGATGAAAAAAATAGGAAAAATAGATTTATTCTGTTTGAAATAAAAATCCTGAACAACTGAAGAGAAAAAGCTTGTTTATTATTTATCACCACCCAAAACTGACAGAAAATCAATTATCCAATGATGAAACAACGTGAACAATCGATCATTGCCATGGTAAATAAATTCAACATTTACTCAATCATTCAATAACTCATTCCCTCAATTTTTTTCTCGATAATTCGTATCTGATGGGGATGAAAAAAAAAAAAAGTTCTTTCCCACAGCAATAAAATGAATAAATGATTCAACAATTAGGGGGGAAGGAAGGGGGTGAAATGCAATCAACTTGTTTGCCTAATTCAGAACTTTGAAATAGCACATTCTCTATTTAATTGAATAATTGTGACGTCCTCCATTTGCTCATATAATTACATGTAGCACGCTGGCCTTGAACACAAAAGAAAAGTATTCAATTAAAATTAATTTAATGAGATTCAATTGATGTAAAATGATGGAGTTTTTTGAAATGAAAAAAAGTTTTGAAAACGTGATATTTTAAAGAACATTTTTAAATATTCAGGATATTTACATTATTTGAAATATTGAACATATTGTAAATATCCAGAATATTTTGAATATGTAAGATACTAGAAATATTGGAAATATATTGAAAATACATTAAAAATGTTGGGAATATTTAGAATATTAAAAAAAATGAAAATATTTAAAATATTTGAAATATTGAGAAGACTGAATATTTAATACTTGAGTATCTGAAATATTTAGAATATTGGACATATGTAAAATATTAAAAATATTGGGAATATTTAAAATATTTAAAAAAATGAAAATATTTAAAACATTTTAAATATTGAGAAGATTCTGAATATTTAATACTTGAATATTTGAAATATTTAGAACATTGGACATATGTGAAATAATAAAAATATTGGGGATATATTTAAAATATTGGTAATATTTGAAATATTGAATATATTTTAAATATCCAGAATATTATGAATATGTAAGATACTAGAAATATTGGAAATATATTGAAAATACATTAAAAATATTGGGAATATTTAGAATATTGAAAAAAATGAAAATATTTAAAACATTTTAAATATTCAGAAGACTCTGAATATTTAATAGTTGAGTACCTGAAATATTTAGAACATTGGACATATGTGAAATATTAAAAAATATTGGGAATATATTTAAAATATTGGTAATATTTGAAATATTGAATATATTTTAAATATCCAAAATATTGTGAATATTGAAGATACTAAAAATATTGGAAATATATTGAAAATCATTAAAAATGTTGGGAATATTTAAAATATTAAAAAAAATGAAAATATTTAAAACATTTTAAATATTCAGAAGATTCTGAATATTTAATATTTGAGTATCTGAAATATTTAAAATATTGTTAATATTTGAAATATTGAATATATTTTAAATATCCAAAATATTGTGAATGTGTAAGATACTAGAAATATTGGAAATATATTGAAAATATATTGAAAATATTGAGAATATTTAAAATATTTTTAAAAAATGAAAATATTTAAAACATTTTAAATATTCAGAAGACTCTGAATATTTAAGACTTGAGTATCTGAAATATTTAGAACATTGGACATATGTGAAATATTAAAAATATTGAGAATATATTTAAAATATTGGTAATATTTAAAATATTGAAAATGTTTGAAATATTTTAAGTATTGAAATATTCCAAATATTTATTCATTTATAAGTATTTACACAGTTAAATTAATTTTTTAGTTCTGTCTGACATTTAGAGTGTTTCAAATTAATTAAAAACGTCGTATTTAATTGACTCTATTTTTCCTAGTTTCATGTAAATTTGTAAAATATGTAAAATGTTGCTGAAGACACTTGGAAAATATTCCATACCACTAAAAAAAAAGGGTCAAATGCCTTCTAAAATCAATTGAGTGAAATGTGATTGAAATGCTAATGAAATGGAATGCTGATGAAGTTTTTCATGAAAAAAAATCAGTATTAAAAATATAATACATTAAATAATTATGAAACTCTTAGGGCTGAATGGTATATCATCTCGAGTGTCGTTGGCAATATGAAAACCAATGAGACACTTAAAATAAACGACACGGTGGTGAGTTTAAATTTAACGCTGTACAGGGGAATCGATAATCGAGTTAACTTGACACACACAGTCCCTCCGAGTTACGCTACACTGATACTAATATATAGATATATATATACATATATATACGATTCACTCGTATTCGCTAGTATTGTGAATCTAGAGTGCATGACAAGTTTATCCTCGTAAATATCAGATGATTATTTTTTTTTTTAATTCTCGTGATAGAAATACATTTTTTTTTATCAGCGATATGTGGAAATTTCTGGTGAATGAGTTGAGATGAGATTTTTTTTGATGATTTCACTGAAAATCTGAAGAATTTGGGTACATGCCGAGTAGGTGAAAAACATGATTCAGACTTAATTTTTGGGATTTTTTTGAAAATTCTACATCTTGGGACGAAATTGGAAGAAAATTTCAGGAATAGGAGATTTTTTGAAGATATCTCGGATACTGATTTTGCATAAGCACAAAAATTTTCAGGTGGAAAACATGTGTCACAGTCAATTTTTGGAAAACTCATGATTTTTCATCGAAATTTGACGGAATTTTAGGGGAATCAAGGTTAGCGCTCCATGAAAGTCGGTTGGAATTGCGGAAATTATTGAAAATAGAGTTCTTTCGACGTTTTCATCGATAAACCGGAAGAATTTCACGCAGAAAACATGGGTGGCAGTTAATTTCTGGATTTATCTTGAAATTTGATATTTTTAAGGGAAATTCGAAGAGAAAAAAAAGGGAAATTCGATGTTTTTTTGGGTACATCTTCGTTCCTAATCGTCACAGCGAAAAAATTCCAATTGGAGGTGTACAATAAGGGTATTCGCCCTCAACTCAGAGATATTCACGAAAGAATCTTTAAAAAATCTAGAAACTTCCCGCCAAAAAAGTCAAATGTTTAAAAAAACATCTAAAAATCTTTTACTATATCATTTTTATCGGAAATTTCCTCAGTTTTCGAATACACTGAGAAAAATGTTTTCTTAATTTGAGAATGTGCAGTCACTTAATTTAAGAACGGCAGGTCACTTAAATTAGAGGACTTTTCTCACTTAAATCAAGTGACTTTTTCTATCTTAATTTAAGAAAGTAAAAGTCACTTAAATTAAGTGAATTTTCTCACTTAAGTCAAGTGACTTTTCTCACTTAAATCAAGTGACTTTTTCTTTCTTAATTTAAGAAAGTAAAACTCACTTAAATCAAGCGACGTTTCTCACTTAAGTCAAGTGACTTTTCTCACTTGAATCAAGTGACTTTTTCTTTCTTAATTTAAGAAAATAAAACTCACTTAAATTAAGTGACTTTTCTCACTTAAATCGAGTAATTTTTTCTTTCTTAATTCAAGTGACCTGCACATTCTTAAATTAAGTGACTGCACATTCTTCAATTAAGGAAACATTCTTATCTGTGTAGAACAACTCCTCAAATTTTCCCAGAAATCTCTTCACGCCCCTAAAAGAATATCTCTTTAATCGAATTAATTGAATTTCAAATGCGACCTTTTGCAATTACGAAACAAAATATAATATTAATTAATTACGTTGCTCATTAGATGCTCCATTCACTCAACATCAGTGGTCTAAATGTAAAGGTGAGTTAGCCGCATAAATTAATAAAGTAAACTAATGGAGTAGCCATAAAACACAGTGTAGGCGAGAAAACAAGAGGTTAACTTCATGCACGGACTCGTTGTAAATAATACAGCTCTACCAAGCATAAGAACACTGTTAGTACCTCCGTATTCATAAACTTCCATAAACATTGGCCACTCCACTAAATAAAATGAGAAGAGAAGAGAAAAAAAATGAATACTCACCACTTTTAACGACAGAAACGTTCATATTCTTAAAAAGTGTGGAGAGTAATCAGTCATGGAGGTTTTTCTTTATTCTGTTTTTGTGGAATTAAGAGAAAAAAAAGTGGAACATCCCAAGTTTTTCCTGAACATTCAAATATTTACATGCTTCTAAATTAAATTTAATATTTTTGAAAATACACAGAGAAAAATGTTCTCTTAATTTAAGAATGTGCAGTCACTTAATTTAAGTGACATGCCATTCTTAAATTAAGTGACTTTTTCTTTCTTAATTTAAGAAAGTAAAACTCACTTAAATCAAGTGAATTTTCTCACTTAAATCAAGTGAATTTTCTCACTTAAATCAAGTGAGTTTTCTCACTTAAATTAAGTGACTTTTCTTTCTTAATTTAAGTGACCTGCACATTCTTAAATTAAGTGACTTTTCTCACTTAAATCAAGTGACTTTTTCTTTCTTAATTTAAGAAAATAAAACTCACTTAAATCAAGTGAGTTTTCTCACTTAAATCAAGTGAGTTTTCTCACTTAAATCAAGTGACTTTTCTTTCTTAATTTAAGTGACCTGCACATTCTTAAATTAAGTGCTTTTCTCACTTAAATCAAGTGACTTTTTCTTTCTCAATTTAAGAAAGTAAAACTCACTTAAATCAAGTGAGTTTTCTCACTTAAATCAAGTGACTTTTCTTTCTTAATTTAAGTGATCTGCACATTCTTAAATTAAGTGCTTTTCTCACTTAAATCAAGTGATTTTTTCTTTCTCAATTTAAGAAAGTAAAACTCACTTAAATCAAGTGAGTTTTCTCACTTAAATCAAGTGACTTTTCTTTCTTAATTTAAGTGATCTGCACATTCTTAAATTAAGAAAACATTTTTCTCTGTGTACTTTCAAAGTATTTTAAAATATTTGTCCAAAAATTATTTTCATTATTTTCAAATGAAATCAGTGAATTCTAGATAATTCATTATTATTTCGAAATCGAAAAAAAAAAAACATTTTTTCGGGAAATTTGTCAAAAATTTTCGTAATTTTTTTTACTCATTTATTTTCGTTATTCCCATGATTTTTTAAATTTTACGATTTTCACAAAAAAAAAAAAATCTCCAATAAAAAAATACATAAAGAACAATTTTTTTCGACATATTTCAAATATAATTTAATTTTACGTTATTTTTCCATTATCTTGCAAAAACTATTCCACTATTTTTGATGAAAAATTTCACTGTCCAATAAAACACTCAAAATTTCAAAAAAAATAAATATAAAAATCCATAAAATTTACGACCACTCACAATAGATATGTTCCCAGTCTATTTGTTCATAATATCGTTTCACGTTTTTTTTTCTCTGATAACGAAAATTGGAAAAACGTTTGCACCTGGAGGCTAGTTACTTCCAGGAAAGCAAAGCATTGTAAAAAAAAAATGGCTTCAATAGAAAAATGAAAATACACGTTATTCCATTTCAACACTCAAGTGGCATTGAAATAAGTCAAATAGCCCCCAAACATTTTTACGAATACAAATACTACTTTTTTCTTTATTGGAAAAAAAATAACAGGGTAAATAACACCGATCGAAGAATCAATAAACGTTAAACTATTCTCGAGAACACATACTTCTGTTTTCTTTGCTGGATATTGAAGGAATTCAGAATACAATTTAATTTAATGTAGATGAATTTTTTTTTGAACATTTTGAAATATTCCGAATATTTAAAATATTTGAAACTATTGAAAATGTTGGAAATATGAAAAATATTTAAAATATTCGAAACATTTAGATCACTCTTGAAAAAATTGGAAGAATTGACAATATTGGAAATTTTGAAGATATGAAAATTATTGAAAATATTAAAAATTTTGGAAATATTAGAAATATTGGAAATATTAGAAATATTGGAAATATTAGAAATATTGGAAATATTAGAAATATTGGAAATATTAGAAATATTGGAAATATTAGAAATATTGGAAATATTAGAAATATTGGAAATATTAGAAATATTAGAAATATTAGAAATATTAGAAATATTAGAAATATTAGAAATATTGGAAATATTAGAAATATTGGAAATATTAAAAATATTGGAAATATTAAAAATATTGGGGATATTAAAAATATTCGAAATATTGAAAGTATTGAAAATATTGGAAATATTAAAAATATAAAAAATATTGAATATATTAAAAATATTAAACATTTTGGAATTATTGAAAAAATATTGAAAATTTTGGGAATATTCAAATATTTGAAATATTGTAGATATTTGAAATATTCAAAATGTGGTTGAAGATACTTGGAAATATTTCATAGCATAAAAGAAATCGAATATTCTTTGAAATATTCAGAATCCGGCGTTACATCCAATTAGAATTAAAATTTCATGAATAAATTTTACCTCACGCTTTTCAAATCACGCGTGTAGTGGAATAAAACAGTTTAAGTATATATGATAGTCCTATATGACTTAACCTGTTATTCCACTGCACTCCTGAAATGATAAATTAAAAAAATATCTCCGATATCGGAAATATTTTACTTTATTAAAATGAATTTAAAAAAAAAAAAAAAATTAAAATGAATTTATCATGATTTTATCATTATTTCATACATTGAAATACTCGATGCATTAATTTTCAGATTAACTTGTTTTTACAGGTCATTGACCCGCAAAAAGAATTCTCCAACTGATGTTTAACTAAATGGCTTTTTTGATAAACAATTGTCATGAGTTATTTTCAAAGGCCTTTAAAAGTCGAAGTCACGCGGTCTGATCGTGCACTGACTGTAACTACTATTTTCTTACTGTCTTACTGTTATTTACCAATCGAATTTTCTCCATCAATTCAAATGAAAAGAATTTTTATTTAAAAAAAGGAACTAATGAGAAATGCCAGAAACAAAAATGTCAATCATTCCCTGAGAATTCAACAATATTCTGTGAAAATACATTTTTCACAATTCGCGAATGGAGAAAAATGCGGAGTGTTGGCAAAAAAATGAAAGAAAAAATAACATATTGTTCAGTAAAAGCGAACGTGAGTGAAAAATATATATATATATATATATAAACAGTGAAAAATTGTGAGGCATTCGTACACACAAGAAATATCCTCTGGGACATTTTTTTATACATTTATAGATATATATATAGAGATATAGCAAGAACCGTACAATTTATGAACTCCCGTCAAATGGAATCGAAGATTTCGATGTTACTTTTGAGAAACTGTAGCATGTGACGCTGCGAAAATTCAAGTTCTAGTGTTAAAATCGGTGAAGTGGGTTCTTTTTTTCTCGAATTTCACAACTTTGGTATATGAATAGCTTTATTTTCAAAGACATCAAATAAATTTTTGAATAGAAAATTTTTCATTTTTCATTCATTGAAAGTTTCTATTTTTGTCGTGCTTTTTTGAGAATATAACGGCAAATAATGGAGATACGCCCTTTTTTCCACGAGCTTTTTATGGAGCTCTTGAAATTTTCATAGAAGAGAATGAGCGAAAAATCACCCTACCGTCAATGGCCCAATTAATGCCACTTTTCATACGTTTTCGTGATTATTGAACTTATTTGGATTCTCAACTCTAAGTAATTGATAACAGTGGCTAGAAAAAAATTCTGAGGACACCGGACAATCAAAATATCCGATATTTCTCTACTAGATATATTTCTAAAATTAATCTGTTGAATGCGACCAGTGTGCTCAGCAAGATAAAGCCCTAAAGCTCTTCATGTGGAGTTAGAGTGCCTCATCAGTTCAATGTGTGATGATTGAGAAAATTTAAGTATTTAATAAATCGAAAATTGTATTGATTGTTAACAAAATCATTGGACTTTCATATAAATTGAGGAATAATTTAAAAATAACGAGCAGTGATGGAAATTAATTGATGGCAATTATTGGGACCCTCTATGGCAGAAATCAGGCCATGGTGGCATGAATCGGGCCATTGGCAAAATATTTTCAAAAATATAAATTAAATAATTTTTATCATTAATTCGGGAAAATAATTAATGTAAATGATAGTCCAGACCCTAAATTCTTCCGAGGAAAAATCAAATTTGAATTTATGATAAGATATGATTTTTCTATGAAAGATATGTGGCAGAATAGGTCTCTTGGTGGCATTAATTGGGTCATTGACGGTATCTCGCTGAATTTTCGAGATAATGTTCAAAAAAAGATTAAATTCATTTTATATTTCATGAAATGATAATGTTTTAATTATTCTGAAATATTTAAAATATTCAGACTACTCAGAATATTTTAAAATATTCAGAATATTCTTCGTAATAGTCAGAATTTCTGTGTATTTCAAGTATCCAAAATGTCTAAAATATTAAAGAAAATTATGAGATATTCAAGATCTTGAGAACATTTAGAATATTTTAATATTAAAAATATTGTTTGAGAAAATTGAGAAAATTTTTTAATGAAAAAACTATATTTTCAAATATTAAAAACTATTTTTTTATAAATCATCCAGAGATTTTTGATATATAAGAATAGCTTTATTCTCAAAAACATCAAATAATTTCTTAAATAGCAAAATTTCAAATTTTTCATTCAGTGAAAATTCCTACATTTTCTTGTTTTTTTCGCAAATATTTGAGAAACTAGTGGAGATGCGCCCTTTTTGCCCCGATTCTTTCCTGTAAGTCTCGAATTGTCTACGCAAAACTATCAATGCAAAATCGCTCTATCCCGCTTAGTTCCCGAAATATAAGAAAAAACTATTCTATTTCATAAAATAATAATTTTTAATTTCATGAAATATTTTTGCATGAAAATAAGTGGAAAATTGATAAAAATTATCTCTCGATATTGTCCACTGTTATTGCATGCAATGAGACAGAATAGGAGGGGGGGGGGGAGGTGAAGCACAGAACAATCGCTGGCACTATTATTTTCCAATAACAATAGCTCGATAGATTTACAATAATTAAATGCTCCTTTGTTAAAATGACAGAACTAATGGATCTGTAATTCTTTCCATATTTTCCATTAATACGTTAATTTTCCGATGAATATAGAATTTTCCGGTTGAAAGAATTTAATTATATGTAGCAAACTAAACCATGTGAACCAATGGAATTTCACTGGAAAATCTGAATAATGGGGCTTTTGCGTATCAATTCAATTAATATGATGATTCAATGAGTGAAATAATTAATATATTATAGTTTGATTAACAAAGTGTATTCGAAACAGTTCTAAATATCACTTACAAACTGATAGAATTAAATTACATCACTTGTCTTTTTTTTACACAGAGAAAAATGTTTTCTTAATTTAAGAATGTGCAGGTCACTTAAATTAAGAAAGAAAAGTCACTTGATTTAAGTGCGAAAACTCACTTGATTTAAGTGAGTTTTATTTTCTTAAATTAAGAAAGAAAAAGTCACTTGATTTAAGTGAGAAAAGTCACTTAATTTAAGTGAGTTTTACTTTCTTAAATTAAGAAAGAAAAAGTCATTTGATTTAAGTGAGAAAAGTCACTTAATTTAAGTGACTTTTACTTTCTTAAATTAAGAAAGAAACAGTTACTTGATTTAAGTGAGAAAAGTCACTTAATTTAAGTGAGTTTTACTTTCTTAAATTAAGAAAAAAAAGTCACTTGATTCAAGTGAGAAAACTCACTTAATTTAAGTGACTTTTACTTTCTTAAATTAAGAAAGAAACAGTTACTTGATTTAAGTGAGAAAAGCCACTTGATTTAAGTGAGAAAAGTCACTTAATTTAAGTGAGTTTTACTTTCTTAAATTAAGAAAAAAAAGTCACTTGATTTAAGTGAGAAAAGTCACTTAATTTAAGTGACCTGCCATTCTTAAATTAAGTGACTGCACATTCTTAAATTAAGAAAACATTTTTCTCTGTGTAACAATGCAAAAACGGGCGTAATTCCTGTTTTTTCTCTATTTTTAATTTTTTTAGGGGCTGAAGGAAATCACGAAAAATCTGAAAAAAAAATCATAAAAATGCTTCAGCATGTCTTCATTATCATCAAATTTTTTCAAATTTTTCTTTGAAAATCTTCACTCAAAAGACAATAAGTGAATCTCAAACTGTCCATCTTTCTAAATTAAAAATTCTCGAAAACTCTAGAAATTTCCACAATACACAGAGAAAAATGTTTTCTTAATCTAAGAATGTGCAATCACTTAATTTAAGAATGTGCAGGTCACTTAAATTAAGAAAGAAAAGTCACTTGATTTAAGTGAGAAAACTCACTTGATTTAAGTGAGTTTTACTTTCTTAAATTAAGAAAGAAAAGATCACTTGATTTAAGTGAGAAAAGTCACTTAATTTAAGTGACTTTTACTTTCTTAAATTAAGAAAGAAAAAGTTACTTAATTCAAGTGAGAAAAGTCACTTAATTTAAGTGAGTTTTACTTTCTTAAATTAAGTGACTGCGCATTCTTAAATTAAGAAAACATTTTTCTCTGTGTAATTGGCAATATATAAAGACAGAATGTGTTCGGAGATACGACCTATTGATATCACGATGGAAATTACGTATTTTGAGTTCATTGTAAATAAAATAGAGAAAATCGTTCGAGTATCCTGACGTCAGGTGAGACAATGAGGTGAGAAGAGTCTCGAGCTCCACAGAGGCACCCCGAAATTATCCCAAAGCGACCTCGTTACTCGAATATGCGAGAAAAGTAGGTCACGTGGAAATAGTGTAGTCACTTCAACAGAGGGAAAAAGGAGAGCCTCTGTGCGATTTAACGTCAATGGTCTGCTTGGCTCTCATGCATTTAATGTAAGAGACACTAACTTCAGAAAGACATATATGATCTATTCTTTTTTTTTAATGCTCTTGTGGAGAAGTCATTGGAAAGTAGGATTATAAAAAAAAGAATTGAAAATAGTTAAAAAAAAAAAAAAAAAAAAATAATTCTAAAATTTTTTTTTTTTACGAATTTGAATCTTAAAAAATCAATTCAATCAAATCAGGAAAAATCGATTTTTTTTATTGATCATTTTGAAAAAATGTTTAGGAACTTAAGCGAGATGAAGCGATTCTGCCTCAATCCTTTTTCTTAGTTAATAGAATTCTCTGAAAGAGAGGATTCAATTGAAATAATGATATCTCGCTTATCTTCCGAAATATTTTTAAAGAAAGATCGGCTAAAAAAATAACTCATTCTGTTTTTACTTAAAAAAAAATGAAAATAAGTTCCATTATCACTCTTATAATTTTAAAATATTACTTCAATAAAAGACGACATTATTCTTTTTATTATTTCATAAAAATGATAGAAAAAGACGCAATAAAATGTGGACGAAAGTCGTTCTTTATTAATTATTCTGAGAACTGCAGAGCGTAGTTTCTTCATAATTGAGAATTCATTGTTTAAATATTTCAACGACTACGTCAGTGAAATTAAATTAAATTTTCACAGTTTCTTTGAAGTTTCACAGGCAAAAAAAGATAATTTTTAGATACATTTGACCTACTTGCTTCATTTAATTCGGGGAAGAAAAAAAAAGGAAAGATTACTCTTTATTTTTGTGAATGAATTGGAACGAACAGAAACTATTCAAATTTTACAACTAATTTTAAATTTCATGGATTCAAACAGTTTCACTTCTACTTCGACTAAATCATTGAATTTCACCCAAAATTTCATGAAAATTCATCTAATATCAGAATAATCCAATGAAAATGTCAGATTTCGATGAGATTCAATATGATGAAAAGATAATCATAATGATAATTTGAGGGTTTTTTACCATTTTTTTTGCAAAAAGGCAAAAAAAAATCGTTGCATTTTAGAGTCAAAAAGGAGCAAGTCTCTGGACTTAAGCCCCTTTATTTCTGAGGTCCTAACATAGACTTTTTAGATAAAAAAATATATTATATTATATTATATATATACTATATATATAGTATAGTATAGGGGAAAGGGGGCAAAATGGACATTCAAATGAAACAGTCGAAGTTACATTTTTTTTAATGATTCCATTGGAAAGCTGAGGAAATTTTAGGGGGAAAACATGTGTCGGAATTAATTTTTTCGAATTTTTGAAAATTTTCATTTTTTTTCGCCAAAATTGAAGAGTATCCCATTTGAGTTTTTTCGAAAAATGGTTTTTTGATAATATCTCCGGTTCTATTCGTCATAGCGATTCGCGAGTGGTCTCAAATTGAAGGGGAGCTCATTCCGCATATTTTCGTTAAAGTCCCATTGATTTTTATCAAAAATTGACGAAATTACAGGGCAATTTGTAGAAATCAGTTTTTGGGCTGTAACTTCCGTAATTTTCGATAAAAATTAATGAGACTTTAACGAAAATGTGAGGAATGAGCTCCCCTTCAATTTGAGACTACCCGCGAATCGCTACGACGAATAGAACCAGAGATATTATTGAAAAACCATTTTTCGAAAAAATCGAAAGGGTGTACCCTTCAAGATTGAGTGAAAGAATTTTTTTTTTCCAAAATGCTGAAAAAAAAATTTTCACCCATATTTCCGCCTAAAATTTCCTCAGCTTTTCAATGAAATCATTGAAAAAATTCTACCTCCATTATTTTTATCAATTTGGAGGGTTTTTCAGGATAAAACCATGAAAATTTAGATGTGTCCATTTTACCCCTTATGTCCATTTTGCCCCACCTTCCCCTATCTATAATATATATTAAGATGAGTGATGACAGAAAATGTCCCATGCTTTTTTATATTATGAATTTGCTAATTAACTCACCACTTCTTCCAGTTGGTGTTGGTGCAGATGGTGCTCTGGATGTTGGTTCTGGTATAGGATAAATCGGATCGCAGCATTCTCTCTCTGGGAACTCACTGGCAGCAACCTGCCTGACCGCAACCACCAGGACAATGAACACAAATGGCAATGGTAAACTCGACTGGGATAGCCGGGCTAAGCGTGCCAAGGCAACGGCAACACGTGACATGGCTGCTGTCACTCTATCATCCTATCTTTCATGGATCAATCATTATCCCGATGATTTTGCCAAAATATCCGCCTCAATCACCAGCAAAAAAAAAGAACCCCCGATAATTTGTTGACAAAAAAACACTCACAGACACTAGCACTTCACTATTATTTTAGAATAAACTATATTTCCTCTTGTCTCATGCACTTGAGCTGCTGTTAAAAATCGCCGATAATACCCACTCTGTTGCCACTTGGTACACCACTAACCACGTGAAATACATCTCTATTTTTATTTATATATATATTTCTTTCTCTTACTTCAAAATAAGTTATTTCTTTCTCGTTATCTTCCTTATTTTCCTTCGTGTGTGTTGACACTTCAAAGAAGAAAGAGAATATACTCTCGACGTTCTGTTTCGTACGTGATAAAAATGCAGGGACAGAAGTGACTCTCACGTTGTGAAATGTGAGGAAGAAGAAAAAAAATATGAAGAAAAAAAAAATAAAGATGTCTGAGTGCGTATGAAGAATACATGCCCTCAGGATACGTGATGGTTTTCATAGTACTAAATTTCATTTTAGAGCTGATTTTATTGTCAATTTTTTTGAAATAATACTTTTCAAATCGTTACATTGATTTTTGTTTTTTTTGAAAATATATCGGAAACTTAAGAAGATAGAGCGATTTTTCCCTCATCCTACGAAATGGATGTGGACACAACTGCCCTATCTCACTTATTTTCCTCGATATTTAAAAAAAAAGCAAACAGAAATAATTGTTTGTGAAATTTTTTGTTCATTGAAATAAATAGTTTTTCAAAGGGCAAAAGTCTTTGAAAAAATTTCAAAAAAATCGAGAATGTCTTACAGCATATTTACGTTATTGTCAAATTTTTTCGGATACTTTTTCAGTGCAATTAACGAAGGAGAAATATTAATTGAAGAATGCAATCTTCTTTATAATCATTTGTTGAATCCATTCAGGAAACTCAGCGAGATACAGCGATTTCCCAGAAATTTCTTTCTTGGTAGTTTTTGAAATTCTTGACAATGAAGAAATAGGACAAAACTGCTCTATCTCACTTAGTTTCCAAAATATCTTTAAAAAAAACTAAAGACAAAAATTCCACTTTTTTTTTGTTACACAGAGAAAAATGTTTTCTTCATTTAAGACTGTGCAGTCACTTAATTTAAGAATGGCAGGTCACTTAAATTAAGTGACTTTTCTCACTTAAATCAAGTAACTTTTTCTTTCTTAATTTAAGAAAGGAAAACTCACTTAAATTAAGTGACTTTTCTCACTTAAATCAAGTGACTTCTTCTTTCTTAATTTAAGAAAGGAAAAATCACTTAAATTAAGTGACTTTTCTCACTTAAATCAAGTCCCTTTTCTCACTTAAATCAAGTGACTTTTTTCACTCAAATCAAGTAATTTTTTCTTTCTTAATTTAAGAAAGGAAAAATCACTTAAATTAAGTGACTTTTCTCAATTAAATCAAGTGACTTTTTCTTTCTTAATTTAAGAAAGGAAAAATCACTTAAATTAAGTGACTTTTCTCACTTAAATCAAGTCCCTTTTCTCACTTAAATCAAGTGACTTTTCTCACTCAAATCAAGTAATTTTTTCTTTCTTAATTTAAGAAAGGAAAAATCACTTAAATTAAGTGACTTTTCTCACTTAAATCAAGTCCCTTTTCTCACTTAAATCAAGTGACTTTTCTCACTTAAATCAAGTAACTTTTTCTTTCTTAATTTAAAAAAGTAAAAGTCACTTAAATTAAGTGACTTTTCTCACTTAAATAAAGTGACCTTTCTGTCTTAATTTAAGTGACCTGCACATTCTCAAATTAAGTGACTGCACATTCTTAAATTAAGAAAACATTTTTCTCTGTGTAAAAGGACATGATGAAATGGAACTTCTCAGAATAATAATAAAGGCAGAGATACCGAGAAGAACATGGGCCATGTAAGTGTAAGATAGTTAGGGGTGAATGAGGGGGACACAAGTGTGATGCGGAAGTGAAAGGAGGTGTACAACTCCGGCACTCACGAGGCAACGCACGAGGGTCCCTCGAGGTGCTACACAATTTTACTTCCACATACACACACACTCATATATACACAAGAAAACGTGAAATCAAGAATGCGTCGAGGGGAAGAAAAATAATCCTGAAAGCAGCAGAGGGAAAAGAAAAATAATAATGTACAAGTTACCAATGAGACTTTGAAAATAAGAGGCTTTAGTGGGAATGAGCAGAAACAGACACGAAATTCTTTTCTAGTTAAAAAAAGACAGAGAGGAGGGGGTTGTAGAAAGAAAGGAGAGGAGAAAAGAACACGGTGCTTGCCCGTGCCAGTCTACCTCTCTTATATTGCTCTCTTCTACCAGTTGGAAGCACTATCCATTGGTACAACATTAAAACTTCACTTCTTTAATTTCACTCGTAATGAATTTTTTCCCGAATTCATCGAGAAACACGAAATTTTTCACAAGAAATAAGAAGAAAACCGCGATTCATTTTCGTTTTTTTTTCCCCGCAATTGTTAATTCAAGCGAATTATAAATATTCCGGACATCTCGAATGAAATGTGAAAACACGAGATTAACTTTACGTAAAAACGAGAGAGTGAAAATAATTCGATGCACGCGCTACGGCGTCCGAACGCCCAATGAACCGTCTCTACTGTGAGTGTTCACCGGTCCTAGCGGCCCGATGCTCACCTACCCTACGAGCTTTACCTTCGCGCCTCTTTCCCCCACTTCTAGTCACACTGATAAGCGTGCGCGGTATACAGTAGTAGTTTACTGTAGACACACACAACACTCACACACATACAGACACACACAGATGAGACTAAGCGGCCCTGCGTCCTTTGAGCTACGGGCTAAACGAAGCCGTCCGAGTTTCGCCGAAAATGGGGGGGGGGGGGGGGGGAGGATGTATTTACAAATGAGTCATAACGAATCGTGCGGGATTGTTTTGATCTGTCGTTTGTTCCTCAATTTGCGGAATTGGATGATAATAATATTTAATTTTTCTTTTTTTTAACGGCTTGATTTTTATTCGCATATCTCGGATAGTTACACAGAGAAGAATGTTTTCTTAATTTAAGAATGGCAGGTCACTTAAATCAAGTGACTTTTTCTTTCTTGATTTAAGAAAGTGAAAGTCACTTAAATTAAATGACTTTTCTCACTTAAATCAAGTAACTTTTTCTTTCTTAATTTAAGAAAGTAAAAGTCACTTAAATTAAGTGATTTTTTCACTTAAATCAAGTAACTTTTTCTTTCTTGATTTAAGAAAGTGAAAGTCACTTAAATTAAGTGACTTTTCTCACTTAAATCAAGTAACTTTTTCTTTCTTAATTCAAGAAAGTGAGAGTCACTTAAATTAAGTGACTTTTCTTACTTAAATCAAGTAACTTTTTCTTTCTTGATTTAAGAAAGTGAAAGTCACTTAAATTAAGTGATTTTTCTCACTTAAATCAAGTAACTTTTTCTTTTTTAATTCAAGAAAGTGAAAGTCACTTAAATTAAGTGATTTTTTCACTTAAATCAAGTAACTTTTTCTTTCTTAATTCAAGAAAGTGAGAGTCACTTAAATTAAGTGACTTTTCTCACTTAAATCAAGTAACTCTTTCTTTCTTGATTTAAGAAAGTGAAAGTCACTTAAATTAAGTGATTTTTCTCACTTAAATCAAGTAACTTTTTCTTTCTTGATTTAAGAAAGTGAAAGTCACTTAAATTAAGTGACTTTTCTCACTTAAATCAAGTAACTTTTTCTTTCTTAATTCAAGAAAGTGAGAGTCACTTAAATTAAGTGACTTTTCTCACTTAAATCAAGTAACTTTTTCTTTCTTGATTTAAGAAAGTGAAAGTCACTTAAATTAAGTGATTTTTCTCACTTAAATCAAGTGACTTGTTCTTTCTTAATTTACAAAAGTAAAAGTCACTTAAATTAAGTGATTTTTTCACTTAAATCAAGTGAGTCTTCTCACTTAAATCAAGTGACTTTTCTTTCTTAATTTAAGTGGCCTTTAATTAAGAAAACATTGTTCTCTGTGTAGTGAGATAGGGCAGTTCTGTACTGATCCTTTTTTGTAGAGAATTTCAAGGGTTACGAAAAGGATGAGGGAAGAATTCCTCAATTTATACGTTTTTCACAACAAATTTTGTGGGATACAAGGAGAATTTTTATGAATGCATGCACAGTTATGGAAAAATGACCGACCAGTCCAATAAAATGCACTCACTCATTTGGTACATATTATGAGACGTTTCTCACTCTTTTATTCCTGTAGGAAGACGTTTTCACTCACGAACCTCTATGTCCCACGATTACCGGACTGGTCCAGTAATTTTTCATGAATTTTTCTCTCCATGTAGATATTCGGTATTTTCGAGATCCTGCGCAACTCGTAAACCAATGAAATTGACGCGCTACGGGATTTCGATATATTCGATATCGATTATCGCAGTTCGATAAAATCTCGCAATGTGCTTTTCAAGGAAGGCGAATAATTCAATAAGTTACAGAAATTTCACGTCATTTTTTTTATATTCATCATAAACGTCAAATTTGAAAGACCTATATTTCCCTGGTGAATGTCAAAATGTAAGCTGCAGTGTGTACACACACCCCCGTGTACCTGACCTCGTTTCATAGTTTGGGAGGATCGGTGACAGGGCTACCCGGGGGCTCCTCAAACGCCCTACGGCCCACATATATCCCGTATACACGCATACAGCAGCTCTCTCACACACACATAAACACTCATTTCCACTCTGATCTTCCCATGGGTACGTTTCGCACCTCGAAAATACCAACATCAGCCACAGAGCCTTCGATAATAATCGTAACTAACGTTACACTGTGTCAATAACGTTAATGCATCGTACAGTATAGTTTTACCCATGGGACTATCCTCGAAATATCACGTTTATATTTCAAAAAAATTCGTTGCGGCATTTTCGCGTGAATGAAGGCTCATAATTTTCCACAATTTTTTGAAGTTTTTCGGACGAATTGATTTTATTACAGCTTTTTGAGAATATCTTGGAAACTAAGCGAGATAGAGCGATTTTACTCGATTTATTATTTGTGGTCCTTGCAATTCTCTACACTGAGAAAAAAAATAGGGGTAAAAACAATCAAATATTGTGGCAAATGGTCCTTAGCAGATTTTTTTTTTGAATAATTCAAGAAATTGTTGAATTTACGGAATTTAGGTAATTCAAATAAATAAACTAGTTGAATTGATTGAATTTAGTTAATTCAAACAGATTAACTAGTTGAATTGACTAAATTCAGTGAATTCAACGACTGTTTTCAATTAATTCAACAAAATATTTTCTAAGGACCAATGACATCAATATTTGATTGTTTTTACTATTATTTTTTTCTTAGTGTACGAGGACCCAAATAAAGAGATTCTCTACAAAGAGGATTTCTCAGAAAAATGACTGAAAATAGTATATTACATTCCTAGGGTAGTACACAGAGAAAAATGTTTTCTTAATTTAAGAATGTGCAGTCACTTGATTTAAGTGAGAAAACTCACTTGATTTAAGTGAGTTTTACTTTCTTAAATTAAGAAAGAAAAAGTAACTTGATTTAAGTGAGAAAAGTCACTTAATTTAAAAATGTGCAGGTCACTTAAATTAAGAAAGAAAAGTCACTTGATTTAAGTTAGAAAAGTCACTTGATTTAAGTGAGTTTTACTTTCTTAAATTAAGAAAGAAAAAGTAACTTGATTTAAGTGAGAAAAGTCACTTAATTTAAGAATGTGCAGGTCACTTAAATTAAGAAAGAACAAGTAACTTAATTTAAGTGAAAAAGTCACTTAATTTAAGAATGTGCAGGTCACTTAGATTAAGAAAGAAAAGTCACTTGATTTAAGTGAAAAAACTCACTTGATTTAAGTGAGTTTTACTTTCTTAAATTAAGAAAGAAAAAGTAACTTGATTTAAGTGAGAAAAGTCACTTAATTTAAGTGTGTGCAGGTCACTTAGATTAAGAAAGAAAAGTCACTTGATTTAAGTGAGAAAACTCACTTGATTTAAGTGAGAAAACTCACTTGATTTAAGTGAGTTTTACTTTCTTAAATTAAGAAAGAAAAAATAACTTGATTTAAGTGAGAAAAGTCACTTGATTCAAGTGAGAAAAGTCACTTAATTTAAGTGACAAAAGTCACTTAATTTAAGTGACCTGCCATTCTTGAATTAAGTGACTGCACATTCTTAAATTAAGAAATAGTACTTTACCGCACTTGTGAGGTAATATACTATTACATGATTCCTGTTAATTGAAACGAATTTCTTTGGGGCGGAAAAGGGGTTTTTCGAAAAATCTGAAAAATTGTGGGGTCTGTTTGAGCATCTCTACGTTGTTATCAATTTTCTCCAAATTTTTTTCCAGTACAGTTAACAAAAGAAAAATATCAATTCAATAGTGGAGTCTATTTTTTCTGATAATTTTTCAAGAATTTCTCGAAAACTAAACGAGATAGATCAATTTTGCATGAATCCTTTTTTGTGGCTTTTGAAATTCTCTTTATAAAGAGATTCCAGCAAAATCGTCCTATCTCGCTTAGTTTCCGAGATATTTTTTTTTAATGACAAAATAGAATTAAGTTGGAAGAATTTCAGATTCTTTAATTCCGAGCGGTCGAGTTTTCTTGTTATGCTATTACCCCCCCCCCCCTCTCCCCGGGGATTCAGAAGGGGGTGGAAGGGGAGAGGGGCAAATAAGGTGTCACCTGCGGTCTAATCTGCAGTCTCCCCTCATTTCAGGATGAGTTGAAATAGAGGAGCTTTTCTGAGACGCCATTTTCTTTCATTCTCTTTATGCACGTGTCGGTGGAAAGAGACTTGGTAATGTTATGATGAAACAGAAAGTGAATTTGGGAAGAGAGAGCTCTTTTTACAATGGAAAACATCACGTGACATACGGTTATGAGGATTATAGAGGGGAGGAGGAGGGGAGGGTGGATCGGGAGTCAGGAGAAAATGGAGGTATTGGGGTTTAGATGTTTAATGAGCCAGGAATTTCTTTCGGAATGAAGGAAATGGTGAGAAAATCTGAAAAAATTCAGAAGGTGCTCCCACGTTTCTAAAATGTTTATCAATTTTCTCTGTTTTTTTCGTCCAAAGAATGAACTCTCTGAAAAATTCCTAATTAGTGAGAGTACTTGAGATTTTTTTTCTTCGAGAATTCTAAGAAAGAGTTAAGAAAATTTTTGGCGACGAACTAGCGCCAGAATTAACTCTCAACAATTTTTTGTAAGATCATGATTTTTAGAAATTTCTTATATAAATTAATTTTTCATGTAGATCAATATTTTTATAATGACAAAAAATGAAAAAATCAAATTTTCTTTCTCACCCTCGCATCTTCCCAATAAAATCATTCAAAAAAATAGAAAAAAATCATCCCCCTTAAAAATATTTCTTCAACCCTCCCTGGTTTTTGAAAATTCTCCTCACGTTCTTTGAATTTCCTCTTCATTTTGTCTCCATCCACAGGAGCTTAAATCATGTAAATTTCCCAAAAATATTGTCTCCTCTTTTTTTTTCTTTATTTCCTCAGTCCCAGTGAATTCAAGAAGAAAGGGTTGAATTTGCAAGAACCCTCAAATTTCCAAGAGCTAAAGAAATCGAACAGAATTCAAGCGAAAAAATCATTCCTCCTCCCAAATAATCACCTTCTCACCCTCCCCCCCCCCCTCCCCCTCCCTTTTTTCATCCAAAATCCCCCTCTCCTCCTCCTCCTCCATTTACTCCTCTTTTCTATCTTCATACACATGAAATTCAATTTTTCCCCAAAAATCATTCCCACTTCCCCCCCCCCCCCCCCCCTATTCCCACAGTCCCGGTCAATTCAAGAGGAAAGAGCTGAATCCGAGAGGAGCTTCACATCTCTAAAAGCAGAAGAGATCAAATAGAATCGTGGGAAAAAACCTTTAAAATCCATCCCGCCTCCGAAAATACCCTCCCCCCTCCTCCTCACCCCTTTTTTTCCAAATTCCCCTCTCCTCGTGCCTTCAAATTCCCTCCATATACCCCTCCATGTCGGTACAATTCGTCACGTAAACCTCCCAAAAATATACCTCCCTCTTTTTTCTCTCTTCTCTCCTCTATTTCCTCATTCCTCTCGAATTCAAGGAGAAAGGGTTGAACCCGAGGGAAACTTCACATTTTCAGAAGCAAAAGGAATCGAACCGAATCGTAAAAAAAACCGTCCCTCCTCCAAACATCCCCCCTCATCCGCCAGTCCTCCCCCTCTCCTCCCTCATTTCGTGTGAATTTTGCTCTCCAAAATGAGGTAACAGAGAAAAAAACAAAATTCATCTATATAGATGTAAACTGACTGTAATTTAAATGATGGGCCATTTTCCTGACGCAAGATTTAGTCAGTTTATTCTTGAGGAAAACCGTCAGTAATTCAGCTTTGGTCAGTTACGTGTAAGTTACCGGTAAAATGACGGTAAAATGACTGAACTTAACAGTCAGTTTTTAGTTTCACATCACTACTAGAAATGGGCGGTCGTCACATGACTAGAGATGGGCGGCCGTCACATGACGCGTCACAAAACGGTCATATGACGGTCATGTCATGTCACGTGACGGAGTAGTTGTGACCGTGACAGAATTCGGTCACAAAATTTCACTGAATGACGGTCATAAAAGGAAAATAAATTATGACCGTCACAAATTGAAGAAATTTGATGACGGTCATTTTACATCTATATAGATGTTTTACCATCAATCATTTTTCATTCCTTGACAAAAGTAAATAAATTTAGAAATGAAAGACTCAATTGAAATCCGTTTGAATTAAAGGATAAAAAATTTATATTGCAATCAAATGTATTGAATAATTACTGATTTTCAAAATTGACTGAAAAAAATGACCGTCACAAATTGAAGAAATTTAATGACGGTCATTTCACATCTATATAGATGTATTTTACCATCTCATTCATTTTCCATTTCTTGACAAGCATAAATTTAATTGGGACCGTCATTTTCTATTAAAAATTTTGTGACGTCATGTGACCGTCACAAGACGGTCATTTTTTGGTCATATGACGTCGGTAAAAAAATGACCGTCATTGCCCATCTCTAATCACTACCCCTCATTCGCCAACCCCCCCCCCCTTCTCATCCCATTTTTCATCCAAAATCCCCCTCTCCTCGGCCTCCATTTACTCCTCTTTTCTGTATTCATACACATGAAATTCAATCATGTGAATTTCCCCCAAAAAACCTTCCCTCTTTTTCTCCACCCCCCTCCCTCCCCCTATTCCCTCAGTCCCTGTGAATTCAAGAGGAAACGGTTGAAAATATTGCTATAGAGAGTGAAAATTCGAGAGGTGAACTGAGAGGCTTTTCTGAAAGTCACGGAGCACCCCCTCTGCCCCCCCCCCTCCCTCTTTCCCTCATACCTCTCCAAATCCCTCCCCCCCCCCTCCTCCCACTTTTCCTCCAACATTGTCAGGGGTCATGGCGGGAGAGAGAAGTGACAGGCAGTACCTGCATAATGACCCAACTGCGGCCGAAATACCTGCAGCGCGCAAACTCGGTATCAATAAAACTCAATGTTTCTGGTGACCTTATAACCGTGCATTGACCCATTACTAATTTTTCCAATGAATTTAGAGAATGTAAAATTCGATTTTTCTTTTTTATTTTCATGGAGTTTCGGTTGGTTTTTTTTTTCTCGTTGGACTAACTTGCAGTGAGTGTTTTAAGTAAAAAAGATTTTACAGTTGACGGTTTAAGCGAAATACCATTAGTATTTCATAAAAGCACGTGACCCCATTTACAAGACGTATTAACGTTTATTTTTGGAGGAAGGAAAAATTTATCCATTGAATATTTATGCGGATTAATGATTTAAATCAAGGATCGACGTGTCTCAGTTTCATTAAAATATCTGGGGGGGGGGGGGGGGTTAAATTCAAAGATAGCATCGAAATTTTAGGACTCTTGTATATTAATATCGAGTTGTTTCGGATTTTGATTTTTTTGTTTTTTTTTTTGAAGAATTTTTGGGGAATTATTTGTGCGGTTTTTCTGGGGAAGAATATCTTCGAAACTAAGAGAATTTGTAGAGAATTTTTGAGAGCTAAATTTAGAGAAAATTCGGATGAAATCGATAATCGCTTATTTTCTGAGATATTTTCAAATAAAAACAAGAATAAATCAATTTTCGCTGTTTCACCCCTGAAGTATAAAAATGAAATAATAATCGAAATCCAATAATCAAAATCCATCTAAGATCAGGCTCATCCCCAAATCCCCCCCCCCCTCTTTAACGGAAAAATTATCAGATAATGTGTCCGTAATTGGGAAAACTCAAATTCTGGCACGAACTGTAAAGAAAAAACAATAATAAAATTATAAAATATATTGAAAATGCACCTAAGACCAGACTTATCCCCAACGCCCCTCCCTCTACCCCCTCCCCTCAATCCAACAAAGAAAATTATCGAATAATTTCCCCTAAAAAATGTTGAAACGTAAATTCTGACATAAATTCTAAAAAAACTCAGTTATAAAATATATTAAAAATGTACTGTAACGTGATATTTCATCTCGTTACTGATTTTTCGTCTGGGCGCGTTAATTTTAGAAAATGGCGTCCGAAACGAGAATCCAAATTTTTTTGTCAATGAGAGAGATTTAATTAATAAAAATTTTATTATAATTAAATTATATTATTTTATTTCAAATTTAAATGTACCGCTCACCGGCGACAATTTTCGTATTGAGCGGAAGAGGGCAGCACCACCTGGGCGAATCACTCAGTGATAGAAGGAGGCCAAAGATTTTTTTTCAATGGAAAATCAAGGATTTTCATTAATGGAATTGCTCTTCATCGGATGAGCAGGCGAGAGGAAGAGTCTGGAGAAGGATCCAGCATAACCAGTCACGAGAGGGGACTGATAATATTTCTGACATTGTTCAGTTTGGAGTGTCTCGTCTGTCATCGTTGGAAGTTGAAATTTCAAATTTGATCAACTAACAGTCACCTGTTGACGTCACAGGCGTCGACCAATCACAGCCTGCCACGCTGGAGTTTTTCGTGCCGGCCGGTGTCCTCAAGTAACGAGACCAACATGGCGTTGATTCTCGTTTTGGACGCGTGCTCGTTTGGTTGACAAATATTTTTGTAACTTTTATTCTGAGATAAACTTTGAGACATTTTGGAATATTTTATAATAATATCGTTCAGAAAATTTCACTGAACATTTTGAGATATTAATTTGTTGCGCCAATAGAAGGATTATTGTCTGGTGAGCGAAAATTAAATTAATTAATTTTTGTGTCGAAAAAGAAAATTTTCTTCGAGTCATTTTTTTTTATTATTTATTTTTTTTTGTCGTATTGCAACGAATGAAAGAAAAGAAAGAAAGAACTCTAATTTTCGAGATTAGATTTTTCGTCAAGAAAATTTTCTTAGTTAATTATTTTTTTTATTTTTTTTATTCAATGCAAATCTCTCGTTGACAATTAAATAATTTATTTTAATTTTTTTTTTACAATTATCAAACGTCGTTATCAAACGTAACCTATATTATTTTTTTTTAATTAATTATTATAATTTTGTTCATTCCTGGAAAAGAGAAGGAAAAGGATTTTTTTTTTATTATTCTTTTGTAATTCATTTTATTGTCTTTTCATATTTAAAAATTTTCGTTGTGAAGATTTATTTTTTTTGGTCAAGGTCGTTGGGGAAATCAGGGACATTGTAGTAGCGTCCCCTAGGGAATTTTCTAGTGACTTTTCTAGTGACTTTTATAGTGACTTTATTTGGCGGGAAATCCCTAGAATTTATTCAAATTTAAATTTTGTATTACTGATTGAAATTTTAATTTTGTTACGATGAATTAATTAATAACTTTTCAATTATTAATTAATTTTTGAAATTTTATAAAATAACTAAAGTCTATTAAAACGTCTCGTGACTTATAAATAATTAATATCGTGCTGTGCACAAGTCAATTGTTTGATTTATTATTTCATTATTATTATTTTTTTTTAAAAGCAATTTTATTAAATTAAATTTAAATTTTGATTTCCCTAAACATTTTGTGTTTGAATTATTTATTTTTTTTTATTTATTACTCCTTATTCTTACCCACAACAAACGACCTTGGAGAGATCGCTGAGACAGTCGAGCAGAGTAAGGGAGTATTTTGGGTTTTGAATTTTATTTTATTTTGTTTATTGATTTGGATAATTTTAGATTATCCTGGCGCCCATAAGATTTTGAATTTGTTTTGGATATTTTCAGGCGTGCTTAATTTCGGGGTTTACCGTTAGACCTCGGAATTACGTCACAGCTTTTGGCGCCCAACGTGGGGCCCGTTAAAAATTAACGGGTGAAAATTTTTATTAGAATTTTCTTTTGTTCGGGGCCTTTTTGAAATTAATATTTGAAAGTTTTTTTTCGTGTTTTGAGAATTATTTATAAACTGAAGTTTTGATAATTCAATTTTATTGTTTGGTAACGACAACAAATTGTTTGGTAACAAGTTTAATTGTTTGGTAATTGATTGTCGTGGTGTAAAACGATTGGTAGTCAATTGATAATGGCGTTTTAGTATTTCTTTGTTGAATTTTTTTTATTTTTGGATTTTTGTCACGCCTGACTACTGGAATATCGTGTTGCACACGTTTTGACAATAGTTATCTAAGAACTTGATTGTTCAACGAGAGATTTTATGATAATTTATGGTTTTGATGTTTATGTCACATTATTGATTCCATTGTTTGACTGCAATTATTCCTTCTTTTGATTTGACTTCATATGAGTATTCATAATGTCTGGTAATGGTGAGCAGACTGTTCGGAATAGTCAAAATATTGGAAGTGGAGGGGTTGAGACTGGAGATCGATCGTTTCAGATTGACCGGTGGATAGATATTTTGTCAGTGACTCAATTACGGGTGATATTACAGGGTTTAAGTTCTAATGATCAAGGATCAATTGAAGTTTTGCGTGACAGATTGATTCGTGCCACGCGTAGACACGCATTTCCTAATACAACTTGGACAGAGGAAGACGATGCGGTACAAACCCGGAGACCAATACCACCAGTCTATCCGTTCAACTTTTCGTTACCGATACCAGTTGTTTCTGTAAGATCAAATAACAATACTGCTACTACGAGTAGTGTAACTTTTACGAGTTCGCGAGCAACTGCGACAGTAACGACTGCCAGTACTCAACATAATCAAATGAGTCAAGGTGTATTACCTTCAATGAGTAATAATGAGACGATAAATCAAAATCAATTCAACAATAATGTTCGAATAGTAGGTTTAACAAGTACTCCGGGAGGAACAGAATCGGTTCAAACTGCAAGTACTCAAGGTCGAGTTATCGCGACTGAGACTCCTAATATAAATTGCGCTTATCGTTTACAGTCAGTTGATGGGGAGATGAGGTTAATACCGATTCCTGCATCCGAGTTTGTGAGTCATCGCGATAACGTTCAAGAAGAGAATCGACGAATGAGAGATGAGAATGCTCGATTGAATTTGAGTGCGTGTGAACGAGTCAAATCTTGGAAGCTTTACTTTTCGGGTACGCCGGAAGAGAGTGTAGAAGATTTTCTGAGGAGAATCGATGTTTGTCGTGAAGCTTGTCATATGGGACATGAAGAGTTGTTTCGATTAATGCCCATGATGTTAAGAGACATCGCGTATGTCTGGTGGATCGGTCGTCGCGATCGAATTCACAGTTTTGAAGAGTTTAGAAGAGCTTTCATACATCGATTTTCTGATTGTGAGGTCCAGCAAAGTCGTTCTATTCGGGATATAGTAATGCGAACTCAAGGAGAGTTGGAACGAGGATCCGATTTTATTGATAATGTTCGAGTCATGTGGAGAGAGACACAAGCCGAGAATTTTAATGAAGCAGCTCGGTTAGATATGACTTTAAGTAATTTACGTCCGGAATATCGTACAGTGATTTCTCGTCGTGATTTCACTACTTTTGACGAATTACAAGATTTGGTACAAGATTATGATCGACGAAGAAATCTTCCGAAACTAGCAAAACCTCCACCAGCTTGTGATACTCGATATCCGTTATTCGCGTATCAGGCGGAACGTTATATGAAGAAAAAAGGTCAAGTTGATTCGGGCAAGATTTTTGAGAATTGCGCCGTACGAGTTTCGTCTGTGATAAATGGTGAGTCGAGTAAATCAGGAGGAAAGTGGAAGAAGAAGCAACAAAATGAGAAGGACAAAGGGAGTTCAACAGTTGTTCCAAATCAAGTTTCGGCTGTGAATTCAGTTTCGTCAGTTCCATCAGGTAGTTCTGGTGCCGTTTCAGTTGTGAGAGGTGTTTGTTACAATTGTTCAAAACCTGGTCACAGGAAACGTGATTGTACTGCACCAGCTTATGAAGGTATTTTCTGTTTTGGTTGTGGTACAAAAGGAGTTCGACTTCCTGCTTGTAAAAGATGCAAGAAGTCTAGTAATAAAGGTAATTCGGAAAACTCTCAACCGAGACAGTAACTAACCCGGTACCGTCTCGAGTTGTTAGGGTTGAAGAAGTTCAGGTTCCGCAACCAGAGGTTATTGAAAATATTGACAATGTAGAAAATCATTTGGAGGTTACGAATCATGCACAAATTTCATCAAGTTCGAATGATCAAAATGTTAATTCTGAGTCTGATCAACTTGGAGTTAATGTTGAGGTTTCGTTATTGAGTTCGAAGATCAATTCTCGTATTTATTTGCCGGTTTCGATCGGATCGGTAAGTTTTCACGTTTTGTTTGATCCAGGTGCAAATCAATCTTGTGTTCGTAGTGTTCCGAAGGATTGGATTAATAAGTTGAATTTACAAGTCAATTGGACGAATGTTCCTTCTGTTTCGTTGGCTAATGGTTGTCGAGAGACTGTTCATGGTAAGGTTGTGATTCCAATTAATATCAAAGGTATCGTACGAGACGTTGAGTTTCTCGTTATGCCTGGTTTGAAGCATAGTGTTCTGCTTGGAGTAGACGTATTCCGAGCGTTCGAGTTGGGTTTCGAGAGTCACAGTAATGAATGGTGGATACATGAACAGGGTGTTAAATATCCGATTGAGTCACGTGATTGTTGTGCACCAGTGGAGATTTCGGGCTTGCAGGAGACTTCAGAAGAAGAGCGAGTTCGAATTGAAGAGATGGTTGATCGTTTACGTTTTCGCCAGTCTGGAACTAGACAGTTCACTCCACTTGCTGTACACAAAATGAAAATTCCTGAAGATAGTTGTCCTATAAGGCTTCCAGCTTATCCAGTTTCGCCTCCAGTTTTGTCGGAGATGCAGAAGCAATGTGACGAGTTACTTGCCGCTGGTATTATTGAAAAGTCCAATAGTCCATGGCGTAATCCAGTGGTGATGGTGAAGCAAAAGGATAAATATCGCATGTGTATTGATTTTCGTAAATTAAATAACATTACGATTAAGGATGCATACTTGATCGCTAATCTTACTGGTATATTGGACAAGTTACGTTCTGCGAAAGTCATTACTACTTTGGATTTGAAGAAGGCTTATCATCAAGTAGCGTTGGATCCACTTTGTCGTGAAATGACTGCGTTTTATGTTCCGAATCGTGGATTGTTTCAATTCGTTGGTATGCCGTTTGGTTTAACGAATGCACCAGCTACTTTTCAGCGTCTGATTGATCAGGTGATCACTCCTGACCTGGAACCATATGCTTTTGCCTACTTGGATGATGTCATCATTGTTACCGAAACGCAAGAGAAACATATGGAAATTTTGGAGAAGGTTTTGTTACGTCTACAAGAAGCTAAGTTAGAAATTAATCCGGATAAATGTGTCTTCTGTAGTTCTTCTGTCAAGTTTCTTGGGTTTATCGTTGATGCAGATGGTTTGCATGTCGATCCCGATAAAGTTTCTCCTGTCGTAGAGTATCCTGTTCCGAGGAATCTACGTCAATTGAGGCGTTTCTTGGGTATGGCTGCGTGGTATCGCAGATTTGTTGATAATTTCTCGACCATAGCCGAACCTTTGACCAGACTTATGCGTAAGAAGGTCGAATGGTGTTGGTCTGAGGAGCAGCAGCGCGCTTTTGATCAGTTGAAGACTGAATTATCGACTGCTCCTGTTTTGTCGTGTCCAGATTTCAATGCTCCATTTGAGTTGCATACGGATGCGAGTGCTTATGGTCTAGGTGCTGTTCTGATGCAGAAGATCGACGGTGTCGATTATGTTGTTGGTTATGCCAGCAGGACAATGAACAGTGCTGAGAGAAATTATACTGTGACCGAGAAGGAATGTTTGGCTGTCGTTTGGGCAATCGAACATTTTCGTCGTTATATCGAAGGTTTTCATTTTACTGTGGTTACCGACCATAGTAGCCTAAGATGGTTGCATAATTTGAAGGATCCTAAAGGTCGTCTGAGTCGTTGGGCTCTGGATCTTCAAAATTATGACTATGATGTCGTTCATCGACAAGGTATAGAACATCGTGTACCGGATGCTCTTTCACGCATGTATGAAGACGATTGTCTTGAGAATGAGGTGTTGGAACTTTTTGTTCAGGATACCGAACATGTTGAGAAAGAGGATCTTGCTGTTGGTGTTGATGTCGTATGGTACAACCGTCGAAAGAAAGCAGTTGGTGAAAATCCAGATAAGTGGAAAGGTTGGAAGGTTGAGGATGATCAGTTGTATCGTTTCAAGCCTGATCCTTTTGTCTCGGTTATCGCAGAAGATCTGGATGCTTGGAAGTTGGTTCCTCCTCCAGATGCTCGTACAGCAATTATTTCTGAGAATCACATTCCACCTGTTGCGGGTCATTTAGGTATCGAAAAGACTCGTGCTCGTGTTGCTTTGTCGTTCTACTGGCCAGGGATGACAAACGATGTTGAAGAGTTTGTAAGGGAGTGTGAGATTTGTCAAACTTGTAAAGTTTCTCAGAATAAACCTGCTGGTTTGATGGGACAACGTATTGTTCAAGTTCCGTGGGCTTTCGTAGCGATGGACATTATGGGTCCATTCCCTCCATCTAATAAAGGTTATCGTTATCTGCTTGTTTGTCAAGATATCTTCTCGAAGATGATTGAATTAGCACCATTGAAGAAGGCAGATGGTCCAAGTATCTTGAAATGTTTCGAAGATATGGTGATTCATCGTTATGGTACCCCTTCAGTTTTGTTGACTGATAATGGTACTGAGTTTGCTAATAAGAAGACTCAAGAGTTAGCGAGTCATTTTTCTATCAAGCATATAACGTCCCCTATTTATCACGCGCAGGCGAATCCTGTCGAGCGCGTTAATCGTATTTTGAAGAGTATGATTATTTGTTACGTTGGACAAGATCATCGGGGGTGGGATGTTCATCTATCCGAGTTTCGTTTCGCTTACAATTCGGCTTATCATAGTTCGTTGAATATGTCGCCTGCATTCTTAAATTATGGACGTCAGCCTCGGCCTTCGTTATTCTTTAAGACAATGCAAGATCAGGAAATTACGATTCCTGACATTAACACCAAGGCGTGGTCGAAGCGTATGGAACGTATGGCGGAACTTTACGATTTAGTTCTCGAGAATTTGAATAAAGCATTCGAAACGCAATCAAAGTATTACAATACTCATCATCGTCAAGTTCATTTTAACGTTGGTGATAGTGTGAGACGTAAGATCCGACAGTTATCTAACGCGGCGAAAGGACAAGCGGCGAAACTTTTTCGGAAGTATTCAACTGAAGTCTATCGTGTTTCTCGTGTCGTTTCACCTTTAGTTTATGAAATTGTAAATGACCAAGGTGTCGTAGTCGGACGTCATCATGTTAAAGATCTAATTGAAGTTAGAAATAAAGAAACGGTACAACAGAATTTCGATGATGACGAATAAATTTGTCTATTTAATTGTATGCTTTGCTTTGGTTTTTCGACGGAATTTATTTTTATGATTTTGGTTCTTGTCTCGTGACGAATTTGAGTCTCGCGACTATGAGTAATTAATTTATCGTCGAGTGACGAATTTAAAGCATCCATTTCAGTCTTGCGACTAAGGTTTGTTAGTTTCGCAGCTTCTCTACTTCCAAAGGCTCAATTACTACCAATATCTGATCAATCCAGTTCATTACTCTGAAATTGACAGTATTATTATTTTGTTTGTTGATCAGATATTGTTGAATACAGTATTATTTTTTTTTATTATTGTTGCTGTTTGGAGATTTGTCAGAGAAATAATTTTGAATAAAGACTGAACGATGGAATCAAGATGTTTATTTATTGTGTCCTAATCTCTGTGATCACGATGGATCTAATTGACAAAAAGGTTTGATCTCGTTAAATTTGATCTTTGTTTTGATGTGTAATAAATGACACAAAAGTTAATTATCGCTTCCAGTCTGGGGGGGGTAAGTTGTAACGTGATATTTCATCTCGTTACTGATTTTTCGTCTGGGCGCGTTAATTTTAGAAAATGGCGTCCGAAACGAGAATCCAAATTTTTTTGTCAATGAGAGAGATTTAATTAATAAAAATTTTATTATAATTAAATTATATTATTTTATTTCAAATTTAAATGTACCGCTCACCGGCGACAATTTTCGTATTGAGCGGAAGAGGGCAGCACCACCTGGGCGAATCACTCAGTGATAGAAGGAGGCCAAAGATTTTTTTTCAATGGAAAATCAAGGATTTTCATTAATGGAATTGCTCTTCATCGGATGAGCAGGCGAGAGGAAGAGTCTGGAGAAGGATCCAGCATAACCAGTCACGAGAGGGGACTGATAATATTTCTGACATTGTTCAGTTTGGAGTGTCTCGTCTGTCATCGTTGGAAGTTGAAATTTCAAATTTGATCAACTAACAGTCACCTGTTGACGTCACAGGCGTCGACCAATCACAGCCTGCCACGCTGGAGTTTTTCGTGCCGGCCGGTGTCCTCAAGTAACGAGACCAACATGGCGTTGATTCTCGTTTTGGACGCGTGCTCGTTTGGTTGACAAATATTTTTGTAACTTTTATTCTGAGATAAACTTTGAGACATTTTGGAATATTTTATAATAATATCGTTCAGAAAATTTCACTGAACATTTTGAGATATTAATTTGTTGCGCCAATAGAAGGATTATTGTCTGGTGAGCGAAAATTAAATTAATTAATTTTTGTGTCGAAAAAGAAAATTTTCTTCGAGTCATTTTTTTTTATTATTTATTTTTTTTTGTCGTATTGCAACGAATGAAAGAAAAGAAAGAAAGAACTCTAATTTTCGAGATTAGATTTTTCGTCAAGAAAATTTTCTTAGTTAATTATTTTTTTTATTTTTTTTATTCAATGCAAATCTCTCGTTGACAATTAAATAATTTATTTTAATTTTTTTTTTACAATTATCAAACGTCGTTATCAAACGTAACCTATATTATTTTTTTTTAATTAATTATTATAATTTTGTTCATTCCTGGAAAAGAGAAGGAAAAGGATTTTTTTTTTATTATTCTTTTGTAATTCATTTTATTGTCTTTTCATATTTAAAAATTTTCGTTGTGAAGATTTATTTTTTTTGGTCAAGGTCGTTGGGGAAATCAGGGACATTGTAGTAGCGTCCCCTAGGGAATTTTCTAGTGACTTTTCTAGTGACTTTTATAGTGACTTTATTTGGCGGGAAATCCCTAGAATTTATTCAAATTTAAATTTTGTATTACTGATTGAAATTTTAATTTTGTTACGATGAATTAATTAATAACTTTTCAATTATTAATTAATTTTTGAAATTTTATAAAATAACTAAAGTCTATTAAAACGTCTCGTGACTTATAAATAATTAATATCGTGCTGTGCACAAGTCAATTGTTTGATTTATTATTTCATTATTATTATTTTTTTTTAAAAGCAATTTTATTAAATTAAATTTAAATTTTGATTTCCCTAAACATTTTGTGTTTGAATTATTTATTTTTTTTTATTTATTACTCCTTATTCTTACCCACAACAAACGACCTTGGAGAGATCGCTGAGACAGTCGAGCAGAGTAAGGGAGTATTTTGGGTTTTGAATTTTATTTTATTTTGTTTATTGATTTGGATAATTTTAGATTATCCTGGCGCCCATAAGATTTTGAATTTGTTTTGGATATTTTCAGGCGTGCTTAATTTCGGGGTTTACCGTTAGACCTCGGAATTACGTCACAGTACATAAAACCAGCCTCAACTCTAACCCCCCCCCCCTCCCCCTCCAGTTCCGAATCACCTCCCCCCCCAAAAAAAATTATTAAATATCTTCCCCCCAAAATAATTCAAAAAACTCAAATTCTGACATAAACTGTAAAGAAAAAACAATTATAAAATATATAAAAAATCAGCCTAAAACCAGCTTATCCGAACCCTCCCCCTCCCCCCCCCCCCTACATCCTCCAATCATCCCCAACAAAAACAAATTATCAAAAAATTTCTCCCTAAAATAATTAAGAAAACTCAAATTCTGAAAAAATTCAATTATAATATATGTTAAAAATGCACATAAAACTAGCCTCACCCCTAAACCCCCCCCCCCCCCACATCCGCCAATCATCCCCAACAAAAACAAATTATCAAATAATTTCTCCCTAAAATAATTTAAAAAACTCAAATTCTGAAAAAATTCAATTATAAAATATATCAAAAATGCACATAAAACTAACCTCACCCCTAAACCCTCCCCCCCCCCCCCCTCCCCTCAATTCCCAATCATGCCCAACAAAAAAAATCAACAACTAATTTTCCCTAAAAAATTAAAAAAACATCAAATTCTAAAATAAATGAATAAATAAAAATTTCAATTATTCATTCATTAAAAGGTGTCACAACATTTTCCCCTCAAACTTCACCCAGTAAACTCCTGAAATTTAACGCACCATGTATTTACACGTTTTTCTCCACCAAAGAGAGAGAGAGAGAGAGTAGTAGAAAAAAAAAAGTGAAGATACTACTACCAGGGGAATAATGAACCCTCGTACACAGTAAAATCTAAGTGTAACCCCTCAATGCAATTTCCAAAGCATGAAAAAAAAAAAAAAAGAAAAACAAATAAAAAAAAATAAATAAACAGCGCATGCGCAAATGTTCATGTGACACTGTGACCTTAGATTGTACGAGAGCGCAAGTCCGATCTATATCGTGTATGTGTGTCTGTGTGTATGAAAATCCTGCAGCTGTACAATTGGAATAGCGCCAGTCGTTTCACGTCTGGCTACAAGGTCGGTTATACCATAAATAAATGATTGGCTATGAAATACGTGCTGGCCCGAATGTCTGAGTATCTTCGATTTTTTTTACCTGCACAACTCATTTTATTCATTTTTTTTTCTTTCTTCCAATACTTTGCTGCTTTGCTATCTTCATTTATACCCTCCAAAGTGCTTTAGTTAGACGGGTTGAGTGTAAGACGATAGGGCTGTTGAATCTGTCCTCGTTTTACTTGTTGTGAATTCATGAGTAGAGGCTTTGATGAGTTCAAGTGCAGGATAAATTTGTCTAAAATCGACAAACTAGAGAGGGCAAGTGGTAGAGAGAGGGGGGGAGGGGGGAAGAGAGGTATTACAGAGTTCTGGTATATATATGGAAAACTTGAAACTATTTGTTAACTGTTGAGTTGGAGTAATGATAGTTTGTTTGAAAATTTATGATGTATTTGGAGTTGGAGTTATTATGACATTACTTTGGTAATTGAGAGGGAATTGGGAGAGTTCAATTTGCCCGAGAGTGGAGGGCAAAGTGATTGGAAATTATTCATTTGCAGCGTTTATTGAAGTATTTATTAATAATTACATGAAAAAGTGATTATGAGAAGAAAAAATTTTAAAAATTTAGGATCGATTCTTTTTCAAATATCGATTAGTCGATTGCGATATCTCGAATTAATTTCGATTTTTGGTGGTGGGGAAAAAAAGGCAGATTCATTCTTTTCAATGGATTTTTACTTCAAACATCGATTAATCGATTCGATATCTCGCATTCAATTCGAGATATCGCAGACGATTCAAAATTTGCTCTACATCCATTCGATTTTACGTGATCAACGTCTTTGTAAAAACAATTTTGCGAAAAAAAAGTTAGGATCGATTATATTCAAATATCGATTAGTCGATTACGATATCTCGCATTGATTTCGATTTTTAAAGACAAGAAAAAAACCATATTAGATCCGTTTTCAGTCGATTATTGTTCGAATATCGATTAATCGATTCGATTTCTCGCAATGAATTCGAGATATCGCACACGATTCGATACTTGTACTACATCAGTTCGATTGTAAGAGGTCAATCTCTTAGAAAAACGATTTTTTAAAAACTCAGGATCGAGTATTTTCAAAAATCGATTAGTCGATTGCGATATCTCGAATTAATTTCCATTTTTGGTGGTGGGACAAAAGAGTCAGATTCATTCTTTTCAATGGGGTTTTATTTCAAACATCGATTAATCGATTCGATATCTCGCATTCAATTCGAGATATCGCAGACGATTCAAAAGTTGCACTACATCCGTTTAATTTTACGTGATCAACGTCTTTGAAAAACAATGTTGAAAAAAAAAAGTTAGGATCGATTATATTCAAATATCGATTAGTCGATTACGATATCTCGTATTGATTTCGATTTTTGAAGACACGAAAAAAACCATATTAGATCCGTTTTCAGTCGATTATTGTTCGAATATCGATTAATCGATTCGATATCTCGCAATGAATTCGAGATATCGCACACGATTCGATACTTGTCCTACATCAGTTCGATTGTAAGAGGTCAATTTCTTAGAAAAACGATTTTTAAAACACTCAGGATCGAGTATTTTCAAAAATCGATTATTTTTCAAATATCGATTAATCGATTCGATGTCTCGCTTTCAATTCGAGATATCGTATACGACTCGATATTTCCGTATCACTTTCTTCAGTTTGATGGGATGAGAAGAAAACCATATCGTATCAACAATTATAATCGATAATCCAAAAATCGATTAATCGATGCGATGTCTCGAATCAAGTTCGAGATATCGCACACCACTCCATAATTCCATTCCATCCCTTTGATCTGAACGGGCAAAACTAATGTGGCATCAGCATCCACATCGATTATGTTCAAATATCGAATAATCGATTCGATATCTCGAATTGGATTCGAGATATCGCATCCGATTCGATAGTTCCGTTACACCTATTCTATTCTCAGGGTAACAAGCAATATCGCATCAACTTACAAAAAATAATTTTGAATATCGACTAATCAATGCGATATATCGAATCAAGTTCGAGATATCGCACACCACTCCATAATTCCATTCCATCCCTTCGATCTGAACGGGAAAAACTGATGTGGCATCAGCATCCAGATCGATTATGTTCAAATATCGAATAATCGATTCGATATCTCGAATTGGATTCGAGATATCGAATCCAATTCGATAGTTCCGTTACACCTATTCTATTCTCAGAGTAACAAGCAATATTGCATCAACTCACAAAAAATAATTTTGAATATCGACTAATCGATGCGATATATCGAATCGAATTCGAGATATCGAATTCCATACCATACTTCCGTTTTCACTCTTTTTGTTTTAATGAGAAAATGAACAATATCGCATGAATTTTAAGATCGACAATCTCCAAGTATCGATTAATCGATTCAAATTCGAGATTAACTGATTACCCGAATACTTTGGGATCAGCAGAAGGTATCCATTGGATTATTTCATCTTGGAAACCTCTTTTATCGACCAAAGGATAAGAATATCGTCAGAAGGTATTAGAAACTCGAATGCTCCAATCGTGACCGACTTTATCATTAGTGTTTTTTGAATTCAAAAAAGAAATTCCCATTTTTTCCAGCGGTTAATGTTTTTTTTAATTATAATTACACAAATTGTGACATTAATCTCCACATTTTCCATTGGTAATTTAAATACAAAAAATTTAGGATTTATAAAATATTGTGCATCTGGTACATACACATGATTATAATGAATAAGCTTAGGTCATTTTTAGTCCGATTAAATGTATTTCAGTAGAAAAAAAAGGGAAAACCAGATAATTCCATTTTTTTCACCATGTTCCAGGAATATCCCAGAAATTTAACGAGATATGCTCTTTTTACTCCGATCCATCTTTGTAGCTATTGAAATTCTCTACAAGAATGGATTTGCGTAGAAAAGGCGTATCCCCATTATTCTCTGAAATATTCGCAAAAAAGATAATTATCCTGTGTTTCACCTCTTTTTTTACTGATCTCATAATTTCTTTATGTTTTTTCACGTACAAAAAATTGAAAAAAATTCATTAATCAATTATTTTCGTTGAATTGTATTGCACTTGAGGCTAACAATAATCACCTCGTAGCTTATTTCTCTTTCATTTGATTTTGAGCGAATTTTCAGCATCACAATACTTTCGATTCATCTTCAGTAAGGGAAGATGGGATGAAATGGACACAAGGAGTAAAACGGTCTATTTTCTAGGGGTGTGCGAATACTCGAAGTTTTGAATTATTCAGTGTGAATTGAATTTTAATGATTCAATTCGAAGATGAATCAAATTCTCGAATTATTTGAATTTTTCAAATTATTTGAATTTTTGAAATATTTGAATTTTTCGAATTATTTGAATTTTTCGAATTATTTGAATTTTTCGAATTATTTAAATTATTCGAATTTGTCAAATTATTCGAATTTTTCAAATTATTCGAATATTTCGAATGATTTGAATTCTACTAGTATTTCAAATTCTCGAATATTTGAATTATTCGAATATTCGAATAATTCAGATATTAAAATTATTCGAATTTTCGATTTATTTGAATTTTTAGAATTTTTCGAATTATTCGAATTTTTCGAATTATTTAAATTATTCGAATTTGTCAAATTATTCGAATTTTTCAAATTATTCGAATATTTCGAATGATTTGAATTCTACTAGTATTTCAAATTCTCGAATATTTGAATTATTCGAATATTCGAATAATTCGAATAATTCAGATATTAAAATTATTCGAATTTTCGAATTATTTGAATTTTTAGAATTTTTCGAATTATTCGAATTTTTCAAATTATTCGAATATTTCGAATGATTTGAATTCTACTAGTATTTCAAATTCTACGAATATTTCGAATTGATCAAATAATTCATCTTTCGAATATTCAAATCGAATTTCGAATTATTATTATTATGATATTATTCAATTCAATTCGATTCATTTACAATTTGCGCACCCCTACTATTTTCGTATTTTATATCATTTTATAGTATGAAATTTACTTGAAATCGTTAGAAATATTGAAAATAGATTTCTTCAAATGATTTCATTGAAAAGCTGAAGAAATTTCCTATCAAAATCATAGTTCAGAAGTTTTTTTTCTTTAATTTTCCGAAAATTCTATTTTTTTTGCTCAAGATTTGAAGGTAAAAGCCTTCTGTTTGCGAAAAAAATTCAGTTTTTCGGGAATATCTCTGGTTCTATTGGTCGCAGTGACCTACAGTAGATCTTGAAATAAAGGTGAGCTCATTTACCATCGATTTATGTGGTTAAAAAGAAGGGTGCGTGGAACCCACGCGACAGAAGTGAAACTTCTTATACATGAGCCATTGGTCATTTTACACTTGGCTTTGGATTAACATATCTCGAAAACTATACAAAATTTATGGAGACATGCTGTGAATGAAATTTAGAGGGAAGATTGACGAACACAATAAGCAGAACGCTGTTTTTCTATGACCAGTAGTTTCAGAGATATCATTTTTTGAATGAGTAGTTTAGAAACAATGGATGAGGCCCGATAGCAAATAAATGAGCGCTTGGACGTCCTTTCTGAATTTTTCATTCAAAAATCGATATCTTAATAACTACGAGTCGTAAAAAAACGGAGGTTTGCTTATTTTATTCGTTAATCTTCCCTCTAAATTTCATTCACAGCATGTCTCGATAAATTTTGCATAGTTTTCGAGATATTTTAATCCAAAGCCAAGTGTTAAATGGCAATTTTTCAAGAAATAAAAAGCAAAAATTATGAGGTGGAGCATGGATATTTTTCGGTCGTGTTTCATGACAACTCCTCTTTTAAATGACAATTTTGAGTAATTTTTTAAAAAATCATTTAGATAAATTCCCATATTTTTCTCTCCGTGTATTGAAAAGAAAAAATAATAGAGTGTAGAGTCAGGCATCGCTGCTGACGCACTCTCCTCTTCTCCTGCTCCCCCCACCACGTATCTAGCTATTCCCCTCACACGATGACGAATTTTCGTGACGCTCGAAAATTGTTGCCCCCTCAGCAAAGAAGTTTCACTTCAAAAATGCATGTTTTTCACGTAAAATTGTCTCAGCTTTTCAATGGAATCAATGGAAAATTTTTATCTCGAAAATTTCAATTGCCATACATCCATTTTACCCCACCTTCCCCTATAAATTTCGGTTTTCGTCATATTATACATAAGAACTTCCAAATGAATTTAGTGGTCGAGTGATTTGATTAATTTATGATTAATTTCATTAAATTAAAAAAATATCACAAAGAAAGTGGAAAAAAAATTAACTCTAAAATACTTTATTTCATATTTTTAAAAAAATGAATTATTCAAAATTTAATGGTATTTTTTATAATCTAAAATCTTCACTCAACTACTAAATTTTATTATTAAAAATATATAAAAGTATGGAGAATTCATGATTTTTCAAAATTAAATCACTACTAAATTACTTGCATCCATCGTGAAATACTAATGATTCAATCAATAAATAAATAATAATTTAATGCCTTTTGTAATTAATCAAAAAATTATGTAACTAAAAATATAATTATTATTTACAATGAAGTAGATAATTTATCATTAGATAAGAAATTTTTTTCCATAGAAATTCTCTTTCACACTGTCTCAAATTTCCAATTAAAAACTTCTCACTTCTCGTCTTCGTCAGTCTTATCCTCGTAACTATATTTTTGTTTTTAATTATTTTTTAAGTTTTTCCTCATTTTCTCAATAAATTCACTTCATTTCTTCCACATTCGTTAATGCTACATTTAAATAATTTAATTGAAACAATTAATAAAAGCATAATGGCAGAAGACAAAAATAACGATAAAATTTTAATGAAAAACCGAATAAATTCGTGATTGATAAATTCAATATCAATAAACAATTTGAATCAATAGAAAATGAGAGGAAAAATGATACGGAAAACATGTGGGTCAAGAAAAGGTACCCGAGGAAATTTGGGAAAATTCTGAAAAATCGTCGAAAATGTTGGGAAAATCCTGGGAAATTCCAAGAAATTGCCAAATTGAGAAAAATATCCTAAATTTTCAGGAATAAAAAAAAACAAAAATTCAGGAATCGTGTGGGTGAAGGAGAGTACCCCAGCTTTAATTTAGGAAAATGCAGAAAAATTATGGGAAAATTCCCAAATTGGAAAATCATGATTTTTCAGTCCTCACGTGGGTAAAAAAAAAGCCAGAGTTTAATTCCGGAAGATTATGGGAAATTCCGGAAAAATCCTACAAAATTCTCGGAAAATTCCCAAATTGTAATGAAAGTCTTGATTTTCCAGAAATTACGTGGATGAAAGCTTGCCGGAATTCAATTTAGGAAATTTCGTGGAAAATTCCAGGAAAATCCCCGAAAACTCTGGAAAATCCCCAAAATTCTCAAATTGGAATGTAAAACATTGATTTTTCAGGAAACCATGCGGTCGAAATGTTGTCGGATTTCAATTTGGGAAAAATCCCTGAAAATTTGACGGTAAACCATAAAAAATTTCGGGATCAACTGAAAATCGAGGGGAATTCCCAGCAAGTCCTGGAAAGCTCCCCAATTTGGAAAATTCTGATTTTCCAGAAACCATATCGGCGAAAGAACCTTATCAGAGTTCAATTCCGTAAAATTCCGGAAAATCCCAGGGAAATTCTGGAAAATCTTGAAATTTCCAAAAAAAGTTCTAATTTTCCAGAAAACATAGGCAAAAAGCTTGCCTGAGTTCACTTCGGAAAAATCCTAGAAAATTCCAGGAAACCCCCAAACTAACCAAAAAATCCTAATTTCCTTTCCACATAAAAAATTAAAAAATAACTCTCAAACCTGAACATACTGTTCATCATCCGTATCATTACACTCCACCGAGTCCGCATGTATTTTCTCATAATTAGGATCATCACTAGTACTGACTTTCTCATACCCATCAATTCTCTCATCTTTGTACGCATTAACTTGTTCATATGGTGGCTCTGCCTGTCCCTTCCCAGGCATGCTCATATACCTAACGCTCTCATAATTAGGATCCGTATTATGAACAGACTCATAATTAGGTTCCGTATCGCTGTCCCCGGGTCTGCAAACAGACGCATAATTGGGCTCTGGATCATGTGGCATGCTCTCATAATTCGGCTCGGAGTCAGTGTCACCATCAGCATCGACTCTCCGCCTCATCCTAACCTTCTCATACCCTGGATCCTCCGAACTCGCATTACTAACTTGTCTGTGCTTGAAAGGCACCATATAAAACGGCAGAACATCAATCCCATTTCTCAACCCCCCTATTCCACTCCCCTCATCCTGTGGCCTCAGCATCTCATAATTCGGATCATCCCCCGCTGCTCCCCTAACCCTCTCCAAATTACCAACACTCGCCTCAAAGGTATGCTCCGGCGTCCGATCAAGCTCATAAATCCTCGCAACTTTCGCAAACTCAATCGAGTCCATATTCAGCGTTTCCGGTGGATTCGATGACCTCTGACCCTCCGGCTCCTTCTTCTGGATCTCAACAGAGTCGTGACTGGACCAGGAAGCTCTGCTTATCTCCATGACGCTCTTCACCTGATTCTCCCCATCAGAATCCCTCTTTTTCTTCATTACCTTAGCATACATGTCCTCCAATGATTTCCTAACGGAAGTTTCTAGGTTTCCTTGTGCGTCTTCAGCAGAATCATCGGATGGTGGGAGCGGTGGGGGTGGAGGGGGTGGTGGTGGGGGAAGGGGCGAATTTGCCTGACGCTTCTCGGGTTTTGGGGAACTAGGGTTGATGATGGAACTCGTTGCACTTGAGCTTGACGCTTGTCTCGAATGCGCATGAGCTACGTGACGAAGGGAATCGACACTTGGAGGTTGTGGCGCTGAGAATAGAGGGTTCTCGTCTATTCTGAGAGGTTGATGAAGAGGTGGCGGGTCAATTGGGACCACCTGCAGGACTCGGTGGGGATCATTCATCATTGGTTGTATTTGTGCGTATGTTTCGCTGCCACTTGTGTAGATCTTCTCTTGCTCGTCAATGGCAGCGTACATTTCGTCGGAGTCATCGGAGACTGTCGCGTAATGCGGATCAGTTCGGATCGGACGATTTTGATGGGCTGCTTTTGTTTGTGCGATTATATTGGCGAGGGGTTCACGAACTGATATACTTGTGTAGCCTTTAGAGTCTTGGGAATCACCGCTGAAGTGCTGGGGAGGGTTGGACTGGGCCTGGGGCAGCCTTGGCAAGGACATTAGTAGGGGTGGCGTCATGTAGGGGAGATCTTGGTTCGCTTGGACACCACCTGTTATTGCGTTGGCTGCTTGAATGTCACTCGATGATGACTCGATGTTCAGGAGAGAATTGTGGGATGAGGAGCGACGAGTTCGCGGTGGTGCTACGGGGTTTTGGACCGTGTTACTGGAACTGCACGATTGGCTGGTTTCTGCAATTTGACTAGGGTTCGACCTGAAACTGATTTTTTTAAATTCATATAGATTTTTTATTTAATTGATCTTTTGCATTAATAAATATTGATAAATATGGAGAAGAGCGGTCTTTGAAAATGAATTACGAATGAATTCAGGTGTAAATAATCACAAATTTCGAGAAAAGCAATGAAAATAGGGCAATTTTACTCTAATGCTTTTTTTGGGAATCTTGGAATTCCCTACAAAAAAAGGGGATGAAGATGAAAAGAGCGTATCTCTACAGTTTTCTGAGAATATCTTGGGAACTAAGGGTGATAGAACGATTTCGGTCCAATTTTTTGTAGAGAATTTCAAGAGTTAAAATTGAAGATTCGGGGTAAAAGGGCGTATCTTCGTTAGTTCTTGAGATATTTCTTTGAAAAATGATGAAAAATTTCAAAAGGTGCAGTTGGATGAGTCAATTCTCTCATTATTTTTTGGAGAATACCCTCAAAAGTAAGCGAGATAGAGCGATTTTGGCCTTCATCCTTTTTTATAGAAAATTTCAGAAACTATCAAAAAAATAGGATAAAATCGCCCTATTTTGTTCATTTTTCGAGACATTTCTCGAAAATTAATGAAGAAAAAAATTAATTCGTCATTTTTCGAAATTTATCATTTTTTTTTTATATTTCGGAAACTAAGCAAGATAGAGCGATTTCATTTGGATCCTCCCTTACAGAGAATTTCAAGAGTTACAGAAAAAAAACCAGCATCTTCCTATTTCACTTAATTTCCAAAATATTCGTCAAATAAAAGAGCTTTTGCACTTCTCCATTACTAAATTCAATTTTAATTACCTGTTCTGACGATTTACTTCCTGTTTTGGTACACTCTGCACTTGTGCATAAGGATGCTCGTCTGAAACAATGATTCATCAGTCATGAAACTACAATCACGTGTCTCTACGTATATAATCTGTTCTCATTCAAAAATAGAAAAAAAAATTTTAGCATATTTGTTCACAATTTTTTTCCTTATTTGCGGTTTTTTTCTCTTTATCTGCAGCATTCTCATGATTACAGTTGAATAAAGAGGAAAAAAAATCAAGAATAATGGAGTTTTCAGGAAAATTAATTTAATTTTGTCATCATTTTCTTTTTTTCAATATTTCGGCAGCTAAATGAGAAAGAGCGATTTTCTCCAAATCCTCTTTTTTAAAGAATTTGCAAGAATTCTATGAAGAAGCAGAGCAAAATCACTACATCTCACTCAGTTTCTAAGATATTTAAAAAAAACAGATTCAAAATAAATTCGTGTAAAAACTTCATAATCATTAAAAATAATAATGGCTTTAACGTGTATTACCATTTGTAGAATTCAAGGTATTCAGTCTTGCATATGGATATGCGCTGTCGTCTTCCTGTAATGATGACGATTCTTGCGAAATAGTACGTGTCGCTCTGTCATTATTCCTCTTGCCAACTGAAAATGTGATTGTAATAATCAATTAGTCTCATTAATGAATAATAAATTGAATTCAGAAAGAAAAAAATCATTGGGTAGAATTGAAAAAATCCAAGTACTTCCGATAAACTATTTTTGCCTTTTCAATTTTCATCAAGTAGCATGAGATTTTTAAAAAATTTACTTTAAACCAGGTTAACGAAGACAAATTGAGGCAAAAATAATTTTGAAAAAAATTAAATCAACATTAGAACTGCATAAGCGAGATTCAATTTCAGTTTCACTGCAATAATTCATAGTTACAGATCTATTTTCTTCCTTATATAACTATAGGGGAAGCTGGGGCAAAATGGACGGATCTAAATTTTTAGGCAAATATTATGGAAAACTCTTGAAATTGATGAAAATATAGGCGGTAGATTGTTTTTGATGATTTCATTGGAAAGTTGAGAGAATTTTAGGCAGAAAACAAGTGCTGGAATTAATTTTTTTGAATTTTTGACGATTTTGACTTTTTTGTACATTTTAGAGGGGTAAAATGTACAAATTTACATATTTTACAATAAATTAAACAAATAAATTTATTAATAAATTAATTTTTATCGATAAATTTTTAAGAGAATCAAATTCCGGAAAAAATATGTAAGCCTTCCTTTTATTGGAAATTTTCAGTTCTTTGAGAATATCTTCGGTTCTATTTATCGTAGCGTAAAAATTCCGATGGGAGATGAAAGGTGAGATCATTTGCCATCGATCAATGGGGTTTTCAATTTAAAAATATCGATTTGTAAGGTATTTATGGGCATTTTTGTGAAACAGTTATGTGAAATAGTTTTCGGCCTATAACTATCCCAAAAATTGATATTTTTCAACAAAAACCCCCATAAATCGATGGGAAATGAGCTCACCTTTCATTTGAGACCATTCACGAATTGCTACGACCAATAGAACCAGAGATATTTGCAAAAAACTGAAAATTTTCAAAAAAGAAAAGGCTGACCCCTCAAAAATGCCGAAAAATATAGAAATTTCGGAAAAAATCGAGAAAAATACATCTGACACTTGTTTTCCAGCTAAAATTTTCTCAGCTTTCCAATAGAATCATCAAAAAAAATCTATCTCTAACCGTTTCATTACAGTGTCCATTTTACCCCACTCTCCCCTATATATATTCTTGTTCGTTACAGTGTCTCTTAATTTTTCGAATCATAAAAAACGCCTGTTACCGGACAATTAGCGACGATTAATCTAATTAATTGCATGAAAACATGAATTATCGCAATATTGGATATTTATAATATTATTTAATAACAATTCACTTCAAAATCGGAATAATTAGAATATTTATAATAACTTAGAAAAAAAAGAGATCATCTGGATCTGCTACTTGGATTTCCTTGAATCAAAAAAAATACAGGAAATTAAGAAAATAAATTATTGGATCGAATTAACGGAAAATAACGAACCATTCTTGTCCTGTACTGTTGCATATAATTCTGAAGGATCACCAATTATTTCGGCTGCTTCATAAATAATCTCCTGAGTTGTCGATTCTAGTCCATTGTCACCAATTACTGTATTACGATCCTTTGGAATGTCTGGGAGACTTCTATTCGCACTGTTGGCTCTACACAAACAATCGAATGAAAAAAAATCATGAATTATCATTGAATGAATGAGATAAAGAGTTCATTCATAATTGAAATAAAAGAAAAGTGATAGGGGAAGGTGGGGCAAAATGGACATAAGGGGTAAAATGGACACATCTGAATTTTCATGGTTTTATCCTGAAAAACGCTCGAAATTGATAAAAATAATGGAGGTAGAATTTTTTCAATGATTTCATTGAAAATCTGAGGAAATTTTAGGCGGAAAATATGGGTGAAAATTATTTTTTCGCATTTTGGAAAAAAATTTTTTTTCACTCAATCTTGAAGGGTACCCCCTTTCGATTTTTTCGAAAAAATTGTTTTTTAATGATATCTCCGGTTCTATTCGTCGTAGCGATTCGCGGGTAGTCTCAAATTGAAGGGGAGCTCATTCCTCACATTTTCGTTAAAGTCTCATTAATTTTTATCGAAAATTACGAAAGTTACAGCCCAAAAACTGATTTCCACAAATTGCCCTGTAATTTCGTCAATTTTTGATAAAAATCAATGGGACTTTAACGAAAATATGAGGAATGAGCTCCCCTTCAATTTGAGACCACCCGCGAATCGCTATGACGAATAGAACCGGAGATATCATCAAAAAACCATTTTTTGAAAAAACTCAAATGGGAAACTCTTCAATTTTGGCGCAAAAAAATTAAAATTTTCAAAAAATCCGAAAAAATTGATTCCTACACATGTTTTCCTCCTAAAATTCCCTCAGCTTTCCGATAGAATCATTAAAAAAAAATGTAACTTCGACCGTTTCATTTGAATGTCCATTTTGCCCCACTTTCCCCTATGTGAAAAATAGGGAAAAGTGGGCTAAAAGGAGATTCTGATGAAACGCTTTGAGATAGATTTTTTTTGATGATTCCATTGAAAAGCTGAGGAAATTTTAGCTGGAAAACATGTGTCGGAGTTGATTTTTTTGAATTTTTTTGGAAATTCTAGGTTTTTGGGCTAAATTTGAAGAGGCACCATTTTCCATTTTTGGGAAAATTCACTTTTTTGGGAATATCTCCGGTTCTATTGGTCGCAGCGTAGAAATTCCAAATGGAGGTGGAAGGTGAGGTCATTTGTCATCGATTTGAGGGGTTTCGAAAGGAAATTATCAATTTTTAAGGTACTTATAGCGCAAAAATTGATTTTTATAAAAGCACCCATAATTATCTCAAAAATTGATATTTTTCCTTCAAAACGACATGAATCAATGGGAAATCACCTCATTTTTTACCTCCGTTCGGAATTTTTACGCTACGACCAATAGAACCGGAGATATCCTCGAAAAAGTGAATTTTCCCAAGAAAAGCTCTGATTTTCGGCTAAAAAAGTAGAAAATTCAAGAAAAGTCCTTAAAAATTGATTGTGACATATGTTTTCCAGCTGAAATTTCCTCAGCTTTTCAATGGAATCATCAGAAAAATCCTATCTCAAATATTTCCCCTCATTTCTCGCGATTTTTATAGTATTAAACGTCAAAATTCAAAAGTTTGCGTTTCACTTATGTCCTTTTTACTCCAAGCCTTTCCCTATAACTTTTGCACTCGTTCCAAATGTGTAATTCGTTCATTCTACAGTTCAATTAGTCATCAGAGATCACCGGAAAACTTTAGGAAAATTTTTTTAGTGACAGAAAATGAAGATAAATAGAATTATTCCAATTTTTAGTTTTTTAAGTGAAAAAAAAAGAAGAAAAAACACATAATTCAATTGCAAAATAGGGAAAACTTCATAAATCTCAAAATTTCCACAGTTTCAACTATTCACAACTGAATTATCTTTAATCTCATAATTTCTGCAAATTTCAGAAAAAATCAATTTTATTCGATTATCAGTAAAAAAAAAAAAAAAAATATTCCATTATCAGTTTTTTTTCTTCAAATATCTCGGAAACTAAGAGAGATAGAGTAAAAATACCTGTATCTATTTTTGTAACTCCTAGAATTCTCTACAATAAAGGATTCATGTGAAATCACTCTATCTCGCTTAATTTCTGAGTTTTCAACTATTAAAAAAAAAATAGAATAAAAAATATTTTTCCCAAAATCTCATGTGCTTATGATTCAAAGAATTTTTTTTCGGAGTGAAGAATTATTTCAAAAAATCTGAAAAAATTCATCGATGATCTAGCCACATGGCACCATCTCCTCAATTTTTTTCAGATTTTTACAAATACCCCTTCACTTAAAAAAAAAATAAATCCCAATAATCGAAAATATAAATAATTTTTTCTTCCAGAAGTTTCTCGAGAATATCTCGGAAACTAGGCGAGATAGAGCGATTTCGCTACAATTCATTTATGTAGCTCTCGAAATTCTCTACAAAACCTTTCTCATCTAAAATCACCCTATCTCGCTCAGTTTCTGAAAAATTCCAAAAAAACAAATGTCATATCAAATTGCCCAAAAAAATTACATTTGAAAAATATTTCTCTACTCATTTATCTTCACCTCATAAAAACCAAGAATAAAATAATTAACAGCAGAAAAAAAAATTCATGAAAATTGGTATTAGTGAATGGTATGATGAGTGATGGATTAATGCCTTTTTTTTCGTTTAAATTTAATAAAATTCATTAAATAATTATGAATTAGCGTTAGGGTCATGCTGCCATGCCTATTCATCTGGCTTGGCACCTTTTTCCACTGTCGACAGCATCAATTGCGACAATTTCACTGTAATCCGCTGTTGGCTGACGATCGAAGATTTCATTATCAGCACGAGTCATCGTTACCATACCCGGTAGCCCAAGGAACTCGCTCCTGTGTCCACAATATTTACGTAAAAAAATCAAAAAATTAAAAAAAAAAAAAATTCCCTTTTTTTTCAAATTTTCCTTAACTTCACTCAAAATTAAAAAAAATGTATAAAAATTGGCGCCAAAAATCTATCAATTTAAAACTCAATTCGTGGATATAATTCCCATGAACTCAATGAATTTGCATGAAAAATAAATGACAATTACTTATCAAATGAAATAATTTTTTTTCAATTTTTTTTAAATCATAAAATTGTAAATGATAAATTTTTTAGATATTTTTGGGAATATCTTTTAGGCAAGTGAGTTTAGGAAAAAGTCACAAGATACCTTTTTTGTAGAGAATTTCAGGAGCTACAAAAATAGTATCTACGAAAATTTCGCTATCTCGTTTAGTTTCCGAGATACTCTCAAAAATTTGTTGATGGATTGTCTCAAGTGTTTGAAAAAAAGGAAAAGAAGAAAAAAAAACGAGCTTTCAAGGGGAAACACCACTGTAAAATTCTAAAAAAAAGGCATTTTTTGGCTACTTTTATCTATAGAAGAATTAGCAATAAAATAAGGATATTTGAAGGAGTGATTGAGCATATATTTGAGTCTTCAGAAAAAAAATCATCAAAAAATATTAAAAAATATTAAAAGATGACGAAAATAATAAAAATTAATATAAAATTCAAAATTTTATGTGAAATAATGGGTTTCAGGTGATAATTTTTCTTGCCTTTATTATGGAAGGCCCAAAGTAATTTTTAAAGAAAAAAAATAAAAAAAAAATAATAAAAAAATAAAAAAAAATAAAAAAAAATAATAAAAAAATAAAAAAAAAAAAATAATAAAAAAATAAAAAAAAAATAATAAAAAAATATGAAAAAAATAAAAAAAAAATCGATTTTTGAAATATTCTACAGTGATGTTACCCTTTAATTGAAATAAATGTGCAAAATAATTTGTTGCATACTTGTTTTCATTGTGTCGACAACTGCAAATACATGCAACGATAAATCCAACGAATGATAATAGTGCAGCAATTGATATAACCCAGTAAAACCAGGCACTCTGTTGTAACAAAGTGTCATACATTGTCCCGAGCTTGATAAATCTTCTAGTCAGCCCTGAAACATAATTATCATCAATTAATAAAAGTGTTGAATTACAAGGAAAAACGTGAAAAAATGGAATTGACGAGAAAAATTAAGTTTTTAAGTAAATCTATTTTATTTCGTCTGTTTTTTGAGAATAACTTGGAAACTAAGCGAGATAGAGCATTTTTGCCCGAAACTCGGTTTGTAGCCCTTGAAATTCTCTACAAAAAAGAATTCATTGAAAATCACTCCATCTCCCTTAGTTTCCAAAATATTCTCAAAAAACTGATAAAATAAAATAGATATTTCTGAAAATCTTATATTTTTATGACTTAAATATTTTTTTTCAAACTCAAAGACTCTTCAAAAAAATCTGAAAAAATTCATAAACAATATAGACACATCGTACCATCTTCTCAAATTTTTTCAGATTTTTCCAAAAAGTCTTTCATTCAAAAAAAAAAAATCTACAATCATTTTCCCCACATTTGTCCAATTTTGCCTTATTCTCAAGTGAAATAAATGACTCACACTTCTTGAAAATTATCTCAAATTACCTGAGTAATCAAACAATCATCCACATGGACTGCCTCATCCTGCTCTTTTTCCCCTCAATCGCACGAAAAAAACCAAAAAAATGCCCAAACTCCTCAAAAATCAAGAATTCATTGTGATGAAAGAAAAAAAAACAGAAGAAATCACTATCTCAAAGATTATTTTCATATCTTTTTTGTAATCAAAAAATGAGTCTATATATATAATTTGTCATGTATATATTCGCACATCCACGCCTATCCTTCAAAAACCCCTAAAACCCCCAAAAACCCCAAAAATCCCCCAATTTCCATTTTTTCAGACCTCAAAACCCCAAAAAACCCCAAAAATCCACCAAATTTCCTCGAAATGTCAAATAAAAATGCAAGAAATCTCGTTTGTGTTTGTGTGTGTGTCTGTCTCTGTGTGTGCTAACCTCAAAACTCCCAAACTTTAATCACTCGAAGCATAAAAACTCCATACAACAAAATAAATTCTCAAGAAACCTTCATTTTTAAATTAAAAACAACGAAAAATCCACAATTTTTCATTGAAAAAAAGAGAAAAAAACACTTTAACCACTCAATCACACAAATTTGCGTCTAAAAAAAAACATTCGCTGATATAATTTCATGGAAAAAAATCAAATTGGTCAAGTGAGGGGGGGAAGAGTCCCTGGAGTAGGGGGAATGAGAAGGAAAGGAGGGGAAGGAGCGAGAGAGATGGAGAGATACTATTTACTGCCACGGTGGATCCGATTACCGGACGTGTCCCAGTTCCCGGACGTAGCAGCAAAACAGTAATAATTAATATTCATGAAAAATTAAATTTTTGCAATACTTGCAAAATATTGCAATAACAATCAAATAAATTATTTGATTTATTTAATTGAAATTTTTTATCATTTTAATAATTTAATTCCAACTTGTCCGGAAACCGGGACCATCGTCTTAACTGTCCGGTAACTGGTGCTTTCACATTAATGTCCTAGGAACATTTGTTCTCCCAAGGAAAAAACTCAAAATTTTGATGCATATTAATAATAATAATAATTATTAACAATAATTACATCGATAAACCTTGAGATTTACCTGAAAAAAAAATTTTAATTAAATTATTGGCTGCAAATGTTTACATCTCAAGAAAAGGAGAGGAGGGGGAAAGCGTATTTAGTGCCTATATAGTGACATCATGGCGTTTATTTACGTTGTCGAGGCTCCAACACACGTGCGAGATTGTGCAGACACATTTACACACACTCACACACTCCAAAAAGTAGAAACTCAACTCCTAGAAAAGAAAAAAAAAAAAAGTTTTCGTTAAAAAGAAGAAAAAGTGCAATTTTTTAATGAAAATCTTCATTAATTCGATGAAGAACGAGGAAAAATGGGGGAAAAATTGTCATATATTGTGAGTAAAAAGTGGGGGAAACCCTCCCCTCTCTATCCCTTCCCCTCCCCTTCTTTTCCCACTTTCACTTCCGGAAAAAACCTAAAAAAGGACTGAATTCCAATCGTTTTTCCTCTAGAATTAGAGACGAACCATTTGGGGTCCTCGAAAAATCATGTGATTACCCCTCTTTTTCCCCCCCTTATTTTTGAAAAATTCAAGAATTTTATTTTTCATCAAAAATACATCAGAATGTAAGATAATAATGTGAAGAATTTTATTTTATTTTTTTCTCTCTAACTCAATCTCCATTTGAATTGAATAAATTTGCTCCATTGGCTGAGTGGAGGTCAGGGTTTCACAGAATAATACGTATCAAAGGTAAATCTTTACATTTTTTTCTTTATATTTAATTTATTTTTACCTCATTCTATTCATCGAGTTGTTCAGTCTGATCTTTCATTTCACAGAGATAAGATTTGAAGGAAAATTAAATTTATTAACCGATTTTTCAGTGAAAAGGTAAGAAAAAAATTGATAAAATTATGGAATTTTTCACTTTTTTTTTTAAATTTAAGTTTGTGATTTTTGTAATTAAAAATATCTCGGAAACTAAGCGAGATAGGGTGATTTTGCAGGAGTCCTTTTTTGTAGAGAATTTCGAGAGCAAGAAAACTGTATTCCAGCAAAAAAAGCGTATGTTCAATGGTTTCAGAGATATTTTCAAAAAACTGTTAAAGAAAAAATTTATTGATTTTTTGGATTTTTTTTCTAGTGGAAAAATGCTGAAATTTGGAAATTCATTGAAAAGTGCTTTGAGGACATTTACGTCCTCGTCTGTGAGACATGCAAATGCAGAAGTTGCAGCACTTCAGAAAGCTGCACTTGAAGAGAGATGCATACTCGTTGATGATAATGATAGAGCAATTGGTGGAGCAACGAAACGTGATTGTCACAGAATAAGTAAAAATGGTGTTATTCCACTTCATCGTGCCTTCAGTGTATTTTTGTTCAATAAAAAAGGGGAATTGCTGCTGCAGAAACGCTCGGACACTAAGGTTGGTCAGAGAATCAAGAAAGTTGATGTGCGAGAAATTTTAATGGTTTTTTTTTTCCTGGTTATTAGGCACTTTCGTTCATGGCTGAGAGAATGTGTGAATGAAAATTCAGTGAAGAGGCAAAAAATAAAGGTGTCACGTCTCGAAATTTCGAGATTTCTGGTCAAGTGGCTACCGTCAATGACCCAATTAATGCCACCAAGAGACCTATTCTGCCACATATCTTTCATAGAAAAATCATATCTTATCATAAATTCAAATTTGATTTTTCCTCGGAAGAATTTAGAGTCTGGACTATCATTTACATTAATTATTTTCCCGAATTAATGATAAAAATTATTTAATTTATATTTTTGAAAATATTTTGCCAATGGCCCGATTCATGCCACCATGGCCCGATTTCTGCCATAGAGGGTCCCAATAATTGCCATCAATTAATTTCCATCACTGCTCGTTATTTTTAAATTATTCCTCAATTTATATGAAAGTCCAATGATTTTGTTAACAATCAATACAATTTTCGATTTATTAAATACTTAAATTTTCTCAATCATCACACATTGAACTGATGAGGCACTCTAACTCCACATGAAGAGCTTTAGGGCTTTATCTTGCTGAGCACACTGGTCGCATTCAACAGATTAATTTTAGAAATATATCTAGTAGAGAAATATCGGATATTTTGATTGTCCGGTGTCCTCAGAATTTTTTTCTAGCCACTGTTATCAATTACTTAGAGTTGAGAATTCGAATAAGTTCAATAATCACGAAAATGTATGAAAAGTGGCATTAATCGGGCCAATGGCATCAATTGGGCCATTGACGGTATGTACACTGTTAAAAAAAATTTCAGTCTGAATTTTCCGTGCAAAATCACAGAAATTTTGAACAAGTTACATCTCTACTGAAATTCCAGATAATTAGGGGAGAGTGGGGCAAAATGGACCTAGAAGATGAGATGCCTCCAGATTTTTTTGAGAAGCAGCGGCTGCTTTAAAAAATCTGAAAAAATTTAAAAACAATAGAAATATGTTAGGGGATTTTCTCAAATTTTTTCAGATTTTTTCGTCAAGTCCTTCATTTCGAAAAAAATTCCTTAATCATGTTACTATGAGGGTCCATTTTGCCTCACTCTCCCCTACGTCATTGAAAAATGAACAAATCATCGATTTTCAAATAATTTTGCGTCTGAATATCAATGAAATTTGTAAATTTCAGTTCAATTGTTTCTTGAAAATTTAGAAAAAATAGAAAAAATTCAAGAAAAAATTGAAAATTCAAGTGAATTGTAAAATTTTCATCTCAATTTTACGTAAAACTCATGAATACCTCTGAATTTCTTCGGAAACTCACAGATTTCATGGGCATTTTCCCATTAGAAGACATTCAGTATCACGTTTATTAAAATTTTCATCGAATTTCCTATGAAATTTCAATTTTTTTCTAACAGTGTAACTTATCATGGCAGTAAAAATTTTAATCCAATTTTTTTTTTTGTAGAATAAATATTCTAGAAAACAGCAAATTATTACATGCTCCATAACAATGTTAGACAGTATGTATGAATACGTTTCTTCTGAAATATTCATACTACACAGTAAACAATTCAGTAGTGAAGAGGTAAAACAGGATAAATCGACTTATCTTTGAGGTCATTTCGAAGGAAATATCTAGGAAACTAAGCGAGATAAGGTGATATTACTCAGCTGTTTTTATAGGGAATCTGAAGAGTTACAAAAGAATTCTAGGGCAAAATTGCACTTTCTCGGTTATTTTTCGAGGTATTTTTGAAAAACTTAATGAGAAAAAAAAAGACTTATCTCGTTTTACCTCTTCACTACTGAATTGGATTACAATTTTGACTCTGATGATAAGCTACATGGCCACTTAAGGGGTGACACCACTGTAAAAGTCTAAAAAAAAAATACATTTTTTTTCTATAGACAAAGTGGCAATAAAATCATCATATTCAAGGGATTTTTTTATTTTTTATTTTTTTTTATTAAGTATCAACCTTTATTGGTTATTTACATTCGTCTGTACATTGGCATATTCTAATTTTATATTCGAGGGAGTGATTGAACATATATTTGAGTCTTCAGAAGAAAAAATTATCAAAAAATGACACAAGAGCCCCTCGAATTTAAAAAACTCTGCAGCACACAGTGTAATTAATGCGAATTGCAATTGAAAAAAAAACTTGGCCCAGTCTAGATACACATAGCTGAAAAAATACGTAGGAGATTTAAAAAATATTGTTTTTTCTGGGACTGATGACCATTTGAATGAAAAAACTCAAATTTTGGCCTAAAAACCTGCAATTTTTTATAAATAAAAAATGTGCAAATCAATTTTTTGAAAATTCCCTACGTATTTCTTTTCGAAATATTGTTTTCAAGATGCTGTGGAAAATTTAAATGAAAATAATGAAAATTATTGGAGTCATGCTGCGTGGCAATTTGAAAAATCATGTTTCGAGAAGAACACGATTGAAGTTTTGAAAATGCCTTGGAATAAATTCAAAATTTCATGGGAAATAATGAATTTCACGTGATAATTTTTCTTGCCAGTATTCTGGAAAGCCCAAAGTAATTTTTGAAACAAAAAGAGAATAGATTTTTTTCAAATTCCCCTTAAAGGGCAACGAAACCCCTTGTATACATTAAATTTTTGAACTATTTGTCGATATTTGTCAATATTTTCGTTATGAAAAATTGGCAACCACTAAAGAAGATAATCAGAATGTCGATAATTCTGGTATTCCATGGGAAAAAAACCATAATTATTGCTAAAAAATGAATTTAAAAATTTGAAATTCACTGGATTCTCCATTGCCCTTTAAGAATGATTAGAAGGTACATTAGGAAAAAAAAAAAAATTGTTCTAAATCGTTAATAACAGTTCATACAGAATAAAATTCTCAAAGCGAATTAATTAATTAATTGTATATGTGAGCAATATAATGAGATAAGTCGTATAAACCAGAAATTTATTGAAAATTGGGAAATTTTCATTGATTTTCCATTGCCTCAAATCATGAAAAATTAGAAAAAATGTAGAATTAAAGAAAATTCTTCAATTTTCAATCTGTATAAATTGTTATTGGCAATTTTGAACAAAAATTTAACTTTTTTTCCGATTGTATCTCCTAATATCATCCTTAATCTTAAATTGTTAAAAATGAAACTGATTTTAATGTTCTCAAACAGGCAAAGGATTTTTACTGAAGGATAGATTTGAGAGAAATTTCCGGAAAATTTGGAAAAATATAAAATTTAACAAAAAATCTCCGAAAATCTTGAATTTTGAAATTTCTGATTAATCTTGAATTGTTAGAAATTAAACTGATGTTTTCTTCTTTTATTATAAAAATCTGCAGTATTTGGTCCAGCCACAATTGATCCTGATTATTTGAACCATTTTCTTTGTTAGGTCCAGCATTATTTTCTTTATTAAATTATTTATTTTAATTTAAGATGTGAATTTTTATTTAAAAATTATTTTAAAAAAATCATAAAGAATGTTATTTCCAAATTTTTTCGAAATCAATAAATTGATGACTATAAATTATGACGAAAGAGCATTGAACTCAGGTCGATTTGGCTTTGTAAAATTGCGAAATTACTGAATAAGCACAAGGATCCCCAAATCTGTGGATTTTTTTATCCTGAAAATCAAAATTAATAACCGTACACAAAAATATATATATATATATATATATATATATATATATATATATATATATATATATATATATATATTTTCAGACTATTATGACTTATTGAAAATTTTTTAGTATTGTTTATTGTTTTTCAAATTTTTTTTGAGTTCTTCGGAACTGAAAACGAACGTTAAATTTTTCAATATATTATTAACGAATGGAAACAAAAGGCTGAAGGATCGATGGATCAAAAGCGTGGAATTAAAAAAAAAAGAGATTTTTTCTGAATTTTTTTTAGAATCCCTTAATTAGTTACTTTATTATTTTTGAGAAAATCTTGGAAACAAATGGAGATACGCCCTTTTAAGTCGAATCTTTTTTTTTTAATTTCAACAGCTACAAAAAAAGATTCAAGCAAAACCGCTTCTTTCCCGGATATTCTCAAAAAACTAGAGCTACTCTGTTTTACCTTTTCACTGAAAATCTGCAATCGCTGATAAATCCAATGATTACTCAGAAATCATGAGGCTTAAGAGAATTTTCCAAGAGACCTTATTTGTAGAGAATCAAATTCTCCACAAAAAAGGTCTCTTCTGAATTTCCTCTAAACTCACTAGTTCCGAAGATATTTGAGGAGAAATGTGGAAAAAGCTGTTTCTATTCTTTTAAACATGAATTTAATGACTTTTTTAATATTAATTATTTGTTCAAGTCGTATAGGTATTGAATCATAATTAATGATCTCTACTCATGCAGCTACTTCCTTTTCCAACGATATAAAAAATTGAACTGCGTATTTATACATAAAAAAAAAAACTGGTTACATTATGTAACAATTTTAGAATTTCAAATTTTATTTTTTGAATAAATTCATAAAAATTCAAAAATAATAATAATTATGGTAATGTTGCAGATAACTTTTCCGAGCTACTACACCAACACTTGCTGCAGCCATCCATTGGGAGAAATTCCAGGGGAATCCGAAGAATTTGATGCATTAGGCATCAGAAGAGCAGCGAGACGAAGATTATCCTACGAACTTGGGATTCCATCAGCTGAAATTGAACTCAAGGACTTTCAGTATCTCACTCGAATCCATTATCAAGCTATGGGAGCAGATGATATTTGGGGAGAGCACGAAATTGACTACATCTTGTTTTTGAAGAAGGATAAAGTGACACTGAATCCACATCCAGATGAAGTCAGTGAGATTAAATGGATATCAAAGGACAAATTAGATGATTTTGTTAAAAACTGTGATTCTCCACTGACTCCATGGTTTCAATTGATATTGACGCACAGATTACCACTTTGGTGGGAGAATTTGGACTCTCTCGACAAAATGCGAGATCATAAAGTAATTCAGAAATTTGATTAACACAAATGTTGACTTCCTTGAGCCTCTGGAAAGGGGAAAAATTGTATTTTTTATTAATTGTTGATAATTGAGGGCATTTTTCTGTATTTTTTTCGCTCAATAAATGAGAAATTTGTAATGTATGAAAATTCTAAATTTGAATTTGCCGCTCTCGGAAAATTCCTAGTTTAGCAATTTTGGGGTTTTTCTGAAATATTTTGGAGAAGGCGAGATAGAGGAATTTTTGAATAATTGTTTTCGAAATTCTCTGCGGAAAAGGATTGATGCTGACTTGCCCTATCTCGTTTACTTTCCGAGGAATTGAAAAATAAAATCTTGCACTATTCGCCTTTCGGATTAATCCATTTTTCGGAAATATCTTGAAAACTCAGTAAATTCATAATTTGAAAAATCCCCTAATTCAAATTTCCCGCTCTCCAAGAATTCCCTAGTCTCCCCAATAAATCCCCTAGACCCTCAAAAACTCGAATTCTCAATCGACAAAACCTCCAAATTCGAATTTCCCGCTCTCAAAAAATGCCCTGCCTCACCGAAAAAGTCCCTAGATGTGGCCTAGCTTCAGCTACAAAAAAGGCTCAGCCCAAAAAGGGTGTATCTCTATTAATTCCCAAGATATTCAAAATTATTCCCATTGTTTGTAAATATTTCATGCATTCATAATCCCCAAAACCCCCGAATTCAAATTGCCCGCTCCCAAAAATTCCCTAGCCTCACCATCAAAATCCCGAAAATCTCAAAAACTCATAAATTTCCAATCCACGAAGGCCTCAAATTCAAATTTCCCACCCTCCAAAAGTCCCTAGCCCCTCCAAAAAAATCCCTAGACGCTAAATGAATTTATAATTTGCAAAATCCCCTAATTCAAATTTCCCGCTCTCCAAGAATTCCTGAATCTCCCCAATAAATTCCCTAGACCCTCAAAAACTCGAATTCCCAATCGACAAAACCTCCAAATTCGAATTTCCCGCTCTCAAAAAATCCCCAGCCTCACCGAAAAAGTCCCTAGATGTGGCCTAGCTTCAGCTACAAAAAAGGCTCAGCCCAAAAAAGGTGTATCTCTATTAATTCCCAAGATATTCAAAATTATTCCCATTGTTTCTAAATTTTTCATACATTCATAATCCCCAAAACCCCCGAATTCAAATTGCCCGCTCCCAAAAATTCCCTAGCCTCACCACCAAAATCCCGGAAATCTCAAAAACTCGTAAATTTCCAATCTACGAAGGCCTCAAATTCAACTTTCCCACCCTCCAAAAGTCCCTAGCCCTTCCAAAAAATTCCCTAGGCGCTAAATGAATGTATAATTTGCAAAATCCCCTAATTCAAATTTCCCGCTCTCCAAGAATTCCCTAGTCTCCCCAATAAATCCCCTAGACCCTCAAAAACTCGAATTCCCAATCGACAAAACCTCCAAATTCGAATTTCCCGCTCTCAAAAATTCCCTAGCCTCACCACCAAAATCTCAAAAACTCATAAATTTCCAATCCACGAAGGCCTCAAATTCAAATTTCCCACCCTCCAAAAGTCCCTAGCCCCTCCAAAAAATTCCCTAGACGCTAGGGAATTTCTCCAATAAATGCCATACCTGTGAACCCGGCTTTTGACGTGTCCTAGCCTAGCTGGAGGCGGTCGAACGTGTGTGTGTGTTTCACAGTACTGCTCACTGGTCGGTTATTTGTTTCCGTTTTTCTCATTTCTTCCCAGATAAAAATTTACCTACGTGTCTCATTTAATATCTTCCCCACAGCCGTTCCCCACGAATAAAAGAGGCACATGCAGTAGCTTGTCTCTATTTGAATCAATCAAATGATAACTAAAAATCGTAAAATTTATAAATAAAAAAATCTTTTATTGTTAAATTAAACAATAAAAAATTAATTAAATAAATTAAAATGCCGGGAAGACTTGGTCCTTCTCAGAGTGCAAAAAAAGTCATGTTTCCAGACAAAAAATCAACATCAAAGCAAATGAAATCTTCAACATTTACCAATGCAGCTGGATTAAGTTCATTAATAACATTTACAATTCTACTATTAGCATGGATATCTGGTTTTGCATCTAGATTATTTGCTGTTATACGATTCGAGAGTATCATCCACGAGTTCGATCCATGGTAAGTCACTGAATGCAATAAATAAATAAAAAAAATTTACAAAAATAAATTTTACTCAATCATTTTATTAAAGGGCACTCGGAAACTAAGCGAGATAGAGCAATTTTTGTGGTGACCTTTTTTGTAGCTCTCAAAATTCTCTACAAAAAAGGTCTCCACAAAAATTGCTCTATCTCGCTTAGTTTCCCAGTGCTCTTCAAAGAACTAAATGAAATTAATTAAATCAATGATTCACTATTAAAAAAAAACAAAATTCTCACAAACTAAATTTTATTCAATCACTTTTTTAAAGTGCACTCGGAATCTAAACAAGATAGAGCAATTTTTGTAGAAACATTTTTTGTAGTTCTTAAAATTCCCTACAAAAAAGGTTTCTACAAAAATCGCTCTATCTCGCTTAGTTACCGAGTGCCCTTCAAAAAACTCATTGGAAATCAAAAAATTTCAATAAAAATCAATTGAATTGATCCTTTTTTTTCAGGTTCAACTACAGAGCAACTGCTTACATGGTACAGCATGGTTTCTACAATTTTTTGAACTGGTTCGACGAGCGTGCATGGTATCCACTTGGTAGAATTGTCGGTGGTACTGTTTATCCAGGTCTGATGATAACATCTGGATCAATTCACTACATTCTACACTCTTTGAATATTCCAATACACATCAGAGACATTTGTGTATTTCTCGCGCCAATATTCAGTGGTTTAACATCAATATCAACATATTTATTGACAAAAGAATTGTGGAGTGCTGGTGCTGGACTATTTGCTGCTTGTTTTATCGCAATTGTACCTGGATATATATCACGTTCTGTTGCTGGCAGTTATGACAACGAGGGAATTGCCATTTTTGCACTACAATTCACGTACTATTTGTGGGTCAAGTCTGTTAAAACTGGTTCCATCCTATGGGCAGCATTTACTGCACTCTCTTACTTCTATATGGTGTCTGCATGGGGCGGATATGTATTCATCATTAATCTCATACCATTCCATGTTTTTGTACTACTCGTTATGAATAGATACAGCAACAGATTGTTCGTTAGTTATACGACTTTTTATATACTTGGACTGCTGTTGAGCATGCAGATACCTTTTGTTGGATTTCAACCAATCAGAACTTCAGAGCACATGGCTGCTGGTGGAGTCTTTGGATTGTTGATATTCATTGCTGCACTCAAGTGAGTCATTTGCTTACAAATTTTTGAATTAAAAAAAAATCCGAATTTTCTGAATAAACCCTGATAAGGTTTGGAATCATTAAAAAAAAAAAAAATCCGGAAACTTGTTCCAAAATCCAAAAAAAAAAAAATGACTATTTCATCTCAAATTTTGAAATTCTTGAGAAATCTTGATTTTTTGTCGCATTTTTTTTAAGTTTTTTCTTGCAAAGAATTTCTATTTCCAATAGCTGCCAATATATTCTCAAAAAACGGACAAATAAAATAGATATTCTGTCTTTAAAATTGTCTTTGAACAAAAAAAAAAAATTATAATCCAAGTTTTTTTTTGCGAATTTTCCTGAATTTTCCGAATTTTGCATTTTTTCCGTTTTATTCGGTTTTATTCCATTTTTCAATTTTTTTTGGTTCTATTTGTTTTTTTTTTCGTTTCATTTTATTTTCCAAATTTTTCCACTTTTCATACATTCTCCTATACATCTCAATATCTCAAAAATTTAATTAAAAAAATTAACATTAATTAATATTAATTCCTCTCCATTTCCTTAATGGTAATACTAACCGAAAAAACTTGTATTTCGCAGATATCTGAAGACAGTTCTAACGAAATCAGAGATGAAGTACTTCGCTGGAATTGTCGCATTAGCAGCAGCCTGTTTGCTTTTATCCCTGATAGGCTTGACTTACGCTGGAGTAGTAGCACCATGGTCCGGAAGATTCTACAGTCTCTGGGACACGGGTTATGCAAAAATACACATTCCAATAATTGCCTCAGTATCGGAGCATCAGCCAACCACGTGGTTCAGTTTTTTCTTCGATTTGCACATCCTAGTAACGACATTTCCAGTTGGTCTTTGGTACTGCATCAAGAGGATCAACGATGAACGAGTTTTCGTCATACTTTACGCACTTTCTGCAGTTTATTTTGCGGGTGTTATGGTGCGTTTGATGCTGACATTGACACCGGTTGTCTGTATGCTGTCGGGTATTGCATTCAGTGGACTTTTGGAGCTGTACCTGAAGGAAGAGGACCGGGAGAGCAGCGACAAGGATGGAGGGGACAGCAGCGAGGAGGAGAGCGAGGCAGAAAGGGAGAGAAGTCCTGGACGAGGACTTTACGATAAGGCTGGAAAATTGAGGCGCATGAAGCATGAACGACCCAAGGGAAATGGCGATGGACTTGGTGCTAATCTCAGGAACCTCATTGGCATTGGTGTTCTCGTGCTCCTGATGATGTTCACGGTTCATTGCACCTGGGTCACTAGCAATGCCTATTCTTCACCGTCAATTGTACTGGCTTCTTATAGCAATGATGGCGGCAGAAGCATTCTCGATGACTTCAGAGAGGCTTATTATTGGCTGGCACAGAATACACACAGTGATGCAAGGGTCATGAGCTGGTGGGATTATGGGTATCAAATCGCCGGAATGGCTAATAGGTTTGTGGATTTTTGAAGTGAAACTTCTTTGCTGAGGGGGCAACGATTTTCGAGCGTCACGAAAATTCGTCATCGTGTGAGGGGAATAGCTAGATACGTGGTGGGGGGAGCAGGAGAAGAGGAGAGTGCGTCAGCAGCGATGCCTGACTCTACACTCTATTATTTTTTCTTTTCAATACACGGAGAGAAAAATATGGGAATTTATCTAAATGATTTTTTAAAAAATTACTCAAAATTGTCATTTAAAGGAGGAGTTGTCATGAAACACGACCGAAAAATATCCATGCTCCACCTCATAATTTTTGCTTTTTATTTCTTGAAAAATTGCCATTTCACACTTGGCTTTGGATTAAAATATCTCGAAAATTATGCAAAATTTATCGAGACATGCTGTGAATGAAATTTAGAGGGAAGATTAACGAATAAAATAAGCAAACCTCCGTTTTTTTACGACTCGTAGTTATTAAGATATCGATTTTTGAATGAAAAATTCAGAAAAGACGTCCAAGCGCTCATTTATTTGCTATCGGGCCTCATCCATTGTTTCTGAACTACTCATTCAAAAAATGATATCTCTGAAACTACTGGTCGTAGAAAAACAGCGTTCTGCTTATTGTGTTCGTCAATCTTCCCTCTAAATTCCATTCACAGCATGTCTCGATAAATTTTGCATAGTTTTCGAGATATGTTTTTTAATTTGGGGAGGTTTGGGGAAGGGGATGAGAAATGAGGGGACTGCTCTCTCCGGATGATGCTGGAAAGTGCAAATAGCTGGCAATTTTTAGGCTTTTTTCGGTAATTAATGGATTGTTGGAGAGAAAGAATAAAAAATAATTCTTTAGATTTTTTTGAATGAAATAAATTATTTAAAAAATAAAAATTTTGATTTGCACTTATAGTTTTTTGAATTTTCTGCATGTGTACAATATGTAGAAGATTCATAAAACTATGAGTGCAAATTTTAAAACTTAATATTTTTTTTTTTTATAATTTATTTGTTTAAGAAAATCTAAAAATTGGCAGAAGTGTGCTTATTTCATTATTATGAATATATTGGGGCTCTGATGAAAGGGGGAGCGATAGATTTTTTTTTTGAGAGTCTCAGTGAAAAACTGAGGAAATTTCTACGGGAAAATATGTGTCTTTTTTTTTAATACTTATGAAAATTCCAGTTTTTTTAGAGGAAATTAGAAGACAATGGGGGATTTTAATGGAAGGGTTTGAGATGGAATTTTTTTGACAATTCCACTGAAAAGCTGATGAAATTTTAGCTGGAAAACATGTGTGGGAATTGATTTTTTTTTTTTTTTTTTTGAAAATTCTAAGGTTTTGGGCTAGATTTGAAGGCATGCCACTTCCCATTTTTGAAAAAATTCACTTTTCAGGGAATATCTCTGGTTCTATTTGTCGCAGCGTAGAAATTTCGAATGGAGGTGGAAGGTGAGATAATTTGCCATCGATTCATGGGGTTTTGGAAGAAAATTATGAATTTTTAAGGTACTTATAGCGTGCAAACTGACTTTCATAAAAGTGCCCATAAGTACTTTAAAAAACGATATCTTCATTTAAAAACCAGATGAATCGGCTAGAAATAATCTCATCTTTTACTTCCATTCGGAATTTTTACGCTGCGACCAATAGAACCGAAGATATCCCCGAAAAATTGAATTTTCCGAAAAAGAGCCCCAATTTTCGGCTAAAAATGCCGAATATCCAAAAAAATCCTTAAAAACAAGCTGTGACATATGTTTTCCAGCTAAAATTTCCTCAGCTTTTCAATGAAATCATCAAAAAAATCCTATCTCAAATATTTCCCCTCATTTCTCCCCTTTTTCACAATATAAACCATTGAAAATAGCAGATATTTGACAAGTTTCACATTTCTTTTTTTTTAAACAAATAAATTACTTGAAAAATTAAAAAATATGTAGTCAATTGAAAAAAAACTACAAATGCCAATTTTTTAAATATTTTTTTTTATAATAATTTATTTGTTTAAAAAAATGAAAATAAAAATTTCAAATTTCTGCTGATTTTATAGTCATAAAAATTTAAATATTCTCCTTTTTATTTATTTATTTCTTTTTAAATTTAATTTCAGGACAACACTTGTGGACAATAACACGTGGAATAATTCCCACATTGCTCTAGTTGGTAAAGCAATGAGTTCAACTGAACCCAAAGCCTACGACATCATGACGTCACTAGATGTTGATTATGTTCTCGTGATATTCGGTGGAATGATCGGTTATTCTGGTGACGATATCAACAAATTTTTGTGGATGGTCCGTATTGCAGAGGGTGAACATCCCGAAGACATACGTGAGAGTGATTATTTCACTGAACGTGGAGAATTCAGAGTTGATGCTGAAGGATCACCCACTTTACTCAATTCTCTCATGTACAAATTGAGTTATTACAGATTTGGTGAAGTTGCACTTGACTATAGATCACCATCCGGTTATGATCGCACAAGAAATGCAGAAATTGGCAACAAAAATTTCAAACTTACGTACCTGGAGGAGGCCTACACTACTGAACATTGGCTTGTTAGGATTTATAGGTAAAAAAATCATTTTTATTAGAAAAAATCATTTTTCTTTGAAAAAAAAATAATCTTTCTATTAAAAAAAATCATTATTTTATTAAAAAAATCATTGTTTCATTAAAAAAAAAAAACATTTTCTTCTTAAATCATCTTTTTATTGAAACAATAGGGGAGATTGGGGCAAAATGGACACTGTAATGAAACGGTTAGAGATGTATTTTTTTTGATGATTCTATTGAAAAGCTGAGAAAATTTTAGCCGGAAAACCAGTGTCACATTTTTTTTTTTTTTCGATTCTTTTGGAAATTCCATTTTTTTTCGGCATTTTTGAGGAGGTGAGCCTTTGCTTTTTTAAAAATTTTCAGTTTTTTGCAAATATCTCTGGTTCTATTGGACGTAGCAATTTGCAGTTGGTCTCAAATGAAAGGTGAGCTCATTTTCCATCGATTTATGGGGTTTTTAATTCAAAAATATCAATTTTTCGGATAGTTATAGGCCAAAAACTGTTTTACTAAACTTTTTCACAAAAATGACTATAAATACCTCGAAAATCGATATTTTCAAAATGAAAACCCCATGAATTGATGGCAAATGATCTCACCTTTCACCTCCCATCGGAATTTTTACGCTACGACAAATAGAACCAAAGATATTCTCGAAAAACTGAAAATTTTCAAAAAAAGGAAGGGATTTACCCCCTCTAAAATGCTCAAAAAAGTCAAAATCGTTGAAAATTCGAAAAAACTTAATTCCGGTACTTGTTTCCCGCCTAAAATTTCCTCAGCTTTCCAATAAAATCATTGAAAACAATCTATCGCCAATATTTTTATTAATTTCGAGAGTTTTCCATAATATTTGCCTAAAAATTTAGATGTGTCCATTTTACTCCTGATGTCCATTTTGCCCCACCTTCCCCTAATTCTTTTATTTGGAAGAAAATCTTTTTTTTTTATTAGAAAAACCATTTTTGGATTGGAAAAAAAATATTTCTTGAAAAAAATCCTTTTTTTTTATTACAAAAAATTATTTATTTTATCAAAAAAGAAGAAACATCATTTTCCTGAAAGAATCAATTGTTTAATTTGAAATAATTAAAAATCAGAAAATTGAAGAAAGATTTTAGAAAATCTCAAAACTTTTTTTTTTGAGGATATCTTGGAAACTAAGAAAGATAGAGCGATTTTACGTAAATTCGTTTTTTGTGGAGAATCCTGAGGGGTCCTAGAAAAGGATTAAGGAAAAATCGCTCTATCTCTCTTATTTTCTGAGATATTTTCAAAGAACAAATGAAAGAAAAAATGGACTCATTTCTGTTGAAATTCATTATTTTTGATAATATTTCGGAAACTAAGCGAGATACGCTTTTTTTGCTCCAATCTTTTTTTGTAGAAAATCTCAAGAGCTACAGAAAAGAATTTGGACAAAATCGCCCTATCTCTTTTATTTCCCGAGATATCCTCTAAAAAATAGATCTTCTCTGTTTTTTTTGGAAAAAAATATCTCGAAAAAATAATGGAGATACGCCCTTTTTATTCTAATCCCTATTCGTAAAGAATTCCAAGAGTCAAGAGAAAGAATTCCAGTAAAACTAATAGATAATAGAAGAAAAAAAAAATTATTTTAATATTTTTGTTTTTTAAATTTTTATATTTTTTTATTTGTTGTTTTTTTTTTTAATTTTTTAGATTTTTTTAAATAGGAAAAATTCATTCATCTATTTTCACTTCTCGAAACTCATTCAAGTGAATAATTAAATTATCTTTTTTTCTTTTTTAGAGTGAAGAAACCTGAAGAATTCAATCGACCAAGAATCCCAATATCGGAGCGTACAATCGCTCGACCTACTAGTACTTATCACACTAAAAAGGTTTGCATTTAACTCCTTCAAATTCTAAAGAACAAGAGACAAAAGTTTCTAAACAAAAAAAAATAGAATATTGAAAATAGAAGATATCTGACAATTCAAGCTTTTTTTTTGTTTCTCCAACAAATTAATAATTTTTAAAAATCAAGGAAAATTGTTAAAATTTTACGAATTTCATCATTATGAAAAATTATAATGAAAATAGCAGACATCTGATAATTTAATTTTTTTTTGTTTATTTAACAAAAAAATTATCTTAAAAAATAAGAAATATTCATATGTGAGAATTTTTTTAAAATCATGAGTGTAGATTTTCTGAATATTTTTTTTTACAATAATTTATTTGTTTTAAAAAATCAAAAAAATTTAAAATTTAAACAAATTTCATTATTGTAAGAAAATTATACAAAAAATAGCAGACACTTAATAATTTAATTTTTTTTTTGTTTATTTTAGGGGTGTGCAAATTTTAAATGAATCGAGTTGAATTGAATAATATCATTCAATTTGAAACTCGATTTGAATATTCGAAAGATGAATTATTCGATCAATTCGGAATATTCGTAGAATTTGAAATACTAGTAGAATTCAAATCATTCGAAATATTCGAATAATTTGAAAAATTCGAATAATTTAAATAATTCGAATAATTTAAATAATTCAAATAATTCGAAAAATTCAAATAATTCGAAAAATTCACATAATTCGAAAAATTCAAATAATTCGAATAATTCAAATAATTACCATAATTCGAAAAATTCAAATAATTCCAAAAATTCAAATAATTCGAAAAATTCGAATAATTCAAATATTCGAGAATTTGATTCATTTTCGAATTGAATTATTCAAATCCAATTCACACTGAATAATTCAAAACTTCGAATATTCGCACACCCCTAGTTTATTTAACAAATAAATTATTTTAATTTGCAGATATGAAAAAAATATGAAAATGTAGGGAATCAAAGAAATTATAATTGCAAATTTCCAAAATATTTTTTTTTATAATTATTTATTTGTTTAAAAAAAAAATCTAAAAAATTATCAGATTTGTGCTAATTTAATTATAAACAAGAAAGAAATTCTGTCTCTTTCGTATCGTTTTAATTTTTTTTTTTCTACGTGAAAAGTTATCTTCAAGTGTTGTTAAGAAGTTCTGGGGGGCACGTCATTGATTGTTTCAGACGGCGAGACGCAAGAAGGGCTTCATCAAGGATAAACCGACAATTGTTAAGGGACAGAAGCCACAAAGAAGAGCAACAGCATAATACCATGTAAATATTACGTGATTCACTCAAATACTTCAAAGGATAAAAAAATTGAATTTTTCAATGAAAAAAAAAAATATAAAAAAATTAAATGATGAAAATAAGATGATAATAATAATAATAATGATAAAATAGTAAATCTTTTTGTAATAAATGAAAAAAAGCCACCGTCCCCGAAAATTATGAAATGTCAAGAATTGAAGTTTTTCAGAAAAATCGATTATTTTACAGTTTTTCAAGAATAGCTCGGAAACTAAGAGAGATAGGGCGATTTTGCATGAGACCTTTCTCAGAGCTCTTGAAATTCTCTCGAAAAAAGAATACCAGCAGGATCGCTCTATCTCGCTTAGTTTCCGAGATATTCTTGAAAAACTGATGACAAAATTCTATCTATTTTTCTGAAAATCTTCAAATTTTTCGAAACGAAAGAAAATAGAAGAAAAAACGAATAATTCAGATTATTATAGTACTGAAGACATTTTTCCAGTCAATTTAACGGAGTATTGCATAATTCAGATAAAATCTAACTTTTTTTAAACAAAAACTAATTTAAAAAGAGTCAATTTTATTTTATCACTACGTTTTTAAAGATACCTCAGTAACTAAGCGAGATAGAGCGATTTTCGAAGAAACCTTTTTTTTAGAGAATCCCAAGAGCTAGAAAAAAGGTCTCCATGAGAATCGCTCTATCCCGCTTACTTTCCGAGATCCCTTTGACTAAAAAAACTGATCAAATAAAATGATTTTTTTTCTGAAAAATTCAAAATCGTCATCTCTGAAACAAAAGGGGCGTAAGTGCCTATGTTTATACACAGGCACTTACGCCCTTTTGTTTCTAAGGTGACGATATTCCTATAGTGCAGCTAGTATTTCCATCAATTTCTTACACATCTTCACAAAAAAAATATATAAAATGCAATAAATTAAATACTTTGTCAAAGGAAAAATGGATTTTTTTGTGAAAATTTGTTTTCGATTTTTTTTCGCAGTGAAAGAATTTACAAAAAAATTCGAAAAAATTCAGAGATGTGCTCCACATGTTACAGCATCTTCTCAAATTTTTTCAGATTTTTCCACGAAGCCATTCACCTCGAAAAAAAATCGGTAATCATGTTACCTCAAGTGAATCCATTTCCTCAATTTTTTTTTATTTTTTTTTTTAGATATTGAGGAATTTAATTGATCATTGAAATGAAATTGATTTAATCGTTGTAAATTCTATTTTCTTCATATTCCATTTTCATTTCTTCACTGTGTACATTTCCGTTTATAAATGCATCGAGTGATATTGTTGTATTCTGTAAGATGAGGAAATAATTCATGATAAAGTGTTAGAATTTGTTTTTTTTGGTGATCAAAAAGAAAAAGTGGAGTGAAATAAATGCAGTGGGTCTGAAAATATTGAGACATTTGTTTCATAGTTTTTTTTTCGAGGAAAAGATGAAAAAGTAAGAATTTGTTGTGAAATAGTGTTTTATGCAGATTTTTATCACTTTCGGAAGAAATTTTTCGACAAATTCTCATTTTTTTAATTTTCCTCTTTCACCATTTTCTCATTGTTTCACTTTATTTTGAAGGGATCTTCGAAAATATGAGATTTAGGAAAATTTGTCAGGAGATCTTTTTTACGGAGAATTAAATTCTCTACAAAAAAGGTCTCCTGCGAATTTTCGATAGACTCACTCGTTTCGGAGATATTCACCGCTGAATTTCGAAATTCAGTCGTGAAAAACTAAAACAGAGAAAAAAAACATTTTCTTCAACTTTTTTCCTGAAAATATCTCGGAAACTAAGCGAGATACGGCGATTTCGCACGAATCCTTGTTTGTAGAGAATTTCAAGAGCTACAAAACAAGATTGGGACAAAAAGGCGCTATCTCGCTTAGTTTCCGAGATATTCTCAAAAAGCTGTTTTAAGAAGTGGAGTTTTCCTGTTTTATTCATTCACTAGTGAATTTTCCATGTTTTTCTGCTGTTTAATCCACTGACTCTTTCGTTTCGGCTGTCAATCAAGAATTTATCAATGAAATCAAAGATACTTCGTGTATAAAAAAGTGTATAAAAATCATTCTATTGACTGAGTCATTATTAAACTTGAATATTTCCCTGAAAAAAAAAAAAAAAAAAAAAAAATTTCAGCCGAAAATTTGAAATTTTCGAGAGACTAAGAAAATGTAAGTGTGTCATGTTTATACTGATTTGTTGTTTAGAATTATTGTTGAAAGATAAATATTCAGTGATAATGGAAAAGTTTTTTTATTGAATTTACTTAATCCCCCCCCCCCTCATTTTTTCTCTTAGGGCGTAAAAACAAGAAAGTCAACATTTTCCAATGATTTTCTGAGGATATCTTGGAAACTAAACGAGATAGAGTGCTTTTTGTAGAAGATTGTGAGAGCTAGAAAAAAATTTTGGAATAAAATTGCTCTATCTCGTTTAGTTGCCGAGATACCCATAAAAAATAAATTTTTTTTGCATTTTTCGTCAATAGCTTGGGAAATCGTGAAAATACGCTCTTTTGATTCGAATTTTTTTTGTAGCTCTTGAAATTTTTTAATAAAGAGGATTAGTTTGAAAAGGGCGTATCTCCATTAGTTTCCGAGATATTTAGAAAGAACTAATAAATTTTAAGGTAGTATCCCACGATCGAGTCGATAAAACAGAAAAAAAAATGAGGATTCGTAGGTTAATTTCCAATTAATTGCTGTTAATTCGGGGAGAATGTGCTTTAATTTACTCGAGAAAATTGATTGAACTATTCGAAAGTCTCAATTCATTTGAGATTCCCCGAACCCCACCCCCTTTTATCATACCCCCCACTAACCCATCATTAACCCTCTAAATCCCACAAAAAACCGAAAGTAATGAAAACTCCTTTCTCCCTTAAACTCATATAATTCTCAAATTATTTGGAACTGTTCCCCCCTCCTCACTATACCCCCTACAATCCCCCTAAATCCCCCGATATCTCCAACTAATGAACCCTCCTTTCTCCCCTACACTCATTACTCTCAATTTATTTTAAAATCCCCAAATCCCCCCCCCCCCTTCTATCACATCCCCACAACCCCTCATTCATTCTCTAAATCCCCCCGAAATCCCCAAACCAATAAACCCTCCTTTCTCCCCCTAAACTCATAACTCTCAATTTATTCAATAATCCCCAAATCCCCTCCTCCCTATCACATCCCCACAACCCCTCATTAATTCTCTAAATCCCCCCGAAATCCCCAAACCAATAAACCCTCCTTTCTCCCCTACACTCATTACTCTCAATTTATTTTAAAATCCCCAAATCCCCCCCCCCCTTCTATCACATCCCCACAACCCCTCATTCATTCTCTAAATCCCCCCGAAATCCCCAAACCAATAAACCCTCTTTTCTCCCCAAAACTCATAGCTCTCAAATTATTCAAGACTTCCCAAATCTCCCCCACCCCCCCCCCCTCCCCTCCTCAACATAACCCCGCACGGCCCCCTATTACCCCTCTAAGTCCCCCCAAAATCCAAACCACTCACATTATCTGAAACTCCCCCCTTACTATACCCCCTAAATCCCCCGAAATCCCCAACCAATAAACCCTCCTTCCTCCCCTAAACTCATAACTCTCAATGTATTCAAAAATCCCCAAATCCCCTCCCCCCTATCAGATCCCCGCAACCCCTCATTAATTCTCTAAATCCCCCCGAAATCCCCAAACCAATAAAAACTCCTTTCTCCCCTCAACTCATAACTCTCAATTCATTTTAAAATCCCCAAATCCCCCCCCCCCCCCCCCCCCTCCTATCACATCCCCACACCCCCTCATTAATTCTCTAAGTCCCCCCGAAATCCCCAAACCAATAAAACCTCTTTTCTCCCCTAAACTCATAACTCTCAATTTATTAAAAAATCCCCAAATCCCCTCCCCCCTCCTATCACATCCCCGCAACCCCTCATTAATTCTCTAAGTCCCCCCGAAATCCCCAAACCAATAAAAACTCCTTTCTCCCCTCAACTCATAACTCTCAAATTATTCAAGACTTCCAAAATCTCCCTCGCCCACTCCCCTCCTCATGACAACCCCGCACGACCCCCCATTACCCCTCTAAGTCCCACCAAAATCCAAACCACTCACATTATCTGAAACTCCCCCCTTACTATACCCCCTAAATCCCCCGAAATCCCCAACCAATAAACCCTCCTTTCTCCCCTAAACTCATAACTGTCAATGTATTCAAAAATCCCCAAATCCCCTCCCCCCTATCAGATCCCCGCAACCCTTCATTAATTCTCTAAATCCCCCCGAAATCCCCAAACCAATAAAACCTCTTTTCTCCCCTCAACTCATAACTCTCAATTTATTTTAAAATCCCCAAATCCCCCCCCCCCCCCCCTCCTATCACATCCCCACACCCCCTCATTAATTCTCTAAGTCCCCCCAAAATCCCCAAACCAATAAAAACTCCTTTCTCCCCTCAACTCATAACTCTCAAATTATTTGAAAGTCCTCAACATGTGAGTATTCCCCACACACACACACACACAATCTCTAAGAGTCAACACAGCCCCTTCACATGCCATGTATATACACACACGAGTGGGCGATTGTTGTGTGCAGCAGCCGCCATCTTGCTGCCTTGAGACAACTGACATGTCTTTCTAATGTTATTATCAATGAAAATAGTTTCCGTTAAACGTGATTGCTCGTGTGTGTGTGTGTCATAGAATTTTTATTGAATTAACAAATTCAATAAACAGTTGATGCAATTATTACAATAATAAACACAATCAACAAAAAAAAAGCCAATTGTTACAAAAATTAAATTGAAATAAATGTAAATAAATAAATAAAAAAAATACAAAACAAGAACACCTACAAATTGTGTGTGGATTAAAATTAATATTTTGTTACAAAATTAATCGGTGAGTTATTCACAATTTAATTTCAAATGAAAATTTCATTAATTACTATTACAAAAATAATATTCAATTGTTTATTTATTGTTGTCAGGTTCACGAGAATACAGTAATAATGGAAAAATTCTCATGTTTAATGGATGTTTTGTGAGGTTGGACATTTGTCGTACATAACCTCAAAAGAAAAAAATCCACGAAAAATTCAACAAAATTTACAACAATAATTAACACCAAAATTATAATCATCAAGTGTTAACTGACAATTTGCCCATTAAAATAAGGGAAAAAAATGAATTAATCCAAGAAAAATTCAAAAAAAAAAATCTAGGAAATTTAATTAATTTAATTTAATTAATGAGATATCATCGAGTGACTTGAATCCACGAATTATTCCAATTTTTCTTCAAAAAACACTCTTTTCAGATTCTCCAAATAATTTAAAAATCCAAAAATTTTCAAAGGAAAAAGACGTTTTCATTAAAAAAATGAATTTTTTTTAGAGAAAAAAAATTTAAAAATTTTCGTTTTTTTACAAAAAATTCAAATGATTCTCAAAATAATCACATTAAAATTATCTCCAATTAAATTTATATCATCATCTGCCTTTGAGAATGCTGGTGGAACGAAATTGTCCAAATGGAGCCATTAAAAATCCGTTTAACTCCAAAAATGGACAATAAATTGAAATTTTCGGATCGTCTGAAGGCATTATTAAAAAATGAATCACGACAGGACATTGATCCATACGTATTCAGTGAGCCAGAGCCAATGATAGGTCAAAAAAATGACAAAAAATTGTGTCCAACAGCAGCAACAACAATAATAAAATCACCACGTACTGGTAATAAATGTGTAAAAAGAAAAAAGGATATAGTATTTAAAAATAATGTGCATTGTGATAATTATTCGAATGTTAATTTAGAGCTGAGATGCACAAATGGAAATTTACGAATGAAGGATCATGATGAAATTGTACAGAGAAAAGGTGAAAGAGAAGGTGAACGTGATCATACACTGCTTTATTATCCACGTGCAGGTGATGAGATAGAAGATAGTGATTCAAGTAGTGATGAATTGACTATATATCAAAGGCATTGGTTTGATGGTGAGATGATTGGAGCAAGATCTGCACGTTTGTCACAATTGAGAGGACAATTGCGCAGAAGATTGATGCAGCTTGACAAAGGTGGACAAGAATCAGAGAGGCTTTTACGAGAAAGAACGAGAAAGCTCCTTGAAGCTGCTGCACGTGATAAATTTGTACGATTAAGCTCACCAGAAAAAATATCACCTGTACCACTACTTTGTGGTGGTGAATGTGGTATCGATGGATGCAAACAAATTTCCCTACCATCTACACGTCATTGTTCAAGACACATAATGCTAAACAGTGATCAGCTGTTATTCGAGCATTGCACTGCCAAATTCAGTGACAATACACAGTGTTGTATACCTGTTTTTGATGTTACACATGAATTACCATTGTGCCCAGAGCATGCACGTAAACGTGACAATTATAATCGTAAAGCACAGGAGATAAAGCCAAAGAAAACACGTAAAAAATCAACATCACCAATCATTCCGAGAGTTAGAAGCAATAAATCAAGGCCGAAAAAGAGAAAACGTCCACCTTCGTTGAAGATTGATGACAAACTTGGAGAGGGATTTGAGGATCATGGGGACTATGGCGGCGAGGTTATTGGAAATGATTGTTTACATAGTAAGACACTTAATAATATTAATGTGCTGCCACAGAGTACGTCGAATACGGGGAATTTAAATGCACTTGGGCTTGGAGGACTGGGCTCCTTGGGCCTGGGAGGAGGACTCAAGGTGGAACTTGGGGATCATGAGGTTTTTGCTGCACTTGATCCTACAGAACACGATTTTGGAAATGTCCTCAGCAATCTACCGGCTGATGCTTTTAATGACCTTTTTATTGGTGAGTTTTGGAGGTTTTTTAGGGGTTTTTGGGGAAAAGAGGGGGTTTTGGTTTGAGGGGTTTTGGAGAGGATTTTGAGAGGTCCGGAGGAGGGTTAGAGGGAATATTAAGTTATCTCGCTTAGTTTCCGAATTATTTAGTGAGAAATTGATGATAAAATTGAATTTTTTTGAAACTTTTTGGACATTTTCATGATTTTTTTGTAAATATCAAGGAAACTAAGCGGGATAGGGCGATTTTGCTTTAATTTTTGCTTTGAGAGAGATTTAAAGAGCTGCAAAGGAGAAGGATTATAGCAAAATCACTCTATCTCGCTTAGTTTCCGAATTATTTAGTGAGAAATTGATGATAAAATTGAATTTTTTGAAACTTTTTGAACATTTTCATGATTTTTTTGTGAATATCAAGGAAACTAAGCGGGATAGGGCGATTTTGCTTTAATTTTTGCTTTGAGAGAGATTTGAAGAGCTGCAAAGGAGAAGGATTATGGCAAAATCGCTTCATCTCGCTTAGTTTCCGAATTATTTAGTGAGAAATTGATGATAAAATTGAATTTTTTGAAAGTTTTTGGACATTTTCATGATTTTTTGTGAATATCAAGGAAACTAAGCGGGATAGGGCGATTTTGCGGTAATTTTTGCTTGGAGAGAGATTTGAAGAGCTGCAAAGGAGAAGGATTATGGCAAAATCGCTCTATCTCGTTTAGTTTCCGAATTATTTAGTGAGAAATTGATGATAAAATTGGATTTTTTGAAACTTTTTGGACATTTTCATGATTTTTTTGTGAATATCAAGGAAACTAAGCGGGATAAGGCGATTTTGCATTAATTTTTGCTTTGAGAGAGATTTGAAGAGCTGCAAAGGAGAAGAATTATGGCAAAATCGCTCTATCTCGCTTAGTTTCCAAATTATTTAGTGAGAAATTGCCGATAAAATTGATTTTTTTGAAACTTTTTGGACATTTTCATGATTTTTTTGTAAATATCAAGGAAACTAAGCGGGATAGGGCGATTTTGCTTTAATTTTTGCTTTGAGAGAGATTTGAAGAGCTGCAAAGGAGAAGGATTATGGCAAAATCGCTCTATCTCGCTTAGTTTCCGAATTATTTAGTGAGAAATTGATGATAAAATTGGATTTTTTGAAACTTTTTGAACATTTTCATGATTTTTTTGTGAATATCAAGGAAACTAAGCGGGATAGGACGATTTTGCTTTAATTCTTGCTTTGAGAGAGATTTGAAGAGCTGCAAAGGAGAAGGATTATGGCAAAATCGCTCCATCTCGCTTAGTTTCCGAATTATTTAGTGAAAAATTGATGATAAAATTGAATTTTTTGAAATTTTTTGAACATTTTCATGATTTTTTTGTGAATATCAAGGAAACTAAGCGGGATGGGGCGATTTTGCTTTAATTTTTGCTTCGAGAGAGATTTGAAGAGCTGCAAAGGAGAAGGATTATGGCAAAATCGCTCTATCTCGCTTAGTTTTCGAATTATTTAGTGAGAAATTGCCGATAAAATTCAATTTTTTGAAACTTTTTGGACATTTTCATGATTTTTTTGTGAATATCAAGGAAACTAAGCGGGATAGGGCGATTTTGCTTTAATTTTTGCTTTGAGAGAGATTTGAAGAGCTACAAAGGAGAAGGATTATGGCAAAATCGCTTTATCTCGCTTAGTTTTCGAATTATTTAGTGAGAAATTGATGATAGAATTGAATTTTTTGAAACTTTTTGAACATTTTCATGATTTTTTTGTGAATATCAAGGAAACTAAGCGGGATAGGGCGATTTTGCTTTAATTTTTGGTTCGAGAGAGATTTGAAGAGCTGCAAGGGAGAAGGATTATAGCAAAATCGCTCTATCTCACTTAGTTTCCGAATTATTTGTGAAAAACTGATGAAAGATTTGAATTTTTTGACATTTTCATTAATTTTTTGGTGAATATCAAGAAAACTGAGCGAGATAGAGCGATTTTGTTTTAATTTCTACTTTGAAATTCCCATCAAATTGTCTACGAAATTTCCAATTTTTTTGCTGACAGTTTATGTTTCTTTCCAATTTCAGAGAGTCGAAACGGTGAATATGAGCCCTCGAGAGAAGAAGAAGAGGAACTGGAGCGTGCACTGGAGGCTGTAGACAAGGACGTGAGAAATCTCGAGCGAATGGGACAAACACATGGTCTTCTAGAGCCAGCACTACTTGCCCAACTCATGTCTGACATTGCCTCGTAGCCCACGACTTAGTTATCAAAATAATTGAGATAAAAAGAAAGCAAGAAAAACCACGAGAATTAACTCAAAAACTCTTTGTGGCAAGTGTGTTTAATTTTTGATATATAAAAAAAAAGTAGAGCAAACGACTAACGTCTGTCTGTGTATGTGGGATGATTTTTTTTTTTATGTAAAACGTATCACTTGTATCGTTGTATAGTACGGCTCAATGTTAAGAGAAGAATCGATCACCAATTTTAGCTATCGAAAAATGAAAAATGCAACAAAAAAAAAAGATACTGAAAATATCAAACATTTGACAATTTTTTTGACAAGTAAATTATTTTCTCATCAATTTCAAAAAATTTGTGCTTACAGTTTTTCGGATTTTCTACCTGTGCATATTTTTTTCCATTAATAATAATTTATTTGTTGAGAAAAAAAATTGTCATATTTCTGCTATTTTCAGTATTATTATAAAAAAAAAAGAGGAGAACAAAAAAATCTTTTTTTTTAATGCACTAGAGCCTTGGACTAGAGTTTAGACTAAATTTTCCTGTTTTTGCTTTAAAAAAAAACAAAAAAAGGGAAAAAGAAAAGGGGAGAAGAAAAAAAAAACACAATATTCAACATTTCATCCGTACCTTTATTCGTAGATGTACGGCTAGATTATTATTATTATTTTGTATTTTTTATTTACTTTCGTTCTTTTTTGTTTCTCTTCACGATGTCGTGAAAGTGATTCAGTAAACAAAAAAGAAACAATGAGCACTGTGATTACCGAAATTTTCTTTCAGTTAGAAAAAAAAAAAAATTTAAAATAATAATAATTGGAGGACTTGACAATTTATGTAGCATTTAACGAGAGCATAAGGAGAAAATGATATTGGTGGCTTGAAAGCAAAGGGTACTATGTATAAGCACAGCACTTACGCCCTTTTGTTTCTGAGTCAATATGATAATGAAATTAGCACACATTCGACCATTTATCGATTAAAAAAAGTGAATTATGATTTTAGAAAATATTTAAAAAATTGCACTTGTAGTTTTTCGAATTTTCTACATGTATATATTTTTTATTCTCAAAAAAATAATTTATTTGTTGAAAAAATTATAAAAATTGTCATATGTCTACGATTTTCAGTATCATTGAAATCAGCACACATCTGATGATTTTTCGATTTTTTTTTAATGAATAAATTATTGATAAAAAAACATTTAAAAAATTTGCAGTTGTAGGATTTTTAATTTTCTGCAAGCGCACATTTTTTTACTTTTTTAAGTAATTTATTTTTCTAAACAAAAAAAATGTAGAAATTTTTAAATGTTTGTTATTTTCATTATCATATAAATTGATTCAGTAAATGAAGAAAAAAAGAAAAGAAAGAGGAGAAATCGAATCTTTGAAGTCAAGGATTTACTGCCGTTATTAATCATTTTTCATCATTTTTTGGTGATTTCCCGCAAATTATTAATCTAATTGATGTAAAAAAATATAGAATTTTTCGGGAGCCTCATTATTCATTGATTGGCAAAAGTTCATTGACATATATCCATTTTTCTGCGATTTTTGCACGTTTTTATTTAAATTCGCAGAATTTAAAAAAAAAAAAATTAGAAAAATCGGAGTATAATAATGAAATTTTCGAATGTAGGGGAAAGTGGGGCAAAATGGACATTCAAATGAAACAGTCGAAGTTACATTTTTTTTAATGATTCCATTGGAAAGCTGAGGGAATTTTAGGGGGAAAACATGTGTCGGAATCAATTTTTTCGAATTTTTGAAAATTTTCATTTTTTTGCGCCAAAATTGGAGAGTATCCCATTTGAGTTTTTTCAAAAAATGGTTTTTTGATGATATCTCCGGTTCTATTCGTCATAGCGATTCGCGGGTGGTCTCAAATTGAAGGGGAGCTCATTCCTCATATTTTCGTTAAAGTCCCATTGATTTTTATCAAAAATTGACGAAATTACAGGGCAATTTGTGGAAATCAGTTTTTGGGCTGTAACTTCCGTAATTTTCGATAAAAATTAATGAGACTTTAACGAAAATGTGAGGAATGAGCTCCCCTTCAATTTGAGACTACCCGCGAATCGCTACGACGAATAGAACCGGAGATATTATTGAAAAACCATTTTTCGAAAAAATCGAAAGGGGGTACCCTTCAAGATTGAGTGAAAATTTTTTTTTTTCTAAAATGCGAAAAAAGACTTTTCACCCATATTTTCCGTCTAAAATTTCCTCAGCTTTTCAATGAAATCATTGAAAAAATTCTACCTCCATTATTTTTATCAATTTGGAGCGTTTTTCAGGATAAAACCATGAAAATTTAGATGTGTCCATTTTACCCCGTATGTCCATTTTGCCCCACCTTCCCCTACAGTAATTTTACCAGAAAATTTTATATTTTTATGCATCAATCATAATAAATTGAATAAAAAATAAAAAATCCAGTTGATGGTTTGTGAGAAATTTTTCAAAAAATATCAAGAATTGATTCAGAGTTTCATGAGAAATTGAAAGATTTTTTAAATACAATACTAAGAAATTGTCATGTATTGAAGGGGAAAATGAGGCAAAATGGACCTGTTTGTTAAAATCATTTGGGATTTTTAGGGAATAGGCAGCTTCATGAAAAAATTTGAGAAAATTATCCAAAAATGAAGACATATTGAAGCATCTCTTCAAATTTTCTCAGATTTTTCCATCGAGTCCTTTACTTCGAAAAAAAATCTTGAATTACGTTGTTGCAGAGGTGCTTTTTACCCCATTCTCCCCAAATATTCTTCTAATTTCGAATTAATTATTATTAAACATGGAAACGAGTCCGATTATTAATTTAAAAAATGATTAATACGAGCAGTACCTCCTCAAAATAATTTCGAGAAGACATTTTTTCACTTCAATTTTGTAAAATCGTCAATTAAATTCCATTAAATTGCTCTGAATGTCAATGATTTCATGAAACGCATCAGTAGATCATTTTTTTTTTTTCATTATGATTTTTTTTTTATAGATGAAAAGTACTCGATGTGACTCGAGATTAGGAGATTTGGGGGAGAAGAGAGAGAGAGAAGAAAAAAATGTTCAATTTTCTCATTTATTTCAAACTCTGATTGTTTGAATGTCGCTTTGTAAATATCTGCAAATGAAACAAAACCAAGTTAATATGTGTAAATTATAAAATTAATATAATGGGTAATATATACGATCGCATTAACGTGTAGTCGTTTTTGAAAAGGCTCGAGTGTTGATTTATCGATAAATTAAATTGTAAAATTGAATTAAGTTGGGTGATAAAAGTATTTTTTTTTCAATATCTCGGAAACTAAGCGAGATAGAGCAATTCAGCCCAACACTTGTTTTTTAGAGAATTTTGAGAACAAAAAAAAAGGATACATGTAAATTCGCGTTATCTCGCTTAGTTTCCGAGATATTTAAAAAAAAAAAAATTCACATAATTAAATTGTAAAAAAAGCAAATTTTTCTCAAAATTTATCGTAAAATTTTCTTTTTGAAGTGATAATAAAAATGAACAAATTTACACTCGAGTCCGTACGTGAATCGAATCACGTACGTAGAGGATCCCTCAGGTTTATTGAAATATTTCAAAGCGTTTTTTGCAATAGCCAAATACTGACTGAATGAAAAATTAATTAAAAAATCATTTTTAGTGATTAAATGAACAAATCAGTTGTTAGGAAAAATGTTTAAAAAAAGAAAAAAAATGTGAAAAAAAATGAAATGAAAATGAAGAAACTTTGAAAAATGCTCCTCTAATCGTGTAATAATACCCAAACTACTGTGTATCGCCCTTGTAACATATTATTATTATTATTATTATTACAATTTTTTTTTTTTCTCTTGAATTAGTCAGTGATAATTATAATAAGCATATTTTTTACATGCCTCGTAGTGCTCTCTTGTATTTATCCTACCCATTGGAAAGAAAATAATGAAAAAAAAAAAATCACTGGTTTTGGTACAATTTGCTAATTGTATTTGGATGAAATAAGGAGATTTCGAGAGAAAAGAGGGAAAAAAATTTGAAAAAATAAAGAAAGAAATAAGTCGATGGCTTAGAAACAAAGGGGCGTAAGTGCTGTGCACAAGAATAGCACTTAGGCCCCTTTGTTTCTAAGAAAACGAATTATTTCTATTTTTTTCCATGTTTTTTTTTGTTCGACACAAAGTGATAAAAATTAAATCGAATTATTAGAAAAAAATGATAATTAATTGCAAAAAAAAAAAATATTTCATATTTCACGAAAACTCGAAATTATTTATTTTAAAAAATAAATCAATCTGTAATATTTCTATTGACTAGATTATTTACGATTGAATTAATATTATCGGTGAATATAAGTTATAATATAGTGTAGAAAAAAAAAAAATTGATAAAAAAAAACGAATTATTTCCTTATTCCATTCAATGAATTAAATGATCTCCCTGACAATGTAAAGTTAAAAAAGAAGAAAAAAAAGCAAAAAAATTTTCAAATTGTTGTCCAAATTTTTTGTAAGAAAAATGGTGAAAAGAAGAAAATAATAATTGAAGAAAAAAAAATTTATGGAATATAATTCAATTTTTTTTTCTTTTTTTTTTGTAAATTTAATTTAATGCAGCTTGAATTAGAGATTTATTTGGTTGAAGTTTAATTTTCACTGGCAATTGTTGTGGCAATGGATATTGTATCGGAGAGGGGATGAGATTGTCGTTTGAGTTCTCGAGAAATCCATAATTTTCTGCTTCTCTCGCGAATTCTCTTTCGTTCAGTCCATTTGGGCTTGATTAATTTTTTTGGGAATGTTTCGGGGATTTCGAGATTATCTGAGAAGACAGGCATGCCCAACAGTTGTTTTTCTAGAGTCTGAAAAAAAAAAAAAAAAAAAAAAAAAAATGAAAAATTGAAAATGTTTTTTTAATCCATTTTTTGCAGAATATCTTGGAAACTAAGCAAGATAGGATGATTTTGCCCTAATTCTTTCTTTCGTCCTCTTGAAATTCACTCCACGAACGTCTCAATGCAGTATCGCCCTATCTCGCTTAACGTCCGAGATATTTTCAAAGCAAAAAAATGATAAAAAACGAATTTCTACGTTTTTCTTCGTGAAATATAATTTTTTTTCTGCTATAATACACTCACTATACTCTTCCTCGTTCTTTCAGACATTGAGCTACGTCTCCTCTGCCACTTGTCCTCTTCCTCCTCTTCTACAACTGTCTCTTCCTCCAGTAGTGCGAGCATAACATCGTAATCACTTCTAGAATGACCCAAAATCCCAACTCTTATTTTCAATTCCAGTAGATCTTCTTCGTCAGCTAGTAGCGCATTTTTTAAATAAGTTACTCGTGGATCAGTTGATTCAAAGTCAATCAGTCCTGAAGATAAAAAAAAATGATGCATTGGCATGATTATTCTGAAAAAAACTATTTTTTAAGGATATCTCAGAAAAATTACCCAATGTTACAACTCGAAAATCGCAGGTTCCACTGACAAGCTGATAAGGAAGTGGTGAATTTTTGAGTAATTTTCTCTTTGGCGGCATCTTTGGTCCATGAATAATCCTAATTTCGTCCTCCAACATGCCTTTATTAACGATTCCTCCACTCTTCTGATCGGCAGTGTTATAGGCGTCAGTTCTGAGTAATCGATGCAGTTCGACTTCTAGAATATAGTTGATGAGAATAATTTTAGAAAATTAGGTACAAGTAGGTTGAGGGGTCCAGTGATCGAACGGATAAGACTCGATATACACCAGTGATTGAACGTAAAAAGTTCGATAATTATCGATAGGAGAAGGTGGGGCAAAATGGACATAAGGGGTAAAATGGACACATCTAAATTTTCATGGTTTTATCCTGAAAAATGTTCCAAATTGATAAAAATAATGGAGATAGAATTTTTTCAATGATTTCATTGAAAAGCTGAGGAAATTTTAGGCGGAAAAAATGGGTGAAAATTCTTTTTTCGCATTTTGGAAAAAAAAATTTTTTCACTCAATCTTGAAGGGTACCCCCTTTCGATTTTTTCGAAAAATGGTTTTTCAATAATATCTCCGGTTCTATTCGTCGTAGCGATTCGCGGGTAGTCTCAAATTGAAGGGGAGCTCATTCCTCACATTTTCGTTAAAGTCTCATTAATTTTTATCGAAAATTACGGAAGTTACAGCCCAAAAACTGATTTCCACAAATTGCCCTGTAATTTCGTCAATTTTTGATAAAAATCAATGGGACTTTAACGAAAATATGAGGAATGAGCTCCCCTTCAATTTGAGACCACCCGCGAATCGCTATGACGGATAGAACCGGAGATATCATCAAAAAACCATTTTTTGAAAAAACTCAAATGGGATACTCTCCCATTTTGGCGCAAAAAAATGAAAATTTTCAAAAATTCGAAAAAATTGATTCCGACACATGTTTTCCCCCTAAAATTCCCTCAGCTTTCCAATGGAATCATTAATAAAAATGTAATTTCAACTGTTTCATTTGAATGTCCATTTTGCCCCACTTTCCCCTATGTCAAAAATTATTTTTTTGAATTTTTCAAAAACTCCATTTATCGCTCAATACTTGAAGGTAAAACGCTTCTGTTTTTGAAAAATTCCAGGTTCTCAAGAATATCTCTGGTTTTATTGATCGCAGCGATCTGGCGTTGTTCTCAAATGAAAAGTGATTCCCAGAAACTGATTTCCAGAGAATGAACCATAAATAATTGAAAAATTGATTCAAAAAAAATTTGAACCACATAAATGAATGAGAAATGAGCTCAGCTTTCATTCAAAATCACCTCCAGGTTCCTAAGACCAACAGAACCAGAAATATCCGCGAAAAAGTGGATTTTTTCGATTTTCAGAAGGAAAAGCCCTTCAAAATGTTCCCAAAAAAGTACGTTTTCCCAAAAATTGAGGAAAAAAAAAATTTACACCCTTTTTCGCCTAAAATTTCCTCAGCTTCTCAATGAAATCATCAGAAAATTTCTATTTTAAACCGTTCAATTACAGTGGGAGTTCAACTCCAGTTTATACCCCACCTTCCTCTATATTTTTTCGAATTTTCTCAAAATTCCACAGCTTCAAAATACCGATCAACGTAAAATATTTTCGCTTGAGTGCAATCCAGATGATCCTGTGTGCAATAGCCATGAAGACCTCCCAGATCCTCAAATCCTGTTCTCCCTGTGACTGAACTGCAGTTGCCGATGTTCCAGCCAACATATGATGGAACTTGGCACTTTCATCGCAGCCAACAATTAGTCCACAATATTCTCTTCCCAGTAAACATCTCAAAATATTCATTTCATCAGCTCGTTTTATTCTGCTTCCACCTGCCAAAGGATTCTGTATTTTTTTCATCGTTGCTGCACGTTTTTTTATGATCTCTTCCTCCCAAATTTCGATGTAAAATTGAAAATAAATGATTAAAGCTCGAAGAAAACGATCCACTGACTCGAGATGAAAGAAATTTATGAATTGAAGGCTCACGGATGACGTCATGAGAAAAAGGACGAGATTCTTTATGTCCTGAAGGATAATAACGTCCGGTTCATTAGGCGACACTTTTCGTTGATAGACTTTACGAAATTTAATCTGGGAAAAAAAAAGAAAAATGCTTCATTTTTTTTTCAATAAATTGATGATTTATTTTGTCAATTGTTTTTTGGAGATATCTCAGAAACTAAACGAGATAGGGCAGTTTTGCTGGTGAAAGTTTTTGTCGGAAATTTCGAGAGCTACAAAAAAGGATTCAGGTAAAACTGCTCTATCTCGCTTAGTTTCGGAGATATTCGGGAAGAATTGATCGGAGAAAATCGACATGATTATTGAAGTATTATTTTTATTGTTAATTGAAGTGAAAAAAATATGAAAAAAATTGAGAATAGTGGAGGCATACTGTACTATATTCTCAAATTTTTTCAGATTTTTCAAGAAAATTTTCCTCCCTGGAAAAAATTCATTTCGATTAATAAAATTTGTATAAATGATTTTTTCTATCAGTTTTTTTAGAATATCTCGGAAACTAAGCGAGATAGGGCGATTCGGTTGGAATCATGTTTTGTAGAGAAATTCAAGAGCTACAAAAAAGGATTCAAGTAAAATCGCCCCATCTCGATTAGTTTCCGAGATATTTCGAAAAAATTAATGACAAAAAAAATCGTACTCTATTTCGCAAAAAATTCAATTTTTTTTTAAGGAAATATTTTGGAAAATAATGGACATACGCCTTTTTCACCCCAAAAAATTTTCGTCTTACTCGAAATTCTTTACAAGACCACCTTAGAACAAAAAGGGCGTATCTCCATTAATTTTTCGAAATATTTTTCCTGAAAAAAGAAACGAAAAACGTCAAATTACGAAAAAACAAAAGAAATATTTGACGAAAATTTTAATATTTTTCTTGAATAATAATTACTTGCTCTCCTGGATTAAGAACGTCCAAAAAATTGAGAATTAGATACTGATGAGGACAGTAGCTCTTTGATTTTGGAGCAACTCGCAATTTTCTGCCTCGGCTCTTCACCTGCTCATTTTTCTCCTCAGTAACCCTAAAAAAATCCATAAAATTGAATTTTTCACAACAAAATCGAAATAATTTTGTTTTCAATATTTTTTTTTTTTTCATTACCCGAGAACGGTGAGTCCTTCCAAAAAATCATCCCACACGAATTTCTTCTCTTCAAGTCCCATCTTCACTCCTGAATTTTTCGTATTAATTCGGAAATCGACCTGAAAACACCTGAAGTTCAGCGAGTATTGATTGTATCAGCCGGCACTAAGTGGTACAGAGAAAAAAGTAATTTTTTTCAATTTTTGAATTTTCGAAATTTTCAAAAATATTTGGCTAACTCCAGAATTTCTTCAAAGTTGAGCTCCGAAATTTTTTTTTGCGTAATTCGATTTTTTTTAAATGAGTTTTTTCAACTTTTGGGATTTTCGAAAATTTTCCAGAATATTTTCAAAATATTTGTAGATTTCTAGAATTTTTTCAAATTGAACTCCGGCAAGTTTTTGTTATTTTTGGTTCTTTGAAAATGAATTTTGGGATTTTTGGAATTTTCGAAATTTTCCAAAATATTTGGAAAACTCCAGAATTTCTTCAAAGTTGAGCTCCGGAAATTTTTTTTGGGTAATTCGATTTTTTTTAAATGAGTTTTTTCAACTTTTGGGATTTTTGAAAATTTTACAGAATATTTCCAAAATATTTATAGATTTCTGGAATTTTTTCAAATTGAACTCCGGCAAGTTTTTGTTACTTTTGGTTCTTTGAAAATGAATTTTGGGATTTTTGGAATTTTCTAAATTTTCCAGAATATTTCCAGATATCCAAAATTTTTCTAAATTGTGCTCCGAAAACTTTTCTTTAAATTTAGTTTTTTAGGAATAAATTCTTCCAATTTTAGGATTTCCAAAATTTTTCTAGAATACTTCCAGAATTTCAGAATTTTTTCGAATTGAACTCCAGCAACTTTTCTTTGTCATATCATTTCTTAGAAATGAGTTTTTCCAATTTTTGGAATTTTTGAAATTTTCCAAAATATTTGGAAAACTCCAGAATTTCTTCAAAGTTGAGCTCCGGCAATTTTTTTTTTTGATAATTCGATTTTTTTTAAATGAGTTTTTTCAACTTTTCGGATTTTCGAAAATTTTCCAGAATATTTCCGAAATATTCATAGATTTCTAGAATTTTTTCAAATTGAACTCCGGCAACTTTTCGTTGCTTTTGGTTCTTTGAAAATGAATTTTGGGATTTTTGAAATTTTCGAAATTTTCCAGAATATTTTCAGAACTCCTGAATTTTTTTCCAAATTGAACTACAGCAACTTTTTTTTGTCATATGATTTTTTGAAAATGATTTTTTTCAATTTCAGGATTTTCGAAATTTTCCAAAATATTTCCAGATATCCAAAATTTTTCTAAATTGTGCTCCGAAAACTTTTCTTTAAATTTAGTTTTTTAAAAATAAATTCTTCCAATTTTAGGATTTCCAAAATTTTTCTAGAATACTTCCAGAATTTCAGAATTTTTTCGAATTGAACTCCAGCAACTTTTCTTCATCATATCACTTCTTAGAAATGAGTTTTTCCAATTTTTGAATTATCAAAATTTTTCGAAATATTTTTAAAAAATATTTCCAGAATTTTTCCTAATTGAGCTCCGCCAATTTTTCTTTCAATTTGGTTTCTTAAAACCATTTCGTTCAATTTTGAGATTTTCGAAATGTTCCAAATTATTTCTAGAATTTCATAATTTCAGAATAATAGCGTCACCTTAGAAACAATAGGGCATAAGTGCTATACATGAGTATAGTTCTATAATACTTCCAAAAATCCAGAATTTTCTGTAATTGAGTTTCGACAACTATCCATTCCCTTTAATTCCTTAAAAATAAATTTTTTCGATCTTAATATTGTCTCATTTCTCCAAAATGTTTCGAAAATATTCCCAGAATTCTTAAAAATTGAATTTCGGCAACTTCCCTTTCTCTTTCGGTTCTCAAAAATCAATTTTTTCTTCAATTTTGAAGTTTTCTGAATTTTTCAGAATATTTCTAGAATTTAAAAATTTCAGAATAATATCGTCACTTCAAAAACAAAGTGACGTAAGTGCTATGTAATTTTATTTGTTTAAGGGTCGGATGTAAGATATGGTGATTTTTTTTTTGCTTGACGCGACCTCCCATTGAGTGGTCAGCCGGGAAGCTCAATGTCGAAGATTGCGCTGTCGGTAAGCGCGCGGCTGGTGCAGCCACGAATAGAACAGGGCCGAGTTCGCGAAAAAATACGGGGCCCTGGTGCTATTGAAATTTTATTCATATTTTTTGCCGTGTGAAGAATGAGATGAGGAATGACAGTAATGAACATTATATTTGAAGCATAATACAATTTTCATTGTTGGAAATATAGAATGGTAGTAGATTAATCGATATAATATTGCATCGAGTATTTTTTTCAACATGAATAAATCATTCAACCTATATTTTTCATAATTATTTTCCATTAAACTGGAATTGAATGAATTACACAGAAACGGATTAAATGCATTATACCGGTCCGTGTGTGTTTGAAATCAATTAAATGGCATTCAGAAAACATAACTGATTGGTACTTGTATTTGAAAAATTATTGGAGAATAATTTAATTTATTTGTGTTATTTGAGTGGAATTATTGAAAATTAATATCGTGGCCTTGCAATGAAAAGAGCGTAAGTGCCATTTCCTTAGTTTTCTTTCGAAATAACGAAGAAGCGTATGCTTTTGCTTCCGGAGGAAGTTTTACTGTCATAAAAATTTCCAATCCCGATTTTTTTAGTTGGGACATATCTAAAATGATCCAAAACTACCGAAAATCATATTCAGGAGGAATATCTGTGTGTGTGTGTATCTGTGCGCACACACATGTTTCAATAACTTCTGAAGGATTATGAGCTGGAGTCAAATTGAAGAAAAAAATTGAGAAAAAATAATGGCTGAGAGGCCCGGCCTTTTCTACTTGATGCATTCCCCTCTCTCCAGCAACGATGGAAATCATTGTGGAAGAGAGAGAAACGGTGAGATTGAGGGAAAGAGTTGAAGAAAAATTTTGGGAAAAATGGCGGAGAGTCCAGGCCTCTTCTGCATTTTTAGGTTTTTTTGCTGAAACTGTTTACTTACTCGACGCATTTCCCTCTCTTCAGCAATGATTTTCATCGTTGCTGAAGAGAGGGAAACGACCAAATTGCAGGAAAAAATTGGAAAAGTGGCAGAGAGGCTCACTCTTTTCTACTATTTTGAAAAAAAAAATTTTCAATTATTTTCTCGTCATGATGCATTCCCCTCTCTCCAGCAACAATGAAAATCATTGCTGAAGAGAGGGGCACGGTCAAATTGAAGGGTAAAATTGGATGAAAAAATAAGAAAGAATGGCAGAAAGGCCCGGCCTTTTCTACTACGTTTTAATTTTTTTTTCAATTATTCCCTCACCTTGACGCATTTCCCGCTCTTTAGCAACGATAAAAATAATTGCTGCAGAGCGGGGAACCGTCAAATTAAGGGAAAAAGTTGAAAAAAATGGCTGAAAGGCTCGGCCTTTTCTACTATTTTCTTAGTTCGTCTTTCACCTATTCCCTTGCCTTGAAGCATTCCCCTCTCTCCAGCAACGATGGAAATCATTATTGAAGAGAGGCGAACGCTCAGATTGGGGAAAAAAATGGCTGAGAGGCTTGGCCTTGTCTACTATTTATTTGATTTTTTTTCACCTATTCCTTTTCCTCGACGCATTCCCGTCTCTTCAGCAACGATGGAAATCATTGCTGAAGAGAGGGAAACGGCTAAATTGCAGGGAAAACAAAATGGCCGTGAGCCCCACCCTTCTCTACAATTTGAAAAAAAATTTCAACTAGTCCCTTGCCTTGACGCATGATGGGCGAAATTGAGGAAAAAAATTGAATGGACCAATAAGAAAGAATGACAGAGAGGCCCGGCCTTTTCTACTATTTTTTCTATTTTTATTTCAATTATTTGCTTGCCTTGACGCATTCCCCTCTCTTCAGCAACAATGGGAATCATTGTTGAAGAGAGGGGAACGGTCAAATTGCAGGAAAAAATTGCAAAAATGGCAAAGAGGTCCGACATTCTGTACTTTTTTTTTTATTTCTTCTAACTATTCCCTTACATTCCCCTCTCTCCAGCAGCAATGAAAATCATTGCTGAATAGAAGGGAACGGTCAAAATGAGGGAAAGAGTTTGAAAAAAAAAATTGAAAAGAATGGTGGCAAGTTCAGACCTCTTCCACATTTTCAAAAAAAAATTTCAACTCTTTCCTTGCCTTTACGCATTTTCCTTTCTTCAGCAACGATGAAAATTATTGCTGAAGAGAGGGGAATGGCCAAATTGAGGGGAAAAATTAGATGAAAAAAAAAGAAAGAATGGCAGAGAGGCCCGGCCTTTTCTACCATTTCTTTCAATTGTTTTCTCGCCTTGACGCATTCCCCTCTCCTCAGCAAATATGAGAATCCTTGCCGAAGAGAGGGGCACAGTCGAATGAAGGAAAAAAGTTGGAAAAAAAATTTCGAAAAAATTGCAGAGTTCAGGCCTCTTCTGCGATAAAAAAAGAAAATTCAACTGTTTGACGCATTTTTGTCTCTCCAGCAACGATGAAAATCATTGCTGAAGAGAGAGAAATGGCCAAATTGCAGGGGAAAATTGAGAAAATGGCTGAGAGGCCCACTCTTTTCTACTATTTGAAGTTTTTATTTTTTCGACTATTTTCTCGTCATGACGCATTCCCCTCTTTCCAGCAACAATGAAAATCATCACTGAAAAGGGTCCCACGGTCAAATTGAGGAAAAAATTCTTTAAATAATTTAAGAAAAAAAGGCAGAAAGTCCAGGCCTCTTTCACATTCTCAAAAAAAAATAAATTCAACTGTTCTCTTGCCTTGACGCATCCCTCTCTCTTCAGCAATGATGGAAAATCATTGCTGTGGAGAGGGGAACGGCTAAATTGAGGGGAGAAATCGGACTCGAATATAAGAAAAAATAGCAGAGAGACCCGGCCCTTCCTACTATTTGTTTCATTCTTTTTCTAATTATTTCCTTGCCTTGATGCATTCCTCTCTCTTCAGCAATGATAGAAATCATTTCTGAAGACAGAGGGGCATGGTCGAATTGAGGGAAAAAATTGTGAAAAAAATTTGAAAAAATGACAGCGTCCAGGCCTCTTCCACTGAAATTTTTTTTTTCAACTCTTTCCTTGCCTTGACGCATTCCCCCTCTCGAGGCTGATATGAGCGGCCCAGCTTTTTGTACAATTAAAAAAAAAATTTCTTTCAACTTTTCCCTTGCCTTGACGTTTTCCCTTCTCTCCATCAACGATGAAAATCATTGCTGAATAGAGGGACACGGTCAAATTGAGGGAAGGGATTGAAAATTTTTTTTTTGAGAAAATGGCAGAAAGTCCTCTTTCATATTTTCAAATTTTTTATTTCAATTGTTTCTTTGCCTTGACGCATTTCCCGCTCTTCAGCAACGATGAAAATCATTGCTGAAGAGAGAAGCACGGTCAAATTCCAGGGAAGAATTGGAAACCAAATTTTAAGAATGGCAGAGAGCATCGGCCTTTTCTACTATTTTCAAATAATAATTTTTCCAACTATACCCTTGCCTTGACGCATTCCCCTTTCTCTATCAAGGATGAGCATCATTGCTGAATAGAGGGGAACGGTCGAAATGTGGGAAAGAGTTCAAAAAAAAAAAATTGAAAAAAATGGCAGAGTTCAGACCTCTTCCACATTTTCAAAAAAAAAAAATTCAACTGCTTCCTTGCCTTGACGCATTTCCCTCTCTTCAGTAATGGTGGAAATTATTGCTGAGGAGAGAGGAACAGCCAAATTGAGGAAAAAAATTGAATGAACCAATAAGAAAGAATGGCTGAGAAACCCACCCTTTTCGACAATTAATTTTTTTTTCAACTATTTTTGCGGCATTACGCGCTCCCCTCTCTCCAGCAACAATGAAGATCATTGTTAAAGAGAGGGAAACGGACAATTTGAGGGGCAAAATTGGATTTTTGTTTTAATGGCAGAAAATCCAGGCCTCTCACACATTTTCAATTTTTTTTTAACTGTTTCATGCCTCGATGCATTCTCCCCTCTCCAGCAACGATGAAAATCATTACTGAGGAGAGGGAAACCGTCAAATTGCAGGAAAAAATTGAAAGAATGAGTAGAAAAAATGACTGACACACCCACCCTTTTCTACTATTTGAAAAATTATGATTTTTTCAATTTTTTTCTTGCCTTGATGCATTCTCCTCTCTTCAGCAACGATGGAAATTGTCACCGAAGAGAGAGGCACGATCAAATTACACGGAAAAGTTGAAAAAAAAATCCAAAAAATGGCAGAGAGATCCGAAATTTTGTACTTAAAAAAAAAATTTCTGTCAACGATTTTCTTGCCTTGATGCATTCCCCTCTCTCCAGCAACGATGAAAATCATTCCTGAAGAGAGGGGAACGATCAAATTGAGAGAAAAAGTTGAAACAAAAAAAATCAATTGGCAGAGCGTCTGGGCCTCTTCTGCATTTAATTTTATTTTTTTTCAACGCTTTCCTTGCCTTGACGCATTTTTCTCTCTTCAGCAATGGTGAAAATTATTGCTGGGGAGAGGGGAACTGCCAGATTGAGGGGAAAAATTAGATGAAAAAAATAAGAAAGAATGGCAGAGAAGCTCGGCCTTTTCTACTATTTTTTTAAATTGTTTTCTCGCCTCGATGCATTCCCCTCTCTTCAGCAACGATGAGAATAATTGATCAAGAGAGGGGCACGGTCAAACTGCAGGAAAAAATTGAAAACAAAAATTTGAAAAAATGGCTGAGAGGCCCGGCTTTTTGTACTATTTTCAAAAAAAAAAATCTTGCAACTATTCCCTTGCCTTGACGCATTCTCCTCTCTCCAGCAACGATGAAAATCATTGCTGAAGAAAGAGACATGGCCAAATTGCAGGAAAAACTTGAGAGGCCCGCTCTCTGCCATTTTGGGAATTTTTTGTTGAAATTTTTCCCCGCCATTCGACCGCGGCCCTCTCTTCAGCAATGATTTTCATCGTTGCTGAAAAGAGGGGAATGCGTCGAGGCAAGGAAACAGTTGAATTTTCTTTTTTAACCGCAGAAGAGGCCTGGACTCCCTGCCATTTTGTCGAAATTTTTTTTTCACCTTTTTTTTTTCATTCGTCTGCGCTCCTCTCTTCAGCAAGGATTTTCATATTTGCGGAAGAGAGGGGAATGCATCAAGGCAAGGGAATAGTTAAAAGAATTTTTTTTTTAAGTAGAAAATGTCAGACCTCTCTGCCATTTTTCGGATTTTTTTTTCAATTTTTCCCTGTAATCTGACGGTTTCCCTCTCTTCAGTAAAGATTTCTATTGTTGCTGAAGAGAGGGGAATGTGTCAAGGCAAGGAAAGAGTAAAAAAACGAAAAAATTTTAGTGGAAGAGGCCCGGATTCTCTGTCATTTTATTAAATTTTTTTCCGACTTTTTCCTTCAATTTGACCGTTTCCCTCCCTTCAGCAATGATTTCCATCGTTTCTGAAGAGAAAGGAATGCGTCAAGGCGAAGGAATAAGTGAAAAAAAAATTTAAAAAGAGTAGAAAAAGCCGAGCCTCTCAGTCATTTTTTTTTCACCAATTTTTTTCCTCCATTTGACCGTGTCCCTCTCTTTAGCAATGATTTTTATTGTTGCTGAAAAGAGGGAAATGCGCCAAGTCTTGGGAACAGTAGAAAAAAAACAATTTTAATGTGGAAGAGACCTGGAATCTCTGCCATTTTTTTCTATTTTTTTTTAACTCTCTCCCTCAATTCGACCGTTCCCCTCTCTTCAGAGGGGGGAATGCGTCGAGGCAAGGAAACAGTTAAATTTTGTTTTATAAGCGCTCAAGAGGCCTGGCTTCCCTGCCGTTTTTTCGAATTTTTTTTCCCACTTTTCTCCTTCATTCGACTGTGCCCTTCTCTTCAGCAAAGATTTTCATCTTTGCTGAAGGGAGGGGAATGCATCAAGGCGAGAAAACAGTTGAAAAAAATTGTAGAAAAGGCCGGACCTCTCTACCATTCTTTCTTATTTCTTCATATAATTTTTCTTCTCAATTTGGCCGTTCCCCTCTCCTCAGCAATAATTTTCACCATTGCTGAAGAGAGGGAAATGCGTCAAGGCAAGGGAATAGGGAGGGACAAAATCTAAAAATAGTAGATAAGGCCAAGCCTCTCAGCAATGCCTTTTCTTCAATTTTTTTCCTCCATTTGACCGTTCTCCTCTTTTCAACAATGATTTCCATCATTGCTGAAGGAAGGAGAATGCTCCAAGGCAAGAAAAGAGTTGAAGAAAAAATAATTGAAAATGTGTAAGAGGCCTGGACTTTCTGCCATTGAAAAAACAATTCCAATTGTTTCCCTCAATTTGTCTGTTTCCCCATCTTCAGCAATGATCTTCATTGTTGCTGGAGAGAAGGGAATGCATAACGACGAGAAAATAATTTTAAAAAAAATTAATAGCAGAAAAGGGTGAGCTTCTCAGCCATTTTTTCCTGCAGTTCGACCATTTCCCTCTCTTCAGCAATGATTTCCATCGTTGTTGGAGAGAGGGGAATGCGTCAAGACTAGGGAATAGTTGGACAAATATTTATTTAAAAATTGTAGAAAAGGCCGGTCTTATCCGCCATTTTTAAAATTTTCTTTTCAATTCTTTCGTGCAATTTGACCGTGCCCTCTCTTCAGCACTTCTTTTCATTGTTGCTGACGAGAGGGGAGTGCGTCAAGGCCAGTGGATAGTTGACAATTTATTTTTTCAAATAGTACAAAAGTCCGTTCCTCTCTACCATTTTTTAATTTTTTTTTCGATCATTCCCCTTAATTTGACCGTGCCTCCCTCTCCAGCAATGATTTTCATCTTTGCTGAAGAGAGGGAAATGCGTCAAGGCAAGGAAACAATCGAAAAAAAAATAGGAACATATGAAAGAGGCCTGGACTTTCTGCCATTCTCTCAAAAAGTCTTTTTCAATTCTTTCCCTCAATTTGACCGTTTCCGTCTCTTTAGCAATGATTTCCATCATTGCTGAAGAGAGGGGAATGTGTCAAGGCAAGGAAATGATTGGAAAAAAATGAAACAAATAGTAGTAAGGGCCGGGCCTCTCTGACATTTTTTCTTATATTTTCATCCAATTTTTCTTCTCAAGTTGGCCGTTCCTTTCTCCACAGCAGTGATTTTCATCATTGCTGAAGAGAGAGGAATGCATCAAGGCGAGGAAGCAGTTAAAAATTTTTTTTTGTAGATGTGTAATAGGCCTGGACTCTGCCATTTCTTTTCAAAAATTTTTTCCAAGTGTTTCCCTCAATTTGATCGTTCCCCTCTCTCCAACAATGATTTCCATCGTTGCTGAAGAAAGGGGAATGGTCAGATGGAGGGAAAAAATTGAAGCAGAAAAAATAGCTGAGAGGCTCGGCCTTGTTTACTATTTTCTTAGTTTTTTCCAATTATTCTCTTCCCTTGACGCATTCCCTGCTCTTCAGCTACGATGAGAATCATTGTGGAAGAGAAGGGCACGGTCAAATTGCAGAAAAAAATTGAAAAGAACAACAAAAAAAATAACAGAGAGGCCCGATCTTTCGTACTATTTAGAAAACAATTTCTTCTAACTATTCTCTTGCCTTGACGCATTCCCCTCCCTTCACCAACGATAAAAATCATTGCTAAAGGGAGGGAAACGGGCAAATTGAGGGGAAAAATTGGATAAAAAAATAAGAAAGAATGGCAGAGAAGCCCGGCCTTTTCTACTATTTTTTTTATTTTTTTTCAATTATTTCCTTGCTTTGACGCATTCCCCTCTCTCCGGCAACAATGAAAATCCTCGCCGAAGAGAGAGGCACAGTCAAAGTACAGGGAAAAATTGAAGAAAAAAAATTCCGAAAAATGGCAGAGAGGTCCGACATTTTGTAATTTTTTTTTCAAGTTCTTTCAACTATTCCTTTGCCTTGATGCATTCCCCTCTCTCCAGCAACAATGAAAATCATTCCTGAAGAGAGGGGAACGGTCGAATTGAGATAAAAAGTTGAAAAAAAAAATTTTAATGGCAGAGAGTCCTGACCTCTTCTGCATTTGATTTTATTTTTCTAACTTTTCCTTGCCCTGACGCATTCTCCTCTCTTCAGCAATGATGAAAATCATTGCTGAAGAGAGGGCAACGGTCAAATTGAGGGAGAAATTGTAAAATAATTCTTTAAAAAATTGTAGAAAATCCAGGGCTCCTGACATTTTCAAAAAAGAAATTTGTACTGTTTCCTTGCCTTGACGCACTCCCCTCTCTTCAGCAATGATGGAAATCATTGCTGCGGAGAGAGGAACGACCAAATTGAGGGGAAATATTGGATGAAAAAATAAGAAAGAACGGCGGAGAGGCCTTTTCTACGACTTTTTTATTTTTTTCCAACTATTCCCTTGCCTTGACGCATTCTCCTCTCTCTAGCAACGATAGAAATCATTGATGAATAGAAGAAAACGGTCAAAATGAGGGATAAAGTTGGAAAAAAAATTTGAAAAAATGGCAGAGAGAAATGTTCAGACCTCTTCCACATTTTCAAAAAAAAACAAATTCAACTGTGTCCTTGCCTTGACGCATTCCCCTCTCTTCAGCAAATATGAAAATCCTTACTGAAGAGAGGGGCACAGTCAAATGGAGGAAAAGAATTGAAAAAAAAAATTTAAACAAAACGCCAGAGAGTCCAGGCCTCTTCTGCGGTAAAAAATAAAATTCAACCGTTTCCTCGCCTCGACGCACTCCCCTCTTTTCAGTAACGGCGAAAATCATTGCTGAAAAGAGGGAAAGGGTCCAATTACAGGAAATTTTTTTTTTTTAATTCACTAAATGGCTGAGAGGTCCACCCTTTTCTACTATTCGAAGAAAAAAAAACTTTCAACTATTTCCTTGTCATGACGCATTCCCCTCTCGCCAGCAACAACACAAATCATTGCTAAAGAGAGGGGCACGGTCAAATTGCTGGAAATTAAAAAAAAAAAATTCACAGAATGGCAGAGAGGCCCGGCCCGGTCTTTTGTACTATTAAAAAAAAAATTCTTTCAACTATTCTCTTGCCTTGACACAATTTCCTCTCTCCAGCAATAATGAAAATCATTGCTGAAGAGAGAGAAATGACCAAATCGCAGGGAAAACTTGAAAAAATGACTGAGAGGCTCACTTTTTTTTACTATTTGGAGGAAAAAATTGTTTTCAACTATTTTCTTATCATGATGCATTCCCCTCTCACCAGCAACGATGGAAATCATTGCTGAGGAGAGGGCAACGGTCAAATTGAACGGTAAATTTGAATGGAAAGATGAGAAAGAGTGGCAGAGAGGCCCGGCTTTTTCTACTACTTATTCATTTTTTCTTCAATTATTTCCTTGCCTTGACGCTCTCTCCTCTTTTCAGCAACAATTAAAATTTTTGCTGAAGAGAGGGAATCGGTCAAATTGCAGGGAAAAATTGAAAAAAAAAATTAAAAAATGTTTGAGAGCCCACTCATTTCGACTATTTGATTTTTTTTTCCAACTCATTTCTCGCCTTGATGCATTCTTCTCGCTCCAGCAACGATACTCATTGTTGAAGAGAGGGGTACGGTCAAGGTGAGGGGGAAAATTGTAAAAACAATGGCTGAGCGGCTCTCAATTATTTCCATCGTTGTTGAAGAGAGGAAAATGCGTCAAGGCGAGGAAATCATTAGAAAAAAAGTGGAGAAAATAGTAGAAAATGCCGGCCCTCTATGCCGTTTTTCCTTATTTTCTCAGCCAATTTCTCCCCTCAATTTGGCCGTTCTCCTCTCCTCAGCAAAGATTTTCATCGTTACTGACGAAAGGGGAATGCATCGAGGCAAGGGAATAGTTGAAGTTTTTTCTTTGAAAATGTGGAAGAGGACTGAACTCTCTGCCATTTTTTTTTAAATTTTCCTTCAACTCTTTCCCTGAATTTGACCGTGTCCCCCTCTTCGGCAATGATATTCATTGTTGCTGGAGAGAGGGGAATGCACCAAGGCAAGGAAAAAGTTGAAGAAAAAAAAATTCAATGTGAAAGAATGCCACCAGAAGCCATTTTTTTCATATTTTTTTGTCAACTTTTTCCCGCAATTTGACCGTTCCCCTCTCGTCAGCAATGATTTTCGTTGTTGCTGGAGAGAGGAGAATGCGTCAATGCAAGTGAAGGCCGTTACTCTCTGTCATTTAAAAAAAAATTTATTTGAATTTTTTCCTGCAATATGACCTTCCCCTTTTTCAGCAATGATTTCCATCGTTGCTGAAGAGAGGGGAATGCGTCAAGATAAGGGAATAGTTGAAAGAAACTTTTTAAGAAAATAATACAAAAGGCCAGACCTCTCTGCCATCTTTTTGAATTTTTTTTCCAATTTTTCCCTGTAATTTGACCGTGCCGCTCTCTTCAACAATTATTTCCATCGTTGCTGAAGAGAGGAGAATGCGTCTGGGCAGAGGAATAATCGAAAAAAAAGTAGAAAAGGCCGGCCCTCTCTGCCGTTCTTCCTTATTTTGTCAGCCAATTTTTTCCCTCAATTTGACCGTTCCTCTCTCTTGAGCAATGATTTTCATCGTTGCTGAAGAGAGGGGGATGCATCAAGGCAAGAAGAATGCGTCAGGGCAAGAAAACAGTTGCAAAAAGAAATTTAAAAAAATAGTAGAGAAGGGCGGGCGTCTCAGTCATTTTTGAAATTTTCTTTTCAATTTTTTCCTGCAATTTGACCGTTTCTTTCATTTCAGCGATGTTTTCCATCGTTGCTGAAAAGAGGGGAATGCGTCAAGGCAAGGAAATAATTGAAAATTTGCTTTTTTTGAATACTAGAAAAGGCTGGGCCTCTCTGCAGTTCTGCCTTATTTTTTAATCGAATTTTCCCCTCCAATTTGGCCCTTCCCCTCTCCTCAGCAATGATTTTTATCGTTGCTGACGAGAGGGGAATGCGTCGAGGCAAGGGAATAGTTGAATTTTTTTTTTAACCACATAAAAGGCCTGGCCTCCCTGAAATTTTTTCTCCCAACTTTTCTCCTTCATTTGACTGTGCCCTTCTCTTCAGCAAAGATTTTCATCTTTGCTGAAGAGAGGGAAATGCATCAAGGTGAAAAAACCGTTGAAAAAAATAGTAGAAAAGACCGCGCTGCTCTGCCATTCTTTCTCATTTTTTCATCTAATTTTTCCCTCAATTCGGCCGTTCCCCTCTCCTCAACAATAATTTTTACCATTGCTGGAGAGAGGGGAATGCGTCATGACGAGAAAATAGTCGAAAAACTAAAAAAATTCAAATAGTAGGAAAGTGTGGGCCTTTCAGCCATTTTTTGGATTTTTTCCTATAATTTGACCGTGCCTCACTCTTCAGCAATGATTCCCATCGTTGCTGAAGAGAGGGGAATGCGACAAGGAAAGAGTTGAAAAAAAAAAATTTTAAGTGGAAGAGGCCTCGACTTTTTACCATTTTTTCAAGAATTATTTTTCAATTTTTCCCCTCAATTTGACAATTTTGCCTCTCTCTTCAGCAATGATTTTCATTGTTGGTGACGAGAGGGGAATGCGTCAAGGCCAGGGAATAGTTGAAAAAAAAAGTCGTAGAAGGTCGGGCTTCTCTGCCGTTATTCCTTATTTTTGCATCCAATTTTTCCCCTCAACTTGGCCACTCCCCTCTCCTCAGCAATGATTTTCATCATTGCCGAAGAGAGGGGAATCCGTCAAGGCGAGGAGAACGTTGAAAAAAAAATTGAGAATGTAACAAACGCCTGGACTTGCTGCTATTGTTTAAACAGTTATTTTTCATTTTTTCCCCTCAATGTGACCGTTCCCTCCTCTCCAGCAATGATTTTCATTGTTGCTGGGGAGATGGGAATGCGTCATGACGAAAAAATAGTTGAAAAAAAAAAATTGAATAGTAAAAAAGGGTGGGCCTCTCAGCCTTTTTTTCAATTTTTTTCTACAATTTGACCGTTTCGCTCTCTTCAGCAATGATTTTCATCGTTGCTGAAGAGAGGGAAATGCGTCAAGGCAAGAAAACAGTTAAAAAAAAAAATTTCCCTGGACTCTCTGCCAGTAAAAAAAAAAAAATTCATTTTTTTCCCTCAATTTGACCGTGCTCCTCTCTTTAGAAATGATTTTCATCGTTGGTGGAAAGAGGGGCATGCATCAAGGCAAGGGAAAAGTTTGAAAAATGAAAAATTTAATTGTATAAAAGGCGAATCCTCTTCCATTTTTTTTTCTTCAATTTTTTCCCGTAATTTGACTGTGCCCCTCTCTTCAGCAATGATTTCCATCGTTGCTGAAGAGAGGGGAGCGTCAAAGCAAGGAAAGAGTAAAAAAAAAATTGCAGTGGAAGAGGCCTGGACTCTCTGGCTTTTTTTTACATTTTTTTCAACTTTTTCCCTGACTTTGACCGTTTCCGTCTATTTAGCAATGATTTTCATCATTGCTGAAAAGAGAGGAATGCTTCGAACCAAGGAAGCAGTTGAAAATGGTTTTTTTTTTTTAATGTGGAAGACGCCTGTATTCTTTGCTATTTCTTTTCAAAATTTTTTTCCAACTATTTCCCTCAATTTGTTCGTTCCCCTCTTTTCAACAATGATTTCCATCATTGCTGAAGAGAGGTGAATGCGTCAAAGCAAGGGAATAGGTAAAAAAAATCCGGAAATTGTCAAATATGTGCTCATTTTACTATCGTGCGTGAAACTCTTCAAATGAACCGCTTCATTTGAATGAGCGAAACGCCTGCAGGGCCCCATGTCGGTACATCCCTGGAAGAAACTGCATTACCCTCGAGAAATCTGAATTCGGTGGATAATGATGATGGTAGCGCCACCCCTCGGAGATTATGAGTTTGCGAGGTGACAGCTGACCGCTTCATCAGAAGCTCTACTAATTACGGGCGTAATTCAGTAGTAATTGTGCTGAAAAAAATTCTAATAGATAGCAATAAATAGTGTGAACGGCGGAAATTCGGTCTCCAAGTGATGTGCTACCTGTAAAAATAATTATTAGTGGTATTGTGTTAGCGTCGGCTAGCCGCCATGTTTTGTGTGTTCGTATCATCTATATAGGGATAATGGCGGTATTATTTTCATAAAATAATTATAATTAGAAGAAATTTTTTTCAAGCTCTAAACCTAATTTCCGCCATGCAGCCAAAAATAAGCTTTCATTCGATCATTGGATCGTAATGATTGCTGCATTTTTACGGCCAGCATCAGTAGAGCTTTCAAAACTCTCTCGTATGGGGGAAAAAAATTATTTTTTCTAGGGGAAATTTTCTTACATCCGACCCTTAATAATAGGGGAAGGTGGGGCAAAATGGACATAAGGGGTAAAATGGACACATCTAAATTTTCATGGTTTTATCCTGAAAAACGCTCCAAATTGATAAAAATAATGGAGGTAGAATTTTTTCAATGATATCATTGAAAAGCTGAGGAAATTTTAGGCGGAAAATATGGGTGAAAATTTTTTTTTCGCATTTTGGAAAAAAATTTTTTTTTCACTCAATCTTGAAGGGTACCCTCTTTCGATTTTTTCGAAAAATGGTTTTTCAATAATATCTCCGGTTCTATTCGTCGTAGCGATTCGCGGGTAGTCTCAAATTGAAGGGGAGCTCATTCCTCACATTTTCGTTAAAGTCTCATTAATTTTTATCGAAAATTACGGAAGTTACAGCCCAAAAACTGATTTCCACAAATTGCCCTGTAATTTCGTCAATTTTTGATAAAAATCAATGGGACTTTAACGAAAATATGAGGAATGAGCTCCCCTTCAATTTGAGACCACCCGCGAATCGCTATGACGAATAGAACCGGAGATATCATCAAAAAACCATTTTTTGAAAAAACTCAAATGGGATACTCTTCAATTTTGGCGCAAAAAAAATGAAAATTTTCAAAAAATCGAAAAAATTGATTCCGACACATGTTTTCCCCCTAAAATTTCCTCAGCTTTCCAATGGAATCATTCAAAAAAATGTAACTTCCACTGTTTCATTTGAATGTCCATTTTGCCCCACTTTCCCCTAATATTTTTTCCAAAAATTTCGATGGTAAATATAGTAACTCGCAATAGCTCAGCGGTAGAGCACCTGACATGTAATCAGAGGGTCGTGGGTTCAAATTCTGCTTACGCATTACATATTTTTTCCGGAATTTGATTGTCCTAAAAAATTTATTAATAAAAATTAATTTATTAGTAAATTTATTTGTTTAATGGCTGATATATGGCCATAAGTGCTAAATATAAAAATCCTTATATTATGCACGTTAACAACATTAAAAACTCGAAATTTTCATTAAACTCAATTTATTACAATCGTTACAATTAATTCAAAAAAAAAAAAAAAATTACAAATTTACGCATCAGGATCCATCATGTCTGGCACCTGTTTCTGCATTTCCCTGTTAATTACATAAGGAATCGGTAATTTATCAAGTACAGCTTTGTCCTCCGGGAATATTGGTTGTGCCATTGTCTTCCAGAAATCTACGCAAACAGGTATTTCCTTCTTCTTCCTGAGATCAGCAGTGTAATGATGAATTCTGCATCTGACGTGGGTTTTTTCCGTTTTGTTTATCGTTACAGTGACGTAAAATTCGCGATTTTCTATGTCGTGATTTGGTCCAGTTATCTCGTGCGGTGGCATAGTGATGCAGTCATCGTTGAGATTAACAGAGGCCTTTCTGAATGCTGAACGTACGTGCCACTTCTCGAGGGTCCAGGGGTTGTCGTTGTTCATCGTGATGTTCAAGACGTATTGGCTTCAAGGTAGTGCCCATAGTACAGTCAATAAAACAGAAAAAAATGAGGATACACAAGTTAGTTTCCAATTAATTGCTGATAATTCGGGGAAAAAGTGCCTTAATTTACCCGAAAAAAGTGATTAAACTATTCGAAAGTCATATCTTCAGCTTGTGAATATAATTTTTTTTTCTCGAATTTTTTTTACATCAATCTCCTATCACATGCATGAGATAGAGAGAGAGAGGCGAACAGTTATGACTACCTTCTAATTAAAATTTCTCAATAACTATACGGTGAATTGAACATTTTTTTCTTCTATTATTTAGTTAAAATGCTGTTCTCTTCGCCAATTGTTTTTGAATAATGGGTCAATTGTGTGGTTCTTTAGTAATTTCATTATTTCCGTCCTATTTAGGGCGTTTCATCCCCATCACCGGTATTTCCAGTAACTTTGATAATTCATATCTCATAAATAGAGCTGAGACGTTGGTGTACGGTTTGATCTAAGCTGAAAGTTGCTTCTGCAAAAAAAATATTTTTAATAGGGTGACATGACCAATAGATGGACGCTTAAGGAAATATCAGACTTTATTAATCTAGGGGAAGGTGGGGAAAAATGGACACATCTAAATTTTTAGGCAAATATCATGGGAAACTCTTGAAATTGATAGAAATGTTGGCGGTAGATGGTTTTTGATGATTTCATTGGGAAGCTGAGGAAATTTGAGGCGGGAAACAAGTGCCGGAATGATTTTTTTGGAATTTCTGGCGATTTTGACTTTTTTGAGCGTTTTAGAGGAGTAAAACCTTTCCTTATATTGAAAATTTTCAGTTTTTTGAGAATATCTTCGGTTCTATTTGTCGTAACGTAAAAATTCCAACGGGAGATGAAAGGTGAGATCATTTGCCATCGATTCATGGGGTTTTAAATTTAAAAATATCTATTTTCAAGTTATTTATGGGCATTTTTATGAAACAGTTTTGTGAAACCGTTTTGGGCCTATAACGATCCCAAAAATTGATATTTTTGAATTCAAAACCCCATCAATCGATGGGAAATGAGCTCACCTTTCATTTGAGACCAGCCCCGAATTGCTACGACCAATAGAACCAGAGATATTTGCAAAAAACTGAAAATTTTCAAAAAAGGGAAGGCGGTACCCCTCAAAAATGCTAAAAAATATCGAATTTTCAAAAAAATCGAAAAAAAAAATACATCTGACACTCGTTTTCCAGCTAAAATTTCCTCAGCTTTTCAATAGAATTATCAAAAATTATCTATCTCTAACCGCCGCATTACAGTGTCCATTTTGCCCCACTCTCCCCTATATGAAATAGGCAAATCACGTTAGAAAGTTGCAGAAAAGAATGATGTACAGAAAAATATACAGTGAATCGACTAAAAATCAATTAAATTTGAATAATGTAGAAATAATTGAAGAAAATCAAGAAGAAACTGGAAAATAACTTGAGCCCCCAATAGATGGACGATTAGCCCTAATCGAGCTTCATACACCTGGGCCTTAGAAAAACTCATGAATATTATGTTCTGCAATGAATGATAGAATCCAAATGGCTACAGGGTTTTTTCTTTTGTAAATCTTTCCCTATGGAAATTACTCGTCTAAAACACTTAGGGGAAGATGGGGCAAAATGGACATCAGGGGTAAAATGGACACATCTAAATTTTTAGGCAAATATTATGGAAAACTCTTAAAATTAATAGAAATATTGGTGGTAGATTGGTTTTGATGATTTCATTGAAAATCTGAGGAAATTTCAGGTCGAAAACGAGTGACGGAATTAATTTTTTTGAATTTTTGGCGATTTTGACTTTTTTGAGCATTTCAGAGGGATAAAACCCTTCCTTTTCTTGAAAATTTTCAGTTTTTTGAGAATATCTTCGGTTCTATTTGTCGTAGCGTAAAAATTCCGATGGGAGGTGAAAGGTGAGATCACTTGCCATCAATTCATAGAGTTTTCGATTGAAAAATATCATTTTTTAACGTAGTTATGGGCATTTTTGTGAAACAGTTTTTGGCCTATAACTATCAGAAAAATTGATATTTTTATATTCAAAACCCCATAAATCGATGGGAAATGAGTTCGTCCTCCATTTGAGACCAATCCCGAATTGCTACGACCAATAGAACGAAAGATATTTGCAGAAAAATGAAAATTTCGAAAAAAAAAAAAAAATTCACCCTTCAAGAATGCAAAAAAATATAGAATTTTCAAAAAAATCGAAAGTAATGCATCTGAGACTGGTTTTCAGCTTTTCAATAGAATCATCAGAAAAGATCCATCTCCAACCGTTTCATTACAGTGTCCATTTCGCCCCACTCTCCTCTATGTAAGCACCAGCAATCAACCCTCACTATATGTATGCGTTAAAGCCTCCGGGCTGTTGCCATAGACTGATCTCCAGTCATCACTTTGTAAATAAATAAATGTACACAGTTGTTGCTTATACATGTTAATAAAAACTCAAAAATGTAAAATGTAAAAGAATCCAAATGTTGACCAATCCTTTAAATCATTGGAGAACCACGGATTCTTCAAAAGTTCATAAAGTCAGTTCAACGTTTATAAATGTCAGTTTTACATTAATAAACATTCAAAATGTTAATTGTTTGATCTGTAGGCAGCTTCAGCCTAGATTAAACCGTACACCAACGTCTCGGCCCTACTCGTAAGCTGCACGAACAAAAAATTTAGAAAAAATTCAGAAAAATGTGAAAAAATATCATATTTGATGCATCAAAAAAATAAGGAGTTACCTATAAATACTACCTTAAAATTGACATGGTTCTCTCTGCATATCGAGAGGAGAATTTCTTCTCCACTCGATTTTCCTCGGTGCACAGCTTTGCCGTGTTCTCTGGCGTGTCGTAAACTGCTAGACCTGGTAAAAGCAGTTCATCGTAGGCCTTAAAAGCCGACATTGTGATCTTGTCTCCACGATGTCCAAGACTCTCGACATATTGCGTTAAAATCAAGTTAATTGGCGGTCTTTTACGCACATCCTTGTCTTCCACTAAGTCATAAATGAAGTGACGGTGACGAAGCTGTTTTGGTCTTGATCCTTTGCGGTGAAGAGGTGGTGCATTTCTACGTTTCAGTATGAATGTGTTCTGAAATATGAATTTTTTTTTCATGATCATGAAATTGACAGACATTTGACAATCTTGCTTTGAATAAATAATTTTTTTTTAAATAAATAGTTGGTAAAATAAAAATATTAAAAAATATTCGCTTCAACAGTTTTTTTTTATGTTCTAGATGTGCCTATTCTTCATATCATTGTCTCAGAAACAAAGGGGCGTAAGTGCTATGCTTATATAAAGGACTTACGCCCCTTTGACTCTAAGGAGAGTCACCCCATCCCCCTTAGTTCTCAAGATATTCTCAAAGGACTTCAAAAAAAAATCCTTATTTATGAAAATTTTCATATTTTTACATAAACTTTTGCATTTTTTTTCAAATTTAATCGACTTTTAATAATCCAAAACATCATTCATCCCTCCAACCCCATCATCCCCCCTCCCACCCCCCAAAAAAATTACCAAAATCCTCTAAATTCACACTTACCCTCGTTTGTTGCGACAAAACCGTATGATTAACCCCCAAAAAAGGTGCTGCGCTTTTTTTAAACACATTACCCAAAAAATTAACGCAATTCATCTTCTCAAACCGTCGAAAAATTCAAAAAATCACCTCATAAAACCCCAATTTCCCTAATTTTTCGATATTAATAGAGGTTATGTCGACAATCACACACACAACTTCCCCTCATTTCCCCTCCCTCCCCCAAAATTTCCCCTCCCGCCAACGAAAAATTCCCCCAGAACCACCAGTCCATTTCCCCAGCAAATTCCCTAGAATCCCAGGTCTCCCATTGGCCAGTCTTCGACCGATCGATAACGCCTGCGACATTCCCTATGAAACGCGAGAACACACACTACTCGCATCTAGCAAAATTCTCAAAAGACTTCGAAAAAAATCCTTATTTATGAAAATTTTCATATTTTTACATAAACTTTTTCATTTTTTTTCAAATTTAATCGACTTTTAATAATCCAAAACATCATTCATCCCTCCAACCCCATCATCCCCCCTCAAACCCCCCCCAAAAAAATTACAAAAATCCTCTAAATTCACACTTACCCTCGTTTGTTGCGACAAAACCGTATGATTAACCCCCAAAAAAGGTGCTGCGCTTTTTTTAAACACATTACCCAAAAAATTAACGCAATTCATCTTTTCAAACCGTCAAAAAATTCAAAAAAACACCTCATAAACCCCCAATTTTCCCTAATTTTTCGATATTAATAGAGGTTATGTCGACAATCACAGACACAACTTCCCCTCATTTCCCCTCCTACCCCCAAATTTTCCCCTCCCGCCAACGAAAAATTCCCCCAGAACCACCAGTCCATTTCCCCAGCAAATTCCCTAGAATCCCAGGTCTCCCATTGGCCAGCCTTCGACCGATCGATAACGCCTGCGACATTCCCTATGAAACGCGAGAACTCACACGACTCGCATCTGGCAAAAAGTCGATAAAGCCATTCGGTTCTTTGCATTTTCGAACTGTATTAAATTCGATACTCCCACTGTGTTTGTGTGTTGATAAATAAAAATTCGAAAAATCTACAAATCAACTATTCGCACAAAAATCACCTTATAAACTCTCACAAGTGTATTTGAATAAAACCATTGAAATAGACTTTACGAAGAAAAAAAATTAACCAAAAACACCTGAAAATTGCCTATAAAATTATGCAACATAAAGAATCCATTTTGCTGAAGTGAAAAAAGCTATAAAAACAATATTATCCATGTGAACAGACCGTAAATCTGCGAATTTTTCATTAAATGCATCGATTTTGAAGTTAAAAAAACCGCCAAAAAAAATGGAAAATGATAAAATTCTTTCTAAGTCGGGTGAAGAGGTGAAAAATCCGATGCAGATGGTTCTAACTAAAATGATTGAAGAAAAACACACATTTACCTACAAAAAATTAGTTGTACCAATGTCAATGAGAAGTATTTACTGGAAATTTTTTGGTTTTCCAGCTACTGAAGATGGTGATATACTGACAAAAGTAAAGATTGTCTGTATTCTTTGTAAAACGCAAATTGCGTACAATAGGAATACTAGTAATTTGCGGATGCACCTTCAGAATAAGCACAGTCAGGAGCTGATGGAGCTGGAGGCGTCATCACCACCGAAGAAGCCGGTTATTGCGCAATCGGTAAAAGACAAACGCGCGCAAAAGAAATTCCTAAAGGCAATGAACAGCAATCAGCACATCTACACGACAAACATAGATGGAACTGTTCAGATTGATGGAGATATTCAGTTTGTTACTGATCCAAATGTATCTTTGTCAAATATAGAGGAGGACATACCTGTTGGTGCACCAATGCGGGTGATGCTAAAACAGCCACCTGCACCTTCTTCTAGCAATCAGAATGTCACTTATTTGATGTCGGAGAATGAGGGGCACATTGATGAGAAAACTGTCTCAGATGCTATTGCCGAGTTCATCATAATGGACCTGCAGCTTCCCGAGATCGTCGAGGGGAGGTCAGTAATTTGGATTTGAGAGGCAAATTACAGAGGAACCTGATAGATCAGTTGGAAGAGTATACTACCACTTTATAGCAAAAAATTAGCTCATTTCGTTGGCAAATTTTTAAGAATGTTTGGGTGGTACAAGTGGGCAAAATTCAATTTTTGTATAATTCGTTGATAATAACTTATACAAGATGAAATTGTCATAGGGCAAGGTGGGTGAAATAGACACTCTGATTGAACGGTTCGAGATAGAAATTTTAAGCGAAAAATATGTGTGAAAATTTTTTTTTCTCACTTTTTAGAAAAATTTCCCTTTTTAGCCGAGTTTTGAGAGGGTTTTCCTTTCAAAAATAAGAAAAAATTCACTATTCCGGTGAAATTTCCGGTTTTGTTGGTCGTAGCGACCTGGGGTTGATCTCAAATGAAGGGTGAGCTCATTTCTCATTAATTCATGTGGTTTAAATTTTTTTTTCAATTAATTTTTCAAATATTTATGGGTCATTTTCTGAAAATCAATTTTTGCACTATAAGTACTTGGAAAAATTGATATTTTTATTTTCAAAACCCATTAAACAATGGAAAATGAGCACACCTTCCATTCAAGATCAACCCCAGGTCGTTGAAGTTAATAGAACCAAAGATATTTTAAAAAACCTGAAATTTTTCAAAAATAGAAGAGTTTTACCGTTAATGTGTAGGTTCAAATATTCAAAAAATGAAAAATGCGTAGGTTTTTTTCTACTTTTATATCTTGTTCCTTTTGTTGTTATTATCCGAGCATTCAGTAATTAAAATTGTTAATCTACTAATTGTTCTAGTAATTATAAATTTGAATAATTAATTTCCTAATTATTTTGAAATAAGTTATTTAAAAATTAGAATTGCTTACTATCCAGATAATCAAAAACTCAAACAATAAAACTAATCAGTATAAGTTTGATAAATAATTTTCATATTTGAATTACTGATTATTGGCATACTTAATACTCTCATAAATAGAAGTATTAATTTTCTATACAATGGATAATTAAAAATCTACAATTTTTTTTATGCCGATCACTGCCTTATCTTAACTAGTAAGAAGCATCATGTAAAAGACCAAATTTTGCTTGAAAAAAATGCATTTTCAACTAAAAAATTTATCGAGACATGCTGTAAATGAAATTTAGAGGAAAGATTGACGAACACAATAAGCAGAACGCTGTTTTTCTACGACCAGTAGTTTCAGAGATATCATTTTTTGAATGAGTAGTTCAGAAACAATGGATCAGGCCCGATAGCAAATAAATGAGCGCTTGGACGTCCTTTCTGAATTTTTCATTCAAAAATCGATATCTTAATAACTACGAGTCGTAAAAAAACGGAGGTTTGCTTATTTTATTCGTTAATCTTCCCTCTAAATTTCATTCACAGCATGTCTCGATAAATTTTGCATAGTATTCGAGATATTTTAATCCAAAGCCAAGTGTGAAATGGCAATTTTTCAAGAAATAAAAAGCAAAATTTATGAGGTGGAGCATGGATATTTTTCGGTCGTGTTTCATGACAACTCCTCCTTTAAATGACAATTTTGAGTAATTTTTTAAAAAATCATTTAGATAAATTCCCATATTTTTCTCTCCGTGTATTGAAAAGAAAAAATAATAGAGTGTAGAGTCAGGCATCGCTGCTGACGCACTCTCCTCTTCTCCTGCTCCCCCCACCACGTATCTAGCTATTCCCCTCACACGATGACGAATTTTCGTGACGCTCGAAAATTGTTGCCCCCTCAGCAAAGAAGTTTCACTTCAAAAAAAGAAGTTAGAAGAGTATTCGATGCATAACTGGATTTTTTTCTCTCAAATTTAATTCTTATAATTCTTTCCTTTTTTTCCAGGGGATTCCAGAGGCTCATCGCAACTCTTCGTTCTCCATGTGAAATTCCTAGTAGAACAAAGCTGGAAGAAGAAATTATTCCAAAGGTTTACGAGACATTTAGGGACTCGGTGGCGAGTATTATCTCGTGTTTGAGCTGCGAGATTGGACTGACGATCGAGGAGTGGAAGAGCAACTCGGATGAGGCTTTTGTTACAATTTCCATGTATTATCAGAGCAATGGAGAGATACTGGAGCACAAGGTGCTTAGTTCAATTCATGCGCCACCGGACTGGGGCGAGAATCAATGGGGCAGTGCGGTTGATTCGTTTCTGCTTGATTGGGATCTGCGGATCGAGAGGATAACTGCGGTGGTGGTAGCGACTGTGAGGAGTGAGCTCATTGCCGCACTTAATAATAGGGGGTTGACAGTGGTCCCGTGTCTGCTGCATACGATGCAGATTTGCGCACAGGCCTGCTTTGATACAGCGGAGGTCGCTGGGATACTGACGAGGTGCAGGGGCATCATTGGGGCCATTGCGAGCAATCCAGCAGCAGCAACTACTATGAACATGCAGGAACAACTGCTGGAGGTATTAAAGAATTTATGAATTTATTTTTTAGCTTTAATTTTGAAATTTTAATTAATTGAAAACATTGATAATTTAGCGGATTTCTTTTTTTGAGAGGCGCGGAGAATAAGGGAGATAAGGCGATTTTCATTTTTAGGTGATTTCGGAGGGAATTTGAGAGGAAATCGCTCTAATTCGGTCAATTATCGAGATATTTGAGCACGTAAAACTATTTTAACGAATTTCGAAACAAAAAATGAGAGACTTGTTTTTTTTTTGCTATAAATACATTAAAAATAAGGAATTGATATAAACTTGTATGAATCGATGGTAAATTTAATTTATAGGGTTTTTTTCTTCTATAAGGCCTATAAATTGATGTAATTTACTAAATTACTTCATCTTTTACTTTCAATTAGAATTTTCAAGCTGCGAAGAATTTTCAATAACTAAACTTTTTAATTCCCCCAAAAAATCATAAAATAATTTTTTTTGCAATTAAATCATCTGAAGAATTGAATTTCCAGCACTTTCCATTGAATTTCTAATGATTTCCATTTTCTTTACTTTCAGTTGGAAGAAAATACGATGACAATGGACTATCCTCCAGTCTGGACGTCAACATACCACATGTTGGAGCAAATGGTCGTCAGGAGCAACGTAATTACGTCGATATTCGAGACAGTCGAGGGTATCGATCAAGAAGCAGTAGAATTGACCAATGATCAATGGAAAATAATGCAGGACCTGGTGGCAGTACTTGAGCCATTTAAAGTGACAATTATGACACTCAGTGAGGAGAAAATGCCACTTGTTTCATTGCTGAAGCCTCTGCTCTGGCAACTGGTCTCGTCTCACCTAAAAGCCAAGGACACAGACAGTGATGTTGCAAAATCTTTTAAAGAATCATTGTCGGAGATGCTTGTGGAACGTTACGCAGATACTGGAGTCAATCTTTTGCTTCACATCGCAACGACACTGGATCCACGGTATTTTATTTTTTAGAATATCTCGGAAACTAATGGAGATACGCTTTTTTTGCATCAGACCTTTTTAGTAGAGAATTTTGAAAGCAAAAAAACGGTTCTCGGGTAAAAAGGGCGTATCTCCATTATTTACCGAGATATTTTTGAAAAACAAGAAAGAATTTTTTTCAATCGAAAAATCTTCAATTTTTTTTTTTTTTTTTTTTTTTTTTTAGATTCAAGCAGCTTCCCTATGCAAGTGAAGAGGACAAAAACATTGCAACTGGTCCAATTAAAGAGATGCTGACAAAAATAATTCTCGAAGAAGGCGCTGAAGGAGAAGACACAAAAGACAATATATCACCACCAATGTTAAAAAAATGTCGTCGTTCAGGAATGGAATTACTTCTTGGTAATTTGTGTACAACAAAAAGTGGTATGCCAGTACAAGAAAAATCGGATTTAGAATTGATACAGTATAAATCAGAGCCAACAGCAGCACTTGATAATTGTCCATTACAGTGGTGGTCAAAAATATCAGCAAAATGTCCAAATTTATGTAAATTAGCAAGAAGATATCATTGTGTACCAGCATGTTGTTCACCGCCATCAAGATTACCATCGGAATTACAAATTTTTCATGATACAAGAAGAGCTGCATTACCAGCTCATTTAACTGATAAATTGTTGTTTTTACATGGAAATCATTCGGTTTAAGAATTAAGAAAAGAAGAGTGCTTTTTTTAATTAAAAAAAAAAGGAGAAAAAAAAACTATTTTAATATGTAAATTGTGTATTATAAAGTAGATTTATGGATTTTTAATTTTAAATCGAGTTCCTGTCAATTTCTTCTCAATTACATGAATTTATGCAGTTTTTTAGGGGAAGTTGGGGTAAAATGGACACTTTAATTGAACGATTTGAGATAGAAATTTTCTGATGATTCCATTGAAAAGCTGAGGGAATTTTAGGTGAAAAAAATGTGTCAAATTTTTTTTTTTGCAATTTTCGGAAAAATTTGACATTTCCTGGCAAGTTTTGAAGGCACTTCCCTTTTGAAAATCGAGAATATTCACTTTTCCCACGAAATTTCTGGTTTTTTGGGTCGTAGCGGCCTGGAGCCGATCCCAAATGCAAGATAAGCTCATTTCTACTCGAAATATGTGGTTCAAATTTTTTCAAAATCAATTTTTTCGGATATTTATGAGTCATTTTCTGGAAATCAGTTTTTGGCCTATAAGTACTTGAAAAAATTCATATTTTTCTTTCTAAACCCCATAAATCGATGGGAAATGAGTTCACCTTTCATTTAAGAGTAACCCCAGATCGCTATAATCGATAAAACTAGAGATCTTCTCAAAAAACCTGAAATTTTCAAAAAACAAGAGTTTTACCTTCGAATCTTGCGCAAAAAATGAAATTTTTTGAAAAATTAAAAAATATAACTTGTGACATATGATTTTCATGGGAAATTCCTTCATCTTTCCAATGAAATCATCAGAAGAAACATATCTCCAACATTTCAACCAATTTTGAGTAATTTTCATAGCATAAAATACAAAAATCAAATCATTTTACCCTACCTTTCCCTCTTATTTGAAATTTAGTGCAAAAATTCCGAATTTTTTCTTTCTTTTTTGCATAAATTATTTTAGAATTATTCTGATTTACTTGAAAAGTAAGTCACAAGTGAAAGTTTGAGTGAATTTAAGTTTAAAGAAGCCATTTCTTTATTTTCTTTTTCTTGAATTTAATTTTTTTGAAGATGAGTCAAGTATTTTTAAGGGATAATTGTATATTTCGGAGTCTTTTTTTCTCATGGAAAATTTAATTGCTTCTCGATCCAACTGGAACCCTCGTAAAAACGTGGATCTCCAATTTTAAATGCTGCTCTTTTGTAGAAGTAATAATACATCACTGCAACTGTTAATGAAAATTAATTATAGTGTTAATCGAGTGGAACAATATAATTTTTTTTCATGATTAAAATGATAAAAAAATGGGAAAAGTGGAAAATTCTTTTTTTTTTTAAAGATATCTTTGAAGCAAGTAAGTTTAGAGGGATTTATCTCGAGACCTTTTTTGTAGAGAATTTTATGAGCTACAAAAAAGGTCTTCTGATGAATTCTCGTAAACCTCACGGTTTTCGAGATTTCTTTTAAAATGAAGAGAAATTGTGCAAATTTGAAGTTTTCAGACAAATTAACTGCATTTTGTCAGTTTTTTTTTCGGAATATCTCGGAAACGAAGCGAGATAGAGAGATTTTGTCTTGTGACACTTTTGTAGGGGATTTCAAGAGCTAATAAAAGGACAAAAAAATATACAAGCAGTATCGCACTATCTCTCTTAGTTTCCAAGATATTCGCAAAATGTGATAAAAAAAATCGATTTTATTATGGGATTAATTAATATTCTTTCTTTGTTAATTGCCCTGTAAAAAATCTGAAAAAAATTGACAACATAGACATGCTGCAGCACATTCCCAATTTTTTTCAGATTTTTCCAAGAATCTCTGCCCCCGGAAATAAATTGATTCCAACTAAATAGATTTGTCTAAAAATTAATGATACTGAAAATAACAGACATGTGAAAATTTCTTCTTTCTTTTTCTTTTCCAAATAAATTTAAAAAAAAAATGAAAAATATGTACATGTAGAGAATTTAAAAAACCTTAAGTGCAATTTTTTGAAAGTATTTCTTTCTCAAATTATTTATTTGTTCGTAAATTTTTTTTTTAATCATCAGATGTGATGATAGTGAAATTAGTACACATTTGAATTATTTTTTCATTTTTTTTAGAAAAATAAGTTACAAAAAAAAAAATATTTAAAAAATTTGCACTCATAGTTTTTTCAATTTTCTACAAATATATATTTTTCATTTTTCTTTTAAATAATTTATTTTTCAAGTAAAATAAACCATGAAAAATTGTCATATGTAGGGGAGAGTGGGGCAAAATGGACACTGTAATGAAACGGTTAGAGATGGATTTTTTTTGATGATTCTATTGAAAAGCTGAGGAAATTTTAGCTGGAAAACCAGTGTCAGATGTATTTTTTTCGATTTTTTTGAAAATTCGATATTTTTCGGCATTTTTGAGGGGTAAAAGCCTTTTCTTTTTTGAAAATTTTCAGTTTTTTGGAAATATCTCGGGTTCTATTGGTCGTAGCAATTCGGGGTTGGTCTCGAATGAAAGGTGAGCTCATTTCCCATCGATTTATAGGATTTTGAATTTGAAAATATCAATTTTTGGGATAGTTATAGGCCAAAAACTGTTTCACAAAACTGTTTCACAAATATGCCCATAAATACCTTAAAAATCGATATTTTTCAATTGAAAACCCCATGAATCGATGGCAAATGATCTCACCTTTCACCTCCCATCGGAATTTTTACACTACGACAAATAGAACCGAAGATATCCTCAAAAAACTGAAAATTTTCAAAAAAAGGAAGGATTATACCCCTCTAAAATGCTCAAAATAGTCGAAATCGCCAAAAATTCAAAAAAATTAATTTCAGCACTTGTTTCCCGCCTAAAATTTCCTCAGCTTTCCAATGAAATCATTAAAAACAATCTACCACCAATATTTCTATTAATTTGAAGAGTTTTCCATAATATTTGCCTAAAAATTTAGATGTGTCCATTCTACCCCTGATGTCCATTTTGCCCCACCTTCCCCTATGATATTTTCAGTATTATAATACGCATTAATTTGATTTTCATTGAAAATTTGTAACATCGTCTGATTTGCCATTAAAATGTAATTTTCATTACCCGTTCGATGAACAGCATAGAGTGAATGGAAGCCCTGTGTCCAATAATGCACAAGTGGTTGATGCCAATGAAGTGTCATGTGCCAAATGTGCAGGCTGATGTTCAGAATAATGTAAACCACACATAAAACAAGGGTAATACGAAAACGAACGTACAACAGCTGTATGAGTCCTGCCTGAGGATGATAAAAATAAAAAAAATATTTATTTTCATAAAAAAAAAGAGGAAAAAAATGATTGAACTAGTAAAATGGAAAATTACCTGAAAAATGTAAGTTCCGAAGAAATTAACGAGGAGAATGGTGAGCGATACTATTAAACAGAAATCTTGAATTCTGAAATTTTTTAAAATAAAATTGTAAAATTGAATAATTCAATGGAAATTAATTGAATAATTAATTATTTTATTTATTTATTGTTTAGGATTATTTGAATATTTACACGTAGAGTGATAATAGTTCAACGGGTCGACTTCTGACGAAACCGGCAAATGAATTGACGCAGACATCGAAGAAAAGTAATAAATTTTGGAGCAACAAAATTATCGAGTATTGTCTGTATCCTGTGATATTCATTTAGTCAATTATTTTAGATAATTATGTATTTCTGATTGAAAAAACTTTGACATAGTGGGCGATCTTTGATTTGTTGTGATCAATGCAGTTTGAAGTCTCCCGCAGCAACGGCAATCGATGTGGAGGGGGAAGGCACTCTTAAGGTAAAGCAGAATAGTCGGGATTTTGTTTTTGAAGTGAAACTTCTTTGCTGAGGGGGCAACAATTTTCGAGCGTCACGAAAATTCGTCATCGTGTGAGGGGAATAGCTAGATACGTGGTGGGGGGAGCAGGAGAAGTGGAGAGTGCGTCAGCAGCGATGCCTGACTCTACACTCTATTATTTTTTCTTTTCAATACACGGAGAGAAAAATATGGGAATTTATCTAAATGATTTTTTAAAAAATTACTCAAAATTGTCATTTAAAGGAGGAGTTGTCATGAAACACGACCGAAAAATATCCATGCTCCACCTCATAATTTTTGCTTTTTATTTCTTAAAAAATTGCCATTTAACACTTGGCTTTGGATTAAAATATCTCGAAAACTATGCAAAATTTATCGAGACATGCTGTGAATGAAATTTAGAGGGAAGATTAACGAATAAAATAAGCAAATCTCCGTTTTTTTACGACTCGTAGTTATTGAGATATCGATTTTTGAATGAAAAATTCAGAAAGGACGTCCAAGCGCTCATTTATTTGCTATCGAGCCTCATCCATTGTTTCTGAACTACTCATTCAAAAAATGATATCTCTGAAACTACTGGTCCTAGAAAAACAGCGTTCTGCTTATTGTGTTCGTCAATCTTCCCTCTAAATTTCATTCTTTTCTCCACAATATAATTATATAAATACGAAAAATACAGAAAGTGTGCAGGTACTAGTGCCTGAGCAGGTACTAGTGCTCTTATCTTACCACTGCCCTGCAGAATAAAAATTTGCAGTCATAAAAATTTTGACGAAAGTTGAAGAATTACGTCGAATTGCATACTATTCTCCCATTATCTGTAATATTTCTCATTATATGACATTTTTTGACAGCATTTGTCAAAATCTTCTGAAGCGATTTCCACGAGGGAACTTATTGATAATCACTAAAGATAAAAACCTAATCACTGATTAGTTCCTTTTTTTTGTGAAATGATTGTTGCTCCTCTCAATTTGACTAACCCTTGAAGTTTCGATTTGACACGTGCTCCAAAACCCCATAAAAATTACACATCCCCCTTCTTTTTCTTTCGTCGTTAAATGAAAATTCACCTTTTTATCAGTTTCAGTTTACATCAGATGAAACAGACTGATCCCTCAAATTCAGGAAAAACACAAAAATAAAAGGGACAGTGCAGATAAAGTGCTCTATTTGTGTTTATATTATTGCAGATATTAATAAGTTTTTTTAAAAAAATGGGACGACGCTCGATAAATACCACTAAAAGTGGAAAATATATGAATCCCACTGATCAAGCACGTAAGTAAAAAAAAACCGCACATAACCTTCTCTTCTTTCGAACCTTTTCTATTAAAAGTAAACGAAAATTAAGGATAAAGTCTTTGATTAATGCTTGTGATGCTTATTTTATCATCAGGAAAAGAGGCTCGTAAAAAGGAGTTAAAAAAGAACAAGAAACAGCGACAATTGGTGCGTGCGGCAGTTTTGAAGGGCAAAGATCCCGCTCAAATAATCGAAGAAATGGAGAAAATTGATCAAATGGAGTACAACGTTATGCAGCCACCGCCTCTCAATGAAAAAGTCCTGAAAGACAAGCGTAAGAAGCTGAAAGAGACATTGGATAGGGTTTTGAAAATGTATGCAAAGGATGACCATGAAAAATGGACAGAACTGAAGGAGCAATTGATACAGTACGAGAGAAGAAGAATTGATTTGGTATCTTATTTTGAGGCTGTTAAGCATGCACAACAGGTCCAGGTAGACGAGATTCCACTGCCAGCATCCAATGCAGATATGTCACGAATGTATCCAGGTGCAATACCCTCGCAGATTCCATTGCCAGACATGCCCCAAGCACCAGCCCACATTTATCCCCCACATGCCCACTTTATTGCTCAGCATCATCCACTTATGAGTATACCTATACCTCCAAGTATATTGAAGAAAACAAGTGCCTACACTGCTGGCGCCACTGTACCGACACTGGCTCCAACAAAGGAGCCACCAGGTGTGCCTCCATATCCACCGCCTGATCTCACTGAAGACGAGGAATTAACGGAAAAATCCAAAGACACGTCTGGAAAATCACGAACAATCCGTTTTGCTGATGACAATGACGAGAATAAAATAGAATGTGATAAGGACAAAAATTCGGTGATTGGAAAGGAGAAGGAGAGAGAAATTGAGAAGGTCAAACCGACAACACTGCAGCAAAAGATGCTGGCAATGGCTGGACAGGATATTGATCAGTTTATGAGGGAAATGGAGGTTGTACATAAGAAGAGAGAAACTGAGAGGGCACAAGACTTGAATGCTAGATTGTCGTTGTTGGATGAGAAGGATGGAAAGTCATCGGGAAAAAGTAGTGGTAAAGTGGAGAATGAGAAGAATGAGGGGTCAGGATTATCTGTGGAGTCTGTTAATGCAGCTTCACTTAATTCACATAATTCTGGGGTTCATCTGCAGCAGCAGCAGCATGGATTACCGTCTATGGGCATGCCACCACCTCCGCTCATGTACAGGCCACCACCACCGCCTATGCATTTGCGGATGCCACCACCTCCACCACCAAGAATGGGAATTCGTCTACCGCCAGGTGATTTAAGGAAGAATTTCACCTTTTTTTCCAAGATAACAATATCTCATTTTAAAATTAATTTTAAAAAATCCTGGGAGTATCTTTCTCGAATTTAAATAATTGTTTTTTTTTTATTATTAATCAGGTCCTCCACCAGGAATGCCACGGATGCTGCGACCTGGACCACCAAGCATGCCTCGCATGCCCCCACCATCACAAATGCAGATGCAGAATCTCAGTGGTGTGCCAAATCTCTCCAATTCTCAGCTCCAAAATCCCACTGGAAATATGAATCAAGCAAAACAACCAAATGTCTTGTCAGCTGCACCACAGCTAATCAATAGAAAAGACAAGGATGGAAAGAGCTCGACAACAATTGAGGCAAAACCGCAAATTCGTAATTTGGCAGCGGACGTTACGAGATTCTTGCCTACATCGCTGAGAGTTAAACGTGAGGATAAAAAGAAAACGACAAATTCAATAACAATGAGATTACCAGAGAGAATACCTGAATTACATACATCCAGACCTGTACCACCAAAGACGAAGGATGATGCATATATGCAATTTATGCAGGAAATGGAAGGACTCTTGTGATTTTTTTTCTTCACGATCACTCTTATTCAGGGATTTTAAGAGTTTTCGATTAGGGGGAGGTGGGGTAAAATGGACACTCCAATTGAATGATTCGAGATAGAAATTTTCTGATGATTCCATTGAAGAGATGAGGAAATTTTAGACAAAAAAAAAATGAGTCAAAATTTTTTTTTTTAGCAATTTTTCAAAAAATTAACTTTTTCGGCCAAGTTTTGCAGGGGTTTCCCTTTTAAAAATCGAAAAAATTCACTTTTTCGACGATATCATTGGTTCTGTTGGTCATAGCGACCTGGGATTGATCTCGAATGAGAGGTGAGCTCATTTTTCAACGATTGATGTGCTTCAAATTTTTTTAAAATCAATTTTTCAAATATCTATGGGTCATTTTTCTGAAAATCAGTTTTTGCCTTATAAGTACTTGAAAAAATTGATATTTTTCTTTTTAAACCGTATAAATCGATGGAAAATGAGCTCCCCTTTTATTTAAGATCAACCCCAGATCGCTACGATAAATAAAACCAGAGATATTTTCGAAAATCTCAAATTCTTCAAAAACAGAAGAATTTTACCTTTAAATTTTGTGCAAAAAAAAATGAAATTTGCGAAAACTTCCTAAAAATAACTTCTGACATATGATTTTTATGGAAAATTTTCTCATCTTTCCAATGGAATCATCAGGTAATATCTATCTCCAATATTTCCATTCATTTCGAGGAAATTTCATAGTATAAATTACTGAAATCAACTCGTGTCCGTTTTACCCCACCTCCCCCCAAGTATTCCATTACTTCGATAGATCTAAATGAATTCATTGTAATATAGAAGCTTATGTTGTAAACGTTTAATCATAATAATAATAATAATGATAAAATCTTCTGTCTGAGGATTTTATTGAGTCTAAATTAAGTAAACTATGTTAAATTATTTACTTTTTTTTATCTGTTTTCTTGTCGTGGCGTTTTGTAAACCCATACTGTGTCAACGCCACTCCCAATGATTTTAATTGGCATCAAATTTGGTAGAGGAAAACGACATGCGACTATTGTGCAATCATTTTTTAGCTCTGATATGAATTTTTCCTCTATCTCTTTCATCTGGAAGAATAATTGTTATTACTCGGTTAAAAAAAATTATTTTTTTGAATTTTTTGTGCACTACAGTAATGGCTCCGGTTCCTGACTTTGTCCCAGTAACTGACAATTTCTGAAAATTTCTCATGTAGATTTAAATGTACATTATATTGTTTAAGGATGATTTGATGGTATAATCGGAGAAAAAGTTAAATTTTTGTATAAAATTGTTAACAAAAAATTCATACAAGATGAAATTTTCAAATTTGATTCAGTGAATCTGTGGAGAATATAATGAGGAACAAAATAAGCCCTACAAACGAAAAAATTAATTGGAAATTGGTAAATTCTCATGATTTTTAAAGAATCTTTTGAATCTTGAAAAATTTGAAAAAATGTTTTTATTCTAATACAATTAAAATTTTTCAGAATTTTTGAAATTTTTATGAAGTTTTTATGAAATTTTTATATTGTTGTAAAATTGTGAGATTTTCATGAAAATTTGCATGAAAATTTTATGATAAATCGTCAAAAATTGGCTCTCAATTCTCAGAAACTGGGACAAACTACAGTATTTGAAGTGTATTTACCATTTGATCGACACCAAAGATTATGACGTTGTCATAATTGCTCAAATCAAATTTCCAAAGATCTTTTCTGTGAAATTTAACTTCAGAGGATAATCCACGAAGAAGGGCGACAGTTCTCGAATATAGAATGAGGCAGGAATTCAATTCAACACCAGAGGCTTTGAAACCATTATCGGCTGCTGCAAAAACCTGGAAAAAAAATAATCTCACGCTGATTCACGCTGAATTTTATTATTTTCGAAAAAAAGGGAAATTGAAGTGAAATGAGGATTCTGAGGGAATAGCTTCAGATGAATTTTTTTATTTATTATTTCATTGAAAAGCTGAGGAAATTTCCGGTGAAATTGGTGGGAAAAAATTCATTTTTCGAAATTTTTCGCAAAATCAATTTTTTTTGTGACGAAATCGAAGGGATTTAGTCATTAATTTTGGAAAAATTTGGGCTTTTTGAGAATATCTTCGGTTCTATTGGTTGTAGCGTAAAAATTCCGAACGTAGATAAAATGTCAGATCATTTGCCATCAATCTTTATGGATCATTTTGGGAAAAAAAACGTTTTTGTGTAATAAATAGCTTAAAAATCGATCATTTTCTTTTGGAAACCCCATAAATTAATGGAAAATGATTTGACCTTTCACCTCCATTCGAAATTTTTGAGCTACGATAAAAAAAAGTGAAATTTTTAAGATTTTAGAAATAGTCAAACCCTCAGTTTTCCCTGGAAAAAATTGAATTTTCGAAAAATTCTCAAAAATTCATTTTGAAACATGTTTTTCACATGAAATTTTCTCAGCTTTTCAATGAGATAATCAGAAAAATTTTATCTCACATATTTTCGCCGATTTTTCACGATTTTCTCAACAATAAAATATAAAAACAGCCCCTTACGCCCTTTCCACCCCACCCCCCCCCCCTTTTTCACATCTCGAATAATTCGAATAAATTAACTAACGGGACGACTCTCAAAAAAATAATCCGAAAAATTCAATTTTTTAATACTTTCCCCGATTTTTAAGGATTTTCCCAACGATTAAACATCAAAACAACTTCTCATGCACTTCTCACCCCACCACCCCCCTTCTTCATAACTGGAATAATTCAAATAAATTAACTAACTAGACGACCATCTCCACTACCCAGGTCAATGAGACTTCCACTTCTCCCTCGAAGTGCTTGAAGAATATTCTCTACTTGCACAGTAGTTGCAGGTACATAGGGCAAACATATTCTCCTCAAAGCTGGGCTTACAAAGGGGACGCAAATGGCACTCAAAGCTACACCAATTCCACCTGCAAAAACAAAAAAAGAAAGAAATAATAAATTAAGATAGCGAAAAGAGAAATTGTGAAAAAAGAAAAATCTATTTTTTTTTCGTAAAAATTCGAAATTTTCAAATTAATTCGATTTTATCACCAGTTTTTTTTTTTAGAAATATTTTGGAAACTAAGCGAGATAGGCCCTTTTTACCCAAATTCTTTTTTGTAGACAATTTCAAGGGCTACAAAATGGAAATGAATAAAATTGCTCTTTCTCACTTAAGAGGTAACGGAAGACCCAGTGAATTTCAAATTTTCAAATTCATTGTTTAGTAATAATTATGACTTTTTGCATTAAATATCAGAAGCATCGGCTTTCCAATTACCTTCCTCAGTCGTTGCCACTTTTCTATAATGAGAATGTTAATAATTATCGTTGAATAATTAGTTTGATACTTCAATAAATATGAGGCGTTCCGTTACCCCTTAAGGTAATCCTAGTGGCAGGTTCGAATGATCGATTTCTATTTTTTTTCCTTTTAGTTATTATAATTATTATAACTATTTCGATTTTTCAACATTTTACCGATACTAGATTTATGATATGAATATTTAATATTGTTCCGCATTTGACTCACGCTGTCCCATTATCTAGGACTAGGATTGGAGGATTCTCGGATTTTAAATACCAATATTGCCGCCATTGATTTTTTCATGTAATTAATTGCATTAATCGTCGCTATATGTCCGGTAACATGCATTTTTCATGATTCCAAAAATTAATAGACATTCTAACGAACAAAAAACATATAGGGGAGAGTGCGGCAAAATGGACACTGTTATGAAACGGTTAGAGATGGATTTTTTTTGATGATTCTATTGAAAAGCTGAGAAAATTTTAGCCGGAAAACAAGTCTCAGATGTATTTTTTTCGATTTGTTTGAAAAATTCTATATTTTTCAGCATCTTTGAAGGGTAAAAGCCTTTCCTTTTTCAAAAATCTTCAGTTTTCTGCGAATATCTCTGGTTCTATTGGTCCTAGCAATTCGGGGCTAGTCTTAAATGAAAGGTGAGCTCATTTTCCATCAATTTATGGGGTTTTGAATTCAAAAATATCAATTTTCGGGATTGTTATAGGCTAAAAACTGTTTCCCAAAATTGTTTCACAAAAATGCCCATAAATATCTTAAAAATCAATATTTTTCAATTGAAACCCCTATGAATCGATGGCAAATGATCTCACCTTTCATCTCCCATTGAAATTTTTACGCTACGACAAATAGAACCGAAGATATTATCAAAAAACTGAAAATTTTCAAGAAAAGGAAGGGTATCCCTCTGAAATGCTCAAAAAAGTCAAAATTGCCAAAAATTCAAAAAAATTAATTCCGGCACTTGTTTCCGGCCTAAAATTTCCTCAGCTTTCCAATGAAATCATCAAAAATAATCTACCACCAATATTCCTATTAATTTCAAGAGTTTTCCATAATATTTGCCTACAAATTTAGATGTGTCCATTTTACCCCTGATGTCCATTTTACCCCTTCTTCCCCTAAGGTATAGGGGAGAGTGGGGCAAAATGGACCTAAAAGATGAGATGACTTGAGATTTTTTTAAAAAGCAGCGGTTGGTCCAAAAAATCTGAAAAAATTTACAAACAATGAAGATATATTGGAGGATTCTCTCAAATTTTTTCAGATTTTTTCAACGAGTCCTTCATCCTGAAAAAAAATCCTTAATCATACTACTATGAGGGTCCATTTTGCCCCACTCTCCCCTATGAGGAAAAAATATGATCATGAATTTTCGCAGTGAAACTGAAACTGAATCTCGTTCATAGAGTTTCAATGTTAATTCAATTATTTTAAAAAATTAATTTTGGCCTCATTTGTCCGGTAACATGGGGTAAACTAAAATTTAAAAAAATCTCATGCTATTCTTTCGAAAGTGACCAAAATCGGAAAGAGAAAATAGATTGCCCGAACCACCAGGATTACCTCAAACTCCGAGATATTCCTCATTTTGTCTGCAAACTTCATGATTTTAATTTTTTTATACCTGTGAGAGCAGCGAAAAAAAGGCCTTTTCTCGACGGATTTTCGAGCGACTGTTCAATAGACATTTTTCCAGTTCATTCCAACAATTTTCCTCATTGTATCAGCAAAAAAACCTGAATAACAAAGAATCTATTAGGACAAAACGATTTATTTTACGATGTGAGAATTACCTAAATAATGAAAAAAATCAGTAACAATTGAGAATTACCGGGAAATTCAAAAATTAGTAAAAAAATTAAAATTTTAAAATCATGGGATATTGGTAGGATAAATACAATACTAAGATATTGTCAATTCGCCAAGTTTCGCCTATAATTTATGAACTTCTTCAGGCTCTGAAATAAAAAATGACAAATTATTAACTTTTTTTCTCAGAATGATAATAAATAAATACAAACAATGAAACACAGTAGAGCCTATGGGTTTAACCTCACTCTGACTAAAAAATTTACAGTAATCAATCTCAAGTTACAATTACAATCAGCAGAATTCGACGAAATTACCTTGAAATTCTCAATATTTCGTCAAATTAACTTTGAACTAAATCCAAGTTGACTCCTAAAAACATTGCAAATTATCCCAAATGATAAATAAAAACACAATCAATGAATTACTTTTAATTATTGCACGTTTCTCGATTTCCATCTTTATGTTGTTGTGTTTTATTGGTTATTGAGATACTGACAGTGGTAATTAGCAAAATCTCAGACCATGTTAATTGACAATATCTTAGTATTGTATTTATAACCTTGCAATCTCTCATGATCCTTTAATTACTTAAAAAAATATATTTTTTAATTGATAAAAAATAATATATTTTTTAATTGATTAAAAAAAAGGTATTTTTTAATTATTTAAACTAAATTATTCCATTTTTTTAAATTGAAAATAGTGAATTGGAATCCTTCAAACCAAAACTTGAGCTTCAAGTGCTCTTTCAGCTCTTCTTGCGGCTATTTTGTATTTTCAAGCCCTCCCGCCACTTGTCGAGTCGTGCACGAGTGGCGTCACTCGGCATGACTATAGTAATTGCGTAACTACGAGCATGCCTCAGCCATATATAGGGGAGAGTGGGGCAAAATGGACACTGTAATCAAACGGTTAGAGATGGATGTTTTTTGATGATTCCATCGAAAAGGAAATTTTAGCCGGAAAAAAAGTTTTAGTTTAAAAAAAGTTTTTTCATATTTTTCATATCAACTGTAAATTTAATAATAAAAAAAAAAAACTGTAAATTTAAACTTTTATCCAGGTAATTCTTGACAACTTACGAAATAGCTCTGAATTTTGGGACGAATTTCTGAGTTTTTAGGTTATGTTCAAAATTCGAATTCTCGCGGTCAACGCTAATGCGCCTGCGCGTCCAATCACTCTTCCAAATGAAAGAGACCAAAAAACACGACTACTGGACAACAGCCAGATGACAGTGGAAACGCTCATTGGGTGGCTGGAAAAAAGTTGAATTCTTCGAAATTTTGAGGTTCACGAGACTTCAACAATCATTTGAAAAAAAAGGCAATTTTTGTAACTAATTATTATTTATGGAAATGTGAATGATTATTATTGATGTGATAGTGTCTTCGAATGATTCGAAGATATTGAATCGTTGGTGTTTGCCCACTTTTTTAGACGCTCTCATCGATTTCAGCACTTTTCTGTGAACTCTTATAATTTTGTTTTCTTATTTTGCAGAACTTGATTGGAACAATGCAGGGAACAATAATTGAAAATTTGAGCGGTAAAAAGCTCTCGGTACTCGTTGTACTTCTTGTTCTAGCACAAATTGTCTGTTTTTTGATTGGAGGACTTGTGGGTAAGAAAAACTCTTCATTTTCATGATATATATAATGAAAAACAAAAAATTGAAATTTTTTTTTTGAGCAAAGAAAAATGATTGCAAAAAAAATTCCAAAAATTTGCATTTCCAGTTTTTTAAATTTACTATATTTTTATATTTTTCATTCTTTTCTTTAATGATTTGTCTATTGAAAGAAAAAAATTGGAAAAAATCAGAAATTTGACAATTTCATTTTGTTCGAACAAATAAATTATATTTATAAAAAATAGGCAAATGTAGAAAAATTATAAAACTATAAGTGCAAATTTTTTGAATATTTTTTAAAAAAATTCTTTGTATCTTAAAAAAAAAAAATGCTAAAAAATGTTCAAATTTGTGCTAATCTCATTACCATTTATTCATTTATTTATTTATTTATTCCTCGTCTGCATGAATTATTCTCAAATAATTGAATTTTACTTCTTTTTTTTTGTTCAGCTCCGAAACCAGCCACCAATCAGAATATTCTTGGAATTCCATGCAAAGATGACAGAGTCAATAGAACTGATCCTGAATCAGTTAAATGGTATTATTCACGTGGTGTTGGTGCCTGTCAACCTGAAGAAATGCATCAGTTTGATGTTGACAGTCAGTACAAGGCCTTTCAAATGGTCTACACATTTCAGGTAAACTGCACTTTTCAATAATCACAAAGATAAATTTTTCATTATTTTCATTGTTTTTTTAAATTCATTATTTCGATTAATTTAAGGTAATCCTAGTGGTTCCGGCGATTTATTTTTCCCTTTTCAATTTTGATGACTTTCGATAGAATAGACAATTCCAAAACCTAATATCCAATTTATTTGATGCAGATGCCAGTCCCAAGAAGTGGAAAAATCCTCGATTACTCCAGATGGCAGCAAAACTTGATCGGAGTTCTTCAAATCGAGATAATGTACCACGATCAGCTGCAAATAGCTCCTCGAGCTCCAATAGTCCTTGACGCCTATCTAGCCTACAGAAACAAGGGTGATCCAGATGATACATGGAAGCTCTATGCAACCTCAAGAATCGAAAGATTTCTCGAGTGTTCAATAGCCGATGCCCAAGAGCACTACAACTACAATTGCGGAATGATTCCACTATTCGAGCTGAGTTCACTCTATCACGATTACTATCTCCTCAACATTCGTTTACCAGTCGACAAGAACGTTAATCAAAATTTGGGACGCATCACAGACTTGTGGCTGACTGTAATCAACCAAAACGGAGGTTTCACGATAGTTTGGGTCAGTCTGAAGACCATATTTTTCCCTATAGTCATCTGCTTCTTGATCTGGTACTGGAGGCGAGTGAATTTGCTCTCAAGATCACCAGCACTATTGGAGTACATGCTGCTGGCACTTGGATCGGCATTAACATTTTTGAATATGCCACTCGAGTATCTGACATTGTCCTATGACATGCCATTCATGTTGCTTCTCAGTGACATTAGACAAGGTGTATTTTACGCTGTTCTCCTGTCTTTTTGGCTCGTTTTTGCCGGTGAACATCTTATGGTACAGGATGGTGATCAGAGGAACAGCCTCAAGTACTATTGGCGGCATTTAAGTGCAGTTGCAGTTGGCTGTCTCTCCCTATTCGTTTTTGACATGTGCGAACGTGGTGTTCAACTGAGAAATCCATTTTTCTCCATTTGGGTAACGAATATCGGTGCAAAACTTGCATTATCCTGTATTATACTTGCTGGCATATCAGCTGGATTGTATCTTCTCTTTTTGACCTACATGATATGGAATGTATTCATTAATATCAATGTCAAGAGATCGGCATTACCAAGCATGAGCTCGGCAGGACGTTTGCATTATGAGGGTATTATTTATCGCTTCAAATTCTTGATGATCGCTACATTGTTGTGCGCTTCATTGACAGTTATTGGATTTATTCTTGGACAAGTTGCTGAAGGACAGTGGAAATGGGATGAGGATCTTGAGATCGAGACACCTTCTGCATTTTTTACTGGGGTTTATGGAATGTGGAATATTTATATACTTGCATTATTGTGTCTTTATGCACCATCGCACAAAAAATGGCCAATTGAACCTGTTCAAGACGTATTGGCTTCAAGGTAGTACCCATAGTACAGTCGATAAAACAGAAAAAAATGAGGATTTACAAGTAAGTTTCCAATTAATTGCTGATAATTCGGGGAAAAAGTGCCTTAATTTATCCGAAAAAAGTGATTAAACTATTCGAAAGTCATATCTTCAGCTTGTGAATATAATTTTTTTTTTCTCGAATTTTTTTTACATCAATCTCCTATCACATGCATGAGATAGAGAGAGAGAGGCGAACAGAGTTATGTGTACCTTCTAATAAAAATTTTTCAATAACTATACGGTGAATTGAATATTTTTTTCTTCTATTATTTAGTTAAAATGCTGTTCTCTTCGCCCATTGTTTTTGAATAATGGGTCAATTGTGTGGTTCTTTAGTAATTTCATTATTTCCGTCCTATTTAGGGCGTGTCATCCCCATCACCGGTATTTCCAGTAACTTTGATAATTCATATCTCATAGATAGAGCTGAGACGTTGGTGTACGGTTTGATCTAAGCTGAAAGTTGCTTCTGCAAAAAAAATATTCTGAATAGGGTGACATAACCAACAGATGGACGGTTAAGGAAATATCAGACTTTATTAATCTATATGAAATAGGCAAATCACGTTAGAAAGTTGCAGAAAAGAATGATGTACAGAAAAATATACAGTGAATCGACTAAAAATCAATTAAATTTGAATAATGTAGGAATAATTGAAGAAAATCAAGAAAAAACTGGAAAATAACTTAAGCCCCCAATAGATGGACGATTAGCCCTAATCGAGCTTCATACACCTGAGCCTTAGAAAAACTCATCAATATTATATTCTGCAATGAATGATAGAATCGAAGTGGCTACAGGGTTTTTTCTTTTGTAAATTTTTCCGTATGGAAATTACTCGTCTAAAACACTTATGTAAGCACCAGCAGTCAACCCTCACTATATGTATGCGTTAAAGCCTCCGGGCTGTTGCCATAGACTGATCTCCAGTCATCACTTTGTAAATAAATAAAAGTACATAGTTGTTGCTTATACATGTTAATAAAAACTTAAAAATGTAAAATGTAAAAGAATCCAAATGTTGACCAATCCTTTAAATCATTGGAGAACCACGGATTCTTCAAAAGTTCATAAAGTCAGTTCAACGTTTATAAATGTCAGTTTTACATTAATAAACATTCAAAATGTTAATTGTTTGATCTGTAGACAGCTTCAGCCTACATTAAACCGTACACCAACGTCTCGGCCCTACTCGTAAGCTGCACGAAAAAAAAATTTAGAAAAAATTCAGAAAAATGTTAAAAAATATCATATTTGATGCGGCATCAAAAAAATAAGGAGTTACCTAAAATACTACCTTAAAATTGACATGGTTCTCTCTGCATATCGAGAGGAGAATTTCTTCTCCACTCGATTTTCCTCGGTGCACAGCTTTGCCGTGTTCTCTGGCGTATCGTAAACTGCTAGACCTGGTAAAAGCAGTTCATCGTAGGCCTTAAAAGCCGACATTGTGATCTTGTCTCCACGATGTCCAAGACTCTCGACATATTGCGTTAAAATCAAGTTAATTGGCGGTCTTTTACGTACATCCTTGTCTTCCACTAAGTCATAAATGAAGTGACGGTGACGAAGCTGTTTTGGTCTTGATCCTTTGCGGTGAAGAGGTGGTGCATTTCTACGTTTTAGTATGAATGTGTTCTGAAATATGAAATTTTTTTCCATGATAATAAAATTGACAGACATTTGACAATCTTGCTTTGAATAAATAATTTTTTTTTAATAAATAGTTGGTAAAATAAAAATATTTAAAAATATTCGCTTCAATAGTTTTTTTTAAATGTTCTACATGTGCCTATTCTTCATATCATTGTCTCAGAAACAAAGGGGCGTAAGTGCTATGCTCATATAAAGGACTTACGCCCCTTTGACTCTAAGGAGAGTCACCCCATCCCTCTTAGTTCTCAAGATATTCTCAAAAGACATAAAAAAAAATCCTTATTTATGAAAATTTTCATATTTTTACATAAACTATTTAATTTTTCTTAAAATTTAATCGACTTTTTAAAATCCGAAACATCATTCATCCCTCCAACCCCATCATCCCCCCTCAAACCCCCCCAAAAAAATTACAAAAATCCTCTAAATTCACACTTACCCTCGTTTGTTGCGACAAAACCGTATGATTAACCCCCAAAAAAGGTGCTGCGCTTTTTTTAAACACATTACCCAAAAAATTAACGCAATTCATCTTCTCAAACCGTCGAAAAATTCAAAAAATCACCTCATAAAACCCCAATTTCCCTAATTTTTCGATATTAATAGAGGTTATGTCGACAATCACACACACAACTTCCCCTCATTTCCCCTCCCTCCCCCAAAATTTCCCCTCCCGCCAACGAAAAATTCCCCCAGAACCGCCAGTCCATTTCCCCAGCAAATTCCCTAGAATCCCAGAGCTCCCATTGGCCAGCCTTCGACCGATCGATAACGCCTGCGACATTCCCTATGAAACGCGAGAACTCACACGACTCGCATCTGGCAAAAAGTCGATAAAGCCATTCGGTTCTTTGCATTTTCGAACTGTATTAAATTCGATACTCCCACTGTGTTTGTATGTTGATAAATAAAAATTCGAAAAATCTACAAATCAACTATTCGCACAAAAATCACCTCATAAACTCTCACAAGTGTATTTGAATAAAACCATTGAAATAGACTTTACGAAGAAAAAAAATTAACCAAAAACACCTGAAAATTGCCTATAAAATTATGCAACATAAAGAATCCATTTTGCTGAAGTGAAAAAAGCTATAAAAACAATATTATCTATGTGAACAGACCGTAAATCTGCGAATTTTTCATTAAATGCATCGATTTTGAAGTTAAAAAAACCGCCAAAACAATGGAAAATGATAAAATTCTTTCGAAGTCGGGTGAAGAGGTGAAAAATCCGATGCAGATGGTTCTAACTAAAATGATTGAAGAAAAACACACATTTACCTACAAAAAATTAGTTGTACCAATGTCAATGAGAAGTATTTACTGGAAATTTTTTGGTTTTCCAGCTACTGAAGATGGTGATATACTGACAAAAGTAAAGATTGTCTGTATTCTTTGTAAGACGCAAATTGCGTACAATAGGAATACTAGTAATTTGCGGATGCACCTTCAGAATAAGCACAGTCAGGAGCTGATGGAGCTGGAGGCGTCATCACCACCGAAGAAGCCGGTTATTGCGCAATCGGTAAAAGACAAACGCGCGCAAAAGAAGTTCCTAAAGGCAATGAACAGCAATCAGCACATCTACACGACAAACATAGATGGAACTGTTCAGATTGATGGAGATATTCAGTTTGTTACTGATCCAAATGTATCTTTGTCAAATATAGAGGAGGACATACCTGTAGGTGCACCAATGCGGGTGATGCTAAAACAGCCACCTGCACCTTCTTCTAGCAATCAGAATGTCACTTATTTGATGTCGGAGAATGAGGGGCACATTGATGAGAAAACTGTCTCAGATGCTATTGCCGAGTTCATCATAATGGACCTGCAGCTTCCTGAGATCGTTGAGGGGAGGTCAGTAATTTGGATTTGAGAGACAAATTACAAAGGAACCTGGTAGATCAGTTGGAAGAGTATACTACCACTTTATAGCAAAAAATTAGCTCATTTCGTTGGCAAATTTTTAAGAATGATTGGGTGGTACAAGTGGGCAAAATTCAATTTTTGTATAATTCGTTGATAATAACTTATACAAGATGAAATTGTCATAGGGCAGGGTGGGGGGAATAGACACTCTGATTGAACGGTTCGAGATAGAAATTTTCTGATGATTCCGTTGAAAAGCTGGGGAAATTTTAAGCGAAAAATATGTGTGAAAATTTTTTTTTATCACTTTTTGAAAAAATTTACCCTTTTAGCCGAGTTTTAAGAGGGTTTTCCTTTCAAAAATAAGAAAAAATTCACTATTCCGGTGAAATCTCCGGTTTTGTTGGTCGTAGCGACCTGGGGCTGATCTCAAATGAAGGATGAGCTCATTTCTCATTAATTCATGTGGTTTAAATTTTTTTTTCAATTAATTTTTCAAATATTTATGGGTCATTTTCTGAAAATCAATTTTTGCACTATAAGTACTTGGAAAAATTGATATTTTTATTTTCAAAACCCATTAATCAATGAAAAATGAGCACACCTTCCATTCAAGATCAACCCCAGGTCGTTAAAATTAATAGAACCAAAGATATTTTAAAAAACCTGAAATTTTTCAAAAACAGAAGAGTTTTACCGTCAATGTGTAGGTTCAAATATTCAAAAAATGAAAAATGCGTAGGTTTTTTTCTACTTTTATATCTTGTTCCTTTTGTTGTTATTATCTGAGCATTCAGTAATTAAAATTGTTAATCTACTAATTGTTCTAGTAATTATAAATTTGAATAATTAATTTCCTAATTATTTTGAAATAAGTTATTTAAAAATTAGAATTGCTTACTATCCGGATAATCAAAAACTCAAACAATAAAACTGATCAGTATAAAATTAATAAATAATTTTCATATTTGAATTACTGATTATTGGCATACAACACTGTCATAAATAGAAGTATTAATTTTCTATACAATGGATAATTAAAAATTTACAATTTTTTTTATGCCGATCACTGCTTTATCTTAACTAGTAAGAAGCATCATGTAAAAGACCAAATTTTGCTTGAAAAAAATGCATTTTCAACTAAAAAATTTATCGAGACATGCTGTAAATGAAATTTAGAGGGAAGATTGACGAACACAATAAGCAGAACGCTGTTTTTCTATGACCAGTAGTTTCAGAGATATCATTTTTTGAATGAGTAGTTCAGAAACAATGGATGAGGCCCGATAGCAAATAAATGAGCGCTTGGACGTCCTTTCTGAATTTTTCATTCAAAAACCGATATCTTAATAACTACGAGTCGTAAAAAAATGGAGGTTTGCTTATTTTATTCGTTAATTTTCCCTCTAAATTTCATTCACAGCATGTCTCGATAAATTTTGCATAGTTTTCGAGATATTTTAATCCAAAGCCAAGTGTGAAATGGCAATTTTTCAAGAAATAAAAAGCAAAAATTATGAGGTGGAGCATGGATATTTTTCGGTCGTGTTTCATGACAACTCCTCCTTTAAATGACAATTTTGAGTAATTTTTTAAAAAATCATTTAGATAAATTCCCATATTTTTCTCTCCGTGTATTGAAAAGAAAAAATAATAGAGTGTAGAGTCAGGCATCGCTGCTGACGCACTCTCCTCTTCTCCTGCTCCCCCCACCACGTATCTAGCTATTCCCCTCACACGATGACGAATTTTCGTGACGCTCGAAAATTGTTGCCCCCTCAGCAAAGAAGTTTCACTTCAAAAAAAAGAAGTTAGAAGAGTATTCCGTGCATAACTGGATTTTTTTCTCTCAAATTTAATTCTTATAATTCTTTCCTTTTTTCCAGGGGGTTCCAGAGGCTCATCGCAACTCTTCGTTCTCCATGTGAAATTCCTAGTAGAACAAAGCTGGAAGAAGAAATTATTCCAAAGGTTTACGAGACATTTAGGGACTCGGTGGCGAGTATTATCTCGTGTTTGAGCTGCGAGATTGGACTGACGATCGAGGAGTGGAAGAGCAACTCGGATGAGGCTTTTGTTACAATTTCCATGTATTATCAGAGCAATGGAGAGATACTGGAGCACAAGGTGCTTAGTTCAATTCATGCGCCACCGGACTGGGGCGAGAATCAATGGGGCAGTGCGGTTGATTCGTTTCTGCTTGATTGGGATCTGCGGATCGAGAGGATAACTGCGGTGGTGGTGGCGACTGTGAGGAGTGAGCTTATTGCCGCACTTAATAATAGGGGGTTGACAGTGGTCCCGTGTCTGCTGCATACGATGCAGATTTGCGCACAGGCTTGCTTTGATACAGCGGAGGTCGCTGGGATACTGACGAGGTGCAGGGGCATCATTGGGGCCATTGCGAGCAATCCAGCAGCAGCAACTACTATGAACATGCAGGAGCAGCTGCTGGAGGTATTAAAGAATTTATAAATTTATTTTTTTTAGCTTTGATTTTGAAATTTTAATTAATTGAAAACATTGATAATTTAGCGGATTTTTTTTTGAGAGGCGCGGAGAATAAGGGAGATAAGGCGATTTTCATTTTTAGGTGATTTCGGAGGGAATTTGAGAGGAAATCGCTCTAATTCGGTTAATTATCGAGATATTTGAGCACGTAAAACTCTATTTTAACGAATTTTGAAACGAAAAATGAGAAACTTATTTTTTTTTTTTTTGCTATAAATACATTAAAAATAAGGAATTGATATAAACTTGTATGAATCGATGGTAAATTTAATTTTTAGGGTTTTTTCCTTCTATAAGGCCTATAAATTGATGTAATTTCCTAAATTACTTCATCTTTTACTTTCAATTAGAATTTTCAAGCTGCGAAGAATTTTCAATAACTAAATTTTTTAATTCCCCAAAAAAATCATAAAATAATTTTTTTTGCAATTAAATCATCTGAAGAATTGAATTTCCAGCAATTTCCATTGAATCTCTAATGATTTTCATTTTCTTTCCTTTCAGTTGGAAGAAAATACGATGACAATGGACTATCCTCCAGTCTGGACGTCAACATACCACATGTTGGAGCAAATGGTCGTCAGGAGCAACGTAATTACGTCGATATTCGAGACAGTCGAGGGTATCGATCAAGAAGCAGTAGAATTGACCAATGATCAATGGAAAATAATGCAGGACCTGGTGGCAGTACTTGAGCCATTTAAAGTGACAATTATGACACTCAGTGAGGAGAAAATGCCACTTGTTTCATTGCTGAAGCCTCTGCTCTGGCAACTGGTCTCGTCTCACCTAAAAGCCAAGGACACAGACAGTGATGTTGCGAAATCTTTCAAAGAATCATTGTCGGAGATGCTTGTGGAACGTTATGCAGATACTGGAGTCAATCTTTTGCTTCACATTGCAACGACACTAGATCCACGGTATTTTATTTTTTAGAATATCTCGGAAACTAATGGAGATACGCTTTTTTTGCGTCAGACCTTTTTAGTAGAGAATTTTGAAAGCAAAAAAACGGTTCTCGGGTAAAAAGGGCGTATCTCCATTATTTACCGAGATATTTTTGAAAAACAAGAAAGAATTTTTTTCAATCGAAAAATCTTCAATTTTTTTTTTTTTTTTTTTTTTTTTTAGATTCAAGCAGCTTCCCTATGCAAGTGAAGAGGACAAAAACATTGCAACTGGTCCAATTAAAGAGATGCTGACAAAAATAATTCTCGAAGAAGGCGCTGAAGGTGAAGACACAAAAGACAATATATCACCACCAATGTTAAAAAAATGTCGTCGTTCAGGAATGGAATTACTTCTTGGTAATTTGTGTACAACAAAAAGTGGTATGCCAGTACAAGAAAAATCGGATTTAGAATTGATACAGTATAAATCAGAGCCAACAGCAGCACTTGATAATTGTCCATTACAGTGGTGGTCAAAAATATCAGCAAAATGTCCAAATTTATGTAAATTAGCAAGAAGATATCATTGTGTACCAGCATGTTGTTCACCGCCATCAAGATTACCATCGGAATTACAAATTTTTCATGATACAAGAAGAGCTGCATTACCAGCTCATTTAACTGATAAATTGTTGTTTTTACATGGAAATCATTCGGTTTAAGAATTAAGAAAAGAAGAGTGCTTTTTTTTAATTAAAAAAAAAAAAGGAGAAAAAAAAACTATTTTAATATGTAAATTGTGTATTATAAAGTAGATTTATGGATTTTTAATTTTAAATCGAGTTCCTGTCAATTTCTTCTCAATTACATGAATTTATGCACTTTTTTCGGGGAAGTTGGGGTAAAATGGACACTTCAATTGAACGATTTGAGATAGAAATTTTCTGATGATTCCATTGAAAAGCTGAGGGAATTTTAGGTGAAAAGAATGTGTCAAATTTTTTTTTTTTGCAATTTTTGGAAAAATTTGACATTTCCTGGCAAGTTTTGAAGGCATTTCCCTTTTGAAAATCGAGAAAATTCATTTTTCCCGCAAAATCTCTGGTTTTTTGGGTCGTAGCGGCCTGAAGCTGATTCCAAATGAAAGATGAACTCATTTCTAATCGAATTATGTGGTTCAAATTTTTTCAAAATCAATTTTTTCGGATATTTATGGGTCATTTTTTGAAAATCAGTTTTTGGCCTATAAGTACTTGAAAAAATTCATATTTTTCTTTCTGAACCCCATAAATCGATGGGAAATGAGTTCACCTTTCATTTAAGAGTAAGCACACATCGCTATAATCGATAAAACCAGAGATCTTCTCAAAAAACCTGAAATTTTCAAAAAACAAGAGTTTTACCTTCAAATCTTGTGCAAAAAATGAAATTTTTTGAAAAATTTAAAAATATAACTTGTGACATATGATTTTCATGGGAAATTCCTTCATCTTTCCAATGAAATCATCAGAAGAAACATATCTCCAACATTTCAAACAATTTTGAGTAATTTTCATAGCATAAAATACAAAAATCAAATCATTTTACCCCACCTTTCCCTCTTATTTGAAATTTAGTGCAAAAATTCCAAATTTTTTCATTCTTTTTTGCATAAATTATTTTAGAATTACTCTGATTTACTTGAAAAGTAAGTCGCAAGTGAAACTTCGAGTGAATTTAAGTTTAAAGAAGCCATTTCTTTATTTTCTTTTTCTTGAATTTAATTTTTTTAAGATGAGTCAAGTATTTTTAAGGGATAATTATATATTTCGGAGTCTTTTTTTCTCATGGAAAATTTAATTGCTTCTCGATCCAACTGGAACCCTCGTAAAAACGTGGATCTCCAATTTTAAATGCTGCTCTTTTGTAGAAGTAATAATACATCACTGCAACTGTTAATGAAAATTAATTATAGTGTTAATCGAGTGGAACAATATAATTTTTTTTCATGATTAAAATGACTAAAAAATGGGAAAAGTGGAAAATTCTTTTTTTTTTAAAGATATCTTTGAAGCAAGTAAGTTTAGAGGGATTTGTCTGGAGACCTTTTTTGTAGAGAATTTTATGAGCTACAAAAAAGGTTTCCTGATGAATTCTCGTAAACCTCACGGTTTTCGAGATTTCTTTTAAAATTAAGAAAAATTGTGCAAATTTGAAGTTTTCAGACAAATTAACTGCATTTTGTCAGTTTTTTTTTCGGAATATCTCGGAAACGAAGCGAGATAGAGAGATTTTGTCTTGTGGCACTTTTGTAGGGGATTTCAATAGCTAATAAAAGGACAAAAAAATATACAAGCAGCATCGCACTATCTCTCTTAGTTTCCAAGATATTCGCAAAATGTGATAAAAAAATCGATTTTATTATGGGATTAATTAATATTCTTTTTTTGTTAATTGCCCTGTAAAAAATCTGAAAAAAATTGACAACAACATAGACATGCTGCAGCACATTCCCAATTTTTTTCCGATTTTTCCAAGAATCTCTGCCCCCGGAAATAAATTGATTCCAACTAAATAGATTTGTCTAAAAATTAATGATACTGAAAATAACAGACATATGAAAATTTCTTCTTTCTTTTTCTTTTCCAAATAAATTTAAAAAAAAATGAAAAATATGTACATGTAGAGAATTTAAAAAACCTTAAGTGCAATTTTTTGAAAGTATTTCTTTCTTAATTTTTTTATTTGTTCATAAATTTTTTTTTAATCATCAGATGTGATGATAATTAAATTAGTACACATTCGAATTATTTTTTCATTTTTTTAGAAAAATAAGTTACAACAAAAAAAATATTTAAAAAATTTGCACTCATAGTTTTTTCAATTTTCTACAAATATATATTTTTCATTTTTCTTTTAAATAATTTATTTTTCAAGTAAAATGAACCATGAAAAATTGTCATATGTAGGCGAGAGTGGGGCAAAATGGACACTGTAATGAAACGGTTAGAGATGGATTTTTTTTGATGATTCTATTGAAAAGCTGAGGAAATTTTAGCTGGAAAACCAGTGTCAGATGTATTTTTTTCGATTTTTTTGAAAATTCGATATTTTTCGGCATTTTTGAGGGGTGAAAGCCTTTTCTTTTTTGAAAATTTTCAGTTCTTTGGAAATATCTCGGGTTCTATTGGTCGTAGCAATTCGGGGTTGGTCTCAAATGAAAGGTGAGCTCATTTCCCATCGATTTATAGGATTTTGAATTTGAAAATATCAATTTTTGGGATAGTTATAGGCCAAAAACTGTTTCACAAAACTGTTTCACAAATATGCCCATAAATACCTTAAAAATCGATATTTCTCAATTGAAAACCCCATGAATCGATGGCAAATGATCTCACCTTTCACCTCCCATCGGAATTTTTACACTACGACAAATAGAACCGAAGATATCCTCAAAAAACTGAAAATTTTCAAAAAAAGGAAGGATTGCCCTCTAAAATGCTCAAAATAGTCAAAATCGCCAAAAATTCAAAAAAATTAATTTCAGCACTTGTTTCCCGCCTAAAATTTCCTCAGCTTTCCAATGAAATCATTAAAAACAATCTACCACCAATATTTCTATTAATTTGAAGAGTTTTCCATAATATTTGCCTAAAAATTTAGATGTGTCCATTCTACCCCTGATGTCCATTTTGCCCCACCTTCCCCTATGATATTTTCAGGATTATGATACGCATCAATTTGATTTGCATTGAAAATTTGTAAAATCGTCTGATTTGCCATTAAAATTTAATTTTCATTACCCGTTCGATGAACAGCATAGAGTGAATGGAAGCCCTGTGTCCAATAATGCACAAGTGGTTGATGCCAATGAAGTGTCATGTGCCAAATGTGCAGGCTAATGTTCAGAATAATGTAAACCACACATAAAACAAGGGTAATACGAAAACGAACGTACAACAGCTGTATGAGTCCTGCCTGAGGATGATAAAAATAAAAAAAATATTTATTTTCATAAAAAGAGGAAAAAAATGATTGAACTAATAAAATGAAAAATTACCTGAAAGATGTAAGTTCCGAAGAAATTAACGAGGAGAATGGTGAGCGATACTATTAAACAGAAATCTTGAATTCTGAAATTTTTTAAAATAAAATTGTAAAATTGAATAATTCAATGGAAATTAATTAATTATTTTATTTATTTATTGTTTAGGATTATTTGAATATTTACACGTAGAGTGATAATAGTTCAACGGGTCGACTTCTGACGAAACCGGCAAATGAATTGACGCAGACATCGAAGAAAAGTAATAAATTTTGGAGCAACAAAATTATCGAGTATTGTCTGTATCCTGTGATATTCATTTAGTTAATTATTTTGGTTAATTATGTATTTCTGATTGAAAACACTTTGACATAGTGGGCGATTATTGATTTGTTGTGATCAATGCAGTTTGAAGTCTCCCGCAGCAACGGCAATCGATGTGGAGGGGGAAGGCACTCTTAAGGTAAAGCAGAATAGTCGGGATTTTGTTTTTGAAGTGAAACTTCTTTGCTGAGGGGGCAACAATTTTCGAGCGTCACGAAAATTCGTCATCGTGTGAGGGGAATAGCTAGATACGTGGTGGGGGGAGCAGGAGAAGAGGAGAGTGCGTCAGCAGCGATGCCTGACTCTACACTCTATTATTTTTTCTTTTCAATACACGGAGAGAAAAATATGGGAATTTATCTAAATGATTTTTTAAAAAATTACTCAAAATTGTCATTTAAAGGAGGAGTTGTCATGAAACACGACCGAAAAATATCCATGCTCCACATCATAATTTTTGCTTTTTATTTCTTGAAAAATTGCCATTTAACACTTGGCTTTGGATTAAAATATCTCGAAAACTATGCAAAATTTATCGAGACATGCTGTGAATGAAATTTAGAGGGAAGATTAACGAATAAAATAAGCAAACCTCCGTTTTTTTACGACTCGTAGTTATTGAGATATCGATTTTTGAATGAAAAATTCAGAAAGGACGTCCAAGCGCTCATTTATTTGCTATCGGGCCTCATCCATTGTTTCTGAACTACTCATTCAAAAAATGATATCTCTGAAACTACTGGTCGTAGAAAAACAGCGTTCTGCTTATTGTGTTCGTCAATCTTCCCTCTAAATTTCATTCTTTTCTCCACAATATAATTATATAAATACGGAAAATACAGAAAGTGTGCAGGTACTAGTGCCTGAGCAGGTACTAGTGCTCTTATCTTACCACTGCCCTGCAGAATAAAAATTTGCAGTCATAAAAATTTTGACGAAAGTTGAAGAATTACATCGAATTGCATACTATTCTCTCATTATCTGTAATATTTCTCATTATATGACATTTTTTGACAGCATTTGTCAAAATCTGCTGAAGCGATTTCCACGAGGAAACTCATTGATAATCACTAAAAATAAAAAACTAATCACTGATTAGTTCTTTTTTTTTGTGAATTGATTGTTGCTCCTCTCAATTTGACTGACCCTTGAAGTTTCGATTTGACACGTGCTCCAAAACCCCATAAAAATTACACATCCCCCTTCTTTTTCTTTCGTCGTTAAATGAAAATTCACCTTTTTATCAGTTTCAGTTTACATCAGATGAAACACACTGATCCCTCAAATTCAGGAAAAACACAAAAATAAAAGGGATTTTAGTGCAGATAAAGTGCTCTATTTGTGTTTATATTATTGCAGATATTAATAAGTTTTTTTAGAAAAATGGGACGACGCTCGATAAATACCACTAAAAGTGGAAAATACATGAATCCCACTGATCAAGCACGTAAGTAAAAAAAAACCGCACATAACCCTCTCTTCTTTCGAACCTTTTCTATTAAAAGTAAAAGAAAATTGAGGATAAAGTCTTTGATTAATGCTTGTGATGCTTATTTTATCATCAGGAAAAGAGGCTCGTAAAAAGGAGTTAAAAAAGAACAAGAAACAACGACAATTGGTGCGTGCGGCAGTTTTGAAGGGCAAAGATCCCGCTCAAATAATCGAAGAAATGGAGAAAATTGATCAAATGGAGTACAACGTTATGCAGCCACCGCCTCTCAATGAAAAAGTCCTGAAAGACAAGCGTAAGAAGCTGAAAGAGACATTGGATAGGGTTTTGAAAATGTATGCAAAGGATGACCATGAAAAATGGACAGAACTGAAGGAGCAATTGATACAGTACGAGAGAAGAAGAATTGATTTGGTCTCTTATTTTGAGGCTGTTAAGCATGCTCAACAGGTGCAGGTAGACGAGATTCCACTGCCAGCATCCAATGCAGATATGTCACGAATGTATCCAGGTGCAATACCCTCGCAGATTCCATTGCCAGACATGCCTCAAGCACCAGCCCACATTTATCCCCCACATGCCCACTTTATTGCTCAGCATCATCCACTAATGAGCATACCTATACCTCCAAGTATATTGAAGAAAACAAGTGCCTACACTGCTGGCGCCACTGTACCGACGCTGGCTCCAACAAAGGAGCCACCAGGTGTGCCTCCATATCCACCGCCTGATCTCACTGAAGATGAGGAATTAACGGAAAAATCCAAAGACACGTCTGGAAAATCACGAACAATCCGTTTTGCTGATGACAATGACGAGAATAAAGTAGAATGTGATAAGGACAAAAATTCGATGATTGGAAAGGAGAAGGAGAGAGAAATTGAGAAGGTCAAACCGACAACACTGCAGCAAAAGATGCTGGCAATGGCTGGACAGGATATTGATCAGTTTATGAGGGAAATGGAGGTTGTACATAAGAAGAGAGAAACTGAGAGGGCACAAGACTTGAATGCTAGATTGTCGTTGTTGGATGAGAAGGATGGAAAGTCATTGGGAAAAAGTAGTAGTAAAGTGGAGAATGAGAAGAATGAGGGGTCAGGATTATCTGTGGAGTCTGTTAATGCAGCTTCACTTAATTCACATAATTCTGGGGTTCATCTGCAGCAGCAGCAGCATGGATTACCGTCTATGGGCATGCCACCACCTCCGCTCATGTACAGGCCACCACCACCGCCTATGCATTTGCGAATGCCACCACCTCCACCACCAAGAATGGGAATTCGTCTACCGCCAGGTGATTTAAGGAAGAATTTCACCTTTGTTTCCACGATAACAATATCTCATTTTAAAATTCATTTTAAAAAATCCTAGGAGTACCGTCAATGGCCCAATTGATGCCATTGGCCAGATTAATGCCACTTTTCATACATTTTCGTGATTATTGAACTTATTCGAATTCTCAACTCTAAGTAATTGATAACAGTGGCTAGAAAAAAATTCTGAGGACACTGGACAATCAAAATATCCGATATTTCTCTACTAGATATATTTCTAAAATTAATCTGTTGAATGCGACCAGCGTGCTCAACAAGATAAAGCCCTAAAGCTCTTCATGTGGAGTTAGAGTGCCTCATCAGTTCAATGTGTGATGATTGAGAAAATTTAAGTATTTAATAAATCGAAAATTGTATTGATTGTTAACAAAATCATTGGACTTTCATATAAATTGAGGAATAATTTAAAAATAACGATCAGTGATGGAAATTAATTGATGGCAATTATTGGGACCCTCTATGGCAGAAATCGGGCCATGGTGGCATGAATCGGGCCATGGGCAAAATATTTTCAAAAATATAAATTAAATAATTTTTATCATTAATTCAGGAAAATAATTAATGTAAATGATAGTCCAGACCCTAAATTCTTCCGAGGAAAAATCAAATTTGAATTTATGATAAGATATAATTTTTCTATGAAAGATATGTGGCAGAATAGGTCTCTTGGTGCCATTAATTGGGTCATTGACGGTATCTTTCCCGATTTTAAGTAATTGTTTTTTTTTTTTATTATTATTGATCAGGTCCTCCACCAGGAATGCCACGGATGCTGCGACCTGGACCACCAAGCATGCCTCGCATGCCCCCACCATCACAAATGCAGATGCAGAATCTCAGTGGTGTGCCAAATCTCTCCAATTCTCAGCTCCAAAATCCCACTGGAAATATGAATCAAGCAAAACAACCAAATGTCTTGTCAGCTGCACCACAGCTAATCAATAGAAAAGACAAGGATGGAAAGAGCTCGACAACAATTGAGGCAAAACCGCAAATTCGTAATTTGGCAGCGGACGTTACGAGATTCTTGCCTACATCGCTGAGAGTTAAACGTGAGGATAAAAAGAAAACGACAAATTCAATAACAATGAGATTACCAGAGAGAATACCTGAAATACATACATCCAGACCTGTTCCACCAAAGACGAAGGATGATGCATATATGCAATTCATGCAGGAAATGGAAGGACTCTTGTGATTTTTTTTCTTCACGATCACTCTTATTCAGGGATTTTGAGAGTTTTCGATTTGGGGGAGGTGGGGTAAGATGGACACTCCAATTGAATGATTCGAGATAGAAATTTTCTGATGATTCCATTGAAGAGATGAGGAAATTTTAGACAAAAAAAAAATGAGTTAAAATTTTTTTTTTAGCAATTTTTCGAAAAATTAACTTTTTCGGCCAAGTTTTGCAGGGGTTTCCCTTTCAAAAATCGAAAAAATTCACTTTTTCGACGATATCATTGGTTCTGTTGGTCATAACGACCTGGGATTGATCTCAAATGAGAGGTGAGCTCATTTTTCAACGATTGATGTGGTTCAAATTTTTTTAAAATCAATTTTTCAAATTTTTATGAGTCATTTTTCTGAAAATCAGTTTTTGCCTTATGAGTACTTGAAAAAATTGATATTTTTCTTTTTAAACCGTATAAATCGATGGGAAATGAGCTCACCTTTTATTCAAGATCAACCCCAGATCGCTACGATAAATAAAACCAGAGATATTTTCGAAAATCTCAAATTCTTCAAAAATAGAATAATTTTACCTTTAAATTTTGTGCAAAAAAAAAATGAAATTTGCGAAAAATTCCTAAAGATAACTTCTGACATATGATTTTTATGGAAAATTTTCTCATCTTTCCAATGGAATCATCAGGTAATATCTATCTCCAATATTTCCATTCATTTCGAGGAAATTTCATAGTATAAATTACTGAAATCAACTCGTGTCCGTTTTACCCCACCTCCCCCCAAGTATTCCATTACTTCGATAGATCTAAATGAATTCATTGTAATATAGAAGCTTATGATGTAAACGTTCAATCATAATAATAATAATAATGATAAAATCTTCTGTTTGAGGATTTTATTGAGTCTAAATTAAGTAAACTATGTTAAATTATTTACTTTTTTTTATCTGTTTTCTTGTCGTGGCGTTTTGTAAACCCATACTGTGTCAACGCCACTCCCAATGATTTTAATTGGCATCAAATTTGGTAGAGGAAAACGACATGCCACTATTGTGCAATCATTTTTTAGCTCTGATATGAATTTTTCCTCTATCTCTTTCATCTGGAAGAATAATTGTTATTTCTCGGTTAAAAAAAATTATTTTTTTGAATTTTTTGTGCGCTACAGTAATGGCTCCGGTTCCTGACTTTGTCCCAGTAACTGACAATTTCTGAAAATTTCTCAGTTTGATTTAAATGTAGGGGAAGGTGGGGCAAAATGGACATAAGGGGTAAAATGGACACATCTAAATTTTCATGGTTTTATCCTGAAAAACGCTCCAAAATGATAAAAATAATGGAGGTAGAATTTTTTCAATGATTTCATTGAAAAGCTGAGGAAATTTTAGGCGGAAAATATGGGTGAAAATTATTTTTTCGCATTTTGGAAAAAAAAAATTTTTTCACTCAATCTTGAAGGGTACCCCCTTTTCGATTTTGTCGAAAAATGGTTTTTCAATAATATCTCCGGTTCTATTCGTCGTAGCGATCCGCGGGTAGTCTCAAATTGAAGGGGAGCTCATTCCTCACATTTTCGTTAAAGTCTCATTAATTTTTATCGAAAATTACGGAAGTTACAGCCCAAAAACTGATTTCCACAAATTGCCCTGTAATTTCGTCAATTTTTGATAAAAATCAATGGGACTTTAACGAAAATATGAGGAATGAGCTCCCCTTCAATTTGAGACCACCCGCGAATCGCTATGACAAATAGAACCGGAGATATCATCAAAAAACCATTTTTTGAAAAAAATCAAATGGGATACTCTCCAATTTTGGCGCAAAAAAATGAAAATTTTCAAAAATTCGAAAAAATTGATTCCGACACATGTTTTCCCCCTAAAATTCCCTCAGTTTTCCAATGGAATCATTTAAAAAAATGTAACTTCGACTGCTTCATTTGAATGTCCATTTTGCCCCACTTTCCCCTACATTATATTGTTTAAGGATGATTGGATGGTATAATCGGAGAAAAATTTAAATTTTTGTATAAAATTGTTGATAACAATTTAAACAAGATGAAATTTTCAAATTTGATTCAGGGAATCTGTGGAGAATGTAATGAGGAATAAAATAAGCTCTAAAAACAAAAAAATTAATTGAAAATTGGTAAATTCTCATCATTTTTAAAGAATTTTTTGAATCTTGAAAAATTTGAAAAAATGTAGAAAATTATGAAATAATTTTTCAATTTTCAATTAATTTTTTTTGTTTCTAAGGCTTTTTTATTCTTCATTGCATTCTTCACAGATTCCTTGAGTCATATTCAAGAATTTCTCTTGTATAAATTGTTATTCCCGATTTTATGCAAAAGTTCAATTTTTTCTCCGATCCTAACTCCCAATGATCCTTAATATTCAATTTCTGAGCTCGTTTAGCACAAAAAATATGCATTCACCTCAGAAAAAAAGAGGCCTAAGTGCTTTCCATAAGCATAACACTTGCGCCACTTTGTTTCTAAGGCGACGAAGTATATTTAAATGATTAAATGAGATTTAATGAGCAGATAGTTGTTGCCTTCGATTTATGCTGTCGGAAATTAGCTCTTTAAAAAAAAACACTGTTTTATTCTAATATAATTGAGATTTTTCAAAATTTTTGAAATTTTCATGACATTCCTATGAAATTTTCTCTGATAATTTCTCAAATTAAACTCCGGCAATCTTCCTTTGCTCATATACATTTCAGAAATCATTTTTATTCTAATATTTTAGATTTTTCAGAATTTTTGAAATTTTTATCAAATTTTCATGAAATTTTTATGAAGTTTTTATGAAATTTTTATGGAATTTTTATAAAATTGTGAGATTTTCATGAAAATTTGCATAAAAATTTTATGATAAATCGTCAAAAATTGGCTCTCAATGCTCAGAAACTGGGACAAACACAGTATTTGAAGTGTATTTACCATTTGATCGACACCAAAGATTATGACGTTGTCATAACTGCTCAAATCAAATTTCCAAAGATCTTTTCTGTGAAATTTAACTTCAGAGGATAATCCACGGAGAAGGGCAACAATTCTCGAATATAGAATGAGGCAGGAATTCAATTCAACACCAGAGGCTTTGAAACCATTATCGGCTGCTGCAAAAACCTGGAAAAAAAATCATCTCACGCTGATTCACGCTGAATTTTATTATTTTCGAAAAAAAAGGGAAATTGAAGTGAAATGAGGATTCTGAGGGAATAGCTTCAGATGGATTTTTTTTTCGATCATTCCACTGAAAAGCTGAGGAAATTTCCGGTTAAATAATTGGGAAAAAATTGATTTTTCGAAATTTTTCGCAAAATCAATTTTTTTGGGTCGAAATCGAAGGGATTTAGTCATTAATTTTGGAAAAATTTGTGCTTTTTGAGAATATCTTCGGTTCTATTGGTTGTAGCGTAAAAATTCCGAACGTAGGTGAAATGTGAGATCATTTGCCATCAATCTTTATGGTTTAAAAAAAAAAAATGATCTATTTTTTATATATTTATGGATCATTTTGGGGAAAAAAAACGTTTTTGTGTAATAAATAGCTTAAAAATCGATCATTTTCTTTTGGAAACCCCATGAATTAATGGAAAATGATCTGACCTTTCACCTCCATTCGGAATTTTCGAGCTACGATAAAAAAAAGTGAAATTTTTAAGATTTTAGAAAGAGTTAGACCCTCAGTTTTCCCTGGAAAAAATTGAATTTTCGAAAAATTCTCAAAAATTCATTTTGAAACATGTTTTTCACATGAAATTTTCTCAGCTTTTCAATGAGATAATCAGAAAAATTGTATCTCACATATTTTCGCCGATTTTTCACGATTTTCTCAACAATAAAATATCAAAACAGCCCCTTGCGCCCTTCCCACCCACCCCCCCCCCCTTTTTCACATCTCGAATAATTCGAATAAATTAACTAACGGGACGACTCTCAAAAAAATAATCCGTAAAATTCAATTTTTTAATACTTTCCCCGATTTTTAAGGATTTTCCCAACGATTAAACATCAAAACAACTCGTCATGCCCTTCCCACCCCACCATCTCCCTTCTTCATAACTGGAATAATTCAAATAAATTAACTAACTAGACGACCATCTCCACTACCCAGGTCAATGAGACTTCCACTTCTCCCTCGAAGTGCTTGAAGAATATTCTCTACTTGCACAGTAGTTGCAGGTACATAGGGCAAACATATTCTCCTCAAAGCTGGGCTTACAAAGGGGACGCAAATGGCACTCAAAGCTACACCAATTCCACCTGCAAAAACAAAAAAAGAAAGAAATAACAAATTAAAATAGCGAAAAGAGAAATTGCGAAAAAAGAAAAATCTTTTTTTTTTTTCGTAAAAATTCGAAATTTTCAAATTAATTCGATTTTATCACCAGTTTTTTTTTTAGAAATATTTTGGAAACTAAGCGAGATAGGCCCTTTTTACCCAAATTCTTTTTTGTAGACAATTTCAAGGGCTACAAAATGGAAATGAATAAAATTGCTCTTTCTCACTTAAGAGGTAACGGAAGACCCAGTGAATTTCAAATTTTCAAATCCATTGTTTAGTAATAATTATGTTTTTTTGCATTAAATATCTGAAGCATCGACTTTCCAATTACCTTCCGCAGTCGTTGCCACTTTTCTATAATTAGAATATTAATAATTATCGTTGAATAATTAGTTTGATAATTCAATAAATATGAGGCGTTCCGTTACCCCTTAAGGTAATCCTAGTGGCAGGTTCGAATGATCGATTTCTATTTTTTTTCCTTTTAGTTATTATAATTATTATAACTGTTTCGATTTTTCAACATTTTACCGATACTAGATTTATGATATGAATATTTAATATTGTTCCGCATTTGACTCACGCTGTCCCATTATCTAGGACTAGGATTGGAGGATTCTCGGATTTTAAATACCAATATTGCCGCCATTGATTTTTTCATGTAATTAATTGCATTAATCGTCGCTATATGTCCGGTAACATGCATTTTTCATGATTCCAAAAATTAATAGACATTCTAACGAACAAAAAACATATAGGGGAGAGTGGGGCAAAATGGATACTGTTATGAAACGGTTAGAGATGGATTTTTTTTGATGATTCTATTGAAAAGCTGAGAAAATTTTAGCCGGAAAACAAGTCTCAGATGTATTTTTTTCGATTTGTTTGAAAATTCTATATTTTTCAGCATCTTTGAAGGGTAAAAGCCTTTCCTTTTTCAAAAATCTTCAGTTTTCTGCGAATATCTCTGGTTCTATTGGTCCTAGCAATTCGGGGCTAGTCTTAAATGAAAGGTGAGCTCATTTTCCATCAATTTATGGGGTTTTGAATTCAAAAATATCAATTTTCGGGATTGTTATAGGCTAAAAACTGTTTCCCAAAATTGTTTCACAAAAATGCCCATAAATATCTTAAAAATCAATATTTTTCAATTGAAACCCCTATGAATCGATGGCAAATGATCTCACCTTTCATCTCCCATTGGAATTTTTACGCTACGACAAATAGAACCGAAGATATTATCAAAAAACTGAAAATTTTCAAGAAAAGGAAGGGTTTTACCCCTCTGAAATGCTCAAAAAAGTCAAAATTGCCAAAAATTCAAAAAAATTAATTCCGACACTCGTTTCCGGCCTAAAATTTCCTCAGCTTTCCAATGAAATCATCAAAAACAATCTACCACCAATATTCCTATTAATTTCAAGAGTTTTCCATAATATTTGCCTACAAATTTAGATGTGTCCATTTTACCCCTGATGTCCATTTTGCCCCTTCTTCCCCTAAGGTATAGGGGAGAGTGGGGCAAAATGGACCTAAAAGATGAGATGACTTGAGATTTTTTTAAAAAGCAGCGGTTGCTCCAAAAAATCTGAAAAAATTTACAAACAATAAAGATATATTGGAGGATTCTCTCAAATTTTTTCAGATTTTTTCGACGAGTCCTTCATCCTGAAAATAAATCCTTAATCATACTACTATGAGGGTCCATTTGGCTCCACTCTCCCCTATAAGGAAAAAATATGATCATGAATTTTCGCAGTGAAACTGAAACTGAATCTCGTTCATGGAGTTTCAATGTTAATTCAATTATTTTCAAAAATCAATTTTGGCCTCATTTGTACGGTAACATGGGATAAACTAAAATTTAAAAAAACCTCATGCTATTCTTTCGAAAGTGACCAAAATCGGAAAGAGAAAATAGATTGCCCGAACAACCAGGATCACCTTAAACTCCGAGATATTCCTCATTTTGTCATCAAACTTCATGATTTTAATTTTTTTATACCTGTGAGAGCAGCGAAAAAAAGGCCTTTTCTCGACGGATTTTGGAGCGACTGTTCAATAGACATTTTTCCAGTTCATTCCAACAATTTTCCTCATTGTATCAGCAAAAAAACCTGAATAACAAAGAATCTATTAGGACAAAACGATTTATTTTACGATGTGAGAATTACCTAAATAATGAAAAAAATCAGTAACAATTGAGAATTACCGGGAAATTCAAAAATTAGTAAAAAAATTAAAATTTTAAAATCATGGGATATTGGTAGGATAAATACAATACTAAGATATTGTCAATTCGCCAAGTTTCGCCTATAATTTATGAACTTCTTCAGGCTCTGAAATAAAAAATGACAAATTATTAACTTTTTTTCTCAGAATGATAATAAATAAATACAAACAATGAAACACAGTAGAGCCTATGGGTTTAACCTTACTTTGACTAAAAAATTTAAAGTAATCAATCTCAAGTTACAATTACAATCAGCAGAATTCGACGAAATTACCTTGAAATTCTCAATATTTCGTCGAATTAACTTTAAACTAAATCCATGTTGACTCCTAAAAACATTGCAAATTATCAAAAATGATAAATAAAAACACAATCAATGGATTACTTTTACTGATTGCACGTTTCTCGATTTCCATCTTTCTGTTGTTGTGTTTTATTGGTTATTGAGATACTGACAGTGGTAATTAGCAAAATCTCAGACCATGTTAATTGACAATATCTTAGTATTGTAGAATAGAATAGAATAGAATTTATTTCTTTGATGTTACATTTTCCATGTTTTACATCCTCCTTTCGCCTCTCTTAGTATTGTATTTATAACCTTCCAGTCTCTCATGATTGTTTAATTACTTAAAAAAAATATTTTTTAATCAACGAAAAATAATATATTTTTTAATTGATTAAAAAATAATATATTCTTTAATTGACTAAAAAAAATAAATTTTAATTACATTGGTAAAAAAGGAAATTGGAATCCTTCAAACCAAAACTTGAGCTTCAAGTGCTCTTTCAGCTCTTCTTGCGGCTATTTTGTATTTTCAAGCCCTCCCGCCACTTGTCGAGTCGTGCACGAGTGGCGTCACTTTGCGTAATTGCGTAAATACGAGCAGGCCTCAGCTATATATAGGGGAGAGTGGGGCAAAATGGATACTGTAATCAAACGGTTAGAGATGGATGATTTTTGATGATTCCATCGAAAAGCTGAGGAAATTTTGGCCGGAAAAAAAGTTTTAGATGAATTTTTTAGATTTTTTTGAAAATTCACTATTTTTCGGCCTTTATGAAAATTTTCAGTTTTTTGGAAATATCTCTGGTTCTATTGGTCGTAGCAATTCGTGATTGGTTTCAAATGAAAGGTGAGCTCATTTCCCATCGATTTATGGGGTTCTGAATTAAAAAATATCAATTTTCGAGATAGTTGTAGGCCAAAAACTGTTTTACAAAACTGTTTCACAAAAATGCCCATAAATATCCTAAAAATCGATATTTTTCGATTGGAAACCCTATGAATCGATGGCAAATGATCTCACCTTTCACCTCCCGTTGGAATTTTTACGCTACGACGAATAGAACCGAAGATATTCTCAAAAAAATGAAAATTTTCAAAAAAGTCAAAATTGCCGAAAATTCAAAAAAATTAATTCCGGCACTTGTTTCCCGCCTAAAATTTCCTCAGCTTCCCAACGAAAACATGAAAAACAATCTACCGCCAATATTTCTGTTAATTTGAAGAGTTTTTCATAATATTTGCCTAAAAATTTAGATGTGTCCATTTTACCCCTGATGTCCATTTTGCCCCACCTTCCCCTATATAAATAGTAACTTTATGAACAGAGGGGCGTAAATACTACTCTTCGCACTATGAAAAAGGACTATATGAGAGAAAATGTCATAAAATTATTTGCCATGTATTTTTCAATTTTTTACAACTAAAATATTTAATTTTTCTATTTCCACTGAATGAGTTTGTAGATGATTTCCATTCAAATGACAGCATTTATATTTTTTTTTTTGTGGATTTTAGGGGTTTTTTGTCACTTTTAGGGGGAAAAATATTCCAGGGGTGGCAACACTAGTCGTGATGAAAGCGCATGTGCACGACACGCGCCTTAGGTGCGAAAATTTGAATTTCGAATCATGATCTGAAAGACAGTAAAGCTCTATCAGTTTTCATATTTTTCATATCAACTGTAAATTTAAACTTTTATCCAGGTAGTTCTTGATAACTTAAGAAATAGCTCTGAATTTGAGGACAAATTTCTGAGTTTTCAGAACGATTGGAAAAGCAGAGGCTGATTTTTGGAAGAGTTGGAGAGGAGAAGGAAATGAGGAGGAGTGGAGAAGAAGGCTCGTGGAAACACTGAAGGGAAAACCGAGCAGGCGAATGTGCAGAAGGCTGAGAAATTTAGAAGCAACGCTGAGAAAGGCTGAAGAGAGCAGAAAAATAAGTAATTAGTCATAAGGAGGGGGGAAAGACATACTATAGCGAAGGGTCTAAGACTGGAATTAAATTAGTTACTGTGCCAAAGAACTGAACTAAAAAAATGCAACTATAATATTAGGAGCCATGAGCTCCAGACAGAGGAAGTAGAGTAGGGAGAGTGTAAATAATGCAAAATAGAGAAGCTTCTAGATGTAAAAAGTGTGCAGTATTACCAAAGTTAATGTATAAATGTAAAGATAAAACTTAAGAATAAATAACCAGTGTAACTACTGTAAGAAATGGAGGGAGAAGACGAGAAGGCAGGAGAATGATGTAAAACAAAAAACTTTTGTAACTCTGAGAAATAAATGAATCTTGAATCTTGAATCTTCTAAGTTTTCAGGTTATGTTCAAAATTCGAATTCTCGCGGTTAACGCTAATGCGCCTGCGCGTCCAATCACTCTTCCAAATGAAAGAGACCAAAAAACACGACTACTGGACAACAGCCAGATGACAGTGGAAACGCTCATTGGGTGGCTGGAAAAAAGTTGAATTCTTCGAAATTTTGAGGTTCACGAGACTCCAACAATCATTTGAAAAAAAAGGCAATTTTTGTAATTAATTATTATTTACGGAAATGTGAATGATTATTACTGATGTGATAGTGTCTTCGAGTGATTCAATGATTCGAAGATATTGAATCGTTGGTGTTTGCCCCCTTTTTTAGACGCTCTCATCGATTTCAGCACTTTTCTGTGAACTCTTATAAAATTCTCACTTTTAATAATTTTGTTTTCTTATTTTGCAGCACTTGATTGGAACAATGCAGGGAACAATAATTGAAAATTTGAGCGGTAAAAAGCTCTCGGTACTCGTTGTACTTCTTGTTCTAGCACAAATTGTCTGTTTTTTGATTGGAGGACTTGTAGGTAAGAAAAACTCCTCATTTTCATGATATATATAATGAAAAACAAAAAATTGAAATTTTTTTTTTTTAGTAAAGAAAAATGATTGCAAAAAAAATTCCAAAAATTTGCATTTCCAGTTTTTTAAATTTACTATATTTTTATATTTTTCATTCTTTTCTTTAATGATTTGTCTATTAAAAGAAAAAAATTGGCAAAATCAGAAATTTGACAATTTTATTTTTTTCGAACAAATAAATTATATTTATAAAAAATAGGCAAATGTAGAAAAATTATAAAACTACAAGTGCAAATTATTTCAATATTTTTTAAAAATAATTTTGTTTCTTTAAAAAAAAATGCTAAAAAATGTACAGATTTGTGCTAATTTCATCATCATTTATTTATTTATTTATTTATTCATTCCTCTTCTGCATGAATTATTCTCAAATAATTGAATTTTACTTCTTTTTTTTTCGTTCAGCTCCGAAACCAGCCACCAATCAGAATATTCTTGGAATTCCATGCAAAGATGACAGAGTCAATAGAACTGATCCTGAATCAGTTAAATGGTATTATTCACGTGGTGTTGGTGCCTGTCAACCTGAAGAAATGCATCAGTTTGATGTTGACAGTCAGTACAAGGCCTTTCAAATGGTCTACACATTTCAGGTAAACTGCACTTTTCAATAATCACAAAGATAAATTTTTCATTATTTTCATTGTTTTTTTAAATTCATTATTTCGATTAATTTAAGGTAATTGTAGTGGTTCCGGCGATTCATTTTTCCCTTTTCAATTTTGGTGACTTTCGATAGATTAGACAATTCCAAAACCTAATAGACAATTTATTTGATGCAGATGCCAGTCCCAAGAAGTGGAAAAATCCTCGATTACTCCAGATGGCAGCAAAACTTGATCGGAGTTCTTCAAATCGAGATAATGTACCACGATCAGCTGCAAATAGCTCCTCGAGCTCCAATAGTCCTTGACGCCTATCTAGCCTACAGAAACAAGGGTGATCCAGATGATGCATGGAAGCTCTATGCAACCTCAAGAATCGAAAGATTTCTCGAGTGTTCAATAGCCGATGCCCAAGAGCACTACAACTACAATTGCGGAATGATTCCACTATTCGAGCTAGGTTCACTCTATCACGACTACTATCTCCTCAACATTCGTTTGCCAGTGGACAAGAACGTTAATCAAAATTTGGGACACATCACAGACTTGTGGCTGACTGTAATCAACCAAAACGGAGGTTTCACGAAAGTTTGGGTCAGTCTGAAGACCATATTTTTCCCTATAGTCATCTGCTTCTTGATCTGGTACTGGAGGCGAGTGAATTTGCTCTCAAGATCACCAGCACTATTGGAGTACATGCTGTTGGCACTTGGATCGGCATTAACATTTTTGAATATGCCACTCGAGTATCTGACATTGTCCTATGACATGCCATTCATGTTGCTTCTCAGTGACATCAGACAAGGTGTATTTTACGCTGTTCTCCTGTCTTTTTGGCTCGTTTTTGCCGGTGAACATCTTATGGTACAGGATGGTGATCAGAGGAACAGCCTCAAGTGCTATTGGCGGCATTTAAGTGCAGTTGCAGTTGGCTGTCTCTCTCTATTCGTTTTCGACATGTGCGAACGTGGTGTTCAACTGAGAAATCCATTTTTCTCCATTTGGGTAACGAATATCGGTGCAAAACTTGCATTATCCTTTATTATACTTGCTGGCATATCAGCTGGATTGTATCTTCTCTTTTTGACCTACATGATATGGAATGTATTCATTAATATCAATGTCAAGAGATCAGCATTACCAAGCATGAGCTCGGCAAGACGTTTGCATTATGAGGGTATTATTTATCGCTTCAAATTCTTGATGATCGCCACTTTGTTGTGCGCTTCATTGACAGTTGTTGGATTTATTCTTGGACAAGTTGCTGAAGGACAGTGGAAATGGGATGAGGATCTTGAGATCGAGACAACTTCTGCATTTTTTACTGGAGTTTATGGAATGTGGAATATTTATATACTTGCATTATTGTGTCTTTATGCACCATCGCACAAAAAATGGCCAATTGAACCTACTGATCAGAGTCTCAGTGAGGAAATTGAATTTGCTAGACTCTCTACGGAACCTAATGAAATGCTGTCGTTAACTGCATTTGCACGTAAGACTGCAACCGAGTAAATTGTCGGAGTGATTAAACTCATTTTTTTTTTTTAAGTGAAATTAGGAGGAGAAGGATCGTTTTTGTGGTGACTGCACCTTTTTTTAGCCATCTTTACATCCAAATTCGAATATCAATCATTTTATGAGTAGGTTCGAATGATTAAAGAAAAATGTAAGTCGAAATATTTTTTTTTCAATTAATAAAAGTGAATTATGGACTTTAAATCGTTGTCTTAGAAACAGAGAGGCGTAAGTGCTGTGTATAAGTATAGCAATTACGCCTCTCTGCGTTTCTAAGACGACGAAATATCCAAAGTATCCATTTGAGATGAAAAATATTAAGCAACTATTTCATTGATTTGAAATTCATTATTAAAAAAGCGAAAAGTAATCGAAGATGCCTTCTCTTCTCTAAAATAACATTATAAGTAGGGCCAAGGTATTGATCTAGGGTGTACGGTTTGATCTAGATTGAAGCTGCCTATAGATGAAAGAATTTTAAATGGTTATTAATGTCAAATTGACATTCATAAACGTCAAATTAACTTTATAGACGATAGAGGATTCGTGTTCTTCAATAATTTGGAGTAATCGCGATGAATTCTTCTATGAATTCCCTTAAAAATTTCTCTGAAAATGGCACTAAAGACCCTTCTAAGAGTTCTTGTAGGAAATTCCCCTGAAAGTTCCTTGGAAAGTTCCTCTAAAAGTTCTTCTGAAAGTTCTTCTGAAAGTTCCTCCAAGAGTTTTTAACGTTCATAAAGTCAGTTTAACATTCACAACAATTTAGAATGTGTTTTTAAACTAGAAGCAGCTTTAGCCTAGATCAAACCGTACACCAACGTCTCAGCTCTAATTATAAGTTAGACCCCTGTGATTATGAAGGTTTTCCAAGTTCTATAAAAATAATATTCTGATTTAAGAATTTTTTTTATTAATTTTAATTTGAAGTGGCCAAAAAAGGTGCAAAGTTGCTCAAAACTAATACTCCTACTCTAATTAACTAAAAAAGGGGGAAAAAATCAAAAGGAACTGCTCCATTTTCGAGTTTTAAATTCATGTTTGCTTCAAATTTAGCGAAATTTCTTGCATTTAGAGTCAAGAATTATCAATTAAAAAAAATTGAGTTAATCAAAATGAATGAATGCAGATCAGAAGTTTGTGATATTTAAAGGAAAAAAAAAACTTAATTGCACAAGGACTGATATTTTTCTTCCATTATTACGTCTTCTCACTCTTAATTTTAAAAACGATGGTGATATATTGCTATGTCTGATAAACAAAAAAAAAATCCTTCATTATAATGTAATCAATGATAGAAATTTTTTTTTTTCCTCGTAGATTAAGATTCATTCAGTATTGAAAAGATAAATAGAACTATTTCAATGATAGAAATATTGTTTCATAAATCAATTTACTCGATGTATGTTTCATAATTAGAATATAGAACGATGTAATTCGTATGAACAATTAATATTCTTCCAATGTAATAATAGTGGCAATTTTTTCATAAATTATGCGAAAAATTTAATGAGCCATTTTAATAATCAAATTTTCCGAAACAGTAATCGTATATTATTAAAATTATGATTTAAAAGAAAAACAATATTTATTAGAGGTGCATTAACAGGATAATTAGTTGATTTTTACTTCATCGAAATTAATGAAGCGATCGAACATCTGAATTTTAGTTTTATAAATGTATATTCACATAATCTCGAAAGCCATACCAACTTGTAACATTTTTATTTAATTACTTATATGCAGTATTTTTTGTAAATTTTTGTACCAACTTTTTTAAATGAACGAAACTTTACATAAATTAACATAACTAAATTTGCATTTTTTTTTAATATAGGGGCAAGGGGACTCAAAAGAATACAGGAAATTGTGATTGTAATTAGCCCAAAATTTATAGGCCTACTAATCATTCACTCGTCCCAAATTTAATTCCTACATTGACCAATTTTGAAAATTGTTTTTTCTCCCATAATTCAATGCGGTTTTTCTTTTTTCCTAATACTTCTAATTTCTCTAAATTTTCCATTCACAATGATAATGTCATCGAACTATTAATAATTCCATTAATAAATATTTCATCAGAAATTCATTCGTGCAATTAATAATTCTAGCGATTATCTATAGCACTAGTTCCTTTTCGGAATTAATATATGTGGGCAAAATTTTTTTTATAAAGACATATCATTCTCCATCTTTTTTATTGTCAATAATTTTTTTTTCGTACAATTACGGATTCTTCGAATAAATATTTTTAACTGAAAAATTTTCGGCATTTTAATTTTACTGCATTTAAAAATTCTCCAATACAGTGTCATAATGGAATGCATTCAGAAGAATTGAGTCAATCGCAATGATAAAATCATGAGAAGTCTTCTCCCATTCTTTTTTCGCAATATCTTGGGAACTAAGCGAGATGAGGTGCGTTTCCCACGTTTTCTCCTCAAGATCTCCATAAAAATTTCGCTATCTCACTTATTTTCCAAGACATTCTCGATAAATAAATAGAAAAAGAAACTTGTTCTATTTTACCTATTTGCTACTGATTCGCTTATGTTTCACCTCTGTAAACAACAATATTCTTGTCAGTTTCATAAATTTTGACTTCATGAAGCAACGATGGATCTGGAATTATTCTTCTCAGCTCATTAAAAACGTAGATAGCAACATTTTCAGTTGTTGAAACAACATTTGCAAAGTAGGGAACGTCTTTGTCGATATTTTTGTGATCCAATTGGTCCATGAGTACTTTTTTCATGTAAACTTTGAGATCAGAAATATTCATGACCATTCCAGTCTTCGGATCCACTGGTCCACGTATTGTTACCTCAACTGGAAAATAAATTAATTTTTTAATGAACAAAACAGAAAACTGATTATTTTCATTAAACTTGAATTGCCTAATCTCGCTTAGTTTCCGAGATATTTTCGAAAAACGAACATTTCATCAGCTCATCGAATAATTCAGTAGTGAAGAGGTAAAACAAGATAAGTCTCTTTTTTTCTCATTAAGTTTCTTGAAAATACCTTAGAAAATAACCGAAAAAAGAGCAATTTATCCCTGAAACTCTTGTGTAACTCTCGAAATTCTCTACAAAAACAGATCAAGAATATCACCTTATCTCGCTTAGTTTCCGAGATATTTCCTTCGAAATGTCCTCAAAAATAAGTCGATTTATCCTGTTTTAACTCTTCACTACTGAATTAACTCACCAGTATAATTATGCCCATGTCCCCAATAATTATTGCACTTTCCATAAACTCTCTTGTTCTCTTCGTCACTCAAGTGAGGGCTAAACATAAATTACAAATTTTCACATATTATTTCATTGAGAAAATATAATTATAATAATAATTTAAAAAATTTACCTGTGGAGTCTGTGACAGGAAGAAATTGTCTCTTTACGTGTGAGATAAGCGATTGGTCCCATCCTGTGGCAATTAATTTTCTTACAGTGCTTCTAGCCTCAAGAGTCGATGACTCTGCAGAATAAATGCCTCAACATAATTTTTTTTGAACTTCATGTCTAATATTTCATTCTCATATCACCTTCTGCTTACTCCTTATTGGCTATATCCCCTAGAAAGGCAAATGCCACAAAAATCTTTCTCCCTTCTAGTAATTTGTAAGGTTATACCTCCTAGCAGAAGACTATTGTCGTATACGACAATACCTCTTCAATCTTCTTTTTTTATTTTATTACGAGACCGATGGCGCGCTACACACAGCGCGCGCCCGTTAGGTGGCGGAGGTAAGGCGGCGGGGGGTTGAGGGATATTTAATTAATATACTATCGAATTCGCTTGGTAGTTCGATGGTAATCAATGTTAGAAAGTTTTCAATTATATAGTAGATACTGGTAATTAGAAAAAAAATAATTAAAATAGGGGATGTTTTTAATTCCGGTCGGCGGGGTGATTGGGTATTTTTTATCAAATGACTACCCCATTCGATGTGAAATTCGATGGTAGTCAATGGTAGCTGATTATTTCTGATAAAGTATTCACTGTTCCCCTGTAATAATTAAAAATATATAGTTACATGGGTTAGGCTAGACAGTAGGTACTGGCTGCCATCTACATTCTCACCCCACCATGTCATCAAGCGCCAAAATTTAAAAACAAATATAGGGGAAAGTGGGGCAAAATGGACATTTAAATGGAACGGTCGAAGTTACCTTTTTTTTTAATGATTCCATTGAAAAGCTGAGGGAATTTTAGGCGGAAAACATGTATCGGAATAAATTTTTTCGAATTTTTGAAGATTTTCATTTTTTTGCCCCAAAATCGAGGAGTATTTTTCCCTTTGGGTTTTTTCGAAAAAATGTTTTTTTGAGGATGTCTCCGGTTCCATTCGTTGTAGCGATTCGCGGATGGTCTCAAATTAAAGGGGAGTTCATTCCCCATATTTTCGTTAAAGTTCCATCGATTTTTATGGAAAATTGACGAAGTTACAGGGCAATTTGTGAAAATCAGTTTGTGGGCTGTAACTTCCGTAATTTTCGATAAAAATTAATGAGACTTTAACGAAAATGCGAGAAATTAGCTCCTCTTCAATTTGAGATCACCCGTGAATGGCTACGACAAATAGAACCGGAGATATCTTCAAAAAACCATTTTTTCCAAAAAATCGAAAGGGGGTACCCTTCAAGATTGAGTGAAAATTTTTTATTTTTTTTTTCAAGAATGCGAAAAAAAAATTTTTACCCAAATTTTCCGTCTAAAATTTCCTCAGCTTTTCAATGGAATCATTGAAAACATTCTACCTCCACTATTTTTCGTAATTTGGAGCGTTTTCCAGAATAAAACCACGAAAATTCAGATGTGTCCATTTTGCCCCTTATGTCCATTTTGCCCCACCTTCCCCTAACTTTTATCACCAAGGAGATTATTCTAATTTCATGTTAACCACTGTACCTTGACAACTTGGAGAATCAGAGATCTCTAGAAGAGGAATTCATACTAGAGAAAATTGGAACTAAATAAGAACACTTTTTCGTTTTTATTCTCGACTGAAATACTTTATTTATCAAAAATGGAAAAAATAGAATCTGAGATAACAATATTATCGCTTAATTCTTATTCTACATATTAAGAGCTGCAATCACATTTGCTTATTCTTACTGTTTTAAAAAAGAGTAAAATGCCCAAAATGCAATAGAAGCCTCCAGAAAGCCATTTCTTTCTCCTTTTTCGCTTGTACTGCATGCCTTTACTGTAGGCACGAAAGGAATCCTGAAAAAATGGTTTTTGTGAAGATATCTCCGGTTCTATTTGTCGTAGCCATTCGCGGGTGGTCTCAAATTGAAGAGGAGCTAATTTCTCGCATTTTCGTTAAAGTTTCATTAATTTTTATCGAAAATTACGGAAGTTACAGCCCACAAACTGATTTTCACAAATTGCCCTGTAACTTCGTCAATTTTCGATAAAAATCGATGGGACTTTAACGAAAATGTGGGGAATGAACTCCCCTTTAATTTGAGACCATCCGCGAATCGCTACAACGAATGGAACCAGAGATATTCTCAAAAAACCATTTTTTCGAAAAAACCCAAAGGGAAAAATACTCTTCGATTTTGGGGCAAAAAAATTAAAATCTTCAAAAATTCGAAAAAATTTATTCCGATACATGTTTTCCGCCTAAAATTCCCTCAGCTTTTCAATGGAATCATTAAAAAAAAAGGTAACTTCGACCGTTCCATTTAAATGTCCATTTTGCCCCACTTTCCCCTATATTTGTTTTTAAATTTTGGCGCTTGATGACATGGTGGGGTGAGAATGTAGATGGCAGCCAGTACCTACTGTCTAGCCTAACCCATGTAACTATATATTTTTAATTATTACAGGGGAACAGTGAATACTTTATCAGAAATAATCAGCTACCATTGACTACCATCGAATTTCACATCGAATGGGGTAGTCATTTGATAAAAAATACCCAATCACCCCGCCGACCGGAATTGAAAACATCCCCTATTTTAATTATTTTTTTTCTAATTACCAGTATCTACTATATAATTGAAAACTTTCTAACATTGATTACCATCGAACTACCAAGCGAATTCGATAGTATATTAATTAAATATCCCTCAACCCCCCGCCGCCTTACCTCCGCCCCGTTAGGTATCTTCAGTATAGTATACAACGTGTACTATACTACTCACAATTTAACTGACCAATAAGGAAGAGGACTTCACTTGAATCGTGACAACTTTCGATACATCGATTGTTTGCGTTCTTGTTCCTTTTTATGAAGAATAATCGCGAGAAACTGAAAATTTTTTTCCTGATCCCATATTAATGTCTATTTCGCTCTATCTCGCTTATTTACCGAGAGAATCACGAAAAACTGTAAGAAACTGTGGATATCCCGAATCGTTGTGGTTTTTGGCCCGTTAAGATCCTCCATCATCTTGTTTTCAATCAACTCTTTGCGAAATTTCAAGGAAAACCCCGTATTCCCTCGGGAAATGGGTGAAAAATGAGAATGAAGGAATATTCGAAGGAAATCAGCCATCATGAAAATCCCGATTTTCAAATCTTCATAACTTTTTTTCTGTGGCGTATTTCCTGATGAAATTTTACAGTGACACTGCCTAGGTCGTCAGGAAGTAGCCTGCAAAAATCCACAACAGTATCGCGAATGGTTCAGCGAATTCGATAGAGCAAACATTGACATTTTGACTGATCCCATATTAACGTCCATTTCGCTCTATCTCGCTTATTTACCGAGATAATCGCGAAAAACTGAAAATACTCCTTTCCTGATCCCAAATTAAAGCCTATTTCGCTCTATCTCGCTTATTTACCGAGATAATCGCGAAAAACTGGAATTTTTTCTTCCTGACTCCATATTAACGTCTATTTCGCTCTATCTGGCTTATTTACCGAGATAATTGAGGAAAACTGAAAAAATTCCGCGGATACTGGATATCTCGAATCGTTGCGGCTTTTGGCCCTTCGGGATCCCCCATTATGGTGCGTTTCACTCAATTCTTTGCGAAATTTCAAGGAAAACCCCGTATTCCCTCGGGAAATGGGTGAAAAATGAGAATGAAGGAATATTCGAAGGAAATCAGCCATCATGAAAATCCTGATTTTCAAATCTTCATAACTTTTTTTCTGTGGCGTATTTCCTGATGAAATTTTACAGTGACACTGCCTATGTCGTCCTGAAACAGCCTGCAAAATTTCATAACAGTATCGCAAACGATTCTGAAGATTCGATAGAGCGGAAATGGTCATTTTCATGGAGCAAAGGCCACTGCCTCTGGGTTTGGCCTGAAAATTCCGCAAACACTGGATATCCCGAATCCTTGCGGCTTTTGGCCCTTCAGGATCCCCCATCATCGTGCGTTTCACTCAATTCTTTGCGAAATTTCAAGGAAAACCCCGTATTCCATCGGGAAATGGGTGAAAATGAGAATGAAGGAATATTCGAAGGAAATCAGCCATCATGAAAATCCCGATTTTCAAATCTTCATAACTTTTTTTCTGTGGCGTATTTCCTGATGAAATTTTACAGTGACACTGCCTAGGTCGTCAGGAAGTAGCCTGCAAAAATCCACAACAGTATCGCGAATGGTTCAGCGAATTCGATAGAGCAAACATTGACATTTTGACTGATCCCATATTAACGTCCATTTCGCTCTATCTCGCTTATTTACCGGGATAATCGCGAAAAACTGAAAATACTCCTTTCCTGATCCCAAATTAAAGCCTATTTCGCTCTATCTCGCTTATTTACCGAGATAATCGCGAAAAACTGGAATTTTTTCTTCCTGACTCCATATTAACGTCTATTTCGCTCTATCTGGCTTATTTACCGAGATAATTGAGAAAAACTGAAAAAATTCCGCGGATACTGGATATCTCGAATCGTTGCGGCTTTTGGCCCTTCGGGATCCCCCATTATGGTGCGTTTCACTCAATTCTTTGCGAAATTTCAAGGAAAACCCCGTATTCCCTCGGGAAATGGGTGAAAAATGAGAATGAAGGAATATTCGAAGGAAATCAGCCATCATGAAAATCCTGATTTTCAAATCTTCATAACTTTTTTTCTGTGGCGTATTTCCTGATGAAATTTTACAGTGACACTGCCTATGTCGTCCTGAAACAGCCTGCAAAATTTCATAACAGTATCGCAAACGATTCTGAAGATTCGATAGAGCGGAAATGGTCATTTTCATGGAGCAAAGGCCACTGCCTCTGGGTTTGGCCTGAAAATTCCGCAAACACTGGATATCCCGAATCCTTGCGGCTTTTGGCCCTTCGGGATCCCCCATCATCGTGCGTTTCACTCAATTCTTTGCGAAATTTCAAGGAAAACCCCGTATTCCCTCGGGAAATGGGTGAAAAATGAGAATGAAGGAATATTCGAAGGAAATCAGCCATCATGAAAATCCTGATTTTCAAATCTTCATAACTTTTCTTCTGCGGCGTATTTCCTGATGAAATTTTACAGTGACACTGTCTATGTCGTCCTGAAACAGCCTGCAAAATTTCATAACAGTATCGCAAACGATTCTGAAGATTCGATAGAGCGGAAATGGTCATTTTCATGGAGCAAAGGCCACTGCCTCTGGGTTTGGCCTGAAAATTCCGCAAACACTGGATATCCCGAATCCTTGCGGCTTTTGGCCCTTCGGGATCCCCCATTATGGTGCGTTTCACTCAATTCTTTGCGAAATTTCAAGGAAAACCCCGTATTCCCTCGGGAAATGGGTGAAAAATGAGAATGAAGGAATATTCGAAGGAAATCAGCCATCATGAAAATCCTGATTTTCAAATCTTCATAACTTTTCTTCTGCGGCGTATTTCCTGATGAAATTTTACAGTGACACTGTCTATGTCGTCCTGAAACAGCCTGCAAAATTTCATAACAGTATCACAAACGATTCTGAAGATTCGATAGAGCGGAAATGGTCATTTTCATGGAGCAAAGGCCACTGCCTCTGGGTTTGGCCTGAAAATTCCGCAAACACTGGATATCCCGAATCCTTGCGGCTTTTGGCCCTTCAGGATCCCCCATCATCGTGCGTTTCACTCAATTCTTTGCGAAATTTCAAGGAAAACCCCGTATTCCCTCGGGAAATGGGTGAAAAATGAGAATGAAGGAATATTCGAAGGAAATCAGCCATCATGAAAATCCTGATTTTCAAATCTTCATAACTTTTTTTCTGTGGCGTATTTCCTGATGAAATCTTACAGTGACACTGCCTATGTCGTCCTGAAACAGCCTGCAAAATTTCATAACAGTATCGCAAACGATTCTGAAGATTCGATAGAGCGGAAATGGTCATTTTCATGGAGCAAAGGCCACTGCCTCTGGGTTTGGCCTGAAAATTCCGCAAACACTGGATATCCCGAATCCTTGCGGCTTTTGGCCCTTCAGGATCCCCCATCATCGTGCGTTTCACTCAATTCTTTGCGAAATTTCAAGGAAAACCCCGTATTCCCTCGGGAAATGGGTGAAAAATGAGAATGAAGGAATATTCGAAGGAAATCAGCTATCATGAAAATCCCGATTTTCAAATCTTCATAACTTTTTTTCTGTGGCGTATTTCCTGATGAAATTTTACAGTGACACTGCCTAGGTCGTCAGGAAGTAGCCTGCAAAAATCCACAACAGTATCGCGAATGGTTCAGCGAATTCGATAGAGCAAACATTGACATTTTGACTGATCCCATATTAACGTCCATTTCGCTCTATCTCGCTTATTTACCGAGATAATCGCGAAAAACTGAAAATACTCCTTTCCTGATCCCAAATTAAAGCCTATTTCGCTCTATCTCGCTTATTTACCGAGATAATCGCGAAAAACTGGAATTTTTTCTTCCTGACTCCATATTAACGTCTATTTCGCTCTATCTGGCTTATTTACCGAGATAATTGAGGAAAACTGAAAAAATTCCGCGGATACTGGATATCTCGAATCGTTGCGGCTTTTGGCCCTTCGGGATCCCCCATTATGGTGCGTTTCACTCAATTCTTTGCGAAATTTCAAGGAAAACCCCGTATTCCCTCGGGAAATGGGTGAAAAATGAGAATGAAGGAATATTCGAAGGAAATCAGCCATCATGAAAATCCTGATTTTCAAATCTTCATAACTTTTTTTCTGTGGCGTATTTCCTGATGAAATTTTACAGTGACACTGCCTATGTCGTCCTGAAACAGCCTGCAAAATTTCATAACAGTATCGCAAACGATTCTGAAGATTCGATAGAGCGGAAATGGTCATTTTCATGGAGCAAAGGCCACTGCCTCTGGGTTTGGCCTGAAAATTCCGCAAACACTGGATATCCCGAATCCTTGCGGCTTTTGGCCCTTCGGGATCCCCCATCATCGTGCGTTTCACTCAATTCTTTGCGAAATTTCAAGGAAAACCCCGTATTCCATCGGGAAATGGGTGAAAAATGAGAATGAAGGAATATTCGAAGGAAATCAGCCATCATGAAAATCCCGATTTTCAAATCTTCATAACTTTTTTTCTGTGGCGTATTTCCTGATGAAATTTTACAGTGACACTGCCTAGGTCGTCAGGAAGTAGCCTGCAAAAATCCACAACAGTATCGCGAATGGTTCAGCGAATTCGATAGAGCAAACATTGACATTTTGACTGATCCCATATTAACGTCCATTTCGCTCTATCTCGCTTATTTACCGAGATAATCGCGAAAAACTGAAAATACTCCTTTCCTGATCCCAAATTAAAGCCTATTTCGCTCTATCTCGCTTATTTACCGAGATAATCGCGAAAAACTGGAATTTTTTCTTCCTGACTCCATATTAACGTCTATTTCGCTCTATCTGGCTTATTTACCGAGATAATTGAGAAAAACTGAAAAAATTCCGCGGATACTGGATATCTCGAATCGTTGCGGCTTTTGGCCCTTCGGGATCCCCCATTATGGTGCGTTTCACTCAATTCTTTGCGAAATTTCAAGGAAAACCCCGTATTCCCTCGGGAAATGGGTGAAAAATGAGAATGAAGGAATATTCGAAGGAAATCAGCCATCATGAAAATCCTGATTTTCAAATCTTCATAACTTTTTTTCTGTGGCGTATTTCCTGATGAAATTTTACAGTGACACTGCCTATGTCGTCCTGAAACAGCCTGCAAAATTTCATAACAGTATCGCAAACGATTCTGAAGATTCGATAGAGCGGAAATGGTCATTTTCATGGAGCAAAGGCCACTGCCTCTGGGTTTGGCCTGAAAATTCCGCAAACACTGGATATCCCGAATCCTTGCGGCTTTTGGCCCTTCGGGATCCCCCATCATCGTGCGTTTCACTCAATTCTTTGCGAAATTTCAAGGAAAACCCCGTATTCCCTCGGGAAATGGGTGAAAAATGAGAATGAAGGAATATTCGAAGGAAATCAGCCATCATGAAAATCCTGATTTTCAAATCTTCATAACTTTTTTTCTGTGGCGTATTTCCTGATGAAATTTTACAGTGACACTGCCTATGTCGTCCTGAAACAGCCTGCAAAATTTCATAACAGTATTGCAAACGATTCTGAAGATTCGATAGAGCGGAAATGGTCATTTTCATGGAGCAAAGGCCACTGCCTCTGGGTTTGGCCTGAAAGTTCCGCAAACACTGGATATCCCGAATCCTTGCGGCTTTTGGCCCTTCAGGATCCCCCATCATCGTGCGTTTCACTCAATTCTTTGCGAAATTTCAAGGAAAACCCCGTATTCCCTCGGGGAATGGGTGAAAAATGAGAATGAAGGAATATTCGAAGGAAATCAGCCATCATGAAAATCCTGATTTTCAAATCTTCATAACTTTTCTTCTGCGGCGTATTTCCTGATGAAATTTTACAGTGACACTGTCTATGTCGTCCTGAAACAGCCTGCAAAATTTCATAACAGTATCGCAAACGATTCTGAAGATTCGATAGAGCGGAAATGGTCATTTTCATGGAGCAAAGGCCACTGCCTCTGGGTTTGGCCTGAAAATTCCGCAAACACTGGATATCCCGAATCCTTGCGGCTTTTGGCCCTTCGGGATCCCCCATTATGGTGCGTTTCACTCAATTCTTTGCGAAATTTCAAGGAAAACCCCGTATTCCCTCGGGAAATGGGTGAAAAATGAGAATGAAGGAATATTCGAAGGAAATCAGCCATCATGAAAATCCTGATTTTCAAATCTTCATAACTTTTCTTCTGCGGCGTATTTCCTGATGAAATTTTACAGTGACACTGTCTATGTCGTCCTGAAACAGCCTGCAAAATTTCATAACAGTATCACAAACGATTCTGAAGATTCGATAGAGCGGAAATGGTCATTTTCATGGAGCAAAGGCCACTGCCTCTGGGTTTGGCCTGAAAATTCCGCAAACACTGGATATCCCGAATCCTTGCGGCTTTTGGCCCTTCAGGATCCCCCATCATCGTGCGTTTCACTCAATTCTTTGCGAAATTTCAAGGAAAACCCCGTATTCCCTCGGGAAATGGGTGAAAAATGAGAATGAAGGAATATTCGAAGGAAATCAGCCATCATGAAAATCCTGATTTTCAAATCTTCATAACTTTTTTTCTGTGGCGTATTTCCTGATGAAATCTTACAGTGACACTGCCTATGTCGTCCTGAAACAGCCTGCAAAATTTCATAACAGTATCGCAAACGATTCTGAAGATTCGATAGAGCGGAAATGGTCATTTTCATGGAGCAAAGGCCACTGCCTCTGGGTTTGGCCTGAAAATTCCGCAAACACTGGATATCCCGAATCCTTGCGGCTTTTGGCCCTTCAGGATCCCCCATCATCGTGCGTTTCACTCAATTCTTTGCGAAATTTCAAGGAAAACCCCGTATTCCCTCGGGAAATGGGTGAAAAATGAGAATGAAGGAATATTCGAAGGAAATCAGCTATCATGAAAATCCCGATTTTCAAATCTTCATAACTTTTTTTCTGTGGCGTATTTCCTGATGAAATTTTACAGTGACACTGCCTAGGTCGTCAGGAAGTAGCCTGCAAAAATCCACAACAGTATCGCGAATGGTTCAGCGAATTCGATAGAGCAAACATTGACATTTTGACTGATCCCATATTAACGTCCATTTCGCTCTATCTCGCTTATTTACCGAGATAATCGCGAAAAACTGAAAATACTCCTTTCCTGATCCCAAATTAAAGCCTATTTCGCTCTATCTCGCTTATTTACCGAGATAATCGCGAAAAACTGGAATTTTTTCTTCCTGACTCCATATTAACGTCTATTTCGCTCTATCTGGCTTATTTACCGAGATAATTGAGGAAAACTGAAAAAATTCCGCGGATACTGGATATCTCGAATCGTTGCGGCTTTTGGCCCTTCGGGATCCCCCATTATGGTGCGTTTCACTCAATTCTTTGCGAAATTTCAAGGAAAACCCCGTATTCCCTCGGGAAATGGGTGAAAAATGAGAATGAAGGAATATTCGAAGGAAATCAGCCATCATGAAAATCCTGATTTTCAAATCTTCATAACTTTTTTTCTGTGGCGTATTTCCTGATGAAATTTTACAGTGACACTGCCTATGTCGTCCTGAAACAGCCTGCAAAATTTCATAACAGTATCGCAAACGATTCTGAAGATTCGATAGAGCGGAAATGGTCATTTTCATGGAGCAAAGGCCACTGCCTCTGGGTTTGGCCTGAAAATTCCGCAAACACTGGATATCCCGAATCCTTGCGGCTTTTGGCCCTTCGGGATCCCCCATCATCGTGCGTTTCACTCAATTCTTTGCGAAATTTCAAGGAAAACCCCGTATTCCATCGGGAAATGGGTGAAAAATGAGAATGAAGGAATATTCGAAGGAAATCAGCCATCATGAAAATCCCGATTTTCAAATCTTCATAACTTTTTTTCTGTGGCGTATTTCCTGATGAAATTTTACAGTGACACTGCCTAGGTCGTCAGGAAGTAGCCTGCAAAAATCCACAACAGTATCGCGAATGGTTCAGCGAATTCGATAGAGCAAACATTGACATTTTGACTGATCCCATATTAACGTCCATTTCGCTCTATCTCGCTTATTTACCGAGATAATCGCGAAAAACTGAAAATACTCCTTTCCTGATCCCAAATTAAAGCCTATTTCGCTCTATCTCGCTTATTTACCGAGATAATCGCGAAAAACTGGAATTTTTTCTTCCTGACTCCATATTAACGTCTATTTCGCTCTATCTGGCTTATTTACCGAGATAATTGAGAAAAACTGAAAAAATTCCGCGGATACTGGATATCTCGAATCGTTGCGGCTTTTGGCCCTTCGGGATCCCCCATTATGGTGCGTTTCACTCAATTCTTTGCGAAATTTCAAGGAAAACCCCGTATTCCCTCGGGAAATGGGTGAAAAATGAGAATGAAGGAATATTCGAAGGAAATCAGCCATCATGAAAATCCTGATTTTCAAATCTTCATAACTTTTTTTCTGTGGCGTATTTCCTGATGAAATTTTACAGTGACACTGCCTATGTCGTCCTGAAACAGCCTGCAAAATTTCATAACAGTATCGCAAACGATTCTGAAGATTCGATAGAGCGGAAATGGTCATTTTCATGGAGCAAAGGCCACTGCCTCTGGGTTTGGCCTGAAAATTCCGCAAACACTGGATATCCCGAATCCTTGCGGCTTTTGGCCCTTCGGGATCCCCCATCATCGTGCGTTTCACTCAATTCTTTGCGAAATTTCAAGGAAAACCCCGTATTCCCTCGGGAAATGGGTGAAAAATGAGAATGAAGGAATATTCGAAGGAAATCAGCCATCATGAAAATCCTGATTTTCAAATCTTCATAACTTTTTTTCTGTGGCGTATTTCCTGATGAAATTTTACAGTGACACTGCCTATGTCGTCCTGAAACAGCCTGCAAAATTTCATAACAGTATTGCAAACGATTCTGAAGATTCGATAGAGCGGAAATGGTCATTTTCATGGAGCAAAGGCCACTGCCTCTGGGTTTGGCCTGAAAATTCCGCAAACACTGGATATCCCGAATCCTTGCGGCTTTTGGCCCTTCAGGATCCCCCATCATCGTGCGTTTCACTCAATTCTTTGCGAAATTTCAAGGAAAACCCCGTATTCCCTCGGGAAATGGGTGAAAAATGAGAATGAAGGAATATTCGAAGGAAATCAGCCATCATGAAAATCCTGATTTTCAAATCTTCATAACTTTTCTTCTGCGGCGTATTTCCTGATGAAATTTTACAGTGACACTGTCTATGTCGTCCTGAAACAGCCTGCAAAATTTCATAACAGTATCGCAAACGATTCTGAAGATTCGATAGAGCGGAAATGGTCATTTTCATGGAGCAAAGGCCACTGCCTCTGGGTTTGGCCTGAAAATTCCGCAAACACTGGATATCCCGAATCCTTGCGGCTTTTGGCCCTTCGGGATCCCCCATTATGGTGCGTTTCACTCAATTCTTTGCGAAATTTCAAGGAAAACCCCGTATTCCCTCGGGAAATGGGTGAAAAATGAGAATGAAGGAATATTCGAAGGAAATCAGCCATCATGAAAATCCTGATTTTCAAATCTTCATAACTTTTCTTCTGCGGCGTATTTCCTGATGAAATTTTACAGTGACACTGTCTATGTCGTCCTGAAACAGCCTGCAAAATTTCATAACAGTATCACAAACGATTCTGAAGATTCGATAGAGCGGAAATGGTCATTTTCATGGAGCAAAGGCCACTGCCTCTGGGTTTGGCCTGAAAATTCCGCAAACACTGGATATCCCGAATCCTTGCGGCTTTTGGCCCTTCAGGATCCCCCATCATCGTGCGTTTCACTCAATTCTTTGCGAAATTTCAAGGAAAACCCCGTATTCCCTCGGGAAATGGGTGAAAAATGAGAATGAAGGAATATTCGAAGGAAATCAGCCATCATGAAAATCCTGATTTTCAAATCTTCATAACTTTTTTTCTGTGGCGTATTTCCTGATGAAATCTTACAGTGACACTGCCTATGTCGTCCTGAAACAGCCTGCAAAATTTCATAACAGTATCGCAAACGATTCTGAAGATTCGATAGAGCGGAAATGGTCATTTTCATGGAGCAAAGGCCACTGCCTCTGGGTTTGGCCTGAAAATTCCGCAAACACTGGATATCCCGAATCCTTGCGGCTTTTGGCCCTTCAGGATCCCCCATCATCGTGCGTTTCACTCAATTCTTTGCGAAATTTCAAGGAAAACCCCGTATTCCCTCGGGAAATGGGTGAAAAATGAGAATGAAGGAATATTCGAAGGAAATCAGCTATCATGAAAATCCCGATTTTCAAATCTTCATAACTTTTTTTCTGTGGCGTATTTCCTGATGAAATTTTACAGTGACACTGCCTAGGTCGTCAGGAAGTAGCCTGCAAAAATCCACAACAGTATCGCGAATGGTTCAGCGAATTCGATAGAGCAAACATTGACATTTTGACTGATCCCATATTAACGTCCATTTCGCTCTATCTCGCTTATTTACCGAGATAATCGCGAAAAACTGAAAATACTCCTTTCCTGATCCCAAATTAAAGCCTATTTCGCTCTATCTCGCTTATTTACCGAGATAATCGCGAAAAACTGGAATTTTTTCTTCCTGACTCCATATTAACGTCTATTTCGCTCTATCTGGCTTATTTACCGAGATAATTGAGGAAAACTGAAAAAATTCCGCGGATACTGGATATCTCGAATCGTTGCGGCTTTTGGCCCTTCGGGATCCCCCATTATGGTGCGTTTCACTCAATTCTTTGCGAAATTTCAAGGAAAACCCCGTATTCCCTCGGGAAATGGGTGAAAAATGAGAATGAAGGAATATTCGAAGGAAATCAGCCATCATGAAAATCCTGATTTTCAAATCTTCATAACTTTTTTTCTGTGGCGTATTTCCTGATGAAATTTTACAGTGACACTGCCTATGTCGTCCTGAAACAGCCTGCAAAATTTCATAACAGTATCGCAAACGATTCTGAAGATTCGATAGAGCGGAAATGGTCATTTTCATGGAGCAAAGGCCACTGCCTCTGGGTTTGGCCTGAAAATTCCGCAAACACTGGATATCCCGAATCCTTGCGGCTTTTGGCCCTTCGGGATCCCCCATCATCGTGCGTTTCACTCAATTCTTTGCGAAATTTCAAGGAAAACCCCGTATTCCCTCGGGAAATGGGTGAAAAATGAGAATGAAGGAATATTCGAAGGAAATCAGCCATCATGAAAATCCTGATTTTCAAATCTTCATAACTTTTTTTCTGTGGCGTATTTCCTGATGAAATTTTACAGTGACACTGCCTATGTCGTCCTGAAACAGCCTGCAAAATTTCATAACAGTATTGCAAACGATTCTGAAGATTCGATAGAGCGGAAATGGTCATTTTCATGGAGCAAAGGCCACTGCCTCTGGGTTTGGCCTGAAAGTTCCGCAAACACTGGATATCCCGAATCCTTGCGGCTTTTGGCCCTTCAGGATCCCCCATCATCGTGCGTTTCACTCAATTCTTTGCGAAATTTCAAGGAAAACCCCGTATTCCCTCGGGAAATGGGTGAAAAATGAGAATGAAGGAATATTCGAAGGAAATCAGCCATCATGAAAATCCTGATTTTCAAATCTTCATAACTTTTCTTCTGCGGCGTATTTCCTGATGAAATTTTACAGTGACACTGTCTATGTCGTCCTGAAACAGCCTGCAAAATTTCATAACAGTATCGCAAACGATTCTGAAGATTCGATAGAGCGGAAATGGTCATTTTCATGGAGCAAAGGCCACTGCCTCTGGGTTTGGCCTGAAAATTCCGCAAACACTGGATATCCCGAATCCTTGCGGCTTTTGGCCCTTCGGGATCCCCCATTATGGTGCGTTTCACTCAATTCTTTGCGAAATTTCAAGGAAAACCCCGTATTCCCTCGGGAAATGGGTGAAAAATGAGAATGAAGGAATATTCGAAGGAAATCAGCCATCATGAAAATCCTGATTTTCAAATCTTCATAACTTTTCTTCTGCGGCGTATTTCCTGATGAAATTTTACAGTGACACTGTCTATGTCGTCCTGAAACAGCCTGCAAAATTTCATAACAGTATCACAAACGATTCTGAAGATTCGATAGAGCGGAAATGGTCATTTTCATGGAGCAAAGGCCACTGCCTCTGGGTTTGGCCTGAAAATTCCGCAAACACTGGATATCCCGAATCCTTGCGGCTTTTGGCCCTTCAGGATCCCCCATCATCGTGCGTTTCACTCAATTCTTTGCGAAATTTCAAGGAAAACCCCGTATTCCCTCGGGAAATGGGTGAAAAATGAGAATGAAGGAATATTCGAAGGAAATCAGCCATCATGAAAATCCTGATTTTCAAATCTTCATAACTTTTCTTCTGCGGCGTATTTCCTGATGAAATTTTACAGTGACACTGTCTATGTCGTCCTGAAACAGCCTGCAAAATTTCATAACAGTATCGCAAACGATTCTGAAGATTCGATAAAGCGGAAATGGTCATTTTCATGGAGCAAAGGCCACTGCCTCTGGGTTTGGCCTGAAAATTCCGCAAACACTGGATATCCCGAATCCTTGCGGCTTTTGGCCCTTCGGGATCCCCCATTATGGTGCGTTTCACTCAATTCTTTGCGAAATTTCAAGGAAAACCCCGTATTCCCTCGGGAAATGGGTGAAAAATGAGAATGAAGGAATATTCGAAGGAAATCAGCTATCATGAAAATCCCGATTTTCAAATCTTCATAACTTTTTTTCTGTGGCGTATTTCCTGATGAAATTTTACAGTGACACTGCCTAGGTCGTCAGGAAGTAGCCTGCAAAAATCCACAACAGTATCGCGAATGGTTCAGCGAATTCGATAGAGCAAACATTGACATTTTGACTGATCCCATATTAACGTCCATTTCGCTCTATCTCGCTTATTTACCGAGATAATCGCGAAAAACTGAAAATACTCCTTTCCTGATCCCAAATTAAAGCCTATTTCGCTCTATCTCGCTTATTTACCGAGATAATCGCGAAAAACTGGAATTTTTTCTTCCTGACTCCATATTAACGTCTATTTCGCTCTATCTGGCTTATTTACCGAGATAATTGAGGAAAACTGAAAAAATTCCGCGGATACTGGATATCTCGAATCGTTGCGGCTTTTGGCCCTTCGGGATCCCCCATTATGGTGCGTTTCACTCAATTCTTTGCGAAATTTCAAGGAAAACCCCGTATTCCCTCGGGAAATGGGTGAAAAATGAGAATGAAGGAATATTCGAAGGAAATCAGCCATCATGAAAATCCTGATTTTCAAATCTTCATAACTTTTTTTCTGTGGCGTATTTCCTGATGAAATTTTACAGTGACACTGCCTATGTCGTCCTGAAACAGCCTGCAAAATTTCATAACAGTATCGCAAACGATTCTGAAGATTCGATAGAGCGGAAATGGTCATTTTCATGGAGCAAAGGCCACTGCCTCTGGGTTTGGCCTGAAAATTCCGCAAGCACTGGATATCCCGAATCCTTGCGGCTTTTGGCCCTTCGGGATCCCCCATCATCGTGCGTTTCACTCAATTCTTTGCGAAATTTCAAGGAAAACCCCGTATTCCATCGGGAAATGGGTGAAAAATGAGAATGAAGGAATATTCGAAGGAAATCAGCCATCATGAAAATCCCGATTTTCAAATCTTCATAACTTTTTTTCTGTGGCGTATTTCCTGATGAAATTTTACAGTGACACTGCCTAGGTCGTCAGGAAGTAGCCTGCAAAAATCCACAACAGTATCGCGAATGGTTCAGCGAATTCGATAGAGCAAACATTGACATTTTGACTGATCCCATATTAACGTCCATTTCGCTCTATCTCGCTTATTTACCGAGATAATCGCGAAAAACTGAAAATACTCCTTTCCTGATCCCAAATTAAAGCCTATTTCGCTCTATCTCGCTTATTTACCGAGATAATCGCGAAAAACTGGAATTTTTTCTTCCTGACTCCATATTAACGTCTATTTCGCTCTATCTGGCTTATTTACCGAGATAATTGAGAAAAACTGAAAAAATTCCGCGGATACTGGATATCTCGAATCGTTGCGGCTTTTGGCCCTTCGGGATCCCCCATTATGGTGCGTTTCACTCAATTCTTTGCGAAATTTCAAGGAAAACCCCGTATTCCCTCGGGAAATGGGTGAAAAATGAGAATGAAGGAATATTCGAAGGAAATCAGCCATCATGAAAATCCTGATTTTCAAATCTTCATAACTTTTTTTCTGTGGCGTATTTCCTGATGAAATTTTACAGTGACACTGCCTATGTCGTCCTGAAACAGCCTGCAAAATTTCATAACAGTATCGCAAACGATTCTGAAGATTCGATAGAGCGGAAATGGTCATTTTCATGGAGCAAAGGCCACTGCCTCTGGGTTTGGCCTGAAAATTCCGCAAACACTGGATATCCCGAATCCTTGCGGCTTTTGGCCCTTCGGGATCCCCCATCATCGTGCGTTTCACTCAATTCTTTGCGAAATTTCAAGGAAAACCCCGTATTCCCTCGGGAAATGGGTGAAAAATGAGAATGAAGGAATATTCGAAGGAAATCAGCCATCATGAAAATCCTGATTTTCAAATCTTCATAACTTTTTTTCTGTGGCGTATTTCCTGATGAAATTTTACAGTGACACTGCCTATGTCGTCCTGAAACAGCCTGCAAAATTTCATAACAGTATTGCAAACGATTCTGAAGATTCGATAGAGCGGAAATGGTCATTTTCATGGAGCAAAGGCCACTGCCTCTGGGTTTGGCCTGAAAGTTCCGCAAACACTGGATATCCCGAATCCTTGCGGCTTTTGGCCCTTCAGGATCCCCCATCATCGTGCGTTTCACTCAATTCTTTGCGAAATTTCAAGGAAAACCCCGTATTCCCTCGGGAAATGGGTGAAAAATGAGAATGAAGGAATATTCGAAGGAAATCAGCCATCATGAAAATCCTGATTTTCAAATCTTCATAACTTTTCTTCTGCGGCGTATTTCCTGATGAAATTTTACAGTGACACTGTCTATGTCGTCCTGAAACAGCCTGCAAAATTTCATAACAGTATCGCAAACGATTCTGAAGATTCGATAGAGCGGAAATGGTCATTTTCATGGAGCAAAGGCCACTGCCTCTGGGTTTGGCCTGAAAATTCCGCAAACACTGGATATCCCGAATCCTTGCGGCTTTTGGCCCTTCGGGATCCCCCATTATGGTGCGTTTCACTCAATTCTTTGCGAAATTTCAAGGAAAACCCCGTATTCCCTCGGGAAATGGGTGAAAAATGAGAATGAAGGAATATTCGAAGGAAATCAGCCATCATGAAAATCCTGATTTTCAAATCTTCATAACTTTTCTTCTGCGGCGTATTTCCTGATGAAATTTTACAGTGACACTGTCTATGTCGTCCTGAAACAGCCTGCAAAATTTCATAACAGTATCACAAACGATTCTGAAGATTCGATAGAGCGGAAATGGTCATTTTCATGGAGCAAAGGCCACTGCCTCTGGGTTTGGCCTGAAAATTCCGCAAACACTGGATATCCCGAATCCTTGCGGCTTTTGGCCCTTCAGGATCCCCCATCATCGTGCGTTTCACTCAATTCTTTGCGAAATTTCAAGGAAAACCCCGTATTCCCTCGGGAAATGGGTGAAAAATGAGAATGAAGGAATATTCGAAGGAAATCAGCCATCATGAAAATCCTGATTTTCAAATCTTCATAACTTTTCTTCTGCGGCGTATTTCCTGATGAAATTTTACAGTGACACTGTCTATGTCGTCCTGAAACAGCCTGCAAAATTTCATAACAGTATCGCAAACGATTCTGAAGATTCGATAGAGCGGAAATGGTCATTTTCATGGAGCAAAGGCCACTGCCTCTGGGTTTGGCCTGAAAATTCCGCAAACACTGGATATCCCGAATCCTTGCGGCTTTTGGCCCTTCGGGATCCCCCATTATGGTGCGTTTCACTCAATTCTTTGCGAAATTTCAAGGAAAACCCCGTATTCCCTCGGGAAATGGGTGAAAAATGAGAATGAAGGAATATTCGAAGGAAATCAGCCATCATGAAAATCCTGATTTTCAAATCTTCATAACTTTTCTTCTGCGGCGTATTTCCTGATGAAATTTTACAGTGACACTGTCTATGTCGTCCTGAAACAGCCTGCAAAATTTCATAACAGTATCACAAACGATTCTGAAGATTCGATAGAGCGGAAATGGTCATTTTCATGGAGCAAAGGCCACTGCCTCTGGGTTTGGCCTGAAAATTCCGCAAACACTGGATATCCCGAATCCTTGCGGCTTTTGGCCCTTCAGGATCCCCCATCATCGTGCGTTTCACTCAATTCTTTGCGAAATTTCAAGGAAAACCCCGTATTCCCTCGGGAAATGGGTGAAAAATGAGAATGAAGGAATATTCGAAGGAAATCAGCCATCATGAAAATCCTGATTTTCAAATCTTCATAACTTTTTTTCTGTGGCGTATTTCCTGATGAAATCTTACAGTGACACTGCCTATGTCGTCCTGAAACAGCCTGCAAAATTTCATAACAGTATCGCAAACGATTCTGAAGATTCGATAGAGCGGAAATGGTCATTTTCATGGAGCAAAGGCCACTGCCTCTGGGTTTGGCCTGAAAATTCCGCAAACACTGGATATCCCGAATCCTTGCGGCTTTTGGCCCTTCAGGATCCCCCATCATCGTGCGTTTCACTCAATTCTTTGCGAAATTTCAAGGAAAACCCCGTATTCCCTCGGGAAATGGGTGAAAAATGAGAATGAAGGAATATTCGAAGGAAATCAGCTATCATGAAAATCCCGATTTTCAAATCTTCATAACTTTTTTTCTGTGGCGTATTTCCTGATGAAATTTTACAGTGACACTGCCTAGGTCGTCAGGAAGTAGCCTGCAAAAATCCACAACAGTATCGCGAATGGTTCAGCGAATTCGATAGAGCAAACATTGACATTTTGACTGATCCCATATTAACGTCCATTTCGCTCTATCTCGCTTATTTACCGAGATAATCGCGAAAAACTGAAAATACTCCTTTCCTGATCCCAAATTAAAGCCTATTTCGCTCTATCTCGCTTATTTACCGAGATAATCGCGAAAAACTGGAATTTTTTCTTCCTGACTCCATATTAACGTCTATTTCGCTCTATCTGGCTTATTTACCGAGATAATTGAGGAAAACTGAAAAAATTCCGCGGATACTGGATATCTCGAATCGTTGCGGCTTTTGGCCCTTCGGGATCCCCCATTATGGTGCGTTTCACTCAATTCTTTGCGAAATTTCAAGGAAAACCCCGTATTCCCTCGGGAAATGGGTGAAAAATGAGAATGAAGGAATATTCGAAGGAAATCAGCCATCATGAAAATCCTGATTTTCAAATCTTCATAACTTTTTTTCTGTGGCGTATTTCCTGATGAAATTTTACAGTGACACTGCCTATGTCGTCCTGAAACAGCCTGCAAAATTTCATAACAGTATCGCAAACGATTCTGAAGATTCGATAGAGCGGAAATGGTCATTTTCATGGAGCAAAGGCCACTGCCTCTGGGTTTGGCCTGAAAATTCCGCAAACACTGGATATCCCGAATCCTTGCGGCTTTTGGCCCTTCGGGATCCCCCATCATCGTGCGTTTCACTCAATTCTTTGCGAAATTTCAAGGAAAACCCCGTATTCCCTCGGGAAATGGGTGAAAAATGAGAATGAAGGAATATTCGAAGGAAATCAGCCATCATGAAAATCCTGATTTTCAAATCTTCATAACTTTTTTTCTGTGGCGTATTTCCTGATGAAATTTTACAGTGACACTGCCTATGTCGTCCTGAAACAGCCTGCAAAATTTCATAACAGTATTGCAAACGATTCTGAAGATTCGATAGAGCGGAAATGGTCATTTTCATGGAGCAAAGGCCACTGCCTCTGGGTTTGGCCTGAAAGTTCCGCAAACACTGGATATCCCGAATCCTTGCGGCTTTTGGCCCTTCAGGATCCCCCATCATCGTGCGTTTCACTCAATTCTTTGCGAAATTTCAAGGAAAACCCCGTATTCCCTCGGGAAATGGGTGAAAAATGAGAATGAAGGAATATTCGAAGGAAATCAGCCATCATGAAAATCCTGATTTTCAAATCTTCATAACTTTTCTTCTGCGGCGTATTTCCTGATGAAATTTTACAGTGACACTGTCTATGTCGTCCTGAAACAGCCTGCAAAATTTCATAACAGTATCGCAAACGATTCTGAAGATTCGATAGAGCGGAAATGGTCATTTTCATGGAGCAAAGGCCACTGCCTCTGGGTTTGGCCTGAAAATTCCGCAAACACTGGATATCCCGAATCCTTGCGGCTTTTGGCCCTTCGGGATCCCCCATTATGGTGCGTTTCACTCAATTCTTTGCGAAATTTCAAGGAAAACCCCGTATTCCCTCGGGAAATGGGTGAAAAATGAGAATGAAGGAATATTCGAAGGAAATCAGCCATCATGAAAATCCTGATTTTCAAATCTTCATAACTTTTCTTCTGCGGCGTATTTCCTGATGAAATTTTACAGTGACACTGTCTATGTCGTCCTGAAACAGCCTGCAAAATTTCATAACAGTATCACAAACGATTCTGAAGATTCGATAGAGCGGAAATGGTCATTTTCATGGAGCAAAGGCCACTGCCTCTGGGTTTGGCCTGAAAATTCCGCAAACACTGGATATCCCGAATCCTTGCGGCTTTTGGCCCTTCAGGATCCCCCATCATCGTGCGTTTCACTCAATTCTTTGCGAAATTTCAAGGAAAACCCCGTATTCCCTCGGGAAATGGGTGAAAAATGAGAATGAAGGAATATTCGAAGGAAATCAGCCATCATGAAAATCCTGATTTTCAAATCTTCATAACTTTTCTTCTGCGGCGTATTTCCTGATGAAATTTTACAGTGACACTGTCTATGTCGTCCTGAAACAGCCTGCAAAATTTCATAACAGTATCGCAAACGATTCTGAAGATTCGATAGAGCGGAAATGGTCATTTTCATGGAGCAAAGGCCACTGCCTCTGGGTTTGGCCTGAAAATTCCGCAAACACTGGATATCCCGAATCCTTGCGGCTTTTGGCCCTTCGGGATCCCCCATTATGGTGCGTTTCACTCAATTCTTTGCGAAATTTCAAGGAAAACCCCGTATTCCCTCGGGAAATGGGTGAAAAATGAGAATGAAGGAATATTCGAAGGAAATCAGCCATCATGAAAATCCTGATTTTCAAATCTTCATAACTTTTCTTCTGCGGCGTATTTCCTGATGAAATTTTACAGTGACACTGTCTATGTCGTCCTGAAACAGCCTGCAAAATTTCATAACAGTATCACAAACGATTCTGAAGATTCGATAGAGCGGAAATGGTCATTTTCATGGAGCAAAGGCCACTGCCTCTGGGTTTGGCCTGAAAATTCCGCAAACACTGGATATCCCGAATCCTTGCGGCTTTTGGCCCTTCAGGATCCCCCATCATCGTGCGTTTCACTCAATTCTTTGCGAAATTTCAAGGAAAACCCCGTATTCCCTCGGGAAATGGGTGAAAAATGAGAATGAAGGAATATTCGAAGGAAATCAGCCATCATGAAAATCCTGATTTTCAAATCTTCATAACTTTTTTTCTGTGGCGTATTTCCTGATGAAATCTTACAGTGACACTGCCTATGTCGTCCTGAAACAGCCTGCAAAATTTCATAACAGTATCGCAAACGATTCTGAAGATTCGATAGAGCGGAAATGGTCATTTTCATGGAGCAAAGGCCACTGCCTCTGGGTTTGGCCTGAAAATTCCGCAAACACTGGATATCCCGAATCCTTGCGGCTTTTGGCCCTTCAGGATCCCCCATCATCGTGCGTTTCACTCAATTCTTTGCGAAATTTCAAGGAAAACCCCGTATTCCCTCGGGAAATGGGTGAAAAATGAGAATGAAGGAATATTCGAAGGAAATCAGCTATCATGAAAATCCCGATTTTCAAATCTTCATAACTTTTTTTCTGTGGCGTATTTCCTGATGAAATTTTACAGTGACACTGCCTAGGTCGTCAGGAAGTAGCCTGCAAAAATCCACAACAGTATCGCGAATGGTTCAGCGAATTCGATAGAGCAAACATTGACATTTTGACTGATCCCATATTAACGTCCATTTCGCTCTATCTCGCTTATTTACCGAGATAATCGCGAAAAACTGAAAATACTCCTTTCCTGATCCCAAATTAAAGCCTATTTCGCTCTATCTCGCTTATTTACCGAGATAATCGCGAAAAACTGGAATTTTTTCTTCCTGACTCCATATTAACGTCTATTTCGCTCTATCTGGCTTATTTACCGAGATAATTGAGGAAAACTGAAAAAATTCCGCGGATACTGGATATCTCGAATCGTTGCGGCTTTTGGCCCTTCGGGATCCCCCATTATGGTGCGTTTCACTCAATTCTTTGCGAAATTTCAAGGAAAACCCCGTATTCCCTCGGGAAATGGGTGAAAAATGAGAATGAAGGAATATTCGAAGGAAATCAGCCATCATGAAAATCCTGATTTTCAAATCTTCATAACTTTTTTTCTGTGGCGTATTTCCTGATGAAATTTTACAGTGACACTGCCTATGTCGTCCTGAAACAGCCTGCAAAATTTCATAACAGTATCGCAAACGATTCTGAAGATTCGATAGAGCGGAAATGGTCATTTTCATGGAGCAAAGGCCACTGCCTCTGGGTTTGGCCTGAAAATTCCGCAAACACTGGATATCCCGAATCCTTGCGGCTTTTGGCCCTTCGGGATCCCCCATCATCGTGCGTTTCACTCAATTCTTTGCGAAATTTCAAGGAAAACCCCGTATTCCATCGGGAAATGGGTGAAAAATGAGAATGAAGGAATATTCGAAGGAAATCAGCCATCATGAAAATCCCGATTTTCAAATCTTCATAACTTTTTTTCTGTGGCGTATTTCCTGATGAAATTTTACAGTGACACTGCCTAGGTCGTCAGGAAGTAGCCTGCAAAAATCCACAACAGTATCGCGAATGGTTCAGCGAATTCGATAGAGCAAACATTGACATTTTGACTGATCCCATATTAACGTCCATTTCGCTCTATCTCGCTTATTTACCGAGATAATCGCGAAAAACTGAAAATACTCCTTTCCTGATCCCAAATTAAAGCCTATTTCGCTCTATCTCGCTTATTTACCGAGATAATCGCGAAAAACTGGAATTTTTTCTTCCTGACTCCATATTAACGTCTATTTCGCTCTATCTGGCTTATTTACCGAGATAATTGAGAAAAACTGAAAAAATTCCGCGGATACTGGATATCTCGAATCGTTGCGGCTTTTGGCCCTTCGGGATCCCCCATTATGGTGCGTTTCACTCAATTCTTTGCGAAATTTCAAGGAAAACCCCGTATTCCCTCGGGAAATGGGTGAAAAATGAGAATGAAGGAATATTCGAAGGAAATCAGCCATCATGAAAATCCTGATTTTCAAATCTTCATAACTTTTCTTCTGCGGCGTATTTCCTGATGAAATTTTACAGTGACACTGTCTATGTCGTCCTGAAACAGCCTGCAAAATTTCATAACAGTATCACAAACGATTCTGAAGATTCGATAGAGCGGAAATGGTCATTTTCATGGAGCAAAGGCCACTGCCTCTGGGTTTGGCCTGAAAATTCCGCAAACACTGGATATCCCGAATCCTTGCGGCTTTTGGCCCTTCAGGATCCCCCATCATCGTGCGTTTCACTCAATTCTTTGCGAAATTTCAAGGAAAACCCCGTATTCCCTCGGGAAATGGGTGAAAAATGAGAATGAAGGAATATTCGAAGGAAATCAGCCATCATGAAAATCCTGATTTTCAAATCTTCATAACTTTTTTTCTGTGGCGTATTTCCTGATGAAATCTTACAGTGACACTGCCTATGTCGTCCTGAAACAGCCTGCAAAATTTCATAACAGTATCGCAAACGATTCTGAAGATTCGATAGAGCGGAAATGGTCATTTTCATGGAGCAAAGGCCACTGCCTCTGGGTTTGGCCTGAAAATTCCGCAAACACTGGATATCCCGAATCCTTGCGGCTTTTGGCCCTTCAGGATCCCCCATCATCGTGCGTTTCACTCAATTCTTTGCGAAATTTCAAGGAAAACCCCGTATTCCCTCGGGAAATGGGTGAAAAATGAGAATGAAGGAATATTCGAAGGAAATCAGCTATCATGAAAATCCCGATTTTCAAATCTTCATAACTTTTTTTCTGTGGCGTATTTCCTGATGAAATTTTACAGTGACACTGCCTAGGTCGTCAGGAAGTAGCCTGCAAAAATCCACAACAGTATCGCGAATGGTTCAGCGAATTCGATAGAGCAAACATTGACATTTTGACTGATCCCATATTAACGTCCATTTCGCTCTATCTCGCTTATTTACCGAGATAATCGCGAAAAACTGAAAATACTCCTTTCCTGATCCCAAATTAAAGCCTATTTCGCTCTATCTCGCTTATTTACCGAGATAATCGCGAAAAACTGGAATTTTTTCTTCCTGACTCCATATTAACGTCTATTTCGCTCTATCTGGCTTATTTACCGAGATAATTGAGGAAAACTGAAAAAATTCCGCGGATACTGGATATCTCGAATCGTTGCGGCTTTTGGCCCTTCGGGATCCCCCATTATGGTGCGTTTCACTCAATTCTTTGCGAAATTTCAAGGAAAACCCCGTATTCCCTCGGGAAATGGGTGAAAAATGAGAATGAAGGAATATTCGAAGGAAATCAGCCATCATGAAAATCCTGATTTTCAAATCTTCATAACTTTTTTTCTGTGGCGTATTTCCTGATGAAATTTTACAGTGACACTGCCTATGTCGTCCTGAAACAGCCTGCAAAATTTCATAACAGTATCGCAAACGATTCTGAAGATTCGATAGAGCGGAAATGGTCATTTTCATGGAGCAAAGGCCACTGCCTCTGGGTTTGGCCTGAAAATTCCGCAAACACTGGATATCCCGAATCCTTGCGGCTTTTGGCCCTTCGGGATCCCCCATCATCGTGCGTTTCACTCAATTCTTTGCGAAATTTCAAGGAAAACCCCGTATTCCCTCGGGAAATGGGTGAAAAATGAGAATGAAGGAATATTCGAAGGAAATCAGCCATCATGAAAATCCTGATTTTCAAATCTTCATAACTTTTTTTCTGTGGCGTATTTCCTGATGAAATTTTACAGTGACACTGCCTATGTCGTCCTGAAACAGCCTGCAAAATTTCATAACAGTATCGCAAACGATTCTGAAGATTCGATAGAGCGGAAATGGTCATTTTCATGGAGCAAAGGCCACTGCCTCTGGGTTTGGCCTGAAAATTCCGCAAACACTGGATATCCCGAATCCTTGCGGCTTTTGGCCCTTCAGGATCCCCCATCATCGTGCGTTTCACTCAATTCTTTGCGAAATTTCAAGGAAAACCCCGTATTCCCTCGGGAAATGGGTGAAAAATGAGAATGAAGGAATATTCGAAGGAAATCAGCCATCATGAAAATCCCGATTTTCAAATCTTCATAACTTTCTTTCTGTGGCGTATTTCCTGATGAAATTTTACAGTGACACTGCCTAGGTCGTCAGGAAGTAGCCTGCGAAAATCCACAACAGTATCGCGAATGGTTCAGCGAATTCGATAGAGCAAACATTGACATTTTGACTGATCCCATATTAACGTCCATTTCGCTCTATCTCGCTTATTTACCGAGATAATCGCGAAAAACTGAAAATACTCCTTTCCTGATCCCAAATTAAAGCCTATTTCGCTCTATCTCGCTTATTTACCGAGATAATCGCGAAAAACTGGAATTTTTTCTTCCTGACTCCATATTAACGTCTATTTCGCTCTATCTGGCTTATTTACCGAGATAATTGAGGAAAACTGAAAAAATTCCGCGGATACTGGATATCTCGAATCGTTGCGGCTTTTGGCCCTTCGGGATCCTCCATTATGGTGCGTTTCACTCAATTCTTTGCGAAATTTCAAGGAAAACCTCGTATTCCCTCGGGAAATGGGTGAAAAATGAGAATGAAGGAATATTCGAAGGAAATCAGCCATCATGAAAATCCTGATTTTCAAATCTTCATAACTTTTTTTCTGTGGCGTATTTCCTGATGAAATTTTACAGTGACACTGTCTATGTCGTCCTGAAACAGCCTGCAAAATTTCATAACAGTATCGCAAACGATTCTGAAGATTCGATAGAGCGGAAATGGTCATTTTCATGGAGCAAAGGCCACTGCCTCTGGGTTTGGCCTGAAAATTCCGCAAACACTGAATATCCCGAATCCTTGCGGCTTTTGGCCCTTCGGGATCCCCCATTATGGTGCGTTTCACTCAATTCTTTGCGAAATTTCAAGGAAAACCCCGTATTCCCTCGGGAAATGGGTGAAAAATGAGAATGAAGGAATATTCGAAGGAAATCAGCCATCATGAAAATCCTGATTTTCAAATCTTCATAACTTTTCTTCTGCGGCGTATTTCCTGATGAAATTTTACAGTGACACTGTCTATGTCGTCCTGAAACAGCCTGCCAAATTTCATAACAGTATCACAAACGATTCTGAAGATTCGATAGAGCGGAAATGGTCATTTTCATGGAGCAAAGGCCACTGCCTCTGGGTTTGGCCTGAAAATTCCGCAAACACTGGATATCCCGAATCCTTGCGGCTTTTGGCCCTTCAGGATCCCCCATCATCGTGCGTTTCACTCAATTCTTTGCGAAATTTCAAGGAAAACCCCGTATTCCCTCGGGAAATGGGTGAAAAATGAGAATGAAGGAATATTCGAAGGAAATCAGCTATCATGAAAATCCCGATTTTCAAATCTTCATAACTTTTTTTCTGTGGCGTATTTCCTGATGAAATTTTACAGTGACACTGCCTAGGTCGTCAGGAAGTAGCCTGCAAAAATCCACAACAGTATCGCGAATGGTTCAGCGAATTCGATAGAGCAAACATTGACATTTTGACTGATCCCATATTAACGTCCATTTCGCTCTATCTCGCTTATTTACCGAGATAATCGCGAAAAACTGAAAATACTCCTTTCCTGTTCCCAAATTAAAGCCTATTTCGCTCTATCTCGCTTATTTACCGAGATAATCGCGAAAAACTGGAATTTTTTCTTCCTGACTCCATATTAACGTCTATTTCGCTCTATCTGGCTTATTTACCGAGATAATTGAGGAAAACTGAAAAAATTCCGCGGATACTGGATATCTCGAATCGTTGCGGCTTTTGGCCCTTCGGGATCCCCCATTATGGTGCGTTTCACTCAATTCTTTGCGAAATTTCAAGGAAAACCTCGTATTCCCTCGGGAAATGGGTGAAAAATGAGAATGAAGGAATATTCGAAGGAAATCAGCCATCATGAAAATCCTGATTTTCAAATCTTCATAACTTTTTTTCTGTGGCGTATTTCCTGATGAAATTTTACAGTGACACTGTCTATGTCGTCCTGAAACAGCCTGCAAAATTTCATAACAGTATCGCAAACGATTCTGAAGATTCGATAGAGCGGAAATGGTCATTTTCATGGAGCAAAGGCCACTGCCTCTGGGTTTGGCCTGAAAATTCCGCAAACACTGGATATCCCGAATCCTTGCGGCTTTTGGCCCTTCAGGATCCCCCATCATCGTGCGTTTCACTCAATTCTTTGCGAAATTTCAAGGAAAACCCCGTATTCCCTCGGGAAATGGGTGAAAAATGAGAATGAAGGAATATTCGAAGGAAATCAGCCATCATGAAAATCCTGATTTTCAAATCTTCATAACTTTTCTTCTGCGGCGTATTTCCTGATGAAATTTTACAGTGACACTGTCTATGTCGTCCTGAAACAGCCTGCAAAATTTCATAACAGTATCACAAACGATTCTGAAGATTCGATAGAGCGGAAATGGTCATTTTCATGGAGCAAAGGCCACTGCCTCTGGGTTTGGCCTGAAAATTCCGCAAACACTGGATATCCCGAATCCTTGCGGCTTTTGGCCCTTCAGGATCCCCCATCATCGTGCGTTTCACTCAATTCTTTGCGAAATTTCAAGGAAAACCCCGTATTCCCTCGGGAAATGGGTGAAAAATGAGAATGAAGGAATATTCGAAGGAAATCAGCCATCATGAAAATCCTGATTTTCAAATCTTCATAACTTTTTTTCTGTGGCGTATTTCCTGATGAAATCTTACAGTGACACTGCCTATGTCGTCCTGAAACAGCCTGCAAAATTTCATAACAGTATCGCAAACGATTCTGAAGATTCGATAGAGCGGAAATGGTCATTTTCATGGAGCAAAGGCCACTGCCTCTGGGTTTGGCCTGAAAATTCCGCAAACACTGGATATCCCGAATCCTTGCGGCTTTTGGCCCTTCAGGATCCCCCATCATCGTGCGTTTCACTCAATTCTTTGCGAAATTTCAAGGAAAACCCCGTATTCCCTCGGGAAATGGGTGAAAAATGAGAATGAAGGAATATTCGAAGGAAATCAGCTATCATGAAAATCCCGATTTTCAAATCTTCATAACTTTTTTTCTGTGGCGTATTTCCTGATGAAATTTTACAGTGACACTGCCTAGGTCGTCAGGAAGTAGCCTGCAAAAATCCACAACAGTATCGCGAATGGTTCAGCGAATTCGATAGAGCAAACATTGACATTTTGACTGATCCCATATTAACGTCCATTTCGCTCTATCTCGCTTATTTACCGAGATAATCGCGAAAAACTGAAAATACTCCTTTCCTGATCCCAAATTAAAGCCTATTTCGCTCTATCTCGCTTATTTACCGAGATAATCGCGAAAAACTGGAATTTTTTCTTCCTGACTCCATATTAACGTCTATTTCGCTCTATCTGGCTTATTTACCGAGATAATTGAGAAAAACTGAAAAAATTCCGCGGATACTGGATATCTCGAATCGTTGCGGCTTTTGGCCCTTCGGGATCCCCCATTATGGTGCGTTTCACTCAATTCTTTGCGAAATTTCAAGGAAAACCCCGTATTCCCTCGGGAAATGGGTGAAAAATGAGAATGAAGGAATATTCGAAGGAAATCAGCCATCATGAAAATCCTGATTTTCAAATCTTCATAACTTTTTTTCTGTGGCGTATTTCCTGATGAAATTTTACAGTGACACTGCCTAGGTCGTCAGGAAGTACCCTGCAAAAATCCACAACAGTATCGCGAATGGTTCAGCGAATTCGATAGAGCAAACATTGACATTTTGACTGATCCCATATTAACGTCCATTTCGCTCTATCTCGCTTATTTACCGAGATAATCGCGAAAAACTGAAAATACTCCTTTCCTGATCCCAAATTAAAGCCTATTTCGCTCTATCTCGCTTATTTACCGAGATAATCGCGAAAAACTGGAATTTTTTCTTCCTGACTCCATATTAACGTCTATTTCGCTCTATCTGGCTTATTTACCGAGATAATTGAGGAAAACTGAAAAAATTCCGCGGATACTGGATATCTCGAATCGTTGCGGCTTTTGGCCCTTCGGGATCCTCCATTATGGTGCGTTTCACTCAATTCTTTGCGAAATTTCAAGGAAAACCTCGTATTCCCTCGGGAAATGGGTGAAAAATGAGAATGAAGGAATATTCGAAGGAAATCAGCCATCATGAAAATCCTGATTTTCAAATCTTCATAACTTTTTTTCTGTGGCGTATTTCCTGATGAAATTTTACAGTGACACTGTCTATGTCGTCCTGAAACAGCCTGCAGAATTTCATAACAGTATCGCAAACGATTCTGAAGATTCGATAGAGCGGAAATGGTCATTTTCATGGAACAAAGGCCACTGCCTCTGGGTTTGGCCTGAAAATTCCGCAAACACTGGATATCCCGAATCCTTGCGGCTTTTGGCCCTTCAGGATCCCCCATCATCGTGCGTTTCACTCAATTCTTTGCGAAATTTCAAGGAAAACCCCGTATTCCCTCGGGAAATGGGTGAAAAATGAGAATGAAGGAATATTCGAAGGAAATCAGCCATCATGAAAATCCTGATTTTCAAATCTTCATAACTTTTTTTCTGTGGCGTATTTCCTGATGAAATTTTACAGTGACACTGTCTATGTCGTCCTGAAACAGCCTGCAAAATTTCATAACAGTATCGCAAACGATTCTGAAGATTCGATAGAGCGGAAATGGTCATTTTCATGGAGCAAAGGCCACTGCCTCTGGGTTTGGCCTGAAAATTCCGCAAACACTGGATATCCCGAATCCTTGCGGCTTTTGGCCCTTCGGGATCCCCCATTATGGTGCGTTTCACTCAATTCTTTGCGAAATTTCAAGGAAAACCTCGTATTCCCTCGGGAAATGGGTGAAAAATGAGAATGAAGGAATATTCGAAGGAAATCAGCCATCATGAAAATCCTGATTTTCAAATCTTCATAACTTTTTTTCTGTGGCGTATTTCCTGATGAAATTTTACAGTGACACTGTCTATGTCGTCCTGAAACAGCCTGCAAAATTTCATAACAGTATCGCAAACGATTCTGAAGATTCGATAGAGCGGAAATGGTCATTTTCATGGAGCAAAGGCCACTGCCTCTGGGTTTGGCCTGAAAATTCCGCAAACACTGGATATCCCGAATCCTTGCGGCTTTTGGCCCTTCAGGATCCCCCATCATCGTGCGTTTCACTCAATTCTTTGCGAAATTTCAAGGAAAACCCCGTATTCCCTCGGGAAATGGGTGAAAAATGAGAATGAAGGAATATTCGAAGGAAATCAGCCATCATGAAAATCCTGATTTTCAAATCTTCATAACTTTTTTTCTGTGGCGTATTTCCTGATGAAATCTTACAGTGACACTGCCTATGTCGTCCTGAAACAGCCTGCAAAATTTCATAACAGTATCGCAAACGATTCTGAAGATTCGATAGAGCGGAAATGGTCATTTTCATGGAGCAAAGGCCACTGCCTCTGGGTTTGGCCTGAAAATTCCGCAAACACTGGATATCCCGAATCCTTGCGGCTTTTGGCCCTTCAGGATCCCCCATCATCGTGCGTTTCACTCAATTCTTTGCGAAATTTCAAGGAAAACCCCGTATTCCCTCGGGAAATGGGTGAAAAATGAGAATGAAGGAATATTCGAAGGAAATCAGCTATCATGAAAATCCCGATTTTCAAATCTTCATAACTTTTTTTCTGTGGCGTATTTCCTGATGAAATTTTACAGTGACACTGCCTAGGTCGTCAGGAAGTAGCCTGCAAAAATCCACAACAGTATCGCGAATGGTTCAGCGAATTCGATAGAGCAAACATTGACATTTTGACTGATCCCATATTAACGTCCATTTCGCTCTATCTCGCTTATTTACCGAGATAATCGCGAAAAACTGAAAATACTCCTTTCCTGATCCCAAATTAAAGCCTATTTCGCTCTATCTCGCTTATTTACCGAGATAATCGCGAAAAACTGGAATTTTTTCTTCCTGACTCCATATTAACGTCTATTTCGCTCTATCTGGCTTATTTACCGAGATAATTGAGGAAAACTGAAAAAATTCCGCGGATACTGGATATCTCGAATCGTTGCGGCTTTTGGCCCTTCGGGATCCCCCATTATGGTGCGTTTCACTCAATTCTTTGCGAAATTTCAAGGAAAACCCCGTATTCCCTCGGGAAATGGGTGAAAAATGAGAATGAAGGAATATTCGAAGGAAATCAGCCATCATGAAAATCCTGATTTTCAAATCTTCATAACTTTTTTTCTGTGGCGTATTTCCTGATGAAATTTTACAGTGACACTGCCTATGTCGTCCTGAAACAGCCTGCAAAATTTCATAACAGTATCGCAAACGATTCTGAAGATTCGATAGAGCGGAAATGGTCATTTTCATGGAGCAAAGGCCACTGCCTCTGGGTTTGGCCTGAAAATTCCGCAAACACTGGATATCCCGAATCCTTGCGGCTTTTGGCCCTTCGGGATCCCCCATCATCGTGCGTTTCACTCAATTCTTTGCGAAATTTCAAGGAAAACCCCGTATTCCATCGGGAAATGGGTGAAAAATGAGAATGAAGGAATATTCGAAGGAAATCAGCCATCATGAAAATCCCGATTTTCAAATCTTCATAACTTTTTTTCTGTGGCGTATTTCCTGATGAAATTTTACAGTGACACTGCCTAGGTCGTCAGGAAGTAGCCTGCAAAAATCCACAACAGTATCGCGAATGGTTCAGCGAATTCGATAGAGCAAACATTGACATTTTGACTGATCCCATATTAACGTCCATTTCGCTCTATCTCGCTTATTTACCGAGATAATCGCGAAAAACTGAAAATACTCCTTTCCTGATCCCAAATTAAAGCCTATTTCGCTCTATCTCGCTTATTTACCGAGATAATCGCGAAAAACTGGAATTTTTTCTTCCTGACTCCATATTAACGTCTATTTCGCTCTATCTGGCTTATTTACCGAGATAATTGAGAAAAACTGAAAAAATTCCGCGGATACTGGATATCTCGAATCGTTGCGGCTTTTGGCCCTTCGGGATCCCCCATTATGGTGCGTTTCACTCAATTCTTTGCGAAATTTCAAGGAAAACCCCGTATTCCCTCGGGAAATGGGTGAAAAATGAGAATGAAGGAATATTCGAAGGAAATCAGCCATCATGAAAATCCTGATTTTCAAATCTTCATAACTTTTTTTCTGTGGCGTATTTCCTGATGAAATTTTACAGTGACACTGCCTATGTCGTCCTGAAACAGCCTGCAAAATTTCATAACAGTATCGCAAACGATTCTGAAGATTCGATAGAGCGGAAATGGTCATTTTCATGGAGCAAAGGCCACTGCCTCTGGGTTTGGCCTGAAAATTCCGCAAACACTGGATATCCCGAATCCTTGCGGCTTTTGGCCCTTCGGGATCCCCCATCATCGTGCGTTTCACTCAATTCTTTGCGAAATTTCAAGGAAAACCCCGTATTCCCTCGGGAAATGGGTGAAAAATGAGAATGAAGGAATATTCGAAGGAAATCAGCCATCATGAAAATCCTGATTTTCAAATCTTCATAACTTTTTTTCTGTGGCGTATTTCCTGATGAAATTTTACAGTGACACTGCCTATGTCGTCCTGAAACAGCCTGCAAAATTTCATAACAGTATTGCAAACGATTCTGAAGATTCGATAGAGCGGAAATGGTCATTTTCATGGAGCAAAGGCCACTGCCTCTGGGTTTGGCCTGAAAGTTCCGCAAACACTGGATATCCCGAATCCTTGCGGCTTTTGGCCCTTCAGGATCCCCCATCATCGTGCGTTTCACTCAATTCTTTGCGAAATTTCAAGGAAAACCCCGTATTCCCTCGGGAAATGGGTGAAAAATGAGAATGAAGGAATATTCGAAGGAAATCAGCCATCATGAAAATCCTGATTTTCAAATCTTCATAACTTTTCTTCTGCGGCGTATTTCCTGATGAAATTTTACAGTGACACTGTCTATGTCGTCCTGAAACAGCCTGCAAAATTTCATAACAGTATCGCAAACGATTCTGAAGATTCGATAGAGCGGAAATGGTCATTTTCATGGAGCAAAGGCCACTGCCTCTGGGTTTGGCCTGAAAATTCCGCAAACACTGGATATCCCGAATCCTTGCGGCTTTTGGCCCTTCGGGATCCCCCATTATGGTGCGTTTCACTCAATTCTTTGCGAAATTTCAAGGAAAACCCCGTATTCCCTCGGGAAATGGGTGAAAAATGAGAATGAAGGAATATTCGAAGGAAATCAGCCATCATGAAAATCCTGATTTTCAAATCTTCATAACTTTTCTTCTGCGGCGTATTTCCTGATGAAATTTTACAGTGACACTGTCTATGTCGTCCTGAAACAGCCTGCAAAATTTCATAACAGTATCACAAACGATTCTGAAGATTCGATAGAGCGGAAATGGTCATTTTCATGGAGCAAAGGCCACTGCCTCTGGGTTTGGCCTGAAAATTCCGCAAACACTGGATATCCCGAATCCTTGCGGCTTTTGGCCCTTCAGGATCCCCCATCATCGTGCGTTTCACTCAATTCTTTGCGAAATTTCAAGGAAAACCCCGTATTCCCTCGGGAAATGGGTGAAAAATGAGAATGAAGGAATATTCGAAGGAAATCAGCCATCATGAAAATCCTGATTTTCAAATCTTCATAACTTTTCTTCTGCGGCGTATTTCCTGATGAAATTTTACAGTGACACTGTCTATGTCGTCCTGAAACAGCCTGCAAAATTTCATAACAGTATCGCAAACGATTCTGAAGATTCGATAGAGCGGAAATGGTCATTTTCATGGAGCAAAGGCCACTGCCTCTGGGTTTGGCCTGAAAATTCCGCAAACACTGGATATCCCGAATCCTTGCGGCTTTTGGCCCTTCGGGATCCCCCATTATGGTGCGTTTCACTCAATTCTTTGCGAAATTTCAAGGAAAACCCCGTATTCCCTCGGGAAATGGGTGAAAAATGAGAATGAAGGAATATTCGAAGGAAATCAGCCATCATGAAAATCCTGATTTTCAAATCTTCATAACTTTTCTTCTGCGGCGTATTTCCTGATGAAATTTTACAGTGACACTGTCTATGTCGTCCTGAAACAGCCTGCAAAATTTCATAACAGTATCACAAACGATTCTGAAGATTCGATAGAGCGGAAATGGTCATTTTCATGGAGCAAAGGCCACTGCCTCTGGGTTTGGCCTGAAAATTCCGCAAACACTGGATATCCCGAATCCTTGCGGCTTTTGGCCCTTCAGGATCCCCCATCATCGTGCGTTTCACTCAATTCTTTGCGAAATTTCAAGGAAAACCCCGTATTCCCTCGGGAAATGGGTGAAAAATGAGAATGAAGGAATATTCGAAGGAAATCAGCCATCATGAAAATCCTGATTTTCAAATCTTCATAACTTTTTTTCTGTGGCGTATTTCCTGATGAAATCTTACAGTGACACTGCCTATGTCGTCCTGAAACAGCCTGCAAAATTTCATAACAGTATCGCAAACGATTCTGAAGATTCGATAGAGCGGAAATGGTCATTTTCATGGAGCAAAGGCCACTGCCTCTGGGTTTGGCCTGAAAATTCCGCAAACACTGGATATCCCGAATCCTTGCGGCTTTTGGCCCTTCAGGATCCCCCATCATCGTGCGTTTCACTCAATTCTTTGCGAAATTTCAAGGAAAACCCCGTATTCCCTCGGGAAATGGGTGAAAAATGAGAATGAAGGAATATTCGAAGGAAATCAGCTATCATGAAAATCCCGATTTTCAAATCTTCATAACTTTTTTTCTGTGGCGTATTTCCTGATGAAATTTTACAGTGACACTGCCTAGGTCGTCAGGAAGTAGCCTGCAAAAATCCACAACAGTATCGCGAATGGTTCAGCGAATTCGATAGAGCAAACATTGACATTTTGACTGATCCCATATTAACGTCCATTTCGCTCTATCTCGCTTATTTACCGAGATAATCGCGAAAAACTGAAAATACTCCTTTCCTGATCCCAAATTAAAGCCTATTTCGCTCTATCTCGCTTATTTACCGAGATAATCGCGAAAAACTGGAATTTTTTCTTCCTGACTCCATATTAACGTCTATTTCGCTCTATCTGGCTTATTTACCGAGATAATTGAGGAAAACTGAAAAAATTCCGCGGATACTGGATATCTCGAATCGTTGCGGCTTTTGGCCCTTCGGGATCCCCCATTATGGTGCGTTTCACTCAATTCTTTGCGAAATTTCAAGGAAAACCCCGTATTCCCTCGGGAAATGGGTGAAAAATGAGAATGAAGGAATATTCGAAGGAAATCAGCCATCATGAAAATCCTGATTTTCAAATCTTCATAACTTTTTTTCTGTGGCGTATTTCCTGATGAAATTTTACAGTGACACTGCCTATGTCGTCCTGAAACAGCCTGCAAAATTTCATAACAGTATCGCAAACGATTCTGAAGATTCGATAGAGCGGAAATGGTCATTTTCATGGAGCAAAGGCCACTGCCTCTGGGTTTGGCCTGAAAATTCCGCAAACACTGGATATCCCGAATCCTTGCGGCTTTTGGCCCTTCGGGATCCCCCATCATCGTGCGTTTCACTCAATTCTTTGCGAAATTTCAAGGAAAACCCCGTATTCCATCGGGAAATGGGTGAAAAATGAGAATGAAGGAATATTCGAAGGAAATCAGCCATCATGAAAATCCCGATTTTCAAATCTTCATAACTTTTTTTCTGTGGCGTATTTCCTGATGAAATTTTACAGTGACACTGCCTAGGTCGTCAGGAAGTAGCCTGCAAAAATCCACAACAGTATCGCGAATGGTTCAGCGAATTCGATAGAGCAAACATTGACATTTTGACTGATCCCATATTAACGTCCATTTCGCTCTATCTCGCTTATTTACCGAGATAATCGCGAAAAACTGAAAATACTCCTTTCCTGATCCCAAATTAAAGCCTATTTCGCTCTATCTCGCTTATTTACCGAGATAATCGCGAAAAACTGGAATTTTTTCTTCCTGACTCCATATTAACGTCTATTTCGCTCTATCTGGCTTATTTACCGAGATAATTGAGAAAAACTGAAAAAATTCCGCGGATACTGGATATCTCGAATCGTTGCGGCTTTTGGCCCTTCGGGATCCCCCATTATGGTGCGTTTCACTCAATTCTTTGCGAAATTTCAAGGAAAACCCCGTATTCCCTCGGGAAATGGGTGAAAAATGAGAATGAAGGAATATTCGAAGGAAATCAGCCATCATGAAAATCCTGATTTTCAAATCTTCATAACTTTTCTTCTGCGGCGTATTTCCTGATGAAATTTTACAGTGACACTGTCTATGTCGTCCTGAAACAGCCTGCAAAATTTCATAACAGTATCACAAACGATTCTGAAGATTCGATAGAGCGGAAATGGTCATTTTCATGGAGCAAAGGCCACTGCCTCTGGGTTTGGCCTGAAAATTCCGCAAACACTGGATATCCCGAATCCTTGCGGCTTTTGGCCCTTCAGGATCCCCCATCATCGTGCGTTTCACTCAATTCTTTGCGAAATTTCAAGGAAAACCCCGTATTCCCTCGGGAAATGGGTGAAAAATGAGAATGAAGGAATATTCGAAGGAAATCAGCCATCATGAAAATCCTGATTTTCAAATCTTCATAACTTTTTTTCTGTGGCGTATTTCCTGATGAAATCTTACAGTGACACTGCCTATGTCGTCCTGAAACAGCCTGCAAAATTTCATAACAGTATCGCAAACGATTCTGAAGATTCGATAGAGCGGAAATGGTCATTTTCATGGAGCAAAGGCCACTGCCTCTGGGTTTGGCCTGAAAATTCCGCAAACACTGGATATCCCGAATCCTTGCGGCTTTTGGCCCTTCAGGATCCCCCATCATCGTGCGTTTCACTCAATTCTTTGCGAAATTTCAAGGAAAACCCCGTATTCCCTCGGGAAATGGGTGAAAAATGAGAATGAAGGAATATTCGAAGGAAATCAGCTATCATGAAAATCCCGATTTTCAAATCTTCATAACTTTTTTTCTGTGGCGTATTTCCTGATGAAATTTTACAGTGACACTGCCTAGGTCGTCAGGAAGTAGCCTGCAAAAATCCACAACAGTATCGCGAATGGTTCAGCGAATTCGATAGAGCAAACATTGACATTTTGACTGATCCCATATTAACGTCCATTTCGCTCTATCTCGCTTATTTACCGAGATAATCGCGAAAAACTGAAAATACTCCTTTCCTGATCCCAAATTAAAGCCTATTTCGCTCTATCTCGCTTATTTACCGAGATAATCGCGAAAAACTGGAATTTTTTCTTCCTGACTCCATATTAACGTCTATTTCGCTCTATCTGGCTTATTTACCGAGATAATTGAGGAAAACTGAAAAAATTCCGCGGATACTGGATATCTCGAATCGTTGCGGCTTTTGGCCCTTCGGGATCCCCCATTATGGTGCGTTTCACTCAATTCTTTGCGAAATTTCAAGGAAAACCCCGTATTCCCTCGGGAAATGGGTGAAAAATGAGAATGAAGGAATATTCGAAGGAAATCAGCCATCATGAAAATCCTGATTTTCAAATCTTCATAACTTTTTTTCTGTGGCGTATTTCCTGATGAAATTTTACAGTGACACTGCCTATGTCGTCCTGAAACAGCCTGCAAAATTTCATAACAGTATCGCAAACGATTCTGAAGATTCGATAGAGCGGAAATGGTCATTTTCATGGAGCAAAGGCCACTGCCTCTGGGTTTGGCCTGAAAATTCCGCAAACACTGGATATCCCGAATCCTTGCGGCTTTTGGCCCTTCGGGATCCCCCATCATCGTGCGTTTCACTCAATTCTTTGCGAAATTTCAAGGAAAACCCCGTATTCCCTCGGGAAATGGGTGAAAAATGAGAATGAAGGAATATTCGAAGGAAATCAGCCATCATGAAAATCCTGATTTTCAAATCTTCATAACTTTTTTTCTGTGGCGTATTTCCTGATGAAATTTTACAGTGACACTGCCTATGTCGTCCTGAAACAGCCTGCAAAATTTCATAACAGTATCGCAAACGATTCTGAAGATTCGATAGAGCGGAAATGGTCATTTTCATGGAGCAAAGGCCACTGCCTCTGGGTTTGGCCTGAAAATTCCGCAAACACTGGATATCCCGAATCCTTGCGGCTTTTGGCCCTTCAGGATCCCCCATCATCGTGCGTTTCACTCAATTCTTTGCGAAATTTCAAGGAAAACCCCGTATTCCCTCGGGAAATGGGTGAAAAATGAGAATGAAGGAATATTCGAAGGAAATCAGCCATCATGAAAATCCCGATTTTCAAATCTTCATAACTTTCTTTCTGTGGCGTATTTCCTGATGAAATTTTACAGTGACACTGCCTAGGTCGTCAGGAAGTAGCCTGCGAAAATCCACAACAGTATCGCGAATGGTTCAGCGAATTCGATAGAGCAAACATTGACATTTTGACTGATCCCATATTAACGTCCATTTCGCTCTATCTCGCTTATTTACCGAGATAATCGCGAAAAACTGAAAATACTCCTTTCCTGATCCCAAATTAAAGCCTATTTCGCTCTATCTCGCTTATTTACCGAGATAATCGCGAAAAACTGGAATTTTTTCTTCCTGACTCCATATTAACGTCTATTTCGCTCTATCTGGCTTATTTACCGAGATAATTGAGGAAAACTGAAAAAATTCCGCGGATACTGGATATCTCGAATCGTTGCGGCTTTTGGCCCTTCGGGATCCTCCATTATGGTGCGTTTCACTCAATTCTTTGCGAAATTTCAAGGAAAACCTCGTATTCCCTCGGGAAATGGGTGAAAAATGAGAATGAAGGAATATTCGAAGGAAATCAGCCATCATGAAAATCCTGATTTTCAAATCTTCATAACTTTTTTTCTGTGGCGTATTTCCTGATGAAATTTTACAGTGACACTGTCTATGTCGTCCTGAAACAGCCTGCAGAATTTCATAACAGTATCGCAAACGATTCTGAAGATTCGATAGAGCGGAAATGGTCATTTTCATGGAACAAAGGCCACTGCCTCTGGGTTTGGCCTGAAAATTCCGCAAACACTGGATATCCCGAATCCTTGCGGCTTTTGGCCCTTCAGGATCCCCCATCATCGTGCGTTTCACTCAATTCTTTGCGAAATTTCAAGGAAAACCCCGTATTCCCTCGGGAAATGGGTGAAAAATGAGAATGAAGGAATATTCGAAGGAAATCAGCCATCATGAAAATCCTGATTTTCAAATCTTCATAACTTTTTTTCTGTGGCGTATTTCCTGATGAAATTTTACAGTGACACTGTCTATGTCGTCCTGAAACAGCCTGCAAAATTTCATAACAGTATCGCAAACGATTCTGAAGATTCGATAGAGCGGAAATGGTCATTTTCATGGAGCAAAGGCCACTGCCTCTGGGTTTGGCCTGAAAATTCCGCAAACACTGGATATCCCGAATCCTTGCGGCTTTTGGCCCTTCGGGATCCCCCATTATGGTGCGTTTCACTCAATTCTTTGCGAAATTTCAAGGAAAACCCCGTATTCCCTCGGGAAATGGGTGAAAAATGAGAATGAAGGAATATTCGAAGGAAATCAGCCATCATGAAAATCCTGATTTTCAAATCTTCATAACTTTTCTTCTGCGGCGTATTTCCTGATGAAATTTTACAGTGACACTGTCTATGTCGTCCTGAAACAGCCTGCCAAATTTCATAACAGTATCACAAACGATTCTGAAGATTCGATAGAGCGGAAATGGTCATTTTCATGGAGCAAAGGCCACTGCCTCTGGGTTTGGCCTGAAAATTCCGCAAACACTGGATATCCCGAATCCTTGCGGCTTTTGGCCCTTCAGGATCCCCCATCATCGTGCGTTTCACTCAATTCTTTGCGAAATTTCAAGGAAAACCCCGTATTCCCTCGGGAAATGGGTGAAAAATGAGAATGAAGGAATATTCGAAGGAAATCAGCTATCATGAAAATCCCGATTTTCAAATCTTCATAACTTTTTTTCTGTGGCGTATTTCCTGATGAAATTTTACAGTGACACTGCCTAGGTCGTCAGGAAGTAGCCTGCAAAAATCCACAACAGTATCGCGAATGGTTCAGCGAATTCGATAGAGCAAACATTGACATTTTGACTGATCCCATATTAACGTCCATTTCGCTCTATCTCGCTTATTTACCGAGATAATCGCGAAAAACTGAAAATACTCCTTTCCTGTTCCCAAATTAAAGCCTATTTCGCTCTATCTCGCTTATTTACCGAGATAATCGCGAAAAACTGGAATTTTTTCTTCCTGACTCCATATTAACGTCTATTTCGCTCTATCTGGCTTATTTACCGAGATAATTGAGGAAAACTGAAAAAATTCCGCGGATACTGGATATCTCGAATCGTTGCGGCTTTTGGCCCTTCGGGATCCCCCATTATGGTGCGTTTCACTCAATTCTTTGCGAAATTTCAAGGAAAACCTCGTATTCCCTCGGGAAATGGGTGAAAAATGAGAATGAAGGAATATTCGAAGGAAATCAGCCATCATGAAAATCCTGATTTTCAAATCTTCATAACTTTTTTTCTGTGGCGTATTTCCTGATGAAATTTTACAGTGACACTGTCTATGTCGTCCTGAAACAGCCTGCAAAATTTCATAACAGTATCGCAAACGATTCTGAAGATTCGATAGAGCGGAAATGGTCATTTTCATGGAGCAAAGGCCACTGCCTCTGGGTTTGGCCTGAAAATTCCGCAAACACTGGATATCCCGAATCCTTGCGGCTTTTGGCCCTTCAGGATCCCCCATCATCGTGCGTTTCACTCAATTCTTTGCGAAATTTCAAGGAAAACCCCGTATTCCCTCGGGAAATGGGTGAAAAATGAGAATGAAGGAATATTCGAAGGAAATCAGCCATCATGAAAATCCTGATTTTCAAATCTTCATAACTTTTTTTCTGTGGCGTATTTCCTGATGAAATTTTACAGTGACACTGCCTATGTCGTCCTGAAACAGCCTGCAAAATTTCATAACAGTATCGCAAACGATTCTGAAGATTCGATAGAGCGGAAATGGTCATTTTCATGGAGCAAAGGCCACTGCCTCTGGGTTTGGCCTGAAAATTCCGCAAACACTGGATATCCCGAATCCTTGCGGCTTTTGGCCCTTCAGGATCCCCCATCATCGTGCGTTTCACTCAATTCTTTGCGAAATTTCAAGGAAAACCCCGTATTCCCTCGGGAAATGGGTGAAAAATGAGAATGAAGGAATATTCGAAGGAAATCAGCCATCATGAAAATCCCGATTTTCAAATCTTCATAACTTTTTTTCTGTGGCGTATTTCCTGATGAAATTTTACAGTGACACTGCCTAGGTCGTCAGGAAGTAGCCTGCAAAAATCCACAACAGTATCGCGAATGGTTCAGCGAATTCGATAGAGCAAACATTGACATTTTGACTGATCCCATATTAACGTCCATTTCGTTCTATCTCGCTTATTTACCGAGATAATCGCGAAAAACTGAAAATACTCCTTTCCTGATCCCAAATTAAAGCCTATTTCGCTCTATCTCGCTTATTTACCGAGATAATCGCGAAAAACTGGAATTTTTTCTTCCTGACTCCATATTAACGTCTATTTCGCTCTATCTGGCTTATTTACCGAGATAATTGAGAAAAACTGAAAAAATTCCGCGAATACTGGATATCTCGAATCGTTGCGGCTTTTGGCCCTTCGGGATCCCCCATTATGGTGCGTTTCACTCAATTCTTTGCGAAATTTCAAGGAAAACCCCGTATTCCCTCGGGAAATGGGTGAAAAATGAGAATGAAGGAATATTCGAAGGAAATCAGCCATCATGAAAATCCTGATTTTCAAATCTTCATAACTTTTTTTCTGTGGCGTATTTCCTGATGAAATTTTACAGTGACACTGCCTATGTCGTCCTGAAACAGCCTGCAAAATTTCATAACAGTATCGCAAACGATTCTGAAGATTCGATAGAGCGGAAATGGTCATTTTCATGGAGCAAAGGCCACTGCCTCTGGGTTTGGCCTGAAAATTCCGCAAACACTGGATATCCCGAATCCTTGCGGCTTTTGGCCCTTCAGGATCCCCCATCATCGTGCGTTTCACTCAATTCTTTGCGAAATTTCAAGGAAAACCCCGTATTCCCTCGGGAAATGGGTGAAAAATGAGAATGAAGGAATATTCGAAGGAAATCAGCCATCATGAAAATCCTGATTTTCAAATCTTCATAACTTTTCTTCTGCGGCGTATTTCCTGATGAAATTTTACAGTGACACTGTCTATGTCGTCCTGAAACAGCCTGCAAAATTTCATAACAGTATCACAAACGATTCTGAAGATTCGATAGAGCGGAAATGGTCATTTTCATGGAGCAAAGGCCACTGCCTCTGGGTTTGGCCTGAAAATTCCGCAAACACTGGATATCCCGAATCCTTGCGGCTTTTGGCCCTTCAGGATCCCCCATCATCGTGCGTTTCACTCAATTCTTTGCGAAATTTCAAGGAAAACCCCGTATTCCCTCGGGAAATGGGTGAAAAATGAGAATGAAGGAATATTCGAAGGAAATCAGCCATCATGAAAATCCTGATTTTCAAATCTTCATAACTTTTTTTCTGTGGCGTATTTCCTGATGAAATCTTACAGTGACACTGCCTATGTCGTCCTGAAACAGCCTGCAAAATTTCATAACAGTATCGCAAACGATTCTGAAGATTCGATAGAGCGGAAATGGTCATTTTCATGGAGCAAAGGCCACTGCCTCTGGGTTTGGCCTGAAAATTCCGCAAACACTGGATATCCCGAATCCTTGCGGCTTTTGGCCCTTCAGGATCCCCCATCATCGTGCGTTTCACTCAATTCTTTGCGAAATTTCAAGGAAAACCCCGTATTCCCTCGGGAAATGGGTGAAAAATGAGAATGAAGGAATATTCGAAGGAAATCAGCTATCATGAAAATCCCGATTTTCAAATCTTCATAACTTTTTTTCTGTGGCGTATTTCCTGATGAAATTTTACAGTGACACTGCCTAGGTCGTCAGGAAGTAGCCTGCAAAAATCCACAACAGTATCGCGAATGGTTCAGCGAATTCGATAGAGCAAACATTGACATTTTGACTGATCCCATATTAACGTCCATTTCGCTCTATCTCGCTTATTTACCGAGATAATCGCGAAAAACTGAAAATACTCCTTTCCTGATCCCAAATTAAAGCCTATTTCGCTCTATCTCGCTTATTTACCGAGATAATCGCGAAAAACTGGAATTTTTTCTTCCTGACTCCATATTAACGTCTATTTCGCTCTATCTGGCTTATTTACCGAGATAATTGAGAAAAACTGAAAAAATTCCGCGGATACTGGATATCTCGAATCGTTGCGGCTTTTGGCCCTTCGGGATCCCCCATTATGGTGCGTTTCACTCAATTCTTTGCGAAATTTCAAGGAAAACCCCGTATTCCCTCGGGAAATGGGTGAAAAATGAGAATGAAGGAATATTCGAAGGAAATCAGCCATCATGAAAATCCTGATTTTCAAATCTTCATAACTTTTTTTCTGTGGCGTATTTCCTGATGAAATTTTACAGTGACACTGCCTAGGTCGTCAGGAAGTACCCTGCAAAAATCCACAACAGTATCGCGAATGGTTCAGCGAATTCGATAGAGCAAACATTGACATTTTGACTGATCCCATATTAACGTCCATTTCGCTCTATCTCGCTTATTTACCGAGATAATCGCGAAAAACTGAAAATACTCCTTTCCTGATCCCAAATTAAAGCCTATTTCGCTCTATCTCGCTTATTTACCGAGATAATCGCGAAAAACTGGAATTTTTTCTTCCTGACTCCATATTAACGTCTATTTCGCTCTATCTGGCTTATTTACCGAGATAATTGAGGAAAACTGAAAAAATTCCGCAAATACTGGATATCTCGAATCGTTGCGGCTTTTGGCCCTTCGGGATCCTCCATTATGGTGCGTTTCACTCAATTCTTTGCGAAATTTCAAGGAAAACCTCGTATTCCCTCGGGAAATGGGTGAAAAATGAGAATGAAGGAATATTCGAAGGAAATCAGCCATCATGAAAATCCTGATTTTCAAATCTTCATAACTTTTTTTCTGTGGCGTATTTCCTGATGAAATTTTACAGTGACACTGTCTATGTCGTCCTGAAACAGCCTGCAGAATTTCATAACAGTATCGCAAACGATTCTGAAGATTCGATAGAGCGGAAATGGTCATTTTCATGGAACAAAGGCCACTGCCTCTGGGTTTGGCCTGAAAATTCCGCAAACACTGGATATCCCGAATCCTTGCGGCTTTTGGCCCTTCAGGATCCCCCATCATCGTGCGTTTCACTCAATTCTTTGCGAAATTTCAAGGAAAACCTCGTATTCCCTCGGGAAATGGGTGAAAAATGAGAATGAAGGAATATTCGAAGGAAATCAGCCATCATGAAAATCCTGATTTTCAAATCTTCATAACTTTTTTTCTGTGGCGTATTTCCTGATGAAATTTTACAGTGACACTGTCTATGTCGTCCTGAAACAGCCTGCAGAATTTCATAACAGTATCGCAAACGATTCTGAAGATTCGATAGAGCGGAAATGGTCATTTTCATGGAACAAAGGCCACTGCCTCTGGGTTTGGCCTGAAAATTCCGCAAACACTGGATATCCCGAATCCTTGCGGCTTTTGGCCCTTCAGGATCCCCCATCATCGTGCGTTTCACTCAATTCTTTGCGAAATTTCAAGGAAAACCCCGTATTCCCTCGGGAAATGGGTGAAAAATGAGAATGAAGGAATATTCGAAGGAAATCAGCCATCATGAAAATCCTGATTTTCAAATCTTCATAACTTTTTTTCTGTGGCGTATTTCCTGATGAAATTTTACAGTGACACTGTCTATGTCGTCCTGAAACAGCCTGCAAAATTTCATAACAGTATCGCAAACGATTCTGAAGATTCGATAGAGCGGAAATGGTCATTTTCATGGAGCAAAGGCCACTGCCTCTGGGTTTGGCCTGAAAATTCCGCAAACACTGGATATCCCGAATCCTTGCGGCTTTTGGCCCTTCAGGATCCCCCATCATCGTGCGTTTCACTCAATTCTTTGCGAAATTTCAAGGAAAACCTCGTATTCCCTCGGGAAATGGGTGAAAAATGAGAATGAAGGAATATTCGAAGGAAATCAGCCATCATGAAAATCCTGATTTTCAAATCTTCATAACTTTTTTTCTGTGGCGTATTTCCTGATGAAATTTTACAGTGACACTGTCTATGTCGTCCTGAAACAGCCTGCAAAATTTCATAACAGTATCGCAAACGATTCTGAAGATTCGATAGAGCGGAAATGGTCATTTTCATGGAGCAAAGGCCACTGCCTCTGGGTTTGGCCTGAAAATTCCGCAAACACTGGATATCCCGAATCCTTGCGGCTTTTGGCCCTTCAGGATCCCCCATCATCGTGCGTTTCACTCAATTCTTTGCGAAATTTCAAGGAAAACCCCGTATTCCCTCGGGAAATGGGTGAAAAATGAGAATGAAGGAATATTCGAAGGAAATCAGCTATCATGAAAATCCCGATTTTCAAATCTTCATAACTTTTTTTCTGTGGCGTATTTCCTGATGAAATTTTACAGTGACACTGCCTAGGTCGTCAGGAAGTAGCCTGCAAAAATCCACAACAGTATCGCGAATGGTTCAGCGAATTCGATAGAGCAAACATTGACATTTTGACTGATCCCATATTAACGTCCATTTCGCTCTATCTCGCTTATTTACCGAGATAATCGCGAAAAACTGAAAATACTCCTTTCCTGTTCCCAAATTAAAGCCTATTTCGCTCTATCTCGCTTATTTACCGAGATAATCGCGAAAAACTGGAATTTTTTCTTCCTGACTCCATATTAACGTCTATTTCGCTCTATCTGGCTTATTTACCGAGATAATTGAGGAAAACTGAAAAAATTCCGCGGATACTGGATATCTCGAATCGTTGCGGCTTTTGGCCCTTCGGGATCCCCCATTATGGTGCGTTTCACTCAATTCTTTGCGAAATTTCAAGGAAAACCTCGTATTCCCTCGGGAAATGGGTGAAAAATGAGAATGAAGGAATATTCGAAGGAAATCAGCCATCATGAAAATCCTGATTTTCAAATCTTCATAACTTTTTTTCTGTGGCGTATTTCCTGATGAAATTTTACAGTGACACTGTCTATGTCGTCCTGAAACAGCCTGCAAAATTTCATAACAGTATCGCAAACGATTCTGAAGATTCGATAGAGCGGAAATGGTCATTTTCATGGAGCAAAGGCCACTGCCTCTGGGTTTGGCCTGAAAATTCCGCAAACACTGGATATCCCGAATCCTTGCGGCTTTTGGCCCTTCAGGATCCCCCATCATCGTGCGTTTCACTCAATTCTTTGCGAAATTTCAAGGAAAACCCCGTATTCCCTCGGGAAATGGGTGAAAAATGAGAATGAAGGAATATTCGAAGGAAATCAGCCATCATGAAAATCCTGATTTTCAAATCTTCATAACTTTTCTTCTGCGGCGTATTTCCTGATGAAATTTTACAGTGACACTGTCTATGTCGTCCTGAAACAGCCTGCCAAATTTCATAACAGTATCACAAACGATTCTGAAGATTCGATAGAGCGGAAATGGTCATTTTCATGGAGCAAAGGCCACTGCCTCTGGGTTTGGCCTGAAAATTCCGCAAACACTGGATATCCCGAATCCTTGCGGCTTTTGGCCCTTCAGGATCCCCCATCATCGTGCGTTTCACTCAATTCTTTGCGAAATTTCAAGGAAAACCTCGTATTCCCTCGGGAAATGGGTGAAAAATGAGAATGAAGGAATATTCGAAGGAAATCAGCCATCATGAAAATCCTGATTTTCAAATCTTCATAACTTTTTTTCTGTGGCGTATTTCCTGATGAAATTTTACAGTGACACTGTCTATGTCGTCCTGAAACAGCCTGCAGAATTTCATAACAGTATCGCAAACGATTCTGAAGATTCGATAGAGCGGAAATGGTCATTTTCATGGAACAAAGGCCACTGCCTCTGGGTTTGGCCTGAAAATTCCGCAAACACTGGATATCCCGAATCCTTGCGGCTTTTGGCCCTTCAGGATCCCCCATCATCGTGCGTTTCACTCAATTCTTTGCGAAATTTCAAGGAAAACCCCGTATTCCCTCGGGAAATGGGTGAAAAATGAGAATGAAGGAATATTCGAAGGAAATCAGCCATCATGAAAATCCTGATTTTCAAATCTTCATAACTTTTTTTCTGTGGCGTATTTCCTGATGAAATTTTACAGTGACACTGTCTATGTCGTCCTGAAACAGCCTGCAAAATTTCATAACAGTATCGCAAACGATTCTGAAGATTCGATAGAGCGGAAATGGTCATTTTCATGGAGCAAAGGCCACTGCCTCTGGGTTTGGCCTGAAAATTCCGCAAACACTGGATATCCCGAATCCTTGCGGCTTTTGGCCCTTCAGGATCCCCCATCATCGTGCGTTTCACTCAATTCTTTGCGAAATTTCAAGGAAAACCTCGTATTCCCTCGGGAAATGGGTGAAAAATGAGAATGAAGGAATATTCGAAGGAAATCAGCCATCATGAAAATCCTGATTTTCAAATCTTCATAACTTTTTTTCTGTGGCGTATTTCCTGATGAAATTTTACAGTGACACTGTCTATGTCGTCCTGAAACAGCCTGCAAAATTTCATAACAGTATCGCAAACGATTCTGAAGATTCGATAGAGCGGAAATGGTCATTTTCATGGAGCAAAGGCCACTGCCTCTGGGTTTGGCCTGAAAATTCCGCAAACACTGGATATCCCGAATCCTTGCGGCTTTTGGCCCTTCAGGATCCCCCATCATCGTGCGTTTCACTCAATTCTTTGCGAAATTTCAAGGAAAACCCCGTATTCCCTCGGGAAATGGGTGAAAAATGAGAATGAAGGAATATTCGAAGGAAATCAGCTATCATGAAAATCCCGATTTTCAAATCTTCATAACTTTTTTTCTGTGGCGTATTTCCTGATGAAATTTTACAGTGACACTGCCTAGGTCGTCAGGAAGTAGCCTGCAAAAATCCACAACAGTATCGCGAATGGTTCAGCGAATTCGATAGAGCAAACATTGACATTTTGACTGATCCCATATTAACGTCCATTTCGCTCTATCTCGCTTATTTACCGAGATAATCGCGAAAAACTGAAAATACTCCTTTCCTGTTCCCAAATTAAAGCCTATTTCGCTCTATCTCGCTTATTTACCGAGATAATCGCGAAAAACTGGAATTTTTTCTTCCTGACTCCATATTAACGTCTATTTCGCTCTATCTGGCTTATTTACCGAGATAATTGAGGAAAACTGAAAAAATTCCGCGGATACTGGATATCTCGAATCGTTGCGGCTTTTGGCCCTTCGGGATCCCCCATTATGGTGCGTTTCACTCAATTCTTTGCGAAATTTCAAGGAAAACCTCGTATTCCCTCGGGAAATGGGTGAAAAATGAGAATGAAGGAATATTCGAAGGAAATCAGCCATCATGAAAATCCTGATTTTCAAATCTTCATAACTTTTTTTCTGTGGCGTATTTCCTGATGAAATTTTACAGTGACACTGTCTATGTCGTCCTGAAACAGCCTGCAAAATTTCATAACAGTATCGCAAACGATTCTGAAGATTCGATAGAGCGGAAATGGTCATTTTCATGGAGCAAAGGCCACTGCCTCTGGGTTTGGCCTGAAAATTCCGCAAACACTGGATATCCCGAATCCTTGCGGCTTTTGGCCCTTCAGGATCCCCCATCATCGTGCGTTTCACTCAATTCTTTGCGAAATTTCAAGGAAAACCCCGTATTCCCTCGGGAAATGGGTGAAAAATGAGAATGAAGGAATATTCGAAGGAAATCAGCCATCATGAAAATCCTGATTTTCAAATCTTCATAACTTTTCTTCTGCGGCGTATTTCCTGATGAAATTTTACAGTGACACTGTCTATGTCGTCCTGAAACAGCCTGCCAAATTTCATAACAGTATCACAAACGATTCTGAAGATTCGATAGAGCGGAAATGGTCATTTTCATGGAGCAAAGGCCACTGCCTCTGGGTTTGGCCTGAAAATTCCGCAAACACTGGATATCCCGAATCCTTGCGGCTTTTGGCCCTTCAGGATCCCCCATCATCGTGCGTTTCACTCAATTCTTTGCGAAATTTCAAGGAAAACCCCGTATTCCCTCGGGAAATGGGTGAAAAATGAGAATGAAGGAATATTCGAAGGAAATCAGCTATCATGAAAATCCCGATTTTCAAATCTTCATAACTTTTTTTCTGTGGCGTATTTCCTGATGAAATTTTACAGTGACACTGCCTAGGTCGTCAGGAAGTAGCCTGCAAAAATCCACAACAGTATCGCGAATGGTTCAGCGAATTCGATAGAGCAAACATTGACATTTTGACTGATCCCATATTAACGTCCATTTCGCTCTATCTCGCTTATTTACCGAGATAATCGCGAAAAACTGAAAATACTCCTTTCCTGTTCCCAAATTAAAGCCTATTTCGCTCTATCTCGCTTATTTACCGAGATAATCGCGAAAAACTGGAATTTTTTCTTCCTGACTCCATATTAACGTCTATTTCGCTCTATCTGGCTTATTTACCGAGATAATTGAGGAAAACTGAAAAAATTCCGCGGATACTGGATATCTCGAATCGTTGCGGCTTTTGGCCCTTCGGGATCCCCCATTATGGTGCGTTTCACTCAATTCTTTGCGAAATTTCAAGGAAAACCTCGTATTCCCTCGGGAAATGGGTGAAAAATGAGAATGAAGGAATATTCGAAGGAAATCAGCCATCATGAAAATCCTGATTTTCAAATCTTCATAACTTTTTTTCTGTGGCGTATTTCCTGATGAAATTTTACAGTGACACTGCCTATGTCGTCCTGAAACAGCCTGCAAAATTTCATAACAGTATCGCAAACGATTCTGAAGATTCGATAGAGCGGAAATGGTCATTTTCATGGAGCAAAGGCCACTGCCTCTGGGTTTGGCCTGAAAATTCCGCAAACACTGGATATCCCGAATCCTTGCGGCTTTTGGCCCTTCAGGATCCCCCATCATCGTGCGTTTCACTCAATTCTTTGCGAAATTTCAAGGAAAACCCCGTATTCCATCGGGAAATGGGTGAAAAATGAGAATGAAGGAATATTCGAAGGAAATCAGCCATCATGAAAATCCCGATTTTCAAATCTTCATAACTTTCTTTCTGTGGCGTATTTCCTGATGAAATTTTACAGTGACACTGCCTAGGTCGTCAGGAAGTAGCCTGCGAAAATCCACAACAGTATCGCGAATGGTTCAGCGAATTCGATAGAGCAAACATTGACATTTTGACTGATCCCATATTAACGTCCATTTCGCACTATCTCGCTTATTTACCGAGATAATCGCGAAAAACTGAAAATACTCCTTTCCTGATCCCAAATTAAAGCCTATTCCGCTCTATCTCGCTTATTTACCGAGATAATCGCGAAAAACTGGAATTTTTTCTTCCTGACTCCATATTAACGTCTATTTCGCTCTATCTGGCTTATTTACCGAGATAATTGAGAAAAACTGAAAAAATTCCGCGGATACTGGATATCTCGAATCGTTGCGGCTTTTGGCCCTTCGGGATCCCCCATTATGGTGCGTTTCACTCAATTCTTTGCGAAATTTCAAGGAAAACCCCGTATTCCCTCGGGAAATGGGTGAAAAATGAGAATGAAGGAATATTCGAAGGAAATCAGCCATCATGAAAATCCTGATTTTCAAATCTTCATAACTTTTCTTCTGCGGCGTATTTCCTGATGAAATTTTACAGTGACACTGTCTATGTCGTCCTGAAACAGCCTGCAAAATTTCATAACAGTATCACAAACGATTCTGAAGATTCGATAGAGCGGAAATGGTCATTTTCATACAGCAAAGGCCATTGCCTCTGGGTTTGGCCTGAAAATTCCGCAAACACTGGATATCCTGAATCCTTGCGGCTTTTGGCCGAACAGGATGCCCCATCATCGTGCGTTTCCCTCAATCCTTTGCGAAATTTCAAGGAAAACCCCGTATTCCGCTCTATCTCGCTTATTTACCGAGATCATCGCGGAAAACTGCAAAAAAATTTTCCTGATTCCCTATCCCAGCGCGCCCGTTACTTATTTTTAGTATAGTATATCACGCGTACTATACTACTCACAATTTAATTGACCAATGAGGAATGAGGACTTCACTTTAATCGTGACAACTTTCGATATATCGATTGTTTGCGTTCTTGTTCCTTTTTATAGAGGATTATTGTTTTTTTATTGCAGCTCCATCTATTAGTTCATCAGTTTTCTTATTTCTTCACTTAAATTCAAACATTTACACTGAACCACACAAATGAAGCATGATTTTATAAACTAATGAGACGACTAACACAAGTCTAAACCTGATATCAATAATTGAATCTTCCTTTTTTTTTTTTTTCTCTTTTTTCCTCATATTTCAACTTCATTTTCCACCAAGAACTTGTCTATAATTCTGATGGCTTCAATATTATCTAATATGTAAATAACCTGAATATCTTCATTTGGTAAAATATTATTTTTTCTCAACTCTTCTGATATTTTGTTCTTATTTTTTTTTTTTTAGAGTACAATTCCAAAGGACATGATCTAAATCCATAATTAATACTCCACAAGTGCAGCTTGTTTCCATAATAATATTTTTCCTGAACAAATGACTCCTTAAAAAGGTATAACCCAATTTTATTCTGTTAATTCTTGTTATTATACTTCTTTGTTAAAAAAAATTATAATTAATTTAAAAAAAAAAAATTACAATTAATTTTTTTTTTCAATTTTTCAAAAAAATCGAAAAATCTTAAATATTCAAATAAAACTGATTTTTTTCTTTTTTTTTTTACTAGCCTATTGCATAAAGTTGTACTGGCCAATGAAGTAACTTCGGAAATATTCGGCTTCTATGCTATAACATGTAAATTGCAGTTTCGTGTCGACTTCGGGACATTACGACTTCAACTAGTTCAACGATAAATAAAAAAAAATGGCGCTTCCCGGCTCATGTGCTCAGTTGGGGCGTCATGAATTTTGCCGGAGTACAATTAAAAAACTCTTTAATTCGAAAAATGGATTGTTGCCATCATCACCGGCGATTGTAAGTTCATTGTTGCAATTATTAAAGCACATTAACAGATTTTTTCTGCATTAATAATCATCTTGGATGTTAGGCTAACCTCAAAATCTCCACAACAAATCAGGGAATTCATGATTTCCTGTGAAATTCAGTCACGAAAAAGAAAAAAAATGGATTATAGTATTGCTTTCCAACTGATATAGCTTTTTCTGCTGATCTTTAGCAATAGGGGAGAGTGGGGCAAAATGGACACTGTAAGGAACGAGAGCTGGATTTCTTTTTTGATGATTTGATTGAAAAGCTCAGGAAATTTTAACTAAAAAACAAGTGATTTTTTCGGTCGATAGTCTTTTGAGATTATCTCGAAAACTAAGGGAGATAGCGAAAATTTTGATGAAATCTTTTTTGTAGCCCTTGAAATTCTCTACGAAAAAGAATTCGTGTGAAATTGCTCTATCTCGCTTAAATTCCCAGATATTCAACGGAAAAGAGTGGAGAGAAAAGTCTATTTTTTTTTATTTTTTTGATTTTTTTTGATTTTATCATATTTTTTCAGGGAATTCTTACGAGATCTATCTCGGAAGGAGATATGGATTATATTACGAAGGAAGGAGATCCTCAGCCACGTCCAAAACCCATAAGCAAAGCTATGAAAGCTTATTTACAGAGAGCCAAGGAACATGGTCAGTTGCTTTTTTTCGATCATTTCAGACTGAGTATTTAACTTTCCGAAATATCTTGGAAACTAATAGAGATAGGGCGATTTTACACGAATTCTTTTTTGCAGAGCATTTCAAGAGCTACAAAAATGATGTTCACAAAAATTGCGCTATCTACCTTAGTTCCCGAGTTATCTTGATAACTATTCAGTAGTGAAGAGGTGAAACAGAAAAAATCGATTTTTCTTTCATCAATTTTTCGCAGAAAATCTCAGAAATTGAGAAAGATTGCGCAAAAAATGATTTTGGGCAAAATCGACTATCTCACTTGATTTCCGAAATATTTCCTGAAGGTCAAGGAAAAAAATAAATTATTCTGTCCCACTTTTTCATTGAAAAAAATAGAATTTCTTTTGTAATCAAGTTTTTTATCTGAAAAAATCATTTTTTTAAAATACAAGACTAATTGATTTATTTTACAATTATTATCAGACGATTTCATGAAGAAAGAAGCTAGGGAGTACGAAATTGGGACACGACATCTCGCCAATATGATGGGAGTACCAGCTGAAAATTTCACACAAGACGATATAAATGTGAGTTTATAAATTGACCAAAGTATTTTTGGTGAAGAAAAAAGAACAAATAATCTCCAAATTTTTTATTTAAGGATAATTGAAAGGTACGATCGGCGAAAAAAGTTGATTTCTTGTATGGAATCGCAAATAAAAACGTAGGGGAGAGTGGGGCAAAATGGAGACTATAATGAAATGGTTAGAAATCGATTTTTTTTGATCATTCTATTGAAAAGCTGAGGAAATTTTAGCCGGAAAACCAGTGTCACTTGTATTTTTTTCGATTTTTTTGAAAATCTATATTTTTTGGCATTTTTGAGGGGTAGAAGCCTTTCATTTTTTTCAAATGTTCAGTTTTTTCCAAATATCTTTGGTTCTATTGGTCGTAGCGATTCGGGGTTGGTCTCAAATGAAAGGTGAGCTCATTTCCCATCGAATCATGGGGTTTTGAATTCAGAAATGTCAATTTTTGGAATAGTTATAGGCCAAAAACTGTTTCACAAAATTGTTTCACAGAAATGTCCATAAATACCTTAAAAATCGATATTTTTGAATTTAAAACCCTATAAATCGATGGCAAATGATCTCACCTTTCGTCTCCCGTCGGAATTTTTGCGCTACGACAAATAGAACCAAAGATATTCTCAAAAAACTGAAATTTTTCAAGAAATCAAGGCTTTTACCCCTCTAAAAAGCTCAAAAAAGTCAAAATCGCCAAAAACTCCAAAAAATTTATTTCGGCACTTGTTTCCCATCTAAAATTTCCTCAGCATTCCAATGAAATCATCAAAAACAATCTACCGCCAATATTTCCCCTAATTTCAAGAGTTTTCCATAATATTTGCCAAAAAATTTAGATGTGTCCATTTTATCCTTGATGTCCATTTTGCCCCACCTTCCCCTATAGAAAATAACTGTCTTGACACTGAATTCTGTAAGTATTTAAAAAATGTAATGAGGAACAAAATAAGCTGTAGAAACCAAAAATTAATCGAAAATTGAAAAAATTTGTACTATTTTTCACATTTTTCAAAAATTCTCAAAATTCATAGAAATGTAAAAAATTTAAATATTTCAGTTTTCAATTGATTTTATGTTTCTAAGACTTATTTCATTACTCATCACATTCTCTACAGACTGACTGAATCAAATTTGAAAATTCTATCTTTCATAAGTTTTTATTAACAATTTTATCCAAAAAAAATTCACTTTTTTCCAATTGTACCTGCCAAATATCTATGAATTATTTTTATTTAAATTAAAATCCTATTTTCTATCAAATTCTCCTTTCTGTTTTTATTGTATTAAAATTTTCATCTTATTTTTTTTCTACCAAAATCTATTTTTCAGGCTGCTATTAAATATCTTTTTCCATCTGGTCTATACGATAAAAAAGCACATCCAATTATGGCAGATCCAAAGAAGATATTTCCACCAAAAAAAGAGGCTGAATTTGATGAAACTGGAAGGCCATTCAGTTCAATGTTTTATACAGGAAGATCAAATTATTATCAAGCTCTTTATGTAAGTTTCAATTGTATTTCCTGATGCTGAATGGACCAAAATAGGTCTTGAGGCAATATAGAGAGTGGGGCAAAATGGACACTGCAATGAAACGGTTAGTGATGGATTTTTTTGATGATTCTATTGAAAAGCTGAGGAAATTTCAGCCAGAAAACGAGTGTCAGATGTATTTTTTTTTCGATTTTTTTGAATATTCGATTTTTTTTAGCATTTATGAGGGGTGAAATCCTTTGCTTTTTCAAAAAATTTCAGTTTTTTGCAAATATCTGCGGTTCTATTGGTCCTAGCAATTTGGGACTGGTCTCAAATGAAAGGTGAGTTCATTTCCCATTGATTTATGGGGTTTTGAATTTAATAATATTAATATTTGGAATAGTTATGGGCCAAAAACTGTTCCACAAAACTTTTACACTAAAATGCTCATAAATACCTTGGAAATCGATATTTTTCAATTGAAAACCCTATGAATCGATGGCAAATGATCTCATCTTTCACTCCAATTTGGAATTTTCACGCTACGACAAATAGAACCGAGGATATTCTCAAAAAACTAAAAATTTCCAAAAAAAGGAAGGCTTTTACCCCTCTAGAATGCTCAAAAAAGTCAAAATCGTCAAAATTTCAAAGAAATTAATTCAGGCACTTGTTTCTCGCCCAAAAATTCCTCAGCTTTCCAATGAAATCATGGGAAACAATCTACCGCCAATATTTCTATTGATTTCGAGAGTTTTCCATGATATTTATCTAAAAATTTAGATGTGTCAATTTTACCTCTGATGCCCATTTTGCCCCGTTTTCTCCTAATTAGAACAAAAAAATTATTCTCCTATTTTCTTCAAATATAATCATATTTTTTGATTATTGAAGTAATAAAAAGAGGTAATTTCCGCTTTCCCTTCGTTCTCAGTAAATATTGAGAAATTTTTTTTTTATCGTTAGTTGTAAAAAGATAAACCAGAACAAATCGGTTTTACTCCATCAGTTTTTTTGTAAATATCTCAAAAAATAATGGAGATACGCTCTTTTTGCCAGAATATTTTTTTTTTCTTGTAGAGAATTTCGAGAGCTTCAAAAGAAGTTGATTCAGGCAAAATCGCTCTATCTCGGTTATTTTTCGGACAATAATTTCAAACAATTAATGATGAAATTAAATCTGTTTTTCTGAAAATTTCATTCGTGAATCGACTTATTTTTGTGATTATTCATGATGAAATATCAGAGAAATTAATGGAGATACGGCCCTTTTTTTGCTCTAGTCCTGTTCTTTAGAAAATTCGAAGAGCTACAATAGAGAATTAAAATAGGCAAAAAAGCGTATGTCCTTTAATTTTTGAAATATCTTCAAGAAATTTGAGAAAAAATCATAATAATGAATTTAACACAATTCCAACAATTTTTTATATTATTTTTAAAAAATAAATTATTTTAGAAAATATTCCGAAAATTTGCACTTGTAATTATTTCGAATTTTATGCATATGCATATTTTCCATCTTTTTTAAACAATTAATTTTTTTAAGAAAACAACGTATCATCTCATTCTGTTCTACCAAATTCTTCAAATTAGTCTTCTTTATTAGATTTTTTCTCAAAAAAAAAATCTATCAAAATATACTTTATCTCAATGTCAAATTAATTTTCCTGTTTTCATCATTTTTTCTACTAATTGTACGTGATTTTTATTTATTAGGACATAGTTGAAGAAATGGAAAAATTGAATAAACTTGAAGACGACGAAATAAAACGTGGACTTCAGCCAAACGAAGATGATAAAATGTGAGTTTGATATTAGAATGATTCACAAAAAGAGTTTTACAAAAATCTATCAGAAGCTCTATTTCGTTAGTAGTTTTGTTTTTCCTTTGGCCATCAGTTGTTATACAATTTTGTTGGCAAAAAAATTATGAAAAAATTCTGTAATGAATGTTTTGAATAATTATGTTTTTTAGAATAAATATAGGGGAGAGTGGGGCAAAACGGACACTGTAATGAAACGGTTGGTGATGGATTTTTTTTGATGATTCTACTGAAAAGCTGAGGAAATTTTAGGGGGATAACAAGTGTCAAATGTATTTTTTTAGATTTTTTTAAAAATTCTATATTTTTCGACATTTTTTAGGGGTACACGTCTTTCCTTTTCCAAAAATTTTCGGTTTTTTGTAAATATCTCTGGTTCTATTAGTCGTAGCAGCTCACGGTTGGTCTCAAATGAAAGGTGAGCTCATTTTCCATCGATTTATGGGGTTTTGAATTCAAAAATATCAATTTTTGGGATAGTTATAGGCCAAAAACTGTTTCACAAAACAATTCCACAAAAATGCCCATAAATACCTTAAAAATCCATATTTTCAAATTGAAAACCCCATGAATCGATGGCAAATGATTTCATCTTTCACCTCCCATTGGAATTTTCACGCTACGACAAATAGAACCGAAGATATTCTCAAAAAACTGAAAATTTCCCAAAAAATGAAGGGTTTTGCCCCTCTAAAATGCTCAAAAAAATCAAAATCGTCAAAAATTCAAAAAAGATCAATTCCGGCATTTGTTTCCTGCCTAAAATTTCCTCAGCTTTCCAATGAAATCATCAAAAATAATCTACCGCCAATATTTCTATCAATTTCAAGAGTTTTCCATGATATTTGCCTAAAAATTTAGATGTGTCCATTTTACCCCTCATGGCCATTTTGCCCCACTTTCCCCTATGCACCCTGATGGTATGCACGAAGCAGACAAAACGTTGGTGCTTTCATAATTAACTGATTTGTTTATTTAATAAAATCGGGAGTAACTACAATGACTGTTTACCAACAAAATACTCCATTTGATTATTTAAAAAAACTGCCCAATAGTGTCAATTAATCAGTAGAAAAGACTTTTTTTGGTTGTTGTTATTTATAAAGAAGAATTTAATAATTAAAAAGTAATATTATTGTTTACGAAATTTCACAAGAAAATTGAATTATTTTTTATTTTATTTTTTTTCATAAAATCAGGGATTTGACGCACTCCTCGTGGCGTTCACTAGAGGAACTGGAGAAAGTATTCCTCGATCCTCTATCAACATCTCAGGTAAATATGCAATTTCCTTGTATCAATTGATTTATTAATTCAATAGATAGTAAAAGTAATACAAGAGAAATCAACTTTTGCTTTCGAATGGAAGCATCGGAATTTTCGATTGTAATTTTTTTAATAGAAGATACTTATAATGTTCTGAATAGAGGGAAAATACCATGTGAAATTTATGTGATATTGATTACGTAAATATAGGAGGGGTCGGGGCAAAATGGACCTAAATTCCAAAATGATTTGGGATTTTATTTGAGAGTGCTCTTGAAAATAATTTCAAAAAATTCACCAACAATGTCCACATTTTGGAGAATTTTCTCAAATTTTTTCAGATTTTTCCACCGAGTCGATCATTGAGAAAAAAAATAATCATGAATCATTTTATCCTGTAGGTCCATTCTGCCCCAGTCTCGCCTACATTTAACATTTTGAATATGAAAAAATATTATTTAACATGATACAATTAAATACAGTCCATTAATAAAAATAATATCTCAGAAACTAATGGAGATACGCCTTTTTCATCTTAATATAATTCTTCTAATCCTTTTTTTGTGGAGCATTTCAAGAACTATCAGAATTAATTAACTACCAAAAAGGGCGTATCTCCATTAGTACCCAAGAATATTTCAGAAAATCGTGAAAAAAATCGACTTTTCTGTTTTTCTTAAATCTTTTCAGCACTGAATTTAATTATTAATAAGATTTCTTTCTTTTTCTCATTTTTTTTAGTACAATGATCTGATAAGTGCTGCACAAAGACTGGCGGAACATCCGTACTCCAGGGCCAGTGAGGAATTATTGAAGAAATTTAGAAAAGGACGTAAAGCGGAAACTTCAGTCTTGGTTGTTCCTCCGGTTCGTACAATTTTTCATATTCATAAATTTTGAGGGAATCGTTGATTAAAAAAGGGCATTAAAATTTAATAATTTCAGAACTTTCAATTTTTTTGATGTTTTATTTTTTTTTAATTAAAAAACAAATAAAAAATTAATCTTTTGATGTTTTATTTCTGTTCAGCTGGAATATAATGAATTTGGACGGCCTTATATCTATGTACCACGTGAGTTATTGATTTTCAATGAGAAAATCTTTATTTTGAAATGATAAAATTGCAAACATACTCTATATTTTGGGTAAAGAATTAGATTTAAATTATGTATTATTTAAAATCATTTTCAGTTGCACAAGCAAAAACGTCTATTGCACAAGTTAAGTTGTGGGGCAATGGATCTGGACAAATCAAGATCAATAACAAGGACATCACCTACTTCGAACTTCTTCATCATCGTGAACAGGTGAATTATTTGAAAAAAAATTTGAAAATTTAAAATACAACGAATGGACGTTTTCATTTCTCCAGAATTTTTGGGCATTTGGAAAATTATATATTTTTTGATTTATTTAAGGAAAATTATATCGTCGCCCTAGAAATAAAGCTGAGAAAATTTTCGGTGAAAAAAACATACGTCAAAATTCATTTTTGATAATTTTTTGAAAATTCTACTTTTTTTAAGGAAAAATTGGGAGCCTAATTCTCTACGAAATCGAAAAACTTCACTTTTTCGGGGATATCTCTGGTTTTATTGGTCGTAGTGACTTGAGACCGATCTTAAATGAGAGATGAGATCATTTGCCATAAATTCATGTAGTTCTAAAAAAATTTATCGATTTTTGAAGATCATATGATGAAAAAGCTGATTTTCATCAAAAGAGCTATAAATCACTGAAAAAAATCGATAAAATGAATTTAGAACCACATGAATCGATGAGAAATGATCTCACCTTTCATTTAAGATCATTCCCAGGTCTCTACGACGATTAGAACCGGAGATATCGCCGAAAAAGTGTGAATTTTGAAAAATTGAAAGGATTTCACCTCCAATTTATCCTCAAAAAAATAGAATTTTCGAAGAAAATCAAGTCTTGAACATGTTTTCCACCTGGAATTTTCTCAGCTTTTCAATGGAATCATCAGAAAGAATCGATCCCGAACGACTCCATCAGAATCCCCATTCTCCCCCACTTTCTCTCCATTCTCGAGAAAATTCTCTTTAGTATCAAAAAGTAATCAGTTCCAATTAATCTTATCATTGAAAATCACGTGTCATCTACTCGCTCCAACTTCCTCTTTTATCAATCCAATTCTCACACAATAATTAAAATGAAAATGACTCTTGTGCACTCATTTCCTATTTCTCCATGAAATTTTCATGATATTAAGTAATTATTTATCAAATTTTTTGTAAATTTTTCGTAATTCTCGAAATATCTCAATTTTCTCCTGGGAATCCTTCATTTTTCTATGAAATTCGGGGGATCCAAGAAGTTCTCATTAAATATATGCAGTAAAGCGAAAAATGAAATCTTATCATGCACTTGAATGGCACTTGAAACTCCTGATTCATGATAATCACAATAATTCTTGTTTTCTCAAAAATATCTTAGGGGAAAGTGGGGCAAAATGGACATTCAAATGAAACGGTCGGAGTTACATTTTTTTTAATGATTCCATTGGAAAGCTGAGGGAATTTTATGAGGAAAACATGTGTCGGAATCAATTTTTTCGAATTTTTGAAAATTTTCATTTTTTTGCGCCAAAATTGAAGAGTATCCCATTTGAGTTTTTCCGAAAAATGGTTTTTTGATGATATCTCCGGTTCTATTCGTCGTAGTGATTCGCGGGTGGTCTCAAATTAAAGGGGAGCTCATTTTGCATATTTTCGTTAAAGTCCCATTGATTTTTATCAAAAATTGACGAAATTACAGGGCAATTTGTGGAAATCAGTTTTTGAGCTGTAACTTCCGTAATTTTCGATAAAAATCAATGAGACTTTAACGAAAATGTGAGGAATGAGCTCCCCTTCAATTTGAGACTACCCGCGAATCGCTACGATGAATAGAACCAGAGATATCATTAAAAAACCATTTTTTCGAAAAAATCGAAAGGGGGTACCCTTCAAGATTGAGTGAAAAATTTTTTTTTTTCCAAAATGCGAAAAAATAATTTTCACCCATATTTTCCGCCTAAAATTTCCTCAGCTTTTCAATGAAATCATTAAGAAAATTCTACCTCCATTATTTTTATCAATTTGGAGCGTTTTTCAGGATAAAACCATGAAAATTCAGATGTGTCCATTTTACCCCTTATGTCCATTTTGCCCCACCTTTCCCTACAATTCTGGTCATTTTCATATCATATTCGATTATCAGAAATGATGAGCAATACAATCAAGAAACAAAAAAAATTCTCATCTTCTTTGAACTCTTCAAAGTTATCAAGTGTATATCAAATTGAAAAAAATACGTGATAACAGTCATTAACCAGGACGTTGAGTCAAAAAATATCGTCTCACCGATAAAAACGTGAGGTGAGAGTCGAAATTTCATGATTTATTTCTTCAATTCCCTTTTCTTAATGCCTTTTCTTGCAGAGAATTTCATCAGCTACATAAAAAAAATTCGCGAAAAATCGCTCTATCTCATTTATTTTCCCAAAATATCTCACGAAAATTCGCAATTTTTTCTTTCAACAATTTCCTTTAAATATCTTGGAAACTAAACGAGATAGTGCGATTTTATTCCAATTTTCTGCTGAGAATTCCAAGGATGAAATCGTCGTATCTCGCTTACTCTCCGAGATATGCCCAAAAAAAAAAAAAAACATCGACTCATCCTATTTTACTCGAGAAAACTCGATTTATCTCCTTTCATCGCTCCTTCGAATGTTAAAATGAATTAAGAAAACGATCCCAGCGATTAATCCGAAGATTTACGAGTAGTGATGACACAATATGTTCAAGCAATGACAAGTAGAGTCGTAATACTAAAGTGATCAAAACGATCCAGTTAGTGGGCTTGTGACGTAGCTCTAACAAGACACACACAGTGGAGGGTGGAATTTAAGTAGGGATTTATCGAGCAAGTGTAAGACTGCGGCTATTGCTGAAATTTATCGCAGTACCTCTTGTCAGTGCGTCGGGTTAGATCATTTCTACGTTTGATTCTGATAATCGCTGTTTTATTGTCCCGTGAATAATCAAAAGTGGCTTCAGAATCCCTAAATCGAGCTCTGCAAAAGCGCGTAAAGTACAAAAAAAAACAGTAATTATCTTCATGGTGAGAAATGAGTGGAAACGGTGATGATTTATCATCGAAATCAGGATATTACTCATCAAATGCCCAAAAATCGAGAATGTCATGCGATCAAATAATAGTCATCCCAGAGGATTCGATAGAGCACATAGAGATCGATGCTGGTCAGCCTCCACCAGTCGACGATTCTCTGTTTTTCGATAATTTGGAGACCCTCCGAAATCTAGAAATCAATGGTCCAAGTTTGAAAAGTGCAATGTGGTCGGTGGTTAGTGTCTCGGAGATGAAGAAACTGTTGGACATGGAGCGAGGAAGAATTGACGATGCGGAAATTGACGCAACAGTATTAACCAATTATGAAGGTCGTTTCAAAAACATCGCTTACATATGGGCATGCTTCAGAGGTCTGGACCACTTGTTAGCGCCATTAGAAGCAGCTGGTTCTGACATCGAATACGTCGAACCGTGTATTGGGATGAATCCCCTTCTAGCAGCATCACTTTCTGGAAGCATCAAATGCCTGAAGCACTTGATCACCCGTGGAGTCGATCTTAACCACGTTAGTGCACACAGCAACTACACGCCGCTTCATTTTGCGGCTTTCGGAAACTCCAAGGAAGCTGCAGAAATGCTTTTGGACAGTGGCGCAAATCTGTATATGACGTCGAATCTTCAGGACATCGAACCCGTCCTTCATTGTGCAATTCGTGCAAAGTCTCTCGATGTCCTCACCCTCTTACTGGAACGTGGAGCAAGTGTGGTCCTCAAGAATCATCATGGCGAGACACCACTGCATGTCGCCTGTTTCGTTCAGGACAAGTCCTGCATTCAGGCGCTTCTCAAAACCCCAGGAACCGATGTTAACGCTGTGGACCGTGCTCATAGAACCCCCTTGCACTTTGCTGTCATGACAACCGCATCATCAGCAGAACTGGTAGAACTTCTGCTTAACTATTCAGCTAACGTTAATGCCAAAGACAAAGTCGGATTTACTCCGCTTCACATTGCAGCGTTGAATGAACAGAGTCACTGTGTTGATACATTAATCTGGGCTGGTGCTGACGTCAGCGCTACAACGAGCACTGGTCTCTCCGCACTCAACGTAATCCTCCGGAAAATCCCGGAATCCCTTCAGGTTTTCCGGGAACGTCTGGACGCCTCGATCAGACTAAAACGCCCAGTTCCTCATAATCGAGAGTTCGAAATGAGACTACACTTCGATTTACTGTTCCCCAGTAGCAGTCCATGTGAAACGAGTTTGGTCAATACTTTCGTGCAAGAACGTCAGAAGGACCTGTTATCTCATCCACTTGTTATGGCATTTCTGCATCTGAAATGGGAAAAAATCAGGAAGTTCTATTTGATGCGGATTCTGCTTTATGCACTGACCGTCATCTGCATGACTACTTACGTCCTAACAGCTCTCGCCTACAAATGCTACAATTCGGACACTAGTGCATCAAAAGTCTGCGGCAGCAAGAGACTCACTGGATTCCTATTCCGCAAGACCGTTATCGAGATCGAGTGGTACTTGTCTCTATTCCTAACGTGCATCACCATCCCAAGAAAGGTGTTTGGCTTCATGGTCCACAAATCTGCGAGACAGTACTTCTCCAACATCGATAACATCCTAGATTGCATCGTTATTCTAAGCGTTTTTGTGACGTCATTCGTCTACACTGGGAAGACCTACGATTGGCAGAATTACGTAGGAGCATTTGCTATCCTCTGTGCCTGGACAAATCTCATGCTGATGGTTGGACAACTACCTGCTTTCGGCACTTATGTCGCTATGTTTACGCACATCCAGTTCGAATTTGCTAAACTTCTTCTGGCGTATTCTGGACTGCTTATCGGATTCACCATAAGCTTCTGCGTTATCTTCGTTGGTGAACCGTCCTTTGGGAATCCTTTCACGGGATTGATCAAGGTCCTTGCTATGATGGCAGGAGAGTTGGATTTCGAGGGATTGATCAATCAGGCTGATCAGATTCAGGATGGACCATTCGTCCTTTATCATCCGCTTTCTCTCTGCTCGCAGATCCTGTTCACGCTGTTTCTCGTTTTTGTTACTGTGATTCTGATGAATCTACTTGTTGGAATTGCCGTCCATGATATTCAAGGACTCAGGAATCATGCTGGTCTAACGAAACTTGTTAGGCAGACAAAGCTGATCCTTTTTACGGAAATGGTGCTTAATAATAATGCGATTCCATTCGCTTTTAGAAAGTGGATGTGTGATCATGACATTGATATGGAGAACAGGAAGAAAGTGCTTATTGTTAAGCCGCTTAATCCGTTGGAGAAGAGGCTGCCTAAGGAGATACTTAAGGCTGCTTATGAGGTTGCGAAGAAAAATGCACCGATTGTCGAGGATGAGGGCGTCAGTTTGAGTCAACATGTTGCTTGGATGAAGCAGAGGATCATTGATAATGCGGAAGGAGAGTATAGAAATTGTGTTGGCCATGAGAGGGGAATTAGGGAGAGTGAGGAGGGACTCAAAGTCATCAGGGACGAGCTGATGGATAATAATAAAATGTTGCGGGACATTTTGAAGAGACTGACCAGTGATAAAACGTGAGAATAGGAATTTTCGGCTTCAGTGGTGGGGGATTGAGGCTTTTTTAATGTTTAAAATGGAACAACTTGTGTAAATAATGTGTAAATTGTTTTTTATTTATTAATAAATTTAAGAAAAATGGAATTCTTGATTTCTGAGGAATTATTAAGAATTTTGGTGAGATTTTTGGATGGGATGAGAGTGGGGGTGGGAGATTGTGGAGGTGAAACTAAGTTTTAGAATCTTTTTTTTACGATTTTTTTTTAGACGAGAACGACCGCGCGCTGACGCGCGCGTTTTCTTGATCAGTTAGTGTGTCGATCCTTCTAATTCACGTTAATTTTTTTGGAGAGAATTTTCAACAATCACGATGATTTCTATTGGCTGTTTGTGTTTTTTTCCATATAAGAGGACGATTGAATAACGTTCCCGTATCATCTACATTACCTTTCTGTTCTTCAACGTTGGCTAATGTTTTCTTTCCCTTTACATCATTTTTCTGTTCGTTAAGGATGATTGGGGGGTACGATCGAAAAAAAAGTTAATTTTTCGCCTGAAATCGTAGATAACAATGTAAATAAGATAAATGTCTCAAAACCGATGCAGTAAGTATTTGGAACATGTAATGAGGAACAAAATACGCCCTGGAAATGAAAAATTAATTTCGAATTGATTTTTTTTACAATTTTTTACATTTCTTTAAATTTGTGAAGATTCAAAGAAATGTAAAAAATGGTACGAATTTTTCAGTTTTCAATGAATTTTGTGTTTCTAGGGCTTATTTCATTCCTCATTACATTTTTCACAGACTCACTGAATCACATTTGATATTTTCCTCTTTTATAAGCTTGTATTAATGACTTTATACAGAAAACTAACTTTTTTCCGATTGTACCTCTAAACAACTTTAACAATGAATAATTTTTCTGTTCTTTGATATTGGATACTGCCTCCTTATCTCCTGCATTATTTTCCTGTTCTTCAATATTCGACAACATCCCGTTATCCCCCACATGACCTTTCTGGTCTCCAACATTAATAATGTTCCCTTTTTCCTCATATTATCCCTCTGTTCTCTAGCCTTGGAGAATGTACCTCTTCCCCCCACATTATATATTTGCTCTTTTACATTGAATGATTGCCCTTTTTCCCTCACATTGTCTTTCTGTTTTTCAAAATGAGATAATGTGGGCCCTCCTTCCAACTTTGGATGATGTTCCCATTTTCCCACATTACTTGTCTGTTTTTTAACACTCGAAAATGTTCCCTTTTCTCCCACATCACTTTCCTGTTCTTCAATATTCAATAACGTTCGCTTATCCCCCGCAATGTCTCTCTGTTCCTCAACAGATAATGGATAATGTTATCTCTCACCTCCCAATTTATCTTTCTGTTCCCAACATTGAATTATGTTCCTTTTTCCGCAAAATATATCTCAGTTTTTCAACATTAAATGATGTTTCCGTTTCTCTCACATTATCTTTCTGCCCTTTAAAGATGACTGGAAAGTACAATCGAAAAAAAAGTCAATTTTTCGTCTGAAATCCTAAATTACAACTTATAAATGATAAATTTTTCAAAACTGAAACAGTAAGTATTTGGAAAATGTAATAAAGAACAAAATAAGCCCAAGAAACGAAAAATCAATTTCGAATTGAAACTTTTTTACCACTTTCAACATTTCTTTAAATTCATCACGATTTAAAGGAATATAAAAAAATGGTACGAATCTGTCAGTTATCAATTAATTTTGTGTTTCTAGGGCTTATTTTATTCTTCATTACCTTCTTCACAAATTCACTGATTCACATTCAAGAATTTCATCTCGTATAAGTTGGTATTAACGACTTTATGCAAAGAATTAACTTTTTTCCAATTGTACCCTCAACCATCTTCGAAACTGATTAATAATCCCCTCTTCCTTCACATTATTTTTCTGTTATTTGATATTGGATAATGTTCCCTTATCTCCCAATTTACCTTCTCGTTTCCAACATTGAATAATGTTCCTATTTCCCTCACATTATCTCTGTTTTTTAACCATAGGTAATGTTTCCCTTTCCCCCGCATTATCTTTTTGTCTTTCAACATTTGGCAATGTTCCCCTTTGCCCGACATCGTCTTTTTGTATTTAGTATTGGATGATGTTCCCGTATCCCCCACATTATATGTCTGTTCTTTGACATTGAATAAACTCCTCCTTTTCTCCACATTATCTTTCTGCTCTCTCACTTTAGAAAATGTTCCCTGTTCTTCTACATTCTCTTCCTGTTCTCTAACTTCGGATAATGTTGCCTTTTTCCCTTCATTATTTTCCTGTTCTTCAATATTAGATAATGCCCCTGTATTCCCCACATTATCTCTCTGTTTTTTTAACACTGGAGAATGTTCTTTTTTGCCCAAATTATTATTCATGATGATGGAAAAATTTTCATAATTGTGATGATTTTCATTGGCTGATTGGCTGAATGAAACAGCCAATAGGAATGAGGATGAACGTACACTGAAAAGAAATAGTGTTGAAAACAATCAAATATTGAGTCCACTGGTCCTGAGTAAATATTTTTTTTAAATAATTATAAAAAGAAAGGGTTGAATTTACTGAATTTTGTCCAGTCTAAATAGATTAATTGTTTAAATAGACGAAATTCAGTAAACTCAACTATTTTTAATTATTTCAAAAAAAATATTTATTAACGATCAGTGGACTCAATATTTAATGGTTTTTTTCTCAGTAATGATTTTTTTCCTCAGTGTAGAAGAGCTCGTAAGTGAACTGATGTTCATTTCGTTTTTCATAGAAAGATAGAAGAAAAAGAATGAATGGGGCAGTAAAAAATATCTGAGAAGGAAATTTAAATTAACAAAATAAGGGAATGGTCTGGTTTTCATCAATATTGAAATGTCGATTTTCTTTTATCTGTATTATCTTTATTTAGTATCTATATCTTCGATCAATCTCTGTACAATATATGGTGAATCATCTTGACAGGTATCTACATATCTTTTTCATGTATTCATAAAAATCTGTATCTGTAGCTAGTCTCGGTGAAGGTTCTCCTGGGAAAAAATGATGATTAAAATTCCATTTTTTTTCCTCATGGTTTTTAGACCAATCTATTTCATTCCATCCTCATTTTTTTGAGCAATTTCACCTGAATCTTTCATGTAGCTCTAAAAGTCTCTATGAAGAGAATGAGAACAAAATTGCTCTATCTGATTCAACTTCTGAGAGAGCCTTAAAAACTGATAATGGAATAAAATCGATAATATTGATAATGGAAATTAAGAAGTCGATGCTTCTGTTATTCAATTGAAAAATTGATAATTTCGCTAAAAAAAAAAGTTTGAAAATCTACGATTGACTGTGTCTCCCATCATTCTTCGGTTGCCACTTGTTAATTGAAATTTTTTCATATCGATTCATAATTCCATTTTTTTTTTTAAATCGATTATTCTCTTTTTTCTTTTTTATGAAGTAAATAAGTGAAGGAAATACAGAAATGTGTCGTTGCAATGTTTCAAGAATTCAAAGCTTATCGATGGCATTGAAAAATTCCCTTAATCCTCTCAAATAATATTTCTCAAAAAAAAAATTGATTAATTTTTTTTCAATTTAATGATGAATTCATTTATTAATAATAGGAAATATTTGAATATTGAGCGACTGAAACATAGCTCACAGGGAGTGATATGAATGAATTTCAGGTTAACAATGCACTGCGGAGATTATCAATGTATGAATTACTCAATTTGATATTTAATATGTAAAATACTTACATGTATTTACCGCGTAGTTTGAAAGTTCCTTTTTTCCGTCACTGGCGAACTCATAGTTATATTAAACATAACATGATGAATGAATTAAATGATTATTTTTACACGCGTATTGACTGACATGCGCCGCCATTTGCATTCGCGTAAAAACACTTGAAGTGAATAGACATTCAGCGCGCCAAGCGCGACGATTCCTATTGGCTGATGAAATATGAATTGGCCAATCAGAATGAGAATAAAGTGTCCTCACTCTGAAGTTAGCTAACGTTCCTCTGCTTTTTATATATAGATTATATTTCCACTGATATTTGCGGGAATGGAGAACAGCATTGATGTTGAAGCTACTGTACAGGGTGGTGGACCTTCTGGACAATCTGGCGCTATTCGCTGGGGCATTGCCTGGGGTCTTCGTAGCTTTGTCGATGAAAAAACTATCGAGAAAATGAGAATTGGTAAGGATTCTTTGGGGAAGTGGTAAAACGGAATAAAGTCGATTTTTCTGTGATTTTTTGGAAATATTTGGGGAATTTAAGCGAGATAGGGTTCTTAGGATTCCTTATAAAAAAGGATTCGAGCAAAATTCTCCTATCTCGCTTAGTTTTCGCGATAATCTTCAAAAAAAACATGGAAATTTCATGAAAATTCCTCATTTTTTTCACATTTTTTTGGAGAACATCTCGAAAAACAGTGGAGATACGCCCTTTTTTATATACTAATTATTTTTGTAGAGAATTTCAAGATTTTCAAATGAATTTGGTAGGGTGCGCAAATTGTAAAGGAATCGAATTGAATTGAATAATATCATTCAATTCGAAATTCGATTTGAATATTCGAAAGATGAATTATTTGATCAATTCGAAATATTCGTAGAATTTGAAATACTAGTAGAATTCAAATCATTCGAAATATTCGAATAATTTGAAAAATTCAAATAATTCGAAAAATTCGAATAATTCGAAAAATTCAAATAATTCGAAAAATTAAAATAATTCGAAAATTCGAATAATTTTAATATTTAAATTATTCGAATTATTCGAATATTCGAATAATTCAAATATTCGAGAATTTGAAATACTAGTAGAATTCAAATCATTCGAAATATTTGAATAATTTGAAAAATTTGAATAATTTGAAAAATTCGAATAATTTAAATAATTCGAAAAATTCAAATAATTCGAAAAATTCAAATAATTCAAAACATTTGAATAATTCGAAAAATACAAATAATTCGAAAAATTCAAATAATTCAAAAAATTCAAATAATTCGAATAATTCGAAAAATTCAAATAATTCGAAAAATTCAAATAATTCGAGAATTTGATTCATTTTCGAATTGAATCATTCAAATTCAATTCACACTGAATAATTCAAAACTTCGAATATTCGCACACCCCTAGAATTTGGGCAGAAGCACTTTGTCTTCCTTATTTTCCGAGATATTTTCCAAAAAAGACCGGCAAAAAAATTGATCTATATCGCAACTAGTTTTCATTAATATCTCGGAATCTAAGCGGGATAGAGCGTTTCCAATTTTTATCCGACCTCTATATATTAATTCCATTAACAATTTCCGGCTGTACCGGTTATTGCACGAAAAAAGAAAAAATTGAAACATAATTTTAAAAATATCAAATACACCAACGTTTTGGTCAACTTTGTGCGGTCCCCATCAGGGCGTTTACTTGATTATCATAAAATATATATCTGGGAAGATTTTTTAAATTTATTATAATAATGATTTTTTGTTTTTACGTATTAATCTATTGCACATATTATTTCAACTCAAATTATGATCGAATTTTCTTTATACTATACGTTCAAAGTAAATACCTCAAGAATTAATAATTCGCAGAATATTCGAGATAGAGCATTTTTGGTAAAAAAAAATTTTTTATAGTTGTTATTATTCTCTACAAAAATAATAAAAATCCATCTCTTATCACATAAATTCCGAGATATTCCAAAAAAATCGAGTCCATACCGACATTTTTTTATCACTTCATTGACAAATTATTATTAAATTTTTCCAGCTGGACTTTTGACGAGAGATTGGCGTACCAGAGAGCGTAAGAAGCCAGGACAAGAGGGAGCACGTCGTAAATTCACCTGGAAAAAGCGTTAAATACCAATCATCATTAGTGAAGCATCAAAAAAAAATATTAAATCCAAATGAATTCATTAAAAAAAAAGTAATTTTACTTTTCTTAAACCACAGAAAATAAAAATCATTAAAAAAAAATCTATGATCATGGTGTGATGATGTAAAAATATTAGATTTCTCTAAAAATAATTCGTTGAATTTGCAAAAAAAAAATAAATATATTCAACGTAATTTACATTTTATTCAATGGTTTTAATCCGAGTAATTTCATTCCAGTGTTTAGTACATTTTTAGCTGAACGATATAGCAAGAGTCTTTGAGCAGCAACATCCGATGATTCACCTTTAACTCGTAGTTCTTTTATCGTTTTATTCACTGTATGACTGAAATAGAAAATAATGATAAAAACAGTTTAATTGATATTAATTGGAGTTTTAGTATTTGTGAAGGATTGGAAAGTAAAATCGAAAAAAAAAGTTAAATTTTTTGTATAAAATCGTTAATAATAATTAATACAAGATGAAATTTTCAAATTTGAATCAGTGAATCTGTAAAAAATTTGATAAAGGATAGAATAAGTTCTAAAAACAAAAAAAAAATTGAAAATTAAAAAATTTTGATTATTTTTTCTATCACTAAAATTTTTCAAGATTCAAAGAAATGCAAAGAATAATGAAAATTTTTCAATTTTCAATTAATTTTTTGGTTCACTGATTGAATTCATTGATTGAGAAAATGCCATATATCTGCATTATTTGCAGGAATTTTTTCAGATTTTTTGAAAGAACTTGTCTCTAAAAAAAATTCAGGGAAAAAATGAATTTAATAAGGAGAATTTTTTTTTAAATATATAAGAATTTTTTTTGAATCGAAGGACTTTACAGAAAAATCTGAAAAAATTTGGAGGGATGCTCTGGCACGTCTACATTGTTGGTGAATTTTTTCAGATTTTTTTGTAGAGTCTCCTTTCCAGAGGAAATTCTAGAATATTATTTCGAATATTATACCGAATAGTTTAATCACTTTTTTTTTCAAATTTTTCAAGATTCCAAAGAATGTAAAAAATAATGAAAATTTTTCATTTTTCAAGCAATTTCTTTTTTCTAGAGCTTATTCTATTCCTCATTACATTCTTTACAGATTCACTGAATCAAATTTGAGAATTTCATTTTGTATAAATTTTAATTAACAATTTTCTAAAAAAATTCAACTTTTTTTTCGATTATGTCTCTCAATCATTCTTAATTAAAATGTATAATTATTCGTGATACCTCAAATTGAAGAGATACTTTGCTAAGTAACATGATTCTAATGTCTCGTACGATAAAACAATTGCCTCATCAAATTGACTAAGTGCACCAACTAGATCATTCACGATTGGCTCGGATAGCAAAGATGGTATACATTCATTTGGAAGAATCATACCGCTATTATCTTCTATTCCTGATAAACGACAGTGGGTGTATTGTAATTTTACACCGGTCTCTCCTTTTATCTGATTGTAAAAATTTATTTTATCTTTTTTTTTATGAAACATTGATTATTTAATTAATTTATTAGTGAAGATTCAAAATAGGATAAGTCGATATTTTTTTTTTTAGAGAGAGATGGAGCGATTTTGGTCTAATTATTTTTTTTAGCTCTTGAAATTAATGATAACGAAGATTTTGAAATTAAATTCTTCGAATTGAGATTTTTTTAAACAAAAAATTATTAGAAAAAAAAATTAAAAAAAATTTGTAATCAAAATTTTTAGATAAAACCTTTTTTTTTTTTTTTTTTTGAAAATATTTTCGAGTAAATACTTTTAAGAGACATTTCTAAGAAATTTTGAAATTTTTTTTTTGTTTAAAATTGGTTGTTTTTTTCGCAAATATCTCCGGTTTTTATTATCGAAATTTATTGAAATTAATGACAAAATAAAAACGAGATAATTCTTCATCAATTCAATTGATGTTGAATTAATTAAATTTTTTGAGAACAAGGAAATGTATATAAATTGATTGGAAAAGAGTTATTTTCAAAAATCGGCCTCGATTTTTTATCGATAAATGATTATTATTAATTGAAAAAATGAAAATATCCTCCGGAAAAATCAAATTTGATGAAAAAAATATTGAAAATTCTCAAAAAAAAAATTATGTGATGATTTTTCCGCATTTTTCTTGGATAAAAAATTAATAAATAAGTAATTTATTGTGAAAAATGAGAGTTTCGAGTTACTAAAGATGAATAAAAAATTGAAAAACGTACATCCAGTGCAACATCCCAACTAAATTTGTAATCACGTGTTCTCTTCTGCTTCAAATCATGAATAATGACAGCTGATATTCCCAGAATATCAGCACTAGTTTCATCTGCTAGTTCCACTTTAGTTGCTAGAATAAACAATTAAAAATCATTATTTTTTCGTTAAGCAATTTTATCTCTTCGCTATTCAATAAATTAGAAAAATTAAAAAACGAAATAGAAAAAGTCGATTTTTTTTTCAAATGTTTATTTGAAAATATCTCGAAAATTAATGGAGATACGTCTTTTTCTCTCGAATTCATCTTTTTACAGAATTTCAAGAGCTGCAAAAAAGTATTGAGATGAAATTGCTCCATCTCGCTTATTTTCCGAGATATCCGAAAAAAACGAATGACTCTAGAAAAACTGAAAAATAAAATAGAAAAATTCGATTTTTTTTTTCGAATGATTTTTTAGGAATATCTTGAAAACCAGTGGAGATAGGCTTTTTTTCCTATTTTATTTTTGTCCACAATTTCAAGAGCTACAAAATCAAATTGTTTCAAAAAAGCTCATCTCCAGTAGTTTTCGAAATATATTTAAAAAACTAAAAAATCGAATTTTACCTCTTCCCCACTGAAATCCCTCCACCCCACCCCCATCATCGCCTTTTCTCCCACCTCCCCTTTTAATTTAATTTCAATTGAAAAAAAATTAAATTCAATTTAATTTTTTAAATCTAATTTAAAATTATAGGGAAAAGTGGGGCACAATGGACATTCAAATGAAACAATCGAAGTTACATTTTTTTTAATGATTCCATTGGAAAGCTGAGGGAATTTTAGGGGGAAAACATGTGTCGGAATCAATTTTTTCGAATTTTTGAAAATTTTCATTTTTTTGCTCCAAAATTGAAGAGTATCCCATTTGAGTTTTTTCGAAAAATGGTTTTTTGATGATATCTCCGGTTCTATCCGTCATAGCGATTCGCGGGTGGTCTCAAATTGAAGGGGAGCTCATTCCTCATATTTTCGTTAAAGTCCCATTGATTTTTATCAAAAATTGACGAAATTACAGGGCAATTTGTGGAAATCAGTTTTTGGGCTGTAACTTCCGTAATTTTCGATAAAAATTAATGAGACTTTGACGAAAATGTGAGGAATGAGCTCCCCTTCAATTTGAGAATACCCGCGAATCGCTACGACGAATAGAACCGGAGATATTATTGAAAAACCATTTTTCGAAAAAATCGAAAGGGGGTACCCTTCAAGATTGAGTGAAAAAATTTTTTTTTTCCAAAATGCGACAAAAAAAATTTTCAACCATATTTTCCGCCTAAAATTTCCTCAGCTTTTCAATGAAATCATTGAAAAAATTCTACCTCCATTATTTTTATCAATTTGGAGCGTTTTTCAGGATAAAACCATGAAAATTTACATGTGTCCATTTTACCCCTTATGTCCATTTTGCCCCACCTTCCCCTATTTAAAAATAATTTCTGAAAAATCGAAAAAAATAGAGATTTCATAGTAATTTAAAAAGAAAAAAACATTTAATTTTAATTTTTTTTCTCACTCAAAGAACTCTTTTGTTGTTCCTTCATCGCCATCCTCGCTTCATCCAGAATGTCCTTTAAAAAAACTGCATTTCCCTGTCTCGTGCTCATTCCCATGATCCTCCCAAACTTCAAATGCCTCAATTTGCTCACCCCCATCACCCCCATTCTATCAAGAATAATAAATAAATTATTAAAATGATCGTGCTGCTCATTACCAGCTACATAATACATCTCATCAAAACTATATCTATCAAAACGATCAATAACCGCAGCAATATCCCGACTTATGTACAAAGTAGATCCATCACTCTTGATAATTGGCAAATTTTTTTTCTCATTAATTTCAACGACTTTTCCACCTTTTTCATCAATTTTCAGGAGTTTCATCTGCTCCATCTGATCAATGACATCTCCAATACGTGAGAAGCTGTAAGATGACTCCCAATTGTAGTCATCAAAAATAATTCCAATTCTTTCATAAGTTTTCTTCAATTCTTCGATCGTTAAATCTCGAAAATTCTCCCATTTTCGTAATTTATCGAAATCGCCTTTTTCCAATTTTTGAAAAATATCTTTGGCTTTTACCAAAATACTTGGATCAGTCTCTGCTAATTTGTTGGCATAAACATAAGCTTCGTACAACTGTTTCATCGGATTTTCCCGGATTTCTGGGAGTTTTAGGTCCAGCAAATCCATTCCCAGCATCACGAAACCCAATTGTGTGCCCCAATCACCCAAATAATTCAATTTAACGACATTGTTGTTCAAATATTTCTGCAAATTTGAGACGAAATTTCCAATTATTGTTGAGCGCAGATGACCAACGTGAAAGGGTTTTGCTATATTTGGCGATGAAAATTCAACGATTATCTTCTTATTTCCGGTTATTGAAGGTGGAGAGATTTTGGTGATGTTGTTCTCGAGAATTTCTTTGATAAATAAGTCTCTGTTGAGGTCGAACGAGGCAATCTCGTGATTTTTACGATTTTCACGAGATATTCTGGTGATAAGTGCGTTTTCTGGAGCTTCTGATTCCAGGAATTCTGATTTTTCTCGGAGATCGTAGCTTTTTGTGAGCAGAGGCAACTCGCAGGTGAAGTTGTTGGTGAATTTGTTGAATTTCAGGGAGAGATGGGGGATGAGATTGAGTTCTGGGAGACCAGTGGATTGGAGCACCTGAAAAAAATTTGAATTAATGATTATTTTGATTTTTTTTGGGGGGAAATGAGGAAAATTGGAATATTTATCATACATCCGACAATTTTTTTGATTTTTTTTCAACAGATAAATGATTATAAAAGGAATATTTGAAAAAGTTGCATTTTTTGAATTTTTTACACATATATATGTAGGGGAAGGTGGGGCAAAATGGACACATTTAAATTTTTAGGCAAATATTATGGAAATTTTTTGAAATTGATGGAAATATTGGCGGTGGATTGTTTTTGATGATTTCATTGGAAAGCTGAGGAAATTTTAGGCGAGAAACAAGTGCCGAAATTAATTTTTTCGAATTTTTGGCAATTTTGACTTTTTTTGAACATTCTAAAGGAGGAAATCCTTCCTTTTTTTGAAAATTTGCAGTTTTTTGAGAATATCTTTGGTTCTATTTGCCGTAAGGCAAAAATTCCAACGGGAGATGAAAGGTGAGATCATTTGCCATCGATTCATGGGGTTTTAAATTTAAAAATATCGATTTTTAAGGTATTTATGGGTATTTTTGTGAAACAATTTTGTGAAACAGTTTTTGGCCTATAACTATCTCAGAAATTGATATTTTTGAATTCAAAACCCCATAAATCGATGGGAAATGAGCTCACCTTTCATTTGAGACCATCCCTGAATCGCTACGACCAATAGAACCAAAGATATTTGCAGAAAACTAAAAATTTCTAAAAAAAAAACGGATTTACCCTCAGAAATGCCGAAAAATATAGAATTTTCAAAAAAATCTAAAAAAACACATCCGACACTTGTTTTCCGGCCAAAATTTCCTCACCTTTTCAATAGAATCATCAGAAAAAATCCATCTCTAACCGTTTCATCACAGTGTCCATTTTGCCCCACTCTCATCTATATAGGGGAAAGTGGGGTAAAATGGTCCTGTTTGTTAGAATGATTTGGGATTTTTTCGAGAATAGGCAGCTCTATGAAAAAATTTGAAAAAATTATACAAAAATGAAGACATATTGGAGCATCTTCTCAAATTTTTTCAGATTTTTCCTTCGTGTCCTTAACGTCTAAAAAAAATCCTGAATTATGTTGTTGCAGAGGGCCATTTTGCCCCATTTTCCCCTATGTTTGTTTTTCATTTTTTCTTTTATAATTTATCTGTTGAGAAAGAAAAACAGGAAATTATCAAATGTTTTGTATTTTTCAGTATAATAATAATAATAAAAAATCTCAAGCTATTTCTTCGAGAGCCTTATTGTTCTCATTTGTTTTTGCGAATTCTCAAATTCAAAAAAAAAAAAAAAATTCGTGCAATTTTTGTGAACATTGTTACCGATTGTTGGAAAATTTGAGGTTGTGTCTGCCTAAGTAACTCCACGAATTGAAGTTTATTTACCTTCTTTTGAAGGAGACATCTAAGGTGACTGCTCATTGTTAATCATTTGATTGATATGCCTCAATGCCGAATCCTCCGTCAATTCCTCGAAAAAAAATCCTGGAATTATCTTCACAATCGAATTTCGCCGGTGCGAAAAACGGTAGAAACTCCCCACATAGCGAATCCCCATTTCTTCAGCGTGTTTCCGGTTTTCAAATTCGCCGGAAGCTGCCCTCATTCTCCAAAATAGCCCCCTCCCAAAAATTACTTCCCCCCCCCTCCCCCCCTGAAGCCCTAGAAAATCCCTAAAAAACTTTCTGATTAAATCCCCTTAAATTAAATTTCTGCAAAAAAAAAAGAATTCATCAAATTTTTTTTTTTTTTAAATTAAAATTCATTAAAATTTAAACACTAATTTGACTAGTTCACCTGAATCCCCAAAAATCCCCTCGCCCCCTCCGCCACAAAAAAACAACTTCCCAGAAAATCCTCAAAAATTCCCCAGAACCCTCTAGTTTTCTCAATTGAATTCTTACAAAATCAAGAGAAATTCATCAAAATTTGAACAATAATTTGACTAGTTCCTCTCCTCCCCCCCCCCCCTCCACAAAAAAATTACCTTTCCCAAAAATCCCCATGCCCCCAAAAGAACCCTCCACAATCCCTCGAAGGTCCTCTTTTTTCAAATTAATTTGCCAAACCCCCCTTCTCTTTTTTCTCAAATCGAATTCTGACAAACAAAAGAGTCTTCACCCCCTCCCCCCCCCCCAAATACCCTCTTCCCAAAATCCCCCTCCCCCCTTGAACCCTTGAAAATCCCCCAAAATCTTAATTTTCTTTCAAATCACATTCCCACAAAAAAAGAGAAATTCACCCAAATTTGAGTACTAATTTAGTGAGCTCCCTAAAATAACTCCCCCCTCCGCCAAATTGCCACTCCCCACCAAACCCTCAAAAAATCCCGAAAACCCCCTTTTTCTGAGAATCACATTCCCCCAAAAAGAAGCGAAAATCACTCAAATTCAAACACTAATTCGACTAGATCCCCAGAATAATCCCCTCCCAAACATCCCCCCCCCCCAAACCCTCAATAATCCCCTACCCCACGCTCTCAACCCTCAAAAATCCCCCAAAAACCCCCCCTCTCCGTCAAACCCCATCCCCACAAAAAAATTCGAAATTTAAACCCTAATTTGATTAACTCCCCAAAATAACCCCCTTCTAAAAAATCCCCGGCCCCTACCAGACCCTCAAAAATCCCCCAAATCCCCCATCATCCCGAACGAAATCCCCCAAAAAAAGGAGAAATTCCCCAAAATTCAAACACCAACTTGACTAGCCCTGTCCTGACATCACACAGTACTGCAACCCCCCCCCCCCCCCCCCAACCCTCAATAATCCCCTACCCCACGCTCTCAACCCTCAAAAATCCCCCAAAAAACCCCCCTCTTCTTCAAACCCCATCCCCACAAAAAAATTCGAAATTTAAACCCTAATTTGATTAACTCCCCAAAATAAACCCCCTCTAAAAAATCCCCGGTCCCTACCAGACCCTCAAAAATCCCCCAAATTCCCCGTCATCCCGAACGAAATCCCCCCAAAAAAGGAGAAATTCCCCAAAATTTAAACACCAACTTGACTAGCCACGTCCTGACGTCACACAGTACTGCTGCCTCCTCGTGGGGTCACAGAACACAAGTGATAGAAAGAGACACAAGTATTGTCGAACTAGCCAAAGAGGCACTAAGAAGTAATCTCCGAAGTCTACCCGAAGCTGAGAGTTACATGTTGTAGCACAGGAGCCGAACATTCCCGAGGTTACTTCATTGGCCAGTATGACTTTAGCCAGTGGTTGAGGGGGAAGGGAAGGGGCGGGGCGAAGAGAGGCCCCGCAAAAGAAGTGCCGGGGACGGCCATTTTCAGTGAATCGTGGGAGCCTTCCGTTACTGCCGTATGTCGAGCTCTGTCGTCTGTGCCAGCTGAGAGCTGAGAGTTAAAGCGGGGCGAGCGAGGCGAGAGCACCAAGCTCACGGCTCACCAAAAGCCGATCGTTAAAACCAAGAAGAATTGTGGAAAAAAAAAAAATTAAATAACACACAAAGGAAAAAAAAAATTCCAATTCACTTGAAATTACAAAAATAAGAAAATAGTGTTGAATTGTTGGGATTTTTCCTTGTTAAACGGGCGCGTCCTTTAATTTAACCACGAAAAAAAAAAGGGAAGGCGTTTGTGTGTCTGCCTGTGTGTTATATCTATATATATGTGTGTGTGTGGGGGAGAATTAAAGGGGGGTATTCGTGATTCACAGGAGAAAGGAGAGGTTCAATTTTTTTTCGAACGTCATTCTCTCTGTCGACGTGACTGTTAATTTTTTTTCTCTTCATTTTTTTGATAAAACTGTTTTTTTTTTTCTGGTTAATTGAAAAGTGCAATTGTGTTTGTGTGTGTGTGTGTGCAGTGATCAACGATTTAGCCTTTTTTTTCGGTGATAAAGTGATTTTTTTGGTTTTAACGAGTTTGTTGGAAGAGAGGGCTTCTTTCTGAGGGCAGTGAGAGATTTACATTTATTACTAATTTAATTAAGTAAAGTATATCGGCATTATGGCGGGACAAACCATTAACGACAGGCTACTTGCTGCTAGACACAGTATTGCCGGTCAGGGACTGGCAAAATCTGTCTGCAAGGCCACTACTGAGGAAATGATTGGGCCTAAAAAGAAACACTTGGACTGTGAGTATTATTATTATTATTTATTATTTATTTTTTTCTTGTATAGGCTCCCGGCTCTTTACATAGTACATCAATACACCTCCCTCCACAGGGCTCTCCCCTTTTTTATATACATATATACATTTATATATATATATTTATTATATATATAATGTGGAGAAAGTTAAAAAAAATAACTTATTGCTCCAATACTTTGCTTTTCGTTACTTTGTCCTCTTGTGGACTGTTTTTTGGGGAGTTTTTCGTTTTTTTTTTTTTTTTTTTTTTTTTCTGGAAAAAAAGGGAAATTAAGCGGTCAAAGGTCGTGCTCGGAGTCGTTAGATCTTTTATTTCGAAATGAGGAGAAAAAAAATAAAATAACCGGTTTTTTGGAGATGGAGACAACTCAGAGACACACACTACCGGCGAGTTTCAGGCGACAGGAATTAATGATTTTTTTTTTTATGAGGATTTTGGAGTGATTTTGGGGAATTCCTGGGGTTTGGGAATGGGAGGGGATTTTTTGAGGGTTTAGGGGGGAAGGGGATTTTTGGGGAATTCCTGGGGTTTGGGAATGGGAGGGGATTTTTTGAGGGTTTAAGGGGGGGATTCAGGGGATTTTCGGGAAATCAGCCGGAATTTTTTTTTTAGAGGTTTTTTAAAGGGTTTTTTTTCAGGATTTTGGAGTAATTTAAGGGATTTTTTGGGGTTTGGGAATGGGAGGGGATTTTTTGAGGGTTCAGGGGGGGACGGGATTTTTGGGAATTCGCCTGGAAAATTGTGATATTTTTTTAGGGCTTCTTAAGGGTTTTTGAGAATTTTTGGGTAATTTTGAGGAGTTCCTGTGATGTGGGAATGGGAGGGGATGTTTTGAGGGTTTGAGGGGGGGGGGGGGGGATTCAGGGGATTTTCGGGAAATCAGCTGGATTTTTTTTTTATATTTTTTTAAGAGTTTTTTCAGGATTTTGGAATAATTTAAGGGATTTTTTGGGGTTTGGAAATGGGAGGGGATTTTTAGGGGGTTCAAGGGGGAGAGGGGTTCCGGGTTTTTTTTTAGGAATTCAGCCAGAAATTTTTTTTTTTTTTATAATGATTTTTTAAGGGTTTTTTCTTAGGATTTTGGAGTAATTTAGGGGATTTTTTAGGGTTTGGGAATGGCAGGGGATTTCTTGAGGGTTTAGGGGGAGTGGGATTCAGGGGATTTTTGGGAATTTGGCCAGAAAAGTATTATTTTTTTTTTTAGGATTTTTGAAGGTTTTTTTTAGGATTTTGAAGTAATTTAGGGGATTTTTGGGGGGTTTAAGAAGGGGGGGGGGGGATTTTTGAAGGTCTGGGGGGGATTCAGGGGATTTTTGCGAATTTGACCAGAAACTAATGGTATTTTTCAATGCGGATTCCAGGTTTCCCAAAGATTTTGGAGTAATTTAAAGGTTTTTTTGGGGTTTGAGGAGGGGGGGGGGGGGGGATATTCAAAGTTGGGGGGGGGCTTGCAAATTTTTCCAGAAACTGATAATAATTTTTAATAAGAATATTTAGGTTTTCTGAAGATTGTTGGAGTAATTTAGGACAATTTTTGGAGTTTGAAAATGAGGAGGGGTACATTTTTTAAGATTGGGAGGGGGGGGGCGATTCAGGGGATTTTTAGGAATTGGGTTAGAAACAAATGATTTTTTCTTTTATTATAACTCTTAGGGTTTTAAAGATTTTGGAGTTTGGGCCAGAAAATAATGATTTTTTTAGAGTTTTTAAGGATTTAGGAGTAACTTTGAGGGATTTTTGGGGTTTGGAAATGTGGGCGGGGGATTTTTTGAGGTTCTGTGAGGGAATTTGGAGGATTTTTGGGAATTACACGGTAGTAATGGCATCTACGAAATACTCAGGAAGCCCCGAGTGTGCTGACTACTATCGATTTTTCCGTGTTCGAGTTTATAACGTCTCTCGTGCGCGTGTCGTCCCTTTTTCCATTACCTCGTGTTATATCAAGTACTTTTATATACGTAGAAAGAAATGGACAGGGTAGATGAGGGAAAGAATTATGGGCATTGAAAGGGAGAGGTATGGGATTTTCTTAGAGGAAATTTAAGAGGGAAGAGATGAAAGTGAATGATTCTTTTTTTTTAGGATATCTTGAAGCTTAAGGGAGATACAACATTTTCAAACAGATCCTTTTTTTAAGGGAATTTCGACGGCTACAAAAAGGATTAGGATAAAAAGGGCGTATCTCACTTGATTTTCTGGATTTTTGGGAAAGAATGATGAAAAAAAAATTTTTTTTTCATCTCTCTCCATTGCTGAGATTTCCTGTTGTTCTGAGAATGTATTGGAATATAAGCGAGATAAGACGATTTTTAAAATTCTATGGGAATAAGGATAGAGTGAAAAAGGGCGTATCTCCAATAATTTTTGAGATTTAAAAAAAAAAAGGGAAAAAAATATTTTTATCGGTTTTTTTAGGATCATGTCTTGGAAAATAAGCGAGATAAGGTGATTTTGGCCTAATCCTGTTTTGTAGCTCTTGAAATTCTTCACAAAAAAAGGATTAGGAGGAAAAGGGCGTATCATTAGTTTTTAAGATATTTTTGAAATTAATTACAGAAAATGATACTGAGAAAAAAAAATTTTTTGTTTTAAGAAAATTTACTTTACTCCAAAACATTTCAATATATATAGATATAAAAATTGTGAAGGAAAATTTTGTTAAAAGGCAATTTTCTTGCTGCAAGAATTTTTTTTTCTCAGTTTAGAAAACATAAAACTTTCATCACTTTTTTGAGAATATTTCGGAAAATAAGCGAGATAGAACGATTATGCTTTAATCCTTTTTTGCAAAGAATTTCAAGGACTACAAAAAAAAAGATCAGGGGCAGAGAATCAAAGGGCGTATCTCCATTAATTGCCAAGAAAAAAAATAAAAATTCTGTTTCACCTCTTCGTTATTTAAATTTTCATCAGTTTTTTGAAAAAATTTCGTTGAATTATGGAGATACGCCTTTTTTGCCATAATCCTCATTTTTTAGGGATTCTTAAGGGCTTGAAAAAAAGGATCAAGCCAAGATTGCTCCATTTCGGTCAATTTCCACCGAAGAATGATTTAAAACTTGTGCCTCCTTTTTTTTCTTAATTAAAAAAAAAATTTTTTGCTGTAAATATATCAAGCAAATCATCAAAATTTCCTCAAAAATTACCAAAAAAAATTCCTAAAAAAATTCCTATAAGCCCAAAAAAAATCTTCATAAATTCGCCTGAACCCAATAGTTCAAGAGAAACCACTGACCCATGATTTCATGTATTTTATCTCGCTTTTCACTTGACTCAAAAAAATAATTCCCTGTTTATCCAATCTGTTAAGCTGCTGGGGTATAGTCTAGTACTTGTGGTGTTGCAGTGTTAATTTGTAACATTGAAAATAAAGAATAATGAAAGAAGGGGCGACCGATTGCGTGTGTTTCAATTCAGTTAAAATCTCGATATGGACTTCCGTTCTGTGTTCCTCTATTTTTCTCTTTTTTTTTTCACCAAAGGAATAGTTGAATGAATTAACTCTTTGAGGAAAAAAAATGCATTCATTTCCTCCAAGACTTCTTCGTGTAAATGCACAAGAAAATGAAAAATAATTTTTTTTTGCTGTTTATTTCAGCACTTAAGAAGTGAAACGAGATAAATCGACTAGAAAATTAGAAGAAAAAAAAATTTTCACTGTCATCATTTTTTATTTTTTATTTATTTTTATTATGGAAAAATTTGAAAAAAATTACACCACAATGTAGACATGCTGAAGCATTTTTGAGAATTTTTTCAATTTTTTTTGCAGAGGCATTGACTCAAAAAAAAATCTCTAAATCAAAAAAGTGAAATACTTTAATTTTTTTTTTAAAACTAATTTTCTGAAAATATCTTGGAAACTAGTGGAGATACGCCCTTTTTGCCCAAATCTTTTTTTGTAGCTCTCGAAATTCTCTGCAAGAGGGCTTGGGACAAGAAGGGCGTATCTCCATTATTTATCGAGATATTCTCAAAAAAAGATTTGAAAAAAAAAGAATATTTATTGAATTTTGTAAAAATTGATTAATAAAGAAACGAGATTAATCGATCAAGAAAATTTCAGTAAATAATGGAGATACGCCCTTTTCTTCCTCGTTTTTGTTTTTTCAAAAAGTAGAGAATTTCAAGAGATGGAAAAAAAAGTTTATCTCAAAAAAATAGAGAAAATTAGGTAATTCAGTAGTTAAAAGGTGAAATATTATTATTGCCTTTTTTTTGAGAATATTTTGGAAACTAAGCGAGATAGAGCGATTATTCTGCTTCAATTCCATTTTACAGCTTTTAAAATTCTCTTTAAAAAAAAAGAAATTGTATAATAAAGGCGTATCTCAATTTTTTCTTAAAAAGCTTTAAAAAAAAATGAAATATTTTTATTAATTTTCAAAAAAATGAACTTTTTTTTTTTTTCTTCTCTGAGAAAATTATTTTAGAGTCAAGATCATTCGATCAAACATTATTCTTTTTACCTGGGAATTTAATTTATTTTTTTATCATTGAATACATTTGGAATCACCTGGGAAGATGATTATGTGATTTGTGACTCATTCCCTTTTTTTTTCTTATTATTATCATTATTATTATTGAGGTCAGGGACGAGAAACTACATATGTATGTCCATTGTTAATTGAGGAAGAAATACTATTAATTTACTACAAGAAAAGATGCATTGTTCATTTTTTTTTCTAATCCAAAAGATAATATTAAAAATAAATAGAGGATTTTTTTGGATTTATTTTTTTTATTGGTAGAACGTGCAGGGAAAGTGAACGCATACTTGAACGCCAGACTTGCATAAAACTGAGTCATGAGAGTTCGCGAGAGGAATATATATGTGCATTTGCTGTTCAGATGCAATTTTTTTTCTTTTTTTTTTTTCCTTATTCTGTTGCATTTGCTGGAGGACGAATGCTTCTTTATCTGGAGCATTTGCGATCTGGTAATAAATGATACTTCACTGTTTTTTTTTTTATTCAATTATTGAAGTACGTTATTATTTTTATTTTTATTATTATTTGCTAATGAGTGATATAATGCATTAATTGAGGAACAATAAAATTCACGTAATAGTGTAAATTGCAGAGGGATCTTGTTGGGAAATTAATTATTTTTGGGATAATTATTGAAATAATGAGGAGTTGGGTAATACCTTGATTATGAAAATTGGCCTTTGGATTGGAGAAAAATCGATCTATCTCGTCTAATTTCCGAAATAAAAAAAAATGAATTACGTGAAAAATTGGAAGGAAAAATTGGAAAAAGTCACATTTTTCTTGGAATAATTTTTTGAAAAAATCGTGGAAATTTGAAGAGATAGAGCGAGATTTGGTCGATTTTTTGTTTGGAGCTATTTGAAATTTCTATAAAAAAAGATTGAGGTAGAAAATTATCAACGTACCTCGATTATTTTTTAAGTTTTTCTATTGAGAGATTTTTTTTTATTTTTTTTAATTAATTGAGAAGAATTCTCACTAAAAATAAGTCGATTTTTCCTGTTTTACCTCCGCAATTATTATAATTCAAAGATCTTGAGAAAAAAAACGAGACAGCAACGTTTTTAGGGGAGACCGGGGCAGAATGGGGTACCAAAAAAATTCGTGAAAAAATTCTTATAAGGCCAAAAAAAATCAAAAAATAATTGTAAATTCATATGAATTTGTCAATGAATTATCAAAAATTAATGATTTCTAGTGCAATCAATGATCCATAAAATTTCTGTAAATTATCCTGTAATTTTACTGGCAGTAATAATACTCGTGTCAGTGACATTAACAGCTCTGCGTGCACAGTGAAATTCTCGTGAACGTTTCGCGTTGGACGTGCTATATCTACGTCCACCTACGCTTCACTGAGAATGTAGAATTCCATGTTTTTCATCGGTTTAATAAATTCCTTTTTTTTTTAATTAATTGAAAAAAATTAAAAAAATTTCCTCGAAATTAATAATTTTTTTTTTTTTAATTTTTTTTTAAATTTATTATCACGAAAACTGATGAACTGCAGTCATAAAACCGTTGGAATCCGGTAACGCCTCTTTTCTAAAATGATTTTTCAATTTTTTTTAAACTCTTTTTATCAGCTGATTAAAATTTTTTCAACACACATATCTCGTACAACGTGTCTGGCTCAATTTCGTCAAATTAATTAACATGAGATTTCAATAAAAAAATAAGCCTGTCAAAAATTCAGATTTTTTTTTTAATTAAATTTTTTTTTATTTCTTTATCATCATCATTTATTAAAATTTTAAAGAATTTTTTTTTCGGAGTCAAAGCGGTTATGGAAAAATCTGAAAAAATTACACAACAATGTAGACATGCTGAAGCATTTTTGAGAATTTTTTCAATTTTTTTTGCAGGGGCATTGACTCCAAAAAAAATAAAAATCTAAATAAAAAAACTGAAATACTTTAATTTTTTTTAAAACTAATTATTTGAAAATATCTCGGAAACTAGTGGAGATACGCCCTTTTTGCCCAAATCTTCTTTTGTAGCTCTCGAAATTCTCTGCAAAAGGACTTGGGACAAGAAGGGCGTATCTCCACCATTTATCGAGATATTCTCGAAAAAAAGATGGAAAAAAAGGAATATTCATTAATTTCAGGAAAACAATTTCTAATTAATATTAATAAAAATCAATAAATGAGTGGATGATAATGATTGATATATTAATAAAATTATTAATCAATATTAATTGAAAAAAAAAACATTTTTTCAATTTTTCACTTCAAATTTTACAATAATTTCCGCTGACCAAAACTTGTCCTTTCGATTTATCCGAATGGAGAAAAAAAAAAAAGGCGAAAAATTCACAGCTATCGGTTCTCTCTTTTCAATGATTAATGAATGATAAAAATAGTTGCCATGCAAGAAGTAGAATGAAAGGAGTTTTTATAGAGGGCCTTAAGCATGACCCCTTGGCTTGCTGAATACCACAGTGCAGATGCAAAGAGTACAGACTTGTCGTTGGCCTCTTGATCGTGACTCGTCCTGAAATACCTTTTCTCCATCCTTCTACATGATGCAATCATGGACATAAAGCTTTACGATCTCACAAACAATTTATAACTCAAGTGATTTATACGTAAAATATTTACGTTCTGGATTCTCAAAAATTGCCATTTTAGACTGAAAATTTGATTTTTTTAGAAAAAAAAAATTTCGGAAACTAAGTGAGATGGAGCGATTTCCCCTCAATTTTTTTGTAGCTCTTGAAATTTTCTACAAAAAAATAATTCGGTAAAAATTGCTTTATCTCGCTTAGTTTCCGACACATATCATCAAAAAACTGTTTGGAGAAAAAATCTAATTATTTTATTTTTTAATTTTTTTATTTTTTCATTAAAAATAAATTCTTCTTTTTTATAAGAAAAATTGTTATTTTTTTTTAATATTATAATCATGAAAAACATAATTGACTTATCTTGTTTTATTACTTCACAAGTGAAATGTTTGTCTCGCAATTTTTTTTTTTTAACGAATAGATTACGCAAGGGAGGCTGGGTGATACAGTGAATTTATCCGCCTTTTTTTGCCTCCCGATATCAGAGCAGACACGCGAGGGGGCGTGTACGATAGTGTTTTAGCAAACACGATCACCGATGCCCATAACAAATGCTTGATACTGAATTGTCAGCTGAATTCTAACACTGATAATCTTAATTGGAAAAAATAGAATAAAATAGGTCAGAGGCTTAAGGTAGTTGGTTAACTGCAATCCCATTCAAAACTTTTGTTCAGACCATGCTTTGTCGAATGCGAATTCTTTAAAATGTTGGGAAATAGGATAGAACTACTAATTTTGGCTAGTATTGCACCTTTTTTGGCCACTTCAAATTCAAAGTTGATAAAGAAAAAAAAGTCTGAAATTTATGATTTGAATAACTATTCTTGGGAATTTTTTGGAGGACTCCAAATTTCTGTCGACCATTGTAACTCATAAGACATAATCTCTGCTAGAGTCTTTATTGCTAAAAATGGATGTAAAATAAATTTATTTTCAGGATAAAAAATGAATAAAAATAATGAAGGACTAACAATAATTAGGATGATCAATATAATAAAAATGGTGTAGTATACGCGAATTTTATCGTTTCATTCGGAAAAAATGAATTCTTATTCACTGAGACTGAAATTTTTACTGGAACCCATCAGTGTCAAATTTTACCGGACTGGATTCGCATTTTTTCATAGTAAAGCCACTATGTCCCACGGTTACTGCTCAGTCTGGTAATTTTTCTGGAACTTTCACCATAAATTTTCATGGATTTTTCACTCCGTGTACTGACGAAAAATAAAGAAGGTTTCTGCCTAATTTAGTTTATTTCGTGTAAACAGATTTTTTAACGATTATCAAGTTTTCTTCTGGTCAATAAGCTTTCTTCTGGTCAAATTATCTGGTTTAGGCACAAGGCAATTTTTCTTTAAGTGTAAGAGTGTTAGGGCGAAGTGGTCGGGCATAACCTTCATTTTTTGTATAAAATCATTAATAACAACGTATTATACAAGAAAAATCTCAAAACTGATCATCCTAATGTTTGAAGAATGTAATGAGGAAAATAATAAGCACTAAAAACAAAAAATTAGTTGAAAATTAGGAAATTGGCTGGATTTTTTTCCATATTTCAAATTTCTTAAGATACAAAGAATGTAAAAAAGGCAGTAAATTTTTTCATTTTCAATCAATTTTTTGTTTCCACGCCTGATTTTGTTCCTCATTACATTCTTCAAACACCAGGAATTATATATTTTGGAGATATTTATTGTGTATGCATTGTTATTTACGATTTTATACAAAAAAATTGAGGTTATGTCCAACCACCTCGCCCTAAAATCCTTAAATAATAATTTCTGAGTATTTCAATCACTCTTAATTTTTCATGATGATAAAAAGAAAAGAATCCAGTGATCACACGACACATTTCACACGGTCCAACGGCCATTTGCTAAGTAGCATTTTATACAATCGTAGGTGAACGACTCTTGGGTTATGTAGACAGTTTTTTTTTGCTCCCTTCCTTTCGACTCCCCCTACTTCGTCTATCGGCACATTAACAGACACAAAAGAGACACTTTTGTGTGTTTGTTGAAACAAAAAACTCCTTTCTTCTACTGAAATACCTTTTTCTTTTTTTCTTTTTCACTTGCAAATGTGTGAAAAACAACACATTTTTGAACTGATAAGGAGTCTATATGAAGTCTAAGCAGTAATTAATGAATAATTAAATGTTGCATTAAACATTGGGGGTGTAATGAGATTTGATGAGTGACTTAGTTGCGTAACTACTATGGTTAGATAAATTATACACTGGATATACACTGGTTACTTCCGGTCAACGATCATCATGCATCCTTCCGCGCTGACTGGGATCGGTCTAACGAGGCTTGCTTTCCACTTTAGTTCCTCTCTTTTTCATTTAGTTCATTTCATTTGCTTACGTGGAAGCTAAATGTCATGAATGGGCCAATGATACTGGAAAATTATTCGGGGGCATTGTTTTTTAGTAGTGAAGAGATGAAACAGGATAAATTTATATATTTTTTCTTCCGGAGGGAAGCTATGTACACAGAAAAAAATGCTTCCTTAATTTAAGAATGTGCAGTCACTTAATTTGAGAATGTGCAGGTCACTTAAATTAAGAAAGAAAAAGTTACTTGATTTAAGTGAGAAAAGTCACTTGATTTAAGTGAGTTTTACTTTCTTGAATTAAGAAAGAATGTCACTTGATTTGAGAGAGAAAAGTCACTTAATTTAAGTGACTTTTACTTTTATAAATTAAGAAGGAAAAAGTTACTTGATTTAAGTGAGAAAAGTCACTTGACTTAAGTGAGAAAAGTCACTTAATTTAAGTGAGAAAAGTCACTTAATTTAAGTGACTTTTACTTTCTTAAATTAACAAAGAAAAAGTTACTTGATTTAAGTGTGAAAAGTCACTTAATTTAAGTGACTTTTACTTTCTTAAATTAAGAAGGAAAAAGTTACTTGATTTACGTGAGAAAAGTCACTTAATTTAAGTGAGTTTGACTTTCTTGAATTAAGAAAGAAAGTCACTTGATTTGAGTGAGAAAAGTCACTTAATTTAAGTGACTTTTACTTTCTTAAATTAACAAAGAAAAAGTTAGTTGATTTAAATGAGAAAAGTCACTTGACTTAAGTGAGAAAAGTCACTTAATTTAAGTGACTTTTACTTTCTTAAATTAACAAAGAAAAAGTTACTTGATTTAAGTGTGAAAAGTCACTTAATTTAAGTGACTTTTACTTTCTTAAATTAAGAAGGAAAAAGTTACTTGATTTACGTGAGAAAAGTCACTTAATTTAAGTGAGTTTGACTTTCTTGAATTAAGAAAGAAAGTCACTTGATTTGAGTGAGAAAAGTCAGTTAATTTGAGTGACTTTTACTTTCTTAAATTAACAAAGAAAAAGTTAGTTGATTTAAATGAGAAAAGTCACTTGACTTAAGTAAGAAAAGTCACTTAATTTAAGTGAGAAAAGTCACTTAATTTGAGTGAGTTTTACCTTCTCGAATTAAGAAAGAAAGTCACTTGATTTGAGTGAGAAAAGTCACTTAATTTAAATGAATTTTCCTTTCTTAAATTAAGAAAGAAAAAGTTACTTGATTCAAGTGAGAAAAGTCACTTAATTTAAGTGACCTGCCATTCTTAAATTAAGCGATTGCATATTCTTAAATTAAGAAAAACATTTTCTCTGTGTAATCATCAGAATTTTCGATTGTAGGGTCACACGACCAAAAGATGGACGCTTTTTATTATCGATGATTTTCATTAATAAATAAATGAATCTTATACCTTTCACGTCAATTCCTGATTATTACATTCATATAGATTTATAAACTATTTGTTACATATCGATTGATCGAAATTCAAAATCATACCACGGCAAATATGCAACTGTCCATCTACTAGGGGTTCAAGTTATTTTCCAGTTTTTCCTTGATTTTCTTTAATTATTTCTACATTATTCAAGTTTAATTGATGTTTAGTCGATTCATTGTATGCTTTTTACGCCCTAGGTGCGTAATATACTATTTTTTTTAAACAGTTTTTTTTTGAGGATATCGGCGAAATTCATGGCAGATAGGTCCTTTTTGTCGTAATCCTTATTTTTTGTAGGAAATTTCAAGAGTTACAAAAAAAGTCTTGGGGAAAATCGCTCCATCTCGCTTCATTTCCGTGATATTCAAGGAAAATAATGCGCAAGACAACTGAAGTAATAAACATGAAAAATAAAAGATATATATTTTCAATTTGAAATTACGCAAGAAGTGTTGAAGATATGAAAAACATGCTCAGACGAAAAATGTTTTCTTTTCAAGATAAACAAATTTTGTTGGATGAATTTCTCTGTTGTTTGTCAATATTAACAGAGACATTTGCGTGACGCTTTTTCAAGCTAAATTGAAAATATATTTTTGTAAATAATTGAGAGGCAACAAAATTTCCACTTTTTTCCATATAATCAGCAGTGAAAAGGTGACACAGAATGAGTCGATTTTTTTCCCTATTTTTATTTGAAAAATATCTCGGAAATTAATGGAGATACGACCTTTTCACATGAATCTTTTATGTAAAGAATTTCAAGGGCTACAAATACACAGAGAAAAATGTTTTCTTAATTTAAGAATGTGCAATCACTTAATTTAAGAAAGTAAAACTCACTTAAATTAAGTGACTTTTCTCACTTAAATCAAGTGACTTTTTCTTTCTTAATTTAAGAAAGTAAAACTCACTTAAATTAAGTGACTTTTCTCACTTAAATCAAGTGACTTTTTCTCTCTTAATTTAAGAAAGTAAAACTCACTTAAATTAAGTGACTTTTCTCACTTAAATTAAGTGACTTTTCTCACTTAAATTAAGTGACTTTTCTCACTTAAATTAAGTGACTTTTCTCACTTAAATCAAGTGACTTTTTCTCTCTTAATTTAAGAAAGTAAAACTCACTTAAATTAAGTGACTTTTCTCACTTAAATTAAGTGACTTTTCTCACTTAAATTAAGTGACTTTTCTCACTTAAATCAAGTGACTTTTTCTTTCTTAATTTAAGAAAGTAAAACTCACTTAAATTAAGTGACTTTCCTCACTTAAATCAAGCGACTTTTTCTTTCTTAATTTAAGAAAGGAAAACTCACTTAAATCAAGTGAGTTTTCTCACTTAAATCAAGTGACTTTTCTTTCTTAATTTAAGTGACTTTTCTTTCTTAATTTAAGTGACTTGTGCTTTCTTAAATTAGGAAAACATTCTTCTCTGTGTAAGGATTGGAGCAAAAAGGTCGTATCTCCATTATTTTTCCAAACATTCCAATAAAAATGATCGTATCTCTAATTTTTCGGAAACGCGTGGACATACGTCCTTTTTTCGCAATCTTTTTTTCATAGAGAATTTCAAGAGCTACAAATGAGATATCTTGTAAAATCGCTGTATCTCGCTTAATTTCCGAGATATTCTCAAAAATTTATTAATTCAACAAAAAAAATTGATTCATTTTATTTCATCTTTTTTTTCGTCCAATTATTTATGAAAATAATGAAAAAAATCATTATTCGAAGATTTTGGGGAAGCTTTGTAGTTTTTTTTTTTTTTTTTAATGACGAACGACGATCGCCAAATGTCAAGCGGGCAAAGGCACGAGGTTAAATGCGCCACTCAAAGGAGTATAATTGGAATAGGAAGAGAGAGAGAGAGAGCAAAGAGACAAGGTCGTGTCCACGAGCCACTCAGTGACCGATTGAGATGAAAATTCGCGTCACTCCATCACTACACACTCATGGCGAATTTGCTAATTAGCATGAAATTCAGTTTTCCCTTAATTAATAAAGTGTTTCATCTTGTTTATGTAAATTGAACTGTTTAACTATTTGTTGCCAGAAATTGTCATTCATAGATTAATTATTTGTTCACTTTACAAAGCAGTAGTGAAGAGGTAAAACAAGATAAGTCTCTTTTTTTCTCAGTAAGTTTTTTGAAATTATCTTTGAAATTAATCGAGAAAGAGCAATTTTGCCCTGAAATTCTTCTGTAACTCTTGAAATTCGCTACAAGAACAGATGAATGATATCACCTTATCTCGCTTAGTTTCCGAGTTATTTCCTTCGAAATGACCTCAAAGATAAGTCGATTTATCCTGTTTTACCTCTTCACCACTGAAATGATCACTAGAGAAAATGTTAGTTACTTAGAGTAGGGGAAGGTGGGGCAAAATGGACATCAGGGGTAAAATGGACACATCTAAATTTTTTGGCAAATATTACGGAAAACTTTTGGAATTAAGGGAAATATTGGCGGTAGATTGTTTTTGATGATTCCATTGGAAAGCTGAGGAAATTTTAGATGGGAAACAAGTGCCGAAATTAATTTTTTGGAGTTTTTGGCGATTTTGACTTTTTTGAGCTTTTTAGAAGGGTAAAAGCCTTGTTTTTTTGAAAATTTTCAGTTTTTTGAGAATATCTTTGGTTCTATTTGTCGTAGCGCAAAAATTCCAACGGGAGGTGAAAGGTGAGATCATTAGCCATCGATTTATAGGGTTTTAAATTCAAAAATATCGATTTTTGAGGTATTTATGGAAATTTCTGTGAAACAGTTTTGTGAAACAGTTTTTGGCCTATAACTATTCCAAAAATTGACATATTTGAATTCAAAACCCCATAATTTGATGGGAAATGAGCTCACCTTTCATTTGAGACCAACCCCGAATCGCTACGACCAATAGAACCAGAGATATTTGGAAAAAACTGAACATTTGAAAAAAAATGAAAGGCTACCCCTCAAAAATGCCAAAAAATATAGATTTTCAAAAAAATCGAAAAAAAAATACTAATGACACTCGTTTTCCGGCTAAAATTTCCTCAGCTTTTCAATAGAATGATCAAAAAAAATCAATCTCTAACCATTTCATTATAGTGCCCATTTTGCCCCATTCTCACCTATATATAAAGTATATCTATTTATATAAATAGAATGAATAAATTGTTTTATTTTTTCGTATTTATATCTGATATTAGAAATATTTTTGATGATATACTGAGTTGAAAGAGGGGCTTGGCTCTGAGGACGCGATCAATACTTAAAGGCGATAGTTGGTACATAGTTGTCCCAATTGTGCAGTATTTTTTTTTTTTCCAATGTAACAAGAGGAAAAAAAAGTGAATTTTCGTATTAATAATCTCTTTTTTTGCAATTTTTCCATCCACTTTTTTCTTTGAACAGGTTTTTTAAAATAGCTTGGAAACCAAGCGAGATAGGGCGATTTTGCCTCAATACTTTTTTGTCCAGAATTTCAAGAGCTACAAAAAAGGATTCCAGTAGAATCGCTCTATCTCGCTTAGTTTCCGAGATATTCTCAAAAAACTGTTGAAAATAAATCTTCTTTTACTTTTTTATTGATCTAATTATTATTGATTCTATTTTAATTTTTTTTATTTTTATGCACTCTTTTACAAGGCGATATAAAGTAATAACGTCATTCTCAGCAGAAATTTTTCAATTTTTTTAATGAAATTAAAAAAATTCAATAAAATTTAATAAAATTTTTCGTTTATTTATAAAATCACAACAATTGTCCTCGAATTCTCTCAAAGTATATTCACACATGTTTTCCACCTATATGCACTCCATGTGACGCGTCTTTTACATCTAGATAAGAATAACACGTGCCGCCAAGTGAGTCATCGCAGTCAATCGCTATCTGAAAGAAATTCTTAACTTTTTTTTTTTTTTTTTTTTTTTACGGAATTAAAATGATGAATTAACATTCTTATTCGTCAGTCAATTTTTATGAGATAGATAGCGAGAGAAATGGTTACATTAGTTTATTCATTGAATTATTGGGTTATTGACGTCTACATACGTCACCTGTTCGTGTCAATGTGGGAGAACCCACGCGAGTTCCAAATAATTGACGTTCAAAAATCGGACAGAGGAATTTGAAAATTCACATGTTCATTATTTCAAGAGTATCTCGGAAACTAAGCGAGATAGAGTGAATTTATATGATATCTTTTTTTTTGAGAATATCTAGAGCTGTAAAAAAGGATTCGTGGGAAATTGCGTTATCTCGCTTAGTTTCCAAGATATTCTTGAAAAATGACAAAAAAACGAATTGCTGGAATTAATTTTTTTTAATTTTTGGCGATTTTGACTTTTTTTTAGCATTTTTGAAGGGTGAAACCCTTCTTTTTCTTCGGTTCTATTTGTCGTAGCATAAAAATTCCGATGAGAGGTGAAAGGTGAGATCATTTGCCATAGATTCATGGGGTTTTCAATTTAAAAATATCGATTTTTAAGGTATTTATGGGCATTTTTGTGAAATTGTTTTGAGAAACAGTTTTTGGCTTATAACTATCCCAAAAATTGATATTTTTTAATTCGGAACCCCATAAATCAATGGGAAATGAGCTCACCTTTCATTTGAGACCAACCCCGAATTGCTACGACCAATAGAACTAAAGATATTTGCAAAAAACTGAAAATTTCAAAAAAAGTAGAGGCTTTCCCTCAAAAGTGCCGAAAAATATCGAATTTTCAGAAAAAATCGAAAAAAATACATCTGACAGTCGTTTCCCGGCTGAAATTTCCTCAGCTTTTCAATGGAATCATCAAAAAAAATCTATCTCTAACCGTTCCATTACAGTGTCCATTTTGCCCCACTCTCCCCTATATCAGTTGCACTGAGAGAAAAAAATTTTTGTAACAAGAAAAATTGTCTTGTACCAAGAAAATTCAAAATTTTCCTTCACAATTTCTATAGGGGAAAGTGGGGCAAAATGGACATTCAAATGAAACAGTCGAAGTTACATTTTTTTTAATGATTCCATTGGAAAGCTGAGGTAATTTTTGAAAATTTTCATTTTTTTGCACCAAAATCGAAGAGTATCCCATTTGATTTTTTTCAAAAAATGGTTTTTTGATGATATCTCCGGTTCTATTCGTCATAGCGATTCGCGGGTGGTCTCAAATTGAAGGGGAGCTCATTCCTCATATTTTCGTTAAAGTCCCATTGATTTTTATCGAAAATTGACGAAATTACAGGGCAATTTGTGGAAATCAGTTTTTGGGCTGTAACTTCCGTAATTTTCGATAAAAATTAATGAGACTTTAACGAAAATGTGAGGAATGAGCTCCCCTTCAATTTGAGACTACCCGCGAATTGCTACGACGAATAGAACCGGAGATATTATTGAAAAACCATTTTTCGAAAAAATCGAATGGGGGTTACCCTTCAAGATTGAGTGAAAAAAATTTTTTTTTCCAAAATGCGAAAAAAAAATTTTCACCCATATTTTTCGCCTAAAATTTCCTCAGCTTTTCAATGAAATCATTGAAAAAATTCTACCTCCATTATTTTTTATCAATTTGGAGCGTTTTTCAGGATAAAACCATGAAAATTTAGATGTGTCCATTTTACCCCTTATGTCCATTTTGCCCCACCTTCCCCTATCTATCTATATTTAATTTTTCTTGAGTGAAGTAGATTTTCTTCAATTAAGTAGATTTTCTCACAACAAAAATTTGTTTTTCTCAGTGTGGGAAGCAATACTATTATCTACTGTTTTTTTTTTTCAAATTTTCGTAAAAATAGTGAATGGCATAAAGAAACGTGCGAAGATACGTAATTAATTTATGGGCTTTTTCGGAGCAAGGCCACGTGCCAGAATACTTTGAGCTCATTTGAGATACAGTGGAATTCAAATACACGTGGGGGTCATGCACCCAGTAAACTTGGATGGAAGGTTTCGTAATTGTATTGTTTCAAATGCATACAAATACAATGATACAATTTGTATGTGTATATGATTGAGGTGGTTCTTCTTTTCTTTTTATTTTTTTTTTACTCGCTTGTGACTGAGTTGGCACCACCGATATAGCGGTCACTCGATGGGTCAAATGGTCGAATTGATGGAGAGATTGGCAGACGTCGAATTGCAAGAATTCCAATTAAGGTGGTATTTTACAGAACTCGAGTACAGTTAATTCCTTCTTTTTTTTATGCCTTATTGAAAATATTTTTTTACAATTTTCTGAATTTTTTTTTGAATTTTTGTCTGTGTGATTTATGAAATATGAATTATCAAAGTTACTGATAATATCGGTGGCGGGGATAAAACGCCCTAAATCGAACAGAAATAACGAAATTACTAAAAAAATCACAGGGCTGATCCATTATTTAAAAACTGATTGAAAAAAATATTCAATTCTCCAAAAATTCGTGAAAATGATAAAAGACTCGCAAGCTATTGGAGTGAAAATTTGATTGGAAGGGGAAATTTTGGCTTGTTGGATATTTTTTTTGTGTATCAATATGTTGACAGGATTATTTCGAGTTTTTTCCCGAATTTTCTACATTTTTTTTAGAGTTAGGAACAAAAATTGAAGGATTTTTATGAAGTGGAGGGAGATAGATTTTTTTTGATGCTTCCAGTGAAGAGCTGAGGAAATTTCACGTAGAAAACATGTGCCACAAGTGATTTTAGTTGTTTTTCTCGAAATTTCGAAAATTTGGGCTCAATTTTTTCAAAAAATCCCGGAATTTTCAAAAAAATCTTGAAAATAATGCGACATATGGTTTCCATGTCAAATTTCCTCAGCTCTTCAATGAAATCATCTAAAATAGCCAATCTCAAGAATTTCCTCCGATTCTTATCTTGTAGAACCTAAGAAACCTAGAAAACCACACAGTTGACGCATTATTCAAAACAATTGGCGAGGAAAACAGTATTTTAACTAAATAATAAAAGAAAAAAATATTAAATTCTCCAAAAATTCGTGAAAATGATAAAAGAATCGCAAGCTATTGGAGTGAAAATTTGATTGGAAGGGGAAATTTTGGCTTGTTGGATATTTTTTTTGTGTATCAATATGTTGACAGGATTATTTGAAGTTTTTTCCCAAATTCTCTACATTTTTTTTAGAGTTAGGAAGAAAAATTGAAGGATTTCTATGAAGTGGAGAGAGATAGATTTTTTTTGATGCTTCCAGTGAAGAGCTGAGGAAATTTCACGTAGAAAACATGTGTCACAAGTGATTTTAGTTGTTTTTCTCGAAATTTCGAAAATTTGGGCGAAATTTTTTTCAAAAAATCCGGGAATTTTCAAAAAAATCTTGAAAATAATGTGACATATGGTTTCCATGTCAAATTTCCTCAGCTCTTCAATGAAATCATCTAAAATAGCCAATCTCAAGTATTTCCCCCGATTTTCATCTTGTAGAACCTAAGAAACCTAGAAAACCACACAGTTGACCCATTATTCAAAACAATTGGCGAGGAGAACAGCATTTTAACTAAATAATAGAAGAAAAAAATATTCAATTCACGAAGATATGACTTTCGAATAGTTTAATCACCTTTTTTTGGGTAAATTAAAACACTTTTTCCCGAATTATCAGCAATTAATTGGAAACAAACCTACAAAATCTCACTTTTTTTCTTGTTTTATCGACTATACTCTGGGATACTACCTTAGAAAATCCTTAGAAAATTCTCCACATCCCCTAGATTCCAAGAAATTTCAAGAAAAATCGTAAAGCAAATCCAGATATTCAAAAAAATTCGGACTAGTGAAATTTTCAGGAAAAAATGAACAAAAAAATGGATAAATGCCGAATTTCTCAATTTTGATAAGAAAAAAAGCATAAAACTGGCCTTTCGAAATTGACTCGAAGAGGTCAATTTATAATTGATTTCAAGAGTTCACGTGGCACTTTGATCTTGAATAAAGAAAAAAGGGTGTCTTGATAATTACAAAGTTCGTATTTTTTTTTTTTTTTTTATTACAAAGTTCGTATTGATAATAAAATAATTGACAGTGTGTGAAGACTCATAGAACGATTAATAACAAATAAAATGTTTGATTACAGATTTAATACACTGTACGAATGAGCCGAATGTATCAATACCACAATTGGCTAATCTGCTTGTTGAAAGATCACAAAATACAAATTGGACGGTGGTATTCAAGTCGCTGATCACAGTGCATCATATGATGTGCTATGGAAATGAAGTAAGTTAATAAATTGAATAAAAAATGAAAAGGTGAAAAAAAGGATAAATCCTTTTTTAGCCGATTTTCACTTGAATCCTCTTTTATAGAGAATTTCAAGAACTACCAAAAAAGATTAGGGCAAAATCGCAGTATCTCGTTTATACGCCTTTTTGTATAGAATCTCGGAAACTAAGCGAGACAGAGCGATTTTGCCTGAATCTTTTTTTTTTTTTGAGGATTTTTAGAGTTAAAGAAAGGATCGGAGTGAGATCGCTCTATCTCGCTCAATTTCCGAGATATTTGAGGAAAAATCATGGAAATATCCTTTAAAAAATCGTCTTTTCTGAGAATATCTGGAAAATCAATGGAGATACGCTTTTTTTGCACGAATTCTATTTTTTTTTAGAGAATTTTGATTTACAAAAATGGATTAGGATAAAAAGGACGTATCTCCATTAGTTTCCGAAAAATTTGAGTGACAAATTATTTAAAAAATAAGCATTCTGTTTTTTTTTATTTGAGAATATCTCGGAAACTAAGCGAGATAAAGCAATTTCGTTTCAATATTTTTTTGTGAAAAATTTCAAAAGTTAGAAAAAGGGTAAAAAGGGCGTATCTCCATTAGTTTCCAAGATACTCATAAAAAAAGCCAAAAAAAAATGGATTTTCCTTCCAATATCTCTCGAAGTAATTGAGAGGTCAATTTTTGTAAAAACCTTTTTTTTTGCAAGAAAATTATGCTCGAAAAAGGTCCTCGTAAAAATTTCATCATCTCCTTTAGTCTCCAAGATATTTAATAAAAACTGTCCTTTCACCGCCAAATTACGTTTGGACTAATTACTGAAAATCCCTGGAACAAAGAGGATTCGTGTCATTAACATTAATCCTTTTTCCTCGTAAATTTCATTACCTCCCCCTCTTCCCCCTTAAAAAAGGACCTCTTCCTTAATTTCTTCAAATCCAATAATTTCACAGACAGGATAAAAAAATTGCAATCGTAATTTTCTATATTCACTGAATTTTCATCAAATTTTTTCTCTTCCTCCTTTTTTTTTTTATTTTATTTTTTATTTCATTTTGTGAATGCAATTAATTTATGCTTGGTTTCTCAGAGATTCACGCAGTACCTCGCTTCGAGCAACAGCACGTTCCAGTTGAGCAACTTCCTGGACAAGAGCGGTGTGCAAGGTAAAAAAATTAAATTCTATTTTTACCATTTTTATTTCTACTATTTATGAGATTTTTTTATTTTTTAAATAATTCTATTTTAATAAATTTCTCATTATCTGCACGTTACAATTGTAGGAAAGAGCTGGGCATCTTTGAACAAAATTATTTTTTTAATTCATAATATAGTTGTGATTTTTTTAAAAGTCATAGAAGTCTATTATTAACACGAGATAAAGAAATATTGATGATTAATCGTTTTATTATGCCAAAATTAATTATTTAAAAAAAAAGAAGTGGTCGAAGGTGCCCCCCTCTCATCTGAATATATATATATATTTATAATAATAATATAATATATATATTATTTTCTGAATATATATATAATGTATATATTATTTTCAAATAAAATTCATTTTATTGGAAGGAATTCTGGATAGCATAAAGGTACCAGTGACTGATCTATGCAAAATATTGAGTAAATAATTATTATTATTTTTTGCTAATATTTTCTTCTTTTTTTTCTTGCTTTTTTCGGAAATGGGAAAAAGATTTTTTCAATATTTAATCAATAATTCATTAATTTTCATGAAAAAAATTTATATAAATCTGGAAGATTGTCACTTTTAGAATTAACTATTGAAAATCATTTTAATACTGAAAATAACAGATATCGGACATTTTTTAGTATTTTTTTTTTCTTACTGGATAAATGATTTTCGGAAAATTATAAAAATGTATATATAGAAGATTTGAAAAACTACGAGTGCAAATTTTTTAAATATTTTTTTTGTAATAATTTATTCAAAAAAATGTAAAGAAATGTCATATATTTTTTTTTTTACTTGAAAAATTCCATAATTAAAAAAAAAAATTATCATTTTGCAAAAATTCACAAATTATTCAAATCTACGATTTTTCAATGAAAATAAATAAATATTCTCGAAAAATATTTTGTATTTTTTTCTTGTAATACTTTATTTGTTTAAAAAAATGCGAATAAATGCCAGATTTGTAGTAATTCCTATTTTTTCTATTTTTTTCAAATTAAAAAATTCCATAATTTCGTAAGAATTCTATAATTTTGGGAAAAATTCCATAATTTTATATAAATTCCATAATTTTGTAAAAAATTCCATAATTTTGTAAGAATTCTATAATTTTATATAAATTCCATAATTTTGTAAAAAATTCCATAATTTTGTAAGAATTCTATAATTTTGGGAAAAATTCCATAATTTTATATAAATTCCATAATTTTGTAAAAAATTCCATAATTTTGTAAGAATTCTACAATTTTGGGAAAAATTCCATAATTTTATATAAATTCCATAATTTTGTAAAAATTCCATAATTTTGTGAAAAATTCCATGATTTTGTAAAAAATTCCATAATTTTGTAAGAATTCGATAATTTTGAGAAAAATTCCATAATTTTATATAAATTCCATAATTTCGTAAAAAATTCCCTAATTTTGTAAAAAATTCCATAATTTTGTAAAAAATTCCATAATTTTGTAAAAAATTCCATAATTTTGTAAAAAATTATAATTTTTCAAAAATTCAAGGAATCAGTCCAATCCACGAATTTTCAATGAAAATAAATGAATATTCTCGACTTTTCATTTACTTGTGCCTTTATACTACAATGAAAATAAAAAAAAAACTAACATAACATCTTGTATTGACATGTTCATAGTAAATGGCTAAAATGAATAATCAGTGGTGTAAACAATGTGCTAAACATAACTTGCTTCAGCAGAACAATTCATTCTGTCAATTTTCTTCTATCATCACTGTATCAATCACTTATAAAACTTAACTGCACAATTTAAATTTATCAATGTATCAATGTGCACTGATATATCATTTTGAAAGATGTTTAATGCATGAGGAATGATATCTCAATGTGTGTTGCAACAAAAATTCCATATAATTGTTTTTTTTTCATTAAATTTTAATTTAATATAAAAAAAAAAAATCAAAAAAATTGAGGAATTTTTTAATATTTTTTTTTGAAAAATTCCTTTCAATTTTTTTGATTTTTGAACTGCAGACGTAATTTCTGCTTTCTCCATGTGCCTATGATTGTTACTAACCTTGGGTAATTTTATTTTTATTCGGAAACAGCTGGCGCACGTGTTGGTGAGTTAACGATCATTAATTGCCAATCATTAATTAAAATTAATTAATTAATTCATAAGTAAAGTTGGGAACACTTTGGTTTTTCATGTTTTATGTTATGAGAATCAGGGGAAATATTGGTGATAGGATTTCGCTGATGATTTCATTGAAAAGCTGAGGAAATTTTGGGTGGAAAACATGTGTGAAAATTTATTTTTGAGGATTTTTTGAAAGTTTGATTTTTTCAGGGGAAAATTGGGGGTCTAATTCTCTACGAAATTGAAAAATTTCACTTTTTCGGGGGTATCTTCGGTTCTATTGGTCGCAGCGACTTGGGACCAATCTCAAATGAAAGTTGAGATCATTTGCCATTAATTTATGTAGTTCTATAAAATTTTTATCGATTTTTGAAGATAATATGATGGAAAAACTGATTTTTATAAAATGAGCTAGAAGTCACTAAAAAATCGATGAAAATTTCAGAATCACGTGAATTGATGGAAAATGATCTCACTTTTCATTTGAGATCGGTCCTAGGTCGCTGCGACAAATAGAACCGGAGATATCCTCGAAAAAGTGAAAATTTTCAAAAATGGAAAGGTTTTGACCCCCAAAACAGTAGAATTTTCAGAAAAATTCAGAAAAATCAATTTTGACACATGTTTTCCATCTGAAATTTCCTCAGCTTTCCAATGGAATCATCAAAAAAAATTCAACTTGAAGGATTTCATCAGAATCACCAGTTTTCTCTTATTTCCTCTAATTTTGTCCACTTCAGTTTTCGTTTTCTAAATTGTCTCAGAATTAACAAAAAAAATAGGAAAATTTTTTCTTCTATTTCTCCAAGATTTCGAAATATTCCACAAAAAAATTAATTCGATTACATTTCTGCAAATATTTAATTAATCAAAGATATAAATTTAAAAAAAATTAATCAAATATCTTTAAATCTGGAAAAATGGAAAAATTTCGTTAAAAAAAAACTTTTTTTCCACAAAAAAAGGGTCTCCACAATTTTTTTCCTATTCTCTGAGATCTGAAGACATTCCAAAAGAACTTCTTTGTATAATAACTTTTCTGTGGGAGTCAAGAAATAATAAAATTCGCTTATCTTTCAATAACTGAATTAAATAATAAAATAATTTTGAATTAATTAGAATTTTATTTTTTTACTTCAGGCTATGATATGTCACCTTTTATCAGGAGATACGCAAAATACTTGAATGAGAAGGCGATGTCTTACAGAAGTGTAGCATTTGATTTCTGTAAAGTCAAAAGAGGGTAAGTATTTTTTTTCCCTATTTTAATTTTAAAAAAATGAAAAATTTGATGCATTGATATTTTTTTTAGTCTTTATTTAAAAATATCTCAGAAACTAAGCGAGATAGAACAATTTCACTGGAATCCTGTTTTCTAGCTCTTGAGATTTTCTTCAAAAAAGCATTCTTGTAAAATCGCTCTATCTCGTTTAATTTCCGAGATAGGAATTTTTCAATAAAAAAAAATTAGAAGAGAATTTTTTTTTCAACATAAAAAATTGAGCAAAAAAATTTCATCTTTTTTTCCCTTCTTTTATCACTAAATTATGATAAAAAAAATAAAAAAATAATTGTTTTAATATTTTGTAGGAAGGAAGATGGCACGCTGCGTACAATGAATGCCGAAAAATTATTAAAAACGTTACCAGTGCTTCAGGCACAATTGGATGCACTTCTTGAATTTGACTGCACAGCTAATGATCTCACTAATGGCGTTATCAGCATGTGCTTTATGCTCCTATTTCGAGATTTGATAAGGCTCTTTGCCTGTTATAATGACGGAATCATCAATCTATTGGGTAAGTGACTCCTAAACTCAATCTTTGAATTTAAAAAAGTCATTTTTCCAAATAATGCCTCAAGAATTTTAATGTTAATTGATATTTTATTGACTTTTTTTTTGGTTTTTATAATTACAGAAAAATATTTTGATATGAATAAGAAGCAGTGCCGTGATGCACTGGATTTGTACAAAAAATTCTTAATTAGAATGGACAGAGTTGGTGAATTTCTCAAAGTCGCTGAGGTAAGAAAAAGAAAAATCATAATTCAAGAATTTAATATCAAATTTTTTCAGGATCAATCGATTTTTTTTTATATTTTCTGAAAATAATTCTGGATAATAATGGAGACACGCCCTTTTTTTTGGCCCAATCTTCTTTTTTTAGAATTTTTCAAGAGCTATGAAAAAAGGCTTAGGATGGAAAAGGCGTATCTCCATTTGTTTTCAAAATATTTTCATGAAAAAGGGTAAAATAATCGAATTTTTCTGAATTTTTCCACTTTGTTACTACAATTTTTTAGCAGTTCTCTCAGAATATCTTCGAAACTAAGTGAGATAAAGCAATTTTTCCCAAATCCCTTTTTTTGTGAAGAATTTCAAAAGCTGCAGAAGGGGATTAAATATAAAAAAGGCCTATCTCCACCAGTTTCAGAGACATTTTTTAAAAAATTGGAAAAAAATATAGGTTTTTCCTATTTATTGCTAAAATTTCCATCAGTTTTTTAAGAATATCTCGGAAATTAATCGAGATAAGGCAATTTGACCCTAGTCCTTTTTTTCTATAGTATTTCAAGAGCTACGAAAAAATTCTGAGGATGAAAAGGGCGTATCTCCACTAATTTCCAAGATATTCTCGAAAAAAGATGCAAAAGATACACTTATTCTGTTTTAGCCCTTTACAACCGATTTTCTATATTTTTTTCTCATTATTCATGTTAATTCCTTTTTTTTCATTGTTTTAGAATGTTGGTATTGACAAAGGAGACATACCTGATCTCACAAAAGCACCAAGCAGTTTGCTGGATGCATTAGAACAGCATCTTGCCTCTTTAGAAGGAAAAAAAGGATCAGCTGCAAATACACCGACTCAATCTGCTAGGTATATTCGATATTTCATATTAATACTTCTACAAAAATATTTTAATTCCAATAAAAATGCCTTATTGATTTCATTTATTTTTCTTCAAAATTGATGAAAAATATTTTTAAAAATTTAACTAAGTCACTGCGTCATCAATTTATTTATTTAATTGCAAATCAGACGAAATTAATTGAAAATTCAGGATTTGAATGACATCCTCATCCCGGGATTATTCATTTTATTTTTCATATTTTTGGAAGGAAAAAAAAAGTCTATGAACCTCTGCCGATTCTCTTTACCTTCATTCACACAATGAATTTTTTAGTTATTTATTTTTCATTTTTTTTATTACACATTTTAATTATTATTCATTAAATACTGATTATCATAGATAACAGTTTTTACCATTTTTATTTGATTATTTTACTGTAATTCAAATAATTATTATTTATTTTTAATTATAATTTGCTTACACAATATCACAAGTAGCATTAGTGTGTTATATTTTGGATAAAATGTAGATTTTTAATTATTGAAACATCAGTAAGAGCTTTTTAATTATTCATGTAATTAAGGATATCCAAGTAGTCCTGATAATCTATTTTTTCGTTTCTATTTTGGTGACTTTCGATAGAGTAGCATGAGGAGATTTTTTAAAAATTTACTTTACACCATGTTACCGAACAAATTGAGGCAAAAATAATTTTTTAAAATAATTAAATTAACTTTAGAAGTCCACAAGCGAGATTCAGTTTCAGTTTCACTGCAACAATTCATGGTTACAGATATATTTTCTCCTTGTATAACTATATATATTCTTGTTCGTCAGAGTGTCTATTAATTTTTTAAATCACAAAAAATACCTGTTACCGGACAAATATCGACGATTAATGCAATTAATTGCCTGAAAACATGAATGGCGGGAATATTGGTATTTAAATTGGAACAGTTTAAATTGGAACAGCGTCAGTAAAATTCACAACAATATCGGATATTCATAATATTAATTAATAACAATTTATTATCGTGAACATTGTTTTGATATTGATAAAATTTAAAAAAATCGGAATAATTAGAATATTTCTAATAATTCAGGAGAAAAAAAAATAGATCATTTGGACCAGCTACTTGGATTTTCTCAAATTGTTGTTCAATTTAATTGTCACACGTTGTTAAAAAAAAAATTAATCGACAAATTTAAACACATTGTAAATCATAAATTCGTGTTTGTGTGTGGCAAATCGCTACTGTATCCAATTAGAAAATCGGGCATGCACAAAAATTATAGTCAATTCAATTTTGTAAATTTGTAAAACGAGATAAATCATAAAAATTATATTTTTATTAGATTTCTTTTTTGTTTGTCTTGAAAACAAATGGATTTTGAAGAATTTATGTTTTGGCAATTTCTGTAGTAAATTTTGTTGCCTATGAAAATGGTCTTCCCATGAATTTCCCTGAATCCACTAGTTTCAGCAAATGATTTTAAAAAATTTTCAATTATCGAAAAAATAGAAAAAAGTCGAATTTATTTGTAAATTAATATCAATTTGTTTTTTTTGGCCAATTTTGTAAAAATATCTCGGAAATTAAACGAGATAGGGCGATTTTACTTGAAACCTTTTTTGAAGCTCTTGAAATTTTCAAAAAAAAGGCATTGAGACAAAAGGCGTATCTCTCTTAGTTTCCGAGATATTCCCGAAAAATCGAATCACAACTGACCTTATTTGTAAAAATTTTCAATTCTTTTTATAATTAAATTACAAAATAATATTTTTTTAGCATTCCAAATGATTACAAATGAATTCGACTTATCTCATTATTCTTCCCCATCACTAAAAAATAATTTTATGACTTATCCCGTTTTTCTAAATGTGTAAAAAGACACTAATGTATTTAAATCGTATTTAATTCAACGAAAAAATCTAAAAAAATTCGAAAAAAAAACGAATAAATATTCATAAATTATAAATAATTAGTATTTGCACGGTAATAATTGATATTCAATACACTTGCGAGAATTACACACAGACACGTGCATTATTCCGTACATTATACATAACTTTTTCAATGTATTTTTTGCATCTATACGTACTACACAATTTTTCTTTGTTTTTTGTTTGTCTTTTTCTCCTTTTTAATTTTCAAAATTATCAAAAATTCCCGTAACAAAATCCTTGATTACCCTTAAAAAAAAAAAAATTCTTGAAATATCGAATCGGCCATTCCCATTTATCCGTACACAAAAAAAAAAAAACCGCAAACCCCCATCATTGCCCAAAAAAGCAGCCATAGAACGAATGTAAAGTCGGGAGTGTCCGCACTGTCTTCCACCAGCACGGCGTTTGGAACAGCAGCTAGTAGTGCACGTCTTGATCAAACTGGAAATGGACATATTGATGAGGCACTGAGACAACAGGCACTTGCTGAGGAGGAAGCTGCTATGAATCAGTACAAGGTGAATAAAAAAAAAAAAAAGGATAATAGTATTGCTTTCCAACTCATATAGGGGAGAGTGGGGCAAAATGGACACGGTAATGAAACGGTTAGAGATGGATTTTTTTTGATGATTCCATTGAAAAGCTGAGGAAATTTTAGCTGGAAAACAAGTGTCAGATGTATTTTTTTCGATTTTTTGGAAAATTTGATATTTTTTGGCATTTTTGAGGGGTACTACTTGCTTTTTTGAGAATTTTCAGTTTCTTTGCAAATATCTCTGGTTCTATTGGTCGTAGCAATTCGCAGTTGGTTTCAAATGAAAGGTGAGCACATTCTCCATCGATTTATGAGGTTTTGAATTCAAAAATATCAATTTTTGGGATAGTCATAGGCCAAAAACTGTTTCACGAAACTGTTTCACTAAAATGCCCATAAATACCTTAAAAATCGATATTTTTCAATCAAAAACCCTATGAATCGATGGCAAATGATCTCACCTTTCATCTCCATTCAGAATTTTTACGCTACGACAAATAGAATCGAAGATATTCTCAAAAAACTGAAAATTTTCAAGAAAAGGAAGGGTTTTACACCTCTGAAATGCTCAAAAAAGTCAAAATAACCGAAAATTCAAATAAATTCATTCCGGCACTTGTTTTCCGCCTAAAATTTCCTCAGCTTTCCAATGAAATCATCAAAAACAATTTATCGTCAATAATTCTATTAATTTCAAGAGTTTTCCATAACATTTTCCTAAAAATTTAGAAGTGTCCGTTTTACCCCTGATGTCCATTTTGCCCCACCTTCCCCTAGCTTTTTCTGCTGATACTTTAGCAATATGCTTTCGAATGGAAATGATGTGACTTTAGTATAAATAACATCAGTTGAATAGTTTACAGAAATTCCATAAAAAATTAATTTTCGAAAAATGGACATATTTCAAAAAGTACAGATCGAATTTTATTGAAATAAATCTTAAAAAATAGAGTTTTTCGAGAAGAAATTTTCCAAAAAATATGAAATTTTTTTATAAAACTGTTTTGCTGTAATTGAGACTTTTATGCACACACAGACATGCGATAAAAATATCATTTTCTCTATATTTAGATAATTTTAAGTATCTTCTATTAAAAAAATTACAATCGAAAATTTTGATGATTACATAGCTGCCATTCGAAAGTAAAAAAAGAAAAAGTGGAGAAAAAAATTATTTCATTTTTATTTAGAATATTTTTGAATATTTTGACATTTTTTTTTTTGAGAATATCTCGGAAACTAATCGAGATAGAGCGTTTTTATCCTGGTATTGTTATATAAAAAATTTAAAGAACTACAAAGAAGGATTGAGACAAAATCGCTCTATCTCGCTTAGTTTCCGAGAGATTAAAAATAAAAAAACTTGAGGAAAAAATTTATTTTTCTGTTGTTTATTTTTTCAAAAATTTTCTCTTGGTAGCTCTTGAAATTTTCTAAATTAAGACAAAGTGTCGCTCTATCTCGCTTATTTTCCGAAATATTACGAAAAAAAAAACAATTGCGAAGAAATCGAATTATTCTGAAATAAGAAAAACTTGTTTTTCCTGTTATTAATTTTTCGAAAATATCTCGGAAATTAAGTGAGATAAAGCGATTTCCTCTGAATCCTTTTCCAGAGCACTTGAAATGATCTACAAACCAAGATTGAGGCGAAATCACATTTTATCTCGCTCAATTTTCGAAATGTTCCTTGAAAAAAATCGAAAAAATGTTCAAAAAATTTAAAAAATTCGAGAAATTGAATTATTCCGTTTTATTTATTTACTGTGATTTTTTTTTGCATTTATTTCATGGCTGTCTGATCAATTTCAGGCGAAGGTACAGTCACCCTCTGGAGGGCCCAGCACCAATCCATTCCTCGCATCACCAACGGGAAGTGGTAATCAGCCAATCGTTGACTTATTCGCTTCAGCATCTAGTGCGGAGGTAAATATAAAAAAATATTTTCATTTTCCCCAAATATCTTGGAAACTACTGGAAATACGTGCTTTTTCCTCGTGCAAAAAGAATCGAAAAATTCGAATTTTGCGAAGAATTTTAATTTTCGATTTATTGAATAATTCGAATTTTCGAAAGAATTCGAATTTCTGAATAGTTCGGATACTTCGATTTTTCAAATAATTTGAATTTTCAAATAATTTGAATTTTGGAATAGTTTGAAATTTGAATTGAATAATTTGAATTTTCGAATTGTTAAATAATTTGAATTTTCAAAGAATTTGAAATTTCGAATTATTGAATAATTCGAATTTTCGAAAAATTTGAATCTTCGAATTATTCAATGTTTCGAATTTTCGAATAATTTGAATTTTGGAATAGTTTGAAATTTGAATTGAATAATTTGAATTTTCGAATTATTAAATAATTCGAATTTTCAAAGAATTTGAAATTTCGAATTATTGAATAATTCGAATTTTCGAAAAATTTGAATCTTCAAATTATTCAATGTTTCGAATTTTCGAAAAATTCGAATTTCTGAATAGTTCGGATAATTCGATTTTTCAAATAATTTGAATTTTCAAATAATTTGAATTTTGGAATAGTTTGAAATTTGAATTGAATAATTTGAATTTTGGAATTGTTAAATAATTCGAATTTTCAAAGAATTTGAAATTTCGAATTATTGAATAATTCGAATTTTTGAAAAATTTGAATCTTCGAATTATTCAATGTTTCGAATTTTCGAAGAATTCGAATTTCTGAATAGTTCGGATAATTCGATTTTTCAAATAATTTGAATTTTCAAATAATTTGAATTTTGGAATAGTTTGAAATTTGAATTGAATAATTTGAATTTTCGAATTGTTAAATAATTCGAATTTTCAAAGACTTTGAAATTTCGAATTATTGAATAATTCGAATTTTCGAAAAATTTGAATCTTCGAATTATTGAATGTTACGAATTTTCGAAAAATTCGAATTTCTGAATAGTTCGAATAATTCGAATTTTTAGATAATTTGGGGCGTGATCCGAAATTCACTGTCAGTACTGAAAATGTACAGTTTCTATCACTGAAATTATAGATTTTCAGTACTGACAGTGAATTTCGGATCGTAATTACTTTTTCAAATAATTCTAATTTTCAAATAATTCGAATATTTGAATTTTGGAATATTTCGAAATTTGAACCCAATAATTCGTATTTTCGAATAATTAGAATTTTCAAATTATTGAATAATTAGAATTTTTGAAGAATTTGCATTTTCGAATTATTGAATAATTCGAAATTTGAATCGAATAATTCGTATTTTCGAAATTTGAATCGAATAATTCGTATTTTCGAAATTTGAATCGAATAAGTCGTATTTTCGAATGATTTGTTCTCAAATTTTCGAATGATCCGAGAAATTTCGAATAATTCGAATTTTTTCGAATAATTCGAACTTTCTCAAATAATTCGAACTTTTTCGAAAAATTAAAAATTTTTCGAATAGTTCAACAACTTTAAATTATTCGACAACTCGAATTGTTCGATTCGACCTTGGTATCGAATATTGATATTCGATTTGATACGAATAATTTGTGAATTTGTATTATTTGCACACTCCTACTCAACATTCATTTTTGTAGCTCTCGAAATTCTCTACAAAAAGGATTCCAAGCAATATTGCGCTATCTCGCTTAGTTTCCGAGTTATTTTTTCAAAAAAAGAAGATTTCCGGCCTAAAAAAGACTCCTACAAAATTCATTCTCAATGTTTTCAACAAAAATCGAAATAAATTTTTCAGGCACAAAAAGCATCGGACGATTTACTTCAATTGGCAGGAAATCCATTTGCTGATATGTTTGGAGCACCTCAACCAGGAGCACCAGTTCAAGCTGCTCCACCAGCAAACAACATGTGGATGAGCAACGGTAATGGTAAATGATCAACTTTTCGTATAATTTCGTTGATTTAGAGGGTGGGGCAATACGGACATAAGGGGTAAAATGGACACATTTGAGTTTTTATGCATATATTGTTAAAAAATCGTTAAATGAATGAAAATATTAGAGATAGATTTTTTTTAATGACTCCATCGGAAAGCTGAGGAAATTTTAATCGAGAAACATGTGCCAGAATTAATTTTTTTCAATTTTTTGAGAATTCGATTTTTTCTGGCATTTTTGAGGGGTAAAAACCTTTCGATTTTCGAGCAAATTCAGTTTTTTCGAAATATTTCTGGTTCTATTGGTCGTAGCAGCCTGGGACCGATTTCAAATGAAAGGTGAGATCATTTACTATCGATTTATGGGGTTTTGGATTCAGAAATATCGATTTTTCACATAGTTATAGGACAATAACCGATGATCACAATTTTTCACAAAAGTTCCCATAACTATCTGAAAAATCGATATTTTCAGATTTGAATCCCTGAAATCGATGGTAAATGATCCCACCTTTCATTTAAAATCGGTCCCAGGTCGCTACGATCAATAGAACCAGAAATATTTCCAAAAAACTGAATTTGCTGAAAAATGCCAGAAAAAATCGAATTCTCAAAAAAGTGAAAAAAATTACTTTTGGCACATGTTTTTCGACTAGAATTTTCTCAGCTCTTCGATGAAATCATTGAAAAAAATCTATCTCCCACTGTTTCATTACAATGCCCATTTTGCCCCAGTTCTACTCCACTATATATTTTTTTAACATTATTTGAATTTTTTTCAATTCAATTTTTCTTTCTCACGCACCATTACATTATTATTTTATTATTGTTATTATTATTATTTTCTTTTTTTCCATTATTTTTTTGTTTCGTAGGTTTCGTCGCACCCACACCGCCAGCAAATAATAATTTTGTTACAGATAATAATTTTTCATCTGTATTTGGAAATCAAGATCAACAAGCGAGTAAGTAAAATTAAATTTTAAATTAAAAATTGAAAAGTAAAATTGAGTACATTAATTTGTACAGATATCTTTGCACTCAGAAATAAAGTGGCATCAGTGCTATGCTTATATATATATATATAGCACTTAGGCCACTTTTTGTTTCTAAGGTGACGATTTATTTGAAAATTCTTTTCGATTTTTTTTTAATGAGCTTTACAAGCACAATTGTAATAACACAATACAATTATTTTTAATTAACACAGTTAAAGTACTTTTCATAATCAATTTAACATGTTTTTTGGAACATCATACAATTACTAACAATATGCAGCTTTTTACACAATTTTTTGAAATTAAATTAATGAATAATTCGAATTAATTGATTGGATGTAAAATTATGTTTTAAGGTAGTCTGATGATGATAATATAGGGGAAAATGGAGAGATGGTATTTTTTTTGATGATTTCAGTGGAAAGCTGAGGAAATTTTAGGTGGAAATCATATGTCAATTGATTTTTTTGATTTTTTTCTTGAAAATTGTACTTTTTTGAGGTCAAATCCTTTCCATTTTTTAAAATTTTCACTCTTTCGAAGATATCTCCGTTTTTATTTTGTTGCAGTGACCTGAAACCGATCTCAAATGAAAGGTGAGATCATTTACCACCGATTCATATGGTTCTAAATTTTTTTTATTGATTTTTTATTGACATCCAGCTCATTTGATAAAAATCAATTTTTTCATCATATTATCTTCAAAAATCCATCAAAATTTGTTTAGAACCCCATAAATTAATGACAAATAATTTCACCTCTCATTTAAGATCACTCGCAAGTCGCTGCGACCAATAGAACCAAAGAAATCCCCGAAAAAAGTCAAATTTCTCAATTTCGTAAAGATTTAAACCCCCAATTTTCCCCCAAAAAAATCAAATTTCCAAAAAATCCTCAAAAAAAAAAATATCTCCATACATTTCCGACGTCAAATTCCCTCAGCTTTTCAATGAAATCATCAAAAAAACTCTATCCCAAATATTTCCCCCCATTTCCCTAAACTGAAACAAGAAATTACAGTTAAAAAATTCAATATTTCCCAACAATTCACTTTCTTTTTCAAAAAAAGAACTCTTTTTCCCCCCAAAAATATTCGAATAATCACATCAGACTTCCTTAATCTCTCAAAATTGAAATTAAAAACAAAAAAAAAAAACAAAATACGTTAAACTTTCTGCGCAAGCTGCCGCTCAAGGATCGGCCGTACCAAATCCTTTCATGGCTGATTTTTCAGCCATTCCCCAAACTGGTAATACAGCATCGAGCATCGGATTGTTTGATCAATCATCACAATCAAATAATGATGGACAAAAACAACAGAGCGGAGACCTATTCAGTGCTGGGGTACAGGCGGATTTATTTGGTAGCGATAAATCAGTTAATAAATGTGATATCAGTGATATAGAATTACCAATTAATATACAACAAACTGGTATTAATATAGCTGGTATTAATTTACAAAAAACTGCAACACCGCCACCAAGACCGCCACCCCCCATTGCTGGTAATAATGGTACACCACGTGCTGTATCACCAACAATAAATACAATTAATTCATCAATTAATAATAAAAGTGCATTCGATGATTTGAATGATAGTATACGTATGGCTCTGGGTGGGTCTCCGTCTCGTCCATCAATCGCTGCACAGGATACTACTCACGTACAACAACAACAGCAACAATTAACACAACAGCAATTAACACAACAACAGCAAGGCTTTGGTGTTTTTGACGTGAGTGGTAATGTGCAAGCGATAAGTGGACAATCGGTTGTCGGTACTGTACCAGGTTACATTAGCCAATTATCATATGGATACGGCTCTCCGCAGAAGCAGCCAATCGCAGGTGACGGGAATTAACAAACTCAATTAATTATACAGTGTAACCTTGATATTAACGAAACTTAAGGGAAATAGGAATTATTCGTTATATCGAGTTATTCGTAACAGTGAGGTTTGTTCTATAGAGGCTAGATTAAACTCGATTCGTTATAACAAGGTAAGAAAATTTCCATTAAAACAACTCATGTGAATAACAACTCATTTGAATCAAAACACAGAATTATTTATTTGAAAACATTCAAATAGAATACAGTGGTCCCTCCCTAAGATATCCCTCTGTAAGATATCACCTCTCCTCAATTCTCCTCAATGCCTCCTCAATTCGTTCCCCCGCTTTCACTGATTTCGACGCGCATGCGCTCACGTTCGCAGCTGGGGCATTCTGTGCACATGTATACATGGAGAGTGTCGTAGGCAGCGCAATAGTATTGAGAAGAATTGTATTAATTAAATTCATATCAAAATAATAAGTTTTATTCATTTCGAGTTATAAGAATATTTCAAATAAACGTAAACAACCGATGGCAGTGCCAGTTGTTTACAAAATTAATGCATTGAGAGAATGAAAAGATGGAATACCGGTGCATGTCATTGCGGATAACCTCAATGTTACTACACAAACGATGGAAAAGTGACAAAACAACGAAAAAATATTTGAAACTCCAACTTTGTAAATAATTGCTTCAAATTCATGTATAATGTCATTATAATTTGTTAATAATTTTACCAAGGAAATTCATAAAATTTTATACAGTCGAAAAAGATTATCATCAAATTTATATTGAACCTAGAGTTCGAATGCTAAAGAAAAAAAAGTAGAAATTTATATTTGCAAATGAAAAAATACATTGCTCCTTTTAAATTGAATTCGAATATTCCGTGCTCTTTCTCTTTGTATACTTAATTAATGACAATGCGCGTGCGCGTACATATTTCATGGCTCCGCCTCCCTGAGGTGGAAGGGATACCTCCGTAAGATATTTTTCTCAGAACCAGAGCCCCAAACTTGATATCTTAAGGGGGGACCACTGTATAAACATAGAATGTGAGAGAAAAAATTAGCAACATGATAAAGGTTAATGCTTAATAAAGGTTAAAATTTCTGCAACACTCAAACAACATCTTTTCCATTTTTCAGCCATTACAACTTCAAAATTACTAACAATCACAAACAGCAATGTTTACAGTGATCAAACAGTAATGACTATCTTATGAAGATTTAAACGTATCAGCACTCATTGAGACATTAGTTATTGTGGAATTGAGTGGGGATAATTTGTAGGATACGTTATGTAGAGGTTGTAGGCTGGAAAATTCGTTATATGAAGGTCAATAATAGTTTCTATATATATTCTGCAATGATTCATTTTTCGTTATAGCGAGATTGTTTGAAAAATATATTCGTAATGTAAAGGTATATTTTACATAGACTCTTATGGACAGTTCTTGGGGATTTTGAAAAATTCGTTAAATCGAGGAATTCGTTATATTGAGGTTCGTTATATTAAGGTTACACTGTATTAAGTATGAATAGGGAGGATTTTTATACTGTTTTTTGCTGTTTTATTTAGTTCATTGCCCCCTTTTTTTTGTTAGTCGTGTGGGGATCAAAAGGGCGTAAGTGAGCGCGCTTTATTTTTAGGGGAGTATATATACGCCTTTTTAATTGGAGAGATTTGGTTTTTTTAAGGAGGGAAAAAAGCATATTTTCGAGAATTTTTTTAAACGATACAGATAAGGTCGGTTTCTTTAATGAACTTTCATATAATAATACAACATATGAACTTAGAATTTTTTTGTTGGAAAATATTGATAAATGAGCGAAAAAAAACGGTGTTAAACATTTTAATCCAGTGAATTTTTCAAAATCATTAGTATCAAAAGGGCCTATGTGCTGGAGTTAACGTTATTATCGAATTATTACTATAAAAGTAGAAAAAATGAGGAAATTTAATTTGTCGAAAAAATTCAGGAGAAAAGGGGTAAAAAGGACGATTTTTTTTGCGCTTTTTTTTTAATATTTCGGAAACTAAACGAGATAGGGCAATTTTGCCTTTTTCAGTTGCTTTTAAAATTCTCTGAAAATAATGGCAAAAGGTGCGCCTTATCTCCATTAGTTTCCCTGATATTCTAGAATTCGAGAATAATCGCAAAAATGAGTCAATTTTTCGTGGATTAAAAATTTGTTTAAAAAAAAATTATTGTGATAAAAAATACAATTTTTTTTAAATGTCCCAAATTTTTGAGAGATACAAAATATTTTTTTTGTGAATTATTTGATTTATTATTTCGCTTTAAATATTTTCCAGTGAAATTAATATTAAATATTTCATTTTTAAATTAAATCCTGAGTGAAAATAAATAAATTCCAGTAAATTCTCCCTATTTAACTTAAATAATTGATGAAATTTAATTAATTTTCTTTGAATTCACACAAATTATGCTTTTAATTGATTTGCATGAAATTAATTTAATTTTCATGATATTTTTTAAATTAATTTATTGAGGCACTTGTTTTATATATGTATATATATATCGTGTGCATCGAGCCCAGGCGTTGATATCATCGATAATTCGATAAATAAAAAATAATCGAAAATTTAAATAATTAAATTTCCGAAATTTCATTGAATTGAAATATTTCAAATTTGTGGATATTTGCTTTCTGTGTCACTTCTTCATTGGAATTTTCCTTCAAAATTGTGTTTCTTAACTCAGAAATTTCACTGTGTAACTCGCACTTTTGTCACCAAGTAGTAAAGCTAAATGCAGTCACACAATTAAGAAGTAAATAATCGTTCTTTGGATATTTGGTAGTGAAGAAAAAAAAAATAAAGACATTCAAGAATAATTGAACAGTACAATCGTAAAAAAAAAAGTTGAATTTTTGTAATAAAATCATTGATGAAAAATTTATAAAAAATGAAATTCTCAAATCTGTAATGAATGTTATCGCCTTAGAGTTAAAGAGGCGTAAGTGCCAAAAACACGAAATTCTGGTGTGATTCTGGGGGGGAGGGGGGTTGGGAGGTGGCTCTAAAGGACTAGAGCGTTTTCTAGAGGACTATACAGGCCTCTAAAGGAGTACAGAAGGCTTCTAGAGGACTATACAGGCCTCTAAAGGAGTACAGAAGGCTTCTAGAGGACTATACAGGTCTCTAAAGGAGTACAGAAGGCTTCTAGAGGACTATACATGTAATACGTATGTCCACTTCTCACTCCAAAATGTTTTTGTGGCCTCTGGAACATTATTTGGATAATTAAAAATTAAAATAACAAATTTGCGAAACTACCAATTTTAAAATTAAAGGAACGTATCTCCACACTTATGCCCCTTTTTTTCATTTTCTTTTTAAACGCTATATAATTTTCAAAGTTAAAGTGAAAAGAACGTATCTCTGCACTTATGCCTCTTTTTTTTTATAATTTTTTTCATCTCATGAGAATATTTGGAGTTATGCCCTTTTGTTTTTACGTTTTTTTATCTAAATTTTTGGCACTTATGCCTCTTTTTTTATCAGTCAGTGGTTACTTATGCCTATATGTTATTATTTTTTATTTTTTTTACTAATATCACGTGAAAAACCCTGGAAAGACTATTGGAGCAATAATAGTGGAGATACGCCTTTTTGTTATTTTGAAGAAAAAAAATTGGAAAAAATGGCACTTACGCCCCTTTAATTCTAAGTCAAAGATGTAATGATAAATAAAATGAGCCTTAGAAAAAAATTGGAAAATTTCCATTATTTTTAACATTTTTTCCAAATTTTCAAGATTTAAATAAATGCCAAAAAATAATGAAAATTTCCTCAATTTTCAATTAATTTTTTGCTTCTAGAGATTCTTTCATTTCTCATTACATTATTCACAGATTCACTGAATCAAATTCGAGAATTTCATCTTGTTTAAACTGTTATCAACAATTTTATACTGAAATTTAACTTTTTTCTCCGATTTTACGTTACAATTATCCTTAATTTAGTGGTGAAGAGGTAAAATTGACATGAAATAAGATTTTTTCCTCGGAAACTAAGCGAGATAAGGCGATTTTACCCACAATTTTTTTGTGGAAAAAACTCAAGAGCTAAATAATATAATAATTGCAGCAAAAAAGACGTATCTCCATTAGTTTCCGAGATATTCTTAAATATCTCGGAAACTAAGTGAGATAGAGCGATTTTTAATTGAACATTTTTTGAAGCTCCTGAAATTTTCTAAGAGCATCAGATTAAAAACGCCTTATCTCGTTTACTTTCCGAGATTCTCTTTAAGAAAAATTAATTTGAGAAAATCGATACTTTTTCACTACAAAAAATTTTTTCATAATTTTTTTTTTTGAATATTTCGAAATCAATTTATCACGAAAATTTCTCCATTCTAAATAAATTGAATGAAAAATTCGAAAAAAAAAAATAAAATTCATAGAAAAAAAAATCTTCGCTACTGGAACATCCTTCTTCTTCTTCTTCCTGTTTTTTTTGTAATTTTTTTTTTGTCGTGGGTTAAACTGCTTCCATCGGCTTATGCGTTTAATCCAGCTATTGCTTAGGTTTTGATGGTGTGGGCTCGATGTTAATGCCCTCTTCTACGACAGTGTCTGGAGCTAATAACGTTTCAGCTACTGGACAATCAGCAACAACTACTGCTGGCAGTAAAGTACTAACGGGTGATTTGGACAGCAGTTTGGCGAGCCTGGCACAAAATCTCAGCATCAATAAAAGTGCACAGCCTCAAGTCAAGTGAGTAAATATATTTTCAAAATATATAGGGGAAAGTGGGGCAAAATGGACATTCAAATGGAACGATCGAAGTTACATTTTTTTAAATGATTCCATTGGAAAGCTGAGGGAATTTTAGGAGGAAAACATGTGTCGGAATCAATTTTTTCGAATTTTTGAAAATTTTCATTTTTTTTGCGCCAAAATTGAAGAGTATCCCATTTGAGTTTTTTCGAAAAATGGTTTTTTGATGATATCTCCGGTTCTATTCGTCGTAGCGATTCGCGGGTGGTCTCAAATTCAAGGGGAGCTCATTCCTCATATTTTCGTTAAAGTCCCATTGATTTTTATCAAAAATTGACGAAATTACAGGGCAATTTGTGGAAATCAGTTTTTGGACTGTAACTTCCGTAATTTTCGATAAAAATTAATGAGACTTTAACGAAAATGTGAGGAATGAGCTCCCCTTCAATTTGAGACTACCCGCGAATCGCTACGACGAATAGAACCGGAGATATCATTAAAAAACCATTTTTTCGAAAAAATCGAAAGGGGGTACCCTTCAAGATTGAGTGAAAAAATTTGTTTTTTTCCAAAATGCGATAAAAAAAATTTTCACCCATATTTTCCTCCTAAAATTTCCTCAGCTTTTCAATGAAATCATTGAAAAAATTCTACCTCCATTATTTTTATCAATTTGGAGCGTTTTTCAGGATAAAACCATGAAAATTCAGATGTGTCCATTTTACCCCTTATGTCCATTTTGCCCCACCTTCCCCTATAGTTCAGTAGATTCAAGAGATTTGCGAAATTAAATTACTAATTGAAAATTATAATTTCAGGTGGGAAAAGAAAAGAAAAAAAACAAGATTCGTCTATTTTTTATCATTTATTTTTAAAAAATTTCTTGGAAATTAAGCGAGATAGTGTGTCTTTTCCCTAATTTCTTCCTTCCAAAGAATTTTAAGAACTACGAAAAAGGGTTTAGTTAAAAAAAAACTGCTCTATCCCGCTTAATTTCCGATTATGTTGAAAAAAATATTTACATTTTTTTTTTGTTGAAAAAAAATCGATTTTATTTCGATATTTCGAATTTTTCAGAATTTTCGAAAGATTTCTGAATTTTTTTCGAAATTGTTTTTTTTCGAAATTATTGCAAATTAAATTATTCGATAAAAAAAATAAAAAAAATTGCATAAAAAAAATCAAGATTTCTCGAGAATTTCAAAATTTGAGATTAAAGTAATTTTTTTTTTTTTTTTTTTTTTTTTTTTTTTTTTTTTTAAATAATTGATAACACTATGATTTCAGGGGAATGCAGTGGAACTCTCCAAAAAATACAGCAAAAACTGGAGGACCAGCTGGATGGACACCACAGCCAATGGCAGCGACAACTGGAGCTGGCTATCGACCAATGGTGAGATGATTAAAAATAAAATAATTCAAAATTAATAAAAAAAAAAAAAAAAACATTCCAGCACGCTAAATGTTTGAGAAATAGTTTAATCTAGATCGAGTTTCTGTACAGAATTTCAGTTTATCAACGTAATCACTCGAAGCCCCCACATTAAATAGGTAAATCATAGAATTCCGAGCTTATTGGAAAATGAAATTACATTTTTCCATTAAATTAATGGCTATTCGCATCAGCACTAGCTTATTATGAATTAAATTCTGGCTTTTTACTACCAGCAAGCATAAAAACGTTGAAAGAATGAATTTAAGGTAGTATCTCAGAGATTTCGGGGAGAGTTGATCTCTTATTTAAAAATAATTGGCGAAGAGAACAGCATTTTAATTTAATAATAGAAGAAAAAAATATGTAATTCTTCAAAAATTCTTGAAAATAATGAAAAAATCACGAATTTTTAGAGTGAAAATTTAATCGCGAGCTGAAAATTTCGGTTCGTTGAATAATTTTTTTGTGTATAAATACGTAGACAGGATTATTTGAAGTTTTCTTCCCAATTCTCTACATTTTTTTTAGATTTAGGAACGAAAATTGAAGGATTTCTATGAAACGGAGGGAGATAGAGTTTTTTTAATGCTTTCAGTGAAGAGCTGAGGAAATTTCACCTAGAAAACATGGGTCACAAGTCACTTTTGTTTTTTTCCTCGAAATTTCGAAAATTTTTGAAAAAAATCTGGAATTTTCAAAAAAATCTTAAAAACAATGCGACATATGGTTTCCATGTCAAATTTCCTCAGCTCTCCAATGGAATCATCTAAAATACCCAATCTCAAGTATTTTCCCCGATTTTCATCCTGTAGAACCTGAGAAACGTAGAAAATCACACATTTGACCCATTATTTTAAAGAATTGGCGAAGAGAACAGCATTTTAACTAAATAATAGAAGAAAAAAATATTCAATTCTCCGAAAATCCTTGAAAATAATGAAAAAATCACGAATTATTAGAGTGAAAATTTAATCGCGAGCTGAAATTTCGGTTCGTTGAATAATTTTTTTGTGTATAAATACGTAGACAGGATTATTTGAAGTTTTCTTCCCAATTCTCTACATTTTTTTTAGATTTAGGAACGAAAATTGAAGGATTTCTATGAAACGGAGGGAGATAGAGTTTTTTTAATGCTTTCAGTGAAGAGCTGAGGAAATTTCACCTAGAAAACATGGGTCACAAGTCACTTTTGTTTTTTTCCTCGAAATTTCGAAAATTTTTGAAAAAAATCTGGAATTTTCAAAAAAATCTTAAAAACAATGCGACATATGGTTTCCATGTCAAATTTCCTCAGCTCTCCAATGGAATCATCTAAAATACCCAATCTCAAGTATTTCCCTCGATTTTCATTCTGTAGAACCTGAGAAACCTAGAAAATCACACATTTGACCCATTATTTTAAAGAATTGACGAAGAGAACAGCATTTTAACTAAATAATAGAAGAAAAAAAATATTCAATTCACCGTATAGTTATTAAGAAATTTTAATTAGAAGGTATTCGTAGCTATTTGCTTCTCTCTCTGTCTCGTGCATGTGATAGGAGATTGATGTAAAAAAAATTCGAGAAAAAAAAAAATTATTTCGGGTAAATTAAAGCACTTTTCCCCCGAATTATCAGCAATTAATTGGAAAAAAACCTACGAATCCTCATTTTTTCCTGTTTCATCGATCATACTCTGGGATACTACCTCAAGAAAATGCAATAAAAAAATTCAAAAAAATCAAAATAAAAAATTGAACAGTCCGGGGAAAATATTCGTTTAGATTTTCTTTTTAGTTTATCATATTGGCATATTTAGTTTGATGCATGGCACGGCATATGGCATGTTGCCGGCTGTTGCAGGGCCAAGGAATGACGCAACTTCCTCCAACCACTACTTTTGGCTTTCCCACCCAGTCTGCACCACTGGTGAGTCTCACTTTTTGCACTTTTTTTTCCTTTTTTTTTTTCTTTCGACTCTTTTTCTTTATTTTTTCCTATTTGCGAATTGAAATTTATGGAAAAACCCCATACAGCACAATTTTTTTATATCTGCTAATAGTTTATGTACTTTAATAATTCAATTAATTATCATTAAATTAATCACTGGAGCTGCTAACTGATGGAAACAAAAGGACAACACAGCAGATTTCAACGAATTCAACGATTATTCAATTTTTTTTTTTTCGTTTTCAGTAGTTAATTAACAATATTGTGGAATAATTATGTGTAATTAATCATGTTTTAACTCTTGAATATTTAGAGATAATTACAGATGCCCCTGGATTTTTTAAAAATACGTGAAAACTTGAATTTTTGAAAATTTATGAAATTTTTTGGAAAAATCAATTTTATTCTATCAGTTTTTTCAGGATATCTCGGAAACTAAGCGAGATAGCGCGATTTTGCTGGAATTCTTTTTTGTAGCCCGTGAAATTCTCTACAAAAAAGAATTCGAGCGAAATTGCCCTATCTCGCTTAGTTTCCGAGATATTATTTTTTTTAAAGAGAATTCCATGGAAGAAAAGTCCATTTTTTAAGAATTATTTTTTGAAAATATCTCAAAAAATAATGGAAATACGCCTTTTTTGGCTCTATTCTTCTTCGTAGCTCTTGGAATTCTTTACAAGTCAAGATGAAGCTCAATCGAACTATCTCCATTAATTTCAGAGATATTATTCGAGAAAAATATAAAAATTCAGTAGAAAAAATGAAACAGAAATTAGTAACTTTTTTTTTTTAAAGAAATTCTCGGAAACTAAGCGAGATAGAGCGATTTTTCTGGAATCCTTTTTTGTAGCTCTCGAAATTCTCCACAAAAAAGGATTCGGGAAAAATCTCCCTATCTCGCTTAGTTTCCGAGATATTATTTTATTTTTAAATAAAAAATTCAGTAACAAAAAAAAACAGAAAAAGTCGATTTTTTGTTCAATTGTTTCTCGCAGAAAAACTCGGAAACTAAGAGAGATAGTGCGATTTTGCTCAAATTTTCTACAAAAGAAGAATTGATGTGAAAAGGGCACATCCCTTAGATTTCGAGATATTCAAAAAAAAAATCTGCTGATAAAATAAAATTAATTTATTCAAAAAATTCCATATTTCCCATTTTCACAATTCATTTGTCCATTAAAAAAATCTAAAATTTTCTAAAAAAACATAACTAATATTATTCGTTGGTCTCTGGTATTTTGCATAGGGTATGCAAGGTATGCCAATGGGAATGCAGGGCATGAGGCCAATGATGGCTGGTATACCAGGTGCACCAGCTCAAGGTGGCATGATAGTTGCTGGTGGTAATGCACCAATGATGATGCAATCTACTAACCCAATGATGGCAGCACCAATACAGCAACAGCCAAATCAAGCAAATCCATCGCAGGCTAATGCGGTACAACTTGATCCCTTTGGTGCCCTGTGAAAAGACAATTAGGTATCTTTCATAATGCTAACTTCTTTTTTTTTTGGTCATGGAATAGTTTTATTCAGCCAATTGAATTCATTACATATTCTTATATTTTATTTCTGAAGCTAAATTTTTGAGAATTGTTGAAAAATCATTTATTGACGGATTAAGAGCAATGAATTGCTCCAAGCTATTCAACTCAAAGCAAACAACTCAAAACTCTTATTTTTTTATTTTAAATTGTTTCATAAAATGAATTAAATGGACACATCTAAATTTTTGGGCAAATATTACGGAAAATTCTTGAAATTAATAGAAATATTGGCGGTAGATTATTTTTGATGATTTCATTGTAAAGCTGAGGAAATTTTAGGCGGAAAGGAAGTGTCGGAATTGATTTTTCTGAATTTTTGGCGATTTTGACTTTTTTGAGCATTTTAGAGGAGTAGAATCCTTCCGTTTTTTTGAGAATTTTCAGTTTTTTTAGGATATCTTCGGTTCTATTTTTTGTAGCGTAATAATTCTAACGGGAGATGAAAGGTGAGATCATTTGTCATCGATTCATAGGGTTTTCAATTCAAAAATATCGATTTTTAAGATATTTATAGGTATTTTTGTGAAACAATTTTGTGAAACAGTTTTCGGCCTATAACTATCCCTAAAATTGATATTTTCAGATTCAAAACCCCATAAATCAATGGGGAATGATCGTACCTTTCATTTGAAATCAGTTCCAAGTCGCTACGACCAATAGAACCAGAGATATTTCCAAAAAACTGAATATTCTCAAAAATCAAAAGGTTTTAATCCTCAAAAATGTCAGAAAAAATCGAATTCTCAAAAAATTTAAATAAATTAATTCTGGCACATGTTTCTCGACTAAAATTTCCTCAGCTTTCTGATGGAATCTTTAAAAAAAATCTATCTCCCACTGTTTCATTACAATGTCCATTTTGCCCCACGTTCCCCTAAATTAATTTTTATAGAATTTTCATAAATTTTATTTCTAAATTTTATAAAATCAATTTTTTTAATTACTGAACGTTTTTCAATATTAAAATCATATAGGGGAAAGTGGGGCAAAATGGACATTCAAATGGAACGGTCAGAGTTACATTTTTTTAAATGATCCAATGGGATCATTGAAAAGCTGAGGAAATTTTGGTCGGAAAACATGTATCGGAAACGATTTTTTCGAATTTCTGAAAATTTTCATTTTTTTTTTCAGTTTTTTGAAGATATCTCCGGTTCTATTGGTCGTAACGATTCGCGGGTGGTCTCAAATTGAAGAGGAGCTCATTCCTCACATTTTCGTTAAAGTCCCATCGATTTTTATCGAAAATTGACGAAATTACAGGGCAATTTGTGAAAATCAGTTTTTGGGCTGTAACTTCCGCAATTTTCGATAAAAATCAATGAGACTTTAACGAAAATGTGAGAAATTAGCTCCTCTTCGATTTGAGACCACCCGCGAATCGCTACGACCAATAGAACCGGAGATATCTTCAAAAAACCATTTTTTCAAAAAAATCAAAAGGGGGTACTCTTCAAGATTGTTTCCCTTCAAGATTGAGTGAAAAAAAAATTTTTTTTCAAAAATGTGAAAAAAAAAATTTTCACCCATAATTTCTGCCTAAAATTTTCTCAGCTTTTCAATGAAATCATTGAAAAAATTCTATCTCCATTATTTTTATTAATTTGGAGCGTTTTTTAGAATAAAACCATGAAAATTAAGATGTGTCCATTTTACCCCTTATGTCCATTTTGCCCCACCTTCCCCTACTTTTAGTTGGCAAAGCTCTCCTCCCCTTTTACCATCTTTTTTTGAAAAAAATTATTTTTATTAATGTGCTCGATTAATGAACATTAATTAACATTAATTAACTGCTAATGCTGTGTTAATTTCATGTTTGGTGATTGGATATTCATGAATGAGTTTAATTTTTTTTTCAGGGGATCGAAGTGGTGGTATTTTTGAAAGTTTAATCCAGTAGTAAAAAAGTAAAGCAGGAAAAATTTATTTTTTCGTTGAACATTTTTGGAGAATATTTCAGAAATCGATGGAGATACGCCTTTTTTATTCTCATCCTATTTGTGAAGAATTTTGAGGGCTACGAAGGAGGCTTAGGGTGAAATTGGGAGTCTATCTCGTTTGAATTCCCGAAATATTCTCAAAAATTAGGGAAAAAATGGAATTATTTCTCTCTTAAAGTAGTATTCCAACCAATTCGAGTACAGTTAATCCTCAATTTTTTTAATGCCATTTAAAAAATGATATTTTTTTACATTTTTCTGAATTTTTTTCATAATTTTTGTCTGTGCAGTTTATGAGATATGAATTATTAAAGCTACTGAAAATACTGGTGATGAGGATGAAACGCCTTAAATCGAACAGAAATAGTGAAATTCCTAAAAACCACACGGTTGACCCATTATTTAAAAACAATTGGTGAAGAGAACAGCATTTTAATTAAATAGTAGAAGAGAAAAACATTCAATTCACCATAGGGGAGAGTGGGGCAAAATGGACACTATTATGAAACGGTTAGAGATGGATTTTTTTTGATGATTCTATTGAAAAGCTGAAAAATTTTAGCTGGATAACAAGTCTCAGATATATTTTTGTCGATTTTTTGGAAAATTCGATATTTTTCTGCCTTTCCTTTTTCGAAAATCTCCAGTTTTTTGCAGATATCTGTGATTCTATTGGTCGTAGCAATTCCTGGTTGGTCTTAAATAAAAGATGAGCTCATTTCCCATCGATTTATGGGGTTTTAAATTCAAAAATATCAATTTTTGGGATAGTTATAGGCCAAAAACGGTTTCACAAAACTGTTCCACAAAAATGCCCATAAATACCTTAAAAATCGATATTTTTAAATTGAAAATCCTATGAATCGATGGCAAATGATCTCACCTTTCACCTCCCATTGGAATTTTTACGCTACGACAAATAGAACCAGAGATATTTTTAAAAAACTGAAAATTTGAAAAAAAAAGGAAGGATGTGTCCATTTTTACTCCTCTAAAATGCTCAAAAAAATCAAAATCTCCAAAAATTCAAAGAAATTAATTTCGGCACTTGTTTCTCGCCTAAAATTTCCTCAGCTTTCCAATGAAATCATCAAAAACAATCTACCGCCAATATTTCCATCAATTTCAAGAGTTTTCCATAATATTTGCCTAAAAATTTAGATGTGTCCATTTTACCCCACCTTCCCCTATAGTTATTAAGAAATTTTAATTAGAAGGTAGTCGTAACTATTTGCCTCTCTCTCAATCTCATGCATGTGATAGGAAATTGATGTAAAAAAAAATCGAGAAAAAAAAATTATATTCACAAGCTGAAGATATGACTTTCGAATAAGATTAATCGTTTAATCACTTTTTTCGGCTAAATTAAAGCACTTTTTCCCGAATCATCAGCAATTAATTGAGAAAAAACCTACAAATTCTCATTTTTTTTTCCTGTTTCATCGACTGTACTCTGGGATACTACCTTAACATAATTTTTGTCTTACAAGCAATTTTCGAGATATTTTCAAAAAAAAAGACAAGAAAACCATCATTTTGATCTCGTCATTTGCAAAGAAAAGAAATTAATTTTTAATCACTAATTATTTCGTATTTTTTTAATTTCAGGAAACCCGTTGGAATTAGAATTGAGAAGAAAAATGGGGCACCAATCATTGTAAATACTGTGTAATATGCCTACAAAATGTGCTCGGCTTCTTTTTTTTTCATTGACCTACATCGACCATTCTCCCCTAATCTATCTTAAACACAAAAAAAAAAGGAATCAATGAAAAATTGTAAAAATTCACTTAAATTCTTTAATATTTTTCTTTTTTTTCTCAATCATGTAATTTTTTTTTTTTTTTTATTTATTCATTTAATTATCAAATTCAAAAATTTGCAATTGAGGTAAAAATCAATGAATTAATGCATTTCCGAAAAAAATGCTTTGCAATATGCAGAATGGTCCTATATATAGTGCTTAGAAAAATAAATATGTGGCATGTATTCATGAGAATAAACAGAAAAGAAGAAATAATTGCAAAAAAAGAAAAAAATAATAATCATAATAAGTTTATGCAGATTGAGATACGCGTCTCAGGTACTGTTTTATTATTAGAGCGTGTCTGCAAATTGAATTTATCCATTGCATTATTGGCGACTGCAGAAGCCATTCGTGCTTGCCAAAGATATTTTTGGAATTTTAATTCAAATAATAGAATCATTTTTTTTTTTCCACAAATTATTATTTTTCCTCATTTCTCAATAATTTGAATTTTCGCGAAATCGAGGAATTTAAGCCAGATAAAGCGATTTCCAAAAAAAGTCATGAAAATCGCTCTATCTCGCTAAAACTCCGCAATAATTTGAAAAAAAAAAAAAAAATTTTATTAATTTTTTTTTCATTTAATAAAATGTCATTTTTCATTTGATAAATTATCAAAAGATGAGGGGAGGATGGTGAATCATTGAATATATATATATATATATATATATTTGTGCATGAAAAAGAGTATAATTATGTTTCAGAAAAAAAAATGAAAAATGTATTTCAATGTGGCATATCTTTTGTACATTATTAATTTGTTCTTTATCTTTTTCATTGATTATTATTATTTTTTTGCAATAATTATATCATTTTTTTCTCTCTTTGTTAATGCAATCAAGCGATTGAATAGATACAAGTATTATAAATAGAATTCGTCATCGAATCATTTTTTTGTTCGTGTACGTAATTAATTTATTTATCACGTGCACATTAATATGTACAGGCGTTCGTATATAAATAATATTATATAATAAATATATATATATATATACATATATATATATATATATATGAATGAAAAAAAGGAAAAAAAACAATTAATTAACAAATAATAATAATGTTATAATTTTTAGGTAATTATCAATGAATGTTCTTTCGTTGTAATGCTCCAATATAATTTAAGTAGAATCTAATTATTAATTTTATTTTGTTAAGAAAATGAAAAAAAAAGAAAAGGAGAAGAATTTAATGATTACGATACTCATTTCATTAATTTGTTTTTTTTTTTTTTTTTTTTTTTAATTGGTTAATATGTGATGTGTCTTTGTGCCTGTTTCCAAAATAATTTCCATTTTATTGTGTAAATTTTTTTTTTTGAATTCAAATTGAAAAAAAAATTATTTTTTGTTCATTGATAAAAATTAAGCAATAATGTACTAGTCGAGTTGACTGTAAAATTAATGGAGAAAAACATATATAGAAGAAAAAAGTAAATTTTTTTTTTTTTTTTAATATTTCGAAATCTTGAGATAAAAAGAAAACTGTCAATTTCATTGATTTTGGGATATTAAAAAAAAAAATAATTAATTGACAAAATAAAGTTTCATTTTACCAATAAATTAAAGTAAAAAGAAAAAAAAAAGGAAAAAGTAGAAAATAATTATCATGAAATTGCAGATGAACAAAAAATATATTTTCATCGACATCGTAAATGGCATTTAGGTGTTTTCAATGATAAAATTAATATTTGTATTATATCAATTAAAAATTGAAGAGAAAAAAAAAGAAACAAAAAGAGTTAAAATTGAAAAAAAGAAAATTATCGAGAGAAATGAATATAATTATCATGGCAAAAAGTAGATAAAGATATAATTATATCAATATCGAGGAGGCACATGAAGGGATCAGATAAATTTCCTGTAGCTTTAGAATTTAAAAAATCATAGATGGACAGATGAAATTGAAGGAAAAAAAAACTGCATCTGTCAATTAAATTAAATTAACTGAAAATTTCCGAATTTTCTCGTTTATCATCAAACACAAAATGTAAATTTTTAATAATTAATATTCTACGCACAAAAAAGTGAAATTAATCATCGATATTCTTCGTGGATGAAATTTTTTTTTTTTCCATTTGGAAAAAAATTTACTTTTTGTCTTTGAAAATAACGAGAATCAAGGAGTAATGAAAATTTAATAAATTAATTAAATAGACCCGAATAAATAGGATGGCAATCCATCTCTACTGGTCATTAAATGTAACAGGACAATATTACGTGTATTATCCGTACATTATAAAGTGAAGAATACAAGAAAAATTTGCGGAAAATTTAAGTGCTGTACACCTGTTTAGGCTAGAGGAGTATATGAATTAACGTAGACTGAGAGAGAATTAAATTTTGGAAAATTGTAAAATTAATGGATTTTCAGAATTTTTTTTTCATTGTTTTATTGAAAAATTAGAAAAATTTGTGCTGAAAAAAATTGTGACGAAATTAAAAATTTTTAAATGTGAATATCAAAAAATAATGGAGATACGCCCTTTTTGTAGAGAATTTGAAAGGCTTGAAAAATGGATAAGGGTAAAAAGGGCGTATCTCCATTATTTTCCGAAATATTCCCAAAATATGATTTTTTTTCATGAATTTTTTTTCAAATTTTTTCGATTTCCCAATAAAATCGAAAATTTCGATAATCCATTGATTCAATTATTTCAATTAATTTCTTTCAGTTTATTCCCAAAAAAATCTAATATAGAATTGAATGAAAAATTCTGCAGGCCAATGAAAAAATGCACCACAAAAAAAAAAAAATTTGCCTCGAATTTTTACGGTGCATGTATATTTATTCAAATCCTATATATATATATTGTTCAAGAAATTAAAAAAAAAAAAAAGGAGAAAAAAAAACAAATGGAACCTAAAAAGAAGAAAAAACAAATTATCCACTGTATAATAAATTAAATGAAAATTGTTAATAATAAATAAAATAAAAAAAAAAAGAGAAAAAAAATCCATCTTGATATTCTGGCAATCATGCTTCGCTATTATCGAATGAAAGAAAAAATGCTTAATTGTTAATTAGTTTTTATGTAGAAAAATGAAAAACATTGCATTTTGTGGAGAATGAAGAAAATTATATATATATAATCATTTTGTGCACACAGCTGAAAAGGAATAACTCTGAATATGAAAGAATTGGAGCAAAATCTTAGTCAAATTAAATTGTGAATATTGTAAAAAAAAAAAAAATGACTGCTGAAAACTTAAGTCACATCATCAGTTGCATGCAATCACCCGAATGCAGTCTTGATCAAATGCAGAATAAATTAATAAATCATCAAATATGAAGAACATGTTAATTACTTGATTGTATAATTAATTATTGATTGATGAGCGTTTTGCTTGAATACACAGGCTAATTTCGTTTCTGTATGTACTATGTCCATTGAATTTCGATTGTTGAATTTTTGGCGAGAAATTGATAATCTATCCAGGCGCTAGCCAGCCCCTAGTTACGTTCCCACGACCAGTTGATTCCGGGCCAGCGATCAGTAAAGTCATCAGTCTCCGCGTTTCACTTTTTCTGCAGATTCATTATTATAGTCGACTTGGTGAACTAACTAGGCGCTGGCTAGCGCCCTAATTGACGCTAAGCAGCGCCTGTTTAGAGCCTGAACTGAATAATCAATGGCAAGAAGATTATTCAGTACGTTGAATTTTAATTGAAGAATTCTTGCCAAAAATTGGCATTTTATACAGGTGCTAGCCAGCTCCTAGTTAGGTCCACAAGACTACTTTATTCCTACTAGCGCTCGCTATTCACACCTGCCTCAGATTAATCATCATAATGAACTCTGAAGGCCTGGCTAGGCGCTGGCTAGCGCCCTGGTTGGCGGTAGCTAGCGCCGGTTTAAGACTTGAGCTGGATAAATTGCTTATCAATTTCAAATGTTGAATTTTTGACGGAAAACGGGCATTTCATCTAGGCGCTAGCCAGCCCCTAGTTACACCCCCACTACCAGTTTTTTCAAATTTAAGCCCTGGCTAGGCGCTGAATAGCACCCTTGCTTAGCGCTAGCCACCGCTGATTAAGGACCAGAGTTGAATACATCGTTATCGAATTCGAATTGTTCAATTTTTGGCAAAGAGTCGGTAATTTATCCAGGCGCTAGCCAGCACCTAGTTAAGCCCTTCCAAACGTTTATTACTGCTATTGTTTGCTATTTACTCCTGACTCAGATTAATCATCGAGATGGAGTTCGAAGATGTGACTAGGCGCTGGCTAGCGCCCCATTTAGGCGCTGGCCAGCGCCCTAGTTGGCGCTAGCCAGCGCCTATTTGAGACCCAAGCTGAATAAAATGATGGAGAAAAAACGATTTCCTTTCAAAAAAAAAAATGTAATGCTACATGAGAGAAATTCAATAAAAATTCAAGTGGACATAGAAACCTAACATAGGCAAAGGAACAAAAAAAACAGACTTCGAGAATTGAACAACCACAATAAAATAATAACTGAAACAATGAAAAAAGATGTAGAAAGTGAATGAAAAATTATGATAGCCAAGATGATAATAAAGTGTCCAATATAATAGATGAATCAATACAGAAATTTTAACTTGATTGATAATTTTTTAATTGCGTTGAGTTTTTTCTTTTTGCAGTTTGAATGAATGATGAAAATTACTGCGAAATTGAAAAGAAAAAAAAATGCTACGTTATCATTGAGTTCCAGAACTGATTGACTGCAATTATCATAGCGCCAATAACGAGATAATAAAAATGAAAACAGAGAAGTGACAGTAAAATTCAGGATATCATGTAACTTATATCGTATAATAATAGTTCGCATTACTTATTATTTTTTATTAATTATCATTGAATTATAAGTATCGTTAAATGCTAATAAATTAAGAAAAGAAAAAAAAATTAAATATATTGTAATATTGAGTATGTGGTTTTTCGATGACGTTGAAAGGACAATTTATTGGAATTACCATCTTTTTTTTCTTTTCAAAAAATTGAAGAGAAGAAAAAAAATATTTATTATTATTTTCATTCTAATGTGAGTGGTAATACGGTAATATTTATTTTATGTGGAGAAATATAAATTTGAGTGATTCTATTAGATGATATGATGAATTGAATATTTATCTGATTAAAGTCAACAATGAAATACAATAAAAAGTATTAAATCATGGAAAAAAAAAAGAAAATAATCGGGTTTTGATTATTTTTCATAATTTGACATTTCGATTTGTTCCCTATTCTTATTTTCCGAATGTCTCAGAGACTGAGTGTTATAGCGTGATTTCGAAATTTTCTACAAAAAATAATTCAAGTGAAGATCATATCTCGGTTAGTTTCCGAAATTTCGTGAAAAAAAAGAGCGAGAAAAAAACGACTCATCCTTCGACGACTAATTCATTAGTTCTTTCAATGACATTAAGGTAATCCTAGTGGTTCGGGCAATTTATTTTCCCTTTCGATAGAACAGCATGAGGAATTTTTTTAAAAATATAGTTCATCCCATGTTACAGGACAAATAAGGCCAAAATTAATTGGAAAAGAAATTGAGTATACGTTTAATTGAAAAATAGAAGCTCTCCTTGAAAACAATATGTATAGGGGAGAGTGGGGCAAAATGGATACTGTAATGAAACGGTTAGATATAGATTTTTTTTGATGATTCCATTGAAAAGCTGAGGAAATTTTAGCTGGGAAACGACTGTCAGATGTACTTTTTTCGATTTTTTTGAAAATTTGATATTTTTCGGCATTTTTGAGGGGTCAAAAGCCTTAGTTTTTTGAAAATTTTCAGTTTTTTGCGAATATCTCTAGTTCTATTGGTCGTAGCAATTCGGGGTTGGTCTCAAATGAAAGGTGAGCTCATTTCCCATCGATTTATGGGGTTTTGAATTCAAAAATGTCAATTTTTGGGATAGTTATAGGCCAAAAACTGTTTCACAAAACTGTTTCACAAAAATGCCCATAAATACCTCAAAAATCGATATTTTTAAATTGAAAACCCCATGAATCGATGGCAAATGATCTCACCTTTCACCTCCCATCGGAATTTTTACGCTACGACAAATAGAACCGAAGATATTCTCAAAAAACTGAAAATTTTCAAAAAAACAGGGCTTTTTCCCCTCTAAAAAGCTCAAAGAAGTCAAAATCGCCAAAAACTCCAAAAAATTAATTTCGGCACTTGTTTCTCGCCTAAAATTTCCTCAGCTTTTCAATGGAATCATCAAAAACGATCTACCGCCAATATTTCTATTAATTTCAAGGGTTTTCCATAATATTTGCCAAAAAATCTAGATGTGTCCATTTTACCCCTGATGTCCATTTTGATATTAATATTAATATTAATACAATAATTATTATTGTTATCAAGTGGCTCTGAAATTATCCCTTCTTTCATATCAGCTTGCCCACATGTAAATTACATAGGGGAAGGTGGGGCAAAATGGACATAAGGGGTACAATGGACACATCTGAATTTTCATGGTTTTATTCTGAAAAATGCTCCAAATTAATAAAAATAATGCAGATAGAATTTTTTCAATGATTTCATTGAAAAGTTGAGGAAATTTTAGGTGAAAAATATGGGTGAAAATTTTTTTTATCGCATTTTGGAAAAACAAAAATTTTCACTCAATCTTGAAGGGTACCCCCTTTCGATTTTTTCGAAAAAATTGTTTTTTTGATTATATCTCCGGTTCTATTCGTCGTAGCGATTCGCTGGTAGTCTCAAATTGAAGGGGAGCTCATTCCTCACATTTTCGTTAAAGTCTCATTAATTTTTATCGAAAATTACGGAAGTTACAGTCCAAAAACTGATTTCCACAAATTGCCCTGTAATTTCGTCAATTTTTGATAAAAATCAATGGGACTTTAACAAAAATATGAGGAATGAGCTTCCCTTCAATTTGAGACCACCCGCGAATCTCTACAACCAATAGAACCGGAGATATCATCAAAAAACCATTTTTCGAAAAAACTCAAATGGGATTCTCTTCAATTTTGGCGCAAAAAAATGAAAATTTTCAAAAATTCGAAAAAATTGATTCCGACACATGTTTTCCCCCTAAAATTCCCTCAGCTTTCCAATGGAATCATTAGAAAAAATGTAACTTCAACCGTTCCATTTGAATGTCCATTTTGCCCCACGATGTTCGTCGATTATCTTTAACAATATTGAAACTATATAGTTCTAATATTATTAAAGATCAATATCTCCGATCAATATCATTGTCCTGTTTCTAATATTGAAGATAGTGTTTTTATTACCGACACGTGTTTTACGATTTTTAAAAAATACAGTGGTGGAAAATTCTAGAAATGTGTTCTATAAACGTTGTTTCATACAGAAATTATCAGTGTAATAACTGAAGGAACTTGAAGTTGAATAGAATATCGAGCAGAACATTCCACAAATAAAGTGAGTATTTTTAATGGAATTTGAAAATAAGAACAATTTTCTGGGTTTAAATGAACAATTAGGAATTGAGGATTTGTTTTGGAGCTATATTCTAGGAGGGAATTTTTTTGCTTCGAGATTTTCATTATTGATACCGTCAATGACCCAATTAATGCCACCAAGAGACCTATTCTGCCACATATCTTTCATAGAAAAATGATATCTTATTATAAATTCAAATTCCATTTTTCCTTGATAGAATTTAGGCTCTGGACTATCATTTACATTAATTATTTTCTTGAATTAATGATAAAAATTATTTAATTTATATTTTTGAAAATATTTTGCTCATGGCCCGATTCATGCCACCATGGCCCGATTTCTGCCATAGAGGGTCCCAATAATTGCCATCAATTAATTTCCATCACTGGTCGTTATTTTTAAATTATTCCTCAATTTATATGAAAGTCCAATGATTTTGTTAACAATCAATACAATTTTCGATTTATTAAATACTTAAATTTTCTCAATATCACACATTGAACTGATGAGGCACTCTAACTCCACATGAAGAGCTTTAGGGCTTTATCTTGTTGAGCACGCTGGTCGCATTCAACAGATTAATTTTAGAAATATATCTAGTAGAGAAATATCGGATATTTTGATTGTCCAGTGTCCTCAGAATTTTTTTCTAGCCACTGTTATCAATTACTTAGAGTTGAGAATTCGAATAAGTTCAATAATCACGAAAATGTATGAAAAGTGGCATTAATTGGGCCGATGGCATTAATTGGGCCATTGACGGTATATGAATAACTGAAATGTATAAGGAGTAACTTTGAAAATAAACTTATTGAAAATGAGCTCAGCAATCAACCTCGAAATTTTGATAGAGAAAATTTCAGTTATTCATCTATTAATGTTATCATCTCGCACTCTCTTCGAGATATTGCTCCCACTAGTTTTTTCAAAGTAACATTGTGCTGGTACTCGATTACTATCAGATATAATGAGAAGTGATTTGCTTTAAAAAAGCGGAAACTTTGATGAATTTTCTTTTTTTTTGCGAAAATATGGGTTTTTTCGATACTTCGTTCCATTTTCAGTAAGATTAGAAAATCCTTGGGGGTGGCTCACGAATTGCAAATAAATCCACATTACAACGCATAAATGATATTCTGACGTCAAAACAGAAGTATTGTCATTATTTTTTAATCCTGTAAAAATAAGTTAATTTTAGCTGTACAATCTGCGAATGTATTTAAGGTCATTTGAATCATAAAACTATTATCAGTACGAAACAAAATAAACCACGATATTTTTTCATAGTGGAAAGTTTTATAAAAAAAAATCAAAAAATGATAAAATAATAGAAAGATGTCAGAGCACCTGCTCGATTTTTTCTTCAGATTTATTTGTGATGATCTCCCTCATCTTAGCCTCATCGAAGCGTTTCGGAAGAATCTCCCGGGAAAAAAATCCATATATATATGCCCATATATGATCATATATGGACATATATGTCGATTTTTTCCCGGGCATGGCAGTCCCATATATGATCATATATGGATATGTATGTCGATATTTTCCCGGAATATATCATCAAAATGATCTAATATATGAACATAATACATCAGTATTAATTCCCTTGATCACTCAATTCCTCATTAATAACGAATTTAAATTAAAAAAAAAACATCCAGCTGGGATCGAACCCGGAACCGTCACATGATGAGTCCATCATCCTACCACCTTCGCTTTTCGCATTTCACATACTTATTGGAATGAATTTTAATCCTGATATAGTGATCAATGTCTTTCGGACTTAGAAAAAGTGAATTCAATTGAATTATTATCAATCATTGTAAATAATTTAGTGATACCGAAAAAACTGATTTTCGAATACTGGCAGAATTTTAAATTCTCAAAGCAAGCGGTAAACAACTAAAACAACGTGCATTTACCATTAATTATTCAAATTTATCATTTTCACGTTCTTATATGGATTGAGTGAGCATTTTTTCATATATGCACATATATGTCACATTTATGTTCATATATGTCCCATATATGTACATATATGTCCCATATATGTACATATATGTTCATATATGACGATTTTTTCCCGGACTGCTTCCAAAAATTGAATAAATGTTTTTTTTAAATATGCTGCCTTAAAATCAATGATGTTTTTTGAGCCCAATAATCATTTTAAAGCTCATTTTTTCATCATGGAACAACTGGAAGTGAAGCATTATTATTTTTTCTTTCAAGATGAAGCGATATCTACTTTCTGGAATAATGATGATTCTACTTGTGACTATGAACATTGACTTGATCATGGCCGACTGTCAGCCTGTAGTGTTCCCTTGTGTACCTTTTGCTGTTTTGGCCGACCAAGCCTGTGATGTTTCCTGTTTGCAGTTCGGCAAAACAGGTGGTTATTGTTGGTGGGACACTACTTGTTGGTGCACAGGATGCTGAAAAGTGTTGACGAATATTACTTTAGAAATGGTTTTAAGAAGCCTCTCCATTTCGAAATGTATAAAAAAAAAATATATGTAACACGTAATTATTCAAATAAACGCCAAAAAGCCAGCAACAGATAATAATAATAAATACATTAATACCGAAAATGTCTTAACAAAGCATGTCGTATACCGACTTTTTTGTAAATCTGCAATTTTCATATTCTATCCTTTGTTGGCCTCATAAATAAATAAACATTAAAAAAAAAAGTGTTGACGAATATCTAACTCAATAGCAAAAAAGTTAAACCGAATAAGTCGATTTTGTTTCTCAATTATTTTTTGATAATCCTGAAAATAATAGACATCTAACAATTCCTTGATTTTGTCGTTCTTCTAACGAATAAATTATTCACAAATTATAGAAAATATGCACGTATAGAGAATTAGAAAAAAAATACGAATTTTCTAAATTTTTTTCTGTAATAATTTATTTGTTCAAAAAATTCGAAATTGCTGAGTTTTGGGCTAATTTTATTAACATATTTTTTTTGAAAAGATAGGGGTGAGTGGGGCAAAATGAACCCTCATAGCAACATGATTGAGGAATTTTTTTCGGAATGAAGGACTCGATGAAAAAATCGGAAAAAATTCGAGAAAATCCTCCAACATATCTATATTGTTTGTAAATTTTTTCAGATTTTTTGGAGCAACTGCTGCTTTTTTAAAAAATCTCGAATCATCTCATGTTCTAGGTCCATTTTGCCCCACTCTCCCCTATATTATTTTTTTTAAAAGATATGTCGAAAACTCATTTGAAAAATCATGTTTCGAGAAAAACACGATTGAAGTTTTCACTTGGGCTATGAATATGAAGAAATGCCTTGGGAAAAATTGAAAATTTCATGTGAAATAATGGGTTTCAGGTGATAACTTTTCTTGCCTGTATTCTGGAAGGTCTAAACTAATTTTTGAAGCAAAATAAAAATCGATTTTTTTGAAAATTCTACAGTGGTGGGGGTAACTTGAGGTCCTCAAAGTAAAAAAAAAACTATTATTCGTCATCATTTTCTATGAAAAAAAAAACGAGGTATAAAGAGAAATTAGACGATAATTGAAAGAAAAGTTCAATTGAAATTACAATAATGAGAAAAACTTGCTTATCATTCCGTGACCTTTTTAATTAATTCAAAATTACCAAGAAAAACTTGATTGAAAAATTGAAATTAATTGATGTCTCTCAAATACAACTAATGGAATAGAAAATCCCTTGCATAATCCAAACAGATGTTACTCGAAAAAAAAAATGAAAATGTTTAAAGAACCATAGGAACTAGAAAAAAAAAACATCAGAGTTGAAAAAGGTCGTAACATTTCCAATAATGTCCATCAACCAATGAAATAAAAGATTTGACACAATCACCTATTTGTTTGGGAATGAAAAAAAAAATGGTAAATCTCATATGTAATTCCTCTGGGTATCTTCTGTAGAAAGTTATCAGTCTGTGAGTGTGCTTACGCGATATTTCCGTTTGGAAGTGATACACGAAAGAGAGAGAGAGAGAGAGAGAGGTGGAAAGAACCGTGGGATTTTATGCTCACGTGTCATTTAATTGTCTTCAAATGTTGGGCTGAACAAAAAAATAAAAAAATTATTAATATATGCCCCGAATTTCTTCAACAAAAAACTCATAACGTTGAAGCATTATTATTATTTTTATTATTGTTATTATTATTATAGGGAAAACGATGGAAAAATTGGCCTGCAAAGAAATGATGATTTGGGATTTTTTTTGGGAGTGAAGGAGTCTTCGAAAAATTTTGAAAAAATTCAACAACAAGTGAGACATGCTAGAGCATTTTCTCAAATTTTTTCAGATTTTTTTGCCGAGTCTTTCACTATGAAAAAAAATTCTGAATCATTTTTTTAAGAAGGTCCATTTTTACTCGGTTTCATCTACCGGAAGGATGCTCAAGAGTAGTTCCATTACGTGAATACTTGATATCAATGTTCCATTGTTACGTGGTAACGTTTGTTTTTTTTTTTTTTCGTATTAATTTTCTCACCTAGAGATTAAGAGTTGAATAAAAAGGGATAATTAGTATTTAAATTCTATTCAAGTCAAATTTTTTTTCTTTATCTATCATCTTCAAATGTGACCAAATGTAGAAAGGGCAAAGCATTGGAGGAGAGATTTCTATTATTTTTTTTTTTTTTCAATTCTCAGGCTTAAGTGATTGAAATTTTTTTTTCATTTTCAATTGTGAAATTTTCGTAATTGAGCCTTTGATGAGACATTTGTTGGGCAAGAGCACAATCAGATATTCGTTCATATTTTTCCAATGAAAATAAGTGAATTTTCTTGGAATATCTGATTTTTTTCGGGAGGAAAAGACTATTCAGAAAATTTTGAAAAAATTACACAACATTTTTAAAATATCAGAGAATTTTCAGGAATTTTTTCAGATTTTTTTGTCGAGTGCTTCACTCTAAAAAAAAATTCTCATCAATTTTATCCAAAAGATAGAAAGAAGATGAAAAAAAAAAAAAAAGAAGATAAATCAATTTTTTTTTTCGTTCAATTATTTTTTGAGAATATTTGTAGCTCGCGAAATTCTCAACAAAAAAGTTGAATGAAAAAATTTCATCTTTTTCCAATGTGATTCTCACAAAAAAAAAGGGTTAAATAACAATTTCACAAAAAAAAACAATGTTCAATACAAGTCCTCTTATCTTCAATCTCAACTATGACCAAATCCAGAGGCAAGAAAGGCCAGGCATACAGAATGTACAAATCGATAGAAATCAGAAGTCTCGACAATGAAAAATAAATAAATATCATCAGCTTAGAAATAAAAGGGCGTAAATGCTGAGGATAAGCAATAGCACTTACGTCTCTTTCATTCTAGAATAACGATATAAAGAAGAAAAAAAAAGTGTAACCATTGAGGAAGGATTTCTCCTTGTTTATTCGTTCCCCTTCCGTGAGCCTTCTTATGTATCTTCTTCGTGAGAGTGACTCTCAAGATTTGTGTGTTGTGTATCTTTACGAGCGTCACGAAACTGAAGAACAAAACAGAGAAAACAACAGGCGTTTGGGATCGTGAACTCCGAGACACAAAGATGGTGATAACAATTTTCAATAAAAATTACCTTTTTTTTTCTGAATAAAATAGTTCTCTACTTTTTCGCACTAGAAGCTGAATGTTGGAAAGATGAACGGGAGAATCACCCAAAAATTGCTATTTATGACGAGGGATTACTCACTCAAGGATTGAGTGACACCATGACTTCAAAATGAACTCGACTTCACGTGAATCCAGTGCCTGATTTCAATGATTTCAGAAAAATGTGATTTCAGTGACTTCAAGCGCTGATTAACGTGACTTCATGACTGCAATTTATTGCCAATGACTTCATCAATTTGTAGTCAGTGACTTCAAATAGAATGAAGCCATTGAAATCACAATAAATAAAATTTTACGAATAAAAGAGGATGGGGCAAAACGGGTTTTTATCATATTGAAACAAAAACTTTTTATATAAATTGACAAATTACAATATTTAGATGTTTTTCATTGGTAATATTTTTTAACAGCCTCAAAAATATTATTAGGTAGTTTTGAATGCTCACTCTCAGTTATCACAGGAGGAGAAATACTTTTTCCATACTGTTCAATATCGATGTACTCATGTACACTCATTGGCTCTAATTTCAAACAATTTGTACTTTTATCCAAAATATACCAGTGACAAAGAACACTCATTTTAGTGACTTCAATTGATTTCAAGTGACTTCAGTGATTTCAGAATTGATTTCAAAAAAATAAAATCATTTGACTTCAGTGATTACAAAAAGGTTGAATTCACATGACTTCAGTGATTTCACTGATTTCAATGACTTCACTTGATTTCAAATTGACTTCATCGTGGCACGGTCAATAATTTTCATATTGAATGGGAATTTTTATTTATTTTTTTCCGTTTTTTTTTAAAGAACATTTTCCAGATTTTAATCTTTCGCCTAACCTAAAAGTGCAGAATCCTGCATCAGTCGCTAAGCCACTGTGTTATTTTCATTTCCTTTTTATTTATTATTGAGCAAAAAAAAAGTGAATTGATCAGAAATTTCACGAAATAGTTCGGATTCATACTTTCAGTCGAAATTTTGCTTTTCATCCGATACAATAAGGCCCATGGTTGAAGAATGTCATCTACAGTAGTCCAGTCACTCTACCCATCGGACGTTTTATGAAAAATGACCCCGGATCATGATTTTCACTTCAGGCCTGAAAATGGGCCCTTCACTGGGTTTGGCCTGAAAATTTCGCGAATACTGGATATCCCAAATCGTTGTGGCTTTTGGTTTTTTAGGATCCCCCATCATCTTGTTTTCAATCGACTCTTTGCGAAATTTCAAGGAAAACCCCGTATTCCCACGGGAAATGGGTGAAAAATGAGGATAAAGGAATATTCGAAGGAAATCAGCCATCATGAAAATCCCGATTTTCAAATCTTCATAACTTTTTTTCTGTGGCGTATTTTCTGATGAAATTTTACAGTGATACTGCCTATGTCGTCAGAAAGTAGCCTGCAAAATTCCACAACAGTATCGCGAATGGTTCTGAGAATTCGATGGAGCAGAAATGGTCATTTTCATAGAGCAAAGGCCATTGTCGCTGGGTTTGGCCTGAAAATTCCGCGGATACTGAATATCCCGAATCGTTGCGGCTTTTGGCCCTTCAGGATCCCCCATCATCTTGCTTTCTGTCATCTCTTTGCGAAATTTCAAGGAAAACCTCGTATTCCCTCGGGAAATGGGTGAAAAATGAGGATAAAGGAATATTCGAAGGAAATCAGTCATCATGAAAATCCCGATTTTCAAATCTTCATAACTTTTTTTCTGTGGCTTTTTTTCTGATGAAATTTTACAGTGATACTGCCTATGTCGTCATGAAAGAGCCTGCAAAATTCCACAACAGTATCGCGAATGGTTCTGAGAATTCGATAGAGCGGACATTGACATTTTTACTGATCCCATATTAACGTCCATTTCGCTCTATCTCGCTTGATTTACCGAGGTAATCGCGAAAAACTGTACAAACTCCTCCCTGATTCCATATTATCGTCCATTTTGCTGTATCTCGCTTATTTACCGAGATCATCGCGGAAAACTGGGAGAAAAATTTTCTGATTCCATATTCCAGCTCGCCCGTTAGGTATTTATGGTATAGTATATTACGCGTACTATACTACTCACAATTCAATTGACCAATGAGGAATGAGGAGTTCACTTTAATCGTGACAACTTTCGATATATCGATTGTTTGCGTTCTTGTTCCTTTTTATAAAGGATCTCCTCATGCTATTCTATCGAAATGACCAAAATCGAAAAGGGAAAATAGATTGCCCAAACCACTAGGATTACCTCAACTACTCAGAAAAATTATGCCTCAGGGTGTCATCCCAGCCCTCCAAAGGTTAACAAAAAAGGTACTTCAATAGGTGCAACTTTATTGAAAGTCTAGTGTATTTCAGTAAAAAGAGGGACATGTTTACTGTCAACTCGGTGTGTGGGCGCTACAGTGGCCCCCTCGTGTCTCATTCCATAAACTATAGATCTTCACTTTCGCGTTCACTGCCACGTTTGACCTCTGATCCCAACTGCTATGTTATTTTCTTTTCCGCTGATGTTTTATCTGTTTATCTTATTTTTTTCCGAAATTTTTTTCCAAATCGATACTCTTGAATTTTCGTCGAAATTTGCATTCAATGACTTTGGAATAGACGGTCTTTAAAATTTTTTTTCATCATGAATTACTTTTTAATTGAGATAATAAATCAGGCTTGACATTCAATATTAGATTTGAATGGAACTTTCTAAAAAAAACAAAAAAAAAATGCCTTTTTTCATTGTTCATCCTCATTGTTTTGAGGTGAATTGATTTCTTTTTTTTCTCTGATTTTATTGACGATGATTGATTTTTACGAAGCATCGTCTTCCCATTGAATTATCATCACAATGAGCAATTCTAGACAAATGAAAATAGGGGAGAGTGGGGCAAAGTGGACCGTCATAGTAATATGATTAAGGATTTTTTTTCAGGATGAAGGACTCGACGGAAAAATCTGAAAAAATTTGAGAAAATCCTCCAATATATCTTTATTGTTTGTAAATTTTTTCAGATTTTTTGGAGCAACCGCTGCTTTTTTAAAAAATCTCGAGTTATCTCATCTTTTAGGTCCATTTTGCCCCACTCTCGCCTACTTATTATTTTTATTGCTATAACAAAATGAGGAATGGAGGTTCATTGCAATTGACTGTAAAATTCACATCTCGATTTCCTCATTTTACGAAGAAACAAGCAGATGATTGTTTGAGGAAGTACACTGAACCTGAAGGGGGTGGATACTATTCGCGATTCGCTTCGTCGATTAATCGTGAAGCTCTTCCCTATCAATTCAGAATAATAAAATATTGAGGAAACTGAAATTAAATGAAATTGAATTATCTACAAACAAAGTTTTCATTAATTATGAGGGGGGGCTTGGAAAAAAATTTAGAAAATTATGCAGGTTTTTTTTTTTGAGAGTGAAAGGTTTTGCAGAAAAATTTGAAAAAATTACACAATAATCTAGAGATATTAAGATATTTTCTCAAATTTTTTCACATTTTTTTGCAACGTCCTTCACTTTCAAAAAAAATCCTAAATCATTCCACTCCGATTTTTTTAAATTATCTGTTTTTGAGAATAACTCGGAGATTAAGCGAGATAGAGCGATTTGGCCATCATCTTAATTACAGAGGATCTTAAGAGCTGCAGAAGAAGATGAGGAAAAAAAGGGCGTATCTCCATGATTTTAGTTATTTTTCTTGCAAATATCTCGATAAATAATGGAGATACGTCCTTCTTCCTCTGAGATTCTTTTATGAGAAAATTTTAAGAACTACAATGTTCTTAAAATTTCTCTATAAAAGAGGAGAATGTTGCAAGAAGGGCATATCTCCATTAATGTCCAAGATTTTATAGAAAATAAAAAGTCAAAAATTCGCCGAAAAATTAATCAATAAATTGAAATTCTTTTTTTTTTCATTTAAATCGGGATAATTATTGTGAAAAAAAAAATAAAATTGACCCATTAGCGATGCAACAAAGAAGGGAAGATGACGTTAGTCTCTAGGATACAGTAGTTGGTGGTGGGGCGTGTCAGAAGGTGAAAGCACCGGTGAGGACCGCCACTGCGATTCCGTTTGGTCTCCTTCCCCTCATTTCCCCTCCAGCCCCGAGTCTAACCTCTTCCCCTTGGTAAACACTCAGTGATGCGCTTAAACTAAGCAAATATTTTTATTTCTCTCTCCTGTTAGTAGAAAGACACAATTGCGAGAAACGAGAAATAAAAAAAGAGAGGGAATTTGGGGGGGGGATGTCAGTTGTGCCTGGCATTAACCGCCAGTTTCAACCTATTAATTTTCATGAATATTTTGTAATGGCAAGGGAATCCTCAGTAAAAATTACGAAATTATTCATTTGTTTTCACGATGTTTAAATTGTAAATTTTTTTATAATTTTTTCGACGGATTAATGTAATAATTTACATTGCGTATGTCAATTTGGTACTTAAGGTGGTATTCAAGAGGAATACGAGTACTGTTGAGGTCTTATTTCTTTCAATGCCGTATCAAAGATTATATTTTTTGACGTTTTTCTGAATTTTTTCATAATTTTTGTCCGTGCACTTTATGAAATATGAATCATCAAAGTTACTGAAAATACCGGTGGTGGGGATGAAACGCCGTAAATCGGAGGGAAATAACGAAATTACTGAAAAACCACACGGTTGACCCATTATTTGAAAACAATTGGCGAAGAGAACAGCAATTTAACTAAATGATAGAAGAAAAAAATATTCAATTCACCGTATAGTTATTGAGAAATTTTAATTAGAAGGTAGTCGTAACTATTTGCCTCTCTCTCTATCTCATGCATGCGATAGGAGATTGATGCAAAAAAAAAATTCGAGAAAAAAAAATTATATCCACAAGCTGAGGATATGACTTTCGAATAGTTTAATCACTTTTTTCGGGTAAATTGATGCAATTTTTCCCGAATTATTATCAATTAATTGGAAACTAACCTGAAAATCCCCATTTTTTCCTGTTTTATCGACCGTACTCTGGGATACTCTCTTAAGGATCGGATGTAAGAAAATTTCCCCTAGGCAAAATAATTTTTTTCCCTATACCAGAGAGTTTTCAAAGCTCTACTAATGCTGGCCGGAAAAATGCAGCAATCATTACGATCCAATGATTGAATGAAAGCTTATTTTCAGCTGCATGGCGGAAATTAGTTCTAGAGATTGACAATTATTTTTTAAAATTATAATCATCAAAAGAAAAAAATAATACCTCCATTATCCCTATATAGATGATTTGAATACACACAACATGGCGTCTAGCCGATGCTAACACAAAACCATTAATAATTATTTCTACAGGTATCACATCACTTGGAGACTGAATTTCCGCCGTTTCCACTATTTTTTACTATCTATTAAAATTGCTTTCAGCACAATTACTACTAAATTACGCCCGTAATTAGTAGAGCTTCTGATGAAGCGGTCAGCTTCCCGACCGACCAATCAATGAGAGGTCGAGTCAATGAAAAAAACAACACTATATTTTACATCCGACCCTTAAAAATGCAAGTAAATTGTAATGTTTGTGGATCAGAAGGAAATTGAACATTGAGTAATTAACAATAGCATCAGTTATTATGCAACGAAATACTTTTATTAATTATTGACACGTGTCATTCGTCGAATCTGTACAGGGAAACAGAGACCGAGGCCTCGTTGCTATGTCTTATATTATATTAATTTATGATAGATGTCACTATCATCCAGTCGATCTATTATACATATCTGCAATATGTAAATATATGTATATATATTCATATACATATAAATCTCTAATTATTTTAAGAATTGAATTCATCGATTGGCAGCTTTCTGCGAGAGAAAAGTCGACATTTCACCCTCTATCGCGTCTTCACAGAATCTTTCTGAGAAATTTCGCAGTGAAGACGTTAATCAGGCTATATCTCGGAAACTAAGCGAGATAGAGCGATTCCACCCGAATCCTTTTTTGTAGAGAATTACAAGCTCTACCAAAAAACCTAAGCAGAAAAGGCCTATCTCCATTAGTTTCCGAGATATTCTTTTGGAAAGAGGTCGAAGACTCTTTTCATTCATAGAAACACTCTTCCATAAACTCATTACCACGATTAATCTCTAATAAATCAGTGAAAACAAAGAGGTAGTTAGAGAAAGACAGAAAGAGAAGAAGAGAATAACTGGAGGATACGAATGAATCGAAGCGAGACTCGGCAGTGAATTCGAAGAAGATTCTCTTTGAAAAATGAAAGTTTTAGTCGTCTTCTTTAATTCTTTTCACTTCTCTCTCTCTCTCTCTTTCTTTCTCTCTTTCTCTTTCTTTCTTTCCCCCTTTTCTCGTGTTCATGTGTGAGATTAAGATCTACGAGGTATTATGTGGCCAAGGTGTATTGTTGGTTGACTCCACAGTCGTTTGGTAGAAGACACAACAGAGGGAGCGAGAGAGAGAGATAGATAAAAAAGGGGGGGGGGAGGGGAAGAAGGGGGCAATGGGAATGAACGACGTTCGCACTTTCGTCGCGTTACAGAACCCAAAGAATAAACTCACATTTTATTCATTGAATTCTCTTCTTTTTTTTCTCTTCTTCTTCTTCTTCCTACATTTGCTCTTTTTTTTCTTTTAGAGTATGTTGTATATATATATATATATACATACTTCCGATGCATCCGGAATCGCAGGCGATGTACATACAACCTCGTACTCTCGGCGCCCGACCTTCTCCATTGAATTGTTCTTATGAGGCTCCTCTTTTTTTTTCTATGGAAAACATATAGACGGAAATAACTGGTGTTACTTCACATGGAGAGTTGGGTAGTCAGGTAAGAGATGAGTTACATGGTGTTGATCATAATACATGATTTTTCTTTGTTACGATTTTTTTTTTTTCAAGGAAACGGAGGAATTAATTGGAGAATAGAGGGGGGGGGGAGGGGCATGGAACTGAGGGTTGAAATGATTTGGGATTTTTTTTGAGACCGAAGGAGTTTTTGAAATTTAAAAAAAAAATTCAACAATAATTGTTATATATCGGGGCATCTTCTCAAATTTTTGCAGATTTTTTCATCGAGGGCTTCACTTCCAAAAAAAATAAAACAGCGAATTGTGTGGATAGGGGGGTACATTCTGCTCCATTTTTCGATAATGAGGAATTTTGAGGGAATGGTAGGAGATGGAATTTTTTTGATGATTCTATTGGAAAGCTGAGGATTTTTCGGGTGGATAACACGGGTAAGAATTAATTTTTTTGGGATTTTTTGAAAATTCTACTTTTTTGGGGATGATTTGGGGGTTGAATCCTTTTCATTTTTGAAAATTCTCACTTTTTCGAGGATATCTCCGGTTCTATTGGTCGCAGTGACCTGAGACCGATCTAAAATGAAAGGTGAGATCATTTCCCATCGATTCATGTGATTCTAAAATTTTTTATCGATTTTTTAGTGACTTTTAGCTCATTTTATGAAAATCAGTTTTTCCATCATATCATCTTCAAAAATCGATAAAATTTTTTTTAGAACCACATCAATTAATGGCAAATGATCTCATCTTTCATTTGAGATCGGTCCCAAGTCGCTGCGACCAATAGAACCGGAGATATCCCCGAAAAAGTTGAATTTTTCAATTTCGTAGAGGATTAGACCCCCAATTTTCCCCTGAAAAATTCAAATTTTCAAAATTTTTCAAAAATAAATTTTGACACATGTTTTCAACCGCAAATTTTCTCAGCTTTTCAATGAAATCATCAGAAAAATCCTATCTCAAATATTTCTCCCATTTTCCTCAAATTCTCACTCGAAAAAATAACGACAAAATGATCTAGGATTTGAAAAAAAAAAAAAAAAATGAAGGACACTGCAGAAAAAAATCGAAAAAATTCCCCAATAATATAATCATATTCTCCCATCTTTTCAAATTTCCCCATAAAGTCCCCCCCCCCCCCTCCCCCCCAGGAAAAACATTCCCCAAATCCCCACAAAAAAATAGATTTCGTCGATTTTCCCATTTTTCTGCAATTTTTTACCAAAATTCCACTGATTTCGGCAAGATTATGACGTTTTCGCCCTCTTGGCGCCGTATTTTTCTCAATTTCTTGAATAATTTTTTTCGTCTTTTTCCACTAATAAAACAAGAATGAATAATATTCTTCCTAAATGTTGCACACCACAAACGTGACGTTCTCTTCTTGCGTGTTTCTCTTCCACTATTTTTATTTTTTTTTCCTAGTTTCAACGTTTAAATTGTAATAAACGCTTTTGTCGAAATAACATTCGCTTTCTTTCCCCACCAGGAGGAAGAGCCCAGGAAAAAAGGAGAGAGAAAAAAAAAAAGAGAGAGAGAGAGAGAGAGAAAAAAAAAGAAAAAAATCCTCCATTTAACAGACAAAACGACATTCGTAATTTACTCGAGCACTGGAAGAGTAATTCGGTGCAGTGGAAAAGACTTTAGGTAAAATGTATTTTGTTTTTATTCTTGTTCCACTTTTTTTTTGCTTTTTTTTTGCTTTTTTTGCTATTTTTTTTTTTCATTCTTTTCTTTGGAGGCGATAGCAGTGGAACTAAGAGTGCACTTTATGACTTTGCTCTTTTTTAACCATCCATTTCATTTCATTTCAACGAGAAATTTTCTCTCTCTCTCTTCTGTTCAATTGTTTGTTTCTATGTATAATCATTCTGAAGGGAATATTGGCGAAAAGTAATGGAGATACGCCCTTTTCACGCTAATCCATTTTTTCTTAGAGAATTTTGAGAATTAAGGAAAGAAATGAGAATAAAAAAGGCGTATCTCCATTTTTTTTGGGGAATATTCTTAGAAAATTGATTCAAAAAAAGAGGAAATTTTGATGAATTTTTTTAAAATATCACTAGTGGATGGAGATACGCCCTTTTTATCCTAATCTATTTTTTTCTAAAGAATTTTAAGATAAAAAGAAAGGAAATGAGGATAAAAAGGGCATATCTCCATTATTTTTCTTAATATTCTTAGGAAAATAATTAAAAAAAAAAAGAAATTTTTTTTGTTTTTTTTGAGAATATCTGAGAAATTAAGCGAGATAAGGCGGTTTTTTTTTGGCGAATTCACTTTTATGAAGGATTTCGAAAGGTAGAAAAAGAAGCGAGGATATAAAGGGCATATCTCTATTAATTTCCGTGATATTCTCAGGAAAATGATGAAAAAATAGTGAAATTTTCATAAATTTTTTGAGAATATTTGGGAAATTAAGTGAGATAAGGCAGTTTCGTTCCACTCCTTTTTTTTAAAGGCATATTCATGAAGATACGCCCTTTTTATACTCTGACCCTTTTTTTGAGCCCTTCAAATCCTCTAGAAAAAAAAGGATCGAGGATAAAAGGCGTATGTCCATTTTTTCACAAATATTCTCAGAAAAATTACGAAAAAAAATTGGACACACGCTTTTTTTCCATTTTTAGCTACTGAACTGTTTATTTTCTTTGCATTTTTCTTCGCCTATTTTTTTTTTTTTTTTGAGGTTCACTACGGATTAACATTTCTGAGGTGGAATTCACAGGCATTGGCATGTGCTCGAAAGAATTCGTGGTAAAACAGTGGAGACTGCACTTAGGGAGTAAATTACACAATGAGAATCATCGCTGTTGCTAAACAATTTTGATGGATAGAAAAAAATATGAGAGGAAAAATCATGGAATAAAAAAAGTGGAAAAAGATTGGCGAGATTGGCCAATGAGTAAACGAGAGTAGTTTATTACTAAATAGGATCTTTTCCTTTTTTTTTTTAATTAAAAAATATTAAACTGTTTAATTTCAATGGTTTCAGGATAATTTTTATTTTTTTTGGGAAACCCAATTTTTTTTGGAGATGAAGGAGTTCGCGGAAAATTCTGAAAAAATTCCACAATAATCTGGACATACTGGACCATTTTTCTGAATTTTTTCAGATTTTTCAGATGAGTCGCCTTTTTTTCTGAAAAAAAATTGTTCTACTTTATCTCGTTTCGCTGATTTTTTTTGAAAATTTACTGCAGGTTTTTTTTTCAGTAAATTCTTTATCTTTGTGTGTTATGGAAGAGATTTAACGAGATGAATCAACGAGTGAACGAGAGGAATTAATTACTGAGCAGAATTATTTACGTTTTTTTTTAATTAAAAAAAAATTAACTACTTCAATGGTTTCAGGATAATTTTTATTTTTTTTGGAAAATCTCATTTTTTTGGGAGTGAAAGAGTTTGCAAAAAAATTTGAAAAAATTCCACAATAATCTGGACATACTGGATCATTTCCCTGAATTTTTTCAGATTTTTCCAGTGAGTCGCCTTTTTTCCAGAAAAAAATATATTTAAATTTATCTTGTTTCGTGAAATTTGCAGATTTTTTCGTGGATTTTGCAAATTTTTTCGCGATGAATTTTTTTTTCAGCAGTTTCTCATCTTCTTGTGTTACTGACAGACTCAGCGAGATGAGCTAACAAGCAAACGAGAGTTTTTCATTACTAAAGATCATTATTTACTTCTTTTCTAATTGAAAAAAAAAATTACTCAATTTCAACGATTTCAGGATAATTTTTATTTTCTGGGAAACTCCATTTTTTTGAAGGTGAAGAAATTAGCAAAAAATTCTGAAAAAATTCAGCAATAATCCGAACATACTGGACCACTTTCCTGAATTTTTTCAGATTTTTCCAGTGAGTCGCCTTTTCTCCAGAAAAAAATCCACTTCAATTCATCTCGTTACATGAATTTTGCAGATTTTTTCATAATTAATTTAATGCAAATTTTTTTCCTTTTTTCAGTAATTTCTCATCTTCGTGTGCTACTCAGAGAATTTGATTGTTAAACTATGTGAATGATGACGTTGATGAAAGTGCATTTGGACACTCTATTGTGTAGTTGATATCCATTCATCTTCAGTACAGAGGTAATAATTGCCTAATTGCTCATGACCTGGTCCCAGAATTTCACGTTTCCTTCTTGATAATTTTTTTCTTCTCTCTTATATATTTTCAGATACTCGTTCCTTTTTCTGCCTGTCGTTGTACAACAGAGTAAAGCCGTGAGATTTCCATCAAATTAATAATAATTAAAAAAAAAAAAATTAAAAAATTGGATAAGTATCTAAATTCGCAGGGATATTTTGCAAATACCTGCAAATTAATTCAACAATTTTTTTTTCATCCTCATCCTCTCCTCCATTGACTGTTGAAACAAATTCCAACTTAAAAAAAAAATAAAATCTTCAAAATTACAAAAAAAATAATTAATTCAATTTTTTTATCTATTATCAAAAAGATCTCGGAGACTAATGGAGATACGCTCTTTTTGCTTAACACCAATTTTGTAAAGAATTTTAAGAGCTATAAAAAAGATTTCTTGCAAAATTGCTCTATCTCGTTTAGTTTCCGAGTTATCTTGGAAAAACGAAGGACAAAATTTTTTTTTCACAATTTTTTGAAAATACCTCGGAAAGTAAACGAGATAGAGCAATTTTACGAGAATTCTTTTTTGAAGCTCTTGAAATTCTCGATGAAAGTGTACTGAGTTGAAAAGGGCGTATGTCCATTAGTTTTCAAGATTTTCTTAATAATGGAGAAAAAATAGGATTTTTCGGTTTTATCCGATTTTTTATTTCTTGAAAATTACTGAAATAAAAAAAAAATAAAGAAAAATCCGTTTTATTTTAATATTTGAGATTTTTCGAATTTTTGAAAATTTGAATTTTTTTTTGAACATTTGAAAAAAAATTTAAAATTTTTTTATTTTTTATTTTTTTCGGAATTTTTTCAAATTAAACTAAATAATTGAATTATTTTGTAATAATTTTACACAATTTTTTTTTTGTGAAAATGAATAAAATCATGATTTTTTACAATTACAAATTGATTGTACAGATATTTTATCAATAAAATTATTATTTGACATTAAATCCGATGATTTTGTAAAGTTTTTTTTTTTTTCTTTCCCTTTGCCTAACCTTCATTTTCCTTTTCTCGATTTTCTTATGTATTTACATTTTTCTTCCTCCGACATTTTTCTCCACTTGCATCCAGCAACTTTAGCTACTTTTGTTACTGGCTTATTCGGCATACACTTCAATACTTGAAGATAAAAAATGATAAATCCATTTTTTCGACGACGTTTTCCAGATCTACGTTTTCGTGAACTTGATCTTGATCTTTTCGCCATTTTCCAGTATATTTATTTGATTTCTGCTTCTTCTTTTTTTTCTCCTCAATTATTTTCTTGAATTTTTCATAATTTACCACATTTTTTCATAGTTCGTTAAATATTCTTCACTTTGTAATTTTTGGTTTGTGTTTTTTTTTTTTCTTTCAAAATTCTTTGCCTTTTAATTTATTATGGATATCTGTCATTTTCTTATGAAGTGAGCATCGTGAGCATCGTTGACAGTTGACTTCAATGCTGAAGAATTTTTTTTTTTTTTTCAATTGCTCATTTATTCGCGGGCGATTAACGATGTTCACGTCTGACGTAGAATGGGATTTTCCACTTAGGGGATAGCACTACTAGAGATGTAAAATGACGGTCAATTTTGAATTCCAAATTTCATGGGAAATAACTGGGTTTCAGGTGATAACTTTTCTTGCCTGTATTCTGAAAGATCTAAAGTGATTTTTACACAGAGAAAAATGTTTACTTAATTTAAGAATGTGCAGTCACTTAAATTAAGTGACTTTTCTCACTTAAGTCAAGTTACCTTTCTCACTTAAATCAAGTAATTTTTTCTTTCTCAATTTAAGAAAGTAAAAGTCACTTAAATTAAGTGACTTTTCTCACTTGAATCAAGTAATTTTTTCTTTCTTAATTTAAGAAAGTAAAAGTCACTTAAATTAAGTGACTTTTCTCACTTGAATCAAGTAATTTTTTCTTTCTTAATTTAAGAAAGTAAAAGTCACTTAAATTAAGTGACTTTTCTCACTTAAATCGAGTGACTTTTCTTTCTTAATTTAAGAAAGTAAAAGTCACTTAAATTAAGTGACTTTTCTCACTTAAATCGAGTGACTTTTCTTTCTTAATTTAAGTGACTTTTTCTTTCTTAATTTAAGAAAGTAAAAGTCACTTAAATTAAGTGACTTTTCTCACTTAAATCGAGTGACTTTTCTTTCTTAATTTAAGTGACTTTTTCTTTCTTAATTTAAAAAAGTAAAAGTCACTTAAATTAAGTGACTTTTCTCACTTGAATCAAGTAATTTTTTCTTTCTTAATTTAAGAAAGTAAAAGTCACTTAAATTAAGTGACTTTTCTCACTTGAATCAAGTAATTTTTTCTTTCTTAATTTAAGAAAGTAAAAGTCACTTAAATTAAGTGATTTTTCTCACTTAAATCGAGTGACTTTTCTTTCTTAATTTAAGTGACTTTTTCTTTCTTAATTTAAGAAAGTAAAAGTCACTTAAATTAAGTGACTTTTCTCACTTAAATCGAGTGACTTTTCTTTCTTAATTTAAGTGACTTTTTCTTTGTTAATTTAAGAAAGTAAAAGCCACTTAAATTAAGTGACTTTTCTCACTTAAATCGAGTGACTTTTCTTTCTTAATTCAAGTGACTTTTTCTTTCTTAATTTAAGAAAGTAAAACTCACTTAAATTAAGTGACTTTTCTCACTTAAATCAAGTGAGTTTTCTCACTTAAATCAAGTGACTTTTCTTTCTTAATTTAAGTGACTGCATATTCTTAAATTAAGAAAGCATTTTTCTCTGTGTAAAGCAAGAAAAAAATAGATTTTTGGAAAATTCTACAGTGGTGTTACCCCTTAATAGCTACTGAAAAAATGAAAAAATCTCTTCAATTTGCCTTTTTTACAAAATTAAATGAATTTTAATTGATCATCAATATTTTTTGAAATTTTCTGGATGAAAATGCGTAAAAAAAAACTTTTTTCCAACCATTTTAAACTTTTGCCCACAAAAGTTTTCTTAATGGTGCAAAACTTTTACGTATTGCGTCTCTCTACTCGTCGGATTATTGACAATTAAAATGAATTATTGAAGGGAAAAAAAAGACAAAGGCTAACGAATACGTTGAAGAAAACTAATGAACTGAAATTCTTCATAATAAATGGACAGAGAAGAAAAAGTTTTTTTTTATAAATAAAATAAATTTAGTAAGGAAGATGAAAAACTGAATAATTCGATTTTTTAACGATTTTTATTACAGAATATCTCGGAAATTAATGGAGATACGCCCTTTTTAGTCCAATCCTTTTTGTAGCGAATTTCGAGGGCTATGAAAGAGCAATTAGAGTAAAAAGAGCGTATCTCCATTAATTTCTGGAATATTTTTAAAAAATATGAGAAAAAAATCGACTAATTCAGGGCTAAAAGAGTAAAACAATAAAGAATTTTTTTTTTTTTTTTAAATATCTTGAAAACTAATGGAGATACGCCCTTTTTATGTGAAGTCTACTTCGTTGAAGAGAATTTTTGAGATTTTCCAGAAATAAATTCGAGTAGAAAGGGCGTATCTCGCATATCTTCTGAGACATTTTCTAAAAAAAAAAAGGACAAATCATTTTTCCAATTATTTTTTAAGAATATCTCCAAAAGTAATGGAGATACGCCCCTTTTTGTTTTCATCTACTCATGGACCTCTTCAAATTCTCTACAAAAAAGTGAGGAGTTGCTCACTCTTGAATTCATGGCATCACACTACGATGAAGTCAATTTGAAATCAAGTGAAGTCATTGAAATCAGTGAAATCACTGAAGTCAGGTGACTTCAACCTTTTTGTAATCACTGAAGTCAAATGATTTTATTTTTTTGAAATCAATTCTGAAATCACTGAAGTCACTTGAAATAAATTGAAGTCACTAAAATGAGTGTTCTTTGTCACTGGTATATTTTGGATAAAAGTACAAATTGTTTGAAATTAGAGCCAATGAGTGTACATGAGTACATCGATATTGAACAGTATGGAAAAAGCATTTCTCCTCCTGTGATAACTGAGAGTGAGCATTCAAAACTACCTAATAATATTTTTGAGGCTGTTAAAAAATATTACCAATGAAAAACATCTAAATATTGTAATTTGTCAATTTATATAAAAAGCTTTTGTTTCAATATGATAAAAACCCGTTTTACCCCATCCTCTTTTATTCGTAAAATTTTATTTATTGTGATTTCAATGACTTCATTCTATTTGAAGTCACTGACTACAAATTGATGAAGTCATTGGCAATAAATTGCAGTCATGAAGTCACGTTAATCAGCGCTTGAAGTCACTGAAATCACATTTTTCTGAAGTCATTGAAATCAGGCACTAGATTCACGTGAAGTCGAGTTCATTTTGAAGTCATGGTGTCAATCAATCCTTGAGTGAATAATTCCTCGCAAGAAAAGGGGCGTATGTCCATTATTTTCTAAAATTTTCTAAAAAATAAAAGACAAAAAAAATGAAAACAAAATTAGCAATTAACGACAAATTTTTTTTTTTTTTTTTCACAGACACAATTATGGAAAAGTGTATTTAACAGAGCAATTTAATAGAAACACTCAGTTCCAGTGACTTACGCTGTGTATTTAAGAAAAGTAGAGGCTACAATTCAATGGAAAACTAACGACTTGTACTTCAATGCAGTTAGTTGAGAAGTTTTTGCTTCTTTCAGTGTTGAAAACGTGTAAATAAAGTTTCAGTGCTTCGGTGAAGAGGTGGGAGAAGTGGTGGGGAGGGGGGGGGGGGTGAAGGTAGTTTCTTCCTTGTGTTCGTCAATGGTTTTGAAATGAGAGTTGTGAAAAGTGTTGAGAATTTTAATGCAGAGTAGTGAACTTTACATGATGAACTTTTTTCTAGCCTTCTTTACTCTTCCCCCCTCCCCTCCCCTCCTTCTTACGGAGTTTTATGCCAGGTGAATGAAGGCTGGGGAATAAACATAAATTCATTCACGAAGGGGGGGGGGGTAATGGATGAAGAAGCGATAGCAGATTTTTTTTTTTTTTTCTACGAACACGAGGCAGTGAATTTGATATTTTTTTTTTTCAATGAAGGATTCTATGATAAAAATTGAAAAAATTTGGGGGAATGCTATAGTATGTCTACGTTTTTCCTGAATTTTTTCAGATTTTTCGGTGGAGAATTGCGCTGTGGAAAAATTGTAGTTTCAGGGAAGAAAAAAAATCTTATTTTAATGTTCAAAACGAGGCGAAATAAGGATTTTTTGATTATTGATTTTTAAGAAAATGAAGGATTCCACGAAAAAAATTGAAAAAATTTGGGGACATGCTCTGGTTTATTTACATTTTTCTCTAATTTTTTCGGATTTTTTAGTCAAGACCTGTACTGTGGAAAAATCCTACTTCCAGTGAAAAAAAGGCCTTTTTTTATTTTAATGATAAAAATGTTCGGATTTTTTTTTTTGAGTAGGACTTGTCAAAAAAATTTGAAAAAATTCAGGAAAATGCGATAGTGTGTCTATATTATTCACTAATTTTTTCAGATTTTTTTCTGAAGATGTGTGTTGTAGAAAAAATTTTGTTCCTGTGAAAAAAAAGTTTTCTTTTTCACCAAAAAATTTTTTTTTTTTTCATGTTGAGAACGAAGGGAAATAGAATATTTTTTTTTAAATAAAAAAACTCTCGAAAAAAATTTGAAAAAATTCATGGAGTTGCTCTAGTATATCTATATTGTCCCCAAATTTTTTCAAAATTTTTCATGAAGACCTGTTCGGTAGAGAAATTCTCTGTTATTCCGCCCCAGCACGTGAAACCTTTTTTTTTTGTTTTTTTTTTTCCAATTTTGCAGCTTTTTCTTTGTTTTTTTTTTGGAGCCAAAGTAAATTCGGAGAGCTTCAATGACGGATTTTCCTTCCAAACAACCTGGACGAGGGCTTTTATTTGTTTACTCCTCGAGTTTTATTGGCCGAGTCTTATCGTCCCTAATTGGCTCTATAAACGAAAATTTTCTCTTCATTTGTAAAAAAAAAAGGGAAAAAACTTTAACTCTGAGGATGGGTTATGACGATCGTAAAGTCTCCAAAATAAAGTACCTTTTCCCTAGTAAAACTCTGTTTCTTCTTGCGCTCCAATCAGATGAGGGATAACTACTTCTTTTTTTTTGTTTTTTTTTCAATTTTATTCGTTGCGATTGGATAAGAATACGAAAATCTAGTTGAAGTCTCGCCAATAGCGCATTATCAGAAATAAATTCATTCATTTTATGGAAACACATGTTTTTTTTAATAATTAGTCTAAAAAATTATTAATCATTTTCCATTAAATTAAATTAATTAAATTAAATTAAATTAAAAAATTAAAAAAAAATGCTGGACTTCTTAAATTTAATGAAAATAATTCGTGATTTTTTTTCGAAGTGAAGGACTTGTCAAAAAAAAGTGAAAAAATTTGGGAAAATGCTCTAGTATATCTATATTGTTCCTTAATTTTTTCAGATTTTTTCGTGGAGATCTGCACTGTGGAAAAATTCCCAAGTGTCCTAATTGATTTAAAAAAAATCAATTTTTTTTTTAAAGTTAAAAATATGCGTAATGAGAGGTTTTTTTTAAATAAGAAGGACGCTACGAAAAAATCTGAAAAAATTCGGAGAGATGCTCTAATATGTCCACATTGTTCGCTGATTTTTTCAGATTTTTTTCATGGAGACTTTCACGATTGCGCAATTCCCAGTGCCATTGACAAGAAAAACTATTTTTTTGATGTTGGAATAAGAGATTTTTTTGCAATATGAAAGAATTTCCAGCGAAAAATGAAAAAATTCCACAACAATGGAGACATGTTAGAGCATCTTCTCAAATTTTTTCAGATTTTTTCATCAAGTCCTTTACACCAAAAAAAATTCCCGTTTCACAAAGTTTCAAATTGATTAAAATTTCGATTTTCAAAAAAAATTGATTTTAAGTAATAATTTTCAGATATTTTTTTTTTATGGCGTAATTAATGACAAAAAATTGAAAAAATTCCACAACAATAGAGACATATTCAAGCATTTTCTCAATTTTTTTCAGATTTTTTCAACGAGTCCTTTCCACTGAAAAAAATTCCCCTTTTCCAAAACTTCAAATTGATTGAAATTCCGATTTTTTCTAAAATGAATTTTAAATAATAATTACCGAGTAAAAATCACCTGAAATTCACTGCTCGACTACCAAAAAGATAAGAAAAAATAAATGAAAAATGACTTTTTTGTTTCTTCTTTTGCACTTAAAAGAATCACATTGCGGAATATTACGAGCACGAAGAAGAAACAATCACAACAGCAATTCCAATTGTTTTCTTCCAAATTTAATGGGACTTCATAGAATTCAAATAATTTCGTTCAAGTCGTTACATTTTTCTTTCTCACATTTTACATTCTCATCTCTACTTTTTTTAACGCAATCACGGATGTAGGCGAGTCTACCACTAGTAATCTCATGCGTCAATCTTCCTCATCACAAGGACACATACAGAGAAAAAAAAAATACAAAATCAGGTAGTGAAAACATGAGTCTTTGAAGAGAAACGTGAAAGAAGGTAGTAAAAAGTGATTAATTAAACATTATTTTCAAGGATATTTTTTTGACAAAAAAAATGAAGTAATTCATTCATTTTTTTAAAGATGCTATCATTTTTTTGTCAAATAATGGAGATACGCCCTTTTTGTTTTGATCTTTTTTTGGGAACTCTTGAAATTATTTACAAGAAAGAATTGAAGCAAAAAAGGGGTATCTCCATTATTTTTAAGAAATAAGAAAATCCACTCAAATGTAGAAAGAAATGATCACAAAAATGAATTGGAGGATAAAAACAAGAAAAACCCATTTTCTTGTCATTTTTTTGATAATATCTTGGTGAATAATGGAGATACGCCCTTCCTCCGGATCTTGTTTTGTGGCTCTTGAAATTCTCTACAAGAAAGGTGAAAGGGAAAATCGCCGTATCTCGCTTAGTTTCCGAGATAAATTATGATTAACGTCTTCACTACGAAATTTCTCAAAGAGATTCGGTGGAGACGCGCTAGAGGGCGAAACGTCGACTTTTCTCTCGCAGAAAGCTGTCAATTGATGAATTGAATTTTTTAAATAATTTTCTTGCATTTTTGAGGTAGTATCCCAGAGTGCGGTCAATAAAACAGTAGGAAATGAGGATTTTTAGGTTAGTTTCCAATTAATTGCTGTTAATTCGGGGAGAATGTGCTTCAATTCACCCGAAAAAGGTGATTAAACTATTCGAAAGTCATATCTTCAGCTTGTGAATATAATTTTTTTTCTCGAATTTTTTTTTATCTCAATCTCCTATCACATGCATGAGATAGAGAGAGAGGCAAATAGTTACGACTACCTTCTAATTAAAATTTCTCAATAACTATACGGTGAATTTAACATTTTTTTCTTCAATTATTTAGGTAAAATGCTGCTCTCTTCGCCAATTGTTTTTAAATAATGGGTCAACTGTGTGGTTTTCTAGGTTTCTCAGGTTCTACAGGATGAAAATCAGGGGAAATACTTGAGATTGGGTATTTTAGATGATTCCATTGGAGAGCTGAGGAAATTTGACATGGAAACCATATGTCGCATTATTTTCAAGATTTTTTTTGAGAATTTCAGGATTTTTTTGAAAATCGAACCCAAATTTTGGAAATTTCGAGTGAAAAAACAAAAATCACTTGTGACACATGTTTTCTGAGTGAAATTTTCTCAGCTCTTCACTGGAAGCATCAAAAAAATTCTATCTCCCTCCATTTCATAGAAATCCTTCAATTTTTGTCACTAAATCTAAAAAAAATGTAGAGAATTGGGGAAAAAACTTCAAATAATCCCGTCTACGTATTTATACACAAAAAAAATATCCAGTGACCCGAAATTTCACCTCCCAATCAAATTTCCACTCTAACAATTTATGATTCTTTTATTATTTTCAAGAATTTTTGGAGAATTTAATATTTTTTTCTTCTATTATTTAGTTAAAATGCTGTTCTCTTCACCAATTATTTTTAAATAATGAGTCAACTGTGTAGTTTTGCAGTAATTTCGTTATTTCCGTTCGATTGAGGGCATTTCCGCCTTATCACCGCTATTTTCAGTAACTTTGCCAATTAATATCTCACAAACTGCACGGAAAAAAATTACGAAAAAATTCAGAAAAATGTAAAAAAATATTATCTTTGATAAGGCATCAAAAAAAAATGAGAGTTTAACAGTACTCGAATTCTCTAGTGCACTACCTTAAAACCAAAATAACCAATCAAACCGCAGGATGATTTTTCTCCACGTAAATTACATTATTGAATTTCTCAGCGATATGCATTACCTCCATTTCATTTGTTTGATATACATCGTAATTATCGAAGGTTACTCAGTGAACTGATGCACGCGAACCCCTACAAACTGATGTCTCCACTAGCATCAATGATTAAACCTTCTCTCCTTTGAGTGCCTCGCTCGTTCAACATTTGTAACCGATAAATTGGTATTACTCCATCCACTGAAATTACTCATGATTTTATTAAAAAAATCATTACATTATTGATGCATCAACTGAATAATCACAAAATGCATATAAAATGAAAAAATTCATTTATCATTCAAATTTTTTTGATAATCAATTTCTCCCTTACTGGAAAAAAAATAGTGTTAAAAAAAATCGAATATTGATTTTGATTGATCCCATTAGCGAATAATTTTTTTTAATAATTAAAAAAGCTATTGAATTTCCTGATTTTTTTTTCATTCTTGAATTTAGTGAATTTAACAAATTAATCTGTTTAAATCAACTAAATTCAATGAAAAAAAAATAAAAAAAATTAAATTCAATAACTTCAACGACTTTTTTAATTATGTTGAAGAAATATTTGCTAAGGACCAATGGCATCGATATTTAATTGTTTTTAGTACTTTTTTTCCACTCAGTGCACCAATTATTTAAAAAAATGCAGTTCTTCTAATTAAATAATCTATATATAAAAAGCAGAGGAACGTTAGCTAACTTCAGAGTGAGGACACTTTATTCTCATTCTGATTGGCCAATTCATATTTCATCAGCCAATAGGAATCGTCGCGCTTGGCGCGCTGAATGTCTATTCACTTCAAGTGTTTTTACGCGAATGCAAATGGCGGCGCATGTCAGTCAATACGCGTGTAAAAATAATCATTTAATTCATTCATCATGTTATGTTTAATATAACTATGAGTTCGCCAGTGACGGAAAAAAGGAACTTTCAAACTACGCGGTAAATACATGTAAGTATTTTACATATTAAATATCAAATTGAGTAATTCATACATTGATAATCTCCGCAGTGCATTGTTAACCTGAAATTCATTCATATCACTCCCTGTGAGCTATGTTTCAGTCGCTCAATATTCAAATATTTCCTATTATTAATAAATGAATTCATCATTAAATTGAAAAAAAATTAATCAATTTTTTTTTTGAGAAATATTATTTGAGAGGATTAAGGGAATTTTTCAATGCCATCGATAAGCTTTGAATTCTTGAAACATTGCAACGACACATTTCTGTATTTCCTTCACTTATTTATTTCATAAAAAAGAAAAAAGAGAATGAACGATTTAAAAAAAAAATGGAATTATGAATCGATATGAAAAAATTTCAATTAACAAGTGGCAACCGAAGAATGATGGGAGACACAGTCAATCGTAGATTTTCAAACTTTTTTTTTTAGCAAAATTATCAATTTTTCAATTGAATAACAGAAGCATCGACTTCTTAAATTCCATTATCAATATTATCGATTTTATTCCATCATCAGTTTTTAAGGCTCTCTCAGAAGTTGAATCAGATAGAGCAATTTTGTTCTCATTCTCTTCATAGAGACTTTTAGAGCTACATGAAAGATTCAGGTGAAATTGCTCAAAAAAATGAGGATGGAATGAAATAGATTGGTCTAAAAACCATGAGGAAAAAAAATGGAATTTTAATCATCATTTTTTCCCAGGAGAACCTTCATCGAGACTAGCTACAGATACAGATTTTTATGAATACATGAAAAAGATATGTAGATACCTGTCAAGATGATTCACCATGTATTGTACAGAGATTGATCGAAGATATAGATACTAAATAAAGATAATACAGATAAAAGAAAATCGACATTTCAATATTGATGAAAACCAGACCATTTCCTTATTTTGTTAATTTAAATTTCCTTCTCAGATATTTTTTACTGCCCCATTCATTCTTTTTCTTCTATCTTTCTATGAAGAACGAAATGAACATCAGTTCACTTACGAGCTCTTCTACACTGAGGAAAAAAATCATTACTGAGAAAAAAAACCATTAAATATTGAGTCCACTGATCGTTAATAAATATTTTTTTTGAAATAATTAAAAATAGTTGAGTTTACTGAATTTCGTCTATTTAAACAATTAATCTATTTAGACTGGACAAAATTCAGTAAATTCAACCCTTTCTTTTTATAATTATTTTAAAAAAATATTTACTCAGGACCAGTGGACTCAATATTTGATTGTTTTCAACACTATTTCTTTTCAGTGTACGTTCATCCTCATTCCTATTGGCTGTTTCATTCAGCCAATCAGTCAATGAAAATCATCACAATTATGAAAATTTCTCCATCATCATGAATAATAATTTGGGCAAAAAAGAACATTATCCAGTGTTAAAAAAACAGAGAGATAATGTGGGGAATACAGGGGCATTATCTAATATTGAAGAACAGGAAAATAATGAAGGGAAAAAGGCAACATTATCCGAAGTTAGAGAACAGGAAGAGAATGTAGAAGAACAGGGAACATTTTCTAAAGTGAGAGAGCAGAAAGATAATGTGGAGAAAAGGAGGAGTTTATTCAATGTCAAAGAACAGACATATAATGTGGGGGATACGGGAACATCATCCAATACTAAATACAAAAAGACGATGTCGGGCAAAGAGGAACATTGCCAAATGTTGAAAGACAAAAAGATAATGCGGGGGAAAGGGAAACATTACCTAAGGTTAAAAAACAGAGATAATGTGAGGGAAATAGGAACATTATTCAATGTTGGAAACGAGAAGGTAAATTGGGAGATAAGGGAACATTATCCAATATCAAATAACAGAAAAATAATGTGAAGGAAGAGGGGATTATTAATCAGTTTCGAAGATGGTTGAGGGTACAATTGGAAAAAAGTTAATCCTTTGCATAAAGTCGTTAATACCAACTTATACGAGATGAAATTCTTGAATGTGAATCAGTGAATTTGTGAAGAAGGTAATGAAGAATAAAATAAGCCCTAGAAACACAAAATTAATTGATAACTGACAGATTCGTACCATTTTTTTATATTCCTTTAAATCTTGACGAATTTAAAGAAATGTTGAAAGTGGTAAAAAAGTTTCAATTCGAAATTGATTTTTCGTTTCTTGGGCTTATTTTGTTCTTTATTACATTTTCCAAATACTTACTGTTTCAGTTTTGAAAAATTTATCATTTATAAGTTGTAATTTAGGATTTCAGACGAAAAATTGACTTTTTTTTCGATTGTACTTTCCAGTCATCTTTAAAGGGCAGAAAGATAATGTGAGAGAAACGGAAACATCATTTAATGTTGAAAAACTGAGATATATTTTGCGGGAAAAGGAACATAATTCAATGTTGGGAACAGAAAGATAAATTGGGAGGTGAGAGATAACATTATCCATTATCTGTTGAGGAACAGAGAGACATTGCGGGGGATAAGCGAACGTTATTTAATATTGAAGAACAGGAAAGTGATGTGAGAGAAAAGGGAACATTTTCGAGTGTTAAAAAACAGACAAGTAATGTGGGAAAATGGGAACATCATCCAAAGTTGGAAGGAGGGCACACATTGTCGCATTTTGAAAAACAGAAAGACAATGTGAGGGAAAAAGCTCAATCATTCAATGTAAAAGAGCAAATATATAATGTGGGGGGAAGAGGTACATTCTCCAAGGCTAGAGAACAGAGGGATAATATGAGGAAAAAGGGAACATTATTAATGTTGGAGACCAGAAAGGTCATGTGGGGGATAACGGGATGTTGTCGAATATTGAAGAACAGGAAAATAATGTAGGAGATAAGGAGGCAGTATCCAATATCAAAGAACAGAAAAATTATTCATTGTTAAAGTTGTTTAGAGGTACAATCGGAAAAAAGTTAGTTTTCTGTATAAAGTCATTAATACAGGCTTATAAAAGATGAAAATATCAAATGTGATTCAGTGAGTCTGTGAAAAATGTAATGAGGAATGAAATAAGCCCTAGAAACACAAAATTCATTGAAAACTGAAAAATTCGTACCATTTTTTACATTTCTTTGAATCTTCACAAATTTAAAGAAATGTAAAAAATGGTAAAAAAAATCAATTCGAAATTAATTTTTCATTTCCGGGGCGTATTTTGTTCCTCATTACATGTTCCAAATACTTACTGCATCGGTTTTGAGACATTTATCTTATTTACATTGTTATCTACGATTTCAGGCGAAAAATTAACTTTTTTTTCGATCGTACCCCCCAATCATCCTTAACGAACAGAAAAATGATGTAAGGGGAAAGAAAACATTAACCAACGTTGAAGAACAGAAAGGTAATGTAGATGATACGGGAACGTTATTCAATCGTCCTCTTATATGGAAAAAAACACAAACAGCCAATAGAAATCATCGTGATTGTTGAAAATTCTCTCCAAAAAAATTGACGTGAATTAGAAGAATCGACACACTAACTGATCAAGAAAACGCGCGCGTCAGCGCGCGGTCGTTCTCGTAGAATAAAAAGGAGAAAAAAGTGAAATAAAACTCGATTTTTTCTTCTTTCTTTCCTTTTTTTTTTTCATTATCTTCTAGAAACACGAGTCCACTAATTGATTCATTTATTTTTAGCTGAAAATCCTTTCATCTTAGTGGGTAATTAACTCAATAAGGTGATTCGCAACATTTAATCACGACCTAGATAAAAAAAAAAAGTCTGGTAGATGAAAAGTTTTTTTTCCACATTTTTCATTTTGTTTCAAAGAAAATCTCGTAATTGAAGGATTATTGAATGAAGAGGGGAAAGGGGGGGGGGTGGCTTGGAAAATAATGGAGATACGCCCTTTTTATTATCATAATTTTTTGGGGAGGATTTTTAGAGATACAAAGAAGCATTGACGTGAAAAGGGCGTATCTCCATTATTTTTTGCGATATTTGGGAAAAAAAATTGAAATAAAAAAGAGATGTTTTTTTTTCACTGATAGTTTTCTGAGAATATCTCGGAAACTCAATGAGATAGAATTTTCTTGATGATTCCATTGAAAAGCTGAGAAGATTTTCGGTGGAAAACATGTGTCAAAATTTATTTTTGAGGATTTTTTGGAAATTCGAGGTTTTCGGGGGAAAATTTGGGGTCTGATCCTTTACGAAATTGAAAAATTTCACTGTTTCGGCGATAACTTCGGGTCTATTGGGCGCAGCGACTTGGGACCGATCTCAAATGAAAGGTGAAATCATTTGCCATCAATTCATGTGGTTTTAAAATTTTTTTTAGCGATTTTTGAAGATGATATGATGAAAAAACTGATCCTCATAAAATGAGCTATAAGTCACTAAAAAATTGATAAAAATTTGAGAACCGCATGAATCTATGGGAAATGATCTCACCTTTCATTTGAGATTGATCCCAGATCGCTGCGACCAATAGAACCGGAGATATCCTCGAAAAAGTGAGAATTCCCAAAAATGGAAAGGATTTGACTCCCAAATAATCCCCAAAAAATTAGAATTTTCAAAAAATCCCAAAAAATTAGAATTTTCAAAAAATCCCAAAAAATCAATTCTGACCCATGTTTTCCACCCAAAAAATCTTCAGCTTTCCAATGGAATCATCGAAAAAAAATCCATCTCACCCCCCCCCCCCCCTTCCTTCAAACCCACCCTACCCTTACTTAATCCTCATAAATTCATAACTATCATCGAAAACCCATTCTCAGTCTTTCAAGATGAGAGATAGAAAAATTTTCCGTGACCTCGGATGTGTGTGAATCCTGATCAATGGCCATGAATCGTGATAGTTTGCCAGAACGTGACTCCGTTGTGCCCAAGAAGAGTAACATTGACTAAAAAAAAAGTTAAAAAAAAAGAAAAATAGGCAATCGGTTATTTATCAGAGCCTCACAAAAGAAACATAAAAGAGCATGAAAAAAAAGGCTACATGATAGTCAATAAACTGCCGTTGGCTAAAGATCACTCTCACTATTGGCTCCGATGACCTCAGCGCATGCGCGCGCCCCCTCTCGTAAATCCCAAGACCTCAAAGTAGAAGAGTGCATAAAGCGCACGGACACGAATAAATGAATAGGTGGCAATAATAATAAAAAAAAAAAATAACAATAATGATATAAGAATAATCGAAAAAAATATATACCATTGCCTTAGAAACAAAGGGGCGTAAGTGCTATGTATGAGCATAAAAAAAATATGCAAGTTCCCTATTATGACCATTTGAAATTTGGAAAAAACTGTGAAAATGCCCACTTTATTACAGCTTTGAATGCTCCTATCTCGTTAAATATCAGTTCTACGAATAAAATGCAAGAGTACCCTTCTTTTATTGCGAGAAAGCATATAATTACAGTGGTCCCTCCCTAAGATATCCCTCTGTAAGATATTACCTCTCCTCAATTCTCCTCAATGCCTTCTCAATTCATTCCCCCACTTTCACTGATCTCGACGCGCATGCGCTCACGTTCGTAGCTGGGGCATTCTGTGCACATGTATACATGGAGAGTGTCGTAGACAGCGCAATAGTATTGAGAAGAATTGTATTAATTAAATTCATATCAAAATGATAAGTTTTATTCATTTCGAGTTATAAGAATATTTCAAATAAACGTAAACAACCGATGGCAGTGCCAGTTGTTTACAAAATTAATGCATTGAGAGAATGAAAAGATGGAATACCGGTGCATGTCATTGCGGATAACCTCAATGTTACTACACAAACGATGGAAAAGTGACAAAACAACGAAAAAATATTTGAAACTCCAACTTTGTAAATAATTGCTTCAAATTCATGTATAATGTCATTATAATTTGTTGATAATTTTACCAAGGAAATTCATAAAATTTTATACAGTCGAAAAAGATTATCATCAAATTTATATTGAACCTAGAGTTCGAATGCTAAAGAAAAAAAATTAGAAATTTATATTTGCAAATGAAAAAATACATTGCTCCTTTTAAATTGAATTCGAATATTCCGTGCTCTTTCTCTTTGCATACTTAATTAATGACATTGCGCGTGCGCGTACATATTTCATGGCTCCGCCTCCCTGAGGTGGAAGGGATACCTCCGTAAGATATTTTTCTCAGAACCAGAGCCCCAAACTTGATATCTTAAGGAGGGACCACTGTACAACAAAAATTATTTCAATTTTTGAAACTCAATATTTCTATCTGTTATAAACAAAATAAAATTGAAAAAAAAAACGGCAGCAAATCATTGCTCTCAGCGTTTTAAAAATCTGTACATCTGTTTATTCTAAAATAAAATACAGAAAAAAAATGTAAATACTCGAGCGTGCTCGTTTTACCGCTGCCCAAGTAAAGAATTGAAGGAAGATCCCTCACCGCTAATATCACTGATGAAAGTGAGTTAGTCACTTCCCCTCCCCTTTACCTCCTTACATATATATATCTATGCATATATATGTTTGCTGCCAGAGGCATCGTCGTTTGAATTCCGAGGGAACCGAGCAATGAAAGACTCTGTGTGTCAATTTGACATGGATTGATCGATTTTTCGAGATTTTTTGCTGTCTTCACCTCAACGCATGTGTTGACCTTTCGGAGTGTATGACCTTTGTAGCACTGAATGACCCCTAGGAACACAGAATTTATACGTAAATTACGTTGATTCTCTGGGACAGTGATGATGCACTTTTTTTGTTTACATTCCTGTTTTTTTTTCATTCTTTCGACTTTCCTTTTGAGGTTTACTCAACTTTCGATTTTTCTTGTCGATATTTTTTTGAGAATATCTCGGGAAATAATGGAGATACGACCTTTTTATCCCGATTTTTTCGTTGAAGAGAATTTTAATAAATTCATAATATTATTATAACTCGAAGTGGTGAAAGAACGATCGATTTTTATGATTTTTATTTGTTAAAAAAATTAAGTGTAACATGTAGAAATGCACAATTTCCAATTTTGTTTAAAAATTTGTCTCAAAATGATATAAAAAATGGACTTATATGAGTTCGTTGATAAAAGTTATTCATTTTGCATGAAAATCTGTACAATTTCATTGTAATAAAAATGAAATTATAATCAAATAGTATTTTTTTTATTTTTTTTTTTTATTTTTTTGTGTAAAATGGGCATATAGCCACTTTTTGTTACTTCATTTTAACTATTGAAATTTTCTATTTAAATTTAAATATTACAATTTTCATGGAAATTGTGATTGTTTTAATGTAATTGTTATAATTCAGAAAAAAATTTCATAACTTGGTAATTGAAGAGAGGAGAAAGAAAAATCTGAGAACTCTCAGTCAATGGAAGATGAATTGATGAATATACATTAGAATTTTTTTTTCCACGTTCCCTCAATCCGCATTACCTCATTCCCTCGATTTTCAATTGAGAAAAATCTCAATTAAGGTGGGATCTAGTGAACTCGGGTACAGTAAGCCCCCCCCCCCCCTTATTTTTTAATGCAGTATCAGAGATGATATTCTCTTACATTTTCTCATATTTTCTAAAGTTTATGAGGTATGAATTGTCAAAGTGACTGAGAATGATGGGGGTGGGGATGAAACGCTCTAAATGGGACAGAAATACCGAAATTACTGAAAAACCACACAGTTGACCCATTATTTAAAAACAATCGGCGAAAAGAGCAGCATTTTTAGTAAATAATAGAAGAAGAAAAGATTCAATTCGCCAGAAATTCTTGAAAATAGTGAAAAAATCACAAATTATGAGAGATAAAATTTGATGCGGAGGTGAAATATGTTGAGGAGATTATTTGAAGTTTTTTTCCCCAATTCTCTGCATTTTTTTTAGATTTGGGAACAAAAATTGAAGGATTTCTATGAAATGGAGGGAGATAGATTTTTTCTGATGCTTCCAGTGAAGAGCTGAGGAAATTTTACGTAGAAAACATGTGTCACAAGTGATTTTTGTTTTTTTTCTCGAAATTTCGAAAATTTGGTCTCAATTTTTTCAAAAAATCCTGGAATTTTCAAAAAAATCTTAAAAATAATGCGACATATGGTTTCCATGTCAAATTTCCTCAGCTCTCCAATGAAATCATCTAAAATACCCAATCTCAAGTATTTCTCCCGATTTTTATCCTGTAGAACCTAAGAAACCTAGAAAACCACACACTTGACCCATTATTTAAAATCAATTGGCGGAGAGAACAGCATTTTCATTAAATAATAGAAGAAAAAGACATTCAATTTCAAATAATTTAATCACTTTTTTCCGGTAAATTAAAATTATCAGCAATTAGTCAAAAACTACCCTCCAAATCCTCACTGCTTCCTCTTTTATCAACCATCCACCAGCATACTCCCTTAAAAGAAAAAACACGAAATAAAAATTATTTCACCCGAAAAACCCTCCAAAAAAATAACAAAAGCTCTTCAATAGCCTTTTCCTCAAAAAAATTCAGAACTCCCTCTCACATAAAAAAAAACTCTATTATCATTATTATCATCTTCTCTTCAATTCCCACCCCCCAATCCCCGGACATTGTTTCATCCCAAAAAATAAAAGGCGACCAATTCCCCAACAATAATAATAATAACAATAATAAATGCACTAGAATAAAAAAAAAATTAAAAAAACCCTCCCCCCCCCCCCCAAAAAAAAAACAAATGATCGAGTGATTGAACTGCACTTAACATTTGAGAGTCAGCGCGTGCGGATGAGCTCCAGCGCAGGGGAAAAAAGGGGGGAGGGGGAGGAGCAGGAGGAAAGAGAACCCAGTCTCTCTCTCTCTCTCTCTTTCTCTCGAGAGTAGGCTAGTGGGGAATGTACACAGGATGGCAGGGAAGCGCAATAGTGACTGGTAGAATAGTTGCGTTGGTTACGATAGGGTAAGAGGGTTGTGGGAGCTAGTATTAACTGTATAGAGAGAGGGAGGCTAGTACGAATGTAGGAGGCATGAAGTTTCCATGCGGCACCGGTGAAACGTCAGTATCGTGCCGTGACTCCTACGTAACGTGTCCTGTGCGCCGTGATAAAAAGGGCCACACTCATATCATTATACAAACGTTTCGTTTTGTTCATTTGTAAAAAAGAAAAAGAGGAAGATTTTTTTTTATTTTTAATTTTGCATTTTGTTTTTCTTTTTTTTGAAAATAAAAATAAGAGGAGTTATCAAGCTCAATGCTTCAAAGGTGTTGAATTTCATTGGAAATAAATTCAAGGAAATTGGATTAAATCGGTATGTAAAAACATTTCTTCATATATTTTATTTTAATTAAAAAAAAAAATCATGATAATAATAATAATAATTATTAACGTGTAATGACAGTAATTGATCGTTAGTCAATGATTTTAATGAATTGAATGAAAATTCTTTTATCGATTGGAGCTTTTGGACAAATGGATTTTATCTCCTGGGTTTTTCGAGAATATCGAGGAGACTAAGCGAGATAGAGCGATTTTGTAAGAAACTTTTTTTTCCATAGAATTTTCTAGATATTTAAGGAAAACTGAAGGAAATTTCGGTTTTTTCGATAGTTTTTTTTCTATGGATGTTTCGGAAATTAAACGAGATAGAGCGAATTTTGGAGAAATCCTTTTTCCCGTAGAATTTCGAGAGGTGAAGACAGGATTGGAGGAACATTGTTCTATCTCGCTTACTTTCCGAAATTTTAGGTTTTACGATAGTTTTTTTGAGGAAGATATCCTGGAAACTTAACGAGATAGAGCGATTTTGCGAGGATCTTGTTTTATAGCTCTTGAATAGTGCTAGAAATGAGGATTAAGGTGAATCGCTCTATCTCGCTTAATTTCCATATTTAAAAAAAAAAGAAAATTAATGACAAAAAAATGGATTTTCCTCTTTTTTTTTTAATGTAATTTGTAAATATCTCGGAAACCAATGGAGATACGCCCTTTTTTGCTCAAGTTCTCTTTGGAGCTTTTTCAATGCTCTACAAAAAAGAATTGAGACAATATCACCCTCTCTCGCTTAGTTTCTGAAATATTTAAATAAAAAAAAAATTGAGACGGAAAAAAATAATTTGAAAATTTCATATTTTCCGAGTTCTTTTCTTCCGTTAGACTCTTCAGGTTAGTAACGGAAGCGGTGCGTATAGAACGTCGTTTCACCGGTCATAACACTGACTTATACTGCCTCTATTCTCTCCATAAAGTGTCGTAAAAATGAAATTCACCAACGAAATATGCAAATAATGATGCAGTTAATGATCTTTGAGGAGTGCGAGAAATAATGAGAATTTCGAATAAAAATGAAATTAATATATATCTGACGATTTTCTAAATTTTTTGTAAACAAATGAATTTTTATGAAAAAAAATATATTAGAAAAAATTTGCACTCATATTTTTTGAAATTTTCTATGCACGCATATTTTTTTTTTTAATAATTCATTTGCTAGGAAAAAAAAAACGAATGCAAAACTTCAGTATTACAATTTTAAGGGAAAAATTATTTCCATCGACTTGTAAAAAGTACAGTTAATCCTTTTTTTTAACGCCTTACATAAGAAATAACGAAATTACTGAAAAAATTATACAGTTGACCGTTTATTTAAACACAATTGGCGAAGAGAACAGCATTTTAACTAAATAATAGAAGAAAAAAATATTCAATTCTCCAAAAATTCTTGAAAATAATAAAAGAATCACGAATTATTAGAGTGAAAATTTGATTGAGAGGTGAAATTTCGGCTTGCTGGATATTTTTTTTGTGTATAAATACGTAGACGGGATTATTTGAAGTTTTTTCTCCAATCCTCTACATTTTTTTTAGATTCAGAAACAAAAAATGAAGGATTTCTATGAAATGGAGAGAGATAGAGTTTTTCTGATGCTTCCAGTGAAGAGCTGAGGAAATTTCACGTAGAAAACATGTGTGACAAGTGATTTTTGTTTTTTTACTCGAAATTTCGAAAATTTGGTCTCAATTTTTTCAAAAAATCCTGGAATTTTCCAAAAAAATCTTAGAAACAATGCGACATATGGTTTCCATGTCAAATTTCCTCAGTTCTCCAATGGAATCATCTAAAATACCCAATCTCAAGTATTTCCCTCGATTTTCATCCTGTAGAACCTCAAAAACCTAGAAAACAACACATTCAGAAACAAAAATTGAAGGATTTCTATGAAATGGAGGGAGATAGAGTTTTTTTAATGCTTCCAGTGAAGAGCTGAGGAAATTTCACGTAGAAAACATGTGTGACAAGTGATTTTTGTTTTTTTACTCGAAATTTCGAAAATTTGGTCTCAATTTTTTCAAAAAATCCTGGAATTTTCAAAAAAAATCTTACAAACAATGCGACATATGGTTTCCATGTCAAATTTCCTCAGCTCTCCAATGGAATCATCTAAAATGCCCAATCTCGAGTATTTCCCCCGATTTTCATCTCGTAGAACCTAAAAAACTAGAAAACCACACAGTTGACCCATTATTTAAAAACAATTGGCGAAGAGAAAAGCATTTTAACTAAATAATAGAAGAAAAAAATATTCAATTCACCGTGTAGTTATTGAGAAATTTTGATTAGAAGGTAGTCATTAACTATTTGCCTCTCTCTCTCTTTTTCGCTTAATCTGCTTGATTGTGCTTATATTTGCTCATAAATGAAGAGGCAAGTGATCTTGCTAACTGAGTTCAACGTGGGCTACTTATAAATGTCATATACTGAGTTTATATTTCTATTTTCATATCTATATTATTATTTTTTTCTTTTGTAATTTGTACAATATAATGTGCAGCAATAAAATGTTATCTCATGCATTTGATAGGAGATTAATGTAAAAAAAAAACGAGAAAAAAAAAATTATATTCACAAGCTGAAGACATGACTATCGAATAGTTTAATCACTTTTTTCGGGTAAATTGAAGCACATTTCCCCCGAATTAACAGCGATTAATTGGAAACTAACCTCCAAATCCTCATTTTTCCCTGTTTTATCGACCGGACTGTGGGATACTACCTTAATCGCACGTAATCACGTTGAATGACAATAAAATTCATCAATTGTGCAACGAGCAACACCTATGCAACTCCATTTTTTTCTGTTCCTCTTTATCCATTCGTTTTTTTTTAGAGAAAGAGAATAAAACAGTTTCGAGTGGCAGAAGCATTGCTTCAGAAATCGCATGTTACACGCATCCGTACAGTCCTCTGCACAAGAAAAACAATAACATGAAGGGGAAAATATCCCACGCTCTTAGATCAACGTGCATACGTTTTAATTATCCTACAGGAATCAATGATAATGCTGGTACAATGATGATTCATTAGGGGAAAAAATGGAGATTGTCATTATTCCTCATTTAAAAAAATGAATTCCAGAGAAAAATGAGAAAATTCAAATTTTCAACCATTTAAGGAGGTTCTATCGGTATTTTATCACAATTTAAAAATGTAAGAATTCAATAAAATTGTTTTCCAAGGTTCTCTAATCCATAAAGAAACCGGATGAAAAATTTAGGATTTTTTTCATACCTCCTTTGAAATTTATGAATTTTTTAAAAAACATCGTTCAACATTTGTTCTTAGGGGAAATTCACAAAAGCTCAAGAAACTCAAAAACTCGAAAAAATCTTCAAATTCGATTGGGTCAATAATTGGCATTAAAATGAATGAAAATTATTGAAAAATTGTCACTGCTGCCAATTTTTTTTGTTTTTATGCTGCCAACTTGTGTCGCCAGAATTTCCTAGAATGCAACGCTTTTTTCAAAATAATTCTCAAACTAATTAAATAAAGGATAAAAAAAGGATTTGTGCAATGTAATGATGGTAATATAATATTTGGACACCTGCAGTGTTCCATAATTCCCTGAAAATCATTTTTATGAGGAATTTAAGAACTCATTTTTTCGTGTTCAGGGATTGGAACACTGACGAAATCACTGCCCTTCTCATGCACAGCCTCCCCTTACAATACCTGTAGAACATCCTTAAGATAATGAATTTTTGGAACTTGTGGACAGAAAAAAAGGATTTGAATTTGAGAAAATTTCGAAGAAAGGGTGAAAATATTTCGAGAATAATTCAAAAATATTACGAGTTGAAAAATCAATATATATCAGCAAAAAAAATATATATTTTTCGAATATTTCGAATGATTTTCAAAATAATTCGAAAATAATTTCAAAATAATTCCAAAATAATTTCAAAATAATTCCAAAATAATTCCAAAATAATTCCAAAATAATTCCAAAATAATTCCAAAATAATTTCAAAATAATTCCAAAATAATTCCAAAATAATTCCAAAATAATTCCAAAATAATTCCAAAATAATTTCAAAATAATTCCAAAATAATTTCAAAATAATTTGAAAATAATTTCAAAATAATTCCAAAATAATTTCAAAATAATTCCAAAATAATTTCAAAATAATTCCAAAATAATTTCAAAATAATTTCAAAATAATTTCGAAAATTCTAGGAAATCTCAAATAGTCAAATAAAATTGATTTCTCTTTAAATGTGAGCATTATTCATGAAATGTCTCAAAAATTAATTGAGATACTCCCTTCTTCGAGAGCTACAAGGAAAGTACATGACAAAATCGCTCTATCTCGGTTAATTTCCGAGATATCCTGAAAAAATTGAAAAAATAAAAACTGAATTATTCTTTTTTTTCAAGAATATCTCGGAAATTAAGGGAGATAGAGCGATTGCACTCGAATCCCTTCTTCGGGGCTCTCAAAATTCTTCACGAAACAGGAATTCAAGTGGAATCACCCTATCTCGCTTAGTTTCCAGGATATTATTAAACAAAAAATAAAAAATAAAACTCAAATCATTAAAAAATCAATTTTTCTTTTCTATCCAAATTAAAAATTAAACTTGAAAAAATTGAAAAATAAAAATATGTACACTTTTATAAAAGTTTCATGAAAATTTGATAAAAATTTCGAAAAATTCTGAAAAATCTCAAATTTTGCAATAAAACTGATTTCTTCTTGTATACATATATATTCTCGTGTACGAAAAAGTTATTACGAAAATTTTTTCAATCTCCACTGAATTTCGAGGTATTCCAGGATAAGCAATGATGTGAATCCTTTTCTGGTTTCTGGAAAATTCTCGTGAAATGAAAAAAATAGGGATTCTGATGAAAACTTTGTCGAGTTATTGTGGAAAAAAAAGGGGAAAGGGAGAGAAAAAAAGGTAATTGCTCTCGACTTCACTGGAAACTGTAATTTCGTGTGGAAACCAAAAAAGTTTTATGGGAAATGGGATATGGATGATAATTCTCCAATTGAAAAAAAAAAAATAAAAAAAAATTCTCGAATTAATATTGATATTAATTAGGATAGGGGTGAGATGTAAATCCAGTTGGAAATTGTCATAATGGAGGAAAAAAGTATTTGAAACTTTTTCTGTTGAGCTCAGGAAAAGTTTTTCAAAAGAAAAAAAATCAATTCTCTCCACTGAATTTTCTTCATTTCCATTAAAAAAATTAATTGAAGATTTTTTTTTCTCAAAGAAAAAAACTTTTGATTTAAATTTTTGGTTGAAATAAATTTATTTAAATATAATTTTTTTTTTAATTTAAAAATGAGAAGAAAAAAATTGTGAATTGCCTTTTTTTTTTGAGTGAAAAACAATTTCTATTGTTCAATTACGTCGAGAGAATATCGCAGAATAAATTGATGATTAAAAAGTGGATTATCTTGAATGCAAGAGGAAGGAAATATGATTAGGTAATAGAGAAATGTGTAGAAGTGAATGAATTGAATTTTTCTACAACGTTGGTGTGAAAAAAATAATTTTAGAACACACAAATGATATCGTGAAGGATGTTTACATAAAATTACGAAGTGAGAAAAATTCTTTTTTTTTTTTTCACTGATAACTTCCGTTATTTCAATGATTTTCATAATTTTCATGACACAATTACGAATATTTGAGTGACATCAATTTTTTTGAGGGTGAAGGACTTTTTGGAAAATTTTGAAAAAATTCAGGAAGATGTCATAGCATGTCTGGAATATCTGTGAATTTTTTGGGATTTATTAGTGGAAAATCTTTTTTTTTATCGCTTTTTTTATCGAAGATTTTTATCTTTTTTTTTGACATAATTTCAAATTCTCAACTGAAATAAATTTTTTTGAAGTGAAGGACATCATGAAAAATTTTGAAAAAATTCAGAGAGATGTCATAATACGTCAAGAGTATCTGTGAATTTTTTTGAATTTTTTGGTGAGAATGCTTTTTTTCAAGAAAAAATTTTGTCCACAGATAGAGGAAACGATTTTTACTTTATTTTTGACACAGCTTCGAATTCTCAACCCACATTAATTTTTTTGGATTCTATGGAAAACTTTGGAAATTTTTTTCGTATCTGCGTTAGTATCTGTAGAATATCTATGAATTTTTCCAGAATTTTCCGTGAATGTGCCTTTTTTCCCAAATTTAATCCACTCATGGAAAAAATGATTTTTTTATCATTTTTATAACACAATTTCAAATTCTCAACTTTTATCAATTTTTTTGGGACTGAAGGATATCATGGAAAATTTTGAAAAAATTCAGAGAGATGTGATGATATGGGTGCAATACGTGTGATTTTTTTCAAATTGTTCAGTGGAACCGCCTTTTTTTTAGAAAAAAAAATGGTTCATTTTCTTCAATTATTTTGAAGATGTCAGTGTTTTTGTGTTTTTTTAATAGAATTTGCAGAAAAATCTGCAAATATCTGTACTGCCTTTACTTTTTGGAGTAAATCAGTGTTAATCTACCAGAATCTTCTCTTGAATTCAGAATAAGCCTAATCTCCAGATAATCATCAGTTGAACCTTGACTAATCTTTACCCAAGATCAAATCAGTTTCTATTTCGGCTTAACTCATTGAGACTTATCAAAGCCTGAAGGACTCAATTAGAATTGAATAACTTTTTAAGCCTGTGACTTCTCTCGCTTCAACGCTATTCAGGGAAAATAGTAGGAGGGGGGGGGGGGATTGCATTATATACACAGGTTTTAATCTCTGGTAGAGACTTTTACCAAAGAAAAAAATTCCTCTTCAGTTGAATTTTGATGTTCAATATAATGAAAATTGGCAAAAATGAGGGAAAATATTTGAGATAGAATTTTTCTGATGATTCCATTGCAAAGCTGAGGAAATTTTCGGTGGAAAACATGTGTCAAAATTTATTTTTGAAGATTTTTTAAAAATTTGAATTTTTTCATGGGAAAATTTGGGGTCTAATTCTTTACAAAATTGAAAAATTTCATTTTTTCGAGGATTTCTCCGGTTCTATTGGTCGCAGTGACTTGGGACCGATCTTAAATGAAAGGTGAGATCATTTCCCATCAATTTATGTGGTTCTGAAAATTTTTTTATCGATTTTTGAAGATGTTATGATGGAAAAACTGATTTTTCTAAAAAACTGGAATTTATTAAAATTCCTATAAGTCACGGAAAAAACCATAAAAATTTTAGAACCACATGAATCGATGGGAAATGATCTCACCTTTCATTTAAGATCGGTCCCAGGTCGCTGCGACAAATAGAACCGAAGATATCCTCGAAAAAGTGAGAATTTTCAAAAACGGAAAGGATTTGACCCCCAAATCATCTCCAAAAACATTAGAATTTTCCAAAAATTCTGAAAAATCAATTCTGACACATGTTTTCCACCTGAAATTTCTTCAGCTTTCCACTGGAATCATCGAAAGAAATCCATTTCATTCCCATTCCATCGGAATTTTCATTTTTCCTTCATTATTGATGTTAGATCCCCAATTCCTGTTAAAAAAACACTGAAAAAAGGAAAAAATTGAAAAAAAAAACATTTTCCCTCAGAATGAAGACATGAAGTGGACATGTCATTCATGACACAATAGTCTTGCTATACATACAATAGGATTGCGATCGAATTTCAGTTCACAGGGGTCCTCAATTACTGGATATACATGTCCACAGGGACATTCAGTAAGTGCATTCAATGTCGAATGCAATAATCAGTTGTCCTCAGACAGTAGATATCTGAATACCCTAAAGTTCCCCCCCCCCCCCCCCCCCAGATGATCCAGTCCAATTGTCCAAACGTGTAGTACCAGGGGGTATTTGATTTACCGAATTGTCCGATTTCTATTGTCATTCACGGGATTCTCATGATGATTTAAGATAGTATCCCAGAGTAGGGTCGATAAAACGGGGAAAAATGAGGATTTTTAGGTTTGTTTCGAATTAATTGCTGTTAATTTGAGGGAAATGTGCTTTAATTTACCTGAAAAAAAGTGATTAAGCTATTTGAAAGTCATATCTTCAGCTTGTGAATATAATTTTTTCTTTCTTTAATTTTTTTTTCATTAATCTCTTATCACATGCGTGAGATACACAGAGAAAAATGTTTTCTTAATTTAAGAATGTGCAGGTCACTTGAGTTAAGAAAGAAAACTCACTTGATTTAAGTGAGTTTTACTTTCTTAAATTAAGAAAGGAATAGTTACTTGATTTAAGTGAGAAAAGTCACTTAATTTAAGTGACTTTTACGTTCTTAAATTAAGAAAGAAAAAGTCACTTGATTTAAGTGAGAAAAGTCACTTAATTTAAGTGACTTTTACTTTCTTAAATTAAGAAAGAAAAAGTCACTTGATTTAAGTGAGAAAAATCACTTAATTTAAGTGACTTTTACTTTCTTAAATTAAGAAAGAAATAGTTACTTGATTTAAGTGAGAAAAGTCACTTAATTTAAGTGATTTTTACTTTCTTAAATTAAGAAAGAAATAGTTACTTGATTTAAGTGAGAAAAATCACTTGATTTAAATGAGAAAAGTCACTTAATTTAAGTGACTTTTACGTTCTCAAATTAAGGAAGAAAAAGTCACTCGATTTAAGTGAGAAAAATCACTTAATTTAAGTGACTTTTACTTTCTTAAATTAAGAAAGAAAAAGTCACTTGATTTAAGTGAGAAAAATCACTTAATTTAAGTGACTTTTACTTTCTTAAATTAAGAAAGAAATAGTTACTTGATTTAAATAAGAAAGGACACTTAATTTAAGTGACTTTTACGTTCTTAAATTAAGAAAGAAAAAGTCACTTGATTTAAGTGAGAAAAATCACTCAATTTATGTGACTTTTACTTTCTTAAATTGAGAAAGAAAAAGTCACTTGATTTAAGTGAGAAAAGTCACTTGATTTAAATTAGAAAAGTCACTTAATTTAAGTGACTTTTACGTTCTTAAATTAAGAAAGAAAAAGTCACTTGATTTAAGTGAGAAAAGTCACTTAATTTAAGTGACTTTTACTTTCTTAAATTAAGAAAGAAATAGTTACTTGATTTAAGTGAGAAAAGTCACTTGAATGAAGTGAGAAAAGTCACTTCATTTAAGAATGGCAGGTCACTTAAATTAAGTGACTGCACATTCTTAAATTAAGAAAACATTTTTCTCTGTGTAGAGAGAGAGGCAAATAGTTACGACTACCTTCTAATTAAAAATTCTCAATAACTATACGGTGAATTGAATTTTATTTTCTTCCATTATTTAGGTAAAATGCGGCTCTCTTCGCTAATTGTTTTTAAATAATGAGTCAAGTGTGTGAATTTCTCGGTTTCTTAGGTTCTACAGGATAAAAATCGGGGGAAATACTTGAGATTGGGTATTTTAGATGATTCTATTGGAGAGCTGAGGAAATTTGACATGAAAACCATATGTCACAGTGTTTTTTGGATTTTTTTGAGAATTTCAGGATTTTTTGAAAAAATTGAGCCCAAATTTTTGAAATTTCGAGGAAAAAAACAAAAATCACTTGTCGCACATGTTTTCTACGTGAAATTTCCTCAGCTCTTCACTGGAAGCATTAAAAAAACTCTATCTCCCTCCATTTCATAGAAATCCTTCAATTTTTGTTCCTAAATCTAGAAAAAATGTAGAGAATTGGGGAAAAAGCTTCAAATAATCTCGTCGACGTATTTGCACACAAAAAAAATATCCAGCAAACCGAAATTCCACCTCTCATTCAAATTTTCACTCTAATAATTTGTGATTCTTTCATTACTTTCAAGTTTTTTTCTAGAATTCAATATTTTTTTCTTCTATTATTTAGTTAAAAAGCTATTCTCTTCACCAATCGGTTCTAAATAATGGGTCAACTGTATAATTTTTTCAGTAATTTCCTTATTTCTGTCCAATTCAGGCCATTTCAGCTCCACCACCACTCCCCCTGAACATTCATTCATTTCCAAGTGAATCCGAATTTTTTTTCGGTATTCCTAAAAGGAATAGAAACTTTTCTACACTAAAAAAAACCCGCGGGGCGAAACGGGTCCTTAAAAAAATCTGAAAAAAATTGGGAACATGTCTTTATATCTCCAGATTATTATCTAATTTTTTCAGATTCTTTGCTTGAGGCATTTGACTTGAAAAAAATACAATTGTTCAAAAATCATTAAAAAATTCAGAAAAATGTTTTTAAAAAAGCTCATTTTTGAGATACAGCATCACCCTTAAAAGAGGAAAAAAGTCCTCTCCTTACCTTCAGCTTTTTCTCCTCCACTCGTGTTCAGTTAAGTTGATCTCGGCACATTAATTTTCGTTAGGACGTTACGTGCTTGCGATCGATGATTGTCAGTACATGGAAAGAATTTTAAGTGTCTTTTCCTCTTGAAAAAGCACTGGAGTTCCTGGAGAAAAAGGGAAGATGGGTATACTCGAGTCTGATAAAATTCCTTGAATTTCAAGGGAAATTCAGAGGCAGGAGTGCACTTTTATATTCTCAATCCATCAAATATTCAGCATATTCCCTCTTTTTTTTTTTTTTAAGAATCTAAAATTTTTTCAACAAATTGATTACAAATTTTTTCCCCAAGATTTTCTGAAAAAATTGATAATGTCTTTTTTTTTCAAATTTTGTTTTTTGAAGACCTTTTTTTTCTATTAATTTTGTATTTTCTTTTTTTTTATGGAGAAAATTTCTCCTAAAATGCATTGAAAAAAGACTCGAGCGAAAAAAAATGCAAAAAAAAAATTAAAAAATGATTAAATTTTTTTTTTATCAAATTTGTTTTTTTTTTTTAAATTTTGAAATTTTTTTTTGATGCATCCAAACGGAATCCACAGATAATTTAGGTTGATTTTAATAAATGATAAATTTTTAAACCGCACAGAGAGACACACTAGTTCCTCCTTTCGTTTTTCGGTGCAAATGTGTTATATATAGTATTTTCACAGAGATCCCATTCACTTTGTAATTTTCAATGCGTTGTCAGTAGTTCAACAGTGGCAAAACAAAGATATAACCGCGTAACAGGCGTCAAACAAATAACAGGAGGAAAACATTCCACGTTACAATGAAAAAAAAAAAAAAAAAAAAAAAAACGTGAATGTGTTTTTTTTGAGTTACTTATTGCGCATTTCATATTTTTTTTCATTTTTATGGCTTTACATTTTTTTCAAAATTGATAAAAAAAAAAGAATATTGAACTAATTCCGTTTTTTTTTCAGCAAAAAAAATCTGAATCTTAATTTTTTTTTTTTTGAATTATTTGAAATGAAAAAAATTGAATTGCTATAAAAAAAAATTCAGTAAAATTCAACTCTGTTTTTTTTTAACAATTAAAAAATAAAAATTATTTACATTTGAAATTGCTCAATTTTCTGGGGATGAATGCATGAAATTTAAATGCAGCTCTCATTTTTCGATAAATTGAAGCCATGAAAATGTAAAATTTCTGTATTAAATTTTGAAATTCGAATATGGCAACGATGAATGAAAAAAATCCACAATTTTTTCATTAAAAAAAGGAAAATCGTGATGAAATGTCAGAGAACGAAATATCGAATGCATGGAATGGATTACATAATAATTTCTCTCAAAATTGAAGCTAAAATAAATCCACAATCATTAAAAAAAAAATTTAATTGAAAAAAAAAAAAAAAAAAAAAATTGAAAAAAAAAATTTAATTTTCTGAAATTTCCGATGTTTCATGGATTTAAGGGAATCGAGTGTTTATCGATTGGTGAAAAATCAATAGTATCAGTTGGAGTTAATGAAAGTTCTACACTCAATCAGTTCTCCGTGTAAATGGAATGATCCAATTCGATAAATATTCAATTAAGAAAAACCAATTTCAAACAAATTAAATTCTCCTCTAATTTCACATTTATCTTCTGAAATAATAATTGTTTGTGTTAATGAATGTAATTACACTGATGCAATGCAAACAATAGGCTTGTTAAATTAATTGAAGTACTTCTCGTGGTCAATCGGAATTCTACAAAAAATTTATTAGTAAAAATAAAAATAAAAATATATTTAAAAATTTTTTTTTTAAATTTATTTTCAATGAATAATTTGAAAACTAATGGAGATATGTTCTTTTTTCTTGAATTCTCTTTTTTTGAGACAAAAAAGGACTCTAGTAGAATCGCTGTATCTCGCTTAGTTTCCGAAATATATAGACAAAAATAAATGACAAAAAAATGGCAAAATTAACGTAAAAAAAAAACAATTTTCAGAATTTTTTTTGAAAAATAATAGAAATATGCCTTTTTTTATTTGAATTTCTTTTTCTAATTTTTTGGGCAAAAAAAGAGCATATCTCCATTAGTTTCCGAGATATTGTCGAAAAAAAATCGTTGGAAAAAATGGAATTATCTTATTTTATCGCTTCACTACTGACCCCTTAACTTTTAGATACTGAGGGGTGGGGAGGGGGTGGGCGATTCTGGTTTACTGCAATTCATATCTTTGGCAGACTTCCAAAATCCCGAAGCGAGCACTGGGATCAGGACTGGGAATTGGTCTCAACAGTTGAACGGGAGTAGCAGAGCGAATGACCAGGGGCTTCAATTTGAATTCGCATGTAACCATGCAATATACTTTTTTTTTTTCACTTCAATTCTATATTGTTAACATCGTAGTCTAGTGTTAAACCGAAAGTTTATTTTTTTTTTTTTGAATTTCTGGGTAGTTGAATTTTTTTGGGGATGAAGGTGTCGACCAAAAAATTTGAAAAAAATTTACAATGAGAGGGAGATATGAAAGCATCTTCCTGAATTTTTTGAGATTTTTTCGAGCGCCCGTTCTGCCCCGCGAGTTTTTACTGCAACGAAATTTTGAATTTTTCGTAGAAAATATAACGAATAAAAAGAGAAGGGATTTTTTTGAAAATAAATGAGCTTATTGGGGCTTAAGAGAAGACTGTGAATTCCGTTTTTTGTGATGCCGCATCAAAGATGATGTTTTTTCACGTTTTTCTGAATTTTTCAAGAATTTTTGACCGTACAGTTTATGAAATGTGAATTATCAAAGTTACTGAAAATACCGGTGGTGGGGATAAAACACCCAAAATCGAACGGAAATGAAGAAATTACTAAAAAACCATACAGTTGACCCATCATTTCAAAACAATTGGCAAAGAGAACAGCATTTTAATTAAATAATAGAAGAAAAAAATATTCAATTCTCCAAAAATTCTTGAAAATAATAAAAAAATCACAAATTATTAGAGTGAAAATTTGATAAGGAGGTAAAATTCTGGCTTGTTGGATATTTTTTCTGTGTATAAATACGTAGACAGGATTATTTGAAGTTTTTTCCCCAATTCTCTACATTTTTTTCAGATTTAGGAACAAAAATCGGAGGATTTCTATGAAATGGAGGGAGTTAGAGTTTTTCTGATGCTTCCAGTGGAGAGCTGAGAAAATTTTACGCAGAAAACATGTGCGACAAGTGATTTTTGTTTTTTTCCTCGAAATTTCGAAAATTTGGGCTCAATTTTTTCAAAAAATCCTCGATTTCTCAAAAAAATCTTAAAAACAATGCGACATATGGTTTCCATGTCAAATTTCCTCAGCTCTCCAATGGAATCATCTAAAACACCCTATCTCAAGGATCTCCCCCGATTTTCATCCTGTAGAACCTAGAAACCTAGAAAATCACACACTTGACCCATTATTTAAAAATAATTGACGAAGAGAATAGCATTTTAACTAAATAATAGAAGAAAAAATTATTCAATTCTCCAAAAATTCTTGAAAATAATGAAAGAATCACAAATTGGAGCAAAAATTGAAGGATTTCTATGGAGTGGAGGGAGATAGAGTTTTTCTGATGTTTCCAGTGAAGAGCTGAGGAAATTTCACATAGAAAACATGTGCGACAAGTGATTTTTGTTTTTTTCCTCGAAATTTCGAAAATTTGGGCTCAATTTTGTCAAAAAATCCTCGATTTCTCAAAAAAAATCTTAAAAACAATGCGACATATGGTTTCCATGTCAAATTTCCTCAGCTCTCCAATGGAATCATCTAAAATACCCTATCTCAAGTATTTCCCCCGATTTTCATCCTGTAGAACCTAAGAAACCTACAAAACCACACACTTGACCCATTATTTAAAAACAATTGGCGAAGAGAACAGCATTTCAACTAAATAATAGAAGAAAAAAATATTCAATTCACCGTATAGTTATTGAGAAATTCAAATTAGAAGGTAGACTTAACTATTTGCCTCTCTCTCTATCTCATGCATGTGATAGAAGATTGATGTAAAAAAAATTCGAGAAAAAATAATTATATTCACAAGTTGAAGACATGACTTTCGAATAGTTCAATCACCTTTTTCGGGTGAATTGAAGCACATTTTCCCCGAATTAACAGCAATTAATTGGAAGCTAACCTAAAAATCCTCGTGTTTCCTGTTTTATCGACCGTACTATGGAATACTACCTTAAATAATCATGAGCTATAATAACATGAAAACACGTATTGTCCATGAAATAACGATCCACTTTACTGAACCAAGAAATTCCATTTTTTTTTCAATTGCATTTTACTAGCGTATTAACAAAAGTAGGAGAAAGTCTAAAAATAAGTAGCTGGCTCATAGAAAATACAACTGCAATATGGTATCTGGACCAACTGAAAAGGTCTCTTTGACGCTAACTTGTCCTTTCAACTCAACGATCCTCTTTCTTTCTCTTCTTCTCTCTTTTTGCAATGAACGACACAATTATGTCGACCTCGAGAAGAGCTCTGTCGAGGCGATACACTTGTCTCTCTGCCGGTAAATGAAATTAATTTTTTTTTGTGGCGCACATTTTAATTCCTCCCCTCTAACTGTCAATTTTCCCCAGAGACAGTTGGATTAATCTTTTTTGAAAAATTTAGCATAACAACAGCCTCAATATCTTTATTATCACATGAATTACGATATCAACACAGAAAAAATGAATCTTCTCAAAAAATCAAGAGATTTCTTAAACATTGGGAAGAGATAATTTTATGTTTAAATGAGATAACTTTGACCTCTTTTTTTTCATCCTTTGAACAGGATTTTTTTTAGAGGAGAAATAATTTACGGAAAAATCTGAAAAAATTCTGGATGATGCTGTATAACGTCCATTTCGTCACCTAATTTTTTCAAAATATTTTCTAGTCCTTTTCATCCCCAAAAAAATTTTTTTGTTAAATGAGATAAGTTTGACCCTTTTCTTTGAACCAGGATTTTTTTTCATGAAGAAAGAATTACCAAAAAAATCTGGAAAAATTCTGAAAGATACTCTAACCCAGCTTCTTTGTCACAGAATTTTTTCAAAAATTTTCCTAAAGGTCTTCCCTTAGAAAAACGAAATTCCGTGAAACAAGATATCTTCCATCCCTCTTTTTGAATCCTTTTCACCAGAATTTTTTTCGAGGTCAAAGAATTCCCAAAAAAATCTGAAAAAAATCAGGAAAAATCCTCCATCGCATTCACTCAAATACAGATTTTTCGAAAAAAATTCCTCAATCGTCTTCACCCCGAAAAAAAATTCCCTAAAAATAAAGTGACTTTGACCGTTTTTTCAAAATCCTCTCGACCACAATTTTTTTCGTGTCGAAAAAATTCCCCAAAAAATCTGAAAAAATTCTGAAATCTTCTCCAATGCCCCCCCTTCATTCCAGAATTTTTTCAAAATTTTTCTTCAACCCCTTCATCTCCAAAAAAATTCTGATTTCCTCCAGTATCACTAGATCCACTCCACCCCAACTCACATCATCCCTCCCCCCCTCCCCCTCCCCTTCCTCCGTTAAAATTGAACGCACAAATTAAACTTCGTAGTCTAATTGTTTTCATGTATTTGAACTCACAGAGAAAGAGGGGGGGGGGGGGGGAGAAGGGGACTATTGTTTCCGGTCATACGAGCAGGACGTTATTTTCATTCGTTTTTCGCATATCGTTGAACTATAAATTTATGTGGGAGGGGAGGGGGGGGGGCAGCAACTTTCGGGCCAGACGCCAGCACGTCCGACAATATATATACCTGTGCCACGGTGTAACTCAACCCTCTTCTACCACCCCCTACCCTCCCTCCCCCCTTTTCTGGCTTTATCGTTGCCATCATTTTATCGACGCTCGTTTCCACAATTTCAACTGGACGATCCCCGGAAATCTAGGTTCACTCTCATCTACTCTCTCTCTTGATTTTTTATCCAGGGGTTTTCCACCCCCCCCCTCTTCCTCCTCATCATTTCGTTTTTCTCTGACTGGGCTTTTCATCAGTACATCCTTCCTTTCATGTGATAAAACCATGGAAAAATCTGTCTGGATCGTTTGGAATTTGATTTTTTTTTGATTTTTTGCTTCCAAATGGACGCTTTGTAATCATCAGAATTTTTGATTGTAATTTTTTTGATAGAAGATACTCAGAATGATCTGAATGGAGAAAAAATGATATTTTTGAATGAATAGATAAAAAAAAGAAATAGAATAAAAAATTATTCTATGAAAAAAAAAATTAAAATTACACAGAGAAAAATGTTTTCTTAATTTAAGAATGTGCAGTCACTTAATTTAAGAATGTGCAGGTCACTTAAATTAAGAAAGAAAAGTCACTTGATTTAAGTGAGAAAACTCACAAGATTTAAGTGAGTTTTATTTTCTTAAATTAAGAAAGAAAAAGTCACTTGATTTAAGTGTGAAAAGTCACTTAATTTAAGTGACTTTTACTTTCTTAAATTAAGAAAGAAATAGTTACTTGATTTAAGTGAGAAAAGTCACTTAATTTAAGTGACTTTTACTTTCTTAAATTAAGAAAGAAAAAGTCACTTGATTTGAGTGAGAAAAGTCACTTAATTTAAGTGACTTTTACTTTCTTAAATTAAGAAAGAAAAAGTCACTTGATTTAAGTGAGAAAAGCCACTTGATTTAAGTGAGAAAAGTCACTTAATTCAAGTGACTTTTACTTTCGTAAATTAAGAAAGGAATAGTTAGTTGCTTTAAGTGAGAAAAGTCACTTGATTTAAGTGAGAAAACTCACTAGATTTAAGTGACTTTTACTTTCTTAAATTAAGAAAGAAAAAGTCGCTTGATTTAAGTGAGAAAAGCCACTTGATTTAAGTGAGAAAAGTCACTTAATTCAAGTGACTTTTACTTTCTTAAATTAAGAAAGGAATAGTTAGTTGATTTAAGTGAGAAAAGTCACTTAATTTAAGCGAGTTTTACTTTCTGAAATTAAGAAAGAAAAAGTCACTTGATTTAAGTAAGAAAAGTGACTTAATTTAAGTGACTTTTACTTTCTTAAATTAAGAAAGAAATAGTTACTTGATTTAAGTGAGAAAAGTCACTTGTTTTAAGTGAGAAAACTCACTAGATTTAAGTGACTTTTACTTTCTTGAATTAAGAAAGAAAAAGTCGCTTGATTTAAGTGAGAAAAGTCACTTAATTTAAGTGACTTTTACTTTCTTAAATTGAGAAAGAAATAGTTACTTGATTTAAGTGAGAAAAATCACTTGATTTAAGCGAGAAAATTCCCTTAATTTAAGTGAGTTTTACTTTCTTAAATTAAGAAAGACAAAGTCACTCGATTTAAGTGAGAAAAGTCACTTAATTTAAGAATGGCAGGTCACTTAAATTAAGTGACTGCACATTCTTAAATTAAGAAAACATTTTTCTCTGTGTATTTATTTGAGGAAAGAACTGACCAATGACGTCATTTTTCTTTTTCAATTTTTCATTTTAATTATTTGAAACAAATGAATTCAATGAATTAAAAATATGAGTGGAATCACTTTTAAACTAGTTTTATTTTTCACTTAAATTCATATGCAACAAAAACACAATTTTCCGTGACACGAAAATTGATAAATTCCCAATTCTAATTAGTGCGTGTCCATAAAAGCTGATGATATTCGCTTCAAAATTTTCCAAATAAAGTGCAGCGAGGTGATGATAACGTCGAAATGAGAAATCTTCATTAATTAAAATTCCGATGATTAACAAAACAAAAGTGTAATTTCTTTTCCCCCCAGAAAAATTCTATTTTCACTCAAAAGTAATTTTATCCTCATTAAAACGAGCATAATTGTATCTCCAAAAAGCACATTTACACACAGAGAGAAAATAAAGAGGTGCTACCACTTTTTTACGATTTTAATAAAATTAGCACACATTTCACAATTTTGGGACTTGAAAAAAAAAATTCTAAAATTTTTTTCGAAATATTCAAAAAAAATTCGTGAATAGTTTTTTGGATTTTTGGAAAATGTGCATATATATATTTTCCATTTTTTTGGATAATTTATCTGTTGAAAGAAGAAAAATCTCTAAAAATAATCAACTTTTTCTTTAATTTTCAGACTTCTTATTTTTTTTTTCAACTTAATTTCGCATTGAAAATATTAAAATAAAACAGATCTTTTTTTTTTTTATATTTATCAAGTGTCCAATAAAATTATTGAAGCTTGAAAAGAATCCGTCAACTCCATTATCCCCTGAAACGTGAATTTTATCTCCGTGAGTACAGCTTTCAGCTCAACTACTTTTTTTTTCTTCGTTTTTTTCCGGTAAATTTGTTCTATCGTCTCCTTTTCTGTTGCCCTTCACCCACGGATATGGGTTTAAGAGGAACTGAAATTGCCAAGAGATCTCACGAGGCCATAAAACCCAACCTATCCAATCTCTACTTTATTCAATTGCGTTAATCTATCGTACAGCTTTGGCCAGAAAATTTGCGAGAATTAATGATAATATTGCTGTGGCGATGAGGAAAAAAAAACAGAAAAATTCCATGTTTTTTAATGATTTTTTTTTAATAAAGGAGATAGGCCTTTTTTTAACGATTTTTTTTGAAAATAGGGGAGATCCGCCTTTTTTTAAATGATTTTTTTTGAAAATAGGGGAGATCCGCCTTTTTTTAAATGATTTTTTTTTTTTAATAATGGAGATACGCCGTTTTTTAATTATTTTTTTTTAAATAATGGAGATAGGCTTTTTTTTAGAGATTTTTTTCAAAAAATAATGGAGATTGTCCCTTTTTTGAATGATTTTTTTTAAATACTGGAGATACGCCCTTTTTAGCGGAAACCATTTTTTGAAGGAAATTCAGAGTAGTACATAGAAGGACTTGAGAAGAAAAAGCCGTATCTCCATTAATTTCCAAAATATTTAGAAAAAATTATTAAAATTCAGTACCAAGAGTTTCACCATTTTTCATGAGACTATTCCGGATATTAAGCGAGATAGCGCAACTTTTGCGAAATTTTTCAGAGATACATAACGAGATCAAGGCAAAATATTGCGCTATCTCGCTTAGTTTCCGTGATATTCTTTGAAAAAGAATTATTAAAAAAATAGAATTATTCAATTCCTTTAAAATATCTCAAAAATTAGTAGAGATACGCCTTTTTATTCTCATCTTTTTTCACAGCAAATTTTAAGAATTACGAAAAAAAAAAAAATTATTTTTCATTTAAAAAGAAAATATAAAAATTGAGGCAAAAATATGTTATTTCGTTTATTTTCAATATTCTTCAAAAATGAATGACGAAAAAATTATCTAAAATAATAAATTTAAAAAAAGTCAGGAAAAAGTTATTTTCTCGTTATTTATAGGCAAAAAAAAATCCATTTGTAAGAACAATAATTACTGCATAATTAAAAATTGAATTTTTAATTAATTCTTGCACTGAGACTCGAACCTGCATGCCTGAGATTGTCATTCTGATGCGTTTATCCACAGAACCATTCAAAACTTTTTGAAAATCAATTCAAAAATTAATATATCAATCAAAAAATTAATTTAATAATTAAAAAATTGATTTATTAATTGATGAATTTTATCATTTGATTTTTCATTAATGTTAAAAAACATAAGAATTTTTGAAAAAATTCTCAAAAATCATTTTTTTTAATGAAATAATTTATAAAATTATATTTTGAATAAAATACTGAAATATCAAAATAAAGAAAAAATTTTTAAAAAAATATACTTTGCAAAAATGCTCATGAAAAAAATTTCATGAAAAATATATGGAAAAATGAAAGATTCATTTTACTTTATTTTTAATAGAAGGAATGAAGTGATTAATGCCACCCCCCCCCCCCCCCCCCCAAGAAAAAGCTATATCTACGAAATAAATAATTAATTGATAAATTACATGATTCTTAATAGGAATTAATTATCAAATATTTAAAAAAATGATTAATTTGACTTCTCAAATTTTAGAAAAAAAATTTTATTATCATTAGACACCTTATACAAGATTTCTCAGCTTATCGATAACATGGATTATACATATATCTATATATTATATATATACATATTAAAATTATCCTCAAAATCTGATCGCTTAATCAAAAAAAAAAATAATCCTATTATCCATTCGAAAAAAAAAACAATTATTAAAAATTATTTATTTTCTCAAATTAAGAAGCACAAGTTATATAATTACAGTATCTTAATTTATTTATATAATAAAAATGACATTATTTATTTTTCACCTCTTTAATATTACGTTAACCTTCAATTAAGCCCTGAGCAAATGAAAGCGCAAGATAATAATTCGAAAAATTAATCGTAAACGATTCTCGCCTCTTTATTGCTCATTAATTTCACAAATACACCCAAATAATTATTTTGTAAAATCATTGTGAATTCATAATTCATTTAACCTCATGCATCCAATTCAATACAATCGAATTAATTGGATGAAATTGGGGGGGAAAGGGGGGAGTGGGGAAATGAAATGATGTGCATAATCTACTGAACACGGAATTTTCCCGACAATTCGGTATAAAAGCCAATTGTGCAATCGAATAATCATTCAATCTTCAAGAGAACAAGTGTTTCTTGAACAGATCATCAGAATGTTCGCAATGGTAATTATTTAATAATAAATTCATTAATTATAATTACTTCCTCTAATAAGTAGTTTATCGTCACTTTGCTATTGAAAAAGATGTGTCGGAAACTAAGCGAGATAGAGCGATTGAGCCGAATCCTTAACGTAGAGAATTTCAAAAGCTACACATAAGGATTTCTGCAAAATTGCCCTATCTCGCTTAGTTTCCAAGATATTCCAAAAATAGTGAATGCCAGAAAAAAAGGATCTTAAGATTCGGGATTTTTTTTGAGGACGAAGGACTCTCCGAAAAAATTTGAAAAAATTCACTAACGATCTCTACATATTGTAGCATTTCCTCAAATTTTTTCAGATTTTTCCATAGAGTCCTTCATTCCAAAAAAAATTCATGAATCATATTACCCTGAAGATCCATTTTTCCGCCATTTCCCGAAAGAATCTTGCCTGAAAAACTGAGTTAATTACGATATACATGTAAATGAATCTGATTACCAAGTTCTAATGATTTTCTCCTTTCTCCGAAAAGAAATTCGTAGCAATTGCCGCCCTCGTGGCTTTGGCAACTGCAGCCCCGCCAAGTCTTCGTGAGCATGAACGCGATTTAGGAGGACGTCGTCTTAGTGAAAACCGTCTCCATGGAGAACGTCGTCATGACGAAGGTAATCACGAAGAACATCACGAGGAACATCACGAAGAGGTCCACCATGAAAACGCAAAAATCGAGGAACAGAACCGTGAAGGACCAAACAAAGATGGTTCATGGTCCCAGAGCTTCAAAACCTCCAATGGCATCAGCGTACAGGAATCAGGAAAACAAGTACCAAGTGAAAGCCATGATTCCAAATCGGAAACAGCTAATTCTGTAGAAGGTAGTGTTGCTTACAAGGGCAAAGACGGTAAGCAGTACGAGCTCAAATACGTAGCTGACGAAAATGGATACAGACCATCAGCTGACTACTTGCCAACTCCACCACCAACACCAGAAGCTATTGCTAAATCTCTTGAATGGATCGCAGCTCATCCAAATCACGAAGGTTCAGATGGTCAATGGCGTTCAAAAGGCAAAAAGAACGGACGCGTTGAAGCTGCTGCTCATGAACAAGTAAACAATGGACCAGCTCACTCAGCACCACGTCACGAGGAAGTACGTCATGAGGCACCACGTCATGAGCAACCACGTGTAGTAGCACCACGTCATGAGCAACCACGTGTTGTAGCCCCACGTCACGAGGCACCACGTGTTGTAGCACCACGTCATGAACAACCACGTCATGAAAAACCACGTGTTGTAGCACCACGTCATGAACAACCACGTCATGAACAACCACGTCATGAACAACCACGTCACGGAGCATCCCATGCTGTTGCACCACACCGTGAGCAGCCACGTCACGAGGCATCCCATGTTGTTGCACCACACCATGAGGAACCAAGTCACGAGGCACCCCATGTTGATGCACCACACCATGAGGAACCCCGTCACGAAGAACGCCGCTGGAACGCACGTCATTAATTCTACGTCAAATTTGTAAATTATAAATCGTTAACTGCTCGGGAAATTCATTCTTCTTGTTATGATTGATTATTTTTTTTTGTTCAGTGAATAAATTAATTGTAATTAGTAAATTTTTGATTTATTCTTTGGGGGGGTTTCTGGTGGTTTTTTTTTTGGATGATGTTGAGTGAGCTAGGAAAATTTATTTATTTATTTATTTGTTGAAAACAACAATCCAACAGCCGAAGCCAATAATAGGATTGAGATTGCCCGAGTATACATATGATTACAGAGTTAGAAGTAGTGACACGATGTCTTTCGCATACACTATATGAAGTACAACAGATGGTTTTTATAAATTTGTTGCAGAAATTACTAACTAAATTAAATTTAACAGAAATTACATGATCGATTTCAAAACTGATGTACAATTGGTAATAATGGAGTCGATACTGTCAGTAATAATGTCCACCTCCGGAAAATGCTCGAGCAAGATATTTAAACAAGTGCAAGCCTGATAGACCGTTTTCACAAATAATTTCAAAGATAGACCGAGTTTTCATAGATAATATTAAACTTAATAACTATGCTGCAACAATTTTGATAAAGTAATGAAATACTTAGGGAGCATCCTCCGGAGGTGTTGAGGGTTTTATTATCAGTGACATTGAGGACTGATTGCTTTGTTTTTTTGAGATCAAAGATGATATTTTTTTACGTTTTTCATCATTTTTGAGGTTGTAAAATACATATGAGATATGAGTTGTCGGAGTTGCTGAAAATAGCGGTGGTGTGATGAACCTCAAAACCTCAATTTCAATCATTTATTTTCAATAATAGGGATTGTTTATCAGTTGAAGAGTTTATTGAATGATTCGATGATTATTCGCCATCAAATGAACCATACGAAAATTGTTGAATATCAAAATTTTAAATTTTGAAATTTCAAAATTAAAAAGTTTTTAACAATTTTTTTTTTCTGATTAAATGATTGAATTTGTGAATGTTAATCGTGATTTTGTCGATAAAATGCCTTATTTTTCATGAATTTGAAAAAAAAATTAATTTTTTTAACCGATTTTATGGATTTAAATAATTAAATTAGGAATAATAATAATTGAATAATTTTCTTTTTCGTTTTAATTTTTCAAGAGAAGTTATTAACGTTTTTGCTCGTTAATAATACTGGAAGCATTATACTCGTTAATTCCCAATATTCCCGAGGGATTCATTGTAATTATGGTTGAGTGGAAAATTGTAATCACGAAGCGCACAGACTGTGTAACGGATTACATTACAGATGAATATTACTGATCAGAAAATGTCGGAATTAATTAAAATTTTGTGCTAATTTTGATGATTATTAAGGGAATATCTCGGAAATTGAGGAAGATAGGGTGATTTTGTGCGAATCCTTTTTTGTGGAGAGTTTGAAAACCTAGAAAAAAGGATTGGGTCAAAAAGGGCGTATCTCCATTAGTTTTCGAAATATTTTCTGAAAAATATCGGGAAAAAATCAAATTTTTTTGAAACAAAAAAAATCAACTTTTTTTTTTATTTAAAAAAAATTAATTTTTTTTTTAATAAAAAAAATCAATTTATTTGTTCAAAACATCTTGGAAATTAAGCGAGATAGGACGAATTTGGCCAAATTCCCTTTATCCTAGCTTTTGAAAATTCCTGCAAAAAGAATCCAAGAAAAAGGGCGTATTTCCATTAATTCTCAAAATATTTCAAGAAAAAAAAATTATAATTAGATTAAATAAAATCATTTCATTATTTTTTTTTCGTGTGGAAGTGATTGTGCAAAATTTCGAAAAAATTCCACAATAACACAAATATTTTTCGGCATTAGTTCGAATTTTTTCAGATTTTTCCGTTGAGGCCTTCACTCGAAAGAAAAAACCGTTCATTTTACTCTGCAAGTCCATTTTGCCCCATTTTCTCGAATAAGGTGCAGATTTGCAGAAAAAAAGAATCTTTTTCTCTTTATTATATATTATGTATATAGGGGAGACCGGGGCAAAATAGGGTAGGGAGACCCGTACTTTAAAGTACCCCATTTTGCCCCGGTTTCCTCTATATATATATATATATACTTATACGATGAAAATCGACCTTCCTTCGACAAATTATTTTATAGGTAGAAAAAATATTTTTCCTTTATTATATATTATAGATATCTATATATGTATATATATATATTTATATATATTTATACGATGAAAATCATCTGAATATTCCGCTCTGATAGACAACGGCCGAGGAGCAGATGAGGAGCAATTACATGGGAAGAACCTGGGGATTACCGTGACCGGTAGCAAGCAATAATAATTGTGGGGGGAGAAGGGGGGGGGGGGGAATCGTGATTATTGGATGCCATGAACTCGATCGATCTTCGATAAACACGCTCGTATGTAACAATCTTTGCTACTGTGTAGGAATTATTGAAAAAAAAAAAAAACGTTTCGCTCTGAAATTCCAGCAATTACGTGTAATAAAATGAACATTTACGCATGTTATTTATTCTCTGTGGAATGAGTTAATCGAGGTAGTTGCTTCGATTTGGTTTCGATGATTTATTGGTTGAATAATCGGTAATTTTGTGCTTCTGGAATTATCCGAGAATTGTTAGGCATTGATAATTGCATTTTAAAAGATAGTTTGAGTAGTTCCAAGTAAATAATGTTTTTTTTTTTTATTTGAATGACATCCTCATCCCGCGATTATTCATTTTATTTTTCATATTTTTGAAAGGAAAAAAAAATCTATGAACCTCTGCCGATTCTCTTTACCTTCATTCACACAATGAATTTTTTAGTTATTTATTTTTCATTTTTTTATTACACATTTTAATTATTATTCATTAAATACTGATTATCATAGATAACAGTTTTTACCATTTTTTATTTGATTATTTTACTGTAATTTAAATAATTATTATTTATTTTTAATTATAATTTGCTTACACAATATCACAAGTAGCATTAGTGTGTTATATTTTGGATAAAATGGAGATTTTTAATTATTGAAACATCAGTAAGAGCTTTTTAATTATTCATGTAATTAAGGATATTCAAGTAGTCCTGATAATCTATTTTTTCGTTTCTATTTTGGTGATTTACGATAGAGTAGCATGAGGAGATTTTTTAAAAAATTTACTTTACACCATGTTACCGAACAAATTGAGGCAAAAATAATTTTTTAAAATAATTAAATTAACATTAAAACTCCACAAACGAGATTCAATTTCAATTTCACTGCAACAATTCATGGTTACAGATATATTTTCTCCTTGTATAACTATATATATTCTTGTTCGTCAGAGTGTCTATTAATTTTTCAAATCACAAAAAATACCTGTTACCGGACAAATATCGACGATTAATCCAATTAATTGCATGAAAACATGAATAACAGGAATATTGGTATTTGAAATCCGAGTCAGTAAAATTCACAACAATATTGGATATTTATAATATTATTTAATAACAATTTATTATCGTGAACATTGCTTTAATATCGATGTTAAAAAATCGGAATAATTAGAATATTCATGGTAATTTAGAATTTTTTTTTTTAATGCGGAAGCTGCGTAGAAATTTTTGAATAAATTAATTTTGAAATTAATCTTGTTCTGATTATTTTGAGATTCATGTTTGGTTTGAATTCAACAGAAAAATGGAGTTTTTGCATCAGTGAACTGGAAAATTTTGACAAATAATATCTCTGTGAATAAATGTCATATACAGGATTATTCGCTCGTGAAATTTATTCAGTTTGCTAATATATACATGAAATGACAATACATGCATGTGTTGAACTCCGACAGTTCCTATTTCCTCTATTTAATCTTAAACTAATTTTTTTTGGGATCGAAGGAGTCACCGGAAAAATCCGAAAAAATTCGGGACGATGCTCTGGTATGTCTTCATTATCGAGTAATTTTTTCAGATTTTTTCGTAAAACCCTTCACCCAAAAAAAAAAATCCCTTCTCCATCAGGAAAATCGAAAGAAAATGAAAATCAACTCAGGAAAAAAACCTCACTATTTTTTCTCATAGCAAAGGACCCCATTAAAAAATCTGAAAAAAATTGAGCAGATTCTCCAGCATGTTTCCATGATCCTGTAATTTTTTCAAAATTTTTCATAAAGGTCTTCCGCCAAAAAAAAATTCCCCTAGACCTCCCCAAGTCGAAAAATCGAATTTCCTCCTTTGACACCAAAATTTTCATTTCATCCAGCAGTAGGAAGGAGGTATTAAAGATAGTACAGATTCTTCTCTCGCAATCAATGTGATTATTCCTCCTACTTTTTACGTCACAGAATATCTCCGTGAAAGTTTCCGGGACGAGTACTTGGGAGCGAGTTGGCATTTTGTGTGTGTCTCGAAGGGGATAATTGTACTTTGGGTGATGTCTACTGTACAAGAGGTCCTCAACAAAAAAAAAACCAACAAGTAGATAATAGTATTGCCTCTCAACTGATATAGCTTTTTCTGCTGATACTTTAGTAATATGCTTCCGAATAGAAGTGATACAACATTTTTTCAAACCATTATCTAAATATCATATGAGTATAAATACAACATCAGTTGAATAGTTTCCATAAATTCCATTAAAAACTGATTTTCGAAAAATGGACATATCTCAATAAGTTTCGATCGAATTCTTTTGAAATAAAGCTTAAAAAATAGGTTTATTAAAAACTGAATGATACAGTTACATCGCCAAATTTTACATTATGTCATTTTAAATAATTAGGAATTGATCTCTTTTTAACATTTACATTAACGATTATAACAGTTAATTACAATATTTTAATGATAATGACTAGGGCCGAGACGTTGGTGTAAGGTTTAATCTAGGCTCAAGTCGTCTATAAATGAAACCCATTTTGAATGGTTATTAATGCCAAATTGACATTTATAAACGTTGAACTGACTTTATAAACATTGAAGAATTCATATTTCCCAACAATTCAAAGAATTGGTCAACATTTGGGTATTATTATTCATTGTGATGGGTTATTCTACGAGTTCCCTCAAAAGTTCCTCTGGAAGTCCCCCTAAAAGTTTCTCTGGAAGTTCCCCTAAAAGTTCCTCTAGAAGTTCCCCTAAAAGTTCCTCTAGAAGTTCCCCTAAAAGTTCCTCTAGAAGTTCCCGTAAGAGTTTTGAACGCTCATAAAGTCAGTTTGACGTTTATAGATGTCAGTTTAACATTCATAATCATTCAGAATGTGTTTGATTCCGAGGCATCTTCAGTCTAGATCAAACCGTACACCAACGTCTCGGCCCTAATAATGACTGTCATAATGAAAGCCCAATTCAAAGTTTTATTGAAACAAATTATTAACTACAAACAATAACAAGTTTTGAAGTTATTGTCTTAAGTTTGAGATATTTTAAAACCAACTGTATATAATGGAGTTTTATCAATCAATACATTAATTGAGAATAAAAAATGTGTATCCTGAAGAGAGCTTCGCAAAGGAGCCGAAATGTTGATACAAAAAATCTAGAAGCTTCGTAATTGACACAGAGAAAAATGTTTTCTTAATTTAAGAATGTGCAGTCACTTAATTTAAGTGACCTGCCATTCTTAAATTAAGTGACTTCTCTCACTTAAATCAAGTGACTTTTTCTTTCTTAATTTAAGAAAGTAAAAGTCACTTAAATTAAGTGACTTATCTCACTTAAATCAAATAACTTTTTCTTTCTTAATTTAAGAAAGTAAGAATCACTTAAATTAAGTGACTTTTCTCACTTAAATCAAATGACTTTTCTTTCTTAATTTAAGTGACCTGCACTTTCTTAAATTAAGTGACTTTTCTCACTTAAATCAAGTGACTTTTTCTTTCTTAATTTAAGACAGTAAAACTCACTTAAATTAAGTGACTCTTCTCACTTAAATCAAGTGATTTTTCTCACTTAAATCAAGTGAATTTTTCTTTCTTAATTTAAGAAAGTAAAACTCACTCAAATTAAGTGACTTTTCTCACTCAAATCAAATGACTTTTCTTTCTTAATTTAAGTGACCTGCACTTTCTTAAATTAAGTGACTGCACATTCTTAAATTAAGAAAACATTTTTCTCTGTGTAATTCATTTAAATGCAGCAGAGACCAAAAAGGCCACCTTACCATAAAATTACTTAAAAAATAGAGTTCGTCGAGAAGAAGTTTTCCAAAAAATATGAAATTTTTCTATAAAACTGTTTTACTGTAATTGAGACTTTTATGCACACACATACATGCGATAAAAATATAATTTTCTCTCAATTTAGATCATTTTAAGTATCTTCTTTCAAAAAAATCAGAATCGAAAATTCTGATGATTACATAGCTTCCATTCAAAAGCAAAAAAGAAAAGAAAGAAAAATTTTTCTTCTTTCGCTCTGAACCCATTGACGCTGCTCCCTAATTAGTGTCAGAGATAGGATTTGAATGATGATCCTCATGACATCTCAATTCAGATAAATTGCCGTTTATTATTATTTCAACGGTCTCAACTAATTCTAATGCTGAAATGTATTATCATCGAACTCATTACACAGTAAAAATGAAATGATAATTTACAGGCGGATTGCGTAAATAGGAAAAAAGAACGAGAAACACTCTATTTCGTCTCATGGCAAATAAGTACGTAATTATTATTGCTTTGGATTACGTATTCGGATGTTCTTCCGCTCTGTAGAATTCTCTCACCAGACTCAATTTCAAACATATACATACAGGTTGGGTGTAAGTGTCAGGCACAATAGGCGCATATAGTCTGACACGACTCGCGTATTCCCACACTGTATGGATATATACATGGGGGAGGGGGGGGGGGGTACTCTCTAACTCGTGCTCATCCTTTTCCTTGTTTTTTTCAGTTATTCTTTTCTCATTTCACTCATTTACATTCTGGGAATTCACTTTTTTAGTGAAAAAAAAAATTGGTTGAAGATTTTTTTTTTCAGCGATGGCTGCGATGAAAAAATTTGAAAAAATTCAGGAAGATGCTCCAGTATATCTATATTGTTGTGTAATTTTTTGGGATTTTTTCAATGAGAATTTCATCAGGCAAAAAATTATTCTTGATGGACTTGAGGGGAAACCTGAAATTCGGGAGATAAAAGAGAATTTTCATGAATTGAATTTGAAGATTTATTTTGGAGGTGAAGGTCTTCTCAAAAAAATGTGAAAAAATTCAGGAAAGTTGAAGATTTTTTTTTTGAGTGAAGGTTTTGATAAAAAAATCTGAAAAAATTCCTGAATGTGCTCCAGTGGGTCTCCATTATTGTCTAATTTTTTAAGATTTTTTCAGAGGGAACTTCATCCCCAAAAATTAAAGTCTCCATAGGCTCAAGGGGAATCCCAGAACTCGATCAAGAAAACAGAGAAAATTTGTCAAACAAGATTTTTTTCGGGGTGAAGTTCTCCACCAAAAAATCTGAAAAAATTCAAGAAGGTGCTCCAGTATCTCTCCACTATTGTCAAATTTTTTCAGATTTTTCCAAGAAGACGTTCACCCAAAAAAAAATCTTGATTCACTGAAATCTACCAATGATTTTGTCCCGATCTTTTTTAAAATCCATTTTTTGAAGTTTCCTCTCCACTTCCAAGTGTAAATAAAAGAGTCCGAACATTTCTTCACCGAATCCTGATTACCTACGGATCATATAATAAGTACAAACTGAAAGCACCCACGAAACCTCTGTTCATTTCGACATCTGAATCGGTCGCCTTTCAGCTAATTTCCCCTCCGATTGTTCGACGACTTTTGGGAATTATTCATAATCAAAAAGCTCCGAGTTAATTACGTTGTTCTGTCGAGGGACTATTGATTTGCGGCCATGATAGATAATTGTTCACGAGTGCAAATAACGTCATGTGGAAGCAGCTGTCAAAGTCTCGTAAAGCCCATTAAATCAAGAGGCACGGTAGTGTCATAACGCCAAGTAGGCGAATTCAACAGCTGTTGCGAGTAACGTTAATCAAAGAGAGAGAGAGAGAGAGAGAGAATGCAGAGGAAGGTGGTTTCGTGAAGCAATAGTTATCGAAATCCTCTAACAAAAATGTGAAACAGGAGAATTCCACACTTTTTTGCTTCCGAATGAAAGCTATGTAATCATCAGAATTTTAGATTGTAATTTTTTTAATAGAAGATACTTACACAGAGGAAAATGTTTTCTTAATTTAAGAATGTGCAGTCACTTAATTTAAGAATGGCAGGTCACTTAAATTAAGTGACTTGTCTCACTTAAATCAAGTGATTTTTTCTTTCTTAATTTGAGAAAGTAAAACTCACTTAAATTAAGTGATTTTTCTCACTTAAATCAAGTGACTTTTTCTCTCTTAATTTAAAAAAGTAAAACTCACTTAAATTAAGTGACTTTTCTCACTTAAATCAAGTATTTTTTTCTATTTGAATTTAAGAAACTAAAAGTCACTTAAATTGAGTGATTTTTCTCACTTAAATCAAGTGACTTTTCCTCGCTTAATTTAAGAAAGTAAAACTCACTTAAATTAAGTGACTTTTCTCACTTAAATCAAGTATTTTTTTCGTTCTTAATTTAAGAAAGTAAAAGTCACTTAAATTGAGTGATTTTTCTCACTTAAATCAAGTGACTTTTCCTCTCTTAATTTAAAAAAGTTAAAGTCACTTAAATTAAGTGTCTTTTCTCACTTAAATCAAGTATTTTTTTCTTTCTTAATTTAAGAAAGTAAAAGTCACTTAAATTGAGTGATTTTTCTCACTTAAATCAAGTGACTTTTCCTCTCTTAATTTAAGAAAGTAAAACTCACTTAAGTTAAGTGATTTTTCTCACTTAAATCAAGTGACTTTTCCTCGCTTAATTTAAGAAAGTAAAACTCACTTAAATTAAGTGACTTTTCTCACTTAAATCAAGTATTTTTTTCTTTTTTAATTTAAGAAAGTAAAAGTCACTTAAATTGAGTGATTTTTCTCACTTAAATCAAGTGACTTTTCCTCTCTTAATTTAAGAAAGTAAAACTCACTTAAATTAAGTGTCTTTTCTCACTTAAATCAAGTGACTTTTCCTCTCTTAATTTAAGAAAGTAAAACTCACTTAAATTAAGTGACTTTTCTCACTTAAATCAAGCATTTTTTTCTTTCTTAATTTAAGAAAGTAAAAGTCACTTAAATCAAGTGATTTTTCTCACTTAAATCAAGTGACTTTACTTTCTTAATTTAAGTGACCTGCACATTCTTAAATTAAGTGACTGCACATTCTTAAATTAAGAAAAAAATTTTCTCTGTGTAAAATTATCGAAATAGAGAGAAAATGATGTTTTTAGCGCATGTCTGTGTGTGTGCTCATAAAAGTCTCAATTACAGCAAAACGGTTTTATAAAAAAATTTCATATTTTGTGGAAAACTTTGATAAGTCATGTCTCATCAACAGCATGAGCAAAAATTTCCAAAAAATTCAAAAAAATGTAAAAAAATATCATCTTTGATACTCCATCAAGAAAATAAAGGATTAACCGTACTCGAGTTCACTGAGCTACCACCTTGATTTCTAATTGAATTGAAAATAAGGATAGAAGCAAGTTTATGCAGTGAACAGAAGGGGGTATTTCGCATTAACGGAAGCTATGGAGAAGTCGCGTGTAATTGAAAGTACGCCCCAGGTGGGCTATTCTACAGCCAACAACAAGAGAATAAAAGTCACTAGCGCCGAGCGTCCAAAGTGATTTCTTTTTCTTCAGAAAAACCATCTACTTTTATGCTACCGACAATAAAGTGCCTCGTTTCAACAAAAGTTTTATATTTGAGAATCTCTTACCAATAGGATTTTTTATTTTCATATTTCACTTTATATTGTTCAGGAAAATCGGTTTTTATTGGAATATTGTCGATGCTGTATCTCTAGGAAAAGAGGAAATGCATATAAACTTAGGATTCACTATTTGTTTTCCAAGAAATAGAGACTTTTTCAAAAAAATCACAAAAAAATTGAGAAAATGTTTCTATATATCTTCATTATTGTGTAATTTTTTTCAAAAATTTTCGCAAAGTTCTTCACTCAAAAAAAAAATACCCTTCCTAGTGGAAAAATTAAAAGGAAATTAATATAAACTCAGGGAAATAACTTAGGATTTTTTTTCAATGTGAAGGACGTTTTGAAAAAATCTGAAAAAAATTGAAAAAATGCTTTAACATATTTCCATTATTGTGTAATTTTTTCAAAAATTTTCGCAAAGTCCTTGACTCCAAAAAAAATCATCTTTCCTAGTGGAAAAATTCAGAGAAAATCGATATAAACTCAGAGAAAGAATTCAGGATTTTTTTTCGGGTTCAAAAAAGTTTCGAAAAAATCTGAAAAAATTCGAGAAAATTTTCCAAAATGTCTCCATTATCGTGTAATTTTTTCAGATTTTTCCTTAGAGTCCTTCCCTCTCAAAAAAATCCCTCAGACCTCCCCCACTGCAAAAATCAAATTTTCTCCTTTCACAAGTGCCGATAAATTTCCCCTTTATCCATAAAAATATTGCAGAAGAAAAAATAACCTACAATTCCTCATTTATCATTATTATTAACCATCTTAACTGCACATTTACGCACATTAAATCATCACTTAAAGACGAAAGTCCAAGACACCAAGATTTAATGTAGCAAAAATGATTGCTTTAGCTCTTGCAAACAATGGATCCCCGATTTCCCGTATTCCTCACGATTTACCATGAATAATCGTTAAATATATTTTGAATTGAATTAAAATAATAATCGTGCCTCAGTCTCACGACAATTCCATTTTTTCCATCTTTTGTAACAAAAAAAAAGGCGAAAAAAAAATCCACTTTTTTCTCATTTTTTTCACCATTTGAAGGAAAAAAATTCATCTCTTTCATTTACCATAGTATATAATGAGCCATCGTCGAGAGAAGAGTCGTGACCGAAACGAATGAGGTATCCACCCCCGCAAAATCGTAGAAAATCCCGGAGACGAGCCAAAACCCTCGATTATAAGCGATCTACTCTGCCATTATCGTAATATTTTATCGCTGAAGTTGCAAAGTGCTAAAGAGAAAGAGAGAAAAAATGAGAAATTGAGAAAATGGAAATTTTTCACTAATGTTAGCATTCAGAGGCTCGAGACACTGTGATGCCTCTTTATTCGGCAGATGCATTCGATTCTATCTCACTGGTCTTCAGTTGAATTGAATACTTTAGTGATTAAATTACTCAAAATTCAATTTAAAATTTTATATTCTGATTTTTTTTTTTAATTTTCGTGCCAATTTTTTTTTTAATAATTTCAGAAAATTATAGTGATACACTCTTTTTCGATCTCTGACTGAGATAATTGTGTAAAAAATTTCAGGAGCTACATAAAAAGGATGAGAGCAAAAAAGGCGTATCTCCATTAGTTTCCGAGATATTTTCAAAAAAAAAATTTTTTAAATTGAATAAAAAATGAAATTATTTCATTTCACTTTTTTTTTTTAGAGATTTAATAAAATATATAGTACTTGATTCTCAATAAATCTTCACGAGGTGTTGACAACAGAAATACGTGTACGCATGAGCTGTTGTCATACCGACCACAGGCTGTGTACACAGAGACACGTCGTACCCCCCACCTCAAATACACACACACTTCACCGGTTCAACATTACTCTGCATGTGTGTGTAAACACATCAGCACAAGTGTATGATTGTCGTAATACAGTGTAACCTTAATATAACGAACCTCAATATAACGAATTCCTCGATTTAACGAATTTTTCAAAATCCCCAAGAACTGTCCATAAGAGTCTATGTAAAATATACCTTTACATTACGAATATATTTTTCAAACAACCTCGCTATAACGAAAAATCAATCATTGCAGATTATATATAGAAACTATTATTGACCTTCATATAACGAATTTTCCAGGCTACAACCTCTACATAACGTATCCTACAAATTATCTCCACTCAATTCCACAATAACTAATGTCTCAATGAGTGCTGATACGTTTAAATCTTCATAAGATAGTCATTACTGTTTGATCACTGTAAACATTGCTGTTTGTGATTGTTAGTAATTTTGAAGTTGTAATGGCTGAAAAACGGAAAAGGTGTTGTTTGAGTGTTGCAGAAATTTTAACCTTTATTAAGCATTAACCTTCATCATGTTGTTAATTTTCTCTCTCACATTCTATGTTTATATTCTATTTGAATGTTTTCAAATAAATAATTCTGTGTTTTGATTCAAATGAGTTGTTATTCACATGAGTTGTTTTAATGGAAATTTTCTTATCTTGTTATAACGAATCGAGTTTAATCTAACCTCTATATAACAAACCTCACTGTTACGAATAACTCGATATAACGAATAATTCCTATTTCCCTTCAGTTTCGTTATATCAAGGTTACACTGTAACTTCTTTCATCAAATTTTTAACAAGAGGCAAAAGAAAATAGCTTTTTTCTCAAGTTATTAGAGGAGAACTTTGCAGCTTTAGAGTTTTCTTGACATGTTTGTGGATAATGTTTCAACGTTATGAAGAAGAAGTTTATTAAGGTTTTCTTAGAGTTGGTATGGAGAAGTGTGTTTGAGGTAGTATCTCAGGGAATTTGAGTACAGTTCCCTTTTTTTATTTTGATGCTGTATTAAAGATGATAATTTTTTTACATTTTTCTGAATTTTTTCATGATTTTTGTCTGTGCAATTTATGAGATATGAATTATCAAAGTTACTGAAAATGCCGGTGGTGAGAATGAAACGCCCTAAATCGAACAGAAATAACGAAATAACTGAGAAAACACAAGGTTGACCCATTATTTAAAAACAATTGACGAAGAGAACAACATTTTAACTAAATAATGAAAGAAAAAAATATTCAATTCTCCAAAAATTCTTGAAAATAATAAAAAAATCACAAATTGGAACAAAAATTGAAAGATTTCTGTGAAATGGAGGGAGATAGAATTTTTTTGATGCTTCCAGTGAAAAGCTGAGGAAATTTCACGTAGAAAACATGTGTCACAAGTGATTTTTGTTTTTTCCCTCGAAATTTCGAAAATTTGGGCTCAATTTTTTCAAAAAATCCTCGATTTCTCAAAAAAATCTTAAAAACAATGCGACATATGGTTTCCATGTCAAATTTCCTCAGCTCTCCAATGAAATCATCTAAAATACCCAATCTCAAGTATTTCCCCCGATTTTTATCCTGTAGAACCTAAGAAACCTAAGAAAAAAAAATTATATTCACAAGCTGAAAATATGACTTTCGAATAGCTTAATCACTTTTTTCGAGTAAATTAAAGCACTTTTCCCCGAATTGTCAGCAATTAATCGAAAACTAACCTCCAAATCCTCTGTTTCTCCTCTTTTATCGACCGTACTGCGGAAAACTACCTTAAAACCGAACTTTTCAGCTCGAAGTTCTCTCCAAATGTTTTTGTGGATAACGTTTCAACGTTATAAAGAGGGAATTCAGCTCTCGTGCAGTTGATACAGAGAACTGCGTTTAATTGACCGTAGAGCTGCAAACTCCGGCATTGATCATCACAGAGATGCTCATGTTTCACTCAATTTTGAGGAAAATTGAAGTACCTCATGATCCAGAAATTCCATAAATTTTCAATTATTCATGAAGAATTAAAGGAGACTTTTTCACTTAAAAAATTCGAAAATTAGGCGATTTCAAAAACGCAGCTCCACGAAAAAATCTGAAAAAATTCGATAATAATCGAGACATGACAAACCATCTCTGCGATTTTTTTCAAATTTTTCAGCAAAGGCCTTCACTCCAAAAAAAATTCTGAAAACAGAAAAGCAAGAAAAGTCAATTTTTTTTACCAATTTTTTTTTTTTTTTGAAAATATCTCGAAAAATAATCGTCATTGAATCATCCAAAATCGCCTTATCTCACTTACTTTCCAAGATATTAAAAAAAAAAAATAAATAACAAAAAATTACAATTTTTTTTGGTTTCTTCACAACTGATTTCGTGACTTTCTCTAAAATCAATTGAAATGAATAAATAAATATCATTCAATTTAAAAAAAAATTGTAAAAAAAATCAATTCGCCAAATAAAAGAACCGAATAATAAGTAAAAATGAATGAACAAGTACGAGTCATTACTGTCCTAGTCAAATAATCCTTTTTGAGAGTCTCAAAATGTAAAATTTCTCGCGTATTGCCATTGTAAATCCATTCAGATTCAACGAGCACGTTCTAATTGGAGAGAATGCAAAGGACGATCTGCATAACAAGCGAATGAACACAAGAGGAGTCTAGTGAAAGGGAGCAATGAGCATCATTGCTCTGAAGAATAATCATAAAATAAATTCATCAAAAGAAGGAATTAGTGGAGAAAAAAGGAGGAAAAAAAAGAAGAAATTAGTATTGCACTAGAAAAAAATTTATTCTACAATTCTAGCAGACTAATTGAAATAATTTGATTTTTCCTCTTTTTTTCGGTTAATTGTAAATTAAATATTCATGATTTTCAGGGAATAAATACATTTAAAGTGAAAAATATGACGAGAATTAAGCAAAATAGAACAATTTTAAACAAAATCCTTCTTTTTGCAGCTTTTGAAATTCAATTCAAATTTCTTAAAGAAAAAAATTCAATGAAAATTGCGCTATCTCGCTTAGTTTCCAAGTTATTCTCAAAAAATAGAAAATAATTTTTTTTGTTCAAAAAAAATTTAATGTATTTAATAAAAAAATTTTTCTCACTCATGCCCAAATTCCGGTCTTTTTCAGACCGCCTGGCGGCTGAAATTCGGTACTTTTCTGTATTGGTAGGGCTGTGGCGCCACCAGTCTGAGAAAAATCTTTTCACAGACTGCTCAGACTGCCTAGGCTGAAAAAAGACTTTTCTCAGACTGGATCCGTGAAAAAAGGGGCGTGTCTTAAGCCAAACCGAGCAGTTTCATGTTTCTTCGGTGACGTCACTGTTCCCAGCCGAATATCGAGTGTATTCAAACAGTCGATTCATATGAATGGATGAAATTTATAGAATTGAAATAGTTGAGTTATTAAGTTGAACAAAATTCAATAAATTGAACAACTTTTTTAATTATTTCAAAAACATATTTGCTAAGGATCAATGAAACAAATATTTAAAAGTTTGTGTTCCTTTCTTTCTTCTCAGTGTATGACTTCATTGATATCGAAGAATTCACTAAAGTAAAATTCCAAATTATCAAAGAGATATAATTTTTGAACAGTGCAATTGAAGATTTACTTATTATTAATTAACGAATGTTTCATTGATGAGTTTATTATTGATTAACGTGTGTTGGATAAGATTGAGGCCGTTTTAAATATCTCTTTTCAATTAATTGAAACGAAATCATTTGGAAATATTTTAGTGCATTCAATCTGAGAGATTTCCTACAATATTAAAAACCGTTACAACTGCCAATGATTTTTTCTGTGTTCCAAAATCCTTTCACTGCAAAATTTCAATACATTCTTGTATTTTTCAGTTTTTAGTTCCCATTATAGTTTTTTTCTTTGGTTTTTTTTTTCATTAAATTTCTTTTTTTTTTAATGGGGGGGCTCCGCCCCCCCAACCCCCCGTTCCCCCCCTCCCCCTCCACCCGCCCCCACTCTCCCTTTTTGGGCATTCGTGAGAAAAAATAGTATATGCCATTCGGCTGAAAACCTCGGGCTTCTCAGATTGTCGTTCAGTTCGCGCACTCGGCATGGTGGGAGGTACTCGGCTCGCCTTCGGCGAGCCTCGTCCCCCCACCATGCCTCGTGCTGCGAACTGAACGACGATCTGAAAAACCCTCGGTTTTCAGCCTCATGACATAATATACTATTTTTGAAAAATTTTTAAAACCCAAGAAAAAATTAATCTATTGATTTTTTAAAAATATAAAAAAAAAATAATGAATGGAAGGAAAAAGTTCTCATCCTGTTTTTCTCCTTCAATTTCCAATTGTGTTCCATTATTTCCGATTAGAAATTGCAATTAATCCCTTTTCCTCTTCCAGTCATTAAATGACTAGGCTAAAATCATAAACTCATATATAACGTAATACGAGAAAAAAAAAAAACTTCAACACTCGAATGAACAAGTTTTATGCGCGCTAGAACTCATAGCAATTCCAATATTTCATAGTGGCGTGCGTTTCGCGTCAAGCAACACGCAAGTATCCGTAACCTCCATCCTTTTTGCAAATTTATCGTCTTCACGGAAGAACGCAATGCCCTTTCGTAATTTCCCTGCGTCAGTTTCATCTATTTTATTTATCATCAGTTGATGATAATTTATTTTGGAGAAATCATTATTTATTTTTGCGTGCGGTCGATGAAACAGAAAAAAATGAAGATTTTTAGGTTAGTTTCCAATTAATCGCAGTTAATTCGAGGAGAATGTGCTTTAATTCACCCGAAAAAAGTGATTAAACTATTCGAATGTCTTCAGCTTGTGAATATAATATTTTTTCTCTATAAATATACAATAAATAACAATATCTGCAAAAACATTTATGTTAAAAAAATCTTTTTTTTGATAATTACAGTTAAAATGAACATTATACCTTGAAGAAGACTCCGCAAGAGAGTCGAAACGTTGGTACACAAATTAAAAATGTTCAATTAATTTATCACACCTTTTTTCTTCTATTATTTAGTTAAAATGCTGTTCTCTTCGTCAATTGTTTTTAAATAATGGGTCAAGTGTGTGATTTTCTAGGTTTCTTAGGTTCTGCAGGATGAAAATCGAGGGAAATACTTGAGATTGGGTATTTTAGATGATTCCATTGGAAAGCTGAGGAAATTTGACATGGAAACCATATGTCGCATTGTTTCTAAGATTTTTTTGAAAATTCCAGGATTTTTTGGAAAAATTGAGCCCAAATTTTGGAAATTTCGAGGGAAAAAACAAAAATCACTTGTGACACATGTTTTCTGCGTGAAATTTTCTCAGCTCTTCACTGGAAGCATCAGAAAAACTCTATCTCCCTCCATTTCATAGAAATCCTTCAATTTTTGTTTCTGAATGTGTGGTTTTCTAGGTTTTTGAGGTTCTACAGGATAAAAATCGGGGGAAATACTTGAGATTGGGTATTTTAGATTATTCCATTGGAGAGCTGTGGAAATTTGACATGGAAACCATATGTCGCATTGTTTCTAAGATTTTTTTTGAAAATTCCAGGATTTTTTGAAAAAATTGAGACCAAATTTTCGAAATTTCGAGTAAAGAAACAAAAATCACTTGTGACACATGTTTTCTGCGTGAAATTTCCTCAGCTCTTCACTGGAAGCATCAGAAAAACTCTATCTCCCTCCATTTCATAGAAATCCTTCAATTTTTGTTTCTCAATCTAAAAAAATGTAGAGAATTGGGGAAAAACTTCAAATAATCCCGTCTACGTTTTTATACACAAAAAAAATATCCAACGAGTCGAATTTCACCTCTCAATCAAATTTTCACTCTAATAATCTGTGATTCTTTTATTATTTTCAAGAATTTTTGAAGAATTAAATTTTTTTTTTCTATTATTTTGTTAAAATGCTGTTCTCGTTGCCAATTCTTTCTAAATAATGGGTCAACCCTATGTTTTTTCAGTAATTTCGTTATTTCTGTCCAATTTAGGGCATTTCATCCCCACCACCGCTATTTTCAGTAACTTTAATAATTCATATCATACATTACACAAACAAAAATTATGAAAAAATCCAGAAAAATCTAAAAAAATATTCTTTTTAATACGGCATTAAAAAAATAAGAGGTCAACTCTACTCGAGCTCGCTTCTTTCCCTTCATCGTATGATATCGATGACATTTCAAGGAGAAGAAGCACCTTGAATCGATTCGTTACACGTTCCTCGTGTCTTAACAGTGCAATGATGCCTTTCTAAAGGCATTAGACATCTATCACTATATCGACTCAAATCTATATATATATCTACACATGGAAAGTCGATTAACCCGTTTTCACGATGCACAAGAATTTTATAATATCCTAAATAATTAATTCTTTATTTTATAAATATCAAAATTACGTTATTAATTTTTCCAATAAAATAATTTTTTTTTCTACAGAGTAATTGATATTATTGCATTAATGATATTTCAATAATTACTGAAAGTCACAATTAATTAATTTTTATTGAAAACAATTTTTTATCAAGTATTTTAGTAGCAGAGCGGAAAAAAAACAGGATAAATCATTTTTTTCCAATTTTTTTAAAGGAATATCTCGGAAACTAAGCAAGATAAAGCGATTTTGCATGAATCCTTTTTTTTTCAGATAATTTCAGAAGCCATAAGAGAGGCTTGTAAAAAGGGCGTATCTCCATTATTTTCCGAGATGTTCTGAAAGAATTAAAAAAAAACTAGAATTTTCATCAATTTTTGAAAAAATAATATTTCGGAAATTAAGCGAGATACGCCTTTTTTTATCCTAATTTTTTTATGAAGAGTTTGTAGAGCTACAGAAAAAATCAAAGGGAAAAGGGCGTATCTCCATTAAGGATGTATGATCATGACAAAAATTTTCGATTTGGGACTTAAAATTTTTCTTATAGTTAGATCATTTCTCAAAGAATTTGACAATAAATACATGGGCTCTTATGGAGAAATGGAGGTTATGATCGTAAATTAATAAACAGCCAATTTTCAACCTCCCATAGTACGAAAAACAAATATTCATAAAAAAAATGGATATTGCAGTAATTCGGCAATATTTAAAAAATACTATGTATCCATTCATCCTGAAGAGAAAAATAGAATTGAAATTCGAATTGCTTCACTTCATCATTCATTTCTCGCTGTGATTGGCCAGATTCACAGTACACGTCACGTGGCCATTCACTTCGGCTCTTTCCGCAACCGTTCGGGCCTAGCCCCACCCATCAAAATTCACGGTTCCCCCACTCTCTCGATCATACGTCCTTAATTTCCAAGATATCTTGCAAAAATCCAATATTTCCATTCCCCCACCTCTCTCCCTCCTCCCACCCCCTCCTTTCTGCAAATCATAAAAATACTCTGCATACATTAAATTGTATAATACTTAATGATCAATAAACTGCGCATGATAAATCATAATTTTCCACTAAATGATTATAATGGCTCTTTGAAATTAACTCAACCCTTTTTTTTTTCTTCCTTATGAGAAAAAAAAACAACACAAAGAGAAAATAGAGAATATATAATTATCTCATTGGATACGAGAGATTCTTCTACAACAATGGAAGACATTTAATGGTGGACTAATAATAATTTTTCAATTGCTTTATACTAATTGACGATTCAATTGCAAAAGACGGCTTTTCTCGTGATTAGAAAATAGATAATTAGTCTGGGATATGTTAAGAAACATTTAATTCATTGGCTACATTATCTTTGATTTTTTTTTTTTTTTTTTTTTTTTTTTCAAAATAATAGGCTTTGAACCCTCAGTTTTTTTTTTTTTTTGAAGTCTATTATAGTGCGGTAAAACATTTGTAAATGACGAATTCGTGGAGTTCATCTCGAAGACACGAAATTAATCGGGAAACAACAAAGATCCTGCAGATGTTTAAATTAAAGGGAAGTGGCTTTAAAAAAAAATAAAAAAAAAAGAATTCAAGAGAAAGATGGATAATTTTAGTGAAAGCAGTGAGTTGTCACAGAAGAAGTTGTACACGTGTTTATCTGGGTAGTTGTGACCGCAAAATATGCGGTCTTTCATCGACGAGACTTTTATGTGGAAAAAAAAGAACTTATAAATTAGTTTGTTGCAATTATTCCCGCGGAATTTTTTTTTTTTGACAATTCGCGAATTTTTTGAGCTTTATTTCTTTCTATACAATTTTTTTTGTCGTCATTTTTTGGGAATATCTTGGAAACTCAGCGAAATAGGGCGATTTTTTGCCTAATTTTATTAATCTTATTTTATTTCATGAAAATTAAAAATTAATATCATATATATACATATATATATGAAAATAATATTAATAATAATGTTATTAACAATATTTGAATAATAATAATGATAAAAATATATATAATAATAATAATATTATATATGATATAATATATAATTATATCATATATATATAATTGATATTTTTCAATTCAAATTCACATAAATCAATGGAAAATGATTTCAGCTTTCATTTAAAATTGATTCCACATCGTTATGACCAATTGAACTAGAAACATTTCAATAGAACCGAATTTTCTCAAAAATTAAAGGGCTTTTACCCCTCAAAAAATGTCCAAAAAAATTAGCATTCACGAAAAATTAGAAAAAAATCAATTTTGTCATCTGTTATTTCCCTAAAATTTGCTCAGTTTTTTTTTCTTTTCAAAAAATCATTAAAAAAAATTCAATCTTCTACTGTTTCATTACAATGTCCATTTTGCCCCACGTTTCCCCTATATATCGTCACCTCAGAAAAAAAGGGGCGCAAGTGCTATGCTTATACAAAGGACTTACGCCCCTTTGACTCTAAAGTGACTATATATATATTTTTTTTAATTCTAAAAAAAAGCTTTTTTTTATTTTTTTTTTAATTCTAAAAAAAAGCTTTTTTTTTTATTTTTTTTTTAATTCTAAAAAAAAGCTTTTTTTAATTTTTTTTTCAATTGTAAAAAAAGCTTTTTTTAATTTTTTTTTAATTCTAAAAGAAAAGCTTTTTTTTTTTTTTTTAATTCTAAAAAAAAGTTTTTGTTTTATTATTTTTTCCTGAGAATTAAATTAAATTGTTCGTTAAACAATAACCATTTGCGGCAAAATCTTCTCTATAAAGCCAATTGCCAAGTAAATTTCCGATTTATCGTTCCTGAGAAAAAAAAAAAAAAAACGTTTTTGCTTCAGTGCACGGAGAGAAATGGAATAGTAATAGTTACTATGTTATAGCAATGGTTACTATATCACATAGTACTGAGTGCTATGCCAACATAGTACACACTACATAGCAATGAGTACTATGAACATAGTAATGATTACTATGTTAACATAGCAATGGTTACTATGTTAACATAGTAACCATTGCTATGTTAACATAGTAACCATTGCTATGTTAACATAGTAACCATTGCTATGTTAACATAGTAACCATTGCTATGTTAACATAGTAATCATTGCTATGTTAACATAGTAACCATTGCTATGTTAACATAGTAACCATTGCTATGTTAACATAGTAATGATTACTATGTTAACATAGTAATGATTACTATGTTAACATAGTAATCATTACTATGTTAACATAGTAATCATTACTGTGTTAAAATAATTCAAATGACTATGTTCATAATACATACACACAGTTAATACCGGATCAGCAGGGAATTTTTTCATTTTTTTGCTATTATCTCAGTAAATGAGCGAGATAAAGCGAAATGGTCATTAATATGGGATCACCAGGAAGTTTCCCCAGTTTTTTGTCAATATTACGGTAAATAAGCGAGATAGAGCGAAATGGGCGTTAATTTGGGATCAGCAGGGAGTTTCTGCACACAGAATGCACTGAGTGTAGAACACGCACAGAAGTGCGTAATCTCTGCATATGTGTGCGTAATTAACATGTGTGCGTACTTCACGTTCTCACAATCGAACGTGATTTACGCACACTCGGTGCGTGATGTCCACACACGGTAAATAAGCGAAATAGACGTTAATATGGGATCAAGAAGGAGTTTTTCCAGTTTTCCTTGATTATCTCGGTGAATAAACAAGATAGAGCGGAATGGACGTTACTATGGGATCAAGAGGGAGTTTTTTTAGCTCTTCGTGATTATTTCGGTGAATAAGCGAGATAGAGCGAAATGGACGTTCATATGGTATCAGGAGGGAGATTCTCCAGCTTATCACGATTATCTCGGTGAATAAGCGAGATAGAGCGAAATGAACGTTAATTCTGGAAAAGGAGAGAGTTTTTTCAATTTTTCGCCAATATCTCGATGAATAAGTGAGATAGAGCGGAATGGACATTCAATACCTATTAATATGGGATCACCGGGGAGTTTTTTTAGTTTTTCGCTATTATCTCGGTAAATAAGCGAGATAGAGCGAAATGGGCGTTAATTTGGGATCAGGAGGGAGTTTCTTTAGCTTATCACGATTATCTCGGTGAATAGGCGAGATAGAGTGAAATGGGCGTTGATTCTGGAGAAGGAGGGAGTTTTTCCAATTTATCGTGATTATCTCGGTGAATAAGCGAGATGCGGCGAAATGGACGATAATATGAGATGACCAGAGATTTTTTCCAGTTTTCCGTGATTATCTTGGCGAATAAGCGAGATAGAGCGAAATGGACATTAATATGGGATCACCGGGGAGTCTTGCCAGTTTTTCGTGATTATCTCGGTGAATAAGTGAGATGTAGCGAAATAGACGTTAAAATGGGATCAGGAGATAGTCTCCTCAACTTTCACAATCATTTCTGTAATCAAGCGAGAGAAGGTGAAATGGACGTTAATTTAGTATCAGGAGGGAGTTTTTTCAGTTTTTCGCCACTATATCGGTGAATAAACGAGATAAAGCAAAGTACACATATGGAATTATGAGGAAGTTTTCAGATGAAAAAATATCCTCTTGATCCCAAATTAACGTCCACTCCACTCTATCTCGCTTATTCACCAAGATAATCGCGAAGAAGTGGAGTAACTCCCTGGTGATCTCATATTAACGTTCATTTCGCTGCATCTCGCTTATTCACCGAGATAATCACAAAGAACTGAAAAAACTCCCCGGTGATCCCATATTGATGTCCATTTCGCTCTATCTCACTTATTCACCGAGATGTTAGTGAAAAACTGAAAAACCTCTCTCCTGATTCAATATTGATATATATTTCGCCCTATCTCGCTTATTTACCGAGATGTTAGCGAAAAACTGAAAAAACTCTCTCCTGATTCAATATTGATATCTATTTCGCTCTATCTCGCTTATTCACCGAGATAATCGTAATAAACTGAAGAAACTCCCTCCTGCTCCCATCTTAACGTCCATTTCGCTCCATCTCGTTTATTCATCGAGATAATCACGAAAAACTGGAGAAACTCCCCGATGATCCCATATAAACATCCACTCCACTCTATCTCGCTTATTCACCAAGATAATCGCGAAGAACTGGAGTAACTCCCTGGTGATCTCATATTAACATTCATTTCGCTACGTCTCGCTTATTCACCGAGATAATCACAAAGAACTGAAAAAACTCCCCGGTAATCCCATATTAATGTGCACTTCGCTCTATCTCACTTATTCACCGAGATGTTAGCGAAAAACTGAAAAACCTCTCTCCTGATTCAATATTGATATATATTTCGCCCTATCTCGCTTATTTACCGAGCTGTTAGCGAAAAACTGAAAAACTCTCTCTTGATTCAATATTGATATCTATTTCGCTCTATCTCCCCTCTTCACCGAAATAATCGTAATAAACTGAAGAAACTCCTTCCTGCTCCCATATTAATGTCCATTTCGCTCTATCTCTCTTATTTACCGAGATGTTAGCGAAAAACTGAAAAAATCTCTCCTCATTCAATATTGATATATATTTCGCTCTATCTCGCTTATTCACCGAGATAATCACGAAGAGCTGGAAGAACTCCCTCTTGATCCCATATAACGTCCATTTCGCTCTATCTCGCTTATTTTCCTCTATAATCGGCAAAAACCAGGGGAATCCCCTAGTGATCCCAAATTGACGCCCATTTCGCTCTATCTCGCTTAGTTACCGCAATATTGACAGAAAACTGGAGCAACTCTCTCCTGATCCGGTATTAACTGTGTGTATGTACTATAAACTTAGTAATTTGAATTATTTTAACATAATACTGATTACTATGTTAACATAGTAATGATTGCTATGTTAACATAGTAATGGTTACTATGTTAACATAGTAATGATTACTATGTTAACATAGTAATGGTTGCTATGTTAACATAGTAATGGTTACTATGTTAACATAGTAATGATTACTATGTTAACATAGTAATGGTTGCTATGTTAACATAGTAATGGTTGCTATGTTAACATAGTAATTATTGCTATGTTAACATAGTAATGATTACTATGTTAACATAGTAATGATTACTATGTTAACATAGTAATGATTGCTATTTTAACATAGTAATCATTGCTATGTTGGACATAGCAACCATTACTATGTACAACATAGCAATGCTTACCATGTTGAACATAGCAACCATTACTATGTACAACATAGTAATGATTACCATGTTAACATAGCAAGTATCACTATGTGGCCCGACGCGAAAAAACCATTACTATGTTGAACATAGTAATGGTTACTATGTTATTTCTCTCCGTGTGTACAGATGGCTCAAACAGACACAACTGAACTAAAACTCGAGTCACTGCTGAATATTTAATTACCAAGATGTGTATATATGCTTTTGATGCTAGTACGTGAAAGTTTACGTTGTCTTCTTCTTCTTCTTCATTGAGAGCTCCTTTTGCAAACTAGTTCACTACTGTATTAACATTTTCGGAACTTGAGAGACATTAGCATATCTGTCAATTGGAATTTTACCATTTATAGACGAAATTCATGAAACTTTCTTTTCAATTATACCATCTTCTTTTTTTTTTTTTTCCTTGAGTCAACGACACTTTTGTGGTAATTGAAAGTGTAATTGGCAAATTATTATTATTATTATTTTCCTGTTTTGGTAAAGTGTGATATACGTAATTCGTAGCCACACTTCCGGTGATTGTGACATCAATTTTTTTTCAAAGTTGTGTTAATGGGCACTGGATTTTTTTTTTTTTGGAAAGGCGGCTCGATGAAAAAATCTGAAAAAATTTGAGAATGATGGAGAGATGGTAGAGCATTTTTGAGAATTTTTTCAGATTTTTTTGTGAAGGCTTTCGCTTTAAAAAAAATACTGAAAACAGCAGAAAAGGGAAAAATCGATTTTTTTCAATAAATATTTAAAAATATCTTGTAAAATAAGCGAGATACGCCTTTTTCACTCTGATCATTGTTTTATACAAAATTTCAAGAGCTTTATAAGAAGCTTGGGGCAAGAAGGGCGTATCTCCATTAATTTCCGAAATATCCTGAAAAAAGCGTCAAAGGAAAAAAATTGCTTTATTTTACGGTTTGAAATTTTTTATCTTCAAATTTAATGAATTTTTACGGAAATTCTTCAATAAAAACAAGATTTTTCTTCAGCGGTTATCACAAAGCTTTTTTTTTTACCTCAAAAAATTCTTCAATTGCATTGATTCACAATCTTATTCTCAGAATCCATTTCTTCCGCACTTCACAATGAAGTACTCTTACATTTAATAGAAAATTCATCGTAACTCACGAAAATGAAATTTTCCGATAAACGCTCAATGCGAATACAGGTATAGAAATCAGCACTCAGCATTGTCAATCCAGTACCCCAATTACTGATCACATTGGCCTCAACAAGCTGAGATTCGTGTCTGTCTGCATCTCTCTCACATCGTAAACGTTAACTTCACAATTTAGGTCCCTTGAATCTGGACTTTTGCACGTGCAACTTCCCAATACTCTTCAAATTGACCCTTTGCTTGAATGGGTCAAGAGATTTCTTGTTCCTGAAGTTTATTGCCAATCAGAGCTTGGAAATCATTTTCAATACAGAAAATTGTCGCCATTTCAATGACAAATTTTCGCAATAATTCAATTGATAATAATAAAATTATTGTTGATTTTTTTTAGAGTTAAGGATATTTTCTAAAATTTTGAAAAAATTAGGGAATAATGGAAACATGTGTATACTTTGCGAAGGAGTGAACGGGATTTAACAAAAAAATTAAAGCAATTGTTACAAAATTTTCTGAAAATTGGGAACATTTTTTTCTCTTCCTTTTCATTATTACCAGTTCTTTACAATAAATTTGCTGTCTTGAGGAACCTGAATAATATGCGTAACTGTACTTCCATTTAATTTATTAGAGTTGAACACTCGCCAGACAAATATTGAATCTATGATTTCATACGATTGAGTATGCTCATCTAAATATGCATCACACAATAATTTTGCAAGAATGATAAATTCGTATTTATTCCTTACAATTATAGGGTCACACTACCAATAGATGGACACTGACCAAAAGATGGACGGTTTCTATTATCGAGGATTTTCACTTGTAATACCCCGAGTGCTTGAAAATTAGCGGGTATTTCACGAAAGTTTTGTTGCTCAGCAACACGTGCGTGAAGTTTGGCAGTAACAAAATCCCGAGCACTCGCGTGCGAGGGATTTTGTGACAAACTGAACGCATACGTTGCTGAGCGGGTAAACTTGAGGGAAATACCCAATTCATTTTCAATTTTCGTTTGAATTTGTTTAAAAACGTTTGTTTGCTGCTTAGCAACAGCCGTGATATTACCAAAAATTATCGAAATAATACACACCACGTGATGTCAAATCCCGTGCTCCTATTGGTCGAAATTGGGATTGAAAAAATAATCATAAATAAATGAATGATTCTTATACATATCACGTCAATTCCTGATTATAACATTCACATAGATTTATAAACTATTTATTCCATACCGATTGATCGAAATTTGAAATCATACCACTGCATATATGCAGCTGTCCATCTACTGGGGGCTCACGTTATTTTCCAGTTTTTCCTTGATTTTCTATAATTATTTCGACATTATTCAAATTTAATTGATTTTTAGTCAATTAATTGTATATTTTTCTGTACATCATTCTTTTCTGCAATTTTTTAACGTGATTTGCCTATTTCATATGAATTAATAAAGTCTAATATTTCCTTAATCGTCCATCTACTGGTCATGTTACCCTACGAGTTACTCCATAAAAGTTACATTGATTTTTGCCTGTAACCATGACTATATTTCCAATTTTGGTATTTCATATCAACATTATTTATTTATTTATTTATTTGATGAAACATTGCAACTCAACAGCCGAAGCCAATTACAGAGTCGCTACAGGCTCTTATTAACAGACTTTTTTTAGCAAAATTAACAACATTGCGGTGAATGATATACTGAACAATTGGTAGCTTATAAGTACATAAGACAGATTTATAGATTTTACATAATAGATTTCAAAACATCAATGCATTTGAGGGCAATCTTATCTATAGAGTCATTGATAAGGTCACATTCGGAGAAGCGTTCCATAAGAATGTTGATACATGTACCCGCTTGATAAATTGGAGAAGAAAGAGGAAGGTTGCTACCCGCTATTAGCCTGAACAATTGGGTCATCAAAATATCCTACAGCAGCCTAAACAAATCGAACCGGGAATATGAAGATAGTTCTTCTTAGAAGAGAGAAAATAGAAAAAAGACGATAAGGTAACAGATATATGAATAGCAGATGGAATAAGCAATGATGATGAATGGAGAATGGAATCTGCAAAGAAATGGGGAATATTCTTGAGTTCAGGATAATTAAAAAAGAAAAAAACCTGTTCGAGAACCTGATGAAAAATCATTTAAAAATGAAAATCCTCGAAATCCGCTTCAAAAAAATTGTACGATCTCTCGTTAGCTTCAATTTCTTACCATTGTTGTTTGAACCGAAAAAAATAATCAAAAAGAGGATGTTGTAGGAAATTATTGCAAAAACATTAACAAATGCAAATGGAAAATAAATAAATTATTATTATTTTTTTTTCATTCATTGAACAGAGTGATTTTGTTCTTCATATAGAGTACTTGCCGAAATAGCTCAGTTGGGAGAGCGTTAGACTGAAGATCTAAATGTCCCCGGTTCAATCCCGGGTTTCGGCATTAATTTTTTTTTCCTCTCAATTAAATAAATATCATGGAAGATTGAAAGGTTATGAAACTCAATACTGAAATAGTGTGAATTCGCGACGTTTCGCTTATAATTTGAGGACGTATGATCGAGAGAGTGGGGAATAGTGAATTTTGATGGGTGGGGATAGGTTCAAACGGTTGTGGAGGGAGCTGGAGTGAATGACCACGTAACTTATTAATATTCTACATTTATTCTATCACACGAAAACAGTACTTGAAGCAGTTTATTACTTCAAGTACTATAGCAGCCCCGCTGTTTTTATGATTATTACTTCTAATCCCTCAAAATTACTTGACCTCCCCTCACTAATCCTCTGCAACTGGTGTCGTTAACTACCTCATTAAACGGACCCAAACATTACCACCACCACCACCTGTGGGAAAAACCCAAACATCCCCACTAGTACTTAGGGAAAAACCCAACCTCCACCAATACCGAAAGAGCGCGCCTTTCCTAACTATTTCCAACCAATCACAGAAACCTTACTTCCCGAAACCTAAACCTCGGCAGCCCCATCAAATTTCTGTATATATATCCCTCAATTCCCAAAACTTCAGTCAGTTACCAATCCACTAACAGTGAGAATCTTGTTAGTAAGCCACTCTCTTGAGTTGAACGTCTTGCTCTGTAGAAATATACAGTTATATTAACATTTGAATTCGTCTTAAATAGTTTAACTTCTGTATAATTTATAAGTATTATATTTAAATAAATATTTGTTTATTTTTAAATTCATCAAAGGTCTCAGAGAAATTTATTGGAATCACCTCAAGTAACGATCCGAGAAATTTAAAGTTCCCCCCTACCAGTACCACAGGAACACCTGGACTTTTTATAGTAAAATTCTTTGAGAAATAATCGGACTCTAAAAATTTTTTGAAGCCCTTAATCGAAATTTTTTGGTATGACCATACATTTTTGAGCTTTTCAGGCTCTGAAAGACAAAAATTACAAATTATTCAATTTTTTCTAGAAATTCTTTTTTCTCATTGCAGTTTAAACAAATAAACCCAAAATTATCCGTCTTTTCATCAGTCAATCATTCTCTCTTCACAATAGATAATTACCACAGTCAAAGCATAATTAACAAATGAAACTGCCGCCAGTTGAAGTTTTTGAATAAATTGAATTGTGCGTGAAATCTAATGCTCGTTAGTTATTATGAACTTGATACATTCAATCCTTTCTCTCTAATTAATCAATTTCAATCACTTTTGTTGCTTTAGACACATTGTAAGAATGAGCTTCAGTAGTGAAGAGATAAAACGAAAAAAAAATTAATTAATCTTTGTCATCACTCACAATAGAATATTCACCAAAAATAAAGGAGATACGCCCTTTTTTGATTAAAAACGTTTTTGTAAACAATTTCAAGACCTAAAAAAAAGGGCGTATCTCCAATAATTTTTTCTTGAAATATTGGGACTTATGGAGATACGCCCTTTTTACCCCAATCTTTTTTAGTTGAAAATTGCCAAAGGCTAGAAAAAGAAATTCTTTTAAAAAAGAGCGTATTTCCATTAATTTTTTGAAATATTCTAAAAAAAAAATATCATCAGCAAAAAAAATAGATGCAGATTTTTATTTTCTTTTTTTTTCATTAAAATTTATTCAACGTCGTTTTATTCATCGATTTAAAATTCAATATTTATGAAATAAAAAATGTTATAATCCCTTGGAAAAAAAAATTAATAAAAAAAAAAATTCCTTCGGAAAAAATTTAATCGGATGAAAATTAAAAAAAAAAAATTAAAAATTCTATAAATTCAATTTTTTTTTTAACTTTCAGTTTAATTTTTGATATATTACGAGTTCCACTTGTGTCCTCCTTCTCACGCTTTTACTTCAGCTAGACGAATAAACAGTTCGTTGATGATGCTAAGTTACACTGAGGATTACAAAAAACATTGTTCTCTCACATACACTCATCATTGAGTATAGAACCACCTGTGGTACACCAAGCAGAAGGACAGAATTATTATCGTGAGCAAAAAAAGAAATACGTAAAAATTAAGATGCAGTCGACTTTCAACTCGCGAAAAAAAGAGGAGAAGAATAAACAAGTTGATAAAAGAAATTTTTATATTTTTAATAAAAGAAATTCCAACGTTTATTTTTTGTATCATTAAGATAGTTGCATTGTTACAGTCATTTGCTTTAAGTTCAGTTCGTAATTGACCCCAATGGTTTTGCATATTCATGTGCTAATGAGAGTTTCTCTCCACTGAAATGGATCCACTTGAAAAAAAATCAGATAATTTTTATTGGAGAGAAAATAATTTTTTTTCTGAACCAATCACGATTTTTTTGGGAGTGAAGGAATTTACGGAAAAATCTGAAAAAATTCTGAAAGATGGTCTAGCATGCCTACATTGTTGTCAAATTTTTTCAAATTTTTCTGTTGAAGCCTTCACTCCAAAAAAAAATAAAGTACATCTGTATTTCTCTCTAAATTATGAAATTCAATTTTGCGGGACGAGAAACATTCCTTTGACGTTTTTATTTGCCTGACGTAGAAATTTTCCTGAGTGAACATTATTCGATGAAGTGTTCATGAAAAGATAATTGGAATGATGCATTTCATCTTCAATGGATATTCTTGTACACAAGACTGCACTTGGAGTGAATAAGAATTTTTCCGATAACGAGAGTGGCTCCGTAAATACATTACGTAGACGAATAGGTAACTGCATTTACCATTATGATTCACTACTAAATATATTCAGTATGACGGAACTCGGTAGTTTCAAAGAGGTTCCTTTGTTGATGAAGGTGCTCTCGTTGATAGATTTTTTTTTGAAGTGAAACTTCTTTGCTGAGGGGGCAACAATTTTCGAGCGTCACGAAAATTCGTCATCGTGTGAGGGGAATAGCTAGATACGTGGTGGGGGGAGCAGGAGAAGAGGAGAGTGCGTCAGCAGCGATGCCTGACTCTACACTCTATTATTTTTTCTTTTCAATACACGGAGAGAAAAATATGAGAATTTATCTAAATGATTTTTTAAAAAATTACTCAAAATTGTCATTTAAAGGAGGAGTTGTCATGAAACACGACCGAAAAATATCCATGCTCCGCCTCATAATTTTTGCATTTTATTTCTTGAAAAATTGCCATTTCACACTTGGCTTTGGATTAAAATATCTCGAAAACTATGCAAAATTTATCGAGACATGCTGTGAATGAAATTTAGAGGGAAGATTAACGAATAAAATAAGCAAATCTCCGTTTTTTTACGACTCGTAGTTATTAAGATATCGATTTTTGAATGAAAAATTCAGAAAGGACGTCCAAGCGCTCATTTATTTGCTATCGGGCCTCATCCATTTTTTCTGAACTGCTCAATCAAAAAATGATATCTCTGAAACTACTGGTCGTAGAAAAACAGCGTTCTGCTTATTGTGTTCGTCAATCTTCCCTCTAAATTTCATTCACAGCATGTCTCGATAAATTTTGCAGTTTTCGAGATATGTTAATCCAAAGCCAAGTGTAAAATGACCAATGGCTCAGGTATATTATCTCGTTTACCGGAGAAATGAACCAAAATTCATTGAAATCCGGATCATAAGGAACTTGCACATGAAAAAAAAACAATTCTCACAGGGGACAGTTTTTGAAATGTGAAAATCATGTTTTTTCATGCCATTGTAGAATTTTCAAAAACTCGATTTTTTTCTTTCGCTTTAAAAATCACTTTAGACCTTCCAGAATACAGGCAAGAAAAGTTATCACCCGAAACCCATTATTTCACATGAAATTTTGAATTTTTCCTAAGGCCTTTCTTCATATCCATAGCCTAAGTCAAAAATTCAATCGTGTTTTTCTCGAAACATGATTTTTCAAATTGCCACGCAGCATAACTCCAATAATTTTCATTATTTTCATTTGAATTTCCCACAGCATCTTGAAAACAATATTTCAAACAGAAATACGTAGGGGATTTTCAAAAAATTGATTTGTACATTTTTTATTGATAAAAAACTGCCAATTTTTTGGCCGAAATTGGAATTTTTCCATTGAAATGCTCACAAAAATCCTACAAAAAATAATATTTTTGAAATCCTCTGGGTATTTCTCTGTCAATTTCATGCAGCAAGTGTTAAATTATTATTTTCGATGGAATAAATGAGGTAAATGACATTAATATTGGGGAAACTTGTTTTTTTCAATGTGAGAGTGTTCTGCGCGTTTTTTTTTTTTTTTTTTTAATTACAACTATTCCATCAGAATCTCCATTTGACCCTATTAATCGGCTTTGGAAGTCAAATTCCATTTCATCAACCACACACACTGAAATAAATTCGTCATGCAAATCTTCTTCAATAGAGCTTACTTCGGAGAGTACCAGTCGTTAGTTCGGAAAACATGTGAAGGATTAGAGCAGCCTCAATAGGTAAATCCTCCATCAAAAAGCACCATTCGTAATATCCGATGAACTTAAACTCTAATTCCTAAAACAAGCTCATTAACATTCAAAATCCTTCAAACAATGATCCCTCAAGGGGATCAAATCAACTAACAGTGATGAATTATATTGTGCAGAGGATTATCAAGCATGTCTCTTTCATCAAGCATTCGCATATTCAATAGACTATGATTAAATTAAATAAGAATTTGATATTTGGTAATCCTTCATTGAATTTACATCTTTGAAGTAGATGAATCCAAGGAGATAGTGCTGTTTGACTAATTGAAGCGGTTTCATAATCAGTGGAGCGAGAAGAACTTGATAATTGAATGAGAAATTATATTGTTGCTTTAAAATCAAAATGGCGTAAAATTTCTTATTTTTATCGATTTATTCTTCTTTTTTGCTTCTGAATGGAAGCTATGTGATCATCAGAATTTTCACTTGTAATGTTTTTCAATAGAAGATACACGGATAAAAATGTTTTCTTAATTTAAGAATGTGCAGTCACTTAACTTAAGAATGTGCAGGTCACTTAAATTAAGGAAGAAACGTCACTTGATTTAAGTGAGAAAAGTCACTTAATTTAAGTGACTTTTACTTTCTTAAATTAAGAATGAAAAAGTCACTTGATTTAAGTGAGAAAACTCACTTGATTTAAGTGAGAAAAGTCACTTGACTTAAGTGAGAAAAGTCACTTAATTTAAGTGAGTTTTACTTTCTTAAATTAAGAAAGACAAAGTCACTTGATTTAAGTGAGAAAACTCACTTAATTTAAGTGACTTTTACTTTCTTAAATTAAGAATGAAAAAGTCACTTGATTTAAGTGAGAAAAGTTGCTTAATTTAAGTGACTTTTACTATCTTAAATTAAGAATGAGAAAGTCACGTGATTTAAGTGAGAAAAGTTGCTTAATTTAAGTGACTTTTACTCTCTTAAATTAAGAATGAGAAAGTCACTTGATTTAAGTGAGAAAAGTCACTTAATTTAAGTGAGTTTCACTTTCTTAAATTAAGAAAGAAAAAGTCACTTGATTTAAGTGAGAAAACTCACTTAATTTAAGTGACTTTTACTTTCTTAAATTAAGAATGAAAAAGTCACTTGATTTAAGTGAAAAAAGTCACTTGACTTAAGTGAGAAAAGTCACTTAATTTAAGTGACCTGCCGTTCTACGTGCTTTTTATTATGAAAAGTGATTTCTTTGACACTTAAGCTCTTTTGACTCTACCGCAATGATATTAACCATTATTGTTATCAAATCAACAAAAAAATAAATGAAAAATCTATGAAAAAACAGTTTCTGTTATTTTTTTTTAACAGAACTTTTGTAACCCAAACCTAATCATCACTAATAATTCATATAATCTGAAGTATATAATTTTCATTTCACTATTTTTTTTTGTGGCAAATAATGCAATTTCTATTACACAATATTCCATCCAACGTCAGATGAATTCATCTCAAATTATCCTCATTTTTCCTTTTCTTCTGATTTCAGGAGGGAGAATTCGTGATATATTGGCGCCATGGGTCCGCGGATACTTCTTTGGCTATGTAAGTTTTGTAAAATTTTTTTGATCAATCACATGGGCTCATTCATCATGTCACTTGTCATAAATACTTTCAACATTCAAATTGACTTCGTGAAATTCTCGACAACATATTGAACAATAAGTAGGACTTTTTTATTTTAAGAATATATGAAACATTTTTTTTCTATGATTATTAATTTTTTTTTGATATTTTTTTGGGAGAGGGGGGGGGGATAAATGGCACATTAACCAACTCTAATAAAAATATTCAATTTTCTTGAAAAAGAAAAAACAAATCGATTTTCGATAAAAGAACTCTGGAAAATAAGCGAGATAGGGCAATTTTTCCCTGAATTTCTTTTGTAGCTCTTGAGAAGAATCATTATTTTTTTTTAAATATTGAAAATAAATGAATGAATTAATTAAAAAATGATAATAATAATAATAAGACTCAATATTTTGAAAATTGTGAAATAGTGAAACACAAATGTTCTGTTTTTTTTTAAAATTCAACAATGGAAAGAAATATTGATGTGTAATTTTACATCTGGATTGCCCATGAGGCACTCGAATTTCGCAATTTATAGTATTTGGAAATTGTTTATGATCCACATGAGATTATGAAACTGTAATTCTCTTGGTCATGAATATTCCATGATTTTTGAGCAGACAGATTACTAAATATTATTTTCACTGCGCAATATCGACTGAATTATTGCTTTTTACAAGCAATTACATGAGAATTTTTAGAAAATCAACTTCCGGTTGTATTTGAACGAATTGAAGATGTTTCGGAAATTTAACTTCACAGTTGGTGGAAAATTGTCATTTCAAGACGTGAAAAACTCAATTTTTTTTGCAAAGAAACATAAAAATAATTGTTGAAAAAACATTTTTTTTTAAAATAGAAAAACAAATTCTAAAAAATTCAGAATTATTCATTTTACGTTTTGAGGATTTTCTCATGGTATTTGTCGAAAATCATGAAAACCACAAAATTTCTCCTCAATTCTCCAAAAAATTTGAATAATATGTTGATGCTCATCTAAAGCCAGTGAATTCTGAATGGCACAAATATTTTCTGTATTCACCAAACAAACTTTTCCATTACTTCAAACAGAGCGAACTTTAACCCGTAAACTCTGCGAGTTTTCGTTAATTAAGTTTTAAGGATTGAAACACAAAAAGGGCATACTCTTCAATTAAAAGTTTTCATCAAAAGAATGACAAAAACTCCTCAATAACAATTTCATCTTCTAAAATAGAAAAAAACTAAAAAAAAAAAAAAACAATTCTATGAACATTCTACATTTTTTTTGCGATGAATGCCACCTTTGAAAATTGAAAAAAAATTCTCTCATAATCCCGACATATTTCGCCATCTTCTCAATTTTTTTCAAATTTTTTCGCAGAGTCCTTCACTCAAAAAAAAAAAAACAATACAAAAAACCAATCATCAGCTCTTCTCCTCAATTTTTAAAAAATATCACCTTAGAGTCAAAAAGGCGTAAGTGCAACGCTCATAAACAGCACTTACACCCCTCTGTTTCTAAGGCAACAATACACAGAGAAAAATGTTTTCTTAATTTGAGAATGTGCAGTCACTTAATTTAAGTGACTTGCCATTCTTAAATTAAGTGACTTTTCTCACTCAAATCAAGTGACTTTTTCTTTCTCAATTTAAGAAAGTAAAACTCACTTAAATTAAGTGACTTTTCTCACTTAAATTAAGTGACTTTTCTCACTTAAATCAAGTGACTTCTTCTGTCTTAATTCAAGACAGTAAAACTCACTTAAATTAAGTGACTTTTCTCACTTAAATCAAGTGAATTTCTCTTTCTTAATTTAAGAAAGTAAAACTCACTTAAATTAAGTGACTTTTCTCACTTAAATCAAGTGACTTCTTCTTTCTTAATTTAAGACAGTAAAACTCACTTAAATTAAGTGAATTTTCTCACTTAAATCAAGTGAATTTTTCTTTCTTAATTTAAGACAGTAAAACTCACTTAAATCAAGTGAATTTTTTTTTCTTAATTTAAGAAAGTAAAACTCACTTAAACTAAGTGACATAAATAAAAAAAAAAAAAAATTAAGTGACTGCACATTCTTAAATTAAGAAAACATTTTTCTCTGTGTATGATACCCTTCAGAGCGTGATGGATGTTCGATTCAAGGGCGAGATAGTTCCATTGAATAATCGTTATTAGTGATGAGTATATGTGCCTTCCAAATGAATGGAATTTGGGGCTATATATATATATATAGGATCATACCGTAAACCGTGACGACCACGACCTCGATCGTACCAAAGAACGGCCTCGCCCGTTGGCAACAATGAAGAAAGCCATTTGCCATTGTTTAAAATTCTTTCAAATTCCCTCTTTCCCCCTTACCGATAATACGATAAAAATAAATTAACAATATTTTACCATAGCCTCATATTTATCCTCGGCATTACCTCAAACTCTGTCATAATCCCCCCATTACTCATTGGCAAATGCGTTTGATAATTGCGCAAGACTCTTAGAGAGTCAACCGCCAAAAAAAAAGTCTAACAAATTTAACGATAGAAATCCAAACAATAAAGACTAAATAATGATCATTATGCATTGGGGATGAGAGTAAAGTGACACAACAATTTCCTAATGAGGTCAAAATTCAACCAGATAAATACAGAAGTTACCATCGTAATTTTATTCTTTGCTCATTTATATTAAAAAAAAAAAAATTATTGAAAAGGTTCCCCGGATAATAAACATAAATGAATAGTTTATTGCAATCGGTATTATGCACGAGTATTCACTCGGTCAGTGACACGGACAATGAGTGAAAACATTGGCCATCTGCGAGACCTTTTAATGATGACGACATATCCATTCACAATTCTCCAACATCCTTTATTTTATTTCAATTCTATTGATTCACGAGGATGTTTGGAGATTGAAAGGAATTGATGGAAATAGCTGCGATGCAAAAGTCTTGTGTTGTACCTGATAAATTAGGTACCTGTTGTACCTGATGAGGTGTTTCTAAATGATATCAAACCTATATCATTTATAAATAAAACCAAATTTCTCGCAACGATACGCACTGTACCTGATCAGGCCCATTGACCTGACCTGATTCTAGCAAATCAGGTTGCGTAATTTTTTTATCTTTTGAACAATCATGTTTCAATTTTGATAGAGCTGTAGAATCAGCGTGCGATCCTATATGCACCTGATCGGGTGCACATATCCAGTTACAATTCTCCAGCATTCTTTATTTTATATTATTTCACTAGAATCCCTGAATTTCAAAAGAATTAATGAATTAGCTGCTATTCAAAAGTCTCACGTTCTACCTGATAAGATAGGGTACCTATAATGACTCCGATAGTGACCTAATCAGGCACCTCCAAAATACAACAAAACTTCAAAATCGGCACATAAACTCTAATTCCACGAAACAGCTTTTCCATATACCTGATCAGGCATTCTGCATTTGGACCTGATTTTCGAAAACCCGATTCGTCTGTCTTTCAGGATTACCATATCCTAACCGAAGTAGATCTACGAAATTATTACAAAGAATCTTATACGTACCTGATCAGGATCATCAGATTAGGCTCCTCTATCTCACACCGGTATCTGTTATATTCACAACTCCCTAAAACAGTTTTGTGCACCTGATTCCATCCATTATCTCACTATTTTCATTTTCACCATGATCAACTCTTCGTGGAGGACCTGATTACTCAGATTGACTTTATGCATTCTCATATTTCACAATAATTAAATACATCCAGATGATACACGTATTAATCACGCTTCCTGTGTTATCTTTATTTGCGAATCAATTCCTATTTCTCCGTTGTCTCGTTCATTTAATCCTCCAGTTTAATCCTCGAGGCATTCAATCACACTCATCTGTCTCATTCTCTTATTTATTAACATCGTGGGACTCTAGTACCATCATCTACTAATTCGAAAAGTCAAGGATAATAATAATAATAATAATAATAATAATAATGTTGATGATAAAAGTGATAGAGTGCAAGGAAGAGCTTGAGAGTGAATGAGATAGGATGAGGATGATGTTAACTCCCCGAGGGTAACATGGGGTCGTGTGTTGTGGCTTGAAAAATGAGATGCAGCATGAATTTATGACCGAATCACTTTTTACGCTATTCAATAGCTTCGGTTAGATTGTAGACTCTCGGGATGAGTCAGGCGGTTCTTTTTTTTTTTTATTGGCGTGTATCGATACTATCGGGGATATAACTTGATAGTCACACTGATCTTTATTAATGCGGGGTAGATGCTCAAATGCCAAGCCATTGGGATTTTTTATTCTGTGGCAATTGGTTGGAAGTAATTGTTTCGGGAAAGTGATGCCTGTGAAGTAAAAAATTTATGTGTAGAATAGATTTATGTTCTTTATGTATATATAGATATATTTTTTAATTTGAGTTATTTTTCGAAATAAGTAGATGATAGTATTGCTTTCCGAATGATATGGCTTTTTCTGCTGATACTTTAGCAATATGCTTTCGAATGGAAGTGATACAACTTTTTTTCAAATCATCATCGAAATATCAAATTTTGAAGAAATTCATTGAAACTCCAATAATTCGAGAACTAATCATGCAAATAAGCAATGAAAATATCATTTTCTTTCTGTTCAGATCATTTTAAGTATCTTCTATTAAAATAATCACAATCGAAAATTCTGATGATTACATAGCTTCCATTCGGAAGCAAAAACGTAAAAATAATTGTTCTTCCAAATTTATTTACTCGAAGAAATCGAATATTTTTCGGATAATCTTCAATTCAATCATAAAAATTTCAATTATTGATGCGAATCACGAAATTTACATTTAAATTTTCTTAAAGTTCAACAGAAGCTCTTTTCGATTACTTTTGAATATATAAACAGATCCTAGAATTCATTGATCAGTTTCATTCAAATAAATGATATCGATGAATGAAACTTGAGATAGATAAGATCCACTGAATAATTCTTCAATTACTCAAATGTAAATTAATTTAAATTGAGTCCTTCACTCTAACATTACAGAGTACCGGAGTGAAATGTATTTAGGACCACTATCCATACATATTAATTTTCATTCGCATTTGTACTGTCAAACAGTTTGAGAGAGAAGCTGTTCTGTCACTGTGTCTGTAAGCCTTGATTTAATCTTCGACATTAATGCATCAAGATCACGAATAATTCACGTTCAACAATCTTGTGTAATATCTGTCATGCTCCATTATACGTCAAATGTTCCACTAGTTGAAAGCAATTCCATTACAGGAATTGCTGATGAGGTTAAAACAACTGAACGTATCAGTTTGGCATTGACACTGAATTTTTCAATTTCATTCCTTCTGAATTTATTTCAAAAATTCTGAATTAAAAAAAAATTGTTACTTTTCTTGAATCCTAGGGAATTGATATAATCCATGAATGACATCGAATTTAGAGAAGCTCTTTGTGTGTACCTGAATAGGTCTGGTGACTCTGAAATCTGTTTTTGAAAATTAAGCTGGGGTTCTCATGATTGCCCCTCAAGATTTGCATATTCTAATTGAAATTCTCAGAGTTGTGGAAGAAACGGGGAAGCTTGCCATGTACCTGATCAGGTCCTAAGCCCTGAACCTGATTTTTGAAAGATAGGTTGGGGGACGCATCATTGTCTTTCAGAATTATCATTCTAGTCGGAATTCATGAAGCTGCAGAAGAATAAGGGAAACCTGATTTGCATGATTAGGTACAAAGTACCTGAACCTGATTTTCGAATAAGGCTGGGGACTCATCATTATCTTTTAGAATTAACATATTCTGGGTGGAATTCATAAAGCTGCAGAAAAAATGAGGGAAACCTGATATTTACCTGATCAGGTGTATCTGACCAGAGTGTATTCTTTCCCAATAGTCCTTGCTATGCTCCCAGCACCCAAAAGTTTTTGATGGACCTGATTGGTCATATTGCTTCATAATCTCCTTTATCAGGTTTTAGAAAAGGACCTAATACCTGTTGAGGTTGACTCTCTGCATCCTCATATTTTGGGATAATCAGGTACTTTCGGTTTTGACTGTCATCATCTCAGTATAATCATTGAGTGGACCTGATCAGGTTAACTTCTGATAAGTGTCTGATCAGGTCCTAACAAATATGCCACCTGCATTCTTTCGATTCATCAGGTTTTTCTCGTTCATATTTGAATTCAAAATCAATCATTATTTTTCGTGATGGAAGGATTCTTCGGAAAATTTTGAAAAAATTAGGTAATAATGCAGACATGTTACGTTATTCCTTCAATGTTTTAAATATTTTCTTGTAAAGCCCTTCATACTGAAAAAAAAAAAATTTAACATTGAATTCTATAAAATTGCTTATTACTGAAAAATCAATGAATCAACAATTAAAAATAATAACGATAATCGAATGAAATGGAGAGACACATGGTATAGAAGCAATTCCATGGCAAATGGCAAAGCCTTGGAAAATAGAGATAAAACTTGGCTTTTTCTTCCACCCCCTTTCCCTCCTTCTCTTCTGTCTTCTCATTCTCTCTTCCAAGTCTTTTAGATCCTATCGGACAAGATCGGAACTGGAGTAATAGGATCTCCCCCCCCCCCTCCCCCAACGAAGGAAGTGGATAACAAAAAAGTCGAGTTTGAAGGAAAAGAAAAAAAATGAACGTGGAAAACCAGGGGAAATAAGAAATAAAATAAAAGTGGAAGAAGTAAAAGAAAGAAAAATCTTTCAGATGGACGTCTACGGATATAAAACTGAAAATAAAAGAAGAGAAAAATATAAAAAAAAAAAGCGTTTCTGTTGAACGAGATTCCGACACTCGGCCTCGTACTGTGCGGCACTTCGCAAATTGAAATGGCGAAACTTTCGTATCAATTCGATATTTCAACGTTGAAGAAGAGAGAGAGAGAGAGGAATGAAGAGAAAAATTGCCTCTTTCCATCTACGATTTTATACTATTGCACTACTCTTCGTATTTTTCAATCTCCATATTCATTGGATATGCATAAAAATGTCGAGTCACTCCGACCAACGGAATATAGTGGTTCTTGACAAATTTGACTTTTTTTTTTTTCATCAAATAGTTTATGTAAATTGATTTCATCGATTTCATTCAATAAAATGCTCCACAGTACTTAAGAACATCAATTTATTAAATTTTTCCGACATCCATTGATTATTTTCGATTTCATTAATTTCATAAATTAGTTCTGTGTTTATTTCCGCATGACAGCGGAATTTTATATGAAAGCCATAAAGCTCGATATTTCGAGTGCACATGAATTCTGTACAAATTTATTTATCACTGCATTAATTTCCATTTCAACGAAGTGCCACTCGTAATTTTGAATTTCAGAGAAATAAATTGAATTTTTTTTGTTGGCAAAGATATTTAAATTATTTAGAAATTTTTTGGAATGTTACATTGGAACAGCAATTTGGGATTGAATATTATTGTTTATTTCGTATGGCTGTTCTGTGGGTGGGATTTCAAAGCATTGAATGCTCTGGGGGATCAATGTTTTGTGAAGTCTGGTGAAATATTTGAATATCAAATGTTGCGATAAAACAAACAGAGAGCGATATTTGAGCACTTCAAATAAAAACATACGGCTTGTACAATCAATGCAGGCTTTCATGGATTGACATCTGTATTTAAAATTTCACGTCCTACCTGATTAAATGGGATGCCTAGAATGATCTCAATATGGACCTGATCAGGTATTTCTAAAGTCCAGCAAATTTATGGAGATCATGCAATAAATGAAAAACAGAAGAACATCTTTATGCGTACCTGATCAGGTACGCTGCTCAAGAACCTGATTTTCAGGAATTAGGTGGGAGGTTCATCATTAACTGTCAAGATGATCATATAGTAATCGGAATTCTTATAGCTGCAGGAAGAGTGCAGTGAATATGTACCTGAAGGCTTTATCGATCGACATCTGTATTGAAATTTCTAGTATCTAAAATTTCACGTCCTACCTGATTGAATGGGATGCCTAGAATGACCTCAATATGGACCTGATCAGGTATTTCTAAAGTCCAGCAAATTTATGGAGATCATGAAATAAATAAATAAACAGAAGAACATCTTTATACGTACCTGATCAGGTACGCTGCTCGAGAACCTGATTTTCAAAAATTAGGTGGGAGGTTCATCATTAAATGTCAAGATAATCATATAGTAATCGGAATTCTTGAAGCTGCAGGGAGAGTGTGGTGAATATGTACCTGAAGGCTTTATCGATCGACATTTGTATTGAAATTTTTAGTATCCAAAATTTCACGTACTACCTGATTGAATGGGATGCCTAAAATGATCCCAATATGGACCTGATCAGGTATTAATGAAATCCAGTGAATTTATGCAGGTCACGAAATATAGAAATAACAGAAATATATCTTTATACCCACCTAATCAGGTATCTCGTCTTTTTTAATTATGTTAACTGCAAATACCTGATTCAAGCGAAACATGAATAGAAATAAATAATTTTCCACAGCTGAAGAGTAATTAGAACTGAAATGGAATTTCAATTGAATGAAACAACCTGCCCCCCCCCTCCCCGTTAATTAACATCTTTCTCGTTATTGCTTTGAATGTGACAGTACCCAATACCTATCGAGAGCATTTGAATAGAAAAACACGGATTTTCTTCAGGTCAACGAGCATCATTACTTTCCGAGAGAAACAATTTAATTTTTTTATTTAAAAAAAAAAACAATTTCATTCATGAAAAAAATGCAGAAAAAAAAGTAAGCATTTCTATAACGTACCATATAAAAATGAATGGGTTTTCTCAACTATAATCATTATTTGTGTAATTTTTTTTCTTTCTTTCTGTCCGAGAGAAATTCCTGCAGAACTCTTGAACGGTCAATAACGACAGCAAAAAACAATGTCATTACCACACAATTTGTATCGTATGGTAAAAAAGTGAAATAAAAAAATTCACGAGTTTATTTGAAATTGCGAAGATCGCAATAAATCACGATAAAAATAATAAGGTCGTAAGTTACACATTAAACTTTCGCTCATAGGAAACATTCTCCTTTCAATAGCATTTTATTTCCCGGAACGTGAATTAAAAATAAAAAAAAAATCGTAAAAACAAGAAAAAAAAAGGAATGAATGAGAAAAAATAAAAAATTTCGTGTTTATTAGCATGAGTTAATATTCTCACGTAAATATGCGGTGACGGGCCAAACGGAAGGAAGAGTCGAGGTGCGTGACCCTTTTGTGGTAGAAACAGGAAAAAAAAAAGAAATTGAGGGTGTAGAGTAACAAATGAATTCAATTTATCTCTCGAATCTTGCGGAAGAAAAAGTATCGTCTTCAATTTTTTTTTTTCCTTCTTTTATCTCCTTGGTTTTCTGCGTTTTCCTAAGTGAATAGATGTATATAACAGAAAACATATATACATACAAAAGTTAGCTCGCGTCACGTCGCTCGTAAATTTGCGCAGAGTAATGGCATCTGGAAGGAGTTAATTATCAGAGAGACGATGAACGTAATGGACAAAGAAGGAGAAAGAGAGAGAGAGAGAGAAAGAAAGAAATTGAGTCTAGGTTTTTCATATATCTGTCGTGTTTTTTGTTTCCGGTTTCTATCGTAGACTTCCTTCAAATGATTCATTTGTTTACCAACTTTTTGAAACTTCACTATTATCTTGCATTATTTTCCCATAAGTTCAAAATTAAATTTATTATATTTACTTCGTTATTTTTCGTGCGTATGTATGAAATAATTGAATGAATTATATGGGAATCATTAATTTTTGTAAAAATTGAATTGAACAAGAAATATGGGATTTCATCATATTTTTATCGTTTGAAAAGAAATTAATTTTATAATCGAGAGAAAAAATGTGGCAAATCGTTATTTTTGCATATTTCTTGAAGAATATTTCGAAAATTCATGGAGATACGCCCTATTTATAGTTATCCTTTTTATGGAGAATTTCAAAAGCTGCGAAAAAGAATTGGGGATGAATCTCATTGAAAATCTGCTAATTTTTGTTTCGTGGACCTGATCAGGTTCACCTGATTCGGGCTAACCTGATCAGGTCCATTTAATAGTTTTTGGGAAGATTTTAAGAAGTGAAATCTTGAGTACCTGATTTGTGCAGAATATTAGAATACAAAGGGGTCCTTCCCGATGACCTGATTATGATATAAATGGGAATTGCGTGATAATATAGTTGATCAGGTCCCCCCCCACGAAAAAAGTTATAATCTAAAATGTGAGCAGATATAATTTCTTATAATCACTTCTATTCCTATGATATGTCCAGTTATATCTTCTAAATTATATTTTTCTTTAAATATATCCAGTTATAATAAAAATTATATTATGATATAATTAGAATTATAACAACAAGATATATCCTCAGATGTGTCTTTGATAATATATCTCAGAATATATAAAGATATAAGATGATATATATCTGCTCAAGATAATCAAATTATAATCGAGGTTAGATCCTCTGATTATAAAACAAACTATGAAAATATATATACTAAGATATATATATTATTCATGATTGAAATGTAACCACAGATAGATCTACAGAATATAACGGAAGTTATAAAAATATATATGCTGCTATATATTTGTGAGTTAGAATTAAATTCTAAGCACAGATAGATCTTCAGGATATATCGAAAATTATAACAAATTAAGGCACGTCAAGAAAATGTATTGGAATTGATAAAATTTTATATAAAATAGGATTTCAACGAAAAAATAAGAGATAGCAGGAACTAAGGAGAGTTCTATATTCTTTTATTAAAGCTCAAGGTATCAATATATAGGAAAGAATACATTTCGAAAATAATTAAATATAAAAAATTGTAATTTTCATGATTTTCAATGCAACATTTCGTTATAATTAAGGTAAATAGAATACATGCAAAGTTAAATTCAATAGTTGAATACATATAAAAAGTATTTGAGTGTATGTAGGCAGTCCATGTTCTCGAAATTAGAATGGCGTGCGTAGCTCCGTGGTACAAAGCGTAGGTTTACTAATCGTAGGGTCGTGCGTTCAAATCCTCGGGTGAGTAGAATTTTCATGCGAAAAAAATGGTATTTCGGGTCACGAAGCGATAGGGAAGCGTCTTAGAAGGATAGTAATTGCTATCAAACAAATGTGATGAACTAAAATTCCTCATTATTTTGGAAACAAAATTGTATTTTGGTAATGGTAACTGAGATTATTCTTTTACCACCTCAATTTCGGTTTAAGGCTTAGTTTCAATTTCAGAATTTATAATAGAAATTATAATAAAAAATTATGATTTTGGTCTTAGAATCTAAATTAGAAGACCGAATTATATCCTAAAAATATAAGAAAACGGCAAAATGTCGTATATCTTGGAGTTATTTCTTCTTATATTCTAAAATCTATCTTTACTCATATTCGAGGATATATTTTCAGCTCTATTTCAGGATAGAATTTTTTTCGTGGGGGCCATGAAGCACTTTCAAGATTTGAGAGAATAACGAACAATATTGTGCAAAAAAAAGAATTCGAAATTATAATCCGGGGTGATTTCCCATTAAATGGCCAATCGGTAGTCAGCCTGAACCAGTTTAGCTGACGTTTTCCAGCCCTACACAGAGAAAAATGTTTTCTTAATTTAAGAATGTGCAGTCACTTAATTTAAGAATGCCCAGGTCACTTAAATTAAGAAAGAAAAGTCACTTGATTTAAGTGAGATTTACTTTCTTAAATTAAGAAAGAAAAAGTCATTTGATTTAAGTGAAAAAGTCACTTAATTTAAGTGATTTTTACTTTCTTAAATGAAGAAAGAAATAGTTACTTGATTCAAGTGAGAAAAGTGACTTAATTTAAGTGAGAAAAGTCACTTAATTTAAGTGAGTTTTACTTTCTTAAATCAAGAAAGAAATAGTTACTTGATTTAAGTGAGAAAAGTCACTTAATTTAAGTGAGTTTTACTTTCTTAAATTGAGAACGAAAAAGTCATTTGATTTAAGTGAGAAAAGTCACTTAATTTAAGTGACTTTTACTTTCTTAAATTAAGAAAGAAATAGTTACTTGATTTAAGTGAGAAAAGTCACTTAATTTAAGTGAGTTTTACTTTCTTAAATTGAGAACGAAAAAGTCACTTGATTTAAGTGAAAAAAGTCACTTAATTTAAGAATGGCAGGTCACTTGAATTAAGTGACTGCACATTCTTAAATTAAGAAAACATTTTTCTCTGTGTAAGACATTATTATACTGGATATTGAGCATTCCTGCACACTCGGTTCGTCTTTCTTCCTCCAAATCCCTCAGAATGCGTTCTATGGAGTGCGAACTTGCCTTGAGGAAGTGGAAATTATGATTCGAGGTGATTTCCTATGAAACGGCCAATCGGTTGTCAGCTTTGACGACTGTAGAGCATGATAATCCTGAAGATCAATGACAACTCGATGGACCTGATCTTAAAAAATCAGGTTTTTGGTCCATGGACCTGATCAGGTACCCATAAAATTTTTATCGCAAATTATCGATTGAAAAACTGATTACAGAAACAAAAAAAAAAAAGAAAAAATTAATTACACAAACCCATAAAATTAATTTGTCCATAAATTCCGAAAATTCTTCCTCACTAGTCAAAACACTGCGAGTAATTCAGAAGTCCAAAAGTTCGATGCAATTTAAATTCAATTACATGTAGCTGTTATATTAAACCTTGCTCATGTATGTTGCGCATTGTTTCCTCCAACACCCCCTCCCCCCCCCTCCCTTTCATTCCATGATAGAAGGAAAGATAGTTTCAACGAAAAACCACGATTACGAAGAGTATAATCCAGTCAGGAATATACCACTACGTATTTTCTCCAATTTAAACTGTGAAAATAGATGCTGCAGGAGAATTTTACTGTTGTTTCCTCTCATATTTACGTTTAGTATCACGAAAAACCCTTCCGTTGCTTTTGCATGAATAAAAACGTATTTCTTGTATGAAATTTTCGGGGAAAAAAAAAATGAATAAAAATTCTGACTAGATAGAAAAAAATTTGCACTCATAGAATCGTGAAAAAAAAATTGAGAATGAGACATTTTTTTCATTCACCGAGAATTTATAGGGGAAAAAAAAACGTTATGTGAGGGTGAATATCATGCACAACTGTGCTCATGCATTTTTCAACATTTCAAATTAAATATCTTCAACAAAGAATGAGACAGATGGGAAAAAATACGGGGGGAGAAAAAAAAATCGAAAACAACAGAGTGTTTGCATGCAAATAAACACGTAACATACGTAAAAAGAGAATTTGAAAACTTTCTATTTCATCTTGGATAGAGTAACATCATGCGTCTGTAATAAACCTGCATAAACCTCCTCGAGATAGATACACATATTTTTCATTTCCCCCTCTTTTTTTTTTTAACTCTTTCTCTCATTATTTTACCAGTATTACACGTGCCTAGACACATAATATTTTTTTCACATTTTATGGAATTTCTTCACACACATGAGAATTCAGATAATGAAAACACATTGAAGCACGAGGTTCTCATAATTATGGATCTGATAAATTTGAAATTTCAAATTACTAATTATTGAAAAATAAATGAAAAAAAAATTATTTTTATGGAATTATGATGATTTTTGAAGATAAATAAGACGAATTTAGAAAAAATGAATGATTGGAAATTTTTTTTTTACACTTTCAGAGAATTTTTAAATATTAAAATTGACTTTTTTTTGAAGATTTTGATGATATTAAAAAAATTGAGTAAAATTAAAAATTTTATTTTATTTGATTTTAAGGAATCTCAGAAAGTAATGGACATACGCCTTATTTTCTCCAAAGGCTGCAAAAAAAGAGTCAAGTGCAAAGGGCGTATCTCCATTATTAACCCGAATATTTCCGAAAAACCAATGAAAATATTCATTTAAATGTTAAAAACATCAATTTTCCATTTTTCACATTTTTTTAAATAGAACTGCAGAATAATTACATTTTCTCACATTTATGTCAGATTATTAAACATTTTTTTTCTTTTGAAATTCTGGGAAAATGAAAAAAAAAATTATCTCATTTGTTTTCGATAAATATGTTGGAAACTAATGGAGATACGCCTTTTTTACACTCATCTTCTCTTATTAGAAAATTTCAAGAGCTATAAAAAAGAATTCGCATAAAAAAGGCGTATCTCCATTATTTACCAAGATATTAAAAAAAAAAATTAAAAATTTTTTTTTCCATTTTTTTCAAGAATATCTCGGAAATTAAACGAGATAAGGCAGTTTCACCTTGTTTTTTTTTCGTAGCTCTTGAAATTCCTTATATAAAAGGATTTGAGCATAAAAAGGACATATTTCTATTAATTACCGAATTATTTCATTAAAAACCTCCAAAAAAATTAATTTTCTACACTGAGAAAGAAATAATCGTAAAAACAATAGAATATTTATGCCACAAGTCCTTAGCATATGTTTTTCAAAAATAATTATAAACAGCAGTTAAATCTACTAAATTCAGTCGATTTACCTATTTAAGTATCAACGATTTTTTGAATTATTAAAAAAAAAAAAAATATAATAAATAAAAAACAAAAAATATTTGCTAAGGACCATTTGCCTCAATATTTAATCGTTTTTATTACAATTTTTTTTTCAGTATATATTTTACAATTTTTCTTCAAGAAAAGTGGAACTATAGAAGCTTTTCCACTATTCCCTTCTCCAGTTCCTTAAAAAAACGAAAAGAAACAAACTTTGTATATTAGCATTTTCCACAAATTAACGTATTTCAACTCAAATTTGTGGGTAGAAACTTTGCAAAACTTCTCGGTTAATTTTGGGTGTGCATTTTGGTTACGAAAATGTGCCACGTGGTTAGAATATAATTAATGTGTCACAAGTAGAGAATTTGTAGGCTTGTTACTTTGTGTCTGAGTGTCACATGACCCTCAGACACGTGCAGTAAGAGGCATCTTCTTGTATTGAAGTAGTCAAAGGCACTTGCCTGTTATTTGATGTCACTTTGTTCAATTTTATCATGAAATTTGAGATGAATTGAGTGGCAAGACTGAAAAAGCGAGAATTTCACGGGTGTCAGTCATTAATTCAGCGTTAATTATGATGGTGTCAACGTTGATGATGCATGTAATTAAGGATTTTTTAATCAAATCGTTGGAATCGTTATTAAAAAAGAAAAAAAAATGATTTATTAATGCGTATTAAATTGACAAAAAAGAAAAAAAAATTTGATGGATGAGGAGATAATGGAAATTTTTAAGGATTTATTCTTTTTTTTGCAGGTATTGCGGTCACTCTGAGGTCCGCCAATTGTACGACGAAAGTGAGTGATTAATGAGAATTTATTAAACTATTTTTTTTTATTTTTGCATTCTTAATGATTCAATTTTCTTTCAAATATCTCGCTTAGTTGATGTGATATACTCCAAAATAACTACCAAAAATTTTCTTAACAATTTGTTTTTTTAAATATCTCGGAAACTAAGCGAGATGGAGCTATTTGAATCGCATTGTCTTTTGTAGAGGATTTTAAACGCTACAAAAAAGGTTTGTGCAATGATTTCCTGAATGCCCAATAACTCATCCCAACCAATTCATCTCCAACAATTCATGCCAATTCCACTTCATCTACAGACAATACATCCTGATGTCATTCATCCCGATGCAATTCATACCGATGGATCTATATCAGTGAAATTTTCATTTTACAATTCTATATTCGGTGTTTATTTCACAATTTTTTTTAAATTCTATATTCAATTTTCCGTTTTGAAAAACCAATACATGTTACATTTTACAATTTCATTTTCCATGTTACATATCAAGCAACGATGGCTCATGAGCAGCTACGCTGATAGTGCAGACGCCCACTATGATTTTATCCTGAAAATGAGGTTCCCTAGAAAACTTGACTTTTTTAGACTAATTTGGGGTCGTACATTACGATTCTCTTGGTCATCTTTCCCTCCGAGTGGGCCTTCATATTGTTATTAACAATTCAATTGTTTAAATCATTGTAATCATTGTTATTAACAAAGTTATATTGCAGTAACACTTAAAGAAAAATTGTTTAAACGAAAGTTTTTCATTTCTCCAAAATGAAGGAAAAATGTCTCTTTGTAGCAAACGCTACAGTAAGCGTTGACTGGAAGAGCACAAATAATATCTTCTATCGCATATTAATTATACCTGTCTCGCTCTTGACCATTGTAACGTGTATTCTTTTCAATTTCCTTTTGTGTGGATATTCCGAGTTTCGGGTATCCTTATATGGTGATTATTAAATCATACTCGCGTATCGACAGTTCACGAGAACGCATCTCAGTCACCTACACTATTGACTTGTATTATATCACGTAATTTAATAAACGCAATTTTATATATTTTAATTGCAGTGTTAGTGATGCATTCATTTAAATAACCACATCACTACATCTTGACTTTTTTCGATTTCTCAATTATTAACAAAGTTATATTGTAGTAACACTTAGAGAACAATTGTTCAAACAAAAGTTTTTCATTTCTTCAAAATGAAGGAAAAATGTCTTTTGACTTTTTTCGATATTTCGATTTTCAACGGAGTTAAGTTTAAATAACTTCTCGACAGACGAAGATATTTCATCTTTTGACTGCCGTAACTTCTTCAATAATGATATCAAAAAAACTCAAGATATTTTTTCTTCATTTTGAGAAGACAAATAATTTTTGTTCGAACAATTTCTCTCTGAGTGTCATAATTAAAGCCTTATAACGATATAAACAATTGAATTGTTAATAACAATAAGAAGGCCTACTCAGAGGGAAAGATAAGTAAGAGAGTCGTAATCTACGACCCCAAATTAGTCTAAAACAGTCAAATTTTTTCGGGACCTCATTTTCGGGATAAAACCATAGTGGACATGGAGTATGGAGTATGAGGCTCAAATAATAACAGAGGCCCAGCAAATAATTCCTCAAATTTTTTTTTTTTGGAAATTCGAATGGTCATCATTATCATGAACAGCCGACAATTTGTCAACAGAACACATCTCCATCCATCATCGATATGAATGATATCCTCAATAAGAGCAAAAAATTCAAATAAATATGAAAAATGAAATGGATGCAATTGATCGGGTTTAAGAGTCAAGATGTGAATTTCTTCAAGATGAAAAGTCGAAGGGATGGAATATTTCGGAATGAATATTTGAGATGAAACGTTAAATGATGGATTCACATGTCACCTAATTTTCCACTATGCTGTTTAATTTCCGAGATATTCTCCAAAAAAAGACCATTTTTTTGTTTAAAAATCATAATTTAATTTACCTTTCCACTCTTATAAAAAAAAATCTCAGGAATTTTGATGCTAAAACCAATCTAAGGTCTCTAGTTTTCTCCCCCCCCCCCCCCCCCCCCCACTTCACCAAAACAGCACCTTAATTCTGGCGTCAGCTGAGTAAGCAGTCTACAGATTCAGACCGAAAACAGACAAAAATCCCCTTAAATTTATCTCAATTCTCGTTTCTCTCCACTTGATTATCACTCCATCTGATAATTTACGAAGAAACAAGTGACTAAATTTCAATAGCACTAAAGTTACAAGAGAACGTTGGAAACTTTGTTAGAGTAAAACTAATACAATTACAGAAACTAGATTTCACGTAATTTTCACGATATCACTTGGTAAGTTTACGGTACAGAAGTATCATTCGATGAATAAATTCACTTGATTTCTCATTGCATGGTGAATTCCAAAGTTGGAAGAAGTATCCTGGAAGGATCACGAGTGAGAAGAATTTCTTGCTAGTGCGGAAAGAGAATTAGGGAGGGGGGGGGGAGGAGGGGAAAGGAATTATAATTAATACATTTGTCTGAATTATTCAGAACTTTATGGAATTTAATTAACTTGATTAACTTGAATATCATAACTCCACCCAGAGAAATTCTTTTTCAAGGAATTAATTAATGTTATTTTTGTTTTTTCAGTTAATTAGTTTTGTGTTTTTTTTTTTGAGAAGGAAATTAATTCGGTTTTTAGATTATGATGATGATGAAAGGAGATGAGATGGTATTTTTCTGATGATTTCATTGAAAAGCTGAGGAAATTTGAGATGAAAAACATGACAGAATTGATTTTTTTTAATTTTTCGAAAATTCTATGGTTTTGGGGACGATTTGAGGGTCGAAACCGTTTCATTTTTGAAAATTCTCATTTTTCCAAGGATATCTCTGGTTCTATTCGTCTCAGTGACTTGGGACTGATCTGAAATGAAAGGTGAGATCATTTCCCATCGATTCATGTGGTTCAAAAAAAAATTTTCATCGATATTTTAGTGATTAATTGCTCAATTTATGAGAATCAGTTTTTTAAAATCTTATTATTGAGAATTTCCCTAATTTTAAGGAGATTGTTTGAATTCCAAGATGTCGTTGCCTTAGAGAGAAAGGGGCGTAAGTGCTGTATATAAGTATAGCACTTGCGCCCCTTTGTTTTTAAGGCAACGATATTTTCCAAAGTCTGAAAATTCTCAAAAATGTTAAAATCCCCCCCCCCCCCCAAAAAATCATAATATCTTTAATCCAACCCCCCCCCCCCCCCTTCAACTCCACCCCATTACATAATTTATCCATCAAAATTGACTCAGTACCTCCAATAAATATCACACGAAGCATCCAACATCATGCGCTTTGTGTATTCACTTGGTCAGACAGAGACCGTTCCGATAGATATAGATATTTAACGTTATCTCTAGTATCCGAAGCGTTGGTGCTTCCTGTGGTACTTCAATGAATCAGATTGGCAAGACAATAGGGGGCAAGAGATTCCACTGTGTAGTTGACGCAACGGGCGAATATTACATGCTTCTGTAACACCTTCCCCCTCCCTCGCTCTCTCCCCCTCCCATCCCTCCCTAAGTCCCTCTCTTCCCCTCCATCCAAATACCATTCCATAATTTCTATGAAAATGGAGTCAAGTATCGCGAAGAAGACGCAAAAATGTCGAGACATCTTTAAAAACAAAAAAGCTTCCATTTGGAAGTCAAAAGAAATAAAGATAAAGAAAAAGTGCAGGAAAAAGTGGGAATTTGATGCAGAATGAGAGACACAGAATCGAGTGTAATGTCGTTCAATGTTGGGTGCGGGAGAAGCAAACGATCGAAGGACACAATAGCGTAACGGCGAACTCGAGCGTTACGAGTGTTACCGAACAATACATGTATATATGTATATGTATGTATACTGTTGACTTAGAGGCAAAGGAGCATAAGTGCTGAGTAAAAGGATGGAACTCAAGCCACTTTGTTGTTAAGGCGAAGATATATATATGTATATATGTATATGTGTGTGAGGGGAATGAATATAGATTGGATGAAGGTGGGGAAGGAGGGGAGGGGAGAGTGTGGAGAAGAGGGGGAAGGGATTACGGAGGTGCAAGAAGAGTTCACACATAAACTGAAAGCAAAAACAAAAAAAGGAAGAGGAGGAGAAGGAAGAAATTGTGTGAGACAGATGTACACGGATACACGGTAAGGTGAACAAAAGAGTGGCACAGGATGCTCGTGGTACACACAGCTGTTATGTTGTTTACGGAGGGACAATGTCGAGACTAGGAACTATTCGTATTTGCTCGTGTAAAAATAGAGAAAAAGAGTAAATGTTGATTTTTTTTTAACTTAAGATCAAAAAATTGGAATGAAAGTTTTATTTTTCGTGGATCTCTTCTGAAGAATCTTTCGGAAACTAAGCGAGATAGGGCAGTTTCGTAGAAATTCTTTTGTGTAACATTTCAAGGGCTACGAAGAAGATCTTTACGGAAGTTCCACTATCTCGCTTAGTTTCTGAAGATATTCATCGAAAAGAAATGGCAAAAAGATCTCAGGATATGATATCTGAATGAAAGACATCTCATGACAAAAACATCTCATGACAGAAGCATCTTAATAAAGGAGATTTTGTAATGGAAACATCTCGTGACAAAAACATCTCATGACAAAAACATCTCGATAGGAAGCTTCTCATGACAGAAATATCTCAATAAAGTACATCGCACAACAGAAAAATTTCAATGAACAACATCTTACGAACAAAATATCTCGATTGAAAACATCTCATGACAGAAACTTCTCAAGAAAGAACAGCTCATGACAAAAACATCTCACTCAAAAACCTCTCATGACAGGAATATCTCAACGAGGAACGTCTCATGACAAAAACATCTCAATAAAAAACATTTCATGACAAAAACTTCTCAATAGAAAGTGTCTTATGACAGAAACATCTCAATAAAAAATATCTCGTGACAGAAACTTCTCAATAAGGAATATATCATGGCAAAAACATCTCAATAGAAAACATCTCATGGCAGAAACATCTCATGACAATGAAATTTTATGACACATATCATGACAAATACATCTCATGATCACAACATGTCATGACAGAAACTTCTCAATAAAAAACATCTCATGACAGAAATATCTCATGCCGAAAACATGTCAATTATTCCAATTTGATCCGAAGAATCTCATCACAAGAGACATTTCATTCCAACATGTTACTCCATGACATATAATTCCCGAGATATTTCTGCCAAGAAGTCTTAGTCCGCTTCCAAAAAAATTGCCACCATAAACCAAAAAAAAACATCTTTTTTCCATCTTTTCACTACCGAATGAAACATATCGAATTCATTATTTTTAAAGACTTTCGAACTTTTTTTGAATAGTTCAACTGAACGTTTGAACACAACTTCTATCTCCACTTGCATCTTCGAAAATACCTATGAAATGATTGATGAGAAGAAACAGTAGTCCTTTGCAGGACATAGAGCCCAAGAAAACTGGTGAATCACAAGAGACTTTGAGATGTGAACTCATGGAATTCCGTTACCGAAGGTTATGCTACTTGAATAAACTTCCATTCGCCTGTAACACAGACGTCTCTCTATGCTCAGTCGTCTCTCGGCTCATTCCCCCTCCCCCCTCTCTCCCCAGTCTCCTGTTTCCTTCAGGCGCATTACGTAGACGTGCTTCCCTGGGGATGTTGAACCGGATGTTATTCAACCGAGGATTTTTGCGCAACCGTGCGCTTAAGTGAACCTCTATTCGATTCCACTCGACGTACTTCGTTACTCATCACCGCCCCTCCCCCCCCTCCTCTCCCTTTTTCATTCTCTATCAACACGTTATTCGCTCATATTTTAGGTACGCGTTGCCGCATCCGTGACCGTATCGATTTAACGATCGTTTAACTCTGTATTTCACGGATAGCGAATCCTATAGCGCGTTTCACGTGTTACGATCTAATGGATTCTGTCTTCTGCTCTGTAATTCCGAACGTCATATATGACGTGTTTCTAAGGGTTTTTCTGGTTCTTGATTTTTTTTTTGGATTAAGGGCTTGTTGGAAAAATTTAAAAAAAATTGACGATAATGGCGATAGGGTGGAGTATGTTCTCTATTTTTTTCAGATTTTTTTGGGAAGAGTTGAGGTGGGAAAAAAAATTGGTATGATCGGATGAGCAGAAACTGAATAAAAATGGGTTTATAATGAAAAAAATAGGATATTGAGTTTTTTTACTCAAATTGGGATACTCAGGGGTTTTCCAAGATTTTGTGGATTTTCCATGATTCTTCCTTTGCTGACATGATTTCTGGAAATTTTGGATTTTTCCTCGATTTTAGACTTTTCACGATTTTCCATTATTTTCATAAATTTTTCAGGATTTTCTAGAATTTTTCCAAATTATTCTGAATTAAATTTCGGCAATCTTTCTTTGTCCACATGATTTCTGAATACAGAATTCTTTTTTAATTCGGAATTTTCCAAAATTTTCCGAGATTTTCTTAGAATCATTCGGGGATTTTCCTTAAAATTGAACTCTGGCATGTTTTCTTAGTCCACATGGTCCTTGAAAAATTGACATTTTTTCTTCAAATCAGGATTTTCCGAAATTTTCCAGAATTTTCAAGATCTTTATCGCTCATTTTCAATAAGTTCATCTTAAATACTGAGGAAAAGAAAATTTGTTGGATACGTACAGTAATTCAATGGTATTAATCCCTCACGTACATAGACGTTTGTCACTGCGCGTGTAGATAATTATAACTTTGCGCAATGTAATTACCTAAAATGAATCAAAATTAATGGAATGAGTATCACATTAGAGTCTCAACATTTTCCTTCACTTTTAATTTTTCTCACTTTTTTTTTATTCTAGCAGCTTTGAAATATTTTCCTCACTTTCTTATTCTTCAAACATAATAATTATTTTTTTGTCATTAATTTTTTGAAAAATATCACAGGAAAGTATTAGTGCCAAAAAGACGATTAGAAATTCAATTTGGGAAAAATTCTGAAAAATTGCGGAAAATTCAGGAAAATTTCAAATTGGAATAAAAACCTGATTTCTCAAAAATCGCGCGGACAACAAAAATTTGCTGAAATTCAATTTAGAAAAATCCTGGAAAATATGCGAAAATATTTTTTTAAATATTTTTTTCGGAAATTCCCGGAAAATGTCAGATCGAGGGGAAAACCCCTTTTTTTGTCTTCATCCATTTTTTTAGCTTCCGAAATTTCCCCCAATAGATGAATGAGACCAAAAAGGGGGTAACTCCATTCTTTAAAAAAAAATCCACAAATATTAATGCTCTAATCCGCTTTTTCCCCATTTCCCCAGTGATTTTCCTTCTTCAACTGAACGAATCCATAATTTTGCAAATTTATCTAATAATCCGCCTGATTTCCCACAACTATAATTACAATCAACGCGTCTCACAATATTTACTCTTTTCCATCATCCATTTTCCACACAAGCGTTTTTTTTTTCTAATTCCCCAGAATTATTATTTTAATAATAATTATTATGAATAATTTTTTTTTTACCTTTTTTTATTCATTTTATGTAACTCTATTACCATTGAGTGCTAATAAAAACGACTGAGCATCATCAGTATCTTTACGGTTGTGTGTATGAAGGCACTGTTTAAAATCATAGTCGTACATATCCTACTTTCACCGCGTGTCTCATCTTGTAATTGCACTTTGAATTTAACCCGGAGTGCTTCTAAACTCGTTCACTGTATTATCTACAATTTCTATTTTAAGACTTGTGTCTACAAATTGAAGATGCTCATGTTTATCTTGTAGTTGTGCTCTTTTAATTATAATTAATAATTAATTAATGCTCATTTGACGTTTTTGGATGAGTTTTTTTTTTGTTAAGGTAGTGATCCTAGAGTACGGTCGAGAAAACAGGAAAAAATGAGGATTTGTAGGTTAGTTTCCAATTAATCGCTGTTAATTTGCGAAAATGTGCTTCAATTTGGCCGAAACGAAGTGATTAAACTATTCGAAAGTCATGTCTTCAGCTTGTGAATATAATTTTTTTTTTCTCGAATTTTTTTTTCTTCTATTATTTAGTGGAAGTGCTGTTCTCTCCGCCAATTATCTTCAAATAAACGGGAGAAATACTTGAGATTGGGTATTTTGGATGATTCCATTAGAAAGCTGAGGAAATTTGACATGGAAACCATATGTCGCATTGTTTTTAAGATCCTTTGAAAATTCCAGGATTTTTCGAAAAAATTGAGCCCAAATTTTCGAAAATTTGAGAAAAAAAGACAAAATCACTTGTGACACATGTTTTCTACGTGAAATTTCCTCAGTTTTTCACTGGGAGCATCAGAAAAACTCTATCTCCCTCCATTTCATGAAAATTCGTTCAATTTTTGTTTCTAAATCTAAAAAAAATGTAGAGAATTTCACCTTCCAATCAAATTTTTACTCTAATAATTTGTGATTATTTTATGACAGAAACTTCTCAAGAAAGAACAGCTCATGACAAAAACATCTCACTCAAAAACCTGTCATGACAGGAATATCTCAACGAGGAACATCTCATGACAAAAACATCTCAATAAAAAACATTTCATGACAAAAACTTCTCAATAGAAAATGTCTTATGACAGAAACATCTCAATAAAAAATATCTCGTGACAGAAACTTCTCAATAAGGAATATCTCATGGCAAAAACATCTCAATAGAAAACATCTCATGGCAAAAACATCTCAATAGAAAACATCTCATGGCAGAAACATCTCATGTCAAAGAAATTTTATGACACATATCATGACAAACACATCTCATGATCACAACATGTCATGACAGAAACTTCTCAATAAAAAACATCTCATGACAGAAACTTCTCAAGAAAGAACAGCTCATGACAAAAACATCTCACTCAAAAACCTCTCATGACAGGAATATCTCAACGAGGAACATCTCATGACAAAAACATCTCAATAAAAAACATTTCATGACAAAAAATTCTCAATAGAAAATGTCTTATGACAGAAACATCTCAATAATAAATATCTCGTGACAGAAACTTCTCAATAAGGAATATCTCATGGCAAAAACATCTCAATAGAAAACATCTCATGGCAGAAACATCTCATGAAAAAACACATCTCATGATCACAACATGTCATGACAGAAACATCTCAATAAAAAACATCTCATAAAAATGTATAAAAACATCATCTTTGATGAGGCATCAAAAAAATGAGGGATTTACTGCACTCGAGTTCAATGGAATACCACCTTAAAATTGAGTTTTATCGAGTTAAAAATGCGACTCCTTTTCTGCCATCCCCTTGAGTTATCTGGCGGTCTTGAAACTAGAGCAAAAACATCATGTTGCTAAATAGCTGATTCCTCTTGGCAAATAGTATCACATGTCTCGCTTTATTCGGATTGCATCTTTAATAAGTCCAATGAGCTAGAAATGAACAAAATACTACATGTTTTTTACGAAATCAATAAAATTATTGAGAAAGGTATTGAACATTTCGATTTCCATTTAAAAAAAAACACAGCTTTGAGAGGGCAAAATGGACCAGCAAATATTGACGGACGATAAAGACATGAAGAAGCATCCTCACAAATTTTTGCGGATTTTTTGTCTAAAAAATTTGAACAAAAAAAAAAAATTTGAAGAACAAATTAATTTTTTAATTTACTTTTTTTTGGAAGATTTCTCGGAATTTAAACGAGATAGGTCACAAAAAAAAGGTCTGTCCCTATGAAAATCGCTCTATCTCGCTTAATTTCCGAGATATTCTCAAATAACTGATGAAATAAAATTTAAAAAAGAATTTAAGATCATAAAAAAAAATTATTTGTCATTTTTACTGAATTTCTCGAAAATTCCCCTTGAATAAATTTTTTCATTGTCTAGGACTCATTAAAGTTAATATTGAGGAAATCATAATTTTTTTTTTCTCAGTAGCATAATGATTTTCTAGATTTGAAATCATAACTCCCATAAAACGACTATATAAGGCATACTTTGTTTATTTATTTTCAAGATAGTTATCTTTGTCTTATATAATAAAATTGTCATAATCTTTCGTTTTATGTTTCTCCGTCCATTTGAGGAAAAATGAGATGTTTCATTGAGCCTTTGAAAAATCGCTTCCAGCAAATTCCCATGACATTCTTGAGTGTAATTCTGACAGTAATTCAATGTCCATTAAAAAATATATAAATATTAAATTTCGTTCGAAAGAAAAAAAAAAATTAAATGGAAAAAACTAATTTTTTTTCTATTGAAAAAAACAATTTTTTTTTATAGAAAAAAAAAAAAATAAATAAAACACATTTTTAAAAGAAAATATTAAATCATTTCAATTGAAAATAAATGAAATAAAAGAAATTCATTTTTTTTTCTTACGTGAATTAAAATAATCAGCATTCCAATGTTAACACAAATCTCGCCATTAACGCAATAAAAAAATAATATTTACACAATTATAAATTGTCTGACAAAATTTCACTATCTCTGCAATATTTAATTTTAATTTTATCATTTAATAAAAACAGCAATTACTTACTCTTTGATTCAGTGAAAATGCCAAGGATTTACCAAAACTAAATTATACTAATTAATACTTGGAAAATTAAAATCACGAGTTAGTGTGTTGTCCTCTTCGTGGCTTACCATGCGATTTAATTAATCATGACAACCGGAATTACGAATTGTGTAGAGAATGTCACGTGGAAAGTTGCCAGTGGTATAATGATGTATCAAGATATTTAATGAAAGTTACGAAACATTGTTAGTTTATTTAAATGAAAAAAAAAAAAAAAAATTTAATAAAAAAAAATTTCTTTAATAAAAAAAAAAATTCTTTAAGATCTTCATTAAGTTACCTACAATTTAGAGGGGTGGAAAAAAATAAAGGGGAGGAGGATGTGGGGAGGGGGGGGGGGACGGAAACCATTTTATTTTACTTTTTGATTCTAAATTCATTTGAATATTGTAATATTTGAGATTTTTCAAAATTTTCGAAATTTTCAAGAAATTTTCATGAAATTCTTTACAAAAAAAAGGGTTTTCAAAGGGAAATTCTTGGAAATTGTGAAGTTTTTTGGAAAATCTAGGAAAATTTCAAACTGGAAAAGAAAATTTGACTTTTTTGATATTAGAAACATTGAGTGTGAAAAAATCATAGAGAATCTTGAAATTTTTTGGAGAATTCTAGGAAATGTCAAATTTTCAAGAGTGTAAAATTTTGGGAAATTCTAGAAATGAGAAAATTCTGAAAAATAGACAATTCAGGAAAATTCTGAATCGTGAAAGAAATCCATTTGAATAAGTCTAGAAATTCTCTCAAAAGAAAGGAGATTAGAGCAAAAATGTTGATTTAGAAGTTTAATTTGGAAAATTTCTGAAAAATTGTGAAAAATTCCAAAATTTAATTCGGTAAATTCCTGAAAAATTGAGCGAAAAATCCCTGCGAAATTCTGGAAAATCCCAAATTGTCAACAAAACCTAATTTTACTGCCTCAATCCATCTGCCTAGCTTTTAAAATTTTTCCTAAAAAAAAACAGACAAAAAAATTCACCAACATATCCAATGAAAGTTACGAAAAATTGTTAATTTATTCGAAAATTGAAGGAAAATTTACTAAAAACTTAATAAAAATTTAATAAAAATTCAGAGAAAAAAAAATTTCTCCTCCAGAATCTTTATTCAATTACCTGCGCTTTAATGGAGGGGGGGGGGGGAGCGAACAAATAGAGAGGGAAAATGAAAATCATTGCTTATGACTAATGACTAGTGCCAGTTAATTTCAAGTATTAAATATCTGGTGAACCGAGAGAGATGGGACTTTTCACAGGACCTTTTGTCGATAAATCACTGGTGTATCCTCTTCATGAAAGTGAAATTTTACCATGTCACTTTCACTGTAGTTTATATACACACAAGTACTTCCGGACCATTTGAATTTAGTTCTCTGTGAATTGACTATTGAAATAACATTTGCGGTTGAAATAATAATGTCACTGTAGAATTTAAAAGGCGTAAGTTTTTTCTCATTTTTTATCTCTTTAGAGAAAGGCAATAAACCTTTTTTTTTTAAATAAATTGTTGTACTTGTGCCTTGTTAATTTTAAGAGAAGATAATGCATTTTTTCATCTTTTTTCAAGAATCTTTGCAAAACAATTAGCTGGAGATACGCCCTTTTTGTCCTAAATTAATATTTATTAATAAATTATTAATTGAATTATTAGAATAGAATTTTTTTAAATTAAATTAAAATTAATTCAATCGCTTTTTTTTTGAGAATTTTTCGGAAAATAATGGAGATACACCCTTTTCACCCTAATTTTTCCTGTGAGTTGAAAAATGCTCTATCTCGCTTGAATTCCTCGATATTCTCGAGAAAAAAAAATTTTAAAAAATAGATTTTTTTGAGAATTTCAGTTTTTTTTTAAATAAAGAGAGTATATTTTCCATTGGCAATTAAAATTGATGAAGAGATAGAATAAATGGAAGTCTCATTTATTTTTTCCGCCCTCTCTCGTTTCTTTTGTTGATGAGAAGGAAAGAGGCAAGAAAAAAGGGAGTGAAATGAGGGCGAGAAGAACGTAATTTCCGTCAGACGTTGTTTGCACTGAAAGGAAAGCACACCAGGGCCACTATAGTGGTTTAATGGTTATGAACGTTGATGGTATAGTTTCCTTCCTCATGTCAACAGCAAACAGCTTTTTTGAGGCTCGTTATCACAAACAATGAGTTAAGGTAGTATCCCAGTGAACTCGAGTACAGTAAAGCCCTCATTTTTCTGATGCCTTATCGAAGATGATATTTTTTCTTACATTTTTCTGTATTTTTTCATAATTTTTCATAAAACACGCAAAATCGAGCGGAAATGAAGAAATTACTAAAAAACCGTACAGTTGACCGATTATTTAAAAATAATTGGAAAAGTGAACAGCATTTTTACTAAATAATAGAAGAAAAAAATATTCAATTCTCCAAAAATTCTTGAAAATAATAAAAAAATCACAAATTATTAGAGTGTAAATTTGATTGAGAGGTGAAATTTCCGCTGGATATTTTTTTGTGTATAAATACGTTGACGAGATTATTTGAAGTTTTTTCCCCAATTCTCTGCATTTTTTTAGATTTGGGCACAAAAATTAAAGGATTTCTATGAAATGGAGGGAGATAGATTTTTTCTGATGCTTCCAGTGAAGAGCTGAGGAAATTTTACGTAGAAAACATGTGTCACAAGTGATTTTTGTTTTTTTTTCTCGAAATTTCGAAAATTTGGTCTCAATTTTTTAAAAAAATCCTGGAATTCTCAAAAAAATCTTAAAAATAATGCGACATATGGTTTCCATGTCAAATTTCCTCATTTCTCCAATGGAATCATCTAAAATACTCTATCTCAAGTATTCCGTCCGATTTTCATCTTTTAGAACCTAAGAAACAGAAAACCACACAGTTGACCCATTATTTAAAAACAATTGGCGAAGAGAACAGCATTTTAACAAAATAATGGAAGAAAAAAATATTCAATTCACGGTATAGTTATTGAGAAATTTTAATTAGAAGGTAGTCGTAACTATTTGCCTCTCTCTCTATAATAAATAAATAAATTAAGAAATAAAGAAATAAATAACGAAGAAGAGAAATTGACATATATATAATAAATTTATTAAAAATAGATAACTGAAAATCTACTAATTATAAAATTGAAAATTGTATTATTAAATATTCCCTTAGGGATCTTGTATCTCAGGGAATCAATAAAAATGCTTTTCTCTCTCTCTCTCTCTCTCTCTCTCTATTCCATGCATGTGATAGGAGATTGATTAAAAAAAAAATCGAGAAAAAAAAATCATATTTACAAGCTGAAGATACGACTTTCGAATAGTTTAATCACTTTTTTCGGGTAAATTAAAACACTTTTTCCCGAATTATCACCAATTAATTAGAATCTAACCTACAAATCCTCATTTTTTCGGCTTTATCGATCGTACTCTGGAATAGTACTTTAAAGTCTTCTACACAGAAGCACTTGGAAGAAATGAATATAATTAACATCATCATTACTTGGAGAAGAGTAATTACAATTACAGATCAATATCCTCATTATTCGCTTTTTTCTAGGAGGCCGAAGACGATGGCAAGGCTAAATTACCTGAGCTCCTGACTGAACTTGACCTTGAAAGTTTAGAAGCCTCGGAGGAAGACATTGATGCCTTAAAAAAAGTCGTTAAGAGATTAGCACCAGCTAAAAATGGCGAGTACCAAGTTTTTCAAGGTTAATTGCAATTCTACTAAAACATTAATCATAAAATAATGAAATTACCCTAAGGCACTAATACTAATTTCATGATATTTCTGTTGTGAAAAATAAAAAAAATAACACCTAACCAGTCTTCTTTGGTAATGAGGAACTTCTGAAAGAGTGGCTGTCTGGAGCGGGTAGCTATAAAAAAAATTAACCATTTTTACACTATGAAATGATGATCCTGTGGACGGGTTGAGGATTTGCTAATATTATTTTTCAAATATCTTATCTTCCCTTGAAAAATGAGAATTTTGTGAGATGGATTTTTTTTTAGGATTCCATTGAAAAGCTGAGGAAATTTCAGCGGGAAAACATGTGTCCAAATTGTCTCCGGAAAGAGTTCAACTTTCAAAAAATCATCAAAAATAAATTTTGACACATGTTTTGTTCCGCGAATTTCCTCAGCTTTTCAATGGAATCATCAGGAAGAATCTGCTTCAAATATTTCCATCAATTCCCACCCCTTACCTCTTTTTTCTCCCCCCTTCCTCTGCATCAAATCCCTTCGACTTGTCTCCACATCACTGCCCAACAATAACCGCTTAAATACGCTGAAAATCCCACCGCATTATCACTTGATCTATTTCAACCTTCAATGCACAACAAAACCCCCCATGAATCAATAATAATTACCCGATAATTATTTATGACAGGCTTGGGTCAGCCAGGCGTTGACTTTCCAATGCTGACGACAATTCCCGCAACTACATTCAGCTGCAGAGGTCTCAAGGGTGGTTATTACGCCGATCTGGAAACGAATTGTCAGGTATTACAACGACCTCCAATGAAAATATCTAAAAAAAAGTCGTAACTCCTCTAGATCCTCTAAAAACACGATATGAAAACCTTTCTAAATGTTTTAGGTCTTTCACATCTGTGACAATGGCAGGAAGATATCGTTCCTCTGTCCGAACGGCACGATATTCCAGCAGTCGCAATTGATATGCGACTGGTGGTTCAAAGTTGATTGCAGTAAATCCGAGGAGCTCTACGAACAAAGCGCAGAACACTTGGCGCAAGAGGAAAAGAAGCGATCTGACCTAAAACGAATGAACTCAGAATTCCACCGGAACGACAACTACGAAAAGTCGAATTACGATGGCAAACAAAATGCGCGAACGAATCCTTACGGTCAGGTAAATAAGAACCAATTATCGAACGAGCACCGCAATGACGTGAAATCAGCTCGTCCCTTCGATCCAACGCAGATCTACAATACAAACACTCGGCCCAGCAACCAATTCGCCCAAATCAACGATCTAGCACTGCACAACGGTTTTGCAACATCGCAAGAGACCAATGTCCGACAGAATGATAATTACAATGTACAGCAATCACGTGGTTCAAATTATCAGAACATAGACAGACAACAGAATCAGCTGGATGATCGTAATCTGAAGCAATCGACTTACGAACAAAGAGGAGTAAACAAATTTTCATCACAGATCGATAGCCATCGCACAACAATAGCACGTGATAATAACCGTAGTCCTAAATCCCGAGCCACAATTAAGGAAGACGATGCTACAACAGTAGTAAATCGTGCAACATCAGCTTATACCGAGACGACCACATTCCGTACCAGTACACCCCCACCACCATCGCCATCACCTCCAGCCAAGGAGTTTCAGCAGCCAGCGGAAAGTGCTGCATTCGCGTCATCACGTGGTAACCGTTTCAACAACAAGCCGTACAACTCGAATCAGTTCAATAACTACTACAGCCCAAGCGTCCAACCGAGTTTTCAGAATTCCAAAAGGACTGCATCAACAACCGAGAAACCGCGTCAAGAAACACCTCAAAACATCCTAAAACCCCGAACAAAGATTCCGGAATTTCCGCTTCCAACTTACGCCCCAATTTACCGTCCACGCACGACCAATTACGAGGCGAGTACGACTTACTCACCGTTCACAAGCACTAATTACTACAATGGTGACCGGACAACAAATTGGGATGAACCAACAACGAATATATACACCACTGGTGGTGATTATCGCACAACAACTGAGACGGTTTATCCAGATGACACAACGGGTACTTATCAAGGGACACGTGTCACGAATAATTACAATACTAATCCCGGTATAACTGATTATACAGCAACTACTCAAAATCCTGGAGAGACAACAAATTACGGTAATACTGAGACTTTCAGTGATAATAACGTCGATAACAGAGATTATGCAAGAGTTAGTCACACGTCAAGATCATATCCAGCTTCTCAAAAAGTTGGACACTACACGAGTGGTAGTACAACCAGTGTGACAACAAGTTACAGTACCCCAGTAACAAGTTCCGTGAGCCATGTCACTGTCGATCAAAATTCACTGAGTACTAGGAGACAGGATGAGAGGCTGAAGGGTAGAACTGCATGGAAAAGTTCAGTTAGAAGCTCCCAGAACTATCGGCAGAATTCGATAAGTCCTTCGACTGAGAAGCCTTCACGTATTACCCCAGCTCCAGTGCCTCCGTCACGTCTCTACGAAACTAGTATTACTTATAAAAACGGACGGATAACGACAGCGTTGCCTTATGTCCCATTTACAAAGAACTACGCCTACTCAACGACGACCAGTACAACTACTACTAGTAGGCCGCCTGTTTATACGGCAACTGTACCAACTTATACCACATCATCGCAATTTAGGTCTCCAAAGACGTCGAGAGTCCAGTACCAGACTGGAACAATAGGTGCTCGCCGAAATCCAGGGTACCTGCCTGAAGCTAGTTTGACAGTTAAGAATAGCACAAAGTCGAAATCATTGATCGAGCGTGAGCACGCATTCAGGATGCTCGAGACGCTCAAAGGATTAGAAGGGACAGTCCCAACCATAATTGGAAATACTAGTAGAAATGGGTTGAACATTCCGCATTCGTCAAGTCCGGCGACGCTTCATTCACTCGCACTGTACTTTGCAACTGCTAGTGACGAGTTCAAGGGGTCCGAGCAGCACAGAAGAGACGAGATGAATCCAACGGAGCCTACGAAAGACGAGAAATCAATGGAAAATAAAACGGTTAATTTACCGACGAGTATTTTAACGGAACACACGATCAACTCTTACACAGAGCTCTTCAACCTAAATAACGCGCTTGAACCGAGCCTGAATAGCACAGAATCCGAGGATATCGGCGAGGAGGATACTGATGACCTTGATCTCCAGCAGAGTGAGGGACCAGTCACCAGTTCCCAAAAAGCAAATGGCACGAAACTACGAGAATTAGCGCAAGTGTTTACCCATGCGCTTTCAGCTTACCTCCAAGATCCCGAGACGTTTAAGAAGATCCTGTCAGAAATTAGGCCAACGGAGCCACCGGTACGTGTTAACGAGACTGATGAGATGTTCACAACAACGACAATAATACCAACCACGTCGGAGGAGTATCCGTCGGTGACGAAGGAGAAGGATGAAGTCTTAGACTTTTCAGAGGATGTGACAGCACCTAGGAGACCAACACTACAAACCACGACTGAGCTACCAACAACCACTGATGACGCTGCTTTCGGGTACTATACGACATCGATAAGCTCTGAATCGCAGTACACGACAGAGCCACAGACGTTATCTGATAATAATAACAATAATAACAATCAGGATTATTTAAATCCACCGGTGAACCAAGGAAACGATTTTGCGTCAGCCGTCAATAACGCGTTCGATGCGACGAACGGTATCCAAGGGTTCTCTGGTCCAAGCGGACCGAGTGGATCAACGTCGAACGAGGCAGATTATGAGAACTACTTCCCGTCACCGGATCCTGATAATCGTGAGAATGACATCCAACGGAATTCGACGTACGAACCCTACGGAAAGTACGTCAAGCCTTTGGACTCTTCCCCAATCAGCGATAATTACGTTTCCTCAACGACACCAGCGACGTACGAGCAAACTACGACATTCGAAAACTTCTCGAATGACAATGGCCTAACGTCTGACGGATTTGGTGACAGAACCTACGCAAATGACGCTGAAAGTCCATCAGAACCGATAACAGAGACTTACGACTCTAGTACAACAGCCGAGCCCTTCAGAATCCGTTACTACGACACGACAACTCTGAAGCCGGAGAACCCAAATGACGAGACGTTAGTGACGGCGAACAGCATTTACGCAAACTACAACTACAACCGCTTCAAAACTGCAGAAACAAGCAAGCAGTCGTCGAACGCTCCAAATTTAGCGACTGATGATCCCGATGGGTTCGACAACTTGCAGACATCGAACTCCCCGTCAGGCCTAACGACCGTCAACACAAACGACAACGTAAACAACCATTGGACATCGTCGCCAGTGACGCAGCTGTGGGAGAGCACAGTCTTCCTCGACCCCAAACGCATCAATCAAGGCCTAACGTCAGAAGCTGCCAGTCAGACGTCGAGCCTCGAGAGTTTCGGTAATGAACCGAGTGCAACGACTCATTCTTCATTGTCCCGAAACAATGAATTATTAGTTACCGATGCGTCGAGCAACGCAACCCCGAAAAATCCACGGAACCCGTCGACCCCGTGGCAATGGGCGACGAGTAACGACAACGATTCACCAACGGCGTTCACCCTACTGCCGACGTCCTTCTCGACTGAGTATACAGCAACACCAGCGCCGATCTACACGACACGGTCAAGCATAACAACGACCATAACGTCGTCGGTAATATCGACGAACACATTACCTCATGACGTTCTGTTCCCGACGAAAGCCCGTTTGAAGAACAACTTCCCAAACGCTACGGAGAATGAGATCGTTCGTGCTAAACAGATGTTCGGGGGCCTAAACGCAACCACCACCGATACTTTGATGCGTGTCATGAAGACGGCAGATCAGAACGCTACCGTCAGACAATTAGTGTTATTGCTGATTAGCCATTGTACTGGACCGATGAACAAGACCAGGGAACAGGAGAAAGAGCACTTGTTGAACGCCTTGTTGAGCATGCCGGTTCACCAATTCTCGTCAGACGAGTCACGTGACATTGTCGCTAGCATCAGCAAGCTCAATTTGCCGGACCTGGAGGCACACAGCACGACGACGGTCGTCACGTCGACCGAGCCGATCGTTACGACGTTCAGAAGCAAGAAGTCGAGGAGGATCAAGAGTGGGGATGATGGGTCCGGAAGGGGGAGTGGGGGGAAAAGTGTCAGAGGTGCGAAAAATAGTGATCGTGATAGTGTTAATGGTGTTACTGTGTCTGATGGTAGGGCACTTGAGCTACTGAGGTCATTGTACACTGTAGCTGCTAAATGGGGATGAATTCTAATGATTGTAACACTCGTAATTTGCTCATACTATGAATTTATCATTGAAAATTCGGAGGATTTCAAGGTTTTGGGTAAATCGATTTTATTTTCAGATTTTTGAGGATATCTTGGAATCTAAGCGAGATAGAGCGATTTTCGCCATGACCTCTCTTGTAGCACTTAGAATGCTCTACAAAAAGGTATTGGAAAAATCGCTCTATCTCGCTTGAATTCCGAGATTTTTTCAGAACAACTGGGGAAATAGAATCGATTTGTCGAAAAATCTCCAAAAAATGAAATTCTCGCAGATGTAACATCGAGATTGTCAATGAGACTGTATTTCTCATAATTATTATTTTGTTTCATCGATATGTTAACGATGTGTTTATGTTTAAAAAAAACTGGCCAGCATAATTCATGTTACTATAATTAATAGGAATTTTAAATTAAGAATTTTCTAATTAGCGAAAATATGAGAGAAAATAATTGGATTATATGAGACTATTTGTTTCAACGAGATTTTACGGAAAACAAAATATATAAATTTGTGGGATCAAAATTTAATTTATGAATGCGTTTACTAGATTAATTATTATGTAAAATAATAGTTGTTAAAAATGTTGAATTTAATATAATGAAAAATGGTGTCCTTAATTAATTAATTAAGTGTGCTCTTAGCTTTGTGCGGTAATTGGGTTACATTTGATGGGCATAATTCTTGTTATTAGTTTTTATCAATTTTTCTGGCAAAATGGTAAAATGAGAAGAGTCGATTATAATTTAAAGTTCATTTTCATTAAACAAATAACTATTTAAGAAGCTAATTTGATGAGAGAAAAAATATCACTTCAACTTCCGATCGATTATCCTTGAATATCGATTAATCGATGCGATATCTCGAATTAAATTCGAGATTCGATGACATGAAAAGAGAGAATCGCAAAAATTTTCAATCGATCAATTTCAAAGTTTCGATTAATTGATGCGATATCTCGCATTGAATTCGAGATATCGAATCGATTAATCAATGTTTGAAAATTGTCAATCGGAAGTTGATGTGATATTGTTTTTTCATTCTTAACTTACTCAAAAATCTTGAATTTAATGTCGAATATTGCATTGACTAATCGATTATTTGGAATCGATCCATCGAAAGCTGCTGTTTTTTGAAGAAAGAAGTATTGATGCGCTTCTCATTGCTAGTGATGACATAAAAAGCACAATATCACATCAATTAATACCCAAAACTCGATCAATCGATGTCGAACTTCGATCAATCGAATTGAGGATTAATCGATAATTTGATTCCGTTTCACACCTGTTTTACTTCGAGGGTACTAGCAATTAAGAGTGCGTCTGAAAGCAGCATCGCCGATCGATCATTGTCAAAGATCGATTAATCGATGCGATATATCGAATTCCATTCGATAATTCCGTCTCAGCTGTTTTAGTTCAAGGGGGATCAGATACCAATCGATCAATTCGAAAATTTCGACTAATCGATGTCAAAATTCGATTAATCGAACTTTCAAATTTCGATTAATCGAATTTTATCATTTCAAATATTTAATAAAATAAATCAATGAATTGAATTGCCAAATATCGATTGATCGATGTCAAAATTCGATTAATCGAATCCTGACATCGATTAATCGATTCTGTTACATCTATTCCAATTCGAAGGGAATTCACTTCAAAGTTAAGTCGACTCATCTCATTTCATCCGTTCATTATCAAAAATTATCAAGGAGAAACTTTTTTTTTTTCATTATTTCAATATTAAATGAGGATTATATTAAAATTTTCATCTATTTCCTCTTTATCTACATTGCTATTTGTTGAAGATTGAATGAATAAATGAACAATTTACCACAAACAATTTTTTTTTTAAATTCGATAAAATGTGACATTTTAATGTTGAAGTGAAAATAAATGTAAGGCCCTGAATTTAATCTGAGGCATTTCACATCCAAGGGTAATTAACTATTTCTAGAGGAAAAAAAAAGGGTGATGGCAGATTACTATCCGTACTTGGGTATCCCTAGTATAAAAAAAAAGAGAAAAATGGAAAAAAATGAAAAAGAAATGATTATTTGAAATCAATTGTTAATTAACAATATCGTCTGGTGTTACTCGGATTACGGATTATCTGGGCTTAAATATTAATTATCATGTGTCGAGGCTATTCTCGATAATTTTATGTAAAATATGTTTGTACAGAGTGTGAATAAAATAAATATGGGTTTTGTTAATAAAAAAAAAAATGAGTTGATTCATTTATTATTAGGGCCAGAGACTTTAGTTATTATTTTTATTATTTCATTTTTAAAGGAAATTATTCTGAAGAGTTGCAAAAAATTTTTCGAGTGAAACAATTGATGGAAAAATTTCAAAAAAAATTAGACAATATCGAAGACATTCTGTAGCATTTTTCCCATTCTTTCCAGATTTTTTCTCTCTAAAATATTCGAAAAATAGCAAAAAAAAAAGCATTTGTAAGTTTTTCGAAGCTATCGATTTCGATTGCAATTGAAAATTCCTGTGAAATAGTTTCATTTAATGTGCATATTCTTCTGAAGAATGTTATGCAAGAGGATAAAACATGAATCTCCAAGTTGCAGCGATCGATTTCAAATTAATGTAAATTTCTCCATTATTTTTATTTCGAACCAACTGCGAATACCTCATTCTTTCACTTGATTGATTGAGCTCAGGAGATCGATTATACAAGGATATCTGAGAATTCCTGTAATGATCGGAATTCGATACGGTAATGCAACGGAGGATACGATTGTTTCGTGTCTATCAATTGATGTAATAACATCAGTCAGGATGTTACAGGATTGTGGAATGAAATCGATACTCCAACATAACTTTCCCACGTAATAAAGGAAAAATGTCTCTGGAATGAATTTACTGAATTGGTAAATTTTTTGCATTTTGAGGTATTTTGTTGGATGCCTTATCAGAGATGATATTTTTTAATTTTTTCTGAATTTTTGTCTGTGCAGCTTATAAAATATGAATTATCAAAGTTACTGAAAATGCCCTAAATCGGACGGAAATAACGAAATTACTAAAAAAAAACAGACGATTGACCCATTATTTAAAAACAATTGGCAAAGAAAACAGTATTTTAAGTAAATAATAGAAAAAAAATATTGAAATCTCCAAAAATTCTTGGAAATTGTAAAGAATCGCAAATTATCAGAGTGAAAATTTGATTGGGAGATGAAATTTAGGCTTGCTGGATATTTTTTTTGCGTATAAATACGTTGACGGGATTACTTTAAGTTTTTTCCCCAATTCTCCACATTTTTTTTAGATTTAGAAACAAAAATTGAATTATTTCTATGCAATGGACGTAGATAGAGTTCTTCTGATGCTTCCAGTGGAAAGCTGAGGAAATTTCACGTAAAAAACATGTGCCACAAGTGATTTTTGTTTTTTTCCTCGAAATTTCGAAAATTTGGGCTCAATTTTTTCAAAAAATCCTCGATTTCTCAAAAAAATCTTGAAAACAATGCGACGTATGGTTTCCATGTCAAATTTCCTCAGCTTTCCAATGGAATCATCTGAAATACCCAATCTTAAGTATTTCCCCCGATTTTTATCCTGTAGAACCTGAGAAACCTTGAAAATCACGCACTTGACCCATTATTTAAAAACAATTGGCAAAGAGAACAGCATTTTAACTAAATAATAGACGAAAAAATATTCAATTCAGCGTAGGGGAAGGTGGGGCAAAATGGACATCAGGGGTAAAATGGACACATCTAAATTTTCCGGCAAATATTATGAAAAACTTTTGAAATTAGTAGAAATATTGGCTGTAGATTGTTTTTAATGGTTCCATTGGAAAGCTGAGGAAATTTTGGGCGGGAAACAAGTGCCGGCATTGATTTTTTTGAATTTTTGGCGATTTTGACTTTTTTGAGCATTTTAGAGGGGTAAAACCCTTTTTTTTTTTGGAAATTTTTAGTTTTTTGAGAATATCTTCGGTTCTATTTGTCGCAGCGTGGAAATTCCAACGGAAGGTGACAGGTGAGATCATTTGCCATCGATTCATAGGATTTTGAATTAAAAAATATCGATTCTCAAGGTATTTATGGGCATTTTGGTGAAACAGTTTTGTGAAACCATTTTCGGCCTATAACTAATCAAAAAAGGATATTTTTGAATTCAAAACCCCATAAATCGATGGGAAATGAGCTCACTTTTCATTTGAGATCAACCCCGAATTGCTACGACCAATAGAATCAGAGATATTTGCAAAAAACTGAGGATTTTCGAAAAAGGAAAGGAATGACCCTTCAAAAATGCTAAAAAATATCGAATTTTCCAAAAAATCGAAAATAATGCATCTGAGACTTGTTTTCCGGCTAAAATTTTCTCAGTTTTTCAATAGAATCATCAAAAAAAATCCATCTCTAAGCGTTTCATAACAGTGTCCATTTTGCCCCACTCTCCCCTATAGTTATTGAGAAATTTTATTTAGAAGGTAGTCGTAACTATTTCCCTCTCTCTCTATCTCATGCATGTGATAAGAGATTGATGTAAAAAAAATTCGAGAAAAAAAAATTATATGCACAAGCTGAAGATATGACTTTCGAATAGTTTAATCACTTTTTTCGGTTAAATTGAAGCACATTTTCTCGAATTAACCGCAATTAATTGAAAAATAACCTACAAATCCTCATTTTTTCCTGTTTTATCGACCGTACTACAAAAATACTACCTTAATCTCCTTTTTTCAAGAAAATATCTCAGAAAGTAATATACGCCCTTTTTGAGCTCCTGACTTCTAAAAGGGCGTATCTCCTTCATCAATCAACGAATTCAATCGAAAATCACAAAAATCTCTGTCTTTCCTACTTTTTCATCATCATCTTCTCTCTGAACCAGATAAAAGTGAATGCATAGAAGGATGAAACATACCAATTAACCAAGCCTCTTCCACTTAAAGTCATTCTTCTCAAAAGACATCAAACTAATCCCACGAAGTCATTTGAAATTCACTCCTGTAAATTAATCATAAAGTGATTTTTTTTACCACTCACGAAGATGAAGAGATGTCGCTTCTTTCAAGTAATTCCACAACGAGTCACGTACTAGCCAACTTAACCAACCAACATGACTTATTCGTAAACTCTGATGATACACGAGCTTCTGAATGGAGGATAAAACTCATGGGATCTCAAGGCATATGGACCCTCTGGTGATGGCATCTTCACGTCAGCTTAATATTATCATGTGTGTAATAACAGTTGTATTCTCATCTCACTCTCTCCCTCTTAATCTGACAAAACGGACGGTTGTCATGACCTCACCCATTTTAGAATTGTATCTTTTCATATAATCTTTAATTTGTTGAATTATTATTATTATTATTATTATGTTCATTTCTTTGTGAATCATTTTAACTGTTGGATGGGAATTGTGCAATTATTGACCTTTTTTGAATTAATCATTAATTAAAATTACGAGCAGGAAAAGTAATGATGGAGAGAATAGAATTAGAATTTTAAAAAACAAAATGGCGGCTCTGCAGAAGCAATCTTGGGTCTTCTTGATGACTCCTAGTGTTTTTTTGATGCATTCTATTCTGGAAGTGACTAGTGTAAATTCAGTCATTTTTGATATTTATTGCAAAAAAAATTGAAACTTTTTGTAGGGGAATAACTCGCGGGGTAAAACGGGTGCTTGAGAAAATCTGGAAAAATTTAGCAAGATGTGTTAGTGTCTTTAGTTCATTGTCTAATTTTTTCAGATTTTTTTCTTGAGGGGTTCAATTTGAAAAAAAATATAATTCCCCGAATTTGGACAAAAAATTATTAGAAAAATGAGGAGAATGTAAAAAAAAATTAATTTTTGATAATTTGATTGTTAATAATCTTTTTCATTATTTTTCCTTATTTTTTCAGTTTTTAAAAGATAACTATCAGGTTTCTTTCTAGTAATGGCAAAATCTTTACTGCCTGCATCATATCTACATGATTGATTTGCCTTAGTGTCATGTGGATGTGTTTGAGATGCATCTTGAGGTTGAAGAAAATATATATTTCCCCTTTGTAGCTCAACGAACTCGTCTTCTTTGCGATGGCTATCGTCTCGAGGTTATGCAAAAAAAAGAAAAAAAATTAAAATTATGACTCCAGTGATAAAAGTAGCACGAATTTTTGAAGAGTGACGCCATTTTCCTGTAACATCATCCAAAGGTAATAAAAAATAATTTTTTCTTTCTTTAAGGACGTATGATCGAGAGAGTGGGGGAACCGTGAATTTTGATGGGTGGGGATAGGCTCGAACGGTTGCGGAGTGAGCCGAAGTGAATGACCACGTGACGTGTCCTGTGAATCTGGCCAATCACGGCGAGAAATGAATGATGAAGTGAAGCAATTCGAATTTCAATTCTATTTTTCTCTTCAGGATGAATGGATACATAGTATTTTTAAAATATTGCCGAATTATTGCGATATCCATTTTTCTTATGGATATTTGTTCTTTGTACTAGGGGAGCTTGAAAATTGGATATTCATTAATTTACGATCATAACCTCCATTTCTCCATAAGAGCCCATGTATTTTCTGTCAATTTTCAGTAATTTTTTTCTTTCTTTTATGAATGGTTACACAGAGAAAAATGTTGTCTTAATTTAAGAATGGCAGGTCACTTAAATTAAGTGACTTTTCTCACTTAAATCAAGTAACTTTTTCTTTCTTAATTTAAGAAAGTAAAAATCACTTGAATTAAGTGACTTTTCTCACTTAAGTCAAGTGGCTATTTCTTTCTTAATTTAAGAAAGTAAAAGTCACTTAAATTAAGTGACTTTTCTCACTTAAATCAAGTAACTTTTTCTTTCTTAATTTAAGAAAGTAAAAATCACTTGAATTAAGTGACTTTTCTCACTTAAGTCAAGTGACTATTTCTTTCTTAATTTAAGAAAGTAAAAGTCACTTAAATTAAGTGACTTTTCTCACTTAAATCAAGTAACTTTTTCTTTCTTAATTTAAGAAAGTAAAAATCACTTGAATTAAGTGACTTTTCTCACTTAAATCAAGTGACTATTTCTTTCTTAATTTAAGAAAGTAAAAGTCACTTAAATTAAGTGACTTTTCGCACTTAAATCAAGTGACTATTTCTTTCTTAATTTAAAAAAGTAAAAGTTACTTAAATTAAGTGACTTTTCTCACTTAAATTAAGTGACTTTTCGCACTTAAATCAAGTGACTATTTCTTTCTTAATTTAAAAAAGTAAAAGTCACTTAAATTAAGTGACTTTCGCACTTAAATCAAGTGACTATTTCTTTCTTAATTTAAAAAAGTAAAAGTTACTTGAATTAAGTGACTTTTCTCACTTAAATCAAGTAACTTTTTCTGTCTTAATTTAAGAAAGTAAAATTCACTTAAATTAAGTGACTGTTCTCACTTAAATCAACTGACCATTTCTTTCTTGATTTAAAAAAGTAAAAGTTACTTAAATTAAGTGACTTTTCTCACTTAAATCAAGTAACTTTTTCTGTCTTAATTTAAGAAAGTAAAAGTCACTTAAATTGAGTGAATTTTCTCACTCAAATCAAGTAACTTTTTTTTTTTTTTTTTATTATACAAGTAACTTTTCTTTCTCAATTTAAGTGACCTGCACATTCTTAAATTAAGAAAGCATTTTTCTCTATGTACCTATCCCGGACTCTTTATAGTGAAATTCTTTGAGCAATAATCTAACTCTAAAACAATTTTGGAGCCAAAAATCGAAAATTTTCGTCATGATCATGCATCCTTGATAGAAAATAATTGATATGTAGAAAAAAAAAATGCTTTTTCAGTTGTTCTGAATGAATGTAAATTGATATTTTTTGCATTTTTCTTCTCCGTTACGAAATAATGAAAGAGCCTCGAGGAATTGTAGGTTTATGGTGGTGTGATGCTTGTAATTTCATGAAAAATTCTTGGAGCAGACAAACTTCTTGGTTGTACGAGTTTAACGAAATGTCAGATGAGCATGTTATGATGAGATTGAAACGCAATATATATGTACATGTGTGGCAGACCATCAAGACTTTGTAATTTCCTCAAATTAACTGACACGCAAAGGATACATTGTTGATGTTTCGACTGCATTTAATGTTATTGGGGATTTTTTTTGTTGAAATCAGTTGATTCTCAGCAGTAATGTGACAATTTTTCGATTTCGCTTTAAAATAAATTATTAGAAAAGAAAATACTGAAAAAATTTGGACTAATAGTGTTTTAGATTTCTTACATTTGCACATATTTTTCCATTTCTTACATTCATTTTTTGACGGAAAGGGAAAATAAAAATTGTTGGATGTCTGATATATTTTTTTAAAAAATGAATTATTGTTTCGAAAAAAATGAAGAAATTTGGATTGAAATTTTTTTTTATTTTTTTCACATTTACAAATTTTTAATACTTTTGGAAATTTATTGTTGAAAGGGGAAAAAATATAAATTGTTAAAAAGTGTTAAAAAAAAATCATCTTTTATACATCTTCAAAAAAAAAAAAAAAATGAAATTAATTCTTATTTTTTTTATCAAAGGGTCCACATTGCTGCACGTTTTCCTGCATGAATTGAGATCACGATACATCTTTAAATGGATTTATACTGTAGGTGAATCCGCATGTCAACGTAATGGGATATCCCACTCGATAAATTCAATGTTTCTAACTTCACGAGAAACATAACACAGATTTTATATAAAATATCATTCAATGCCTTTTTCGAGAAGATAAAACCGATCGAGATCCTGAATGCATAAAAAAAAAGCAAAAAAAAAAAATTGTAAAAAAATAAGGAATGATGCAGTTTGTGAGTGTTTCCGCATTTTACTATATAGATTCAATGTGAAAATGAAGATGATCACAGTTTTACCTTATTTCAACGTCGTGTCAAGCCATACGGCAACTTAACGAGCACGACTCACCTATGCGGTTTACCTTACCAATCGTGGCTTTAATCCACGTGGAGAAAGTTTTTTGAATTTTTTTTTTTTCCTTATTTTTTTTGGAATAATGTATTTGTGATACTGACGTTACGTTATAGATGATACATCTTTACACAGAAGATAACTTCTAATCAACATGGAGCAGTTAATAAATTGCTGAGATAAATTAGTTCATGTGGCATTAGAAAGCGTAATAGAAGTTAAAAGAAATGGAGTAAGGGATTATCTAAGAATTCTGATGATCGTCATGAGGGGAGAGTTCATTTATATGGGATTCTGTAATAAATCGGTGACATAACTGAGAATATGAAGAATTTTAGGAAATTAATATTATTATAAATTTTCTTTGTTTAAATTCAATTTTTCATGTTTTAATTGATTGTTTTATATATATTCCATTTTTTTGTTTAAATTCAATTTTTCTAAAGAAATTAACAACCTTTTTTCGTGATTCCAACTTGATTTATCAAATTTCCGTCTTTTTTTTCATAAAAATCAGAATGAGTAGTCGGAAGAAAAAATAATTCAATTTTTTGGAATTTTTCTTAAAAATTATTACTTTTATTAATTTTTTTTGTGTTATATATATCGTCAGTTAAATAAAATAACAAGAGAAAACGTATGAATTTGATATTTCTCTAAATGTCAATATCCCGAGATCAAACACTCATAGATTATACGCATTCCTCGAAAACGTTTAGACCCATCTATTGTGGCTACATTGACATTAGCTGAGTGTCATAGAAAAATCATGAATTGGCGAAAAAATACAATAATAATATTTCTAACTATACAAAAAAAATCCAACAATGGTTAATACGCCTACACATATCTATAACCATAGTCTTCACAATTTCCATTTTTTTTTCCAATTTTTTTCCATCTTTTCCTTATTTTTTTTTCATTTAAACTTTTTGTTATCTAATAATACGCTATTTACAGTATTCACATTATTTAAATGAGCAAAAGAATAATTTACAGAAAAAAAGGCAAATGCATGCAGTGCATCAGTTTGTGCCTCGTTAAATCGCAATTTCCGTTATTTAATTTTCTTACAGAATCTAATGTGACTAGAAAAATCATCAGTTAATTTTTTCAGGCGAAAATCGCATTTTCAACTTTCAAGTGCTACCAAAAATTGGAAAATAGATTTAGAAAAAAAAACTCGACGACATTATCTCGAGAAACATCTTAGCTAATTAACGCACTTGGATTTTTCCGTTTCTCTTGATTTAGTGAAGAGTTCTAGTGTACACCGATTTTTTTTGGGATGCCTGCGGATATTTACTGCAGTAAAAATTCACGAACAATATGTGCTGTACTTCTACAAATTTCTCGTCAATTCAGGTCACAAAACGTTTGTAAATTCACGAAACCAATCTACTGTACTCTCACAAGCCTCTTGTCAGTTTAAGTCATAGAATGTGCGTAAATTCACCAATAATCTGTATTGTACTTTTGTTAGTTTGAGTGGGAAAATATTCGTGAATGCACTAACTTTATGTGCAGTACTTGTACAAGCGTGCTGTTTTTATAATGTACTATTTTCCTGTACATTTCACTCGAAATTTACCTTGAATCCTGCTTCATTGAAAATTTTTGTAAAAATGAACAGAATTTTTCTAACATTGTGGCATCGGCTCATTTATCAATATTTTGCAATGAAAATTTCGAAAAATATAGTTTATATGTTGTATCATTATATAGATATTCATTAAAGAAACCAGCCTTATCTGCATCGTCTAAAAAAATTCTTGAAAATATGCATTTCCTCGATCGCCAGAACCCTCCCTCTCCCCCTGATAAAAAGAAAAAGAAGGAACAGAGAAAAAAGAGGAAAAAAATCGCCATAACTTGACTTGGCTTCATCTTTTCATTCATTTCGTATTACCACAAATTTTTTCAAATTTTTCCTTCAAATTTACGAGAAATTGCTGCTATTTGCATCATTACGCTATTATGCGGTAGTTTATATCATAAAAACGACGACATTTCGTTATCGTTCCCTTCCTCTTTCTTTTTTTCTTATTCATTTTTTTTTATCATTTCCACTGTCAGAGATAATCCGGCATCTGCCTAATCAGATAATCCACGTCTCGATCAGAAACATAGTACTTTCTCTGATCTCGGAAACTTCCGGGAAATCAAAATTACTGTACACTGCTGCAGTTTGATGAGAAAAAGAGAAGAAGCAGAAGCAGAGGGACAGAGAAAGGAGAGAGAGAGAGAGATTACAGTTGAATCGTTTGAATATCTCACCCAAGTACTTTGGCTAGATTTCCATGGTTTTATCAAGGCTTTCAGTATGTCGCCTCGAGAGTTTAACACAGGGAAAAACATTCGAGGAGCATTTTGTCTCATGGAATATTCATGAGTATCAGATGGTAATTTCAACGGGTATTTTGTATTATATTCTCATATTTCAGAAAAACAGAAATTAATTGTTTAATTATTTCAATAATAATTTTGGAAACTTTAATGGTGTTTGAATTTAATTAAAAAAGCGTATGCAAAGTAGATACGCCCTTTTGTTATCATTAATTTTGATTAATAAATTGGAAAAAAAAGAATTAGAATTACACGGAGAAAAAAGTTTTCTTAATTTAAGAACGTGTAGTCACTTAATTTAAGAATGCGCAGGTCACTTAAATCAAGAAAGAAAAGTCACTTGATTTAAGTGAGAAAAGTCACTTAATTGGAGAATGGCAGGTCACTTAAATTGAGTGACTGCACATTCTTAAATTAGGAAAACATTTTTCTCTATGTAAGGAAATAAAAGTGGCAGATTCAAATGATCGATTTTTATTTATTTTTCCTTTTAGTTATTATAATTACTATAACTATTTCGATTTTTCAACATTTTACCGATACTGTTTAACAAAATACGGTTTAAGAAAATTTAGTGAAGAAAATGAAGACTTCAGTAATTTTTTTATTTTTTCATTCAAATATTTATCATACGAGACGCTACAGCGCGCCCGTTAGGTATCTATAGTATAATATATTACGCGTAGTATACTACTCATAATTTAACTGACCAATGAGGGAGAGGACTTCACTTTATTCGTGACGACTTTTGATGCATCGATTGTTTGCGGTCTTGTTCCTTTTTATGAAGAATAATCGCGAAAAACTGAGAAAATTTTTTCTTGACTCCATATTAATGTCTATTTCGCTCTATCTCGCTTATTTACCAAGATAATAGAGAAAAACTGGAAAAATTCCGCGAACAATGGATATCCCGAATCGTAGGCCGTCAGGAAGTAGCCTGCAAAATTCCACAACAGTATCGCGAATGGTTCTGCGAATTCGATAGAGCAGACATTGACATTTTTACTGATCCCATATTAACGTCCATTTCGTTCTATCTCGCTTATTTACCAAGATAATCGCGAAAAACTGGAATTTTCTTTTGCTGACTCCATATTAATGTCTATTTCGCTCTATCTCGCTCATTTACCGAGATAAACGAGAAAAACTGAAAAAATTCCTCGGAAACTTGATATCCCGAATCGTTGCGGCTTTTGGCCCTTCAGGATCCCCCATCATCGTGCGTTTCACTCAATTCTTTGCGAAATTTCAAGGAAAACCCCGTATTCCCTCGGGAAATGGGTGAAAAATGAGGATGAAGGAATATTCGAAGGAAATCAGCCATCATGAAAATCCCGATTTTCAAATCTTCATAACTTTTTTTCTGTGGCGTATTTCCTGATGAAATTTCACAGTGACATTGCCTAGGCCGTCAGGAAGTAGCCTGCAAAATTTCATAACAGTATCGCAAACGATTCTGAAGATTCGATAGAGCGGAAATGGTCATTTTCATAGAGCAACGGCCATTGCCTCTGGGTTTGACCTGAAAATTCCGCGAACACTGGATATCCCGAATCGTTGCGGCTTTTGGCCCTCCAGGATCCCCCATCATCGTGCGTTTCACTCAATTCTTTGCGAAATTTCAAGGAAAACCCCGTATTCCCTCGGGAAATGGGTGAAAAATGAGGATGAAGGAATATTCGAAGGAAATCAGCCATCATGAAAATCCCGATTTTCAAATCTTCATAACTTTTTTTCTGTGGCGTATTTCCTGATGAAATTTTACAGTGACATTGCCTAGGCCGTCAGGAAGTAGCCTGCAAAATTTCATAACAGTATCGCGAATGGTTCTGCGAATTCGATAGAGCAGACATTGACATTTTTACTGATCCCATATTAACGTCCATTTCGCTCTATCTCGCTTATTTATCGAGATCATTGCGGAAAACTGGAAAAATAAATTCCTGATTCCATATCCCAGCCCGCCCGTTAGGTATTTTTAGTATAGTATATCACGCGTACTATGCTACTCTCAATTTAATTGACGAATGAGGAATAAGGACTTCACTTTAATCGTAACAACTTTGGATATATCGATTGTTTGCGTTCTTGTTCCTTTTTATAGAGGATTCTTTAAAAAATATAACAATTGTTAACTTAGCACTCGTACACTTTCAAAGTGTACTTTCAAAGTAAAAATATTCAAATAAATGGTTTTGCTTTTTTTTTTTACAAAATTAAATGAAGATTGAAATGTGGTGGGTGTTTCTCCTCTGGTGTAATTTTGTTCAGAAACTCGAGTATGTGATATGGTAATTTTCTTTCTCTTGAATTTTAAACTTGGATTTCATGCATTTATAGTTCTCTTCACTTCTCTTTCATCTTTCCTCATTTCTCTCGATGAGGGAGAAATATCTGCAGAATAAGTTTCTTTTTTCTTTTGAGTATTGAGTCATAATAATTACTGTATCATTTCTGTTCTTTCAGTTCTTTGAGTGAAAGTACTCGTTCATTATCGAGTATCAGAAGTTTCGAAGGAGTTTTTTCATTTTTTCACAACTGAATGAATAGAAATGATGAATTTCAGTCGTTAAAACTTCAATGAAAATCATCCATTTCAATGCACGCAATTAGACGATATGGCTTTAGAATTTTAGAGATGAAAATTTATTATTTAAATTGTGAAATTTGTAATTTATGCTTTATTCTCAAAGTTTTACGTTTATAGGCGAGGAAGTTCTGGTATTTCATGCGAAATCATGCTCAATTGTGTGAGAAATGAATGAAATTATTTGAAATTAAAAAAAAAAAATTATATTTAATAAAATCTGGTGAATAATAAAAATGAATTTTCTTGTAAATTTGAGACATTTTTTTTCTGAAAATATATTTTCTTTAGGCAGTAGAAGGGAGAGGGGGTGGGTGGGGGGAGGGGGGTGGACAAAACATGCGCATATCATCCCAATAATCCAAAATAGAAAAAAAAAAAATTTGAATATTTTTTGTAAAATTACAGATTATTTTTTAAAATTTTTTTAAAAAAACTTTACAACTGATTTTCTCAACATGATTTTATAAATCTTCAAGATTAACTTTTCTTCGCAACTGTCGCATGGGTTTCAACCCTCGAGCAAGTCAACAAAGTTAAGAGTTCATTTTCATTGAATAAATTCGTAAAAAAAAAGAAAGCGGTTGAAACTTTGAAATTAAAGAACAAGCAATTTCTTTCAGATTGTGTTGGAAAATTTTCTGGATTTATTCTTTTTCACTTTTTTACTATCAAATTCTCATCACAAAATGGAATTAGCAAAAAAAAAAATGAAGAAAAACGATATTACCCCTTGAATTTCTCACCTCACTGGCTGTGATACTCTGTAACTCCCTGCGTGTTATAAATTTCAAACAATATAATAAAGTAGAAATGCTTTTAGTTGAAAATGGGGGAAAAAAATTTCAAATGCATGAGTCTGACTCTACATTTATTTTATGTGAAAATGAAAAATATATATATATATATATGTCTATGTATATGTTAAATGCATTTTTTTCCCATCATATTGTGAAAGGGTTTCTCGGGGGCTATATACAGCTTATATTGGATAATACAGCTAGAGTACCATCTATGACTGGAAATAACGCTAGATTTATTGCACTAAAAATGACTGCGACGTAGTACTATTTTGTGAGATGAAATATAACACTCTTGCCATGGCTTGGCATTAAGGGCTACTCTCATGATACTAACTCTTTCATCTTCAATTTCTCAAACTGTATTTTCTTTGATAAACGAGTGAATAATAAAGTCAGACTTTAAATTAAAAATTTTAAAAATTAGAAAAAAATGAAAATAACGAAAAAAAATAGAATTTTAAGATTTTTCAAATGTAACGCCTTTTCGATGGAAAATAGAAAAAAATAGAGAATTATTGGACGAAAAAATGGAGTAATTAATTGAGAAAAAGAGAAATTTAAGCTCCTTTTTTTTGGTGGGAAAGGGAACTTACGCCCTTTTTTTTACGTAAAAAATTGCGCTTATACTCATTTTTTATTCAAAAAAAATTACACTTACGGCCTTTTTTTGTTCAAAAAATATGACACTTAAGCCCTTTTTTTTTTATCGAAAAATGACATTTACGCCCCTTTTTTATTGGGAAAAATTGCACTTACGTCCTTTTTTCGATTTAAAAAAAAGAGCACTTAATCCCTATTTTTATTCGAAAAAATTGCAATTACCCTTTTTTTTATTAAAAAAATTTTTTTTTTTTAAATTTATTTATTTATTTATTTGTTTATTTATTTACATCAACCCAACAGCCAAGGCCAATAACAGGGTTGCATAGATTTACAGCTATGATTAATACAAAAAAAAATAGAAAATTAAGTAATAATTTACGCAAAGCAAAAGAGAATGAAAGTGGCAATAAATTGATAAAGAAAAGAAAAATAATCAATAAACAAAATGATTACATTAACGATTCAATGAATTTTTTTTAGAATATCTCGGAATGTAATGGAGTTACGCCCTTTTTCCTCTAATTTTTATTTAATTTTTTCATAGCTCTGAAATTCTTTACAAATAAGGGTTTCGATGAAAAAGGGCGTATCTTCATTATTTTTCGAAAAATTCACAGAAAAAGAAAAAAATTATCGTTTTTTTTTTCTTCTAAATTGTCCATTGCTTCAAACAATACCGCGAATATTCTCTATATTATTATGCAAATAATTATTCAAAATAATTAGTGTTACTCAACTCCTGTGACGTATTTGGGCTGATATAAATGGCCTTGTCAGATTTCCCCTGACCTCTTTCTTTTGAGCTACTGCACAACATGAAGTGAAACAAACTTCATTGGAGTGAGAATTATTTTAACGAGGAGATTAATTAAGTGTGCTGAAGAAATCATTAATGAAAATAATTCAATTTACTTTTCATTACTCACTTTTTTCATGCTAGAAACTTCATTAATAGAGGAGAAAAAAAAATGAATATTTATGATTCAAATTATTCCGATTGAATTGTTGCAATGAATAATTACTTGAAATTTTTTAATTAATTCAATTTTAAGGTTTGATCGTGTGAAAAATTGGAGGAAAATTATTTCTTGTATTTTAATCATTCGAGAAAAATTTCTTGTGAAAATTGTGAGGAAAAAGGAGTTTTTCAGTAAAAAAATAAAAAAAAAATTCAAAATGTCTCAATTACTAATAAAATCAAGCTAATTTTAAAAAAATGATTTTTTTCATAATTTGAGTGGGTTTTCGGTAAAAATCAGGACAAAAACGTGAATTTTCGATTCAAAAAAATTGATTCCCTCGAAATTTCTCATTTTATGATCCATTTATTTGATAATTTTTTTTGTTTCATAATTTAGGAAAATTTCTCATTGAAATCCTGCGAAAAAAGTGAATTTTTTATAAGAAAAGAAGGAAAAAAGCCCTAGAAATTCCTTAATTATTAATAAATCAATTAAATAACAAGGAAATTATTTTTTTCATTTTCCCATCATTTTAGAAGATTTTCTCATGAAAATCCTGAGGAAAATGTGAATTTTTCATTACAAAAAAATTAATTTCGTTGGAATGCCTCAATTATTGATGAATTGGTTTAATTTTTTAAGAATTTTTTTTTTTTTCATCATTTGGGAAAATGTTTCATGAAAATCCTGAGAAAAATGTGATTTTTCCATAAAAAAAAATTAATTCTCCTCGAAATGCCTCATCAATTAATTAATTTGACTAAAAAATAAAATTATTTTTTCAATCGAAAAAAAAGGAATGACGAAGAAAATTGGCCATTTTTTTTTTAAATTATATTGGCAAAAATTAAGTTATTCAATGATTACAACAAGGAATTTTTTTCTCATTTTCCCATCATTTTAGAAGATTTTCTCATGAAAATCCTGAGGAAAATGTGAATTTTTCATTAAAAAAAAAATTAATTTCCTTGGAATGTCTCAATTATTGATGAATTGATTTAATTTTTTAAGAATTTTTTTTTTTCATCATTTGGGAAAATGTTTCATGAAAATCATGAGAAAAATGTGATTTTTCCATAAAATAAAATTAATTCTCCTCGAAATTAATTCTCCTCATCAATTAATTAATTTTATTAAAAAATAAAATTATTTTTTCAATCGAAAAGAAAAGGAATGACAAAAAAAAATTGGCGAATTTTTTTTTTTTTTCAATTAAATTGGTAAAAATTAAATTATTAAATGATTAAAGTGCAACAACCAGATTGACCTTAACGAACTGACAATTACCCCAACTACATTGTGTAAAACCGGTTAAATGGTGTCTTCTGTCCGTGACAATGATAGTGAGAGAAACGATGAAGTGAGACGAACCGGTTGTGTCGATGCGTTTTGCCTCACGTGACTGTCGCATTTTACTCAACTTAACATGTTTTACAACACAGTGGTTAACACAGTTGACACAGTCATGAATGAGTATTAATGGAGGGGGGGGGGGACGAGAGTTCATGTATTTCATGATTTTACAGGTTGAATTTTGTGAAGTGATGACATTTTAGGTTTTTTTTTAATTATGAAAATTGGGGGAAATGAGGGGAAATATTTGAGATAGGATTTTTCTGATGATTCCATTGAAAAGCTGAGAAAATTTCAGGTGGAAAACATGTGTCAAAATTTATTTTTGAGGATTTTTTGAAAATTTGAATTTTTTAGGGGAAAATTGGGGAAAATCTTCTACGAAATTGAAAAATTTCACTTTTTCGAGGATTTCTCGAGTTCTATTGGTCGCAGCGACTTGGGAGCGATCTCAAATGAAAGGTGAGATCATTTGCCATGAATTTATGCGATTCTGAAAATTTTCTATCGATTTTTGGAGATGATATGATGGAAAAACTGATTTTCATAAAATGAGCTATAATTCACTAAAAAAATCGATAAAAAATTTTAGAACCACATGGATCGATGAGAAATGATCTCACCTTTCATTTGAGATCGGTCCCAGGTCGCTGCGACAAATAGAACCGGAGATTTCCTCGAAAAAGTGAGGATTTTCGGAAGTAGAAAGGATTTGACCCCCAATTCCTCCTCAAAAAAGTAGAATTTTCACAGAATTCAAAAAATCAGTTCTGACACATGCTCTCCACCTGAAATTTCCTCAGCTTTTCAATGGAAACATCAGAAAAGAGGAATCTCAGGCCCTTTCATTAGAATTCGCATTTCACCTCTAGGAAAAATTTAATTTTCTCATTTTATACAATGAAAATATGGCAAAATTCGTAAAAATTGTTAACTTTTCAATTTAAAATGCTTTCAAAAATTCACATTTACACAAATTCATGAAAGCTTCCTGATAGAAGGAATTAAAAAAAAAATACAATAACTCAGAAAAAAATATTGTTTCATTTTGTTACAGAAAACCAATAAATACATTTTCTCATCTCAAAAAAAAAAATAATCAATTAATTATAGAATTAAATTGCAAAAAATTTAGATTTTTTTATCAATTTTCCAATAATTCGCAATTTTTCCTATTCACACTAATGCTTTTTAAATATTTTGGAAATTAAGCGAGATAGAACGATTTTACTCTAAGAAAAAAAAACGAAGGCCAAAAGGGCCTATCTCCATTATTCACCGAGATATACCTCGGCAAAAAATCGTCAATAGTAAGTAAAAGCGGGGCAAAATGGACTTCCATGACAACATGATCCATTATTTTTTTTTTTAGATGAAGAATTTTTCGAAAAAATCTGGAAAAAATTGAGAAAATGCTCCAATATATAGATTGTTCTCATGAATTTTTTCAAATTTTTCTGAAGTCTCCTTCACTTGAAAAAACCTATTAAATCATTTCGAGCTATGGGTCCATTTTGCCCCAGCTACAGTCATTGCATGAAGTATCGCCTATTACAGTAATTTGCAAAAAGTATCGCATCCAAGTCACGTACGATGCATTGATTTCATTATTCATTCACTTCTGAAGCTTCACGTAATAAAAAATTGCAACATTAAATTACATGCATTTCATTATCTTGCATCTATGTATTAACAGAACCGTATAAGTGCAGAAATAATTTACGTGTAATACTCGAATTTTCTGAGATCACAGGAATTTTGAGAAATAGAGTGAATTAATTGGTGGATACAATTTTGCTCTGAGATTGAGTCATCTTATCTCGTTTAACCACTCAACCAATTTGCCCGATAATTTCAGTTCTATCAGACAGAATAATGTCATTATTTTCGATTGAAGTTTACTTAAATATCATTTCAAATGATCAATGAAGAATATTCGACTTTCACTTCGAACATTGGATAATTTTAATTTTTTTTTCCTTCTGATGATAATTTTCATGCGAAACGCATCTCCTCAATTCTCAAACGCGCTTCTTTCGTAGATAGAGAATCATCATAACCATAATCGGAATTTCAATTCTCTTTTATGTCTCGTCCGAAGTTACGCACCTTTTTCGTAGATAAACACGAAAAAAAAAAAAATGTGTGTCTCATTAAAAAATTTATAGTACCGTGAAAATATATGGAAAAAGAATATATTTTATTGGATATTGTGAAAGCAATATTTTAAGGTACTAAAAGAGAACCAATTTCATGGGCCAATGCTGGGCCAGCGTTGGTATTCAATACTGGGCCAACGTTGGTATTCAATGCTGGGCTAACGTTGGTATTCAATACTGGGCCAACGTTGGTATTCAATGCCGGGCCAGCGTTGGCATTCAATACTGGGCCAGCGTTGGCATTCAATACTGGGCCAGCGTTGGTATTCAATGCTGGGCCAACGTTGGTATCCATTTTCTCTGTTTCATTGACCGTACGCTAGGATACTACTCCAAGTATTCCCGGATCATTGACCCATCAATTAACAATATCCCCCCAAAATTGTCAAGGTCAAGTCTCTTTCTGCCTCTCCACAACTGAATTGTTCCTCAATCCTTTCACATCGAACCAAAACACAAGACTCAATGTATACATATATTGATCCTCCACAAAAAAATCTTATGAAATTTCATTCCATTCTCAATACTGTGAAATAACTGATGTTTTCTACCTTGAAGATTAAAATTTTTACCATTGAATCATTGAAATTGTTAATCGACTGACCGACTTCCCCTCTTGTATCCTTCAGAATAACACATAATTTTTGTGCCATCTATTCTAAATGCACTTGGATATCCGCGTCCAACCGAAAAACACATTCACACTGTTATAAAGTTAGTTTTACAATAGGTAAAACGTCATTGGTACATATTGCAATGTTATTATAATTACGATTGTTCTCATGTTTGTAATAAAAAGAAGAAAAAAAATGCATTTTCGTAATGCACGAGAGATTTTGGATAATCGTGTGTCACAAGAGGTAAAATTACCCCATTACTTTAATTCATTTCATCTTGAGGAAAAATCGTTATTTTTCTTCAATTAAAATTCATTGGGGAGGAAATTTTTATTATCATCAATTCTGTTGGAAAAATCGTTGAAATTAATTATTGGCATTAAAGTAATTTTTTTATAATACATAATCAGAGGGTCGTGGGTTCAAATCCTACTTGCGCATTACATATTTTTTCCGGAATTTGATTCTCTTAAAAAATTTATTAATAAAAATTAATTTATTAATAAATTTATTTGTTTAATCGCATCAAGCATGAGTAAAAGTCACTTAAATTAAGTGACTTTTTCCACTTAAATCAAGTGACTTTTTCATTCTTAATTTAAGAAAGTAAAACTCACTTAAATTAAGTGACTTTTCTCACTTAAATCAAGTAACTTTTCTCACTTAAATTAAGTGACTTTCCTCACTTAAATCAAGTGACTTTTCTCACTTAAATTAAGTAACTATTTCTTTCTTAATTTAAGAAAGTGAAACTCACTTAAATTAAGTGACTTTTCTCACTTAAATCAAGTAACTTTTCTCACTCAAATTAAGTGACTTTTCTCACTTAAATCAAGTGACTTTTCTCACTTAAATTAAGTAACTATTTCTTTCTCAATTTAAGAAAGTAAAAGTCACTCAAATTAAGTGACTTTTCTCACTTAAATTAAGTAACTATTCCTTTCTTAATTTAAGAAAGTGAAACTCACTTAAATTAAGTGACTTTTCTCACTTAAATCAAGTAACTTTTCTCACTCAAATTAAGTGACTTTTCTCACTTAAATGAAGTGACTTTTCTCATTTAAATTAAGTAACTATTTCTTTCTCAATTTAAGAAAGTAGAAGTCACTTAAATTAAGTGACTTTTCTCACTTAAATCAAGTGACTTTTCTCACTTAAATTAAGTAACTATTTCTTTCTTAATTTAAGAAAGAAAAAGTCACTTAAATTAAGTGACTTTTCCCACTTAAATCAAGTGACTTTTTCATTCTTAATTTAAGAAAGTAAAACTCACTTAAATTAAGTGACTTTTCTCACTTAAATTAAGTACTATTTCTTTCTTAATTTAAGAAAGTAAAAGTCACTTAAATTAAGTGATTTTTCCCACTTAAATCAGGTGACTTTTTCATTCTTAATTTAAGAAAGTAAAACTCACTTAAATCAAATGAGTTTTCTCACTTAAATTAAGTGAGTTTTCTCACTTAAATCAAGTGACTTTTCTTTTTTAATTTAGGTGACCTGCACATTCTTAAATTAAGAAAACATTTTTCTCTGTGTACATTCCCCTTTCTCATCCCGTCTCTCCAAAAAATTCCTTCCAATTCATTTCTGCACGTCACCCTAGTCTTCACCAACTCCTGTCCATCAACTACAATAGATCTCCATTAAGAAGAAAAAAAAAATCTTTGCAGAATCCCATAATGTCAGAATTATCATTGAAAACGATCAATTATCATGCTTCAATATGATACAATTGAAACAACCACCTCACGATACACCTGACAATGAGCAAAGAATAGATACAAACTTGATGGATAAATTGCGCAAAGGCCTAAAAAAATTTTGAATTCATAAAGTTCGTACGTCTCTCAATATATTATCTACTCAATAATTGCCATCTAAATATCATTGTGTTAAATAAAAAAGTAAGAAAAAAAATATAATTGTGAACTTTCCAGGCACATCGATTATTTGCCACTTGTTCAATGAAGCAACATTGAAAATTTACTGTTTCATTACTGTCATTTTTTTTCTCATGCACTTCTCAACATCTTTTTTTTTTTTTTTAACAATTTTCTCGTGCATGTGTGGCACTATTGAGGGTATTTGCAACAGCTCGAGCTGCAATTACACGAATTGAAGTTGCAACGTCCTCGGCAAGGACGTTTCGATCATCAGACCGCAGAAAAACTACAGTCCTAGTGCAGTTGGAGATTGATGTATTATATCTCTGCTTGAATATTCACCACAAAAGAATGAACTTTTTTTTTCTCCTTTTCGATACTAATTTATGTATTTGCAAAGTACTTCGCAATTACGTGATTTTTTTCTCGTTTTTTAGGGAAAAAAAATGTTGACTTCAGGAGAATCGCAGAAAGTGCACATTGTATTTATCGGTATTCGAGGGAATAATTGGTGGTCTTCTTGAGCCCCTTTTCAAACATGTAATTGCAAGGTCAGGGGGTCGATGTGAGCACGCGGCATCGGTACATGCCTTTAATTATTAAATTACGATGAAAAAAGTCATGAAAATTATTTAACTTCTCAATTTAGAAAAATTTGGGAAAAAATGAAACTGTGAGGTGAAATGATTTAGAATTTTTTTTTGGAGTGAAGGAGGCTGTGAAAATTTTTGAAAAAATTCAGACACAACAAAGACATGGTGGAGCAGCTTCTCAAATTTTTTCAGATTTTTTTGTAAAGTCCTTCAGTCTGAAAAAAATTCCCCTAGGAAGTGTTCAAATGAATCAATTTGTATAATAATTTTTTAGGGGATTTTTTTTCGGAGTGAAGGGCTTTGTAAAAAAATCTGAAAAAAATTGAGCAAAAACTTCACTATGTCTGGATTATTGACGATTTTTTTCAGATTTTTTTAGAAAGCCCTTCACTCAAAAAAAAATTCCCTAGGAAGTGTTTACAGGAATTGATTTATTTGCTAATTTCCTAGAGGAATTTTTTTGGGAGTGAAGGGCTTTATAAAAAAATCTGCAAAAATTTGAGAACATGCTCTGATATGTCTCTACTGTGTCTGAATTTTTTTAAAAAATTTCACAGACTCCTTCGTTCCCAAAAAAAAAAATTCCTTCATTTTGCCTCACAAGTCGATTTCACACCTTATCTTCTCTATCAAAAAGTTGAATAATTTTCATATGACAATGAGTTTTGCACTTTGAGTGCACCAATTGCACTAAAGATTTCTGTAATAAACACGATTGGTAAACAATTCGTAAAGACTAATTACAGTAATGAGAAAAGATAAGACGTGGCAATTGTGCCTTTCATAAATCAAGATTCGTAAAACGAAATTGTGAAAAGATGAAAGAGAGAACAGAGGAATTGAGTGGTAACATACTGAAGACTACAATGTATACAAGATTACTTGCAAAGATGTTTATTTTTTCTTCATTTCTTTATTTCGCGTATAAAATATGATACATAATGGCATCCCACGAGTAGGTATCTCAAAACCATTGTTTACAAATTAAAAAAAAAAAATTGTAATAAAAATAAACACAAGAAGAATTCATTTTTTTCCAATCGTAATATATAATATTGTATAATTATAATTATAATTACGTCATGCCTAATGTATTGCCTAATCGTAGGTGATATTGTTGAGCGGTAACCAGTTGTAATATCGCATTTTGAAGTGACGCCGACAGGCTAAATGAGGATTACGATCTTGAGATGAGGAGAGGAATGGGAAAAGGGAATTTATAACTGATGCCACCATTGAATGCATTCACTTTCACCTTCAGAATAGACCATTTACGAGTCATCGATATACATAGGAAGATAGGGACAAAATGGACCTTTGAGATAAAATGATTCAGATTTTTTTTCGTAGCGAAGGATTCGGTAATAAAATTTGAAAAAAATTGGACAGATACTCTAACATGTCTACATTATTGTGTAATTTTTTTCAAATTTTTCGTAAAGGCATTCTTTATTTAAAAAAAATCTATTTTATTCGGTCTTGCAGATCTCTGAAGTGAGTGGGAATAAACCAGGAATTTTTTTGTAGTGAAGGACTTGGTGGAAAAATCTGAAAAAAATTGGGCAGATGCCACAACATGTTTGCATCATTGTGTAATTTTTTCAAATTTTTCGTGAAGACCTTCTGTCTCAAAAAAAATCCCCTTTTATTTGGACTCGCAGATCTCTGAAGTGAATATGAATAAACCAGGATTTTTTTAGTAGTGATAGACTTTGCGGAAAAATCTGAAAAAAATCGGAGAGATGCTCCAGTATGTCTACATTATTGGAGAATTTTTTCGATTTTTTTCATGGAGGCCTTCACTATTGAAAAAAATCTTGGTTCATTTTGCCCGGCAGCTCCATTTTGTCGATAGGAGACCGCTTGGATTTTCTTTTTTTTTTTCTTTTTTATCATACTTTTGACACTATTTTCTACGTAAGCTGAATAAATAAATACGTTTTCATGTAAATAATACTTGCGAGGTTGATTTTTACGGATGACCTTTGTCGCTGTCGAAAACGTTTATCCGCCAAATCTACCTCTTATGGACAATTGATATTTAAAAAAAAAAGAGAAAAAAATGAGGAGAATAAGGGAGACACAGTCATGCTGTATCTCGCGGCTTATTTCTTTTTTAAATTAAAGAGTGGCTCGTTTTTTTTATACTCAAGGTCCAGCATCAACGAGTAATTTTTGCTGATTCAGAGTTTCGTCATCGATGTGTAATTTACTTGACCCTTTGATCTATTGATTTACTCGTCTAGCCCGCACGTGGTGGTAGATATTCACGGTCTGGTTTCGATGGTCCAAGGGGTGCGAATGGAGATCCGGGTGAGGGGGTTGTTGCTCCAGGGAATGAAGGCTCTGGTCTACTGCTTGGGTAACCCGGTAATGTGTTAGGACCTTGTGGCCTACCGGGGGATGGATATGTATTTTGTCCAGGACCGGTTGGTCTACCTGGCTGGGTCGATGGGCTCTGGGGGAAGGGGGTCGTTGGATATCCTGGTCTACCACCTGGTGACGAGGGTCTACTTGGGAAGTTATCGGATGGCGGCAGTGGCGTGAGATATTCTGGACCGGGACGCCCGGGTCTTGAACCGGGACTCGTTGGTCTGGGCGACTCCTGTCCTGGATATCCGGGACTCGTTGGCCTTTGTGATGGATATCCTGAGGGACGAGGATGTAAGTGAATTTTCGTGTAAATTTTAAGGGGAAGCTGAATAATTACCTGGACTGGATGGGCCTTGGGGTCTCTGATCCTGGTAGCCTGGTTGGTTTTGTCCTGGATAACTACCGCTTCCTCCAGTACCTGGCCTTTGTGACGGGAAACCTGAGAAAGAGTTTATGATTCCAGATTTGAAAATATTGGCAAGATGATTGCTGGGAGCTAAAAGGAGTGTGAAGAATTTTACCTGGTCCGGTGGGTTGTGAAGGGCCTTGTCCTGGTCTGCCACTTGGGTAACCTGTGAATGAAAATGTGGTTAGCAACTCACGAAGAGGATTGGATGGATTGTTCAGAACTGAAGTACCTGGAGCAGATGGTGATTGTGGTTGCTGTCCTGGGAAGCCTGGTCCTGTTGGTCGCTGTGGTCCTTGGCCTGGGAAACTAGGTCCGGAAGGTCCTTGTGGTCCTTGTCCCGGGAAAGAGGGTCCGGAAGGTCCTTGTCCCGGGAAATTAGGTCCAGATGGTCCCTCGGGTCCCTGTCCTGGATAGCTCGGACCGGATGGTCCTTGCGGTCCTTGGCCTGGATAGCTTGGGCCGGATGGTCCTTGTGGTCCTTGGCCTGGATAGCTTGGGCCGGATGGTCCTTGTGGTCCTTGACCGGGGAACGTCGGGCCAGATGGTCCTTGTGGTCCTTGCCCTGGGAACGTCGGACCAGAAGGTCCTTGTGGTCCCTGCCCTGGGAAGCCTAAAAGAGGTCATTTTTTATTGCCGATCTAAAATAGAACGTAGCTTTTCTCGAAACACGTTGTTTTATGATTAAGACTCACCAGGTCCAGCTGGTTGTCCTGGGAAGCCAGGACCTTGTGGCCCAAACGGACCCTGTGGAGACGGAGTTCCCACAATCGAATAGTCATACAAGTTCTCGTTCAAATAATAAAGACTCTGAGCTGAGTTACAATCGAATTGATTCCACCAAACACATACAAAATACTGCTGATGGAATATAGTTCCATTTGGACATAGGAAATCATACGTTTTGTTATTCGCACAGACGTGGAATGCTTGGCACTGAGCTTCGACATCGGCATAGTATCCTGGGAACTCTTGGGCATCGCAACTGAAACTCGTCTCAGGTACTTCTGAGAAAATCGGGTAATCACGACCAGGTTCTCCAGGAATAGCCGAGTAATCGCCATCGTCATACGAGCCGTCATTGCCATCACCACTCGGTCCGCTACCTGATGGGAGTCCTCCTGGGAATCCTGGCTGTTGTCCTCCTGGGAAACCGGGCTGTCCACCGGGAAATCCACCCGGTCCACTAGGGAAGCCTGGCTGCTGTCCTCCAGGGAAACCTGGCTGGTTTCCTCCAGGAGAACTTGGTTGTTGTCCTCCGGGGAAACTGGGTTGTTGACTTCCAGGAAATCCAGGCTGTTGACCTCCTGGAAAGCCTGGTTGTTGACCTCCTGGGAAGCCTGGTTGTTGACCTCCTGGAAAGCTTGGTTGTTGACCCCCAGGGAAGCCTGGTTGTTGACCCCCAGGGAAGCCTGGCTGTTGACCTCCAGGAAAGCCTGGCTGTTGACCACCTGGATAGCCCGGTTGTTGACCCCCTGGGAAACCTGGCTGCTGACTTCCAGGATATCCTGGCTGCTGTCCTCCTCCAGTTGGGAAGCCCGGCCGTCCTGGAGCAGGTCTACCACTGTCATAACCAGTCTGTCCCCCTGGTCCCTGTGCACCCGGCCTCTGCGTAGGTCCAGGGAAACTAGGCTGTTGACCTTGACCTGGTCTCGGATAATCATTAAAGGATGGTTGCTGTTGGTCTGGTCGTGCCGGTTGCGTCCCAGGGGTTTGAGCTCCTGGGAAACCGGGTTTCGGCAGTTGCCCTGGATAACCTGGTTGCTCTGGCTGTCCTGACGGTCCTGTAGGCTGACCCGGTCTCTGACTCGGTTGATACCCAGGCTGACTTCCCGCTCCCGGAGAACTTGGGAACCCTGGTCGCTGTTGACCTTGTCCCGGTCTATTGGACGGGAACGGACTGGATGGTCTATCCCGGGGATACCCATCATTTCCGCTCGGTCCAGTGGGTCTCGGTGGCGAAGTGAAGCTCGGCTCTTCTGGTCTCTGAGAATCCGGGAATTGGAAGGGTCTAGTCGGTCTATCGCCACCGCCAAACGAAGGCCTGTCACTTGGATATCCACTGCCTCCCTGTCCAGGACGTTGACTCGGTCCCGTGCCCGGTCCCGTTCCTTGTGGGAAACCAGGCCGTTGACTTGGTCCTGTTCCTGGTCTATCTGCTCCGGGGAAGGGAACCGTTGGTCTCTCACGTGGGTACCCATCAGTACTGCCTGGTCCAGTTGGTCTCGGCGGTGATGTGAAGCTCGGTTCTTCTGATCCCGGGTATCCAGGTTTATTCCCACCCTGATCGGCCGGCTGTCCACCTGGGTATCCCGGACGCTGCCCGAATCCTCCAGCAGTCGGACGCTCGCCCGGATAGCCTCCATCAGATCCGCTTGGTCTTCCGCTGGGGAATCCCCCACCACCTGAACCCGGTCTCCCACTGGGATAACCTCCAGACCCTCCAGTTGGGAACCCAGGCTGTCTTCCTGTAGTCGGAGTAGATGGAGTAGTACCTGGATATCCACCACCACCACTTGGATACTCATCCGGTGACGAACCTGGGAAGCCCCCAGATGGCTTCGGACTCGTGCCAGAAGTACCCGGTATCAAAGGATTACTTGGCACTGGATAATTGTATCCGTCTTGTGCCTGTAACACAGTCAATCACATCGTAAAATTGAGATCGGTGATCAGTCGAGATGAACAGGTACGGAAAAAAAAAGAACAAATGCATAAAAAGAGGAGAAAGGAACGAAATGACCTCGGCACTCGGGGCAACACGCGAAAAGCTAAAACCTGAGACTTTGTGTTTATCTTCTTCTCCCCCCCCCCCTCTCCTCTCTTTTTCTGTCTTCCTCTACCCTCACGTGGTTTCATGATTACATCACTCTGCCACGAGCCGATCGCACGATAGATGCACAAGTCTCATGTCTTGCGCAAGTAGAGAAAAGAGAAGAAAAAAAAAAGGAGTAGAGTTTCTTAGCAGGAAGACCTGCCCGTTTTCATCTCGGAATTCCACGTCATATCAAGAGTTTCTTTGTCACATCATATCTCTCAATTTGATAGACAAAGAAGTACCGAAGACACGATTCCATTCAGAATTCAATGCGAATTTCGTTGAAACGGTTCTTCCTTTCTACACTGAGAAATTTTTTTTTCAATATTTGTAGCAAGCAAATTTACTTGGGTCCAGAAAAATTTAGATAAATATAGATATAAAAATTGCGGAGAAAGGTTTTGTTATAAAAAAAAATTTCCAATTTTTTGTTTTCACAAAGAAAATTAAAAAATTGCAAAAAAAAGGGAAGAAACTTACCACTGATAATTCATTGATGGCCAGCAAGGCTGTAGAAACAAAAAAAAAATTTATTAATTCAGTTACATGCCCACATATTCATTACAAAATAACCGCGGGAGTATCCTAACATTATGAGGAATTATAAAAAAAAAATCAGAATTTTCGAAATGGAAAATTACGAGCATTGGTGAGAAACTAGTGTAAACTATTTTATTTTTCACCAGATAAACTGACAATGCTCCTAATTAATTAACGGGAAGTTATGTCACTTTTTTTTTTTTCGTTCAAGTCATTTCGTTCAGCCAAATTCTTTTCTCGAAATTTCGCACGGATTCTCTGTCTCTGTTTCGAGTGAACTCGAGTAAGATCATCATCACACACTTTCAGCTACTGTGTATAAATTCCCCTGAAATCGCGTGCGTACAATTACCCACAACCTCCCACCTATTGATTATTATTATTTTCCCCCTCTCTGCGTATTTCCTTGAAGGAAGAATAAATTTAAAAAAAAAAGGAAAAAAGTGGTGCATTGTACTCAGAGGCGTTAAGTGAATAATGCCTTACAAGTCAGACATTTAACATGTTTTTACAAATTCTTTGAAGACTTGAAGAAAAAAAAAAAATTCTATTTAATTAGTTCCTTTTGTGTGTGTGTATGTAATAATTGAGTAAATCCTTCGAATTCTATCAAATCCATTAAAAAAAAAAGGATTTTCAAAAAGTACTTCATTATCGAGACGATGAAATTCTCCGAGTATTAATTAACATTATTCTCATGCCCGAGTGCACTGGTATTTTCCAATGTAATATCACTTGATAAATTAATGAAGAAAAAAAGAAAAAAAAGAGGAAATTTAATTCTGAAGAATTAAAAACGGTTCCAGCTACTGCATACACTTGACCTTTGTGCCCATTGTACAAAAGATGCAGAGATTGGCCTTTGCCACTTTTTTCCACTTTTTCACATGTACAAATACACTTATATATATAAATGAATATATATATGTATATATTTATATTGGGGAAAACAATGCCTGTCAGTGTGAGGCACCGAAACTTTATCTACAACCCATTTTAATTAGAGGAAGTTACGAAATAGCCTCCTACTCGCTTCCCCCCTCCCACCCCCCTCCCCACCCCTTCTTCTCTATTCTCATCTTCTTTTGCTGTACTTGTCGAAATTTTTTTGCGCTCTCAGAATCTCTCGCATCTAGCGCAACACAAGTCTATCCACGTGTTTTTCTCTCTTTGTCTTTTTTTTTTTATTTCTTTTTTTTTAATTTCATTCTTTGAATATTCTGCTTTTAATACGCTTATTGTTATCCGGCATATTCTCTTACAAAACTATCTCCCATTAAATTTTTGTTTTTTTGAGAACTTTTATTTTTGTTTCTTCAATATGTGGAGAAAATTAGCCTGAAACGAATTATCAAGATGCGTCGAAGTATATTTCAATGAAAATTACGAAAAAAAAAATTATGTAAAAAAAAAAAAAATTACCAGAGTCTCGTTAAAATTAAATTATTACAACGTTATTCACATATTTGCAAGTTTTTTTTCTTTCTTTTTCCTCTTCTTCATCTCTTTCATTTTTTTTTCTCTTTCTCTCTCTCTCTTTCTCATTAAATTTCACTCGTGAATGAACTGTGTCGACAGCATAATGCACTTATGATTTAATAATTTAAAAAAAAAAAAAGTGTAAATTTTTTTTTTCGATTTTAATTTTTTGTGTTTCTTAATTTGTAAAAAAATTCACAAAAAAATGGAAATAATTGGAAATAATAATAATAATAATAAAAATACTTCTTACCCATCCACAACAGCCACCTCTTCATTTTTTGATGTTTTGTCTTATTTCTTCAAAAAAAAAAAAAAGAAAAATTTCCTGTTAATTATGAAATATGAATTGTTTAGAAAAAGAAAAAGCATTGAAATCTATTTTTTTTTTTTTAATTTTTCCCTTTTTCTTTTAACACAATTCTGAAATAATCGAACTTGACTCTCTCGAATTGTCATTGACAATGCCTTTGAATTATTATTGTTTTGATTTTTTTTTTAGTTGTCGTTTGTCGTGAATCACACGGTTCGTTAAAATAATCATCTATAATCCGTTTTTTTGTCTCTCTTTCTTTTTTTTCCTTTACTCTGCGGTATGCCACGACAATGGAAAGTATATTCCCCATTTATCCAGCCAAATAGTTTAGAATCATTTTTGAGTGAAAAGGTGTAATCAAGATTTTAAATTTAATTGTTTTAAGATCACGCGAAAAACGTTGAAACAATTTATTAAGAAGGAAAAAATCATAAATTAAACCAAAAAAAAAGAAAATTTTCAAACACTCCAATTTTTGAGTTTTAGGCAAAAAATAGAAAAATGAGTGGAAAAAGGGGCAAAACGAGAGGATAAGTCCAAAATTATCACAAAATTCACATCCGATTAAAATCCAAGAAAAGAAACCCGAAAAAAAATAAGGAAAAATCCATTTTTTAACACAAATTTAATAATAATAATAATAATAAAAAAAATGAAAAAAATCACTTCGATAGTAAAATGACAAAAAAGTGAATTTGGTGCAAAAAAAAACGTTATTACCAAAAAATCCACATATTTTTATATAAAAATAATAATAATAATAGTAACGCGAGAAAATTGGTGAGACTCACCAATAATTTATCTCGTGATGTTTTGTTTATTTATTTATTTATTTATTTTTTTAAAATAAAAAATAAACACTATTTAGCTTCAAACAGTTTAAAGGCAGAGAGGTGACTGATGGTGTAGGTGTCTCAACTGACAATATATACCCCAGGTTAAGCACCCCCAATTGTTTCGGATTCGTCAGAATAAGAATCCCCAATCCCCACCCCCCTCTCCTTTTTTTTCCATGAAAAAAAAAAATAGAATGAAATTTAATGCAGCATCCAAATGTTGATGTATTGTGGAAGTCTAGGGATGGTTCTTGTGTGTTGTTAATTCGTCCTCTCCTTTTTCTTGCACCTCTTGTTTTCTCTGTCATGAGAAGAAGAGAGTAAGAGAGAGAAGAAAAAATCCGTATGAACTGCCCCTTACACGAAAAGAGGGGGGATGAGGGAATTTTGTGTTGAAAAAAAAAAAAAAATTGCCATTTTTTCCCTTTTTTCTCGCGTTTTTTTCTGCATTTTTGCGGAGTGGGGGTGGAGAAAGGAGGGGAGGGGTGGGGGAGGAGAAGAGGGGCAGGAGGGGGGTGAGAGGGGAATCATCTGGATTTTGCTGCTTTAACCCAAGCAGCACAGAGACGTAACTGCACAAAAAATGAGGGGAGGGGAAAGGGGGGAGGGAAATGAGGAGTAGGGGAAAGATGATGCTGGGAAGAATTGGATGCAGGGGTGGGGGGCAAATTCAGGAGGAGATGAGCTTGTGGGAGGGCCTCTTCGGGTTAGTGAAAGTGAAATACAAGTAGAGTAACATCTTCGCATACAGTCAGAGAGTTTTGTGCTATTCAGGCACTTCTCGAGAGACGTTTTGTCTGCTAATCTCACTGAAACTCTCGATGTCGAGGGAAAATTCAAAGATATAATTTTTTTTTCATTGAATTTTTTCTTTTGATCTTGGAAAATAAGGGGTGATACAATTGTTTTACTCTGGAATATATTTGCAGAGCTACAAAAAAAGTTCGGATAAAAAAGGCGTATCTCCATTGTTTCAGGAAATATCTTGGAAATAACAGAAAATTATGTTTTTTTTTCATTTCGATTTTTTCGGAGAATATGTGGGAAATTAATGGAGATACGACCTTTTTTTCTTTATGTGAGAGTCATTTTTCCGAGCATTTCAAGAGCTTGAAAAAAAGATTCGAGTAAAAAGGACGTGCCTCCATTATTTTCGGCAATTTTTATAAAAATAAGAGAATATTCTTTTTTTTTATTTCAATTGATTTTTTCATATCTCGGAAATTAAGTGAGATAGCTCAATTTTGTCGGATATTGTTCGGCAGCTCTTGAAATTCTCAAGAAATAAAGGGAGAAAGGTAAAAAAAAGGCATATCTCCAGCAGTTTTCGGAATATTTGACAGTATTTTGTTGAGAAAAATGGAGAAATTCTGTTTTTTTTATTAAAATAAAATATGATTAAAATATTCTAAAAAAAACAAAATGATTCACAAGAATTCCCTCAATTAATTAATCAACGAGTGAATTATACAACTGCTCTTAATCTCATTAAGCAAAAGTACCCCCGTAGAAATTAATCCATTCTATGTCCAAAACATGAATAAAACGAAATTATAACGGTCATAAAATTGTGGAGATATGCATGAACTCCAGAAATGTTTCCTGCAATTAGAAAATACCTTAAATTCCTTTAAAAAAAAAAATACTTTCAAAAAATCCATCAATTCAATGAAAAAATTAGATCAAACCGCATGAGATCACGAGGTCAGTGATACCGGATCGTGACTACTTGGCGTTAGATTAATCGTGTAAACAATTTTCTACAAAGAATTAATGTTTCACTGCTACTATACAGACGCCTATGTGTCTTGTGCATAAAGTCCGTATCTACTGACGCCTCCAGAGGCATCGCATATATCGATGAATCTATCGGTGATGCGATCTAAGATGCATCAGCTGGCACACAAGTAGTGATGGGCGATCCTCGAAGAAATAATCGATTCTCAAAAAATCGATCTTCACACAGAGAAAAATGTTTTCTTAATTTAAGAATGTGCAGTCACTTAATTTAAGAATGGCAGGTCACTTAAATTAAGTGACTTTTCTCACTTAAATCAAGTGACTTTTTCTTTCTTAATTTAAGAAAGTAAAAGTCACTTAATTTAAGTGACTTTTCTCACTTAATTTAAGTGACTTTTCTCACTTAATTTAAGTGACTTTTTTCACTTAAGTCAAGTGACTTTTCTCACTTAAATCAAGTGACTTTTTCTTTCTGATTTTAAGAAATTAAAAGTCACTTAATTTAAGTGACGTTTTTCACTTAAGTCAAGTGACTTTTCTCACTTAAATCAAGTGACTTTTTTTTTCTTAATTTAAGAAAGTAAAAGTCACTTAATTTAAGTGACTTTTTTCACTTAAGTCAAGTGACTTTTCTCACTTAAATCAAGTGACTTGTTCTTTCTTAATTTAAGAAACTAAAAGTCACTTAAATTAAGTGACTATTCTCACTTAAATCGAGTGACTTTTTCTTTCTCAATTTAAGAAAATAAAACTCACTTAAATCAAGTGCTGCCTGTGAATTTTTTCAGAATTTTTTGAGGAGTCTGGACGACTTGCGCTTTTTTTTTAATTTTTGGGTTTTTGGAGAATTTTATGAAAGGGGGGAGATGGAATTTTTTTGATGGTTGCATTGAAAAGCTGAGGAAATTTGAGGTGGAAAACATGTGTCAGAATTTATTGTTCCGAATTTTTTTGAAAATTCTAATTTTTTGGGGAGGAATTGGGGGTCAAAACCTTGTCATTTTCGAAAATTCTCATTTTTCGAGGATATCTCCGGTTCTATTTATCACAGCGACCTGAAACCGATCTTAAATGAAAGGTGAGATCATTTCCCATCGATTCATGTGGATCTTAAATTTTTTATCGATTTTTCAGTGACTTACAGCTCATTTTATAAAAATCAGTTTTTTCATCATATCATCTTCAAAAATCAATAAAAAATCTTTAGAATCACATAAATTGATGGCAAATGATCTCACCTTTCATTTAAGATCGGTCCCAAGTCGTTGCGACCAATAGAACCGGAGAAATCCCCGAAAAAGTGAAATTTTTCAATTTCGTAGAGGATTGAACCCCCAATTTTCCCCTGAAAAATTCAAATTTTCAAAAAATCCTCAAAAATAAATTTTGACACATGTTTTCCATCTGAAATTTTCTCAACTTTTCAATGGAATCATCAGAAAAATCCTATCTCAAATATTTCCCCTCATTTCCTCCAATTAACATGAATTAAATGAAAAACCTAAAATATCTCTATTTCACGCTTTTTTTCTTAAAAAAACAAGTGTCATCGATTCCTCCTCCACTGCAAAATATGAATGCATAACACTGTGATGCATCACAGAAGATAATTGAGATGTCTCAGTAAAATAGAGGCGCAAAGAACGTTTTGATGGGCACGATCGATCGAATTGTGTTTGTCGTTTGCCGCTGGAGATTAAAGACCAGTGTTTCAATGTGCACATAAAATGAGTGCCGACATGAGGCGCCGAAGAAAATTACGTAGTGCACACACACAAACGAATTATCTCATGCCGCTCATAAAATTTTGCACTTAAATTTCTTCTTGAAAAGAAAAAAAAATCACTTTCATCTTGAAAAAATTTGAAATTAATGAAAATTCTTGAAATTTGAAGATTTCGAGATTTTTTGAGATTTCTCTAGATTTTTTTTGTAAATTCAAAATTTTTCCAAATTTTCATCATAGAAAATAGAAAAAAATCGTTTCCATCTCAAATAATTTGAAATTAACCAGAAATTTTGAAATTTCAAGATTTCTTGATTTTTTGAGATTTTTCAAGTTTTTTGGTAAATTTAATATTTTTCCAAAAAACTTTGCATCAAAAAAAAAAATCAATTTTTTTGAATAATGAAAGATAAATAAAAAAAAATTCTCTAATTTTTTTGAAGGGTTAAAAAATTATTTTTGCAATATTTCCTTCAACCCCCCCCCCCTTCCCCTTTTTTTTAAGAACACTTTTATGAGCTGGAAAGAGTGACGTTTACGGTTGATTTTTTTGTTTCTTCAATTTTTAAACAAAAATTTAACCCGTAAAATGCATCATTCCATCATGAAACTTGCTGTATGCTGCAAGAGTGGCAAATCATCTGTGGAACGCCTCCACTGCGTTCTACAAACTCGTTTATGGTTTTTAAAGAAGTTGACTAGGCATCTTTGAAAATTTAATTTATTGTTATGGGTTTATCAAAATTGTTAAGAGATATAAATCATAGTTGTGAGGTGTATTTATTATTAATTTTCCATTCCATGAATTCTCTGGTTTTTTTTTAAACTAAAACAGGTGAGTGGAATCATCGACTTATCGATCCAGGTTCGATTAATCGAATTTTGACATCGAGTAATTAAAATCTTGAAATTATCCTTCGAAAGAAAAAGAAAATGACTCGAATTATTGATTATCAATCCAAAATTTGATTAGTCGAATTTTGGAATCGATTAATCGAAATTTTATTTATCGAATTGTGACATCGATTAATCGAAGTGGTGAATTTAATTTTGAAAATGAAATGGGTAAAGAGAATTATCGAAGCATCGATTCGAAATTCGATTAATCGAATTTTGACATCGATTAATCGAATTTCGACCTCAATTAATTGGAATTAATTGGAATTAATCGATGGATTTCTTTTTTTTTCATCAGACTAAAAAAATCTCGAATTCAAGACTAATCAATTAATCAATCGATTCTTCTCATCTCATTAGACTAAAAAATCTCGAATTCAAGATAAATCGATTAATCGATGAATTTTTTTTTTTGTCATCAGACTAAAAAAAATTTCGAGTTCCAGATTAATCGATTAATCGATTATTCGATGGATTTCTCTCTTCTGTCATCAGGTTAAAACATCTCGAATTTGAGATTAATCGATCAATCGATTAATCAATGGATTTCTTCTTCATATCATTAAACTAAAAAATCTTGAATTTAAGATTAATCGATTGATCGATTAATTGATGCATTTTCCTCTTCTGTCATCAGACTAGAAAATCTGGAATTTAAGAAACATCTATTAATCGATTAATCGATTAATTCTTTTCTTCTGTCATCAGCTCAAAAAATCTGGAATTGAAGATAAATCGATTAATCGATGAATTCTTTCTTGTCATTAGACTAAAAACAAATTTTGAGTTCCAGATTAATCGATTAATCGATTATTCGATGGATTTTTCTCTTTTGTCATCAGGTTGAAACATCTCGAATTTGAGATTAATCGATCAATCGATTAATCAATGGATTTCTTCTTCATGTCATTAAACTAAAAAATCTCCAATTCAAGATTAATCGATTAATCGATTAATTGATGCATTTCCCTCTTCTGTCATCAGACTAGAAAATCTGGAATTTAAGAAACATCTATTAATCGATTAATCGATTAATTCTTTTCTTCTGTCATCAGCTCAAAAAACCTGGAATTCAAGATTAATCGATTCATCGATGAATTCTTTCTTGTCATCAGACTAAAAACAAATTTTGAGTTCCAGATTAATCGATTAATCGATTATTCGATGGATTTTTCTCTTTTGTCATCAGGTTGAAACATCTCGAATTTGAGATTAATCGATCAATCGATTAATCAATGGATTTCTTCTTCATGTCATTAAACTAAAAAATCTCCAATTCAAGATTAATCGATTAATCGATTAATTGATGCATTTCCCTCTTCTGTCATCAGACTAGAAAATCTGGAATTTAAGAAACATCTATTAATCGATTAATCGATTAATTCTTTTCTTCTGTCATCAGCTCAAAAAATCTGGAATTCAAGATTAATCGATTTATCGGATCTCTTAAGGTGGACCATTAAGCAAATAAATTTATTAATAAATTAATTTTCATTAATAAATTTTTAAGAGAATCAAATTCCGGAAAAATTATGTAATGCGCAAGCAGGATTTGAACCCACGACCCTCTGATTACATGTCAGGTGCTCTACCTTCAAAAAATCTGGAATTCAAGATTAATCGATTTATTGGATCTCTTAAGGTGGTCCCTCCAATTTCCAGTTATGGCACTTTGCCACTGAGCTATTCGACCAGCTGTTCTGATAATTTCCCTTTCTTGATGTTGTTGATTGTAGCGTTAGCTACTGTGACCCCTCAAAAACACTAAATACCAAGAAATTTTTTTTTTTCTTACATGTTTGTTTTCTTTATCTTCACTCTTTATGTTTTCTCGGAAATTATAGACAATGAAATATTCGTCCTGAATAATCCGATCCGATTCGGGGAGTGTCTTGTGTTTGGTTGTTGCAATATTTATTGCTTCTGCGATTATAAATTTTCATGCGGGTGGAATTCAAATGGGCCAAGGCAGTAATCACTGAACAGGAATATCCTTTGTAACCTTGGTATATACTTTAAAAGTACAAATTCTCAAAGAAATTGTTTTGTTTAATCGATCGCAATCAGTGAATAACTGCTGAAAATCACTGGGTAAAGTGATCTCCAATTTTTTTAACTTTGAAGGACTTTGCAAAAAAATCTGAAAAAATTCACAAACATAATACAACAAGTTTCCATTGTTCTTGAATTTTTTCAAAATTTTCCGAGAGAACCTTCACTTGAAAAAAAATCAATATTATTAAAAAAGAAGATAAACCAGTCGATGTTTTCATGGAAAGATATCTCGGAAACTAAGCGAGATAGGGCAATTTCACCTGAGTCCTTTTCTGTAGCTCTTAAAATTTGCCATAAAAAAGGTCTCTTGAAAAAAGGACGTATCTCCATTAGTTTCCGAAGAATTCTCATTGAAAGATAAAAAAAATTTTTTTTTTTCGATTTCTAAATTTTTAATCGAAAAAAAATCAAGTTCAGAATTTTTTAAAATTATGGAATTTTTAATGAAAATTTAGCCCAATCAATTCAGATTTCTCGAAAAATTCACAGAGCAAAAATCATTGAAATTCAGATCAAGGTATTCATTAAAATTAAAAGAGTAAAAAAAAATTTCGAAAAAAAAAAAAAAAATTTAACAATTGTTGAATGTGTGAGATACTCTTCCCATGCGAAACGGCCTCGGTTTAATTGTTTTGCGAATGATGCGCAAGGTCACGAATTTTCATTGGAATCGGGAAAGGTGCGTGCGGTTTTATGCTTTGTTGGAGCTGGTATATACATTGCGTGATACTGTTTTTTTTTCAACGTTCACTCAGAGTTGCCGCAACATCCATATTTAACATTTTTTTGTTATCTTCTTCTTTGCTCTTTTTTTTCTCATCTCCCCTTTCTTTTTTTTTTCTTTCATTCTCTTCAAACACGTCCCACGATATCTTTTTTTCTGACAAAAAATGACTCAATCATTTTTTCACAGTCTCATTTAATTTAGTTCAATAATAAAAAACTTCAAATTTTTTTGAATTTTTTTAAAGAATTGTTTTTTTTTTTCAATTCATTTTCTGAAATATTTTTTAACATTTTTTGAAAAATATTTTTGTACATTTTCCAAAAAATATGTTTCTTAAAATTGACATCTTCAATCTTTTTTTTAATGTATTTTCTTTTATATATTTTTCATTTTTTTTTTAAATTCTGCACTTTTTTAAAAAATACATTTTTAAAATTATTTTTTTATAATCTTTTTTTTTTCGATATTTTTCGAAAAATATGTTTTTGAAATTTTTTTTTTAATATATATTTTTTATATTTTTAAAAAATTGTACTCTTCTCAAAAAAAATTTAAGCTTGCAGATTTTTTAAAAATTTATGTATTTCTTTAAAAAAATTGAGAGATTTCCTCTATTCAGCATCATGAAAAATTGAAGGAACTCATGTCCTTCATCTTGATCTCAATTTCACATACTTACGTTAGATGATGAGCGCATTTATTACCAAATATGGTAAATTACAGAAGATACTAATCATCAACACCTTTCGGCAACAAGTGCCTCAAAAACAGAAGTGAATTAAAGTTGTAATTCCAACTGACCCAGAATGCATTCACTCATTAAATTTGTAGTATCATCTTCGTCTTTTTAAATTTATTTTTTTTTTCTAAAAATAGAAATATATATGATAAGAGGATTTTATCGTTAAGAATATTCAGTTGAAGCTATATCGCATTTTTTCACTGATGATTCTCTTTAAACTAACATATGTGGAACCAAACTATCGAATGGAATGCGATATCTCGAATTCAGTGCGAGATTCCGTATCGATTAATCGATCTTTGATAATAATCGATTAAAAGCTGATATGGTTTTTTCCCCATTAACGCAAAACAGGCTCATCATCGATTGACCCGAAATTCGATTAATCGATTTCTAAGTTCGATTGATCGAAATTCGATTTTTCGAAATTCGATTAATGGAAATTTCCTTAAGCTAAGTTTCATTAATTTAATCCAGTTTCAAAATTGGCTGATCGAATTTCAAGATCGATTAATCGAAATTCGATTAATCGAAACTTCATTAATCAAAGTTTGATTAATCGAGTGAGGAGATTGGTTAATCGAAATTCAATTAATTGAGTTTTAAGATCGATTAATCGAAATTCGATTAATCGGATTTTAAGATCGATTAATCGAAACTTGAATAATTGAATTTGAACATTGATTAATCGAAATTCAATCACTCGATTTCTAATTTCGATTAATCAAAATTCGATTTTTCGAGATTCGATTAATGGAAATTTCATTAAGCGAAGTTTGATTAATCCAGTTTCAAAATTGGTTGATCGAATTTCAAGATCGATTAATCGAAATTCGATTAATCGAAACTTCATTAATCAAAGTTCGATTAATCGAGTGAGGAGATTGGTTAATTGAAATTCAATTAATTGAGTTTTAAGATCGAGTAATCGGAAATCGATTAATCGGATTTTAAGATCGATTAATCGAAATTCGAATAAATGAATTTGAACATCGATTAATCGAAATGACAGCAATCAATCAGAATTCGATCGATTGATCGAAATTTTGAAATCAATGCCTCGATTTTTTGAGAATATTTCGGAAATTAAGCGAGATAGAGAAATTTTTCAAAAATTCTTTTTTTCTGAGGTTCTGGAAATTGTTGACAAAAAAAACAATTCGAATGAAAAAGGCGTATCTCCATTATTTTTTGAGATATATACCAAAAAAAATCGAACTATTCTTTTTGTTACTTTTTTCGAAATATTTTTTTTTCCTTTTAATTGTAGTTAATATATATTTCAAAGCACAATCTTCCATGACATTTTCGTGCACTAAACTGTGTGATGGAAAGTTATTGATGAAACCATGGGATATCCATAGTTTGCAATTGACGAGAGATAAACATCTGAGTTACAGAGGCCATCAATGGATTTTGTGTTAAACGTTTTCGTGTTGCTCGTAACGCCCACGTGGCACAAGTGACTTATTTGCACAGTATCCAATTTCAGGGAATCAGTGATGTCACGTAAAGTACTCGACCGTAATTCTCCATGGAATTCTTTAATTGCGTTAATCCCATTTAAAAAAAAGTACAATTTTTCTCTATTTTCTTCGAATATTCAAATTATTTTTTTAAATTTTCTATAAAGGTATTTTATAAAAATCTGAAAAAATTCGAGAGGATGCTCCGATACATCAATATCATTTGTGAATTTTTCCCAATTTTTTTGAGAGCTTTTCAGTGAAAAAAAAAATTTAGAATTTGGAAATTAAGGGAGCATTTTAGTACGGTCGATAGAGCAGAAAAAAATGAGGATTTGTAGGTTAGTTTCCAATGAATTGCTGATCATTCGGGGGAAAAGTGCTTCAATTTGCCCGAAAAAAGTGATTAAACTATTTGAAAGTCATATCTTCGGCTTGTAAATATAATTTTTTTTTCTCGAATTTTTTTTTACATCAATCTCCTATCAATAAAAAAAAAAAAAAAAATCTCCTATCAAAGGCATGAGATAGAGACAGAGGCAAATGATTACGACTACCTTCTAATTAAAATTTCTTCTAGGTTTTTTAGGTTCTACAGGAGGAAAATCGTGGGAAATACTTGAGATTGGGTATTTTAGATGATTCCATTGAAGAGCTGAGAAAATTTGACATGGAAACCATATGTCACATTATTTTTAAGATTTTTTTTGAGAATTTCAGGATTTTTTGAAAAAATTGAGCCCAAATTTTCGAAATTTCGAGGAAAAAAACAAAAATCACTTGTGACACATGTTTTCTACGTGAAATTTCCTCAGCTCTCCACTGGAAGCATCAAAAAAACTCTATCTCCCTCCACTTCATAGGAATCCTTCAATTTTTGTTCTCAAATTAAAAAAAAAATATAAAGCCAACTGTACATAATGGAGTTTTATCAATCAATACATTAATTAAGGTAATAGATTTATAATAAGAAAATTGTCAAAAGAGTCTACTATGACACCGATGAAATTAATTCATTTGAATTTTACGTCTAATTTGTATTTTATTCATTTCATAGAATAAAAAATGTGTATCCTGAAGAGGGCTTCGCATAGAAGCCGAAACGTCGATACAAAAAATCTAGAAGCTTCGTAATTTAATTCATTTAAATGCAGCGGAGACCAAAAAGGCCACCTTACCATAAAATTAATTTTAAAAAATATAGAGAATTGAGGAAAAAAATTTGAATAACCCTGTCTACGTATTTATACACAAAAAAAATATCCAGCGAGCCAAAATTTCACCTCCCAATCAAATTCTTACTCTAACAATTTGTGACTTTTATTATTTTCACGAATTTTTGGAGAATTGAATATTTTTTTCTTCTACTATTCAGTTAAAATGCTGTTCTTTTCGCTAATTGTTTTTAAATAATGGGTCAACCATGTGGTTTTTTAGTAATTTCGTTATTTCTGTCCGATTTAGGGCATTTCATCCCCACCACCATTTTCAGTAACTTCGATAATTCATATCTCGTAAACTGCACGGACAAAAATTATGAAAAAATTCAGAAAAATGTAAAAAATTACCATTTTTGATATGGCATCAAAAAAGTGAGGGATTAACTGTACTCGAGTTTACTGGGATACTACCTTAATGAGCATCAAGATTTTTGGTACAATCCCCCCTCGTAGAATCTCCCCTGAGATCATGAATATTCGAGCACCGTGACCGACTAACAGCGGAAACAATCGGAGGCGAGTGCTAAAGCGTGCTGAGGCTGTCTCCATCATCTCCACAGGTCGAAAATCCATCAGGCCCATCAAAAAGAAAGAGAAAAGAGAGAAAAGAGAGTCAACATCAGAATAGATTCATAAGCACGATATACCTGTCAACAATCAGCACGCCTACACTTTGGAACAATTGAAAGTGTCCTGCAGCTCTGAAGCGAGAACCGGGGCAAAATGGACCAATGAGGTGAGATAAATCGGGAATTTTTTTCTGCTGAATGGCTTGATAAAAAAATTTGAAAAAATTAGAGAACATTGAAAATATGTCCGGCCATGTTCCTGAATTTTTTCAGATTTTTTTGTGCATTCCTTCATTAAAAAAAAAATTACAAGTGAATCGGGTTTATTCAAGTTTTTATTTAAAATTTCGGAATAACACGAAAAATAATTTTGCAAGTCTGTTTCCCATTAGTACTCGGTGAAAAAGGCACGAATTAATGCATTTTTAAAAAATGTAGAATATCAGCACTGCAGCACACAATGGAACAAGAAGACTGGGAAAATAAAAAAAAATTAATGTGAATTTTTTTTCTCTCTCTCTCTCTGCTCATGTTATCTCTGAATTTATAAAAACAGAATTTGAATGCTTGTATATTTTGTGGAATAGTGGGTAAAGTGGCTTCCGCTGTCTCTACTTTCCCTTTGACCTCATTGATTTATCCAGAGTTATGTAATTTTTTTTTTTTTTACATTATTTCAAGAACCATTGAATCAGCATTTTATCATGATTTTTTTTAGGGGTGAAAAAATTGGAGAAAAATTTTGAAAAAATTCAGTAAGTATATAGATGTAATGAGCCACTTTTCCAAATTTTTTCAGATTTTTTCGGAAAAGGATTCACTCCGAAAAAAATTCCTATCCTTTCGGGAAACTCCATTTTTTGCATTTTTTTTTTTAATATCTCGGAAAGTAAGCGAGATAGCGTGAGCTTATGCGAATTTTTTCATGTAGCTCAAAATTCTCTACAAAACAAGGTCAAGACAAAAAAGGGCATATCTCCATTATTATTATTATTATTTTTCTGAGATATTCAAAAAATTATTGATAAATAAATTTAAATAATGGAATTATTGGAATAAAATTTGTTTAAAATTAAAAAAAAAATATATATGCATATATTTACAAATTTTTGCGCTTCATTGAGTGTGCGCATTACGACAGATGATGAGAGTAAATTCTAATTGAGTAACGGAGACGTCAGGTCACTGGGGAAAACACGTGAGTAAAGACTGATCCTGTGTACAGTCCATCTGAATTTCTTTTTCGGTCAGTGCAGCATCCAGACATGAATTTTATATCTGCACTATTCATGAATTGCCTCATCGTCGCCTCTTTATCGTTCTCTATCCGTTTTACTCAGCCTAAAAAGAAAAAAAGAAGGATTTAATTCCTCAGCATCACTTGTATCCAGAGTTTATGTAATATTACTCTGCACTTTCTTGAAAGTAATGCTTCTTTTTTTTAAACAATAAAATTGTTCTTTTTATTGCGAAAAAAAATGAAATGGTGCAATTTTTTTAGGAGAATCTTAAAAGTTACGCTTTAGGAGAGTGGAGGAAGTTTCGAACGCCTTTCTTCGGCTTCATCATCAAATTTCTTTTTTCTCAACAATTTTTCCAATTTCTTGCCAATAATTTTCCCTTTTTTTCACTAATTTTTTCTTTTTTTTTCCAATATTTGTTTTTTTTTTTTTCATGAAAACCGATGTAAAAATTGTGCAGAACACTTTACTCGTCTTGTGACATTTCTCAAAAAAAAAAAAAAAAACAAGAATTCTTTTTTCGATTCAAGAATTTTCAGAATTCTTCAAAAATCTTCAGATTTCCTCAAATTTCTAAAAAAATCCGTATTTTTTAAAATTTAGGATTTTTCCAAAATTTTCCAAAATTTTGGGGAATTTCCTAAAAATTGAACTCTGACAAAAAAAAAAACCATTCTGCCCCGCAGCTCTTTCCTATTTCTCCATCTTACATAAAAACTATCACGCCGTTGAAAATCCATTAACGAAATTCCCTCGACAAGAAACATATTTCATTCTCTCTTCTTTTATTTTCATCCAATTTTAATAAATACCAGTGGAATAATCTCCACAGGGTTTATCGTAAAATGTCTCAGCTTCCATGGCACCTTCCGTTTTTGATGTACCTTGAGAAAGTTTTCAACGTCGTGAACGCCAATGGCAATCGGAGATTAACGAGACAGTCCCGATTGCCTCCAACTGATAATATTATTTGACGTTTCTTCAGATCCTTTGCGAATTTTCATTCCTCTTTTTAAATTAAAAAATAGAAAAAATTGAAAAAAAAAAAAGAAAAAATTAAAATAGTTGAATTTCTTTCAAATTAAAATCACTCTTGCTTAATATTATATCATCACCTTAGAACCAAAAGGGCCTAAGTGCTCTATCCTTATATCTATAGCACTAACGCCTCTGATTCTCTCACTTCAACATAAAAAATGAATAAATAAATCAAAAATATTTTAAAAAATTGAAAAATCAAAATAGTTGAATTTAAAAAAAATTAAATCACTTTTGCTTGATATCATATTGTTACCTTAGAGTGAAAAGGGCGTAAGTGCTATATCCTTATAGATATATATAGGACTAACGTCCCTTTTATTCTCTCTCTACAGATTTAAAAAAAATCAAATAAAAAATAAATAGAAAAAAAAAATAGTTGAACTTTTTTTTTTTTTTAATTAAATTAAATTTTTTTTTTATTAAAATCACTTTTGCTTAGTTTTATATCGTAAACTTAGAGTCAAAGGGGCGGAAGTGCTATACTTTTATATATATAGCACTTACGCTTCTCTGATTGTCTCTCTTCGAATGAAAAAAAATTGAAAAAAAAAAATTAAAATGAAAGAAAAAAAATTTAAATTTTTTTCTTCGCTATAATCACTTTTGTTTAATTTTATATCGTAAACTTAGACTCAAAGGGGCATAAGTGTTGTATCCTCATATATATAGCACTTACGCCCCTTTAGATTCTGAAGCACTGATATACTGCAAGAATGCAAGAATTTCGTGACTGACGTAACATTTTTCATTTTTTTTTCGCTTGTGAGTTTTATGAACGTGAAAGTAGATCATTTGTTGATTTCTTGAATGACCTCGAAGATGAAGATGCGCAGCACGATTCAGTTGTGTCACAAGAACGTACTACTTACGACAAATTGGGATAAATTTGCTGTTCATGGATTATTTTTTTTTTCCTTTTCTTTCTCTTTACTCCTCTTTCAACTTCACCGAGACCCATTATCATTATTATTATTATCAGTCTTTGTAAATGATTGATTGATACAGTCAATTTGCTCGGATTATTGATGATGAAAGGAATGAAACGTGCAAAAAAAATTTAAAAAAAAAAAAAAACATTTCTTTTCTCGTTTTTTATCTAGCGAAACTCATGTTAATGATAATAATTTTATTGATTTATATTAATGATTGGGATTAATTTATATGATATTGTAGAACACATTAGTTATCAGTGTCAAAATTAATAATTTAAACAGTAGCAATAGTAGAGGAAAGTGGGGCAAAATGGACCTAGAAGATGAGATGACTCAAGATTTTTTTAAAAAGCAGCGGTTGCTTAAAAAAATCTGAAAATTTTTACAAACAATATAGATATGTTGGAGGATTTTCTCAAATTTTTTCCGATTTTTTCGTCGAGTCCTTCATTCCAAAAAAAAATCCTCAATTATGTTGCTACGAGGGTCCATTTTGCCCCACTTTCCCCTAGTATACAATTAAATTAAATGCTACTGTTTTATTGAATTTTAAATTATTAAAATTAAACTTTATTCTATTTATTTTTATTTTTTTCATCTTATACAAGATAGAATTCTCAAATTTGATGCAGTGAATCGATAAATAATGCAATGAGGAATAGAATAATCTTAAGAAACAAAAAATTAATTGAAAATTGAAAAATTTTCATTATTTTTTATATTCTTTAAAATCTTGAAAAAATTGAAAAAATGTAAAAAATAATGGAATTTTTCAATTTTCAATTAATTTATGGTTTCTACGGCTCATCTCATTCCTCATTACATTCTTCACAGATTCACTGCATCAGATTTGAGAATTTCATCTTGTATAAATTGTTATTAAATAATTTATCCAAAAATTTATCTTTTTTCCGATTGTACGTCCCAATCATCCTTAAAATATATATTTTAATACATTTTCAATGAATTGATTTTTAATTTTAATGATTCAAACGTGTATTAGAATCAAAGAGCGTATCTCCAGTATTATTATTATTATTATTATGCTTAATTTTTTTTGAATTCAGTGACAAAAGAATTCAGTTTTTTTAATTTTCTATTTTTCAATTTTTTTTTTTACTGAATTTGTCAATTTTTATTAATAATAATTTTATTTAATATTGTGAAAATTATTATCATTATTATTATTATGCCTATTTTTTTTAAATTAATGACACAAAATGCATTTTTTTTTATTTTCATTTTTCCAATTTTTTTCAGTGAAATTTGTCAATTGACTGTAATTTTCTTCAATTCTCAAAATCCCCACAATACACGGAAATGATTGAAATAATAATAATAATATAAAAAAAAAAATAATAATAATAATAATAATAATAATAAAGATCATGTTTAATGTGTGTTGAAATCTTTATAATAACTAGTATGAAATAATCGATGTATATTGTAGATGTATAGATGAATTCTATAGAAATTATGTATTATATATTCCAATGGTATGTGTATTGTATTCCATTGGATATATGATGCTTTTCTAGTTGATGTATGACCCCTGGGGGCACACGTCATTATATGATGCAACAGATGCTGCGCATATACAATCATCTATACACTCTTCGATCGCTTCCGATTCTCTCTTATATTTTCATATTCACTGAATTTTCGTATCAATTGCCTTAGACACAAAGGTGCGTAAGAGCTATAGTCATATAGAACACTGACGCCCCTTTGTTTCTTATGTGAGAATATTATATTTATTAATTTCTTGAAGAAAAAAAATAGGGAAAAGTGGGGCAAAATGGACATTCAAATGAAACAGTCGAAGTTACATTTTTTTTGATGATTCCATTGAAAAGCTGAGGGAATTTTAGGGGGAAAACATGTGTCGGAATCAATTTTTTCGAATTTTTGAAAATTTTCATGTTTTTGCGCCAAAATTGAAGAGTATCCCATTTGAGTTTTTTCGAAAAATGGTTTTTTGATGATATCTCCGGTTCTATTTGTCATAGCGATTCGCGGGTGGTCTCAAATTGAAGGGGAGCTCATTCCTCATATTTTCGTTAAAGTCCCATTGATTTTTATCAAAAATTGACGAAATTACAGGGCAATTTGTGGAAATCAGTTTTTGGGCTGTAACTTCCGTAATTTTCGATAAAAATTAATGAGACTTTAACGAAAATGTGAGGAATGAGCTCCCCTTCAATTTGAGACTACCCGCGAATCGCTACGACGAATGGAACCGGAGATATTATTGAAAAACCATTTTTCGAAAAAAATCGAAAGGGGGTACCCTTCAAGATTGAGTGAAAAAAAAAATTTTTTTCCAAAATGCGAAAAAAAAATTTTCACCCATATTTTCCGCCTAAAATTTCCTCAGCTTTTCAATGAAATCATTGAAAAAATTCTACCTCCATTATTTTTATCAATTTGGAACTTTTTTCAGGATAAAACCATGAAAATTTAGATGTGTCCATTTTACCCCTTATGTCCATTTTGCCCCACCTTCCCCTAGTTTTTTTTTAAATTCGATTTAATTCTCTTGTGAACTAAAATTTTATTCGAGAATTAAATTCTTGTGACTCATGATTTTTTTTTTTTTTGAAATCCTTATTTTTTGAGAAAAAATTTATTGGAGTTAGGATTATCGTCTTCTGTAATCTGAGTACGATGGATTTAATGTAATAAAGAGGAATTGAATGAGATGACTGGCACTTCTATATAAACTTCATTGAATGTGAGAATAAACATGTGATTGTTTTTTTTTTTTATAAAAAAAAGGGAGAATTATTTCAACGGATCTTCGTGAGTCACGGGATGTGATCATTTTATTTCAATTGTTTTATCTGTGATTCAACTGAGTAACTCGATCGATTGACTCCATTTATTCAGATAGAATGTGATAATTCATGAATTCAAAGTGAATCAATCAGAGAATTTTTTTTTCACAAATTTATTGCAATGAAAGTAAATTCCAAGAAAAAAAAAAGTACATTAAAAAAACAATTTACGTCCCTCATTTTTTTTCCTGAATATTTGAACAATTTTTTCGGATATGTGCGCATTTTATAATCATAGAAATATAAATATTCAAAAATAATAAATAAAAAATACATTGACTCATTTTCCACTATCTATTCACTACGAAATTCAAGGGGTTCCATTACACTCACAGACAAGAGAGTTTATTTCCCAGATGAATTGGAAGAGCATTTGGAACTAGATCCAATCGTTTTATTCAACGAGGAAGGTCTATGGTCAATATAACTGTACGTATATCTGTTTCTCGGCTCCCACGGTCTCATCCACGTCCGTGACTACAGTCCTGTCGAGTAAATTTTCCTCCTATTCAATGTTCACTTGTGCCTCTCTTCCATTCCGTTTTGACTGTAGAAAAAAGAATCAATTGTTTCAATTTTGAGACTTTCCAAAATTTCGCAATTTTTTGAATTTTTCCAAATTCTTCTATTGAAAGATAAAGGTAGATGACGTGAAATTTACGATTTACAAAAAACTACACAGAGAAAAATGTTTTCTTAGTTTAAGAATGTGCAGGTCACTTAAATTAAGAAAGAAAAATCACTTGATTTAAGTGAGTTTTACTTTCTTAAATTAAGAATGAAAAAGTTACTTGATTTAAGTGGGAAAAGTCACTTGATTGAAGTGAGAAAAGTCACTTAATTCAAGTGACTTTTACTTTCTTAAATTAAGAAAGAAAAAGTCACTTAATTTAAGTGAGAAAAGTCACTTAAATTAAGTGACTTTTACTTTCTTAAATTAAGAAAGAAAAAATCACTTGATTCAAGTGAGAAAAGTCACTTAATTCAAGTGACTTTCACTTTCTTAAATTAAGAAAGAAAAAGTCACTTGATTTAAGTGAGAAAAGTCACTCGATTTAAGTGAGAATAGTCACTTAATTTAAGTGACTTTTACTTTCTTAAATTAAAAAAGAAAAAGTCACTTGATTTAAGTGGGAAAAGTCACTTGATTGAAGTGAAAAAAGTCACTTAATTCAAGTGACTTTTACTTTCTTAAATTAAGAAAGAAAAAGTCACTTAATTTAAGTGAGAAAAGTCACTTAAATTAAGTGACTTTTACTTTCTTAAATTAAGAAAGAAAAAATCACTTGATTCAAGTGAGAAAAGTCACTTAATTCAAGTGACTTTCACTTTCTTAAATTAAGAAAGAAAAAGTCACTTGATTTAAGTGAGAAAAGTCACTTAATTTAAGTGAGAAAAGTCACTTAATTCAAGTGACTTTCACTTTCTTAAATTAAGAAAGAAAAAGTCACTTGATTTAAGTGAGAAAAGTCACTTAATTCAAGTGACTTTCACTTTCTTAAATTAAGAAAGAAAAAGTCACTTGATTTAAGTGAGAAAAGTCACTCGATTTAAGTGAGAATAGTCACTTAATTTAAGTGACTTTTACTTTCTTAAATTAAGAAAGAAAAAGTCACTTGATTTAAGTGAGAAAAGTCACTTGATTCAAGTGAGAAAAGTCACTTAATTTAAAAATGGCAAGTCACTTAAATTAAGTGACTGCACATTCTTAAATTAAGAAAACATTTTTCTCTGTGTACAAACAATTTTAGAAGAAAATCTACTCATGTTTTGAGTGTAACATTCAATTTCATCGTAACTGTTATTTAAAAGCTACTTGCATTTTCACTTTTCAAATGAGCACAAAACTTCGTGTACTACAAAAAACTACAAACAAATTCCTTGAGAAATGTGAGCTTGATTGTGATCTTCTAATGAATGTCCTCCTTCTCCTGAATACAATCGACACCATCTCTTCAATTTTTAAATTAACGTAAAACTGCATGAACTACAAAAAACTACAAACAATTCTGAGTGACAATCCACTCATGTTTTCAATCTAATATGTAATTCCATCCTAATTGTTATTCAAAAACTATCTACGTGTTTACGTTCCAACTACATACAAATAATTAAAGATTGACGAATGAACGTTGATGAAAAAACGTAGTTGACTTTGTTGATAAAAGCATATATCCATTTGTTGCTATGCTCAACAGAATGAGAAACATGATTTTGACATTTCTGTGGGATAAAGTGGGTTGGAATTTTTTAAAAAAACTTCTGTTTGCTTCTTAGCAACAGCCGTGGTACGATATCGAAAATGATCGATATCATACACACCACGTGATGTCAAATCCATTGCTCCTATTCGTCAATATTGCGGTTGAAAAAAAAATGGTAATAAAATACCAAAACTAACACATGCCCGTTTTACCCCTTGTATCCGATTTACCCCACCTTTGCCTTATCGTGAAATTTCATAATCAAAGACAATCAAACACACAATTCAATGAATTTTCGGCCTTTTTTTCTCACAAATACACAAGTGCTCAGCAGAGTCCTGAGGCATTGTGTGTCAGTGAAATTCTTTTTATTTGTTACTTTTTTTTTCTCTCTCTCTATTTTTATTGTAACCCGGTGTGACCTCGATCCCGAGATTAGAATCTTATCCAAATGATTTTTTTTTTTTCAACGATACAGAGAAAGATACTTGAAGCCCTTCATTGTCCTGTCTCCATTGGGTTCTCTTCAATTGACGTCACTGACCTACTCCACTCGACTGTACAAGTATTTGCAACAAAAAAATATTTCCTTCAATACCACCGGATAATGACAATGAAAATGTGATTTTTTTTCTAAAACTTTTTTTCAATAATTTAATTTTTTTCTCAATAACTTAATTTTTTTTTCAATAATTTAATTTTTTTTTCACCAAATTCTTTCTTTTTCAATTTTGATTTTCTGTGATTCTGTTGTTTTTCTTTGGAAATATCTCAAAAAATGATGAAGATACGCCTATTTTATAATAAATCTTTTTTCTAGTTCTTGAAAATAAATTCAATGGAAATGAGACTTGTTTTCCAATTTGCAAAATTTCATTTCTTTTTTATTCTAATTTTTTTGTTATTCCTTTTTTTTTGGAAATATTCCGAAAAATAATGGAGATACGCCCTTCTTGCCTTTGGAAATTTATTCATGAAATTCAACTTCTTCATGACTCTATGAAAAAAAAATCCAGCAAACATGTACTACAATTAATAATTCCATAAGAAATCCAATTAATTACTTCAGAGCATGAGAAAATTTTTCGTACATTGAAGGAATGATATCACCGAATGATTTTCAATAAAAATGACATTTCTGACTTTAATTTTTTTTTCTTCAAAATTCAATTTTCCATATTTAATCTTCTGTGATTTTATTTTTTTCAGAATATTTTGAAAAATAATGGAAAAACGTCTTTTTCACTAGGGCGTATCTAATGGAGATACGCCTTTTTTGGCTTTTTTTAAATAATTCTTCTCAATTCCCCACAAAAATGATTTATAATAAAAATAAAATTAAAAAGAACGTATCTTTGTTAGTCTCAAAAAAGGGAATAATTAAGAAAAAAGGACTCCCCCCCCCCCTTCTCGCCCCTTCAAAATATTCAATGAAATTCAGCTTCTTCATGACTCAATAAGAAAAAACCCACTAAACATTAACCACAATTAATAATTCCATGAAAAAATTCAATTAATTACTTGGAAACATGGAAAAAATTGTTGTTGATTGAAATCAATGATATCGAATAATTTTAATGAAAATGACGTTTTCGCCCTATTTTTTTTTATTTCCATCCTTTGTTATCCCATTTTGCTTCTAGAGATTATTTCGAAAAATGATGGAGAGACGCCCTTTTTGCCTTCTTGCAAATCTTCAAATTCTCTAGAAAAATGCCTCAAGATAAAAAAAGCGTATCTGCATTACACAGAGAGAAATGTTTTCTTAATTTAAGAATGTGCAGGTCACTTAAATTAAGAAAGAAAAGTCACTTGATTTAAGTGAGAAAAGTCACTTAATTTGAGTGAGTTTTACTTTCTTAAATTAAGAAAGAAAAATTCACTTGATTTAAGTGAGAAAAGTCACTTAATTTAAGTGAGTTTTACTTTCTTAAATTAAGAAAGAAAAAGTCACTTAATTTAAGTGAGTTTTACTTTCTTAAATTAAGAAAGAAAAAGTCACTTAATTTAAGTGAGTTTTACTTTCTTAAATTAAAAAAGAAAAAGTCACTTAATTTAAGTGAGTTTTACTTTCTTAAATTAAGAAAGAAAAAGTCACTTGATTTAAGTCAGAAAAGTCACTTAATTTAAGTGAGTTTTACTTTCTTAAATTAAGAAAGAAAAAGTCACTTGATTTAAGTGAGAAAAGTCACTTAATTTAAGAATGGCAGGTCACTTAAATTAAGTCACTGCACATTCTTAAATTAAGAAAACATTTTTCTCTGTGTACTCTTCAAAATAGTTTCAAAAAATTGAATGAATAAAAAAAAAAGACTTCCCCCCCCCCCCTCAGAATGCTCAATAGGATTCAACTCCTTTATGACTCAATAAAAGAAATCCCACTAAACATTTACCACAATTAGTAATTCCATAAATAAATTCAATTAATTACTTAAAAACATGAGAAAAATTGTAGTTAATTGAAATTAATGATATTTGAAATTTATATGGATGTATTTTCCGTATTCTAGAGGAACACAGAATCCAGTCATGTACATCTGTTGAAAAAGATCGTCATAAAGTCCGTCACTCATTCATTTTTTTTTTTTTCAGCAGTGAATAAGAACGGGTAAATAAAAATGAAGAAAAAAAAAGGGTAAAAAAATCCGTAAATAGCGAACTAACACGATTATTGAATTTCTCAATCGATCATTACGATAGATCATCGGTTTGCCCAAGATGGAAATAAATCATTCGGTTATAAGAAAGAAGGTTACTCTCATGTACTCAAAACATTGGCATATCGATAAGTCTTGGCAAAAGGAATCGTGACTAAGAGCACCATATAAATTATTTTTTCTCTCATTTATTTACTTAATTTTTCCGTATCAGTTTCTTTTGTTCGGGGGGTTTGTATCACTATGTCGAAGATTTGTAACGGAATTGAGCGATGTCCGTTGTCAATTGGCCAAGGATATTTTAGAAGTGGAAAAACAAGGATGAATAAATTATTGGTCAATGGAAAGGATAGTAAACACTTTTACAAGACAATTTATATTCAAAAATATAAAATAGGTATTTGAAATTTTTTTTTAAATTTATTTATTGATTTTACCGAAGTTTCGTATATATGGCATCAATTCTTCGGGGAAAAAGCCTCTTTAGCGTTAATAATATACACAGATAAAAATGTTTTCTCAATTTAAGAAAGTGCAGGTCACTTAAATTAAGAAAGAAATGTCACTTGATTTAAGTGAGAAAACTCACTTGATTTAGGTGAGTTTTATTTTCTTATTAAATTAAGAAAGAAAAAATCACTTGATTTAAGTGAGAAAACTCACTTAATTTAAGTGACTTTTACTTTCCTAAATTAAGAAAGAAAAAGTCACTTGATTTAAGTGAGAAAAGTCACTTGACTTAAGTGAGAAAAGTCACTTAATTTAAGTGAGAAAAGTCACTTGACTTAAGTGAGAAAAGTCACTTAATTTAAGTGAGTTTTACTTTCCTGAATTGAGAAAGAAAGAGTCACTTGATTTAAGTGAGAAAAGTCACTTAATTTAAGTGAGTTTCACTTTCTTAAATTAAGAAAGAAAAAGTCCCTTGATTTAAGTGAGAAAAGTCACGTAATTTAAGTGACTTTTACTTTCTTAAATTAAGAAAAAAATAGTTACTTGATTTAAGTGAGAAAAGTCACTTAATTTAAGTGAGTTTCACTTTCTTAAATTAAGAAAGAAAAAGTCACTTGATTTAAGTGAGAAAAGTCACGTAATTTAAGTGACTTTTACTTTCTTAAATTAAGAAAAAAATAGTTACTTGATTTAAGTGAGAAAAGTCACTTAATTTAAGTGAGTTTCACTTTCTTAAATTAAGAAAGAAAAAGTCACTTGATTTAAGTGAGAAAAGTCACTTAATTTAAGTGAGTTTCACTTTCTTAAATTAAGAAAGAAATAGTTACTTGATTTAAGTGAGAAAAGTCACTTAATTTAAGTGAGGAACGTCACTTAATTTAAGTGAGTTTTACCTTCTTAAATTAAGAAAGCAAAAGTCACTTGATTTAAATGAGAAAAGTCACTTAATTTAAGAATGGCAGGTCACTTAAGTGTAATTTAAGTGACCTGCCGTTCTTAAATTAAGTGACTTTTCTCACTTAAATCAAGTGACTTTTCCTTTCTTAATTTAAGAAAGTAAAACTCACTTAAATTAAGTGAGTTTCCTCACTTAAATCAAGTGACTTAACTTTCTTAATTTAAGTGACCTGCACATTCTTAAATCAAGTGACTGCACATTCTTAAATCAAGAAAACATTTTTCTCTGTGTAGTGAGATCTCAGATGAGTGTAGCAAACGCATACAAAAAATATAGAAGAGACCGGGGCAAAATGGGGTACCCCGCGTACATGTGCTCCAAAGTACCCCATTTCGCCCCGGTTTTCCCTATATGTGAACATATATGTTACATGTATAAAAATCAGGCGACATATATGGGCGTTAAAAAATGTAATAATTGATTTATATATATATTCAACATATATCGTCACTTTAGAGTCAAAGGGGCGTAAGGGGTCTGCTCATACACAGCACTTACGCCACTCAATTTCCTCAGCTTTTCAACGAGATCATCAAAAGAAATTCCATCTCAAACCGTTTTATCAGAATCAACATTTTACCCCACTTTCTCCTATTATTTTCACGGAGGCACTTTTGTGAATGTCTAGTAGATAACGATCCATAAATTCATGCAAACTGTTTAATCTCATATTTATTCCGTTGCACGTGCCAGGTCGATTGGTTTCCTCTTTCTCCATGTGTTAGACAACACAAAACAACATAAACAAAAAAAATCAAATTAAAAAAATGAAGAATTAAAAAAAAACGTAAAAAAATAAAAAAAATTTGAAATTACAAAAAAAAATGTGAAAAAATTGAAAATTTAAAAATTGCAAAAAAAAAGTGAAAAATTAGAAATTTAAAAATTGGAGAAAAAGAAAATTTTTTAAATTCTTTTAAAAATCACAATAACTGTTTATTTCTTTGAATCACGAATACTTCAAAATGTCAATTCGTAAATTAATGTTTGACATATTTCATATCAATTTGAAATGCTGTTTGTGTAATACTGTCGTTTATTGATTAAATCCGTTGAACCGTGATATAGGTAATATCAGCGGTATGAAGAAGAACAAACAAACTAGAAAATACGATCTCGTAAATGTAGAAGTGGAGGGGGGGAGGAGGAGGGTGGGTGGTTTCGTATGAAAAACAATTTATATCAAATGGCACTCCCGTACAATTTCCATCATTTCGACCCCAGCACAAAACGATTGTCTGTCAATTTTCCACACGAATTGATGCATCAACCATTCCCATTCATCATTGCTGGAAATAATAGTTGAAATTTCACTTTTTTCCATCATTTGTTCTCATCCAAATGTTCGGAATGACGTATTAAAGCTCAAAGCAATTTTGTTTGACCAATTATACGAGTGTCAAATTGGTTTTGCTTTGAAAAAAAATTCCAAAACAAAGGCAGCTCCAGTAAAAAATCTGAAAAAATTCAGGTATATGCCTCAGTATATCCCGATTATCGTTGAATTTTTTCAGATTTTTTCGTGAACCCCTTCAACCCCAAAAAAATATTTTCCAAAACTTAATAGCGAAAAGATGACAAAAAAAAAATTTTTCTCAACCATTTTTCAAAAAGATCTAAGAAACTAAGCGAGATAGAGCGATTTTGCTAGAATCTTTTTTTGTAGCTCTTAAAATTCTCTACAAAAAAGGTCTCCACAATAATTTCGCTATCTCGCTTAGTTTCCGAGATCCCTTTTTTTCCAAAGAATTACAAAGAATTCCTGAATTTTTCGTAACAAAAATACTTTCTACATAAAATATTTTAATCAATCAGTGACGTATTCATAGCAAAATATATATACAACGCAGTTGATTGCGTATACAAGAGATTATTTTTACATAAAAGTATCAGCTATTATTACGGTTGCGCATCCCTCCCATTCAGCTTCACTCGTTACATTATATTATGAAATAAATTCAAAGATTTACGCAAACTACGAAACTCATGTGTAATATATACATGTATACAATGATTTTATATCTATAAATTTTTAATAAAAAAAAAAAAATTCTGTCTTTCACAAGTTAAACGGCTACTTTAGAGAGAGGTACATTTGTGCTGACAGTATCGTTCACTTTATACAAAATGATGTTAAAACCGCAGAATCCATACTATCTCCAGAATTTCTCAATTAAAATTTTTTTTTGTTCATGTGCAGCTGATTTTTTTTTTATGAATTTCTTAATTACGTGAAAAAAAAGGGCAAAAAAAATTCACTTTTTCGCTTAAAGATATTGCAAAATCTGTCGAAACTCTATTAACAGTGGAACGTCTATTTAACAGTGGAAGATAAGATTTGTGATTTCCTCGAGGTGAAACTGGTGAAACGGAACTATCAAATGATATTCGATATATCGCATCGATTAATCGATATTTTTTATCACGTTAACCTGATATAGGGGCACCGAAACTATCGAATCATATTTGATATCTCAAATTTGATGTAAAATATGGAATCGATTAATCGATATTTGATGCGAGATATCGAATCGATTAATCGATATTTTTTATCCTCTTCAACTGGAACTGGTGAAGCGGAATCGAATCATCGACCGATCCGCAAATCAATAAGTCGAATTTCGACATCGATTAATCGAATGTTTTTATCGATTAATCGAAGTTTTTTTTATCGATGAATCGAATTTTGATACCGATTAATCGATTTTCAATGTGGATTTATCGAATTTTATTATCTTTTTATCGCTTTTAATATCGATTAATCGAATTTTGATATCGATTAATCGAAACCTCGAAATTAATCGATTGGAAGCTGATTTCCTGAAACAAAAACTAATGAAACAGAACTATCGAATCATATTTGATGTCTCAAATTTGATGTGAGATATGGAATCGATTAATCGATATTTGATGCGAGATATCGAATCGATTAATCGATATTTTTTATCCTCTTCAACTGAAACTGGTGAAGCGGAATCGTTCAGTCGAATTTCGACATCGATTAATCGAATGTTTTTATCGATTAATCGAAGTTTTTTATCGATTAATCGAATTTTAATACCGATTAATCGATTTTCAATGTGGATTAATCAAATTTTAATATCTTTCTATCGCTTTTTAATATTCATTAATCGAATTTTGATATCGATTAATCGAAACCTCGAAATTAATCGATTGGAAGCTGATTTCCTGAAACAAAAACTAATGAAACAACTATCGAATCATATTCGATATCTCGAATTCAATGCGAGATATCGCATTGATTAATCGATATTAGCAACTAATCGATTGGAAGTCTATGCAATATCGCTTTTCTCTTCCATCTCATTTCATTCAATCATACACACTTTTATTTGCTTCACAAACATATGAATGTGTGTCTACGCAACAGACGAAGAAAAAAAGAGGTTCAATGATGTATGAATAACTGCAGGCTATAAGGAAGCTCATACCTATTTAATAAATATTCATAAAAAAAAATTCAAATAAATGACAAAAAAAATATTCATTTCCTACTCCAAAACATCTTTAAATTGTAAAAAAAAAATTTTTTATATTTTTATTAAATTGACCTTTTCAATAATCTTCTAAAACGAAAAGTAAAAAAAAAAAAATTATTTTCCGCATAATTCAAATGAAATAATAATAATAATTCACTACTAAATCATCAATGAAAAGTTGTATAATTTTTTGTGTAACAACCAATGAGGAAGCTTAATTGAAAAAAAAAATAATAATAATATAAATAAAATAAAAATGACAAAATAAATACAAATTATGCATAATCACTTATCACTTCCATAACGCAGATAAATAATATTCAATGTGCTTTTAATTAGATAACAATCATTCGACCACCCACACACACACACACAAAAAGCATGCAAAATTATTTCCACTAATATCCATTAAAACATTGAAATAGTAAAAATTAAAAAAAAAAATATTTTCACATTTCTCATGTAAATTGCTCGTAAATGCCTGAAGTTATGGGATAATGTATTATCTTTAATTGACGAAAAATCATCTGGTAAAATCGTCACAATAAATATTGCCGTTTATTTGCAGGATATTTTAACGTGAGAGTGACGAGAATGGAGAAAAAAAAATATTTATTTATTTTTTTTGAATTTAAATGAGATAGGAAAAATCTCACGCATCCGCATTATTCAAAAGTATTCATTTCTATGCTATTACCGACACATTTGTTGCGCAATAAATGCATCTTTTTCATTTAAGCTCTGATGTATCTCGTTATGACGTTAGTTCCCATACATATATATTTCTTTCTCATTAAATTTTTTAAAAATTAAAAAAAAAATTTCAAACTTTTTTTTTTTTTTTTTAAATGAAATATTTTTATTTTTTTCTAAATTGCTAGAAATTTATTTCTCACTCTGATGATTAATCTCTCTTTGTTTTTTGATGTTCTTGATGGCCTGAATGTGCATTACAATTACTTTCCATTTCTCGATACGGGAGGCTGCCTCTTCTCTTTTCTTTCCTCCAACATTCATGTAATATCATTATGATATATGTTATTACGTGACGCGTGCAGGCGCGTGCATGTACGTGACTGTTTGGACGTTTTCTGTCAAAGTGCAAAGGGTTAGTGAACATTAGTGATAGGGAAGATATATTGCTTGTACAATTGCTCATTATTCATTATTGTTGAATTTTATTTGCAAAAAAATAGAAAAAAAAAATTGGAGATTGTTCATGCAAGTAGGTTAAGATTTTTTTTTTGATGATGAAGACGTTTATGGAAAAATTTTAAAAAAATTTAGATGATGCCATAGTTTGTCTAGATTACTGTCTATTTTTTTCAGAATTTTTCAGAGAAAAGCACAAAAATTAATATTGTTTAATTTGTGCCAAAAAAAATTGGACTTTTCACTCGAGTAGGCTAGGTGATTTTTTTTTTGATGAAGACATTCATGAAAAAATATGAAAAAATTCTGGAAGATGCTCTAGCATGTCTAGATTATTGTCTAATTTTTTCAGAATTTTTCGAAGCCATGCGCCAATTTTAACAATTATTTTAGACATCGAAATTGTACTTTTCAGTCTATTAGGTTCGGATTTTTTTTTTAATGAACCCATTCACGATAAAAATCTGAAAAAATTACAGGAGATGCTCTAATATGTCGGGATTGTGGTCTAATTTTTTCAGAATTTTTCGGAACCATGCAGCAAAATTAATAATTATTTTATACATCAAAATTGATTTTAAAAATTGCCACTAGATGGCGAAAGTTTCTCGCAAGCAAAAAAGTGTCCAAAAACATATAAATAAAGAATTTTCAAATAAATGAATGATCAGAACTCTTCTTTTTCGATATATTTCGTAATTGAATTACTATTGCTTGTCCTTCCCCCTCCCCCCTTTTGCATTAAGAGGTAGAAATAAATAAAATAATTTTTTGATACATTCTGTTGAAATTAAAAATTCAATTTCATTCGTGATGCATTTATCTGATTATATTGTATACATGAAAGCATAAAATTATTATTCAGAAAATTGTCTGTAATGCTTTTCCACTTTGATTCTTTATTCAAATAAAATTATCTTTAATCTGAGTTTGGTATCTATAGGAGAAGTCATTCCTGTTTATCCTTTATTTACTTGCTCCGTGTTAAAAGGCCCAGTACCTGAGGGGCAAAAGTGCAAATTTTTGAAATTCATTCCAATGGATAATAAAAAAAAAAAGGAATTTGTCAGTTAGTTTGTCAATATCAATAACTCGAATATTCACTGGATGAAAAAAAAAATACAATTTATGCGTCCATTTTTTACTCGCCTGTTCAAACAACAGCAGTGACAAATAGACACTTGTGAGAAAAAAAAAACTATTTATTGTAACAAAATATCCAATTTTTAATGAAATTATTTTTTCAACTGATGGGCGAATTTGAAGTGCAATTCCTTTTTCAAATGCATTGATAGAAGAAAATAACAAAAAATGAAAAGAATTTTCTTTGCTGTCTCTTATCGAAAGGCACTCGGAAAATAAGCGAGATAGAGCGAATTTCGAGGAAACCTTTTTTGTTGAAAATTTCAAGAGCTCCAAAAAAGGTTTCTTCAAAGTTTTCTCTATCTCGCTTAGTTTCCGGGATCTTTTTAGAAAAGTGATCACTAAAACGAATTTCACTAAACTATGGAAAAAATAAAAAAAAGCCTCTGAATATTTTTTTTTAAATCAGTTTTATTCTAATATTTGAGAGTTTTCAGAATTTTGAAAAATGTTATGAATTTTTCATGGAATTTTCATGAATTTTATTAAATAGCAAAAAAATCCATAAAAAACAATGAATTAATTCACAAAAAATAAAATTGATTGAATAAAAAAAAAATTCTGATGCTTTTATCAATTCATTCCAACCAGACACGAAATCCTAAAAAAAAAAAGTGCGGAAAACCTTTTGCTTCCACTTTTTCATCATTTTTCTCTTTTATTCTCACTTCAGTATAGTACACAACCAATTTCCCTTTCCACCAAAAAAAAAAAAAGAAAAAATTCCATTCCCTTTTTTCCATTGTTCTTCCTTTTTTGATGGAAACGTATTGGACATCACATGCCAGACAGTATCACGGATATGAAATATACCTATGAAAATAAATATCTGTAGAAAATTGACGTCCACATTGTGACGTCATCGGCACAAGAACAAGAGAAAAAAACGAATTTCTCATGTTTCTTTTGGGCTCCAAATTATTCTGTAAAAAAAAAAAGATAATAAACGTAAATGATTAATTTTCAATTTTACCTCTAATATACAATTACGATATATTTTATTTAAAGGAAAAAAAAGAATTCTATCACGTTTTGATTACGAAAATGGTGAAGCTACTGCAAAAAATTCCGATGATGAAACACCCACGTGAACATATTTTCTATTCAGCCACCAATCAAACAATCAGCAGTGTAAAAATACGAGATTTTTTGAAGTATCACGTGTTATAACTTCACTCGATTGTCATCAAGTGGTAACACACTTCCGTGTATTGGTAACTGTATACGTGTCACAAAGATAGAAAGATCGTCAACTATCAGTTAAACTATTTTTTAATGTTGAATTATCGATTAATTCATCTTAAAAAATGTAGTTTTTTTGGTTTAGTAGGTGAAGAATTTTTTTGTCATTGAAGGTGTTCACGGAAAAATCTGAAAAAAATTGAGAAGATGCTTTAGTATGTCTAGATTAATGTCTAATTTTTTCAGATTTTTTTGAAGTCATGCGCTTGAATTAATAATCATTTTATTCAACGAAGTTGGTTTGAGAAATTTTCACTAGGTGGCGACGATTTCTCGCATGTGGAAAAGGGTCTGAAAACATACAGAATAAGAATTTTTTCGTTTGGATTCAATAATTCTAAACAATTGGATGTTGAGTCCAATACTAAATTTAATTTCGTTCAATTTTTTAGGATTTGAGACGAAAAATGGTACTTTTCCGTTACAAGTAGGTTAGCTGATTTTTCTCTCGATAAAGGTGTTCACAAAAAAATCTGAAAAAAATTGAGAAGATGCTATAGTATATCTATATTGTTGTCTAATTTTTTCAAATTTTTCCGAAGTCAGGCGTCAAAATTAATAAATATTTTACTCATCAAAGTTGGTTCTACAAATTGTCACTAGGTGGCGAGGGTTTCTCGCAAGCGAAAACCGACCTACAGACATACAAAATAAGAATTCCGCAATGAATAACCAATTCCACTATTGTTTTTGATACATGTCAGAAAATTAGACGTTAACTAAAATTTTAAAAAATTATTTAACCTAAAAAAAAAAGAATTCCATCACGTTTCGATGACGAAAATGTTGAAGCTAGTGCAAAAAATTCCGATGACGAGAGCCCATATAAAAAATATTCATATATATACATATATGTCTCCTCTACCCAACCACCAATCAAACAATCACCAGACATGAAAATCCGATATTTTCCAACGAATCACGTGTTTGTCCTAACCTCACTCAATTGTCATCAAGTGCCCCACACTTCCGTGTATTTGTAACTGTCTACGTGTGTCACAAAGAAGAAATTTTACGCAGAAAAAAAAATCCTCAACTATTATATTTTTTCGCGATCAATGATCATAAATAACTTTATGGGATATTGCTACATAATTCATCCCACGCGATACTTTATAAATTCTAACCTAAAAAAAAAAATCTGAATATTCACTCGATTACAGACTAATTGAATTACGTTTCGCGTTATCAAATCACTTTCAATTTCTATCTTAAACTCAGCTCATTTGGATCTTCTCTTCTTCTTTCAGTGTGCCTTTAATGCCTTTCCAGCTTGAAAAATACATAAGTAATAGAATGTGCATCACATGAGTTTTATTATTACTCTTATAGGGTTCATGCTCTCACGCAGATAAAAGAGCTGCGGACTACCAAAGACGTCTCTCATACATTAATGTCATGACGTTGTATCTCACGTTGCTGAGAGGGGGGGGGGGAGGGTATAAATGTACTGAGGGTTCAGAATTCTGAGTATGAGGGGAAATTTTTATTTTTTTTTTCTATGGGAGGAAAAAAGTGGAGATAAAACGAGTGGAAAAAAATGGAATTGTGTGATGCTTAGTGAGATTTCCTCCACTTGTGTGTACGAGGCTTGAATAAAGAATATCTCTTGACTCTTGAAAAAAAAAAGGAAGAAATTTTTTAATGATCCTCCTTGATTATTCGCCAGGATATCTTGCCTGTTATTTTGACTGGAATGAACGTTTCCAAGTCAATTATTCATTTTATTTATTATTTCCAATTTTTTTCCGTAATTTTACTAATTTTATTTTATTTTTTATTTTTAATGCAATTTATATTTTCCTAATTTTTTTTTTTTGTTTTTTGGTGAAGTGTATTTGATTATTCGGAGATTATGGAGATAACGGGAGGGGGAGGGGGGGAGGGGTTCTGGAGGGCTTAAAGTGATTATCTTTTGTGGTAATTGAATAAGAAATTGAGGGAAATTGAGTTTTTTTTGGGTAAAAAGTGGGATGAGGTGAATTTTTCTGTAATTTTCATGAAAATATTGAGGAAGCTGGTGGAGATACGCCCTTTCTTCTCGAATCGAATTTTGTGGCTCTTCAAAAAGGCTATAGTTCAAAAAATTGACTGATCTCGTGTTACCCCCTTTATCTGCTGAATCATTCTTTAAAAACCTGAAAACAATGTAAATTAATTAAAATCTCTTTTAATCATATCTCCAATTTTGAAAGAGACATCTTCTAATTAAATCCAGAAGAATAAAACTGACGAGTGCAGAAATACTCTGAAGTTCTTTTCTCATTTATTTTATTCCAACTAAAATGAAAAAGAAAAAAAAGAAAATATTTCGTTTAAGTTTTAATGATCTTCAAGAGTGAAACAGACTCTCCATATCTTCCAGCCCAATTCACATAATAATAATAATAATTTCAGATAGTATACTTGAATTTTCAGGGTAAAAGTTAGTTTTGATTTCGTTGAGATACGCAGTGAGTCTGATTCGTTAATGCAATTTCTCTTATGGATATAATTTAACTCCTCTAATTACAAAAAAAAATCTACAAAATATTGAAATAAAAAAAAAATTCTTCCAATGATTTTTTTCTAACAAATTAGGAATAGTAATAATAATTATTGATATATAATTATTATTACTATTACTATTATTATTATAATTAACGATATGTTGTATAATTATCTATACGTAACATTCCACCGGAAAAGTAGACATGTTGGATTATTTTTTCAAATTTTTTCCGATTTTTTCGCAGACTCCGTCACTCCAAAAAAAAAAATTGTTAAATCATCTCGACTTGGGGGTCTATTTTGCCCTAATTTCCCCTATATATTTTTTCCATACGGAATTATTATTATATAATTGATTAACAATTATGATTGAGAAAGGAAAAGTATAAAAAATTCATTTTTCAAATAACATTAAAATAATTAGTATTAATTGTAATTAAATTCTCACATAAAAAGGTAAAAATATATATTTCTCCTTTTCCCTTTCTTCACAATGTGTTTTTTTTTCCTCTAAAACTCTGAATTATTCAGAGATACAGACAGAGTGAGGGTGCATTACGTGAGCGTTGATCCTCACTGCATCATCCGCAGATTTACGACTGTGTCACTCGTGCAAAAAAAAGGAGGGGGAGTGGGGGGAGGAAATAAGAGAGCACGAAGGATCAAGTGATACTAGTTTCCATTGCTTTCACCGATGCCACGAAAAGCTCAGGTGTTTCATTTTTTTTTTAAGTAGAATCGAAAATCGAGAGTAGAAATTTTTGAGGGAAAAGTAGAGATTTCGTAGGTAACTCACGATCACGGGATTACCATTTGCTGATGTGAAATTACGTGGACTTATTCAATTTTTTTTTGCTTTTGAATGAATACTTTGCAATTGCAGTTTTTCTTCTACACAGAGAAGAATGTTTTCTTAATTTAAGAATGTGCAGTCACTTAATTTAAGAATGTGCAGGTCACTTAAATTAAGAATGTGCAGGTCACTTAAATTAAAAAAGAAAAGTCACTTGATTTAAGTGGGAAAAGTCACTTAATTTAAGTGACTTTTACTTTCTTAAATTAAGAAAGAAAAAGTTACTTGATCTAAGTGAGAAAAGTCACTTAATTTAAGTGACCTGCCATTCTTAAATTAAGTGACTGCACATTCTTAAATTAAGAAAATATTTTTCTCTGTGTAATCCGAGTTTTTGTGGAATATGACGAGAGGAATTTTCTCATTTTAGATGCTAAAGAGCAAAAAAACTACGATTTGAAGTATTTTATCGAGGATAGTTTATATTTTCATTCAAAAATATCGCTAATGGAACTATTATATCTAACAGTTATATCCAAATGTGGACAGAGAAAAATGTTTTCTTAATTTAAGAATGTGGAGTCACTTAATTCAAGAACGTGCAGGTCACTTAAATTAAGAAAGAAAAATCACTCAATTTAAGTGAGAAAACTTATTTGATTCAGGTGATTTTTCTTTCTTAATTTAAGAATGTGCAGTCACTTAATGTAAGTGACCTGCCATTCTTAAATTAAGTGACTTTTCTCACTTAAATCAAGTGATTTTTTCTTTCTTAATTTAAGAAAGTAAAAGTCACTTAAATTAAGTGACTTTTCTCACTTAAATCAAGTCACTATTTCTTTCTTAATTTAAGAACGTAAAACTCACTTAAATTAAGTGACTTTTCTCACTTAAATCAAGTGATTTTTTCTTTCTTAATTTAAGAAAGTAACAATCACTTAAATTAAGTGACTTTTCTCACTTAAATCAAGTCACTATTTCTTTCTTAATTTAAGAAAGTAAAAGTCACTTAAATTAAGTGACTTTTCTCACTTAAATCAAGTCACTATTTCTTTTTTAATTTAAGAAAGTAAAAGTCACTTAAATTAAGTGACTTTTCTCACTTAAATCAAGTGACTTTTGCTTTCTTAATTTAAGAAAGTAACAATCACTTAAATTAAGTGACTTTTCTCACTTAAATCAAGTCACTATTTCTTTCTTAATTTAAGAAAGTAAAAGTCACTTAAATTAAGTGACTTTTCTCACTTAAATCAAGTAACTATTTCTTTCTTAATTTAAGAAAGTAAAAGTCACTTAAATTAAGTGACTTTTCTCACTTAAATCAAGTGATTTTTTCTTTCTTAATTTAAGAAAGTGAAACTCACTTAAATCAAGTGAGTTTTCTCACTTAAATCAAGTGACTTTTCTTTCTTAATTTATGTGACCTGCACATTCTTAAATTAAGTGACTGCACATTCTTAAATTAAGAAAACATTTTTCTCTGAGTAGTACAATGTTTTTTAATACAAACTACAATGTAAAATTTGTAAAAAAAAATTATACTATTCTTTCCATATATTGTCTAAGAAAAATTAATAAAACCGAATTATCTTGTTTTACCGATTCCCCTCTCTCTCTCTTTTTTTTTCATTCGATTTTTCAAAGAATAATAAGATGAAACATCGTATTTGGTGAATTTCAGTTAACGAGTGGGGTTCACAGAGACTCCGTAACGAGAGCAACGCGTGGGATAGCCTCCAAAGAGCCTTCATCCATTAAAAAAGATAATATCCCGGAGGTAATTCTGACGCAAAAGAGAGAAAGAAAGAAAAAAAAAACGAAGTACTTCAACTCATCACTGTTCAAAGTATTTCGAAATGCTTCACAGAGAATTATTCGGTAAGAGCGAAAATAATACCAGTGGCATTACAAGGAGAATAGAAATATATGAAAAATACATCAATCAATTTAGTCTTCATATTTGATTATTGAGAATTTTCGCAATTAGTTTTTGCTAAAACGAATTCGTCATTTCGTGAAGCAATTGAGTTAAACATAAATGCCTGAGAATTCTGGAGCATGTGTGGGTGAGTAATTAATGAGTTCTGAGCAACTTACTTGGAATTTACCACTTTTCGAACGGTATTCAGTCATCTACAGTCCAACCTCCCTATTTGCATATTTTTAAGAAATGGGCGTATCTCTATCAGTTTCTGAGATATTTCCAAAAAACTTCTCGATAATTTTCAATTAAAGCAAAACCTCCCAATTCGCATAATTTCAAGAAGCAACATGATTTCAAGTGACTTTGATTTTTTTGAACGTTAAGACCTTGACGGAAAAATCTGAAAAAATTCAGAAAGATGCTTCATTATGTCTACATTATTGTCAAATTTTTTCAAAATTTTCTGTGAAGTTGTTCAACCCAAAAAAAATATAAAACTCCTACGATTTTCAAATATCAAGTGTTTCAAAAATCTTTATTATCCAAAAGTTAATGGAAAAAAGTAATAATAATAATCATACCCATTCCATATTCGTGACAACATGGAAAACCGATTACTTACACTTGAGGTAACCGTGATTGTATCTAAAAGAGGCACATTATATAGAAATCATTCACCATAACTCGGTTGGATGTCATTTATTCTCCCTGCACATATGTACAAACATATATGAACAAGTAAGACTTCTCATGGAAGAATCTTGATAAAATACTGTCACGTTTCGTAAAGTTATGCAGTATTATACGTTTGAAGATGTCTAGGTTTTTTTTTTTTTAATGAAGAATTTATGTGTTTTATGACAGACAGAATGCATGCTGCTGAGTTCTCACAGTTTCATGATTTTATTTGATTTAATTTCAAGTGGAAAATGATGCTGCATTGGATTTAATAAAAAAAAAACGTTTCAGTGCAATGCAATCATTGAAATTAAAGAGTTTTATATTAACACCCGTGTCATCAATTCACGTTGAACCGTTACTAATAGCTTTAAATGAAATAAATAAAATTCAAGTGTTAGGATCATGTTTTAATAAATAGTAGAATCTGATATTAATTTAATAATTAATTAAATCTTTATTTCTGTTATTTACATTTATATTTACATCAATTGAGAGATATTTATTGCAGATTTTCTTCTTAAATTCTCGTAAAAGCATCCCAGTTATAAGACTATTCTCGAAAAATAAGTGAGATAGAGCGATATAACGATTTTACCCAAATTGTTTTTTTTTATAGAGAATTTCAAATCTCAGTTATTCATCCAATAGAAAGGAAGGATGCTTTGTTTTCAACTTGAACCTCTATTTTTGCCTCTAAAATTACCTGAAGATAAAAACTTAAACTCATATTATCAGGTAAGGATGGAAATTAGATAATTGAATACATCAATCAAATTAAATTAAATCAATTGAATTAATTAAAATGTACAAACTTCTGAAAAAATGTTGGAAGTGCTCGGGACGTTTACGCAATAATGAAACTTTCATTATTTTTCTGCACATGCTTCCAAAAAAAGATGATCAACAAATCCTCGCAAAAAAAGATCCTGCTAAAATTGATTTTTGTTTCTCAAAGATTAGAGAAAAATGTCAAGAAAGCATTTTTTTGTAGCGATTTCCATCGGTTACAAGAAAGGCCACTAAAGGAATCCCCGCAAATTCAATAGTTTCTGTTTCATTTCATAATTTTAAACTTCAATTCAATTGATTCATTTAATAATTTAATTTCCATCGTTACGAGATAATATGAAATTTCAACTACTATAACTTGAATAAGTTTAACCCTTTAACAGCGCATTCGGACAAACTCACACCCGGGGCGATAGAGTGGGGATAGCCAATCGCGTGCGCTCTCAGTCCCCACTACCTCAGTTTACGAGACTCAGGCTCGGTCATTACCGTGATACATACGTCTGATGGGTTCCCTCAGGGCCCCTTCCTTTGTTGTTTAAATAGTCTTGAATTATTATTTTTTTTCAAATTATTTCCGTCGATGTAGAATAAAGAATTTAAAAAAATTGAACGTAAAAATTCAAAATTTTCGACTAACAATAACGTGCCCGATAAAATTCCAGAACAAACAGTAACCTTATAGTGGGTACGGTATTGCTCGCTAGAGCTCACGGATACACACTAACGCAGATATGTGCCGCCTGCCTACACGGAGAGAAAATTCTTTTAAAAATTGTGATGCTCAGCGACTTAAAGCAGGCCAAAAGTGCAGGCTAGGGGTATTTTATGCATCCTCCAATAAAAAAAATGTCCTTGCCACGAGGATTACTAATAGGGCTAATTGAATTTTCGAGAGAAAGTGTTACAATAACTGTTACGTAGCACTACGAAAATATTAGCTGATTGTTTTCTCTTAAGGAAGTCATGAAAATTTCTATACTTGCTCAATGATGAATTGTAGGGCCCTTAGAAATTTTCATACGCTACTAAGAATTTTTATGAAATTTTTTTAGAATTTTTCCCATGCCAGCCTCATAATGTGGTAGACGAAGATGCAAGTCGGGTACCTTCGGCGGTTTTCGGTACATGAGCCATTGGCCATTTCACACTTGGCTTTGGATTGAAATATCTCGGAAACTATGCAAAGTTTATCGAGACATGCTGTGAATGAAATTTAGAGGGAAAATTAACGAAGAAAATAAGCAAGACGCCGTTTTTCTACGACCAGTAATTTCCGAGATATCAATTTTTTGATGAGTAGGTCAGAAACAATGGACGAGGCCCGATAGTAAATAAATGGCCGCTCGAGCGTCCCTTCTGAATTTTTCATTAAAAAATTAATATCTTAATAATTAGGAGTTGTAGAAAAACGGAATTTCGCTCATTTTATTCGTTAATCTTCCCTCTAAATTTCATTCACAGCATGTCTCGATAACTTTTCAGTACTTTTCGAGATATTTTAATCCAAAGCCAAGTGTAAAATGGCTATTTTTTTTTAAGAAATGAAAAGCAAAAATTTTGATGTGGAGCATGGGAATTTTTCGGTACAAAAGCAAATTCGACCCCCTTTGTAGAGCAGCATGGTAATTTTTTTAAAAATCATTCAGAAAAATTCTTATATTTTTCTCTCCGTGTAGCAAGCCGCAGAGTGGGGGAAACGCCCATAAGCGTTAAAGGGTTAAATACTCAAGCACTATGAGCCATCTCTCCATTCAAGTTCAGATGGAATTCTCATGAACGAAAGCCTATATATGATTGAAATTTCCGTGATGTCACGTGATGTCACGAAAAAACACCAATACTTTCTGAGATATTTACAAAAAAATATTGATAAAAGGAAAGAGGATCTTTTTTACAAGGATCTTCTGAAGTGGAACCGAAAAAAATCGCCTCACATTAACGAATTGCCTCCAGCCATTCATCTCCACCTTTTCAATCGGATAATACTCCTCATTGATACCTCTCGAGCCAATGAAGTAGGACAGATTTCATTCTCAACGCTTTGTTGCGCCTGATCGGTCCAGTTTCTGTTTGCAGTTCTTTCAGGCGTTCAACGGTTAGATCATCCATATTAATGACCTCGTCTTCTTCAGCAAGAATAGCATTGACCAACCAGAAGCTCAGTATGATCCCATAATAATGGCACCTCTTCAATTCATCTGTAAACCATTTCCGCGACATTTTCTGAATATGTTCATCATTGAACTTCAATTTCTTCAGATTATCTATCAGCGCTTTATGATAAGAATCAATGAGATCATCATAATTGTCCTGGATGACATTTGATTTTGGACTAGAATAAACGAAGTAGTGGAAGTCGATTGCCGGTGACACATGACGTGCCACTTGAAAGTCAATTAGCTTGACATCAGTCACGTGACCTTGATCATCATGCTTGAACAGCACATTATTGATCCATACATCACCATGTGTAATGACGTCATACTTTCCCTGACCAGGTGTGATCAAGTCTCTGATGATTTCAAAGGATTTTCCGATTAGACCTTCTATATGGGCTATCGCTTTCAGGAGCTTGTCGTCGGGATTTTCGAGGGACTTGAGGTGAGCCAGACCGGCCATGAGACCGGAATCGATGGTCGTTCCGAGACAGGGAACATCATCTTCTGGGAATACTGCCTCTTTCATTGGTGACATCAATTGGATGAATTTGGGTTGGTCCTTGAATTTTAGAACTAGGGAGGATGCATGGAGCTTTGCAAGTGTCTGAAATAATAATTTATATTATTTAATTATCTTCTAATTATTATTTTTTCGATCCATGATATGCATACAGTACAACCTCGCTATTTGCAACTCATCTCGACATCAGAACCCCTCTATTTGCAACTGGCCCCTCAACTCCTTTCAGTCCCCATTTAACTTCCTCTATAGCCAATAAGAATAAAGGGAGCAGCCCGCCACGAATTTGAATGTTATTCCATCCGTTAATATATATATCATATACCCGTCTTTGAATGAATGGAATAAAATGAATATGGGATTGGCTTCAAGTAATTAGAGAAGTATTTTTTGTCTAAATCAGTTTCTTGTATTTTCTGTAGTTCGAATGTGTATCACGAAAGTAATAAATATGCAAATTCGAAATTCCAGGAGAACGAAGAATGACTCATTTGATATTATATCAAGGTTGAATACGGTTTAAATGGACAGCTGGAAAAAGACTAATATTTGAAAATAACCTCTTTAACACATGGAAGTGGGGGCAAGTAGGCGGGGCTCAAGTTGCAAATTGCGGATTAAGGCCCAGGTACATAAAGTTTATTAATATATCATATATTTTGCCTTAGTTAAGTGACATGTGAAGTTAATTTTGAGCGATCAATTTCAGTTGGTTAACTTGGTATGATTAGTAGGAATTTAGGTCGGCATGCTTAAAAACGGTCGAAAACAGCTTAAAATGGCTACGGACTCCGTCAGCTAATCGACGATTAGCGCTAATCGAGCTTTATGCACCTGGGCCTAAAAAAGCCGCAAATAGCGGGGTTGTACTGATCTGCTGCATCGAGGAAGTGCACAACAGACGTTTTCAATTGAGCAAAGTGAGGTTAGAAATGTAACTAGAGGTGCGCAGTTGCTCGCTTGCTACGTTCACTCGCGAATGGAAGAGTACGTTATTGCTGATAAGGAGGAATTAGTAGGAATGTATTGTGACGAGTGTGACTCTTCAAGCCGCACTAAGAACTTCCCGATAATTTCTCTCACTTATCAGAAAAGATGAGTTGACCACTTCACTACTGAATTCTCAAAGTAAAAATGATTAACCTTGCATTACTTAACAATTTTTCTAATAATTACCTGAACAACTGCCGAACAATGTTCAAAATCAAGTAGTTCCCTTCGTGGCTGTAAATCGTAACCCAATAATTTTAAATCCTCCATAATAATTTCAGTTTCATTAGCGAATATACATTTAGGTCCAACATTACACAGTTTTGGAAGTATATTATTGTAAATGTGTGCTTCATTTTGAAATAATACTGCATTTCCAATAACAGCTGCTGATGTACGATGACGGGGATAGTGTTTCGTCATGAATGTATCACTGTAAACTGAAGTGCATGTGTATTGAAAGTAGTTGATTTCTGTTTTTTTTTCATTTTTTAAGTATTTTCTTAAGGTAGTATCCCAGAGTACGGTCGATAAAACAGAAAAAAATGAGGATTTGCAGGTTAGTTTCCAGTTAATTGCTGATAATTCAGGGAAAATGTGCTTTAATTCATCCGAAAAAAGTGATTAAACTATTCGAAAGTCATATCTTCAGCTTGTGAATATAATTTCTTTTTCTCGATTTTTTTTTAACATCAATCTCGTATTACATGCATGAGATAGAGAGAGAGGCAAATAGTTACGAATACCTTCTAATTAAAATATCTCAATAACTATACGGGAAATTGAATATTTTTTTCTTCAATTATTTAGTTAAAATGCTGTTCTCTTCGCCAATTGTTTTTGAATAATGGGTCAACTATGTGGTTCTTTAGGAATTTCATTATTTCCATCCGATTTAGAGCGTTTCATCGCTCAGTAACTTCGATAATTCATATCTCATAAACTACAAGGACAAAAATTATGAAAAAATTCAGAAAATTGTAAAAAAATATCATTTTTGATATGGTATAAAAAAAAAGAGGGATCAACTGTACTCAAATTCGCTGGAATACTACTTCAATTGGAAAATTATGATCAGTTCAATACTAACATTCGCCATTTCCTTTTTTGCCAGTTACTCTTGACCTGAGAACAACAGACATGTAGTTATCACCAACTTGACTGCCCTCAGTTTCTTCAGCATGAATAATTGTCAATTTTTCATCATTTTCAGAGATTCGAAGGATTTTTTGAAAATGTTCTTTCAATTCTGTGAAAAATATAAATAATTCATACAATAATAGCAGAAAATGAGTCAAAATTTTTTGGTCATCTTCATGCCTTTGCATAAAAATCTCCAAAAATTTCGGAAAATGCTTCAATATATCTACATTATTACTGAATTTTTTCCAAGAAAGTTTTGAAATGCTCTTCACTCGAAAAAAATGCATAAAATGATTTCACCTCTTTTTTGATAATTTTTTTTTAATATCTCGGAAACTAAGCGAGATGGACAGATTTTACCTCAATCCTTTTTTTATAGAGAATTCCAAGAGCTACAAAAAAAAGCTTTCAAAGGATTTTCAAAATCGCTCTATCTCTCTTGATTTCCAATATATATTTCCAAAAAAATTTAGATTTTTTTTTTATACAGAGAAAAATGTTTTCTTAATTTAAGAATGTGCAGTCACTTAATTTAAGAATGGCAGGTCACTTAAATTAAGTGACTTTTCTCACTTAAGTCAAGTGACTTTTCTCACTTAAATCAAGTGACTTTTTCTTTCTTAATTTAAGAATGTAAAAGTCACTTAAATTAAGTGACTTTTCTCACTTAAGTCAAGTGACTTTTCTCACTTAAATCAAGTGCCTTTACTTTCTTAATTTAAGAAAGTAAAAGTCACTTAAATTAAGTGACTTTTCTCACTTAAGTCAAGTGACTTTTCTCACTTAAATCAAGTGACTTTTTCTTTCTTAATTTAAGAAAGTAAAAGTCACTTAAATTAAGTGACTTTTCTCACTTAAGTCAAGTGACTTTTCTCACTTAAATCAAGTGACTTTTTCTTTCTTAATTTAAGAAAGTAAAAGTCACTTAAATTAAGTGACTTTTCTCACTTAAGTCAAATGACTTTTCTCACTTAAATCAAGTGACTTTTTCTTTCTTAATTTAAGAAAGTAAAAGTCACTTAAATTAAGTGACTATTCTCACTTAAATCGACTGACTTTTTCTTTCTTAATTTAAGAAAATAAAACTCACTAAAATCAAGTGAGTTTTCTCACTTAAATCAAGTGCCTTTTCTTTCTTAATTTAAGTGACCTGCACATTCTTAAATTAAGTGACTGCACATTCTTAAATTAAGAAAACATTTTTCTCTCTGTAATTAAGAAAAAAATTGACCTATTTTCACTGACACTTAAAAATTCCAGCAAATTATAAATTTCCCAGGGATTTCTACGAAATTGTGTCTAATAATAACGAGAGTAACGAAAATTGACGCACGATTAATGCGTCAAGAGGGTGTGCATGATAAAAAGCACATGCAGAGAATTTTCAGAATAGCTTTTACATTGGCAATGGCCCGAATACCCAGTGACACACCTCTATATTAGTTCTACAAATGTGCCGACCTTGCACTCGGAAATGATTGCATCTAACAGCCAAGTAAACTCAGTGTTAGACGCGATAGCGTCATTTACTGCCCACGTGTCATGCGTTTATTCTCTATCCTTGTTAAAAAAAAAAAACATATCGACATTTACAATTCAATATGTTAGTGTTAATGACACACATTTCGAGTCATTCGAATCCATTCGCCAATGCGTAAACTATTTTTCAATGATAGTAAAGATGAGAAAAATCCAATTGATAATACGCTCAATCATCGAATTATTATGAATAACTAAACGCCTCTTCATAGTTGACATAAATAGATAATCAATTTTTTTTCAATAGACTGATCAATTTGTTAATGAAAAAAAATAGAAAAATCTATTTTTTTATTAAAAAAAAAAAAGAATAATTTTTTTTTTAATGATTATTTCCACAGGAAAATTTTGAAAAAATTCAAGAATATGTGTCATCATGTTCCGAATATTCCTGAATTTTTTCAAAAATTTTCGCAAATTTTTCCCTCCTCAAAAAAATATGAAATCGGAAAAAAAAATTTTTTAATAATTGTTTAAAAATATTTTGGAAAATAAGCGAGATAGAGTGATTTTTTTTGAAAAATTTGAGGAGCTACAAAGAATGCTTCAAGTAAAAAGGGCGTATCTCCATTAGTTTCTGAGATATTCTCAAAAAACTGGAGAAAAAAAAGCCAATAATAATAATAATGATAATAATAATGAGAATTTTTGCACTGACTTGAGCATTATAATTATTGACATTTTGACGCATATACCTGATACAGTTCGACGCTCCATATTTTTTTTCCGTAGTGCACTAGGCCTAGGCCAACGACGAACTATTCTGATAAAACTATGAGATCGTTCTATTAAGCTTTGCAATGGGCAATGCAGAGGCCAATGATAAATAAACAACGGAGGAAAAATCGTTGTGAGTTTTCTACGCGTTAAAATGCAAACGGAAAATTAATTGTCATTCACGAGGTTTTTTATTATTATTATTATTTTTTGCTATTATTTCAATAATAAGATGCAGCTGGTTTTTTCCATTAAAGATGGCTTCAGGTGGAGTAGGAAAATTGTGACTAGTTTTTCATAGACTCTGCTCTATGATATCGTGATGTTTGCTGTCAAGGTGCAAGGTAGGAAGTGGATTGTCAAGGTCATCTGATAGTGGAGGGGAAATTGTGATGGAAAATGAGAATTGAAAAACGGCAGAGACTTTTTCAATACTGTTGAGGATGTATGATCATGTCAAAAATTTTCGATTTGGGGGTTTGAAATTTTTTTGAAGTAAGATTATTGCTCAATGAATTTTACTGTAAAAAGTGCGGGGTAGGTAACTATTCACATGAGAAAGAAAAAAATTATTGAAAATTGACAGAAAATACATGGGCTTTTATGGAGGAATGGAGGTTATGATGGTAAATTAATAAATATCCAATTTTCAAGCTCTCGTAGTACATAAAACAAATATTCATAAGAAAAATGGATATTGTAGTGATTCGGCACATCATCATTCATTTCTCGCCCTGATTGGCCAGATTCACAGCACAGGTCACGTGGTCATTCACTTCGGCTCACTTCGCAACCGTTCGGCCTATCCCCACCCATCAAAATTCACGGTTCGCCCACTCTCTTGATCATACATCCTTAATGTAATCTTCGAAAAAACAAAAATTGGGGATTTGAGTGCAGTGGAGACTTCTTACATTTTTATGGAGACGGAAAAGTTCATAATTCCACGGATTTTTGAGAAGGAAATAATTATTTTTTGTACCTTTTTTGTACGGATGGCCATTTTTGTCGCAATTAACTTCCTTACTTCCAAGGTACATAATATACTATTAAAGCCTGAGGGATCATGTGAAAAGGAATCATCAAAACAAATAGGATTAGAGGAGAAAAAGAGGTTTTTACGCACTAGTGCGTAAATAGTACATTGTCTCACAAGCCGAAGGCGAGTTTTATAATCACACGAGTCTGAAAATCTCTATTGCACGTGCAAATACATTTTTTTTATGTGCTACACGCGTAGCGTGTGGAAAAGGACCACTTTACGCATGACGTGCGAAAAATAGTATTTTACGCACGCCTCATGATCACGAATGAAAAGTGCTTAGGGGCGTCGTATATTACGTATTAAGAGAGTGAAAAAGTCAACACAGCCAAAAAATTTGCCTCCCGAATAAAGCGAATTTTTGTCCGTGGTGCGTACAATGTTTTCTTTTCGAGGGAGGGAAGCTTCGCTCAGTTGAGGCCTGTGTCCACCCGAGATAAAATTTTTGAGTCTTTGGGAGTTTTTTACGGTCTTCAATGACTCTCAGAAAGACTTTGGGGTCTCTGGAGTGTCTCGCAAGTCTCGCAACTGACTCTACAGTTGTTGATAGTGTCTCTCATATCTCTCTGTGTCTCTTCCGTAAGGACTTCTGCCTTTGCAGGTGTCTTAAGGACTCGTATTTTTGCTGGGCTCTCAGTAGATTTATAAAGATTTAGAAAGACATGAGTCCTTATGAGAGAGACCGAGAAATGAATCATTTTTTTCCATTTTCACTTGATAATTTTTGAGTTCTCAATTTTTATAATGTTTGGAACGTGTGGAATTATTATTTCTCTCATATTGGACTTTAATTGAAAATTTTCAATATTAGCGGAAGGTAGCGTACTACGGCCATAGGGCTGAAATGAACATATTTGAGTTTTGATATTTATATTATTAAATTTTTTCTTAAACTAATAAAAATATTGGAAATATTTTAACTCCATATTCTTCCCAATAAAATATTTTTCAATTCATTTTTCAATAAAAATATGTAGAAAAATAAATATCCCTTCGAAAAATAGAAAGACTGATGGCTCTCGAATAAAGACCGGAGAAAAATCCTGAAAAATTCAGAATTGTGAAAAAATTCTGATGTTTCACGAATTACGTAGACGACAAAAAAATTACCAGACATTAATATGGGAAAATTTTGTAAAAATTCTCAAAATTTCTGGAAAACCTCAATTTGAAAAAGAAAAATCAGGATTTTTTTTCCCTTTTTTTAATGCACTTCCAAAATAATATTTCACAAGTCGATTTATTTGCCCATTTTTTCTAAAAAAATATCTCGGAGACTTATGGAGATACGTCTTTTTTGCTCTCATCCTCTTTCATAAAGAATTTCAGGAACGGCAAAAAAAGGCGTATCTCCATTCGCTCTTAAGATATTCCTAAAAAAAAGCGGTTGAGAGAAAAAATCGCTCAATTATTATCAACAACAATAAAAAAAAGTGAAAGTCCATTTTTTCAAAAAAAAAAAAAATTTTCAAAAAAAATCTCATTAACCAGTTATTCCACTTCACTACTGAATTCAACCTTCTTCAAAACTCGATTGCATTGAATTTACCATGAAAATTCATATTTTCCGTTAGTTTTACACACATTTAAATATTAGCAAACTTCACATGTTTGTAATATCTACGAAGTGCTACAAAATAAGCGCATTATCAGTGTTTTCAAATTTTTTTTCCTTCACTTATCAATGCGATGACATTACGAACCTTGAAAAAAAACAAGATAATTTCATAGAAAAAAAAAATGCAATTGTTATCGGATTTGTAATTCGCCTCGAGAACATCGAGACCTTGAGTTCTTTTTTTTCTATTTTCCACTGTTTTAGATTTCATTTAATGGAAAACGAGAAAAAAAAGAGGGTGAGGGGGGGGGGGGGGAGATGTGGAAGAGTCATTCATTGAATAAATAACATGTGTAACATTGCTGATTATTAACACAGAAAAGTTGGCAGATGTTAAGAGGACACAGAAAATGAGTGGTTTACTGTTCAGAATTGATTTATAGATTATACGTGATCTTATCCTCTCTTCGTTCTCATCTAAACTTCTTAGAATGTGTTGTAACGTATAATTGGGTAGTTATCAACTGCCTCAACTGTGCACTTCTCCATATACTGCCAGTGATGATTATAAATGAAGAAAAAAGAAATGGAAGATGAGAGAAAATGTTTTATTTATTTTTTTTTAATGAAAATTAGAAAGTTTCGAAATCAAGAAAAAATCTTGTGAATGCACGGGTTTTATTGTATTGGTGATTTTTTTAGGATTGAGGACTCTCCAAAAAAATCGAAAAAAATTCAACAATAATGGAGACATACTGAAGCAATTTCTCAAATTTTATGGGATTTGTTCGTCAACTCGCCTCTATTTTGAATTTTATGAAATTCAGGAATTCCTTCAATTCTCAAAATTGAAGTGATAAAATTTTGGGAATTGAAGAATTTTTTTTCAGATGAAAGGCTCTAGAAAAAAATTTGAAAAAATTCAGAAATAATCAGGACATACTGGACCATTTTCTCAATTTTTTTCAGATTTTTTCAAAAACTCGCCTCTGTTTTATGAAATTCAGGAATTCCTTCAATTCACAAGAGGCAAAAATGAATATTTACACTTCAATTGTATTAATGAATTTTCTTCAGGATAAAGACTTCCCCAAAAAATCTGAAAAAATTCAACAATAATCCGGACATACTGAAGCATTATCCCAAATTTTTTCAGAATTTTTAATGAACTCGCCTTTGTTTCGAGTTTCATGAAATTCATAAATGCCTTCAATTCTCGAAATTAAAGTAAAAAGATTTTGAGAATTGAAGGATTTTTTTTTGGGTGAAAGGCTGTAGAAAAAAAATTGAAAAAATTCACCAACAATCAAGACCTACTGAAGCACCTTCTCAAATTTTTTCAGATTTTTTCCTTCACTCGCCTATGTTTTACGTTTTATGAAATTCATAAAAGTCAAATTTTCACAGTGTAATTATGTAAATGCGAAAAATAACAGCAATTAGTTTAATTCGGTTAAAGTTCAACTATGAGAATGGCAAGAAACTTATTATAATAAATGAAAAATAAACATGTTCCTGCATGTGTGTGTGTATGTGTGCATGGAGATAGGTTCTGTAGATTCAAACGTTGTTTCTACATGGAAAATGTTTTCAGCAATGACTTCTCAAGATGGGCGTACCAGATAATGTCTTCTATCGTCCTGGCAATGATGATACCAACGACTCTTCTGGAGAAGAGGAATCCACCGCATGACTAGGCTCAAAGAGACACTCCTAGTAGTCAGTCGTACTACGAAATAATATAATGAAAAAAAAGACAATAAACATAGGGGAAGGTGGGGCAAAATGGACACAAGGGGTGAAATGGACACATCTAAATTTTCATGGTTTTATCCTGAAAAACGCTCCAAATTGATAAAAATAATGGAGGTAGAATTTTTTCAATGATTTCATTGAAAAGCTGAGGAAATTTTTGACGGAAAATATGGGTGAAAATTCTTTTTTCGCATTTTGGAAAAAATTTTTTTTTTCACTCAATCTTGAAGGGTACCCCCTTTCGATTTTTTCGAAAAATGGTTTTTCAATGATATCTCCGGTTCTATTCGCCGTAGCGATTCGCGGGTAGTCTCAAATTGAAGGGGAGCTCATTCCTCACATTTTCGTTAAAGTCTCATTAATTTTTATCGAAAATTACGGAAGTTACAGCCCAAAAACTGATTTCCACAAATTGCCCTGTAATTTCGTCAATTTTTGATAAAAATCAATGGGACTTTAACGAAAATATGAGGAATGAGCTCCCCTTCAATTTGAGACCACCCGCGAATCGCTATGACGAATAGAACCGGAGATATCATCAAAAAACCATTTTTTGAAAAAACTCAAATGGGATAATCTCCAATTTTGGCGCAAAAAAATGAAAATTTTCAAAAATTCGAAAAAATTGATTCTGACACATGTTTTCCCCCTAAAATTCCCTCAGCTTTCCAATGGAATCATTAAAAAAAATGTAACTTCGACTGTTTCATTTGAATGTCCATTTTGCCCCACTTTTCCCTATATATATGAACTCAATAGGGCACTTGCATACTTAATTTCAATTTTTTTTCCACTGCAATTGATTAATTAGCATTAGTTGAGCACATGAAAAAAATAATAATTGAAAATGTTTTGTTTATGTTTTTTTTTAACGTTGAAAATGAATAAATTTCAAATAGCCAGAAGGCGGAAGTGACGTCGATAATAATTTACGAAAATATTTTTAAAGTTGATTTATTTGACAATATCTCGGAAACTAAGAGAGATAGAGGGATTTTTGAGAAAACCTTTTTTCTAGCTCTCAAAATTCCAAAGAAAACAAGATAAAGGCAAAATGACGCTATCTCTCTTAGTTTCCGAGATATCTTTAGTAAACTATCAGATAAAGATAAATTATCCATTTTGCATTAATTTTGAATTAATTAGTTAAAGTACTTGGGTAATACGAGATTATGATAATTCTCCACAAAGAAAAACGGTGAAACTTTTCAATTTCATTAGACACCATCTCGTGATACTAAAGAAATACTTGAGTGCATAAATTTCTATTAATTCGAATAATTCTGCAGTAACAATATCATTCACCAATTTTATGTACAGAATTTCGTCGGTTGTTCAGTAATTTTATGCGAGTCACGAATTTAACTCGAGCAAAAAAGTTTCCACCAACGAAGATCTTTGGAAGGGCTTTTTGTTCACCGAAAACTTTGCCTCTGGATTTTCGAAACTTCTCGACTCACGTTCAAAAAAAAAGTCGATTAAGTAAAGCGCATCACGTATTTGATTCTGGTTATGTTTATCGAAGCATGTTTGGAAAATGTAGAAGTATGAAAAATGAAAAATTCAGTTACTGAACTCTCAACTAAGCTTTGACTCTCAACAAAGCATCGCTGAAAGGGAGAGCGCTTTGTTAAATATACACGAAGAATTATAGCGAAATAAAATTTAGTGGTGGGTACTTTATACCCAATGTGCTAGTCAGGGGTTAAAAACAATCGGCAAAGAGAATAGCATTCTAACTAAATAACAGAAGAAAAAAATATTCAAAATTTCGGGTAAATTGAAGCATATTTTCTCCGAATTAACTGCGATTAATTGGAAATTAACCTACATATCCTCATATTTGCCTCTTGCAAGTGGTGGCCTCCCTCTTTCATCTCCGGTCTATCAGGGTTGCACTTGTTTAAATATCTTGCTCGAGCATTTTCCGGAGGTGGACATTATTACTGACAGTATCGACTCCATTATTACCAAATGTACATCAGTTTTGAAATCGATCATGTAATTTCTGTTAAATTTAATTTAGTTAGTAATTTCTGCAACAAATTTATAAAAACCACCTATTGTACTTCATATTGTGTATGCGAGAGACGTCGTGTCATTACTTCTAACTTTGTAATCATATGTATACTCGGGCAATCTCAATCCTATTATTGGATTCGGCTGTTGGGTTGTTGTTTTCAATAAATAAATAAATAAATAAATAAATATTTTCCTGTTTTATCGACTGTACTCTGGAATACTACTTTAATCACAATAATTGCACATAATTTCCACACTAATGCATCACCTCTCTATCTGCATACAACAAAACTTTCCCTTTCCCCACTAATTTATGCAAAATAATAAAATTTAAAGAAATGAAAACGTGATATTGTCGAGAATAATTCATGCCAAAAGCCAAATCATGAATCAAAAGCGAAAAAAAAAATAATCCATCGACTCCAAGATGTTCTCCGCGAAATTTCCATTTTTGGCACATTCAATGCTTCCTTCACTTTATATTATTCCGGAATATTCTGCAGCTGGCGAGGTGTTAAGAATCTATGTGAACATGCTTACTGTGTACAGAAAAGTCTAGTAGACATCTCTTCACTCGATTCCTCCCATTCACAGGATTTTTTTTTCATCCCTTACTCACGTCTCTGAAATTCTCGGAGTAAGTAAAGTATTTCAAAATTCATAAAAGCTGACCTATTTTTCACTCGAGCATCTTTTATTTATTGAGATAAGAGCCATTTTGACGAAATTGTAAAGATTTGAGACATCAATTTTTTTTATTGGAAATTATTTTTTTCCTTTTTATTGGAAATAATTCTATTATTAAAATTAATAACATTAAATTAAATTATTAATAAAAAAAAATCAAATTTTTTAAAATTCTGTGAATTAAAAAAAAGGCTTCTTGCGAAAATTCTCAATTTTTTTTCAAAATATTTTTGAAACTCTTTCACTACAGAAAATTTTTTTTTTCACGTTTCTTAAAGTTGCGTGATTGATTTTCATGAAATTCAATTCAACTTCCCAATTTCACTAAGAACCCCAAAAAAAAATAATATGAATCATTCAATCATCATTATATCTATTCCGTAATTTTCCTCACCTCGCAATTTTCCTAATATGTTTTTAATGATTTTGCTCTTCTGTTCTAATCCGGATAATTCCATCGACATAAACACATTCACCTAATCAACACATCGATCATATTTCATTCTTGCAGTTCATGAAAATGTGTTTCTTTGAAAAAATTAGAATAACATGTGATTTTTCGCATAGATAACATCAATTCGAAAGTTTCGAAATTCAGAAAAATTCGGGAATATTTACACTTTGATTTTATTGAGGAATTTCTTCCGGGTGAAGGGCTCTCCAAGAAAATCTGAAAAAATTCAGCAATAATCTAAACATATTGGAACATCTTCTCAATTTTTTTCAGATTTTTCCTTGCATTTGCCTCTGTTTTGATTTTCATGGAATTCATAAACTCCTTCAATTCACAAAATTCAAATCTGGTTGATATTTACAATCTAATTGTATTGAGAAATTTTTTTCAAAGCCGAGGGCTCCTCAAAAAAATTTGAAAAAATTCAGCAATAATCTAAACATACTGAAGCATCTCCTCAAATTTTTTGAGATTTTTTCATGGATTTGCCTTTGTTTTGACTCTCATGGGATAGATCCTTCTATTCACAAGAAACACCAAATTTCGTGAATAATTTTATGTCAGTTCTATTGTAGAATTTTTTTGATGTGAATGGCTTTTCAATAAAATCTGAAAAAATTCACCAATAATCTTCATATATTGAAGCATCTTCTCAAATTTTTCCATGAATTCGCCTTTTTTCCACGAAATTCATAAATTCCTTTCAATTTACAGCACTCAAATCATGTAGCTGAAGCTAGCTGTGAAAATATCCGTAGAAATATCCGTAGAATTTTCGTTCGTTTTGGAGCTCATGCCAATGATGAGACCCACAACATTTACTCATTTTCACTGATTTGAGGGTATTTCTCGTAATAAAAACCATTTATCTCCGTTTTTATTCAAAGAGATTGTATAAAATTGGAAAACCAAGATTGGCTGACAAAAAATCGATGTTTTTATGTATCTTAGATTAACATGCTGGAGAGACTGTGTCAATATCTTTTGACTCGTTCTCGCTAGTCCTTCAAAAATTTAACTGGATAATTATCTTATCATAATCTACGAATGTGCCAAATTTCAGAATTTTCGGAACGGTCAATCGAGTACTGGTGGTACTACCTTAAGGTAGTTCTTTTCAGATTGAAGACATCAACCTTTTCATTCTCTGAGATCTATTATTACAAAGCTGGCACGTATCTTATTTCTTCGTCCCTTTTACCACTTTGCACCTTGAATGTACTAGTGCTTTCAGCGTCTCCACTTGTCTCCCTGAAATTTGAATAACCATCTGCACGTGCCTGTGCAATTTGACTATCCCTATTTAAAATATTTCTCCTCAATTTCCGGCGATTTGCAAATCCCCTGGGCAAAATGTCACGATTCGTCTTCTTTCCATCATAAATTTCCTCTGAATCCTGATTTTTTGGGCTCAATTGTCGATCAGCCCTTGATGCTGAGTGTTGAACCTCCTTATTTGCATAATCATTTCCTAAATTTCTTTCCTCATAGTTAACTATCTCTCGTTGATTCTCATTTCGTAATCTATCATCACCGCTACTTGCTGATGTTAGATCCTTGTTTGTATTATCATTGTGCAATAAAATTGTTTCATAATTGTCAATTTCCTCGGAAGTTTGAATGTTTGATTGTGGGTTATTATTATCGCTGCTCTGATGCTCTGGATACAATGAAATAGCTTCGTCACAACGAAATCCATACCACCAGTCGCAAACGAAGTAGCGTTGATTAAAAATACTGCCCTCTGGGCACAAAAAAGAGCTTTTAAATCCTCCAATATTGCATATGTGAAACACCTGAAAATGAAACAAAATTAAGTCAATTGAATATAGTGGAATAGTGCTGGATTTTATTTTTTTATATTTGATTGTTCTTTATAGATGAGCGCCCTCTATATTTGACTATTCTCTATATTCAATCTTCCTTCTATATTTGCCGATCATCTCCATTCCTCGGACATCCCTCTATATTTGACTGCGCCCTCTATATTTGACTATTTCCTCTATATTTGACTGGGCCCTCTATATTTGACAATTTCCTCTATATTTGACTACTCCCTCTATATTTGACTACTCCCTCTATATTTGACTACTCCCTCTATATTTGACTACTCCCTCTATATTTGACTACTTCTGTTATATTTCATCGCCCTTCATTTTTGACTGGATTCTCCCTCTATCTTTGACTATCCTGACTCCCATTGAGATTATTTGTGACCACCAGGACGACCAAACGAAAAAAAGGATTTAGACGGGAATATTCATATTTCAAACGTCATGAGTGCCATATGATGGGGTCAACAAGATATATCAAACATAGAGAAATTGCACTGTAAATACTAATGAATTACTGAAATACCTGACATCCAGTTTCAACATCAGCATAATAACCCCCTGCATTTTTTCCATCGCATGAAAATGAAGTCTCTGGAATTTTTGTTAGACTTGGATAGTCCAAGCCTGGTGTACCTGGTACGAGATCACGCCAGCTGTTGTGCGGTGGTTCATTATCATTATTTCCTTCGGTATTTCCATAATTTAAGTTTTGTAATTGATCATTTAAATCAATTGGTCCGTCAAAAGACTCCTCATTTCTTTCTCTTCCTTCACGGGGATTTTCATCGGCCTCAGGGGGTGCATCATTGGGTGTCTGTAATTTAAAATCAAGTTCTTAGCACGACCTCTCTATTTGCATACACCAAAATATGTCTTACGTTTTAATTTTTAGGAAATATGCAAATAGAGAGGTTTTCCTAGAAATTCTGGAAGAATATGCCAATTATATCGTCGCCCTAGAGTGAAAAGAGCGTAACAACATAGGAAATGTGTGTTATTTACGCCTTTTTCGCTCTAGGACGACGATATGCATTGCACATAATTTTTACGCTAATATATCGTCACCTTAGGAACAAAGTGGCGTAAGTCCTGTGCTTGGGCATAGTACCTACGCCATTTTGTTTCTGAGACAAAATTTTTTGTTCGATTACGACCTCTCCATTTGCATATATATGAATCTTTTAAGAACTTTAATTTTTTGCAAAATATGCAAATAGAGAGGTCATCAAAATATTTCATTCTATACGTCCAAAATAATGTAGATTATTATCGTTAATTCAGTAGTTATAAAGTAGAATTTTGATTTGAATAAAAAAACCATATGAGAATAGAATGTACGAGAATCAGAATGAGGGCTTTTATGGGATCACAGAAGTTTTACAACTCTGAGTTTTCCCATTGCATTTTTCAAAATTTATGAGCTCTCTATTTCATATTGCAAGCCCTTCTTTTTAAGATGTTCAATAAAACAGGGGCATTATCATCGTAAAAGCAAATATTGATCCAGTTCAGTGTAGTTGAGAAGAAAAAAATTCAGAAAAATGGAAATAAATGTTGATAGACATGTACGATAATCAAACTCATGTAACATCATGAGCAAATCATGGAAATATCCAATTTCCTGATAAATTCAATCCTCCAGTATTCCACCTCTGCCCTTTTTTTGATTTTATTATTAATACGAAATTAATGGAATTCATTGAATTACGTTGATCGCATGAACCAACGACAGATGAATTAAAATAAATTAATTACTAATTTGCTTCAAATTTTCAGTCTTCATAATTCATTCAATATTGAATATTTCAGTGAAATAAAGTGATTTCTGCGTTAGAAAATATAGAAATAATTTCAGTATTTTTCGGAAAATCTATTACAAATTCATAAAAATATGTTTTCTTAATTTAAAACCTCTTTCTTAAAAAATTTAAGAGCTACAAAAAAATTGTGGCAAAATCGCTCTATCTCGCTTAATTTCCGAAATATTTCATTGTAAAATCTGTTTTTGCGAATATCTTGGAAATTAATGGAGATAAGCCTTTTTTTCAGTAGATTTTAGGAGCTAATTAAAAGGATACAACCAAAATCGCTCTATCTCGCTTAGTTTCCACGATATTTCTTAAAAACACTCTTCTTCGAAGAATTTTCCGGAAACTCCTGGAAGTACATCCTTCTTTACTCTAATCCTTTTGCATAAAATTTTTTACGAGTGTAAAGAAAGGATTCATCCAATATCGCTCTATCTCGCTTAATTTCCAGGATATTTTCAAAAAAAAATTTCTTGTACGGATATCTCGGAAATTAATAGAGATACGCCCTCTCATTCCCTTCCTTTTTGTGAGAAATTTCAAAAACTAAATGAGAGAATTTTACTAAAATCGCTCTATCTCGCCTAATTTCCGAAAATTCTAAAAAAAAAATGTTTTTCCAAATTTCTTGGAAAATAATGGAGATACACTGTTTTCATCTTCATCCTTTTTTGTAGAAAATTTCAAAAGCTAAATCGAAAGATTTGCCTAAAATCGCTCTATCTCACTTAATTTCCGAGATATTCACAAAAAAAAGTTCTCTTAAAATTTCTCGGAGACTAATGGAGATGCACCCTACTATCCTAGCTCTCCTTAAGGAGAATTTCTTCAAATTCTTTTTTAATTAAAAAATTATTTGAAGAGTTAAAAAAAATCGTTCTAATATTGCTCTATCTTCTTTAATCTCCGAGATATCCAGAAGAAACCGCAAGAAAAGAATGGAATTTCCCGTTTTTTCTGCTACTGATTCAATTCCAGGTGGTCAATCCCCCCTTATTAATGAATGATCCTCATATGCTCGGATGGAGTAGTACATCGAACCACTGAATATCTCGTAGAAAGTGAATCTCTCACGAATGTGTTCTACATTTCTACCGCAGTGCCTATTACGCCATACTTCTGCACATTCAACTCATCGTTTAAAATGAAATAATACTGATGCAGCATCATGATTGCACAATGCATAAACAACAAGATACAAGTATCATAAATATCTCAATGTGAATGTATACAACGGAAAAAGGAGATTTATCCATTGAAAATTCGATCATTCAATAGAATAATTCTAGTGCAAAATTAATTTAATTATTGGATAATGAAGTGCCCGAATAATTGATGGGTCTGTATCGAATTTAAATTAGAGTAAGTGACACAAATTAAAGCTGTACCATGTAATTTCATTGGAAGACAGATATAATTGAAATTTTAGTAGCAAAGAGAAATGTAAACTGCTTTTTTACGTTTCATCTTCTTGATCTTGTAATTTTCAGGAAATATGCAAATAGAGAGGTTGTAAAGGAATTATTCTAGTAAATCCCTTCTTTTGATGCATTATCAAAGATAATATTTTTTTACGCTTATATTTTTTTAAGCTTTTCTATCTGCCATTTCCGGACTCGAATTTGGCTCTGTCATCCCCTCTTTATCGTTCTTGTAACGCCCTTAACGAGATGTTCATTCGATATGGAGACACTGTGGACTTAATGTCGTCGTCTTTACAGTGTGTCACTGAAGTGGCGAGAAATTATGTAAAAAGTATGAGATAATGTTGTGCTGATAATTGTTATTGAGTGTATGTAATGAGTATGTGATAATGACTGGCGAATTTTGATCAGTTAAGCTCTGTAAATACTTTTTTACCAATTGTTTTCGGTTTTATTTGGTTCATTCACTGTATTTTCTTTTGTTTCTTCTTCTCTTTTTTCTGCACCTTTCTCTTCTTCAAAAATATACTGCCGAAATTTGTAAAAGATTTTTACTTTGACCCTGTCATTAGCTTCGGCTGTTGGGTCTAATTAAAATAAAAAAAAAAGCTGAAGATATAACTTTCGAATAGTTGAATCACTTTTTCGGGTAAATTAAAGCACATTTTCCCAGAATTATCAGTAATTAATTGGAAACTAACCTACAAACCCTCATTTTCCCCTGTTTTATCGATCGCACTTTGGGATACTACCTTAATCTATGTTTTCCGCACGACCTCTCCATTTGCATACACCAGAATTCTTCCATTTTAATTTTGAAAAAATATGCAAATAGAGAGGTCACATGAAAATCATCGAATAATGAAGTGCCTGAATGATTAACGGTTCTACATTCAATCAAAATAAGAGTAATTAACACAAATTAAAGCTGTTAACATAATTCCACTGACAAAAAAATTTAATTGAAATTTAAGTAGTTATAAAAACAAAATCTAAATTGCTTTCCTTTGTATTATTAACAACAGTTAATTGACTCTGAGATAACGAGCACCTTCGGTGTCTCATCCTCCACTGGGTCTATTCAATGCTATATATAGCCCATCATCAATGAAGCATTTATGTGAAAGTTTGTACTTTATGTCGTATATCTATATATATCTATAAGAGAACGTGTAAAGTTACGATTTCAGTTGAATCAGCATTACCGAAGACATTGGACATCTCTTTCGTGTAATAATATTTCATGTGAATGTAATTTCAAAAATTGAGGAAATAAACAACTCACCGATTCTGATGAAACACAAATAATTAAGAATGAAATTTTTAAAAAATAAAACATTTCCATTTATTTCTTCAAAAAAAAATTTTATTTTCACTAAATTTTTTTTTTTTTCAATGATTCACAGGATCTCTCTTCAATGACTCTTGCTAGTAGTATCTGCCTCATAGTCGACCCTCACCATTCGCTTTATATGGTGCATCCCCACGGGCTTCACGATTTCTTGAGCAGCATGCATCCTGAAGAAGAGAAGATTGAAAACGATCGCTGACACCGATCAGGATGAAGTCGTGTTTACGATAAATCGTTGAGTGATTTTTTTTGTCCCTTTTTTATCTGAGATATGAGATGCACTGGATTATGGATGAAGATATTTCGAAATTGTAGCAGAGCGATATCTAGCAAGGTAATTTCGTTTTTTTTTTTTTTTCGTTATTTATCTGATGAAATTGATGAATTTTCTTGGGTCGGATTCACTAGATCATTTCTGTTTTGTCATTCATTCATTTTTTTTAAAAGAATATGAAGGAAAAAGGGTGTATCTTCATTTTTCATAAGGAATTGAAACTTTTTTTTATAAAGACGTTGCAAAGTCTATATAAAGTATTTTTATATGTGTATTGTTGAGAATAAATGATGAAAAAATAGATTCAAAGAGGAAAATTTGATTTTTTATCAGTCATTCTTTGAGAATATCTCGGATATTAATGAAAATACACCATTTTTATTAGGATAAAAAAGACGAATCTCCATTAATTAGGAACTTTTTCTGTAGAGAATTTAAAGAGCAAAAAGAAAGGTTTCAACACAAATTACGCTATCTTTCGTAGTTTTCAAGATATTTTCAAAAATAAATGACAGAAAAAATAGAACCAGAAAAGTCTTATTTTTTTTTTGAAAATATCTCGAAAACTGATGAAGATACGCTTTCATTGTCCTCATCCTTTCATATAGATCTCCGCTAGGAATTCACTATGAAAAAAAATAGGCAAGCAATTGCTCTATCTTGCCTAATTTCTGAGATATTCAATGAATTTTTTCGGATACCTTGAAACACAAAGAGCAAAATAGAAGGAGAAAGGATTTGATAATGCAGAAAATGCTTCAATCATCTGTTGATGATTCAATACCTTTCTCTCAGCTTCATTGACCGAGTCAAAGATGCTTCAATTTTACCCTAAATTAAAACCCAATTATTTTTTTTTCTGAAGAAAATCATGAACCGTTTTTTGTCCCCGATTTATTTTTCCTAAATCTATCTGGACACAGTATATAATTATATGCAGCATAATAAAATATGTATCCTAGTAGTATATTGCATGAACTTCTTGGATAGGAAAGAAAGAAAGGAGAAAATTTAAGAAAAGGACGTATTTATTTTCCAATTAACGCAGACTGATGTGTTTATTTCAGTTCTCATATTCTTTTTCTTCTTCTCCTTTTGGCTTTGTCTATATCAGACATATTGTTATATATATGAAATTAGAGTTTCCTTTCCTCCTCCTTGTATGATGTATGACAAATAACATTCATTTCTGGTTTGGATTAATAAGAAGTCACAACTCTTGTATTAAATAAAATCGGCCCGATCCCCTTTTGATTGTGTTGTGCATTTATTTGGATATAAACACTTCAATATTTGTTGTAACTTAGGTTATTGAATGAAGCTGAAGACACAACAAGTTATAATTAATGATTTATCGATATATATTGGCATGTGAATGGATTTATCCATAATAGAAAATATACATTATTATCACATTACGAGATCGGAACAGGAAGTGTCCGGTATCGAATTATAACCAAACCCCAGGATAAGATCTTGACTCCCTCTGGATATCAATCAAACAAGTCGATAATAGAGATTGCTTTGATTTCTACAACAATGTTGATGTTTGCATTCGAATTAGGCTGACTTGTTATCTGCAAACGAACATAGTTTGATACTCGCAGAATGCGTGTTCCACTTCTAGTCATATTAGAATTGTCATATAAAACCCACTGACGTGTCAGTTAGTTTCCGATAACTTTAAGGTGTCATCTTACGCAGATGGCACCGCGGTAGTATTTTCTAGCTGTTCATGTGTGAGTCTCCTCGAGCTCTACACTTGAATAGCTTCACCCGAAGGTGGCATAAGCCGATACGATAGCCGTAACGAGAAACCTCGTTACACATTCTATTCTTAAAATTCATGCAGATCTTTCGCCAAGTGGACGAATCGTAAGTTCCGTTATTTGCACCCTCGCCGGAGTTCCTATTACATAAACAACAGCATCCGCAATATCCTGAGGCAAAATACTTGGCTCTGACCCCAAACTTTCCATTCCATGTGCCTCAACCATTTCTGTCTTCACAGCACCAGGACTAATACTCTGAAACATTTCATCTCTGTAATACTTTGTCACATTTGGAATGAAAATGGAATTTATCATATCGTAATTACCGTGACGCGAATTTTTTGCCCCATCAGTTCACGCTGAAGAGTCTCCGTTAGTCCAGTAATAGCAAATTTTGTTGCCGGCTGAATATTAAAATTCATTTCTCCAAATTTATGAACACGATGTCCTTGAACACTGTCAGATAATGAGATAAATTTTATTTAATTTGATGAGGGAGATTTGAAAAGGGAGGGAGAAGCACCTGTTTATATTCACGATGTGACTCTCTTCTCTGCTTTCTTGCATGATTTTTAGAGCTTGTGTTGTGCAGTAAAGAGTTCCCAAGACATTTAATTCAACGGTAGTCCTCCAGAGCTCGCTAGTAGTGTCTGAAAAACGTCAGAACAATGTTTATGTGAAGAGTGGCTCGTTTATCATTGATGGGTGATCTCGGAAAAAAAAATCGATTCGGGAAAAGTCGATTCTTGACAATCGATTCTGAGAGAATTCGACTCCCGGCCATCGATTCTGAAAGGATCGATTTTTGACAATCGATTCTGGAAAATTCCATTTTTGACAATCGATTCTGAGAGAATCGATTTTCGACAATCGATTATAGAAGAATCGATTCTTCGAGAATCGATTGAGAAGAAGACTGAATCCTGATGAGAAGAAGAAGCATTCATGTCTCCTCAAACTGCAGCAGTTGAATCGAAACTATCGAATGTGAAGCGATATCTCGAATTTAATGCGAGATATCGAATCGATCAATCGAATGTTGGGAACCGATCGGGAGTTTCCGTTCTTGAAGGAAAGAAAATTTGTTTCAGTTCAGGGAGAAATACTATTCTCCAATTTTTCTTAGAGAGAAATCGATACAATTTTTCCGAACAAGAATCGAAACATCGATCAATCGCATTTCTTAAAATCGCTCGAAAAAGATCGGTTTTAAGGAAACAACAATCGATCTTGCAAAAATCGATTCTCGCAAATCGAATCAATCAAGATATACAGAATATGCAAATGAGGAGGTTCTTCTTCAGAAATTTTTAAAAATTCTCTCATTACAAATCACAGAGTTTGCTGGTTGTGTGTCTAGAAAATATCAGAACAATAGTTATATGAAGGGACTGAATTAAATGTGATAATAGATAAAAGACAAACCAGCGAATCCTCCTGGCACACAAATCCCTGCATTGTTTATGAGAATATGAACGGAACCCAGATTCCCTTTTATCCATTCAAATGCCTGAATAACATCGTTCTCCTTTGATATATCACAGCGGTATGCATGAAATTCCCCTTTGCCTTCTGTTGAATTAGCCATTTTCTCCTGAAATTCGAATGAAAAAGCCGAATTTCCATAAATTCATTCGAAAGAAAGCAAAAATTTCTCTTTAATAAATTACGCATTGTGAATATTTTATTTTCAGAAATTATAAATCCATTGAATAATTCATTTTTTGCAGATAATAAGAGAGGATTAGAGCCAAAAGAGCGTATCTCGCTTAATTTTCGAGGATAAATAACAGGAAAATTCAATTGTTGTTCAATATCAAATAGTTTTTGATATTAAAAAAATCAGGGAGATCAAGGAAAAAAAAACAATAACAAAGAGTCGTATATGTTGCACATACGCCCTATTCCCACTAGCATTGGCAAATACGTCCGTTTGTTACTCAAATTTTGAATTCGTTCCTTTTGTGTCATTGTAGCGTAAAAAACATTTTCAGAGGCATCTTGGACATCTGCTCTTTTCCTTTTGAAAAGTGGGTTTTTTGGCGCTCACGCCTTTTGTTGAAGTAAATTACTTTACCGACTGAGATTATTAACGAGAAGTAGAGAAGGTTTAGAAGGAGAGAAAGCGTCTCTTGAGTCGGTCACCTGTTTAAGAAAGAGTACAATTAATCCTTTTTGTCTGACTTTAATTGAAAGTAATCGTATGTCTGTTATTGATCAGTAGAGAAATAAAGAATCGCTTAGTCTGTGTCTGTTAATATTGAAGAGTAAAAGGTATGTAAACTCGCAAAATACGGACTTGTCCATTGATGTTGTACTCTTTCATTGTAAGCACATGTTGTCTATTCACATGCATATTTTTGTAATTAATTATATTCATGTTACAGGCGTCTTTTATTCCTTTTGTCTATTTCAACTTAAATTTCAACAATAAATCAAATTACAAGAAAGACTGTTAATCAATCTATCGTATCCCTACTTCCAAAAGTGCAACACCTTTTTAATTTTCATACTATGAAATACCAAAATCAACCAGTGTTCGTTCTGCCCCATCTTGCCGTAATAATTACCTCCATCTCCTCTTTTCGTCGAGCCAAACCAACGACATATAGACCTTTAGAAATCAGTTTTTTTGCAATATTAAATCCGATTCCAGAAGAGGCGCCAGTGACAACTGCAATTTTTCCAATCCAACGCTCCATTCTTTGACTGTCAACAATAAAAAACCGTTATATCATGAGAACGCGTTTGTGATTGGTCAGAATTTGAATTTAATGGTGCAAGAAAACGCGCGAGATGGCGCTGAACCCATTTTTTTCCAAGAATAACCGTTTTTTTCAGAAATTAATTAGAAACTCTTTTTCAAGCACTTTTTATCATTAAAAAACATTAAATAATAGCAAGAAATAGTGATTTGTAAATTTTTGCAGTCATATTTCTGGAGTTTGCCATCAGTTCACTGATTTTATTACTCACCTATTATTTTAGCAGCCAGACAAAGTCAAGAACAGACTGCAGACTTCAATTTATTGAAAATTACTATTGGAAATTCACACAAAGGAGAAACTTGAAACGTTTTATAGATACTTCCTCTGAACATTTCACGCGGTCAGTGGCTTTTGAAAGTCATTTTGATACTGCTAAGCATACCAGACACGTTACATAAGATGATATGACGCAGCTGTTTGATTAGAAAATGAATAAATATAACTGACAAATGATAAAAATTTTGTTGAATGTAACAAAACAGTGTTACGATAATTTATGACACTCTAAAAATTACAGAATGAAAAAAATCACGTGACAACATGTACGAGAGTGTTTTATGAAGAATATTTTTTTAATGAGAAATTGAAACTTTTTTTTATAAATAATTGCAACTTTTTTATAAAGACTTTATAAAGTATTTTCATATGTGAAAATATGAAGAAAAAAAAATATGAATGGAAATATAATCATAATAATTGATTTGTCGATGAATAAAAGGAAAGAAAAGATCTTCAGATTGGAAATGAGAAGTGGTGGGGAAAGGTGAGGTAAAATGGACACTCGTTGGTTTTGATATTTTATACCATGAAAATTACTCGCAATCGATGGACATGGTGGCGATAGGTTTTTCCTGATGATTCTATTAAAAATATGGGAAAATTTTCTATTAAAAGCATATGTAAGGAATTATTTTTTGAAATTTTTCAAAAATTTCATTTTTTGCGCAAGATTTGATGGTAAATCTGGGGTTGATCCTAAATGAAAGATAAACTCATCTCTCATTGACTTAGAGTTTAAATTTGGAAAAAAAAACAACATAATTCAAGTACTTGTGGGGCAAAAACTGATTTTCAGAAAATAAACCAGAACTATCTGAAAAATTGATTTGAAAAAAATTTGAATCATACAAATCGATGGGAAATGAGCTCATCTTTCATTTGAGATCAGCCTCAGGTCGCTATAATCAACTGAATCGGAGATATCGCTGAAAAAGTGAATTTTTTCGATTTTCAAAAGGAAAAACCCTCCAAAACTTGGCCAGAAAAGGAAATTTTCCCAAAAATTGAGAAAAAAAAATTTTGACACATGTTTTTCGCCTAGAATTTCCCCAGCTTTTTAATGCAATCATTGAAAAATTCCTATCTCAAACCATTCAATTGGAGTGTCCATTTTACCCCACCCTTCCCCTATGTTTTTTTGGTCCTATAATATTTCATTACATTTTTCCTATCCACTGATATTTAATTCATGACAATCAGAGGTGTGATCAATTTTTGTGGCCCCATAACTGATAAAATTCTGATTTATCATAAAATTTATTTGAACTAAATGACAGAACAATAAAATAAAAAAAATGATAAAAAAATATGTAAAATGGAAATTTTTTTGTAGTATTTTTACGACAGCTCTCTCTACAGATAATTTTCCTCGATTTAATTTCACATTTTCCATATTTCCAGACTTCTCCAGCATCCGGCGACAGTTTCACAATCTTTGACATTGATTTCTTTCTCGATATCTCCCGAATGAATTTCACTGGTATAAAATTATTTCAAGGAATAAAGAGGATTGGAAAATGGTAATCGAAAATTCAACATTTCCCTTCAAAATGAGAAACTGACAGAAAAAAAAAACGACTTTTTTCTTAATTACATAGTTTAATATTAGAATAACGTAATTTATATCAACTTAGAAACAAAGTGGCGTAAGTCCTATGTATGAGCACAACACTTACGCCCCTTTGTTTCTAAGGTACTAATATTTAATTTTTTTCAGATGAAATTTAATGCGAAAATGGTTTTTTCAGCGATTTTTTTGCAAAAAAAAATCGTGCTCAATGAATTTAGTCAATTTTCCCAAATTCTGAGAATTCATCTGCGAATTCTTCACAAAATGAAAGCCTTCATGAGAATTATTCGAAAAAATTCATGGAGATGCTTCAACATTTCAATATCATACTCAGTTTTTTTCCGAATTTTTTAAAAAATTAATTTTTTTTTAGGAGAAAGAAGAATTCTCGGATAAAATCGAATAAAAACAGACAATTTCGCAATTTTCAGGGGAAATATTTTTTATAACAATTATTAATCAACTTTATTTTATAAGAAAAAAAGGAAGGAATGCAATTTTCAAGAATTGATTCCAATTTCCAGGAGTTCAATGTGAAAATGACTTTTTCAGGTGCAAAAATTTCTGCGTGTAAAAAATGGAAATAAATAAAATGCATTGATATAATGAGATAAAAAAAACGTAATGATTAATGATAATATTGTTTCTTCAGTGAGCGAGTCCAGCATGCTGGAGTACATCGAATATTTTTTGTCTCGGTATCTTATCAGCCTCTCGATTGATCACCTGTGAAGAAAATTCCATTAATCAATAGTTCAATCAATTAATTTTTTCCATTTTTTTTTTTAGTCATTTTGAAGTGATTTCAAAGTTAATAATAAAAAAAATAAAAATATAATTAAAAAGGTGCAATTAAAAAAAATGATTATATAACAAAGAAAAAGGTAAAAAATCATTATTTTACCTGCATTTCTTTGTGACCAAGCCAAGAGTATTGAGCTAGTGCTGAAGCAATTTTTGGATTATCGTAAAAGTGATTTTTCAATTCTGCTGGTAACATATCTTCCATTGCTGAATTTAAAACAACTGCTTCATGTGCATATGGCGTTGGATTGTAACGAGTATTCAAAAATTGTGGTGCTGCTGTGCAAATTCCGAATAATGTCATGAGCACCACGAATTTCATCTTGACACCTGGAAAAAAAAAAGAGAGAAAAAAATAATATCAAATTAATTGCATTATTTCTATGGAATTTTTCTTGGGGATTAATAGAAAGGAGATACGCCCTTTTTACTGTAAGACTGTTTCCTAATGTTCTTCAAATTCTGTGTAAAAAAAAGAATCAGCCCAGATCTGTCTTATCTCGCTTAATTTCCGAGATATTTAAAAAAAATAATTAGGAAAAAATATAATAAAATATTTTATTTGCAGTGAATTGGAAACTAAACGAGATGGAGCGATTTTGTTGAATTCCTTTTTCAGACAGAATTATCAAGAGTTAGAGAAAATTCTGTGGACAAAAAGGGCGTATCTCCATTAATTTCCAAGATAATTTCAAAAAAAATCGGAAAAAGTAATTTTTTCTTCTTTCAATAATTAAAATATTCAATAAAAATAATCTCGAAAATTACTGGAGATACGCCCTTCTTGCACTGAGACTATTTCCCAGCTCTCGAAATTTTTCACAAAAAATAATTTAGACAAAGCTGCCTTATCTCGTTTAATATCCGATATATTTTTAAAAATAATTAACAAAAAAAAATGAAAAAATTCTTTTTTTTTTTTCAATACCTTGGAAACTAAGCTAGATATGGCGCTTTAGAGTTCAATATTTTTCTTGAGAAAATTTCAGGAGCTTCAAAACAGTCTCAGGACAAAAAGGGCGTATCTCCATTAATTGCCAAAATATTCTAAAGAAAAAATTTTTAAAAACATTTTCTCAAACAATGAAAATTTTGTTGAAAAATTCTCTTTTTTTCCATTATTCTAAATCAATTATACTAGTCCGATAATTAGGATTCATGTGGTTCAATAGATGCCACATGACTGCCTTCTTGTGCAGAAGTGCCTGAGGCAACGAGATCAATTGAACGGGAGCAAGTTTTTGAAGTGAACGATTACCCTTTGATGTTTCATGTCAAACATCATTCAAATATACATTTTGACATAAAAAAAGAAGAAAAAAAGTGGATGATAGTATTGCTGTTCAACTGATATAGCATGACAATATCAAATTTTGAAGAAATTCATTAAAACGCCAATACAGTGGTCCCTCCCTAAGATATCCCTCTGTAAGCTATCACCTCTCCTCAATTCTCCTCAATTCATTCCCCCACTTTCACTGATTTCGACGCGCATGCGCTCACGTTCGTATATAGCTGGGGCATTCTGTGCACATGTATACATGGAGAGTGTCGTTGGTAGCCAATAGTATTGAGAAGAGTTGTATTAATTAAATTCATATTAAAATAATAAGTTTTATTCATTTCAAGTCATAAGAATATTCCAAATAAACGTAAACAACCGATGGCAGTGCCATGTGGAAAATGGATTTATATAATTCGACAATTCATTCAAAGATTCACTAGTACTTTGTTTCATGATATTTGATTGAAATAATTTTCACAGCTTATATGAGAGAGTTTTATACACAAAATTGAATGGAAAATTTTGAAAAATATAAACGTTTTGCTGTAATTGAGACTTTTATGCACCCACAGACATTTCTCTTTATTTAGATAATTTTAAGTATTTTCTATTAAAAAAATTACAATCGAAAATCCTGATGATGACGTAGCTTCCATTCGGAAGCAAAAAGAAGAAAAAAGCAATGTTCACATTATCAAAAAAGCCCTCAAATATCAATTAAACCTGTCGACTGTAATAATTCCTCCTCACATTTTGCCCAATAACACTTTTTCCAATTCTAAATGCAAACAACTAGTCATTGAGTTAAAACGCAAATTAAATATCCTCAATTTAATAATTAAATGTTAATTATCTATTCCACAATGGATGAATAAACACAAAATTTTCGTAAATACACAATTCTCGTGAGTTAATAATTAACGTCATGTTCAATATTTAAAAAAAAAAAAGAAATTTATTTGAATTAGAGGAGCGGCATTTAAAATATCACGTCACTCACCTATCTCAGTTTCACTAGAATTCAATATAATAAAATAATAATCGAATGGAAATTTTCACCTCAACCGTTCTAACTGAATGTGCGAGTCACCTCAAAACCGTTCTCACTTATATAGTCCAGATTGTTTGAAGGTCTATGCACAATTTATACCGGAGGTTAAAAACACACACACATACTCGTATAATTGTAATATTTCTTCTCAAAGAAGGACCATTTGTGGAGAATTTGAGGCATTGCCTATTTTTTTTATTCTCAAAATAGAAAAAAAATATATATTAAATTATATTTTTTTATATATATAAATATATATTATATATTAAATATATATTATATATCAATATATATTAAATTATTATTTTTTATTAATAAATTTTTATTAATAATGAGAAATATGACATTTTTATATGAAATATATTATAAATATATTTTATAAATTATAAAGGCTATGACATAGCACAGCTGCCCCTAAAATAAAATTTAATGTACTCATTTTATTGGAACTTTTTTTCATATGTTTTGGTTGTCTAGGGGTCAGTTACTCGGCGCGAAGTCAAAACAACATCCTAATTAAAATTTTTTGAATATTTTTTTTTTCCAATAAAATAATTTGCCGAAGGAAGGTCGGTGTGGGATATTTATCTGATTTTCATCATATAAATATATATATATTATATATAATAAAGAAAAAATATTTTTTTTCCAATATTTTTTTTTTTTTGTGCACATCTGTCCATTTCCTGCAAGTTCACTGGAGATCAGTGGATCCATCACCTTTAACCATTTGTGGAAGTATTTCAGAATCTTTTGCTGTTTATGCTTCAGTAAACTTTATACAATCCAATCATCATTGCTTCTATATTCCAACGCTTTTTACGTTTTCTTAAACTTTTTTTATCCAATTTTTACTGCTTCAAAGTTTTCGAAGTCTTTGAAGTAGCAATTGCGAAGATTTTTGTCTTTTCTTGAAGTTTTTCTTCTGCATTTTCATTTTTTCGGGTTTATACAAATTTTACTTCCTTCTTTCCATGCTTTTTTCGATTTTTTTTGTGCCAACTCATGGGGATGAGTGAACGGCGATAATTCCGGTATTTGGGTCAATGTTGCGGTGGCCTCTGGATGGTACGAGAGTGGATGTCCTTGTCAGCACTACTCTCATCGTTTCCGCTATTGGTCACTTGATGATCGGGTTGTTAACTTATTTCAACAAAATTCTCATTTTTTTTTATTAATCAAAATGAAAAAATGTCGCTTCTCGGACGAATCAATCCCATTTTTTGGTTTTTTAAGCAATCTCGAAGTCTAAGCGAGATAGAGCGATTCGTCATGCAAAACCTTTTTTCTTGAAAATTTTGAGAGCTACAAAAAAGATTTCTTCAACAATTTCTCTGAAGTCACCCTATCTCGCTTAATTTCCGAAATATTCTCGAAAAAGAGATGAAAAAAAGCATTATTTCTCAATTTTTTGTGGAAATTTTCATAAAAAGTTATTATTTCATTCAATTTTTTCATCAAAAATTATAATTTCATTATATTTTTTCATTAAAAATTATTATTTTATTCAATTTTATGAGGAAAAAGAGTAAATGGGATAGTCAAGAAGCGATTCCAGTTTGAAGGGACTCATTAAAATTGTCTTCAATGATTAATTCGTTGAATTATGACAATTTATGGAAGTAGTTCTTGCAGATGCTCCAGATCACTTCTGGATTTTTTTTCACAATGAAAGCTACTGTGAAAAAATTTGAAAAAATTCATGGGGATGCTGCAGCATGTCTGCACTATCCCCTAATTTTTTCAGAATTATCTGGTGAATGGCCTTTTTCAGAAAAACAAAAAACCAAAAAAAAAATTGTATTAAATGAAATTAGTTATTTTTTTCAAATTCCGAGCAATCTATTTTCGAATTTTTTTCAGAATAAAATTATGCAGAAAAAAATTTGAAAAAATTCATGGAGATGCCACAAAATATCTGCACCACTCTCTAATTTTTTCAAAATTTTCACGTGAACGGCCTTTTTCCCAAAAAAAAAAAACGTACTTCCAGATGAAAATAATGGATAAAGTCGAATAAAATCACATTATTTCTCAATTTTCAGTGAAAATATTTGCTATAACAATTATTATTTTATTTGATTTCATGGAAAAAGAAGAGAAAATCGAAATCTCAATCTCTGACATGAAAAATCTCAATGATTGAATCAATTTAGTTATTTTCCTGTCACAATCATGTGCTTCACATCGATCAATGCAGGAGTTCAGTGATGAAGACGGTGTTTCCTTTACCTGCACTTTCGATCTCTTACCAGTACCGGTAAAAAGGGTTCTCGCAGATTTCTACAGATCGCAGCACTTGCCAAGAGGCTCACAAAAAGCGAAAGTGATGAAAGTCCCCTTTTTCTGGAGAATCAGAGGCAGACGCCTAACGACATACGGTCCTTATCTACTTATTTTCATTTGAAATGCGAAAAAAAAAATTTCTTGGGGAAAACATTGATTTTTCGATATTTTAGAGAACGACTTGCGTAAAATAGTGGCGAACGATTGTCGTCAGTGAGAGGCGGATCTCTTGAGTGTCTTCTAACGACCTTGCTCTTAATTTTTAATCGCTCATAATAACGCATGTGACTGAAAGCAGTTTTCTATAAGAATGTGATTTCTGAAAAACTTGAATAATCTAAAGCTATATTGACTTAAGGTGGTGCTCCAGGGAACTCGAGTACGGTTGACCCCTTATTTTTTTGATGCCTCATCAAAGATGATATTTTTTTAAATTTTTCTGAATTTTTACAAGCATTTATTTCCTCTCACAATTTTTTATTATAATTCCAGTAAAAAAGAGGTGAAAACAGAAAAAGTCAATTTTTTAATCTTTTTTTAAGGATATCTCAGAAACTAAGCGAGATAGAGCGATTTCGCTTCAATCCTTTTTTGTAGCTCTCAAAATTCTCTACAAAAAAGGTCTCTTTCAAAAAAGACGTATCTCCATTATTTTCCGAGATACTCTCTTCCAAATGAATGAACTTCAAAAATTTTACAAAAATTCTTAAAAACCATATGAGTGTGAAATAGTTTTTTGATAAACTGGAACCGCTGCATGTGCAACTGCTGGTGCAAATGCTTTGCCAACAACTGGAACAGATCCATGAACCTGTATATGATCGAGTCTTGCTGTTTTTATCAATGTTGGATGCTGTACTGATATTCTCTCGTATTTCGTTGCTGGCTCAACTACGTCAACTTCTTGGAGTGTCTCAATTGGCCTGCTGACAACAACTCGCCTAGTTGATACACGTTCACCGGCTGGCTCTGCGTATTCCGGTGCTGGAGTTGCTGAAATAACACGTGCACGTACGTGACCAGCATCACCAACTGTCGCTGATCCACCATCACGACCAAAGCCAACCTGATACAGTTAATATGAGAAATTTCTTTACATTTATTTGGAATTTTTTTTCTCTACTTCATAAAATGAGATGGAATTTTTTTTTTCGAGCATTTCATTCGAAATTTGCGATACATATGTCAGAATTAATTTTTCTAATTTTTTTTTCTCGAAAATTCAAATTTAATTTCAAAGAAATGCCAAAATTTTCCATATTTTTCATTTTTACCAAAAAAATTTTCAGTTTTCCAACGAAAACATGGGAAAAATCCTATTGCAAATATTTCCAGTGATTTTCCCTAATTATCACACCTCATTACCTTCCTCCCCTCCCCCCCCCCCCCCCACCTTGCCCTCATAAATAATTTTTAATTACCTCTGTAATGCCCCCACGAGCAGTTAAAAGATCGATAAACCTCTCTTGATTGCTTCTGCTCTCTTCCGCAGTTCCACGGACACTTGGAATCACAGAAGGAGATGAATCTTGACTTCTGAATGCAGAAGATGATGCATCGAAACCGTTTGGCTTTATGTCGATATTGGGAATCTGCGATTGCTTTGTATTCACCTAAAATTTTCATTAAATTACTCAATACATCCCTCCCATAAAAAAGAACTATTTAGCCCTATTTAAATAAATAAATTAAATAAATAAATTAAATTAATAAATTAAATTAATAAATTAAATTAATAAATTAAATTAATAAATTAAATTAATAAATTAAATAATAAATTAAATTAATAAATTAAATTAATAAATTAAATTAATAAATTAAATTAATAAATTAAATTAATAAATTAAATTAATTGATAAATTTGAAAGAATATTAAATTTACCAAAATTCCAAGAAATCTCGAAATCTTCAAATTTCGAAATTTCTAGTTAATTTTCAATTCATTTTTTTTTCTTTGCAAAAATCAAGATAATTTATTTGTTTAAAAAAATCCCCCAAAAATTGTTAAATCTGCCTGTTAATATCATTATTATTACCTGTGAATTCCTCAAACTCTGGAAATATTGTTGTTGTGCATTTTCCTGGCCTTTAGATGCAACATTTTCATTCTGTCCAGCAGCTCTGAAGACACTCTGTTTGAATTGACTCCGGAAATCTGCATTTTCCACGACAACTGACTGTTCATCAGCACTGGATTCACCTTGTGATGGATTTTCATCTACTGTTGGTGCCGGAGTTGAAGACGGATACTGGAAGTTTTGGGTGGGTGCATGGGATATTACAGGTGCAACAGTCACGTGTACTGGTGCATGAGCGACAAATGGAACTGATGAGACTGATGATGGACCATGGGAGAAAGAGGCTGCTTGACCAATGAGATTATGGGTGACTGGAGATACTGCAGAATAGTGCGCTACATCGAGCGGCTGGACCACTGCTGGTCCACGCTGGAGCTTTGACGTTGGCTCGTCTAATTCAACCACTGCTGAACCAGCAGGACGAACGATTACACGTTCTTCTATGTCGTAAAATTGCTTCTGGATGGCTGGTCTTCGGACCTGAATAATAATTCATGTTGAACAGTAATTATTCAAATTTTCCCCTACTTTTAAAAAATTCGGAAAATTTACTTCTGGATTTTTTTTTAAGGAGAGGCTTAATGAAAAAATCTGAAAAAATTCATGAAGGTGCTTCGAAAAATCTGCATTGTTTGGGAATTTTTTCAAAATTTTTTGGTGAATGGCCTTTTTTTGAAAAAAAACAGAAACATTGTATTGAGTGAATTCAATCGATTTTCTCAAATTCTGAAAATTCACTTTCACATTTTTTTTCATCATGAAAGCCTCTACAAAAAAATTTGAAAAAATTCACAAAAATAGTCCAGCATATCCCCCTCATTCCCAAATTTTTTCAGAATTTTCTCGTGAATGGCCTCTCTTTAAAAAAAAATCATATAAAACAAATTGAACCAATCAATTTTTCAAAATTCTTGAAATTCACTTTCGGATTTTTTTTCATCACGAAAGCCTCCCCAAAAAAATCTGAAAAAATTCACAAAAATACTTCAACATATCCCCCGTATTCTCAAATTTTTTCAAAATATTTCCACAAACCGCCTCTCTTTAAAAAAAAATCCATCATCGATCACTGCATCACTGTATTCCGAACTGACCTCATATTTTCGTGTTGACACAGCAGGCTTTGCAACATCAACCTGCTTCTCAATAACTGCATGTTGTGCCTCGTAACGAGTTACTGGAACGTGAGATACAGTTGGTATGTGTTTAACAAATGGCACAGCAGCAACTGCAGGAACTTGGGCAGCAGCATATCCCACATGATGAGCTTCTATTTTAGCTGGGTAACGAAGTGGATACTGATACTGGTACTGAAGTGGCTGCGACTGTGCGTATGATTGTGCGTAAGGTGCAGGTGATGCAGCATAAGTCAATGGATATTCATGACCTTGATATCCACCATTTACATAAGTTACTCCAGCTGGATTGGCGTATGGCATTCGGACAGAGACAAATCCACCAAATGCGACTTGCAGCAAAGCTGCTAACGTCACGAAACTCTTCATCCTACATAAAAGCGAAAAAAAAGTCTCAATTTTTTGTTTATAAAGTCTCAATTTTAATTCTCAAAATGTCCCCAAAAACTAGGGAAGTCGTGGTTTTGTTTTTTTTAATAACAAGTCAGTAGTGAAAAGTTAAAAAAAAAATCGACTTTTTGGTCATCGCGCTCGAAATTTCGTACAAATGTGTTCTTGTGCAAAACAAAGTCATATCTCCATTAATTTCCAAGATATTCTCAAAAAAAAACTATTAAAAGAAGAGCTTTATCACTGAATCTCTTCTTTTGTTAAAAAAATTAAGGAGATACGCCCTTATTACAATAATTCTTTTTTTTCAAAGGATTTAAAGGAATTATTCACAAAAATTCACCCACAATTTATATTATTCTCAAAAAAAGTGTTGGAAAAAAAAATTTCTTTCTTCTTTTAAAAAATGTCTCGGAAATTAAACGAGATGCGTTGATTTTTCTTCAACCCTCGTTTGTAACTCTAGAAGTTCTCTAAAAAATTGCTCCAAAACCAAAAAAAAACGTATCTCCACTAGTTTTCGAAATATTCTAAAGAAACTATAAAAAAAAGTACTAGAATTTCTATTTTTTTTTATAAAATTAAAAAGATACGCCCTTTTTATTCTAATACTATTTCGTAGAAAATTTCAATAAATTTTCTACAGAAATCCACTCAAATCGCCCTATTTCATTTAATTTCCAAAATATTCTAAAAAAAAAAAATTCTTTTTTTCTCAAATATTCCGGAAATTAAACGAGATACGTCGATTTCCTAAATATCCATCCGAATCGTGTTATTTCACTGAGTTTCGGAGATATTCTCAAAAAAAGTATTGAAGAAAAAAAAATTCTCTCTTTTTTAGAAAAAGGTCTCGGAAACTAAGCGAGATACGTCGATTCCCCCCAACCCTCTTTTGTAATCCTCAAAATCCTTTGGAAATCGGCTAATTTCAATATTCCCTGACTTTTCCATAACTTTTCTCTGACCAAAAATAAAGTTCCAGGACCTACAAAGAAAAAAAAATTATTTAAATACACGTTAAAATTCTTAGTTATTCCTGAAAATAATTTTTTAAATTAGAATTTAACAATAATACCCGAAACTGCATTAAATTTTTAGAATTGTGATTTTCTCTTAATTTTTCTGCAGATTTCTGACTAATCGAAAAATTCAATTTTCATCAATTAATTATCTGTAATTTTTAAAAATATGGAAATCATAAAAAAATAAACTACTTTTAATTTTAGTTAATCGTGAATTTTAGTTAATCGGTGATTTTTTAGGCATTCATAGAGATCTAAAAGGCCACCTTCAACAATTAAATGAATTACTAAGATCGCATATCCAAAAATATTAAGAATAAACTACAAATTTCCCTGATTAACACTGAAATTCCCTGACTATTCCAGAAATTTTAAATTCCCTGACTTTTCCATGTTCTCCAGATCAATCGCCCTGAGTTAAAAAATCGATTTATTCAGGATTTCACCTTTTCACAACAGAATAACTAGATTTTTTTTTTATTATTTCCAAAAAAAATTACTCGATTGTTTTTTTATTTATTAAAAAAAAAATTACTTTATTTTTTTTTTCGTGTGCTTCACTCGAACGATATTACCTATACACCCTGGGAATCGTTCCAAACCTTGCTTTTATCCTCATACCCAAATTCAAAAAAAAGGGGGGGGGGAGGACCCCCTCCCCTCCCTTCTTTTTCTCCTTTTCAAATCCCTACCTTCCTCAAATTTTTGCCTTTTTTTTTCTTTCTTTACCTCCCATAGTCGAATACGACAAGGGCCCAAACACTCTTACCGAAACTGGGTCGATCACGAGATTCTCGTGGAGTTGGCTTTATTCGCCTCTTTTTTTTATTTATTTCGACGCCAAAATATGGTGTGTACCCACCACCCGCCCAAAACCAATGATAAATATGCCCGTTCTCTTTCAAGTTGTTCTTTCGAAATCGCGTAATGTTGTTATTTTTTTTTTTTTTTCAAGTAAAAAAAAAATAAATAAATCGTCTTTTTAGAATTAAAGGGGCGTAAGTGCTATGCTTATACACAGGACTTACGCCCTTTTATCACTGAGGTGATAAAATGAGAGAATTAAGAAGAAAGAGGAATTAAATTGAAAAACACAATCTTCAGAGGAATTATTTCGAATAAAAGGGGATTTTTTTGGAGAAAAAAAATTGCATTTTTTTTTATTTATTATGATTATTGTTATTATCATTATCAATGGAGAATAATTGGGGTGATGCAAGGGGCAATCAACAACTCACGATTTTTGAAGGCCAAATTGCTCGATTTTTTGGGTGTGTACGAGCAGATTTATCTGTTTGGGGAATCTCATGTTAATGTGTCTGACCTTTTTTTTTTTTTTTTTCTTCATACCTTCGATAAAAATAAACTGTAATAATTGGGAATAATTGGTGATCGATACTATCGGAGTTCAATTATTTTTGTACATGAATTATTAATTTTTTATTGATAAAAAAATTTGCATCAATGGGAGGAATTTTTTTTTTTTTTTTTTTCTGAGTGAAAGGATTGATTAAAAAATCGTAAAAAAAAACAGGGAGATGTGAATATATATATAGATTATCCGTGAATTTTTTCGAAATTGTCTCATTGAATGCCTCTCTTCAAGAAAAAAAAAACATTTAGAGTGAATTCAATTTTAGCAAAATTTTGCAAATTGACTTTCAAATTTTTTTTGAAAGTGAAAGACTTCTCAAAAAATTTTCGAAAAATTTGGGAAGATGCTCCAGTATCTCTCCAATGTTTTCTAATTTTTTCAATTTTTTTTTTCACAAACCACCTTTAAAAAAAAAATATAGAAAATGAAAATCGTATGTAATAAATTTAGTCAATTTTCCACAATTCGAAAAAATTCACTTTTGGATTTTTTTCGGGGTGAGAGCTTTCATGAAAAAATCTGAAAAAATTCATGAAGATGCTGGGACATGTTTGCTCTGTTCCTTAATTTTTTCAGAATTTTTTCGAGAACGGCCCTTTTTTTATTAAAAAATAACATTTTTGCGAATATTTTCACGCATAAAATACTAATTTTTCATTGATTTTTTTTTTTTACAAAATTAGCATAAAAATTGGGCAATTTAAATTTTTTACTCACGATTTGAACCAATTGACTGAATTTACTTTCGTATTGTGACTTCGAGAAAGTAACGAGCTGTGAAAATTTACGGACAATAGATTTTTTTAGAGATTTCGGTATTGGGCTATGATAATTACTTGATTAGCATTCCAGAAACATGAGTGCCATAATGTTATCATGGAGGATTACATGGGCATTGTTGGATAAAGGCATTCAGAGACTTTAACGACTGTTAAAGACCAGAATTTTTGATTAGTTTATTTTTTTTTCATCAAAAACGAATGATTTTGAACGTCAAAATCATTCGCTTTTATTTGGAGGAAGGTGAAAGTGTTTCGCTCAAATTGATTTAACGATTAAATCGTAATTTTTTTTTGAGTGAAAGCTCTGCTTAAAAAATTTGAAAAAAATCAGAGAGTTGCTTCAGTGTGTTTGCACTATTCCTTAATTTTTTCAAAATTTTCTCGCAAACAGCCTTTCCGGAAAAAAATCGTATAGAATGAATTTTCTCAATTTTTCTGAAAATTTTCTCTGAAAATTCACTTTCGGATTTTTTTTCTAATGAAAACTTCTTCAAAAAATTTGAAAAAATTCATGAAGTTGCTATAGCTTGTCGAGCCTATTCCCCAATTTTTTCCGAATTTTTTGGCAAATGGCCTTTTAAATAAAAAATAGTATCGAATGAAATTTCTCGATTTTTCCAAATTCTGAAAATTAACTTCCGGATTTTTTTTTTTCAATGAAAACTTCCCCAAAAATTTTGAAAAAATTCATGAAGCTGCTTCAACATGTTTCCACTTTTCCCTAATTTTTTCAGAATTTTTCTGAAAACGGCAGCTTTTTGAAAAAAAAAAAAAAGAAAAAATCTATGGAATAAATTTTTTCAATTTTGCCAAATGCTAAAAATTCATTTCCTGATTTTTTCTTTTGGGGAAGCCTCCCTAAAAAAATTTGAAAAAATTCATGAAGATGCTCCAGTATATATCCCCCCCCCCCATTCCCTAGTGTTTTCAGATTTTTTTCGTGAACAGCCTCTTTTTTAAAAAAAATTGTATACTCTGAATTTCGTCAATTTTCCCAAATTCTTAAAATTATTACTTCTCTTCTTTTCAAGAGCGAATGATTTTTTTTTTATGCGAATGATTTTAATCGTCAAAATCATTCACTTTCATTCGGAGGAAGGTGAAACTGCTTTGCTCAAATAAATTCGAAGATTAGATCGTAATTTATGGACTAGGAACTCGATTAATAGAACAGAAATGACCTTGAGAATTCAACGATTCTCCTGTTGATTTTTGTGTTTGTGCCTATTTGAATTGCACCTGATTTGTGCTAACCACTCCTATCGTCAACTAGATTTCGAGTGAAAGGAAAAGTACCCGGAATCCTAGAATCATGTGGTTCATTTGAATCTTTACGAGGGGGATACGTGATTGGCATTGATGGATCTTGAATATTTCTTTTCGCTTCCGAATGGAAGTTATGTAATCATCAAAATTTTCGATTGTAATTTTTTTAATAGAAGATACTTGAAATGATCTAAATAGAGAAAAAATGATATTTTTAGCGCATGTCTGAGTCTAAAATTATTGAGACGAATTTTTTTTTATTTTTTTTCAAGTCGCGAAGAAATTTATCAAATTTTTAATTTTTAAATCAAATATAGAAAAAATCTTTTTTTCTATTTTTTTATGAAAAAAAAAAATTAAGTATTTTTTCCTTCAATGTTACTCTACTTTCCCAGATAATTTCAAATAAAAAAGGAGAAAATTAATGTTTTCATCGATCCACCCACATCTTATAATCCGATTGAATATGTCCGAATGTCGAAAATTCGATGATCCGCTTTTACCCCCAAAACCCTAATAAGGATAATCCGTATCGAAAGGGATTTCCTGTTTTTATTTCTTTCTAAAAAAAAAAAGCGAAATGACTCTTTGAATATTCGACACTCTTCAAAAATTCAAAAAAAAGTCCAACGAATTAAAATCCCATAAAATTAAAAAAAAAAATTCTAATATTTGAAATTTTTCAGAATTTTTGAAATTTTTAGGGATTTTTTATGAATTTTTTATGAAATTTTTATGAAATTTTTATGAAATTTTTATGAAATTTTTATGAAATTTTTATGAAACTTTCTTCGAACTTTTTTCGGATCATCTCGAAATATTGATTCATCTCATGAAAGTGACAGCCGAGATTATAAATAATATCGAGTGAATTTTAATTAAACAAACTTGGTGTATGGCGCAAGGTTCGTATTAAACACGACCACAAATTCATGATTTTTTTTATTATTCATTTTACACCAATTGGTTTATTTAGACTCCTCGATTTATCGAATATTCATAGCCCCCAGGGAACTTTTTTGATCTCGAAATAATATAAATTTGGGGCATATACTTGTTTCACAATCTGTCAAAATATTAATTTGCATTTTATCCGCAATTTGCTTCTCGAATTATGAAATTGTTATGTAAAGATAAAAAATCAATATTTCGATACGGTTTTTTGTGGAGTAGAGACAGGATTTTTTTTTGAATTAAGGACTCGATGGAAAAATCTAAAAAAATTTCATGAAATACTTTGAGATGTCGACACTGCCACTAAATTTTTTCAAAAATTTTCAAAAATTCTTTCATTAAAAAAAAAAATCAAATTCTCTTGAAATCATTTTTTGGGAATTATCTACATAATTTTTTTTTTTTTTTTTAAGAAGGACTCGACAAAAAAATATGAAAAAAATTGAGAAGAGGCTCCATCATATCCACATTCATCTCATTTTTTTTCAAAAATTTCCTAAAAGTCCTTCACTCAAAAAAAAATCAATTCCTTTTAACACGGTTTTTTCGAAATTATACATGTCACTTTTTTTCGGGATGAAAAACTGAGTGAAAAAATTTGAAAAAATTCCAGCAGATGCTCCAAAATACTCACATTGTCTCCAAATTTTTTCAAAATTTTTCAAAAAGCCTTTCACTCAAGAAAAAATCCATTCATCATTAAACGATTTTTCGTAAATTGTCTACCGGATTTTTTTCAAAATGAAAGAGTGCATGATAAAATCTGCAAAAATTCGAGAAGATGCTCTAATATATCTATATCATCTCCAAATTTTTTCAAAATTCTCTACCGAACCCTTCACTGAAAAAAAAACATCCAATTTCACCTGACACAAAGTGATTTATTTATGAAGCAATTAAATTCATTCAATTTCCTTTATTTTTCATCCTCAAATCAATTTGCATTTGTACAAACAGCTTCGATACCCCGTTGTGAATAAATAAACTCGATGAATCAATAATAATCCTTCATACTCATTCGAGCACAAGTTTGTGAATAAATTATCACTGATGACTTTATGCAAATAACAAGCATTCAATAAACTGAATTAATTGACTTTGAATTTCATATCAGTTTATTTCGAATTCATTCAGTGATTCACGATCTTGATGACGTCTCAATTAATTTGTGGATGCTCCAATGCAGTTTATTTTTCAGTTGGGAAAGTTTGATGACCCCACAAAGTCGCACTTTCCTCATCATCTCCAAAAAAATCACAAAAAAAAAGAATCAGCATTTTTCTCATAGTGAAGAACTTCCCCAAAAATTTTGAAAAAATTCACGAACATTGTCGACCTATTAAAGCAGCTTCTCAATTTTTTTCAGATTTTTTCATCGAGTCCTTCACTCCAAAAAAAAATCTGTGATCAATTTGCAAAGAATTTCCCAAAAAATCGGGTCAAAAAGACTGATTTTTTTTTAATCAAGGACTTCTTAACAATTTTTGAAAAAATTTGAGAAGAATATAGATATATTAAAGCAATTTGTCGATTTTTTTCAGATTTTTTCATGAAGTCCTTCACTTTGAAAAAAAATCCTGAAGCTCTTGATGTCAAATAAATAAATGAATAAATTCACATTAAATTGATTTTGAAGAAAAAACATATAAGTTCTCTCAAAAATAATTTTTTGAAGTAATCATTGAGTGCCTCTGTAATTGACCTGGAATTACACATTCACTTGCAATTTTATATAACCCATAATAAATTTTGAAACTCATAAAAAGTACAGAATCATAAAAAAATTCTTCATCGGAGTCTTAATAGCCTCCTCCATAATGTCCTTGAATTTTTCTCCAACAGTATCCTATCATTGCAAACTCTAGTCTTCCATAACCGAGTGAGAACTGCAGTAAAAATGCGAGAGCAATGAAAAATTCGTTAAAAAAAAGCTCAAGAAAAGCCATAAATCCAGAAGTACGACATTACAACTTTAGTAAGTATCGGTTAAATTTTTTTTTCGGTAATATACAGGCAATTGTCAATTTAGTAATGAGCGCCGAAGAAAGAGCACACTTCAACGAAACTCGTGCAAAATTTCGTAACTCCCTTTGTCGAATAAGACTTTCTGTGTGCCAGTGAGAAGTTGATCACTGGAGAAGGTCATTTTGAAAGAAAGTTATGTAATTATCTGTGTAATTTAAGTACTTAAATTGGAAAAAAAAAATTTAAGTATTTAAATTCAATAATTTCGATCGTTACATTTTTTTCGACATCAAACATTGAATTAACAGTAATTATATGAGAAAAAATTCGTATTTCTCATTTGTTTGAAAATTGAAAGAAAAAATGTAGAGTAATAAAATCTCATCAAATATATAACTGAATAAACTTCGTGATCTCATAGTCAGAGATAAACCGAGATTATTATCCCAAATCGATTGTAACATTTTGAATTACAACATCGATCCTGTTATTACTCATCATTACCATCATAATCGTTAGTGCAGCAATAATCTCATAATATCGAGCTCTCCACTTATCAATAATGGATCTTTCCTCATATTTGTATAAGTTTGTTGATTTTTTCTTCGATAATTTTCAGCAGATCCTTATGGAATAATATACGTTAATTTATGTAAATCAGAATAACTCTTAAGAAATAGTTAACCTATTAGTTCAACTACTGGTTCACCTGAGGTTTCATTTTCATCCGACTATCCATCATGTACAGCCTTTCAGAACAGCTTTACCTATTAGTTGTCCTATTAGTTTACCTATTATTTTACCTAAGAACTCACTTTACTCTGACTATTCATCATATAGCCATCCAAAACAGTTTTAATTATTAGTTCTCCTACTTGTTGACCTATTAGATCTCCTACTAGTTTACCTATTAGTCCTCCTACTAGTTGAACTATTACATCTACTAGTTTACCTATTAGTCCCCCTACTAGTTCACCTATTAGTCCTCCTACTAGTTTACCTATTAGTCCTCCTACTAGTTCACCTCTTAGTTCTCCTAGTAGATTACCTATTAGTTCTCCTATTAATTTACCTATTATTTTACCTAAGAACTCACTTTACTCTAACTATTCATCATATAGCCATCCAAAACAGTTTCAACTATTAGTTCTCCTACTTGTTGACCTATTAGATCTCCTACTAGTTTACCTATGAGTCCTCCTACTAGTTCACCTATTAGTCCTCCTACTAGTTCACCTATTAGTTCTCGTAGTAGATTACCTATTAGTTCTCCTACTAGTTCACTTATTAGTTCTCCTAGTAGATTACCTATTAGTTCAACTACTGGTTCACCTGAGGGTTCATTTTCCTCCGACTATCCATCATGTACAGCCTTTCAGAACAGCTTTACCTATTAGTTCTCCTATTAGTTTACCTATTATTTTACTTAAGAACTCACTTTACTCTGACTATTCATCATATAACCATCCAAAACAGTTTTAACTATTAGTTCTCCTACTTGTTGACCTATTAGATCTCCTACTAGTTTATCTATTAGTCCTCCTACTAGTTCACCTATTAGTTCTCCTACTAGTTTACCTATTAGTTCTCCTACTAGTTCACCTATTAGTTCTCCTACTAGTTTACCTATTAGTTCTCCCATCAGTTTACCTATAAGTTCTCCTATAAGTTCACAATTGGTTCAGTTTGGATTATTTTTCAGTCCAATTTCATATTATAATCTAAGGAATTGAATGAATGATCTTCACATTTTGCTCCTGACATTTTCAACAGTTTTATTATTTAAAACTCTAGTATTTACAACATGTGTATAAATTAATTAAAAAAATGAAAAAAAAAAATATACACCATTTTAGCACATATGACCGCAGCATAACGGTATCGGCAATTATGGCTTTGAAATTTAAAAAAAATAGAGAATCTTTGCATTTAATTTTTCATTAATCTCTTAAAATAAACTAGATTGAAGACGAGTGCTTGTATAAAAAAAAAATAATAAATTGAATCTATCGCCACTGGTGTTCACTGATAATTATATTGTATAAAAAATCATGCGCCACAAATGAGACAAAAAAAAATATATAAAATGAAAATAATAAAATCAACTGAATAGAAGGAAGATAAAAAAATCAACTTGGAGCTATCATAAATACAATTAATATTGACGTTAAACTCGATTTTGGCTGAAAAGATAATTTCTTATTTTCTGCCACGAGTAATGATTCATTTCTCATAATCAGGATCAACATCAACTGTTTACGTTTACACATCATTATTCTTCTGAAACAGCGCGTCTTTGAGTTGGTGGTCTTCTTGTGCCATAAACTGGCTCAAGTGGTACCAAATAAGTAACTTTATCACTACCCTCGCCATGACTCTCTTGTTTCAATATTGGACGCTGTTTTCTGGTGGGTCTACGTTGATGTGGAACATCATCATAAGCTGAGTATTCTGGCCTTGTTTGCTTTTTAACGTAATAACCAGTTGTATTTTCAAGTGCATAGGGCTGTTGAGTTGGTCTAGGTATATCTGGCACTGGTGTTACTGTGTAACCGGCATGGATAAGTGCATCAAGATCAGCCTGCGTCAAAGGTTGAGCTTTGGCAGCAGGAATACGAATGATTTGAGAGGAACGATCATGATCCTGTTCGATGATTTCTTCAACGGTAAGTGACTTGACAGGTGCTTTTTTCACGAGTCCCGATTGTGAAACGTAAATCTGAGAATTAGTTGGGACTTTGTGCTTGTGAGCTTGACGAGGCTGATTGACACCTTCTGGTTTTGGTGCTGAGCGAGGGACGTAAGAGGATCCAGAAGCCTGATACTTCTGCACCTGATCACTAGTTAGGTACGTGTTTGGTGGTGGAAGGGGAGTGCTGTTTGGATTTGGCAGAAGATACTGAATAACTGGTGTGTGTTCGGGATCACGCTGTCTGGCTTCATCTTGTGCGCGTGCTGCAAGTTGTGCCTCTTTTTGCGCTTTAGCACGAGCTCCTTGATGAGCTTTCCAAAGTGCTAATGCTTGAGCATTTGCGATTGCCTGAGCTTGTGCCTGGGCTTTCGCTTGATTCTTCTCGAAATTCAGTGCATAATTGTGGGCATCCTCTTGGGCTTTCAGATGAGCTGCCTGTTGTTTCTGGAGTGCGATAATGGCGTCACCATGAGCTTTGAATTCAGCTGCTTCTTGGGCTCGTCGTGCCTCGGCTGCTTCAGCAGCTGCCTGTGCCTTCAATCTTGCTCTGTACTCCTCTTCTGGATCCTTTGGTCTTTGCTGCTCCTCGATGTGCTCCCTTCCTGCTTCGCTCACTTGACCCTGATTGATCTGATCTAATGCACTCTGTTGTTTGTAACGCTCTTCAACTATGCGGATCTGCTCGAGAGCTGCTTGCTGATGTCTGTGATGTGATGCCGAGCTTATTTTTTGGAAGGCAAGTGCTTGTGCGTTAGCCTCAGCCTGAGCGTGTGCAACGGCCTGAGCTTCAGCCTCTGCTTGGGCATGCTGAATGTTGGGGTCAATGTATTGTTGAGGTACATGAGGTCTGTAAGGCTTTTTAGGCTGGACATATTGCTGTTGCTGGTGCTGATGGACGGGCTGATACTGGACCTCTTCGATTGGTTGATAAGCAACTGGGACGTGCTGGGGCGCTTGGTGAGGGACTTGATGGGGAGCTTGATATCTTGGTTGGGTTGTTTCGACGTGATACTGTTGGTGGTCTGATCCCTCATTAAGAGGTTGAATCGTTGGCTTAGCGTAATCAGCTGGATAGGCAAGGAGCTGCTGGGAGTATTGGGGATATCCCTGTGGCTTCGGCAGCCTCTTTGGCGCTGCCTGATGATGCTTGAATTCTTGAGCCTGATTGGCAGACACGAGCTGCAGGAGCTCCTGCTCGAAGGTACCTAATTTCTGCTCGTTGTAACCAGATGGAACTTGGTATTCTGGGTGGTTTGTTGCACTTGCACGGAGTCTTGCATCACCTTCTGCACGATACTGCAAGCCAAGTTGTGATTGATATTGAGCTTGTGCTTCGGCCTGGGCTTCGGCTTGTGAGTGGATGGGTACACGTTGTCTTGGTGGACCAACTGCTGGTACTCTCTGATTGTGGTAAGCTTGCTGCAGCTGTTGCTGCTGTTGGGAGTAAGCAGGCACTGGTCTACGTGGTGGTGGTGATGATCGTGGGGCAGAGTACTGCTGGGGCTGAGCACTTGTGTACTGCTCGACGAGTGCCAAATATTCCGGTGACAACTGAAAAAAAAAATTCAATCATTATATAATTCGGTAATAAAGTATTAAGAGATGCTAAAGAAATTATTCTTCCAATATTTAAGAATAATTGAGAAGAATGCCGCGAGTTTATTATTTCAGTTACTAGAAATTTTATAATATCATTAGAATCAAGATGGCGGTGGTCAAACAGCTGATTCACTCACATCAGCTTTTCATTGCAATTATTTGCAATGAAGAAATTTGCGAAATTCTTTGGAAAAATTAGACAACAAATGGGAAATTTGAGAGAACGTTCACAAATTTTTTCAATTTTTTTTCTGAAGGCTTTCATTAAGAAAAAAAATCACGAAATCTTGGAAGACAATTGAATTACGCCCTTTTCACCCTAATCTTCATTTGTGAGGATTTTCAAGACCTAAAGAGAAGATTCAAACGAAGAGGACATATCTCCATGATTCGACAAACATTGAACAATCAACTATTTCGTTGATTTGATGAAAAAAAGGGAAATGGAAAAAAAATAGGAAATAAATTGAGCTCAAATAAATTCACTGCATTCCATCTGCACGAAATTATTTGATATCTCAAGCGTTTCGTAAACACGCAATTCATCCTATTTGAAGTAGGAAACTAAAATGATTTATGGATGAAAGCAACTACTCATCAATGTAAATAAAAGTGAATAAAATTCCATTTTCCTTTTTCAACTGAAGTACAATTCTAAATTGATCGAATAAAGTCCACAAGACACTCTCCATATTTCTTGTGATTGAAATTGAGAGAATTATGATAGGCCTACGCATATACGTATGTATTTATTGCAATTAGAAATCAACTTTCCCTCTATTACAACTTTCTATCTTCATGAACTTGACTTTATGCCACATTCATCATAATCAATTGATTCTCAAGGTACAGGAGGTACACGGAGTAGAGTTGATGATGGCTTGATTCGTTCTGATCAGGTGGAAAAACAAATACTTATATAAATATAAAATTTCAACATAAATAGAGCAGAACAGGTCAGAATGATTTGGAATTTTTTTTGAGGATGAAGGAGACTTCAAAAAATTCTGAAAAAATTCACCAACGACCTTCATATATTGGAGCATCTTCTCAAATTTTTTCAGATTTTTTCATCGACTCCTTCACTCTGAAAAAAAATCCCTAAATCATACTGTCACGTAGGTCAATTTTGCTCCACTTTTCCCTATTTATTCATAAAGTCTCTTTTATTATCAGGCAAATCCGTTCTCTCGTAACTTAGTCCTCACAATACAGGCCAGTGGTAATGCAAGGCCGTTTGAACGAAATTGAAATGGAAAAAAAATTTAATGAAATCCCCTGCAACACTTACAAATCCCACTGCCTTGAGAAAACTAACACACACATGAGATTAGCTTAACTCTCTACTTAACAGTGATACACTGTTCTATGTTTAGCGCTGGGTGTGGTATTACCGGTTCGAGATTAACGATTAGAAGGCAAGCAAAGTATCCCCCCACTTTTTATTTTTTATTAAGAGAATAAGATAAAGGAAAAATAAAAAATTACGCAATAATCAAAGCCAATGCGTGGCATTAACACCGAGAAGTTGAAAGAACTGTTGATTGAACTCCTGGAGTTTTATGAGATTCGTTAAATATAATCACAACATTATTCGCACGAAATAGTGCATTTTAGCTGTCATTGTAGTTGACGTTTCTTTTCTGAATTGGAATCAATGAAAATAAGTGGAGGAATTCTTGACGTATTTCATTAATTTTTTTTTCGATTTATTTTTAAATCTAAGGTTTTGGTTTTTATTGTGAAAATTGGGGGAAATATTTGAGATAGATTTTTTTTGATGATTCCATTGAAAAGTTGAGGAAATTTTCAATGGAAATCATGTGTCAAAATTTATTTTTGAGGATTTTTGGAAAATCTTAGAGTTTTTAGGGGAAAATTGGGGGTCTAATTCTTTACGAAATTGAAAAATTTCACTTTTTCGAATATTTTCGCGGTTCTATTGGTCGCAGTGACTTGGAACCGATCTTGAATGAAAGGTGAGATCATTTGCCATCAATTTATGTTGTTGCAAAATTTTTTTGAAGATTTTTGAAAATAATTTGATGGAAATGCTGATTTTCATAAAATGAGCTACAAGTCACTAAAAAATCGATAAAAAAAAATTTAGAACCACATAAATCGATGGAAAATGCGCTGCGATAAACAGAACCGGAGATATCCTCGAGAAAATAAGAATTTTCAAAAATGGAAAGGATTTGAAGCCCTATTCGTTCCCAAAAAAGTAGAATTTCCAGAAAAATTCAAGAAAAACAATTCTGATGCTTGTTTCGCACCGAAAATTCCCTCAGTTTTTAAATGGAATTCTCAAAAAAAAAAGATCTGAAATTCCATCAAAATTATTGATTCAAGAAAATATTTTTCATTCCAGATTATATTGATATTCCCTTGAATTTATCAATTTTTTAATAAATCATTAATTGATTCATTTACATTTCATAACATTTCGTAACAGGTGATGTCATTGAAAAGCGGATACAGTGATACAAGTCTAGATAACTTCACGATTTCATCTTATCTTTTCCTCATAATTATATCCCAGATTTCTAATTTAAAAACATTTTTAAAAAAATGAAATTTCTTTAATTTTTTTTTTGTGAAAATCAATTTTTTTTTTCAAAAACCCCTGTATTTTTTTTGTAGTGACACCTTTACCCCAAAAAAATCCTGAAAATATTAAGCATTCCCCTTTATTCCCAATAAAACTTAATAATTCAAATAAATAAGCATATTTGAGAAAAAAATGAAATATTAAAAAAAAAATTGTAAAAAATTTAAAACATTTATTTAAAAGCGAATTAAAAAAAATATTAAAAATTTTCTTGATAAATTTAAAAAAATAGCATTTTTTGGATTTTTCAGAAAACTTGAAGCTAGAAAAAAAAAATAATATTCAACAAAATGATAGAAAAAAATATATTCAACAAAATAAATCCTCAATACAACTACTCATCAATTACCATTATTATTATAACTCTAAATGTTACTCATGCAGAAGTTATTGCACTGAGTCTTGCCTCAACTCATGATCAAAGGGGCCCCTACGAAAAACCGCAGTCTCATACACGTACCGTTAAAATTACCATCACGCTATGAACGTTTGAACTATTTCAAATACAACATATCAATAAAGCAAACTAGACCAGCCTAAAATACGTGAATAAATTGGAATGTCATTGCGACAGAATATTCAAAAATATGTGTTAAAAATGTTCCGCAAAAGAAAAATGCACAGTGAAAGACTGGCGAACAAAGTGCAGTTGAAATTTTGCATAAAATTAAAAAAAAATAAAAAAAAATTCCTTTCACGGTTGTCAGAGTGGAGTTACGATGGTGATAGGCGGCCAATGGTCACGGTTGAGAGATGTTACGGCTCTTAAAAATTCGCGTGCACTTAATTTTTTTTATTTGAAATACTAATTTTTATTCGTTGCTTTTATTTTTTTTGTTTCCTTTTTTTTCATCAATTTTTTTGTTTTTATTTTTTCTATTGAGAATTAAGAATTCGGCGCAAAATCGAAAAAAAATTGAGAAAAAAAAACATTAATGAAGTTATTAATTAAAATTAATTTTAAAGAAATAATTGGGCATTATTAATGAGAATATAATAATTTTTTGTTAATCTTCTTTTGAAAATATTCTGAAAACTAAATAATTTTTCTGAAATTTGTGAAAAATGTAATGAGGAATAAAATAAGCTCTAGAAACAAAAAATTAATTGAAAATGAAAAAATTTTCATGATTTTTCACATTTTTTCAAATTTCTCAAGATTTAAAGGAATGTTAAAAATAATGAAAATTATTCAATTTTCAATTAATTTTTTGTTTCTCAAAATTATTTAATCCTTCATTATATTCTTTACAGATTCACTGACAAGTTTCACTTCTAACAGTTGACACCTGCTTTTTTTTCCATTTTTTTGCATTGATTCAAAAAAAAATTAGTTGAATTGATTTTTTTTATTTTTTTGAAACGATTTCCTTTTATTTGTATGAATTTATTTTTCTTTCAATTTTTTTGAATCATTTTTTTTTTCAATTCTCCTGACTTGATCTTTTTTTCAAATTCATTTTTTATTACCTCTTGAGCATCATCGCCGTGTCTTATTATAAATTGACTTGGAGATGCACCATATACGCCACTCGCTGATACGGGTGATCGCTTGGTTGGCTCTTTCACGTCAATCTCGAGTAATACAACATCATCAGCATTCGCTTTTTTATCCGTTGAACCGGAAACTCCAGACTCTCCATTAGCTACTGCAGCAAGAAGACCTGAAAATTCATGAATTATTAAATTTTATTTGATGAAAGTAGTCATTATTGCCGGGTAATTGTGATTTTAATGAAAATTCTAATGATAATATCATTGAAAAAATATTTCATTTGAAATTTAAATTTAATAAAAAATTTAATTTATTCATTGAAGTGAAAAGTCTCGTGAGATCTCATTGCCCATAAAAAAAACGTAAAATTATAGTTAAAGATGTAATGGGAATATGTCAATTGTTCTGAAAAATTCCGGTTCTTTTGCTCACGCATCAGTAATAAAAGATTATGAGATAGTGAAAGAATTATTTTTATAAATTGCGGAAATTCATGTCAGTGAGAATATTAAAAGAATAATCAAAAACAATGCTTTCAATTTATTATTCCACTTCCGGAAAGTTTCATAATTTCATTGGAAACAAGATGGCGATGGTAGAACAGCTGATTCAGTCACCTCAGCTTTTCATTGTAATTTTTCGAACTGAAGAAATTTACGAAATTCTTTGAAAAAATTAGACATCAATCTAGGAGCGTGAGAGAATCTTCCAGAATTTTTTCAAATTTTTTGCGCAAGACCTTCACTTTGAAAAAAAATCACCATATCTCAGGAAATAATGGAGATCCGCCATTTTCGGTCTAATCCTTTCTTTCAGAGAATTTCGAAAGGTAGAAAAATCGTTCGAACAAACAAGACGTATTTCCATCATTTTCAGGGATGTTTAAAGAAAAAACAATCGATTAATCGAATCTCCCGGAAGTCGAAATGACCGGAACGATATAACCCCATTTTTTGAGTATTTAATATCGTGAAAAAAAAAAGAAATGAACAAAACACATATTCAAGACATCGGGAAGTCTCGCATCTACTGAAACACGCAGGGAAAGCCACAACAGATAAACAAGTACATTATATGTATCCCTAGATGTTCGAGTTTTCCCACGAGATTTCTGCATATATATGTAGTTATATATACGCCTTCTTGTATCCTCGGTCTATGTGTGTGTGTGCGGGTGCACCGATCACCGCCACTGATATTGTAATACTTGTACCGTATCATTAAAGTCAATGTACGTAATTAATAAGATACCTCTAGTTCTTCAAGAAAATGTAAAAGTTTCAAAATTCAAATTCATCAAAGTACGAGATACGAAAATGTGAAATTTGCATGGAAAAAAAAAATATTTCACAATAAATTCAAAGTGTTTTTCAATATCCATCCGGAAATTACAGAACATTCATATAAATTGAATTTCCCACGATGACGCCTAAAATAAATAAAACGGAAATTAGGATTTTATTCAATAGAGATAGTGAATAAAAAAAATTAAATAATTGTTCCGGCACGATTCCTATAAATCATCGATAACCATCAGTAATTCCTTTTTTTCCCTCGTCTATTTTTTTTTTCTTCAATTGTGTTTTCTTTTCTTCTTCTTATTTTCATTTTTTCTTTCCTGGAGGTCCGAGCGCGTGAACCGGAAGACTTTCACGCCATCAATTCAGATGGCTGCTATACTTTGGCACGTGGCCGTTTATTAGCATCTAACATAGGTGGACTGTAGCGGTCGTTTGGAATTTTTAAACATCCTTATTCTCGGGCAAAAAGAAAAAAATTTAACATTCATGCATGGATCTGTTTTTTCTTTTCGTTTTCTTCATGTGGATTTGAAAGTGAATCGGAGTGAATTCACTGATACATGATTGAATTTCACGCACGAATGAGTTTTCGAAGGCACTCGTGAAGCAGAAGTTAGGTTAGGGAGAAGAGAATTGAGGAAAATGGAGAAACGTGAAGTGAAGAATTAAATGTTGGATCAGCTGAGATACTTAGTATCCTGTTTTCTGTTTATTTGCACGTGTGATTGTGTTTACGCAAGTCACAAAGTGTTCTGTGGGTCTTGTTTGTTTCTTTCAGACGGAATAGAAGTTCATATCCTTTGCAATCTCTTTGTGTTATTTTGTGTGTATTTGTCAATAACAAGTCTGATTATTTTGCTAATTATTCATGCTTTATTAACAGCTTTAAAATTGCACCTTTTACAACATTTTTCATAGCGACACCGACGACCTCTTGCGTTCTCTTTCGTACATTGATTTGTAGTTTTTCGCGGTTTTTATTTAAATCTACTTTACACTTACAAACACTTTGTATTCCATTGGAATATTGGATTTTTTTTGGCTTTAAGATAATCCTAGTGGCAGATTCAAAGGATCGATTTTTATTAGATAATATTATGAATCTTCAATATTGTTCCACATTTGACTCACGCTGTCCCAGTATCTAGGACTAGGATTGGAGGATTCTCGGATTTTAAATACCAATATGGCCGCCATTGATTTTTTCATGTTATTAATTGCATTAATGCATTAATCGTCGTTATATGTCCGGTAACATGGGGTTAACTAGATTTCAAAGAAATCTCCTCATGCTATTCTATCGAAAATAACTAAAATCGGAAAGAGAAAATGGATTGCCCGAACCGCTAGGATTACGTCAAGATGTTTAGTTTACAGGATTTAACGGCAATGGTTGGGTGATAGGGGGTTCCCAGCTGTTATTCTAGCTACGGCGTTGCCGAATCCACTCTAGACCGGCCGGGCCCGTTTATCGTGTTTTTGGCAACGTCGCTCATTGGCTAACTTTCGACCTTTGAACAAAGAGTGAAAATGATTGATTTCTAAAACAAAGGCAACTGCACGAAAAATTCCGAAAAAATTCACCAACAATGCAGACTTACTAGAGCGTCTTCTCAATTTTTTTCAGATTTTTTTATGGAGGTCTTCACTCCGAGAAAATTCAATCTCCATGTCATCATCCTTCTTTTCCTCAATAATTCAGTCAATTTGAACATTTGAATAGGTGAAAGCTCGAGTGAATGTAGATCTAGATTTCCAATTAATTGAAAAATTCAAGTCCACAAATTAGGAATACTCAAAACCATAAAACCGTCTTCATAAAAACCAGCAGATAAAAAAAAAGGAAAATTTAATGTTAAATTTCTCATGATTAGAGTGACTGTAAATAACCATTTAACAAAATCCGGTGACAAATAATTAGTAGTGACTTGCTCATACGACTTTTACTCTGGTTTTAATGTACGTGTGCATTAGTAAGTCATCTATAGGTACCACACGTCATTGGAATTCACGAAAGCCAAGCATTCGATAATCCAGAGTCGTTCATGCGTCTCACAACTGTCGATTGCCGTGTATACTTGCTCTCAATAGTGACAGTTTGACGAAAAAAAAAATGAACAAAAAAAACCATATTATTAATTTTTTATTAATAATTCCAGGAATTAGTAGATTTGCAAATGGTTTGGAAAATCTGTTCGATAAATACTGGTTCTCCTAATCATAAACATTAGCGCCCCCCCCCCTCCTTCCTTCCCAGGTTAATTCCTCAACGCCTTTTAGAACACGAAAACGCAGTCAATGTCTCTCGTCATTGAAGGAAAAAATGAAATTTTCATCAAAGTAAATTGATGACTCGATAGGCAATAGGTCATGCGAGAATAATCGCTTTGTTAAGAGCATGAGTTGGTAATTTTTTTTCTTTTCTCTTCAATCCAGAGGAAAAAAGACGAGAAATAGAACAAAATGTATGAGAGTATATTATGTCTATGTCTATGCAATAATTCGTCCGGATTGAGTAATACAGGTGAGGGCACCCTCTCGTGTGATTCGGATGAGGATTCGTTGGGCAATATCCTTTCTCGCGTTAACTAACTACGATGCTTGAGAATATCAAGACTTTTTGGGTTTCACATTGTGGATAATTGAGTGTTTTGGTAGGAATGAGGTGAGAGAATTTATAGAAATTTTGAGGAGACGTAACTAATTGTTGAGGTAGGGGCGATAAAAGGGAAAACATGAGGATTTGTAGGTTAGTCTCCAATTAATTGCTGTTAATTTGGGAAAATGTGCTTCAATTTACTCGAAAAAAGTGATTGAACTTCAAAATCGGCAAAGGCGTCAGCAATATTTTTCTTGTAAATGTCTCAAAAAAAAAAATTACAACAAATTCATCTGAACTCAAGAACATTTATCATGTCCCTAGAATCCAGTGCTTAAAGAAAAATAATAGAGAAGTAAAATGAAATTAAGCCCGTAAAATCACGTGAAACTTTCGCGACTCTCGTAACTCCTCTAATTACACATGAATCAAAAAAAGCAGAAATTTAATTAAACCCCATCTCTCTTTTTGCCTAAAAAATAATTTGAGTTCTTGGATTTCATTACAGTTTAAAGGTGAAACCAGTAAATTTCATCCACGAATACTCAATTGACTATGTACACAGCATGAGACTAAAGAAAAAAAAGACAAGCGACAATGCAGGAAGACCGAGTCCGAGTGTAACTGGGCTTTCTCCCTCTCCTTCTATTGACGAATAGGAAAGTCCAGTTGGATTTATAGGAAGCATCGTGATCTTGTGGCCGGAACGAGAGACGCAGTACGTGCCACTACCGCCTCCTATACAAACACATATAAAACACACACACATATACACAAACCCACATATATATATATATATAAATATATACACATCTCGTCACCTTAGAAACACCTTGGAAAGGGGCACATGTTCTACGCTTATACACTTAAGCTCTTTTGTTTCTGAGTTGACGATATATATACATATACATCATTGGCTCAGGAACAAAGGAGCTTAAGTCCTATACTTACACCCAGCACTTGCGCCTTTTTGTTTTTAATGTGACAATATATATCCGATGAAAAACTTTTGGATCCAATCATACACAGGGAAAAATGTTTTCTTAATTTAAGAATGTGCAGTCACTTAATTTAAGTGACCTGCCATTCTTAAATTAAGTGACTTTTCTCATTTAAATCAAGTGACTTTTCTCACTTAAATCAAGTGACTTTTTCTTTCTTAATTTAAGAAAGTAAAACTCACTTAAATTATGTGACTTTTCTCATTTAAATCAAGTAACTATTTCTTTCTTAAATTAAGAAAGTAAAAGTCACTTAAATTAAGTGACTTTTCTTACTTAAATCAAGTGACTTTTTCTTTCTTAATTTAAGAAAGTAAAACTCACTTAAATCAAGTGAGTTTTCTCGCTTAAATCAAGCGACTTTTTCTGTCTTAATTTAAGAAAGTAAAAGTCACTTAAATTAAGTGACTTTTTCTTTCTTAATTTAATAAAGTAAAACTCACTTAAATCAAGTGAGTTTTCTCGCTTAAATCAAGTGACTTTTTCTGTCTTAATTTAAGAAAGTAAAAGTCACTTAAATTAAGTGACTTTTCTCACTTAAATCAAGTAACTATTTCTTTCTTAATTTAAGAAAGTAAAACTCACTTAAATTAAGTGACTTTTCTCACTTAAATCAAGTGACTTTTTCTTTCTTAATTTAAGAAAGTAAAACTCACTTAAATCAAGTGACTTTTCTTTCTTAATTCAAGTGACCTGCACATTCTTAAATTAAGTTCCACATCAGTAGAAACTGCATAGCTCCAAATGCATCAAATAAATGAAAAGAAAAAGAATTATAATCATATTCAAATACTCCATCTGGTTGCATACGACCATGAATATCTATATATTTATATCTTGACGGATCCAGCTATATATGAACAGATATGAAATTGAGTTGAGCATTTATATACCAGTAGATATATCTATACATATCGTTGGCTTAGAAACGAAGGGGCCTAAGTGTTATGCTTATACAAAACACTTACGCCCCTTTATTTCTGAGGCAACGATATCTATATGTATATATACACACACGCACACAATCACCAAGTGATGTGAAGTCGAGGAGTGAACAGTGACGTGTCCGTTGAAGACATTAATTGTTTCTTGAGTTAGACACGGAATTAAATTACCTTTTTTAAAAAGGAGAGAGACTCTAGCATCACGACAGCTGTCATTATCACGCTGAGAAATCAGCGAGGAGGAGGGGGAGAGGGGGGAAGTAAAAAACCCGTCGAATTATGAAGAATTCATACGTACACGTAACCTGGGAAATTGCATTCCTGATGGTGTGACTTTTTTTTTTCAATATTTTTCATCACTTCTTTCACGTCGACAAAAACAAACGTTTGTTTTTTTGTAAGAGAGATATTCTTTTTTTTTTCTTTGTTCGAAACATTCTTTTTTCCCACTGCTAGGAGAAAGAGATGCTAGAAAAATAACAGGAAACAGAAAAAGAAAAAGAGAGATAAAAAAAAAATAAAATAAAAATGAAAAGAAAATACTTATATAAATAGTAAGAACATCTTTTCCATGTCCTTGCAATTTCTTTGTTCTCGTTTCCTCTACTACTATCGACCTACATTATCATACCCATGAGAGATTTTTCACCGAACGATTTTGAAACAGTATTTTATCCTTATCCCACTATACGAGGTCAAGCCTTTTTTTATTTCAAAAGGGACAAAGAATTTTTCTATTATTTTTTTTTTTTTTTATTACATCGTGGCAGTTTCAACGTTGAGTGATATATGTTGTAAGAATAGGATTGTAACAAAAAACATTTGTAATTCATGGCAAATAAAAGTCAATAGGAAAAAAAGAAAATGCCTATTTTTTTAGCTTTTTCCTTCGAATATCTAGGAAGTTAATGGAGATATGCTCTTTTTACGCTAACTTTTGTTTGTTGCTCTTGAAAATTTCGAGAAAAGTAGATTCGAGGGAAAAGGGCATAACTCCATTAATTTCAGAAATATTCTCAAAAAAAGATCGTTTTTCGCTACTTATTTTGGGAATATTCCGGAAATTAAGCGAGATAGAGCGGTTTTTCGCCGATTCTTTTTTCGTGCGTAAAAGGGCGTATTTCCATTAATTTTTGAAATCTTCTTGAAAAAAATGGCTATTCATTAATTCTCTTAGAATATCTTGGAAACTAAGTGAGATAGAGCGATTTTGGCTCAATTCTTTGTGCTAGCTCTTAAAATTTTCTATGAAAAGGACGTATCTCCTTCAAAATTGAAGAATTTTTTGAAAAAAGATTGATTCCGCTATTTTTTTTGGGGGAATACCTTGGAAATTAATGGAGATATGTCCTTTTTGCTCGAAACCTTTGCTTACACCTCTTGAAATTCTCTACAAAAAAGTAAATCTGGCAAAAAAGGCGGTATCTCCAGCAATTACTGAAATATTCTTAAAAATAATCGCTTCAAAATCAAAATTAAGGCCAAAAGGACCTATTTCGCTTAGTTTCCAAGATATTCCCATGCCAATGTGTATGTCGTGATCACCCACACCTGATCAATAACAAATTGTGTGTCTAGAAGTATCTGGACCTCAAGAATGGACCCATACATGCTGTATAATACACCTCAGACACTGGTTAGAAAGGCAATCGGCTCTTGTATATACAGTTTTATTTAAACGCTTCGAGTGTACTATGTTTTTTTCGTTTTTCCGATAAACTCTGTATGTACTCTCTCTCTATGTAGCCACTGCTTCTAAACTTTGTCTTTCTCAATCGTTCGAGAGATATATGTTGCACCAAAACGTGTGGGATTTCGCCCTCGTTTCTGTATTTACAGATTTTACTCTATTCCATTGACATTTATCCGAATATACATTCATATATACATATATATTCATATCCTGTATTTTTGCAAAGTTCATGACTATTTTGATATCACAAAAAAAATCATGAAATTCATATTTATTGAATAAAAAAAAAATTATTAAAATTTTTTTTCAATTAGTAATTAATTCTTCGAATTCATCAATTAAAAAAAATTAAAAATGATTAAGAATAATTAATTAATTTATCCAGCAATTAATTTTTGTCGAATTTCTTCGAAATATATCAATAGTCAATAATCTATAATCCGCCTTTCATTTCAGCTGAAATTCTCAATTTTTTTTTTTTTTGTCCATTTTTCGTTCTAATAATTTCAAACAGAGTAAAAGTAAAACTGTAATAGGTATACGAGAACGAAGGAGAAAGTGTGTGGGTTATATAGCGCCAGTGGTTAACTCAGGTACTACAGAGAAGGGGTATTCCCCTGAAATTGCAATAAGGAATAGATCCTTGAACCAGGAATATACCATGAAGCTAATTTTCAAGGAAAGAGAAAAAATGTTGAGAAAAAAATTGAAATAAATGAGAAGATGAAAAAATAAAAATAAAAAAACCATGTAAAAATTTGAAATTGCGGAAGAAGTTGAAACGTTGAAAATTTCCATCGGAAATTCTATCTCTGCGTTACATGTGTGAAATTACTTCATTTTTTTTTGTACTCTTTTCAATGCAAAAAACGAGAGTGCAACGCTTCCGGTTCAGTGAGTTTTCTAATGAAAAAATGAACAGAAGCCAGAGCTTCTGGAAGTGAAGAGATGATAGGGGAGAACAAAGAACCAAGAACAAGGAAATCCTTAATTCTTAAATTCCATTATCTTCACCGTTTTTTTTTTCAAATAATTAGTCTCACTTTGTCCACTGCACTTTGACTTAAAAAAAAAATAGAAAAAAACATTTTTCTCAAAATGTCACTTTCAAATGGTCAATTTTCCTCTTTTTCATCTCGAATTTCACTGAATTTCACTGTTTACACTTCGCCTCCCCCCCAAAAAAATGCAACACGATTCAAATTTTTGTTGAATTTTTTTTTTTTTTTTTTGAAAATTAAATTAACAAAAATTACTCTTTTTTTAAATAGCAATGGATTTATTGGGAATGTATATGTTGGGGTTAAGGGCTGATTAACTCACGGATTGTCACACTCACCTGTTAGAATGAGTAGCCACATGATGAACAAATGGGTTACAGAGCGACGAGAGAATGTTCGGTGGAAGTATTAAACTCGTGGCTTTATAGAACCCAGGGGAAAGGCCGCGCCCGATCCGGAGCCAGGTGGGGTTGTTGGACGTTTGCTTTTTCCGTGGTGGTAAGTTTTTGTTATTTTTTTTAACTTTTTAAATTTCAATCAGGATGCATCAATGTCAATTTAATCGAAATCCTTTTTGATCTTCAGGAAGGAGCTTAAAGAAATTCTGCGGAAATTATTTTCCTTCAACTGCATCAAATGGACGACGAACCCACACAGAAATATATATATATATATATATTAATTTATATATGACAATATAAGTTACAAATCATAATTTCTTCGTAATGTTCGATTGATATTCAACTCTGTAGAGACCTAAAAGACCACCAAAGATGATCTTTGATGCTGATTTAAAAAAAAAGTCGTACATCCACGTACTAAAGACATCTTGTTACATATGATATTCACGGATTTAGTATTCGTCGAATATTCTATTTATATTGAGATATATGCACAATATATCCATTACATATGAATTTAAAGTGGATATCTCATTTATTTTCTCATATATCATCTATTTAGGAGAAACATAGGTCATATATGTGTTTAATTTGAAAATTAATTCGAAATTCCATCGCATATAAATTCATATCGTCGTCTGGGAGTGGAAAAGGACGTGAATGATACACGTTTTTCATGCTCTTACGTCCTTTACACTCTAAAACCACGATATATATTTTTTTCGCTAGGAAATAATTTGATAAAGACGTCCAGTCAGAATAGAAGAACAGATTTCCTCTGAACACTTATGCACATACATCTTATATATATGTATATATCTATACATAAATAACATAAATTCTTCCAAGTCTCTTCAGTAGGAGAAGAAGAATTATTGGTATTCCAAAAGGAATGAGATGAAATGCGTTTGAATTTCCAAACTAGATCGATGAAGCTATACTTCAGAAATTGCATCAGACTTTTAGCTTGGCACACACGCCCACGACAAGGATTTCTCATAGTATCTCCCGTACGTACGAGATACCTTTATACAGTATTTGAGAAGGGTAAAATAGGGGATATATATAGAGTAAAGTAACCAAATGGAAGTTAGTATATATACACACAACAAGGAGAATTGTGATATAAATGGGCGGTTGGTAATACTGTGGTATACACGAGCCGCCGTGGGAAAGGTAATCGGTCAAAAGAAATGCGGGTGGCGGTTTTTTTTTTCTATCTATCGTATTACCCTGTATACTAAGAGAATAAGCGCGCCAATCTGCTGACTCAAATCCCGACTATTATCTTGACTTCTTTTATTTTACTGTCACAATTTTTTTATCTTATATTCCCTGTTCATTTTTTTTTCTAAATTTTTTATCGAATGAAAATAAGTAAATTGTTGAATTGCATATGATCGCCTTAATGCTGTATAATTTCAGTTTTATTGATGCTGCAACAGTTCAATTAGTTCAAGAATTCCAACTTTTGGCACCCTTGTGACTGAAACGAAAGAATTTGTTTCTTTACTTTTTTTTTTTGCGGAAAAAAATCTCTCATTCTTCACGGCCGATGGTTTCGCCATTGCAAATCATGTAATAAAATTCTTTATACTGAAAACATTGAAATTATTTTATTCAGTCCTATACGGAAACTTTTTTTTTTTTATTAATTACCTAGAATTTAATTCAGAGAGTTTTTTCGTTTCACTCCACATTATTTCCTCTTTCTTTTCACCAACGCTATCGTTTACTTTTTTTTACAGAGCTCTGCAAGTATACTTGAACGGTTACCCATTCACTTACTGACCACGCTCCATGCTGGCTAATTCTGTAGAACGATGAGCACACGATGGCTGTGAACGCCTGATATCCTACCACTGGACTATACCGGAAATTTGTCTTAACAGACCACTGAATTCATGAACTTCAAGTGAATTTTTATTGTTTGTTATTTAAAAATTCATTTGAATTACAATAATTTTTTTTTACTGGAGAAGAGTTGCAATGAGTCATTTCCATTTTTGAGATGTATTATTTTATTCAGGATATTAGGGTGAAATGGTCGGACATAACCTTAATTTTTTGCATGAAATCGTAGATAATAACGAGCAACAAAATAAAGCGTAGAAACAAGAAATTGATTGGAAACTGAAAAATTGACTGCATTTTTTACAATTTTTGAATCTTGAAAAATTTGAATTATGGAAAAAATGCAGCCAATTCTTCAATTTTCCATCAATTTTTGGTTTTTACGGCTCATTTTGTTCCTCATTACATTCTTCAAACATTAGGAAAATTATTTCTCGGACATTTATTGTGTATACATTCTTATTTACGATTTTATACAAAAAATTGAGGTTATGCCCTACCACCTCTCCCTAACATCCTTAATTTCACTCCTTTACTGAGAAATTCATTTCCATAACCTCAACTTCGATAAATCAACTTCAATAAATTAATCAAAAATGCATTGCTAACAAATGCATGTAATTACTCGAATGAAGGAAGAAGGAATTAAAAAAAAAAATTTAATGAAAACTTTCATTTTTTTTTCCTTCATCGTTCATATGTGTTTTATTCCCGGAATGGCTTGACAAATATCCTTTGGAAAACAAAAGGTTGTTACGTTAATGTTTCTCATGTGCACTATCCGGGTGTATTACTTTAACAGCGGGTGTATTAACTTGCCACAGTTCCGCTAGTATTTCCCAACTGGCTGTCGTCCTTGACAACAATGCAGGGAGTTGATATAATATCTGTCTCAGTTGCATTAATATACCTTGAGTGCAAAAAAATCAGCATAGAGCACTTAAAAAATATCAATTACACTGAATTTCGTGCAGTGCAAGGCGGAACTCATGATTCACAGCCTCTGCGAAAGTTCAGAAGATCAAGATAAAATGAAATTGAGGGGTGAAATGGGTTGGATTTTTTTAAAATATGAAAGACTCGACTAAAAAATCTGAAAAAATTCTGGAAGGTGCTGTAGTATGTCTGCACTGTTGTCAAATTTTTTCAGATTTTTTTTTGAAGTCTTTCATATTTAAAAAAAATCCCCAATGACAAATCGTCTCAAGCTGCTCAAATTCATTAATTATTTCAATGGAAAGTATCATTTGATACTTTGATTAAACTATTTTCCAACTTTCCCATATATCCTCTCTCATGATTCATGAATCATTGACCCGATAATATCATCTTATTATCCAATGATTATTATAAATCGATGAGTAAACCTATTAAATTGTCTATAATATTAAAAAAAAAGCACCAATCAGGTGTCGATACTTATAATTTTAATTCAAACTAACAACAGTTACTCTCAAGTAATAATCTCACTGTCTCACGCCACTTACCGGATAAAATCCTGTGATACTTTCTCGTACCCGGGCTATATGCGAGATATATTGTGCAATTGAATTGTACTATACAGTTAATGGTTTATTTCTTTATTTTTACCTGACAATGAGACACACACAATACGATAAGTTGATTTCACCAATAAAAAAAAATGGAAAAATTTCAATTTTGGGGGAAAAAAATAGTCAAATTTCGAAATTATATTAGAACTGTTTTTTCTTCCCTTTTTTCATCCCGGAAAATTCGTGGAAATTCTTGAATAATAACTGTCGTTAAACATTTTTATATTGATGAGAATATAGTTTCGCACTTCTGTAATAAAATCTTTATGATCTCACTATGTACGACAGTTAAGTTAGGAGTTATACGAGGATTTTTTTTTTTCATCACTGTCATTATAGATTACGTCAATATTATATTTGGATTTGAAAAGAATAAATTTCAGAAAAAAATTTGAAAAAAAAAAAATAAATTTCAGAAAAAATTGCAGAAAAATCGAAAAAAATAGAAAAAAAAATCAGAAAAAATCGAAAAAAATTTGAAAAAATCGAAAAAATTTCTAAAAAAAAATTGAAAATTTTTTTCAAATAATTTAAAAAATTCTAAAAAAATTTAAATATTGAAATGAAACTAATTTTTTTTCTTCAAAGAAATAAATGAAAAAAATTATTCAAAAGGTTGAATTCCTTTAAAACTTGTATAATCAATATAAATCCATATTACCCCACTACTCTGAAGTCTTGATGCAGCTCTGCAATTACATTTATGATAAATGTCCCTTAAAATGTTGCAAATTTGCTAGAACACACGGAAGTATTTAAAAGCACTCAAAGCATTTAATATTAAATTCTCCTTCAGGACAAAAATAAAGAGTAAAAATAAAGATTTCAGGATTATTAGCGTGCAGACACGTTGGAGTACTAACTGCTTGCTGCTGCAGCTCCTTCTATGGAAAAACGTTGCTAAAGAGAATAGAAAAAAAAATAAAATATTAAATAATGTTGATTTTAATCATTCATATATATTCATGACGAATTAGCTTAAAACTTCTTAATATCAATTTAATGATAAAATTAGAATAATGAATTATCATTAAAGAGGAGAAAAAAAAGGAGATTTAATTTCTCTAAAAATTATAGGATAAATTGGAAATTCAAATGAGCAGAAAATCACTCGATGCCCTAACATTGTAATTCCCTTTGGGCAAAAAGAGAATAAAAAAAAAAAAATTTCGTGAAATCAACGGTAAATTATACGTTTATCTCTCAAGCTCAATTCTATCACGCAAATCACACTGAATGCTGGGTAAAATGTTTATTAGGTTCATTAAACTTCTATTAACCATTTAAAAAAAAATTAGAAGAGAAAAAAAAAGAAACAAATTATGGAAAATAGCATTCACTTTCAGTTCATCCTGCAGCATTAATACAGTTACACAGAGAAAAATGTTTTCTTAATTTAAGAATGTGCAGTCACTTAATTTAAGTGATCTGCCATTCTCAAATTAAGTGGCTTTTCGCACTTAAATCAAGTGAATTTTTCTTTCTTAATTTAAGAAAGTAAAACTCACTTAAATTAAGTGACTTTTCTCACTTGAATCAAGTGATTTTTCTCACTTAAATCAAGTGAATTTTTCTTTCTTAATTTAAGAAAGTAAAACTCACTTAAATTAAGTGACTTTTCTCACTTAAATCAAGTGATTTTTCTCACTTAAATCAAGTGAATTTGTCTTTCTTAATTTAAGAAAGTAAAACTCACTTAAATTAAGTGATTTTTCTCACTTAAATCATGTGAATTTTTCTTTCTTAATTTAAGAAAGTAAAACTCACTTAAATTAAGTGACTTTTCTCACTTAAATCAAGTGATTTTTCTCACTTAAATCAAGTGACTTTCTCTTTCTTAATTTAAGAAAGTAAAACTCACTGAAATTAAGTGATTTTTCTCACTTAAATCAAGTGATTTTTCTCACTTAAATCATGTGAATTTTTCTTTCTTAATTTAAGAAAGTAAAACTCACTTAAATTAAGTGATTTTTCTCACTTAAATCAAGTGACTTTTTCTTTCTTAATTTAAGAAAGTAAAACTCACTTAAATTAAGTGATTTTTCTCACTTAAATCATGTGAATTTTTCTTTCTTAATTTAAGAAAGTAAAACTCACTTAAATTAAGTGACTTTTCTCACTTAAATCAAGTGATTTTTCTCACTTAAATCAAGTAATTTTTCTCACTTAAATCAAGTGAATTTTTCTTTCTTAATTTGATAAAGTAAAACTCACTTAAATTAAGTGACTTTTCTCACTTAAATCAAGTGACTTTTTCTTTCTTAATTTAAGAAAGTAAAACTCACTTAAATTAAGTGACTTTTCTCACTTAAATCAAGTGACTTTTCTTTCTTAATTTAAGTGACCTGCACATTCTTAAATTAAGTGACTGCACATTTTTAAATTAAGAAAACATTTTTCTCTGTGTAAGAAAGAAAAAAAGAAGAAAAAAATAATGAGTTTAATGTAAAGTTTATAACGTAAGTTATAAGTGTAATACACAATGCATGTAACTTGAAGCAAAATGAATGAATATTTCGTCTCACATTATTTCCCACAGTTGAGAAGATTCATCGTAATAAGTAGTTCACTTTTATACACACATACACACACACGTGAATCCCTCATGGCATAAGTCTTTTCACGCTCATTATTTTTTTTTTTTCGATAATCCCAGGCTGTTGTGCTCGTTACTTTTACTCTCTCGAGTTATAATCACTATTACTTTGAGAAGAATGACTTTATTTAGATGATGGAATTATTATTATGTAGAAGTTGGCAAATTGTTTCGTAATGAGAAAAAAAAAGGGAGAAGAGAATTTTGTTCTTTTCGTTGTTTCATTTTTATTAAATTTGTTGGAGAGTTAGGGGGATAGAGCGATTTTGTATTGAATGGTTTTAGGAGCTTTTGGGATGGGCGATGGAATGAAATTTTATGGAAAAAGGGTGTATCTCCATTTGTTAACGCAAATTTGGGGTAATATTTGAGGAACCGATCGGTTTTTAATCGATTGAATCGGTTTTTTGCTTCCAAATGGAAACTTTGTGATCATGAGAATTTCCGATTGTAAATTTCTTAATAAAAGATACTCAAAATGATCTAAGTAGAGAGAAAATGATATTTTTAGCGCATGTTTGTATGTGTGTGTATGTCTGTGTGTGCATAAGAGTCTCAATTACAGCAAAACAATGGACATGCGCCCTTTTTTTAAATTCAGGGCAGTTTTCTAGGGAATTTCGAGAACAATAAAGAAAGATTGAGGTGAAACCGCTCTATATCGCTTAGTTTCTGAGATATTCTGCGAAAAGAAATCGATTATTCGTTGAACTAGAAACCACACAATTCCCATAAAAATCGAAGGTAAATATATTAAACTATTAGGTAAATTTATTAATAAAATTTATTAATAAAAATTAATTTATTAATAAATTTATTTGTTTAATAGCAAAATAATAATAATCATTATAATAATAATTTACCTTATTATTATTATTATTATTATTATTATTATTATTATTATTATTAATTATTTTATTTTTATCAATTTTATTATTTATTAATTTTAATTTTTTTTTGTTTTCGAAAATCCTGGAAATTCTCGGAGAATTGCAAGATGGGTGAGGAAGGGGGAGGGGGGGGGGGAGGAATTCTAGTCTATTAGAGAGGTTGCTGGTGAAAAAAAAGTCTAGACGAGTTGAATTTTTGAGAAAATACTGAAAAATTTTGGAAATCGTTGAAAAATCCTTAAAAATTCTGGAAAATCCTGGAAAAAGCTGAATTTTTCAAAAAAATTATGATTTATCAGGAATTGTGGGAACAATAAAAGGGAGGCTGTGTGAATTCAGTTTGGAAAAATTCATAAAATCCTGAAAAATTCGAAAAAATGCTTTAAAAATCAGGAAAACCTGGAAAATTCTGAAATAATCGGTGGAATGCCAAATCAGAAAGGAATTCCGATTATTTAGAGACCGTGTGAACAAAAGAAAGTGATCATAGTTAAACTCAGAAAAATCCTGGAAAATCCAATAAAATCTTAAAAAATCGCGAATTATGAAGAAAAAAGCCCTAATTCTTCAATTTTCGAAAATATCTTGAGAAATAAGCAGAATCACGTGATTCTGCCCTAATCCTTCTCTCCAAAAATGAATTAGACCGAAAAAGACCTTTAATTTTGAATTAAATTGAAATAAATACCAGTCCTTCCCTTCACTCTGCAACTAAAGTAGAAAACTAAAAAGGCATAATTTTCTAGTACCACGTAAATTAAATCCCCACCAGAGCTTTCGAAAAAAAAAGGCAATTGACGCCGACTGAGCAACGTCCTCGACTTTTCACCTACGCTTCGTAGATTCTAGACAACGAATAGGAAACGCCCTTGCAGCTTTGTAACAAAATCACCCGACACTTCTATTCAAACGTTCTCCATCCTTTCCACCCCCCCCCCCCTCCCACATACAAATTTATATATGGACAATTTATATATGCCAAATATAAATGACATATATAAGGCATTCCACACCATTCTACTCACTTTTCGGGTTCGATTTTTTCATTTTTTGATGCCATCTTCGACAAAAAAAAACAAAATAATTTTTTTTTTTCTAATTTTACGACCATTTCAATTTTTGGGAAAATGCTGTTGGTGCTCATTTCTAGCCAGCTTTGGAGGCTCGTATCTCGTTAAATATCGATCATTCGAAAATGAAAGAATGAATACTTTTTCATGGTGAAAGAGCATAAAATTGCATTAAAATTTTTTTAAATAACCAAAACGCAATTTTTCGATTTTTTATTAAAACATATAGCTACAGAAATGGGTAGGAGATTACAAAAATATTGTTTTTCGTAGGATTGATGACCATTTGAATGAAAAAATTCAAATTTCGTCCAAAAAATCGGCAATTTTTTATCAATAAAAAATGTGCAAATCGATTTTTCAAAAATTCCCGACGTATTTATGTTTGAAATATTGTTTTTCAAGGTGTTGTGGAAAATTCAAATGAAAATAATGGAAATTATTGGAGTTATGCTGTGTGCCAATTCGAAAAATCATGTTTCGATAAAAACACGATTGCAGTTTTGACTTAGGCTATGAATATGAAGAAATGCCTAGGGAAAAATTCAAAATTACATGCGAAATAATGGGTTTCAGGTGATAACTTTTCTTGCCCATAATCTGGAAGGCCCAAAGTAATTTAAAAAAAAAAAAAAATTCGATTTCTTGAAAATTTTACAGTTGTGTTACCCCTTAACACAATATGCATTTTACACAGAGAAAAATGTTTTCTTAATTTAAGAATGTGCAGTCACTTAATTTAAGTGACCTGCCATTCTTAAATTAAGTGACTTTTCTCACTTAAATCAAGTGAATTTTTCTTTCTTAATTTAAGAAATTCAAACTCACTTGAATTAAGTGACTTTTCTCACGTAAATCAAGTGATTTTTCTCACTTAAATCAAGTGAATTTTTCTTTCTTAACTTAAGAAAGTGAAACTCACTTAAATTAAGTGATTTTTCTCACTTAAATCAAGTGAATTTTTCTTTCTTAATTTAAGAAAGTAAAACTCACTTAAATTAAGTGACTTTTCTCACTTAAATCAAGTGAATTTTTTTTTCTTAATTTAAGAAAGTAAAACTCACTTAAATTAAGTGACTTTTCTCACTTAAATCAAGTGATTTTTCTCACTTAAATCAAGTGAATTTTTCTTTCTTAATTTAAGAAAGTAAAACTCACTTAAATTAAGTGACTTTTCTCACTTAAATCAAGTGACTATTTCTTTCTTAATTTAAGAAATTCAAACTCACTTGAATTAAGTGACTTTTCTCACGTAAATCAAGTGATTTTTCTCACTTAAATCAAGTGAATTTTTCTTTCTTAACTTAAGAAAGTAAAACTCACTTAAATTAAGTGACTTTTCTCACTTAAATCAAGTGAATTTTTCTTTCTTAATTTAAGAAAGTAAAACTCACTTAAATTAAGTGACTTTCCTCACTTAAATCAAGTGATTTTTCTCACTTAAGTCAAGTGAATTTTTCTTTCTTCATTTAAGAAAGTAAAACTCACTTGAATTAAGTGACTTTTCTCACTTGAATCAAGTGACTTTTTTTTCTTAATTTAAGTGACCTGCACATTCTTAAATTAAGTGACTGTACATTCTTAAATTAAGAAAACATTTTTCTCTGTGTAATGTGATAGAATGATAACAGTCTTTGATTCTTACATTTTTTTGGTGGAGAGGGTGATTCACATGAATTTAGGAGATATATAATATTCGCAGTGAATTCCGATAATTCATAATCTCAATACTTTTATTTATTCTTCCTAATCTGCGAAAATTCAATGCATTCAAGTATAGCAAAATTATTCATTTGAAGCATGATAATTTAACATCTGACATGCGACCCAGAATGGAATGAATTTCGTAATATCAATGAATTTTTCTCACTTTTTTTTTCTCCCATTCTATATATATATATATATAAGAAACAATGTGGCCTAGCGACTTCCGTGAGAATAAAAAAATCTCTCGTGATTAAATGGAAAGAGGGAAAGGCGGGGAGGGGGTGGGAGGAGGAGGGAGGAGGGGGTGGGGAAGTGAATGAAAAATCGAGGGATAGTGACTCGAGGTCACTGTCCCGGGTTACTTTTAGTTTTAGCCATTTAAAAAAAAAAAGTGATTCAATAAAAAGGCAAATCTATTATTCCTATGTGTATTTGTAATGCAGTAAGTTATTCTATTAGTGTGTGCGAGTTAACTCGATAAGGATACGTGAAACTGATCACTCTCTCTTTCTCTCGCTATCTCAGTGTCGTGATCGAATACTAGGATAATCGTTATCCTTTCTCCTTCGTTTCTTTTTTTTTTCTGTTACCAATACTTATCTTTAAATTATTTTTTATTTCACCTTCATATCGAACGATTGCCTCTTTCACTCATACATATAAATACGTAATCACTCTGTCAATATATATTGGAGAATATGTAATATTGATGAATCATCGGTTTTTTTTTAAATAATTTTTTATTATTTTTTTTAGAGAATTTCATCAACAGTTACTAAAAAAGGATTTAGAAATTTTTTTTTTTGAAGAAGGATTCAATTAAAAATTCTGAAAAAAATTGAGAGGATGCTCCAATATGTGGAGTTTTTTGGTGATTTTTTTCAATTTTTTATAGAGACTTCCTGACTCTCAAAAAAATATTGGAAAACTCGATTTATGCTATTTTTAAAAATTGTTAAATTAATCAAAAATATTTATTATCACAAAAGTTGATTTTTTTTTACTTGATTTATTTTGACAAAATTATTGAATAAATGAAAAATTTATTATGAATGAATTCATTCACTTTATTGAGCAAATTTGCATTGATAATACAATTCTAAAATGCCTCTTGCTTCATTTTATTATGAAATAATTGAATTCAAAATACTGCAATTCTCAGTTTTTCACGTGCTATTGCATCTTTACGTTCTTTTGGTACAAATGGATTTGTCGTCAAATCTCCATTCAATCTGAAATAATTAAAAATAAAAAAAAATGAAAAAATCAAATAAATATTGATAAAATAACCATTAATTATAAAATTCCATTTATTTTTCTGACATTTTCCCCAGAATTTTTGTTATTTTCCTCAAATTAATCATTTTAGTGAGATAAAAATAATGAAATAAAATAAAATATGACATTTTAATGCTTTTGTCTCTTCATCAATATATATATGCATTATTTGAATAAAAAAAATTATTAAAAATTGTATCTAAATTCATATATATAGATATTTAAAATAAAAATATATATAGATTTTTTTTTCATTAATTTTCCCATAAAATAAATATATATGTATATATTTTTTTTTCATTAATTTCTCAATTATCGATAATAAAATATATATATATATCACCTGTAGAGTTTTGTGGCTTCAGCGCAATCAACATTGTACCACCAATCACAGGCGAATTCTTTTTGATTGAATAATGTACCATTGCTGCAGAGAAATGAAGCCCCCTGATGTCCTTCACGTCCATCGTGACAAACGTGATATGCCTGAAAAATAAAAAAATTGGAAATAATGAAGTAAGAATTTTTTTTTTTTTAGTGAATGGTGAAATTAATTCTGTTCCATGAAATTCTATAGTATCAAACGCGTATTCGATGCACTTGTAAAAAAATTAATACTGTGGAAGAGAAAAGAGCCATTGGATTATACAGTATGTAACATCGTTTCGGTGCACGATAATCGAAGAACTTGAGGTTTTACGGAAATAAAAACATGGAATCACTGGGTATTTCTCAATTTTTACTGTCTGGTGGCTACGCTTGATTCAAATACGCTCCAATTTCAATGCAAAACCGCACCCCATGTCATTTGTAATCGGTCATCACGGATGATTTTACTTTCATTCAGATAAACACCGGGGAAATATGATTCAGCAATTTTTTTAGGAGTGAAAGACTCTGTAGAAAATTATGAAAAAATTTGAGATGGTGCTCTAACATGTTTGTATTTTTAGTGAATTTTTTTGAGAATTTTTTCATATGCCTTCACCTAAAAAAAAAATTCTGAACCATTTTACCCCTTTTTTCCAAATAAAAAATTTCGAAAAAATAGCAAAAATATTTGAAATAGAATTTTTTAGATGATTCCATTGAAAAGCTGAGAAAATTCTCGTTTGAAAATATATGTTAATTTTTTTTTTATAATTTCTGGAAAATTTCAATTTTTTAGAAGAAAATACGAATTAAAAAAATTAAAATTTAAAAAAAAAAGAGAAAAAAAAGGTGACACATGTTTTCTAGCGGAAATTTCCTCAGTTTTTCGATGAAATCATTAAAAAAATTCCATCGCAAGCCGTTTCATCAGAATCCCTATTTTACTCCACTTTCCCCTGCAATTTTTTAAAAATAACAATTTATTAATTAAATTTCGAATTTTTCTCGATCAGAAAGTAAATTAAAAAAATTGAGAATATTCGAGTTGTCAAAGAATTTATATTATCCCACTGAAAAAATAATTGTCAAGTGATTATTCAATTATTCATGAGCGCGTTGATGAATTAAAGACAATTTATTTACGCTAAAAATAATATTAATGGTTATAAAAAAAAATTGGAGATAATAAAATGATTTTTCACAACAAAGCTGTTACAAGACAGTACGAACAATCAACTCAGTTTCAGAGAGCATTCACGTTCATGATTTTTTTTTTTTTAAATCGCTACTTGCCTTGAGGCCATTGTAATGCACCAGACTGATTTTTTTTTATTATATAATACCCCGACTCACGCTCCAATTCTTAAGACTCGTGTACTGATAAAATTCGAGAGTCGATCCTTTTTCATTTCTAATAATAATTCCATTTTATTAAGAAAAAAAAAAAATGTTCAGTTCTTATGTTTCTAAATTTAAAGAAAAATACTTTCCCAAACATTTTTTTTTTAGTTTAAAGTCATTTCAGATGAATTTTTCGATATTTTTCAATTTTTTTTTTTTTGTCAATTTTAATTAATTTAATAATTAAAATTTTCAATTATCGATGAAAAATTGCTCAAATTGAAAAAAAGGGAGAAAAAATCCTCAAATTAAAAAATAATTGCTCGAAAAAAAAAAAATTAGAAAAAATTTTCTCAAATTGAAAAACCAAATTAAAAAAAGGGGCTTTCTGTTATTTCACTGCGGAATTTTTCTCATTGTTTAAATAGTAAATGACGTCATCAGTTATAATTTTTCATGAGAGGTAAATTAAAATGTTCAATACACTTTCATCGACACAGTCGTCCTTGTAATAATTCCCAATGCTTCATTATTTTTTTATTTTTTTTTTCAACGATCAAGTAAACCACGCATTCTTTTATGAGTTGATACCCTTTTTTTTCTGCTATCATATAGACTTTCAACGTTTCACAATAAACAGAATAATAAGGATAGTGTAAAAAAAGAACTGTAATTAATTCCGTTTGATAATTATGGAAATTTTATTTAAATTTTCATAATTCCAGGATTAATGGAATTTTTTAGTAATCAGAATTTTTTTCGGGGTGAAGACTTTTGCCGAAAATTCTGAAAAAATTCAGCAATAATGGAGACATGCTAGACCATCTCTCCGAATTTTTTCAGATTTTTTCGTGAAACCCTTCATTGAAAAAAAAATTAGTTAATTTTGGAACTATGATTTTTTTTCAAATTTCAAATTTTTTTAATTTCTAAAATTTTTCAATTTCCAAGTTTTCAATTTTTTAAATAGCAAAAAATGAGAAATGGGAAATTAAGTTCGTTTCCGGAGAGATTATCATAATAAAAACAATTCATCAGTGAAAATCCAATTTTTCTTGAATTCTTCACAAAAAAAAAAAATTGTACAATTTCTTATCTTATTTCCCAATTATTTATAAATATTATTTTAAAAAATTCGAATAATTTCATTTTACCTGACAACCAGTTTCAGGATTGGCATACATTCCAGGCACATAAGGAACTCTGCTGCATGAAAAACTCGTCTCAGGTACTCTATGATAAAGTGGAAAATCTACACCAGGAATTCCCGGTATTTTACTAAAGTCCTGCTTATCTTTTTTTGATTTCTCTTTAATTGGAATTTGCAGTTGTACTGGTGCCTGTTGGACTTGAATTTTTGGGTCTGGCTGAAAGTCCTGATAGTCCTGATACTCCGGATAGTCATCGTAAACTTGAATCCTGAATCGATGATCCTTAAAAAAAAAAAAAAAAAAAAATTTCATTAAAAAAAGGACAAAAAAAAACAGAAAAATCCGATTTTCTCAACAAATTTTCACAAAAATTACCCAAAATTAGTTGGAAATTCTCGAAATTTTCTACAAAGAAAGGTTCACAGCAAACTGGCCTTATCTCGCTTAATCTCCGCAATATCCCCCCCAAGAAAAAGGTCAAATTCCCCTCTTCTACTTTTTTACCACTAAAATTTAATTAATTGTCTCGTTTCACTGATTTCAACCGCAATTATCTGTTTCGCCTTTTCATCTCGATTTTAATCGGTCGATGAGAAAAAAAAATGAGAAAAAAGTTCATCAACTCGTGCCAATGAATAGCGTAATTCTGTGTCAAAGTCAAGGCTACGAGTGCCTGAATGAGAAAAAAAAGGAAATATAAAAAAAAGAGGATTGCATGGATTCCCCCTCCATCCCTCGAAATCTCTAATAATACCATTTAAATAAAAAAGGAAAAAAAAGCTGCAGTTAAAGGCGTTAAATTTTGTTGTCTGTCCAGAATCGGACGTATCTACTTGCTCGCGAACTTCCCATATTCAGCGACTGAGGCGCCATCACTCTGAAAATATAGCAATTATACTCAAATTATTATCATCAACTCACTTGAGGAAGACTCGAGATGAATCCAACGAATATTATTTGAAATAAAAATATTATTATTGACCACTTATTTTCCATGACTGCACTGAGTTTGACGTTGAGTTAAACTGGATACAGCTTCCGTTGTTTGTTTCATACTATCTGTGTTTCAAGGCATGAAGTAGAATTATGTCACAGAGAAAGTCAGAGTAAAGCGTTGCCCAGGATATTTCACATGCATACCCCACCCCATTCGTTAAATTATTCGATATGATGTATGATTGGAATTTTTTGCGGATTTATCAACTTTTAGAAATTTTTTCAATTTTTTTGTCTAATTATGAAGAAAGAAAAAATAATTGCAATTGTACTGCAATTATAACAAGGGGCAGTTGTGATATTCATTAAATCACTAACAATGCCATTAAAAATCATTATTTTTCTTATTGTACAGAGAGAAAAATGTTTTCTTAATTTAAGAATGTGCAGGTCACTTAAATTAAGAAAGTAAAGTCACTTGATTTAAGTGAGTTTTACATTCTTAAATTAAGAAAGAAAAAGTTACTTGATTTAAGTGAGAAAAGTCACTTAATTTAAGTGAGTTTTACTTTCTTAAATTAAGAAATAATAAGCTCACTTGATTCAAGTGAGAGAAGTCACTTAATTTCAGTGACTTTTACTTTCTTAAATTAAGAAAGAAAAAATTACTTGATTTAAGTGAGAAAAGTCACTTAATTTCAGTGACTTTTACTTTCTTAAATTAAGAAAGAAAAAGTTACTTGATTTAAGTGAGAAAAGTCACTTGATCTAAGTGAGGAAAGTCACTTAATTTAAGTGAGTCTTACCTTCTTAAATTAAGAAAGAAAAAGTCACTTGCTTTAAGTGACTTTTACTTTCCTAAATTAAGAAAGAAATAGTTACTTGACTTAAGTGAGAAAAGTCACTTAATTTAAGTGAGTTTTACTTTCTTAAATTAAGAAATAAAAAGTCACTTGATTTGAGTAAGAAAAGTCACTTAATTTCAGTGACTTTTACTTTCTTAAATTAAGAAAGAAAAAGTTACTTGATTTAAGTGAGAAAAGTCACTTAATTTAAGTGAGTTTTACTTTCTTAAATTAAGAAAGAAAAAGTTACTTGATTCAAGTGAGAAAAGTCACTTAATTTCAGTGATTTTCACTTGCTTAAATTGAGAAAGAAAAAATTACTTGATTTAAGTGAGAAAAGTCACTTAATTTAAGTGAGTCTTACTTTCTTAAATTGAGAAAGAAAAAGTCACTTGATTTAAGTGACTTTTACTTTCTTAAATTAAGAAAGAAATAGTTACTTGATTTAAGTGAAAAAAGTCACTTAATTTAAGTGAGTTTTACTTTATAAAATTAAGAAATAAAAAGTCCCTTGATTTAAGTAAGAAAAGTCACTTAATTTAAGTGAGTTTTACTTTCTTAAATTAAGAAATAAAAAGTCACTTGATTTAAGTAAGAAAAGTCACTTTATTTCAGTGATTTTCACTTCTTTAAATTAAGAAAGAAAAAGTTACTTGATTTAAGTGAGAAAAGTCACTTAATTTAAGTGACCTGCCATTCTTAAATTAAGTGACTGCACATCCTTAAATTAAGAAAACATTTTTCTTTGCGTATCACATGCATGAGATAGAGAGAGAGAGGCAAATAATTATGACTACCTTCTAATTAAAATTTCTCAATAACTATACGGTGAATTCAGTATTTTTTTCTTCTATAATTCAGTCAAAATGCTGTTCTCTTCGCCAATTGTTTTTAAATAATGGGTCAACCGTGTGGTTTTTTAGTAATTTCGTTACTTCTGTCTGATTTAGAGCGTTTCATCACCACCACCGTTATTTTCAGTAACTTTGATAATTCATATCTCATAAACTGCAAGAACGCAAATCATGAAAACATTCAGAAAAATGGAAAAAAATATCATTTTTGATAAGGCATCAAAAAAATAAGGGGTTTACTGCACTCGAGTTCGCTGGGATACTACCTTAAATGAGTGAGAAAATAAAAAAAACTCATTCAATGGAAGTATCATGAGACAATTCTCTAAAAGATATACCAAAAGAAAATACTAATGCATTATTTCACAATGGTGAAAGAAAGTTATCTTGTGGGATTTTTCGTGGGTTTTTTAAGAATTGCAGTTTTACTGTAACACACACAGAAGCACTTCACAGTATATATATATATATAATTTTCATCCAAAGGGAAAACAAGATCGTAAATTACGAAGAAGCATTGGAAAATCGTGAAAGAGTACTATTTCTTTCGCTAACACGAGCATTGAACTTTAGTAAAAACGTGTTTTCACATTCAACTGTAATTTTTCATAAAACTTTTAGGTTTTTTTTTTTCGTGAATTATGAAAAATGTTTTGTGGCTTTAAATTTAAATTTAAATAAATTAATTTTCTCACTTTGTGGTTTTTTTTAAAAAGATTTTTATTAATACTTTTATTATTCTGAGTGATAATGATTTTTCTTAATATTATCCTCTGTAAATGAACGTGAGAATTAAACAGAATATTCGAATTATAATGGGAAATTCTGTGGAGTAGAATCGGCTGGAATTTTTTTGGAGTGAAGGGCTTTTCCCAAAAATCTGAAAAAATTTGCAAATATGCTATGATATATGTCTTCATTATTAGCTAATTTTTTCCGATATTTTCAAGTAGTTTTCCATCCTTAAAAAAATATTTGTTCCTTTCCCATGATAAAATATGCGAAATAATTTGTAATTGTGGATTTTTCACTCATGACGCACATTTTTTATATTTTTTAAAATTCGTTAAGATTGAAAGAAATGCACAAAATAATGAAAATTTTCCAATTTTCAATTGATTTTTTGTTTCAATGGCTAATTTTATTCCTCATTTTTTATTAAAGATTTCATACAGAAATTTAATTTTTTGTCCGATCGGACCTCCAAATAATCCTTTAAATTTATTTAATATTTTAATCTTCAAATTCGTGTGGTGACAAAAATTACTTCAAGTTAATGTATCAACATTATTTGAAAACCTAGAGATACAACGAATTATTCTTAAATCGTTAGCTGCAATTAATTCTCACTTGAATAATTGTTGATTATTAGATAAATTAACGACTGAAACAAGTAAACAATAGTATTGCTTTCCAACTGATATCATTTTTCCTCAATTTAGATCATTTTAAATATCTTCTATTAAAAAAATTAAAATTAAAAATTCGGATGATTACATAGCTTCCATTCGAAAGCAAAAAAAAGTTTATCCCAGTGGGTAACTGTCTCTGCAATACTGACGTGTGTTAAGACAGATTTTTATCATTTGTAGATATTGAGACACGATTTTTTTATTACTAGTAGATACGAACAATGAGTGTGATCCTTTGGAAAATTTCAAAGAAAATCTGTTTTTCGGCGTTTTTTTCCGTATCATAGGGGAGAGTGGGGCAAAATGGACACTGTAATGAAACGGTTAGGGATGGATTTTTTTCGATGATTCTATTGAAAAGCTGAGAAAATTTTAGCCGGAAAACGGGCGTCAGATGTATTTTTTTCGATTTTTTTGGAAATTCCAAATTTTTTGGCACTTTTGAAGGGTGAGAGCCTTTCGTTTTTTGAAAATTTTCAGTTTTTTGCAAATATCTCTTGTTCTATTGGTTGTAGCAATTCGGGGTTGGTCTCAAATGAAAGGTGAGCTCATTTCCCATCGATTCATGGGGTTTTGAATTCAAAAATATCAATTTTTGGGATAGTTATAGGCCAAAAACTGTTTCACAAAACTGTTTCACAAGAATGCCCATAAATACCTTAAAAATCGATATTTTTTAATTGAAAACCCTATGGATCGATGGCAAATGATCTCACCTTTCACCTCCCATCGGAATTTTTACGATACGACGAATAGAACCGGAGATATCCTCAAAAAACTGAAAATTTTCAAAAAAAGGAAGGCTGTCACCCCTCAAAAATGCTTAAAAAAGTCCAAATCGCTGAAAACTCAAAAAAATTAATTCCAGCACTTGTTTCCCGACTAAAATTTCCTCAGCTTTCCAATCAAATTATCAAAAATAATCTACCGCCAATATTTCTATTAATTTCAAGAGTTTTCCATAATGTTTGCCTAAAAATTTAGATGTGTCCATTTTACCCCTGATGTCCATTTTGCCCCACCTTCCCCCATGTACATAATTGACATCATCAAAATAATAATTGATAAAACTTAAATTTCAGGTTTTTCTTCCAATTTTCTAAAAATATTCATTAATTGGTATGGCTTGAAGGAAAATCAATCAAATAAATTATTTGCCTTTTTCATAATGCTTTTATTTTTGATTTGTTATTTTTAATGTGATTTAAATGAACAATACACTTTTGGAAAAAAAATTATTCTTAGCTATTTACCCATTTTTTCAAATTTATTTGTGCGTTTCGAACGAAATTTACCCATTTCTGCCGATTTTTGGGTACTTCTTGAAAGGCACACAGGATTGAGCTAAACAGGCCTGTAAAGAAACGTGAAAATTAAAAAAAGTGAACTTTGAGAGAAAATTCTGCGGGGCAGAATGGACCGAAATTTGTTTCGGGTTGAAGAACTGGAGAAAAAAATCTAAAAAGATTTGGGAAGATGCTCTAGCATGTCTTTATTATTTCCTATTTTTTTGAAAATTTTCCAGAAAGCTCGTCTTGCAAAAAAAAATCCTTATTTCCTTGTTTATGATAGAGTACTTTAAAAAAAATTTCTATGAATTTGCACTTACGTAACGGTACACTCCGTTGTTAACTGCATCCAGTGAAATACATTCGGCACCTTCAACTGGTGGTTGAGTCAGTGTTTTTGGAGGTTTTCCAGCTGCATAACATCTTGCATTTCTCGAGCAAACGTTATCAGGAGTGGGTACAAAATAGCCATCATTCTGTAAACCGAGAATATGATTGGATAATTAAGGTAGTATCCCAGCGAATTCGAGTACAGTTAATCCGTTATTTTTTTGGTGCCTTATCAAAGATGTCATTTTTCTACATTTTTCTGAATTTTTTCATAATTTTTGACCGTGCAGTTTATGAGATATGAATTATCAAAGTTACTGAAAATACCGGTGGTGAGGATGAAACCCCCTAAATCGGACAGAAATAACGGAATTACTAGAAAACCACACGGTTAACCCATTATTTAAAAACAATTGGCGAAGAGAACAGCATTTTAACTAAATAATAGAAGAAAAAAATATTCAATTCACCGTATAGTTATTGAGAAATTTTAATCAGAAGATAGTCGTAACTATTTGCCTCTCTCTCTATCACATGCATGTGATAGGAGATTAATGTGAAAAAAAATTTCGAGAAAGAAAAATTATATTCGCAAGCTGAAGATATGACTTTCGAATAGTTTAATCACTTTTTTCGGATAAATTAAAGCATATCTCCCCAAATTATCAGTAATTAATTAGGAACTAACTGACTCATCCTTATTTTTTTTCGAATAATTACCAAAACAATTAAAAAAAAAAGAGGGTGCGTGGAACCCACGCGACAGAATTGAAACTTCTTATACATGAGCCATTGGTCATTTTACACTTGGCTTTGGATTAACATATCTCGAAAACTATGCAAAATTTATCGAGACATGCTGTGAATGAAATTTAGAGGGAAGATTAACGAACACAATAAGCAGAACGCTGTTTTTCTACGACCAGTAGTTTCAGAGATATCATTTTTTGAATGAGCAGTTCAGAAAAAATGGATGAGGCCCGATAGCAAATAAATGAGCGCTTGGACGTCCTTTCTGAATTTTTCATTCAAAAATCGATATCTTAATAACTACGAGTTGTAAAAAAACGGAGGTTTGCTTATTTTATTCGTTAATCTTCCCTCTAAATTTCATTCACAGCATGTCTCGATAAATTTTGCATAGTTTTCGAGATATTTTAATCCAAAGCCAAGTGTGAAATGGCAATTTTTCAAGAAATAAAATGCAAAAATTATGAGGCGGAGCATGGATATTTTTCGGCCGTGTTTCATGATAACTCCTCCTTTAAATGACAATTTTGAGTAATTTTTTAAAAAATCATTTAGATAAATTCTCATATTTTTCTCTCCGTGTATTGAAAAGAAAAAATAATAGAGTGTAGAGTCAGGCATCGCTGCTGACGCACTCTCCTCTTCTCCTGCTCCCCCCACCACGTATCTAGCTATTCCCCTCACACGATGACGAATTTTCGTGACGCTCAAAAATTGTTGCCCCCTCAGCAAAGAAGTTTCACTTCAAAAAATTCAAAACATTTTGAAAAAAACACCGCAAAATAATTTTGAAAATTATGAAAAATCTCAATCATTGAAATAAAACTGAACTCCCAAAAAAATGTGGATGAAAAAGGGTAAACGGAGTTCAATATGACAAAATTAGGGAAAAAAATGAAAAATTTCCAAAATACTTAAAAAAAAAAAAAATTTGATTTAAAACATTCTAAAGAGTAAAAAAAAAAATTATTTCAAATATTCTAAAAAATTGAAAATATTGAAATAAAATGATTTTTTCCCGTCATCTGATTTTCATTTTATGCCATCAAAGTCTAGACAATGTAGAATTAATTAAAAATCGTTTCTTACCCATTGAGCATTGTCATCGCCCATCGCGATTTTGCACAGGCTTCTGGGATGATGAGGATGGGTTTCCGGGATCAAAGCTACGTTAGTATCAAAAGCCGGATCCCGAGGAGCTAAATTTTTTTTATTACACAGATAAAAATTTTTTCTTAATTTAAGAATGTGCAGTCACTTAATGTAAATGACCTGCCATTCTTAAATTAAGTGACTTTTCTCACTTAAATTAAGTGACTTTGCTCACTTAAATTAAGTGACTTTTCTCACTTAAATCAAGTAACTATTTCTTTCTTAATTTAAGAAAGTAAAAGTCACTTAAATTAAGTGACTTTTTCTTTCTTAATTTAAGAAAGTAAAACTCACTTAAATCAAGTGCGTTTTCTCACTTAAATCAAGTGACTTTTCTTTCTTAATTTAAGTGACCTGCACATTCTTAAATTAAGTGACTTCACATTCTTAAATTAAGGAAACATTTTTCTCTGTGTAAAGATGAAATTATTTTTTGGATTGGAGAAAAATAAATGAATTAAATGAAATTTCATAATAATTACAAGGATTCAGCATTCTTTGGGCTTCAGCGTAATTCGAAAAAATAACGAAGAGAGCACAAAAATAAAGGAAATAATTAGAGCTAATCATTTTGATTATCCTTTTTTTTTTTCGCTTCAGTGACGGAAATTCGTTGAGACAACTGGTGAATTATCCAACAAACTGCTTCCTTTTATACTTGTTCAATAGATAAGCGAAAGCGTGAATATAGAGAAAAGCAAATATTTTTACTAATTTCATATTCCTATACGTGTCAAGACAGAATGGCATATAATTGATAATGACGATTTATTTGATCAATGATAATTTGTAAAGCCTGCTCATTTGAATTTCGACTTCAAAATGAGAAATGAAAAAAAATTATTTAGAAATTATGGAGAAAATAATTTCAATTTTTTTAAATTTCTACCTTTTTGGGGACGATTTGGGGAGTCAAATCTTTTCAATTTTCGAAAATTCGCACTTTTTCGAGGATATGTCCGATTTTATTTGTTGTAGTGACCCTAGACTCATCTCAAATGGTAGGTGAAATCATTTTCCATCGATTTAAATTGTTCGAAATTTTTTTTTATCAATAGTCAAATGACTCATTGCTCATTTTACGAAAATCCGGCTTTCCATCACGTCACCTTCGAAAATAAAAAAAAAATTAGAACACATAAATTAATGGCAAATGATCTCACCTCTCATTCAAGATTGGTAAGAAGTCTCTACGATCAATGCAACTAGAGATATCTATCAAAAACCAAAATTCTTCAATTTCTGTTTTTCCCCTGAAAAACTAAAATTTCCAAAAAAATTATCAATAATCAATTTTGACACATGTTTTCCCAGGGAAATTTTCTCAGCTTCCCAACGAAATCATCAGAAAAATCCTATCTCAAATATTTCCAGTAATTTCAAGCAATTTTCATAAAATAAAACATACAAACTAAACTGTCTCCGTTTTACCCCTTATCTCCCTTTTCCCCCTCCTTCACCCAAACTAACTGATAAATGAAAAATAATTCATGTAAAACAAATAAAATAACATTCGAGTTCAGAATTACTTCTACTTGACTCACGAATCGCACATAAAGTTTCACCTTCTGACGCAAATGTAAAACAGATATAATCCATATCAGAAATATTCTCATAATTTTTTAATATCTTTGTCCACAGAATAGTTAAATCTATTTCTGAAAATTCATTTAATTAAAAGAAAAAATACAATTCATCAAAAACATTGAGCCCTATTTTTTTCAATATTCTGGAATCAGCTCACATAGATACATCAACATTATTAAAAAAATCACAAATATGGACGTCTATTCATCAATCATTGTAAACATAATTCTCGTCAAATTGACGTATTACGAGTAACTCGATTCATCCATTCGCATTGTTTGATATTCTCCAAATACTCCGAATTATTTAAATTTCTCTGGTCTCTCCATTAACATAATAATTGATAGAATTTCAGCATCAAAAATCGTTCCTACAACTTATAAATTAGTATTGTTCAAAATAAAACTCATTGAATAGATAATTTTTTTTTTTTCTATTTTTAATTATCAATCTGAATTGAACGAACATTCAATATCCTTCTGAACAAAAATCATGAAATAAAACAGAATAATTGGTAAATCATATCAATACATCAACTGTCGAGTTGTCGATTTCCAAAAAACCATTATTCATAACACTTAGTTACTTAGTTACACCTCGCATAAGACGGGATAATCTTCGAAAGGAACGCAGGCTCCATTCAAACAACCCTGTAAAGAAACGTAACAAATGAAAAATAAAATTTCAACGTAAAATTCTGCGAAACTGAATGGACTAGATTTTTTTCCAGCGTGAAGAAATCAATAAAAAAAATCGGAAATATTTTTTTTTGAAATTCTCCAACACATTTTCATTACGGTCTAATTTTTTTAAAAGAATTTTCAAAAAGATTCTCATTTCCAAAAGTAATGATACCCTTCTTCATGATCGATTGGGTTCAAAAAAATCTGTAACTACGAATTTCTACTTACAAAACGGTACGGTCCGGTGTTAATTGAGTCCTGCGAGAGACATTCCGCGCCTTCTATCGCGCTTTCAGCCAATGTCACTTGAGCTTTTCCACCAGTTGCATAACATCGCACTTTTTTCGTGCAAACATCTTTAGGAGTGGGTACAAAATGACCATCATTCTATAAATCAATAATATGAAATGATTAATATTATCAAAAACCGTTAAATGTTCATAAAGTATTAATTTTGAATGATTTCTTACCCACTTAGCATTGTTATCATTCATTGCGGTCTTACACAAGCTACTGGGATGACGTGGATCTGTTTCTGGGATCAGGACTACATTCGCTTTTGCTGAACCTAAATTTTATTTATGAAGAAAATTATTTTTCTCTTAAAAAAAATGAATGAATTGATTAATTCTTTTAAAGAATGTTGGGCTGAGGTTGAAGGGTTTACTGAAAACGCAAAGAATTGAATGATTTTTTGAAAATATATTCCTCAATCCACTATGGACTCGTGCGAAGAACTGGAAATGGCTTAGAAGCCTTGGTCGGATGCAGTAATTTCATAATCTTACGCAAATAATACACGTTTATTCAATCAGTGGGGTGGTTATACAGTGTAACCTTAATATAACGAACCTCAATGTAACGAATTCCTCGATTTAACGAATTTTTAAAAATCCCCCAGAACTGCCCATAAGAGTCTATGTAAAATATACCTTTACATTACGAATATATTTTTAAAACAACCTCGCTGTAACGAAAAATCAATCATTGCAGAATATATATAGAAACTATTATTGACCTTCATATAACGAATTTTCCAGCCTACAACCTCTACATAACGTATCCTACAAATTATCTCCACTCAATTCCACAATAACTAATGTCTCAATGAGTGCTGATACGTTTAAATCTTCATAAGATAGACATTACTGTTTGATCACTGTAAACATTGCTGTTTGTGATTGTTAGTAATTTTGAAGTTGTAATGGCTGAAAAACGGAAAAGGTGTTGTTTGAGTGTTGCAGAAATTTTAACCTTTATTAAGCATTAACCTTTATCATGTTGTTAATTTTCTCTCTTACATTCTATGTTTATATTCTATTTGAATGTTTTCAAATAAATAATTCTGTGTTTTGATTGGAATGAGTTGTTATTCACATGAGTTGTTTTAATGGAAATTTTCTTATCTTGTTATAACGAATCGAGTTTAATCTAACCTCTATATAACAAACCTCACTGTTACGAATAACTCGATATAACGAATAATTCCTATTTCCCTTCAGTTTCGTTGTATCAAGGTTACACTGTATTTATCATTCACAGAGATGGGTCTCACACAATACAGTGAAACCTCCATTATTTTCACCTCCAATATATTCCACCGCCCCTCAACGGAGGAGAAAGAGCGTCCCCCACTCTCAACTATTTTTCGTTGTCTTTCTTCCATCTATAGCTATCTCTATTCTTCTGCGCATGCGGAGACATGTGCGGAATGACAAAGACACATATAGACTAGAGAGAGTCAACAATAATAATATTGCGGTTGAAGAGAGAGAGCGATGTATCGTCTTCTCTCACTCTCGCGCTGGCGGAGTGGGGGCCACAGAAACCGAGTCGGAACCTCTATTATTTTCCAAATTTGAGCCTCGCGCGTGGAAAATAATAGAGGTTTCACTGTATTTGTTTCGAGAGTGCTCTTCCCAAATTTCGCACCAAACACATCTTAGCAACCACACAACATTCATCTTTCCACTCATTCTACATAAAGTATTCTTACTAAGAGGAGAGGCTATTCAATATCCATAACAGTAACTTTGTGAAAAATCTCATTCAACACGTGATTCATGGCAATTTAGAAATGAAATACACTTGATGCATAATTTATGACATGCAACTTGACGCTAATAAAGGGGGAAGATATTATGATACTCATTTGATTTGGTGAATATGCCGAACAGAGACCTGAAAAATAAAATTCATTCCAATTTGCCTCAGGAAGGAAGGTAGAGAAAATAAGGTAACATATCGGAATCAAAAAGCTTAGTTTTTTTTCTAATAGCTTAGTTGCTAAAGCATCAGACTGATAATTTGGAAGATGTGAGTACGAAGCTCGCTTGCACATTCCATATTTTTTCCGGAGATTTGATTCTGCCTGGAAAAAAATCGACATATATGTCCATATACGGTCATATATTTCCATGTACGGTCAACTTGCATATATGATCATGTACGAATATATATACTCATATATTTGTATATATGTATTCATATCTATGTATATATATGACGATTTTTTCCGGGATGGTAATTATTAAATTTTATAGTAGGCCAATATTTTGCATATTTACCCTTCAATTTTAGAGCTTTTCAAACATGGCCTAATGATTTAACTAAAAGAAAATATATTTGTTTTCATGGATTGCAATCCTGCAGAAATACAATAGATTTCCCTACGTCTCTCCTTCCACATGTCCACCTCACTCTAATATCCCTGATAATTATGTGATAAACTCCTGAAACACCAAATTCTCTAGTTCTATTGAATTTACTATTACTCATGGATTTGAATTTCGTTTTTACCAATTCCTTAAATACGATAGAACCACTTTTAGCATTGAAGTGCTACACAATTTTTTATCTCACACAAAAATGAAAACTTACTCGTTCCAGAAACCTTACAGATGCAACGATTCGGTGAATTTTGGGCATCAGCATGGTTTGAAAGAATTATGAAACTAGCACAGAAATATCGAAAATAATTCGAAATAATCATTTTGATTGAATTTTTTTTTGATATGCAATGACAGAAGTCACTGCTTTAAACAACTGTTTGCTGATTCGATGAGCTGTCTTATTTTATAGTTGTTCAATAGATAAACCAAAACGCTGAAACCATGAAAAAGCAATGATTTTCCAATGTTATAGTGCTAAACGTGGAAAAACAGGATTGCATATCGCTACTTCAGAAATAAAGAGGCATAAGTGCTATGCTTATACATATGGGAATAGCATCTATACCGCTTTGTTTCTAAGGCGACGATGTAATTCGTGAAAATGATCAGTCGAACATTTAAATTTTCATTTTAATGAGAAATTAAAAAAAGGGGCAATTTACAATTTGAATTTTCACTTGGAAAAATGAGATTTTTAGAAAATGATTGAAAATTAATTTTGATAAATGTTTTCCAACGGAAATTTCCTCCACTTTCCAATGGAATCGTCAGAAAAATCCGATATTAAATATTTTTAGTGATTTCAAGCAATTTTCATAAAATAAAACATAAAAACTATAATGTTTCCGTTTTACCCCTTATCTCCTCCCTCACCCACATTGACTGATAAATGATAAAAAAATTCATGTAAAAAGAATAAAACGACATTCGAGTCTAGAATGCCTTCCGCATGACTCACGAATCACAAGTAAAGCTTAACTTTCTGACGCAAATGTAAAACAAATATAATCCATATCAGAAATAACACATAATTTTTGAATATCGCTGTCCAGAAAAATTTCTTCCACCTGTCTAATATAAAAATATTTCTAAGGCCACTCGAATCGTTGAATCTATTTCTGAATATTCATTTAATTAAAAAAAAATTACAATTTATCAAAAACAGTGAGACCAATTTTTTTCCAATATTTTGGAATCAGCTTACATAGATACATCAACATTATTTGGAAAATTACAAATATTTACGTCTATTTATCAATCATAGTAAACATAATTCTCGTTGAATTGACGTATTACAAGTAACTCAATTTATCCATTCGCCTCGTTTGATATTTTCCGAATGCGCTGTACCGGAAAAAAAAATTCTCAAAATTCCTCTGGTCTTTCCATTAACATAATAATTGATAATATTTTCAGTATCAGCAATCGTTTCTACAACTTATTAATTAGCACCGTTTAAAATAAAATTCATTGGATAGATCATTTGCATTTTTCACTATATTTTTATTATCAATCTGAATCAAACAAACATTTAACATTCTTTAGAAGAAAAATCATGAAATAGAACAGAATAATTGGTAAATTATATCAATACATCAACTGTCGAGTTGTCGATGTACAAGAAACTACTCTTCATTCCTCTTGGTTACTTAGCCATATCTGCCTATCTTCGGATAATTTTGAAAAGGAACACAGGCTCCATTCAAACAACCCTGTAAAGAAACGTGAAAAACGAAAAATGAACTTTCAACGAAAAACTATGCGAAGCAGAATGGACTAGATTTTTTTTCGACGTGAAAGACTCGATGGAAAAATCTGAAAAAATATGTGGAGATGCTTCAACAGATCTCCATTACGGCCTAATTTTTTCAAATTTTTTTGAGAAAATCCTCATTTCCAAAAAGCAATATTTCCATCTTGATAACCGAGTACACAGAGAAAAATGTTTCCTTAGTTTAAGAATGTGCAGATCACTTAAATTAAGAAAGAAAAGTCACTTGATTTAAGTGGGAAAAGTCACTTAATTTAAGTGACTTTTACTTTCTTAAATTAAGAAAGAAATAGTTACTTGATTTAAGTGAGAAAAGTCACTTAATTTAAGTGACTTTTACTTTCTTAAATTAAGAAAGAAATAGTTACTTGATTTAAGTGAGAAAAGTCACTTAATTTAAGTGACTTTCACTTTCTTAAATTAAGAAAGAAAAAGTCACTTGATTTAAGTGGGAAAAGTCACTTAATTTAAGTGATTTTTACTTTCTTAAATTAAGAAAGAAATAGTTACTTGATTTAAGGGAGAAAAGTCACTTGATTTAAGTGAGAAAAGTCACTTAATTTAAGTGACTTTTACTTTCTTAAATTAAGAAAGAAAAGTCACTTGATTTAAGTGAGTTTCACTTTCTTAAATTAAGAATGAAAAAGTCACTTGATTTAAGTGGGAAAAGTCACTTAATTTAAGTGATTTTTACTTTCTTAAATTAAGAAAGAAATAGTTACTTGATTTAAGTGAGAAAAGTCACTTGATTTAAGTAAGAAAACTCACTTAATTCAAGTGACTTTTACTTTCTTAAATTGAGAAAGAAATAGTTACTTGATTTAAGTGAGAAAAGTCACTTGATTTAAGTGAGAAAAGTCACTTAATTTAAGTGACTTTTACTTTCTTAAATTAAGAAAGAAATAGTTACTTGATTTAAGTGAGAACAGTCACTTAATTTAAGAATGGCAAGTCACTTAAATTAAGTGACTGCACATTCTTAAATTAAGAAAACATTTTTCTCTGTGTACTCTAAAAAAACTGTAATTACAAATTTTTCACTTACCAAACGGTACTGTCCGTTGTTAACTGCGTCTAGTGAGAGACATTCCGCGCCTTCTATCGCGCTTTCAGCCAATGTCACTTGAGCTTTTCCAGTTGCATAACATCGCACTTTTTTCGTGCAAACATCTTTAGGAGTGGGTACATAATAACCATCATTCTACAAATCAATAATATGAAATGATTAATATTATCAAAAACCGTTAAATGTTCATAAAGTATTAATTTTGAATGATTTCTTACCCATTTAGCATTGTTATCATTCATTGCGATCTTACACAAGCTACTGGGATGACGTGGATCTGTTTCTGGGATCAGGACTACATTCGGTTTTGCTGAACCTAAATTTTATTTATGAAGAAAATTATTTTTCTCTTAAAAAAAATGAATGAATTGATTATTGGGGTGAAATGTAAATTCTCATAAAATGGCTTGAAATGGGAGTTTTTCGATGATTCAACTGTACAACTAATACTGCTGTTTGCTTCAATGAAACTCTTTGAATCTTAAAATCGTAAAATATCATCTTCAAAGAAAAGAAAAATTTACAATTTCGCATTTTTACCTGAAAAAATGGAATTTGTAAGGAATGATGAAAAATTAATTTTGACATATGTTTTCCAACGGAAATTTCCTCTGCTTTCCAATGGAATCATCAGAAAAATTCTATACCAAACATTTTCAGTGATTTCAAGAAATTTTTATGCAATGAAACATAAAAACTAAAATGTTTCCATTTTACCTCTTATCTCCTTCTTCCCCCTCCCTCGACCAAATTGCCTGATAAATGACGTGAAAAATTCATGTAACGAGAATAACGTAGCTCGCGAATCACAAATAAAGTTTCACCTCTCGACGCAAATGTAAAACAAAAATAATCCATAGGGGAAGGTGGGGCAAAATGGACATCAGGGGTAAAATGGACACATCTAAATTTTTGAGGCAAATATTGTGAAAAACTTTTAAAATCAATAGAAATATTGGTTGTAGATTGTTTTTGATGATTTCATTGGAAAGCTGAGGAAATTTCGGGCGGGAAACAAGTGCCGGAATTAATTTTTTTGAATTTTTGGCGATTTTGATTTTTTTGAGCATTTTAGAGAGGTAAAAGCCTTCCTTTTTTTTTAATTTTCATTTTTTTGAAAATATCTTTGGTTCTATTCGTCGTAGCGTGAAAATTCCGATGGCAGGTGAAAGGTGGGATCATTTGCCATCGATTCATAGGGTTTTCAATTGAAAAATATCGATTTTTAAGGTATTTATGGGCATTCTTGTGAAACAGTTTTGTGAAACAGTTTTTGGCTCATAACTATCCCAAAAATTGATATTTTTGAATTCAAAACCCCATAAATCGATGGAAAATGAGCTCATCTTTCATTTAAGACTCACCCTGAATTGCTACGACCAATAGAACCAGAGATATTTGCAAAGAACTGAAGATTTTCGAAAAAAGAAAGGCTGTTAAAAATCATGGCAAATTTCTTGCCCTGACCTTTACGGGAGGAAACCCGATGCAACTCGCCGTGGCTTCCTCGATGATTTTCTCCTTGTAGTGGACTGTATTTCTTGGGATGACTTACTCTTTTGTAGGATTAGGATATTTCTCAGTGGAGGGATTTTAGTGGATTTTCACAATGATACGGAACACGTTAATTATATAAAAATATATAAACTCTTTAATGATTTGACTAGAATACACTCTTTGATACTTTGACCGCACTGATTCTAGATATTTTCTCTTGGTGATAATTGTCTCTATGATTTATTGTCTGTTCGATAATTGTCTCTATTTTCTCATGATTAATTTACACTTTGCACACTGCATTTAATACCGGGCGTAAATCGCTATTAAACCGTTATGCCGATCACTCACTCGATCCTCAACTCAGCGGATTGACCGGTTCTATCGAACCTTTCCTATTATCTATCGACTAGGCGTCAATTCCGCGATAGTGGCTTGATAGTTATGAAGATCATGATGATCTTCATTTGATGAGTTTCACACGCCAAGGCTCGCCCGTTGGCGGCTACCGTTGGTAGAACTTGACTCGTTGAGTTCCACGCGACGAGTAGAACTTGAGTCGATGATTTCCACGCGACGAGTAGAAGGATTTGTGGGACCACGCCGGTGTGATCCCCCAAATTACCCCTGGTGTCGATATTGATAAGTATCTCATTTTGATTGACCTCCTGATCCCGCGGTAATTCAGATCAGTCGGTAATTTTAGCTGCTTTTTTAACATACCGCCCGCCGTCGACGAACCCCTGGAGGCGACCTAGTAATTGTTGTTGCTCTTCAAGGTGTTGCCAACTTCTCGTGACAGGTTTGCGGTATCAGTGACTCTTGCTGATGTTCTCGTGCTGGTTTTCTCTGATAGCTGTCTCGTTCACAATCTGCTGGGCTGATGCTGTTGATGCAGTATCTCCAGCTTGCATGATACTGTTGGTCTCAATGATTCTTGGAATTTCTGTAATGAGATAAGATAATTAGTTTCTATGATAATGACTCTTATTCCCTGCTAACGGGTTGTAAGGCCGTCTAGCTTGGAAATACTCGTTGTAGAAGCTCGTCTTGATTCACTACAGGATTCCGGGAACTTGATGATTCTTCTCGATGATCTCGTACTCTGTGATGACTTAATGACGTTGCCCGTCATTGATGATGATGATGAAATCTCTTCTGGATGATGTTAAATTCATGTACGATTTTTGGTACTTCGTGCATATAATTTTCTCATGTCCTTGAGCTCGATACTTTTCTCAATGATGACTCCATTGGCGTTGTGTTCTCGTCAGAGCCGGATCACTCTGATCCGTTTCCAAGGACCATGTTAAAATCTTGCAATTTTTGTTGTTCTTCGAACAGATAATTTTCTCTCTGATACTCCCACTCTTTGATTACTCCATAGGATGTTGGTTCGTGGTGCCGCCCGCCATGAGCGACGTCTGGACCTCAGTTTCAGTTGCTTCTTTGATAAAAGTCTTTTAATTATTCCAAGTAAACTGCATGCTGGATACTTGAATCTCCATGTAATTGACCTGGAACATTCAATTGATAATGATTAAATGAATTTGATATCTCCTTGAGCTTGATAACGTTTGTAACCATTATCAATCTCGTAGATGTTATCTTGTTTCATGATGATCGTTCCAAGATCATTAATGATGCTGCTTTTCTCGAAGTTTGATGACGTCTCATCCCGATGAATGACTCTCGATGATTGTCGGTGTAACTGACGATTTTTCTCCGTTGATGATACTTGATTTTAATTCTCTTAACTCTTCATACATCATTTAATAATGGGCGTAAATCATTATTAAACTAGTATGCGATAACACACTCGCTTCTCGATTCAGTGAATCTGACTCGTTCTCTCGAACTTGCCTATTAAGTCTATCGACTAGGCCTTGCGTCAGTTCCACATTGTTGTTTGCTGCTTGATGATTCCATTGACATTGGATATGTCAAGGTCTTGATGTGTTTTCTCAGGTGATTCGTCTCATAATGAATGCACTCTTGCTTCATTGGATATATCTGCAATTCCATGTCATTGAAGATTTATAGCTGTCCACCTGAGTAATTGATATGGTTGGATGCTGAAGATTCTCTCGCTGATTTAATATCACTAGTGATGATTGATGACTAAATTTTCTCATCTCGTTGTGTCTTGATTTGTCATCGATCTCATGATGACTCCTCAGTTTTTGATGATGCTGGATTGATTGAATGCCTTTGCTTGGAACTCATGAACTTCAGCTTGTTCGTTCCATTAATTGTTGCTAGCTTTAGGCGATGATCTCTTCTCAAGTTTTGTCATGACAATGAATGACTCGATGATGATGTTCTTCTCAATGCTGTTGGTGAATGATTGCTTCATGTTTGCAATAGAATCCCGCCCACCATGCAGAGACTGCGCATTTCTCTGATGAGGGATTCTTCATTGCATCTGCCTTCGAGGATGTCGTTCACGTCGTTTGCAGGGTTCGCGACTCCCTGAAAATTCGGTGTTCTTCCTCCTCTTCAGGTTGTACAATGATGTTCACTCTGCTACTGATGATTGGCTTGATAACTGGATCCTTTGATGATTCCTGTTATCGATGATGATGTTGAACTCGTTGAATGATTACTGGTACTCGTAATCTCTGATGATGAAGAAAACTCGCTGATTGATGATTTGTTCAATAGCCTCTGGTGCGTTGAACTTTCTGATGGATATTGAGTTTTCGCTCGTTCAATTCCTCTGGAAGTAGACGTTACTCTCGATCGCCGGGTTGTAAGGCCGGTCTTACAAGAGAATAACCATCACTCTTCCGTTGGTGATGACGATGATGACTCTGATGACCAGTTTCGATGATAATGATTTTCGATTACTCTGCTACTGGTCCGATTCCTCTTGATGTTGATTTCTGATGGATCTGATGAACTCAAGCTGTTTCATCTCCACTGTAGCCTGTAACATATCACTAAATGTTTGCAATATAATATTTACATTTAAATGATTTTATGTCACTAGGTGTTGATGTTAATGATGGATTAACTCGACTCTCTTTTGCTATTATTCTTGATAATTAATTTGGATGATTTGAATTAAATCTCAAATTAAATGCTTGCATTTGTATAAAACATCTTCTGTCAAAATCGCAGATGTTTTGATAATTATACTGTTGCATCTCCGATAGATTTCTCGTGATAATTATTAAATTGAATTAATTGTTCATCAATAAATTCTCTAATTTAATTAATGATGATTAATCTCTCACGTGATATTATTAATGCAACCGATGCATCTTGTAAATTTCTCTCAATGATAAACATTTTAACTCTTTGTTGTTTTGGATGCGTCCCCCACTCTCACGCATAGATTATTTTTTCTCGAATGTCAAACGCGATAAATGCATTGTTCTCTAATGTTAATTTTTCTTCAATTAATTTAATTAATTAAATTCTCCAGTCTTCTCCAGATTCTGCCTCTGCTGCTTCCGAAGTTCTCTGCCAAGTCAATTAATTAAATTGAATTACTTATCTCAGAATTGAAGAAATCCATTAAGTTGTTGTTGTACTCTGGGCAATTTGAATTGCCCGCGCTATCGTTTTCAGTGAGATGTAGCCTCAGTGCCGCTCTCGCTGCTCGTCTGGTGTAAGTGGGCGCGGCCTCAGTCCCCTCTGCTTCTCCGCTTCGGTGACTCTCGATGATGTTCGCTGCTGCTCGGGCGCGTGACGTCAAACGCGTCACTGATGGACTCTGATAGTGGGGATGATGATTGTCTTACTCACTCGCATTGCCGAAGTTACGCGATTATTTCCGACCGAACTTCGTCTCTACTCAGAAATCCCGCGATCGCGATGTAAACAACTCAACACTCAATGTTTTGATCGCGATACACTGTCTCTATTGCTTGAAGGAGAAAAAACCCGAATGTTTCACTTCTCGAATTTTCGATTAAATTTTATTTCACTCACTGTCTTTCTCTAACACGCTTGAGAGAAAGAGATAGATGAAACACTTACTGTTTTTGTCCTTTCTTCACTGATTCTATTGTTCTCGAATAACACTGATTTTATTTTCGAATAACACGTTGAATTTTATTCTCGAATATTCGAATAAAATTCTCTCTTTAAATTCACTCGATTTTAAACGAAATAAATTATTGATTTTATACTCGAATTTTATGTAAAGTGTCTCGTGTATTTCGAATATAATTTTCACTCGCGATTAATTCACTCAGTTTCCATTGTTATGGGATTAGGGATTAAGATGGATGTTTTGATGAATTTCAGATGGATAAACTTCTCGATTTTATCTCCAAAATAATTCCCGTTTATTGCACGTTTCTCGAAGAATAATTTAATAATTGTAATTTTCACAATTATTCTCTGATGCATTGTCCACTGAGATAACTCCACTTTAGGCTGATGTACTGCTGTTGTTCACTTTTTCGAAACCGGATCACAGTGATCCGGCTCGAAGGACCATGTTAAAAATCTTGCATTTTTACATGTCCTTCGGATGGATGAATTTCTCTTGGTTCCATAGGCACTGGTTCTGTGATTCTTGCTCTGAGCCGGATCACTCTGATCCGGCTCGAAGGACCATGTTAAAAATCATGGCAAATTTCTTGCCCTGACCTTTACGGGAGGAAACCCGATGCAACTCGCCGTGGCTTCCTCGATGATTTTCTCCTTGTAGTGGACTGTATTTCTTGGGATGACTTACTCTTTTGTAGGATTAGGATATTTCTCAGTGGAGGGATTTTAGTGGATTTTCACAATGATACGGAACACGTTAATTATATAAAAATATATAAACTCTTTAATGATTTGACTAGAATACACTCTTTGATACTTTGACCGCACTGATTCTAGATATTTTCTCTTGGTGATAATTGTCTCTATGATTTATTGTCTGTTCGATAATTGTCTCTATTTTCTCATGATTAATTTACACTTTGCACACTGCATTTAATACCGGGCGTAAATCGCTATTAAACCGTTATGCCGATCACTCACTCGATCCTCAACTCAGCGGATTGACCGGTTCTATCGAACCTTTCCTATTATCTATCGACTAGGCGTCAATTCCGCGATAGTGGCTTGATAGTTATGAAGATCATGATGATCTTCATTTGATGAGTTTCACACGCCAAGGCTCGCCCGTTGGCGGCTACCGTTGGTAGAACTTGACTCGTTGAGTTCCACGCGACGAGTAGAACTTGAGTCGATGATTTCCACGCGACGAGTAGAAGGATTTGTGGGACCACGCCGGTGTGATCCCCCAAATTACCCCTGGTGTCGATATTGATAAGTATCTCATTTTGATTGACCTCCTGATCCCGCGGTAATTCAGATCAGTCGGTAATTTTAGCTGCTTTTTTAACAAAGGCTTTCACCTTTCAAAAGTGCCAAAAAATTTGGAATTTTCAAAAAAATCGAAAAAAAATACATCTGGGACTTGTTTTCTGGCTAAAATTTCCTCAGCTTTTCAATAGAATCATCGAAAAAAATCCATCTCTAACCGTTTCATAACAGTGTCCATTTTGCCCCACTCTTCCCTATAAAAAATATCCTCACAATTTTTGAATAACTCTTTGCACAAAAATTCCTCCCACCTGTCTAATATACAAATATTTTTGAAGCCTCTCGAATCATCAAATCTACTTCCAAAAAATTATTTAATTAAAAAAAAGACAATTTATCAAGACAGTGAGCCCAATTTTTTTCCTTCAGATATTTCGGAATCAGATCAAATAACTGCATAAACATTATTTAAAAAATTAGAAAAATCATCGTCTATTTATTAATCATTGTAAACATAATTCTCGTTATATTAAAGTATTACAAGTAACTTGATTTATCCATTCGCATCGTTTGATACTCTCCGAGTACGCTGTACCAGCCGGACAAACCGATGATGTCTTTGTCCATCCATTGCATTCATGAAAAACCTGAAAAAATCAAATAATTCACAATAAGATCGTTAAAATTCGATGTAAACAAGATTTATGTGAAAAATATAGGGGAAGGTGGGGCAAAATGGACATAAGGGGAAAAATGGACACATCTGAATTTTCATGGTTTTATCCTGAAAAACGCTCCACATTGATAAAAATAATGGAGGTAGAATTTTTTCAATGATTTCATTGAAAAGCTGAGGAAATTTTAGGCGGAAAATATGGGTGAAAATTTTTTTTTCGCATTTTGGAAAAAAAAATTTTTTTCACTCAATCTTGAAGGGTACCCCCTTTCGATTTTTTCGAAAAAATGGTTTTTTAATAATATCTCCGATTCTATTCGTCGTAACGATTCGCGGGTAGTCTCAAATTGAAGGGGAGCTCATTCCTCATATTTTCGTTAAAGTCTCATTAATTTTTATCGAAAATTACGGAAGTTACAGCCCAAAAACTGATTTCCACAAATTGCCCTGTAATTTCGTCAATTTTTGATAAAAATCAATGGGACTTTAACGAAAATATGCGGAATGAGCTCCCCTTCAATTTGAGACCACCCACGAATCGCTACGACGAATAGAACCGGAGATATCATCAAAAAAACATTTTTCGAAAAAACTCAAATGGGATACTCTTCAATTTTGGCGCAAAAAAATGAAAATTTTCAAAATTTCGAAAAAATTGATTCCGACACATGTTTTCCCCCTAAAATTCCCTCAGCTTTTCAATGGAATCATTGAAAAGAATGTAACTTCGACCGTTTCATTTGAATGTCCATTTTGCCCCACTTTCCCCTATAGTGAATATAAATCAAAAGAATAATGTAATTTCATTAATTTTGTGTTATTATAATTATAGGGGAAAATGGGGTAAAATGGACCTTTGCAACAACATAAGATATGATTTTTTTCAATGCCAAAGACTCGAAAAAAAAATCTGAAAAAATTTGAGAAGATGCTCCAATATTTCTTCATTTTTGTATAATTTTTTCAATTTTTTTTATAAAGCTGCCTATTCTTCAAAAAGCCCAAATCATTCTAACGAACAGGTCCATTTTGACCCACTTTCCCCTATATTCACCACTAATGAAATTTCAATCTTGACTTGTGAATTTTATGTATAAAATATTTATTAGTTTTGGGAAAAAGGCTTATTATCAAATTGTATGTAATACAATTGTCTAATAATAATTTTTTTTTATGAAAAAAAAATAATTTTTGATAATTTTTGGAAAATACAATTGCCTAATAATTACTTTTTTTTGTAAATAAAATATAGAAAATATATCACCTCATCAAAAAAAAGGGACGTAAGTGTCATGCTTATATATAGCACTCACGCCACTTTGTTTCTAAAGTGACTATATATTATTTTATATTTATTATTCATATATATCGATTTATTTCTATTTTATATCAATTTTTCATATTATACTGTACATATATTTTTTTAATATTTTCCTATCATTTTTTTATAGGAATATAACTGCGTTGATTATTCAATAAACATGACGTGAGAAATCGAATCAATTTTATGATTGTGCCCAGTCTTTACGTTCTTACGTAATTCACATCATTTTCTACTTTTTCACATCATGACATTGACTAATAAGCGTAACGTAAATTCATTCTAGATGATTGTATGACAAATTATTAATAGTACTTTTTCTTCTATCATTACAATAGAAAATAAATTTTTCCTCTTTACCTGACAATTTGTCTCGATGTCAGCAAATGTACCTCTCCTTCCTCTACATGAAAATCCAGTTATTGGAATTGATGAAGCACTTCTAATCGGTGAAACTGAATCACTCTGTTTACCTGAGTTAATACTCTCACTTTCTTTGATGATTTTTTCTGATTTCCTAAGACCATTCAAATGTGTATTTTCACTGTGACGTAATCTTCGATCATGAAAATCGTTGAGAAAGCCTTCGTAGTCGGTTATGATCTGTTCATAGAATTATGTAAATTTTATAAATGGTGTAAACTTTACGTAAACTAGTTCTTTTGAGATGGAAAATAATACAATGTGAAAGAATCATGTGGTGTTCAGTTAACTATGATTTTTTCAAGAATAGGCAACTCAACGAAAAAATCTGAAAAAATTTGACAAAATTCAATGGCACGTCTCCATTATTGCTGAATTTTTTCGGATTTTTCTGTAGAACCTTTCGTCAATAAAAAAAAATTTGTTTGTCACCTAGCATGTGTTTTTGGATATAAAATGATGAAATGTTTTAATTAACTATGTTTTTTCTAGAATAGGCGACTCAACAGAAAAATCTGGAAAAATTTGAAACGGTACAGTAGTACGTCTTCATTATTTCTGAATTTTTTCAGATTTTTCTGAAGAATTTTTCAATCTCAAAAAAATTTAGTCCCTACCTAGAGTGTATTTTTGAGATGAAATAATAAAATTAGAGAGAATTACATGGTTTCGTTAGTTACAATTTTTCTAGAATAGGCAGCTCAACAAAAAAATTTGAAAAAATTTGAGAAGATTCAGTAGTACGTCTCCATCATTCCTGAATTTTTTCAGATTTTTCCAAACGATCTTTTGATCGTAAAAAAACTTATTTTCACCTGGTATGTGGTTTTAGATATAAAATGATGGAACTAGAAAAAATTACGTGGTTTTAATTAATTATATTTTTTCTAGAATAGGCAACTCAACGAAAAAATCTGAAAAAATTCGACAAAATTTAATGGTACGTCTCCATTATTGCTGAATTTTTTCGGATTTTTCTGTAGAACCTTTCGTCAATAAAAAAAAAAATTTGTTTGTCACCTAGCATGTGTTTTTGGATATAAAATAATGAAATGAGAGGAAATCACGTGGTTTTAGTTAACTATTTTTTTTCTAGAATAGGCAACTCCACAAAAAAATCTGAAAAAATTTGAGAAGATTCAGTAGTACGTCCCCATTATTCCCGAATTTTTTCAGATTTTTCAGAAGAATTTTTCAATCCCAAAAAAATTTAGTTCCTACCTGGAGTATATTTTTGAGATAAAATAATGAAATTAGAGAAAATTACATGGTTTCGTTAGTTACAATTTTTTTAAAATAGGCAGCTCAACAAAAAAATTTGAAAAAATTTGAGAAGATTCAGTGGTACGTCTCCATCATTCCTGAATTTTTTCAGATTTTTCCAAACAATCTTTTGATCGTAAAAAATCTTATTTTCACCTGATATGTGGTTTTGGATATAAAATGATGAAATGAGAGGAAATCACGTGGTTTTAGTTAACTATTTTTTTTTTCTAGAATAGGCAACTCCACAAAAAAATCTGAAAAAATTTGAGAAGATTCAGTAGTACGTCTCTATCATTCCTGAATTTTTTCAGATTTTTCCGGGAACTCTTTCACCCCTCAAAAAATCAGTTTCTCACCTGGTGCGTGCTAAATGCTGAATTATGGTGATAAAATCCATCAAAAGACCCAAAAGAGCTCCAGTCATATGGAATGCTCCACGTGTCGTAGAATCTTGGGATAAAAATTTCCTTGGCAGGTAGAATGAGAGGCCTGATAATGGGTTTATAGATTTGATGCTGAATATTGCTAATTTCATGATATCTGTGATAATTTGAGTAGCCATGCGCCTTAACTGGCGGTCGATGCGGTAGACTCTGATGACGATTGGGTTCATGAATATTATGAACTGTTAAACCACTTGGTTTTCTGATAACATAAGTGGTATCGACAGTTTTTGGCTGATTGTATTGATAACGTCCTTCAGGTGGAGTGTATCTTCCATCTAAAGTGGCGTAGACCTTAAAATAATTTTCACAATTTTATTTTTTTTAATTAAAAATTCAATTAAAGCTCAAAATTTTATTCAAAACACAAAAAATTTATTGTAATAGACTTTGGAAATTAAACGAGATAAGGCGATTGTTATATTTTTTTTTTGTAACTCCTACAAAAAAAAGTTGAGATAAAAAGGGCGTATCTCCATTAATTTCCAAAATTTTCTTTATTGAAGATTTAAAAAAAAGTGAAATTGCCTTTTTTTTATTAAAACTTTTATTCTTCAACCGGAGAAGACTATTATTCTTCTTTCCGGGTGAAAAAAAGGCATTTGATAATAGCTCATTGTTCCACGAGTCTGATCCACAAAAGCAATACGTAATATTTAATCATTAAAAAAAAATTAATTATTAATCATTTACATAATGATGTGATATATGCGAAAAAAATGCATAGGGGAAGGTGGGGCAAAATAGACATAAGGGGTAAAATGGACACATCTAAATTTTCATGGTTTTATCCTGAAAAACGCTCCAAATTGATAAAAATAATGGAGGTAGAATTTTTTCAATGATTTCATTGAAAAGCTGAGGAAATTTTAGGCGGAAAATATGGGTGAAAATTTTTTTTTCGCATTTTGGAAAAAATTTTTTTTTTCACTCAATCTTGAAGGGTACCCCCTTTCGATTTTTTCGAAAAAATGGTTTTTTGATGATATCTCCGGTTCTATTCGTCGTAGCGATTCGCGGGTAGTCTCAAATTGAAGGGGAGCTCATTCCTCACATTTTCGTTAAAGTCTCATTAATTTTTATCGAAAATTACGGAAGTTACAGCCCAAAAACTGATTTCCACAAATTGCCCTGTAATTTCGTCAATTTTTGATAAAAATCAATGGGACTTTAACGAAAATATGAGGAATGAGCTCCCCTTCAATTTGAGACCACCCGCGAATCGCTATGACGAATAGAACCGGAGATATCATCAAAAAACCATTTTTCGAAAAAGCTCAAATGGGATACTCTTCAATTTTGGCGCAAAAAAATGAAAATTTTCAAAAATTCGAAAAAATTGATTCCAACACATGTTTTCCCCCTAAAATTCCCTCAGCTTTCCAATGGAATCATTAAAAAAAATGTAACTTCGACTGTTTCATTTGAATGTCCATTTTGCCCCACTTTCCCTTATAATAATTTGTACCTTTATTATTTCAGGCTTCACACGATCGTGTGATGGATGCTTGTCTACATGACGTGCTTCAAGTATCACGCCATCAACAACAGTGATACCTTCTTTATTGAGTCGATTAAGTGCCAAACGATCTGTTCTAAATGCCTCTTCTGGAATTTTTCCACCAAGTGCTGGTAGTAATTGTTCACGAAATATCTGACGTTTTTGCTTTAATTTGAAATTTAATATATTATTTGTTTTCTTTTTTTTTTTATTAAAATACAGAAGGAAATATTGAAGGCGGGAAAAATATTGAATTTAATTTTACGATTCCAATGGAAATTTGAAGAAATTTAAATTCTGAAATTTATATTTTTTACTTAAAAAAAATTGTTTTAATAATTTTTTGAATATTCGAAAATTCCATTATTTTCAGGAATCCCCAGTTTTATTGCCAAACTGCAACGTATGACACGAAATCGATACATCGATTGATTCGAATTCGATTAATCGAATTTTAACATCGATTAATTGAATTTTGACATCGATTCATGGAAATTCGATCAATAAATTGAAATTCGATTGATCGAATTTTGTTCTCGATCAGTCGAAGTTCGATGAATCGATTTTTAGAATCGATTAATCGACATTCGATCAATTGTGACATCGATTAATCGAATTTTCATATCGATTAATAGAATTTTCATGTCGACTAATCGAATTTTCATAACGATTAATCGAATTTTTATAGCGATTAATCGATAATTGAAACTTTTGAAAATTGAAAATGAGGAAACTTTTTTGAAATTTTTTTTTTTTAATTGAAAGTTTGAAAAAAAAAATTTTCGATTCTGAAAAATCAATTTTGACGCATGTTTTCCACCGGAAATTCCCTCAGTTTTTCAATGGAATCATTAAGAAAAATCAATCTCAAGCCATTTCATCAGAATCCCCATTTTATAGAAAAAAAAAATAATTGGAAAGGATTGATTCAGTAGTGATGCAAAATGTGACCCAATATAGACCAACATGAGGACGTAAAAGATACCTCTGTATCCTGAATCGAATGTGAGAGAGACGCAACAGTAGAAAAGTGTAATAGAAACCTATCTCTTAATACATCCGTAAACTGCATAGTTATATGCATCAGTGTAACGTCACAGGCGTTAGGCAATAATCGCGCTTCCAATTCTACGCGCTCTGCTTCACACGGTTAGAGAATAATACTCACAATCTTTTTAGTTGAACGAGATCATAAATTTAACGTTATTTAGCAATGCTAAGATGTTAAATGAGAAATTTCAGGAGATAATCGTAACAGTGTATTTGATTTTAACAAAAGGAAAAAAAATACTTCCTCAATTTCAAATGAAACCAGGATTTTTTTCAGAGTGAACGACTTTCTGGAAAAATCTGAAAAAATTCCTAGAGATTCTCCAGCATGTCTTTATTATGGTCAAATTTTTTCAAAATTTTTCCGCAAGTCGCACATTCTGCAGAAAATTAGAAAAATTGCATATAGGGTATTTGAGCTTAATAAAAGGAAAATCATCAATTTTAAAGAGAATAATTTTTTTTCGGAGGAAAACTCTTTCGGAAAAATCTGAAAAAATTCCTGAAAACGCTCTGAGGTGTCGAGTTTAACGCTGAATTTTTTCAGAATTTTCCATGGAACCGCTCATTCTAGAGAAAATTGAAAAAAACAGCAAATAGGGTATTCGAGCTTAGCAAAACGAAAATCATCAATCTTGAATGAAACCATTTTTTTTCGAAGTGAAAAACTTTTTGGAAAAATCTGAAAAAATTCTTGAAGATGCTCCAAAATGTTCAGATTGTTGTCAAATTTTTTCGAAATTCTTCATGAAGGAGCGCATTCTAGAGAAAATTTAAAAAACTCGAAATAGGGTAATTGTGCCTAACGAAAGGAAAATCCCCAATTTTGAATGAAACCATTTTTTTTGCAGTGAAAGACTTCTTGGAAAATTCTGAAAAAATTCCTGAAGTTGCTCCAGTGTATCTCATTGAGTACCAAATTTTTTCAAAATTTTCTGTTGAGTCGCTCATCCTGGAGAAAATTTTGAAAACTGAGAATCGAGTATTTCAGTTTAACAAGAAAAAAATCTCTTTTACTTAAAATAATTTTTTTTCGAAATGAAAACATTGGTCCTAAAATTTGGAAAAATTCCTGAAAATGCTCCAATATATCTACATTACTGTGAATTTTTTTCAAAATTTTCCATTGAATCGCCTATTCTCCAAAAATCTTAAAAATTTACACTATTTTACTAAAATAACCTTTTCACAATTGATGATTCCAGGAAAAATTATGAATACCAGTGTCCATCCAAAATGCCATTTTTTTTCTCTCCACTTGCTCATGATAAATTTTGAAATTAAAACCGTGACTATCTACGATACATTCGAGTGTCTGCAATACTTTCTGCAACAAAAAACAACAAAATATAATTTACATAATTTCGTCGGCATCAGGCTATCATTAATATGATAAAATAAAATGAAAATGTCATGATATCGAAAAATTTTAATGAATTTTTCGCATTAGAAAAACAAAAAAAAATCCTGAGATGCCTCGAATCTTATGAAATATGCATAGCAATTAGAATGTTCCATGTTTAAATTAAATGCATTGATGTAAGTGCAGAGTGAAAGTCCAGTCAGAGTCATGAGATGTCCTTTCACCCAAAAAAATAATAATCGAGAAAAAAAGAATTGAAGATACAATGGTGAAAAAAAAAGAAATTACTGAATATAATGGGAATGATTTTATTTAAAATTGTATTCTGACTTGTCATGCATCGTCACAAACAGAGAGAAAGAGAGAGGGAAAAATATAATCTTGGTTGAATCAAAGGGATTCACTTTCAGAATTTTTTTTCGGAGTGAAGGACTTCCTGGAAAAATCTGAAAAAATTACACAATAATGCGGACATATTTTAGCATTTTCTCAAATTTTTGAAGACTTCTTCACAAACTCCTTCTTTTCGAATTTTTTAATCATTCATTTCTTCAATGAAATTATTGATAATCATGGTAAAATCATAAATTCAGGTAAAAAGAGGCAGAGACTCTTAAAAATTTGAAAAAATTACCTAATAATGTCAACATATTTCAGCATTTTCTCAAATTTTTTAAGATTTTTTCGCAAACTCCTTCCCTTTAAAACTTTTAATCATTCATTTCTTCAATGGAAGAATTGATAATAATAAATTAATGATGCATTCATAAATTCAAGTAAAAAGAGGCACAGGCTTTCAAAAATTTGAAAAAATTACCCATTAATGTGGACATATTTTACCATTTTCTCAAATTTTTTAAGATTTTTTCGAAAACTGCTTCACTTCAAGGCATTTGATTATTCATTACTTCAATCGAATAATTTCAAAATTTATAAATTCAGGTAAAAAGAGGCGGAGGTTCCTAGAAATTCCAAAAAATTACCCAATAATGCGAATATATTGTGACATCTTCTCAAATTTTTTCAGATTTTTTCGGTCATTTCTTCATTAAAAAAAAAAATCTCGGTTCATTTCGAATAAATTTGATGAAAATCGACTCAATTAAGTCATTAAAAAATGTTTATTTAAAATCTCACCTCTAGTCAATTATTCATGCACTATTATTACACTTAAAAACTGTAAAAATGAGGAGTGAAAGAAAAATAAAGGAGAAAGGATCGTGTGAAGAAAGAAATGGGCAAGGAAGACTATTATTACCATGTATTATCACGATAAAATAACTATTATAATTTACGATACATGTCCGTTTATTTTCATTCCAATGGTTTTTCCTTGTTTTTTTTTCTCCTCTTTGTAGAAAGCGAGAGGAGTCGAGAGTCTTCTAGACACTCTTCATCCAGCGAATTGAGTGGATATACTTGTACAAATACTTGTAAAAACACTTAAATTTCACAGATTGACAGTGTCAAGTAAATTTGTCTCTTTTCCTTTAATTTAATGCTTTTTTTTTAAACAAGTGGATAATAGTACTGCTCTCCAACTGATATAGCTTTTTCTGGTAATACTTTAGCAATGTGCTTCCAAATGGAAGTTTTTTTTTTTTTCGAATGGAAGTGATGCAATTTTTTTCAAACCATCATGAAAATAAGTACTCATAATATATGAGTATAAATAACATCAGTTGAATAATTTCCAGAAATTCCATTGAAAACTGATTTTCGAAAAATGAACATAGGGGAGAGTGGGGCAAAATGGACACTATAATGAAATTGTTAGAGATTGATTTTTTTAGATCATTCTATTGAAAAGCTGAGGAAATTTTAGCCGGAAAACGAGTGTCATTTGTATTTTTTTCCATTTTTTTTTGAAAATCTATATTTTTTTGCATTTTTGAGGGGTAGAAGCCTTTTATTTTTTTCAAATGTTCTGTTTTTTTCAAATATCTGTGGTTCTATTGGTCGTAGCGATTCGTGGTTGGTCTCAAATGAAAGGTGAGCTCATTTTCCATCGAATTATGGGGTTTTGAATTCAAAAATATCAATTTTTGGAATAGTTATAGGCCAAAAACTGTTTCACAAAATTGTTTCACAGAAATGTCCATAAATACCTTAAAAATCGATATTTTTGAATTTAAAACCCTATAAATCGATGGCAAATGATCTCACCTTTCACCTCCCGTCGGAATTTTTGCGCTACGACAAATAGAACCAAAGATATTCTCAAAAAACTGAAAATTTTCAAAAAAACAAGGCTTTTACCCCTCTAAAAAGCTCAAAAAAGTCGAAATCCCCAAAAACTCCAAAAAATTAATTTCGGCACTTGTTTCCCATCTAAAATTTCCTCAGCTTTCCAATGAAATCATCAAAAACAGTCTAACGCCAATATTTCCCTTAATTTCAAGAGTTTTCCATAATATTTGCCAAAAAATTTAGATGTGTCCATTTTACCCCCGATATCCATTTTGCCCCACCTTCCACTATCTCAAAAAGTACCGATCGAATTCTCTTCAAATAAACGATAAAGTCGATTTTCTGCAAGAAATTATGAGAATATCTCGCAAATCAGTGGAGATACGCCCTTTTTACCCTAATTTTTTTGTAGAGGGTTTTAAGTGCTACAAAAGAGTATGGAATCAAATCGCTCTATCTCACTGACTTTCCGAAACATTAAAAAAAAATTATCAGCCAAAAAATATCGATTTATTTTTATTTAAAAAAAATTCACTGCTTCGATTTCGATAGAATTGAACCAATAACAATTGTTGCATGATGCAATAGAATTCAAAATAATATAGAATTCATGTTCCCATGCAGACGAAAAATCGTGGTGAATTATTTGCAATTTGCACGATTGAAAGATCCGAAAGATCCTCAATTATTTCGATTATATTGAATATCATTGAATGACGATCCTTCCAATCTTTTTCACTGCCATCAGCAACTGTATATATATATACATATATATATACCTTTCACTATGAAAACCTGAGTTTCATTGTAAAGACACATAAATTTTCATTGTTTTCATTGTTACGTGTAATTATATGAATGAATAGTCCAGTGAAATTCGTCATCATCTTCATAATCATTTCTTTTATTTGAAAGTAAGTGAATGTGTTCTGTCACTGTCACGTGCTCCTGAATAAAGTGGATCGAAGGTCAAGAGAAGTGTATTGTTACGAAATTTTTGAAAACCTTGAATTTTTTTTTTTTCAATGAAAAGACATTAATGAAGTGTTTTATGAAGGATTCATCAGGAAAGAAGTGAATTCTGATTTTTTTCGGAGTGAAGGTCTCAACGAAAAAATCTGAAAAAATTCAGCAATGATGGGGACATGCTGTCCCCTCTACCCAATTTTTTTCAGATTTTTTAATGGAAAGGCCTTTAATCTAAAAAATAAAATGTAATTTTTTTTTGTGTCAAGGGAATTAATTTCGCAATTTCTGAGAAAAAAAAAGACTTCCGCGTCTATTCAATTGGTTTAATTGGGGAAAATAATAATTGTCCTACGAGACATTGTAGTGCACCATATCAAGATGATTGTAAGCCAATTCTCCTCTCACCATTGCCTTTTCAAGATAAAAATCTGATCTAATAATAATTGCTGTGAAATTTCAACCTTAATTTCTACTAAAAAATCACACGAATCTTCTATCGAAAATATCTCTAAATTGAGTGGATTTAGAGAAAAATGATAAGAAACCTTTTTTGTAGCTCGTAAAATTCCCTAAAAACAGTGTCTCTTGCCCCTTTTTTCTCTCAGTCTGCTCAATTCAAAAATACTCTCATTCAAAATTGACCTACATTTCAAAAAAAAATAAGTATTCTCTCAGCGGCAAATGATTAGACACTCTATAGATATGCGAAATTGCAGAAAAATCTTAAAAAATTCCTGAACATGCACTAGCACGTCAAGATTATCGTTGAATTTTTTCAAAATTTTCCACAAAGTCGCTCATCCGGAAGAAAATTTTGAAACAACGAATAGAGTTGAGTTTAACAAAAAAAAAAATCGTCAATTTGAGATGAATCAATTTTTTTCACGAGGAAACACTCTTCTGAAAATTTTCAAAAAATTCCTGAAGATGCTCCAGCATCTCCAGATCATTCTCAAATTTTTTCAAAATTTTCCGTGAAGCATTTACAAAAATAAAAAAAAATTAAAACAATAAAAAGAAAAAAAAAATTTTTTCGCTGCGAAATGATTAGACAATCTATAATTATGTAAAATTGCAGTAGCTGAAACCTGCCCAACAGTTGAGTTACCATTATCTCACCAGCCCATCGGCCATTCATCATACCGCTGAAGCGGCAGTATAGTCTCCATAAAGATGCAATTATAATAGCAATGAATAACTCACCTCTTCCACTTTATTCCTTTTCTTTTCTTTACCAAAACACTAATCAATTCCTCGATTCAAAAAAAAAATCCAATTAATTCCGCGAACACAGTGATAATTTTTTTTTTCGCTTGAAGAACTCGAAAGACAAGACTGGTGAAGATGATACTGAGTCCAATTGCAAGAGTGGAACTCGTGATATATCCCAAGAAGCTTGATGCACGTGAGTCGACTAGAAAACACTTTCACTGGCTTCTGTGATGGTTAAAAGACGCGCCTTCTCTCACAACCCTTTCAAATTCATCTAAGACATGTTTCTTGTAAAAAAAAAACAATAAACAGCAGCGAAAGTAAATTTAAAACTCACTATTATTGTCATAGATAATATTCATCACCTTAGAAACAAAAGGGCGTAAGTGTTGCGCTCACAAAAAGCACTTGAGCCACTTTGTTTCTGAAATCATCAATCTAATTGTTAAGAATCGACAAGTAAAATCACCGATAAAAAATACCAAAGACTAGTGTAAATAATTAAGGATTTTATAATAAAACACGGACGCTAGCCATCTCGGCTTCATAAACGTGCATTTCAATCTCATTTTCTCGACCTCGCCAATTTTCAGGCTTATCAGCATCTTTTTTCACCACCACTCACGGACCTGGGCATCACCATCGAAAATTCTCCTCTCGAAAAATCACCTAGTTTTTTAACAACGATATTTTAATTTTTTTTTTCTCAATTTTTTCATTTTTTATTTTCATAAATATTCATTTAAAAATAGAAAGAAAATGGAATTATCAAATTTTAATTGATTTTTTTTTTTCAATCATCTTCATTGTCTATCTATCTCTCCACCCTCATTGGCCCTCTGACCCCATGACCATTACTCGGACATACACAGCAGAAAACCAGCGAAAGTTTCATTCATTACATAAGTTTAAGTAAATCGTGAGAAGAAGGATTTCCGTTGTAGGATAAATGAATGAATAAATCATGTGAAAAAAAAAAATAATTGAATCAAGAATATTCAGTGAAAATTGAATCAATTCAAACAAGGAATCCTGTGAATTTAAATGAAAAAAAAAAATGATTATTCTCATGAAAAAAGCATGCAAAATTGCCCTATCTCCCTTAATTTCCAAGATATCCTTAAATAAATGCTTCCAGAAGAATTGACAGTTTTTTTCCATTTTTATTGAAAAAAGGTAGTCTCTTTCTACATTAAATGATATTGCATTCATTAATCTGAAGGTCGAATAGTCGTACTTCATGAGCTCTGAATATTTGAATTCACGGAAATTAATAGAATCTCGTTTTTTATCCCCTAACATAATATGTAATCACTGCATGTTTTCATGTTTTATTCAAGATTTATGAAGAATCAGCTTCACTGAATATGAATTTGTGTAAATTACAAGATCTCCTCTATTTCTTCTTACAATCAATTAACGGTTGATGATATAAAGCTCATCGATTAGTGGATCTACAGTAGAGCAGCATCATTCGTTGGACTCAAGAGTGACATTAAAAAATTAGACCACAATTGAAATTTATTAAATAATCGAAATGGATCGATGGATTGGAAAAATTGCAGTTGTCACTGGTGCCTCAGCTGGTATTGGATTGTCTACGGCTCAAAATCTGGTGAAAGAAGGAATGATTGTTGTTGGATTGGCCCGAAGGAAGGAACTAATGGAGGTAATGATCAACTCTGTCTTCTCATTTCATTTTGAAGCTAGACTGGGCCTCGATTCTCGAAGCAACCAAAAATTTTTTTGTGAACGGAAATCTTCCACGCATGAAATGGATTCCGTAAACGGAAAGATTCCGTCCGTGAGTAGTGCGATGAAGATAGTATTGTGTATCTGTCAAATCACTAACCTCAAATTAGTGTTTTTTATTCACTGTATTCGTTGGTTTTAAAAATTATGGATTTTTCCGCCGATATATTCATCTCGACCCTTTGAATTACCTTCAGATACATAAAGTTCATTATCCACAAATGTATCACGTGCCACTAGACCCTTTTCAAAGATTATTTTTTCTTTGCTTCCATCGTTATTGTTTTTCTGTGGTTCATTCACGTATTCATTTCTATTCCCTTATTTTTATATTGAAAATGATGATTTTTAATAATTTAGCATTAATTGCACGGAACAATTCTCTGCTAGACTATGAGAAATGAGTGACAATGCAACGATTCACAAACGGAACCCATTTCACGCGTGGAAGATTTCCATCAACGGATCTTTTCCGTGAATCTGACTAATCTAGGGTTAATAATAAAATTTAGGCAGAAGCGAAAAAATTGACTGGTGCAAAGGGAAAGTTTTATGCTCTTCATTGTGATGTATCAAAAGAAGCTGACGTCATTCAATCATTCAAATGGATCAAAGAGAATCTGGGAAATGTTCAGGTGCTGATTAACAACGCAGGATATCTGAAAGTGGGTGAATTCAGTGGTGAGACAATATTTCTGTATTGATTTTGATGAATAACTTGGAAACTAAGTGAGATAGGGCAATTTTCAGTGAGACTTTTGTTTGATGAGAACTTAACTAGTTACAAAAAACGTTGTGATGAAATTTTCTTATTAAATTTTCACCCAAAATTTCGATCCCACTAACTGAAAACTCCCAATAGACTCTCTTCACTCAAATAGGAGAGAAGGACGGTTAATTGAATCTGATTGGATAATGGAAGGCTGACTTCTTTCTTAGACTCTTGTCACACAATCTCTGCAGAACTTTTGCTAGCTCGCTTATTTACCAAGAGATTCAATGAAGAATGATCATGAAGATCTATCGATTCGTCTTATTTTATGCTTTCACAACTCATTTATATTAGAGAGGTATTTATCCAATGCATTTTTTATTGTCAGAAACCACTTCCGAGGCATGGAATGGTATAATGTCAGTAAACGTCATGGGAAGTGTTTACTGCGCCACTCAAGCAATGAAGCATATGAAGGAATCCATGCTTGATGGACATATCATCAATATAAACAGGTAAAATTCATCACAATGTCATCACGATGTGTCTTAGATGCAAATGAATTGTTAACGTAGAGTTCTAATGTAATGCAGCTTCATTAAATACTCAGGCGTAATCGATAATGTAATTAATCAGCACGTGTTCACTCTCATGAAATCGCCTGAGTGAGGTGGTAACATATATTGTTGAATTGGCCAAAGAGGGATCTACTAAAGTTGACCTAAAAATGAGATACGCATTGTATAGCATGAAAAGTGGATATTTTCGGAGATCACTCCTTAGCAACTCCTTCTTTTTTTTATTCCATATGGCTATATTTCCTAGAGAGCCAATCGGAAAGTACCGAACTCTAAAACATCCCATTCATCCCTTTCTTATTAAATTATAAGGCTTCTCTCCATGCTGCAACTTTACTTATTTCTTCCCATTTAGTATTGAAGGTCATCGAGTGTACCAATTCTTCGAAAGCCACTTCAACATTTATGTAGCTTCGAAGCACGCTATAACAGGATTCACAGAATCCCTGATGAGAGAATTGCTGGGCCAGAATATTCGAGTTACGGTAAGCTTCATTAAGACTTGAATTTTCTTCTTATTCGTTGCATCTCGCAGTTTTTAATGGATATTCACAATTTCAGAGTATCAGTCCAGGACTTGTAGCTACGGATCTATTCTCAGGAGACCTTTCCTCTACATCTACTGTAGGAAACCCCATGATTCGTCCCAAAGATGTAGCTGATGCTATTGTCTATGTTATAGGAACACCGCAACGAGTTCAAATAACGGAATTGACTATTCGGCCACTCGGCGAGAAGGGCTTGTAGACGTTAAGTCAGTGATAAACTAAACTTTTTTTTAACTATTTCTTATCTGACTGCTCATTTCTATTACAAAATAATTGGTGCTTTTGAAGCATCTGTAATAAAATATGTGATCTGAACAGAATGTATGCAATTGTATTGGCAGAATATTAAATTTGAGAATAGTAATGGATTCTTCAAATAACGCACAGGGAATGTGATAGTGTCCTGCTTGTTTCTTTCTATTATTCAGTTAAAATGCCATTTTCTTTGCCAATAGTTCTTAAATAATGAGTAAAAAGTACCGTTCTGCAGCAATTTCGTTATTATTGTCCAATTCAGGGCGTTTCGTCCCAACCATTAGTATTTTTTAGGAACTTTGATAATTCATATCTCATAAGCTGAACGGACGTTAATGATGAATAAAAATTCAGAGCCAATATAAAAAAATTTCATTTTTGATACAGCATCAAAAAGACACTGACTCCATCAAGAAAAAGGCAGTCTCCAATAATTTTTATATTTAAAGTATTGGATTATTACTTTATATCTTTACTGAGAATCATTTATTTAAATCGAGATTATGAGTTTCAAAAACGAATCGACGTAGCAAGAGCCGGCGAGTCGGCGACTAACATAAACATAAACAATGATTCCATAGGGAGAAAGAACTGAGGGTTCTTTGTCTTTAAGTACCGATACTTTTCGGGCCTTGGTGACAAGTAGTTAGTCTCTCGTAGAGAGTTCACCGATGCATTTCACTGACGGTCCATCCTCGTGCATTAAAATAAAGTCTTGAATATTAAAGAGAATAAATTGTGTTGAGAACTTATTTATCACACCCATTTCCAATATAAAGATATCATATTTGGTTATCTGAAGGTCAAAGAGTCGTTCCTCATGACTCCCAAATATCTGAGGTCACGGACACTAATAGAAACTTGAGATTTATCAGCTTAATGTGAGTATGTGTCAATTACAAGACCTCCTCCCCTCTTTCCTACATCCAAATTAATGATTGAGGATATAAAGCTCGTGGGTCTCTGAATCTGCAGTGGAGCAGTGTCGCTCACTAAGCTCAACGAGCATTACAAAAGTGCATTACAATTGAAATTTATTAAAAAATCGAAATGGATCGATGGATTGGGAAAATCGCAGTTGTGACCGGTGCTTCAGCTGGTATTGGATTGTGTACTGCTCAAACCCTGGTTAAAGAAGGAATGATTGTTGTTGGATTGGCCCTGAGGAAGGAAAAAATGGAGGTATAATGATCCATTCTGTCTTCTCGTTTTATGACTAATTTAACGCTAGACTGTTCACCATTTAACCAGCCAACTCCTTTTTTCTAGGCCGTACTAAAAATTTATTTATTTATTTTATTTTATTTTTATTTATTTACATCAACCCAACAGCCAAGGCCAATAACAGGGTTACATAGATTTACAGCTATGATTAATACAAGAAAAAAAAAAAATAGAAAATTAAGTAATGATTTACGCAAAGCAAAAGAGAATGAAAGTGGCAATAAATTGATAAAAAAAAGAAAAATAATCAATAAACAAAATGATTACATTAACGATTTTACAACAATAATGCATTTATTAACAATAGATTCAATCGAGTCATTAACAATATCGCACTCAGGCAAACTGATACTTGTTTCCACTCTTCTGAATTTTCAGAATCTTCGTCCGTGTAGTTTATGAGATATGAGTTCATATCTCATAAACTACACTGACCAAAATATTCGAACCTTTGATAGTTAAGAAACTATTCCCAATCTAAATGAATGTTTTCCGGCAAGCGACATTGCTGAAAACTCGCTGAACAGGCACTATATAGTAAATTTGGCAACGTCGCCGCCAAAATAACAACCGGGAATCCCTCATCGCTCTACCAGAATCATAAGATCGCTCATAATGACTCATCTACAGTTAATATTAAAATTCAGGAGGAAGCGAAAAAATGGGCTGATGCAAAAGGAAAGTTTTACGCTCTTCATTGTGATGTATCAAAAGAAGCTGATGTCATCCAAGCATTCAAATGGATCAAAGAGAATGTAGGGAATGTCCAGGTGCTAATTAACAACGCGGGATTAATGAGAATAGGTGGTTTCACAGGTAAAACAACTTTTCTGTCATTGATTTTGAATATTATCATTTCGAAAACTAGGTAAGATAGTGCAATTTTCATTGACACGACTTTTTTATAAAAATTTGGAGAGCTGCAAAAAAAGTTTGCAACGATCAGTATAATTTCTCATCTTCAACTAATGAAATTAATGCTCTTTTGAACTTCAACTAAATGTTGACCAATAATTTACTGTTAGATGCCGGTTATCTTTTATCAACTTCGTCATTACTATGTGCTATATTATTCGGCTGATGTTAGCAACTGTTACAAGGTCTCAATAAAAATTTCGCTATCCTGCTTAGTTCTCGAGATATTCGATGGAGTAAGATCACAAAAATACGTCAATTTGTTTCATTGAACTCATTCACAACAGATTCAGATCAAAGAAGTATTTATCCAACGAATTTTTTTGCTATCAGAAACTACTTCAGAGGTTTGGAATGGTATAATGGCAGTGAACGTCATGGGAACCGTTTACTGCGCCACTCAAGCAATCAAATATATGCAAGAATCCAAACTAGATGGACACATCATTAATATGAACAGGTAAAATTCACCGCAATATCGTCTCGATAGATTTCAGGTGCTAATTAATCGTCAACGTGAAGTTCCAATGTAATGTAACTTTATTAAACATGCAATCGTAAGTTACAATTCAAATAATGAGCATATATTCACACTTATGGAATAGCCTGAGCGAGGTGAGGCCGTATATTAGGGTTACGACGAAGCCGCAGAGTGGCGCATGCGCAGAGAAACATCGAAACTCCTTAAATTGTGCGGCTTCTCTTCATACTAAAACTTCATTTATTTTTTTTATTCAGTATTCACGGTCATCGGGTGTACAAATTCTTCGATACAAATTTCAACATTTATCCAACTTCAAAGCACGCTATAACGGGATTCACAGAATCACTTGTGAGAGAATTGTTGGGCCAAAATATTCGAGTTACGGTGAGTTTAATTGTGATTTGAATTTTCATTCAATTGTTCAATAAGTAGTTCAAATTTTTTTGAGCATTTCACAGACTCTAATGAATATTCCCAATTCTAGAGTATCAGCCCGGGATATGTGGACACAAATTTACTCTCAAAAGAAGTTCCTCCTGCATCAGCTTCAGAGAACCCCCAGCTTCAACCCGAAGATATAGCTGATGCTATTGTCTATGTTATAGGAACACCACAACGAGTCCAAATAACGGAATTAACTATTCGCCCACTCGGTGAAAAGGGAGTATAGTAGATACAAATTAGATCATCTTGCAAAAAAAAAATTATTTTATATTCATTTTGTTATGATAGAGTGGAAATAAAGAAAAATTCGTATTTCTGCTAGAAATGTGAAATTAGAAGAGAAATATCACTGAAATTGAATATGATAGCGAACTTCAAGCAGGATTCGACATTCATGAGAATCAAAATATTTCATAATTTATCGAATGGGAAGACTGAATTGTTAAATTATGAAAATTTAGATGAAAACTGTCTTATCCTAGCTTTCCTAGCTATCCTAGCTTTTTCAGAAGACCCAGAAATTCTCGAAGAAATCACAGACTTTCTATTCAATATCAAAGACAAAATAAATATAACTCACTACGAAATAGAGAATTGACATATTCTTCAGAGACGATTCCTGGTTCTTCTAAATGTTATTTAGAAGGAATCTAAGGTTTTTGATGAGTCATATTCAGACTCTCCTGCCCTTCTTTTGAAGAAGGGACAGGATAGTGTTTGAAATTACCGCCTTGTCATAGAGGTCGTCTAGTGACGTACATATCGATATTATACCAAAAGAGAGAATGAAGCTGGCTGTATAACCTAGCGGTTAAAGGCCAGCTGCGACCAATCGCAGCAGAAGTAAGAAGAAGAAGAAGTTTGAAAATGCTAACTTTTAGTAGGCTATTATTAACAAATTAATGACTGAACCATTTTTTTTTCATGTGCAAGTTCCGTCTTGTCAATTAATTAATCACTGGTAAGTTATTGGTAAATAAAGTGTCAACTGACCATTTTTCTGGTCATTTTTTGCAATAATTCCTGCATTTATTGGAAAATTGTTGTGACGAAAAGAACAAATATGAAAAACAATGAATCAACCAAATAGCCAAAGACAATATTACATCGTATCATGGTCAAACGCGTTTTCTCGAATTTAATGATAACATTAGAATGTATTATCATGAGCAGTTTGAGATTTTAATGAGCCATCATTAGTACACATGAATCTTGAATTATCTACACAGTTCTTGTTTTGTCATCATCCATGAGAAGTAGAAACTGTGGATTTACGCAATTCTCCATTATCTGTAAAATGATATTTAACAGACGGCGAAGACAGATTAGATAGTATTCTGTGTTCGTTCTCCCAGCGTATTCTATGAAGAAGAGCATAAAGTGAAGTTTGAAGAAATTTGTAATTATTGAAGTTTCAAGAAAACATGAATCGCTGGAGTGGAAAAATAGCAGTGGTTACTGGTGCCTCATCTGGTATAGGATTGGAAGTAGCTAAGGCATTAGTCAAAGAGGGAATCATTGTCGTTGGTCTGGCAAGGAGAAAGCAAAAAATGGAGGTAATATTAATGAGTTGTAAATTTAGAAATGAACAAGTGTAAAATTCGAAACTGACGAGGAAAAGAGATCAAAATGAGGATTTTCATACACGGAAAAAAAATTCTAGTTAAATTTACAATGCTAACATCGTAATTTGTCCTATTGATTATTGTAGTAGTGGACTAGACTTTTAACATCGTAATTTTTACGATGTAGCGTTGGAAATTTCATTTAAGAAATAATACTTTAGACAAATAATACCAAGTCTTAAGCTCTTTAATATAAATTACGATGTGAACATCGTAAAATTTGAAGAGAAATCTTAAATAAAATAAAATAATAATCGACCGGGGTTGGATTCGAACCCGAGTCCTTTCGAGTGCGAAATGACCGACGCCTTGGACCATTCGGCCACCGAAGGGCTTACACTTTAAGTTGTTTTTGAGATCTATATTAACGATTTCAATAGAAAGTCATAAGACACGAGAGCGCCTCTTGCGGAGGACGCAGTTACTATTTAAAAATTACGATGTAACATCGTATTTTTTATAGCTTCCATCGTATTATAACAGAGACAGCATTAAAATATTTATTTTATTAAAAAGTAAATAGAATTATCAAATATACGAATAAATATAGTTTTTAAAGTGTAATTTTCATTTATTTTTTTTTTACGATGTTAAATTGTAATTTTTAAAGTAATTTTTAATTCTAAAAGTCTTTGTTAAAATTACGATGTTTAATAGTAAAAAATATAACCCACATAGTAAATTTTGAAATGAGATATTTCAAAATTAACGTTTATAAAAGTCTAGTCCAGGATTACGATGTTAACATCGTAAATTTTGGTAGAATTTTCTTTCCGTGTAGAATGACTTCAAATGGATTTTCCTTAATGATTGCATCATGAAGCTGAGGAGATGTTCAGTGAAAAACATGGGTCGAAAAAGATTTTTTTTCTGGCTTTAGATGAGAAGTGGGTGAAAACTTTCCCATTTATGAAAATTCTCATCCTTTTCGGTGATATTTCCGTTTCTTTTTGTGTAGAAACTTGAGAAAATTTTTCAAAAATGATGAGAATTTTTTAATTAAATAATTTTCCTCAGCCTTTCAATGGAATTATCAGAAGAATCCTGTTCCAAAATATTTTCACTAATTTCTCGTGATTTTCATGATAAAAAACATAAAAACCAAAATATCTCAATTCCACCCTTTTTGTTTTTTTTAACTCTACCTTTCCTCTGATATTTCGATGATAATTTGAGGACGAGATGAAAGGATTGTCAAGTGCTAAAGGAAAATTCTACGCAGTTCATTGTGATATCTCGAAGGATGAGGAAGTCGCCAAAGCATTTCAGTATATTAAGAAAAATATAGGAATAGTACAAATTCTGATCAATAATGCAGGATATGCTGTGCAAGGTGGTTTTACTGGTAATGACGATTAAGACTCACGATAAATTCTGAAATTTCTCAAAATTTAAATAGAATCTGACTAATCTCCTGAGAATTTAAGGATAAATTTAGCTCTTCTACGTGTGATTTCTCTACCTAATTTCTCTGTATTCCGGATAGAAACATCTCCTGAAGTATGGAAAGGCGTTGTTGGAGTCAATCTAATGGGTGCACTGTACTGCACGAAAGAAGCACTCACTGCTATACAAGAGTCCAAATTAGAGGGACATATCATTAACATAAACAGGTAAAACAGATATAACAACTACCCATTATTTTCACTGAGGAAAATTCGTATTTTTTTCATGTAATTATATTCCTTTCAGTATCCTGGGACACCGTGTTGTAAAATTCCTTAATATCGACGGTAACATATACGCTGGCACGAAACATGCTATCACAGGATTCTCTGAAACTCTTCAAAGGGAATTGCTGGGACAGAATATTCGAGTCACGGTGAGTTTGCCATATAAGAAGAAAATCTTTGGAAAATCGTTGAAAAAGAAATTCCAAGAGAATTTTGTAAATTATTTTGGAAGTAGTTTTGTAAGCAGCAAATTTTCCTGTCATTTTATCACTTTATCTGGAAATTGATAATCAACTGTAATTTGGTGGATCCCCACCAATCTCACACCGATACTCCTCGCGCAGTTCTGACGGGAAAGAGTTAAGAAATTTCATGATTGATTCACTTTTATTAGAGCATCAGCCCGGGGTTCGTATTGAGTGAAATTGTGAAAGCCAACAGCTTCGATTCAGCTATACTCAAAGAACCAGCTTTGGAATCTGCTGACGTTGCTGCTGCTGTAGTCTACGTCATTGGAACACCAATGAGAGTTGAAGTGAAGGAATTAATTATGAAACCATTGGGCGAAAGAGCTTTCTGATCTAGAATGATGATGGGAATGGAGGATTAGGATAACAGAAGATAATTTCATATATTTTAGTCTCTTAGAGTCACCAGCTTATCGAGAAAAAGTATAGTCTAAGGGAGAAACGAAATATTGTACAATAGCCTTGTTCATACTTCTATTTATTTTCAATAAAGAAGCTCACCACAGAAGCCTTTTCTACCTTCGTTTAGAAACAAGCTTTATTTTTCACATTTTTTGCACATTTCGACGAACTATACTTTGTTCATCTTTTTTTTTTTATAGTTATCAATTATTATATAAAAGGAGGAATACCTATGCTCAAATGTTATCCTCTGCTCCGTATTCATTGATTGTTTGAATCGTTGAAGAATACTCTCACACTTTTCATGTGAGAAAATTTGAAATCCTGAAAATATTTCTCATACTTGATTCCAAATACTCCAAGGGAAATGAATCCAGCGTAGCCTTCAGCGCCTTTATGAAAAATTCCAATTCCACTCAATGCTGATGGAAAATGAATTGTAATGGGAGTAGCATCAAATAATGGTAGGGTTGACTGTCCAAAATCCTCTTCTAATCTCGATTGTTGTAGCACCACATATTTTCTCTCTGATGAACTGACTGTATTACGCAATGTTGAATAGATAGAGTTCACTGGCTTGAATGAAAGGCTCTCCCTGTAAATGAAAAAAGTGAAATGTAATTCTATAATTATGGTCTATCTCATTCATTAACAAATGTAAATTCACTGGATCAACGTGAAATTTTTGATAATTATGTTGATTGCCACTCACCCAGGAACTTCGTTTGATGCTCGCCTGGATAACCTCAGTTCATCTTGCAGAAATAACTTCCCACTTTTATAATCGAAATGTACTCCAAATATTTCGAGAGCAAACCCTGTTACAGTTCCTCTTGTGACTTTGTTGAATTTCACTCCTAAAATTATTTTTTACGCATAAAAAGATGATTCCACATATTCATCGTCTAACATTCCATGGAAGTATGTCAAAAATACCTGTTAAAACAAAGCTTGGTGGTAATCTTAGATCATCAAAAAAAAATACTCTATTTTCTTTATCTATTCGATGAATCAGAGATGGATCGATATTATTTGGAATATTTATCCAACTTTGTGCATATTGATTAATGTAACCATTGGCATTCAATCTTGCCTCTTTTGCTTGAATGTGTAGAATTCTATTTCGTCGAACGAATCGTAAGCCGACAATAACACTTCGAACAAATAATGGATTAATTTGAATTCTATTAGTACAGGTATTCGATAGTTTTAAGCTGATTATTGTAATTAATGAACTTACCGGTTCAATTTCACCTTACTCTCTATAATTGAGAGACTAATTTTATTGTGAGTGCTAAGACAATTGCATCCACATGCAGCATAGGAAATATTCCAGCCCATTCCATCTCGAATCATGTAACCATTATCTTTTGGACATTCGAAATTCGTTCCAAGGCTACCTCTTTTTGTTGAATTGACGTACTGAAATCTATAAGGACCTTTTTTCTGTTTTGATGGAAGAAATGAATCATGCATTATTTGTAATCGGAAACAGATATTCCGTTTGACAATTCACAGATATTCCCTCACCAATACACAAGCTTCTATAGCACTTAAGTAAGAACAATTAGTTATAATTTCTCCGCAATCACTTCGGTAATCATAAGACTTCGGCTTGCATTGGTATGATTTATGAATCATCACGTCATGACAACTGTCATATTTACAATTATACCAATGATAACGAAAAAGTGTTGTCTGGAAAGTCTTCTCCATTTCATAGAAAGTTTTACCTTTAATTTTTGAGCATCCAGAATTAATATTACACATATAATAATTCTCCGTGAACGAAAGATTAATGAAGCACATTCCTAAATTCAGAGAATCACGTGAATATTTTTTCAATTAACGTGATCGAATGTTTCAAAGGAGCCCCTCATTTCTCCATGTCCTGCATATCTACTATCAGTGTGTGCTTAATCTACAATAGCTCAGTCCGTAAGGCAACAGATTTTGTAATTCTGAGATTCTGAGTTCAAAACCCACTCTCTGCTAATTGACACAAGCACTACTGTAATATTCTTACATGTGTTTTGCCTATGAACACGTCATGAACAAACGTTGCTGCTTAGCGTATCTCTTAGCACAAATAGAGCGACGTTAAATGAACTACACGGAAAAAAAAATTCTAGTTAAATTTACAATGCTAACATCGTAATTTGTCCTATTGATTATTGTAATGGTGGACTAGACTTTTAACATCGTAATTTTTACGATATAGCGTTGGAAATTTCATTTAAGAAATAATACTTTAGACAAATAATACCAAGTCTTAAGCTCTTTAATATAAATTACGATGTGAACATCGTAAAATTTGAAGAGAAATCTTGAATAAAATAAAATAATAATCGACCGGTGGTTGGATTCGAACCCGAGTCCTTTTGAGTGCGAAATGACCGACGCCTTGGACCACTCGGCCATCGAAGGGCTTACACTTTAAGTTGTTTTTAAGATCTATATCAACGATTTCAATAAAAGGTCATAAAACACGAGAGCGCCTCTTGCGGAGGACGCAGTTACTATTTAAAAATTACGATGTTACATCGTACTTTTTATAGCTTCCATCGTATTATAACAGAGGCAGCACTAAAATATTTATTTTATTAAAAAGTAAATAGAATTATTAAATTTACGAATAAATATAGTTTTTAAAGTGTAATTTTCATTTATTTTTTTTTTTACGATGTTAAAATGTAATTTTTGAAGTAATTTTTAATCCTAAAAGTCTTTGTTAAAATTACGATGTTAAATAGTAAAAAATATAACCCACATAGTAAATTTTGAAATAAGATATTTCAAAATTAACGTTAATAAAAGTCTAGTCCAAGATTACGATGCTAACATCGTAAATTTTGATAGAATTTTCTTTCCGTGTAGTGAATAACGAAAAAATCTTAGCGCGTGATTCAGTAATTTTTCGTTCACGATTAAAGTTTCTCATAATCATGGGAAATGCACAGTAAATTTTTGCCAGCAATGCCTTTCGCTATACCTCGAACCCATAAGCCCGTGACAGGATCGCAAGTTCTCCAGTATGTTAGGTCCATCACACCAAAAATTTCTAAGAATTGATCCACGTACTTCCCAAACCGCAATTCAAATAACATTCTAGATACTGTGTTCTCATCATGCAATCCTTTTCTACCTGTAAAAATAAAATATTGATCACTCTATCGATCTGGATTCATAGAGAAAATTGAACTAGATATATAAACAGATATTTCCATGGAAAACTTGTGATAGAAATGGTTGAATTTCGAATTTTCGTTTGGATATTTTTGCGTCCAAGCAGAAGCTGTGTAATCGTGGGATTTCTCGATTTTGAGAGTTCACCATAATATGACTCCGAATCATCCAGAACGTCGAGAATAGAGTATTATCTAATCTATTATCTTAAAGTTCAGCTCAGTAAAAGGGCTTCAATATGCCTGATTTGAACTATGAATTTGAGATGTTTTGAGAGCGATTATTCTATCAAACTATTCGAAAATGACTTTTTCTATGAATTTGCATTTTCTCCGAATTTTTTCCTGAGGAGGCAAACATAACGGAATTTATTTCTGATGGTGTAAAATAGAAAATTACAATAGACGGAACGTAAAAACTCAAAATTATTGACTAACAATAACATACACAACAAAATTTCAAAATAAACAGTAACTTCACAGTAGCCCGGGTAGGAAAAATTCATTGGGCCAATATTGGCTCAATGCCGGAAGCCAATATGCCAATGCTGGCGCCCAATCCTCAGCCAAGGCTGGCCCAATATTGGTTGAGCATTGGATGATGACATTGTACCAATGCTGATTGCCGAAGCATGGCCAAGCCTCGATAACGAGCATTGGATACTATACTGGTCCCAATGTTCAGCCAATGTTCATTTTATTGTAGATTTTATGTTAAATACGTAAATTAAAAGTAATTAAGTCTTCTGAAGTGCGTAAGAATGATCAAGATCCAATGTTATTTGAATAAAAAAAAAAAAAAAAATAAGCCACCACTTGGGATCGATCCCTGGACCTTCTGATTGCCAGTCTGTTATCTTACCGTACTAGCCATTAGGACATTTCATACATTAGTAACTGAATTTGATCCTCATAAATTTATCGCCGTCTACCTTGTTTGGAGAAATGAAATTCGATCGTGATTGTTCAGAAAGTTATCTGATAATGTGAGATAATCTAATTATGTCAAAAGATAAAAAACAATTGAAGCCTTGGCAGCACATTATTGGCCCGACGAGTGGCCAATGATCAGAAGCCAAGCCTTGGGAGTTCAAGTTCCAAACAACGCCTGGCCAATTCTGGCAGGCCAAACTACGGCGCATCGTTGCTCAGCCGATTCTGGAGGCCCGAACAACGGTGTACCGATACTTGGCGAAGGTTTGGCCGAGCCATGGCTACCAGGCTTTGGTATGCGAATTCTTGGCCGATGTTCGGCCAAGGGTTGAGCATTGGGCGATTCCTACCCGGGTAGGTACGGTATTGCTACCACGATATGCTCAGCCTTACTAGGTCACATGGTGGGAGAAACGCCCATAATCGTTAAAAAGTTGAGAATTTCAATGTTCTTGATTTTATTGTAAGCTCTGATTGATTAGTTGTAAAATGTCAAACAGAAGTGTTTCGTTAATCTTATGCGTAGAGAGATAAATGCCATATGGATAGTGGGGTTATGGAATTACACACAAGTAGTAGAGCTCTTGCTTGTCTCAAAATCAGATTATTGGGCAAGTGATTTTTTTAATACTCTCTATCAGTGCTTACTTTCACTTTCCTGAATATATCGATGAATATTCGCAAAAGTCATCATGATATTTGCCTTTATTTCAGCTATAATCACTGTTCTGAACAGCTGAAGGAAAATATTCGAAATTATTTGAGGATTACTGCACATCTCTTCCTCATGATCCTGAAAACAATAAATTGCACAATGTGAAATTTTTTTATAATTGACTGTAAAAGCAGGTATCTTGATTCAAGATATCAGTTGGAAAAAAAACACGCGGATTCATCAAGTAGAAATCGAAAAAGAAAAGATTACTTTTTTCCAATGATGCTTACCACTGCGAAAACAGAAATTGTAGATGGCAAATCCCTAGGAGGAGAGTCTTCTGATCCTTCAGTTACAAATCTCCGTACTATAGCAATATCGTCTGCAGAATCCAAATAACTTCCTGAATGAGAAGATTCATTTGTCTCTCTAGATCGTTGGAATTGTTCGTAATGTTCATCAATTCTTGAAATGAAAATTTCAAACCTATCGATTTTGCTGAATGTGATGGCATTGAGTGGCCCTAATTTCAAGGTATCCGAAAACTTTTTTGAATGCATAGAATATTCGATTCGTTTCAATTGCTCATTACACTTATCAATTTCAGATTCCATCTCTCGAATTATCTCTCTACTATCACTTGATGTCTCGTCACCACTGGTATCATGCAGATTATGCAATTCCATTCTATCTATAATCGTGGACAATTTCCATACTTGTTTGCCTGAAAATTTAAATGACTTTTAAGAATATACATCAATAATGGAATTTTGGAAAAATCACTCTTTCCATGTGAAACGATCCTTATTTTGAAGATATTTACAGAGTAGATCGTACAACTTTCGTTAATTCCTTTTCAGATTAATACATGAATATGCTTTCCTACTAATTGAGTGATTTTCGTCTATTACCTGCATCATATATGTCATCAAGAACACAGGATGAAGTATGCATATGCACGATGAGAATTATGAAAAGCTGTCCTTCGAACATTTCTGTTTCTTATTCGGAAAAAAAATAATAGAGGATAAAATATATTACTATGGCTCCTAATAAATGAATTATTATGTGAGAATTTTATTTTTGTACTCTATTTTTCTCATTTAGGATTTTCTTGAGAAAATTGAACGTACTAACGTTGGAATCACTCGTATTACTCGATATGAATTAAATACCTCTTTTATTCACCACAGAAAAATGATCACAATGTTCGCCAATGGCTGAGAGCGATAAGAATAGCTCACATCATGATTTTGGCATAATATCCAAACGTTTCATCAGGTAATATTTATCTTAAAATTCAGACTTCACACTATATTCTACATAACAAATGGACTGATTATGTAAATTGATTCTTTCATTTCAATGAGCAAATTCAGCAAATCAAATGTATATATTTCAAAAATTCTATGTGTTAAAAAATTATGGAGTACTTCGAATTTGTTGAGTTTAAGAAAAATTAAATTTTCCTGTAAGTGATTGATACCATTTCTCGCTGCTAGATGAGAACCACAGACTCTTATCCCTCACTCATTCTCTTGTAAATCTTGAAATTTTTTATAAAAAAGGATTTGTACACAATTATCACATTTTTCTTAGTTTTCGACACATTCTGAAAAATTGAACCATGAAGAATAATAGTACAGAGGTGAAATAAAAAGCAAGTCATTTTTTTTCGTTCGATATCTGATTGTTATTATTATTATTATTATTTTTTATATGACGGAATTGAAAGATTCCTATTTAGAGTAATTGTAGATGATATTTAAGATCTTAGATTTCTTCTGTAAGAGATGCTTTTCGCAATCAGAATTTTAAAAAATTCAAATACAACCAGGGCCCTGGAATTTTTTTTACGGACTAGGCCCTGTTCCAATCGTGGTTAATCTATCAGCGGTCGCGCCTCCTTGCCAGCGCTGTTCCATGAAAATCTCTGGAGAAACCGTACGCGTAACACGAAAATTTCGACGGCATTGTAGAAAATATTTTTTTTCTACTAAACAACAACTCACAAATTATTTTTTGTACCTAGGGAGCGAAAAACGACGTTTCTAACCTCGCTTCGCTCGGTTAAAAGCGTCGTTTTTCACTCCCTTCGGTACAAAAAATGTTATATGTACCATAGAAATAAAGAAGTCAACTGCGACAAAAAATTGGCACCCTCGCTTCGCTCGGGTGGCCATTTTTGTCGCAATTAACTTCCTTACTTCCTAGGTACATAATATACTATTCATTTTCGCTAAAATGAACTAGAAGAGTTTCTTGAGAAATGCAAAATTTTTTTCCCTTCCAAACTCATTTTAATGATAACTTACCGATACCTTGAAATTTAGTGTGAGGGAATCCCTCATCGTGCTACCACTGGCGGGTTAATCATTCGCACCGTTACCGACGACACAAGCTGTGACATAGAGCTCTCCAATTAACCGCTCAATGGAAAAGCAGGTCAGTTCAGCAAATTGCCACTGGATTTGACATTCGACCGTTAAGGACCTTATATGAGTGCAGCGTTGGAGCTAGTTGGAGTTCGTTGGGAGACGTTGACCAGAGCACTGGTTCGGCTGTTCCGTATAAGAGGTATCTATCATAACATCCGCACATATCTCATTCCATATTTCTGTATTTTCATTCCTTCTTTCTGTTTGAAATTTTGTTCCGCTATGCCGTTATTCCAATGATTAATAGTGGCTCTAAATAATATCAACGGACTACCCAGTGAGTTAACCCATCAAGTACGGGGCCTCGGACGTGCAAATCTTTCCAGTGGCTGGACATAGAGATGGGCAAATGTCACATGACGCGTTACAATACGGTCATATGACGTCAGGTCATGGAGTAATAGTGAACGTCACCCAGTGTATATGGACCCCGGCCACTGGGACAGACTTTCAGATTCATATACGTACATGGACCCCTTACTTGGCGGGTTAAGATAATGAAGAAACTAATACCTGGTTCAAAAACAACCGAAAGGAATCAAGTTCAAAGGATAAGCACTCTGCTAATCTAGTATACTTTCATGTTGGTATCTACAAAGTTAATTTTTCTGGCTATTCGGAAACTAAATTTTGTGATATTCGACAGTGAAATGAGGTGAAATTTCATTTTGAAAGATAAGAATCTAGAATTAGCATCGTTTCGATAAAAGCATTTGTTTTTCGGTTTTCTGGTCAATAATTTTGAGGCTTAGGTCATTAGTTGAGTACTGAAAAACTTATTTGTAAACTGACTGAGAAAGAAAACAAGTTAATTTCGAAAGAAATCCATATCTATTTAGTCTCTGAAATAAATGAATTCAAAAATGTCAAATAAAATATGAAAACCTATTACCCGACTTCAACGTTATCTTCAAAGTTTGCATAATTGGTGCTTATTTTTTTTTCTCTTTATGCGACATAAATTTAGATTCACCACATTTCGAAGTCAAATTAGAACTGATGAAGGAAATAGTGAAAAGTGAGAATAAGAAATCTTACTTATGACTTGCTCGTTACTTATTTTCGCTTTCAACGGTAATAAACATTAACAATAGAAGATATGATTGATTTTGAGCGGAATTGATACGATTGATTTCCATCATATGTACGAAGCATCAAAACCATACACAGAATGAATTCATGATCTTTCTATAATTCTCAAACGCAGGTAATTTTCGTTGAACAAAATGATGAATCGAGGATTTCAATTTAAATTTGAATTTCATCACATCAATTATTGACATTTCAATCTGCCATAAGTTTTTTTTGAAGGTCGATAAAGACTATCTGCCATCAGATACTCGGTATTATCACATTGAGTTCAAATTTCAACTTCTTCATCTAATGTTGATTTCAGAGAGGAGATGAATCGTTGGATCGGTAAAATCGCGGTTGTAACTGGTGCACCTTCTGGAATCGGATTAGCAATTGCGAAAAGCTTTGTCCAACATGGCCTGATTGTTGTTGGATTAGCACGAAGGAAAGACAAAATGGAGGTCAGTATTCATTCGATTCCAAGGATTTAAATGGTGGGGAGGCATAGAACCGGATAAATCGACGCACTTTAGTTATTGAAATGAATTGAATTTTTTTTGTAGAGAATTTAAAGAGCTACAAAAAAACTTCCAGGTAAAAACAGCGTATCTCGAATTTATGAGTTCCCGAGGAATTTTCGGGGAAGGATCAAGTTCAAAAAAATTGACTCATTCTGTGCATTGCCTCTTCACTACTGAATCGAATTTTAAAAAATAATTTCGACGTTTTTCAGGAAGAAATGAGGAATGTTCCCGAAGCGAATGTCAAATTTCACGCAGTTCAGTGCGATATTTCCAAAGATCATGAAGTTGCTGTGGCATTTGAGTGGATCAAGGAATATGTTGGTAAGGTGCAGATTCTAATAAACAATGCTGGAATTTCAAAATCTGGAAAATTTACAGGTAATTTTTGACAAATAGTATAACTCACGCTTCATCGCAACAAAATCAGGCATTGATTTCCCTTGAATTTGATGTTAATAGAAACTAGCTTATCACTCCACTGCTAAATTATCTATTGAAATAACCAATTTACTGAATTACTTAGTTTTTTTCATTGTAATAGAGCTGGATACTGCTGTGCTGAGAGAGATAATAGATGTGAACTTGATGGGATCGGTATACTGCGCCAAAGCAGCACTCAAGGCCATGCAAGAAAACAATTTGGAAGGACACATCGTCAACATGAGCAGGTAAAATGAAAAACTATTCACAAAGAATAGTATGTTATTCGGGAAAAAAAAATTTATTGATATTAATATATCTATCTAGATATATTTAGATCTCAAAGAGTGCAGAATAGTATATATATATTAGACAACGAGTGCGAGAAGCGACGTATTACGTCAGTTAGTCAGCTAGTCAGCGACGTATTACGTCAGTTAGTCAACTTCTTCTTCTTCTTCTTTATTGTGCTGCCTTTCCACGGCAGCTGGCCTTTAGTCCTTCAACCATACAGCCAATGTGAACTCGTGATTGGATAATAAAATTGGTCTGGGAGACCTCTGTCGGAGTTTATTCGTTGGAGGGAAATTTCAAAATTGAATAATTTCCCTCTAAATATTACTAATTGTGTAGACATCTAGGCGACTCTTTCTCCTTGACATTTCATTCTTGAGATTCAATGATTGTTTCTTCTGGGTAGTGTGTCAGATTAATATTGTCTCTAATTGAGAAAAGAAAGTCTGATACTTTCTTCAAAATCTCCAAATCATTAGAAAAAGCTAGGCTTCTAACCTCATACGGAGGATTGATTTTCTTCTTTTCTTTCAGGAACTTCATCAAGTCCTCAGAATAACTTTCCGTTAAAGCACAATTCCAAAAAATATGGTTGAGGTCTTGAATTTCCTCCCCACATTGACAGCTACTGTTTTCTTTCTTCTTAATTTTATAGAGATATTCACCAGTACAGATGTGATTCACTCTCATTCTATTGATCAGAGTAATAGATTTCCTGGGTAAACTGGTATTTTCAAACCAAGGTCTTAACTGACCCACATTTGTTAATTTACCGTAGGTTAAAGCTTTCTCCTGTTATGTCCGAGATTAGATTGTAGCGTCGAGGACAATTTTAACTAATTTCAAACAGCTTTAATTATAATTTAATTTTTTTTTTTTTATGTTTTTAGGACGCTTATTTAATTTTCACTCTTGTTAGATTTAGGGTTTGTTTGTTAAAATGATAAAAGCAATTTGAATTAATTTTATTATTATTCCTGTTATATTTTGAATTTGAATTTTTACGTATTTTACAACTGTTTTTCTATAAAGATTTAAAGGCAAGTTTCTTGACAGATTTTGAAATAAAAGTCTAATACAATGTGAATCTGTTTGCTACTTACAGAATTTCGGAAAGTTCGTCTCTTAATAAAGGTTTAGCTCTTATCTTATTTTTAGTGAAACCTTGATTTTCCTCAGTACTCTGAGGTGATTGAAATTCCACTCTTATGTGTGTTTTGTAATTTTTCTTTTCTTTTCAAGAGTTCTTATTTAAATGCACTTATTAACTTCTTTCCGTTTTGTTATGGAAATTAAAACAAATACTTTTGACTTAAGGCTACGATTTGCCCAGCTCATATATTGGTTAACAAATTCAGTGATCTACTATATTAGATATTTTCGATTAGTTAACACATGAACAGGTCAATTTCTCAATTTAATTCACTAGGAAAAGTTGTTGTTAGCTGTTTGGTGGTAGAAATAAGACTGCCAATTTTTAGGCGGTCTTTTCCCTGCAAAATTTGGGAATACCTTATTTCCCAATATTGTGAAATTGCTGATCATGTGCTTACTTGAATAATTTAGCAACCTTTTTACGAATGGACTCAATCGGGTTCATTTGAGTTCAATATTTCTTCACTTTAATAATGTGGAAATGTTGAATCATCAATTTATTTGTCATGAAAAAGTGGCAAATAAATTTTGAAATAATTTTTTATTTAATTCAAAGTAAAAATAATTTTGTCTAAGTAGTAGTATAATTAATATAATTTATCATTTAATGATATATGATAAATAGAACAATTAAAAATTATTCTGGACCTAACAGCCCCCAATTTTTGACAAATTTTGTTAAAAAATTTTTCAAGAATTTAGAAACCCTCTTAAATGGCTGGACCATTTAAAAATAATCTGCTCCAAGTTCTGGTCAACCGGTGGCAGCACCTCTCGGTGAGGTATTGTATCAGCACGTATGTCACCACTGACCTTGAGTGTGAAGTGAATTCAAAAATGCTGAGGGTGCATTTTTGAGTTCCAACTTCATTCACAAGTCTGTTGAAATACTTGTGCAATAGAAGCAGGAGAAGTGTATTAATCAAATACTGTGTGACTGTGATTCCCAATTTTTGGAAAATCGTTTTCCTGTTTCCTTTAGAAGGTAGGTTTTAACTGAACCTTTTTTTTTTTTTTTAAATAATCTGTCTGGTCTATATTATAAAAAATTTTTTATTTAAAATTTTTTCTTGAAATTTTTATTTAAAATTTTTTCTTGAAATTTTTTCTTAAAATTTTTTCTTGAAATTTTTATTTAAAATTTTTTCTTGAAATTTTTTTCTTAAAATTTTTCTTAAAATTTTTCTTTAAAATTTTTTCTTGAAATTTTTTCTTAAAATTTTTTTCTTAAAAATTTTTCTTAAAATTTTTTCTTGAAATTTTTATTTAAAATTTTTTCTTAAAAATTTTTCTTAAAATTTTTTCTTGAAATTTTTATTTAAAATTTTTTTCTTGAAATTTTTTTCTTAAAATTTTTTCTTGAAATTTTTATTTAAAATTTTTTTCTTGAAATTTTTTTCTTAAAATTTTTTTCTTGAAATTTTTTTCTTAAAATTTTTTCTTGAAATTTTTCTTTAAAATTTTTTCTTAAAATTTTTCTTTAAAATTTTTTCTTGAAATTTTTTTCTTAAAATTTTTTTCTTGAAATTTTTTTCTTAAAAATTTTTTCTTGAAATTTTTCTTTAAAATTTTTTCTTAAAATTTTTCTTTAAAATTTTTTCTTGAAATTTTTTTCTTAAAATTTTTTCTTGAAATTTTTCTTTAAAATTTTTCTTTAAAATTTTTTCTTAAAATTTTTCTTTAAAATTTTTTCTTGAAATTTTTTTCTTAAAATTTTTTCTTGAAATTTTTCTTTATAATTTTTTTCTTGAAATTTTTTCTTAAAATTTTTTCCTTAAAAATTTTTCTTAAAATTTTTTCTTGAAATTTTTATTTAAAATTTTTTTTCTTAAAATTTTTCTTTAAAATTTTTTCCTTAAAAATTTTTCTTTAAAATTTTTTTTAAAATTTTTATTTAAAATTTTTTCTTAAAATTTTTATTCAAAATTTGTCTTGAAATTTTTCTTTAAAATTTTTCCTTAAAATTTTTCCTTAAAATTTTTATTCAAAATTTTTTTTTTTTTAAAATTTTTCTTAAAATTTTTTCTTGAAATTTTTCTTAAAATTTTTTCTTGAAATTTTTATTCAAAATTTTTTTTTTTTTTAAAATTTTTCTTAAAATTTTTTTTTTTCTTGAAATTTTTATTCAAAAATATTTTTTTTTTTTTTTTAAATTTTTCTTAAAATTTTTTCTTGAAATTTTTCTTAAAATTTTTTCTTGAAATTTTTCTTTAAAATTTTTTCTTAAAATTTTCCTTAAAATTTTTTTTCTTGAAATTTTTCTTAAAAATTTTTTTCTTAAAATTTTTTCCTTGAAATTTTTATTCAAAATTTTTTCTTAAAAATTTTCCTTAAAATTTTTCCTTGAAATTTTTCTTTAAAATTTTTTCTTAAAATTTTTATTTAAAATTTTTTCTTAAAATTTTTATTCAAAATTTGTCTTGAAATTTTTCCTTAAAATTTTTCTTGAAATTTTTTTTTTTTAAAATTTTTTCTTAAAATTTTTTTCTTAAAATTTTTTTCTTGAAATTTTTCCTTAAAATTTTTCTTGAAATTTTTCTTAAAATTTTTCCTTAAAATTTTTATTCAAAATTTTTTTTAAAAATTTTTCCTAAAATTTTTTTTTTTAATTTTTTTTTTTTTTAATTTTATTAATTTAGATGTCTGAAATTCTCCCAAGTGACTTGTTGGAAGAACTTCTGTGGTGGGAAGAAAGAAAACAGGAGATTTTAGAAAAATTGTCCGTCCCCACTTGTCCTCAGTTGTTTCGCGATCTACATCGTGATGCTCCAATGACCTTTGAGGCGGTTATTGGTTTTGTAGGATGGTTGGGACCCAATTACAATCTTTCTATTGTACGTACACTTCTTTAATGGACCACTGTTCTCTTTGCCATTAGTTATTTTGGTTGTTTTTTTTGTTTTTTTTTTTTTTTTTTTTTTTTTTTTTTTTTTTTTATATATGTTTTTTTTTTTTTTTTTTTTTTTTTTTTTTTTATATATATTTTTTTTTTTAAAATATTTTTCTTTTAGGTTGGAGGTTTGGAGATGAGGCTGCAGAATTATATGCGCTTCCTGGACAGGATTCAGGGAATTACTGAGCTGGGAATATGGACTAATTTTAAAGATTATTTAATTGGCTTAATTTTTAACAATCGGGAATTTTTTTCTCCTTTGTAGTAATCCTTTATGATTATTAAAATTTTGAATGAAATTTCAAGTGTAGCTTATTCTAAAGGTTGAAATTGGAGTCCCTGTTGTCGGTTGTTCGTGGGCCTCTTCCCCTCTTACTTCTTCAATGCGTGGAATAGCAGGTGCCGTTCGCGTGGGCACTACCATTGGTGGTACAGTTGGTAGAGTTATAGTTTTTATTGGGGACTCATAGAGTCTTTGAATTTGTGAAATTCTTGCTGGAATTCTCCTGCAAAATTTATTTTCTCTTGTCTTCCGTTCCTTGCAACAGCAGCTTATGAAAGTGCAAGGATTTATCTGCTGCTTCACCAGGCAGAAAATAGTGAGTCCCGTTCCCGTCATGAAGAGTCCAATGATGCAGTTGGTTACAGAGAAAATCCTGTGATAATATTCTTCTTGGTGATGTAATCCGATTTCTTCTGCTTGTTCAATCGTTCTCTTCATTGATGCATCGAAACCATCTGCAAAGGTAGTGTTGGAGACCACGTTATGCCTTATTGCTGTCAGAAAATTCGGAATTTTTGGGCTTTTCAATAGGCTTGGGGCCATCTCCGAGATGTTGATTGTGATGGGTATTCCTTGGATTTCTGGAACCTCTGACAGGATGGTTCTGATACTGTTCAATACGATGTAGGAAGTCTCAGCTGTACAATTTTCATTTATTCTCAGAATTCCTGTTCCCTGAAGGGTTAAGCTCTTTACCAGTTTATCATTGCAACTAACTTCTAGTCTTTCCGGGTCATTTGTTGAATATAGCCAACCTTTCTCTCCCATGAGTTCTGTCCAAGTTGTTTCCATCTGATTTGTAATCCTGACATCACAATTTCCCAACAGATCGTGGGTGGGATTAACTTCATTGTTTGTAAGTAGATTATACTCACACATGCCTTCTTTACTTGGCTTTCTCAGTGGTAAATTTGGACAAGCTAGGCAGTTCTCTAGTAAGATGCATTTGTGAAGGAATTTCTCCGTTATTAAGCCAAATCTCGAGGTAATTTTTGAATGCAAAATGTATTCTGTCTTTGGTCTAATAAATGCCATGATTTTCCGATTTTCTTGGATCACTTGAGGTACTTTGCAGGGTATCATCCGGTATAACTCCATACTTTCTCTCGGCAGCAAAGGAATTTTGACAATCACTAAGAATCTTTTCCTATTTATCCCAGTTTCGATCTTGGAAATCTTTGAAAGTAGAGAAAGGTCTAATTTCTCCGTTGATAAGGGGAAAATATTGTTAGCAATTTCTTTTTCAATTTGTCTGGAAGCTTCTAGTATTTGTTGATTGCTAATGAGAAGTGGATTCAGCTTGCCATGTTTGGCATCTTCTAAAATTTGCACGACTTTTTGTAATGAATCAACAAATTTGTTTGCTGCATATTCCATTTCCGGTCCAACTCTTTGCAAGTGCTGCTCAAATTCGAAATTAGCAATTCGATTATTTACATTATAATTTTCGGCCATTAGTATTCCTAATTGTTTCTCTATTATTTTCGTATTTTCTGAATTTTCCATACTAATTTTCTTTAAATTGTCGATTTCTGCTTGAATGAGGTGTGTTGAATTTCCAATTAAATGAGTAATCTGCCTTTGATCTTGGTAGAGTCGATCAATTTCTTTGGTGATATGTTCATGGTCATTGTAGTCCATGGTTCCAAAAATATCCCTAGCAATCGTACCTATAAATCCCAGGAGAGGTGCCCTTTTCTGTTTTGATGATGTTTCTTTCAGAATATTATTCAAGTGTGCCTGAATACCTCTAGATTCTGCCATCAGATCCTTAATTTTTCCCCATCTTAAATCCTCTTGACAAATCTTTGTATTCATTACCTTGGAACATTCACTTAAGAGTGTTTGCAGAAGCTCCTGTCCTGGTAGTTGCTGGCCTAAATATCCTTCCACATCGAGAACAATGAAAAGTTTCCATTCTTTGCTTATTATTCTGACCTGATCAATTTTTTCAAAATATAGTCCGGGATTATGCTCCAAGTTTTGAACTTGATAATCCCAAGATGTCCCGACTACCCCCTTGACAAAATAGATACAGGTCAGAAACAGTAGTCTGCTCGCCAGGGTATAATCCATTTTCACTATTAGAAAAATATAAAGAATATTTGCTTTGTAATTTTAAAATAATAAAATAAAAAAAAAACTCTTGTGATTAGGGCACTGGTAGAGGATATCGAAAGTTTTATGTCCTACCCCCTTCCTTTTCAATTTTTATCTTCAAAATTCTGGGTGGTGTTAAGAAGAATTTTGAATCCGTTTGAGAGTTTTCCTGCTGAGAGATACGTGCCCCCTTTTTCGCCAATTGATCAGCTTTTTCATTCCCATAAATTCCTTTATGACCTTCAACGAATTCGAACTTCACGTCAATTTTCCTCATTATAATGTCCAATTCTTGAAGTAGATCTTGATTTTTAACTGGTTTTAGTTTAGCATTCTTCCAACCATTTTTCTTCCATTTTTCTATGTACTTCTCGACACAATTTATCAAATATTCTGAATCAGTAAGAATTTTTATACGCTTCAGATTGAATTCGATAGCGGTTGAACAGGCATCTATTACTGCACGTGTCTCTGCTATTATGTTAGTAACTCTTTCTTGTTCTAAGGTCCTTGAAATATTTAATGGATTATCATCGTTGAACCATACTCCAATCCCTGCTATGGCTTTAGGACTGCCATTAAAAGAGCAAGAACCATCCACAAAGATTTCTATTCTTCCTGTTTGATCCTTCTTGAATAGTGGCTTGTATTTTTCTGAGGTCATTTCCTGAAATTCCAAAATTAATTGAGTTTATGATTCCTCAAGGGTTGAAGTACTGGTACTGGCCGCGACATTTAATCTTCGTAACATTGCTTCAACTTATTTGGGTGTTTCATGAAGCGATGACCCTCCTCAGTTTCAAGAATGACATTTCCTTTTTCAGTGAGATCCACAATTTCATAAGGACCTGTATATTGTGAGTCCAATTTACCACTTCTTGGTTCCTTTTCTACATAGACAAATTGACCAGTTTTCAGTTCCAGAGGGTTTACTTGTCGATCATATAACTCTTTTGATTTAACTTTTGCCTCAATTAGATTTTTAGCAGCAATTTGTTGAATTTGATCTAATTTGGTAATTAACTCAATTACATAATCGTTATATGTTTCGACTCTATCTAACTCATGAATATTTGATGGCAATCTTGCCTTTTTCCCGTAGAGTAGCTCATATGGAGTGAATTTTGTGGCACTGTGTAATGTGGTGTTGTAGGAGAGCATTGCGTAGGGTAACAATGTATCCCATTCCGTGATTTCGTTGGTGTAAGCTTTCAGATACTCAGCTAGAACATGATGACTTCTCTCGAGAGCCCCATTGGATTGAGGTCGGTAACCAGATGTAGTTATATGATGGAAACGTAATAGTTTTCCCAATTGCGCTAATAGTTTACTAGTGAAACTAGTTCCCTTGTCCGTGAGAATGACCTTTGGACATCCATAAAGAGCGACAAATTTCGTGGCTATTGCATGAGCAATAGTGTGTGCCCTTATATCTGGAATTGCAACGGCTGAACAATGCTTAGAAAAGTTATCTTGAATTGTAAGGATATGTAGATTCCCACTGGATGTTGGTGGTAAAGGGCCTACAGTGTCAATAGATATCCTTTCAAAGCATTCCATCGGTGTTTCCGTAATTAACATTGGTTGTCTGACTTTGATTCTTCGTAGTTTTTCCAGCTGACAAGTTCTACATCGTTTTATGAAATGCTCAATTTCTTGCTTCATTCCTGGCCAATAGAAACGTTCTCTTATCCTGTGAAAAGTTTTTACTATGCCTTTGTGTCCTCCTGGGAGGGTTTCATGACATTCTTTGATAATCTCAGGACGAATCCCCATGGGTGGCATTCGTATGCTACCATGACAGAGAATAATCTCTATTGGAGAATTCTGAAATTCTCTCTCCAAAAATAATCTGATCTTAATTTCTTCATCTAGTTCATCTCCTTGGAAAACCATCTTGAAAGAGGAAATTTGATATTTAATTAGTGCTTCATGCAAATTTTGTAGACAAAGTTTCAGGGTTTTCAGTTGAACTTTTTCGAAATGATAATCCTTAACTATCATAGTGAAGGTCCTGAATTTTCCTACTTTAGTAACTATCACTTGGCCTTTTTTTGGTTTCAGCTCTTTCAAATTTTGACAATCAATAAATTTTAAATCCCGCAGAAGCTTAGTATTTTGTTTTGTAACTTCACAATCAGCAGCAAGGAAATGTGCAACATTATCTCTTTGAAATGTCAATCCATCTCGAGTTTCCCTTATTTTTACTAGGAGTTCATAATGGTCGCTTTGTGGTATAGTAATTTTATCTGTAATTTCGGATTCATTTCTTCCAGTAATCGACCTGTTGGATAAAAAGTGAGTTCCACCCCCCTCAACAGGTTGATAATTCGGTTGAAATGCATCATATGGAGGATTACCAATTAAATCATCAATAGAAATTGTATTTGATCCTCCCCCTGGATCAGATGAAACTTGAATATTTCCTGGTTCTGGTACAGTGGAGGCTGAATTTATTACTGATTCCCTCTCTACTGGAATTGGATATTCCTTCTCACTGGGAAACAATTCACGACGTGAGGAGTGAGTTTCACCCCCCCTTTGGAATTGATTGACTTGAGGAGAAGAGCCAGCCAAGGGTTGTTGAACTGCTGTAGGTGTAGGAAACAGAGACTGACGATTCATAGGCTGACGAGTAATTATTGAATGACGAGAATTTCTTGAGCTTTCTGCTTCTCTTTGTGTCTTCTCGTTATTCTCATTACTATCATTATTTTCACAATTTTCAGAAGTTTCCTTATTTTCAATATTTTGATTCACGTCAATATTTTCAATATTTTCATTATCTGTAGTTTGTGAGTCCACTGGTGGCTGCTCCAACACTTGAGACCTACTTTCAAATTCTGCCATTTTCTTTTCAAAGTCCGCAGATGATGAATTTAATTCCTCTCTAAATGCTGGGCCTAGACTAGTCCTCCTGAGTTCATAAAGAGGAATTGTAGTTTGATTCGGGGACAATTCTGAATTTCCTTGTTCCTCTTCCCTGTCTGTTAGGTTTGCCATAAATTCATCGAATCTATTCAAACTCTTTCGTAGAGAAGGGTGGATGCTCGAGTTATTCTGATTCAGAAAAACCTCTTCTTCCTCTTCTTCGATATCCTCAGGAACAGCTTCAGCTTCTACAATTTGTGGTTCATCCGTTGACAATTCCTGATCTATAACTATATCTGGAGAAGGTTCTTCTATTTCTCCTTCAATAGTTACTTCCTTTATCTCATTAGCTACCTGATCTTCCTTGTTGAGCGATTCATTACCCCCATCAATGGTGCTAGCAATTTTTGGCTGTAGAATTTCTGAATCTGAAGATTCTTGCTCTACCATCGAAGATTTTTCATGGCTGATTACTGGAGGTGTTTGTTGAGGTGTTACCGGTGTTGTTGATGATTGAGGGGTTATTGGTGTTTGAGGAGTTACTGGTGGAGTGTTTGTCCTGTAACTTCTTGCCTCCCTATAAGATATAGGAGTTCTCTGCCCCAAAGCTGTTTGACTTGCTCTGCGCTGAGAAACTCTAGACGCTACGGTTGATCCAATTGTATTCTCGGTCAAGGGTTGGTTTTGAATCCTAACTCGTCTTCCAGAGCTTGTACCTGAAGTTGGAGGCTGTGACGATCTCAAGATTGACCTAGGTGTTTTATTCCTTCCTGCGCTCAACACTAAAACGGTTTTAACTTTTTCAGTGAATGGATTCTGAGCGAAAGGGTCGGCTAGCAAGTCTCTTTTCAATTTCTTTATTTTCACGTCAAAATTAAAGTCATTCAGCCAAGTTTTCCATTTTACTTGCCTAGTAGTAGGATTTGAAGATTCCCTCAGCCAGTTTAATGCGGGTGTACTAGTAATGATAGTAAAAGGTACCCCATACACATATGGTCTAAATTGTTCCAAAGCAAAGACTGCTGATAAACAATCCAATTCGGCGAGAGAATATCTTGTTTCTGGATCTTTCAGGCCTCTTGATGCATAACAAATTGGATGTTCTTGATCATCCTCTCCTTTCTGACTGAGAATAGCTCCCAAACCTACTTTAGAACTTGAGATTGTAATCATGAAAGGTTTCTTCATATCTGGATGATACAATAAAGAATCAGCTGTTAGAGACGCTTTAATTTTTTCGAAGGATTCCTGTTCTTCTTGCCCCCATTCATATTTGTGATTCTTCTTTAATAGTTCATATAATGGTTTGGCTATATCGGCATATTCCTCTATAAAATGTCGAAAATAATTGGTGAAACCCAAAAATCTCCTTAATCCCTTCACGGTAGTAGGTGGAGGCATGTTACTCAAATCTTTTAATTTGTCCAAATTCGGTTGAATACCTTTTTCGCCGATTCTGTGGCCCAGATATCCAACTTCTTTACAGTAAAATTTGCATTTGTCCGGTTGAAGGGTTAGGCCATTATCTCTCAACCGTTGAAAAAGATGTCTAAGACGAACATAATGTTCTTCAGCGGTTTTAGAATAAACTACGATGTCATCTAGGTAAACATAGAGTTCTACCCCCTTCAATCCACTCAAAACTTCATTCATCATTCTCTGAAAAATGGGAGGAGAATTTTGTAACCCAAATGGCATACGTTCATACTCATAATGTCCATTTGGACCTGTGAATGCTGTTTTTTCTTTATCAGGTTCTTCCATCTCTATTTGATGAAAGCCACTTGCTAGATCGAACACACTAAAAAATTTTGCTCCCCCTAATTGTGATAAAATTTCTGCAATGTCAGGAAGAGGATATGAATCACCTATAGTTTTCCGATTTAATTCTCTGAAATCAATTACCATTCTCCAGCGTTTATTTCCTTTGGAATCAGCTTTCTTGGGCACTATCCAAAGAGGAGAGTTATAAGGTGATACTGAGTTTCTGATAATTTCTTGATCGAGCAAATTTTTAATTTGTTTATTAACTTCTTCTTGATGTTGTGGAGGATATTTATATTGTTTCCTAAAAATGGGTTTCTCGTCAACTGTTCTAATTTTACACTTGAAATATTTTGCTTTTCCCAGAGTGTCACCTGATAAATGAAAAATGTCAGGAAATTCTTGTATTATTTGTTTTACTTTTCTACGCTCATCAGGCTGAATGTTGTCCAAATTCAAAACCTCTAGTACCTTAGAAGCTCTTTCTTCTAGGTAATTGAATTCATTGAATTCTTCCTGTATCATGAAACAATGTTCATGGTCCTGATTTTCGCCCAAAGTCTCTTCAAATGCTTCTAAAATCTGTGGATTGAGTTTGAACTGAAAATCTTCCTCCATGGTATTAATAGCTATTGCTGTTGCCATCCCATTTTCCACTCGTACAGCTGCTTCTCCCAAGTAGACCCCCTCTTGCAAAGGAATTCTTGGCAAATATCCTTCCTTAAAATCCGAATTTTTAATAGGAATAGAAATTACCATACGAGATCTGGCTGGTATTGTTATATTCTCGGGAGGTATCTCTTTACACCATGGAATAGGATCTGTTGGTCTTCGGGAAATTGTCAGGTTTTTCTCAAGATAACGAATATCCACTTTTTCTTGAATAAGAAATTCAGTTCCCAAAATACCTACTCCTGAGATGGGCAATTTGTGATCTATAACATGGAAAACTACAGGAGCTCCCAGGATACTCAGAATAACTGATCCTTTCACATTTATTTCATTTGTTAGACCTCTAATCCGATTTATCTGGGAAGGTTGAATTTGTAATTGTGTGCGTAGAGCGTCTTGTTCAATTATGTTGATATCTGCCCCAGTATCGATTAAAAATTCTTGTTCTTTAGAGGATAACTCTGGAATAATTAAATTTATTCGAGGACCCCCTCCATTTAAAGAAACGCTAGCTTTTCTTGTTTCATTAAGACATGAAGGCAAGCAAAAATGTATCGGATGTAATCGGTTTTGCTGCAAAGTGATAGTGTTAGAGAAAAAGGAAATATAAGCCTTGGATTTTTCAAAGAACTCATGACCTAAAATTGCCCCATAATCCGCAGTATACTCTCTAACAACATGAAAATCAACATGTAGACCTGGAAGTAATTCTAGTGTAATTATTCCAAGGCTTTCCGTTGCATTATTACTCACTCCAGTTATTTTTATTGTTTTTGAAGTATCGATTTGAGTGTCTTTCTTCAAGTAATACAAACCGACTAAATTGATAGAGGATCCTGTGTCGACCAATGCACTCACGTTCATGTTAAAATAGGGCCCCTTCAACGTAACTCTGGGACCTTTGCCAAATGCGAAAAACAGTAATGACTTATTTAAAACGGGTGGAGGCTGCCGGCTGCTACTGTGTGACGCTGAGATGATTGGTTGCTCGACGTTGCGCCATCCCGGCGAGCATGATCCCCGTTTAAATGTTGATTTCTTGATGGAGATGATGACCTAGATGGTGATGGAATTCTTGAGGAGGGTGACCCCCTTCTATCTCTTTCTCGGTATCTATCAGGAGATTTATCTCTGGACGAATTTCCGTCGAAACATTTATTCATCATTTGAGTCAATTGCTCCATAAAATTTCCTTGGATCGTTTTGAATTCATCTTTAAGATTTTCCCGGAAAACTTTCATATCTTCCTTTGCCTCTAACCTCATGGTTTTCATTTGTTCTTTAAGTTTTTGCATTTCGTCTTTCCATTCATCTTCGAAAGATACCGTTCTTGAACTGGCAACTCGAACCGGTACCCCTGCTTCATCTTGTTGCGGAGGTGCAGGAGGAGGAGGTGTAGTTGGTCTTGGAAAGTATGATCCTGCTTGTCGATTTGTTGAATCACGAATAGGACTCTGTGTTCGAGTTCTTGTGGAATAGAAGTCGACTTCGGGATAAGTCATTTGGTTATGATGTGAATAATTTGACCTTGATTGGTAATAGGGAATTACTGTTTGTTGATTATTCCCTCTGAACGAATCATGTTGCCCCCTATTGCGATCAACAGATGGACGAGTAGGCAATAGATAATTCATATCGTTCACCACTATTTTTAAAGCTGCCTCTAAAGTTTGCACATTTTTTGTATGTAGTTCCCTTTGTATGGAATGGGGAGCAAACTCTTTTAATACTTGTATTGCCTCGTAATTTAGGGTTTCCTTGTAATGATCTTTCTTGGCAGCCCCAAATTCTTTTTCAGCAGCTCTCAGACCACTTTCTACCAGTACCTCTAACCGTCTGATAAAATCTGCCAAGCTCTCATCTTTAAATTTTTCAGAAGTTTTGATCCGACTAGTAAAATTATGATACCTTTGATCCCTTTTATATGTAGCAGCAAGAATGTCCAGAATGTCTGACACTTGTGCAATATCATTATTAGCTAAGACTAATTTTGCTGGTACTAAAATTTTCTTTAAAATTTCCCTAATGTAATCTTCTTTTTTTCCATCTTCCGTTGGAATAAAAATTAAATTTGACCTTACAAGGGTTTCAAAAATATCAAAATCCACATGATCCGGAGTTCCCGAAAAATATGGCAAACTACTTCCTATATCACGAGCTCGAATATAATATTCCTGAGGGCCAAAGGTACCATTGCCATTGGCATTAGCATTACCCGTATAAGATTGATTTATTGCCATTTTATTGATATTGTCAAATTTTTTTTTTTTTGTTAATATTGAAATAAAAAAAAATTATTTATTTTAAATGAATGACTGAAATTAATTTTTACAAATTAAGAATTGAGTTAAATTTTGACTCTGAATGTAATAAACGAACTTTAGTTGAAATAAATAAAATTTTGAAAAATGAATTTAAGATTCCTTAACAAGAGCAATGAAAATTAAAGCAGTGTGTGTCCTACCGACTGCGCCAAAAATTAAGCTGTTATGTCCGAGATTAGATTGTAGCGTCGAGGACAATTTTAACTAATTTCAAACAGCTTTAATTATAATTTAATTTTTTTTTTTTTATGTTTTTAGGACGCTTATTTAATTTTCACTCTTGTTAGATTTAGGGTTTGTTTGTTAAAATGATAAAAGCAATTTGAATTAATTTTATTATTATTCCTGTTATATTTTGAATTTGAATTTTTACGTATTTTACAACTGTTTTTCTATAAAGATTTAAAGGCAAGTTTCTTGACAGATTTTGAAATAAAAGTCTAATACAATGTGAATCTGTTTGCTACTTACAGAATTTCGGAAAGTTCGTCTCTTAATAAAGGTTTAGCTCTTATCTTATTTTTAGTGAAACCTTGATTTTCCTCAGTACTCTGAGGTGATTGAAATTCCACTCTTATGTGTGTTTTGTAATTTTTCTTTTCTTTTCAAGAGTTCTTATTTAAATGCACTTATTAACTTCTTTCCGTTTTGTTATGGAAATTAAAACAAATACTTTTGACTTAAGGCTACGATTTGCCCAGCTCATATATTGGTTAACAAATTCAGTGATCTACTATATTAGATATTTTCGATTAGTTAACACATGAACAGGTCAATTTCTCAATTTAATTCACTAGGAAAAGTTGTTGTTAGCTGTTTGGTGGTAGAAATAAGACTGCCAATTTTTAGGCGGTCTTTTCCCTGCAAAATTTGGGAATACCTTATTTCCCAATATTGTGAAATTGCTGATCATGTGCTTACTTGAATAATTTAGCAACCTTTTTACGAATGGACTCAATCGGGTTCATTTGAGTTCAATATTTCTTCACTTTAATAATGTGGAAATGTTGAATCATCAATTTATTTGTCATGAAAAAGTGGCAAATAAATTTTGAAATAATTTTTTATTTAATTCAAAGTAAAAATAATTTTGTCTAAGTAGTAGTATAATTAATATAATTTATCATTTAATGATATATGATAAATAGAACAATTAAAAATTATTCTGGACCTAACACTCCTGGAAACTGATATTTATTTCTCTGCGAGCTTTCTCGTGGATGAGTTTCACTAAGTTAATATTAAATAGTCTGCAGTTGTATTCAAAGTCCAAGGTTTTACCACATACTCTTGCTTTATTCGCTTCATGGTCCGCGCTCTCATTTCCGGCAATCCCAAGATGACCAGGGCACCACCAAAGTTCGACTTGACGACCTGAGGTCCTGATTCTGCTTAGCAGAGATTTAATTTCCAGAATTATTCGATGCACTCTACTGCTTAAACCCACATGTTTAACAGCCAAAATAGTACTAAGTGAGTCAGAACAAATGACGGAGTTGATGAAGTTGGAATTCTTGATAATATTTAATGCTTGGACAATGGCAGTGGCTTCTATTTCAAAAATACAAGCTCCTGAGCTCATCTTGAAGAGTTTCTTTAGTGGAATTCCTTTATTAATAATGGCTAAGCCAGCGTATTCTTCTGTTTCTACTCTGGATCCGTCCGTGAAGAAGATTTGCCAGTTGGGTTTTAAAGACTTGAGCTCAGACTCAAAAGAATGAGGTGATAAAGCACCTCTTTTGATCTTTTTTCCTAAATCAGTATTGACGACTACAGGATTTAATTGGGCTTTAAGTGGATATTCATAACAAGCGAGTAGCTCCCTTCTGGTTAATTTAGCTAGCGTTGACTTTTGTTCTTTCCAGCACCTGAAAAGGAGGGAATCAGCTGCCTTTGGTACAGCTTTCCTGCTAATGATCAGCTCCAAGAATTTTAATTTGGGTATCAATGGATGATTAATGTTTGAATAACTTCTGGCTATATAACGACACGTAAGCTTCTCTATTCTCAGGCGTTGAGGCATTTGTCCAGCTAAATCATGAAGGGCGTTAATTGGCGTCGATGGGTAGCATCCTAAAACCAATCTTAAAGCGGCGTTAAGAGCTCTTTCAATTATCATAATATTAGTCTCACTTGCAGAATAAGAACAAAATCCTGCCCACTCTGCTCTAGCTCTGATTAAAGATTTGTAGATTATTAAAGCCGTGTTTGGATGGATTCCAAAAGCTTTTTTTGATAAGACTTTAAGCACTGAAGTGCTTTTTGCAATGCTATTTTTGATATATCCAGTGAACAACTTCCAAGTTAATTTTGTATCAAATAGAACTCCTAAAATTGTCATAGATAAGGATCTCTTGATACTGGTGTTATCGAGGGTGACCGATAAATTTTCCGGAATAAAGTTTTTCCTGGTGAAAAGCATAAACTTAGTCTTTTTGGTTGAGATTTTCAGCTTAAGCTGGTTGACCCAATTGTTAAGATGCATAATCCCAGTGTTTAAGTTGTTTATACAATCATCAATATATTTGCTCTTATAATATAGAGTCCAATCATCAGCGAATTGAAGCGACCAACATGGTCCGATATTTTGCATAATTTTTCTCATATAAATATTAAAGAGAATTGGACTGGTAACGCATCCTTGAGGTAATCCTCTGTTAACCAAATGAGTGGAAATACGTTGACCTGAATGATAGAAATTAACTTCTCTCAATCCAATAAGATTTGCAAGTACATTAATAATTCTCTTGGGCAATCTTAATTCCTCCAAGTTTCTAATTAAAATACTTGGTTGTACATTATCGTATGCACCTTCAATATCAATGAAGACTGCACCGATGTGTTTGTGCTCTGCAAAGGCATTTTTAATGTCCGTTGTAAAAATTGCCAAATTATCTAGGCAAGATTTTGCTTTGCGAAAACCATATTGATGTCTTGGTAATATTTGTTCCGTTTCTACGAAAAACTCAAATCTGTTCATCAGACACCTTTCGAAAACTTTCATCATACATGACGCTAAAGAAATTGGTCTCAATCCATTATTTCCTGGTTTAGGGATTAGGCAAATGTCAAAGTTTTTCCACTCTTTAGGAGTATTTCCGGATTCCAAGATCCTGTTAAAAATGTGTGTCAAGATTTTAACAGCTTCTTCTGGAAGATTTTTGATCACTTCATTGGAGATCAGGTCTGGACCAGCTGCGGAATTTTTCTTTAAATTATTAATGACACAGACCGTTTCTTTGTATTTAATTGGTATCCAAATTCCATTTAATGCATTTACCGCATTTCCCGAAGCTTCAGGCTGGACGTAATCATCTGGTATCTGATCCACCAGTTTATCTATGGCTGTTTCAATATTCTGTTTCAATTTTTCATCACTAATGTTCAAATTCTTGTTGCTCATTCCGCTGAATTTCCTGATGAAACCCCACACCTGATTAATAGGCATCTTCGGGTTGATAGATGTGATGAAGTCATTAAAGTATTTGGTCTTTATGCCCTGAAGTTCTTTCTTGGTTTCACGGCATACTTTCTCGTAATTGTCTTGATTTTCGGGGCAATTATCTTCTTTCAGCAAATTGAGTGCTTGTGCCCTCCTATTTAAAATATCATTGCAGGTTGTATGATTCCACCAGCACTTTGGGACTTTTGGTTTTTTTGAGTTGTCTGATTGATTGTTGGAATTATTTTGGGAATTATTATTTTCCTTTTTATTTTGACCTGGAAATTTACCTCCGTTGGTTTTAAGATTCTGCAAAATTCTTTCGCATAATTTGCTGTACATTAATAAATGATCATTAACTAAGAAATTCTCTTGATTAATATCATTTGCCAAACTGTTTTTAAAACCCTGCCAATCTACTTTCCTCAGATTAAGACTTGGTCTTTTTGCTTTATCCTTAATTATAAAGTTGTTAATATGAATAATTATGACAAAATGGTCAGAGTTCAGGGTCCAATCTGTCACCCCCCATGAGCACTTTGCCATTAAGCTCGTTGAAACTATAGTTAAATCCAAAACTTCTGAAGTGTTGGATCTTTTATCAAATCTAGTGAAATCACCATTATTTAAAACGTGTAGATTGAAATAATTAAGAGCGTCTGCTAGATTTTTTCCTGATGAATTGGTTACACGGCTTCCCCAAAAGTCATGTTTAGAATTAAGGTCACCACCAATGATAACATCATTATCCTTTGATAAAATTTTAATTTCTTCAAAAAGTTTTATCCACTTTTCTTTACTTGTATTATAATTTGGAGGTCTGTAAATACTGAAAATATATAATAATTTCCCATTTTGTAGTTGTATGTTTATGCATATTACCTCAAATTCGTGTTTATGAAAAATATCATGATTTAAATCGATAAAGTTGCAAGAAATGTTTTTCCTTACAGCAATTGCGACGCCACCTCCTTCAACATTACCTCTTCTTTCTTTTCTATAGAGATTCATACCAATTATTCCAAAATTCTTTGACTCTTTTAGCATAGTCTCAGAGAGAAGCAGTATTTCGCACTCGGTGGATAATTTCGGTGTATACAGGGATTTTCCCTGAATTCCTCTGCAGTTCCATTGACCTATGCAAAGCTTTTGATTTGAAATCATGGAATTAATACCTGAAAATTATAATTGGAATAAAATCCTGGATTATAATAATTAATTTGGTGAAACTAGAAAAAATCATTGATTATTAGATTTGCTACCCGCAAAATTCGGATAGAAAAATGTATCATGTAATGGTTTTTTGATCATTAATTCTGATATTATTTTTGGCTTATTACGATTGTGTACTTCATGTTTATTAACTTCAACTGTACATTTTGTTTCATCTGTCTCAACTTGTGGAGATTGTGAAATCTGACTTTGAGCTGCATCTTCACCCAAGATAACTTTGATAATTTCTGTGACAGAGGGGTCCATGTGGACATCTGCATCTGTGATTACTTCTAGAAATGAATCATCATTTTCAACGCTACTTCTTGAATCTTCGATCTGTGTCTTGGTAGATTTTGATGAGTTTAAAGATTTTTCATCATTCTCCTTGGAGCATTCTGGTAGTTCCTTCTGCATTGGTTTATCAACTGGTTTATCATCTGGTTTATCAATTGGTTGATCAACTGGTTTATCAATTAGTTTGGGTATTTTCCTTCTAGTCCTTCTGACTTGTTTAGGGGAGACTCTGGATTTTGGGGTACATTGAGCAGTGTGATTTGAACTCGATGGATCAACTGGAGTATTCTTGAGAAATTGAAATTCAGGATCTTTGGTTAAGTTCATCCACTCTGCAAGAGATGGAAGAGTAGGAACTGACCATCCGTCTTCAGCTTTTTTCTTTTTAAAAAGCCAGGATTTCACTTCATCCAGGCTCTTCAGGTCATTTGATTTTATTAATTTGTCCGCTTCCCTCAAACCAATGTTTAAGAAAGCTGCAACCATATTTGTCATCTTGGCCTGTTGAACTGCCAAGCAGTCCTTGTCAAAGGCCTTATGAGATTGTTGGCACGTAGCACATCTTAAGAAATTTGCTGAGCAATTATTTGACCCGTGATCTTCACCACATTTACCACAGCGAGCCTTTCCTCGACAATTCCAAGCCAAATGGCCAATTCTTTGGCAATTTGAGCACTGTTTAATCCTTGGAACAAAAGGCTCTATTTTAATTACATTCTTGTAAATTAATATTTCGTTTGGGAGTGTTTGGCCTTTGAAAGTAAATTTCACCGTGCTTGTAGGGTAACTGACTTTTTCCCCGTTAACAAATTTAACTCTGTGAAATCTTTCCAGCTTAATAATCTTGTAAATCTTTTCTTCCCAATCAATTCCTTCCAAGATTTTTTCCTCAGATAAGTTTGTTTTGATACCCTTACCAATAGCAACTCTCATGACCTTAAAATCAGGAATGTATGCAAACCAATCAGGTTCCAGCCATTTAGACTGATTATCGACTAGGATATTTGCATCCATAGCATTCGTGTACGAAACCTGAACAAGGTTTGCTCCAACTCTTTTGATTCTTCTTATTGCTGCATCGCGAGATCTCAATTTCATTCCAATTGACATTGGATGAAGGTTACCAATGTTTTCACCTTTTCTAGGTTTTTTCTCCACGTTGCTTACGCCTTCATCATTTCTTTTATTCTCCTTAGCAGTGATGTAGACAATAAACGGAGCTTTGGAGTTCTTATCATACCTGTTTGAGGCTTGTCTCTGTAGGAAAGAAGGGGCACGGGGGGGTTCACTCTTTTGAGTGTCCTTTACAACCTGCTCCTCCTCCTCTAAAACCTCCTTGAGGGGTCTTTTACGTCCACCTTTGTCGGCGTCATCGGATTGGAAATCAGATGCATCCATTTCTTCCTCCGATCGATCATCATTGTAAGCAAAATGAGATTGCGAAAGTAAATTAGAAGTAGAAGCAGAAACCGGCGGTTTTCCCGCCATTTTAGATATAGGTTAGGCACCAAGAAGCACAGTTGACAGATTACGTGTAAAGATTAGGTGAAAAAACTATTATTGAGCAGAAATAAGGAGAAAAAAGTAATAACACTAGCTATAAAAATAGAAAAAAAAAACTCAAACGAAAAAGAATAAACTCAAAATAAAGAAGCACTCGATTTTTCAGATCTATTCTGACGCCATCTTCCAAGCGTTTTTTCCAGCTGGTCCAGTTAGTCAACTTACGCGCCAGCGACCACGTGATTCACAGCGAGAGTCGTTGTGCGCATGCGCATGGCCTTTCGATAGCGCTCGCCGCGCTGCGAAAATAACTTCTTTTCTCTCTAAGTGCATAATATACTATTCTTTTATCGGAATTACGAAAATCTTAGCAATGTGAAGAAGCAAAAGTTCCCTATCTACTATTCTGCATACAGTGAATCATTAGACTAATAAATTTCCTTAGTTTTGCTGGATATAAGGTGATCAAACGAGCAAATAAAGATCTCAATATCTACACTGCTAGTAAGCATGCCGTCACAGCTTTTTCTGGGAGTCTCGAGAGGGAATTAATAGGACAAAATATTCGTGTTACGGTGAGTTCAACATAATTTTTTTTTAAGAATTACTATAATATTGTGTGAGGTGAGAGATTGTGATGTCTTAAGGTAGTTGACTCCCTAATGACAAAGTTCAAGACTTGCTTAAAAATCGGATTATAAATAATTAGATGATATCGAATTTCCTTTGATTGAAAGATTGTTATGAAATCTGTGAGTTCCAGAGGAAATTCAAAGGAATCTATGAGTTTCAAGTAGAATTGAGATGAAAATTCTACAATTTACTTGAATTTTCACTTTTTTTTTTGGAATTTTCCTATTTTTATTAAATTTTCAAGAAACAATTGAACTGAAATTTACAAATTCCATTGATATCCAGGCGTGAAATTATTTGAAAATCGATGATGTATTAATTTTTCAATAACGTGATTATCTGAAATTTCAGTAGAAATGTAACTTGTTAAAAATTTCCGTGATTTGGCACGGAAAATTCAGATGGAAATTTTTAACAGTGCTGTTTTCTTGAACCACTGCGAGTCATCATCTATATCCAAAAGTATCATTTCATACATCAAAAGAGTTAAATTCATCAACTCCAGATAAATTTTATTTTATTTTGGCGAAAAATTAAAAAATGACAGGTGAATCGTTAATTCCAGAATTTGAGTCCAGGATTCGTTAAAACGGAGAGAACAGCAGCGATTTATACTGGATCTCATGCGGATGAACCGTATCTAGAGGTAGAGGACATTGTGAATGCAGTTCTCTATGTCCTAAGTGCACCAGAACATGTGCAGATAAAAGAACTTCGTATTTCACCACTGAATGAAACAATTCTATGAAGAATCACATAAAAGAATAAAAAGAAATATTTCATACCAGAAAATTCTATTCTATTTTATTAATTCCCGAATGTGCATCTTTTTCCATCATTTTAGGCACAAAAAAATTCATCTTGCAGAGAAAAAAAGGCGTAGAAGAAAGGAAAACTATCAGAATGACAATATCACTGATAATATCACAGTATATTACAATTAAATAGATATTTTACACTTTTTTAAAATCTTATAAATGATTTTTAAACTGTTTATTTTCAAGACTGACAGGAAAGTTGTGGACTTTTCGTCTCAGAATGCTTAGAAAAATTGCAGATGGTTCTGGACCATCGGAGGGACACATTTGATAGAAGTTGATGAATTTTCTGATCAAAACTTCGGATAGTAACAACGTGAAATCAAGATAGTATCATATCTTATCACATCAACTTTTGAAGCGATATTTCGGAATACTGATTATCAAAGTTAATATTGAGCCCGGAAGAATCTTGGACGTCATTCGCAAGATATTTTTCGCGCAGTAGTCAGAATTTGCTCTGCAAAACGAAGACAGTGGAGACAAAGATTCGAGTTGTGCCTTCGAATTTGATTAAAGAGTCATGGATCGTTGGGCTGGTAAGGTAGCTGTTGTAACTGGGGCATCTTCTGGAATTGGATTAGCAACTGCGAAAGCTTTTGTTCAGCATGGACTGCTTGTTGTTGGATTAGCAAGGAGAAAGGAGAAAATGGAGGTAATTATCAAGAATTTCATGGGATTTCAAAGAATTTAATTCTGAAAATTCTGGAAATGTTGAATATTTTTTAGAAAGAAATGGCAGAAGTTGAAGGGACAAAAGGAAAATTTTATGCAGTACGATGTGATATTTCCGAAGATAATGAAGTGGCTGATGCTTTTGAGTGGATTGGACATAATGTTGGAAAGGTGCAAATTCTTATCAATAATGCTGGGATTTCATGTGCTGGAAAATTCACAGGTATTTGAAATTTACTTATTCACTTGAGTTTCTGAGGAATTTATCATTTTCTTTGCAGAGGCGAATCAGTACTTTCAATGAAGTGATCATGAAAAAATAATCTTTACCTAGATCTTCAGATATATGACAAAATCTAATCTTGATTGATTACTTCAAATTACTTATCCAATTGATTAATTTCTTTTTTTTTCCTGGTTTGATAGAAGTGGAGAATGACGTTATGAGGAAAATAATAGGCGTCAATTTGATGGGTACAGTTTACTGTACAAAAGAGGCATTGAAAGTTATGCAAGCACATGATTTGGAAGGACACATTGTCAATATTAGCAGGTATTCAATAGTGAAGAAGAAAAATAGGACAGTCTAATTTTCTTAGCCATCATTTCAAAATGGAATATCTCTGAAATTAACGGAGATATGTTTTTTTGGCCCTTATCCTTTTTTTGCAGAGAATTTCCAAAGGTAAAAAAAAATCTCTCCAAAGATTCACAAAAAAAATGATCAAAAAATAGACTCTTCCTGATTTGCTTCTTCGGTTTCAAATTATGCAAAAGAAAATGCAGATATACTCGAGCATCTTCACAATTTTTTCAGAATTTTCCATAAAGTTTTTAATATCGATCTTAAAAAAAAATATAAATCAGAATAAATTTGTAAATTTTTACAAAAAATTAACTTTTCATGGATAATTCTTTAGATCCACTTATATTTTGCAGTACTCTTGGATACAGAGTCGTACAGCCACTCGGTTCCGCTCTTAACATCTATGTTGCAAGTAAACACGCTGTAACAACGTTTTCCGAGACTCTCGTGAGAGAATTGATTGGCCAAAAAATCCGTGTTACGGTAAGTTCAAAGTAAACAAAATTGGAATAATTTGGTTTGAAATGAATACTTTTTTTTCAGAACTTATGTCCAGGACTTGTGAAAACCGAAATAGCAGCAGAAGCATTTACACTTCCTGATTTCAAAGAACCATATTTGGAGGCTGAGGATATCGCAAGTGCTATTGTTTATGTGATAGGTACCCCACAAAGAGTACAAATAAAGGAATTACGTATTCCTGCGTTGGGTGAAACATTCTTGTGAATGTAGAAACAGAATTAGCACGTTTTTTTTTCGAATTTTTTAGGATTTAATAAAGAATTATCCTACTTTGAGAATTTCATACGCGTCGAATGTTGTGCTCAAACTGTCACGTCTATCCTCATTCCTCATTGGTTGACCAAAATTGCACGCTCAATTCAGAAAACAAAATAGAAATGAAGAATAATCTCATGTTCCTTTGATAAGAGGATCAAAGAAAGGCCTTCACTGAAAAAATTGGAAAAATCACAATAGTTTAGACATTATTAAGCATGTTCAGGATTTTTCTCAGATTTTTACATAAGAATACATCTTCACTCCAAAAGAAATAGACGCATTTCATGAATGGGAATCAACATTCTCTGCAATTATGTATTAAACTCATTTCAATTAGATTATCTAAATGAAGAACATCTAATCGCTAACGCATTTTTTTCATTTAATAAATCAATAAACTGTGAACAAGAGAATCTTTTATCTCCTCCCTCTCTTTTTTCTCTTTCCGCTAATCTCGTAGATAGCTCTTAACCTCATCGCACCAAGTGTTTTCCCGTTTTTTTTTCATATTTTTTTTTCATGTTTTTGATAATTCGTTGCATTATCGTGAATAGAGATATTACGCTGCAGTATCACGAACAGAGATTACATCATGTCGGATATTAGAGGGAGTATTTAATCCCACACACGCAATTCTGAAATTGCTGAGCATAACTCTCCAGTCGTGCAGTTGAGTTTTATCTAGCGCATGATATAAACTAAGAGCGAAGAGTCAGTAGTGAGTTGAGAATAATTTACTTGAACAAAAATGGATCGTTGGACTGGTAAAATTGCTGTTGTAACTGGGGCATCTTCTGGAATTGGATTAGCAACTGCAAAAGCTCTTGTTAAACAGGGTCTAGTTGTCGTTGGATTAGCCAGAAGAAAAGAAAAAATGGAGGTGACTCAGAATTTCAACGAAAATCAGAGTAAAATGATTCTGTTTTTTTTTTGAGTGAAGGAGATCACAAAAAAATTTGAAAAAAACGTCAGAATGCTTCAGCATGTCTATATTATTCGTTAATTTTTTCAAATTTTTTCAAGAAAAAGCCTTTTCTCCAAAAAAAATCTAACTCATTTTGCCTACCACTTGCTTTTATTGAGAGTAATTTCGATACTGAACTATTATCATTGAATTACGTAGAAAGAAATGGCAGAGGTGAGACTCGGAAAGGGCAAGTTTTATGCAGTAGAGTGTGATGTTAGCAAAGAGGAAGAAATTCGCAGAGCTTTCGAATGGATTGGGAAGAATGTTGGAAAAGTGCAGATTCTGATAAATAATGCTGGTATTGCCAAGGCTGGAAAATTTACAGGTAATTTTTTTTGTCACGATCATTTGAGTCTAAAAAAAATAACGAAAAATATCTACAGTTCAGACAATTGAAATGGAGTACGAGAGATTCCTCTATATTTGACGGCCCTTTATATTTGACCAAATTATCGCTCTATGTGTGACAATCCTATCCTCTAGTACGTTTTTTGTGACCAGTAGAACAACAAATCAACAAGAAACTTTTAGACGGCTATATTCAAATTTTTTAAGCATATATATATATATATGAACATGTTCAGTGCTCATTCCGATGCTGCAAGGACAAAATGATGTGTCAAATATAGAGAATGTCCCAGGACGGATAAGTCAAATATAGAGGGATTCTACTATAAGTAATTGCTTGATTTCCAACAGAAACTGATAATGCTGTATTGAAGAATATCATGGACATCAATGTAATGGGGACAGTTTATTGCACAAAGGAAGTACTCAAGGTCCTGCAGGCAAACAAGTTGGAAGGACACATCATTAACATAAACAGGTAACGCATGTAAAATCAAAAATAAATTATGAAACTTATACATTTGTCCGAAGAATTGACTCAAGAAATTCTGGGATCATTTCAGTACCGTTGGACACAGAGTATTGAGACCCCAGGACCAAGATCTCAATATCTACGTTGCAAGTAAGCATGCGATCACAGGATTTTCTGAGACTCTTGTGAGAGAATTGATTGGACAGAATATTCGTGTTACGGTGAGAAAAATATCAATGATTGATGAAAATCATCAAGAATATGTATTAAGCATTCAGTTGAACATTTAATTTCAGAGCCTGAGTCCAGGACTTGTGAAAACGGAAATAGTAGAAACTGTATTTGAAGACATAGCTCAATTGCCGGCATTAGAATCGCAGGACATTGCTGATGCCATTATTTATGTTATTGGTACACCGCCAAGAGTTGGAATAAAAGAATTACTCATTCCTCCATTGGGTGAAAATTTTTTGTAAAAACAAAATTTTGTCGGAAGATTCAGTCAATTTTTCCGAAATTAAATATTTCAAACATTATATTCTGCCAGAAACCTGTATATTCAATTTAATCCAATAAAAAAAGAATTGAAAGTAACTTTAATCAGTAACTTTAATCCGGACATGATCAGGACAACATCAGGTTCCCCGGATGTTAATTAATTTCTATCAACTTTATTATAAAAAGCTAATGCATTCTGAGTTCCCCATAGATTCATCATCTACTTCTGGAAATTATTAATATCCCCATGGAAGAAGTTTATGTAAATGATCAGAGCGACTATTACTATAAGTGAGCTGTAGTCTAGTGGTTAGCGGGTCAGCTTAGTGTGCAGGAGGTTCTCGGATCGAATCCACCCAGGCGCAAATAAATTTCCTAATTTAAACTGTCTAATTTCAGGGAAAATATCATCTCATGTGCAAATACAATGATGAATTAATTGGAAGGGAATGATTAAGTATTTTTTGTTGTTAATTAATGTTTATAGTCTTCTGGATCATGTATGGAAATTTTCGTCCGGCACTGATCTGGAATGCCTTATCCAGTCCTGAGTTGGAGATCCAAGTCAGGACCTGATCTCAATGACTTCATTCTATCTGATGTCACTGACTACAAATTGATGAAATGATTGGCAATCGATAGCAGTCATGGAATCACATCAATCAGCGCTTGAAATCATTGAAATCACATTTTTCTAAGTCATTGGAATCAGATACTGAATTTATGTGAAGTCAACTTCATTTTGAAGTCAGGGTGTCACTCAATCCTTGAGTGAGTAACCCCTCCTAAATATCACCAAAAACCGTAGCCAAGGAAATACAGGAGAAGGTGGGGCAAAATGGACATCAGGGGTAAAATGGGCACATCTAAATTTTTTGGCAAATATTATGGAAAACTCTTGAAATTAAGGGAAATATTGGCGGTAGACTGTTTTTGATGATTTCATTGGAGAGCTGAGGAAATTTTAGATGGGAAACAAGTGCCGAAATCAATTTTTTGGATTTTTTGGCGATTTTGACTTTTTTGAGCTTTTTAGAGGGGTAAAAGCCTTGTTTTTTTGAAAATTTTCAGTTTTTTGAGAATATCTTCAGTTCTATTTGTCGTAGCGCAAAAATTCCGACGGGAGGTGAAAGGTGAGATCATTTGCCATCGATTTATAGGGTTTTTAATTCAAGAATATCGATTTTTAAGGTATTTATGGACATTTCTGTGAAACAATTTTGTGAAACAGTTTTTGGCCTATAACTATTCCAAAAATTGATATTTTTGAATTCAAAACCCCATAATTCGATGGGAAATGAGCTCACCTTTCATTTGAGACCAACCCCGAATCGCTACGACCAATAGAACCACAGATATTTGAAACAAAACAGAACATTTGAAAAAAATAAAAGGCTTCTACCCCTCAAAAATGCAAAAAAGTATAGATTTCCAAAAAAAAAACGAAAAAAAATACAAATAACACTAGTTTTCCGGCTAAAATTTCCTCAGCTTTTCAATAGAATGATCAAAAAAAATCAATCTCTAACCATTTCATTATTTCGTCCATTTTGCCCCCCTCTCCCCTATATACCTCCTTAAATGTAAAAATACGGGAATCACAAAGGAACTTGACTCCTTCGCCACCTCGCGGAGTCAGAGAGAAACGAATCGAAAACAGCTGTTGATGCAGTTTCATTAGGTTATTGTTGGCGATTGTTGGCAAGTCTATCGAATTGCTGCAACAACAGAGAAATGTCGTGTTTGATGAAAGAAAATTCGTACGAATGCCGGTGAGTATGATTCTAATTGTCCAAGAGCTTTTCATTCAATAAAAATTGATAAGTTTCACGAATTTCAGAGTGAGTTCAGTACTCAACAAAGAAGTGAAGAGTTACGGGAAACATTTTATGTTCGATGGAAGTGAAGAAACATGCTGGAACTCGGACTCGGTAAATATGAATTTTCTAGTGATTTTCAAAAATCAACAAAAATTGGAGGAATTTCAAATGTTCGATTAATCGATAGAATATTTCGGTCTAAAATCGAGATATCGCATATCATTCGATAACTCTGTTTCACCTGTTCTTCAGGTTCAGAAAATCGAGTTTCAATCGATAAATTTCTAAACTTCGATTAATCGATGTCAAAATTCAATTAATCGAATTTCGAGTCGATTGATAATTTGATTCTCCTTCCACTTTTTTGAGGGGATTCGATGGATCGATCCTTTTCGAACATCGATTAATCGACTCGATATCTCGCATTAAATTCGAGATATCGAAATTCCGTAATTTCCCAAATTATTTTGTAAATTTACATTTTTTATTGCAGGGGATTCCCCAATGGATTTTAGTGAATTTCAAGAATGAATGTAAATTATCCACCATAGAAATACAATTTCAAGGCGGTTTTGCCGGTAAAAATTGCCATCTGGAAGCCGGAAAAGACGTAAAAAGCTTGAAACACATTCAAGATTTTTATCCAGAAGACACAAACACAATTCAAATATTTAAACTAAATAATACAATTGAAGCTAATGCATTAAAAATTGTTTTTGACACAAGCACTGATTTTTTCGGTAGAATAATTATCTACAAACTTTCTCTGTACCCCTAAAATTTCAATAAATAAACCCTATTTTCATTTTTTTTACCTAAATGGTTTTTTTTGTAAAAAAAAAATGATGAAAACACTTTTTTTTTCCTTTCCTTTTCGATTCTTCATTTAATATTAGTTAATAGACAAATTGTAATATTTGCATCGATAATCATAAAAGATATTTACAAATGTAAATTTCTGATATAAAAATTAGTAATTTTATGAGAAAAAAAAAAATTAATAGTAATAATAATTTGAACGTTGCTTCAATCTTATGGTAAATTTCCAGAATAAAAAATAATTTGTTCTCTTTTTTTTTTTTCTTCTGTTTTTGAGATGAAAAATTTTATCAAAAATTTTTTACATCAGTTGTGACATTTTACATGGATGGAATAAATAGTTCAATTGGCCTTCAAATTTTTCTCTTTTTCTTTTCATCTCAATTATTCATGTGTTTTGCTATAAATATTTATTTAACAGTCAAGTTTGCGTTTTTTTTTTCTTTCAATTCACTTAAATGTTGAATTAAAAAATTATATATATTTAAACTGCCACCAGTAAAAAATGTTCAATTATTTAAAAAACATTTTCCAGATTAATTATTAACTGGAAAAAGGCACGTAGTGGCGTGAGTCTTAAAATTATTAAAGATTTTTCAGTATTTGAAATAAAATATTTTTGAATAATGTAAAATATGAGGTTTATCTTTATCATTTTTTTTTTCTCTTTGAAGAAGCACTTTGTGTGAAAACAAAAAAATTGAATAACTAATGAAAAATCATAGTTTGTTAGATCAAATGTGATAGAAGTTAGAGAAAAAAAAACATGTCAGAATAGGTATTTTCAATATTATTCAGGATTATTAAGTAATGAGATGGTATAGCAAGTTAATCTTTTGAATCTAGTGATGTTTTACGAAATATTTAGAATTATAAGGGAGATAGGGGAAAGGGGTGAAATGAGGATTCTGATGAAAGAGGTCGAGATGGAATTTTTTTGATGATGCCATTGAGAAGCTGAGAAAATTTTCGGTGGAGAACATGTGTCAGAATTGTTTTTTTTGAATTTTTTGAAAATTCTTCCTTTTTCGAGGATATCTCCGGTTCTATTTGTCGCAGTGACCTGGGGTCGATTTCAAATGAAAGGTGAGATCATTTCCCATCGATTCATGTAGTTCTAAAAAAATTTTTAACGATCCTTGAGTGACTTATACGTCATTTCATGAAAGTCAGTTTTTCCATCAAATTATCTTCAAAAATCGTTAAAAATCTTCAGAACCACATAAATTATTGGCAAATGATCTCACCTTTCATTTAATATCAATCCTAAATCGCTGTGACCAAGAGAACTGGAGATATCCTCAAAAAAAACTGAAATTTTTTAATTTCGTAAAGGATTGGACCTCAAATTTTTCCCTGAAAAAGTAGAATTTTCCAAAAAATCCTCAAAAATAAATTTTGAAATATGTTTTACAACTGAAATTTTCTCAGCTCTTCAATGAAATCATCAAAAAAATACTATCTCCAATATTTTCACTGATTTCTCGTGATTTTCATAATACCAAATACTACAAAAATTCCTCTATCTCCCATTTTCAATTGATTCATCTCATTTTACCATTTTTCTTTTCAATCAATTACTCATAATTTCACTGGTGAATCAAGTTTACACTTAAATTTCCTGTCAATCATGAATATCAACATAAAAATCATGAATCGTCATGTGAATACTGCAAAAGAAACGATAATTCTTGTTTCTTTCATTTTTATGTGTCTTTTTATGCTGAAATTAGTTCAAATGTAGTTGTACAAAGTGTAATCTTGTTGCAGTGTAAATTAAAAAAAAAAAAAGAAGAAAAATTGTCTCCTCTTCATTAATGTTTTACCCCAATTGATGAAACAGTACTCCAATTATTTTCATTGCAATGATCTTGACTCCTCGAAAAATCACTGAGCGAGAACCGAGTAAAATTTTGGCTGAAAATCCCAAAAATTAATGATTTATCAGTAATTTCTATTTAATTTTTTTCGTTAAATAATTCAATGATTCTAAAAAATATGTAAATTCACCTCATCATGCTTCTCTTCTTTATTACCATCGTCCTCATCGCCAGAACTATCGCCACCCGAGCTGTCAGCTGAATTACGTTGTTGCTCTGAATTGTTTAAACTGTCTACACCAGTTGGTGATGTTGCTTTAACTTTACTAGCAGCATCGTAACACTGTAAACATACTCTGACTGCTTTTCCATTACCCTGACCAGGTAAAAATAATTTTTTATTACTGCATGGACCGCATACTACAGCACCGCATTGTCGACAATGATGCTGAAATTTAAAAAAAATTGATAGTAATTAATTTTTTTACGTTTTTTGATGATATTAAGAAGTTTGGAGGGTAAACACGTTCATGAAGGGAAAACTTTAATTTTTTTTAAGGGGATGAAAAGAATGATTTTGAAGAGCCTCAATTTTTTTCAAATTTTTCATCCGATCGGTTTTAAAGAAATTAAAAAAAGAAATGAAAAGAATTTAAAGAAATTATCAAAGTTGCGTCTAATTAATTATCAAAGTCTCGTGCAGTTTACGAAATGTGAATTATCAAAGTTACTGGAAATATTGGTGGTAGGGATGAAATGCCTTAAATTGGACAGAAATAACGAAATTACTAAAAAACCACATGGTTGACCCATTATTTAGAAACAATTGGCGAAGAGAACAGCATTTTAACTAAATAATAGAAGAAAAAAATATTCAATTCACCGTATAGTTATTGAGAAATTTCAATTAGAAGGTAGTCGTAACTATTTGCCTCTCTCTCTATCTCATGCATGTGATAGGAGATTAATGTAAAAAAAAATTCGAGAAAAAAAAATTATATTTACAAGCTGAAGATCTGACTATCGAATAGTTTAATCACTTTTTCCAGATAAATTAAAGCACATTTTTCGCGAATTATCAGGGATTAATTGGGAACTAACCGACAAATTCTTATTTTTTTCGGCTTTATCGACTGTACACTGGGATACTACCTCAAATTTTTGAAAAAATTCATTACCCTTCTGTTGAGAACTGTGAATTGTGTCTTATTACAGTGCATACAAATATTCGCCTCATTGTCAGGAACCCAAACAGCAGCGTGCACCTCCACTGGTTTTTTTCCACCTGAAAAATATAAAAGAAGAATAAATTATTTGATCAAGCAAAATTTGAAGTTAAGGGGCCATTCTAGGGCCATTTTCACGATTTTTTATTTCACAGATAGAATGGTCTGATCATGCTGATTTACCACGAATGAAGAATAGAAAAAAAAATTTTTTACGTTATTTTTATCAATTTTTTACCAATTTCTTGGGTTTTGAAAATAAAAAAAAAAGTTTCTTCATGGTGTGCAAGTTGGGGGTCGCAAATCTTGTCTACAAAAAAATTTTCCAAGAAGATTATCAATCCTTATGGATAAAGCTAGCACCTGATAGAGGCTTATTTCTTCTTCTTTCAAAAATCAGCGAAATAGCAGCAGTTTAAACAGAAAATATCAAATTAGATCCTTTTTTAAAATAGTTTTTCATCTAAAAAGATAGGAAATTTTTGGAAGAAAACAAAAGCTTCCATCAGGCGCTAGTTTTATCCAGGAAGATTGATAATCTCTTTGGAAATTGAGTTTCAGACAAGATTTACGATCCCCAACTTGCACACCATGAAGAAACTTTTTCTTTTAATTTTCAGTTCCAAGAAATTTGTAGAAAACTTATAGGGGAGAGTGGGGCAAAATAGACACTGTTATGAAACGCTTAGAGATGGATTTTTTTTGATGATTCTATTGAAAAGCTGAGAAAATTTTAGTCGAAAAACCAGTTTCAGATGCATTTTTTCAGATTTTTTTTGAAATTTCGATGTTTTTCAGCATTTTTGAAGGGTCAGCCTTTCTTTTTTCGAAAATCCTCAGTTTTCTGCAAATATCTCTGGTTCTATTGGTCGTAGCAATTCGAAGTTGGTCTCAAATGAAAGATGAGCTCATTTCTCATCGATTTATGGGGTTTTAAATTCAAAAATATCAGTTTTTGGGATAGTTATAGGCCAAAAATGGTTTCACAAAACTGTTTCACGAAAATGCCCATAAATACCTTAAAAATCGATATTTCTTAATTAAAAACCCTATGAATCGATAGCAAATGATCTCACCTTTCACCTCCCGTTGGAATTTTCATGATACGACAGATAGAACCGAAGATATTCTCAAAAAACTGAAAATTTTCAAAAAAAGGAAGGGTTTCACCCCTCTAAAATGCTCAAAGAAATAAAAAACTGCAAAAATTCAAAAAAATTAATTTCAGCGCTTGTTTCCCACCCAAAATTTCCTCAGCTTTCCAATAGAATCATTAAAAACAATCTACAGCCAATATTTCTATAAATTTCAAAAGTTTTTCATAAAATTTGCCTGAAAATTTGGATGTGTCCATTTTACCCCTGATGTCCATTTTGCCCCACCTTCCCCTATAAATAACGTAAAATTTGTTTTTCTATCCTTCATGAGTCAAATATCGTAAAAATCGTAAAGATAAGCAATTTTTTAGGCCGTCACACTAGAATGACCCCTCAATGCACTATGAAAATGTGAAGAAATTCAATATCTTACTCTTTCTCAGCAAATCCTCTATACATTTTGTTATGTGAGCCATCCATTCTTGCTTCTCTGTTGCAGTAGCAGCATAAACAGCAAACGATTTTGTTACCGTTTTAATGAGCCATCCATTGCGATATTCTATAAATAATTATTATAAATTCGGAAATCATATCTTACAAAAAAATAATTACAAAGAAAAAAATGACTGAAAATCTTCAGAAAAATTGATTTCATTCGATGATTAGTTTTTTGAAAATATCTCGGAAACTAAGTGAGATAGAGCGATTTTACCCGAATCTTTTTTTGTAGCTCTTGAAATTCTCGACAGAAGAGGATTCGGGTGAAATAGCTCTATCTCGCTTAGTTTCCGAGATATTCTTGAAGAGCTAAGCATAGAATAAAATCGATTTTTCTGGAAATTTCAAAGTCGTTAAAAAAAAGGAAAAAAATGGAAAACCTAAAGTGAATTTTAGAATTAATGTATTTTAATCAGTCTTTTTCAATACTCACGTCCATCATCCACCAGTGACTCCAATTTCACCTCCTCCAGAGGTATAATGTGTTGTTTGTTGTACTGTAATTTTTAAATACATAAATTCATTTTAATTTTTTCATTTTTTGAGAATTCAAGATTCATTGTGCGAAGACACAGAATTTATTACGAATTATTATGAAAAATATTTTGCGTAGTAAAAATGTTTTTACAAATTTTTCTGGATTTGAAATATAGGGCAATGCAGGTCATTATTATAGGATATTATGAAAATAGCAAATTTCGAAGAAATTCATTAGGGCTAAACTGTTCTATCTCGCTTAATTTCCGTTCTATCATTGAAAAAAAAACAACCGAAAGAATTAAATTAAAAATTGAATTGAATTAAATTTGAAAAAAACCTGCACAGAGGAAAAAAAATTCTCGTAGCCAGAAATTCGCCTTTTAACAAAGTTTTTCTTCACAATTTTTGTATCTATATATATAGGAGAAGATGGGACAAAATGGACATCAGGGGTAAAATGGACACGTCTAAGCTTTTAGGCAAATATTATGGAAAAATTGTGAAATCAATAGAAATATTGGCTGTAGATTGTTTTTAATGATTCCATTGGAAAGCTGAGGAAATTTTGGATAGGAAACATGTGCCGGAATTATTTTTTGTGATTTTCTGGCGATTTTGACTTTTTTGAGCATTTTAGAGGGGCAAAGGCCTTACTTTTTTTGAAAATTTTCAGTTTTTTGGAAATATCTCCGGTTCTATTCGTCGCAGTGTAAAAATTCCGATTGGAGGTGAAAGGTGAGATCATTTTCCATCGATTCATAGGGTTTTCAATTTGAAAATATCGATTTTTAAGGTATTTATGGGCATTCTTGTGAAACAGTTTTGGGAAACAGTTCTTGGCCCATAACTTTCCCAAAAATTGATATTTTTGAATTCAAAACTCCATAAATCGATGGGAAATGAGCTCACCTTTCATTTGAGACCAACCCCAAATTGCTGCGACCAATAGAACCAGAGATATTCGCTAAAAACTGAAAATTTTCAAAAAAGCAAAGGCTTTTACCCTCAAAAATGCCGAAAAATAGCGAATTTTCAAAAAAATCGAACAAAAATACATCTGACACTCGTTTCCCAGCCAAAATTTCCTCAGTTTTTCAATAGAATGATCAAAAAAAATCCATCTCTAACCGTTTCATTACAGTGTCCATTTTGCCCCACTCTCCCCTATATATATTGAAATTTTCTGGAGTGAAGTAAATATTCATTTAATTAAATTTTCTCAAAACAAAAAAAAATTTTCTCACTGTGCAAAAACCCAAATGTTTACCTTTTTTTTGTTGATAACAATATTTCCATAAACAAGTATGTCATTGAATAAAAAAAATTGTCTTGGTTTTGGTTTTTTTCTGCACATTTTTGTCAGCACCCCTTCGCCAACGAGTACCCTTCCCGGAACAGCAAGTGGCTATAAAGAAAAGATAAGAAAAATTAAAAAAGGAAAAAAAAAAGAAAGAGTCACGAATTAATCATCAACAAACTATCAACGAATTACTAATAAAAAATAAAAACCTATGATTCAGACAATTGTCATGCAAGTAAAAAAAAAAAAACTCACCTGGCCCGAGCTGCCAAAGCAGTTCTCCACCATAGCAATACGCCTGGCATTAGCCTCGCTGTTAACTGTTAAAAACAAAAAAATTATGAAAAATAAAAATAAATAAAAATTTGAAAAAATAAAGAGAATTATCTCAATTGTACGAATAATTCTGTTAATCTTTTTCTTCAACTACACAAATGGCCATTCTGACAGATTAGTTAATCGCATCTTTGATTGATTGTACCCACTGTTCACTGATTAAATGTTAGCTGTCAAAAACACTGCCCCTTTTTTTACCCAATAACCAAGTGCCCAACACAAAAAAATTAACGAATTAAATTATTTTGAGTTGAGTGTATAATTTAATTTGAATATTTACAATTTTATCGTTAATTTTATTGTTAGTTATTTAATTTAATTGTTAGATTGTAAATAGTGAATTTTGTTTAAATTAATAAAAAAATAAATTAAAAAAATGATTTTTTGTGAACTAACCAAGTCGGTCAACCATGGTTCTCCAATGAGCATCAGTGCTGACAATACCAGGAAATTATGAATCATTTTTTGACGAATTGTGTGTCCCCCCACTTTCACGCCCCTGCCAAGCCTTTTGCCTAGTTACTTTTTTCTAGGGATATTTTTATTTTTTGGGTGAGTTTGGAATGACATTACTTTTACGCGCGAAATTTGAATTTTTTTTTCTTCCCAAACTGCAGCTCACCATAAACTCAAAGTGGGGCAGTGGAACTATCGAATGCTATACGATATATCGAAATCAAATGCGATATATCGAGCTTCAATGCGATATATCGAAATTAAATGCGATATATCGAAATTAAATGCGATATATCGAAATTAAATGCGATATATAGAATTGGAATGCGATTGAATTGAATTCTTTTAAATTGCCACCTGATCAATGATTTTCAAACATCGATTAATCGATACTAAGCGATATATCACATTGAATTCGAGATATCGCATTGAATTCGAGATATCGCATTGAATTCGAGATATCGCATAGCATTCGATAATTCCGTAACACCAGTTTTTGTATGAGGAGAATTTTCAAACATCGATTAATCGATACTAAGCGATATCTCGCATTGAATTCGAGATATCGCATAGCATTCGATAATTCCGTAACACCAGTTTTTGTATGAGGGGAATTTTCAAACATCGATTAATCGATACTAAGCGATATCTCGCATTGAATTCGAGGTATCGCATTGAATTCGAGATATCGCATTGAATTCGAGATATCGCATTGAATTCGAGATATCGCATAGCATTCGATAATTCCGTAACACCAGTCTTAGTATGAGGGGAATTTTCAAACATCGATTAATCGATACTAAGCGATATCTCGCATTGAATTCGAGATATCGCATTGAATTCGAGATATCGCATAGCATTCGATAATTCCGTAACACCAGTTTTTGTATGAGAGGAATTTTCAAACATCGATTAATCGATACTAAGCGATATCTCGCATTGAATTCGAGGTATCGCATTGAATTCGAGATATCGCATTGAATTCGAGATATCGCATAGCATTCGATAATTCCGTAACACCAGATTTTGTATGAGGGGAATTTTCAAACATCGATTAATCGATACTAAGCGATATCTCGCACTGAATTCGAGATATCGCATGGCATTCGATAATTCCGTAACACCAGTTTTTGTATGAGTGGAATCCCATCAATTTTCAATCGATCAATTTCGAAATTTCGATTGATCGATGCGATATCACGCGTTAGTTCGAGATATTGCATATATTTCGATAGTTCCGTTTCACCAATTTTAACTCAAGGGGAATTTTTTTCCCCAAACAGCCCTTCCTAAAGGATCATTTTCGAACACCGATCAATTGATGCGATATCTCGCATTAAATTCGAGATTTCACATTGCATTTTCAAATTCATTATTCTTAAATTTCGATTAATCGATGCGATATCTCGATTCAAATACGAAATATCCCATTCTTTTCATTCGATAGTTCCGTTTCACCTGTTTTTCCACATTCAAATTTCCCGCCAATATCATGATTGGCTCTTTCAACAGCCTAGTAACATTCTAGGGACTTTTTCTCATCTCGGCGTGTTTTCTAGGGAATTACATCATTGCCAGAACTGCAAATGTCGTCTTCCGGATTACGGCAGCACTGTCAACGGTAATTTCTTCTTTCTAAAAACTCCTTTTCCGGTCGGGTAACAAAATGACGGGCTTTAGTGAAAAGGTTTGTAACAAATGTTTTTACAATTTTTCATGTTTTCAACAACAATGAATCGTTAAAAGTTGTCTTATCAACAGCAGAAATTAATTATTGTAATTGTGCAACAATTTTTGTACCAAAAATTCTAAATTTTACATGAAAATTTTAAATTTGAAATTTCCCTGTTGATCAATGGAAACACACGTGTCTTGACGTACATTTACACTTCATTATTCTCATCAAAAAAATCCGTTAAATAATTCAAATATCGAATTTTTTTGAAATTTATTCAATTTCAATTAATTTGTGATTTTTTAAATTTGCAAAAAATCGAAAAAAAAATCGGTTTAAAAAAATTAGTTGAGAGCAGCTTTTTCGAAAATTGGGTTAGGTATTCACTCATTAATTGAAGAAAAAAATTGCATTTTTTTCAAGTATTTTGATTAACACTTTTCAATTAATGAATTAAGTAAATTAATAAATTAATTATTTAATTAAAAAGTTGTTTTTACTCATTTTTTCTTATTTCTTTTTTTTCCAGCCAATTTTGATTGATGGCCGTGGCCATTTGTTGGGACGCTTGGCAGCAATTATTGCCAAGACAATTCTCCAGGGAAACAAAGTAGTTGTTGTGAGATGCGAACAATTAAACATCTCCGGTAATTTCTTCAGGTAATTAACATAATTTTTTTTTTCTTTAAAAAGTCAATTAAATCATTTTTATATCATTTTTCCGATGTTTTTATTAGAGTATCTTGGAAAGTAAGGGAGATAGAGAAATTTTTGTAGAGATCTTTTTTGTAGCTTATAAAATTGTCTACAAATCAGGTCTGATGTGAAATTGCCCTATCTCGCTTAGTTTCCGAGATATTTTTCATAAACGAATGACAATGAAGAAAAATTGATTCTTTTATTTTTTAGAGTAATTCGATTTTTTTCGGATGGTTTTTTGAGAATATTTCGGGAACTAATGCGAGATATGCCCTTTTTGCTCCAAAGCAATTCTTTAGAGAATTTCAAGAGCTACAAAAAAGGATTCCGGTAAAATCGCTCTATCTCGCTTATTTTCCGAGATATTTCAGAAAAATTATGAAAAAAATGGACTTTTCTCGTTTTACCACTTTAGCATTGATTTCCAGATATTTCGGAAATCATTGATAAATGATTATAAATAATCTTACCTACATTATTTGAATGTAACAATGAAACTAAGACATTGAATGATACTTTGACAATTTTTTAAAATCGTAATTCCACAAAATTCAAGAATTTTACTAATTTTTTTTCTTCAATTTTTTTTTTGTTTTTAGGAATAAACTGAAGTTTATGTCTTTCCTTCGTAAGAGATGTAATGTCAATCCAGCACGTGGACCATTCCACTTCCGGGCACCGAGTAAAATTTTGTGGAAAACAGTCAGAGGTACTTTTTTCGTTATTTATTCGATTCATTGTGATAATTATTTATTTATTTTTTTTCATTAACGAAAATGAATTTAGCACACGTGACCATTTTTTCCTTTTCTTTTTTAAACAAATGAAATTTTATTTAAAAAAAAATAATTAAAAAATTCACACTTATATATTTTTTGAATATTCTACATGTGAATTTTTATTTATTATTATTATTATTATTATTATTATTCAATATAAGGCTTTTCAGCTTTTTACATTCGCAAATAGACATTTGCAATTGAAAAAAAATCATTAAAAAATTTTCACTCATTTTTTGAACATTCTACATGTGCATATTTTTTTAATTCTTTATTATTATAATTTAATATATGGATTTTCAGTCTTTTACATTTGTAACCCCCCCCCCCTTCCTTTTTTTACAAAAAAAACTCATCTGGGCATAATTTTTCATTTTTTCAATTTATTTTTTTAGAGAAAAATATATCTAATAATTGTTGAAACGTCTGCTATTTTCAATTTCATGATTTACTTGACTAATTTCTTAATTTTATTAAATATATTTTCATGATGATTACAATTCTTACCTACATTATTTGATATTCAATGAAACGTACTTGTATCTGACGTCAACTGACATATATTTTTCCTTTTTCGTGAAATATTTTGGAGAATTAATTGAAATTTTTTATCTCTTTTTTTTAAGGAATGATCCCACACAAGACAGAGAGAGGAAAGCAGGCTCTGAGGCGTTTGAAGTGCTACGAAGGATGTCCACCACCTTATGACCGCAGAAAGCGTCTGGTTGTACCTGGTGCAATGAGGGTCATGTGCCTCAAACCAGGCAGGAAGGTGAAAAAAAAATCAAACAAAAAAAATCATTCCTTTCTTTCGTTTTTTGAGAAAATATTTAAAAAAAACCTTTTTTTTAGAAAAAAAAAATTTTCCTTTCTTTTCTTGAGAATATCTTTGGCTTAATTTTTTTTTAGACAATTTCAAGAGCTACAAAAAAGAGATTTAATCGCTTTATCTCGCTTAGTGTCCGAAATATTGCAAGAAAAACAGAATTGTCCTCTTTTTGATTAGAACTATTGAATTATTTAAAAAATTTCAAAATTTATTAAAAATTTTTTCTTATTATTAATTAAAACTAAAATGATGGTAATGGTAATTTGCGACTGAAAATGGACTTAATTAGTTCTTCAGAGATGAAATATTTTCAACTGATTATTGCATGAATCCTAGCTTGATTGAATTTTTTTCATTTATTGCAATGAAATTGATGGATTTATTGATATTTCTTAGTACTGTCATGTTGGACGCCTGTCTCACGAGGTTGGATGGAAGTACAAGGCTGTTGTCCGCACTCTGGAGAACAAGAGGAGAGTCAAGTCCATTCTCGAAGTACAAAAGAGGGACAAACTCAAGGTAATTTTTTTTTCATCCTATCAACATTTATTTTATTCAAATTCAAGGTAGTATTCCAGCGAACTCGAGTACAGTTAATTCCTCATTTTTTGATGCCGCATCAAATATGATATTTTTTTACATTTTTCTGAATTTTTCCATGATTTTTGTCCGTGCATTTTATGAGATATGAATTATCAAAATTACTGAAAATACCGATGGTGGGGATGAAACGCCCTAAATCGGACGGAATTAACGAAATTACTAAAAAACCACATGGTTGACCCATTATTTAAAAACAATTGGCGAAGAGAACAGCATTTTAACTAAATAATAGAAGAAAAAAATATTCAATTTACCGTATAGTTATTGAGAAATTTTTATTAGAAGGTACTCGTAACTATTTGCCTCTCTCTCTATCTCATGCATGTGATAGGAGTTTGATGTAAAAAAAATTGAAGAAAAAAAATTATATTCACAAGCTTAAGATATGACTTTCGAATAGTTTAATCACTTCTTTTCGGGTAAATTAAAGCACATTTTCCCCGGATTATCAGCAATTAATTGTAAATTAACCGACAAATCTTGATTTTTTTCTGTTTTATCAACTATACGCTGGGATACTACCTTAAGAATATGTTTTTAGCGATAATTGATTTTATTTTGTCATCAGTTTTTCTTTAATGTCTTGGAATTTAAGGGAGATAATGCGATTTTGCCCTAATCTTTTTTCGTTGAGAATTCGAACAGCTACAAAAAAAAAGAATAGAGCAAAAAGGGTGTATCTCCATTAGTTTCTGAGATATTCACAAACCAATTGATATAATTGAATAAAATCGATTAATCTGAAAACTTAGTAATTATTAAAATTTTTAATGATGTTCTATGGTAATTTGCGCCTGAAAGTTGAGATGAGATCTTTTTGTTCTGAGAAAAATTTCCACAACAATTTTCTTAAAAATAATCTTTTTTTTCGCATAAATTAATTGGAATTACACGTTTTTTTTACAGAAACTTACAAAGGAAGCTGGAGAAAAGGTTGCCAAGGTAACTGCACCTTACACACAGATCATCAACAGTTTTGGATACAATTAAGGCTCTTATAAGGACAATAAAACCTTATAATAAACGATAAATGTATTATTTTTATGCAACCTCTTCCAACTTTTAATTAAAAACCAGAGAAAAAAAAAATTAATAAATGAGTAAAAAAATATCTCTTTAAAAATGAAAAGGAGAAAATTTTTCTCCAATTTTTCATTTTTAGAGATTTCAAAGAGCTGCAAAAAAGGATTCAGGTAAAATCGCTCCATCTCGCTTACTCTCCGAGATATTTAATTAAAAGAAGAAAAATCTCAACGAATAAGTAGAAAATATTTATTTACACTTTTCTTAAAAATAATATTGAACAAGTGAAAACCATCGAAAATCAATTATTCATGCACAGAATCAACTGTGAAGACAACTGTACCAGCTTTATCATGATCTTCATCATCATAAACTTCATTCTCTTCTTCATTCTCCGATTCTGATGAATCACTTTCTTTTTTTTCTGATCGATATGCTCTATCATTTGGTGCTGTTCCAATACTGTGCATTCCTACTTGCTGAGTTAGACGTTCAATTGCGTGTTTTGCCTGAATTTCCTGAAAATTATTTTTAAAAATCGTTAATGATCATAATTAATGAATCGAATTAACTAAATTGCTTAAATTCAAAATAACTGGAACAAATTATTTAATGTCACCTTAAAATCAAAGGGGTGTGAAGTTCTATTGCTTATATATATAGCACTTACGCCACTTTATTTCTAAGACGACATTGAATACTTTAAATTCATGTAATTAATCAATTATCAATTAATTAATTGAATAGTTGAATTTTTTGATTCTAACTTTAACGAAAATTTTGATAATTTGAATATCAAAATTTTCCACTTATTTTCTACAACTCACTCGTAATTTGTCAGCTTGTTCAACTTGTAATTTCAATGATTCGTTCAAACCCAGAGTTTTTACTGCTCCATGAACAATCAGAGGTGGTGTGGCTGCTGTTATTTCCCAGTGTTTATCTTTTTTACGAACTTTTTCCTTCATGGGATCATGAACATTGCTCTTAGTTGTTTTATAAGGCTTGAATGATTCTCTCTTTGGATTCTCCTCTTTTTCCACTTTGTCAACGATGTACTTCACGTGCTGGAAACTTGCGAGCTCTTCTTTTTTGAAGGATTCGATTTCTTTCATGTCCTCAGGACTTATCAGCGTCACCTCAGGAGCAAGGGTTATTATTTTTTTCTTGTGAACACCTGTACCTGTTGGCTGTAGAAAACGAAGAAATGATAAATTGAGAAAATCTCTTCTGAAGAAGAAAAAGCTCTGTTTTTTGGTTTATTTATCATAGGGGAAGGTGGGGCAAAATGGACATAAGGGGTAAAATGGACACATCTGATTTTTCATGGTTTTATCCTGAAAAACGCTCCAAATTGATAAAAATAATGGAGGTAGAATTTTTCCAACGATTTCATTGAAAAACTGAGGAAATTTTAGGAGGAAAATATGGGTGAAAATTTTTTTTTCGCATTTTGGAAAAAAAAAATTTTTTCACTCAATCTTGAAGGGTACCCCCTTTCGATTTTTTCGAAAAAATGGTTTTTTAATAATATCTCGGGTTCTATTCGTCGTAGCGATTCGCGGGTAGTCTCAAATTGAAGGGGAGCTCATTCCTCACATTTTCGTTGCAGTCTCATTAATTTTTATCGAAAATTACGGGAGTTACAGCCCAAAAACTGATTTCCACAAATTGCCCTGTAATTTCGTCAATTTTTGATAAAAATCAATGGGACTTTAACGAAAATATGAGGAATGAGCTCCCCTTCAATTTGAGACCACCCACGAATCGTTACGACGAATAGAACCGGAGATATAATCAAAAAACCATTTTTCGAAAAAACTCAAATGGAATACTCTTCAATTTTGGCGCAAAAAAATGAAAATTTTCAAAATTTCGAAAAAATTGATTCCGACACATGTTTTCCCCCTAAAATTCCCTCAGCTTTTCAATGGAATCATTAAAAAAAATGTAACTTCGACCGTTTCATTTGAATGTCCATTTTGCCCCACTTTCCCCTATTAATTTTACTGTTATTTTTGAAAAATCGTGATTATTGCGATAACTCAAGAAATATTTGAATCAGAGACTTTAAAACAGTTCCTGAACACAAAGGAAGGTGACCACGAAGGGGGTTTTAGATTTTTATTTTACCTGAGCAAGAATTTTCAAAGGATCATCCTCCTCATCATCACTGTCCAATTCAACGATTTTCTCAACTGATTTTTTTTCCTCGTATTTTCCAGTCCATTCCAATTCATTCATTGCATCTCTTCCCTCAGATGCAATGTTCAAACGTGACAATAAATTAGCAGCTTGCTCCATTTCATTTCTATTTGATAATTCTTTGATTAATTTGTCTCTGAATTTCATTATCCTTTCACCCTTGTCTGGAAGTTTTGAGATGAATAATCTGAAAAAGAGAAAATTTGGATAATTTTTGATGTCTTATATTATGAAAATCGGGGAAAATGCGGAGAAATATTTGAGATAGGATTTTTCTGATGATTCCATTGAAAAACTGAGGAAATTTCAGGTAGAAAACATATGTCACAATTTATTCCTGAGAATTTTCCAGCAAATTCTATTTTGTCAAGGGAAAATTTAGGGTTTAATTCTTTACGAAATTAAGAAAATTTTACGTTTTCGGGGATATCTCACGTTCTATTAGTCGCAGCGATTTCTGACTGATCTTGAATGGAAGATGAGATCATTTGCCATCAATTTATGTGGTTCTAAAAAAAATTTATCGATTTTTGAAGATAATACGATGGAAAAACTGAGTTTCAATAAATGAGCTATAAGTCATTAAAAAATCGATAAAAATTTTTTAGAACCATATAAATCGATGGGAAATGATCTCACCTTCCATTTAAGATCGATCCCAGGTCTCTGCGACGAATAGAACCGGAGATATCCTCTAAAAAATGAGAATTTTCAAAAATGGAAAGGTTTTGACCCCCAAATCGTCCCCAAAAAAGTGGAATTTTCAAATAATAATAAAAAAAATCAATTCTGACACATGTTTTCCATCGAAAATTTCCTCAGCTCTTCAAAATCCATCTCAAACCGTTTCATCAGAATGCCCATTTTACTCCATTTTGCCCCTAGATGAAGGAGACACATGTATTTACTTATTAGCTAGGAGTTTATTCTGTCTATTCAATAAATCCTGGATTTCAATCTTCATTTTATTCTCCAAATTATCGATGAACCCTTGACTCTCCTTCTTCAAAGGTGGAAGTTCTCCAGGAATTCTCCCGATAACATTCCTCTGAGACATCATAAACTGGAAAAAAAAACGATATTTCAGTTGAATAATGAAAAAAATCACTTCAAAGTGGAAAATTTAGAAGAAAAGTGGTAAAACAGAATAATTATTGTTTTTTCACTAATCTTTTTCGTGTAATTTTGCCTCAATTCTTTCCGTAAAAGAGTTTAGAGAGCTACAAAAAAGAATAGAATGGTATGATATCGCCCTATCTCGTTTAGTTTCCACGATATTTTTGAAAAAAAGAGAAATACTTTTTTTCTTCCAATAATTTTTTGCAGAATATCAGGGGAACTAAGTGAAATAGGTCGATTTTACCCAAATCATTTCTTGTAAAGAACTATGAAAAGTATAAAAAAAGATTAAAGAGATTAGAAAAAGAAAAAATACTTTTTTGTCAATATTTTTTTCTGAAAATATCTTGGAAATTAAGTGAGATAGGTGATTTTATGATATTTTCAGCGCATTGTTTTAAAGAAAATGCAGACGATCGTTAGACGTCTGTCAATTTTACTGTTTTTCCAATTCTTCATTTTTCAAAGAAAAAAACAAAAAATTGAATTTTCAAAAAAAAAAAAATAGTAATTTTGAGTGTGAAAAACTCCAAAGAGGTTATCTCCACATTTTCTCCCTCCAATCTCCCCCCTCATCTCTTCCAAAACCCTAAAAAAATAGAGAATTAATTAAAAACGATAAGGCTGAAGGTACAGAAGTGCTTTTTGCCTGTATTTAATATGCCCTTTCAGTATAGGGGAAGGTGGGGCAAAATGGACAGCAGGGGTAAAATGGACACATTAAAATTTTTAGGCAAATATTATGGAAATCTCTTGAAATTAATAGAAATATTGATGGTAGATTGTTTTTGATGATTTCATTGGCAAGCTGAGGAAATTTTAGGCGGGAAACGAGTGCCGGAATCAATTTTTTTGAATTTTTGGCGATTTTGACTTTTTTGAGCATTTTTGAGGGGAAAAACTCTTTCTTTTTTTGAAAATTTTCAGTTTTTTGAGGATGTCTTCGGTTCTATTTGTCGTAGCGTAAAAATTCCGATGGGAGGTGAAAGGTGAGATCATTTCCCATCGATTCATGGGGTTTTCAATTCAAAAATATTAATTTTTAAGGGATTTATGGACATTTTTGTGAAACAGTTTTGTGAAACAGTTTTTTGCCTATAACTATCCCAAAAATTGATATTTTTGAATTTAAAACCCTATAAATCTATGGAAAATGAGCTCACCTTTCATTTGAGACCAATCCCGAATTTCTACGACCAATAGAACCCGAGATATTCGCAAAAAACTGCAAATTTTTAAAAAAGTAAAGGCTCTTACCCCTCAAAAATGCCAAAAAATATCGAATTTTCCAAAAAATCTAAAAAAATGCATCTGACACTCGTTTTCCAGGTAAAATTTCCTCAGCTTCTCAATAGAATCATCAAAAAAAATCCATCTCTAACCGTTTCATTACAGTGTCCATTTTGCCCCACTCTCCCCTATATTAAATTAAATTACACTTTACGTACACCTGAATGACACTCAAAGGCACTAGCCTTATATCCAGAATTCAATGCAGTTATTAATGGCACTTCTGTACCTCTACCCTTTAAAAAAAAAAAAAAACAATCCCAGATAAAAGAAAAATGTAAAAAAACATTGAAAAATGTCTAGAATACCTGAAAATCCCCATCTACCAAAAAATTCCCGGTAAAAAAAGACTCTTTCCCTCTTTTTTCACGAATGACAGTTGACTCGTTGACTCGAAACCACTGCCCTCTACAAAAACACAGCAAGTACAGTTACCTTCACACCAATACACACACACACACACAAACGAAGGACGAATAAACCTGCAGAGACCTGAAAAAAAAGGTAAAACAGAAATAAATTAATTAATATCAAAAATTCACACGTGTTTGTGTATATTATCTATATATATATATATTATTGTAGAAGTTCCAAGTGTTCGACGTGTCTGGTCTTGTCCATGAATATATATATCATATATATATAACAGAAGAAGAATGTTTGACGTCTCCCCGTCTTTGTAGAGGGGAAGGGTTGGGGGAAAGAGAGGGGGCAAAAAAATAGGAGGATAAAAGGAATCGAAAGAAATCGATTATCATTCAGTTACAGTTTTAACACGTACGGTACAACAATGCTTGATGAAAAATGGTTGATCTCGATAGTACACCAAGTTTGTGTTTTTCTTGATTTATTGAGAAATAAGAATTGAAAAAAAAAATAACCTCAATTGAGGGGAAAAATGGAAGAGTAGAGGAATTTTGATTGGAGAGTGAAAAAAAGGGGAAATTTAAGGAAAATTTGGGTCTTTTTTTTGAAAAAAGGGGTTTGGGGAGGAATTAATGAGCAAAAGCTGTGATGATTAAGCACGATCGAACTGTTGGATTGACGTTATTTGGAGATGAATTACAATGGAGATAATATGCTCGGTGAGGAATGGAAAATTGGATCATCAATGGACAACAAGTCAATCATCACATGTGAGTTTTTTTTTCATGATAATTTGAATTTTTTGATTTTTTTTGATAATTTGAATTTTTCGTTTTTTTGTGATAATTTAAATTTTTCATTTTTTTTTGTAATAATATGTTTTTTTGAATTTTTTTTGTAATAATTTGAATTAATTATTTTTTTTTGATAATTTCAATTTTTGTTTTTTTGTGATGGTTTGAATTTTCAATTTTTTTTGTAATAATATGCATTTTTTGATTTTTTTTTGTAATAATTTGAATTTATTATTTTTTTTTGATAATTTCAATTTTTGTTTTTTTGTGATGGTTTGAATTTTTAATTTTTTTTGTAATAATATGCATTTTTAAAATTTTTTTTGTAATAATTTGAATTTTTTGATTTTTTTTGATAATTTCAATTTTTTGTTTTTTTGTGATGGTTTGAATTTTTAATTTTTTTTGTAATAATATCCATTTTTTTATTTTTTTGTAATAATTTGAATTTATTATTTTTTTTTGATAATTTCAATTTTTGTTTTTTTGTGATGGTTTGAATTTTTAATTTTTTTTGTAATAATATGCATTTTTTAAATTTTTTTTGTAATAATTTGAATTTATTATTTTTTTTTGATAATTTCAATTTTTTGTTTTTTTGTGATGGTTTGAATTTTTAATTTTTTTTGTAATAATATGCATTTTTAAATTTTTTTTTGTAATAATTTGAATTTATTATTTTTTTTTGATAATTTCAATTTTTGTTTTTTTGTGATGGTTTGAATTTTCAATTTTTTTTTGTAATAATATGCATTTTTTGATTTTTTTTGTAATAATTTGAATTTATTATTTTTTTTTGATAATTTCAATTTTTCGTTTTTTTGTAATGGTTTGATTTTTAATTTTTTTTGTAATAATATGCATTTTTTGATTTTTTTTTGTAATAATTTGAATCTATTATTTTTTTTTGATAATTTCAATTTTTGTTTTTTTGTGATGGTTTGAATTTTTAATTTTTTTTTGTAATAATATGCATTTTTTAAATTTTTTTTGTAATAATTTGAATTTATTATTTTTTTTTTTGATAATTTCAATTTTTTGTTTTTTTGTGATGGTTTGAATTTTTAATTTTTTTTTTGTAATAATATGTATTTTTTAATTTTTTTTGTAATAATTTGAATTTATTATTTTTTTTGATAATTTCAATTTTTAGTTTCTCTGTAATAAATTGAATTTTTCGTTTTTTTTTTTAATAAATTGAATTTTTTTATTTTTGGTGATGATATGAATTTTTAATTTTTTCTTTGATAATTTGGATTTTTGGAATCTTTTCTGTAATAATTTGAAATTATTGTTTTTTCTGATAACTTGAAAATTTCTTTTTTCTCTAATAGTTTGAGCTTTTTTGTGATAATTTCAATTTTTAGTATCTTTGAAATAATTTGAATTCGTATTTTTCCGTGATGATTTGCACTTTTGATTTCATTTTGTGATAATTTGATTTTTTTTTGGATAGTTTTATTTTTTAATTTTTTTTTGTAATAATGTGCATTTTTTAATTTTTTTTGTAATAATTTGAATTTATTATTTTTTTAGATAATTTCAATTTTTCGTTTTTCTTGTGATAATTTGAATTTTTTTTTTCGTAATAATGTGCATTTTTTGATGTTTTTTGTAATAATTTGAATTCATTATTTTTTTTGATAATTTCAATTTTTAGTTTCTCTGTAATAAATTGAATTTTTCGTTTTTTTTTAATAATTTGAATTTTTTTATTTTTGGTGATATGAATTTTTTATTTTTTCTTTGATAATTTGAATTTTTGGGATCTTTTCTGTAATAATTTGAAATGATTGTTTTTTTCTGATAACTTGAAAATTTCTTTTTTCTCTAATAGTTTGAGTTTTTTGTGATAATTTGCACTTTTGATTTCATTTTGTGATAATTTGATTTTTTTTGGATAATTTAATTTTTTAATTTTTTTCTTTGTGGATTCTAACCAAAATTTTTATGAGCATGAAATGATAGTGGAGTGTCTGATTAACGCCCACACATGCTGTCAATCAAATTCATTTTTATATGATTGTAAACAAGAGTCTGCATCATCCAGAGGAACATTGATGAAGAAGAAAAAGCCATTATTCTTATAGTTCTGAAATTTTTAGAGGAATTGCTTCGATTTCGACTGTTTTTTGAGGATATCTCGAGAAGAAAGAGAGATAGAGCATTTTTTCCTGAATTCTTTTTTGGAGGAATTTTCAAGATCTACAAAAAAGGGCTCAACAAAAATGTCGCTATCTCGCTTACTTTCCGAGATATTCTCGAAAAACTGATGATCAAATAAAATCAATTTCTTCGAACAAAACATTTTTATTATTTTATTTATTAATTTAATTTAGTTTAATTGTAAAAATTTAATAATCATGTAAATTATTTGTTTTGGTCCAGATGCTGGAGATGAGGCGTTATTTTCAACAATTAAAAATAATTTACTGCAGGCAATACCACTGGACAGTGTAGAATGGAGAAGATCATTCGGACGTCCTATTAAATCAATAAAACTTAATGCAACATTTATTCCATTCTCGCGTGACGTATTGCCGAATGAGAAAGACTGGCACTTGATAAAACAACCGATTTTTCATATTTACTTCAGTGAATGTTCTGTAAGTTTTTAAAAAAACAATTTATTCAAATATTTTTCAAATTCTTTTTTGCTAATTTTCAATATATCTTGGAAACTAAGCGAGAAAGAGCAGTCATGTCCTAATCAAGACAAAAACGGTTTCTGTCAAATCTGCCCTATCTCGCTTAGTTTCCGAGATATTCTAAAGAAACAAAAAAAAATTATTCCCTTCAAATTATTAATTAAATTTTTTTTTTGTCGACAGGACCTGGATGTATATAAATTAACAATTAGAGATGATATTGATAGTTGGTTGAAGACACTAGGACAATATCACATTCAGGATTGGATGATAGTACTGGTAGAGACTTATGATATTAAGAAAACTAATAAATTAATACCAAGAACAACTGTTTTGGATAAAATACGAAGTGATTTTGCAGCTAAACATGGAGATAGGTATGAATTTTTTTTTTCATTGATGGAAGGAGTTGTCAAAAAAATCTGGAAAAATTCCCAAAGATACTACGGAATGTCTCCATTTTTCTCAAATTTTTTCAAATTTTTCTGGCGTCTCCTTCATTAACAAAAAAAAATTGAATCCCTTCGAAATAGTGATGAGTGATCTCCGAAAAAAATAGATTTTCAAAGAATTGATCTTTAAAAAATACGATTTTCTCAAGAAAGTAAAATTAAAGTTCAAAAATCGATGAATCGATTTTGATGAATGACTGGAAGTTAATAGAAAAATATCACTTCAACTTCCGATCGATCGATTTCAAATATTCGATTGATTAATGCGATATCTCGAATTGAGTTCGAGATATTGCATATATCATTCGATAATTCCATGCCCTAGTTTCAGCTGAAGGAAAAAAATCCTATTTTCCCTTTTATTCAGAGGAAAATCGCGAGGATTTCTCAAAAAAGAATCGAAATATCGATCAATCGAGTTTCTTAAAATTAATTTTTCCTGTGATTTTTAAGAAACTCGATTAATCGAAAAATCCATTAATCGAGTCTCTCGAAATCTTTTCTTCGAGCGATTCTGAAGAATTCTATTGATCGATTTCTTCAAATTCCTCCCAAAAAAAACAAAAGAATCGATCTTGCAAAGATCGCTTCAAAATCGTCCATCACCCCCTCCCCCCCTCCCTCTGAAAAAAACCCCAAAAACCTAACAATTCTTTGATAATTCCAGATGTTTGTCCGTGATAAACCCGATAAAATCGGAATCCCGTTCAGCCGAGTCATGGCGTGGCCTAATCTCACGAATCCGTCACCTCACCCTCACCGCCTACGACAAGACCCTCTCAAAATTCGAGGAAACAATCCGTGAGCAACGAGAAAGACGCAATCAACTGTGCTGGAACTTCTGCCACTACTTCCTCCTCCAAGAGGAGCTAGCCTTTGCCCTCGAGATGCTGGGAATTTACGACGAGGCATTGGTCCAGTACGACGAGCTCGACGCTCTCTTCACTCAATTCGTTCTAAATTCTGACGTTGGCGAGACCCCATCCTGGTTAAGTACCTTCCAAAGTCCCTTAAACAACTGGGCCGGTGTAAAACTCGAAAATACAATAGACCATAATCTCCGTAAATTGATATCCGACTGTAAATCATCTCTCCTAGATCTCCGAAGTTACTTATTTTCCCGTCAATGCGCCATGCTCCTTCTTCTCAACAAGCCCTGGGAAGTGGCACAAAGATGTCTATCCTTCGTCCACAACACCTTAAGCGAACTTCGAATTCTCGAGGTCCAGAAGCCCAAAGGATCTGTCGAATGTTGGGCATTTCTCTGCTCCTTAGAAGTCCTCCAAACCTGTCAGCTCCGCATATCAAACAGCGACAACGGTCAACAACTGGACCTGTGTTCCCTGCACACTGCCCCTCTCTGGGCCCTAGCCAGCGACAAGCTAGGAGAACTAGGCAAACTGTGCGGATTAATGCCAGGTAACGAACCAACGAGCGAACAGCTCCACACTGTCGTTTACCTAATAGCCGGAATGGGTGATTCCCCGGATATTAAAGGCAAATTGTCGCCAACAGACAGATTAAAAGGTGCACTATCGTCGAAAGACGCGTTTAAACGTCAGTACCTCGAGCACACGGAACTAGCAATGGGCACTTACAAGCACATCGGTCGTATTCGTTCCGCTCGATTTATCGGTAAGGAACTTGCTAAATTCTACTGTGATCTCGGTGAATACCAGAAAGCTGCTGCCTTTTTGGTAGACGCTATCAACACTTACGTCGACGAGAATTGGCTAGAACTGGCGGGAAAAACGAGATTAGAATTGGCACAATGCTACAAACGAATGGACGATATCGAGAGATACACCAAATTGTGCAGCATCATAGCTAGCTCGGATTGCCATCACATGACTGTTCGTAACACTTACTACGAGGAGATGCTGGGGTACATGAGCACGTTAAAGCTTAATTGTCCTTTGGTAACGGAACTCGAGGACACATTCGATATAATCGAATTGGAAGTGAATGTAACTGATAAAATCGTCAACGACTGTATCGTCAGCATCGATGTGACGATCTCGTCGCGCTTACCACGTGGTATCACCTGCAAAAGTGCGTCTATATCTATCGAGGACGTCAAACGGCCGTCTTCTGGACGGAGAAAAGGCGGCAAGCCAGTACCTGAACAAAAGCCACCATTACTAACTAGATGTAAAATAGCTGATTCGAAAGTCCTAAATTCGCTATTGATACCGATTCCCGTTTACTCTTATCAGAAATTCAATGAGGACAAGTCATTGTCGTCAGTTTGGGTCATCGACAGGATAACAAGGCCCATTGTTACGAGGACGGACAGCTCCAAGCATCGAAAACTGTCTGATTGCGATTTTACTAAGGCACTTAGATGTCAAGAATTTACGCTTAATAATGGAATCAACAGATTTACCGTTTCTAAGAGAGATGATCAGCCTGGTTTCTATAAAGTCAGTCAATTATCGATTGTTATTGATGATAAAATGGAGTATAGATCTGGGATTATTCATCCGAGAATTTGCTATGAGGTGGCGAAAACACAGCCTAGTGTTTCTGTTAATAGCAGAGATTTAGTAGCTGGATTGCCACAGGATGCGGAATTAGTTGTTTCTAGTGGTTCTGTTAGGATAAATGCAGGTGCTAAACTTAAATTATGGACTTCTCGAGGATTAGCTGTTAAATTGGGGGATGATGAGAGGGGGATGGGGACTGAGGGTGAGGTGAGTCTCGAGGATTGTGAACCTTTTGGTATTATCAAGTTGAAAATGAAGGTTTTTGCGGATTTACCACCGAAAAAAGACACTTCTTCCATGGAACACAAGCTCAATATTCAGACACCTTGGGGAAGTGAGGAAAATATATCTCTGCACTTTGGTCCACCTCTAATGTCATCCATGAATCTTCATACTGCTAAACAGAGAAAATTCATTCAAATTATTGTCACTGGATTAACTGTACAATTACTGCAATTAACGGATCCTCAACTGAGCACTACTAGTTCAGTTGATGTTTCGTTTAAAAATCTTAATCCAATTGCTGGACAGAAAATAATTGTTGGAAATTGTGTTAAGGTTTCGTTTATGTGGGAAATGGAAATGGGACAGGATGAAAAAATTACAGTGCCAATTAAAATTGATTTTAGAATTAAGTATTCACCGATTGATAAGGATAGTGATGATGCACTTGGGGACTATGATGATCCTTTGCATATTAGTAAATTGCAGAAATTGGAGGAACGAAGCTATACTTATAGGTGCAATTTTGATGTTGCTGATTATGTGGTGAGTTTGAGGAATTTTTTATTTAAAGGTAGTTTTTAGGATTTTTTTTGAAAGTATCTTGGGAAATGATGGAAACCCTTTAGGTTTTTTAGGCATTTTGTGCAGAATTTCAAAAACTACAAAAAAGGTTTCTACGAAATGTTTTTTTCAAAAATTTTCTAAATCAATTACCTTTTTTTCAAATTTTTAAATAAATTGTTTTTTTCAAATTTTTAAATAAAGTACCTTTTTTTTCAAATTTTCCAGACAATGTTCATGGTGTCTTCGAAAGTGGAGGCCAGTGGTAGTGGAGGTGAATTTTGTCGTGCCGGTAGCATGTGTCATCTTTGTTTAACCGTCACAAGAGTATTACAAAATACTAATACAAATCCACCACCCCAATTAATGTATGAAGTATTGGCTGATCAATCAATGTGGGCTGTTTGTGGTCGTACTGCAGGAATTGTCACATTAGATACACTTGAAAGACAAAGTGTAACACTAGATGTTATGCCATTGACTAGTGGATATTTGCCACTTCCTGTTGTACGTTTATCACGTTACATTCCAGCAATTGAAGCAAAAAATGGTCAGTAAAATTCGTCATTGAGTAAAATTACCCTATCTCCCTTAATCTCCATGCTGTTCTCAAAAAACTAAATTAACTCATATTTTTTTATTTTCCTCATAATTTTCATTCTTTCACAATATCTCGAAAAGTAAGCGAGATAGGGCGATAAACGATTTCTCCTCCAAGTTCATCCAAAATTGTGTCTGACCTCTGAATAAAAAAGTGCACAGTTTAGGAAAACTTAAAAGAGTAGAAAGAGATTAAAATTGTACATAGATTCATGTTATTCTTTTTTTTTACTCGAGTTATTGGCGTTTTAATGAATTTTTCAAAATTTTATATTTTCATGATGGTTTGAAAAGATGTATCACTTCCATTAGAAAGCACATTGCTAAAGTATCAGAAGAAAAAGCAATATCAGTTGGGAAGCAATACTATTATCCACTTGTTTTCAATTAATATCTTTATTTATCGTTTCAGATGCGTCGAGAAAAACTGAGGGCTCAGTTGGACCCAGACTGGAGCCATTCAGCCCAGGACAGGTCTACAATGCCAGTAAAGCTCAGCAGGTTCACGTTTTGCCAGCTGCACCAACAGAAACAAATTGATTCAATTTAAATTGAATTAATTAAAATTAAACATTTAAGACACACTCAGATTAGCATAATTTGAAATTCCACTTATTGCTTTATTTATTGATTTAATTGAATTGGTGACAATAAAAAGTGCCATCACAGATCGAACATTCTGAGAGAAATTCACATTAATTCATTTGATTTTATTAATTTTTTTGCTATTTTTCTAAAAATGAAATGAAAAAATCATCTATTAAGTTAATTTTTCTTTTGTTTTCGTTGATATCTCGGAAATATTGAAATTTTGTAATTACACACTTTTTTTCCTCATGACAGAGCTTCCAGCTTTTTCCATGTACATACGAAGCAAATACTCGATAGGTTTATTTAATGTGCTTGAATTGTAAAAAAAAATTGTGAATTTAATTAGATTAATTAAATTAAATTGATTCGATTAATTGAATTTAATTAAATTGGATTAATTTAATTTATTTAATTGTAAATTGTTTTTTTTTCTTCTTTTTAGAAAATTTTCTTGTTAAACTTATTTGAAAAAATTTAAATACAAATTGATAAACGTGAAGAGATAGTCTAATTTATGATATTAAGATGAAAAAATTATATCTTCCGCGTGTAAAAAAGAAAATATGCCCTCAATTGAAAAAATAAGTTGTACATATTTATATATAATGTTAAGTGTATTTCAGAATAGGTAAATAATTGATTATTAGTGGAAAATTCATACTGGTTCACGATTTAATAAAAAAAAAAATGGTAATAGGTACATTGCAAAATTGTGGTTTTCTTTGAAATTTTTATCACCGAAATGAAAGAAAATCCGATGAAAAGTCTTATTATTACAGAATTTCTTGATTTTCCATTTTTTCAGTTCATGAAATTAATTCAATAAAAGAGAATTAATTTAATTCTTTCTCGATTTGATAATATCCTGGAAACTAAGCGAGATACAGCGATTCTTATCCTTTATTGTAGCTCTCGAAATTCGCTTCTAGGGCAGAAAAGGGCGTATCTCCATTAGTATCCAAGATATTACAAAAAAAAAAGATTGATGAAAAAAATTATTACATTTTGAAATTTTCTGATGAATATAATTTTTTCATTTAATTAATCTTTTTTTTTCATTAATAAATTGGCATTGGTTGTTGTGTTAGGAGCAGTCCAAATCGCCTCTTCAAAGTAATCCTCTCCCTGGAGTATTTATCTTCAGGTGAGAATCGAGCTAAAATCACGAAATTCAAAATATAAAATTAAATGATCAAAATATAAAATTAAATGAAAGAAAAACAAAAAAAAAGCACAAAAAATCAATTTTTTACTTCTTAATTGATAATTAATAATTTACCTGGATGAGCTGAGAGTGTAGGTTTTCCATTGGGATCAAATTTCTGTAATAAAATTCGAAAAATCAATTTTTTTAAGAAATAGAAAAAAATTACGATTTATAAATTTTTTCGAAAAATCGACTTTATTTCATCAGTTTTTAATTTTTTGACAATATCTCGGAAACTAAACGAGATAGAGCAGTTATAGTCATTGTCTCTTTTGTAGCTGTTAAAACTCTCTACAAAATAGGTCATTGTGAAAATCGCTCTATCTCGCTTAGATTCCGAGATATTTAAAAAAAACTGACAATTAAATCGTTTATTGTGAAAAATTGAAATTTTTAAAAAATAACCTGCTTAACGACATTTACAAAATTCAATGAAATTCTCATCATTAAAAAAAGGAAAAGTACCTTCAATGTGTACTGACGCTCGCCCTTCTCGTTCAGATAATACATGAGATACATTTTTTCTCTTTTTAAATGCTTTATTTCAATAAAATAATCGTTATTTATTGACAGAATCCAAAAATTTATGTGCACACGTGTTTTTCCCCTTTTTTTCACAACATTGGGCTTGAAATTGAGTTTCCAATGAGGATGGGCAAAAAAAAATCATCGAAAAATTCGATGAATCGAGTAATATCGACTCATCGAATTTTTCGATTTTTTTCTTCACATAATCGATTTTTTTGCTTTTCCCCAATAATTATTCATTAAAAAAAGAAATGAAAAGTCATTTTTTTTCTTGCTAATGATCGATTAATTGAAAATCCTATAATTTTTTTTTGCATCGATGAAAAAAGATCGATTATTAGAAAATCGATTTTTTTTCTGAAGCATCGAGAATCCCTAGTTTCCAATGGTCTCAGCGACAGCTACAACAGCCGGTGTCCAGTATTTTTAACCTAAAAAAATAAAAAAAAAAAGAGGAACAATCTGTCAATTTTCAATTTCCTTAAAATTAACAATTACAATATTTTGTCAATTTTTTGAGATACAATGATTCAACAATTGGTCTTAATTATTTAGAAATAATGGGATTTTTTGAGGATACTTGCATTGTCCTTGTGACACAGGTAAAGTGAATAAATTTTTTAAAAATATTGTAAAATTAAAAAATCATATTGAAAATAACTGACATTTGAAAAATTCAAATTTTCTTTTTTTTAATAAATAGAAAAAAATTGAAAATAAATTTAAAAAAAAAATATCAACGTTTGGAAAATTAAAAAACTTAAAAGTTCGAATTTTTCAGAAAAAAAAAAAAAAATTAATAGTAATTTATTTTAACAAAATTAAAGAAATATATAGTCATCCTAGAATCAAAGGGGCGTAAGTGCTATATATGATTACAACACTTACGCCCCTTTGTTTCTAAGGTGACAATATAATGAAGAACATATTATAAAATGCATTAATTTTTCTATAATTTTACTGATTTCATTTTTTCAGGTTTTATTCTTCTTGGGAGGATGGGTTTTCTTCGTTAAAAAATTATTCAGAGACTACGAAGTTCATCACAGACAAGTGCAATTAATATTTTCCACGACATTTTCATTGTCATGTACTATGTTTGAATTGATAATATTTGAAATTGCGGGGATTTTAGATTCTAGGTAATTAAATTGGTGGGAAGAAAAAATGAGGATTTGGATGAAACGGTTTGAGATGGATTTTTTTTGATGATTTCGTTGAGAAGCTGAGGAGATTTCAGGTGAAAAACATGTGTCAGAATTGATTTATTTTAATTATTTCAAAAATTCTACTTTTTTGGGAACGATTTGGGGGTCAAATCCTTTTCTTTTTTGAATATTTTCACTTTTCCGAGGATATCTCCGGTTCTATTGGTCGCAGTGACCTGGGACCGATCTTAAATGAAAGGTGAGATCATTTCCCATGGATCTATGTGGTTCTAAAAATTTTTATCGATTTTTTTAGGGACTTTTAGCTCATTTTATGAAAATCAGCTTTTTCCATCGTATCATTTTCAGAAATCGATAAAAAAATTTTAGATACTCATCAATTAATAGCAAATGATCTCAGCTTTCATTTAAGATCGGTCCCAAAACGCTGCAACCAATAGAACCGAAGATATCCCCGAAAAAGTTGAATTTTTGAATTTCGTAAAGGATGAGACCCCAAATTTTTCCCTGAAAAAGTTGAATTTTCCAAAAATCCTAAAAAATAAATTTTGACATGTTTTATAGGGGAAATTTCCTCAGCTTTTCAATGAAATCATCAGAAAAATCATATTTCAAATATTTTCCCTCATTTCCTACCATTTTCATAATATAAAACGTCAAAACTAAAATAACTATCATCAGTACTTCACAAAGATTTCGGAAACTAAGTGAGATAGAGCATTTTTATCCTCTAATCTTTTTTTGTAGCTCAATTTCTCTGCAAAAAAAAGGATTTTCGCGGAATTGCTCTATCTCGCTAAGATTCCGAGATATCGCAAGAAATTTAGTGACTAAACTCTAACTAAAAATGATTTTTTTCAAACAGTTCTAGATATTTTCACTGGAATGTTGGACTTTACATGCTCCTGTTCATGGTGATCGTTTTAATACCATTTTACATAGCATTTTTCATAATTGGAAACATCAGATTCGGTGAGGCCTCTTTTTTTACAGTAAAAATGTTCCGAAATCCTTAAAATCATGACTATAAAGTTTTCAGATTAATCCATTTTATTCTATCATAAATTTTCCTCACATATCTCGGCACCTAAACGAGATCGAGCGATCTTGTCGTAATCCTTATTTCTAACTTCAAATTCTCCATAAAAATGGATTCTTACAAAATCTTTTTATCTTGCTTAGTTTCCGCGATATTCTCAAAAAAAAAACATTTAAAAAAATGATTAATTGTTATTTTTTTTAGAATATTTGGGAAACTAAACGAGATAGATCAATTTCGCCCGAATCTCTTCGAATTTTTTCTAGTCCCTAAAATGCTCCACAAAAAAATATGTTTCCAAAATCGCCTTATCTCGCTTACTTTCCCAGATATTAAAAAAAAACTGACAAACTCACATAAATTTGTAAAGAAATTTCAAATCATCCTGAAATCCTTAATTTCTCTAAAAAATAATTTTATTGTTTTTTTTCAGTGAGGAAAAACCTTGCACGTCCTTTAACACTATTAATTTACTTCTCTTATCTGTATTTATTCTGGAAAATCGGTGATCCTTTTCCGATTTTGAGCCCGAAAAAGGGACTTTTATCAATTGAACAAGGAGTCAGTAGAATTGGAGTCATTGGAGTGACTGTAATGGCCTTATTATCAGGCTTTGGTGCTGTAAATTATCCGTATTCATCAATGGCCTATTTTATGAGGCCAGTTTCCATGGCTGATGTTCAGGCAATTGAAAGGAGATTATTGCAAACGATGGACATGATTGTTGCTAAAAAAAAGAGAATAGCATTGGCAAAAAGAGGCGATACTGCTTCTCATTCTGACAATCGCTCGAGACTATGGGGAATGCTGTCACCATTGACGAGCACCAAAGGACATCAAGAGAGTTTGTATTTTATTTTAATGAAAATTAGAAATAAATTTTTAAAGAAACAGTAATGAAATTGATAGACATCTGACGATTTTGTTTTTTTTTTTAAAGCAATAAATTATTATAAAAAATATATTCAAAAAATTTGCTCTTACAGATTTTTAAATTTTCTGCATGTTCATATTTTTTTTTATTTTAGAACAATTTATCGGTTGAAAGAAGAAAAAATATCTGAAAATTGGCAAATTTCTGCGATTTTCAGTATCATTAAAAAAAAATTAGAATGAAAATGAAATATATCTGACGATTTTCATTTTTTTTTTGCAAGACATCAATTATTTAAAAAATAATAAAAATTTGCACGTGTAGAAAATTCCAAAAAACTATGAGTGCTCATTTTTTTTGCAGTAATTTATTTGTTTAAAAATATCCAGAAAATCGTTCGATGTTTACTTACAAAAAGGCGTAAGTGCTATGTAGAAGCATATCATTTGCGTCACTTTGTTTTCATGGCAATAATATAAAAAAATTAATTATTTATGGATTAATATTCATTTTAGATGTCAAACAATTGCAGGGAGAAGTCGCTGGACTCGAGGAGTTGTCACGTCAATTATTTCTTGAGACGCATGACATTCAGAATGCTAGAGAACGACTGGAGTGGGCTGCCACGTGGCAGGGAAAATATTTTAATTTTCTCGGATATTTTTTCTCCGGTTATTGCACGTGGAAAATTTTTATCGTGAGTTATCACTTCATTTATGCGCATAGGGCCAAGACGCTGATGTACGATTTGAGCCGGACTGAAGTTCCCTATAGATCAAACACATTTTGAATTGTTATTAGTGTCAAATTGACATTTGTAAACGTTAAATTGACTTTATAAACGTTGAAGAATTCATGTTCCGCAATAAGTTAAAGAATTTGTTAACATTTGGATATTATTATTCATCGTGAGTCATAATGGTGATGAGTTCCCGTACGGAGTTCCCTTAATCATTTCCCTAGGAGTGTACCTAGGAGTTCTCAAAGGTTCCCTTGCGGGATCTTCAACGAATTCCCTTAGAAGTTCTCCTACGAGTTCCCTTAGAAGTTCCCATACGAGTTCCCATGATAGTTCTCCTATGAGTTCTCTTAGAAGTTGCCCTAAGAATTTCCTTAGTAGTTTCCTTACGAGTTCTTCAACGAATTCCCTTTGAAGTTCTCCTACGAGTTCCCTTAGAAGTTCCCATACGAGTTCCCATGATAGTTCTCTTATGAGTTCTCTTAGAAGTTGCCCTAAGAGTTCCCTTAGTAGTTTCCTTACGAGTTCTTCAACGAATTCCCTTAGAAGTTCTCCTACGAGTTCCCTTAGAAGTTCCCATACGAGTTCCCATGATAGTTCTCCTATGAGTTCTCTTAGAAGTTGCCCTAAGAGTTCCCTTAGTAGTTCCCATACGAGTTCCCGTGATAGTTCTCCTATTAGTTCTCTTAGAAGTTGCCTTAAGAGTTCCCTTAGTAGTTTCCTTGCGGGTTCTTCAACGAATTCCCTTAGAAGTTCTCCTACGAGTTCCCTTAGAAGTTCCCATACGAGTTCCCATGATAGTTCTCTTATGAGTTCTCTTAGAAGTTGCCCTAAGAGTTCCCTTAGTAGTTCCCATACGAGTTCCCGTGATAGTTCTCCTATTAGTTCTCTTAGAAGTTGCCCTAAGAGTTCCCTTAGTAGTTTCCTTGCGGGTTCTTCAACGAATTCCCTTAGAAGTTCCCTTAATAATTCCCCTACGAGTTCTCTCAAAAGTTCCCTTGCGAATTCTTAGACGAATTCCTCTAGAAGTTCCCCTACGAGTTCCCTTAGAAGTTCCAATACAAGTTCCCTATAATAGTTCCCATAATAGTTCTCTTAGAAGTTCCCTACAAGTTCCCTTACGAGTTCTTCTACGATTCTCTTATCAGAAGTGATCCTCTGAGTTCCCTTAAAAGTTCCTCAGAGAATTCTCCTAAAAAATCCACTAAAAGTTTCCCTCAGAGTTCCGTGTAGATTTCTACTCAAAGTTCTTTTAAAAGTTCCTCTGGAAGTTCCTCCAGAAGTTTTTAACGTTCATAAAGTCAGTTTGACGTTCATAAATGTCAGTTCCACATTCATAACCATTCGAAATACGTTTGACCCACAGTGGCAGCTTCAACCAAGATCAAACTGTACACCAGCGTCTCTGCCGTACTCATACATTTCATTTTCAAACAAGAGAATCAATGATTTCTTTTCTTTTCGTGACTTAGTCGACGATAAATATCGTATTTGATCGAGTAGGCAAGAAGGATCCAGTGACACGTGCCATTGAAATTGCCGTTCATTGGATGGGATTCGAAATTGATGTTACATTCTGGTCTCAGCACATTTCTTTCTACCTCGTTGGCTGCATCGTTGTCACATCAATACGCGGATTATTACTAACATTAACAAAGGTAAATTATTGAATAAATAAAGAAATTGTCATTAATATTTTGTTATTGATAACAGGCTTAATAGTACAGAGTATATGGCTTTGATTTCAGTTTTTTTACGCAATATCAAGTAGCAAGTCATCGAATATCATCGTACTGATACTTGCCCAAATAATGGTAATACCTTTTTTTACCTATTTATTATTCTAATGAATTTTTTTTTAATCAAAAATTGAAAACTATCAAATTTTCAGAAAAATCGAATTTATTCCAGTTTTTTCGAATATTTCGGGAACTAAGTGAGATAAAGCGATTTTGCAAGAATCCTTTTTGTAGCTTTCGAAATTCTATTTTAAAAACACCACCTTAGGGCAAAATCGCTCCATCTCCCTTAATTTCCGAGATATTCGAAGAAAAAAACTGGTAAAAATTTAATTAATTTGAAAACTGATTTTTTTTTATTTAACTTTAATTAACAAATTTCTAATCCTTGTAATTTTTTTTTTCTTTTTCTCTAGGGAATGTACTTTGTTTCATCAGTGCTTCTGATGCGAATGAATATGCCAGCTGAGTATAGAATAATAATTACCCAAGTACTTGGTGATCTTCAGTTCAATTTTTATCATCGTTGGTTCGATGTTATATTTTTAGTATCAGCACTGTCATCCATTTTATTTCTGTATTTGGCTCACAAGCAAGCCCCGACTGAGCGTTTATGAAGATAATAAACGTTTTTTCCTCATTAAATCCTCAAATTTCCATTTTTTTTTCTCACTTGGTATTGAAATTTTTTTTTTATCACAATTGGTAAAACATATTTATGATTAATAATTGAAGTGGAAAAAAAGAGAGAGAGAGAGGAATTATAATGATAATGAAATTAGATCACATTCGACGCATTTTCGGTTTTTTTTAACGAATAAATAATTATAAAAAAACTATTTAAAAAAATTGGCACTTGTAGTTTTTTTAATTTTCTACATGTGCATATTTTTTCTTTCATTTTTAAATAAATTATTTGTTAGAGAAAAATAAACCTGAAAATTGTCAGATGTAATGTCTATTTTCAGTGTCATTCATAATGACTTTCAATTATCAGGTGTAATGTTCAAACATTGAATTAAATGCATCTAAAAAAAATTGAACTTAATATTGCAAATTAATATATTAACTCGATTGACCATTCTTCGTTCATTTTTACACCTGGTTTACGAAGTGTCAGTACTTTGTTGTTTCGGTTGTATTCGATGTCCAATTTATTTGTTCCAAAATCTGAAAATTGAATAATGAGGTCATTTCATTTTTAAGAAAAACTTACAAAGCTGTGAAAATGCAAAAAATTATAAAATTAGAGAAATTGACTAGATTTTGTGATTATTCACAATAGAATATCTTGAAAACTAAGCGAGATAGAGCGATTTTCCAAGAATCTTTCTTTTGTAGTGAATTCAAGAAACTACAAAACAGGTTTGAGGTAAAATCACTCTATCTCGTTTAGTTTCCGAGATATTATTCGAAAAACTGGTGAAAATTCCAGGATAAGCAAATTTTTTCCAACGAATTTCTCTCAAATATCTCGGAAACTAAGGGAGATAAGCCCTTTTTTCATCTTTGAAATTCTCTGTGAGAAAATAATAGAACCGAAATAATCCAATCTCTTTCTCATTTTCCGAGATATTCTCCGAAAAAAAAACAAAAAATAGATAATAAAATAAAATATTAAACATATATACATACTTTGTGAAAGTGGTTTGGCAGACTTGACTTCCTCCGTTAGACCAGCAATATCGATTCTCTCCAACCAGCTATTAGTCTCGAAATTTGCCAATTTATCAATATAACTAGACTTCAGTACTTTTCCATCGAACGATAGTCTCAAATACACATATTTCCCATGTCTGTACTCAAAACTGGCCTCATCATCAATATACAGTGTTCCATTAGCTTTACCATTGCCATCAGCAATGACCACCAGCGTGTACGGATCATCCTTCATTGGAACCGTGCTCCTCCTGATCCTCATCTTCCTCGGGACAATGCTTCCTCCTCTCTGATAAACTGGTATTTTGTACCGAGTAACTGGAATCTGATTGGCGCCAGAATTGTTGTGCGCCTGCATGGTATCAGCATCATACCAGACATCTTTACCTTCTCCCGGGAAGTAAACTGAGACATCAGTAACACCCGGTTCAAAGACCGGCCTCACCAAAATAGCATCACCAACCAGCAAATGATCATCAATAGAGAACGTCGCAGTTTCTCCTGGATAATGTGCCCAAAGGGGCCTTATAACGGGATGTCCATTGACCTCGTGTTCCCTGAACAGCGTGTACCAATACGGCAAGTACGAGTATCGCATTCTAATAGCATCCCGCACAGTCTGAGTTGTCTCCTTATCGAACGTCCATGGTTCTCGACGCTTGGTCTCGATATGGGAATGTTGCCTGAAGAAGGGCAGCCAGGCGCCTGCTTGGTTCCACCTAACAAACAACTCAGCATCCGGATTCTTGAAGAATCCACCGACATCAGCGCCGCAGAAGGACATGCCAGCAACTGCAGTTGACAGGCACATTGGATAGCTGATCCTCAGATGTTCCCACTCAGCTGCATTATCACCAGTCCAAACGGCAGCTGATCTCTGGGAACCAGCGAAGTGCGCTCTTGTTAGAACAAATGGTCTTAATGACCCACCTGACCTCTTATAAAGCGCGTCGTATGTTACTGATGTGTACATGAGTCCAGCTATATTGTGAACGTCTCTGTGCTCGACTCCTCCGTAATGGACTAGATCCTTGGGCATTGTTATCTCGGGGCCATTGAAAACACTGGGTTCATTCATGTCGTTCCAGATATAGACGTCATTGGTTGTTCCATGGAACTTGTCTAATCCATACTGATCCCTGAAGTAGTCACGGACCTTGGGATCGAAGAAGTCGAGGTAGGACGATGATCCTGGCCAGCACCAGCCTTCGTAATCCTTTCCGTCAGCGTGTTTCACGTAGTAGCCATTCGCGGTTGCGTCGTTATGAACGAAGTAACTTGCGTCTCTTTTGATGTGCGGATCGATGATGACGATCATCTTTCGCCCCTTCGCAGTCAGATTCTGGATCATTTCAAGTGGATTCGGGAACTTGCGGGAATCCCAGGTGAAGTACTTCTTGTTGTCCGTGTACTCGATGTCCAACCAAATAGCGTCCATCGGGATATCCTCGATATCGAACTTCTCAGCGATTTGGGCAACGTCATCTTGGTCGTTGTAGTTCCATCGAGACTGGTGGTAACCGAGGGTAAACATCTGGGGTAATGGGGCTGGACCAGTTAGAACTGTGTACTGACGGAAGGCGTCTAGTGGTTCTGGCCCGAGCATGAAGAAAGTGTCGATAACACCGGATTCCGACATGAAATGGGCGTCAACCTGCGTCTTTTTGACGTTTCTAGAGACGAAATTGACGATGCTCTCGACTACATTGTTATCGGAACTCGATAGGATGTCGACCCAGGTCTCTGCAGCGTTGTGCCAGAAGACGCCAACGGTTCTGTCCTTCCCATGAGCATAGAGCACTGGAATTGACCCATAAAGCGCCATTCGCTCGTTGACCTCATACTCGAAAACGTCGAGATTGTACAGTCTGTAAGGGTCGATGCCTTTTGTTGATCTTAGGGCAAAGAGATCCGCGTGTTGGGGGATTCCATAGGCGTGTTCGGAACCGGGGAAACTGAAGTCAAGGGCTACTGCTTCGGGCCCGTAGGGTTTCGAGTCCTGATGAGACTTGAAATTCTCCTCCCACGCGCCAGGATCGTCCTCTGCACCGTCACCAGAAGGCTGCACTGTTGCCACATCTGGCACTTCTAATCCCTCTGGATTTTCTTCATCAGGGTTTCTCACTGACTTCGTTCGCAGGTGCTCGAATCGCATCAGGCCACGGGCATTCGTGGATATGACGAGCTGACCATTGGAGTAGAGGTCAACTCGGAAGGGAGAATAATATAGAACAGCTTTGTTTGACTCGCTTGTGACTGTTACGTGGTCTTCTGTCTTTTCAGATATCTCGAGGGCCGCCTGACGGGGAGGACCTTGGAGGGCACCGTCAACCTCATATCTTTTGCGGAGAGGATTCTTTTCGTTTATGTAGAGTCTGAACATGCTCTCTTTTAGGGCTGTTAGCTGTAGGATGTAGGGGACAGATGTGTCCTTGTTGAAGAGTTCGGCGTGGAGGGTCGAGTCATTTTGAGTTATTGTACTGGCGAGAAGTTCGTATGGCGATTTGTTGGGTTCTACTTTACGACAACGTCTGAAAATTTGGGGGAAAAAAGTGGATATTAATATATACATATTGATATTTTTCCTTGGAGACAAAAGGGTGTAAGTGCTATGTTTAAACATAGCACTTATGCCCCTTTGGTTCTAAAGAGATGATATATTTTCTTTAAATTCGATATAGTCTAGTGGTCATGATCTGAAGCCTCAGATTTGATTTATGATGATATATTTTCTTTGAAAATTCATGAATTTTTGATGAATATCAAGTTTTAAGATAAATTGATTTGCTTATGTCAGTTCTTTTTTTTTTTCAATATTTCGGGAATTATGTGAGATAGCGCGATTTTGCAGGAATCATCATGGGGTTTTTGCGTTTCTAAACTTTTCCCTTAAAATCACTTAAATATAAGTAAAAGCTGATATATTTCTCCATTCAGAAATGTCAAAATGACTTTTCTAAATTCAGGTGGCGTTCTCGATGTGAGAATTTGTATCTGAAGTAGGTGGAAAAAGGATTGGATGTTTTGGAAGAACGTGATGGAGTAATTATTAGATACTTCTAAAAGAATTTTGAAAAATGTGAGTTATTGATATTTACACGCGTAAAATGGAGAATTGTCGCATTAGCGACGCACTTGCGACGCATTAACGACGTACTTGCAATGTATCAACGACGCACTTGCGACGCATTAACGACGCATCAGTAACAATAACTCACATTTGCCAAAATGCCTCCGGAAGTATTTTTCTTTGCTTCCGCTCCGTCAAAATATCCCATTTCACGAACTTAATATACAAATTCGCACTTCAAAAAAATCACACGCATTCAGAAAATATCACTTCGAAATTTCTGAAAGGAAAAAAATACCATATTTTGCGGCTATGTAAATATTTGTCTAGCTGTAACTGTAAATAATATTTGTCATCCAGTTTTCTATTATAGGGGAGAGTGGGGCAAAATGGACACTGTAATGAAACGGTTAGGGATGGATTTTTTTCGATGATTCTATTAAAAAACTGAGGAAATTTTAGCCGGAAAACGAGTGTCAGATATATTCTTTTCGATTTTTTTAAAAATTCTATATTTTTTGGCATTTTTGAGGGGTGAAAGCCTTTCCTTTTTTGAAAATTTTCAGTTTTTTGCGAATATCTCTGGTTCTATTGGTCGTAGCAATTCGGGGTTGGTCTCAAATGAAAGGTGAGCTCATTTTCCATCGATTTATGGGGTTTTGAATTAAAAAATATCAATTTTTAGAATAGTTATAGACCAAAAACTGTTTCACAAAACTGTTTCACAAAAATGCCCATAAATACCTTAAAAATCGATATTTTTTAATTGAAAACCCCATGAATCGATGGCAAATGATCTCACCTTTCACCTCCCATCGGAATTTTTACGCTCCGACAAATAGAACCGGAGATATCCTCAAAAAACTGAAAATTTCAAAAAAAAGGAAGGCTTTTACGTCTCTAAAATGCTCAAAAAAAGTCAAAATCGCCAAAAATTCAAAAAAATTAATTCCGGCACTTGTTTCCCGACTGAAATTTCCTCAGCTTTCCAATGAAATCATCAAAAATAATCTACCGCCAATATTTCCATTAATTTCAAGAGTTTTCCATAATATTTGCTTAAAAATTTAGATGTGTCCATTTTACCCCTGATGTCCATTTTGCCCCACCTTCCCCTATGTTAATAAAATCGCTTGAATTAAATAGAACTTTGCAGGAAGTATTTTTCGTAGAAAATTTCAAGAGCTACAGAAAATGAGAGAGGTCAAATCGCTCTATTAATTAGATAGCCCTTTCAGTTTCCAAGTTATCTTTAAAAAAACTGATGATGGAATCAAATCGATTTGTCTAAAAATAGAAATGTGAAATTTTCAGACAAATTCATTTTATTTTGTCATCAGTTTTTTCGGATTATTTCGGGAACTAAAATAAATAGAGCGATTTCGCAGGAATTCTTTTTCAAAGGAAAATTCAAGAGATACAAAGAAAGACTGAAATAAAATCGCTCCATCTCGCTTAATTTCCAAGATATTCTCAAAAAACTAACAATGAAATGGGATAGATTTGTTATCTCGGAAGCTAAGAGAGATAGAGCGATTTCACGAGAATCTTTATGCGAAAAAAATTTCAAGAGCTACAGAAGAAGAGAGAGATGAAATCGCTCTATCTCGCTTAATTTCCAATATGTCCTTGAAAAAAACAAATGATGAAATAGAATCGATTTGTCTAAGAATAGAAATATGAAATTTTTCGAAAAATCCATTTTATTGTCATCCTGAATTATTTAAATATCTCGGAAACTAAAAGAGATAGAGCGATTTCACTAGAATTCTTATTCGAAGAGAACTTGAAGAGCTACAAATTATGATTTAGATAAAACCGCTCTATCTCGCTTGATTTCCGAGATTTCCCCAAAAAACTGACGATAAAATACAACAGATTTGTCTGAAAATTTGATAGATCTGATTTTAATTATTTTCATTTTTTTCCATTGAGAAAAAAACATATTTAAATGACAATTACCTGCAAAAACTACTTTGATCACAGGTTTTGAAGTTGTTTCTGTCAACTGCACATGCCAGGTAAATAAAACAAAACAGCAACACTCCCAGCCTGTAAATAAATGAATAAAAAGCATAAAATTAAGATTTTGATTATTATTCAAATTAATGTTTATCTTTAACAATAAATTTGTAATTATAGATTTATTTTCTCCCATTTTATTGGGTATTCAAACCGGTGATGACACGTCATACATATTAAGTGATAAGAAAATGATAAAATTGTTGGAAATTAAAATCATTCGGTTAATTAAATTAAATTAAATAATGAGCAAATTATTGAGGGAAGAGTGAAGTTTTGGAAAATGGAAAAATTATAAATGTTTACAGTCAATTTTGTTTATTTCAGAAATTTATTATTATTATGATAATGGAAGGATTAATATCAGCTCACCGCATGTATGAGGCCATGTTGACGAATGACTGTGGCGTATTTCTACCGGTCCACAAGCTCTTAGTGCTGTCCGCCATTTTGGATTATTAACTTTCGTTACTGGACGCAAAAATGCTTGGCAGCACTTGATTGGATTGCAGGTCAGGTTGGGTTAGTTTCTAAGATTAGAATGAGTTTAGCCGGAATTTGATATATTTATGAAAAATGACTTATGTACTAGATTGTAATTTGTTTGTACATCATTGTAATGTAAATTAAATTGTTTGTAGTTAAGCCGTTAATTTATTATAAATTTTTAAAAAATTGATATAGGGGAAGGTGGGGCAAAATGGACATCAGGGGTAAAATGGACACATCTAAATTTTTAAGCAAATATTATGGAAAACTCTTGAAATTAATGGAAATATTGGCGGTAGATTATTTTTGATGATTTCATTGGAAAGCTGAGGAAATTTCAGTCGGGAAACAAGTGCCGGAATTAATTTTTTTGAATTTTTGGCGATTTTGACTTTTTTGAGCATTTTAGAGAGGTAAAGCCTTCTTTTTTTTGAAAATTTTCAGTTTTTTGAGGATATCTCCGGTTCTATTTGTCGGAGCGTAAAAATTCCGATGGGAGGTGAAAGGTGAGATCATTTGCCATCGATTCATGGGGTTTTCAATTAAAAAATATCGATTTTTAAGGTATTTATGGGGATTTTTGTGAAACAGTTTTGTGAAACAGTTTTTGGCCTCTAACTATCCCAAAAATTGATATTTTTGAATTCAAAACCCCATGAATCGATGGGAAATGAGCTCACCTTTCATTTGAGACCAACCCCGAATTGCTACGACCAATAGAACCAGAGATATTCGCAAAAAACTGAAAATTTTCAAAAAAGGAAAGGCTTTCACCCCTCAAAACTGCCAAAAAATATAGAATTTTCAAAAAAATCGAAAAAAATACATCTGACACTCGTTTTCCGGCTAAAATTTCCTCAGTTTTTCAATAGAATCATCGAAAAAAATCCATCCCTCACCGTTTCATTACAGTGTCCATTTTGCCCCACTCTCCCCTATGTAAGCAACCGAAATTGATACTAAATCATTTTTTATACCTTTTTTAATGCAATCGATCGGAAATCGTTTGTAGTTTCCAGAATTATTAATATTAATGTTTGTAGTTGATTAATTTGCCTTGGTAATAATTTTTTTTATAAATAATTCTATGTTTTTAAGGACATTTTTGTCCTTTTTTTCATTTATAAATCATGAATTATTCAAGAAAGAGTCTTCTCTTATTTTTCCCTCCATAAATTTGAATTCTCAAGATGCGTGATGTTCTGTTAAGGTTCAATGCATTTGTAAAAAAAAAAAAAAAATGAATTTATGATTAAAATTCCTGTTTTCCTGTTTAAATTAAAGATTGAGATAATAAAAAAATTTACAACTTTATTTCACAAAATAAATACATAATCACGTTTATTACTTCAACATTTTCGTGTGTGTGTGTGTAAAAATTGTGCGATTATAATCTGTAAATTCATAAAAAATGTATTTCTAGGGTAAAATTTATTCTACGATGAATTATTATTATTATTATTCTGAAATAAAAAATACCGGTTGAAGGAGCATGCTTAAAATTAACATTAACTCTGGATATTCTTATCGGTCTCAGTGGGCAAATATCCGAGAAATTATTATTTTTCACGAAATAATGAAACTTAATACTATCACGAGAATACATGACATTAAAAAATACATTTTGAATAATACGTAAATATAATAATAATTTTTCTTTTGTATAAAAATTGAGATAAACACATTTTACATTGAAAAAAATTTAGTTAAACACAAAATTTTATGTCGATTACTCCTTGGTTTATATATTTGGTGCATTGAAATATTGCTGCTCGCTCGAATTTTCTTTTTTTCCATATTTTCGAGTCGTGGAATTGATTGATTTCATTTTTTCGTTGGCGCTGAAATAATAAAATAAAAATATTTTTATTAGAAAAAGTATCGAATGATTCAAAGCTCAAATATTCGGTTCGAAATTCAAATATTCGATTCGGAATTCGAAAATTCATATTCAAAATTAAAAAATTCGAAATTTGAGAATTCAAAAATTCAATCTGAAATTCAATTAGAAAATTCGATTTAAAATTAGGGGTGAGCTAGTATCTTTCGACTCGAATCGAATAATGAAATTCGATTGGATTTCCGAATTGCATAATTAGATTCTCGAATACTCGATTCAGAATTCGAGATATTCGATTTTCAAATCGGTTTATTCGATTTGACAATGAAATCGAATTCCATTATTTCATTCGATTCGAGTCGAGAGGTATTCGCTTACCCCTAATTCAAAGTTCTCATTTCTACTCAGTCATTAAACGATTCAAATTCGATTGAAAGATTCGAAAAGTCCAGCTTTCGGTTAAAAAAAATCGTGTTTTTTGACAAATTTTGTGGTCCACAGAAGGTTGCCAGAGATCAGTTCAGAAAATTCCCGAAAAATCTAAGGAAATCCTAAATTGGGGAGAAACCTTCACTCTTTTTTTCTCCTAGATTCGAATAAAATCACCTCATCTCACGGAGTTCGCCCCCCCCCCTCAAATCTCGTCAAAAAAACCCCAAAAAAGCAATATTCTCACCTCGTGGAGGTACAGGTGGTGCCAATTGTTTCTTCGAGATGGCGCCAACAATGAGGGGTTCCCTACCATCCCCCGGTGATATATTCATGTACTCCGGAAGTCTCGGTGCATCAGTGACATCCACTCCAACTCCAGTCCCCCCTCCCCCAAGCATCTCCTCACTGCACCCCCCCAGTTCCCCATCCCCCACCTCATTAATAATCTTCTCCTCACTAACAGCCCACCCCTCTCCATTCAAAACCTTCCCCACCCCCTCCTCCACCCCTCCCCCAGCCTCATCCCCCCCTTTCTCCAAATCCGAAACCCCCGAAATTCTCTCAGGAGCAATATTAATATAATCCATCGGAACATCCGCCGTCAATGACGACTCCGTCGCCGAAAACCCGTTAATTTCAGTCTTCTCAACCTCCCCTCCCTCCTCCGGAATATCATCCGCCATCTTGAATTGAAGTTCACAAGGCGAACTCGGGGTTTTCGGCTCGATAGCACTTCCGTCAGGATTAAACGAACTTATCGGTAGCCCAGAAACTGGAAATGCGATATAGTACTCGTCGCTCGATCCGCCATTTTGTGCGACTCTTCGGCCCTCATTGTCGCCATTATTACCCGAAGAACGTGGCGATGGCGTGTAACGCATTGGCGAGTACCTAACAGTAAAGGGTTTCGGTGCTGGCGGAACCTCGTACGTCATGATTCCACCTTTGTCCTCTTTTGCGCATGCGCCGTTGCGCAGACGCCGGTCCTCCGTGTCGGAGTGCGTTCCACTGTCGCCCAAACTCGTGCCGGAACATCCGCTTATGATGCTCATTCGACCGGAAGAAGAGGAACTCGAGACACTGTGAAGACTCAATGAACTCATGGGTCTTCGATCACCAAGACTACCGATTTTCTCGGTTTTACTTGCATTCGAGGCACTATCGTCCTCGGTGCTCGACTCATTTGCCTTTGTCGCTTCTTTTTTGCTCTTTGTAAAGAACTTTTTGATCCTGTCGAATGGCGTTGCTGTCTTCAGCTTCTCCTTCATCTCCTTTTGTATTCGCTCGTACTCGTCTCGCATCGCTGCCAACTGCATCTGCTTGTCTTTGAAGCTCTGCTGGACGTCATTGCGATTTCTCCATGTCTCGACGAGACGCTCCACCTCGGATATTGTGAAAACGTTGTTCTTGAAGTCGTTTATTATTTCTAGGAGTTCGTCCTGGGGTCCTGAAGGCTCACGGGATGGAGGTTTTGAACTGTGGTTGGAGGCTGATCGGTGCAGAGAACCCGTTCGAGAGGAAGGTGGGTCCAGATCCTTGCGGGAGGTTTGCAGGGAGGGGGACGGCTTCAAGGGGGCCAGGGGCGAGGTGATGGGGGCTGGTGAAGTCGGGAGCTTTGCAGCTGAAAATAATAATAGTCATTAATAATCGGATTCATTTTCCATGTTGTTGATAATTTATTTGAAGTATCATGGGAAATTGGAGAGTTTTCGTTGATAACGATGCTTAAAGGTGGTCAATTTTGCAGCAAATTGACGAGCTTTCAGCTTTTTTATTAATGGAAACCTTCCAATTTTTTATGATACTTCAAACCAACAAATAAGTTGTAAGGATGGGTATTAGAGTTTTGAAATTTCAATTTTTAGGTGACATTTTTTTGTTTCTGATGTTTTTTTCGTAACATAGGGGAGAGTGGGGCAAAATGGACACTGTAATGGAACGGTTAGAGATATATTTTTTTTGGTGATTCCATTGAAAAGCTGAGGAAATTTCAGCCGGGAAACGACTGTCAGATGTATTTTTTTCGATTTTTTCTGAAAATTCGATATTTTTCGGCATTTTCGAGGGGTCAAAGCCTTTCTTTTTTTGAAAATTTTCAGTTTTTTGTAAATATCTCTAGTTCTATTGGTCGTAGCAATTCGGGGTTGGTCTCAGATGAAAGGTGAGCTCATTTCCCATCGATTTATGGGGGTTTGAATCCAAAAATATCAATTTTTGGGATAGTTATAGGCCAAAAACTGTTTCACAAAACTGTTTCACAAAAATGCCCATAAATACCTTAAAAATCGATATTTTTAAATTGAAATCCCCATGAATCGATGGCAAATGATTTCACCTTTCACCTCCCATCGGAATTTTTACGCTACGACAGATAGAACCGAAGATATTCTCAAAAAACTGCAAATTTTCAAAAAAAGGAAGTGTTTCACCCTTCTAAAATGCTCAAAAAAATTAAAATCGCCAAAAATTCAAAAAAATTAATTCCAGCACTTATTTCCCGCCTAAAATTTCCTCAGCTTTCCAATGGAATCATCAAAAACGATCTACCGCCAATATTTCTATTAATTTCAAGGGTTTTCCATAATATTTGCCAAAAAATCTAGATGTGTCCATTTTACCCCTGATGTCCATTTTGCCCCACCTTCCCCTATGTTTTCAAAAAAAATTCGTCTGAAACCTTTCATCAGAAATCCCCATTTTTCATTCTATCAAATGAAACCGAGAAAATTCTATAAAAAATATTTTAAAAAACAGAAAAACATCAGAAACCCATTTTTTAAAAAGAATTCTTCAATCTTACTTGCAGGATACATCTTCAGATATCCTTGTAGAGGCAGATTGAGGCCATTGATTTCTGAATAGTTGAGATTCATTGGAGGTGCAGCTGAGACTGGTGTTGGTGGTGGAACAAAGGAGTAATTCATCTCACTTGGACTCTGGAGGGCAGAATTTGGAGGTGGTAATTCTGGTGGTGTAATGAGGCTCATTGAAGATGTAGTTGTGATTGGACGAGCTGCTGGTGGCACTAAATAGGCCTCGCTCAATGGACGAGGTCGACAATAATCTTCTTTGTCTTGATCTGTGTCCAGGCAGTTGAAATGGGTCAATGGTGAGGCACTCTCGTTATCTGGAAAATTCACAAGATTTTTAGAAATTTTTACAAACGAAAAATCAATAAAATTTTGAGCAATTGAATTTCAATGATTTTTTGGATAAAAAAAGGAGAAAAAGAAAATTCAATATTTTCTAGCATTATTTGGAATTTTCAGAGATGTTTCAGAATGCTAAATTTTTTGCCCTCACATTTTGAAAAAAAATATTTTTCTTCTCTTTTTCATAATTTTCAGAAATTCCAGAATCTTAGAATTTTGTTTCGATTTTTTATATATTTTTTAAAAATAATTTTCGATAAAAAAAAAAAAAAAAAACGAATTAAATGTTTTTTGTTTCATTTTTTAATATTGAATGAATTGATAAATTTAAGTCCAAAAATATGGGAAATTCCATGAATTTATCAAAAAATGTAAAATTGAAGAGATAAATGAAATTAATGAAAAAATTTAATTATTTTTCATTGAATTCTTAAATATCGCATGTTTGCATCTGTTTATTAAGTAATTTGCACAAGCCCATCGTTTCCGAGAATCTCTATTACAGTGAATAATGAGTCTCAATTAGTGCATTATTCCTTTCTCTCTTTTTCCCTTATTTTTTCATCAGAAAACAGTTTTTTTAAAAAATACAATATTTCATGTTACTTACTCGCACCAGAGCCTGCATTTTCACTGATAACTTTAAGGTAGCTGTACATGTTCGTGAACTCGTTCATTTGCTAAATATAACAGAAATAAATTTAAAAAAAATTGATTGATGAAATGATAAAAGAGGAATACATTAAGGAAAAAAAAAATTAAAAATTTCTAGATAAATCGATTTCATTCCACAATTTTTTAAGGATACCTCAGAATCTAAGCGAGATAGAGCGTTTCTCATGGAGAACTTTTTTATAGATAATTTCAAGAGCTACAAAAAAGTGTTCCATAAAAATTACTCTATCTCACTTAGATTCCGAGATATTCTTAAGAAACTAGTGAAAAAATGAGAAAAAAAAATGAATCTAAAAAATGAAATAAATTTCTCATATATTTCTGAATTTCAGTGCAAATTCAGATCAAAGTCAGAAGGGCATAAGTGTCTATAAACCCAAGTTATGAAAATTACAAGGGCGTATGTCCTTAAACTAATTGCTCAACATTTTTCTCCTATTTTGCACGAAAAATGTTAATTAAATCAACAAAATATTTATTATTCACCATATAACCACGTAATTGTTGTCCAAGTTTATTGTAACCAGCTTGTTCAGCAATATCAGCTGGTGTAAGTTCAGCAACATTTCTCAAATCACAAGCAATATCACCTCCAGGACACTCCAGTAATTGCCATGCTAATTTTTCAAGGCCAAAACGAGCAGCAAAATGAAGAAGAGTTGGATATTCTTCGGCACCTGAAGAAGAAGAAAGAAAAATAAATAAAAAAAACACATTGTCGCCTTAGATTTAAAGGGGTGTAAGTTCCAAAAACACGAAATTCTGGGGTGAAAGGGGCGTATGTCCACTTATCACTCCAAAATGTTTTTTTCATGGCTTCTGGAACATTATTTGAATAATTGAAAATTAAAATAACAAAGTGGCGTAATTAGCAATTTTGAATTGATATTATGAACTTCCAAGAGATAAAGAAAGAAAATAATAATAATAATAATGATAAAAAGGCGCATGGACATATGATCTTTTAGGATTATGAATTTTTGAAAGATAAAGGGAATGAAAGTAACAATAAAACGAGAAAAGTGAATAAATAAATATGTAAATAAAAAAAAAAAATTAATAAAAGATTAAGAAATTGATAAATATGGACATGAACCTTTCTGATACTATGAACTTCTAAAAGATAAAAATGGAAAATAATAATAATGATAACGAATTGGCTCAGTCTAGATACACATAGCTACAGAAATACATGGGGATTTCAAAAATATTGTTTTTTGTGGGATTGATGACGATTTGAATGAAAGAACTCAAATTGTGGCCAAAAAATCGGCAATTTTTCATCAATAAAAAATGTGCAAATCAATTTTTTGAAAATCCCCCACGTATTTCTGTTCGAAATATTGTTTTCAAGATGCTGTGGGAAATTCAAATGAGAATAATGAAAATTATTGGAGTTCTGCTGCGTGCGAATTTGAAAAATCATGTTTCGAGAAGAACACGATTGACGTTTTGACTTAAGCTATGAATATGAAGAAATTTCTTTGGAAAAACTCAAAATTACATTAGAAAAATGGGTTTCAGGTGATAACTTTCCTTGCCCGTATTCTGAAGAGCCCAGTGTAATTTTTAGAGCAAAAAAGGTTTTTTTTTGAAAATTCTACAGTGGTATAACCGCTTGAAGGAGATAATGAGATATAAATTGAACTCACTTGTTGCATTGCGGTGAAGAGGCACACTGCCAGTGGGTGTTGCCAAAAGATCAAAACGTGGCGGTAAATTTCTTTGAAATGCATGAACCATCCAGTTGTCCAATTGCTCACGATCTCCCGGATTGAATCCAAATGTCTGAGAAAAGATGAGGAAAAAAAAGAGTTAAAAATAAGAAAAATTGGGGAATTAAGATGGTTGAGATTGGAAACTTAATGGATGAAGTGGTTTAGAAAGAATTATGAGAACTTCGTGAGAAAATTGCCTCTTTGTAGGCAAATATGCTATTAATTATCTTTTAATTTAGTGGGGAATAGTTAAAACAGTATGGACCTATTTTACACTCATTTTTTCAATGAATATCTTGAAAATTAAGCGAAATTTCGAAATTTTCGCCGATATCTTTTTTTTTGGAACTCTCAAAATTTGGCATAAAAAAAGATTTGGATGAAAATGGAAATTCCGAAAAAAAGACGAAAAATTCATAGAAAATTGAAAAAAAAAGGCGAGAAAATTCATAGAAAAATTTACCTGACACATGAATTCCAGTGGATTATCATGTGCCCTCAGTATCTGATCAAGTTCCCTCAATCGGCTCTCGCACTTGACCTGTCGGACCCCCTGTGGAATGCCATTGACAATCACCCTGACCCCAACTAGCATCGAGACATCCAGACACCTCTCAGGAATAGCAAATTGCAGAGTATAAGGATTTCTCCTCTTAACTTGGCTTATATCAATTCCTTCGCCGCATCTGTCCACAATGACGCTCACATTGTCCTCCTGTCTCAATGGCTCATTCATAATAACAAGTATACGGTTTTGCCCCATTTTCACCTTTTTCGGATGAACGGAAAAAGTGGTTTTATCATTCCGCAGATTTTCCGAAGGTGCTGCACCTAAAATTGCAACTGCTGCTCCAAGGAATTCGCCGACAAACGTCTCGTCCTGATCCTTAACGAAGAATTTCCGCCATTGTGCGTAATTTATTAATGAGCTCTTTTGGCTCTCGGTTAAGTGGCCATCGTGGACCCCCAGCATCATTGCGAGAACTCGCTCTGGTGATAATTGTCGGGCGAGGGCTGATGCCTGCTCGGGCTTTGTTGCTGCTCTTTCGAGGAGAGATGGACAGACAACGATTATTTGAAGGCGAGACTTTGCTAAACGATCCTGCATCGATTGAGATGTTGAGGCAGAATCTTCGACGGTTATGTGCTTTACTCTGAAAAAAAAAAAATATATTTTAAATTAATTATGAAACTTCTTTTTCTAGGGGAGAGTGGGGCAAAATGGACACTGTAACGAAACGGTTAGGGATGGATTTTTTTCGATGATTCTATTGAAAAACTGAGGAAATTTTAGCCGGAAAACGAGTGTCAGATATATTTTTTTCGATTTTTTTGAAAATTCTATATTTTTTGGCAGTTTTGAGGGGTGAAAGCCTTTCCTTTTTTGAAAATTTTCAGTTTTTTGCGAATATCTCTGGTTCTATTGGTCGTAGCAATTCGGGGTTGGTCTCAAATGAAAGGTGAGCTTATTTCCCATCGATTTATGGGGTTTTGAATTCAAAAATATCAATTTTTGGGATAGTTATAGGCCAAAAACTGTTTCACAAAACTGTTTCACAAAAATGCCCATAAATACCTTAAAAATCGATATTTTTTAATTGAAAACCCCATGAATCGATGGCAAATGATCTCACCTTTCACCTCCCATCGGGATTTTTACGCTCCGACAAATAGAACCGGAGATATCCTCAAAAAACTGAAAATTTAAAAAAAAAGGAAGGCTTTTTTACCTCTCTAAAATGCTAAAAAAAAGTCAAAATCGCCAAAAATTCAAAAAAATTAACTCCGGCACTTGTTTCCCGACTGAAATTTCCTCAGCTTTCCAATGGAATCATCAAAAATAATCTACCGCCAATATTTCCATTAATTTCAAGAATTTTCCACAATATTTGCTTAAAAATTTAGATGTGTCCATTTTACCCCTGATGTCCATTTTGCCCCACCTTCCCCTAACTAATTTTTGAAAAAATTGATTATGGAATTAATTTTTTTAACTAATTTTCTAAAAAATTAATTATGAAACTAGTTTTTTTAACTAATTTTTTTACCTAATTAAAAAAAAAAAAAATTATGTAACAAATTTACTTAAAAACTTAAATTTACTCCTCTTAAGGAAATGAAAAGAGGACGAATTTTGAGATAAAAAAATTTAAAAAAATCCATTCTGATACATATTATCCCCCCCCCCCCCCCCTCCTCACAGGAGTTTCTCCAGCTTCTCAATGGAATCATCAAAAAAAATCTATCGGAAACCGCCTCGCAGTAAAAATAAGTAAAATCAACGAAAAACATGGAACAGAAGAGCTAGTATTGTTTGAAAGGGTGATAAAAGTCTGTAATGCCAGAAGTTCTGTAATTTGAAACTGACTTGAAAGGAGTCCGTCCCTGCTGTCTACTGATCTGTTCAAAGCAAGCAGTGAGGTAGTTGACCCACAAAGTTGATGCCTCACTGTCTTTACTCGAAACGAAAACCACATCGTCTCTGTCCTCCATGAAGCTTGCATTGGTGCTATTGACATGTGCACCAATACCCGTTCGTGTTCTCGAACCTGTAAAAATAAAGTAAAAATCTTTTTAAAAAACACATTTCTTCACATTCTTCATCTTTTCAAAATTTCCGTCTGAATTTTTCGTGAAAAATATTTTTTTTGAGGATGAAGACCTCTTCAAAAAAAATTCACTGACATCAAGATACTTTGCAGCATCTTCTTGAATTTTTTCAGATTTTTTCGGGAACTCCTTCACTTTGAAAAAAAATCTTGAACCATTCTGCATCAGTGGTCCACTTTGCCCCATTCTTTTTTATTCAAATGAGTTCTTCATTTTTCATGTTTTTTTACGAGAACTCCTTTCAATTATGACTCAAATGACCCACGTGTTTACATCAAAGGGTGTGGCCAGTCTGTCTGGGGATTAATTTCTTCTTTTTTCCCCTTTTATATCTCTTAATCTCTCATTCTCTCATAATGAATTACAAAAAGTCTCATATGACTTATTTGTAGCGTTAAAAAATTGGATTAATCGAAGGTAAAAATGGGAAAATGTAGTAATTTAAGGTGGTACCTAGTGTACGGTCGATAAAACAGAAAAAAAAGGATTTCAAGGTCAGATTTCAATTAATTGCTGATAATTCGGGAAACGTGCTTCAATTTCCCGGGCTTTTTTTGAAAATAGCTCTGAAAAAGAATAAAAGAATCGGTTTTTTCCATTTTCAGAATTTTCAGAATTTTCCAAAATTTTTTAATTTCAGAAGGTAATGCAAATACGCCTTTTTTTTTATCGTAAACTTATTTTTTAGAGAATTTCAAGAGCTACAAGGAAGAATTCAAGCAAAATCGCCCTATCTCGCTTAGTTTCCGAGATATTATCGAAAAAAGGGAATTAAGGTAGTATGCCAGAGTAAAGTCGATAAAACAGAAAAAAACGAGGATTTGTAGGTTAATTTCCAATTAATTGCCGTTAATTCGGGGGAGAATGTGCTTTAATTTACCCGAAAAGAAGTGATTAAACTATTCGAAAGTCATATCTTCAGCTTGTGAATATAATTTGTTTTTCTCGAATTATTTTACATCAATCTCCTATCACATGCAGGAGATAGAGAGAGAGGCAAATAGTTACGACTGCCTTCTAATTGAAATTTCTCAATAACTATACGGTGAATTGAATATTTTTTTCTTCTATCATTTAGTTAAAATGCTGTTCTCTTCGCCAATTGTTTTTAAATAATGGGTCAACCGTGTGGTTTTTTAGTAATTTCGTTATTTCCGTCCGATTTAGGGCGTTTCATCCCCACCACCTGTATTTTCAGTAACTTTGATAATTCGTATCTCGTAAACTGCACGGTCAAAAATTATGAAAAAATTCAGAAAAATGGAAAAAAACATCATATTTGATGTGACATCAAAAAATAAGGAAATTACTGTACTCGAGTTCACTCGGATACTACCTTAAGTTTCACAGAATTCACGATTTCTCTTCATTCAGCTCAATCGTATGAATCACTGGCTCCAATCATAGAAACCAGAGGGTATACGGTATTTTTATAAGTGATGATGTACACTATCAAAATGTTCCATTTCCCCTCTTTTCCGGGTCCCCAGGGTGTCAGTTAAAATCGTAGAAAAATATACAAAAATATTTTGAGAAATTCCCAAACGTTCACTGATCCTCAATCCCCCACCCCCTCCTCCCCTCTCCTCCAATTACAACATCACTCGGTTTATACAGTCTAACATGCTCGTATCTCATCTCCTGCATTTAACAGAGGCCAAGATATCGATAGCCCCTGCAATTTCAACAAAAGAGCCGTTTGTTAGATTTTAAGTGGGGAAAGGGAGAAAAAAAAGTGACATTCCTCAGCTATCATTCCAATTATGTGAATGAAAGTTTATGTTTCATTAATAGCCTTTTTGTTTCCTTTTTTAAATTTCTTATTATCATTTATTTATTTTTTTCTATCAAAAAATGCGGTAAATTGAGGATTTTTTTTTTTTTTTTGATGGAAGTGTCTATTAAAAAAATCTGAAAAAATTCAGAGAGATGCTCTAGTATCTCCAGATTGTTCACTAATTTTTTCAGAATTTTCCTGTAATGCGCCTTTCTTTTGAAAAAAAAAAATTAATAGGTCTCTGAAAATCGAAAAAAAAATTGCAGTGAAATGACGGATTTTTTTTTCTTAGTTATTGTTTATAAAAAAATCTGAAAAAATTCAGGGAGATGCTCTAGTATCTCCAGATTGTTCATGAATTTTTTCAAAATTTTCCTGTAATGCGCCTTTCTTTTGAAAAAAAAAATTAATAGGTCTCTGAAAATCGAAAAAAAAATTGCAGTAAAATGACGGATTTTTTTTTCTTAGTTATTGTTTATAAAAAAATCTGAAAAAATTCAGGGAGATGCTCTAGTATCTCCAGATTGTTCACTAATTTTTTCAGAATTTTCCTGTGAACCGCCTCTTTTTAAAAAAAGATATAGTTCTCCAAAAATCCAAAAAATTGAGTAAAACTGAATTTTGTTTGTCTTTGCTTTTGTTAAACAAAGGCAAAACTATCAGTAGCTCCTGTAAATTCAACAAAAGATTCGTTCACATGATTTCAATTTGGAAGAGAAGATAGAAAAATCAAATTCCTCAACTATCACTCCAATTATGTGAATGAAAGTGTATGTTTCATCAGTAAACTTCTTCTTTTTTTTCATTCTATGTGAAATCACATGAGTCATCGATTTGTAACATTCAATGAAAATAGATGGAAAACTCACACGTCAGTACACATGAAAGATCAAGGAAATCCGGTCGTTGTCGTCTACGTGCTCGTGGTGATGCACAATAATTATTTAAACTTTTCGCGATATTATTCGAAGTCATTTTTCTATTCAATTGATAAAAAATGACAAAAAAAAAAAAAAAACTGAAAAAATTCAGTAGTAAAAAGGTGAAACAAGGATTTTACAAGTGAATTACATTTTTCATTTAAAGGCGGTAGCTCCAAAAAATTTGAAAAAATTCCCCAACACTATATATATGTCAAGGTATATTCTCAAATTTTTTCCATTTTTTTGGGGAATTTCTTCGATGTTTAAAAAATACCCAAATAAAAAAGTTAAAACGTTGAAAAAATTTTTTTTCTCTTTCTCATTGAAATATCTCGGAAAATAATGGAGATACGTGCTTTTTGCAAGAATTCTTTTTTGTAGAGAATTTCAAGAGCTACAGAAGTGTCTGAGGGCAAAAAGGGCGTATCTCCATTATTTTCAGAGATATCATCAAAAAAAGGTAAAAAAATGAAATTCACTTGAAATTCACCTTTTCACTGCTTTCTTTTTCAATAAAATGAAAAAAAAATTGGTCTCAATGATTATTATGGCTTTCTAGGAACGAAAAGCACACTTCGGCACTAAACCCCCGACTGGTTGCAGTACTCCTCATCAACTAACGACAAACTCCCTTCTTGTGCGTGACGTGGGACCGTTTACCCATTGTTTGAACCTCCGACTGGCTACTGCGAATTGGGCGATGCCCATAAATGATAGAATGTCGTTTCACGTGATTTGAATAGTGATAAATACAATAAATAACATTTATTTTTTTTATTTTCTTCATTTATTTATAAGATTACTGGAATTTTGACTGGGTGCCAATGTCGGGACATTGAAATTGCGTGCAAGGGTCATGAATTCTTCTTTATTAGTCATTTTCTTCTGAAAAGTGGAGTAAAATGAAGTAAGATTTTTTTTTGGTAAAGAGAAATTCTTTGAAAAAATCTGAAAAAATTCAGGTACATGGTCTAGGGTCTCTAGATTGTTGCTGAATTTTTTCAGAATTTTCCTGAGAAGCGCCTTTCTTTAAAAAAAAATATCATTCATGAAAAAAATTAAGTGTATTTTATTTTTTTTATATTATTCTTTAAAAATTCAGAGTAAAATTGATTTTTTTCCCCGAGAAAATGTAGACGAAAAATTCTGCAAAAATTCAGGAAAACGCTCTAGTGTCCCTAGATTGTTGCTGAATTTTTTCAGAATTTTCTTGTGAAGTGCCTTTCTTTTAAAAAAAATATAAGTCTTCGAAAACTGGAGGATGAAAGAATTATTTTGTAAATTTAGAAACAAAGGGGCTTAAATGCTATGCTTATGCACAAGACTTACGCCTTTCTGACTCTGAGGCAATAATTTCATCTATTTCGAATACTTTATTCTTGGGATGAGATTGATACTTGAGAAAATAAAATAGAAATAGAAAATTATTCAATCAAGAAAAGAGTTCCTCGAATCGAAGTGAATTGTGGACGCTTGAGGAAATTTGAAGAGCCTCGTAAGCGCATTTTTCAGAGCAGAAATGAAGTTGTGGCAGTTCTTTCGAAACTGCAAGAAATCATTTTTAATTATTAATAAACTGCTGATTAATTCCGCAAAAAACTTCAAAAAAAATCAATTTCAATAAAATTTAAATTTCGAAGAATCAACTTTTTTGCTAATAATTTTTTGAGAATATTCTTTGAAATTAATGATGATACGCTCTTTTAGGTCCAAAGTATTTTTTTGCAGAGAATTTCAAGAGTTACAAAGGAGAATTAAGACAAAATCGCTCTATCTCGCTTAATTTCCATGATATTCATCAAAAAAGGCTTCAAGACTCCGAAAATCCCTTTTTTTTAAATGAAATTCACAAATTAATTTATTTGTTTTTTTTTTTAGTCTTGGAAACTGAGCGAGATAGAGCAATTTTGGCCGAATTTGTTTTTGAAAGAATTTTAAGAGTTTAAGAAAAAGATTCAAAACAAAATCGCTCTATCCCGCTTAGTTTCCAGGATATTCATCAAAAAAGGCTCCGAAACTCCAAAAATCCCTTTTTTTAAATGAAATTCACAAATTAATTAATTTCTGTTTTTTTTAAAAATATATATTGGAAACTAATCGAGATAAGCTCTCTTCACTCGAATCCACTTTTCTAGCCCAAAAAAGCTCTATCTCGTTTAGTTTCCGAGATATTCTCCAAAAAACTCTAAATTTATTTTTTCCTCATTTTCTTTTTTTACCAATTTTTCCAAAAAATCGATGAAAAAAAAAATTAAAAAATTAGCTTCATTATTAATTTTTTTTTCAAATTTAATTATTAATTAATTAAATAATTTACCGAAATACGCTAGGCTTCTCTCGGCATATCGATTTTCCTCCTTCATCCTCATATCGTCAAAAAACAAATTTTCCTCACTAAAAAAGTCACTCTGATTACTTCAATCAGCTAATAAACTCTACAACTGCCACTGAACACTGTCTCAATCCAATATAATGATAATAAAAAATAACAATAATAATCTCGAGTTTTCTAAGAACTCCAATGAGTTAAGCGGCTACTGGAAATGCCTTGCATCTTCTCAATTGAAGCCGAAATGAGGCAATTAAGAAATTTACCCCACAAATAAACGCTTTCTCCACTAAAATCACATTATTTTATCATAAATTCCACAAATTTTCATTGAAAAAACCAAAAACATCAAAAACACATTAAAAAAAATAAATAAAAAAATTCTCACTGCAAAAAATTGAATTTTTTATATAAAAAAAAAAAGGAATTTTTCGTTAAAAATTCGAATTAAAAAAAAAATTAATTATTAATCTTGAAACAATGTTTTTATGATTATTATTATTATTATCAATTTTCAAATGACGCTTTTTTTCATTAATTTTATTATAATTATTAATTTTGAAATAATTGCCTCATTAAAATGTTTTATTATTAATTTCGAAATAATTGTCTTTTTAAAATCTTTATCATTAGTTTTGAATTAATATTTTTCTTTATTATTATTATTATTTAATTTAAAAATATTAAGGCACACAGAGTATTCTCCAAGAATGGAAAAATCGCTCACGCGATAGAGCTGTCGCACGCGGAATGAATTAAAAAAGAGTCACGGATGTATGAGAGGAAACACGCCGGATGAATGCGCGCGCAACTCTCATTGGCTGTAAACGAGGACCTCTGAGTTGCGCAGTAGCCTGACGCGCATTTTTTACGGTTTTTAACTTTGGACCGGGCGCTCCGCAGCAAATACACATATATACAGGCTTCTCTCGTGTTACTCTGTTTTCTCATTGGTTCACGGAGGGGGGGTGGGGGTGGTGGGGGGTTCCCCAGACTAATCTGAAGAACAATATAACGGAAGAAGATACAGAATGGACAAATCCGGAGATAATGTTTCTCGTCTCTTTTCACGATTTTTTTTATCTCAATTTATTTTATCAATGCAAATATTCTGGTCTTCCGGGTGGAGGGGGTTTTTTCCTTGTTGGGGGGAAAAATTGGAGGCGGCAGGGGAGGGGGGTTTATTAGTTTCGGACAGTGAGACCATTTAGGGCTAAATCTGAGTCTATCAGAGAGTTCTTTGATGCTTTTATCTCGTGGATTTAAATTCTAACGTTTTTCTAACGTTTTTTTTTTTGGGGGGATTTTGGTGAAAAAATTGGAGGGAACGAATGAATGGGATTTTTTTCAGGGGGAAGGGCTTTATGGAAAAATGTGAAAAAATTTGGGGAGGTGCTGGAACATGTTGAGATTTTTACTGAATTTTTTCAAATTTTTGGTTGGGTTTTTTCGATCGGGAAAAAATTATTAATGTTGTTGGATTTAGTTAAATTGCTGGTTTTTGAGAATATCTTGGGAATTAATGGAGATATGTCCGTTTCGGCCTGATCCTTTTCTGTAGAGGATTATGCGGGCTGGAAAAAAATATGCGACTAAAACGCCTTATCTCGCTTATTTTCCAAGACATTTTAAAAACCTAAATTAACCAAAAAAAAAAAAATCACTCGGAATTTTTTTCAATGTGAAGCCTTCCCCAGAAAAATATGAAAAAATTCGGAAAGATGCTCCAACATGTCGACATTATTGTGGGGATTTTTTAAAAATTTCCCTCAACACCTTTCAGTTGAAAAAAAATTCCCCAAAATTATTGTTTTCGATTGCATTATAATTGTTTTTTTTTATATTTTGGAAATGAATGGAGATACGCCCTTTTCACCCCAAGCCTTTTTTCCAAAAATATTTAAAAAGCCACAAAAAATTTAGACTAAATCGCCTTATCTCCGTTATCTTCCAAGATATTCTCAAGAAAAAAAAAATAACAAGATAATTTTTTCAAAATTTTCCTCAAAACTTCTGACCCGAAAAAAAAATCAAAAAACTATTCCATTCAATCAAATCACAATTAACGTAAATTCCCATGCATTTAATGATTTTATTTTAGGGGAGGGTGGGGCAAAATGGACACTGTAATGAAACGGTTGGAGATGGATTTTTTCTGATGATTCTATTGAAAAGCTGAGAAAATTTTAGCCGGAAAATGAGTGTCAGATATACTTTTTTTCGATTTTTTTGAAAATTCTATATTTTTTGGCAGTTTTGAGGGGTGAAAGCCTTTCCTTTTTTGAAAATTTTCAGTTTTTTGCGCATATCTCTGGTTCTATTGGTCGTAACAATCCGGGGTTGGTCTCAAATGAAAGGTGAGCTCATTTCCCATCGATTCATGGGGTTTTGAATTCAAAAATATCAATTTTTGGGATAGTTATAGGCCAAAAACTGTTTCACAAAACTGTTTCACAAAAATGCCCATAAATACCTTAAAAATCGATATTTTCAATTGAAAACCCCATGAATCGATGGCAAATGATCTCACCTTTCACCTCCCATCGGAATTTTTACGCTCCGACAAATAGAACCGGAGATATCCTCAAAAAACTGAAAATTTTCAAAAAAAGGAAGGCTTTTACCTCTCTAAAATGCTCAAAAAAAGTCAAAATCGCCAAAAATTCAAAAAAATTAATTCCGGCACTTGTTTCCCGCCTAAAATTTCCTCAGCTTTCCAATGAAATCATCAAAAATAATCTACCGCCAATATTTCCATTAATTTCAAGAGTTTTCCATAATATTTGCTTAAAAATTTAGATGTGTCCATTTTACCCCTGATGTCCATTTCGCCCCACCTTCCCCTATAATTCTCAGGGGTCAAGGGTCGATCCCTTTTGGCTTAACGCAAAAATTGGTCACAATTAATGAATCAGACCAATTCGTAACTCGCAATGTCTTCTATCCTTCATATTTTTTTTTAATTAAAAAAAAAATTATGTTGTCTTTCACAAATTGGAAGGACTCGTGTATCTGGTTATTCTATAAATATAATTCACTCGACAGATCTCAATGTGAGACACAATAAAAATAATCATACACCCGTTGCGAATGTGTGGGAGTTAAGAATCTGTCGTGATTTCATTTTTTTCTTTTTTTTTTTCGAATTTTTATTTTTATTTAAAAAAAAATTTATGGATTATGATGAGTGAGTTAGTATGAGTGAAATTCTTCATGTTTTCACTACATTATCATGATGTTAATTATTATCAATTAATTAATATGACTCAACGATTTGGATCTCGGCTAATTGCCAATTGTTTGTGATTGTATTAATGCAATGAATTAATTCATTAAATCGATCTTCATGCATCACAAATAATTTTAACGAGTGTCTTATTAGTTTCTTGAATTATTAATATATTGTTTATTATTCATTTATCTCAGGACACGTAAAAATATAAATATATAACAGATTATTGATATAAATATTCATTTAAAAAAAAATTCTGTGCAATTAAAAAAAATTTTTTTTTTTGAGAAAATGGAAATTCTAAGGAATTTAGGGGATTTAGATTTTTTTTTGGTGGGAAGGGGTTGGTGAAATTTTTTTAAAAAATTCACTGACAATATAGATATATTGAAGCATCTTCCTGAATTTTTTCAGATTTTTTTGAAAAGTCCTTCACTCCTAAAAAAAATCCTGCATCTTTTTTTTTATCAATTTTTAAGAAGAAAAAAACAAAATTAAGAAATTTTCGGTATTCAGGATTTTATTTTGGAGAAAAGGCTCAATGAAAATTTTTGAAAAAATTCACCAACAATATGGACATACTGTAGCATCATCTTGAATTTTTTCATATTTTTTGGAAGAGTCCTTCACCTTTAAAAAAAATCCTGTACCTTTTATTTTTATCGATTTTCGGGTTGCTCTTATCGATGTCCTATCTTTCCCTGACTCATCTCTTTATCACTATTTATTTTCCTCAACAGGATAATCGTTCACGTGACTACTTTAGTGGATAACAATCCAAATACAATGGAAAAAACGAAAACACAATAAATAAATTTGAAAGCCATAGATTTACACAAAATAAAAGAAAAATAGATTTTTCCTAAATCAAGAAAATTTCATCTTTTTTTGATAATATCTTGGAAAATAATAGAGATACGCCCTTTTTGCCCCAATCTATTTTTATAGCTCTCGAAATTCTCTACAAAACGGTGTTATTAAGGGCAAGAAGGGCGTATCTCCATTAGTTCCAGAGATATTCTCAAAAAGAAATGACTAATTTCATCATTTCATCATCAATTAATAATTCATTCATCTCATTATAGGGGAAGGTGGGGCAAACTCTTGAAATTAATGGAAATATTGGCGGTAGATTATTTTTGATGATTTCATCGGAAAGCTGAGGAAATTTCAGTCGGGAAACAAGTGCAGGAATTAATTTTTTTGAATTTTTGGCGATTTTGACTTTTTTTGAGCATTTTAGAGAGCTAAAAGCCTTCCTTTTTTTGAAAATTTTCAGTTTTTTGAGGATATCTCCGGTTCTATTTGTCGGAGCGTAAAAATTCCGATGGGAGGTGAAAGGTGAGATCATTTGCCATCGATTCATGGGGTTTTCAATTAAAAAATATCGATTTTTAAGGTATTTATGGGCATTTTTGTGAAACAGTTTTGTGAAACAGTTTTTGGCCTATAACTATCCCAAAAATTGATATTTTTGAATTCAAAACCCCATGAATCGATGGGAAATGAGCTCACCTTTCATTTGAGACCAACCCCGAATTGCTACGACCAATAGAACCAGAGATATTCGCAAAAAACTGAAAATTTTCAAAAAAGGAAAGGCTTTCACCCCTCAAAACTGCCAAAAAATATAGAATTTTCAAAAAAATCGAAAAAAATACATCTGACACTCGTTTTCCGGCTAAAATTTCCTCAGTTTTTCAATAGAATCATCGAAAAAAATCCATCCCTAACCATTTCATTACAGTGTCCATTTTGCCCCACTCTCCCCTATCATTCTCATTTATTTTTACTAAAAAGGAGAGAATAACACTTTAGGTACAATGAAAAAAAAAAGAAAAAAAACAATGAATAAATGAGAATGCCAGTTTCTATTTCAATAAAGTCTCAACCACAATGTCATGAGAATTAGGAATGCAAATTCAAAAGGAGTGAATAAAACCTTCCAGCATGATTACTAAAAAACTTTTGCTCGAAGAAAGAAGAAGAAAGAGGCAAAGAAGATAAGAAAAAAAAGGAAAAAGAAGTAAAAAAAATGACTATGTACTGGAAGGAGCATTAGTGTCAGAACATGAAAGTGAAAAAAAAAGAAGAGGATGAATAAAAAAAGAAGGGGGAGGGAGGGAGGGAAATGCGAAAAGCCTTCTTTTGAAACAAAAATACTTTTAGACACATTTCACTGAGAAAAGTTCTCTAAAATCTTGTGACTCATGACCAGCATCTACTATTTCTTGATATTTTAGGGGGAAAAAGGGGGGGAAGGAAAAAAAGAGGTGGGGGTGGGAAAAAAGAAGGGGAAGGGGGGATATGGAGACAAAATATCTCTTAAAAAGTATGGGTTTATGAGTGTCTGAATGAAGTTCAGAGTTTAGAGGAAGAGGAGGGGAAAGGGATGGGGAGGAGGGGGGGGGGGAGAGGTAATAAAAAGAGGGAGTTTATCTTTAATTGTGAGAATTTATTGGCTGCGAGAGTTTTTAACTTGTCAATGAGAAAAAAAAATGAAGATTTTTTTCATGGGGAATTTTATGGTGTGGGGGGGGGTGGAAGTTTTTTGATGGTTTAGTTGGAAAACTGAGAAAATTTCAGGTGGAAAACATATGCCACAATGTTTTTTTCATTTTTTTTTTCAAAATTTGATTTTTTTTTATTTTTGAAAAAAGGAGAATTTTCAAAAAATTACATAAAATTAAGAGTGACACATGTTTTCAGAGGTAAATTTCCTCAGCTTTTCAATGAAATCATCAGAAAAATCCTATCTCAAATATTTCCCCCAATTTTTCTCGATTTTCATAATATAAATCGTCAAAATTAAAAAAAGAAGTCTTTTGATGTCGACCAATTTCCCGAATATCTCTGAAACTATTGCATTTATCAAAAAAAAGCAGGAGACCTTTTTTGTAGAGAATTAAATTTGCCACAAAAAAGATTTCTTAACTATTTCTGCTAAACCAAATACTTTCTGAAATATCTTTGAAGTAATCTCCACAATTTTTAATAATCATTATGAATTCAATGAAAATTCTTTAATTCTTCATGAAATAAAAAATAAGATCGAATAATCTCGAGCATAAATAACTAATGGAGAGTTGACTTCCGCTTCTTCGAACAAATCAAGCCATTAACCGGTCACTGCGGATTGAGCCATCACATCTCGTAACGAATAAAATCCTCGACATTAAATGGAGCTCAATAATAAAATTTTGACCTCTCGAATAAAATCCGAAACAAAATTTGAAAAAAATCTGCCTCGCAAACTAATTTTCATGTATTCCGCAAAAAATATATAGATAGGGGAAGGTGGGGCAAAATGGACATCAGGGGTAAAATGGACACTCTAAATTTTTTGGCAAATATTATGGAAAACTCTCGAAATTAATAGAAATATTGGCAGTAGATTGTTTTTGATGATTTCATTGGAAAACTGAGGAAATTTTAGATGGGAAACAAGTGCCGAAATTAATTTTTTTGAATTATTGGCAATTTTGACTTTTTTAAGCATTTCAGAAGGGTAAAATCCTTCCTTTTCTTGAAAATTTTCAGTTTTTTGAGGATATCTCCGGTTCTATTTGCCGTAGCGTAGAAATTCGTATGGGAGGTGAAAGGTGAGATCATTTGCCATTGATTCATAGGGTTTTCAATTAAAAAATATCGGTTCTCATGGTATTTATGGGCATTTTTGTGAAACAGTTTTGTGAAACAGTTTTTGGCCTATAACTATCCCAAAAATTGACATTTTTGAATTCAAAACCCCATAAATCGATGGGAAATGAGGTCACCTTTCATTTGAGACAGAAAAAGTTGATTGAAAAATTGAAAAAATTGTCAGAAAAAACGAAGAATCCTCCAAATTTGACGAAAAAAAAACATCGAAAAAATTGGGAGGAATAACGGAAAATCCTCTACATTTGATCACAAAAATCGTCGAAAAATTGGAAGAATTAGAACAAAAAATTGACAATCCTCTAAATTTGACGAAAGTAAAAAAAAAAGTTGAAAAATCTAAAAAATTGTCAGAAAAAACGAAAAATCCTCTAAATTTGACAATTGATTATGATTTATGTCGCAGCGTAAAAATTCGTATGGGAGGTGAAAGGCGAGATCATTTGCCATTGATTCATGGGGTTTTCAATTAAAAAATATCGATTTTCATGGTATTTATGGGTATTTTTGTGAAACAGTTTTGTGAAACAGTTTTCGGCCTATAACTATCCCAAAAATTGATATTTTTGAATTCAAAACCCCATGAATCGATGGGAAATGAGGTCACCTTCCATTTGAGACCAGCCCCGAGTTGCTACGACCAATAGAACCAGAGATATCTGCAAAAAACGGAAAATTTTCAAAAGAGGAAAGGCTTACTCCTCAAAAATGCCGAAAAACATCGAATTAAAAGGAAAAAATACATCTGACACTCGTTTTCCGGCCAAAATTTCTTCAGTTTTTCAATAGAATCATCAAAAGAGATCCATTTCTAACCGTTTCATTACAGTCTCCATTTTGCCCCACTCTCCCCTACATATATTACAATGTGACTCAAAACCTTTATCAGCAACGGATGTCGAAGACTGACACTTGCACTTTAAATTCCATTTTATTGCACAATTTCATGAAATTAAATGAAAAAGAAAGAAAGAAACATCGAAAGTGTTTCTATATATACAGTGACGAAAAAAAGTTAAATTTTTTTATAAAATCGTTAATAACAATTGACACAAAATAAAATTCTCAAATAGGGGAGAGTGGGGCAAAATGGACACTGTAATGAAACGGTTAGGGATGGATTCTTTTCGATGATTCTATTGAAAAACTGAGGAAATTTTAGCCGGAAAACGAGTGTCAGATGTATTTTTTTCGATTTTTTTGAAAATTCTATATTTTTTGGCAGTTTTGAGGGGTGAAAGCCTTTCCTTTTTTGAAAATTTTCAGTTTTTTGCGAATATCTCTGGTTCTATTGGTCGTAGCAATTCGGGGTTGGTCTCAAATGAAAGGTGAGCTCATTTCCCATCGATTCATGGGGTTTTGAATTCAAAAATATCAATTTTTGGGATAGTTATAGGCCAAAAACTGTTTCACAAAACTGTTTTACAAAAATGCCCATAAATACCTTAAAAATCGATATTTTTTAATTGAAAACCCCATGAATCGATGGCAAATGATCTCACCTTTCACCTCCCATCGGAATTTTTACGCTCCGACAAATAGAACCGGAGATATCCTCAAAAAACTGAAAATTAAAAAAAAAAGGAAGGCTATACCTCTCTAAAATGCTCAAAAAAGTCAAAATCGCCAAAAATTCAAAAAAATTAATTCCGGCACTTGTTTCCCGACTGAAATTTCCTCAGCTTTCCAATGAAATCATCAAAAATAATCTACCGCCAATATTTCCATTAATTTCAAGAGTTTTCCATAATATTTGCTTAAAAATTTAGATGTGTCCATTTTATCCCTGATGTCCATTTTGCCCCACCTTTCCCTATGGTGAAGTGAATCTGTGAAAAATGTAATGAAAAATAAAATAAGTCTTAAAAACAAAAATTTAACTGAAAATTGGAAAATTTTTTGATAATTCTGAAAATTTCTCCAAAACTTGAAAAAATGAAGAAATTTTCCCCAAATTATCTGCAAATATAGATTCAGGCAAAAACGCTCTATCTCGCTTAGTTTCCAATATATTGTCAAACGACAAAATATGTCCAAAAAATTGGAAAAACAATAAAATTCAAAAAATAAAAAGAAATTAGAAAAAAAATTGTTATCTCATGATGACTTTAAACGTTTATCATCAGGATGTCGAAAATTGACACTTGCCCTTAAATTCCACTTTACTGCACAATTTCAACAATTTAAATAAAAGAGATATTGTTAAAAGAAAATTGTAAAATTAATGATTCCATGAATGTGACTTCCGTTATCTCCCCAGGGTGTGGAGACCTCTGCCGGAAGTCTCTTCTACACCAGGAAATACACGTACTCGAGCTTCTCTACCAGAGATGAATGCTTTTCTCAATTAGAAAGAATTAAGTCGAAAATATAGTCGAAAAGTCGAGAAAAAAATTGGAAGAAAAAATGGTAAATTCTCTAAATTTGACAAAAAAAAATCTTTGGAAGATCGAAAAAATTTGAACAAAATCGAAAAATCCTCCAAATTTGACGAAAAAAAACATCGAAGAAATGGGGAGAAAGAACGGAAAATCCTCTAAATTGGACGAAAAGAAAAAACCTTGAAAAATCGAAAAAATTCGAAGGAAAAACGGGAAATTCTCTAAATTTGACGGAAAAAATATAGAAAAATAAAAAAAAATTAGAGGAAAAACAAAAATCTTTTGAATTTGACAGAAAAAACATCGACAGATCTAAAAATTCGGAAGAAAAAACGAAGAATTCTCTAAATTTGACAAAAGAAAACATCGAAAAAATTGGGGGGAATAACGGAAAATCCTCTACATTTGATCACAAAAATCGTCGAAAAATTGAAAGAATTAGAACAAAAAATTGACAATCCTCTAAATTTGACGAAAGTAAAAAAAAAGTTGAAAAACTTAAAAAATTGTCAGAAAAAACGAAAAATCCTCTAAATTTGACAATTGATTATGATTTCAAGAGAACGAGAAATACATGAAAAATATGAGAAAATGAAAGAATAATAATGATAATAATAATATTAATCATTTGTAAACATATTGAATTGTGTTCTTGTCTTCATGAATAAAGAGAGGGAAAAAAAATTATAAATTCAAGACTCAAGTCACGTATAGGAGTTATACCCAGCGATCCGATTATCCACCGGAAGTCTCATCGTAGTCTATGTATACGTCCATCTAAGGAGACAAAAGTTATTTCGTAACAGTTTGATCTATTGAATTCCAAAGTAAACACTAACAATAAACTATGACATGAAAATGTTTAATACAGTTAAGAGTGGGGCAAAATGGACCTACAGAGTATGATGAACTACAAATTTTTCTTTCAAAGTGAAGGAGTGTTAAAAAAAATTTGAAAAAATTTGAGAAGATTTTGGAATATGTGAAAATTGTTTGTGAATTTTTTCAAATTTTTAGAAACACTCCTTCACCCAAAAAAAAAAAAGTTCCAAATCATTTTTTCAATTTTTTTCAAGTGAAAAATTAAATTAAAAAAAAAATTAAGAAGTTTTCTCTGTCGGGAATTTTTGGAGAATTTTTTTGAAATTAATGGAAATACGCCCTTTTTATCATCTTAGGGTAAAAAGAGCGTATCTCGATTAATTTCCGAGATATAAAAAAAAATGTGCAAAAAAAATAGATTTTTTCTCGAGAAAAAAGAAAAAAATCTGCTTTTTCTTAAAAAAAAATCTATTTTTCTCTGATTCGTTTCTCAAAAATATATATATATGTCTTAAACTGAGTGAGTTAGGCCAAAAAGGGCCTATCTCCATTATTTTACGAGAAATTCTCCAAAAAATGACAAATTTCATTATTTTCTCATGTATTAATAGTTAATTTTTTTTCTAGTCATTTATTGATTTCAGTGAACGAATTTCCTTGAATTCTATTAATGATTTTTCGTAAAACACACATACACACACACACAGAGCCGGATATGTCCCTCGTCTATTTCAACGAATGTGATATAAACATACGTGAAAAAACACGTGGCACGATTGGTATAAGCTATGGGCACACGTTTCAGCCTCCCTCTCTTGGGTGTAACTCTTTTGGATTTTTCACTTTAGTTGCAGTTGTAAGTTAAACAGAGAGAGAGGGGGAATGGAAGAAAGGAGTAACACCGGAAGTGTCAAGGTTCATAAAACCCATGGGAGCGAGCACGTGCAACTGGTTTATGGCAATAGGAACCTGCTACTATTTCCGTTGGGACGAGTAAACCTTTAGCTTCTTCTTTTTCATTAAATTCAATTTAAGATGAACTGAGATTTCCCATTTTTAACGATGAGAGGATTTTTTTTTTTAGTGAAGATGTCTATTAAAAAATCTGAAAAAAAATGAGATGGTGCTCCAACATATGTACTATATCTCCAAATTTTAGCAAATTTTTTGGTGCAGTTGCCTGTCCAGAAAAAAAAATATCTCGTTAATTCAGTAACTAAAAGGTAAAAATTCAGAGAAAATCTATTTTTTAAAGCTTTTTCTGAATAAGGAGTGTTTGGGATTTTTTTTGCAGTGAAGGCTTTCATTAAAAAATCTGAAAAAATTTGGGAAGATGCTCCAACATATGTACTGTATCTCCAAATTTTTCCAAATTTTTCAGTAGAGTTATGTTAAAATAAAAAATTGTCATTAATTCAATAGCAACAAAGTGCAAAAAAAGGAAAAATCTATTTTTTAAATCTCTTTTGAGACAATGAGTGTTCAGGATTTTTTTTCAAAATGAAGACCTTGACGAAAAAATCTGAAAAAATTTAGGAAGATGCTCCAATATGTCCAGCATATTCCCAATTTTTTTCAAATTTTTTGGTACACCTGCCTCTCCAAAAAAAAAAAATCTCATTGATTCAGCAACGAAATGCTAAAAAACAGGGAAAGTCAATTTTTTTTAAGGTTTTTCTTTTCGAGAATATTTTTCTTTTAGGCAAATATTATGGAAAACTCTCGAAATTAATAGAAATATTGGCGGTAGATTGTTTTCGATGATTTTATTGGAGAGTTGAGAAAATTTAAGGCGGGAAACAAGTGCCGGAATTAATTTTTTTGAATTTTTGGCATTTTTGACTTTTTTGAGCATTTTAGAGGGATAAAAAACCCTTCCTTTTTTGAAAATTTTCAGTTTTTCAAGGATATCTTCGGTTCTATTTGTCGTAGCGTAAAAATTCCGAATGGAGGTGAAAGGTGAGATCATTTGCCATCGATTCATGGGGTTTTCAATTTGAAAATATCGATTTTCGAGGTATTTATAGTAATTTTTGTGAAACAGTTCAGTGAAACAGTTTTTGGCCTATAACTATCCGAAAAATTGATATTTTTGGATTAAAAACCCCATAAATCGATGGGAAATGAGCTCACCTTTCATTTGAGACCAACCGCGAATTGCTACGACCAATGGAACCGGAGATATTGGCAAAAAACTGAAAATTTTCAAAAAAGCAAAGGCTCATCCCCTCAAAAATGCCGAAAAAATTGAATTTTCAAAAAAATTGAAAAAAATATATCTGACACTGATTTTCCGGCTAAAATTTTCTCAACTTTTCAATAGAATCATTTAAAAAAATCCATCTCTAACCGTTTCATTACAGTGTCCATTTTGCCCCACTTCTCTTCAAATGAAGCTTAAAAAAAAGAGTTCGTCAAGAGGAAGTTTTTCACAAAATCTGAAATTTTTCTATAAAACTGTTTAGCTGTAATTGCGACTTTTATGCACACACAGACATACATACACACAGACATGCGCTGAAAATATCATGATTACATAGCTTCCATGTGGAAGCAAAAACAGCATATCTCCATCATTTTCCGAAAACATTCAATTTACAACGAATTTTTTCAATTAATTCCCTAAAATTTACTGATTCAACCCTCACTCAGAAAACTCTCATTATCCCTCCACAATTTTCATTTTTTAAAATCCCAATCATCAACATGATGCTTGACATGTCCTCAATAATCCTTCACAATAAAAGGATATTAAACGCTTTGAACCGTGAGAAAATTCACGAGAATACAACTGTGTATTGACAATAAGTGCCTTTAGAACGTGTGCCACTTGGCAATACTACGGGATTAGTATCACGAGGGGATTCAGTGCTCATGAGGGCTCATCATTGAATCCACCGAGCCAGCACACACAATCGTCCTCACTCAACCCCCCCCCCCCCTCTTCATCATCACTCCCCCAAAAAAATTCGAAAACTAGCAAAATTTACGAAAATCAACGAAAAAGATGAAAAAAAGAATCTTTTTCTTAGTTCAACATTTCTTTTTCAAATGATTCCGAAATCATTGGAGATACGCCCTTTTTGTCCTAAGACAGTTTTGTAAAATCGCTTTACCTCACTTAATTTTCAAAATATTTTAGTGATCAGAAAAATGAGTTCAAGGGAAGTAAAAAAAAAAAGAAGAAAAAAAATGGATTAAAAAAAAAAGGAAGCGACCAAAAAAAAAAAAAAAAATCGATTAAAAAAAAACAGTCGATTTTTTTCAAAAAGAAGAAGCGTTGATTTCTTCAAAAAACAAAAAAAAGTACGATTTCTTCGAGAGAAAAAAAGTCGATTCCTCTAAAAAAGAGAAAAAAAATTTTTGGAAAGAAATAATCACGAAAAAAACTAATCGATTTATTTAAAAAACGAGAAAAAAGTCGATCTCTTGAAAAAGAATGAGTAATTGTTTATTTTCAGAAAAAAATTGATTCTCTCGGAAAGAAAATGCGTCAATTCCTCCAAAAAAGTCAATTTCTTCAAAAAAAAACTAAAAAAAATCTTACCTTTACTCTTGTGTTTCCTGTTTTTTCTGCTTTTCACCTGCCTGGGGCCATCAACCTGATCAGTAGGAATAGGTGGTGCGAAGCCTTCAGGTTCCCTGATGAAGCCCTCAGTTTGGATGATCCTCCTGCAGTGATGCTCCTCCTCTTTGTCCAAAAATGTGCCAATCGAGTGTCTTCTGCTCCCCGAATTTGCTGGAAGTGTCGCTGATAAATTGTAGTACCTCGCATCATCAACCCCGAGGAAGACCTCTCCCCCCTCATCATCATCATCTCCATTGGCTCCTTTCGCATCATCACCAGGTAGTCCACAGAAGACCATGTCATTGGACAATAGCTCACTCGCTGATTTTAGGATTCTTCGACGATGCGGTCGACGTCTGTCGTGATCCGAGTGCGAGTGAGATCGATGAGGTAAATATGGAGATGGTGGTGCTATATCGGTTGGCCTCGGCTCACCTCTCAGGATTTGAAGTGTCTCATTATCTGTATTTGCACTCATTGACCTAAATAAACTCCGGAAACTCGTGCGCTGAGGATTTTGATTATTGGCTCCTCTTATTAAGGTAGTATCCATGGTACAGTCGATAAAACAGAGAAAAAAAGAGGTTTTATTGGTTAATTTGTGAATTAATTAAAAAATTAATAAAAGAATCGTTTTTTTTTTCATTTTTTGATTTTTCAGAATTTTCCAAAAATTTTAAATTTTAGGAGGTAATGGAGATACGCCCCTTTTTTAACGTAAACTCATTTTGAAGAGAATTTCAAGAGCTACAAAAAAGGATTCAAGCAAAATCACCCTATCTCGCTTAGTTTCCGAGATATTATCAAAAAAGAGAATTAAGGTAGTATCCCCGAGTAAAGTCGATAAAACAGAAAAAAATGAGGATTTGTAGGTTAATTTCCAATTAATTGCTGTTAATTCGGGGAAAAATGTGCTTTAATTTGTTGGGGATAATTTAATTATTGAATTAATTAACACACGTTTTCTTTTTTCTCCATATTGGACAAGAGTGTTCTTATCCAAAATGAGGATTAAATGAGGATTTGTAGGTTAATTTCCAATTAATTGCTGTTAATTCGGGCGAAAATGTGCTTTAATTTGCCCGAAAAAGTGATTAAACTATTCGAAAGTCATATCTTTAGCTTGTGAATATAATTTTTTTTTCTCCAATTTTTTTTACATCAATCTCCTATCACATGCATGAGATAGAGAGAGAGGCAAACAGTTACGACTACCTTCTAATTAAAATTTCTCAATAACTATACGGTGAATTGAATATTTTTTTCTTCTATCATTTAGTTAAAATGCTGTTCTCTTCGCCAATTGTTTTTAAATAATGGATTAACCGTTTGGTTTTTTAGTAATTTCGTTATTTCCGTCCGATTTAGGGCGTTTCATCCCCACCACCATTTTCAGTAACTTTGATAATTCATATCTCGTAAACTGCACGGTCAAAAATTATGAAAAAATTCAGAAAAATATGAAAAAATAGGGGAGAGTGAGGCAAAATGGACCTAAAAGTTGAGATGACTCCAGATTTTTTAAAAAAGCAGCGGTTGCACCAAAAAATCCGAAAAAATTTACAAACAATATACATATGTTAGAGGATTTTTTCAAATTTTTTCAGATTTTTTCGTCGAGTCCTTCATTCAAAAAAAAAACTCCTTTATCATGTCACTATAAGGGTCCATTTTGCCCCACTCTCCCCTAGCTTTTTTGATGTGGCATCAAAAAAATAAGGATTCAAGGCATCTTGAGGCCAACTAAAATACTACCTTAACATTGGTTGAATCTCTTCCATGGATTCTGTACTGTTGCTCTCGTGATGGACCAATGTGGAAACGGTCGAGTTTGACATCACTGATGCTGATGATGTTGTGCCCATTTTATTCTGTCGTTTTCGAAAAAAAGCGGCAAAACCTCGACCCGATGTTTGAATTTGGCCCGAGTCACTTTGTGATCCTGCCAATGATATTGACTCTCCCGTGAGAGAAAAATACGAGGGATTGTCTGTAAACATAGAAATGACGATTTTTTAGGACATCACTCACTCACTTGAAAAAAAAAATTGACACTAATTTTTTATTTTTTTCAATTAAGCGATTATTTCACCAGGAACATAGTGGACTCACTGGAATGACAACTTGGACTAATACTGTAATGCAATTGAAGGGTCTCGAGAGAATGTCTGTTGGTATTATGGGGGTATGTTGCGGGGACCGAATGCGGGATGAGATGAAAAAAGTGGGGATGACACCGGACGCTGCATTTTACCCCCACCCTTCGGCCCCCTCAGGTTATTTTTTTTTTTTTTTTTCATTCAGAGGCGGATGTGAATGAGCACTTGGAGAGAATTTTCTGGGGGTGATGGGAAATTTGATGACAGATTTCTTTTTTTTCTTAGAAAAAATGGATTTTTTTCAATTTTTTTTTTGTTGAATCTTTCATTTTTACGGTTGTGATTTTTGAGGGTGGGGGGAGGAGGGGAAATAGTTTTTTTCCAATTCTTCGAGTTTGAGGAGAGGAAATAGAATTTTTTTATTTTTTTTTTTGAGAAATTAGAAACCCTTATTTTCGGAAGACGAAAGTTGAAATTTTTCGGGTTTCTTGTGTGAAAAAAAAGGATATTTTTATGTTTTCATGTGCAATGGGAATGTTTTGGTGTAAAAGGGCGTATCTCCATTAGTTTCCAAGATATTCTATTGAGAATGATAGAATAAAAGTATTTTTAATTTTTTTTTATTGGATTTTCGATGAACTGGGATTTCTCACTTCAACAATGAACATATTCATGATTTTTTTTCAATGTGAAGATCTTCACGAAAAAATCTGAAAAAAATTGAGAAGATGTTATAATAGGTCCACCTTATTCTTGATTTTTTCCAGATTTTTTAGTGCAGTCGCCATTAAAAAAAAAAAAAATGTAATAAATTCAGTAGCAAAAAAGTAGAAAAATAGGATAAGTCGTTTTTTTTGTTAATTTTTGGTGGAAATTAAAATTTTTCCTATTTTCCAAGAAAAAAATGAAATTTTCATGTTTTTATGTGCATTTTGAATATTTCAGGATAAAAAGGGCGTATCTCCATTAATTTCCAGGATATTCTATTGACAATAACAAAAAAAAAAAGTTTTTTTTTCATTAAATCCAATTTCTCACTTCAACAATGAATCCATTCATGATTTTTTTTTCAAGTGAAGACCTTCACCAAAAAATCTGTAAAAATTTGGAAAGATGCTCCAACATGTCCATTTTATTCTCAAATTTTTTCAAAATTTTCGGTGCAGTCGCCTTTTCAAAAAAAAAAAAATCATAAGTTCAGAAAAAAGTTGAATAAAAAAAATAGAAAAATAAACATTTTTTTTAATTTTTTCGTTGAAAATTAATTTTTTTTTTTTGGTTTCTCAAAAAAAAATGAAATTTTAATGTTTTGATGTGCACTCGGAATATTTCAACATCTGGGAACAACTAAATGAATAAAAAAAAGAGGCATCAGGTAGTTGTGTCCTCAACAGTAGCCAATTGATGGACAGATAGGTGTAGGGGTCCTCTCACACTCCTCTGATTTTATGCGCTTTGAGCGTGTACAGAATTTTTATTGAGTTATTTTCAATAAAATAAAGAAATTACGTGGCATGTAATTCAGGAGCTAATGGACATTGAGACTTACCGAGGGCCATTGTGATGTTGGAGTCTCAAACACGTGGTTTCTTCTGAAAAATAACAATAAAAATTGAATTTAGTGATGAAATAAATGGAAAAAATAAAAAATTTCCTTATTTTCGATAATTTTATTTTTCTCGGTTTTTTCTTGAGAATATCCCGGAAACTAAGCGAGATAGAGCGATTTTGCCTGAGACTTGTTTTGTAGGAAAATTCGAGAGCTAGAAAAGAGAATTCATGTAAAAACGCTCTATCTCGTTTATTTTCCGATATATTCTCAAAAAATAAAATAAATTTCCTTGTTTTATGTCAGAATCGAAGTGAATTCGATTTTTAATTTAAAGGCACGACCTCCAAAAAATCTGAAAAAATTCCACAACATTGTGGACATGCAGAGGCATATTCTCAAATTTTTTCGATTTTTTAAACGCATCTCTTCATCGATAAAAAAATAGCCAGACAAAAAAGTGAAAATATTAAAAAAAAATTCTGTCCTCATTCTCACTAAAATATCTCGGAAAATAATGGAGTTACGCCCTTTTTGCATGAGTTCTTTTTTGTAGAAAATTTTAAGAGCTACAAAAAAGGATTCGTGCAATATCACTCTATCTCGCTTAGTTTCCGAGATATTCTTAAAAAATCAATTGAACAAAAAAATCAACTCATTTCATAAAAATAAAAAATAAAAAAAAAAATTCTGCAATTCTCTTTTATTTCTCAATGAATAAGAGAATTTAATCGATTAGACATCAAAAAAATTTCATCTTCCAATAAATAAAAGGGACACGGGGTTATCTTGCAAGTTGAATCATTGCATCTTCCATTCATATCTTGAAATAGAAATCTCAATATTAAATTTAGCTGAAAATCCAAGAGTTTCGCATTTACTCTTGGCATGAACATCTAGATTTTCATCTAGTCCATTCACGTTTGGCAAAAATCTTATTTTCTCTATTTTCACTTCCTCATTCATTTCTCGATGCCCTCCTGTCCTCCCTCCCCTCCCCCTCTTCTTTGCCCCTTTTCTCAGCCAAATGTATTTCTAAATATTACCTCTAATCACTCTAAATCACTCGTGCCTTTTCATTTCTTCATCCTTAGAAACAAAGTGGCGTAATTACATATAGGGGAAGGTGGGGCAAAATGGACATCAGGGGTAAAATGGACACATCTAAATTTTTAGGCAAATATTATGGAAAACTCTCGAAATTAATAGAAATATTGGCGGTAGATTGTTTTCGATGATTTTATTGGAGAGCTGAGAAAATTTAAGGCGGGAAACAAGTGCCGGAATTAATTTTTTTGAATTTTTGGCATTTTTGACTTTTTTGAGCATTTTAGAGGGGTAAAAAACCCTTCGTTTTTTGAAAATTTTCAGTTTTTCAAGGATATCTTCGGTTCTATTTGTCGTAGCGTAAAAATTCCGAATGGAGGTGAAAGGTGAGATCATTTGCCATCGATTCATGGGGTTTTCAATTTGAAAATATCGATTTTCGAGGTATTTATAGTAATTTTTGTGAAACAGTTCAGTGAAACAGTTTTTGGCCTATAACTATCCGGAAAATTGATATTTTTGAATTAAAAACCCCATAAATCGATGGGAAATGAGCTCACCTTTCATTTGAGACCAACCGCGAATTGCTATGACCAATAGAACCGGAGATATTGGCAAAAAACTGAAAATTTTCAAAAAAGCAAAGGCTCACCCCCTCAAAAATGCCGAAAAAATTGAATTTTCAAAAAAATTGAAAAAAATATATCTGACACTGATTTTCCGGCTAAAATTTCCTCAACTTTTCAATAGAATCATTAAAAAAAATCCATCTCTAACCGTTTCATTACAGTGTCCATTTTGCCCCACTCTCCCCTACATAAGTGCATACATGGCACTTACGCCCCTGTGATTCTAAAACAACAATTTTTTCACTTGTGCTTGAAAAAAAAACAGAAAAAAATGACTTTTTAAATGAATATTTTAATTTTTTTTTACAATTTTTCAATTTTTTTAAAATTATTTAATCCAGAAAAAAAGATTTTTAGCAAATAAATGAAATATTTGAGTTTTATTAGCTACTTAAAAAAAAAAGGAGGAAAAAAAAATTGAAACAATGATTTTCCCTTTTTTTTAGACAAAATCATTGGAAATTTAGAAAAAAATTAAATATTCATTTTTTTTTAAAGATTTTTCTAATCATTTTTTTTTTTAAATAATAAAGCTGTAATTTAAAGAAAATTTCGAGACACTGATTTTTTATCAGACAAAATAATTGAAAAAATCTTTAAAAAAAAATTGAATGTTTTTTTTTTCCTTTTTTTGAAGATTTTTCCAATTATTTTGTGAAAAAAAAAAATTTATTGTTTTGAATTTTTTTTTCTTTTTTTTTCTTCCTAAAGTAAAGAAGCATGTTAATGTGCAACGTTGTACCTTCTTTTCCACGAATTATTGACTGCGTTGAAGAATGTTAGCTCTTGGTAATGCAAGTTGAAAGTAAAAAAAAAACGTGAAAACATAGAACAAGGGGAATTACAAAAAGCTATTTTTGTAACAAAAATTTCGTGCATTCAGGAATTTTTCGGAGAATTTAATTGTTTTTTTGTGGATTTCGATGATTTATTTGGAATTAATTTAATTCCTGACCTTTAAACGAAGTTTTTGGGGATTAGAGTCATCATGAGGAATTTATTAAAAATAAACATTTTTAATTTTATAAAAAAATGATAGAAAATGACGATAATTTGTTTTCTTAAATGGCAGTAAATCATGGATTTTGGCTTATAATCAGTTTTTTTTCAATATTTCGGAAACTAAGTGAGATAGAGCGATTTTTGTAGAGACCTTTTATACAGCTTTTGGAATTTTCTACAAAAAAAAATTCACGTAAAAAGGGCGTATCTCCATTATTCTCCGAGATATTTCTGTGATAATGAGAACAGAAACTGTTTTAATATTTTTACTTTTCTATCCTGCTATTTTTTAACCAGCGAAAAAATTCTCAAAAAAATTTGAAAAAATTCGAGAATATGCCTCTGGATGTCAACGATGTTCGAGAATTTTTTCAAATTTTTCGGAGCTCCCGCCTTTAATTTAAAAATCTAGTTCACTTCGTTTTTGAGGTGATACAGAGTAAATCAACTTTGTTTTTCAATAGAATCGCGGAAACTAAGCGAGATAGAGCGATTTCACTTCAATCCTTTTTTGTAGCTCTCGAAATTTCCTACAAAACAGCTAACTTATAAAATCACCCTATCTCGCTTAATTTCCAAGATATTTTCATTATTCTAAAAATTTCATACTTCCACAAAAAAAATTCATTTTTTTCAATTTTATAAATCAATTTTCATTTTTTTTATTCTTTACATTTTTAAGCACGTGCCCCTAATTGCGCTCCATTTTCCCCTCTCGCCCCTTTTTTTCGTCTTCTCAATTCAATGCAAAGCGACAGAAATGTGCGTAAATGGGGAGGGGGGGGGGGGGAAGTGGGAAAAAATTTCTCCTCCATCCGGAGATGAAGTGAGAGAATTAGAGATAAGAAGGGGAAACTTGACCTGGAGGAAGTGCACGAGTGTGTGTGTGTGTGTGCACAAGTCCTTGAGGCAAAATGCAATATATATATATGTATATATATGATAAATTTCCCACCTGCACTTCTCTACCTATGCACTGCAAGTGCATCAGACCAACTTCCGGTGGAACGCGTGCCCTTATTAAACTTTATATATATGTATATATATTATATATACGTATATATATATTTATATATATGTGTGTGCGCACGCGTCATGCCCCTGTGGCTTTTTCGTTATTACTTGAACTCGAACTAGTGAAGAAGAAGACGAAGGCGAAGGAAATTGCGGAGGATCTTGTGAATTAAAAAAAAAGTCATAATTTCAACGATTTCCCAAGATTTCCATTCATTTTTGAGAAAATTCCGGAAATTAATGGAGATAAGACTTTTTTCGTTTCAATCTTTTTTTTTTTTACAAAATTCAAAGAATTAATCTTTTTTTTTGCTTTTAATGTGTTTTTTTTCTAATTGAGTATTTTTTAATTAGTGAAGGGATTTGCAAAAAATTTTGAAAAAATTTGAGAATACGCTTCTTCATGTTTTTGTTATTAGGGAATTTTTTCAAATTTTTTGGAAATAGCGCCTTTAATTTAAAAATGGAATTCACTTCATTTCTGATGTAAAACAGGAAAAATCAACTTTTACTTTTAATTTTGGAAATTAAGTGAGATAGAACGATGATTTTATTTTGATTCTTTTTTGTAGCTCTCAAAATTCTTGATCAATAAGGGATTAATATCAAAAAAGGGCGTATCTCCATTATTTTCTGAAATATTTCAGTGAGATTGAGGACAGAAACTCTTTACATGTTTCTCCCTTTTTCAATTGATTATTTTTTTATCAGCGAAGGGATTTGTGGAAAATTTTGAAAAAATTTGAGAATATGTCTCTATATGTCTACATTGTTGGAGAATTTTTTCAAATTTCTTGGAGGTCGTGCCTTTAAATTAAAAATGATTTTCACTTCATTTTTGAGGTAAAACAGAATAAGTCGACTTTTTTTCTTCTAATATTGCAGAAACTAAGCGAGATAAGGTGATTTTATTTCAACCATCTTTTCTGTAGCTCTTGAAATTCTCTACAAAACTGTTTAGAGCAAAAAGGGCGTATCTCCATTAATTTTAAAGATATTTTCAAAAAAAATTGGATAAAAAAATGAGAAAATTCTTTAAAAAAAAAAAACGAAAGAAAAAATGTGATTTTAATAAAAAAAAAAAAAAAAAAATGTGATTTAATTGAATTTACCCTAATTTCGCCCTAAAGCAATCCCTCCCCCCCCCCCCCCCCCTCCAACCCCCTCTAATTGCAACTATTTAATTAAATCACATCCTCATCTCCATCGACTTTTACGTAATTCCCCTTTAAAATTGTGTAATCCCATAATTCATTTACCCATTTACCCCAATTGAGTTACTCAGGTTTTTTTTTTTAATGAAATTGACACGCAGAGAGTGGCATAACTGTCTAACCCACATGACTTGACATTAAAATTTTGTACTCAAAAAAAAAAAACAAATTTCCTCAAACAATTGGTTCTCAACAGTTGCGCAATATAATAAATTATTACGTACGTGTCACAAGAGTTATAGCGTTTAGTATTAAATGGAAGTGAAGAAGAAGCCTTGGCTCCTCCTGGCACGAAATAAATGCGATAACAATTGGAAATTTCCCCCCTAGGGCAGCTTCACAATCGTCAACTATTGTCTGCTTTCAATGGCAGTAAACAGTTGCTTAAGATAGTGTATAATGCCCCAAAGTAAAGTTTTTAAGAAAGTAAAGAATGTGGATTTTTTCAGGTTAATTTGTGAATTAATTGCTGATAATTCGGGGAAAAGTGCTTTAATCTCTATTTTTTTTTTTTTTTGAAAATAGCTCTAAAAAAGAATAAAAGAATCGGTTTTTCGCATTTTCGGATTTTTCCAAAATTTTTGAATTTTAGGAGGTAATGCAGATACGCCTTTTTTTTATCGTAAACTTATTTTTTACAGAATTTCAAGAGCTACAAAAAAGAATTCAAGCAAAATCGCCCTATCTCGTGAAAAATAAAAAAGTTTTCTTAATTTAAGAAAGTGCAGTCACTTAATTCAAGAACGCGCAGATCACTTAAATCAAAAAAGTGGAAGTCACTTGATTTAAATGAGAAAAATCACTTAATTGAAGTGATTTTTACAATCTTAAATTAAGAAAGAAAAAGGTACTTGATTTAAGTGACTTTACTCACTTAAATCAAGTGACTTTTTCTTGCGTAATTTGAGGAAGTAAATGTCACTTAAATCAAGTAACTTTTTCTTTCTTAATTTAAGAAGGTAAAAGTGACTTAAATTAAGTGAAGCTTCTATTTTAAATTAAGTGACCTTTCTCTTTCTTAATTTAAGTGACCTGCACGTTCTTAAAGTGAGTGACTTTTACCTTCTTAAATTAAGAAAGAAAAAGGTACTTGATTTAAGTGACTGTTCTCACTTAAATCAAGTGACTTTTTCTTGCTTAATTTGAGGAAGTGAAAATCACTTAAATCAAGTAACTTTTTCTTTCTTAATTTAAGAAGGTAAAAGTGACTTAAATTAAGTGAAGTTTCTATTTTAAATTAAGTGACCTTTCTCTTTCTTAATTCAAGTGACCTGCACGTTCTTAAATTAAGTGACTGCACATTCTTAAATTAAGAAAGAAGAAGTTACTTGATTTAAGTGACTTTTCTCACTTAAATCAAGTGACTTTTTCTTGCTTAATTTGAGGAAGTGAAAGTCACTTAAATCAAGTAACTTTTTCTTTCTTAATTTAAGAAGATAAAAGTCACTTAAATTCAGTGACTTTTTTCACTTAAATCAAGTGACTTTTCCTTTCTTAATTTGTGAAACTCACTTGAATTAAGTGAAGTTTCTATTTTGAATTAAGTGACCTGCACGTTCTTAAATTGAGTGACTTTTACCTTCTTAAATTAAGAAAGAAAAAGGTACTTGATTTAAGTGACTGTTCTCACTTAAATCAAGTGACTTTTTCTTGCTTAATTTGAGGAAGTGAAAATCACTTAAATCAAGTAACTTTTTCTTTCTTAATTTAAGAAAGTAAAAGTCACTTAAATTAAGTGATTTTTCTCACTTAAATCAAGTGACTTTTCCTTTCTTAATTTGTGAAACTCACTTAAATTAAGTGAAGTTTCTATTCTAAATTAAGTGACCTTTCTCTTTCTTAATTTAAGTGACCTGCACCTTCTTAAATTAAGTGACTGCACATTCTTAAATTAAGAAAACATTTTTCTCTGTGTAACTTTGATAATTCACATCTCATAAACTGCACGGTGAAAAATTATGAAAAAATTCAGCAAAATGTAAAAAAGTAGCATCTTTGATGTGGTATCAAAAAAATAAGGATTTAACCCCACTCGAGTTCACTTGGATACTACCTTAATGCCTTTAAAAAAAAACACATTCCAGAATTCTCATCATGCCGAATGTTTATTCAATTTTATTTTATTTTTTATTTTTTTTTCTTGCCAGAACCCTCTTGCATTGGTAAAGGCGTCTGGTTGCGTTCGGCTGTCAGTTTTGGTCTATTAATACCCAGCAGTGTGAGAGAGGCCTTGCGCTCTCACGTCCCTTGAATACACATTGAGTATTCAAAGCCGAAACACTAATTAATATTTGTTTAAATAAAATACACTTCGATGGACTTGGAGACTAGAAAATGAATTGACTTCAATTTTTCCCACAAAAAAATTTCCAAAAAAATCGAATTTTATTCAGTTATCAGATATTTGAGGATAACTCGGAAACTAAGGGAGATAGAGCAATTTTCATGGAACCTTATTTGTGGAGAATTTCAAGAGCTACAAGAAAGGTTTTGTGAAAATTGCTCTATCTTGCTTAATTTCCAAGAAATTTTCAAAAAACTGATAATCGAATAAAATTGACTTTTCTGAAAATTTCAGTTTTTTTAAGTGCACTCGGAATCCAAGCGAGATAGAGCGATTTTCGTATTGACCTTTTTTGTAGCCCTTGAAATTCTCTAAAAAAAAGGTATCTTCAAAAATTGCTCTATCTCGCTTCGCCTCTAAGATACTCTAAAAAAACTGATAATTGAATGAAATCAAAGTTTTAAAAAATTTGAGTTTATCAAAGCGATCTCGGAATTGAAGCGAGATAGAGCAATTTTCATGGAACTTTTTTTCTTGAAAATTTCAAGAGCTACAAAAAAGGTCTCTTCAAAAATTTCTCTATCTCCCTTATTTTCCGAGATATCCTCAAAAAACTCATGAATTCCCAAGAATCTGTAAAAATGTGCAATTTCAAAACTTCAAAAATTTCATAAAATTTCAATAACTCACGTTTATTATAATTAATTCTCTTCAAAAATTAAAAGCATTTTCCTCCGAACTGTTTCTGGACCACTGCACTTGACATCCCCCCAAAGTCCCTCAAAACACACAATTCCCCCCTTTTTCCCCCCAAAAACTAAAATCAATTTCTCGAAAAATAAAATTAATCGTGAATCAAAGTTCCTTTTTTTTTCAAAAAGTTTCACAGTTTCGAGATACACACGTCTGCGCAGAGTGTTGAGCACTGAATAAACTGACAGACGGAAGAAGGAAAGGAAGCGAGAAAAGGGAGAGAGACCCAGGAGCCAAGGCAGCCCCAGTGTGTTAAGCATGTGAGCGTGTTTAGTTCTCTTTTCCTCCTCTTTAAGGTCTTTCTTTTTATTTGCTATTGCTACTACCTCTATTCACTTCTTCTTCTCCTTCTTGCGCCTCTTCTTCTGAATCCCCCTTGTGTTGCTTCACAGGCGAACGAGCAGAAAGGAGAGAAAGAGAGAGAGAGAGAGGATGAGCTAATGCGGTAGCTACGGTAAAGTGTGCCCACCCATTCACCCACGCATCTGGCGTTCCGGAGTGTGTACCGCCCAAAACGGCGACACAAAACGTGACGCGATAGTGAATTTGCGCGGTTGATCGAAGTGAAATAACGGCTTTCATGAGTTTTTGGGACTTTTTTTCGGATTGAGCAAGGATTTTGAGTTTTTCGTTGTATTTTTTTTTTTTTTCATTTTAAAAATTTCTTCAAGGGGCAACGGATCTCCTTGTATATAGGGGAGAGTGGGGCAAAATGGACCCTCATAGCAACATGATTACACAGAGAAAAATGTTTTCTCAATTTAAGAATGTGCAGTCACTTAATTTAAGTGAACTGCCATTCTTAAATTAAGTGACTTTTCTCACTTAAATCAAGTGACTTTTTCTTTCTTAATTTAAGAAAGTAAAACTCACTTAAATCAAGTGAGTTTTCTCACTTAAATCAAGTGACTTTTTGTTTCTTAATTTAAGAAAGTAAAACTCACTTAAATTAAGTGCCTTTTCTCACTTAAATCAAGTGAGTTTTCTCACTTAAATCAAGTGACTTTTTGTTTCTTAATTTAAGAAAGTAAAACTCACTTAAATTAAGTGCCTTTTCTCACTTAAATCAAGTGACTTTTCTCACTTAAATCAAGTGAGTTTTTGTTTCTTAATTTAAGAAAGTAAAACTCACTTAAATTAAGTGACTTTTCTCACTTAAATCAAGTAACTATTTCTTTCTTAATTTAAGAAAGTAAAAGTCACTTAAATCAAGTGAGTTTTCTCACTTAAATCAAGTGACTTTTTGTTTCTTAATTTAAGAAAGTAAAACTCACTTAAATTAAGTGCCTTTTCTCACTTAAATCAAGTAACTATTTCTTTCTTAATTTAAGAAAGTAAAACTCACTTAAATCAAGTGAGTTTTCTCACTTAAATTAAGTGCCTTTTCTCACTTAAATCAAGTAACTATTTCTTTCTTAATTTAAGAAAGTAAAACTCACTTAAATCAAGTGACTTTTCTCACTTAAATCAAGTGACTTTTTGTTTCTTAATTTAAGAAAGTAAAACTCACTTAAATTAAGTGACTTTTCTCACTTAAATCAAGTAACTATTTCTTTCTTAATTTAAGAAAGTAAAAGTCACTTAAATCAAGTGACTTTTTCTTTCTTAATTTAAGAAAGTAAAACTCACTTAAATTAAGTGACTTTTCTCACTTAAATCATGTAACTTTTTCTTTCTTAATTTAAGAAAGTGAAAGTCACTTAAATCAAGTGACTTTTTCTTTCTTAATTTAAGAAAGTAAAACTCACTTGAATTAAGTGCCTTTTCTCACTTAAATCAAGTGACTTTTCTTTCTTAATTTAAGTGACCTGCACATTCTTAAATTAAGTGACTGCACATTCTTAAATTAAGAAAACATTTTTCTCTGTGTAAGGTTTTTTTTTCGGAATGAAGGACTAGATGAAAAAATCTGAAAAAATTTGAGAAAATCCTCCAACATATCTATATTGTTTGTAATTTTTTTCAGATTTCTTGGAGCAACCGCTGCTTTTTAAAAAAATCTCGAATCATCTCATCTTCTAGGTCCATTTTGCCCCACTCTCCCCTATATTGAATTTTTTCACTAATTGTTTGACGATATTTATAAATGTTTTCATGATAGAAGAGTGGCAAGGACTGGGGAAGGACATTAGGAACTCGATGCTTGTGATATTTCATGCGAAAAATCATAATTATTACTAAACAATGAGTTTGACAAATTTGGAATTTACTGGGTCTTCCGTTACCTCTTAACTTAAATTTTGTGTAGTGAATGGGCGAATAAACGGAAAAAAATCGATTGTTGGAAGAATCGATCTTTAGAAAATGCGATTTTTTTTTCTTTTGGATGAAAAGTGAGAGGAAAAGGAAAATGGGCGATTCGACTTTTTTAAGAAATAAAATAATAATAATGATAATATTGCATCTACTTCCAATCGATCATCTTCAATATCGATAAATAGATTTGCAGTATATCGAAGAGATAGAACGTTCAGAAGGGGTTTTTGCCATTTTTTTTGGAGGTTTAAGAAAGGATTTTGAGAGTTATATGGACAAAAAAAGGAAAAATCGAATTTTGGAAGAATCGATCTTTAGAAAATACGATTTTTTGAGAATCGATTCCTTCAGAAGAAGAAAAGAAAACAATCGAAACGTGAAAATTCGTGAATCGATTTTTTTTCTCAATATAATAATAATGATGATATCAGCTTTGCTTCTAATCGATCATTTTCGATATCGATTAATGAAAAAAACATCGAGAAATTTTCTATAAAATCATTTTTTTTGTCCTTTAATTTTAGGGCGAAAAGGGCGTATCTCGATTATGTTCAGAAATATTCTGTAAAGAAATAATTACAATTTTTTTTTGTCAACAATTTCTTTTTTCTAGAATTTCTAAACAGTCGTTAATGTCGTCCCTCACATTATCACTAATTGAATCAATTAAATTAATAGGAGACAATTTTTTTATTCATCCATTTGATATATTTTCATTTTTTTTTCAGAGAAGTCCAATAGTCCCACTATTATCTCCAAATTAAATGACAAAAACATGTTCATAACATGGGGAGTCTGGAGAAAAATGATTTATAGCTCTGTCCTTCTCTACCGACAATTTTAATTGGCTTGCCAGTGAGTCCACAACGGTAATTGGATTATTTCAGTCAGGGGATACTGGAGAAAATCGAATAAATCCGAGGATTTTTCACTTTTATACGTATTTTCTAGGTAAAAGGGCACTTTTAAAGCTGATTTATTAGTGAATGCGAAGCAGATTTGGAGAAATGTGATTTGAGAGCTACTCGAGCGTGATTAGAATCGATCTTTGGAAAATGCGATTTTTTTAAATCGATTTTTTCGAGAAAAAAACCGATGAATCGATTTTTTTCAAGAAAAAAAATCGATAATCGAGTTTTTTCGAGAAAAAAAATCGAAATGCAAAAATCGATGAATCGATTTTTTCGAGAAGAAACAAATAAAAATGTGAAAATCGATTAATCGATTTTTTCGAGAGAAAAAAATTGAAATATAAAAATCGATGAATCGATTTTTTCCAATTAAAAAAAAGAAATGAAAATATTACATGTACTTTTGATCGATCATTTTTAATATCGAGTAGTCGATGCGATATCTCGCATTGAATTCGAGATATCGTATGACATTCGATAGTTCCGTTTCACTAGTTTCAGTTTGAGGGAAAATAAATCCTCTTTTTCATTATTTGTTTGGAAAAAAAAAAAATTATGTAAAAATGATACAATTTTTCTGAAGGAGAATCGAAAAATCGATTAATCGATTTTCTCGAAATCGTCAAAAAAATCGATTGACTGATTTTTTATTAATCCTTTCGAAAAATCGATTTAAAGAGAGAGAAAAAAAGAATCGATTTTAAAAGATCGATTGAATTCATCGATATTTATCGATATTTTTCTGTATTTCCTATATTTCTATATTGATGTAATCGTTTCGGAAACAAAGTGGCGCAAGTGTTATATATAGCACTTGCGCCCCTTTGTTTCTAAGGTGACGATAATTTTACGAAAAATCGAAAAAAATTCGAGGATTTTTCAAATTTTCTAAATATTTCTAGGTAAAAGGGCATCTTAAAGGCTGTTCCACTAGTGAACGAGAGGCAGATTTAGAGAAATGTGGGTTTGAGGACTACATTTGTTGGACGGGTCGGTCTTATTGCAAACACATGGGCAAGACACGTGTTTGACAGACACTTTGGCACACAATGCATTTCTGTTTGAATGGAAAAACTGAGAATTATGGCAACGGTGAGTTCATCTTCACATATTTACGATTTTTCAGAAAATTCTGAGGAGATTTTTCAAATATTTTTGCTGGAATTATTTTGGTCATTATTTTTTTGAAAATCGGAAAATAATGGAGATACACCTTATTTGAATTTCTCAAAGGGTATCTCGGAAACTAAGCGAGATAGAGCGATTTTACTGGAATTCTTTTTTGTTTAGAATTTCAAGAGCTATGAAAAAGGTCTCTACAACTGTCGCTATCTCGCTTAGTTTCCGAGATCCTCTAAAAAAAGGCAAACACGAAAAATCGGCGCATTTTCTAATTTTTTCATTGATGAAAAAAAAATCTTTTTTTTCTTCAGTAATGAATAAAAAAAATTCTAATGTTTTATCAATGAATTTTTTCATAATTTGTTTAATGGAGAATTCAATAGTATAATTGATCAATCAGGATGACGAATTAATTAATACCTCAATTTTATTTTAAATGTATTTACGGTTCAATTTACAACTTAATTATAATAGATGACCCGTTAAGTGGGTACTCAAGAAAATCGATATACAGAAGCTCCATCTTCTTGTTTATATACAGAGGATGTATAGATACATACATATATATATCGAAAGCTACAGCAAATATTGATGAACCACTAGTGGAATAAAAAATGTTTGCATAATATTTTGCGACGTAAATAAATTGAGAGAAGCCTTGAAAAAAAATTTATGATTATTATGGAACAATTGTATTATTATTATTATTATTTTATTATTGGGTTAATAGCTTTCGTTACAGCATCGGCATCAGTCTAGTCATGATTCTCCGTTGTTCGACTGGATCATGAAAAATTGAATGACGATAAAAATAACGTGAAAAAGTGGCGAAAAAAGAATAATTCGAAGAAAAAACATGAAATTTTGAGAGATTTTGTATTGATAAAATTTTTTGCGATAGTTTTTCGAGAATATGTTGAAAAAAAATATCCCCCCCCCCCCCTCCTCATTTAATACCAAAAAAATCCCCTCTGGAAATATTTCATATTCTCCCCAAATTTTTTTGCAAAACCATTATTTCCATTCATTTTTTTTCCAACAAAAGCCAAAAAAAATTCCTCATTTATTTTTGATGCTCATTACCCCTCCTCCTCCCTCCCCCTTTCCTCTTCATTTAATTCTAAAATCTTCTCCAAAAAAATATCATGTTCTCCCAAAATTTTCTGGCAAAATCACTTTTTCCGTTTATTCTCCTTCCAACGAAAGAGAAAAAAACACTTGATAACCCTCCCCCCCCCCTTCCCACCCCCTCCTCTCTTCATTTAATTCCAAAATCCCCTCAGAAAAAAATTTCATGTTCTCCCTCAATTTTCTCATAAAATCATTATTTCCATTTATTTATTTTCCAACAAAAGCCAAAAAAAATCACGCATTTATTCTTGATGCTCATTATCCCCCCCCCCCCCCCCCCCCCCTCCTCATTTAATTCCAAAAACCCCTCCAGAAAAATATCATGTTCTCCTTAAATTTTCTCTCAAAATCATTATTTCCGTTTATTCTCCTTCCAATAAAAGGGGATAAAAATTCTCATTACCCCCCCCCCCTCTTCGCCACCCTCCCCCCTTCATGTAATTCCAAAATCCCCTCCTAAAAAGAAAATTCATGTTCCCTCTAAATTTTCTCGCGAAATCATTATTCCCATTTATTCTCTTTGATGCTCATTAGCCTCCCTCCCCCCCCCCTCCTCCTCACCCCCTCTCCAGCCAACAATTGCGAAGAAAACCCACAATACGCACTTTACCGACATTGAAAATCTCTAATAGCCTGTTTCCTGAATAAACGTGAGATGTCGTTAGCATGCCCGCGTTATTTCGAATTCTCTATCTCTCTCTCATTCTTGCGCAAGAGCCTTCAGAAGATAAAAAACGAAGGAAAAAGAAAAAGCTGAGTACCAAAACCAATTTATCCGTCTCCATGAAAAGTTGAGGGGCAATTATCTGCTGGAGCGTGAAAATGAGAATTCGTAGGACAGAAAAAAGGGCAAAAAAAGAAGAGGCAAAAATAAAATAATAAGAAAAAAAAAGGGACAAGATCGTTCCAATTACAGTTAAATTGCTTGGGAAACGGACGTTTCATTGCAATCTGCCGATTCCACAATTCCATGGAAAAAAAAGAAGAAAACAATGAGTTTTTTAGCCTGTTTCAGGCGAATTCACTGAAAAAAATCAATAACTTTGTTTTTTAGCGAAAAAGTCGATGAAAAAATTACTAATTTCTTTTTGAGGAGAATTCGATGAAAAAATCGGTTATTTTTTTAATAGGAAAATTCGATTGAAAAATCAATCATTTTTCGTTTAGGAGAACTTAATGGAAAAATCGATTATTTTTTTTTTTTGAGAATTCAATTGAGGAATTGATTTCTTCCTGTTTTAGGAGAATTTATTTGGAAAATCTATTTTTTCCTGTTGTAGAAGAATTTGATTTAAAAAAAAGCTCTCGATCAAAGAATCGATCATTTTTGAAAAAATGAAAATTCGATTGTAAAACTCATTTTTTCATGTTTCAAGACAATTCGATCAAAGAATCTACAATTAAAAAAAAAAATAAGAATTCAATAAAAATTCATTTTTTCCAATTTTAAGAGATTTTTATTGAAAAATCGATTTTTTTCCTATTCCAGAATAATTCGATTGTTCCCCCATCTTTTTTTAAGAATATCTCTCTCTCTCTCTCTCTTGTTTTTTCGAATATTCTCCCAAATCATTTATTTTCTCAATCCCCCCCCTTTTTTTTCAATTTTCTCGACTTTCCTCATCTCCTCCAGCTGGTGCAGTATTTCCTCTCGAAAACAGTCTGAAGATAACGAGCAACCGTGCTTGTTGGCCTCCACTCCAAAAGTGAAAGTCACGTGGCCACAATCTAGTGTGTGTCACGAATTATTATTTTCCATTTTATTTATTTATTAAGAAATAAAGAATAATAAAAGTGACGGGTAAAAAAAATAAAAATAAAATTTTGAAAAAAGAATTCATTTTTTGTCATCAATTTTTCGAGGACATATTTCAAATAAGAAAAATAATGGAGATACGCCCTTTTTATCCAAGGCCTTTACCGCGAAAGTAAAAGTCACGTGATCAAGATCTAGTGTATCTCACGAATTTTCATTTTTTTTTTTTAGAAAAATAATGAAATTACGAGTTAAAAAATAAAAATAAAAATTTTCTCAAGAATTGATTTATTTTTCTATCATTTTTCTGTAAATGGAGGAAAATAATGGAGATACGTCCTTTTTACTCAAGGCCTTAACTCCAAAAGTGAAAGGCACGTGGTTATAATGTAGTGTTTTTACTGAATTTTTTCATTTCTAGTAAAAAATTAATTTAGTGACGAGTGAAAAAAGAAACAAATTTTTTTTTAATCATTTTTTTGTGAATTTTGCAGAATCATGGAGATACGCCCTTTTTACTAAAAGAAAACAATTATAGCAATAGTGAAAGTCACGTGGTAATGATCCAGTGTATCTAACAAATTTCAATTTTAATTCTAATTTTTTAATTTTTATTGAAAAAATAATGAATATAAAGAAATAAAAAAAAGTAAAAAAAAAAAAAAATTCCGGGAAAAAAATGCAATTGAGAAAAAAAACTGTAACGAGAATCTTTTTTTTCCTCCTTCTTCAATTCAACTATTGTATTGCATCTGACGTAAAGTAATGAATATATGTAGTTCAATCTTAACTCGAAATAAGAATCGCACACTGAGAAAAAAAAACTTTCGAAGAAAGAAAATTGTCTTTTTATTTAAAAAAAAATCGTAATTTTCCTTCACAATTTCTATATCTATATATGGTTGTTTCAGAGTGAAAAGTGCGTAAATTACACAATTTTCCTATCTTTTTACGCCTTTTTCACTCTAGAACGAGGATATATTGAAATTTTTTTGAGTGAGGCTGATATGACCAATAGATGGACGATTAAGGAAACATTAGACTATTAATTCATATGAAATAGGCAAATCACGTTAAAAATTCGCAGAAAAGAATGATGTACAGATGAATGTACAGTGAATCTACTAAAAATCGATTAAACTTGAATAATGTCATCGCCTTAGAGTTAAAGGGGCGTAAGTGCCATTTTTCCCGATTTTTTTCTTCAAAATAACAAAAAATAAGTTTTCTAAGGCTTTTCACGCAATATTAGTAGAAAAATAAGAAATAATAACATATAGGCGTTAGTATCACTGACTAATAAAAAAAGGGCGTAAGTGCCGGAGATATGCCTCTTTGTTTTTAGTGTTTTCATTGAATTTTCCCTAATCATCGGAAAAAAAATAATAACAAGTGCCGAAAATTTAGATGAAAAATCCTAAAAACAAAAGGGCGTAACTCCAAATATTCTCATGAGATGAAAAAAACGTCCTACGTCCTTTTCACTTTAACTTCAAAAATTATACAGCGTTTAAAAAAGAAAATACCAAGAAGGCATAAGTGTGGAGATACATCCCCTTCATTTTAAAATTGGTAATTACGCCACTTTGTTATTTTAATTTTTAATTATCCAAATAATGTTCCAGAGGCCATAAAAAATATTTTGGAGTGATAAATGGACATGCGCTCCTTTCCCACCAGAATTTCGCGTTTTTTAGCACTTATGCCCCTTTAATTCTAAGGCGACGAAAATGAATATAATCAGGAATTAGCGTGAAAAGTATAAAAATCATTAAATTATTCATGAAAATCCTCGATAATAGATAATAGTCCATCTTTCTGGTCAGTGTTCATTTATTGGTCGTCTGAGTCTAAGTGGATTTTCTTCAACTGAATAAATTTTCTTAGAACATAGATATTTTTTTCATTTCCTCTCAGTTTTGCACAAATGCCTTTGATATTACTGCGCATATACAGGATTTAACGACTTATCGTAAGTGCGCTGGCGCAGATCGACGAATTTCCCAGGGAATCGCAACTTTCCGGGCTCAGAGCGGCTTTTTGTCATCATTCGTGACACTGCAATCGAGCTATACGTGTGTTTAAAAGGCAACAGGTGAAAGATAACATTTTTTGTGAAAAATACGAAATTTTGTGGAGTTTTCAATTGATTTTTGGTGTTACGACGAGAGAAATTCAAAGAATTTCGCGGATTTTTTTTGCATTTTTCGGAGGGAAAAACTGAGTTTTTTGAGTTTCCCGGGTGAATTTGAAGGAATTTTTTGGGAAAATGAGTATCGAGGATGTTATCAACTATAAACCGAGTGAGGACGAGGACTTTTATGCACTTCTGGGCTGCGATGAAACGTCAACAGTGAGTAGAAACATATAAATTTAAAAAAAAAAGGACATTTTTTGGATGAATTCACTTTTTTTAATGGTTTTTACAGTTTTTTGATATTTCATGTTTTGTGTTGGATATTCATTTATAAAAATCCAGGCTAAAAAGCCCTTTGGAACCATTTAAACTGTAAAAATTACATTAATATAGGTAATCACTTTGATTTGATGAAATAATATTACATATTGCGTTGAAATTTTACATAAAAAATAAAGGAAGAGGAATTTTAAGAAATTAATAAATATTTTGGGAAATAATGGGGGGATAAGATTTTCTTCTTGACAGGGTTTTGTAGAGATTTTTGAGAGCTACAAAAAAGGATTCGTGTGAAATCGACCTATCTCGCTTAGTTTCCGAGATATTTAGAAATTAATAAAAAAAATCAAAATTAATTTTTTTTTCTCAATTTAAAAATAATCAAATTTTTCAGTGACTTTTTAAAAATATTTTGGTAAATAATGGAGATACGCCTTTTTATTCTCTGGTGGTGTTGTGGAGGATTTTTGAGAGATAAAAAGAAGGGTTTCGGACAAATTGGCCTATTTTACTTAGTTTTTGAGAAAAATTCTTAAAAAAGTCCATTTTTTTTTTTTTTTTTTTAATAATTTGTCTCTTTTTTGGAGAATATTTCAGAAAATTATGGAGATACGCCTTTTTCATTCTAAAATGGTATTGCAGAGGATTTTGAGAGTTATGAAGAAAAAATTCGCGTAAAATCACTCTATCTCGCTTAATTTCCCAGATATTTTCCAAAAAGCAGAGTGGAAATTTCGTATTCAGAAAAATAAAAAACAGTCTTTCATTTTGTGGAAATTATTGAGAAAAATTTGTAAAATTTTGGAAAAATTCTCTTTTAAGGTCGAACAAATAACGGCTGAGTACAAAGCACTTGCACTTCAGTATCATCCTGACAAGAATGAAGGCGACAAAGAGGCAGAGGCGAAATTCCAACAGCTCAAGGTAAAATTTTCCGGAAAATGAGAAAAAAATGAAATTTTCATGGAAAAAAAAAATAAAAAAATAGAACTTTCATAAAAATTGAAGAAAAATTCATTTTCGCAATAAAAAAAAAATTAATTTTTATATAAATCGAAAAAAATGAAATTTTCGTTAAAAAAAATTAAAAAAAAAGGAATTTTCATAATAATCGAAGGAAATGAAATTTTTGTTAGAAATAGAAGAAAATTGGATTTTCCTAAAAATAGAAAAAAAATGATATTCTCGTAAAAAAGAAGAGTAGAAATAGAATTTCTGTAAAAATAGAAGAAAAAAGGAAATTTCTTAGATAATTGAGGGGGGGAGGGGGAAGATATGTAATGATACGTGTTTATACAAAATTGATAAGAATTTTGGAGTAATCTTGATGACTCAATGACTGTTTTTTATTTTAATAACAGAATGCCAAGGAGATACTCTGTGACCCGGAGAAAAGATGTAACTATGATAAATGGCGACATAGTGGTATTGCCATAAGTTACAAGCAGTGGGTCGGAATGAAGGAGCACGTACAACAGGTCAGTCAATCATGAAGTATCACAAAATTATTACAGTATTTTTATTCGACTCGGATAAATTTAATTGAATTTTTTTTTAGAGATTATTTTGTTGATGATTAAAGAATTTTTTTCGTCAATTTTTAATTGAAGAGATCTCGGAACCTAAGCGAGATAAAGTGTTTTTTATATTTACATATATATAATGCATATTTGTAGAGAATTTCAAGAGCTACAAAGAAGTTTTTCATGAAAATGGAAATTAATTAAAATTAATTAATTAATTTCCGAGATATTCTCTTGTAAAAAATGAAAGAAAAAGAATCCTATTAATTTCTCTATTTTTCAAATAATTAATTAAAAATTAAAAATATTCAATAAAAATACCAAGTGGATAATAGTATTGCTTCCCAACTGATAGGGGAAGGTGGGGCAAAATGGACATCAGGGGTAAAATGGACACATCTAAATTTTTAAGCAAATATTATGGAAAACTCTTGAAATTAATGGAAATATTGGCGGTAGATTATTTTCGATGATTTCATTGGAAAGCTGAGGAAATTTCAGTCGGGAAACAAGTGCCGGAATTAATTTTTTTGAATTTTTGGCGATTTTGACTTTTTTTGAGCATTTTAGAGAGGCAAAAGCCTTCCTTTTTTTGAAAATTTTCAGTTCTTTGAGGATATCTCCGGTTCTATTTGTCGGAGCGTAAAAATTCCGATGGGAGGTGAAAAGTGAGATCATTTGCCATCGAGTTATGGGGGTTTCAATTAAAAAATATCGATTTTTAAGGTATTTATGGGCATTTTTGTGAAACAGTTTTGTGAAACCGTTTTAGGCCTATAACTATCCCAAAAATTGATATTTTTGAATTCAAAACCCCATAAATCGATGGGAAATGAGCTCACCTTTCATTTGAGACCAACCCCGAATTGCTACGACCAATAGAACCAGAGATATTCGCAAAAAACTGAAAATTTTCAAAAAAAGAAAGGCTTTCACCCCTCAAAACTGCCAAAAAATATAGAATTTTCAAAAAAATCGAAAAAAATACATCTGACACTCGTTTTCCGGCTAAAATTTCCTCAGTTTTTCAATAGAATCATCGAAAAAAATCCATCCCTAACCGTTTCATTACAGTGTCCATTTTGCCCCACTCTCCCCTATAGCTTTTTCTGCTGATATTTTAGCAAATTCCATTAAAAACTGATTTTCGAAAAATAGACATAGGGGAGAGTGGGGCAAAATGGACCTATATGATCAGAAGATTCGAGATTTTTTTAAAAAGCAGCGGTTGCTCCAAAAAATCTGAAAAAATTTACAAACAATATATATATGCTGGGGGATTTTCTCAAATTTTTTCAAATTTTTTTGTCGAATCTTCATTCCAAAAAAAAATTCCTTAATTATGTTACTATGAGGGTCCATTTTGCCCCACTCTCCCCTATCTCAAAAAGTATCGCTATAATTGAGACTTTTATGCACACACAGACATGCGCTAAAAATATCATTTTCTCTCTATTTAAACCATTTTAAGTATCTTCTATTAAAAAAATTGCAATCGACAATTCTGATGATTACATAGCTTCCATTTGGCAGCAAAATAATAAAAATAAATTTTTTTTGATTACAGTCGATGCATTGGAGTACACCAAAGACCAAGGACAGGATGCTGCAAGATGCTAGTGCACCAGGCGGTTCACCAGGCCATGTCAGAGGTCAACCAGCTGCAAATGCACACAGACGTGCATCAGAGGGTGGTGCAAATATTCATTATGGTGCACGTCGTGATGTCAATTGGGACTCACAGGCATCAAGCGAAGTCGTCAATAAATTTCGCAACTACGAGATTTAAAATGGGGGCAAATAATAAATCAGGCGAGTCTGGACACATAATTTTACCTTTGACGAAAAATGAGGAAAAAAAATATCAAATCACTTTTGAGAGTAAAACCTCTTTCTGAGGAGAAAAAAATGATGATGATGATGATGAAAAAGAAAAAAAATAATGTGTGAATTATTGTTTCACTAAGAATATTTAAAGAAATATGAAAAACGCAATCATTCCACTTTCCTTGACTGTTGAATGATTAAGATGTATTATTAATGGAAAATGACGTTTAAGGAAAACATTTATAACACTGAAAATAGCAGACATGTGACTTTTTTGAAATTTTTTTTTTCTCTAACGAATAAATTATTTTTTTAACAAATAAAAAATTTGTAATGATTTATTTGTTTAAGAAATTTGAAAAAAAAAATTATTTTTGATGATAGACACATTTTGAAAAGTCGAAGAAACTATGGGGACGAATTTTTTAAATATTTTTTTAAAAATAATTTATTTGTTTGAATAATATTAAAAAAATAAACAATATGTGCATGCAGAAAATTAAAAAATTATAAAGGCAAATTTTCTTGCACATTTTTTCTGTAACTATTTATGTATTTAAAGAAATGCAGAAATGAAAAAAATATTCATATTTAGAAAATTCTAAAAAAAAAACAATTTTTTAAAATATAATAAAAAATAATAATTTAGTTATTTTTAAAAAATGCAAAAAAATATTTAATTTGTGTCAAAATTAATTATTATAATAAATGCACATTTTCAAAATTCAAGAAAAAAGTGCAAATTGAAGAAAAAGTGCAATTTTTTTGATTATTTTTTTGAATATAAATTGTGTTTTTCTTCAAATAACTACAAAAATTTGTCACATGTGTGCTATATTCATTATCACAAAAATTGAATTAAAACAGAGTTATTAGGACGGTGTCTAATCGTTGTATTCTATTAAAAAAGTTTAAAGAAGAAAGTTATATATAAATATTGAGAAAGAGCGTAAAAACTGTCGCATGATAAGTATATTAAATATTCGTAAAAAAAATAAAAAAAAAACAATAAACTCAGACATTCTTGAAGTTTTGCACGTACGTGGGCTATCAATGTGATCACGAGATCGGGGCTTTGTCAAAGGGCAAATCGAAAAGAGGCCAGAAATATTGAAGAAAAAAAAGAAGAGAGGCACTTATTGAACAGCAATGTGCCCTCATTTTTTTATCACTTGCAATTTCCTCAGAAAATTGTGTTTTTTTTTTTTTTTTTTATAATTTTATTAAAATAATTTCTTGGAAACTGGGTGAAATGACAAAAAAAGAAAATGTAGACATCTTTTCTGTAGCTCTTAAAAATCTATAGACAACAGGATTAGGGCAAAATAGCTGTATCTCACTTAATTTTCGAAATTTCCAAAATACTCTCGAAGAAAAATTGGAAGAATAAAAAAATTATTTTTCAATGAAAAAAAAAAAATTAAAATAATTTTTTTTTGAAAATTTTTTCGAAAGATAATTTTTTAATTTTTAAATATCTCGGAAACTAAACGAGATAGAGCGATTTTATTCTAATCTCTTTTTGTGGCTCTTGGAATTTTCTACAAATCGAAATTGGGATAAAACTGCGACAGTATCTGGGTTAATTTCCCAAATATTCTGAAGAAAATGAGAAAAAATTGGTTTTTTCTGAAAATTTAGGATAATGGTGAAGATACGCCCTTTTTCCACTAGTCTTTTTTTTGTCGAAAATTTCGAAAAGTCAAAAAAAAAAAAATTTCGAAATATTCTCGAAATTATTTTCGAAATATTTCATAATTTATTTTCGAAATATTTTCTAAATTATTTTCGAAATATTTTAAAAATCATTTTTGATTTATTCAAAATTATTTTTTAAATATTTCGAAAATTATTTTCGATTTTTCTGTCTTTTCGAAATTTCCTCAAATTAAATTCTGGCAAAAAATCGAAAAATTTTCGTTTTTCTCTCGAAATATTGATTAAAAAAAGTTACTTTTTTTAAAAATAAAAGTGTCCTAATTTTTTTCTTTTTTTCACTTCGTTTCCCAGGACACTTGGATATACACTATAGAACACTCAGTCACATACTCTCTCGAGTTTGACCTTGCCCAGAGAGATAGCTAGAAACACAGCATCACCCTGGGGCCATAATCCAATCTCCAAGCGCTCAAACCTTTCGACGTATCTCAATATTTATTCTCTTTTCATCTTTTCCCTTACATTATTTATTATTTTTATCTTGTCTTCGAGACTCGAATATTTTCTATGGAAAAATATTTGCCTTTTTCACAATATTTTTCAAGAAAAGAGGTCATTTCTTTTTTTCTAATCATTTTAAGAAAATTTTTAATCAGCAATTATTCCATTTAATGAAAAAAAAAAAAAACAAAATTTTAATTTTTTTTCTCTAATTTATGGGATTAAATGAGGGAAAAGTTCCTCAAGGCTTCTTCTTTTTGCATTGACACACCCAGCAATATCTCAAACTAATCGATTTACTCAAGTTAAATTAATTAAATTTTTCTCATTGCGATAGTGAAACTGAAATTATCATTAATCATGTAACATTCAGACTTAATGTAATAGGAGAAAAAAATTAATATTAAATTAAAGAGATTTATGAAATTAATTAAATTAATTAATTTGATTAATTTTATTGATTGATTAATTTTATTGAATAAAATTCTGAAGAATTTTTTGCAGTTAGACTTAAAAAATCTATCAAATTCATTGAATTAATCAATTTAATTACTTTAATTCATTAATTAACTGAAATTTTAAAGAAAAAAAAATTCTTAATTTATTGAATTTAAAGAATTAATTAAATTAATTTATTAACTAAAATTTCGAAGAAATTTTTTCCATTAAATTTAATTCATTGAATTTAATCAACGAATTAAATTGAATGTCTCAACTTAATTTCTACAATTTATTAAAAATTAAATTTAAGAAATTATTATTATTGATTTACCATATATAGACTTTTCGAATTTTTTTTGCAATCAGAAATGAGAAACAAATTTTTATCAATTAATATATAAATTCAATATTTACATTATCGACTAAAAATGTTCAATTTTCAAGTAATTTTTTTTCAAATTAATTCTTTCAATTTCCCTCATCTCGTAATTTTTAATTGAAATAGCCTACTTACTACGTGCAAACCATTCAATATCCATGTATTCATAAACACATTGTATTGAAAACGTCTCCCATTGTCGTGAATACCTTTTGGGGCCATCTGGTAATACCTCTTTTCCCTCAATGAATGAAAAAAAAAGAGAAAAAAAAAAGAGAAATCTGTCAATAATAAACTCCTCGCCGGTTGAGGAGCTCTAGATACACATTTACATTTCCACTGCGTGAAAAAATGACGAGAATATAAAAAAAAAAAGGAAAAACTATTTTTTTTTTATTTTTTTATGATTTTTTAGATTAAAAAAAAATTCAGTAGTGAAAAGGTAAAATAGGATGACCGGGATATTTAATCCTTTTTTGGGGATATCTCGGAAACTAAGCGAGATAGAGTGATTTTGCATGAATCCTTTTTTGTAGGCCTTTAAATTCTCTAGAATGAAGGTTCCATACTAAAAGGGCGTATCTCCATTATCTTCCGAGATATTGAATTGAGAATAAGAGAATAAACTGTTTTAATGTTTCTACTGTTTTATCGTGTTATTTTTTAACCAATGAAGGAATTCTCAAAAAAAATTGAAAAAATTTGGGAATATGCCTCTGCATGTTTACAATGTCAGGGAATTTTTCCAAATTTTTTGGAGCACGCGCCTTTAATTCAAAAATCAAATTCACTTGGTTTTCTGAGTAAAACCGAGTAAATCGACTTTGTTTTTCAATAAGATCTCGGAAACTAAGCGAGATAGAGCGATCTTACATCAATCGTTTTTGGTAGCTCTCAAAATTCTCTACAAAACGAGATTCTTGCAAAATTGCTCTATCTCGCTTAGTTTCCGAGATATTGAGAAAGAAAGTTAAAAGAAAAATTGTCTTTTTTTTTTCAACTTTTCACTACTGAATAAAAATTGGAAATTCTCATGACTCTTAATTGGTACTGATCACAAATTAAATGGTGATGAAAAAATAATTTAATTATGTTGTACGATAATAATTGCAATTTGCCAATCGTCGTATTTACCCAGTGCAATTGAATCAAATGGATATTTCCATGGAAAATCCACTCGAATTTGAATAATAACATATCCCTATAGTGAAAGAAGTTTAATTGAGAGAAAAGAAGAAGAAGAAAAAAGAATTCTTAAATAAATTCAATTTTTTTCAGTTTTCTTAAGGTAGTACTGCCGGTACTGGATGAACAGGAGAAAAAAAAAAGGAAAATTATAGAAAGTTATGTAGAATAGTTACCGGACACGAATTGAGCCAAAAATAATTATTGAAAAAAATTAAATTAACATTAGAACTCGATAAGCGAGATTGAGTTTCAGTTTCACTGCAACAATTCATGGTTACAGATCTATTTTCTTCCTTGTATAACTGTAGGGGAAAGTGGGGCAAAATGGACACTGTAATGAAACGGTTAGAGATGGATTTTTTTTGATGATTCTATTGAAAAGCTGAGGAAATTTTAGCCCGAAAACGTGTGTCAGATATATTTTTTTCGATTTTTTTGAAAATTCTATATTTTTTGGCAGTTTTGAGGGGTGAAAGCCTTTCCTTTTTTGAAAATTTTCAGTTTTTTGCGAATATCTCTGGTTCTATTGGTCGTAGCAATTCGGGGTTGGTCTCAAATGAAAGGTGAGCTCATTTCCCATCGATTTATGGGGTTTTGAATTCAAAAATATCAATTTTTGGGATAGTTATAGGCCAAAAACTGTTTCATAAAACTGTTTCACAAAAATGCCCATAAATACCTTAAAAATCGATATTTTTTAATTGAAAACCCCATGAATCGATGGCAAATGATCTCACCTTTCACCTCCCATCGGAATTTTTACGCTACGACAAATAGAACCGAAGATATTCTTAAAAAACTGAAAATTTTCAAAAAAAGGAAGGCTTTTACCTCTCTAAAATGCTCAAAAAAAGTCAAAATTGCCAAAAATTCAAAAAAATTAATTTCGGCACTTGTTTCCCGACTGAAATTTCCTCAGCTTTCCAATGAAATCATCAAAAATAATCTACCGCCAATATTTCCATTAATTTCAAGAGTTTTCCATAATATTTGCCTAAAAATTTAGATGTGTCCATTTTATCCCTGATGTCCATTTTGCCCCACCTTCCCCCATATATTCTTGTTCGTCAGAGTGTCTATTAATTTTTTAAATCATAAAAAACGCCTGTTACCGGACAATTAACGACGATTAATCCAATTAATTGCATGAAAACATGAATGCCGGGAATATTGGCAAATTCGCAAAAATATTGAATATTTATAATATTATTTAATAACAATTTTTTATCGTGGAAATCGTTGTAAATCGGTAAAATATCGCTAAATCGGAATAATTAGAATGTTCATGATAACTAAGAAAAAAATATCGGCAGTACTACCTTTAATTGAGAAAAAAGAAAAGAATTCTCAAATTAATTCAATTTTTTTGTTAATTTTCTTAAGTATAAAATTGTAATTAATTTTAATGATAATTTTAATTGATATGACAATTATTTTGTGTCTCGCACCTATAAATGTATTTTTCTAAAAAAAAAAGGTGAAAAAAAACAAAAAAAAAACAAAATGAGCACTGATAAATAAGAGAGACTGGTGGATCAAATAAAATGAGGGAATTAATTTTTTTATAAATTTATTAATTAAATACTGGAATTATAATGATGATTAATTCTAGGAAAAAAGAGATAAAAAAAGGAACAATCGGATATTTTTCGAGTTTTTTTTGGGAATATCTCGGGAATTGGAGAAGATAGGTCTTTTTTAATGAATCCTCTTTTGTAGAAAATTTCAAGAGCCACAAAATCATTTTCGAGCAAAAAGGGCGTATCTCCATTAGTTTCTGAGATATTTTTAAGAATAGAACAAAAAAAAATTGAGGATAAAAAATGAAAAATCTATATTTTCGTCATTTTTATCAAATATCTTGGAAACTAAACGAGATAGAGTGATTTTGCTTGAATTCTTTTTTGTAGAAAATTTGAAGACCTCAAAAACAGGTCCATTAAAAAAAGCGTATCTCTATTATTTACCGAGATATTCTTAAAAAACGAAAAAAAAAATGGATTATCCTTTTTTTTTCTGCATTTTTTTATCCGAGCGTTATCAAAGAATATCTCGGAAACTAAGCGAGATAGAACCATTTCACTTGACAGGACTTTTCTATAGAATTTAAAGAGCAACAGAAAAGGATTCCATCAAAACCGCTCTATCTCGCTTACTTTCCGAGATATTCCCAAAGAACTCCAAAAAAAATCGACTTCCCCAATTTTTTCTCTTTTCTTCAAAAAAAAAAAAAAATCAAGTCAATTCTAAAGAAACACTTAGACTCTCTCTGTGTCGCCTCTATTTTCCCTCATGACTCTTGGTCCACGTAATCTCCCCTCTGGCCACACTGTATTGTCCACGTTCACGATATTACATAGCGAATACAGCGTAAAAACAAAACCATCTTCTCATCTTCAAACATATCCCATGTGTAAAAAAAAAGGAAAAAAAAAAAACAAAAAAAAAATCAATAAATGTGTTTAAAGAAAAGGCAAAAAAAGGAAAAAAAAAAAAAAAAAGAGGAAATGAAATACAAAAGGATTTTTATCTCTCTTGTTCCCAATTTTTCAGGTGAGTGACTAAAAATAAAACCCACACAAAAGTCCATTCAACTGGTTTAACGTTTTTTCTTCTCTCTCTTTCTCTCGATTTTTGCGAGTCTAGGATATTGATTGGATGGGGGAGGGAAAGGGTGAGGAGGAGGGGGGGGGGGTGATGAGAGGACTGAGGACCATCGATCGAGAGATGAAGGGGTGGATGCTGGGCTCATCCATTGATTTTTTTTTTTTTTTTTTAATATTTTTCTTTCTTTTTTTTTACGTTTTTTAAATTTCTTTCTTTTTTTTTGTGGGCAATTGTAGTGACATGTGCCGAGTGCCTGTTGCTCGACGATTGGGAATTGGGGCAAATCGTTAGACTCGCTTGAACGATCACAAATGACTGTCAGTCGTCAATACACTTTGAGTAATAGTATCTGATGGTTTTAAAAGGTGAATTATTTGAGTTTTTATGGAGTGGATTTTTATTTTATTTTTTTCAAAAGCTCTCACCCTCCCACCCACCCCCCACCCCCTCAAGATAAAAAGCAACAACTCTTTTCATACTTTCTTCTCAAGATCGTAGTTTATTTTTGTTGGCCTAAAAAAACTTTCCAAAGCAAGTCAAACCGAGGTGACGCTTTTTTTTTCGTATTCTGGAGGGAAAAAAGAAAAAACGTGGAAAAAAAGTTTAAATGAGACTTGTTAGATGCATTCACTCCTATTTTCCGAAGGACTACGCAAACTGGACCCAAGGGTTTTACCTATAAACAAACTTTTGAAACAATTCTAATGGGCTGAAGAGAAAGTACACTGTTTTAAAAGTACTTTATGCGAAAATTACTGCAAACATTCTTGATAAAGTTGGGAATAACGTTTTTCGATGATTAGCACTTGGTGAAACTGAGAAAACATTTTCTGCCTTTTTTTTGTTGGACTTTACGTAAATTTTTGAAAGTTAAGGGCTTATTTAAGGGATTTTGAGTATTGTTGAGTCCTTGTTTTTTCGATGCCACTTCAAAGATGATGTTTTTTTACATTTTTCTGAATTTTTTCATACACAGAGAAAAATGTTTTCTTAATTTAAGAATGTGCAGTCACTTAATTTAAGAATGGCAGGTCACTTAAATTAAGTGATTTTTCTCACTCAAATCAAGTGACTTTTTCTTTCTTAATTTAAGAAAGTAAAAGTCACTTAAATTAAGTGACTTTTTTCACTTAGATCAAGTGACTTTTTTCACTTAGATCAAGTGACTTTTCTCACTTAAATCAAGTAACTTTTTCTTTCTTAATTTAAGAAAGTAAAAGTCACTTAAATTAAGTGACTTTTCTCACTTAAATCAAGTAACTTTTTCTTTCTTAATATAAGAAATTAAAACTGACTTAAATCAAGTGAGTTTTCTCACTTAAATCAAGTGATTTTTTCTTTCTTAATTTAAGAAAGTAAAACTCACTTAAATTAAGTGACTTTTTTCACTTAGATCAAGTGACTTTTCTCACTTAAATCAAGTAACTTTTTCTTTCTTAATATAAGAAAGTAAAAGTCACTTAAATTAAGTGGCTTTTCTCACTTAAATCAAGTGACTTTTTCTTTCTTAATATAAGAAATTAAAACTGACTTAAATCAAGTGAGTTTTCTCACTTAAATCAAGTGATTTTTTCTTTCTTAATTTAAGAAAGTAAAACTCACTTAAATTAAGTGACTTTTTTCACTTAGATCAAGTGACTTTTCTCACTTAAATCAAGTGACTTTTTCTTTCTTAATTTAAGAAAGTGAAAGTCACTTGAATTAAGTGACTTTTCTCACTTAAATCAAGTAACTTTTTTTTTCTTAATATAAGAAATTAAAACTGACTTAAATCAAGTGAGTTTTCTCACTTAAATCAAGTGATTTTTTCTTTCTTAATTTAAGAAAGTAGAACTCACTCAAATCAAGTGACTTTTTTCACTTAAATCAAGTGATTTTTTCTTTCTTAATTTAAGAAAGTAAAATTCACTTAAATCAAGTGTCTTTTTCTTTCTTAATTCAAGTGCACGTTCAAGTGCACCTGCACTTTCTTAAATTAAGTGCACATTCTTAAATAAAGAAAACATTTTTCTCTGTGTATTCTAGAACACGAAAAAATCTATTTTCCTGTCATTCTTCTCCTGCTAAACATCTCGGAAACTAAGCGAGATAGAGCGTTTCTGTCCTAATCCTCGTTCGAACCTCTCCAAATTTTCCACAAGAATCGCTCCATCCCGCTTACTCTCCAAGATATTCTCAAAAAAAAAAGATCGTCTCAAAAAATTAAAGCTTCACCCCATTTCTCAAATTTTTGCACTTTTCTCTAATGAAAATCGCAAAAAAAATCATTTCTTCAACCAAAACGTAATTGAAGAGATTACATTCAAGTTTCCATCCTCCCTTCCATTACGGTAGACCATCCTTTTAATTCCCCATATCTCTGTACCATGCAGTGTCCAATGGAGCAACGTTTAGTAAGAGAGAGCGAAAGCTCAAAGCCTGTGGGCGTACAAAGCAGCATGATATACAGAACGAGTCATTTACTGTGGCTGTATTCCAAAAGGTTGTCTTCTCCTCGTTGCTATAAAAATACTCACTGGGCTTGTTACTGGAGTTGATACAGACGAGTCACCATCAAACACTTTTTTTTTCCACATCTGCATAATCACTGAGAGTCTAGAAAGGACAAGCCTTTGACCCAACCACTGATTCTACCGTATTTTCTTTTATTTCCTTTGAAATGATTACAAGTGCAATTTATTTTTTTTTGCGCAATGCACTTGTTATAAATTGATTCTCATCATTTGAATTGTAAAAAATTGCAAATTCAAAAGGACGTATCTTCGGTTTTTTTTTCATTATGAGTAACTTCGAGAATGCGTTAAAAAAATCGTGAAAATTGTAAATAACAAAAGGACATAAGTGCAATTTATTTAGAATTTTCGTTTTTTTTTTCTTGTAATGAAAAGACAGAATGTCCAAGTGCTTAAGGATGTACTCTACTTTGAAATGTCTTTTTTTACATTTTTTAAAAAATATTTTTCGAATTTATATAGGGGAAAGTGGGGCAAAATGGACATTCAAATGAAACGGTCGAAGTTACATTTTTTTTAATGATTCCATTGGAAAGCTGAGGGAATTTTAGGAGGAAAACATGTGTCGGAATCAATTTTTTTGAATTTTTGAAAATTTTCATTTTTTTGCGCCAAAATTGAAGAGTATCCATTTGAGTTTTTTCGAAAAACAGTTTTTTGATGATATCTCCGGTTCTATTCGTCGTAGCGATTCGCGGGTGGTCTCAAATTGAAGGGGAGCTCATTCCCCATATTTTCGTTAAAGTCCCATTGATTTTTATCAAAAATTAACGAAATTACAGGGCAATTTGTGGAAATCAGTTTTTGGGCTGTAATTTCCGTAATTTTTGATAAAAATCAATGAGACTTTAACGAAAATGTGAGGAATGAGCTCCCCTTCAATTTGAGACTACCCGCGAATCGCTACGATGAATAGAACTGGAGATATCATTAAAAAACCATTTTTTCGAAAAAATCGAAAGGGGGTACCCTTCAAGATTGAGTGAAAAAAATTTTTTTTTCCAAAATGCGAAAAAAAAATTTTCACCCATATTTTCCGCCTAAAATTTCCTCAGCTTTTCAATGAAATCATTGAAAAAATTCTACCTCCATTATTTTTATCAATTTGGAGCGTTTTTCAGGATAAAACCATGAAAATTCAGATGTGTCCATTTTACCCCTTATGTCCATTTTGCTCCACCTTCCCCTACGTTTAAGAATATTGTGCAGGTATCATGGAGTGAATTTTGGTAAGATTTTTTTAATGATTTCTTGTTGAAAAAAGAAAAATCTTGTTTAAAAGAACTTGAAACGCGTTTTTCCCTGAACAACGTTCTTTCGGACCTCCCACACGATTTCTCCAGAATAGAGATGTGAAAAGGTAGCGATACCAGTAATTTTACGGTTTCAATAACGCAATTTACCGAACGTTAGTAAATAAAAAAAATGGTAAAAACACTGATTTTCAAAGTAAATTACCGTAATTATCATTTTTAGAGACATAACGGTAAATTTACATCTATAGGGGAGAGTGGGGCAAAATGGACACTATAATGAAATGGTTAGAGATTGATTCTTTTTGATCATTCTATTGAAAAGCTGAGGAAATTTTAGCCGGAAAACCAGTGTCATTTGTATTTTTTTCGATTTTTTTTTTAAATCTATATTTTTTGGCATTTTTGAGGGGTAGAAGCCTTTCATTTTTTTCAAATGTTCAGTTTTTTCCAAATATCTTTGGTTCTATTGGTCGTAGCGATTCAGGGCTGGTCTCAAATGAAAGGTGAGCTCATTTTCCATCGAATCATGGGGTTTTGAATTAAAAAATGTCAATTTTTGGAATAGTTATAGGCCAAAAACTGTTTCACAAAATTGTTTCACAGAAATGTCCATAAATACCTTAAAAATCGATATTTTTGAATTTAAAACCCTATAAATCGATGGCAAATGATCTCACCTTTCATCTCCCATCGGAATTTTTGCGCTACGACAAATAGAACCAGAGATATTCTCAAAAAACTGAAATTTTTCAAAAAAACAAGGCTTTTACCCCTCTAAAAAGCTCAAAAAAGTCAAAATCACCAAAAACTCTAAAAAATTTATTTCGGCACTTGTTTCCCATCTAAAATTTCCTCAGCATTCCAATGAAATCATCAAAAACAATCTACCGCCAATATTTCCCCTAATTTCAAGAGTTGTCCATAATATTTGCCAAAAAATTTAGATGTGTCCATTTTACCCCTGATGTCCATTTTGCCCCAACTTGACCTATAGATGAATTACGGAATTAATTTTTTAAATCAATTCGCAGCCTTTTTGATCATCATTTGTGTTACTTCTTTTATAGTCAGTGACAGCCAATGAAAAAGAATTCCAAAACTTGGAAAAAACAGATGAAAAAAATTTTTTTTTTGTATTTTAAGACTTTATTTATCATACATATTCATATCTTTCATAGCATTCTCATAAAAAATTCCGAAAGATAGGTCTTTTTTTACCCAAGAAACTGGAATACACCCTTAATAGAAGAAAACCCTTTTTTTTAAATCTTTTAAAAAATTCAATTACAAAAGGGCGTATCTTCGGTTTTCATGGTAAAAATCATAAATAACAAAAGGACATTAGTGCTTTTGGAGATACGCCCTTTTGAATGTAAATTAGCTCACTAAGTAAAGCTCTGAACTTCCCGCTTGGGTTCCAAATATCGTAACTTCGAAAATTCACAGTTTCGCATTAAAGAGGGATAGGGTAATTAAGAAGTTTGAGGGGGAGGGGGAGGGGTGCATAGAATGCTTCTCGATTAAATTACGGTAGATTCACGTACAGAATTCTGCATTATTGAAACTTACATAATATCTATACATATATATATGTAATGTATAATGTTACGCATTATGGATTTCGTTATGCAAATGTAATCGTAACGTAGTAAAGTTGTGAAATGATATGGATTTGATAATCTCGTGTGAATTATTTTGGGAATATTTCGAAAAGGGGCGGGTTCGTGAGAATTACGAAATTTTAAATAAAAATTCAAAAATTCACTTTGCTATTTAGTTTTTTGAAGTTATCTCGGAATCTAAGCGAGATAGAACAATTTTCAAAGAAACCTTTTTTGTAGAGAATTTTAAGGACTACAAAAAAGGTTTCTTTAAAAATTGCTCTATCTCGTTTAGATTCCGAGATATCCAAGAAAAAAACTGGTGACAAAAAAAAATTAAAATAAATGAATTTTTCTAAAAAACTTCGATTCTTGAAAAAAAAAGTTTTTTTTAGTTTTTCTCGTCAGTAGGTCAATACATGGGTTTTAATTAGTGCTATCGATTTCTAGAGGAATAAAGAATTCTCTAAATCTTCTTAGTTTTCATTAAAATCCAGGAACTTATTTTTTACTCTTATTTTTTTACATTTTTACTTTTTTTATGCTCTACTGGAGAAAAACACTTGTACATTTGCCCCTTCAATTTTTTTCCACTCTTCTTTGGTTCTTCTTTCACCTGAGTTATTCGATATTCAGATGAAGTCAATTAGAAGAGACCTGAGGCAGTATTTGCTGTAGCAGAAGTAAATCCGATCTGCTGTGACACTAATGATGTCATAAAAATGTGCATTAAAAAAAAAACATGTAAATCTTTAAAAAATCATGAATACACTCGTTTTTCCTTTCCTATTTCCTTTCGAAAAAATAAAAGCAAAAAAAAGTGTGCATTATCAATAGAGTCTTCATTACTAAAAATAATCTTCATTATAAAAATTTAAAAAAGAAAATAACTTTTCTTCTCCTTTCCAAAATAATTTGATTTTTTTTACAATCTTTGAGAATATCTAGGAAATTAAGCGAGATAGAGCGTTTTCTCTTCAATGCTTTTTTGTAGCTATTGTAATTCTGTACAAAAGTGCCTTCTTCAGGGCAAGAAGGGCGTATCTCCATTAATTTCCGAGATATTTTCAAAACAAAAATCGAGAAAAAAATGGAATTATCCCAAAAATAAAAAAAAAATCATTTTTTTTTTTTTCATTTATTTTTTAAGGATATCTCGGAAATTAAGGGAGATAGAGCGACATTGCCTGAATCCTTTCCACCTCTTAAAATTTCCTACTAAAACTTCTTTCAGCACAAAAAGGGCGTATCTCCGTTATTTTTCGAGATAATTCAACGAAAATGGTTGAAAAAAAAATTAAATCACTTTTTTTTTAATAAGAGAAATTTCTAAAAATTGAGCTTTGCATTATTGGAGATGAGAGAGGCTGAATCTGGGAAGAGAGGGCATTAGGAAGCATCGATTGATGCTGAACCAAAGCAACGCAGCTATATACACAAAGCTGCTGATTACCTCCGATGCATTAAGATTCTCATTAATCAAATTAATCACTCCACTGTAAATCCTGTGGCCTTTGTGTGCGAGTATGGTCCACGTACAGTCCTTGAGACATATAGTTTAGGATCCTAATAGACTGTAGGAATATCACGGAAATTAGACGACATAGTCAATATTATGCAACCACATCAGTGTTTGATCAATTTGATTGACTCTACGACGCAATAAAAATGAAGAGAAAATAGGGATTCCGATAAAACGGCTTGACATTGAATTTTTTTGATGATTTCAATGGAAAGCTGAGAAAATTTCAGGTGGAAAACATGTGTCACAATGATTTTTTTTTAGTTTTTTCAAAATTTGAGTTTTTTCAATTTTTGAAGAAAGGTGAATTTTTAAAAAAATCGAAAAAATTGAGGTGATACATGTTTTCTAAGTGAAATTTCCTCAGCTTCTCAATGGAATCATCGGGATAATTCTCTCTCGAATATTTTCAATGATTTCTTGTGTTTTTCATAATATAATATAAGGGAAGATGGGGCAAAATAGACATCAGGGGTGAAATGGACACATCTAAATTTTTTGGCAAATATTATGGAAAACTCTTGAAATTAAGGGAAATATTGGCGGTAGATTGTTTTTGATGATTTCATTGGAAAGCTGAGGAAATTTTAGATGGGAAACAAGTGCCGAAATGAATTTTTTGGAGTTTTTGGTGATTTCGACTTTTTTGAGCTTTTTAGAGGGGTAAAAGCCTTGTTTTTTTGAAAATTTTCAGTTTTTTGAGAATATCTCTGGTTCTATTTGTCGTAGCGCAAAAATTTCGACGGGAGGTGAAAGGTAAGATCATTTGCCATCGATTTATAGGGTTTTAAATTCAAAAATATCGATTTTTAAGGTATTTATAGACATTTTTGTGAAACAATTTTGTGAAACAGTTTTTGGACTATAACTATTCCAAAAATTGACATTTTTGAATTCAAAACCCCATAATTCGATGGGAAATGAGCTCACCTTTCATTTGAGATCAACCCCGAATCGCTACGACCGATAGAACCACAGATATTTGGAAAAAACTGAACATTTGAAAAAAATGAAAGGCTTCTACCCCTCAAAAATGCCAAAAAATATAAATTTTCAAAAAAATTGAAAAAAATACAAATGACACTGGTTTTCCGGCTAAAATTTCCTCAGCTTTTCAATAGAATGATCAAAAAAAATCAATCTCTAACCATTTCATTATAGTGTCTATTTTGCCCCACTCTCCCCTAAAATATCAGAATTTAGATGTTTTCTAGAGAAAAATGAGGATTCTGTTGAAACAGTTCAAGATGGATTTTTTTTTTCATTCCATTGAAAAGCTAAGAAAATTTCCGGTGGGAAATTGGTGTCAGAATTGATTTTTATGAATTTTTATGAAAATTCTACGTCTTTTTATTACTAATTTGAGGTCAAATCCTTTCTGTTTTTGAAAATTCTCATCTTTTCGAGGATATCTCCGGTTCTATTTGTTGCAGTGATCTGGGACCCATCTTAAATGAAAGTTGAGACCATTTCCCATCGATTTAAGTGATTCTAAAATTTTTTAATCGATTTTCGAGTGACTTCATAGCTCATTTTATGAAAAATAGTTCTTCTATCATAACATCTTCAAAAATCGATCAAATTCCTTTAGAACCACATAAATTGATGGCAAATGATCTCACCTCTCATTTAAGATTAGTCCCAAGTCGCTGCGATCAATAAATTTAAGAATATCCTTAAAAAAGTGAAATTTTTCGATTTTCGACAGAATTTCAATTTTTCAAAAAATTAAAAAAAAACATTTTTCCACATATTTCACCTAAAATCTCCTCAGTTTTCCAATAAAATCATTAACAAAATCTAATTTTACCCCACTCCCCCTCCAAATTCATCAAAAATCGTTTAAAAAACTTAGACTATTCAATTAAATTCAATTTTTCAATTTATTCCCAAAGATATTTCACAAAAAACTGAAATAACTCTAAAAATTCTAGTTTTTCTTCAAAATGAGATTAAAAATATCTGACCCTTTCTTTTTTTAATTCTCAAGTAATCCAATTAATTGTTCATTAATTGTTTCTCCAATCAATTAATGAGCGATGGGCTTTGATTATTTAATTAATTAATTAATAAAAAAATCGAATTTAATTATTTCTCTCTCTCTCTCAGTATTTCACATTTTTTCAAATTTTTCCATAATTAAAGATAAACCCATCACTCTGCTCGTAATTCATATATATATTGTCTAATAATAATAATTACAATAATATTATAGTACAAAATGATATTACATTTTCTCATTAAATCTCACGAAGAATAAGTCATTCAGTCCGCTGAATAAGCAATTCATGTATACAATTATTTATATGTATATATATATTTATATATATATATATTTTTTTGTGAATTTCATGCCTCCAAATAGTGCATTTGAAAATGATTTCTATTTAATTAATTAATTAATTATAAAAATGTGCCGAAAAATTAAATTAAAAATTCTCAAAAAATTTCATTTTTAATTAATATTATTGATTAATTAATATTAATTAGGAGTTTAATTCCCTGTATGTATCAAACTCAAGTGGAAAATTGATTTTTTTCTTTCAATGGCTTCTAATTCTATCAGTGGCTTTAACTGCTACTATTATTATTATTAGTATTTTCACTTAATTTTATGCTGAAAATCTACAATTTTTGCTTTTTTAACAAAGAAAAATGAGAAATTATTGGAAATATTCGTGTATTTTAATATTTTTCATTTTCAATTTGACTTGGGGCTTGATTCTCCAGTGTACAAGGCCTCAGGAACTCCTGTCCACGTTCGTGTAACCATTTATTTGCAACTGAAAAAAGAAAAAAAGAGTTGAATAATTAAATTTAAAGAATTTTTAATAAAATTTTTTAATTCATCAATTTTTTCAGGAACTATGTGGAAAAAACAAGATTGCCAGATTTTAATTTGGGAAAATCTCCAGAAATGGTCTGTAAAATTCCAAATTAAGAAAAAAAATCATTAATTTTTTAAATCCTCTAATAAATGCATAATTTCCCAAGAGTTGATGAATTTTATTACTCCAACTCGAATAAAACATCGGAATTATGAAAACTTTTCTCACCCCATTTGGAGCCAGTTAACACAGGGCAAGCTGCATGTCTAGTTCTGTAATCTCCTTCACCATTGGGCTTCAAGTTGTACCAAAATGCGGCTGATCCCTTTTTAGGCCATAGTGCTATGTTGATTTCCGTGAAAACTGTACCACCACCTTGTTCAACATCGCTCATCTGCAGAAAAAAAAATTAATCATTTTTTTCATTTTTTTCTTAATTCAAGGGGTAACACCACTGTAAAAGTCTTAATAAGGTGTTTTTTGGCTATTTTTTTCTATAGAAAAAGTGGCAATAAAATGATGATATCTGAGCGAGTGATTGAGCATATATTTGAGTCTTCAGAAAAAAAATCATCAAAAAGTTTCAAAATTTCGAATTTGTGTTAATGAAAAAATCCACGAGTCTAGAATGAAAATAAAACCAACCAGACACCTAATTATTAATTTCCCTTAAATAATCAACATCACATTCACTTCAATTCTCTCTCTTCATCAAGAATTCAACAAAATGTCTAATTAAAATTTTAGCAAGCTCGTAATTCGCGTCGTTTCTCTGCAATATTCATAAAATCGGATAAATTTATTTGAAAATGTCGTAATTACAATGAATTCATTATCTCTTAATTTTACAAATTATCAGTGGAATAAAATTTTTAATTCTCTTTTTATAATTACAAATATATCAGTATTTACATATTATTATTATCATTATTATTTATCTGATTTTCGTGAATTAATGGAAATTCGTATTTGCAAGGGAATTCAACAAAAATTGTCAATTTAAATTTTAAATTAAAAATACTGATTTTCAAAATAAAAAACTTCAATTTAAAGGAAATAGTGAAGTTTTGAAATTGAAAAAAAAACATCTTTGAAATCAAAAAATGACTTTTTTGATTACAAACTTAATTTATCAATTGAAAACTTATTTTTCAGTTACAAAAAATAATATTTTGGATTCAAAAAATTATTTTTTAGTTAGAATATTTAGTTATTGAATCAAAGAATTAATTTTTTCAATTACAAAATTCGATTAATTAATTAAAAATTCATCTTCTTAATCAAAAAAATCATTTTTTTTTATGAAAAAATGATTTTTTTAATTAAAAAATTATTTTTTTAGTAAAGAAATCATTTGTCAAATCAAAAAATTCGATTTTTAAATAATTTATTTTTTAAAATTAATTTTAAAATGATTTAATTCAATGATTAAATTGAAAAAATGAAAATTTTCAATACTTACGTAGTAAAGAAGAGTGGCAATACGATTTCCTGTACCCAGGCTCTTAAATGCATTAGTCTCCTCCTTCTGCAGATAAAAAGCAAGAAAATCGATGAAAAAAAATGAGAAATTGGCAAATTAATTGAGGTATTTTATAGGTGAATGATTGGGAGGTGGCAATCGATATTTGAGAAATTGTATCTTACCCTGGCAAAGTCAAAGTGGGGCTCGTAATGACCTCCAATACCGTAATTGACCACCTGAAGCTCCTCTGCTGTATCCACACTCATACTAGACATGTGCTCAACTCTTCTACTTACTGCCTGCACGTGTCTATGTTCGTACTCCTGTAGCCATGCACTCTTACTTATACGATAGTTTGCTATTTCCAACTCGCCTGTCTTGTAATTCTGGACTGTTGCACGTTTAAACTGTGAGAAGAATTAAGATATGAAAATTAAAATTTATGAAAGAAAAAAAAATTGAAAATTCATTGTTTTCATGAAAATGAGAGAAAAGTTAATTTTTTTTTTGGAAAAGTATTTCTACGGAATTTATATTAAATCTTTTTTTTTGTTTTTCGCTGAATTTTGTTTTTTTATTATTTTTGGTGGAAAGCTGACAAAATTTGAAGTGAAACATATGTGTTCAATTTTTTTTTTTAATTTTTTTTTCTGAAAATTATATTTTCTTCATTTTTTGAAACAAGTCGAATTTTTTGAAAAATTGAAGAAAAAAATAGGGGGGAGGGGAACACATGTTTTTTAGGGGGATTTTCTTGGCTTTTCAATGGAATCATTGGCGAAATTTCATCTAAAATTTTTTAAATGATTTTTTACGATTTTCAGAATGTTAAACATCAAAATTTGAAATTTTTTCGAACGAAAAATGGGGATTCTGGTGAAATGGTTTGAGATCGATTTTTTTTGATGATTCTGTGGAAAAGTTGAGGAAATTTTAGATGGAAAGCATATGTCGCAATGATTTTTTTCAAATATTTTCTCAAAATTTGACTTTTTTTCAAATTTTGAAAAAAATACGAATTTTCAAAAAAAAATTAAAAAATAAGTTCGATACATGTTTTCCACCGGAAATTTCCTCAGCTTTTCAATGGAATCATCATAAATTTTGTATCTCAAATTTTTCCAATGACTTCTTGTGATTTTTACACTATATATACTATAAAATATCAAAATTGAACTGTTTCCCACTGAAAAATGGGGATTTTGATGAAACGGTTCGAGATGAAATTTTCTCGATGATTCCATTGAGAAGAGGAAGAAATTCCCGGTGGAAAACATGTGCCAGAGTTATTTTTCAATTTTTTTTTTGAAAATTCGTCTTTTTTTCAAAATTTGAAAAAAGTCAAATTTCGAAAAAAGTTTTAAGAAAATTCTTGTGACATATGTTTTCGACCTAAAATTTCCTCAGCTTTTCAATGGAATCATCAGAAAAATCCTATCTCAAATATTTCTCCCCATTCCCATAACGTATAATGGAAAAAATCGAAAATCTAAAAATTACATTTCATCGACTTTTCTATTGTCTCCATTTTCCTTTTGTTCTCGCTACAATAATATACTTTTTTTCGGCTATTTTTTTTCTCACTCCTCCTTTATTAAAGTTATGTATTGCGCATAAAAACCAATAAAGAGTTTCAGAGGGAATGTGCAGCATGTTTTTCCTCTTTTTTTTTTCGTCGAATTCCAATACAAGTAATATGAAAACTTGTGGAGCCAATATTACGAGATATTTCGGAGAAATTGAGAAAAAACAAATAAATAAAAATTCTTCCATTTTTTAGATAACGAATTGGATAAATTTTTTTTAATGACAATTGTTTAATTTTTTATTATTATTATAATATACTAAAATCAGTAGACATCTGACAATTTTCCATTTTTTTAATAAATAAATTTCTGAAAATGATTAAAAATATTTTCCACATAAGCTAGGGAAATTTTAGGCGGGAAACAAGTGCCGGCATCGATTTTTTTGAATTTTTGACGATTTTGACTTTTTGGAGCATTTTTGAGAGGTGAGAACCTCCCTTTTTTGGAAATTTTCAGTTTTTTGAGAATATCTTCGGTTCTATCTGTCGTAGCGTAAAAATTCCGATGGGAGGTGAAAGGTGAGATCATTTGCCATCGATTTATGAGGTTTTTAATTTTAAAATATCAATTTTTAAGGTATTTATGGGCATTTGTGTGAAACAGTTTTGTGAAACAGTTTTCGACCTATAACCATTCCAAAAATTGATATTTTTGAATTCAAAACCCCATAAATCGATGGAAAATGAGCTCACCTTTCATTTAAGACTGACCCCGAATTGCTACGACCAATAGAACCGGAGATATTTGCAAAAAAAGAAGATTTTCGAAGAAGGGAAGGCTTTCGCCCTTCAAAAATACTGAAAAATATTGAATTTTCAAAAAAATCCGAAAAAATACATCCGAGACTTGTTTTCCGGCTAAAATTATCTCAGCTTTTCAATAGAATCATCAAAAAAAATCCATCTCTAACCGTTTCGTAACAGTGTCCATTTTGCCCCACTCTCCCCTATTATAATTGATATTTTCATATTATAATTGATTAATTATGATATATAATGTTATAATGAATTATAATTCTATATCACACTTTATTATATTATAATAAATCATTTTATTAATAATTTATCATTATTATTATTATTATTATATCTTAATGTAATAATAGTGATAAAGAAAACTTACTCTAGGTTGTGCCAATCGTTTAATAGTTTCAATCTCTTCATCGTAGATAACATCGTGATAAATGACAATTCGTGGATCAAGATATGCCTCTTCTTCTTTGAATGGTGCTATCTTCAAAAATGGTATACCACGATCAATATATCGGCATTTCAATTTTTTCTGAATTTCTTGAGGTGTAGGAACTTCACCCCGACACAGCATCTCGTATCTCTCGTGTTCCGTCATTTCCTCAAGTGTTTTACTCTTTTTCTCCATGAAAGTGAACTATTTTTGAGGGAAAAAATTGAATATTAATTACGATATTATATAGGAGAAAGTGGGGCAAAATGGACATTCAAATGAAACAGTCGAAGTTACATTTTTTTTAATGATTCCATTGGAAAGCTGAGGGAATTTTAGGAGGAAAACATGTGTCGGAATCAATTTTTTCGAATTTTTGAAAATTTTCATTTTTTTTTGCGCCAAAATCGAAGAGTATCCCATTTGATTTTTTTCGAAAAATGGTTTTTTGATGATATCTCCGGTTCTATTCGTCATAGCAATTCGCGGGTGGTCTCAAATTGAAGAGGAGCTCATTCCTCATATTTTCGTTAAAGTCCCATTGATTTTTATCGAAAATTGACGAAATTACAGGGCAATTTGTGAAAATCAGTTTTTGGGCTGTAAATTCCGTAATTTTCGATAAAAATTAATGAGACTTTAACGAAAATGTGAGGAATGAGCTCCCCTTCAATTTGAGACTACCCGCGAATTGCTACGACGAATAGAACCGGAGATATTATTGAAAAACCATTTTTCGAAAAAAAATCGAAAGGGGGTTACCCTTCAAGATTGAGTGAAAAAAAATTTTTTTTCCAAAATGCGAAAAAAAAATTTTCACCCATATTTTTTGGCTAAAATTTCCTCAGCTTCTCAATGAAATTATTGAAAAAATTCTATCTCCATTATTTTTATCAATTTGGAGCGTTTTTCAGGATAAAACCATGAAAATTCAGATGTGTCCATTTTACCCCTTATGTCCATTTTGCCCCACCTTCCCCTACTTTTTAAATGACAATTCTATCGATTTTACGTTAGAATTGATTTTTTTAAAATAAATTCTAAATGAAATGATGGAATGAAATCAATGATATTTTATTTTTTGATGAAACGTTGAATTTTAATTATTATCAATAATTTAAATAATTACATTAGATTTTTATAAAATACGGATCTTTATTTTTTCAATTACGAGGATTCTTAGATACGCCCTTTTATTTCTAGGCAGACGATATTTAATAATAAATCACGTTTAATTACCTGACTTGTAAGAGTAACATCGTTCGTTCCATCTTCTCCACGTTTTCTTTTTCCCTGGCTCTTCTGTATTTCTTCCTGGTAATACGCACGATTGCCCAGGGCTCTTTGATGACTTGGTACTAACTCCAGCAGTTCATTCGTCATGCTCAAGGCACGAGCAACGTTACCTGCAAGTCACAAGTACAAACCCCTCTCCAACATTATTTACACAATGATAAGTAAACTTGACAGTTAAATAGTTTTCCATTCCCTTCACCAAGACACTCTATTCCCCATGTGTATCGAACAAGCAAATCGAATTACAAAGTTAACGTTCTCCAGTTCCAGTGAGTGAAATGAAAATAAAAAAAGGGGGGAAAAGAATGAAACTGAGACAAAAATGTACTGATATCTTCTGCTACTGCAAAATTCATTTGCAAACTTTTACACTGGAGGACATAAATATTTCAAGTTCGTTCAGAGGACGAGGAGAGTTGGCTCTTGAAGAATTAAATCAACAAATTTATAATTTATTAAGAAAAAAGAAAATTGGAATGTCTGCGAGAGATTTTTTTTTTGGGGAAAAGTGAGAAGAATTAATTTTTTTTTTGGAGAGTTTTTGACAAATTTTCTGGACTCTTTTTTCTCAGAAAATTCTTTGGAAAAGTTTTTCCACTTAATTTTTCTATTAAATTTTCTGGAAAATCATAGCCGAAGCATTTTTTTCTGGAAAATTCTCTGGAAAATTTTTTCGAGAAAATTCCTTGTGAAAATTCTCGGAAAAATTGTATAAAAAGTTCGTCGCAAAAGTTTTCACGAAAATTGAAAAATTTTATTTGAAAAATTTGGTGAAAAAATTTTAAAAAATTTTCATTAATTTTTCAAAAATACTCTGGAAGCTAAGCGAGATGAGGCGATTTTGCTCTTGCTATTTAGAGCAAAATATCACTCTATCTTCCTTTCTTTCCATGAAATTCTCGAAAAACGTTGAGAAAAAAGATTTATCCTCAAAATTTGAGAGAAAAAAAGGAAAAAAAAAGATTCATCCTCTATCTCCACCCCCCTCCCACCCAAAAAAAGAGAAAAACTCTTTTCATCCCTTCAGCACATCTCTCATGAGATTTTATGAGCTCCAGAAAATCCCCGCAGATCGAGAATCCTCTGGGATTTCTCAAGATTAAAATCTTCAAGAGTACAAAAAAAAAATACGTGAATAGAAGCGAATACAAACCCTGCATATAAGTAGAAAATGCCAAATACTCTAGTATATCAGGTTTAGTAGTGCTTGTTCTATTCTGCTCTTCTTGTAGGCGATTCATAGCTTCCTGCATCCATAAAACCGTATGGTAATAGTCACCGTTATTATACAATTGTCGTCCAAGCTCGAAACAGTCACCAGCTATAACAAGAAAATGGTAAAAAATAAATTTCCATTAATAAAAAAATGGGAGGGAGTTGAATAAAAAAAAAAGGGCAATGGAAATACACACAGGTGAAGAGATAAACCCATTATCCACGAGTGTAATGTCCAGTGGTCAGTGAGCACACACAAGACTGGAATGGAAAAATGAGAATAAAAGGTAATAAAGGAAAAAAAAGTGGGAATAGAACGAATACTCTGATACCATCAACAAGACAGAATAAATAACGTAATCTCCGAAGTGTATATAGATATATGTGGTATTCGAACAGAAATATACTGGTTTATATCATTTCTCTGCGGAAAATGCTGGAAAATTTTGGAAAATTCAAAATTGGGATTTTTTTTTTAATGTGTAGACAAAAAAAAGATTGCTGGAGCTCAATTAGGGACAATCCGGATTTTCTTAAAAAATTTCCCGGAAAATGGCGGGAAATTCAAAATTGGGAAATTTCATTTTTTTTTCGCAAAAATGAGTAGATAAAAAAAGGTTACTGGAGGTCAATTTGGGAAATAAGAATTTTCTTGAGAAATTTTCCGGAAAATGGGGGAAATTCAAAATTGGGAAATTTTATTTTTCTTTTCGCAAAAATGAGTAGATAAAAAAAGGTTACTGGAGGTCAATTTGGGAAATAAGAATTTTCTTGAGAAATTTTCCGGAAAATGGGGGAAATTCAAAATTGGGAAATTTTATTTTTCTTTTCGCAAAAATGTGTAGATAAAAAAAAGTTGCTGGAGGTCAATTTGGGACAATCCGGATTTTCTCGAAAAATTTTCCGGAAAATGGCGGAAAATTCAAAATTGGGAAATTTTATTTTTTTTTCGCAAAAATTTGTAGATAAAAAAAGGTTACTGGAGGTCAATTTGGGAAATAAGAATTTTCTTGAGAAATTTTCCGGAAAATGGGGGGAAATTCAAAATTGGGAAATTTTATTTTTCTTTTCGCAAAAATGTGTAGATAAAAAAAGGTTACTGGAGGTCAATTTGGGAAATAAGAATTTTCTTGAGAAATTTTCCGGAAAATGGGGGGAAATTCAAAATTGGGAAATTTTATTTTTCTTTTCGCAAAAATGTGTAGATAAAAAAAAATTGCTGGAGGTCAATTTGAGACAATCCGGATTTTCTTGAAAAATTTCCCGGAAAATGGGGGGAAATTCCAAACTTGGGAAATTTCATTTTTTTTCGCAAAAATTTGTAGATAAAAAAAGGTTGCTGGAGGTCGTTTTAGGAAAATGCGAATTTTCTTGAGAAATTTTCCGGAAAATTGTGGAAAATTTCGATATGGGACACAAAAGCAATTTTTTAGAAACCGTGCAGGCAAAGGGAAATTGTCGGACATTGAAAATTTTGAAAAATTTCTCGGAAAACTCGGGAAAATCCCAAATTGAGAAATATAAGTGACTTTTCAAATACTGTGTAGGCAAAAAAAGGCTGTTGTAGTTTAATTTGGAAGAATGCGAATTTTCTTGGAAATTTTCCCGGAAAATTCTAATTTGGGAAATATAAGTCACTTTTCTCATATTGGATGGCTAAAAGAAGAAGTTATTGGAGTTCAATTAGTGAAAATCCCGAAAAATTTTGGGGAAAATTTCGGAAAATTTCTAATTGGGAAAAGCAAGTTACTCTTTGGAAAACTATACAGACAAGAAAAGGTTGCTGGAGTTCAATTATGGAAAATGCGAATTTTCTTGGAAAATTTTCCGGAAAATCGTGGAAAATTTTGATGTTTGAAATAGGAGCCATTTTTTGAAAGAGTATAGGAAAAGGAAGGTGGCCAGAGTTAAATTTTGGAAAATTCTGGAAAATTGGAAAATTCAACTGATTCATCGGAAATTCTTTTCCTTCAGAAATTCAGTGGTCAGAAAACACAAGACATAATGGAAAAAATGAAAATAAAGAAAAAAGAAGGTGGGAATAGAACGAATACTCTGACACCATCAACAAGACAGAATAAATAACGTAATCTCCAGCATATATATATTTATATATATGTCCATGGGCATTTATTCAGAAATATACTGCTATATATCATTTCTGTGTGCTCCCTCATGAAATACAATTCTCTCTCTGCTGCGACTGGGAAAGTTGGTTTTGTTCGTTAATTAACTTGGCGTTTCTCATTCCCTGCACATACCCGTCAGCTTTGTGCTCTCTTTTTATTTTTTATTGCTCTCGCTAGAAAGAAACAAAGAAGAGAGAAAAAGAGGCTGAATCTAGAAATAGCAAGGAAATGTCTAAAAAAAAAGTGCGAGTACATTTAATTTCTTCAACCCCTTTTTTTTTCAGTAGTTTTGCTTTTTTATCTGCGAGCAGTTTTTTTCATCTCTTTTCTACGTGAAGGGAATTTTATAGGGGAATATGCCTGGAATATGTTGCGGTGAGCCATGAAGGGGATTTTGTATCCCAGAGGCCTTTTTGCCTATGGTGAATTGCCCAGAGGCCGTTAAACATGGTACGTAGATGGACGATGAGTGTTCACTGCTGTGATATAGATAGTGGAGGCTGCAAGCAAAATGGACCAGTCGGTCGAAATTATTCAGGATTTTTTTAGTGAATGAAGGCGTCTTAAGAAAAATTTGAAAAAATTCACCAACAATGTATATATATTGAAGTATTTTCTCGAATTTTTTCAGATTTTTTCACCGACTGGTTCAATCGAAAAAAAATATTTCAATACTTCCCGGACCATATTACCATGGAGATCTATTTTGTCCTATACTTCTAGGCATATATATGTATGTGTATGGATGTGGGGGGAGGATATTGGACGTGTACAGTGAGAGCCAGAGCTTTCAAGCTATGATCTCGGAATTAAGGTGTATCTCGAGCTGGTTTTAATGGTGAATAAATGATTAAATGGAATTTTAATGAGTTGAAGAGGGGGAGGGAGGGGGAAATGGTACGAGAGTATTGGTAATTGAGGGAGAATAGGGTAAAGAGGATTTCATGAGTTCCCAAGGTTTTTTCTTGGCTTTCGGAGTGAAATGATGGAATTGGATTAATTTTTTATTATTCTTGGGAAATATTTTGGAGAGTAAGAAAGATAGGGCGGTTTTCGTTCAATTATTCTTTTTTGAGAGAGAATTCTGAGAACTGAAACATGAGAATTGAGGCAGAATCACGCTATCTCGTTTATTTTCCGAGATATTATTTTAAAAAAACGACGAAAAAAATCCAATTCTTTAATGGATTTTATGGAAAGAATAAATCGGAAACTAAACGAGATAGAGCAATTTTATTCATTCATTCATTTATTTGATCTATATAGCAACTCAATAGCGAAAGTCAATTACAGAGTTGCTACAGGTGATTATTATGAGACTTTTTAACGAAAAATTCATAAAATTCCTATGATTGATATTAAATGCTGGAATTTCACTGGAATCTGTTTTTGCAGAGAAGTTCAAGAGCTACAAAAGAAATTTCTTCCAAAATTTCGCTATCTCGCTTAGTTTCCGAGATATTCCATGTGAAATAATGACGAAAAGTCAATATTTTTCACTTCTTCAAGCCATCACCGGAAAAATTCAAGGATTTTCTTCTCATTCCGCTGTTATCATCACGTCTCTCGTCCTAAGCCCTTCCAATCTATTAAATTGTTAATTGCCTTTTTTTCTGCTTATCCTACAGGACTCGTCCTCCATGCACATTTCAAAAGCTGTTCAAGCTTCAAAAATAATAAATTTATGATATTTATGCAGTGCAGGTAGGAGCTATTAACTTTGACATTTTCTCGCTTCATGGAGGACGAATTACCACGAAATTGCGCTCATTTCTCAAAGAATAATTCAATTTATGAGGTATTAATACATTTAAAAAAAGATTTCATTGAATTAAAATTAAAAAAATTGGTTTATCACTTTCTTAAGAATATTTCGGCAACTAAGCGAGATAGAACGATGTTATAAAAACTTTTTTGGCAAAGAATTTCAAGAGCTACAAAAAATATTTCAATAAAAATTTTGATATCTCGCTCAGTTTTCGAGAAAAAAAAAAAATGTTTTCGAAAAGAAAATTCCCAAAAAACTGAAGAATTTTAGTTTAGTTTCCAATTAATTGCTGATAATTCGGGAAAAAAGTGCACTAAGTTACCCGAATAAAGTGATCAAACTATTGAAAAGTCATATCTTTAGCTTGTGAATATAATTTTTTGTTCCAATTTTTTTTACATTAATCTCCTATTACATGCATGAGATATAGAGAGAGGCAAATAGTACTATATATAGTCCTAACGTTAGGACTACCTTCTCATTAAAATTTATCAATAATTATTCGGTGAATTGAATATTTTTTTCTTCTATTATTTAGTTAAAATGCTGTTCTCTTCACCAATTGTTTTTAAATAATGGGTCAATCGTGTGGTTTTTTAGTAATTTCGTTATTTCTGTCTGATTTAGGGCGTTTCATCCCCACCACCATTTTCAGTAACTTTGATAATTCATATCTCGTAAACTGCACGGTCAAAAATTATGAAAAAATTCAGAAAAATATAAAAAAATAGCATCTTTGATGTGGCATCAAAAAAATAAGGATTCAACTCCACTCGAGTTCACTCAGATACTACCTTAAAGCATCAACAAATAATGCAGTATCCAACATGCAACAGTATTTAGTGATAAAGTCATGGGATTAATGTCAATTATCGAACATCAACTCACCTCTCAATCCTGTACTGTATTGAACTCCATTCAATACACCTCTTGCAACATGAGATGTATCAAGTTTATACGTATCCTGAAGCCTCATGAGTGCAACAGCAGCACCATTGAGATCCTCGTCCGTTGGAAATTTGAGATCACTACGTGAGCTCGTGATATTTGCCACAAATGCTTTGCCAACATCTTCGGTAATTAATTCTTCAACACGCTTCCAATCTGTGGTCAAACGTTTAACTAACAAATATGCATTAATTGGATTTGAGAGATACCGCTGGATATTCTGGGATGCTTCCTCATGCTCACGTGAGTAATCCTCCACATTTCTGAAAGAATAAAAAAGAAATAAAGTTTAATTTGTTTTAAAAAATTGAGTGATAAGGAAAAGAGCTTGGGATGGAGTTTTTTTTTGATGATTCTATTGAAAAGCAGAGGAAATTTCAGGTGGAAAACATGTGCCAGAATTGATTTTTTTAATTTTTTTGAAAATTCAGCTTTTTTGGGGACAATTTGGGGGTCAAAACCTTTCCATTTTTGACAATTTTCATTTTTTTGAAGATATCTCCAGTTCTATTTGTCGCAGCGACCTGGTACCCATCTTCAATGAAAGGTGAGATCATTTCCCATCGATTTATGGGGTTTTTAAATTTTTTAATTAATTTTTTAGTGACTTATAGCTCATCTTATAAAAATCAGTTTTTCCATCATATCTTCGTTAAAAATCGATAAAAATTTTTTTGAAACACATGAATTGATGACAAATGATCTCATCTTTCATTCAAGATCAGTCGCAAATCGCTGCGACCAATAGAACCGGAGATATCCCCGAAATAGTGAAAGTTTTCAATTTCGTGGAGGATTAGTCGTCCAATTTTTCCCTGAAAAAGTAGTATTTTCAAAAAATCCTCAAAAATAAATTTTATCATATGTTTTCTAACAGAACTTCCCTCAGTTGACAATGAAATCAGCAGAAGATTCTCATCTCAAATATTTCCCCTAATTTTCAAAATAATAATTGAAAAAAAAATCTCTCCATTTCACGAAAATTCAAATATTTAATTAATAAAAAAAAATAAAATGAAAAAAAATTAAGATTTTATCAAGTGATGAATAAATGAATCAATACATAAATAAATAATAATAATAAATAATGTAAATAAATATTTACTCCTAAAAATTCATCTAAAAATTAAGAAGACCTATTGACGTGTGAAATTTCGTTAAAATCATCAACTTCAAGACATCAACTTAAAGACAAAATAAAAAACGAAATAACAAACAAAAAGGCGAAAGAAAAATTGAATTCCAATGCTTGCAAGAGCATGACGATCCAATCGCTGCCCACGTATGGGTGAGGAATGAGCCAGAGAGTTCGAATGGGACATAAAAGAAAAAGCGAAATGATAGAGATAAAAATAAAATAGCAAAATATAAGGGATCGTCCGAGCGAAATAACGAAGAGAGTTATAGTCTTTAAAATTTCCTATTTCTCCTCTATTTTTTTTGTTCATTTTCCATGTGATTTCTTTTTTATTCCTTCCCCTTTTTCCTCGTTGAAACTGACTGTGAGAGGAAATATATCTATTCCAATGTCTGTTAGAAAACGATAACGCGACTCAATTCTGAATGGAAATTCCTCAAAATGCAGAAATGTGCAAATGCAGGCATTCCCATGAGATTGACAAAAAAATCAGGTGGATATGAAATTGATGCATTAGCACGATAAAGAAGAGTCTCATTTCCTTTCGGCAAAGAAAAACGAAAATACACAGAGAAAAATGTTTTCTTAATTTAAGAATGTGCAGTCACTTAATTTAAGAATGTGCAGTTCACTTAAATTAAGAAAGAAAAGTCACTTGATTTAAGTGAAAAAACTCACTTGATTTAAGTGAGAAAAGTCACTTAATTTAAGTGACTTTTACTTTCTTAAATTAAGAAAAAAATAGTTACTTGATTTAAGTCACTTGACTTAAGTTAGAAAAGTCACTTAATTTAAGAAAGTGCAGTTCACTCAAATTAAGAAAGAAAAATCACTTGATTTAAGTGAGAAAAGTCACTTAATTCAAGTAGGTTCCACTTTCTTAAATTAAGAAAGAAAAAATCACTTGATTTAAGTGAGAAAAGTCACTTAATTTAAGTGACTTTTACTTTCTTAAATTAAGAAAAAAATAGTTACTTGATTTAAGTGAGAAAAGTCACTTAATTTAAGTTAGAAAAGTCACTTAATTTAAGAATGGCACGTCACTTACATTAAGTGACTGCACATTCTTAAATTAAGATAAAATTTTTCTCTGTGTACTAGACAATTGAAAAATCCTCAAATTATGTCAAAAACTCCGTTTTTCCCACCTTTCTGGAGAATATCTCTGAAAATAATAGAGATACGCACTTCTTCCTCTAATCCTTTCATGCATATTCTGAAATTCTCTGTGCGAAAACGAAGATACGGACAAAGAGGGCGAATGCCTATATACATATATATTATGTCTTGAATACATATATATTATATGTGATCAAGAAAAAATATTTTTTGAATATGAATGATATGAATAATATCTTCAATAACAGCGGAAAATTCGAATTAATATGGAAAATATTTTTAAAAAATATAAAATAGAAATGGATATAAATATAAATATTTCGGGATGAATATTGGGGATGAAATGTCTAATGATGAATTGACGTGTCACCAAAGAGGGCGTATCTCGTTAAGCTTCCAAGATATTTGCTTATTCACCTCACAAAGAAAATTCACCTCACATCACCTTAAGGTCGAGTTATATTACCAGTCCATTTGGAAACTTTTCTAAGGGAAAATTTTCCAAAGTATGACTTGGGCACATTCATAAATGTCGGCCACGTGCAGCTTAAGCAGATAATTTTCCCGGTTTTTTTCAAAAAATATAATGGATTCTTCCGATATTATCAACCTAATTGTTATCAGTAAATTCTCGTTTTTTCTTTCGACTACAAAAGAAAACATCATGAAGACAAAGTATCGTAGGAACTATGGATAAGCATCAATTAATACAAGGATGTTATCAAGTAAAGTGAATAATTTCACATTTCTTGAAAGTATTTTCATGTTTTTCCGAGCAATATGAAAGTTTTTTTCAATGTTATCTAAGATAATTGTTGTCATATCAGAAAAGCTCTCATTATCATTTTTCCAAAAAAAAAACAGTCTAAGAAAAATAATTGAAGGAATTGTATTCAATAGCAAACATATTAACGGAATATTCGTAGTAACAGTCCGATCAGTAGCGTTATAACATTTCTAGGAGAATAATCAAGAACTCTCCTAAAATTATTGGGATAAATTGATTTTTGACGGAACGATTGAAGTATGTGTTCGATTTCAAGAATCTGTTCACTGATCTTACTCTACGGATTGCTCGAATATTCAGAAGGTATAACGTCAGAATTTTAAATGCAAATAATTTATTCGTAACACTTGAAGTAAATTTGCATTCAAGCTTTCAACTACAAGAATCCTGAGAAATGGGGTGAAGATTATCCTGCATGTAACGGCAATGGTCAATCACCGGTCGACATTCTTTCACACGGAGGACTTTATTGGCAGACACCAGATAGAGTGATATGGCATGAGAACTATAACGTCGTTCCCGATAAAATAACTATGGTAAATGATGGAAACACAGGTAACTATTGATATTAGGTATTTTTGACAAATGAATGAATGTAGAGTTTGATAATTTGTTTCATTTTCTAATGGAGATATTTTCTGATTGAATTCTCCAAAATGATCACCGTTAGAAGAAAATAGTGAAGTTATGTTTTGCTGATTTATCCGTCAAGTACGGGATCCATATATGTATATAGAATTTATCACATCAAAAAAACTAACATATTTTTTGAAACTATGTGAAACTTTTGAATTTGGAAGTATCAGCTTTGTTTTAAGCTCCGTGATGTATTCCCAAAGTGTCTTTATCTTCGTCAATTTCCAATAAGAACGAAACAGATTTAACATTTTTGTGGGACAAAGTGGGTTTGGAATGTATTGAAGGAACTCAATTAATTGGTTTGAATTCCAGTAAAAGGATTAGTCAAGTCGAATAAGAAAAAATGGGAATACCGCATAAGGAATGGACCTCTCGAACGGGAGAAGTACTACTTGGATCACTTTGCATTACATTGGGGTACGGATGACAATTCTGGAACTGAACACATAATCAATGGAAAAGGGTAAAACTAGCATAAATTCAATCATAACACTAGGGACTAGTGCCCCAACGAATACAAAGATTTAAATAAAAAATTCAAATGAAAATGCCCAGTAATGAATAAGAATTATATTTGAAAAAAGTGAAATCATGGAGAAATGTGGACGTTTTCTGACTTCACTTTTTTCTACAAATATAATTTTCATTCATTATTTCGGATTTTTATGGAAATTTTTTGTTTCTATCTTTTCAGATTAACTTTTTCTCCTTGTTAACACTTCTGTCCCGATCTCTTTGTTGGGGGTTACTGAATATTTTTTGCAATTTGTAAGGAAAAATTCAACGGAGAGTGAAAAGACACCTTCACTGTTCCATCACATTTCTTTTATTTGCATAGGGACTTTCAGTCCAAGTTTTTATTTTCTCCGAAATTATTTCTTCCTCCGCAATTTTCCGAAAAATACGAGGATTGGTTCTCATCAATACATGCCTGCAATCTTCTCTGTACAATTCCTCACACTTTGGGTCAAAAATTCCATAATTTTCTATTGTTCTTCAATTTAATAAACGCTTACAAATGCATATACCTTGCATATACCCCTTTGCAGTTCTGACAGGTGTAAAAATTCGTAAGAGCATAAAGTTTTGGTGGGTGGACCAAAACATTGTCAATTGCATATGATTTTCAAGAATTTAAACATATTTTTTTTTCTTTCTGAAATATAGTTATGCTCTTGAAATCCAAGTTGTCTTCTGCAATGAAAAATATAGTTCCTACGAAGAAGCTGCCGACAAGGACCATGGTTTAGTCATATTCGCAGGATTATATTCTGTCGATGGTGATGTAAGAAATTTATTTCTCCTAGTTATAACCATACTACTTCATGAAAGATGAAATTTTTAGGAATATGAAGAGGATGAGTCAGATGCACTTGAGAAAATTTGGAAAGCATTTGACGAGCCTATGGCAGAAGGTGATGAAAGAATCATAGAACCATTTGCTGTGGGTGATTTAAGTATTGGCGACTATTGGAGAGAGACTGGAGTATATAATGGCTCACTTACAACTCCACCCTGTACGGAAAATGTAATCTGGGTGGTAGTATACGGTCATTTCGTAATAGCTCGTGACAAGGTATATCATGCATAAATTCTCTCGATTGAAGCAGGTGAAAAGGTTCAATGAATTTTGTTTGATTGATAGATGGATAAGCTCCGGAATAATGTTCAACTTCGTGATGGAGATGACCATAATAATCGTCCGATTCAACCACTGAATGACCGTCTAGAATATTACATGGGAAGTTAGTGCAGTAAAATTAGATGTGTTACATGAAGTTGGACCGTAGGGGATAAAAAATATATCAATGTGTAGGGGAAAAATCTCCTGATTATTATATCAAAATGTTTAAGCTGCAGGTGGATCGGAAATATTATAATTAATTGAATACAAATTTAAAAAATGAAAAATCCAATTTAATTATTAACTACCGAAAATTTCAGCAATTTTTTGGGGGAAAAAATATCTGCTTATAGATTCCATAATTGTTTTCACTACAAAATTGGGAATGCATGTAAAATAATACACCGTTTGTTTATCATTAATTTTTCAAATTTTTGTTATTTTGTCGCCCAACGATCAGCTGAAGAAAATTATATGATATGTTTTGTGGGGAGAATAAACAAGGAAGCAATACCAAAAAACAACACATCTTTTATTTTCTTCCAAATTTTTTTCCATTAATAATAATTCAATATAATTTTATATAATATATATGGACTACATAACGATTCTTCGAACTCAGTCTGGACTCCTGAAATGGAGGCCTGGCTCTGGCGGTTGAGCTACCGCTTGAGGCCTGTTACTCGACATTTCGCGATGATTAATTCAATTAATTACATGAAACAATTGATGACGGCCATATTGGTATTGAAAATCCGAGGATCCTCCAATGCCAGTCCTAAATGCTAGAACATCGTGAATGAAATTCGGAAAAATATGGAATATTTATGATATTAATACTTATTCCCACTTGAAATTCCGTATTCTACGGGAAAAGAAGGAAAATAGACGAACGAAAGCCCAGCAACGATAGTCTCTTGGAATGAATAAGAAGATTCGTTCATCCTTTCGGAAAACTTCAACATCAGCATATCTGTATCACCTCGAAAATAAACTGTCATTTGAATTGATGATCGTGTTTTGTGTCTCTCACTTGCAACAATATTATTCAATAACAATTTATTATCGTGGACATCTTTTTAGTATCAGTAAAATGTTACAGTCAGAATAATTAGATTATTTATGATAACATATTATAACTTAAGTAGAGTAAAATGTTAACTTTGAGCAGATGATTCTCACGTTTTTTTTCCAAGCAATATGATGGACTTTTTTTAATATTATCAACATAACTGTTATCGTATCGGTAAATTCTCTTTTTTTCAACTGAAAAAAAAGTCATGAAAAGAAAGTATCGTAACTACTAGGCATAAGCATAAATAATATTGGAATATCATCAAGTAGAGTGAAATTTTTGACTTTTCTTGAAAGCATTTTCATGTTTTTTCGAGAAATATGAGTTTTTTTATCAATGTTATCGAAACAATTATTAACGTATCAGTAAAATTGCTCGCTTTCATTTTTCGAGTAAAACAACATTCTACGGAGAACGATTCGATCATTAGCGTCATAACATTCCTAGGAAAATAATCAAGAACTCTCCTAAAATTATTGGGATAAATTGATTTTTGACGGAAAGATTGAAGTATGTGTTCGATTTCAAGAATCTGTTCACTGATCTTACTCTACGGATTGCTCGAATATTCAGAAGGTATAACGTCAGAATTTTGAATGCAAATAATTTATTCGTAACACTTGAAGTAAATTTGCATTCAAGCTTTCAACTACAAGAATCCCGAGAAATGGGGTGAAGAATATCCTGCATGTAACGGTGATGGTCAATCACCGGTCGACATTCTTTCAAAAAATGGACTTTATTGGCAGACACCAGATAGAGTGATATATCATGAGAACTATGACGACGTTCCCGATGAAATAACTATGATAAATGATGGAAACACAGGTAAGTATTGATATTAGGTATTTCTGATAAATGAATGAATGTAGAGTTTGATAATTTGTTTCATTTTCTAATGGAGATATTTTCTGATTGAATTCTTCAAAATGATCAGCGTTAGAAGAAAATAGTGAAGTTATGTTTTGCTGATTTAGCCGTCAAGTACGGGATCCATATATGTATATAGAATTTATCACATCAAAAAAACTAACATATTTTTTGAAACTATGTGAAACTTTTGAATTTGGAAGTATCAGCTTTGTTTTAAGCTCCGTGATGTATTCCCAGAGTGTCTTTATCTTCGTCAATTTCCAATAAGAACGAAACTATCACTTTTTTTTTCTTCAATTGAAGAAAGTAGGACTCCTGTAATTCTGAGTCGCATAATTTTGACGAGTGGGTGCACAGATTTAACATTTTTGTGGGACAAAGTGGGTTTGGATTGTATTGAAGAAACTCAATTAATTGGTTTGATTTCCAGTAAAAGGATTAGTCACGTGGAATAAGAAAAAATGGCAATACCGCATAAGGAATGGACCTCTCAAACGGGAGAAGTACTACATGGATCACTTTGCATTACATTGGAGTATGGATGACAATTCTGGAACTGAACACATAATCGATGGAAAAGGGTAAAATTAGCATAAATTCAATCATAACACTAGGGACTAGTGCCCCAACGAATACAAAGATTGAAATAAAAAATTCAAATGAAAATGCCCAGTAATGAATAAGAATTATATTTGAAAAAAGTGAAATCATGGAGAAATGTGGACGTTTCATGACTTCATTTTTTTCTACAAATATAATTTTCATTCATTATTTCGAATTTTTATGGAAATTTTTTGTTCCTCCTTGTTAACACTTCTGTCCCGATTTTTTCGTTGGGGGTTACTGAATATTTTTTTGCAATTTCAAAGGAAAAATTCAATGAAGAGTGAAAACCCACCTTCACTGTTTCATCAAAAAAATTGGATATCTCTTATTACCAATTCATCACTTCTTTTATTTGCATAGGGAATATCAATCCAAGTTCCTATTTTCTCCAAAAGGATTTCTTTTACCGCGATTTTTCGAAAAATACGAGGGTTAGTTCTCATCAATACATGCCTGCAATCTTCTCTGTACAATTCCTCACACTTTGGGTCAAAAATTCCATAATTTTCTATTGTTTTTCAATATAATAAGCGTTTACAAACGCATATACCTTGCATATACCCCTTTGCAGTTCTGACAGGTGTAAAAATTCGTAAGAGCATAAAGTTTTGGTGGGTGGACCAAAACATTGTCAATTGCATATGATTTTCAAGAATTTAAACATATTTTTTTTTCTTTCTGAAATATAGTTATGCTCTTGAAATCCAAGTTGTCTTCTGCAATGAAAAATATAGTTCCTACGAAGAAGCTGCCGACAAGGACCATGGTTTAGTCATATTCGCAGGATTATATTCTGTCGATGGTGATGTAAGAAATTTATTTCTCCTAGTTATAACCATACTACTTCATGAAAGATGAAATTTTTAGCAATATGAAGACGATGAGTCAGATGCACTTGAGAAAATTTGGAAAGCATTTGACGAGCCTATGGCAGAAGGTGATGAAAGAATCATAGAACCATTTGCTGTGGGTGATTTAAATATTGGCGACTATTGGAGAGAGACTGGAATATATAATGGCTCACTTACAGCTCCACCCTGTACGGAAAATGTACTCTTTGTGGTAGTATACGGTCATTTTGGAATAACTCGTGACAAGGTATATCATGCATAAATTCTCTCGATTGAAGCAGGTGAAAAGGTTCAATGAATTTTGTTTGATTGATAGATGGCTAAGCTCCGGAATAATGTTCAACTTCGTGATGGAGATGACCATAATAATCGTCCGATTCAACCACTGAATGGCCGTAAAGAATATTACATGGGAAGTTAGTGCAGTAAAATTAGATGTGTTACATGAAGTTGGACCGTAGGGGATACAAAATATAGGGGAGAGTGGGGCAAAATGGACACTATAATGAAATGGTTAGAGATTGATTTTTTTTGATCATTCTATTGAAAAGCTGAGGAAATTTTAGCCGGAAAACGAGTGTCATTTGTATTTTTTTCCATTTTTTTTGAAAATCTATATTTTTTTGCATTTTTGAGGGGTAGAAGGTGTAGAAGGTGTAAGAATATATTGGTTAATAATAATAATATTAATATATAATATATATTGGTTAGTAAGGGGTAGAAGCCTTTCATTTTTTTCAAATGTTCAGTTTTTTCCAAATATCTTTGGTTCTATTGGTCGTAGCGATTCGGGGTTGGTCTCAAATAAAAGGTGAGCTCATTTTCCATCGAATCATGGGGTTTTGAATTCAAAAATGTCAATTTTTGGAATAGTTATAGGCCAAAAACTGTTTCACAAAATTGTTTCACAGAAATGTCCATAAATACCTTAAAAATCGATATTTTTGAATTTAAAACCCAATAAATCGATGGCAAATGATCTCACCTTTCACCTCCCGTCGAAATTTTTGCGCTACGACAAATAGAACCAAAGATATTCTCAAAAAACTGAAAATTTTCAAAAAAACAAGGCTTTTACCCCTCTAAAAAGCTCAAAAAAGTCGAAATCACCAAAAACTCCAAAAAATTAATTTCGCCACTTGTTTCCCATCTAAAATTTCCTCAGCTTCCCAATGAAATCATCAAAAACAATCTACCGCCAATATTTCCCTTAATTTCAAGAGTTTTCCATAATATTTGCCAAAACATTTAGATGTGTCCATTTTACCCCTGATGTCCATTTTACCCCACCTTCCCCTATCAATGTGTAGGGGAAAAATCCCCCGATTATTATATCAAAACGTTTAAGCTGCAGGAAGATCGGAAATATTATAATTAATTGAAAACAAATTTAAAAAATAAAAAATCCACTTTAATTATTAACTCCCGAAAATTTCAGCAATTTTTTGGGGAAAAAAATATCTGCTTATAGATTCCATAATTGTTTTCACTACAAAATTGGGAACGCATGTAAAATAATACACCGTTTGTTTATCATTAATTTTTCAAATTTTTGTTATTTTGTCGCCCAACGATCAGCTGAAGAAAATTATATATGTTTTGTGGGGAGAATAAACAAGGAAGCAATACCAAAAAAACAACACATCTTTTATTTTCTTCCAAATTTTTTTCCATTAATAATAATTCAATATAATTTTATATAATATATATGGACTATATAACGATTCTTCGAACCCAGTCTGGACTCCCGAAATGGAGGCCTGGTTCTGGCGGTTGAGCTACCGGTTGAGGCCTGTTACTCGACATTTCGCGACGATTAATTCAATTAATTACATGAAACAATTGATGACGGCCATATTGGTATTGAAAATCCGAGGATCCTCCAATGCCAGTCCTAAATGCTAGAACAGCGTGAATCAAATTCGGAAAAATATGGAAATTCGAAGGTAAATACAGTAACTCGCAATAGCTCAGCGGTAGAGCACCTGACATGTAATCAGAGGGTCGTGGGTTCAAATCCTGCTTGCGCATTACATATTTTTTCCGGAATTTGATTCTCCTAAAAAATTTATTAATAAAAATTAATTTATTAATAAATTTATTTGTTTAATGGTTTAATTTCCCACTTGAAATTCCGTATTCCACGTTTTTTTGCAAGCAATATGATGGACTTTTTTCAATATTATCAACATAATTGTTATCGTATCGGTAAATTCTCTTTTTTTCAACTGAAAAAAAAGTCATGAAAACAAAGTATCGTAACTACTATGCATAAGCATAAATAATATTGGAATATCATCAAGTAGAGTGAAATTTTTGACTTTTCTTGAAAGCATTTTCGTGTTTTTTCGAGAAATATGAGTTTTTTTTCAATGTTATCGAAACAATTATTAACGTATCAGTAAAATTGCTCGCTTTCATTTTTCGAGTAACACAACATTCTACGGAGAACAATTCGATCATTAGCGTCATAACATTCCTAGGAAAATAATCAAGAACTCTCCTAAAATTATTGGGATAAATTGATTTTTGAGGAAACAATTGAAGTATGTGTTCGTTTTCAAGAATCTATTCACTGATCTTACTCTACGGATTACTCGAATATTCAAAAGGTATAACGTCAGAATTTTGAATGCAAATAATTTATTCGTAACACTTGAAGTAAATTTGCATTTAAGCTTTCAACTACAAGAATCCCGAGAAATGGGGTGATGATTATCCTGCATGTAATGGCAATGGTCAATCACCGGTCGACATTCTTTCACACGGAGGACTTTATTGGCAGGTACCAGATAAACTGATATGGCATGAGAACTACAACGACGTTCCCGATGAAATAACTCTAGTAAATGATGGAAACACAGGTTAGTATTGATACTATTTCTGACAAATGAATGAATGTAGAATTTCATAATTCATTTCGTTTTCTAATGGAGATATTTTCTGATTGAATTTTCAAAAATGATCCCTGTTGAAAGAAAATACTGAAGTGATGTTTCGCTGATTAAACAGTCAAGTATGGGATTCCTATATGTATAAGAAATTTATTACATTACAAAATTTAACATGTTTTTTGAAACTAAAAAACATTTTGGAGTGATAAGTGGACGCCCCTTTCACACCCGAATTCCGTGTTTTTGGCACTTGCGCCCCTTTAACTTTAAGATGACAAGATCTAAATCATTAAAACTGCAGTCAGTATACTCGACTCTATGGACAAAAAATTCTGGAAGTCACATTGAGGAACTCAATTAATTGGTCTCATTTCCAGTAAAAGGAATAGTCACGTGGAATGATAAAAGATGGCAATACCGCATAAGGAATGGACCTCTCGAAAAGGAGAAGTACTACCTAGATCACTTTACATTACATTGGGGTGCGAGCGACGATTCTGGAACTGAACACATAATCAATGGAAAACGGTAAAACTAGCATAAATTCAATCATAACACTAGGGATTAATACTCTAATGAATCCAAAGATTAAAATAAAAATTTCAAAACGCGAACAAAAAAATTGGTCACATGCACACACACACACATACAGACATATTCCTAAAAACTATCAGAAAATGTTGTGGAGATTTCGAAACGTAAAGATCAATCAAAAAATCGATTTTTCATTTCCGGGGCAAAGACATAAACTTGCCTAATCAGGCAATTGATTATCTGACTTCCCTTTTTTCCTCAAATATAATTTTCATTCATTATTTTGTATTTTTATGGAAATTTTTCATTTCAATCTTTTCAGATTTACTTTTCTTCTGTTAACACTTTTATCGTGATCTTTTTGTAATGGATTAATGAATATTTTTTGCAATTTGAAAGGAAAAATTCAATGAAAAGTGAAAACCCACCTTCACTGTTTCATCAAAAAAATTGGATATCTCTTATTACCAATTCATTACTTCTTTTATTTGCATAGGGAATATCAATCCAAGTTCCTATTTTCTCCAAAAGGATTTCTTTTACCGCGATTTTCCGAAAAATACGAGGGTTAGTTCTCATCAATACATGCCTGCAATCTTCTCTGTACAATTCCTCACACTTTGGGTCAAAAATTCCATAATTTTCTATTGTTTTTCAATATGATAAGCGCTTACAAACGCATATACCTTGCATATACCCCTTTGCAGTTCTGACAGGTGTAAAAATTCGTAAGAGCATAAAGTTTTGGTGGGTGGACCAAAACATTGTCAATTGCATATGATTTTCAAGAATTTAAACATATTTTTTTTTCTTTCTGAAATATAGTTATGCTCTTGAAATCCAAGTTGTCTTCTGCAATGAAAAATATGGTTCCTACGAAGAAGCTGCCGAGAAGGACCATGGTTTAGTCATATTCGCAGGATTATATTCTGTCGATGGCGATGTAAGAATATTATTTCTTTTAGTTATAACCATATTTCTTCATGAAATATGAAATTTTCAGCTTTATGAAGAAGATGATGTACGAGAAATTGACGAAATTTGGAAAGCATTTGATGAGCCTATGAAAGAAGGTGATGAAAGAAGCATAAAACCATTTGCTTTGGGTAAATTACGTATTAGCGACCACTGGAGACCGACTGGAATGTATAATGGCTCACTGACAATTCCACCCTGTACGGAAAATGTAATCTGGGTGGTAGTATACGGTCGTTTCGGAATAACTCCTGAAAAGGTATATCATTCATACACTCTCTCGATTGAAGCAGGTGAAAAGGGTCAATGAATTTTGTTTGATTGATAGATGGCCAAGCTCCGGAAAAATGTTCAGCTCCGTGATGGAGATGACCACAATAATCGTCCGATTCAACCACTGAATGACCGTAAAGAATACTTTATGGGGGACCATTAGAGCAGTAAAATTAGAAGTATTACATGAAGTTGGACCGCAGGGGATGAAAAATATATCAATGTGTAGGGAAAAATCCCCTGATTATCATATCAAAAAGTCTCAGCTAGATTGGAAAAATTATGATTAATTGAATACAAATGTGAAAAATTGAAAATCGACTTTACTTATTAATTACCGAAAAATTTCCTCAATTTTTTTGGAGGAAAAAAAATATCTGCTTATAGATTCCATAATTACGTTTAATACGAAGTTGAGAATGCATGCAGAATAATACATCTTTTATTTATAATTAATTTTTCAAATTTCTGTTATTTCTTTTTCGCCAAACCATCAACTAATCGTCTGATGACGCTGGGGCCCAGTCACGTGATGCGCGCCAAGCACAGATTTTTCAAATCACCGCAACGAAATAACATAGCGGAAAAATTATATTTCTTTACACTTCTAATATTTATCTATTATATGACATGACTAGTTAACATGTCATTCACTTATCACAAAAAAATCAGAAAAGAAGCCTCGAAACCTAGTACTCGTCACAAATTCGTATTCTCCTGCTTAGGTTTTCCACTAAAGCATGTATATAGTCTCAAGAATGCCTGCAGTTCTTTTACTTTGTGGATTGCAAGTGTCGAAAGGGACCTAGACATTTACATTTGGACGTCGTTTCAAAGCTGACGGTATGAATTCCAGGGTTTTCGTGGGAAACTCTCGGAAATTGGAGAATCGAAAATCCAAAGTGTGATGGCAAGTTAGAATCACCAATCAACATAACAGTAACGACCACGAAGAAGCAATTAGAGATAAATGAGTGGAATGAAATGGGTATTCGAATGTACTCAATACTCATGAATAACTAATGAATATTTCAACATATGATACTTTGCTCATTCATAAAAAAGCAAAGTATCGTATGTGAAATCAACAATTTTCGTACAATTTTCGGATGAATAGGATGTAATTCATATAAGCCGAATGGATCTTCTCCTATGTTCAAAGGCTTCATAATTTCTCCGAAAAAATGTAATTATGTTTCTTCTTTTCCCTTTTAACGCACAATGATTATGATACTCATTTCTTCATGATTCACAACTTTTCCAATATAAATGAGGAATTGATGAACCAGAAATTAGTTAAAAGATAAATTCTACTTCAGAAAATCGGAAGTTATTCAGTCTACAACATATATGTTTTTTCGAACTTTCGAAGTGCTGAGAAGTTTATTTTTTGAACATTTGTTCATTGAACGTGTTAATAAAAAATGGGAATATCGTGTTTTACGTATTGAAATAAATTTCATTGCAAGTGAGACCTCTTATCCAAGAAAAAAGAATTTTTAAAAAATTTTCCTCATGGAATCAATATTTGAAGAGATGTGATTCTTCAAAAATTTAAAATAATGACTTCCCTCAACCATTCCAACAGCATATCTGAAAAGCAACGAAATTGAAAAATATCGCCCGAAAAATGAGTGAAATAGTGTGAAATGCCTCATATAATCAAGTTCGGATACGAAACTCATGAAACATATGATACCGTCAAGTTGAAGGAAACGAGATAACGACCTATTTTTTCGACGCAAGTTACCTCCTAATTTCAATGACAAATAGAGAATGTTTTGTGGGAAAAACTCACACTATTCTATGATAAGCTCCAATGTCAAATTCGTCACATTCGAGATTGTCTTTTGATTTTCCACACTTGTTTCAAGACTTACGACAAATGCAGCGATTGAAAAATCTAGCAACATTCTTAAGAATGTGTTATCAATATGGTAATAAATATGAAGATAACACGAGTTATTGTCTGATGATCAGGGCCTCGAAGTTGGAGCACAACAATAAGACATAAAAACAGAAAAATGAACAAAAAAACATCTAGTAAGACGACCAGCAAGATAATTAGCAGGATCACTAGCAAGACAATGAACGGGATTACCACCAAGATATGATACTCAGCAAAACCACTCTCTTTAGGTCTCATTGTTATGCTCCAACTTTCAGACCCTGCCGATGATTGAATGTTCATGACTAAATATCTCCGAAATTGTTTCCGAAAAAAAAAAATCCTTTGGTCGAAATATCTTCCTGTTCAGAATATCCGTCGTCGAATTTGCCACGAAATGAATATCTGGGCGACAAATTAGTTCCCATTCTGAATATAGTATAGACTAGAAGACATCTTCAACAGAATTGTGAAATAAAGATGTTTCGTGATGAATATGAGTTAAACAAATAAATTTATTAATAAATTAATTTTATTAATAAATTTTTAAGAGAAACAAATTCCGGAAAAAATATGTAATGCGCAAGCAGGATTTGAACCCACGACCCTCTGATTACATGTCAGATGCTCTACCACTGAGCTATTAATATGCATATAATACGATATATCGCATTTAAAAATCAAGATTTCTCAAGAATCTCAAAATTTGAAATTAAATAGTCTTTTTTTTTATATATCGTCGCCTCAGAATTGAAAAGGCGTAAGATTATGCTTATGCAGAGGACTTAAGCCTCTTTGATTCTAGGGCGACGATATTTAATATAAATATAATAAACTGCATATTGATACTATTTATACATCTGGTGACACTACTATAAATTCGCTTCCAATTCCAAAAAAAATCGAGAATCGTTCGAATAAGGAAGAAAAAACTTGGAAAACGTCGGAAAATGAATGTATGTGTGAATAACGATGCGTAGATTACATATGTATATACTGAGATCGTGAGTAGATATGTATATGGAATAATCATAGGTATTTATACTCAAAATTTTGACGGAATTTTCTAGTTTCAATTCAGTTGGAGTGAAGTTCATCGTAATGTAAGATCAAATTATTAAATATTATATTGATTGTTTTCGAACTGTATTTTTTTGGTTCATGCAATGATTAAATTTCATTGAAATATTATCATTATAACAAAGATAATCAAGTTTATGATTCCATTCAAAAATATATAATATTAGAATGAACATAATGAATAAATGAGCATAAAAACAAATAACATAGAATTTACCACTCCGTATCTGAATATTATGGAAAATGCTACAAATAAATTCTAATACATAATTTTCGTCAGCAAAGAGACGTTCAAGTTTACAAAATGTGTAAACACGTTAACTAAGTCGATATGTGGATTGTCGAAAAATTCTGAGTTCTTATCACCAGTGACTTCCATCGAATATGAAAATAATATGATAATGCTGTAATACTTTGAAGATGTATGTGTAAGCTGGTGAGGAAATAGTGGATTTTGAGTTGAGGAAGATAACCACGTGATCAATGCTTCACACGTAATAACATAGCTTTCAATAACTGCTATTATAATTTTTATCTAGTGTTATCAAATCGTTAAAGTGGGTATAAAAGTGAATGGAAGAACGAAAATTTTGTTTTTGAAAACTTAGCTCCCACTGGCATGCCCATAATATTCATTTTTAAAGATCTAAACGAGATTATATTGACATCATTGCCGATTATTAATAATTTTTTTTTTTTATTAATATAAACAGTTATTTACCCTGAGATTTTAACAGTCGAATTCTTCGGGAATAAATCTATTGGGAATAAAATAATCTTGCGCCTTCAAATCAAAAATCGTTGTTATGCCCATACATTCTTAAGTTTTAATATTTTACGTAATATTATTCGTTGTAATATTATGATTAAAAAAATCATATCTTGAAGTTTCAACTTCATACTGTTAAGAACGGCAAACCAACATTCCAGCTCTATTGATGAATTGATTGATTACTTTTAGATTCATTCAGCAATACGGAAGAAGAGAAATCATGTGGTCGTTGATCTTATTTCTTGGAGTCTGTTTAATTAATTGGACAACAGGATATGTGGTCAGACGTGGAGAATATGATGCACATATAGACGACAGCTCTGGTATCAAAATACTCACGCATGTTGAACGATGGAGCTCCAAAAAGATTGGCAATTGGGAACGAAATTTTAATGATACAAAACTGCTCGATTTATCTGGATTAGAAATTCAAGCACTTGCAGATAGTGCTTTCGAATATGCAGTGGAGGTTCGATATCTGGATTTAACGAATAATAAGCTCACAGTCATTCCACGACATGCTTTTTCCAAAATGATCAATTTAGAAAATTTATTTTTGGCTTTTAATAAACTCAAGAAATTCGATGTAGATTTTACTGGATTGAATAAGATTACATATATTAGATTATCGTATAATCCAGAGATCGAGGCTGCTGATATAAAGAGACTCAATTTACCACCATCAATGGCGATAGCGGGGAAAGTTATTGCTCAAAGTGGAGATTAATGAATTAGAAGAAGTGTAAAACTGATTGCATCTACTGATTCAAAGAATTCTCGATAAATTGAATTCTAATAAAACTGATTATTTGATAAATTAGCTTTAGGAACATTTTATTTCTATTCACACTCACATCGTTGTCTCAGAAACAAAGTGGGGTAAGTGTTATGTATAAGAATAGCACTTATGCTACATTGTTTCTACGCTTTTACAATCTAAAAAAAAAATTTCTTCAAGATAGAAAACGTGTTTTTTTTTTTAATATCTGGGAAACTAAAAGAGATAAAAAGATTTTACCCAAATTTTATCTCGAAGAGAATATCGAGTACTGCAAATAGAAAAATTGAGATGAAATCGCCCTATCTCGCTTAATTTCTGGAATATTCTCAAAAATAAATTAGAAAAATTAGACTGAAAGTGACTCCAAATATCTTGGAAACTAATGGTCTAATTTCAAGATGTACAAAACGAACCTCTCCTATTATCTATCGACTAGGCGTCAATTCCGCGCTAGTTTCTTGATAATTATGAAGATCATGATGATCTAATATTTGTTCAACTGACCATCTATTGGTCATGTTACCTTCTGCAATCAAAATTCATAAACAACATAGGGGAAGGTGGGGCAAAATGGACACCAGGGGTAAAATGGACACATCTAAATTTTTTGGCAAATATTATGGAAAACTCTTGAAATTAGGGGAAATATTGGCGGTAGATTGTTTTTGATGATTTCATTGAAATGCTGAGGAAATTTTAGATGGGAAACAAGTGCCGAAATAAATTTTTTAGAGTTTTTGGCGATTTTGACTTTTTTGAGCTTTTTAGAGGGGTAAAAGCCTTGTTTTTTTGAAAAATTTCAGTTTTTTGAGAATATCTTTGGTTCTATTTCTCGTAGCGCAGAAATTCCGACGGAAGATGAAAGGTGAGATCATTTGCCATCGATTTATGGGGTTTTAAATTCAAAAATATCGATTTTTAAGGTATTTATGGACATTTCTGTGAAACAATTTTGTGAAACAGTTTTTGGCCTATAACTATTCCAAAAATTGACATTTCTGAATTCAAAACCCCATGATTCGATGGAAAATGAGCTCACCTTTCATTTGAGACCAACTCCGAATCGCTACGACCAATAGAACCAAAGATATTTGGGAAAAACTGAACATTTGAAAAAAATGAAAGGCTTCTACCCGTCAAAAATGCAAAAAAAAATAGATTTTCAAAAAAATCGAAAAAAATACAAGTGACACTGGTTTTCCGGCTAAAATTTCCTCAGCCTTTCAATAGAATGATCAAAAAAAATCAATCTCTAACCATTTCATTATAGTGTCCATTTTGCCCCACTCTCCCCTCATAATTTAAGCTTCATCAGGCTTTGTGAACGAAAAAATTACAAATTATCATTTTTTCAAAATAATATAAGAACAAATACTACATTAGTATTGTTTAAAAAAAGGACACCTTCCAATTTCCCATGATATTTTAAAACCAATCATTATTAACATGGAAATTTGCTTTAATTGCTTCAATATTTCATTTAAAGTGAAAAAAAAGTGTCTTTTTCTTAACAGCAAAATGAAATTGTTCATAAATGCCTTTTATTTCCTGTCAGCATAAAAAATAGCAGACAATTGAATACTTCTCCTCCAATTATCTCCAAAACTCTTGGAAATGAAAAATAAATGAATAGACTCTCATTCAGTGAGAAAAAAAATAGACTCTGAATAATCTTGGATGAGTGAGATAAAAAAGTGAAATAAAAAAAGTTTATCCTCTCTGAATGCGTTGGATTTCCACGAAAATGGTTTGTGCACATTTGCCGTGAAATCTTCGATCTATTTCTATCCAGAAATAAATAGAAAAGAAAAAAAAGGTTGGACTTTATTCTTCAGGGGATTTACCAGAGAACGAGAAGGGAAAATAAAAGAGAAAAAAATGATTCTGAATGGTATCTATAGTTGGATTGCGGAGAAAGATAGGGTGCTCGACGGAGTGGAATGAAAGTAGATAATAAACCAAGTTCAATTGTCGAGTACAGAAGTAGTTTCTCATTAAGATAATGTGCGGTAAAAAAAAATGACATTTCAATATTTTTTATGAATTTTTTAGAGAAATCGATGATTCTTTGAGGATTTTGAAGATATCTTGGAAACTAAGCGAGATAGCCCTTAAAATTTTGTACAAAAACCAATTCAGGTAAAAAGGGCGTATCTCAATTATTTTCAGAGATATTCAAGTGAGAATGAAGACAGAAACTGTTCCAAACTTTTTTTGAAAAATCTCATTTTCTTTTTTTTTTCAACAATAAAGGCCTCACCAAGAAAAAACTTGAAAAAATTCCACAAAAATCTCCACACATTCAAGCATGTTCTCAATTTTTTTCAGATTTTTTCGAAGAATCCTTCACTTTAAAAAAAAATCCTTGATTTAAAAAAAAATCCGTATCAGTTTCAATCCCCTTGGGATTAAGAAAGTTCAATAATTTCATTACTTTAAGTAGAAAAAAAAGGCACTTTTTTTTCGTTACCAGATCCCATCGGTTCAGAATTCCCGAGAGTCTTATCACAAAATGGGATGCTGGTAACATCACTAGTTGGATACTCAACACGACCGCACGAGTCTCATTGTGTTCTCTCTCTCTCTCTCTTTCTGCTTCTAGTGTCTCGGTGATATCCGATTTCATACATTTAACTATTCCGTACACTCGAGATACCGAGACAGAATCACTCTACGATTATGTCCTTTGGATTCTATCTATTGTTCTCCAATACTTCGGGATACACGTATCTTCTGTATAAAATCGTGTCTGCAATCTCAGCTATTGTTTCCTGTGATACGGATTTCAGATGATTAAATTTGATGGAAGGAGGAGGGGGATGGGAGCGAAGGGGGAGAAGTGATTATTTTATAGGAAAATTAGTTCAGCAAGGGGGAGGGAGTAATCAAGAAGTGATTACGAATGTGGAGATATTTGAATTTTCCTATAAATTATCGATTATGAAAATTGATACTTAATTTTTTTATTTGGGGCTAAAAAAAGGAAGATTGACTTTCTTAAGTTTGATTTTTTTGAGAAGAATTTAGGAATTGAGGAAAGGATATTTTTAAGAATATCTTAGAAATTAATGAAGATACACCCTTTTAGTTCTGAAGAGGTTTTTTTATAGAAAATTTGAAGAGCTTTGGGAAAGATCGTTGATAAAAGAACGTGTATCTCCATTACTCTCTGAGATATTCCTTAAAAAACTAAAAAAAAAAATATTTTTTCTCCTTCTCCCTGTCGACTCCTCACAGTTTTGCACGTCTTGCCTCTTCCGCCTTCCACAGCTCCCCTTCAATTTTGCCCAAACTTCTGCACCAGGATTTCCCTGGTGTCTCTTCCAGTTTCTCAATCAACCTTCTTCTTATATTTGCTGAACCAATTTCAAAAAAATCCCGCCAAAGGCAGTGTCCCCCATTGCCGACCCTCAATAACTCAGAGACCTTCCTTACCCCCTCAAGACCGCAGCACCTCCCAAATCCAGCGCGTGCGCAAATCCCCCCCTCCCTAACGCGCCGACGCCCCACAATACCCAGCATTCCTTCTTCTCACTGTTCACTAACAATTCCACAATCCCCACGGTGAGAAATACCCTTTTCGCGTCTCTCTGTCGTGAAAACTCGGCCTCCTCCAAGTGTCACCTAAAATAACCGTGGTGTTTATTCCCCCCTAACCTCAAAAAATAAAAAAAGAAGCGTACCCCCCCTAGAAATGAAGAAACTAAAGCGTCCATATTCCAAAAAATGAGATCATCCTAATTTAAAAAACATATCCCCCCTTTTTTTTTTTAAATATTCTCACCAAACTCAGTGTGAAATTCCCCATTTTTTTTCTTTTCGTCCCAACAAAGTGCTCTCGTGCTCGTCTGTGTGTGTATGTGTGTCTGTCCGTGTATATATATATGTGTGTGTAGTTACGGATCGAAGAGAGAGCCCGTGGTGAAACTCCAACATATTATTTAGCACAATGGCGGACAGACGTATAGCGCCAGACGCCACCGAGCCAGAACAGGCAGAAGAGGCCTGTGAAGACAATAAATTAATATTTCGTCCTGGTGATTTTTTGCGTCGTGTTATACGTGATTGGATGAAATCACGTGATCCACAATCCATAATAACAGACAAGGGACCATCGAGCATTGGTATTGGTGTCAATACTGATTTGAATTTACGTATTGGTGCACAAAGATCACACTGTACGTGGACATGGATATTCGAAGTACGAAGTATGGGACATCCGCTTAAAAATTTAGTTTTGTCATTGGATGCACATCGTGAACATTTTGGCATACGTTCTGTATACAGAGATGGTATAAGATCGGGTTTTTCCGATGGACAAGAGTGGCATGATCCTGTACCTGATCTTCAAACACCTAAAATTGTCGACAGAATCATATGCTATACCATTGAAATATCATTTGCTGCCAATGGTCATGGAACGTACAGGCAAAATTTGCTTTTTGGATTTGATGGATATCCAGTTATAAGGAAAAAAATATGCGCTGATATTGTACCAGTCAATGATTTGTCAAGACTCAATGATGCTACGAAATATTTTTTGAATCAAACAGCACATGTATGGTCATCGAGAAATCATGAATTTCATCAATTTGAGTCACCATTTGTACCAGCTACTGATCCATGGGAAAAAAATCTTGCCAAGGCTTATCCATATCCTGGTGAAGATGTTTTTATACTTTCTCATGCTACATTAACTGAGGATTCCTTGACACGTACTAATTATCGTGGTAGAATGCATGAGTTGATATCAGTGGAAGAATTGGCGAGACATGAACAAGTTGCTAGGTATAATACGATTGTACAGATTCATCTGTCTTCTTGTTATATACTCTCGTCGGATACTGATGGATCAACAACTGCCAAGTACGCACCGTTGGGAGAACTTTTTGCACAGGTCTGCATCAAGATTTTTTTTATTTGAGGAATTTTTTAGAGGAATTGGAGGTTTTTTTGGAGGGGAGAGAGGAGGAGGATATCCTAACCGCTTGGCTATACCGGAATTTTTAGGGGTGTTTTGAAGAGGAGAGGGGATTGGGGAGTTTTTGGTCTGATCCTTTTTTGGAGGGGATTTTGGGGAGGCAAGAGGATTCAGGTGGAATCGCACTATCTCGCTTGGTTCCTGAGATATTTGAGAAAAACGAATGAGAGAAAAGTTGGTTCTGGGGTTCTTGAGAATCTGGGGAAAGTAAGCGAGATCAGGCGACTTTAATCTGATCCCTTTTTTAGCTCTCAAAATTGTGGATGAAAAAAGGGTTGAAATGAAATCATGCTGGCTCGCTCATTTTCCGATATATTTGAAAAAAATATACTCGGAAACTAAGCGAGATAGCACAATTCACCCTGAAACCTTTTTTGTACAAAATTTCAATAGCTACAAATAAAGATTAGGGCAAAATCGCTCTATCTCCCTTATTTTCCGTGCTCCTGTCTCTCTCTCTCTCGAAAAAAACTCCAATAAAATCAATTCATCCGAAGATTCCTTCTTTTTTCTTTCCTTAAAAAATTTAAAAAAAAAAAGAAATTTTTGAAAAAAGAGAGAAAAATTATATTTTTTTGTTGATTTTTGGCTTTTGGAGTAGTTGCCTTTAGGTCGTGGTGTCTCAGAGGATATGAAGAGTGGACGTTTACTATTACGTGGCTGCAACAGTATCCTGATAAAATTATTTTCACCACATGAAAATAATCAAGATTCAACAAATCCCGTATCAACTGATGTATTTGAAGCACACGTTGAGGACAAATGTAATTACATGATATATGCTAGACTGTCAAAATCATCAGTGGAACGTTTAAATTTAAAGCCAGACACTGATGTTAAGATGTATGTGCAGTTTGTTTTAAACAGACTGCCGTTCTGTGAATGGCATCGTGCTGTTGATTGTCTACCAGATACACGTCTTGTTTTTCCTGATTCACATTATGAATTATCATCACGTTTACCATCAATAATTGAGTCAAATAAAAATGGAGCTAAATGGTGTGAATTATTGGACAATAGATTGAATGACAGACAAAGAGAAGCAGTTAAATTAATGATAGCACCTATTGAAATTAATTTACCACCAATATTATTACTTGGTCCATATGGTACAGGAAAAACATTTACCATTGCCCAAGCATTATTGATACTATTGCTTCAAAATCCAGTTAATAAAGTACTACTGTGTACACAGAGTAATAGTGCTGCTGATCTTTATGTCAAAGAATTCTTTGACGAATGGTATACAAGTACAAATGAGGAAAGACTTAAACCAATGAGGATTTATTATAAGAGACGTTTACGAACAACAGTGAGTCATCTTAATTTTTTGTATTTATTTGGTATTTTTCGAGTTTTTTGTAGGATATCTTGGAAAATAAGAGAGATAGAGCAATTTTCAATGAATGCTTTTTTGTAGTGCGTTCTGAGAACTATGGAAAAGATCTCCATGGAAATGTTGCTATCTCGATTAGTTTCTGAGATCCTTTTGATAAAAGATCAGGAAAAAAGTCAAATTATCCTAAAACAGTCAAAATCTCATTTTCTGTTATTCGTTTTTTTTTAATATCTCAGAAACTAAGCGAGATAGCGCAATTTCTATGAACACTTCTTTTGTAGCTCTCAAAATTCTCTCGAAACCAAGCACAGGGCAAAAAGAGCCTATCTCTGCCTATTAATTTACCATTAATTTCTGATGTCACGTAGGTTCATCCAACAGTGAGGAAGTATTGTCTGGTTGATCCTAACGGTTATTTTCGTGATCCAACGAAGGAGGATCTTGATTCTTGTGGTTTAATCGTCACGACACTTGCAACATCTGGATGTTTAACAGCACTAGATGTTCATCCAACTCACATTGTCATCGATGAAGCAGCACAAGCACTTGAGTGTGAGGCATTAACGCCATTGGCACTAGTAGGTCAAAGAACAAGAATCATCCTCTCTGGTGATCAAATGCAGCTTGCACCAGAAGTTTACAGTGACTTGTCAAAGGAACGTGGTCTTGGTACTAGTCTACTTGAAAGATTACACAATGTATACTCGTTGAATCATCCATGCAGAGTCAGTCTTTGTCAGAATTATCGATCACACGCAGAAATTGTTAGATTAACATCGAATCTCTTCTATGGCAATGAAATTGAACCCAGTGGACCACTACTGCCGAATCATCCGAATTTAAAGCCTCTACTGTTTTATGCAGTACAGGGAATTGAAGTTCAGGTGTGCAAAATTTTTCATTTATTTATCATTGTTTGATTGAAATGATTTTTTTAAAGGGTGAAGAGGTGAATGGAAAAATCTGGAAAATTTTGAGAAAATTCTTCGATATGTCTATGAATTTGTGGAATTTTTTCAGATTTTTTCGATGAGATTTCAGCGAGAAAAAAATTAGAAAGTTCTAAAAATTACCAATTTTTAGGGAATTTTTACGATTTTTGCGAATTTGTGGGGAGAAATATATTTTTAAAATTGCAGCGGTTCACGAGAAAATTCTGAAAGAAATTAGGCGATATATAGATATACTAGAGCATCTCTCCAATTTTTTTCAGATTTTTCTGAACGTTTTAAAGGAGAATTTAGAGATAATTTTGGAGTTTTTATGAGTTTTTTTTCCTTTTTTTTCAGGGCCAGTTTTCTACGGGGTATTACAATGACGAAGAGGCAGTGGAGCTTGCCAAGAGAATAGCCTCACTTAAATCCTGCTGGCCAGTTGAAGAGTGGGGACCATTTGGTGAAGATTCAATTGGTGTATTAGCTCATTATTCAGAGCAAGTTGCACGTATTCGTAATGAATTACGTAAAAGAAAGCTATTTTCCGTATCAGTTGAACGTGTACTTAATGTACAAGGAAAACAATTTACTGCTGTTTTTATAAGCACTGTTAGAACGAGAAATTGCTGCAGATATTCAGCAGAAAGTGCTGTTAGTGATTATGGATTTTTGACAAATCCAAGATTATTGAATACAGCAATAACACGAGCTAAAGCACTAGTTGCTGTTGTTGGTGATCCTGTTGCTCTATTGACGACTGGATCTTGTCGTTCATTGTGGGGAAAATATTTTCAAAAAGCCACTGTTAGAGGTATCCCACAGCAATTGTTAACACAACATGTCACACGTAGTATGGCACCTCCTATGCCACTTGGCATGCCTTTAAATCCATTGGCTAGAGAATTTGTACCGCGACAGGCACAACGTGCAGACTGAAGCATTTTTTTTAGGGGTGTGCTAATTTTTTCGAATTTTTTTCATTATTCTAAGATTTTTAATTATTCGGAAAAATTTGGGGATTTTCTTTTTTTTTCAAATTTTTGGAGCTTTCGAAATTTTTTATTTCTTCAAATTATTAGAAATAATTCGAAATTTTTCGAATTATTGGAAATCTTCAGCAATTTTCGAAAAATTTAGAATTTTTTAAGATTTTTCGAAATCATTGAGGATTTTTAGGAATTTTCGATTTTTTTTGAAATTTTTATGATATTTCGAAATTTCCAAGATTTTCCTAATTTTTCGAATAATTAAAATTTTTTGAATTTATTCAATTTAATTAAATTCGAACGCAATTGTCACACCCCTAATAATTTTCTCAATTAACACACATTTTTTTTTTTTCAATTAATTTCAAAAAAAAAGTTTAAATACAAATGTTAAATGGTTTTGTGATCAAGATTATGTTGCTTCCTTGAATTCTAAATGATTGTGTATTAGAATTATATATATATATATATAGTAGATTATCCTAGAGAGAGAGTAATCTGTGAAAATTAATTAATTCAATAACATTTTTTTTTGTTCCTTTATTTTGAGATTTTTTTTCTCTCGAGATAATGAAAACCGACGTGACGTCACACCCACACACACACATATACACACGAGTCGGAATAATTTTTATAAATGTACTACAGAAAAATATGTGAAAAAAACAAAGGAAAAAAATATGAAAAAAAAAAAAGTGAAAAAAAATCATTAAAAATATGAAAAAAGTAAAAAAAAAACGAAAAAAAAAAATTGAAAATTGAAGATAAAAGTGAGAGAAAAATGCGAAAAAAAAAAATTAAAAAATGAAAAAAAAGTGACAAAAAAAATGAAGAAAGTAAATATAATGTAGTTGATTTAAGATATATGAGAGAATGAAATAATGTAAATGCCTCTACCCGATGAAATATCTATATGTGTAAAACATTAACATTAGCATTTTTTTGTGCAATTTTTTTCTCATCACCCCCTCCCCCTTCTTCCATTGCACTTTTACGTAACGAATCGCTCGGCTTAATCCTTCGTCGAATGAAATGGGGCGAAAAAAAGGAAAAAGTGGAGAATAAAAGAAAAATTTAATGAAAAAAAAAAAAAGTTTTTTTTTTCAGATAAAAACGACAATGGCTGGGGTGTGCGTTCAATATGCGGGATGGAGAGGCAACCAACGTGTGGTTTACCGGGCAGACCTAGCTCGTTTGCCTCTCCACTCGTTTTTTTTTCATTTTTTGGTTTTTTTTTTACTGCTCTTTACTAAAGCTTCCAATAACGCTTCGTGTTTGCACTAGTGGGGAAAAGATTCGAAAGAGGAAATGATTCTACATTACTTTTTTTTTGCATTTATTTTTTCAATTTTTTTTTTTACAAAATAATTGGTGGCTTTTTCAATTTTTGAGATATTATTAAAGATTTTTAAAAAATTGGAAAGATGCTGCAACATATCTTTTTAATTCCTGAATTTTTTCGAAATTTTTGGAACAGTCGCCTCTTTGGAAAAAAAAAATTGTTTTTGATCTAATTTTGAAGGTAAAAGAATGAATTGACTTTTTTACCTTCTTTTAAGAATATTTGGGGAAATGATGGAGATACGCCTTTTTTGTTTCAATCCTCTTTTTTGACTCTTTAAATTGTCCACAATAAAATTTTCGAGTGAAAAGGGCGTATCTCCATTGGTTCTCGAGATGATTTCGTTCAGAAGATTCACTCTTCACCACTAAATTGTTGTAATTATTTTTTTTTCAAAGCGAAATGTTGACGAAAAAATCTGAAAAAAATTGACAAGATACCTGAAGACTTCTTCAGCATCCTCAAATTTTTTCAGAATTTTCCTGTGAACCGCCTTTCTTTTAAAAATATATTTCCCAATAAATCCCCGAAAAACGTGCAAATTTTCCTCTAATTATCACTGATAATTGCTTCCATCAATTAATATTGATATATATATATTATTATGTACATATTTATATATATATATATATATATATATATATATATATATATATATATATATATATATATATATATATATATATATATATATATATATATATATATATATATATATATATATATATATATATATATATATATATATATATATATATATATATATATATATATATATATATATATATATATATATATATATATGGAGCATCGGTACTAAAACGGATTTAATTGTATCGACGTGATGCGTGTAAGGGATATACATGGTGAATGATAGATAGAGGAAGCCACTGTAGGCCTACGTCACCAGCAGATAAGCTGATCCCACGATCTGGTATACCAATAGGTATATCCCCTCCCCCTCCTCCCCCCTTTGGAGTGACTCTGTCTCTCTCTATGCATGTGTGTGCTGTCTAGCTGACGATGCTTGCGTCCACAAAGATACGGCGAACTTGGGTAAACACAAATACGTGACGACCATTGGCTATTTCTCCCTTTTCCCAGCCCTTTGAGCCCCCCCCTCCCCCCCTTTACCCCTTCATTCTTCTATTCGTTCGTGGACCGCCGATAAATCACTAATGCACCTGCAGCCCTCCCCCCCTCTCCATATTTTGACAATTATTTGGAGGGGGAGAGATCACTGTGAGTCTATGGAAATTTTCATGGAAAAGTGGATTTTTCATCGTTTCAGATGGATTGATCGCAATTTTTGGGAGAAAATAGGGGCAAAGGGGGGTTGATGGAGTTTTTTTTTCAAAACATCCTGCGAAATTGCTGGAAATATTGAAAAAATTTGAAATTCCGTGAAAATCTGAATTTTTTGGAAAATAATGTAAATGAAGGAACTTTATCAGAGTTCAATTGGGGAAAATCTTGGAAAATTCAGGAAAATCTCGGAAAATTTGGGAAAATCTTGGAGAATTCAAAATGAGGGGGGGAGGAGAGGGAGAGGATCCAGATTCCTCAGAAATCGTGTGGGCAGAGGAATTTCGCCGCAGTTCGATTAAGGAAACTCTGATTTTTTTTTGGAAAATACTGGAAAAATTCGAAAAATCCGGAAAATTCAGAGTTCAATAAAAAAATCGCGAAAACCATTGCTTATTGTCCCCTTCTTTCCAACCCCTTCGAATCCCCCCTCCTTTCCATTCTTCTATCCGTTCGTGGACCACCGATAAATTACAAATGCAGCTCTTGCCCCTCCATATTTTGGAAATTATTTGGAGGCAGGGGGAATATTGAGGGGGAGAAGGGGATATGGACACGTTTCCTAATTAGTCACGCGCTCTTGTCTGCATTGTCAGAGGCACACGTATCCAGTAATTGACGCTCCAATGGCTCGAACTGCTCGTTCGTCGAGTCATTATCCTTCATTATAACCGCATCGTTAATTTGCATATTTTTTTTAAGTAATTTTTACGTTTTCATCGTGTCTTTAGAGAGAAAGAGAAGAATGGACGAGGCTTTTTTTTTAAATTTGTAATTATAGGGATTTTTATTCGCATGTAATATTGCGAAATAAAATGAAGAAATTTCTTCTTTTGAAGAAGAATTTATGATTTTCCATCACTTTCTGGGAAATATCTTGGAAACTAATGGAGATACGCCTTTTTTGCTCCAATTCTTCGTTTCAGCTCTCGAAATTTTCAACCAGTAATCGGCAAAAAACAATATATGTATTTTCATTACCTAATTTTTTTGGAAAATTAGTAATTAGCCGGAAAAATTCCCAATTTTTCTGAAGAATTAGCAATTAGCTTCGAAAAATTCCCAATTTTTCTGAAGAATTAGCAATTAGCTTCGAAAAATTGCCAACTTTTCTGGAAAATTAGTAATTAGCCTCGAAGAATTCCCAATTTTTCAGGAAAATTAGTAATTAGCCGGAAAAATTGCCAACTTTTCTGAAAAATCAGCAATTAGGCTCGAAAAATTCCCAATTTTTCTGAAGAATTAGCAATTAGCTTCGAAAAATTTCCAATTTTTCTGAAGAATTAGCAATTAGCTTCGAAAAATTCCCAATTTTTCAGGAAAATTAGTAATTAGCCTCGAAAAATTCCTAATTTTTCAAAATAATTAATAATATTGTTGATTGACTTCAAGTACGATCGACTGCTTAATCCCACTATTTATATCAATTTTCAAAACATTTTACTCAATTTAACTTGAGAAAATAAGGGCATAATAAAGAAATCCGAAATTAGAATGAGAGAAAAAGAGAAATAATTTCACATTGACAACTTTTCAGATCGAAATAATTAATAATAACAAATTGTTTAGGATAATTATTGATTTCCCTAGTTCAATTACTAGTTTTGAGGATTTTTTTAAAGCGAGTAGTGATTTTCCTCACTAATCCCTAATTTTTTTAAACTAATTAGTAATATTTTCTTACTAATTACTAATTTTTTAGAGAAATTAATATTTTTTCCGACTAATTATTAATTTTCTATGAAAATTAATATTTTTCCCCGACTAATTATTAATTTCCTATGAAAATTAATATTTTTTTTTGTCTAATTACTAATTATCATGAAAAATCAGTAATATAATCGAAATCGTTGACGAAAAAAATCGATGATGCTGATCACTGCTTTCAATAATGCAAAAAAAAGGATTGAGGTAAAAAAATACGAATCTCCATTAATTTCTGAAATATTTCCAATGAAAGAGTAGAAAAAAATTGAATTATTCTATTTTAACTCTTCATTATTAAATTTTAAAATCAATATATTCGAGTGGATTCAAGGCACTGAATAATTTTAATGAAGATGGAGGGTATCAGTAATCGTCTCCCAGTGAAATCGTATTCATTCAAGAGAAAGAAAAAAACTCATCTCAATCTAAATTTTTTTTTTTTAATTAAAAAAGTCGATTTTTAAAACCATTTCTTGAAAATATCTCTAAAAATAATGGAGATACGCCCTTTTTACCATAATAATTTTTTATAGCTCTGTGAATTTATACAAAAAATGATTGAAGTGAAAAAGGCGTATCTCCATTACTTTTCGAGATATTCAGGAGAATAAGATGAAATTATCCTTTTTTAAATCTTCATTATTAAATTTAAAAATCAATAAATTCAAGTGAACTCGAGTCACTGCATAATTTTCATGGAGATGGAGGAATTCAGTAATCATCTTCGACTGCATCTCATTTTTCTCATCTCAATTTCAGAATTCTTTATTTTTATCAATAAATCACCTCATTAACATAATTCTTTTTTGAAAATTCTTCCTTTTTAATATATATTTTTTAGAAAAGATCGAAAAAAAAAATTGATTTCTCGTGAAATTAAAAAGAAAAAACATTTTTTTGGTATTCATTTTGGGCAAATCTCTTGGAAAGTAAGCGAGATACGCTTTTTTGCCGGAATCCTCATTTGTGGCTCTTAAAATTCTCTACAAAAAAACGTATTAAAGCAAAAAGAAAAAGATGTCCATTAATTTCCGAGATATTCTAAAAAAAAAACAATAAAATTAATAATTGAAAAAAATATGTCTAGCCAAAAACGAGATTTCCCAATAAATTTTCCATATTCAAAGGAGAAAAAAAAAGAAGTAGATTGTGAGAAATGAATTTTACATATTCTTCTTTTCCTTGAAAACACACCCGAGAATCTAATATATTCTCATTCAGGTTTCATGGAATCACTGACATTGCACTTTATAAAAGTGAAAATTATTTGACAGGGTAGAAAATTTTCTCTCGTATTCTCCGGATGAGCATCGAGTAGGTTATTACAAGAATGATAAAATGAAAGAGGAAGAAGAAGAAAAAAAAACGAATACTGAATTTTTTAATGCCCTTCTTCTTCATTAAATATCAATGAATATTTACAGAAATTCCTTTTAATTCTTAAAATTCTTTTTCGAATTAAAGAATCATTTTCATAAATTAAGAAAATCCAAGTAGCAGATCCCAATGATCTACTTTTTTTTCTAATTTATCAAAACTATTCTAATTATTCCGATTTTGTAACATTTTACCGATATTAAGACGATGTCCACAATGATAAATTGTTATTGAATAATATTATAGGGGAAGGTGGGGCAAAATGGACATAAGGGGTAAAATGGACAAATCTAAATTTTCATGGTTTTATCCTGAAAAACGCTCCAAATTGATAAAAATAATGGAGGTAGAATTTTTTCAATGATTTCATTGAAAAGCTGAGGAAATTTTAGGCGGAAAATATGTGTGAAAATTTTTTTTTCGCATTTTGGAAATAAAAAATTTTTTCATTCAATCTTGAAGGGTACCCCCTTTCGATTTTTTCGAAAAATGATTTTTCAATAATATCTCCGGTTCTATTCGTCGTAGCGATTCGCGGGTAGTCTCAAATTGAAGGGGAGCTCATTCCTCACATTTTCGTTAAAGTCTCATTAATTTTTATCGAAAATTACGGAAGTTACAGCCCAAAAACTGATTTCCACAAATTGCCCTGTAATTTCGTCAATTTTTGATAAAAATCAATGGGACTTTAACGAAAATATGAGGAATGATCTCCCCTTCAATTTGAGACCACCCGCGAATCGCTATGACAAATAGAACCGGAGATATCCTCAAAAAACCATTTTTCGAAAAAACTCAAATGGGATACTCTTCAATTTTGGCGCAAAAAAATGAAAATTTTCAAAAATTCGTAAAAATTGATTCCGACACATGTTTTCCCCCTGAAATTCCCTCAGCTTTCCAATGGAATCATTAAAAACAATGTAACTTCGACTGTTTCATTTGAATGTCCATTTTGCCCCACTTTCCCCTAAATATCCAATGTTGTTGCGAATTTGAAAAAATAGATTATCGGAACTACTTGGAATTGATGAAGAATTATTTAAATATTATAGGCAATTTTATTTATTTTTTTCAATTTTCTTTAATGCTCAAACCAATGAACTGTTAAATCACTAGGTGAATCAATCTTGTAACTTCAAAGAAAGTCTTCTTCCAGTGAGAATAGCAGTCTCTTGGATAAATGCATCAGTCACTGCAATTGTCATTGTGATGATTATGGAGAAAGTTTTGTGAAATTTCATGCAACCAGTGATACAAAATTTATCCTGGCTCATTGAATTGATGAGAAGATAATTGAAGACCTCAATATTTTCGTGATTCCATAATTATTCAATTGATGAAAGACACAACGAAATGGTTTTCATTTTCATTAAAAATTAAAATTAAATTATTGTAAATTGATTGTTTTTCTAGTTTTTTTTTTGAGAATATCTCGGAAACTAAGCGAGATAGGGGAATTTTTGTGGTGACCTTTTTGTAGCCCTTGAAATCCCCCACCAAAAAAGGATCACTGCAAATCGCCCTATCTCGCTTAATTTCCGTGACTCTCTCAAAAAAAGAATATAAAAAATCGACGAATTCTGTTTCACCTCGTCACTCCTGATTTTTGTTCTCGTTGAAATTATCACAAAAAAAATTGAAAAAATTCACAAACAACACAGACATATTGCTGCATCTTCTCAAATTTTTTCAGATTTTTTCGTCGAGTCCTTCATCCTGAAAAAAATCCTTCATTTCGATGAACGACAATAAACTCGTTTCGTCGATAATTAAAATGAAATTGTAGTAATTTATTTTTTTTCAGATGAAAATATTGACGAAAAAATCTGAAAAAATTTGAGAAGATGCCCCAGTACCTCTCACTAATTGTCAAATTTTTTCAAAATTTTCCTGGGAACGGCCTATTTTTCAAAAATATATTCCCATATAAATGTAGTTATCAAGTCAATAAACTAAAAAAATTCTTTCATCTGATATTTCTTTTCTCTCACTGCAAACTTGAAGTACTAGCATTGTGCAGATAGGATATTCATTTTCATATGCGTACGTATATATGTGAAAAATAGTAGAAGAAGAGTTAGTTTTTGTTTTGATTTTTATTTTTTTCTTGAAAAATGAGCTCTCGAGACCGCATACGTTTAGAATGTAAATGTACTCTCACATCTCTTACGGTTCTAAACACATATACGGAGGAACTACCAGGTGTACAGAGAGGAAAAAAGGTAGAAGGAATAAACGAGGATGTTGAGGGTAATGGAATTCAAAGTTGCAATATATTCTGGTGCGATTTAACTTTACGCACTTGGATTTCTTTTTCTCTTTAATTCAGATAAAAAATGAAAGTTATTTCTCTATTTTTTTCATCACTATGAGTCTATGGAAATTTTTTTTCATGAAAAAATGCATTTTTATTTCATTTTTTTCAAGTATATTCAAGTATTCATTCAAACAGATCGTTTTTAAAAAAAAACATAGTTCTTTAGAGATCTATCTCAATTTTTGAGAAAAAATGTGAGAAAAGAGAACTTGCCAGAGTTGAACTTGTGAAAATTCTGGAAAATTCAAAATTCGGGGAAAAATCCTGATTTTTTCAGAAACCATGATGTGAGTCAAGGGAAATTACCGGAGTTTGGGCTGGAAAAACCCTGGAAAATTCTTTAAAAAAACCTGGGAAATTCCAAATTGGGAGGAAAATCCCGTTTTTTTTTTGAAATGAGTGGATAAAGGAAAATTGCCGAAGTTCAATTAGGGAAAATCTTGGAAAAATTGGAAAAATAATGGGAAATTTTTAATTGGAGAAAAATCCTGACCGGAAGTCAATTTAGGAAAATTCTGGAAAATGTTGGAAAATGTTGAAAATCTTCAAAATGTTAGAAAATTCGTGAAATTCTGAAACATTTTGGAAAATTGGGAAGAGAATCCAGATTAATAAAATAAAAAAAAAAAAAAAAAAGAATCCAGATTTTTGCACAACTATGTATAAAACTCGGAAAATTTCAAATGGAAGGAAAATTTAGTTTTTTTCTCATCAATAGATGCTAAGAATCCCAGAAAATGGGCAAATCGCGGAGGAATCCTGATTTTCCAAAAAATCATGTGGGCAAAGGGAAATTACTGGACTCAAATTTGGAAAAGCCTGGAAAATCCCGGAAAATTCAAAACCGGAGGAAAATCCTAATTTAAAAAAAAATGTGAACGAAGGAGAATTTTTGGAATTAAATTTGAGAAAACGTGGAAATCTGTCTGGAAAATGCCAAAACAGGGAAAATTTCCGGATTTCAATTTGAGAAAATGCTGAAAAATTCCGGAAACTTGCAAATTGACAAAAACATCCTGACTTTTCTTTTTTTCATCAATAGATGCCGAATTTCATTCAGAATTGGCGATAAAATAATTTTCCGTGAATTATTATCATTTTACATTGGAATAACGAGATCGTAGAGGAAGTAGTTACAAATATAATCAGGAGACGAATACTCGGATATTATTTTTTAGTTTTATGAAGCCATTCCACTATTTTCCAATAAAAGAAGCCAAGAAATCGTGTGTTTTCCCCACAAACAAATACTCTTTTATTTTTTATTACGGTTAACAGGATGGAAATCGAAAATTATTGAAACGTGATATTTCCGAGAGCGTAGGTCGAATTTTATCATTCATTTTTTTTCAAGTAACTTGTTTATTCTTCCAGGGGAGTGGAAGAATAATATTGAACATGAATTCCTTCGAATTCCTCCACAATTTTATTGAAATTGAGAAAAATCGAGGAAAAGGATCTTATTTTGAAAGGATCTCGGAAACTAAGCGAGATAGAGTAATTCCACCCGAATCCTTTTTTGTAGAGAATTTTGGGAGCTACAAAAAAGGGTTGAAGCAAAATTGCGCTATCTCGCTTAGTTTCCATGATCCTTTTATAAAAAAATATGAAAATCAATTTGTTCAGTTTCACCTTTTCATTCCTAATTTTCTTTAGAAGTGACACCTCTACTGAAAAATTTGAAAAAATTCCCCAACAATATAGACATAGTGGAGCATTTTCCCAATTTTTTTCAGATTTTTTCGTCATGTCCTTCCCTCCCAAAAAAAATACATTTCATTTAATCTGGAATTGGAAAAAGGTTTCATGTAAAGAAATCTCAGAACCTAAGACAGATAGCGAAATTTTTGCGGAGACCTTTTTTGTAGATCCCAAAATTCTCTACAAAAAAGGTCTCAATGAAAATTGCTCTATCTCGCTTAGTTTCCGAGATACCTCCAAAAAAACAATATCAAATTTCAGCTCCTTCCTCTTCACCTTTTCACTCCCAATTTTTTTTTCCAGTGAAACCTCTACCAAAAAATACGAAAAAATTCACCAATAGAGTAGATATATTGCTGCACCTTTCCAAATTTTTTCAAATTTTTTTTTCAATTCCTTCACCCTAAAAAAAATAAAATTTCAATAATTTCCTTCCTCCACTCAATTAAACATCACTAATATGCATATTAAGATGGAAAACAGTATCGTCAAGTACAGAAGTAATTATCCCCCCCCCCCCCCCCTTGGAGTTTCCGACGAATAGTCAAATCGTAATGGGTTATGGAGAGACTAAGTTGGGCCCTCGATTACTACGTTTCACAGACAACGTGCCTCGTTTTCTACATGAAATTGCCACTGGCAATATAATCGTTGCAGAGGAATTGAATGAGAGAGAGAAAGAGGCTGAAATTGTGGGTGTGGAGAAAGCCAAGGGACTACACGAATTCCATCCTAGCACACTAAGCAATCGAAATGCCTCCCCTTCACCCCCTTTTCCCTATTATGCATTAAATGTCGTAGTGACTGTCGTGCCCAAAGCCACTTTTCCAGAAGTTCTGAGTTGAATTCCCTGGCAATACAGCCTCTGCATCCACACAGCCTCCAGGGAAGCTTCGAACACGATCCGATCGCCTATTTCGTAACTTTGAATAGCCGTCTATTCCAAACTTCCCCTCTTTTCTTATTCTCCATGCTGAGTTTATATATAGGAAATACTTTGTGTCGTTTTCGATCGTCTACTGTGTTTTTGGGGAATACATTATTTTTTGGAGTAAAGGCCGTTCACAGGAAAATTTTGAAAAAATTTCACAATAAGCGAGAGATACTGGGGCATCTTCTCAAATTTTTTCAGATTTTTACGTCAACATTTTGCTTTGAAAAAAAAGGAATTACTACAATTTCATTTTAATTATCGACGAAACGAGTTTATTGTTGTTCATTGAAATGAAGGATTTTTTTTCAGGATGAAGGAGTCGACAAAAAAATCTGAAAAAAATTGAGAAGATGCAGCAATATGTCTGTGTTGTTGGTGAATTTTTTCAATTTTTTTTGTGATTATTTCAACGAGAAAAAAAATGAAAAGTGACGAGATGAAACAGAATTCGTCCATTTTTTATATTCTTTTTTTGAGAATATCATGGAAATTAAGCGAGATAGGGCGATTTTGCCAGTGATCCTTTTTTTGTGGGGAATCTCGAGAGCTACGAAATGGTCACCACAAAAATTCCCCCATCTCGCTTAGTTTCCGAGATATTCTCAAAAAAAAAAACTAGAAAAAGACAGCCTCTACTCAAGTTTTTCAGCAGAAAAAAAGGCGAAAAAAAGAGACACTCCTGATATTTCAGCTTCAAAGCACAATTCCCTTCATTATTTACATTTCATTTCTCAAAATAAATCAGACTTCATCAGATTTTACTCAATTCTCTCTCAATAATCCACTGAAAATATTTTTCTTTTTTTTTTTTCCTTCTTTCAACAGAACTCAATTGGACTGGAAAACTAATTTATCACTAATGGCGGAAGAGTTAATTGGATTAGAGAATTATTTGTTTTACTCTGTTTTCCATGAACGAGGATATTCCATTTGAATTGAGGAAGCTTTGGTTTTTTATTTTTTATTTTAATGAAAATATTCCCCAGGGAATATTGGAAAAATCGTTTCATCCTATTTTTTTTTCGCTCTCAGCAGCAAAAATTCCACTTTTATTTCCTTTTTTCTTTTTAAATAGAAAGTCTTTGTAATCAAAATTCCAACAAAAGAGAGTGATCAGGCTAGACTACAGCCAATTATTAGCACAGTCTATTGAGAAAAGATTTAAATTCTTGATTTTTTTTTTCTATAATTTTTTTCTATTTTTTAAACTGACTTGTTTGAGATTCTAGAGACATGGATAGAAATAAAAGATTAAAAAGCTTCAAAAGAAGAGAGGATGAATACTTGAATAAGTTGAATAGAAGAAATTTCAAAGGGAGATGAGGAGAAAATCAATATCTAACATGAAAATGATTGATTTTTATCAAATCTCAGTGTTAAGGTAGTATTTCAGTGAACTCGAGTACAGTTAATCCTTCATTTTTTTTTTATGCCATAAAAATTTTGAACGCCTCTCTAATGATAAAAATCAATAATTTTGAGATTGAGATGATTTTTTGTTGAGGAAGAGAAGAAATAAGATGATTCCGCGTTTTTTCGGATTTTTTTTTGAAGAAATTTCGAAAACCAATGAAGATACGTCGTTTTTTTACCCTAATTCTTTTATTTTAAAGAAAATTAGAAGAGTTGACAGTAAAAAAGTTCGATTTTCAGAGAATATCTAAAAAAAAATGGAGATACGTCTTTTTCATCCTAATCCTTTTTCTCAGCATTTTCAAAAGCATTTTCAAGAAGAATTAGGGTAAAAAGGGCGTATCTCCACTATTTTCCAAGAAATTTCTTCCCGAAAAATTGAGCCATTCCGAAAATAAATTAATCAAAATTTCTAATGTCTTTCCAATAAAAGCAGCTAAATCCATTTTCCAGTCCTCAAATCTGTCAATTATTTAATAGACCCCAATTAATCATCGAGATTTTCCAAAAATAAAAAAAAATCGATAAATCCAATACCTGTGACATCTCGTATATCACTGTCACTTTGATACTTAATCAATTCTGATTGACATGAAAAAAAAAAAAAAAATCAAAGTATTCCATCTCAGGATTTGCTTTATCCCGATATTTTCAGTGAAAAGCACAGGCTTTGAATAGAAATTGCTGAATGGTAAAAGTTTTCTTCGTTACAACGGTGTTGCCCATTGATTCGATCGTTAGACGATATTCTCATACCTATCAAGAAAGAAAGAGGAGTAGACGATTGAAAGCGACGCAAAGTATCGTATATACATGTAGAATAAGAAAAGATGGACAAGTATGAAATAGACGGCTATTCAAAGTTACGGAATAGGCGATTGGATCGAAGTTTTTCCTGAAAAATGAGGAGCACCTCTTTTTTTTTGTCTTTTTTTCTGTTGAAATACTCGAGTAAAGGCTTTCTTCACCTAGTTTTTTTTTGAGAATATCTCGGAAACTAAGCGAGATAAGGGAATTTTTGTGGTGACCATTTTTTAGCTCTCCGAATTCGCCACAAAATAAGGATCACTGCAGAATCGCTCTATCTCGCTGAATTTCCGTGATTTTCTCGAAAAAAGAATATAAAAAATCGACGAATTCTGTTTCACCTCGTCACTTCTGATTTTTTTTCTCGTTGAAATTATGACAAAAAAAATTAAAAAAATTCAACAACAATGCAGACACATTGCTGCATCTTCTCAATTTTTTTCAGATTTTTTTGTCGAGTCTTTCATCCTGAAAAAAATCCTTCATTTCAATGAACAGCAATAAACTCGTTTTGTCGATAATTAAAATGAAATTGTAGTAATTCCTTTTTTTTCAAAGCAAAAAAATCGACGAAAAAATCTGAAAAAAATTGAGAAGATGCCTCGTAGCCTCTCGCTTATTGTCAAATTTTTTCAAAATTTTCCTGTGAACGGCCTTTACTCCAAAAAATAATATATTCCCCAGAACACATCAAATAATCATTTTTGAGCCAAAATCATCGGAAAAAAAGCTTTCATTCAGAAGAAAAATGGGGGAAAAATCCCTCTCCCCCCTTCTTTTCATTTCTCTCACACTTGTGCAATGGATTCCAGCATCGAGTCGAGCTTTTCCATCTCAAAGAGGCTATTTCAGCATCTTTACAAGCTACTATTCTTTGAAATTTCTTTCAGGTCCCAGTCTTTCTGCTAAAGAAGTTTGTCCAAAGCTCTCCTCTCAGTTGAATTACTTTGACTGCCAGACTCTTTTGTTCATGCTATTATTGTGAGAGCAATTATCAGAAGAAACAGCATCATTTTACGAGTAATTTGTTCTTCATTCATGAAAGTTTCATTACAATTTCCCTATTTTTCATTTCCGTTATTCTCAAACTTCAAAAGTACTTCAGTTTGTCGGCAAATAAATTATGACATTAATTAAATATTTTTTTTTGAAGAAACAAGACATTTAATCAAATAAAATATTCAATTTATCAAGGGGGAAAATGTGTGATATTTAAAGCAAAATTATGATTTTTTCTTGAAATATTTGGAAGCTATGAAAAAAAAATTGAAATTTCTTTATGAAATCGTTTTGCTGTAATTGAGACTTTTATGCACACAAAGACATGTGTTAAAAACATAATTTTCTCTCTACTTAGGTCATTTTAAGTATATATTTTTTTTATTATTATTATTTTAAGGATCTTCTATTAAAAAAATTGCAATCGAAAATTCTGATGCTGAAAATTAAGAATATTTCGAAAACTAATAGACATACGCCCATTTTTCTCCAATCCTCTCTTTAAAAACTGCAAAAAACTTCGATTTTTTCGAGAATTTCATACTTCAGAAGTACTTCAGTTTGTTGGTACATGAAGTATGACATTAATTCAATTTTTCCTGAAGATAGAAAAGATTGAATCAAATAAAATATCAAATTATCAAAAGAGAAACTGAGATTTTCAAAGTAAAATTATATGACAAACTTGATAATAAGTGGAACTTGGCAAACACCTAAAGGTTCCATACAAATTGAAACAAACGACTACCAAAGTTTACACTTATCTCTGATATTCTTGTATTCACGTAATTTCTCACAGAGTATTTTTTAATTAATTTATTATTTTGTCGTTTAAAGTTGCACTTTATCTTAGAAATTCTAGGGGATGAAGTGCTATTTTCTTGTCGTTGTTCATTTTTTCGTATAATTTGGAAGATAAGCGAGATGGAGCACTTTTCAAAGAGCTGCAGAAAGACTCCACAAAATTTTCGCTATCTCGCTTATTCTCCAAGATATAAAAAACAATCAAATTTAACTCCTTTTCTTTCATTTTGGTCGCATGTTTTGATTTGTTTAGAATATCTCGGAAACTAGATGAGATAGAGCAATTTTGCTTGAGATCTTTTTTGTAGCTCTTGAAATCCTCTATAAAAAAGATATCCATCAAAGTTTTGCTATCTCGCTTAATTTCCAAGATATTCTCAAGCAAAGTGTAAAAAATCGGAATTACCTCATTTTTTGAGAAAAATTGTTCATAAATGAGGCATTAATTGAGCAATAAACACTTACCTTCTCAATGTTTCCAATCTTTGCTCTTGTGCTTTAATGTATCCATCAAGGGTATCAATGAGAACTGACTCGGTCTCAAGCAGCTCCTCCATGTCAGCTAGTGCCGTGTAAAGCTCACCACTAACGAGCGGCAGTACGGTACACAGTCCCGTCATAAACAGCACCAACATCACCACAAACGACGACATTGTCCTCTTTGGACAGTTGAATATGTTTTCAACAACTGTGTAACCCAGCTTTCTCGCCAAAATCTGGAATTATACAATTATTTGATGGATTATTTCCCCTGAATTCTCAGATAAGGAGGCATCCCCCCTCTTACTCTTCTTACAGGAAGTAATTGCACTTGATTAAATCCAATTTTGTATAGGGGAGAGTGGGGCAAAATGGAGACTGTAATGAAACGGCTAGAGATGGATTTTTTTTAATGATTCTATTGGAAAGATGAGGAAATTTTAGCTGGAAAACAAGTGTCAGATGTATTTTTTTCGATTTTTTTTGAAAAATCGATATTTTGCTGCATTTTTGAGGGGTAAACCTTCCCTTTTTTGAAAATTTTCAGTTTTTTGGAAATATCTCTGGTTCTATTGGTCGTAGCAATTCGGGGTTGGTCTCAAATGAAAGCTGAGCTCATTTTCCATCGATTTATGGGGTTTTGAATTCAAAAATATCAATTTTTGGGATAGTTATAGGCCAAAAACTGTTTCACAAAACTGTTTCACAAAAATGCCTATAAATACCTCAAAAATCGATATTTTTTAATTGAAAACCTTATGAATCGATGGCAAATGATCTCACCTTTCACCTCCATTCGGAATTTTTATGCTACGACAAATAGAACCGAAGATATTCTCAAAAAACTGAAAATTTTCAAAAAAAGGAAGGCTTACCCCTCTAAAATCCCCAAAAAAGTCAAAATCATCAAAAGTTCAAAAAAATTAATTTCGGCACTTGTTTCCCGCCCAAAATTTCCTCAGCTTTCCAATAAAATCATCAAGAAAAATCTACCACCAATATTTCTATTAATTTCGAGAGTTTTCCATAATATTTGCCTAAAAATTTAGATGTGTCCATTTCACCCCTGATGTCCATTTTGCCCCACCTTCTCTATATTTTTCTCGAATTAAGGTAGTTTCCCAGAGGACACTCGATAAAACAGGAAAAAATGAGGATTTGTAAGTTAATTTCCAATTAATTGCTGTTAATTTGATACGACATCAAAAAAATAAGGAATTAACTGTACTCGAGTTTGCCGATTTTTTTTTTTTTTTATTAATTTGAATTTGAAGTGACCAAAAAAAAGTGCAGAGATTGCCGAAACCAGTACTTTTACCCTATGAATTTCGAGGAGGTGAGAGAATTGGCATTGAGACTCAATGGGAGGTTCAATCGTCATTACGAATATTGGAAATTTTATTGCATTTTATTGCAAATTTCGAGCTGCTTGGATTCAGAGAATAATACAATAAGCTGTAAGAACCTTATTGGAAAATCTGGGGAATGGTGTTCATGATTGGGGAAATAGAAGGAATTCAAGAGGGAGAAAAACCTCGAGAATTCAACAATTGAGAATTTTTCCTAATGTAATTTATAAAATCGTAGAAAATAGATGAAATGAACAATTTTTGTGTTTTACGTAATGCATATTGGAAATAATTGAGATTAAATATTTAGAAAAAATTCATTGGAAAATTGAGAAAATTTTACCTAAGAAAAATGTGCTGAAATTGATTTTTGGAATTTTTTAAAATTACTCAACGGTTTTATGAATTTTTCATTTCCTTTCATCTTGAATTTTGTAAAAAAATTTAATAAATTCCTTCGATTCTCTAAAATTCTAGGTTTTTTGGAAATTTTTCTATTGATTTATGCAATTTAAAGACAATTTTCATCGATTTTTGAAGTGAATTTCGAAAAAAAAATTTTAATTAAACAAAAAATGTCGAGAAAAAAGTTTATTACATACTATGTTACATAAATCTTGTTAAATTCTTTCCGTATATGTTTCTATAGACAAGCTACACTGTTTTCCAACCGTGTCTCAAAGTTTTTGGCAGGAATTCACGAGACAGTATACGTATACATTAAAATTGTATGGCTGAAGTGAACAAAGTTAAATGCATCGTAAATATGTGGTTTCATACTCTTCAAGGATTTCATCAAATACACGTAGTTGAAAGGAACTCTCAATCTTCAATTCAGAAAAGTTAATAGCTTCTCTGATGCTTCTATTATGAATTCTATTCCTTTATGAGAACTGCTTGTTAATTTTTGGAATTTTTTATGAAGTGGAGATAGAAATTTTTTTATGTGTCCATAGAGAAAATGAGGAGCTTTTTTTTTAATTGGAAAGGGTAATTTTTTCGGGAAAATTGAGATCTTTGAGAATATTTCATAAATTTGTGTAGTTTTTGATAATTTTCCATCGAATTTCGGAACTTCGATAAATTTTAAGAAAATCATTCGATTCTTCTTACATGATTTTTTAAAAAATATTTCGGAAATTGAGCGAGATAGAGAAATTTGTGGGGAAACCTTTTTTCCAAGTTTTTAAAATTCTAGAAAAAAAAAAAGGAATTTTTTCTTCTCTTCAATGATTGTACCACCTGAGTTGATAACAAAGATCTTGTGCTAAAGCAGACTGGGTGCATAAGAGCCCATGCATAAGACGTAATTTGGATCGTTAATTACTTTAAAACCGTCCGGCTTAGTAGCGTTGTGGCTAAGTGGTCAAAGTTCACACGCCGCAGGACCGAGTTCGATTCTCGGCTGCGGACAAGTTTTTCGGGAGTGCTTATAGAAGTTGAGCCCTAACCTCAAAAAGACCAACAAAAATTATCTACACCTGCACAAAAATGAAAAGTTCCTCACTAAGAGATAACGGCCGGATGACAGTACAGATGCCATTAACACAAAGCAAGCAAGCAGTTTTAAAACCGTGTACATGAAAATTTAGGAAAAAATTGTACGTAATGAGCAGAGCATTAAGAACGTCCTGTATAAATTTCAGAGCAATTCCATATAAACAAGATAAGTCCCCAAACTCCTCAATGTATCAGTGATTATGAGCACATGTTGTTCAGAAACACCCTGTTTATAAAGGGTGCTTGGTAAAAAGTGTATTTCCTTATCACGGTAAGTGTACTACAGTGCACGTCCCGAATAAGGCGTCTTCGAATGAGGCGCAATGTTTATATTCGCGATGAGTTGGTTCCCCCACCATCGGGCTTCTCCTCCAGCGCTGTTCTTTAGGTCCCCATGTTTTGAATAAGGCGTTAGCGAGAAAAAGGAAAAAACAAATTATTTTTGGATAATTCATCTATTATTGAACTTTCTTTCAACTTTGGTTTAATTCTTAACTTTTAACAAAAATAAGAAAATGATAGTTAAAAATTTTTTTTCTTACATATCATACAAAATATTCAAAGAATCTGTTAAAAAATTGACTGACATCAATGGATCTTTTGTTCTATCATTATTGTTCATTTCATCAGGGATAATACCATTGTTCCAAGTTTCATCAGGGATATCTATATTTTTTTCAACGAAATTTCTATCATTTATACTAATTAAAAAAGTACTTATTTTCTTCAATGCGTATTTGTCACTATCTTGATTTAAAAAAAGTTTAATTGTAATTTTAATTGTACAAAATGTTCAGTTTTTAATTCTTTCAACTGAACGCCTTATTGTGGACAGACAGACCCAAAACACTGCGCGTTGATTTGGCAACAGGAGTGGGGGAACGACGATTCCTGGAATCGCCTTCCCCTACAAGACTCTTAGACGCCTTATTCGAGACGTGCACTGTATACTCATTCATGTTCTTCTGTCATTGCAAGGCTGCCACATTTATTCGTCTTCCCCCCACTTGGATTTTTGCGGTAGTATAACATGCATTCATAGGCTGACATTAATCGTCAATAATTTAAATTTCTTTGAATAATTTTATTTTCTTAGTTTTCTATGCTTCTTCAAGTATCTTCTATCGTTGGTTGAAAGGAAATACACTTTTCACCAAACACCCTGTATATATATATGTATATATGTATGTATACACAAGGAATTTAACAAGGTGTGCGCAACAAAGTACATAAACGAGTGAAAGCGGATAGAGAATACCTTGGTATTTCACGACTACCTCTTTACTCGCCTGTAAGAGAAAACTTCCTTGAGACACGAATAAAAATAAAAAAAAAAAAAGGCTCCTGGACGATAGTGAGGTTGTACCTCATCCCAATTTTCTCAGTTCCATTCTTCAAGTAGAGGAAAGACCTAAACTTTTGTAAGCCGTTTCTTTTAACAAAAACGTACGAGGTTAGCCCGAAAGTCTCTTGCTGGTGGTCCGTTGCAAATTAAGGAAAAATTCTTGTAATCGAGTTTCCAGAAGTGTCGAGACCAGCACACAGAGACGCTTTTTAGAGTTGAGGTTAGGATTTAAACGCGGTAAAAAATGGCCACTTCTAGGGAAGGGGTGATTGAGGAGGGGAGGAAAGGGGGGAAGTAGAGTGGTGCTAGATTGGCGGAAAAGTTCTTTCGTGGGATTAAAGTTTTCGGGATAATGGAAAATCGTAATGGTGACATTCTATGAGTCGACTCATTAGCGATGGACGATTTTTTAAGATCGATTAATCGATTTTTTCAAACAAAAATCGATTCTTTTTTTTCTAAAAATCGATCATTTTTGGGCGATTTTGAGAAACTTTTGATCGATTCTTCTATTCTTCTTCGAGAGAATCGATATTTTTTTGGGTAACTTTGAGAAATTCGATTAATCGATTTCTCGATTCTTCTTTGGAACAACTGAATCGATTTTTTTCAGAAAAATGAAATAAAAAATAGGATTTCCCTTCAAACTGAAGCAGGTGGAACGAAACTATCGAGTGTGATACGATATCTCGAATCAAATGCGATATATCGCGTCGATTAATCGATATTTGAAAATAAGCGATCCATCGGATTATTTTAAACATGAATGCTTCTTTTGTGAATTATTTTCAGAAGGAATTGATGAACGCCTTTTCGATTTTTGATATCTCGTAATCGATTAATCGATTTTCTCAAAATCGATTCTCATAAAAATCGTATTTTTCAAAGATCGATATTCTCTGTTCGATTTTTTCGAAATAGATTCTCATGAAAATTGCATTTTCCAAGAATCGATTTTTCCAAAGATCGATTTTTTTGTCAGAGCCCACTAATCACTAAATGAAAAGCTTTTCCGAGTTGAGGTTAGGATTTAAGCGCGGTGAAAAGTGTCCACCTCAAGAGGGGGGGGGGGGGGAAGATGGGCAAGTGAAGAGAGGGGGGAAAAGGGGCTGTGTAGTGGTGCTAGATTGGCTGAAAAGTTCTTCGAAGGATTAAACTTTTGCGGACAGTGGAAAATCGGACGATGACCTTCCATGACCCAACTAATTAAAAGCTTCTCTAAATATCACTTCTAGATAGAGTCTATTGTCTGATTCATTTTAGGTTGATGATTCTCTATTTTCTTTTGGCTGATGGTTTTTCTTCGATGTTTGTTTTGTTTATTTTAATCGAAATGGTCGCATGTTTGTGTATTATTGAATTTCTACGAGTTGTATTGAACTTTAAAATTGTTTGAGTTGCGTATATATAGATATATAGAGTTGAAAGGATAAACAGAGAAATATATGGGGGGGGGGGGGGGGGAGAAAAATCCACAAACTGCAAAAATTGTTTTTTTTTTTTTTTTAGAATTTGTTATCTTTCTCAATGAAATATCTAGGAAACTAATGGAGATACGCCCTTTTTGTTTCAAAACTGGTTTTGTAGAGAATTTCAAGAGCAACAAAAAAGGTTTCCATCAAAGGTTTCTATCTCGCTTAGTTTCCGAGATAATCGCTTACAAAATGATCAATGTTATAATTCAATTTTAAATGATTTTTAAATAATTTTGTATCTGTTCATTTTTTTCATTAATAATTGAAAAATGTTGTATGTTTTATGGATTGGCTTTTAACTGAACACTTAATATCACTGTATGAACATGGGAAAATGGAGAACAAGTGTCAAGTGGTATTTGAATGGGTCACCTGATAGACCGCGTATTTCATTTTATTTTCATTTATTTTTAATTAATTTCGGATGAACGCACTCTACCGCGTTGCATTTACAAATGAATTCGCATACAGTCGATCAATATTTGAAGAGATTCATTCTGAATTGCACTCATTTCGGTATTAATCTATTCATTTCTATTCATTGGCTTTTAATTTTAATTTAAAATACTGTAATACAATTTGAATTGTTTCATTTCATTCTGAATGCTTACATTTGTAATTTGGATTAAAATTAGCAATGGGTGTTTAAAAAAAGTAAACCAAAAAATTGTATTTTTGAATGAATTTTAAAAAATTTTGAAAAGTTGGAATTTAGAATTTTTTGGAAAAATTTTAAATTTTTTGGAACAATTGGAAAATTTCAAATTCTTCGAAAAATCTATCATTTTTGGAAAATATGAAATTGTTCAAAAGATTTATAATTTCTTGAAAAATCGAAAATTTAGTGCGAAATAATTTATTTGCATTAATTTTTTCCATGAAATTCTCTTTGAAATAAATTTTATCAAATAATTTATCATTGATATTCAACATGAGGAGCTGCAAAAAAAAATTCATCGCTGATCTATTTACGCAGTTTTCTCACTTTTTCCCGGAGAATTCGAGTCAAAAGAATTTTCATGCAAAGAAATACGATTGCAGTGAAGTCTCGGCGAAAAAAAATTTATCACTCCCCCATATATCGAGGTATATGTGCTTTTTCCAGAGAACTTGAGGTAGATAAATATATCGATTCGATGGAGCGCATCGGAGGCTCTTGTGGGAGTTTGAGAGTTCGAATGGAGCGTTCAAGTTTCACCTGAAGAACAATTTACGTAATTCATCAAACAGAGCCTTTAGAAGTTATCTTGTCAACCGTTTCTCGAATGCGATGGGTGTATAGGAGAAGTTTAACATCGTTGAAGCTCGGAGAAAATAAAAAAAAAATCACCTCAATGGAATAATAATAATCTTGGGAATTATTTCAGAGATGAAACAGGATGAAATGGAGAAGTATCTTTGTAATTTAAGGATATATCCAAGTAGCAGGTTCAAATGATCTCCTTTTTTTTCTAAGTTATCATGAACATATTCGAATGATGTCCACGATAATGAATTGTTATTAAATAATAGTATAAATATCCAATATTGTTGCGAATTTGACTCGAGCTGTTCCAGCATCCAGGACTGGCATTGGAGGATCCTCGGATTTTAAATACCAATATTCCCGCCATTCATGTTTTTATGCAATTAATTGGATTAATCGTCGTTAATTGTCCGGTAACAGGCGTTTTTTATGATTTGAAAAATTAATAGACACTCTGACGAACAAGAATATATATAGTTATATAAGGAAGGAAATAGATCTGTAACCATGAATTGTTGCAGTGAAACTGAAACTCAATCTCGCTTATGGAGTTCAGAGTTCGCTCATGGTGTACTGGACTTTCGAATAGTTTAATCATTTTTTTCGGGTAAATTGAAGCACATTTTCCCCGAATTATCAGCAATGAATTAAAAACTAACCTAAAAAACCTCATTTTCTTCTGTTTCACCAACCGTACTATCACACAACTTTAAGCACGACTAATTACCCCTCTATTATCATTCAAATTTAAAAAACCACGAATAATCTCAAGTTTTTGCTGTCAATACTAAAAATTCAAATGGTGGCATGTTCTTTGGTAGTTCTTACAATGATGGTAGTGTAGAAACACAAGCAGACTGAAAAGAATAAGAAAAGAGAGAGAAGGAAAGAGAAACAGAGCCCAGTCGAGAAAGCGAGCGATAGAGTGAATACTTTGGTAAAAGGGGCTGTGATGGGAGGGGAGGCGGGAGGGGGGGGGTCTGTAAGGTAGAGAAAAGCCGGAAACTAGAAAAGAAAGAGTTTCTCTGCCGGAAACTCTTGAAAGCGGCGCTAATTAAGCGCCACCTTAAAGAATAGGCTCCTTACTCGAGCAACTATGCAGGGCAACAAGAAAGAGCGGTGAACAAGGGAGGGGGAGAAAAGGCAAAAAGAATGGAGAGAGGAAAGAAAAGAAAAGCCCGCGTCAACGCGATTAACCATTCCTAGCTGCAGAAAAGAGTGAAAAGCCTCGGTGAAGGGGAGGGGGCAGGCGAGAGGTGGAGTGGGGGTAAGGACTACGGCAGTACTGTGAGTATGGTCGGGCGGAGTGGAAGACAGCAGGGGCTCAAGAGTACTGGAACTTCGGAGTACGTTGGAGGATGTTGGTAAGCACTGAAGGGATGATGAAAGGAGGATGGGGGAGGGGGGGGGGGTGAATAAACCCCACCTATTTATACCCACCATATAACCCGCATCTACTCGGGGCATAGAATTATGTACCTAACCCTCTTTAACCGTGGTGAACAGGAGTTTGTGGGGGGGGAGGGGTGAGTTAAATGCTTCCAGCGGTCTTTGATGATCATCTTGCTGAACACGCTCTTTTTTTTTTGGTGCTGTTCGCAGAAAAGATTACTAGTTTGAACAGAGGATGAACTGAAGAATAATGAATATCATTGATTTCTTGAAAATACGGGTTCTTTCGTTGACTCGGGATTTTTTTCAGGGATGAAGGACTCTATTGAAAAATCTGAAAAAATTCAGCAATAATGAAGACATGATAGACCATCTTTCTGAATTTTTTCAGATTTTTTCAGAATGTCCTTCATCCCCAAAAAATCCGGTATCTTCAATTAAATGAATAGAACAGTAATTTTTATTTTTTTTTTACTATTAATTAAATAGAAAATTTAATGCATAATACATTACATATTCAATTAGTTGCTTGATTCACTGTTAAATGATTATTATCAGACAGTGTACAACGAAACATCATGATGTGAGCCAATTGTCCAAACTCAAACGCAGAATAATAATCAGAACACAATGGCCTGTTACGCGTTGTACATTGCACAAAACTCCTGGCAAGTTACCATCCCATTGCTTGAGAGTTCAAGCATTCATTCGCCATAGTGTTAAACATTCACATACATGAAATTGCACGTGTCTGCATATCAAAAGCATAGTCAATGTGAAACTGTGTAAATGTGTGTGTTCATATGTGTTTGAGTATATTCGATAATGTCATAGTATTTGTGTTTGTAGATGTGTAACGCCTTTGTCCTCGTGGCAAAGGGGATCTCTCACGGGAGAGAATGCACGAACGTCGCGTGTCCGGTTCCGTTTCGGACGCGCTCTCGTGTATCCATTCAAATTTAGGGACATAGCACAGTAGAACAACCCATTGCTCTGTGTGTTCCCTTGGGATGTGGCTGGGTTCTACAGTTACCCATTGCTGTCATGTTTCTCTACTTCAACAATTCTATTCTACATTTTTATTTTTTTCAAATTTTTGTCAGTGTAACTTTGAAAAGTAATATTTTCTGTAACGCTCTTAAATCAATTCAATTTTTTTAAGAAAAAAAAATATATACACGAAAAACTTGAATTTATTGACCTAGAGCCAAAAGGGCGTATGTGGAGAAAGTGACTCACAATAACAAATTGAGTATAAAAAGGGCGTAAGTGCTGGAGATACGGCTTTTTAACTATATAAATTGGCAAATAATTGGCAAAAATTTCATGTTTTGTGGAAAACTTCCTCTGGACGAACTCTATTTTTTGAGATTCCTTTGAAGAGAATCTGATTGGTACTTTTTGAGATATGTCAATTTTTCGAAAATCAGGTTTTAATGGAATTTCTTCAAAATTTGATATTTTCATGATGGTTTGAAAAAAGTTGCATCACTTCCATTCGGAAGCATATTGCTAAAGTATTAGCAGAAAAAGCTATATCAGTTGGAAAGAAATACTATTATCCACTAGTTTCATATCAATATCCTAGATACACGTTTTTTTCATCATTAATTTAATAATAGAAACAGCCATTGGACTTACGTCCCTTCGACTGTACATTTGTCGTTTTGTAATAAAGATTTTAATTCTAATAAAATGAAATGGAAAGATTGAAAATGAAGAAAATGTTCATGGAATAAGGAAAATTCATGTCTATTGATTTCTGACAGATTTAGAATGAACATTAATTCACGCACGTCAAGAAATTGCCAGTTTACATAGTAATGATCGTTTAACTCGCGGTGATATTGCGTGCAACCTGCACAAATATGAGTATGTGTATCAAATCGTGTTCTACTCTCAAAACGACAGAGTTCAAATTTCCCTAGTAATTTCAAGTAAACTTTGCTTCGAGGGCACGTACAATTTGCTCTGGCAAAATTGTGCACGAGAGGCTGAGGTATTTTCAAAAATTCAAAGGTATTACGAATGAGAGAAGAGTCTTCATAATCCAGATGAATTCAATGGATTTGATGATGAATATTTCGTGAGAATTTTTAATCGTTAGAGTGCTTTTTACTTATTGGATAAACCCAGATTTTATCCGATTCTTTCAGATATTTCATAAGTAATGATTTTTTTTCAGAGTGAAGCACTCGGCAAAAAAATCTGCAAAAATTTGGAAAAATGCTCCAAAATATAAACATTTTTGGTGAATTTTTTCAAATTTTTTTGAAAAGCTCTTCACTGAAAAAAAAAAAATTCCGATCCATTTGGCCCCACAGATCCATTTTACCACGAATTTCGTTGATTTAACAGTAAATAGAGATTGCGAGTCAAATGTTAATAATAAAAAGAGCGAAATTACTCAGAGAGAATAAAGAATCACACATTTCGTTGGTCTGACAAACGAGAAAAAAATAAAAAGGAAGTGAGAATTCCACACAGTGGTTCGAGATAAATTTCACTGGAGGTATAAAAAGTGTTATATACTGTGGTGAAAAAGCCAGTGGCCTAAAAATTACCTCAGCAATGTAGGAAATGTATCATGCATTGGATAGTTTTTCATCTACCCTTCTAGAGGTTTTTCTCCTCTATTTTTTTTTTCATTATTTTCATGTAGTTTCAAATTGTGTGAAACTGAGTACCGCACGTTATTTGATAAATGTTAATTTCAGAAGTGTAATAGGTGAATAATTTGCTGATAGAAAAAGTTAATATTTCATTTGTAGAACTCGATTATGAAAAAATATGTAAATAGGGAAAAGTGGGGCAAAATGGACACTGTTATGAAACGGTTAGAGATTGATTTTTTTTGATGATTCTATTGAAAAGCTGAGGATTTTAGCCGGAAAACAAGTCTCAGATGTATTCATTTCGATTTTTTTTTTAAATTTGATATTTTTCGGCATTTTTGAAGAGTAAAAGCCTTTGTTAAAAAAACAGCTAAAATTACCGACTGATCTGAATTACCGCGGGATCAGGAGGTCAATCAAAACGAGATAACTATCGATATCGACACCAGGGATAATTTGGGGGAGTGGCGTAGTCCCACAAATCCTTCTACTCGTCGCGTGGAACTCAACGAGTGAAGTTCTTCTACTACGGTAGCCGCCAATGGGACAAAACCCTGGCGTATGGAACTCATCAAGTGAAGATCATCATGATCTTCATCACTACCAAGTAACTAATTAGACCGTGACCGTCTTACAAACGTTAAATATAGGGAAAAAGAATGAATGATGATTTTCATCTAATTTTGCCTATTATTCAACAAAATTACACAACGTCATGAATTTAAATTGGATGAATCTATAATTCATCGAATTTTCCGGAATTGATTCTCTTAAAAATTTATTAATAAAAAATTAATTTATTAATAAATTTATTTGTTTAATTGCGACATTGCCTCGTGGATGGGAGGTGGAGAAAAGATGTGAGAATCAAAAATTCGATGGTAAATATAGTAACTCGCAATAGCTCAGCGGTAGAGCACCTGACATGTAATCAGAGGGTCGTGGGTTCAAATCCTGCTTGCGCATTACATATTTTTTCCGGAATTTGATTCTCTTAAAAATTTATTAATAAAAAATTAATTTATTAATAAATTTATTTGTTTAATTTTAGGAAAAAGAATGAATGATGATTTTCATCTAATTTTTCCTATTATTCAACAAAAATACCACAACATCATGAATTTAAATTGAATGAATCTACTATGAGACTAGAACTATCCCGATATATATTCATCACAAGAAAAATAAACTGTTGATAAATTGAAGACATCTAAAAAGTCCTTCAACCCCATAGAGAATAGAATTTCACATTTTCACACATGCGCAACATGTTTTGAAGAGGATAGAGGTTAACTTTGAAGTTTCGAGAGAGCACAATAGTGGCTGCTACTGCATTATGAAGCCGTCTTTTATAGAGAACGCTCAGAATGATGCTTGAAATTACCCTCTCTTGCATAATACTTTAATGTATACAATATTCATGCCAACTATTTTATTACTTAAATGGCACTACAGTCTAGTAACTAGAGCTAGCATATGTACAGTGTATGAAAAGAATACAGAGATTTGTGGAAAATCCCATTAAATTTAATGAATACTTCAACTCTTTAAAAAGATATATGTGTATAAAAATATATATATAACATTTTGTAGCGAAGAGGTAAAACGAGCTAAGCCGACTCTCTTGATGCTCTTTTTGACAATATCATTCAAAATAATGGAGATATGTCTTTTTCACTCAAAATCATTATTATAGAGAACTTTCAAAGGTCCAAAATGAATCGGAGCTCATAGCCCTGAAGATGCAAACTGCAACATTTGCGAAATGTCGGCGCAACGCTGAAACCCAACGCGACATCCATCCGGAAGCCAAACATATCGAAATTTGAGTTAATTGTAAATTAATTTTATTTTTGGACTGAAATAAATTAAATGAATCATCTCAAAATTTTGATAAATAAATAAAAATTGTATATGTCAACAGCATTTATCTCTGCAAATTACAATATATATCTGCAAAATATATATTCAATTTTTATTTATAAAATTTGTAAAATATCAAAAACATATATCCGTCCATACAAAAAAAAATATTTTTTCCATTCTTTTAATTCTTCTTTATGAGAAGTAATTTCTGTCAAAATCTCTTGTTTCAATAGAATTAAATTCTCTGCGGATTTAAATTTTGTTTGTCAACAAAAAAAAAAATGATAAAGATAGAATGCATGTTTCGCTGTTTACGCATATGTGCATGCATATTTTTTATTGAATGAAAATAGATGACTAAAGAATATTGATTTTTTTTTTTTATTGCGAGAGAGAGAAAAAATAAAAATATATGTATGAATGACACGCATGGGAGACTGCCTATATAGTGAATGTTAACTCAGTTTAAACACATCAATTTGTCGAACACTAGAGCATACAGCAATACACCTTCCTATAACTATGAACAGAGGGGGGGGGGTGAGTAAGGGGAAGAGGGGGGAGAGGATCCAGCAGTGAGTTATGCTCGTTCAGCGTTTAAAACCATTCGATCGAATCGTCCCGGTGGAGTGTAAACACGAGTCGACGAAAACGCTGTGAACAAATCATCGGGTGTTTGTACCGTAGAGATGGTTCGAAAGCGAATTCTCTTTTGCCAATGTTCCCGTATACAGGATGGATGAGAACGAAGTGGTACTCGCAATTTTCCTTCTCTCTTTTCTTTTTTTCTCATTTCACACAAGCCGAAAATACCAACTGGTGGGTGGGTGGGTGTGTGTGTGTGCTGGTATTGTCCAGAGATTCTTCTTGTCTATTTCTCTTTTCTCTGTCTAACTGTGCAGGACTATCCCGCATCTGGGAAAATTTATCGCACATTTCCGGATGAAGGCGCTGCGCGATAACCCGTGTCAATCTAGTTTTTTTTTTTTAGTTTAAAAAGAATGGGGGAAAAAATATTAAAACACAAAAATTGGAAAGTGGAAATAGAAATATCGTATCGGATTTCTTTTCATTTGCATTTTACGGAGTTCTGTTTGGGGGAAGAGGGGGGGGGGTGGGTTACTAAAATGGGGAATTGAATAATTTGGTGAATTTTTGGGATTCAATATTTTATTGGAGGATTGGGTGAATATTGGACGATTAGAGTGCATTGTTAAAAATTTAGTGGAAAATTCAGAAATTTTTTGGATTCAATATTTGCAGTTTTTTTTTTGGAATATCAGGAAACTGAGCGAGATAGGGCGATTCAGGCACAGGCCTTCGGTGGATATCTTGGACAACAGTTCCCTCGGGAAATGGGTGAAAAATGAGGATAAAGGAATATTTGAAGGAAATCAGCCATCATGAAAATCCCGTTTTTCAAATCTTCATAACTTTTTTTCTGTGGCGTATTTTCTGATGAAATTTTACAGTGACAATTCGATAGAGCAAAAATGGTCATTTTCATAGAGCAAAGGCCATTGCCTCTGGGTTTGGCCTGAAAATTCCGCGGATACTGGATATCCCGAATCGTTGCGGCTTTTGGCCCTTCAGGTTCCCCCAACATCCTGTTTTCAATCAACTCTTTGCGAAATTTCAAGGAAAACCCCGTATTCCCTCGGGAAATGGGTTAAAAATCAGGATAAAGGAATATTTGAAAGAAATCAGCCATCATGAAAATCCCGATTTTCAAATCTTCACAACTTTCTTTCTGTGGCGTATTTTCTGATGAAATTTTACAGTGACACTGCCATGTCGTCATAAAAGAGCCTGCGAAATTTCATAACAGTATCACAAATGGTTCTGAGAATTTGATGGAGCAAAAATGGTCATTTTCATAAAGCAAAGGGCTCTGGCTTTTAGAGCAGACATTGTCATTTTTAATGATCCCATAGTGTCGTCCATTTCGCTCTATCTCGCTCATTCACCGAGATAATCGCGAAAAACTGAAGAAACTTGTTCCTGACTCCATATTAATGTCTATTTCGCTCTATCTCGCTTATTCACCGAGATCATCGCGGAAAACTGGAAATTTTTTTTCCTGATTCCATATTCCAGCGCGCCCGGTAGGTATTTTTGGTATAGTATATTACGCGTACTATAGTACTCACAATTTGACTGACCAATGAGGAATGAGGACTTCACTTTAATCGTGACAACTTTCGATATATCGATCATTTGCGTTCTTGTTCCTTTTCATAAAGGATAATATTGCAATCAAAATTAAGTAATTGAAATCCATCGAGAGTTATCATTATTATTATGTCTGACGCGGTAATCCCCTTGTTCCCATTGATGCAAAAATAAATATATCTATATATATATAGATAAGAAGAAATAATAAAAATCATGAAACTACAAAATTCAGGCGCTCGTGAGATCTGTATAAATTATTTCCAGCTCTTGGCGAGGATATACACCACCATTTGCATTGCTTTGGTTGCAGAGGCACATGCGAAAAGAGACAGAGGAGCGAAAACAGAAAGCGCGAGAGAGCCGGTGGCGGGGGAAGGAGGGGGGGAGGGTGTTGAGGGTGGTGGAGTGAACACGTTGCTATACGTGACGCAGGATAATTTATTCTCCAGCGTCATAATTGCGATATCGCATGCGACTCTGATATATATTGGGGTTTTGGGTTTTGCGAGCACGCTGCACCTGATATTCCCCATTTTCAAATATATGACCAAATTAATATTTGACTTTTACTCATTGAACTGTAATTATTATCGTAAAATTTTTTATGAAAAATAGCGGAATTCTTTGTTTGTGGTGTAGAGGGGGGAGGGAGGGGGGGGGGAGAGGATGAATATATTGTCGATTGAAATTTTGGAGCAAAGGGGGGGGGGGGGAATTGTTCATTGAAAATTCAGTAGTAAAGGGGTAAAAAGGAGGGAGACCATTTTTTTAACCTTTTTTTGAAAATATTTCTGAAAACTATTGGAGATACGCCCTTTTTGTACAATGCTTCTTTTGCAGCGCTTGAGGATTTTCATAGGAACGGATGAAAATCAAAAAAGGAACGGCATGTCGTCATTAGTTTTTTTTGGATATTCTCGAAAAACTTGTAAAAATTCCAGTTGTGAAGAGTTAAAACTGGATGACATGTTTTTTTCACTTTTTTTTTCAAATGAAAAGAAATATTTTTTAGCTCTTGAAATTCACTAAAAATTCACTTCCGCAATTGTATTAGCGAAGCATGTCTAATATTGAATTATTTCGAAAAATACCAGCTCCAAAAAAAAATTACAGAAATGTTTATTGTTGGAACTCAAACCGATTTTGAAATTGTTATGTATATGGCTTCTGAGAATAAACACTTTAAAAAAATATATATATATGTCTACTTTTTTTTTTAATGATTTTTCGACGTTTTGGATCATTTTCAGTCGTTTCCAATAAAAATTTGCATTTTGAAAAAAATTGCAAAAACAAAGCTTCCATCCGAAAGCGAAAGAGAAGAGTAGAGAAATTCAAGTGAACTGTTTTTGAGGATATCTCGGAAATTAATCGAAATACTGTAATTTTATTTGGATGTTTTTTCTGCAGCGCCTAAACGTTTCTTAGAAAAAAAAGATCAAGTATTTTCGGTCGCTTGATTTCCGGAATATTTCATTAGGAATTGTTGAAAGATAAGGCGATTTTTTTTTCAATTTTACCTTTTCACTATCGGATTTCTTCCTCGTTAATTAATTCTGAAAAAAAAGAGAAGAAAAAGAAATTAAAATTCAATTAAAGATCAGAATTATTCTGGATTGACGTCTCACATTTTAATAGAAACGTCTGTAAATGTTAAATACTGGGTTCAAGAGATTCAAGATATTTGAGAAAAAAAAAATTAATTATTTTAAAATTGTCATTTCAAGATTAAGTTCTTTCACTGGTTGGATAATTTCCAATCTATTCATGGGTTCATTAACAATTCAAAATCAAGAAGTCAATCGAAATTACAACGTCAACTCGTTAGCTACTGCTTAATTTTATTCAAATCGAGTGATGAAAATTTTCTCGTTTCTTCGAGAAATAAAAGAAGATTTTTCGTTTGAATTCATCTCTTGTGATTTCACACTGTCTTAAGATAAGTTTTTTTTAAGTGAGGATGAGAATAATTGACGAAAGGAGAATATCTCACAAGCACTTGCCAAGCAATTTCTATATTGAAATCGATGTGAAATGTCTATTTCTTCGACGGGATCTATAGAATCATAAAAACCCCGAAAGTGAATTTTGGGAAAAAAAAAGATGCCAAGTACGTTTTTGTTTGCTGAATGAAATCTGTAACCGTTCAACAAAAAAAAAGAAGTGAAATCCATGAAACCCAAGTGGGGAAGAATTAGTAAACTGAAGATTGCTACTAGTCTAGATAGATGAAGAGGCGTATTATTTTTTTTTTTTCAAACCACAGAATTTGAATTATGTGGACTCGAAATTTCAAGACAAACGTACTTGGCGAGTCCAGTGTGTAATTTCTGGATGTATTAAAATATGTACTGCTTTTAGTGTATACTGAAAGTTGTGTTGGGATAAATTCCGTAAAGAAGTATATTTGAAGACGTATATTTAAATAATGATTAAAGTCAAATCTTCGGAAAAAAATATGGAATGATTTGAAAAAAATTGTATCACTTCCATTCGAAAGCATGTTGCCAAAGTATCAGCAGAAAAAGTTATATCAGTTGGAAGGCAATATCATCATCCACTTGTTTCTCATCTTCCCACAGCTGAATTATCAAAAATAATATCCAGAATACCCCAATTGATGGAATAATTTTCCCAGACACGAAGAAAAATCAATATCAATCCGCAATTCAATTTCCGAAAATCTCGAGGCTTTCTGTTAACAGCAGATGTTGTAGTAAAAACATGTCTGTTAAAGGAAAACGATGGAATTAATTCAAGTGGTACTCGACCATCAGAGATACACCCACGAATACGGAAAAGAAAACAGGTGAGCAATCCTCAAAGGAGAAAAGAAAAAAAAGGGGGGAGAAAGAGGGAAAAGAGGGGGGCTATCGATTTAATCGAGGATGGGGAGGAGGGGGTCACAATATCGACGGTCGTTTAGCTCTTCGGTAGTCGTTTCTGAAGATAACATCTTCATCCCAGTGAGCAAGAGTGAATAAAAAAAGGTTCTTCGACTTTTTCTTTTTTTTTAACCTTTTTTTTTCTTACTTTCTGTTTTCTCTGTAGATCTTAGGTGTACGTGCCAGTACGGATTGGGGCACCTCTTGGCATTTTGCCTTCATAAATTCTTGGAAAAAGAAGGAAAATAAAGGTATTAAGAAGGAGCAGATGGTTAGAGATCAGATCGATTTAGGGTTTTTTTAGATAAAGAAAATGTTTATTTTTTTTTGTTATTAGGAGGAGAATTATAGTTTTTGTGGTTTATATTATGGGAATTGGGGGAATATTTGAGATAGGATTTTTTTCGATTATTGCATAGGAAAAGTTGAGGAAAAGATGGGTAGAAATTCTTTTTTAAGAATTCTTGGGAAATTTTAGTTTCTTAGGGGAAAATTGGGGGTCTAATCGTTAAAAAAATTGAAATATTTTGCTTTTTCGGGGATTTCTCTGGTTTGATTGGTCACAGCGACTCGGGACGGATCTTCAATGGAAAATGACATTTGCCATTAATTTATGAGGTTCTAAAATTTTTTCATCAATTTTTGGAGATGATCTGATGGAAAAACTGATTTTCATGAAATCAGCTATAAATCACTGAAAAAACGATAAAAATTTTTTAGAACCACATGAATCGAGGGGAAATGATTCCATATTTCATTTTAGATCATTCCCAGGTCGCTGCGACAAGAAGAAAGACTTTGATTCGAAATTCGTCCCCAAAAAAAGTAGAATTTTCAAATAGTTCAAAAAAAAACATTCTGATGCATGTTTTTCACCTGCAATTTCCTCAGTTTTCCAATAAAGTCATAAAAGAAATGAAATCCTTCCCAAAATCATAAAAATCCTCACTTCCCCCTCTCCCACTTTCTTTTTCCATCTCCAGTAAATTTTTGACGGTCTAAAAAAAAACTCACAATCAGTAAAAATGCAGCAATTTTCTTTGAAGTGCATAAAATCAATAAAATAAAATCACAAAAAAATGAAAAATTCATCTAAAAGTCATCAGAATTCTCACTTCCTCCACCCCTTTCTTTTATTCACTTCCAGTGAATTTTTGAGAATTAGAAAAAAAAATCCCAGTAAAAATGTAGCGATTCTCGTTGAATTGCATAAAATTATTTCAGACACGAGCTTTCCTCGAAAAAATCTCCTCAGCTTTTCAAATGAAATGAAACCATGAAAAAAACGAACTTCTTCTAAAAAATCATGAAAAATTCTCACTTTTTTTTTCACCTCTACTGAATTCTTTATTTGTTCAAAATTCATAAAATCATTTCAGACACGAGCTTTTCACCCGAAAACTTCTTCAGCTTTCCAATAAGATAAAGCCATAAAAAAATCAAAATTCATCTGAAAATATCCAAAATTTTCACTTTTTTTCACATCTTTTTCTTTTCATCTCCACGGAATTTTTGAGAATTAAGAAGAAAAAAAAGCCTCAACGAAAATGCCAGAGTTTTCGTTGAAATGCATAAATGTAGAGTAACTGCTGGTGGATAGCTGAGCTTGAACTCAGAAGTTTGTAGGTATGGAGAGAAGCGCATGCAGTTTAACGTTTGGAAAACGACAGCCACAGCGGTAAGAAGCGGACGGTAGCAATGAATAATGTATTTCACGGTTCTCTAGGAACGATACATTATGCCGAATCGTGGGAGTGAGAAGAAGCCCCTAGGCAGAGCCCCGACAGGGGCTATAATAACTGCCTTTGCCAATTGAGTGTGGAATACGAGAAACTTTGGTAGAATATGAGAGCTCAAGAAGAAAAAATTTTTCTTCATTGAGAAAATTTCATTTTTTTTTTAAATAAATTATGGGTTATTATAAGTTTTTTTCGTGAAATATGGGATGGAAAAGGAAGTTTAAATTATGATGATAAATAATGAGTTTGTCTAATTTTCTCTGAAAATTGAATTACAATTGTTTTTGATGTATTCATTATGCAAAGGATGAGGATGGTTCATGTCATGAATTGTGAGTTCACTAGTGCAATTATTTTGATCGAATGAATAATTCACGTTAAAGTTGCATTTTGGTAGAGTTTGGAGTATTTGTGGATTCTCTACATCACTGGAAATGGGAGAAATTATTTGTTTTGAATGATTCAGTAGTGTGCTGAGATGAAATGAGTCTATTTTTTTTGTACTTTTTTTTTTTTTTGAGGATATCTGGCAAATTAATGGAGATACGCATTTTTTGCAGTAATTCTCTGTTCTAGACAATATTGGAAGCTCCAGAAATAGATAAGAAAGGGCGTATCTCCATTATTTATCGAAATATTCCTTAAATAAATTCAAACAAATTAATTCTTCTCAGAGAATAAGCGAGATAGAGCGATTTTTCTAATTCTTCCTCATGAAACCTTCTAAGGGCTACCAGAAAGGTTCAATGTAAAAAGGGCGTATAAACTGTGATGGAGACAATGCTCCCTCTACTGATCGTGCCGAACAGGGCTCTAATTCCAGGAAAATCATCAGTAGAGTGGCCCCCACTCCATACAGGAGGCGGGGCATAATCCGAGTAAAAGGCTGCACGCTCTTCGTTCAAAATTTAACCATAACCTCAACGTTCGTCCCTCAGTCTACTGGTATGCATTGAATATTTAGTAAATTTGCAGAATAGTGCCCATGAAATTTGAATGATTATCAAAGTCAAATCTTCGGAAAAAAATATGGAATGCGCAAGCGAGGTAAACTCATAACCATCTGCTTACATGTCAGGTGCTCTACCAATTGAGCTATTGCGAGATCCTATACTTTCCTTCACATTTTTGATCCAGATATATTACATCATTTTTGCCACCTCCCTTCCTCAAGGCAATTTTTGAATTAAATTAAATTAATTCTATTGTGGCCTCCATTAGACATATTTATCGTAAAAATGACAAAATCAATTATTTCAATAGTTCTCAACAAGTATTTTCTTGAAGTGATCAACAATTTGTTAGATTTGGTGAATTTACTAAAATCAATTTTTTGGGGATTTTCGGCAACAATTATTTGTTTAAGACTAATGAAAAAAATGGGGAATTATGTATATTTGATTGAAATAAATGAAAAATTAGTAGTTAGAAAAAATTAATCGTTTAAGACTTTTGAAACAATTGATTCTTATATTTTTACTACCTTTTCGTTTCTCAGTGTATGAATGTGTGGTTCATTCTCAATGCTTTCCAATGATAAATCCATCCGGAGTACCCAATTGGTTATGCAAAAGTGATAAGTCTGTAAGTTCCTGATAATGAGCTCGTCGACCGAACCACAATTGCGTAGATCTTGTGTATGAATCCTCATACTGGATGCATGGGTTAGCTCCTAAGTAGGTATTACCTTATTATTTCTCGATATACAGTCAAATTTGCGTTTTGTTTTTCTGACGATGAACCAACTAGATCTCTCCCGATTGGGTAAGCTCTACTTCAGTCTAATGATGATCTAATGAGATATAGAGAAAATCATTAGTGAAGACTAACACTAACAATCACTAGCCTTACTTCTGTGAAATTAATGGGGATTCAAATTTCGGAAGAAATGGAGAATGCTCAATCGAAATTTGAACTCAAAATCTTCAGATAACCGGTCTGATGTTTTACCCATTGAGCTATTAGAAGTTTCACTATTTACCCTCGTAATTTTTTCTAATTTTTTTAAAATACTTTTTTAATGTCACCATCTATACTCTAGGATTATGGGAATCAGCGTCAGAGGGTCGTGGTGTGTCTGTGGACTAGTGATGTGACCGAAAAATCAGACATGTCAGCGACGCATCATATGACATATCAGCGACCGTCACACGACGGAGCTGAGTTCTGACCGTTTCTGTCATATGACGAAATTCTGACCGATGTGGCACATTTGATGATCATGACAGAAATTCTGACCCAAAAAAGGCTTGACGTCGCATGACTGTCATATGACATTTTTGATTCCGATATTGCTAAACCGTAGTGATTTGCGGGGGATCAATGTTCCTTATTCAAAAAATTATTCAGAATATCTCTCAGAATGATAGAAAGACAATTCCAACCTCCTCTAAACATCATATCTCCCCGAGATATTCCTCAAAAACAAAAATCAATTCATATTCTTTCATTTTAGTCATAATTGTCCTTTTTTGGAAGAATATCTTGGAACTAAGCCAGATAGAGCAATTTTACCCTAATTCTTTTTTTTTTTTACAAAATTTCGAGAGTTGCAGGAAGGATTGAAGTGAAATTATCCTGTCTCCCTAATATCCGAAATATTGAATGCATAATGATCACAAAAATAGATGATCTCGTCTCTTTTGACCTTTTCATCTGTGAAATGAACCGGAGACTTCAACTTTGGACATTCAAGATGACATTGATTTCATGAGAATGATAATTTTCCAAGTGAAAATAGTTCCATGACATTTCGAATAATTTATTATTTAAGAACAGCCAATTTTCCAACGATATCATCTCCAATAAGACATCTTATTCACAATAAACTTTCCATTCGAGTTTTATTTTTTCCCTCACACATAAAAAATTAATGAAGACTCTCGAGTAACTCGTGCTAATTCTGGAGAACCTGATGTTAATCGACTGTCATTTTCCTTTTTTCGTTCATCACGAGAAGCATAATTGTCTAAAGTAAATGAATTAAGTCAAATAAATGTCTAATGAGCTCTTTCCGACGAAATTCAGCTCTCAATCACTAGTATTCCCTTTTGAACTGAAATTCACTCTTTTATTTATACTCATCAGTGAATAATTGATGACTCCTTCATTTTCCGCAGAATTAAGCCAAAAATATAGTCCAAGTGTTGGAAAATAACCAAAAAAATAATTTTTAGAACCTTGAGAATTTTGGGAGTAATATTCCAAATGAAAAAACTATATAATGCAAAATTATATGGAAACTATGGAATTATATAATTCAGTGACGTTCCAAGGCAATGATATGGATTTTGATATATACTCATTATAGCTATTACTCTTATTTTGAATGAAAATTGCTTCGGAATTGGCATGCACCAAATATAAGTATTTCGTATATATTTTGAATATATTGAACATATATCTGTAAAATATATCATCTATTCTGTTCTATTTCATATTTCCAAATCAGCGAAATTATCTACATGTCCTCAGTATAGACTATATATACACTGTTAGAAAATAATGGAAATATCATAGACAATTTGATGGGATTTTTAATAAACGTGATGATATTGAATATTTTTTTAATGGGAAGATTGTTATGAAATCTGTGAGTTTCGGAGGAAATTCGAAGGAATCTATGAGGTTCAAGTAGAATTGAAACGGAAATTCTACAACTTATTTGAATTTTCAACTGAACATGAATATTCAGAATCAAAATGACTTGAATTTTTTTTTTTTTTTAATTTTTCCTATTCTGACTAAATTTTCAAGAAATAATTCAACTGAAATTTACAAACTTCGTTGATATCCAGACGTGAAATTATTTGAAAATCGAATGATGTGTTCATTTTTCAATGACGTAATTATCTGAAATTTCAGTAGAAATGTGACTGATTTGTTCCGTCAGACGGAATTTTTCAACAGTGATACTATTCGATATAATTTCTCGTATAATGTTTCATATTAGCATTATATTTTCCCATATACTTATAGTTATATACTTTTTTGTTAATTCGAGATAGACATTTCTGAATCTGCATAAAACCACAGAATTTCTGGGATATCCGTGCAAGTACTTTTTGAAACAGTATATTCACCTCTATATGTCAGAGCATATGTTTCAGAAACTACCTGCAAACAGCAACAGAAGAAAATAATTATTTAATAATATTTATTCTGTGTGTGTTTCTTTGTTGATGCATGGGAGCTTGTGGCTCGTTTGCTTTTGGTGCATAGATAAACTATTCTGAAATTATACACTCTGCGGTTTAATAAAACCACAAATGGACTTATGAATATTGTACGAAGTTTCGGGGGAAATTCAGGCAGTTCAAACTGTGCTTCAAACTTTTCGTGTGATTGATTCCATGAATGTTGATTTTGAGAAGTGGAGTAATTGGGATCATATTGCCACCTTAGAGTTGAAGGGGCATAAGTGCCAGAAAAGTGAAAGTCTGGTATGAAAGGGGCGTATGTCCACTTATCACACGAAAATGTTTTTTATGGCCTCTGGAACATTATTTGGATGATTGAAAATTAAAATAACAAAATGGCGTAACTACCAATTTTAAAATGAAAGGGACGTATCTCCGCACTTATTCCGTACGGAAAAAATATATATGCGAACATATATGTGACATATATAAAAATCATACGACATATATGTACGGCAAAAAATATAATAATCGACATATTTTCAATATATATGTTCAGGCATATATTTTGTGATGTATATATGTCATGTATATGTCACTTATATATCGCATATATGTGACATATAATTGGCATATATAAATTCGATTCTTTTCAACGGAATCATTAAAAGGATTCCATCTCAAACCGTTTCATAAAAAATCCCTATTTTTCCATTATTCAATAACTACCCAACTATTCAAATTATTCAAAACTCGATAATTTGCAGATAATTTTCACAGTTTCACCTAGAATCACATCAACCCAGGGTTATTCAACGTCTATGGCAATGGGTAAAGGAAGATTCAGCCAAGTTTGAAAACTATATATCAAAGTTTGGTAAGGCTGTAGTTTAACTGTAGCTGGGAACATCCCCAAATCAATCGGTGGATTAATTGATACTTAGTCTATGTTCATAGACCAGTTGACACTTTGTTAAACAGTTTAACTATCAAAAGCCCACTTTGATGGTGAATTGAGTTTAATCGACATATTAATGTAAATTTCAACGAGCTACGATTCAATGTGCAATTAGAATCTTCAAGTTGATCGATGAAGATGTGAAATTGAGTTAAATTTGTGGTAATATTGAGTTTATTGATAAAAAATCAATATTTCCATATTTCAAGAAGATTTGAATGAGAGAGGAAAAACATGTCTTTCATCAGAATTCATTAAAATCATATTCTTGAGGACTTCAAGGTAATCCTAACAGTTCCGATAATCTATTTTTCCTTTTCAATTTTGGTCACTTTCGATAGAGTAGCATGAGGAGATTTTTTTGAAATTTACTTTGCACCATATTACCGGACACAAATTGAGCCAAAAATAATTATTGAAAAAAATTAAATTAACATTAGAACTCAATAAGTGAGATTGAGTTTCAGTTTCACTGCAACAATTCATGGTTACAGATCTATTTTCTTCCTTATATAACTATATATATTCTTGTTCGTCAGAGTGTCTATTAATTTTTCAAATCTTAAAATATGCCTGTTACCGGACAATTAACGGTGATTAATCCAATTAATCGCATGAAAACATGAATTGCGGGAATATTGGTATTTGAAATCCGAGGATCCTCCAATGCCAGTCCTAGATGCTAAAACAGCTTGAGTCAAATTCGCATCAATATTGGATATTTATAATATTATTTAATAACAATTTATCATCGTGGATATCATTTCAATATCAGTAGAATGTTACAAATTCGGAATAATTAGAATATTTATGATAACTTAGAACAAAATAAAATAAGAGCAGATGTTCTTGATCTACTACTAGGATTACCTTACTGGGAATAATATTGAAATTCTGATGACCAAACTCCATTGGCATCAACGTGATATCAAAGAGCACTTGAAGCAGCTTGATTACAGATACTCCAGAGATGAGTAATGAATTTCATCCGATTTATCAAAGGCTTTTTGATGCTAATATTTGCTGAAGAGATATTTCGCTCATATGGGATTAAAAATGTCTGAGAATGTGGCATCAACTGGAACCCGAATCTTATTGCAGATACATCGAAGAGTTTTGTGAATACAGATGAATATTAATTCTTGAAAAATCTGGATTTTCCTTTCAACTCCAAATTTCTCAGAACATTTTCCAGAATTTCCCTCAAAAAATTGAATTTCAGCAATTTTTTTTGCCAGCGTCAGTTTTAAAAAATCAGGATTTTTTGCGTGATTTTCAATTTTTCAGAATTTTTTGGGGTTTTCCAAATTAAACATTAGCAATTTTTTCTATATCCACACGGTTGTTGAAAATTGAAAATTTTTCCCTCCATTTTGGAGTTTTCTCAGAGTTTTCTGAATTTTTTAGAAAAATTTTAAAAAGTTAAATTTTAAGAATTCTAAATGTTATTCTGTTCTACTGAATTTCTGGATTCAAGTAAATTTTCTTCATCTAAGCAAATTTATTAACACCAAATTTTTTTTTCCTCACTGCATTTATTCCATTTTACCTCATTCCAAATACATTCGTATTAATTAATTAGATTAATTGGATTACTTTAAAATGTGCAAGGATAATATTCCTCCACAGGACAATGAAACGATAATTACCAGTATACGAATCAATTCCCCAGGTTAATTCCATCGAATTACCAATTCCTCAAAACTAAATACCCCAGAAATCCCCGGAAGTCTCCATTCTCTCAAGGCCCAAGAGAAGATAAATCGAATTCAGTAATTAAGACGTGGCAAACCAGAAGCTTGTGAAAGGAGAGAGTAAGAGTGAGACAGAGAGTATCAGGATTTTCGTAAACGAGAAAACTTTTCTCGTATTAAATTACAGGATACAGAAACAAGTTAATCCTTTTGGGATTGATATCTTTGAACGGGTTGCTAGTGCTTGGCCAGTTAGGGAATTAATACTAGATATATAACAGCTGGGATAAACCCGAGAACATCGCAAGGCTTGAGAGAGAGAGGGGAGGGGTGAGGATCAAGACACAGAGAGAGAGGCAGATGATTTAAAGTTTTGCAGAAGAGAGAATGGAACAGATATATATAGATATATATATATATGTGTAGTTGCAACGAGGAAATGAAAATCAGAGTCGAGACACTGAGTGGGGTCTAATGTAATTAATTTTGCTAGGGCGAGAGGGGCCATGTGTACATGAGAATTTTAGAGATGTGAGAGGAGGGGGGGTGAGGGGGAGAAGATGAGGCGAGTCAGGAATGTAACGTGCACATAAGCGGCTTCATGCGATCAAACTTACACGGCTTATCTCACCTTTGAACTAATGCAAGATGCTTAGCTTCTCCATGAAATTCGGATAATTCGATTTTTTAATCATTTTCTTTAGAAATATTTTGTGAAAATAATGGAGACACGACTTTTTCATGCTGATCTTTTTGGGGGTGAGGGTTTCGGGAGCTGCATACAGTGATAGGGGATTTATGGAAAAAATCGATTTTTTGGGAATCGATATTTTCGAGAAAAAAAATCGAAGTAAATATCGATGGATTGATTAGTAAATGAGTGGAATAGAAGAAATTTCAATTCAGGTTTCCAACGATCGATTTCAAGTAGTCGATTGATCAATACGATATAGTTGCATTACATTCGAGAATCGAATATTATTCGATAGTTTTGTTTCAATAGTTCTAGCTTGAAGATCTTCTCTTTCAAATCGCTGTTGAAAAACAGCAAATTCTGATCAATCGTTTTCTAAAAATCGATTAATCGATGATGATATACAAAGAAAAAAACGAACAAAATCAACTGGCTTATCTCACCTCTGAACCATCTTGTCTAGCTCCATGAAGGAGTACGCACACAGCCATTTTGTTGTGCATATATGTTGTGTTTCCAATGTAATACACTCTCGAACGTGACCTACGTATCTAGATACAGCTATACCAACACACACTGCACACACTAGAGAAACGTGCCTCTTCTTGAGTTACAGTTTGACAGAGTAGATGGCGCTTGCCGAAGGAGTGTAGCCAACTGCAGGGATAAGAAAATAGTGGAATGAGGGGGGAGGGGGAGAAGACGGGAGAAAAGGGCTCGTATTACGCTACTACAGCGTTAATGCACGTGAAACGAGGGCTACGGAGAGAGGATGGACCCAGAGTCAACTAACCCAATTAACCTCGAACTTTACTGTCCTCTGATGCTCTTGGCAAAACCCAGAGAGAGAGAGAAATGTTATAAACGCCGATGGATCAACGGATTACAGCGCTTGAGAAAGGAGGCTCTCGTTCCCCAAAGTTTTGGTTATTTTTTGAAGTTTCTGGGGATTTTTTTTTTAACAATTCTGGAGGAAGGCAAAGGTACATTTGAGGATATCCAAGTAGTTCCGATGATCTATTTTTCCTTTTCAATTTTGGTCATTTTTGATAGAGTAGTATGAGGTGATTTTTTAAAATGTTACAAAATCGAAATAATTAAAATATTTATTGTAACTCAGAAAAAAATAAAATAAAAGTAGATAGTTTGGATCTACTAGAGACCGGCAGTTTGGCTGTTCGGTCTGTGTACGGCTCGGCGGATCTACCGGGTTAAGCAGCATTGCGTCTGGTTACTACTTGGATGGGTGACCGCTTGCCGTACACAGATTCGAAGAACAAACTGAGCGGTGAGGTGCGACTACAGAGAATTAATGTGCCTTTCTCGTCAGTGTGACAGAAAGGCACATGAAGGCTCCGTATATTTCGATGGTGTCCCCTGGTTCACGGCAAATGCGGTGCAGTAATAGAAAGTCGAGTGATGGCGATCGCAAATTGGGCAGGAAAGGGTGAGAAATAGGAGAAGGCAGGCAGTTAGACTGGAAAAAAACTGGAATGGGGTAATGGGGGGACGTACAAAAAGAGAAATCTATGTACAGTACTGGAAATAATATTAGAAAAAAAAATTGTCTGGATCTACTTTAGGTTCATCTTGAATACTTAAATGCATCTGAATTTTTTCCAGGTTCTTCAAAAAATTCGTTGTTCAAAAACATGATTTACTCTATTGAATTCTCATTAGCCTAATAATTTCCATATTTATGGAAAAAATCCAAATTAATCCAATTTTTCGGTCCACATTTCTACTGATTATTGAATTTCCCCTACATGAGTTATTTTCAGTTCTGTATGAATTACATTTTGGAGTAATTATCCGATATATTCAGTGCTTCATGAATACTGTATTTTCAATTGAATCAGTGATACGAGTGCATTGATAAATTTACCATGATGCTATTCTGAGCCTCATGAACATTTTAATTCAATTTTTTCTTTTCAATCCACAAATAAATGTCATTTTCGAGTGGAAAATTACCAAATTTTTTGACAAATTCGTTTTTATTTCGTCAACAGTCTTTTTTCATTTTTTTTCAATATCTTGGAAAATAAAGGAGATACGCCCCTTTTGTCTGAATTTTTTTTTTCAAAGAGAATTTAAAGAGCTAGAACAGAGGATTGGAACAAAATCGCTCTATCTTTCTCAAGTTCCGAGATATTCTTAAAAAACTGAGGTGAAATCGATTTTTTGTAAAATTTCAGTCAATTTTTTTTTTTTTAATAAAAATTCAGCCGGAAATTTTTAGAAGTGTTAAATTCTCAAAAAAGTCGATTTCCTGTGAATTTTCCTGACATTTTCTCGAAAATTCTCAGTGGAAAGTTGAAATTCAACGAAAATCACATCTCTTCGGCACTTGTTTGTGAGGTAAACACTTCATTATTCACGTGATGAGTCATCTCAGTCTCATACACGAGCACATTCATGTGATTAACGAGGAAATTCACGTGCAGATGTGCATGTAGTTTAGTTGATACTCTATTTACATTTAGAAATCGTTCAAGAGTCGTGTCACCTGTCAATTCCATGTCTTATGACTAGAAAGCTTCGTCGAATGTGCTTCCGGAGGCTGACAGGAAACTGAGACTGTTGAGGGAGAGAGGGACACTGTATCAAAGTACCAGATACGAAGTGTGGAAATGAATATTCCAGAAAAGATAATTACAAGAAGATAAATTATATCTGAAAAATGTTTTTTTTTTCTCAATTTTTTCAATTTTTTTTAATTTCAGATAATTTTATTTTTTTAATTCATTATTTGTGAAAATAATGGAGATACGCCTTTTTTTACTCGACTCCTTTCTCTTTTCTAGAAAATTTCGAGAATTATCAATGAAAATTAGAGCATAAAAGGCGTATCTCCATTATTTTCAGAGATATTATAAAAAAAAATTAATGAAAAAAAAATCAAAATTTTCTGTTTTATTCTTAGCCCATTTTTTTCGGGGATTTATTTCTGAGAGGATCGCGGGACTTGAAGGAGATAGCACGATTCTCTGCATTCTGCTTGTTTTGTAGCTCTTGAAATTCTCTACAAAACCATCTTGGTGCAAAAGAAAGCGTATTTCCATTAATTTCCGAGATATTCTCAAAAAAATATCATAAAAAAATTGAATTACTTTGAAATTAAAAAAAAAATATATTTCTGTTATTTAAGTGAGATAAGGCAATTTCGTCTCAACTCCTTTTTTTGTAGCTCTCGAAATTTTCTACAAAACCATCTTAAGATAAAAAGGGCGTATCTCCATTATTTACCAAGAAACCACAGAAAAAAAAACAATAATTTTTAAAAAATTTATCACAAATTCTGAAATTTATGGAGAATTGATATATTCAATAGCAATAAAAATGACAAAAAAAAATGCATAAAAAACTATATTACACTTGTATCAATTCAATATTCAGATTTGCTTTAAACTTTCAGAAACTTTTTCAGTTCCATCTGCTACTGCTACTGCATTCTCGGATTATTATGCAATGGTAATAAAGAATTCGAGGAACATTGAAATTGGAAATCGCTCAATGGAAGAGACATATTCGTTTCAAGTTTAATAATGCGAGAAACTTTTTCTTCAGTTAGAAGAAAAAAAAAAAAGATTTTTATGTAAACGATGTCAGTGGAATACTTTATTGAAGAGTATGATGGTATGTTTCTGAGTATTAAGAATTTTATTCTTTTATTTGCCCATTTCTGATGAATGAAATTATGAGTTGAGGGAAGAAAAAAAGACGATTTCTCCTTACTTTATCTCTTTAAAATTAAATATCTCTAAGAATACTGGAGATACGTCTTTTTTACTTGAATTCTTTTTTGCAGAGAATTTTAAGAGCTACAAAAGTCATTCTGGGGAAAAAGGGCGTATCTCCATTAGTTTCCGAGATATTTGGGAAAAAGTGTCAAAAAAAACTATTTTCCCTGGAAACATTAAATGGAAAAGAAATAATGATAATAATAATAATAAAAATTCAGGATAAGGCAGATTGGAGGAAGCTGAAGTTTAAGCCCTGGAGGAGACTGCTGATGTGACGTCGTTCGATTTGCGAGACAGCTGTCTGGATACAAATCGAGTACACGAGTTAACTATATATATATATATGGATAGACGCTTTTATGGGACACAAGAAGAGACAGATAGTAGTCAAGGGAGATAATGCGTCAGGCGTGACTCTCATGCGAGTTTATTCCCCCTCAATTGACTCTCTTTTGGTTTGTTGTTTCGTCAATTCACGAAACGTTCTTCTGTGACGTAGGCAGACGTGCATTTGAGATTTTCAAAGTCTTGGGAACATCTTGTGGTTTAACTTTAGACAGGAAAAGGTGATTTTTTTTCTCGTTTTTTGGGAATATCGAGGAAAAGGAGGGGGATAGGGACATTTTTGTGGAGAGCTTTTTTTGGAGGAGGAGGGGGGGAAGGGGAATTCTCCACGAAAAAGGATTCCAGCAAAATTACGCTATCTCGCTTACTTTCCAAAATCCTCATCAAGAAAGAATGAGGAGAAAAAAAAATTCTATCGAACTTCTTTATTACTGGAATTTTTTAATTTTAAAAATGGAAAAATTCAACAGAAAAATTTGAAAAAATTCAGTAAAAATGTATTTATGCTATCGAACATTCCGATTTTTTTTTTAAATTTTTCTTCCTCTCCCTTCCCCCTCAAAAAAATCAATTTCGCCCAAAAATTCTCATGGATCCTCGTTAATCCAGATTAACCTTTCTCCAATCATTCAAAGAATTGAGGCAATCACCTTCAATCGATTCTCGCAATTTTCCCTCTAATGTGCACTTTGTCCAATTCTGTGTGTGATTGTCACTCGTGAACAATTCACCCAGTTGTGAAAAAAAATAGAAAAATTCGAAATCGAATGCGACAATACAAATCTGCCGCAAACTCGTGACTTTTTGATGTTTTTTTTTCATTTCATCAGAAATATTAAAAAAAAAAAAGTATAAAAGTTATTGAAAGTTTTTCGCCAGTCTATAACTGCTGAAATAGATGGGCATAAAATGCCCCTCCCCCCCCCCCATATATGAACATTGCTCGTGTGATATTTGTAAAAGTTCGAAGGAAGAGAGGAAATGGCTTTTGATGATCCTCGAACTACTCAATCTCCTGTCCTCAACCTGTATCCATAACTTTTTAATCCTTCACCAAAAACTTGCTGAGAGTTCCTCTTTCGCATTTCTCACTCTCCCCCTTTCTCCCCCCCCCCCCTCTTTTCCTCAACCTGTGACGTCCGATGCAGTAATTCTCGAGCACAAGACGCAGTAGTAAACGGAGAAGTCAAGGAAAAGCAAAAAAAAAAGGAGGATTTTCACAGAAGAGTCTTGGAAAAGTCTCAGCAGAATGCTGTGCTTGATCTTTGACGTTTCTCCGAGAATTTTAATTGAACGTCAGAGGTAGAAGGCAAAAGGCGCCAGCCAATCACGAGCTTCAAAGTCTAGCAGGATTCAATTTACTTTGGATATTTCTTGTTTTTTTTTTTGTTGGTCTCTGGGAAAATTAGAGAAGTCAGAGAAAATTAGAAGCTTTAATTCAGTGGCAAAGGGGCAAAACGGGTTGAGTTTATTTTTTTCCTCATTTTTTTTTCTCAAGAATATTTAGGAAGAGGATGCATCATTTTTCGAGATATTGAATCAGTGAGAAAAGGGGTAAAACGGGTTAAGTTCATTATTTTTGGTTATTTTTTGCGCTTTTTGCTCAGAAAAATGATTGAGGATAAAAAGGGCGTATCTTCATTCATTCTAAAAGAAAATCTCAAAAAAAACGACCAATAGAGAAAAAAATTGACTCAATATCTTAATTTTTCTTATTAATGATTTTTTGTAAAATAGATGGAGATACGCCCTTTTCGTTGTGACCCTCTTCCATAGCTCTCGAAAATTCCTACAAAAGTGCATTACTTTAAAAAAAAAGCGTATCTCCATTACTTCTCAAAAAAATTAATGAAAAAAAAAGATAAATAGAGGAAAAAGAGAAAAATCGTCAAAAAATACTCGATCTCTTCATGATTTATCCTCGTGTTTTTCGTAGATTCTCTGAATGAAGTGGAAAATTTACAATGAAAAAAGTTACAAATTATGGGGCAATTGTCCAGAAGAAAGAGAAAAGGCCATTCTCAATACACACAGCCAGTGAATCACTCTTCAATTCTTCATGACGTCAAAGTTTTGCGATACTCTGAACTACTTTTCTTCTCACCATTCACTCTCATTTTCTCATACTCCTTTTTCCCCCCTCCTCTTTCTCTCCATCCCTTTCCCACGATGTTTTTACTCACGAGTTCTTTTTACCATACCCACAGGAAGAAACTCGCTTATCGTGTCCCGAATTCGGCAGCCGGAAGGGCCATGATGACAAAAACTTTTTCCGAAGCTCTCTCGGCTCTTCTTCGGATATTTTCAGAGCCTCACATATACACACACACAGACAGACACTCGGAACTTTTTACTGGTGAACACATATATATTTATCCATATATAGATTGATATTTCGTCGCCTTAGAGTTAAAGGGGCATAAGTGCCAAAAACACGGAATTTTTGTGTGAAAGGGGCGTATGTCCACTTATCACTCCAAAATGTATTTTATGGCATCTGAAACATTATTTGGATAATTGAAAATTAAAATAACAAAGTGGCGTAATTACCAATTTTAAAATGGAAGAGACGTATCTCCACATTTACGCCTTTCTGTTTTTTATAATTTTTTCATCTCATGAGAATATTTGGAGTTACGCCCTTTTGTTTTTAGGATTTTTTATCTAAATTTTGGCTCTTGCGCCTCTTTGTTATTAGTCATTCTTCCGATAATTAGGGAAAATTCAATGAAAACACTAAAAACAAAGGGACGTATCTCCGGCACTTACGCTTCTTTGGTATTAGTCAGTGATACTTATGCCTATATGTTATTATTTTTTATTTTTTTTACTGATATTGCGTAAAAGGCCTTGGAAAGCCCATTGGAGCAATAATGGTGGAGATAAGCCTTTTAGTTATTTTGAAAAAAAAAATCAGGAAAAATGGCACTTACGCCCCTTTAACTCTAAGGCGACGATATATATATATATATCGTCGACCTAGAGCGAAAAGGGCGTAACAAAATAGGAAACGTATAGCATTGACGTCTTTTTCACTCTAGTACGGTAATATACATCTATACATGTATGTATATATATAAATGTATGATTTTTTTTTTACTACTAACATTTTTATTTCCTCTTGGTATCGACAGCGTCAGCCATCGTTCTTTCATCATGTCGACCGAATTCGAAAGCAGGGAGTATTGGGAGTGAGGATTTCATAATTTTTTTTTCTATTCTTCTCCTTTTATTTTCATTTTTTTTTCTGAAAGGAAGAAGTGGAATTCTGGGGAATTGATGTTGGGAAAAGTAAGACGTGGCTGAATGACTAGGAATCAGGCGCATTTTATATTTTTAGGGTGGGGGGAGGGAGGGGGTGGATGTGTGGGGATGTGAGATGCTGGGGAAATGTGACGGGAACAATTTCATAAGGTAGTAATGGAATTTTATGTAAAAGAGAAGAGAACATATTTTCGCAGCTAAAAGTTCAATTTTATAGTTTTTTTTTCGTTTTTTTTTTAATTTTGGAGAGTCATGGAAATACGTCCTTTTCCATGAGTTTGTTGAACTCTTTTTTGGAGAGAATTTTGGGGTATACAGAAGAGGATTGGGATAAAAAATCAATAAAATTAAAAAAAAAAACAGCATTTTTCTCTGTATTTTCCCTTTTTTTCTTCTACACTAAGAAAAAAAATTTTTGTAAGAAAAATGACTTAGTTGCAGAAAATTTACTTCACTTCAGAAAATTTCAATATATACAGACACAAAAATTGTGAAGGAAAATTTTGGTAAAAGGCAATTTTCTTGCTACAAAAATTTTTTTTTACGTAAGTGTAAAAAAAACATTTCAGAATAAATAGAGCGTAATTACCAGTTTCTAAAATCAAAGGGACGCATCTCCAAAACTCACGCCCTTTTTACTCTACAGAATAAGAGCATAAAAACAAAAAAAATATTTCATAATTTTTTTTTCTTGAGGTCAAAAAAAATTGCATCCCTCGAAAATCGAAAAAATTTTGAATTTGGAAGAAAAAAAATCAGAAAAAAAAGGACATAATTGCCAGTGTCTAAAATCAAAAGAGGCGTATCTCCCCTTTTTATTCTTCAGAAAAAGAAGTATCAGAAAAAAATTACTTCATAATTTTTTTTTTTTCATTTTCATCAAGAACATATATGCCAGTGAGAATCTGGAAAACGTGACGACGACAATTTCACGAGGTTGTAATGGAATTTCATGCAAAACCAGAGAGAGGAACATATACTCCCAGTCAAAGTCCCTACATAGAATACCAGTGCAAAAGGTAGTAGTAGGAGTTGAGAGGGTAAAACGAGAGAGTAACGGTTTCGTGGCAAAGGAACTGAGAAAAGCTAACCTGTGCAAATGTAGATTTCGCACGGACGATAAAGCCAGGAAAATTGTCAGGTATATTACGGGTATTATGTAACCTCGGCTGTCGTGAAAATTGTTACTTCTACATTGCACATCCACTACTACTGCTACTACTATACATATATGTTATCATTGTGTGGTTAACACTATCAGCTACATTGAAACATGTCTCCAAGCGTTTCTCTCCTGTTAATTTTCGTGCAAAATAACGAGTAGTGAAAATTCACGGATTATTCAGTTTTGAAAATTTACTACTGATGAGTTTTATGAAGGGAGAATAAAAGAAATTGGAGTAAAATTTATTTTTATTATTTCTTGGGAAAATGAAAATTTTTTTTTCGAGAGAAAAGAGGATTTTTTTAGACATAATAAACTGGGCCCAGCTCTTTTCTCACTCACTCTCTTTTCTGGGCTCACTTTTTTCTCTTTTGTTTTTTTAAATAAAAATTTCTTTTTTCATCGAAAAGGGTTAATCATTGCTTATCAACATGTAGCTATTTACTTGTATAGATTTGGAAAATTCGAAGTTTTGCCTCAAAAATTACTCTCCAAATAAAATCAATGGCTCGAGAGGTTAAAAAGAATCCTCGAAAAGTCTTGAAAATTCCCCGAATCCTTCAATCCCTATATCTCGCATTTACTCACCCCAAACACCTGCAGTTCCCTCAATCGCCCTATCTCGCTTAGTCTCCAAGATATTCTAGAAGCAGAAAAAGAAAGAAAAAAATTATGATACTTCAAAATATTTGTTAAGGGCAAAATGGCATAAATGTAAGAAAAAAAGTAAATTTTAAAACTAAAAGGGCGTAAATGCTAGTGTCTCAAGTTCAAATCAAAGGGACGTATCTCCAGCACTTTTGCTTTTTTTTTACTATCAAAACTTTCTCCACCAATAGAATCAATCGTTCGAGGGGTTAAAAACGATCCTCGAAAAGTCTTGAAAATTCCCCGAATTCTTCAATTCCTATAGTCCCCCCTCCCCTCATTTACTCATCCACCCCCCCCCCCCCTTCCTCCCCACCCAAGCTAACCACTCGCTGTTCTCTCAAACTGAAATGAACGATTTTTCGAGTGTCTTGATTGCACTCGCTGAGAGTTTGGAAAATCCGTAACGAACCACCGCAGTTTCAAATGCTCGGGTGCCAGCAATTTGCAGGGCGGCAGGAGGAGGAGAAGGGGGGATTCAAAGAAAAAGGAGAAAAAAGAAGAAAACAAGTTAAAGAACGTAAAAAACAAAAGAGAATAGTGAAAAACAGTTGGAAAAAAATTTTGAAAAAACGTTGAAAAACTAAAGAAAAAGAATGAAGAAAATGATGAGTAGGACTCCAGAACGTCATATGACAGTCATGTGGTAAAAATATTGGGAAAAAGATTTTTAAAAAACAGAAGAAGATAATGAGAGAAAAATGAATTGATGAAAAAATAAAAAAATCAGTAGAAAATAGTGGAGGAAAAAAAAATGAATTGAGTAGATAGTGGAAACTGGTAAAGAAAATTGAGGGTCTAACGAGTACATATTCATCGTTTCTAATACTTACATAGGTAACCAGAGGCAGAAGCAGATAAATGGAAGGAAGAGATGAACGAGTAGATGGGGAGGGGGGTGGGGTATAGATTCATACATTTGTATGAGGCGTGTACAGACACGCGACGATTTTCTCGTGCAAACGCTGAATCGGTAATGGCTTATCTAGAAACGGATGGAGAGGAAGGGGGGAAGGGGTAGGATAGAATGTTGAAAATGAGAACGAGAGAAAGAGAATGAGGGGGAAAAGGGGGGAGGGGCAGAAACAAGGCGCTGATCAGTGCTGAATTTGTGGAGTGAGAAGAAAAGGGTCGATTCGGTTTTCGTAGAGAAAGAGAAAAGATAAAGATCGTGGAGGAAGAAGAGAGGGGGGAGGGGGAAAAAGGGGGAAATTGGAGAGAGGATTTGATGTGGCAGAGTTCGTTAAATGCGAAATTTATAGAGGACGACTTGTCGAAATGCCTATCTATCTCGTTCGTTTTCATTGATGCAGTAAGAATTTTAACAATTCTAATGAATTCTGTGCCGTGATAGTTTTCTATTAAAATAGGAGAATTCAATTGGAGTACAGGGGTAGAATATAATTATTTGGATTACAGAGAGAGGGGAAGGAGAGGGAGGGAGGGAAGAATTAATTCTAAGGGTTGTATTTAATGGAGGGGATATTCTTATTTACAGAAAAAGATTTGAGGTTTTTAGAGATTTCTTAATGATTTTTTTTGGGAGTATCTTGAAAATTAATGTAAATACGCCCTTTTTATCCTGATGCTTTTTATGAGAATTTTAACAATATTAATGAATATATTAAATTAATAACAATAAATTTGGAAAAAAAATGAGTTCTGTTCGTAATAGTTTCGATTAAAATAAGAGAATTCAATGGTGAATCATTATTCGCATAAGGGGAGGGGCGGGGGAGAATAATTAATTGTGATGGAGAAAATTAATGAAGGGGAATTTTTTTTTGGGAATATCTCGAAAACTAATTAATGGAGATACACCCTTTTCATCCTGATACTTTTCATTGTGATGGGAAATTCCAATAAAATGAAATTCTTTCGGGTTGAAATATTTTTTGAGATATTAGAGACTTTTTTTGGAATTATCTTGGCAAATAATGGAGATAGGCCCTTTTTTTCCTGACGATTTTTTAAAATGTAATTGTTAAAATTCTGTCCCAAAAACTCCTGGAGATACACTTTGTTGGAACTTGAATCTCTTTAAAGAGAATTTCGAGAGCTCTGAAAAAAAACACCTAAATCGCCCTATCTGCCTTAATTTCCGAAATATCCTATCGAAAAAATATGGAATAAATCCGCTTCATCCCTTTTCACCTCTTAATTACCGATTTATTTACCATGGAAAAAATATATGGATTTATTTATTTATAATAAAAAGACATTTTTTTTTTCATTGAAAAAATACACACAATTTCAACATTAGTATTCTATTTAGAAAAAAAAAAACAAATCCACAAATTCGTTAATTGCAAGCAAGTAAAACAAAAATATCTGATTCTGTGTGTAAACTGAGAGTCCAAATAACGAGTCTGATGAGAGGCTGACTCGTACTACTGAACTCTCGTGCGAGTATGGTTATTTTATCCGCAACTTAATGAGAGGCTTTCATTATAAAACCCCCGAAAACTGAACTGAAAAACAACAAAAAGCGGAAAAGTAGAGCAAATTCTGCCCCCCCCCCTCCCTACATGAAAAATATAGAGTTAACAAAGGCTATTTACTCGTTAAAAAACATTTCGATGTTTTTTCTACACATTTGTCTTTTTTTCCTTTTTCTTTCAAGTTGAGGTACGTTTCAATTTTCGGCGCTAACAGGCGAATACATTGCATGTATCCTTTTCTCCAGTCGTGGAATAACGTTTCATACCGTCAAGGCATTAATGCCTAAATGAAAATGGCCCGGTCATTGGATGAGGGAACCGAAAAAGGAACAAGTTTTATAAAAGCCCTTTTGTTTTGCTTCATATTACACGCACATTCACATACACATACCCTCATGCATATATATATGTGTATATATATATATATAGATGTGCATTTCGCATTTACATGTGTATTTGTATGTGTAGCCCATTTGTGTATATATATGTAGATATATAAATATATATAGAAGTGCATTTTGCATTTATATGGGTGTGTATGTGTGTGTGCATCGTTGGAGGATCCAATTAGCGCTTCTCTTGCGTTTGATTCAGCTTCGTTCACGTCGAACGCGAATAACGAAACGCTGGAGCATAGAAGCCTTCTCATTTTCTCCCCAAAGGAAAACTCAAAGTCAAAAGAAACTGAATCCAAGCATTTTGTACGTGTTATGTGTGTGTATGTGTATGTGTGTGTGTGTTTTGCGTGTGTGAGAGAGAGAGTAATAATTAGGTAGTGTTTTAGCATAATATCTCTTGATTTTGAGAGGGTTAGTAGAGTGAATTGTTTAATGATTGCGGTTTTTTCCTGACTATTATTTTTCAAATGCAGTTCCTCTTTTTTACTGGAGATTGAAGAGTGAAGTGGGGATATAAGAGGATTTTTCCATTTTCTCGGGAATATCTTGGGAATTGAGGGAGATACGCCTTTTTTGATCTAATAATTTTTCCTAAACTCTTGAAATTCTTTAGAAAATGAAGGATGCATGGGGAAAAGAGGCGTATCTCTATTAAAAAATAAAGCAAAATCGCCCTATCTCGCTTAATTTCCGAGATATTATCTGTCTATCTATTCGCTAGTAATTCCGACTATAGAATCGACAGATTTATCTCTTTTTACTGGTTAAAATCTTCATTCTGAGTTTATGAGGATAGTTATGCATGAAATGGCTCATTTAGGAAATTCATAATGTCCATTACAATAATGTCGCCGTTAAGTGAAAGAGGCGTGAGTGCCACGAGATTTCTGCAGTTCCCTAGTCCTCTCATTCTACAGTGGCTGGATAATGAATTAAAGTGCATTAAGTACAATATAAAATTCATTTTTTTAATCTCAAAGTTCACATTCTACGAAATACAGAATTAATTTTAAAAAATGAAAAACTTAAAATTTTTCTTCTAATTTTCAGTTTTTATGTTTTATATTATGAAATAAGGGGGAAATGAGGGGAAATATTTGAGATAGAATTTTTCTGATGATTCCATCGAGAAGCTGAGTAAATTTTTGGTGAAAATCCTGTGTCAAAATTTATTTTCGAGAATTTTTTAAAAATTCTATTTTATCAGCGAAAAATTGGGGGTTGAATCCTTTATAAAATTGAAAAATTTCACTTTTTCGGGAATTTCTCCGGTTCTTTTGGTCGCAGCGACTTGGGATCGATCTTAAATGAAAGGTGAGATCATTTGCCACCAATTCATGTAGTCCTAAAATTTTTCATCGATTTTTGAAGATAATATGATGGAAAAACTGATTTTCATAAAATGAGCTACAAGTCACAAAAAAATCGATAAAAAAATTTAGAACAACATAAATCGATGGGAAATGATCTCATCTTTCATTCAAGATTGGTCCCAGGTCGCTACGACAAATATAACCGGAGATATCCCCGGAAAAGTAAGGATTTCCTTAAAAAAAGAAAGGATTTGACCCCAAATTCCTCCCCAAAAAAGTAGAATTTTCCAAAAATTAAGAAAATCTATTTTGACCTTTTTCCCCGAAAATTTCATCAACTTCTCAATGAAATCCTCAAAAGAAAAATTCCATCTCAAACCATTCCCCTATAAACCTCAACGTTATATATTTCCCCTCGCACCTGATCTCCTTTACTTATTTCACATTTTGTTTTTTCCCATCAACTCTCTCAACCAAAAAAAAAAAAAAAACACACGCCCTATGCATTCTCACTATCTCCAATGGTCCAACGATATTTCATGCAATCATTCACCAGAGAAGGACACACGACAGCCAGTGAATGCGCCACGTTTCTATCATTCGCACCCGGTGTGTAATCCTCTCTCTCTCTCTCTCTCACTCCTGCAGTTCCCCTTTATGCCATGGAATACGTACAATATATGTAGAATACATTGAACGACCGTGAAATTTATCATCGATGATGTTAAAATTATTCTTCAACTCGAAAAACCATCATCTGCATTTTATTTCAATGGATAAAAAATTTTCCCATTTCTTTTCTCCGCCCCCCCCCCTCCAAGAAAAAACTGCATATACTCTGCAAAAAAAGGAAGTTTTGAAGAAAAAAAAAAGCTTCAAATCCATTCGAGCACTTGAGAAATGCTCTTAAATCCTTTCCCATTCAATAATTTTTCTTTTTTTTTGTTGGAAATAAATTTTTTTTTTTCGTCAGTGTCCGTATTTTCATGTCGTTCCTTTAGAAACAAAGGGGTGTAAGTGCTATGCTTATACACAGGACTTACGCCCCTTTGACTCTAATGTAACCCTATAATTTTATTCCAACAATTGAAAAAAAATTGAATAAAAAAAAATATAGGAAAATAATAATAATTATAATAATGATAAAAATGATATCCGGTATAGTCAAGTGGTCATGATAACAATAATAATAGTAAAAAGCCGTAAGTACAATTGTCAAGTGATTTTTTTTTGCTGAATTTATTTTTGTATGAATAAAAGATAAACGATGAAGAAGAAAAAAAAAATAAGGAATTTGATATTTTCGGAATTTTTGTGTCTGGAATTATTCAATACTTGTCAATTGTACATGTAACTGTTGAATTTTACATGATGTAATAAAAGTAATTTTTCATTGCTACAAAATATGTGTGAAAAAAAAATTTCCACACATGAATTTCATTTTGAAATGAAAAAAAAAGTTGAATTTAACAATTTTCCTTTGTGTATTTGGCGAAGAATTTCCTCAATAAAAAAGTGTATACAGGCTTTTGTGACACTCTCACACACACATGCACATCCACACATACGTTATTTCCTACAATACAGATCTACACACTGTGATTATTATGGCTGACCGAACAAAAATGTGATATCACAATACATTGACGTCAGGATAAGAGATAAGTGAAGGACTTGTTAGAGTTTAACAGTTAGAGGATATATAGATGAGGAATGGAGAATAGAAAATATATGGAAATTGCTGAAGCATGAGGTGAATGAGTAGTTTTATGACTATGAGCTTCTCTTTCGTCTCATTAAATTTTTTCTTTCAATTTTTTGCTCTTTTGTAAATTAGAAAATGCAGTAATAAAAAAATTAAAATAGGAAAAATACAATTTTTTTTTAATATCTCGCAAATTAATGGAGATACGCCCTTTTTGTTTTCATCTATTTTCGTTTTGTAGATATTTTCAATAGCTAAAGAACAAGATCAGAGTGAAAACGGCGTATCTCCATCAATTTTCGAATGATTCTCAAAAAAAAATGGCAGAAAAAAAAGATTTTTCTTATCATTTTTGTCTTTCAATTTTCTTCGTGCCTAGTAAAAGAAATCATTCAAATTTTCAATTCTCCAACCACCTATTTATGCATAACACTCCAGCAGCCACGTTCTCTATGTGGTCTCAGGCTGTCGCTCATTATGTTTTTGCTTGAGGCAGTAGACCCCAATTTACCACTCCCCAAATAGCACGAAATTGTCCAAAGACCCAAAGAAACTACGGAAACATGACCGATGAAACACACATACAATTTCGTGTCCCTGTGTTCCTTTGTCGTAATGACGGAAGCAGCACATTAAGCCTTGGCAATACGTGCCTCTTCACTACCATCTAGGTGAACAAGATGAGTGTTCACAGATTTGCCCGAAAATTCATTAGCAACAAGATAAATTAGAATACAATGATTTTATTTGACGTTTTTGCCACCAAATTTTCAGGATAAAAGGGGCGTAAGTCGTGGAGATACGCCCCTTTATAATTAAAACCTCAAATTTTTGATGCCATATCAAAGATTATATTTTTTCTCATTTTTCTGAATTTTTTCAGAATTTTTGTACGCGCAGTTTATGAGATATGAATTATCAAAGTTACTGAAAATACCGGTGGTGGAGATGAAACGCCCTAAATCGGATGGAAATACCGAAATTATTAAAAAACCAAACGGTTGACCCATTATTTAAAAACAATTGGCGAAGAGAACAGCATTTTAACTAAATAATAGAAGAAAAAAATATTCAATTCATCGTATAGTTATGGAGAAATTTTGATTAGAAGGTAGTCGTAACTATTTGCCTCTCTCTCTATCTCATGCATGTGATGAAAGATTGATGTAAAAAAAAATTCGAGAAAAAAAATTACATTCACAAGCTGAAGATATGATATCCGAATAGTTTAATCACTTTTTTCGGGTAAATTAAAGCACTTTTTCCCCGAATTAACAGCAATTAATTGGAAATTAACCTAAAAATCCTCATTTTTTCCTGTTTTATCGACCATACTCTGGTGTACTCCCTTAAAAACTCGTTTTTCCCAACAACTACATCCTTTCCACTCCAAAACATATTTCATTTCAGTATATTATCTCCTTTTTTTCCTCATTTTTAAATGAATTTTTTTCTCTCTCATCAGAGTATAGCAAAAAGAAATTGGAATTTCTTAAGAAGGAAAAGTTGAATTCTCATTTTAAAGAAGTTTTCATTTTAATACGACACAAACCCGTATCCCTAAATTGAACGTTTTGCCTGAGGAAAATAAAGCTCCTGGAATACATTTTGTCACTACTTCTTATATTATTTTCTCTATTTTTCTCTCTCTCTCTCCCATTCTTTTCTTCTCTATTCTCCACGCCAGAGAACGTCTCGCTCTCCTCCTTCGTGTGGGTCGAGCGGAATCGTATCGGATCTGCAGTCGAAGGAGGCACTGTTCAAACACAGGAAGTAGGGTTTGAGGTGGTACATACAACCACTACTACGTGTACAGCCCAGAGAATAGAACGAGGATGCAATATTGTTTCTGTACAGTTTCCGATGTTGTAACGGAGAGAGAAAGAGAGAGAGAGAACTGGAAGGAAAAAAAAATCTATAGATAAAACGAGAGAAATGCGGTGGAGAAAAGGATGGAGGATAGGTTTATGTATCTATACATATTATATATATATACATCGTCGTCTTGGAGATAAAGGGACGTAAGTCCTGTGCACAAAGATAGCACTTACGTCCTTTTTTTTAAGGCGGCGATATATATAGATATATATATTGTTGTCTTAGAAATAAAGGGGCGCATGTGCTATGCTCATACATAGCACACACACACACATATATATATGTATATATATGTGCTGTAGAAAAGGAAAAAGAAACATGGGGAGAAAACAGAACAACGTTCGTGACCAAGAAAATTCTACTAACTAGCTTGGGAGAAGTTTGATTCGCGAGTTGGACGCTTGCGAAAGTGCATTGGACGGGAAACAGAGTGAATATATTCTCTGGAATTTTGGGGATTTTTGGAAGTAGTTGATGAATTAATAGCGGAAACTTCATAGTTAGGGAATTCAGCAGTAAAAATGTGATTTTTTTTGGAGAAAAAATTCGAAAATTGAGGGAGATATGCCCTGTATAAAAGTCTCAATTATAGCAAAACGGTTTTCTAGAAAAATTTCATATTTTTTAAGCTTCTTTTGAAGAGAATTCGATCGACACTTTTTGAGATATGTCCATTTTTCGAGAATTGGTTTTTAATGGAATTTCTGGAAACTGTCCAACTGATGATATTTGTACTCATATAATGCCTGTAAATTTTGAGCTTATTTGCATGATTAGTTCTCGAGTTATTGGCGTTTTAATGAATTTCTTCAAAATTTGATGATGGTTTGAAAAAAGTTGCATCACTTTCATTCGGAAGGATATTGCTAAAGTATCAGCAGAAAAAGCTATATCAGTTGGAAAGCAATACTGTTATCCGCGTGTTTAGTGTTTCTGATGAGAGAATAAAAATCATTCGAAAATGAGATAAAAATTGAGAAGCTTCTTTTGTTTCCTTCAAAATCCCCAAATAATTCCTCATTTTTTTTGTGATTCTCTGGTCCCTGGGGAATCATAACTTTTTGTTCAGTTTGCCGAGAAGTTTCAACTGTCCACTGGTGATTTCTAGGAGCCATCGGCGCGGAAAATGACTTTGCTCAGGCACACCCATTGGAAAAAGCAGGAAGGAAGAAAAAAAAACAGGAGAAAAACTATAAACGAAAGAGGAAAATAAAAGAATTGGAGGTAAAGTTCGGGGCTATGGGGTGAAACTCAGAGAAAATACGGGGGGTGAATTGAAGTGAGATACAGAGGTATTCGAAGCAATTGAAAGTACTAGACTGAGTGTTTGACAAAGACTTGCATGACTTGTTTATTTATATTTTGGGAGTTTTAATTGAATTTTTCGATTTTTAATTGAATTGTTTGATTTCTAATTGAATTTTTTTATTTTTAATTGCATTTTTTGATTTCTAATTGAATTTTTTTATTTTTAATTAGATTTATCTGATGAATATGATATAATTTCAGCAATTATTTTCATTCATTTAATTTTTAATCTAAATTATTAATTCAATTTAATTTTTTGTTTTTTTATTTTCACTTGGTTTTTAAAATTTTATCATTTCTCATAAATATTTCAGTAAATAATGGAGATACGCTTTCTTTCTGGAACCCTCATTTGCAGCTTATGAAAATTCTCTACAAAAATGGATTGAAGTAAACGAGCGTATCTCCATTAGTTTCCGAAATATTTTTAAAAGAAGATCACAAAAAAATGAAAGAAATTTTGAAGAGATTTTCCAAAAAATTGAAATTCAATCATTCAATTTTTCAGTATTAAATAATCAGATTTCTGGGATTTTATTCAAAGATTTCTGGCAAAATATTGAGTTTGCAAGGAAATCAACAGAGTTTTGAGAAAGAAAAAAAGCCAAATAGAAAAAAACGAATTTCATGAAATTTCGAATTTTAACAAAAAAAAAATTTGTTTTATGTTTCAATTTTTTATTTATTTTTTTCAAATGACGAGACACGTGAGATGAATGAATTCATGCTTTTAACACATCGACAATTATTCTGAAAATAACATTTTGTAAAGTATCGATTTTTCACATGATCCAATTGTGTGTGAATTCATGCAGTACATATAATTCAATGAAATCGTGTGAAGGACATCGTTCACTTCGTTAAAAGCATTTATCTATTGCACCTCAATATAACATGTCAATATTGACCTAATAATAGCCATTTTCCAATCCCCCCTTTTCTTCTTTTTTATTCCAATTTCCTTTTTTTCCTTTTTATTTCAACGAAAAAAAAAATTATTTCCGTAAAACCATCCATCCATAAATTCTGAAAAAATTAGGCAACAACAGAGACATGTTAGAGCACTTTCTCAAATTTTTTCAGAATTTCTCAAAAAGATTTTCACTCCAAAAAAAATCCCATTTTGCCCCACTCTTTTTTTTGCCATTCGTTTTTCCAAGAATATCTCGGAAACTAATGGAGATACGCCTTTTTCACCGGAATCCTTTTTTGTAGGGAATTTTAAGGGCTATAAAGAAGGATTCGGGTAAAAGGGCGTATCTCCATTGGCTTCTAAGATATTCTCAAAAGATGAAAGAAAAAATTTTTTATTCGTTTTTAATTGGAATTTATTGAATGTTTAAAGAAAAAAAAAACGCAAATTCCATTCTTACGAATATTTGCTCGAAAAGGGATATGAATACTCTATCAAGCGGAATGGTATGCAGTATTTATTTGATGCTGAATTTTACAAAGAAGCGATGACACATGTGAAGCGGCTGAAAATGCGCACAATGTACAAAAGGTATACGTACGTAGTGAATATCACATCACTCGCAAAGTTATGAGCATTGATCTAGCACAGCTTGCCTATCAAAAGATCCTTCATAAAACAATGAATAATGCATGCCTTCCTGATTTACGGTCAAGTTTCTATATGCATCTGTTATTCGAGCTTGTTCAAGTGCTCAGAGGAAATTTCAGAAATTAATATTCAATTTGATAAGGATTTTTTTTTCGAAGTGAAAGACTCTGAAAAAATTAAAAAAAATTTGGGAAGATGCGTTAGTGTATCTCTAATATCCAACAATTTTTTTTACTTCTTGGGGAATAGCGAAAATGCCCATAAATACCTGAAAAATCGATATTTTTTAATTGAAAACCCTATGAATCGATGGCGAATGATCTCACCTTTCGCCTCCTGTCGTAATTTTCATGCTACCACAAATAGAACCGAAGATATTCTCAAAAAACTGAAAATTAAAAAAAAAGAAAGGGTTTTACCTCTCTAAAATGCTCAGAAAAGTCAAAATCGTCAAAAATTCAAAAAAATTAATTTCGGCACCTATTTCCCGTCTGGAATTTCCTCAGCTTTCCAATGAAATCATTAAAAAAAAACTACCGTCAATATTTCTATTGATTTCAAGAATTTTCCATAATATTTGCCTAAAAATTTAGATGTGTCCATTTTGCCCCACTTTTTCCTATAGTTTATCTGTTTTGTTGGGCAGTCTTTTTTAATTTTTTTCGTTTTTTTGTCATATCATATCCAAATATATATTTTATTTATATTTTATTTCCATGGGGGAACAGAATGCAAATAATTAGCATCAGATCCACAGTCATTTGATGTTGGCAAACTCAAATCCTAATTCACTACATCCAATCAACATTGATGCATGAAGGCAAGGAAGAATAACAGCTTGGTCAGCACAAATTTACAGAGGATTCCAAAGTGACACGTAGACTAGATGGTGTTCGTCAGTACTGTCAATTTAAGTTGATGTGATGACAGGGGATTAACCACTGGACACTGTACTAATCAAATATTTTCAATGTGTTTTGGTACATCACGATGCACATGGAATTATGCGAAATACAGTGTGAGAGATTTCGATGAGTAATTTTCTCACACATTTTCATTGAGTTCGTAATGAGTAAATATTGGTGTTCATATTGATGTAGTCATTTTTAATTTTTGATTCTAATGGATTTGGACTTTGTTTGGGTTTTATTGATGATTAATGTGATTTTAGGGGGGGGGGGGGAGAAGCCCCGGAGGGTTGAATGTATATTTGGAATATTCAACAAATATGTTTTATTAATTTGAAAGAATTTTTAATTTGATTAAAAATCAAATTCAATTTTAAAAAAATTCAATATATTTTTAGTGAATTGGGAAATTTCATGGAAATTGAGGGGAAATTAGGGGAAATATTGGAGATATAATTTTTTTGATGATTCTATTGAAAAGGTGAGGAAATTTTTGGTGGAAAAATAGATGAAAAAAAAATTAAAACCACTTAAATCGATGGGAAATGATCTCATCTTTCATTTAAGATCGGTCCTAGATCGCTGCGACGAATAGAACCGGAGATATCCTCGAAAAAGTGAGAATTTTCAAAAATATAAAGGATTTGACCCCAAATTCGCGTCCAAAAAAGTAGAATTTTCAAAAAAAAAATCAAGAAAAGCTTCGCAATAAAATTCCTTAAAAAAATGTTTTAATTTAATTTTCAAACTCAGGAAAAAATGAGAATGAATGTCACAACTGTAATATAAATCACTGGTGTTCTTCCAAGATTGCTTTTTTTTACTGTTATAAAAATACTAATGGGACAGCAATAAAAAGAGGTTTTGTGCACCTGTGAGAAAAATAAGTTGACGAGATATTTGTCTTTATCCTCGAGAATTCATCTTGAGAATTGTCTAATCACAATATCTAGGCATCTGGGATATTGCGACCAGTACAATCAGTTTCTTCTCTTCACCACTGAAACCAATCTAATGGGAAAATCATGCATGCGGTTGCCTGACAAGCCTGACATACTCCGAGTATGATTGCTTCATTTCAGATGAAAATGGGATATTTTGTATTGACCTATTGTAAAAATTGCCTTTAAAAAATCATTGGAAATTTTGAGAACAATATGGAGATAAGCCCTTATTTTCTAGTGATTTTTGCAGAGGATTTCAACAGCCACAAGAAAAACGAAAGAGAGCAAAAAAGGCATATCTCTATTTATTTCTAAGATATTTCCAAAAGAATAAATGAAAAAAAAAAAGACATCCATTACTTCAAATTCAATTTTTTTGGCAATATCTTCGAAATGATGGAGATATGCCCTTTTGTCTTAATCCTATTCTGTGAAGATTTCAAGAGCTAAAAAAAAGGTTGAGAAGAAACAGGGTGTATCTCCATTGTTTCCTCGGATATTCTAACAAAAAAGACTGAAATAAACTAGAATTAGCTCATTTTACCTCTTCGCTATTGAATTTTCTCATAAAAATCAATAAAGTGATGACAAAAAATAGCCACAAGAGTTTTCTGGCATCGAATGCGGACAGAATAAACTCGAGAACTTGACTTGCCTCTCAAATACTGATATTTATAGTCCCATCAGAGTGAAAGAAAAATTGAAAGGATTGGTAGAATCCACCCAATTTTTGTTAATGCTACTTTCAGCTTAAATTTAATTCAGAATCGCTTCGATACAATCGTTACTTCAGATTTTAACTTCTATTTTCATTGTAAATCCCAGAATTTAATATAATTTGATAAAATGTTCAAATTCTTATTTTTTGCATTTTCTGAGGTTCAAATACTATTGATGAACAGCTTCAAAAATTCGGAAAAAAAACCCTATAAAATCCGAAGAAATTTATTTCTGCAACCAAATGAATTACGAGACACGAGCGATATTAGGAACTGAATGTGCGAATGTGCCACAATACAAGAAATCTAATAGAAACCTATCAGTCTATACTCGCGTGTTGATGTAAGACTGTCTGAAAATTTCTAGAGTCGAATAGTTTCGTCTCTCACTCACGCTTCTCTCAGAATTCTACAGAGAAATGTGAATATTATATCCAACTCTAACCGGTTAACAAGAACAGTTCACTCTGGCACACGACTCGTATCACCTTTTTCTCCTCCCTCTTTTCATCTTTTTTTTTCCTCCTTCTTTTCTCATCTCCTATTTCCTCCCTCGTTTCTACTCTCATTCCTTCTAGTAGTGAGCATACAATGCCGCACATTGGCTTGAAACAATTCGCCTGGGAAATCCTTATGCGCGGATTAGAGTTTGCCCCTGGAGCAAATGTTTTGACGCTTTCTTGTTTAATTTTAGTTCAGTGTGTCTCTCTAGAAAATTTTACTGTGAGAAAATTTCATGTATCTCGAGTTAATAATATTGTATTTGTTTTTTTTTTTTTTGTTAGATGATTATTCTAACAGAACATTTTCTTCAAATAACTATTTTTTTAAAAATCTCAATGGAAAAAAAGCGAATGTTGAATTTGTTAGAATTATTATTAGAATTGAAAGGGCGTCATTGCTGGAGATACGCCTTTTTAATTCTAGATAGTTGCACTGACATCTTTTTGATTTTAAATGTTTTTTATTTGCAATTTACGTTTTTTTTCATTCTAGACGACTTTTTTGGGTGAAATATTATTAAACTAATTATTTTTCATTTTATGTTCTTTTTTAGAACAAATAACGGCATATCTCCATTATTCACCGAGAATATTCTCGACAAAAAAAAAACTACCTAGGAAAATAAACATCCACTGTCACCTTTTCGCTACTGAATTGAAAAATCCCATAACGTGCTATTCAGTCCGGTTATCAATCAAACGTAACGAATAATGCGACCCCCCCCCCCTCTCCCTCTCAATCCTCCCCTCCAGTCGTTCACAATGCCACGTCATTATATGCACCGATGATTTATGAGCTATTTAATTGTCTCGTTTCACAGGCAGGCAGTATTTCTCATTCGGATAAATAACAAGCGAGATGAATTGGATGGAAATTTTCCGTTAGCGATTTCCGAATGTTTTTCAATTTGTTTCAAATAATAGCTGAGAATATCAAAGAGAATATCTGACAATTTGCTAGACGATTGCAGACTCCCCCAACTCCCCCTTCCACCTTCTACTTTTCGCTGCTTGATGGGTTCTACGGGGAGGGGGGGGGGGAGAATTGGGAGAAACGAATGGGTGGATGAAAGACGAGCTGTGAGTTAAAAAAAAAGAGAAGAAAAGAAGGAAAAGAAAAAAAAAGAAAAGAAGTGAGAAGAAAATAGAAAAGATATAAAAGAGCTAAACGCCCCGGATACCCAGCCACTGCTCTTGGGCTGTAAAACCGAAGAAGATTGCGGAAATCTTCTCTTCTTCTCGACGTTTTTTTCGAAATCGTTCCTATCAACGCGTTTGAAGATGATGAGAGGGATGTGAGGAAGAAGTAGAAGTAAAAAAAACAAAAAAGAAGAAGAAGATGAAAAAAAATTGTGGGTCTAGGGGAAAAACTATGTTGGAGAGGTTGTATTATTCAAATTTCTCGAGGGCAATGTTATCTGTATTCACAGCTATGCATTTTTTAGCTGCAAGAAAATGGTAGAACTGTCGGGTGAGATATGTGACGCTTATTATGAATGGCAATTGTGTTTTTTTTTTCATTTTTTCTTTGTGGAATTTTCTAACAGTTATGAATTATGATCATCAATATCCTGAAAATGGAGGCCCAGACTAGAGTTTTTGAATAATTAAGAGCTCAAGAGAGTTCATCTGGTTATCGAATTAACAGAAGATTATTAATAGAGACATTTGAATGTACGAATTTTAGTATCTAAAAAGTCATCTGTTAAAATTTGAAAAGTCTATCGGATACCTTTGTCGAGAAAAATTAATAAATCGAGACAATTATAGTCTAAAGATTGAAATTAGATTAGTGAATATAGAACTGAATAAATTAAAGGAGTTCATGCGGTATGGGATTTACTAGGACGAAAAATTACCGGGGTCGTATAACCGGAATATATTTCTCCAAAAAAAAAAATTCTCTGTCAAAAATTCATCTTCAATACATACAAAGTCTTCAGAGAAATTTTTTCCGAGAATTTTATGTAGCGAAATATTTTCTTAAATCCAAAATTTTCTACAAAAGAAGATTAAGGTGAAAAAAGGCGTATGTCCAGTAATTTCCAAATTATTTAAAAAAATTAATCACCAAAAAATGGACCTTTCCTGTTTTACTTTTGATGCATCTTTTTCTGTAATTCATTTATTACATGTATTTATTATATGTATCAATTTCTCGAAATATCTCAGAAAAAAATAAAGATATGCCCTTTTTTTGTGTAATCCTCTTTAGTAACTTTCGGAATTTTCTACAAAATAGAATGAGAAAGGAAGAGCATATTTCTATTAGTTTCCGAGATATTCTTCCAAAAAAAGATCTCTTCTACAAAAAACTCATTTTACCTCATCACAACTGAATTTAATATTAAAGAGTAGAAGTGTTTAAAAAATATTAAATCTCAAGAGCTATTATGATGAAAATTTCAAAAATGAGCGTCTCTTCAAAATTCACAGCTGTACTGAAGTGAAGCTCATATACAAAGGTTATAATCCTGCATAGCAATATTCCAGTGGGAAATTCATTCAGAAGAACTCCAAAAACCGGTGGATTTTCGTCTGCTTTTATTTCTCGTTTCATTACTCACTTTTCACTGAATTAATTTTACTTTTTTTTTTTTTTGCTCCTGCATAATAATGAATCTCCCAAAGGTAGAAAAGAAAAACGAATATTAACAATGAAGTCGCTTCTTTATATCGTCTTTTACGTTTCATTAATCTTGAAAGCATCTTCCATGAATGGCGCGAATGAAAATATTAAAAATATTCGAGTAAGATGATACATTGAAATTCGATGATAAATCATCAAGTCGAGAAAAGCACAAAATATTCTATTTTAAGGCAGTATTCCAGTACGATCAATAAAACAGAAAAAAATGAGGATTTGTAGGTTAGTTTCCAATTAATTGCTGTTAATTGGAGGAAAATGTGCTTTGATTTACCCGAAAAAAGTGATTAAACTATTGGAAAGTCATGTCTTCAGCTTGTGAATATAATTTTTTTTTCTCGAATTTTTATACATCAATCTCCCATCACATGCATGAGATAGAGAGAGAGGCAACTAGTTACGACTACCTTCTAATTAAAATTTTTCAATAACTATTGGGTGAATTGAATATTTTTTTCTTCTATTATTTAGTTAAAATGCTGTTCTCTTCGACAATTGTTTTTAAATAATGGGTCAACCGTGTGGTTCTTTAGTAATTTCATTATTTTCGTCCGATTTAGGGCGTTTCATCTCCACCACCGGTATTTTCGCCAACTTTGATAATTCATATCTCATAAACTGCACGGTCAAAAATTCTGAAAAAATTCAGAAAAGTGTAAAAAAATATCATCTTTGATGAGGCATCAAAAAAATAAGGATTTAACTGTACTCGAGTTCACATGAACTCGAGCAAAGCACAAAACATCCCATTTTAATCATCTCACATTAATTCTGTCAATTAAATTATCGTCAACACCAATTCGATTATCTTAATTCAATCAGACTAAAGTCATTTAATATGATACGAGTAACATAGATCGAAGTAGCGTATCTAACCCTCTGAAACTCATCCCACTCAACCCAAACTCACTCTTGAAAGCACATCAATTTTTCAACAATCTCCGTCTCCTGAGCTTTCTCCTGATATTCTTCAACTCCATCATGTTTTACCGATTCCTCGTAAAGAAAATAAAAAAAAAAGGAAGAAAAGAAAATAAAGAAACCATTATTTTCTGTCTTTTATCGACTTTCGACGAGAAATTATTCATTCGATGGAATTAATACTGAATCAATATAGTCAAAAAAGGCGCAAGTATTGAAGATACGCCCTTATGTTATAAGGAGTTTTTCCAAAAGGGCTTATCTCCAAAATTTATACCTTTTTAGTACCAAAAAAAAGGAGATACGCCTTTTTTTATATTGCTAATTGACATAGTCCCATTTATTAGAGCAAAAATTCTACGAATTCCAGAAAATAAAGTTATTAGTAACAAAAGGGCGTAAGTGCTCTCTAAATGAAAGTACGTCCCCATGTTATTAAAAATGTTTAAATTTTTTTCTTTAAATTTTTCCTCTCAACTAAAGCACAAAAGACTGTTTCTCTAGTACTTATGCCCTTTCAATATTGAAAAATGGAGATACGCCCTTTTAATATTTATAATTTTGGCATAAAAATCAATTGATAAAATAAATTTATGCCCTTCTGCCTCTAAAAGAGAACAGAATATTATTATGATTATTCTACTCTTTTCATCTGAATTAATGATAATTCACGAGAATTGGCACTGGCTTATATACAATTTCTGTATCTCTTCCTCTCCCCCCCCCCCCCCCCCCCCCCTCCTTCTCGCTGTCTCACACAATCTCTCAAAATGCATTCACCTAACGCTTTGTACTTGTCACAAATGTAACGTACTTCGGTTACAAAATTTCACCAGCAGTGAAATTTTCACTCCCTCTCTCAATGCAGTAAATTTCATTCAGTGAGAGAGAGAGAGAAAGATTCATTTGTATTCTTGACGATATCCCACGACTTTACGATAATTCGTTGTCCCTCTGAATGCTGAATACAGCAAAGCACGATTTCCTGAAAGTGGTATATGGAAGTATCGTCTGGCTTTGGATAGAAGACGATTTTCACGTGAAACTGAAAATCCAATGAATGTAAAAAACAAAGAATTTGTCTGAGTATTAGAATCATCGGGGTGACTGGTGATAATTGTGAATGCATTTTGTGTGTTTTCGAGACAGTTGAAGTAAATTCAAAGACTCTCGAAAAGTCATGAAATTGTTATCAGCTTCATTATCATTATGATTATTGGGAAATTTGGTTTTAAATTACGGAAATTATTAATTTAAAAAAAAGGCCACAAGTCCAGGAGATACGCCCTTATATTTTTGCTGAATGTAAATTTCAAGAGTCTCAAAGTCATAGAATTGTCATCAGTTTAATTATTATGATGAGGAAAAAAATGCTGTGATAATGGAAGTAAACAAACAGTGATTCGATTAAATTAATTCCGAGTGTCATTCTCATCTTCATAATTTAATATTCTTTTGAAAGATTTTTTTTTTTTTTTCTTCATTTTTTAATAAATTAGAGTAGCTGAGAGTGGATTTAAATGCGATTTTTTTGCATAAGGTATGTCAGCAGAAGTGAAAAAAAAGAGACGAGTTCTTTTTAGTGCACGCAGACGAGATTTTTTATGTAAAAAAAAAATCAGTAGCAGAGATAAAACAGGATGGATAAATGCATCGAATAAAAAAGGCGTAAGTGTCGAGAAAAAAAGTGTCTAAAATCAAAGGGGCATATCTCCAGTAATGATTGTTTTGGGTATCATAACTAATTTTGTACTACAGCTATGAGAATCAAATTTCACACAATGAAAACCAACAGTTGATGCTCATGTCTACTATCTGATAATTATACATGCAGCTAAAAAATTTATTTTCAAAATAAAAATTTATATTTCTTATTACACTATTTACTAACTATATGATTATAGTCAAAGCCTTTTTCTGCTGTATTTTTTAGTGTGAGACACCGAGAAAATTCTCTCCATGTACAAAAATTCAAATATCCCAGTGTTAAATTACCATTGACTCCTAAATCACTCCATTATTAATTAATCAAAATACAGATTGTAGTACAGCATTGAAAATTACAAAGCAGCCAAAAGCGAGACTCTACCAGCATATGTAAATAACAGATAATAAACTGTTTCGAAAGTCAGAGGTCGAGAAAGTAGCTGTGTGGTTACTGGACGATTCCTGGGTATTTTATCAAGTTTAGCAGCACTAGGTGTGGTTACTACTTGGATGGCTTGACCACTTTACCCTTACACCGATTCACACAATACCATTGTGCGGTAGATACGTATTTCTAAGGGTTAATGTATTTCTTCTATCTCTGTGCCAACGAGACAATTCGATACGCTATTGTGGCTTTTGTGAAAAGTTCTAGATTTTCCCATTCTTTTTTTTTTCCTCAATTTTAAATCAAATAAACATTTAAATTTTAATTTTTTTATCATTTCTAAAATTATTATTATTATTTAAGAATTTAATAATAATAATAATAATAATAATAATAATAATAATCATAGCAATAATTATTCACCATCTCAGAGTTATAAAGGCGTAAATCCTGTTTATAAGCATATCACTTATTATAAACATAATAAATTTGAATTTTTGGTTTAAAGAAAAGTCCTCGGAAACTTTTGGAAGCCTTCGGGATTTCCGAAGTCTCTTCTTGCATTGAGAAAGAAACGTTTCGAGAAGTGAAGGCTTTTTTCGTATTCGGAGAGTCTCTTGGAATACCACAAGAGAGATCTTCAAAGCCTCCGAGGCTTTCAAAGTCACCGAAGACGTGTCTTTTCTCCCTGGGATTGTAGTTTTATATTTTTCTTGGAATGCCAAAATATGAATTATGAAAAGAAAATTTGGATATTATGATAAGAGAAATTTTATGATTTTTTTTTTGAAAGAGAATGATATGGTTTTGTTTTATGGGCTGTTACTGATTTTTTTAAGTTTTGTTTATTGAGAAAAAATTTGAATCTTCCATTCGTTTGCTTATACAGTTTTTTGGAAAATTAGTTATTACTTCACAGTTTGAAATTTTCCAAAATTTCCCAAGTTTGTCCTAAATTTTCACAAATTGAACTTCAGCTCTCTTTCTTTTCCCGCATGGTTTCCCAAAAATGGGCTATTTTCCCCAATTTTCAATTTCCTATGATTCCCCAAAATTTTCTATGATTTTTCAAGATTTTCTATGATTTTCCAGAATTTTCCAAAAAATTTCCAATGTAAACTCATATTGTGCCATTAAAAATTTTCAAAAATTATTCCAAAAATTTCTGCCCCATGTTCTACGTTAGAATTGCATGAATATTTTTATATCCCCTATTTTTTCAAAAAAGTTGAAATAAAATCTTATATATCCAGTGTGAATTAAAGTTTCAAGGGAGGGTTTTACGCTGAAGGAACTGATCCTTGGGTAAGCCAAGCCCGGAAAATCCTTCACGACACTTTATGACACTCTGCCTCTATTCTGTCATATACTCTGTACACACATACGTGCTATGTTTCTCTGGAAGCTAAAGATCGATTCACATCTTTATGACCCTCTAGCGTCGACCTGTTTGCAGGAGAGCAACTTGTAATTTTATGATGGTCAATATAACTTTTCCTAGAGTATCTCCACAACTATATGTACTCAGTCTCGTTTTATTTCATTTTTTTTTTTATTTCATTTTCCATTTTCAATTTTTATGACCAGTGCGGAGTGTTTTGCCTCTTCTTCCGCATTTTTTTGAAGCACGAGACTGTCACTTTTATGCTGAGAGGTGAAAGCCTGATAGCCATGAAAAATTTCGATCTTGAGAATTATCTCGGTCAAACAACCAACAAAGTCTGTATCAATTAAATATGAGACTCTGGCGATTATCCGCTTGTTTGCCCATTGAATTCTAAAGTCATCGAACTATTTGCTGACTCAATGCGATTTTACTGTTAACACAATTAATCCGAGATAATTGATTTCGACATTGATTTAGCGACTTCGTGGGATAAAGAGTGATTGAAGATTTTTTTGGGATTGAAGGAGTTGCCGGAAAAATCTGAAAAAATTCAGGAAAGTGCAACGATATATCACCATCATTGTCAAATTTTTTGAGATTTTTAAACGCAAGCTTTCATTTTGAAAAAAATTGTAATTCAGTAAAAATTGTCGTTTTTTTTGGGGATATCTGAAAACGGAAACTAAGCGAGATAGAGCGATTTTATTTGAGTTTTTTTGGCTCTCAGAATTCTCTATGAAGAAGGATTCGGGTAAAAAAGGCGTATCTCCATTAATTTCTGAGATATTAAAAAAAAAGCTGAATCTTCTTTTTTCTTCACTCAATCTCTAGATAGAGAAGAGCTCCTGTATCTAAAGAATCTCCCCCCCCCCCCCCTCTTCCTCTGATAATTCAGATCTATTCTCATATTTCACAGACTGTCTGGCTTTTCCCTAAAGAGTACCTGTTGACTGTATCCACGTATCTCCTTGAAGGCAAAATTGAATCAAAGAAAGGAAGAAGAGAGACAGGTGAGGAAATTCGATTTAATTAATTCATCGTGTGGAATACGATATTCAATAATCCAAAGAGCACTTTTCGTTTTCACTACGATTCCCATTCAATTTATGTTCGTCTTCACTTACTTTTTTCTCCCTCGATATATCTCTAGGGTAAATTGAAGTAAAAAGGACTGAGAAATAAACATTTCTTTGTTTTCTCTTCTTCTATTTTGTGGAATTTCATTGGATTATCGTATAGAAAAAATGTGTATGTATTTTTATTGAGATAGTATCTCAACAAACTCGAGTCCAGTAAACCTTTCATTTTTTTTACATTTTTCTGAATTCTTTCAGAATTTTTGTCCATGCAGTTTATGAGATATGAATTATCAAAGTTGCTGAAAATACCGATGGTGGGGATGAAACGCTCTAAATCGGACGGAAAACACGAAATTACTAAAAAACCACACGGTTGAACCATTATTTGAAAATAACTGTCGAAGAGAACAGCATTTTTACTGAATAATAGAAGGAAAAAATATACAATTCACTCTATAGTTATTGAGAATTTTTTATTAGAAGGTAGTCAAAACTATTTGCCTCTCTCTATCTCATGCATGTGATAAGAGATTTACCTTCTAAAGAAAGCATGAAAAGTTTTTTGTCACCGTTTTATTTTCCCTAAACCTAGCTATACCATAGTCATACTATATTAATATAGATAATATAGTATAAAATAGCTATACTATAGTATAGCTAGATTGGTAGTAGCGTAACTACTAATCTTAAAATGAAAGAACGTATCTCCACACTTATGCCCCTTCGGTATTTCTATAAACAAATACATTTTTTGGTGAATGGATATAGTATAAACATATTCATACTCAGACACCCAATATAGCTCGACACGCTCGCGAAGTGCGCGTCCCAATTCTAGTATAGAAGAAAATTCGAGAAAAAAAAATTATATCCACAAGCTGAAGATATGACTTTCGAATAGTTTAATCACTTTTTTCGGGTAAATTAAAGCACATTTTCCCCCGAATTAACAGCAATTAATTGGAAACTAACCTACAAATCCCCATTTCTTTCTGTTTTATCGACTATACTCTAGAATACTACCTTAATACGTTTCTCTTATTCTCCGGAATTTCATTGGATTATCGTCCAGAAAAACGTGTATATATTTTCATTAACTGGTTTTCCTGTTTTATCTCGTTTCCACTCGAACATTTCTTCCCTAATTTTATCTCCCTCATTCAGGAATGGAGAAAAGAGAGAAAGAGAGAGAGATAGGTCTTCACCTAATCCCGGACGCTGCTGGGGAGCTCGTTAAAATTACACCACTTGCGACAAGGGCCACTGGAGAAAAAGGGGGGAAAGAGGGGGAGGGGAAGGAGCGAAGAAGAGGGAAAGAAAGGAGATATTTCCAAACAGAAAAGTTTTCACTATTATAATTGTATGACTCCAAGTTTTAGAGCTGCTACTGGCGATAGTTTAATCCACATACTCAATTATACCATTGTTCTCATTCTCTCTCGTGATATATTCATTGTGAAACAAAAATATCAAGTATTCAACGTCATTCAGCTTCAGTTGAAATACGTCCAAAGTTGGGAATTAAAAAATCATGGCAAAAGCAAATTTATGAGTCAAACATTAATTTCGTGAAGTTTTTCTTTCATTTAAAATTTATGAAGAAAAAAAAAATTATTTCTGAGTTTATTATCGATTAAATTGAAAGTTTTTAAAAAAATATATCTTCGAAAATAATGGAAATACGCCTTTTTCGAATTTTTTCGCTCTTTTTGAAGAAAATGAATTTTTTGGCCGAATGTGAAGAACAAAAAGGGCAGATGTACTGAAGATAGGCTCTTTTGATTCTAAAAACTCAGTTTTTCATCGACACTTACGCCCTTTTGACTCCAGAGAATATTTCAAAGTACTATAAATTTTTTTCATTATGAACTTCTCTCAAAATACTTCTGAAAATAATGGAGATACGCCCTTTTTCACTGGATTTCTTTCTTAGCAGCTTTGAAGATTCTCAATAAAAAAAAGGTTGATCTAAGAAAAGTGCATATTTATAAAGTGCATGTGTAGAATAAAAAGGGTGTAAGTACTTGAGATACGCCCTTGTAATTTGGAAACCTCTCTTTATCGACAATTACGCCCTTTCAACTATAGAGAATATCTTAGATTACTTTTTTTCATTTGTTTTCAATAAATATCTCGAAAAATGATGAAGATACAGCTTTTTCGTCCTCATCCTTCTGTCTGAAGCTCTTGAAATTGCCGACAAAAAAGAATTGATCTCGTTCAGCTCTCGAGATATTTCCTCGAAAATAAATTTTCACTCGTAAAATCCTTGCAGTGAAAAATATGAGAAAAATATATGAAAAATCATAAAAATTCCATAGTCAATCCGGTATAGTCCAGAGGTATGATATCTGGCACTCATTAAAATTCCCAATTAATATTTCACTGCCTCTATTCAGGAATGAATCTGAGAAACAAAAAAAATTCTATGAATCCAGAATGGACAATGAACTAAAAACCCCTTTGGAAAAAAAGGCAACAAACAGAAAATTCATTTCTGTGATTCATTGGTATACAGTCCCACTTGGGTCGTTCAGGAAATCATAAATCCCCAGTACTCCAGACACAATCAGTCGATACATAGGATGCGAAATGGAACAAAAAAAAACGAAGAACACAAAGAAATATAAAAAAAGAGCCATTAAAGAATAAGAGAAATAGTAAAAAAAAAAAGTGCAGAAAGAGAGATAGACATAAAATGGATGAGAATCACCTCTACTTTTTCCTACTGAAGGATTGGCAAACTTTTGTTATATGGCGAACGTGTGGTTCTGGTGCACACACGTCTTTCTACAATCCTCCATCATCCACCAACACATGTGCAAGATCCACAGTTGGATATTTTGGGGAACATTAACGAGGAATCGGCGGAGATTAGACAGATAGGATACGAGAATTTGTTAAAAAAAAATCTGGACAATTTGAAAATTCTCGGAAAAATCAGGAAAATTAAAGAAAATCTCTTATTGGGAAAATGACTTCAATTTCCAGAGAATTTGGAGAGAGAAAAAGGTTGCTGAAGTTCAATTTGGGAAATCCTGGAAATTTTTCGAAGATCATAGAAGATCTCAATTTGGAGAAAAAACAGATTTTTCAGGAAATCTGGACAAAGAAACCTGACTGTTCAAAAAACACGTGTGCAGAAAGTTTTCCGGAGTTCAAACCGACCAAATCCTGAAAAACTCTGAAAAAAAATCAAAAATTCCTAAAGATTCTAAATTGGAAATTTCAAAATCACCTCTCTTCTTTCCCATTAAAGAATTGTCAAACTTTTGTTATCCGACTAACGTATATTCCTAGTGCACACCCCTCCTCCATCATGCACCAACACAGGCACAAAATGTTTACCCTCCGATATTTCTGAAAACATTAACGAGAAATCGGTTGAGTCTACACATAGCTAAAACAAAAGAGTTTGTTTCAATGTAAAATGTTGGTATATGTGTGCTGGATGCTCTAACGAATTCGATTAAAATATGGAAACACTGTTTGGCACTTGAAAAACTAGTTTGTAGCAAGAGCCAACTGAATGTGTTGATGCGAAAGTGAATAAACAATGTGATACTGATGGCGAGAGAAAATTATGATAGCAGTTTGGATGCACACAATTCATCCAGTGATAGGACAATTGTCCACTATTCAGAACATTCGATAATTGTTTAAAGTTAGTATCTAACTTGTTTGATCAGGACTATAACCAGAGAACTTTGATAGCATTTGGTGGAGAAGTGTCATTAGTTTGGCCTCCATCCATTGTGATGAATCTACGTGTTTGATGTCGATTTATCCATGTACGCCAGGATCATACAATGAACGTTGATATAGGGGTAGGCACCTAAGTAACGTCATTATCGATGGACCCGGATGACAGAAACACGTGTACGAGATTCAACAAACGAGAATACACATCATTGGAGATATTAATACATGATGACAGGCCTTTAGAATGATGCGAACTAATGAACTTTGGGAAATTGTAGACGGTATATGGAGGTTGCATGTAATATTGGGATCAAGTGGAAAGAAGAATTGGAAATTTTCATGGTTTTGTTTGATGGGATGTTCTTAGTGATTGTAGTGTAAAGATGAGGAAATTTCTGATGGAAAGCAAGGGTTAGAATTGCTGTAGGATTTATTCCTGCTATAGGCCTTTTTCTACCAACTTTTCCCTATTTCATAGTCCCTTCATGAATTTCCACATTCCGTTACCCCTTCCACAAATAGATTTTTGCGTTCTGATCTTGGAACAATGATTCCAAGATCATTAGTTAGTTGTTCTTTGATCCTGTAACAATTACATCCTTGGCCATTTGATTTTTGTTGAAAATGATCCTGTTGATGATAATGAACGATTTTTTTTCTTCTACAATGTTGAAATGTTAAAAGCATGTTTATATCGTGTTTAAACCTTCCTATTTGTCGGCGCCTTTACTACCATCTAATCGTGCTGGAAACTGAAGAAAATGTTACGACCATTTGACTTTGTACTGATATTGTTATTTCAATGGATCTCCATTATCTTAATGGACGATTACGTTTTCCATTCATTATTTATTATTATTAATCTTTCAGTTTCCATTGTTAGCTCAATTATAAGACGTCAAAGGTAAAGAAGACTTAATGCGATATCAATGATGTTTAACTGTATTTTTCAGGCTGCAATCGATTTGCAATTAAATAAATATGAGATGTCTGAAATTTTCACGAAATAAATAGAGGAAGATATGAAGTTATTTGCAAAAAATTGCAAAGAATGGGATTATTAAATTTCACCTTTTCACTATTAAATTTTAATTAAACTACCAGATTCTTTCACTAACAATGGTCCTCAATAAAACAACAAAACCAAAAATTCTCTCTGCAAACTCTCATAGCGCTTACAAATGACGCAGATATTTGTCCCACCATTCCAACAAATTACATACAGATATGTTGAAGCGTTGCTCTCGCAGCACAACACTAAATTTTATGAAAAACACTCGAAAGGAATTTGTCATACGTCCAGAACATTCTCGTATGGTAGATTCCCTAGGAAAATAACAAAAAAGTGAAAAAAAAATAAGATAAATTGCATGCGAAACAAACCTGGGGGTTTATTTTTGTGTAGCACAAATAGAGAGGAAAAACAAACGGATATCAATTAATTTCTTCGTATGAATCCATGACACAATTGAATTTGAAAAACCCAAAAAAGCAAAAGAGAAAAAGGAGAGAATAAAATGGAAAAAAGGAAAGAAGAGAAAAATTTAAAAGATGTATGGAATTTTTTCTCCAAAAAAATAACTGAATTATTGGAGGGAAAAATTGGAAAAAAAACGGATTTTTTCATTGAAAAAATAAGGAAATATGGAAAATATGAGTTTTGTTATGTTTTTTTTCAAGAATATTTCGGAAAATAATGGAGATAAGTCTTCTATCTCAAGCCTTCATTGTACGGAATTTCGAGAGCTTCAAAATTATTATATTACCGACCTCTGCTCCATGAAAACAGGTCTGGTGAATAAAAAAAATTTGGGAAAATAATTAAAAAATTTAGTTACATTTGGCAGAGTGAAACTGATAATTTACCAAATGTGCTTTTTTTATAATTTTAGGGTAATAAAAAAAGAAGCAAAAGCATCAGAAATTGATTTTAAAAAAAAGTCAATTGCTGCAGAAATAGTTATAGTCCTGCAGAGACACAATAGATGAGGTAGGTATATCGTCGAGTATCCTCGTTAGCAAGCCCTTGAATGTGCGATTCACGTCGGGGTAGGACAACGGACAACAAAAAGGGAATATACTCAGCGAGTGGACGGTATTCTGGAAGATTTACGAGATAGGGACGTGTGGGCACTCGTCGTGGGGGTTTTGAAAAGCTACACGTGTGTGGTTCTCTCACTCCCACTGAGAGATTTCTCTTCTTTTTTCTTTTTTTTAATGGATTTTTTGTCGTTTTTGTCTGTCCCACTGTTTGCACCCTCTCGACGTATTTTCATTGCTGCTTTTGACCTCGGGCAAAGTTTTTCTTCTTCTTCTTCTTCGTGGTGATACAAATATTTTCAGGAGTTTCTCTTGTGGAGATGAGAAAAATTCGGAAAAAGAGGATGAAGCGAAATTTTTGGGGATTTTTCGAAAATAATCGGTTCATCAATAAAAAAAAAATTTTCTCTCACTATTGAGCATCTGGGAAACTTAGCAAGATAAAGCAGTTTTATCCCAATTATTCTTTGTAGTTTTTAAAATCCTCTGTGAGAGTGTCGAAAAGGCAAAAGGGCGCATCTCCATTACTTTCCGAGATATTCCCACGAATAATTGAAGGAAAAAAAAACAACTTTAACTTTTTTTTCTTCTTTAATTTTTTTTTTCAATTTTTTCTATTGAATTGAAGAGCCCGAAGGATTTTTCAGCCTCAGAATCAAGTGCATGGCGCTATTTCATCAATAATTCGTTTGTCAATTTAGTTTTCTGGACTGTGCTCCTCTTTTGGCCCTTCATTTTCTTACAGTAGCACTGCGTACAGTCTCTGCATGAACTCACGAATATTTACAGAGGCCAGCATGCACTCAGAATGCATCTATTTATTATACACAAAACGTTGTGGTCGTAGTAAACGTGCACTCTCTCTCCATCTCTCTCTTTCTCTTTCACAGGCTCTTCTACCCCTGATGCAAACACACATACACATTCACCTGCCATGTGTTTTACAAGTCTGTTTGTGTATTTACGTACGTGTGCATTTAACTGATACATTTGTAACGAAACTCGGGGGTTAATTTGCCGCTCGTCCTCGAAAAACTGCGTGACATGGAACCTCGAGAATTTCCACTTTTTAATTTTTTTAAAGTGAATTTTTTGTTTTCTGGATAGTCTTTGCTTTTCAATAGTTAATTCGTCGATAATTGTATTTTCTTCGTCGAATCCCTTCTCTTCGATTTAATTAAAGTGAAATAATTTTAAAATACCATTTTCTATTCAAATTTTTTAATTTTTTTTTAATTTCTCTCATTTTTTTAAATTAAATTTAAAAAATGAAGAATATTTTGTTAAAATTGGACATTTTTTTTTCTCTCAAAGAAAAATCCTATTTTAATGAAAGATTTAGTTTCTTCATTTGAAAAATAGAAGAATTCTTTTTTCTCGATTTCAATCAATTAAAGTGAAACAATTTGAAAACGCTATTTTTTCGTTGAATTCCAATTTTTTTCAAATTAAATTAAAAAAATGTTTCCTAAATGAAAAAAAATATTCTCATAAAATGACAATTTTTTTCTTCCTTTCAAAAATTTTAATTAAAATAAAATATTAGAGTTACCTTGTTAAATGATTTTTTCAATTATTTTAATGCTTTTAATTTAAATAATTTCGTTGATGCCGCTTTTTTTTCTCTCCGGAAATTGCCTCACGTGAAAAAAAAATCGTGTGAGCGGTACAAATTATTGTGCATTAAATTTTTCGTACGCTAAAAATTTTTCGTGCATGCGCAATAGGATTAGCCAACGGAATGAAAAATTCTGCAAAATTTCATTTGTCTCTTATTTTACAATGCGGTACATTTTTTATTCTTTTTTTTTTTTCTTTGTGTTTATCACTTTTTTTTCCAACATGCAGACTAACGCTTCCAGCTTCACTTGGATGTCGGCCAATAATTGTTTTTGTTTCGTTCTTCTCTCTGTTTTTTTGTTTAATTTCATTTAAAAGCACTGGTTATAATCACCGGAAACGTGGCACGACTTATTGAACTCTTGTTTCCCAAATTTCCGGTATATTCACTGTTTTATCGAAAATAATCATCAATTTTTTGAAGTAAAAAAGGGCACTTTTGGGACAGAAATGCTGAATAATTTTTTTTGGGGGTGAAGGGCTTTTTGGAAAAATCTGAAAAAATGTAATTTTTCTATAAAACCGTTTTGCTGTAATTGAGACTTTTATGCACATACAGACATACACACACACACAGACATGCGCTAAACATGTCATTTTCTCTCTATTTAGATCATTTTAAGTATCTTCTATTAAAAAAATCACAATGGAAAATTCTGATGATTACATAACTTCCTGTTCGGAAACAAAATGATATTGATCGCTCTAAAAATATAATCATCCATTTCCATTTAAATGAATGAAAAAAATTACGCTTCAAAGATGTCAACATCCCTAGTTTTCCTTCAATTCAAAAATTCTTCATATCTCTCCATTCATATTCATCGAATTAGCGAGAAGAAGTGCTGAAAGTGCACTTATCCCAGTTTTTCTGTAAACTACGAAAAAATTCCTCGTGGGAGTAGAATAAGAGTGAAATCGATGAGCTTGAACATACGCTTCGCTAATAAAATAGGAAAAAAAAAAAGAAAACTTGTGCAAGAACCTCTCGACCGTTTAACGCCAACGGGAGAAAATTATAGTTGGCTTAGTGTAATGGGTTACGTATGAATATTAGACGATTATTATCTTTTTTTATGACACTTTTCCTTATTTTTGCTTCCGAATGGAAGCTATGTAATCATCAGAATTTTCGATTGTAATTTTTTTTGATAGAAAATATTTAAAATGATCTAAATAGAGAGAAAAATTTTGTGGAAACCTTTTTTGTAACTCTTGAAATTCTCTTTTAAAATGGATTTAAGAAGGAAAAAAAGCGTATCCACATTGTTTCCCAAGATATTTATAAAAAAATTATAGGAAAAATGGAATTATTAATTTTTTTAAAACATTTCTAGGAAATAATGGAGATACACCCTTCTTCCCCTAACTCACTTTTGTGATACTTGAAATTCTCTGCATGAGAATTCTTTCCATTAAAAAAAGGCGTATCTCCATTATTTTCCGAGATATTCTCGGGAAAAATCATCAGAAAAATCATTTTTTGGTTAATTTTTCAAAGAAATCTCTCGAAAAATGATGGACAAACGCACTTTTTACATTGATCCTTTTTCTCCAAAGAATTTCAAGAGCTACGAGAATAGATTAACTACGAAAAATTCTTCGTAAGAGTGGAATCGATGAGCTTGAACATACGCTTCTCTAATAAAATAATAATAATAATAATGAAAATAGGAAAAAAAAACTCGTACAAGAACCTCTCGACCATTTAACGCCAACGGGGATAGAATTATAGTTGGCTTAGTATAATGGGTCATGTATGAGTATTAGAACTACTAGTATGTGTGTGCGATAAAAGATGAGTATATGGGCGGACGAAGAGGCAAACGATAATCGCATTAACAAGATTGAACGAGAAAACGATTTTATCGAGATAAAAGTACGGTGCTTCTACTGAATAAACTCAAACTCCACATTTTTTTTTTTTCTTTACTTTTTTTTATATATTTATTTTTATTTCAAAGCCTTCGACATGTCTTTATCTCAATTCTCTTTCATCTTTCTTTCTCATTATCAATGCTGTTTGTTTGAGGATCTATTGGAGATAATTGGAAGTGAGAAGAGAAATTCGAATTTTCATTTGAATTAGAAAAAGTGCTGATGAAATAAAATAAATTAAAAAAAAAAACAAAGAAAAATCTAATTTTTTGTTCTTTTTCTTTTTACTCAAAAAATTGAAAATTCGTTTTCAGACAATTTATAATTGATTAAATAGCAGCAGCTGATCCAGACTGACAACCTGGATCCTTTCAATCTTTCAGAATCTCAATTGTTAATGAATATTTGGTAGTCTACAATTCAACTATCCCATTCAGTAATAGCTGACACAAGGCTTAACATCAACTAAAAAATTCTCTCACTGCAAGACTAATTTCACATTATTAGTCAAAGCCTCAACAAGTCTCCGAGAGAAGAGTCCCTAAAGGGAAATTATTCAAGAATTCTTCATGCCAAAGTTTTTAATCCTGGACTAGAATAATTGCTCTTTCAAATAAAAAAAAAAATAAAAATTCTATAATGAGGATACTTATTAAAATTATTGACATATTTTTAATTCATCGGCGAATTCGCGAGGAATTCTGAAAAAATTTGAATAAATTCTTTGACATGTTCCCATTCTTAGTGAATTTTTTCAATTTTTTTCGAAAATTCTCTCATTTCCAAAAAAAAAATTCCAAATCACTCAATCTCAAAAGTCCATTTTGCCACAGTTTCCCTTTCTCCATTTTCTCGTTCATCCATTTTTCGATTAAAAAATCTGAAAAAATTTGAGAAGATGCTCCTATACATATACATTTTCACAGAATTTTTTCAAAATATTCTATAAAGCCCTTCACTTCAAAAAAAAATTTAAAATCACTTCATCTCGCAATTTTGTTTCTTCAGAATTTTCCTCCCTAATTTCTTCAATCTACCTATTTCTCCACAAAAAAAATCTGAAAAATTCGAGAAAAACCTCCAGCATGTCTACATAATTACTGAATTTTTTCAGAATTTCCCATGGAGCCCTTCACTATCAAAGAAAATCCCTAATCACTTTATCTCTCAGATCCCCTTTGCGCTTGTCTCCATCACTAAGTTTTTAATTCACCCGCCCTTATCCAAAAAAATCTGAAAAAAATTGAGAAGATTCTCCAACACGTCTCTATTATTCCTGAATTTTTTCAAAATTTTTTGTCGACTGCTTCACTGAAAAAAAAAATCCAAACTATTTTACCTCGTAGTTCCATTTTATCCCCACCTTTATTACAAAAATTGTTAAAAAAATTTCGCAATTTCTCGTTATTACAGAGTTTTCCATCAAAGTAAAATGCACCAGTTTTTCCTGAAACTGGATTTCCCGTCCACAAAAGCATAATTATTTTCCTATTGAACCCGAACGCGACAAAGGCTGAAATGACGTTGGATTTTCATCATAAAGCAGAGAACGAAGAAGAAGAAAAAAAAAATGTAATTACCGTGAAATTTTCCGCAGCGTCAGGATTTTTTCTGCTTCAACAAAACAAGAATGAAAGCCCTAGCAAAAGTTATATTTGATCGATTACGTTTTGTGCAATACGAAGGGTGAACTGCTCCCTATCCTTGATCATGAAAAAATTAAGCCCCAGTCTTAGGGCTAAAGGTCCTGCATCCAAATGTCCCTCCCTCCCCTCTTTTCGTGTGCACCCTCGTCAACGAAGCTGTAGAAAGGTCTGTGTAGGCATCGTGAGGAAACCTAAAAAGGGCGAGAGACGTGCACAGGGATACGAAATCTGTTCTCTGTGTGTACATATGTACGGAGAAGTAAATGAATTGGGGGAAAAAGAAGGCAGAAGCAAATGGAAAGTTGCAGACAGGGTCAAACACAGGGTGCCTGTGTTTTTGTCCCCTTTTTGACACTTTTTCCCCCCTTTTCCCGCTTTTTTTGATGACTTTAAAACAGGAAAAATAGAATAAGTCGATTATTTTTTTGGGTTTTTTGAGAATATTTTAGGAATTGAGAGAGATTGAACGATTTCATTTGAATTTTGTTTTGGAGTTTTTGAAATTCTTTACAGAAAGGGTTGGCATAAAAAGGGCCTATCTCCATCATTTTCCTAGGTATTTTCAAAAAATGATAACAAAAAGTCGATTTTTTTGTTCAATTTTTTTTAAATATTTGTGAAATTAATGGCGATACGACTTTTTTTTACCCAAATCGTTTTTTGTAGGCCTTGAAATTCTCCCTGAAGATGAATTAGAACAAAATCACACTATTTCGCTCAATTTCCGAAAAATTCTCAAGCAAATGATGAAGATTTTTATTTAAAAAAACAAAAAAGTTGGATTTTAAGGTCAATTTTTCAAGATATCTCGGAAATTAATGGAGAAACGCCCTTCTTACCCTCAACCATCCTTCGTAACTCTCGAAAAATCCACGAAAAAACATTCAAGACCAAAAAACGTCGTAGCTCCATAATTTTCTGAAATATTCTCAAAAAAATGATAGTAAAAATCGATTTATTCCATTTAAACGCACGTACACATGATTTAAGAGGCATAAAATCGGTTCTCCATACATGTGTACTGAAAGTAAATGAATTCGGAGGAGGCAGAAGCGAATAGAGCTAACAGCAGGGTCAGGCGCGTTTTTATCCCTTTTTCCGACACTTTTTTCCACTTTTCACCTGACTTTAGACAGAAAAAAAGGAAGAAATTATCCCACCCCCCTCCCACCCAACCCTTATTCTCTTGCATTCATATAGAATATGCGTGATTTCGATATATTTCTCGCCGACACAATGCCTCTCATTTGCATCTGGCAGAGGGCCATACAGAGAAACGAGAATGTGAAGTATTAAAAGAGAAAAGATATATATATATATATATATAAATATACATAGATGTACAAATTGCGAGAATTATGGAGATTCTAGAGTTATGTTGAAGCAGCACGATTATCTTCATATCCAACAGTTGAAAATTTTAAGTGGCCCAAAGCACAAAACTAGCAATATGCATATAAAAATATGAGAGTGCTCGTTTCATTCAGCATTGATTATTTTGTTTTTTAATTGTTTTTTTTTGCTTTAAAATCTTCGCCTTTTTTCGACGTTGAAAGGTAAAATGAAGGATTTTCTTTTTTTTTTCCTTTATTCATTTTCTGTTTTACTTTTTCATCGCATTTGGACTCTCATACAATCAGAATAATTTATTTCTCTACCCCCATCCCCCCTCCCTCCTCCTGCCCCTATTTCAATGTGCATGTTTTAAAGGATGGGGAAGAAAATACTCTCACGTCGAGCGTATTCTCGCAAATGGCCATCCACAACAGAGAGATTATTTTTTATCACCAGAGAGAAATAACTGTTTCTACTCCTCTGCACTTGTACAGAGAAAGAGAGAGATGGGTTTTAAATGGTCAGTGTGTTGGATAAAGCCCCTAATCTCGAGCAATGAAAGTTCCTGCACATTCGTTGTTAATTGTCGAATTTTTTAATTTTTTTTTTTCGTTTCGAATTATTTGCATTGAGTGTGCAAATGGATGGAAGATTGCTTCATCGGTAGGATTTGTGCTTTGTTAGGACGGATCGCCGTTGGAGCGCTACGAGCACAGGCGGAGAGGGGCGGAAGTGGCCGAAGGAAGTGTAGGCGATCTGAAAGGAATCGGGATTTTTTTTTCAAGTGAAGGACTTGAGGGAAAAATGTGGAAAAAATTGGGGAGATACTCTGACATGTCTCGCTTATTGTCAAATTTTTTCAGAATTTTCCATGAAGCCTTCCTTTTAAAAAAAAATCCTTGGTAATTTCATTCTGAAGGTCTCTTCATTACTGCATTAAAAATTCTCATTCGTTCTCTTCATGTATTTTCAACGTAATACACCGGTGACAAAGAAAATTGTCAAGACCAAGTAGCCACCACTTTTTGACGAGTTAATTGCCCCAGGAAAATTTCCCCAGACTCATTCTCTTTTCCTATCACAAAACCCTCCTTTTTTTTTTTTCATTTCGCCCTTTGTTTATTAAACATTCTTTAATATTCATTTTTCTCTTTTTGCAGAATTGCATGATCGCTCAGTTTCATCTATATTATGCTGAAAGAAACCCCTAGGCATTTACGTGTACTTGATCGTTACACACTTATACATGAAAAACACAGGAGCCTTCACCCACGTTGTTGAATATTCAATCAATTCGCAGGTTTGAGAAAAAAAAACGAGAAAAATAGCATTTATATTGTGTTCAAAAGGTTTTCATCTTTTTGCCGAAACAAAAAATATTGCCCACAAGAGGCGATTTTTTTTTCCTCACGATTTCAGTGAGGAAATTCATCTACCATGAGTTTCATGGAATTTTCAATGTAATTGTAATCCCTGTGGATTTGAAATCTGCCAGTCGACCGTTACAAATGTGCTAAAGCCGCTTTGGTTATTCACGGATTTACAATTTATCCTCATTTTAATTTATTGTAATATATTGTATATTTTTGTTGAGGGGAGAATAAAAAATGAATTAAGAGCAAATGCTTTGTTCTGAATATTTGAGACAATATTGACCTTAGAACGTCATTTTTTTCAACCCATTTTTATCAATTATTTCTCATAAAAATTTCAAAATTTATTAAATTATTCTATCAGATGACTTTTCATGAATAAATTTCATCAATTAAAAAATATTGTCTAAAAAATGCTTAGAATGAAAAGGGCGTAAGTACTGGACACACGCCTCTTTTATCCCAAAAACTGCCTTTTTTCAGCACTTACGCCCTTTTGACTCCAAAAAATATTTTAGAATATAATAATTTTTTTTCGTCATTTTTTTTGTAAATTAATATTTCGGAATATAAGCGAGATAGCGCGATTCTGTTCAAATCATTTTGTAGCTCTCAAAATTCTCTACAAAAAAGATTTCAAGCAAAATTGTCTTATCTCACTTATTTTCTGAGATATTTGCAAAAAATCATTTCGACCAAAAAAAAAATGATCAAAATCATTAAAAAATCAATTGTAAGATGAATTTCAAACACATGTTCGATTGTTTGATGATAACATGAAATAATTTGCATTTCGTTACAATTACAATTTAATCTATTCAAATGAAGATTATAATTGTAATTACACATACAGATGCAAAAATTGCACACTCAATACAAAGCAGTTTCGTGTTCACTGAATATATTGTTATTTTCTCTAAATCCAAAGAGACTTAAAAGCAAATCTACAGAGTCTGTTTCAAATGAATTTTCTCTGCATTCCAGTCTTTCATGTAGTTTGAAATTGAATAACCAGCATTCTACTTGATGGATCACGTGACGATTCATTCTGTGAATTAAAATCATTTGAATTGTGAAAGCTTGTAGGAAGACTAATCACTTTGACTGAGTGGAGATAGGAGAATATGCTTGAGGGCCGTACTAACTGTATTGTTCAAATAATAAATGTGATTCACTGTTAGAAAAAAACTGAAATTTTATAGAAAATTCGATGGAAATTTTAATAAACGTGATACTGAATGTTTTTTGATGGGAAAATGCCGATGAAATCTGTGAGTTTCCGGAGATATTCAGTGGAATCTATGAGTTTTGAGTAGAGTTGAGACGAAAATTCTACAACTCACTTGAATTTTCAACTGAACATGATATTTCATCTCCCCCATAAGAATTCTCTATATTTCATATAATATATATTTATAACAGAATATAGATATATATATATATATATATTATGCAGACTATGATTAAAATATGTAGCTATAAATATCTGCGACGTATGCTCTATATTTATCTACATATAGTCTTCATTATACAGAAGATCTAGATTATTTCGCTTCTAAATCACGTCAAAAGAAATATAAATTCGATGAAAATCGGAAAACGGAGCGATTTGATATGAATGTAAATTGACATATGAGTTCATTCCCTGTTTGTGGATGCAGGAATGTTGGCAATTGCAATCGAGCCTCTTTATATTTTCAACAAGACGCTTGAAATTTTTCCACAGTACAGGCATCTCCAAATAACAAGGTTGCTTCAAGTGTTTGTTGTCACTTACAACATTGGAGATGACATGTACTTGAATTGAAAAAGTTTTTCCTGAACTTCCCAGGAATTTTTTTCGCCGGATACTTTTCTTATTCTTGCACAACAAATGTTCGAAATGGTGAAGGAAAGAATAGAGGAAAATGGACCTATATGACAAAATGGACGGGGATGTTTTTTTCATAGTGAAAGCTTTATAAGAAAAATTTGAAATAATTCAACAACAACTGAGATGTTTGAAAGCATCTTCTCAATTTTTTTCAGATTTTTTCGCCGAGTCCTTCTTTCCAAAAAAAAATTCTTCAATGAAAGAATGGAGGTGAACGGTGGCTCGTTCGGTAGAGTGTCGGATTGCCAACTCGTAGACCCGGGTTCAAATCCTAGTCTCTGCCGAATGATACAAGCACCACTGTAAAAATTATTTACAAGTGCTTTGTCCACAGACACACCATGAACCTCCGTCGCTGATTGGCATAATCTTAGCGAAAAGATGGCGACGTTAAATAAGTATAAAAAAAAAAAAAAAAAAAAAAAAAAAATTAAAGAATGAATTAATTATGAGTTTAGCTGCGTTTTGTGGTTCTTAAGGATGAAATCTCTCTATCAATCGGTTTCGAGAGGTTTTGCCCGCCATATTTCTCACTGAGAATCCTTGACATTCAAGCCAGAAGAGTATCGCATTCCCATAAACGGGAGAATATTCGTTTTCATCTATACTCGAGTGCTCAACACCGAAACCGGAGAGAGGAATTGAGGCATTCTCAACTATTTCAAGAGATGCTCCAACATTAGCTTGATCAAATGTGAGAATAATAGCACTCAACGATGAAGAACTTCAGTCAAGAGGAGTACCGAAAATTTATAATTTTAATTGAGTAGCGGAAAAGTGGAAATAGGATGACCAAAATTATTTCATCACTTTTTTTCGATAATATTTGCTTTTTTATGAGGTGAAGAATTTTATGCAAAAATTTGAAAAAATTAGACAATTATTGGGATATGATGGAAGATTTCCTCAATTTATTTCGGATTTTTCTGGAACGGTGCGCTTTTTTTAATAAAAATGATTTTGAAAAAATTATTTTTCTTTTTCACTTCTCCACAACTACATTCAATCAAAAATTTTTAGCATCAATGCCATTTGCAAAAAAAAACCGAGAAAGAATCTCATATTATCCTTCAACACGTCCCTGGCATCCTCAATTTTTTTTAATCCCCTCCCCCCTCCCCTCCAAAAAAAATCTCACCCCTTTAAAAAATGTGGTCAATAACAAAACCCTACAAGACCTTTGAAAAAACACACAAAAAAAAATAAGAACATCAGAGATATAAGCAGGAAAGATACAGTATCAGTATGTGGGATGGCCAGTACGCGGAAACCGTGTTGGTTCCCTCTAATGGCTCGACACAGTACGAGAGGGAGGGGGGTGGGGGCACAGCTGTGGCCGCAAGTGTGATGAATGGCTGCGGAGGGCACACACAAACCTAAATATATGAGCAGAGTAGAGTTCGTCGCCGCACAACGAAAACTGAGGCGTGAAATAACGCCTCATCCGCAGCAGCACTCCAACCCCCCCCCCCCTCCCACTTTTATCCATTGCCAAAGCTCCCGATTATTTTCTATTGATACCTGATACACACGCACATACACACACACACGTGTGTATGTGTGTGTGCACACAAAACTATCCGAAATACGCGTGTACACAGACGGACGAGTGTGCGGATTTGATTCGCACGTTCGCTCACGGAAGCTTTCAATGTTGATCGTCAAAGATAATCCTACACGCAAAATCCCCTTTTCCAGTTCTACGCTTTTCACCATCAGAGAAGTCCCTAGTTTCCATTTCCCTCAATCTGTCTCTTTCTCTCTCACTCTCTCCTTCTCTCTAAAGTACGAATAATCTGTCTCTATCTATCTCTCTCTGTCACTATATCTCGTCTATCGCGACCACAAACAAGCTCGACTTTACGATTCACGGAAAGCTTACTGTCGAATATTCATTTGTACGCTAGTGATTCACTGTGGTATTACCTTTCAAACGAATGTGCACGAGACTGAACGAACACCAAATGGACGAATAGCCTTTCAAAAGCGGGAAGAAAAAAATCTGTGATAATTTTGAGCTTTAGGGGATGGGATTATAATATAGTGTATATACATATATATTGGATTGAATTGGGGAAAAGAGACGTGGGAAAATGATATTTATTTTGAGGGATGAAAATAGGGGAGTGGGGATTTGTGATGGATATGAATGTTTGGAGGTGTGAATGTGGAAGAAGTGGAGTTAGTTGTTGGGAAGAGTGGGGGGGGGGGATTGTGGGAAAAGGGTTGGAGATTAAATTTTTTGGAGATGCTGGTTAGAAAGCTGAGAAAATTTTAGGCGGAAAACATGTTTTGGGCTAGAGTTGGAAAGGTGCGACTTTTAATTTTTGGGGAAATTCACTTTTTTGGGAATATCATCGGTTCTATCTGTCGTAAATTGAAAATTCTGAATTGAGGTGAAAGGTGAGATCATTTGCCATCGATTTATGGGGTTTTGAAATGAAAATAATCAATTTTCAAGGTACCTCTAGCCCGAAAAGCTGATTCTCATAACAGTGCCCATAAATATCTGGAAAAATCATTATTTTTTTTGAAAAACTAATGGAGACACACTGTTCTTCACAAGAACCCATTTTTCTCGATCCCAAAATTCTCACCAAAAAATCTAAAAACAAAACCAGCGTTCTCCATCAATTTTCGAGATATTCCCTCTCTTTTCCTCTTCAACCTCCCTAAAAAAAAAAAGATCAGGACATGATTTTCTCTTTTATCATCTAAATATTCAAAAGAGAAATGAAACTTTGAGTTTCGGTCGCGAGAATACTCGCAAAGTAGTTCTATAACCTCTCAACACAAGCTCCTCTCTTCTCCTCCTCAACTATAAGCCTTTCCTCATCTCTTCCTCCCTCCTCCCTCCTCTTTTCCACCCACCACTTCTCTATTCTGTTCTCAGTTTCCTCTATTTCCGTTGACATGTGCACGGGTATTACCATCCTAGAGAAACAATTCGTGTACCTATTCGGAAGCACACACCGTATGGAAGAGACAGATGCGAATACTACAGATTCCAAAATTCTCTTGGGGACAAATTTCTCAGCAGTATCTCTAGAGTAAAGAGTATATATCCTCCCAAAACTATTGTGGGTATTTCACTACGCTTTCCCACTTGAGACATCTTACTATGTAGGAAAGAAAAAAATATATATAGCTACACATAGATATATGTATAAAATACAAGATACATTATGTGTGGACGAAAAGTACAATGTTGGAGATATTCTCTCTAATGGCTTTATTGCAATCCAGTTATTATCTGAAATGCCTTTCGTGACAATAAAAAATTAAAAAAAAAAAAAAAAAGCTCGAGTGTGGGAGGGGAAAAATATTTCACTTCCTTTTCCGCCAGTTGTTAACATCCTCGAAACAATGACAAACGCGCATTCTCGAGAAGTTTAAAGGACCGAGCATTTCTTTTCCGCGGGTTCCCCCAGCCCCCTCTCCTACCCCCTCCTCTTACCATCCACTTCGCCTCTTTCGTACAACGGTTCTACAAGTATGCTCGCAAATATCTGTAAAATTCCCCAGGAAAATTCGAATACTGGGGAAAATTTTTTTTGGTCTTTCATGAACATGATTTTTCAATAATATTGTGGTATTTTTGGATATGGTCGAGTGCGGCTAGATATTCGTCAAATTTAAAAAAAAATTTTTGACAAGGCGCTTCATACTTCAAAAACGTATATTTTTGGAAAACAAAGTAAAATAAAATAATGCGATTTTTTTCCTCGTTTTTTTTTCTGAGAATATTTTGGAAATTAATTGAGATAGGCTCTCTTCTCTCGAATCCATTTTTTTAGCTCTCCAAATTCTATACAAAAAAACAGCCTAGAATAAAAAGGGCCAATCTCTATTTATTTTCACAAAAATAAGGGAATAACTCGGAAATTGAACGAGATATAGCGATTTTCCCGAATCTTTTTCTGGATCTCTTGAAATTTTCTACAGAAAAACGATTTAATTTTTTTCTTAATTTTATCTATTAACTACTGAATTTTTTGAAAATATCTCGGAAAAAAATTGGAGATATGCCCTTTTTAGATTCACCTATTCCGTAGTGCTCGATATTCTCTATGAATAAAGGCTGAGATGTAGAAAGGGCGTATCTCCATTAGTTTTAGAAATATTCTAAAGAAATAAGTCAATTTCTCCATTTTTACTGCTAATTCCCTCTTTCCCCCCTACTACTTGTCCATTTTGAATCAAAATTTTTCAATTTATCCACAAAGAAGGTTGAGCGTGACAAACTTATTTACACCTTGTACAATAATTTCATCTGAAAATGACATGTTCATGAAATTCATGTTATTCAGTGGATGCCCATCACAAAATATTCAATTCTGTGAATGAGGTCGTCATGGCATTGTTGCAGAAATTGATACGACAAATGATGAATTAAAAATTTCTCTTTCATAGGTCCTATGCAATTACGTGCAGTTGCCGCGACAAAATTGGATGTTTCGTGAATTGATGTAGTAATTCTGAGGATTTGAGGAGAAATTTGTTCTAGTGGACTTGACTCTACCTGAATTTTCTCATATAAAAAATCATCATTCTTGATATGGCATCAAAAAAATAAGGAATCAACTGGACTCGAGTTCACTGGGATACTACCTTCAATAAGTTCATCAGCAAAGTATCAAAGAGTTCCTCTCAAATGGTTTGACATATTTTCTGATGTTTTACTGGAGCATGTCATTTCTGCGAAATTGCGTGTAAAGACGGGGCTCTTCAATGGGTTATGTGTACTCTGTATCACAGTACGCTCATGATTAATGTAATGAATGGATTGTAGAAAAAAAAAAAGTCTTTCATGAGATAATGAACCTGACAGTTTCTCGCCCGGGATGAAAAGATCGAGTCTCTTTTCGCGCCAGCAGAGAGATCATTTAGTAGAGGCTGAGTCTTGCAAAGAGACCAAAGTCTCTGCACTTTTCATTTTAGTATTATAATTAAATAGTGGAAGGATCAAAGAAGAAAAATTAATGAAAATACATTATTCTCCATTTTTTCTCTAGAGATATCTTGAAAACTAAACGAGATATTGGAATGTTTGTAGAAATATTTTTTGTGAACAATTTTCGAGAGCTGCAATAAAGAATTGAGGTAAAAGTGCTCTATCTCGCTTAGTTTCCAAGATATTCTAATGAAAAAACATTAAAAAACTATGTTCCTGTTGTTTTTTTTTCTTTTACCATTAAATTGATTTTCCAAATCGGCAAATCCAATCATTTTCTTTCTTTTTTGTCTAAAACTGTTAATTATGAGGGATCAAATGATAATAAAATTCAAAACTTTCAAAAAATAATTAATTTGTAACAATTATTGCATTAAAAATTAACAAATTAATGATCGAGAAAAAAATTCCTTCATTTCCGCTTGATAATCTGATGATCTTTAAAAAAATAAAATTTAAAGAAATGTCCAATTCCCCATTCTGATATTTTCTCTCTCTTTCAATGAAATATTCATCTCCTCAATTACTTAATCGCAGGAGCACATGATTATCAAAAATTCAAATGCCCTCTACTCATCCCAAAAATGAGAAAATAAAAAATAAAGTCACTCCAGAGATGAATGTGACGCTCACCCACTCTCAGTTTGAGTGTCAAGAGATCATCGACTGTGGTCGACCCCAGCGGATCATATCGGGGTCGTCTCAACGCCACGTGGTGCACTAACCCAACTACACGATTCATGCCGTTAGACATATCACGTTCTGCTTGTTCTCTCCGATCCCTGATCTACAAACCTTTTCTATAAATTCATGACTATTTTATTTTTTATTCAATTAGAAAAAAAGTAAATAAATGTGAAATCTAATAAAAAAAAACATGAAATCATTTATACATCATTATTTGAGATTTTTCAATATTATTCTAAAAAAAAAGTCCGGAATTATTTTTGGAAACTATTTAGAATTTTTTTTTTTCAAAATCATTTCAAAGTTTTTTGTTCTTAATATTTACAGTTTTTTTAAAATTGATTACGGTAAATGATTTTGCATGAAACCAGAGCTCGATAACGGATTTAGCATGGCATTAATAAACGAATATCAACAAATCGACGTGAAAATTCGAGATAAAAGACAATCATAAATTTTTTTCAATTTAGATTAAAATCTAAAAAATGAAAAAAAGAGGAGAATTTTTTTTTTGCTCTTTATTTTTCTTTCAATATTTCGAAATATATCCCGAGATATCATCAAAAATAATGAATTCTAAATCAAGATAAACCGATTTTTCAATCTTTTTTCTTGCAAATAGTTCGGAAACTAAACGAGATACGTCTTTCTTGCCTCCATCTTTCTTTCCAAACACTCGAAATTCTCCATAAAAAAAGTTAAACATCAGAAAAGGTGTATCTCCCTTGATTTCCAAGGTATTCTCAAAAAACTCCAAATGAATCGAACTCATCTCACTCCCCCCCCCCCCCCCCTTTAAAGTCCGCAATTAAATCAGAATAAAATTGATGAATCCCCCAATAAATTGATTAGAGGAAATAATCAATTGCCCGTGAATTGGAGCAACGTCCGTGTCGATAGTCAGTTCAACGTCCTCAAAACCTCAGATGTCACGTGGTTTCCTTGCATAATTCACAAACATTCCATTTTTCCCTAAATCGTCCCGAGTTCCCTCCCAAACCAAAAGAAAACCTTGAAACCCTAAGATGCCTTTAATTTCCCCCTCCCCCTCTCTTCCCTTCCTCCGTAAAAACCAAATCATCACAAAAAAATGAGCATCAAACGCATTCATTTCATGTCTTCCTAAATTCCCCCCCTCCCCTTCAAAAAAAAAAATCGAAACCTTAAGATGCCTCTAATCCCCCCTCTCCTTTCTTTTTTTGTCACCCTTCCTAAAATCAAATCATCGCAAAAAAAATCAACATCAAACGCACTCATTTCCCTAAATCCCCCCCTCCCCCTCCTCAGAAAAAAAAACCTAAAAACCTTAAGAGGCCTTGAACCCCCACCCCTCCCTCCATAAAAAACAACTCATCACAAAAGAAATCACTACCAAACACGTTTATTCCATATTTTCCTAAATAATCCCCTCCCCCTCCTAAAAAAATGAAAACTGAGACCTTTAATCCCCCCCTTTTTCCTTACCCTTTTTCACTCGCGCCTTAAAAATCAACTAATCACGAGAAAAAAAAACAGCGTCAAACGCATTTACTATTGAGGCAGGTCAATTTATCATCACTAATATGCGCTAAATAGCAGTGATGCCTTAAATACAAGAAATGAGCATCGTTGAATAAAGAAGAAAGAAGAAGAAGAAGCTACAAGAGGAATGTGTGTCCATTTTCATCCAATAAACATAACACACACACACACACACTATACAGATTGAACCGCCGCCTCTACCGACCACGTTTCTTCGTGATGACGTAATCAGTCAAGAGACTGAACCGCAACGCAGCCACTGGACGCACAGCGTACGACAAATGCCCCAAGTGAAATAATAACAATAGCAACAGTCCTCCTATTTCCCTACAAAGCTCATTGTTTATCTCCAATTTTTTAAAAATTTAATCTGAATAATGTTATGAAGAAATTTTTTTTTTATTTACTCACCAAATCGCTCCAAAATTCTCGAAAATCCAAAAAAATTCACTTATTTCAAAACACTAATTTAAAAAAAATAATAATTATCATTATGTTTTTTCCACTAATTTTTTGTTTTTTCTTTTGTTATTATTATTGCTATTATATTCACTCACAAAAAAAAACACTTTTGTTATGATGAATAAACACTTGTGCCTTTGACAGGTAACAGAACACACGCGACCGGCTTGTTACAGGAACTTTTGTAACAGGTCTAGTGCTGTGAACCATTCGCCACGAAATCCAGCGATAGACTGAGAGTTTGTTGGTACGAGAGCGCGCACACACAAGCCAATGGCCACTTGACGTTTATCACGTCGGCGTCGTAGAACGGTGTGTGTAAGTTGCGCGCCCAGAGTTAGGATGCTGCAGATGTATTATATATATATATACAGTTGAGAGACAGACAGACATACAGGATGCGTGCTTATGCGACGACTGGAGGACGCGCAGTCGCTTCTCTCCCACTTTTTTGGAGTTGGATTATTGAGGTCTCTGTCTTACTTGTTGGGCAATTTAGGCTGTAAACAGAGAGAAAAAATTTGGGGAATGAATAAACACGTGGTGATGTTTTTTTGCATTGTTTTCTTTTTGACCGTGCAGTTTATAAGATATGAATTATCGAAGTTGGTGAAAATACCGGTGGTGGGAACGAAAGGCCCTAAATCGGACGGAAATAATGAAATTACTAAAAAACCACAAGGTTGACCCATTATTAAAAAGCAATTGTCGAAGAGAACAGCATTTTAACTAAATAATAGAAGAAAAAGATATTCATTAAAAACAAATGGTAGACATTTTTTTTCTGATTAATTTTACAATTTTTTTTTTTTCAATAAAAGTGAAATTGGCAATGAGATCTACCGAAGCATTCATATCGCAACACTTTTCACTCTATAAACCAGAAGCTTTACCTTTTTTCAATTAAGTACGCAATTACCGCCGCAAATTTCCGAATTTCCCACACATGATTTATTAGTGAGTCACTCATTGAGGTTACACGGTTAGAGATCCTAATCACTCGGCTTAATAGATAAATTGAAAATGGATCAGCTTGATGAAGCACTGCTCGAGTGATAATTAACGAATAAAGTGGATAATTCAGGTGAAGAGCGAGATAAACCATGAAAAAATCAATTTTTCAAATTTTTTCTCTCAAATATCTCGAAAACTAATGGAGGTACGCCCTTTTCACTTGGATCTTGTTTTGTAGCTCTTGAAATTTCCCACAAAAAAGCATTCATGCAAAATCGTTCTATCTCGCTTATTTTCCAAAATTTTCATTATTGAACATTAAAAAAAAAAATTAATTGAAATAAGATAATTACCCAATTTCTGTTTTTTCAAAAAAAATTTTGGAGTGAAAATCTTCACAAAAAATCTGGAAAAATTAGACAATAATTATATATATTTCGGACCATATCTCCAATTTTTTTGAGATTTTTTCAGGAAGTTCTTCGTCCCGAAAAAAAACGAGAAACAGTAAAAAATCAGGCAAATTGAGATGAATTTAATGTTTTTAATTTCGAAAATCTAAAACTGATTTTTTTTCCTTCAAATATCACATTAAAAGAAGAAAAGAAGGCATCACATTAAAATTGAAAATTCAAATGTAAATGAAATAGTCACATATCATTCATCCCAACGTCTGAGGCGTAATAAAATTCAGAGCATGTATGTAAATCCTATGAGACATTACCTTAGGGTGCGTCGAGAGGACATTTTTGAAATTGATTCGAGACTATGTGATACGAAATGGAAAAAGAAGAAAATGAGTTCTCGAGAGAATGTTCTACTCCATATCCTCAGACTCTCCTTTTATTTCTCTATATATAGGTCCTATCAATGGTCCATTCTCTCTCTCTCTCTTTTACCCTCTCAAGAGAGGGAAAATGGACTGGGCAAAACAATTTATTTTCCCTGTTCTCACTCTCATCACTCACCTTCACTCCACTCACTTTACCCATGTGAAAGAATGAAAATACAATTTTTCATCGAAAATTCGAATTCATCACATAGTATGCAAAATATACTTTTCTCCAAATTCTTTCTCTCTCAAAAAAAAAAAAAAATTAGTCATTTTTTTAAGAATATCTCGAAAATTAATGGAGATACGCCCTTCTTGCCCTCATCATTCACTCCCATTAAAAAAAAAGGATTCATTAAAAAGGGAATATCTCTATTATTATTATTATTGTTATTAAGCCAGAAAGGTGTATCTCCATTAATTTCCGAGATATTCTCAAAAAAAAATTCAAAAAAATTGACTCATCTCCCTTTACCTCTTCGCTACTGAATTTTCCTCATCACATCCCTGTGATGAAACTTTGTCACAACAAAAAAATTACAAAGCGTTATGAAAATTCGCGAGTTTCAAAGTAACCACGAGCAAAGCCCACGGGGAGAAGCCTCCCCATCGCAAAAAAAAAAAAATATCGGAAAAAATGGAGGGACCAAAAAAAAAAGAAGAGCGAACGTCATGCGTTCGAAACTTTGTCCAACGAAAACTTTTATCGTATTTTTTATAACGATAAGCTTATGGTATTACACATATATCTCCTCATTTCCACTCCCCCTCCCCACCCTTCTTCTCCCCCCTCTCTTTCTGCTCGTATCTCCTCACTTTTTACCCACTTGTTCATGGCATTCTCACTCCCTCAAACCATCGGCCCTTTTTACGATGTACTTTCAACTTGGAATCCGAGAGGGCCTTGTCTTCTCTCGTAAGATTCCGTATCTTATTTCAAAGATAAAGAGTCACTGGACTCATCAAAAATGAATAAAATTGCGGAGTAGATGCTGGGAAAGAGTAAAATGAGATGAATGAAAAATAGAGAGACAGAGACATGATAAAAGTGACACGGGATTAGCTGGACCATCATATTCTTTGCTGAAGAGATTTACATTCATGGTTATACTCGAGGGTTTATTCAGTCAAGGATTGAGTGACACCATGACTTCAAAATGAAGTTGACTTCACGTGAATTGAGTGTCTGATTTCAATGACTTCAGAAAAATGTGATTTCAATTACTTCAAGCGCTGATTAATGTGACTTTATGACTGCAATTGATTGCCAATGACTTCATCCATGTGGAGTCAGTGACTTCGAATAGAATGAAGTCATTGAAACCACAATAAATAAAATTTTACGAATAAAAAAAATATACCAATGGCAAAGAACACTCATTCTAGTGACTTGAATTGATTTCAAGTGACTTCAGTGATTTCAGAATTGATTCCAAGAAAACGAAGTCATTTGACTTCAGTGATTTCAAAAAGTTTTTGGATGACCATAGTACCATAACTGGATGATTTTTTTTGTTTCGATCAATCGAACGGCCCTTTATCCTTGTGCCTTTGTTTCTAGTTCTGAAAAATGATGATGCATGAAAGTATGCATCAATATTAATCAGGTTAAGGTCACAATTGGCAAGGTGCGTGCACATCGCACGTTACAATCTACTCCTCTACAAAAACAAATCACAGTGAAGAAGGTCGTATCTCCATTAATTTCCGAGGTATTCTCTGAAAAAAGCAGACTAAAACTGCTGAATCCCTCTTAATTACAGACTAAATGAAATAACCTGTTGGCCACACTAGTATTTTCCCCAACAATAACCTCAAGACCTCTATCATCACAAAAATCCCCAGTTTCCGAGGAGAAAAGAAGTACATCTGGCTCTGTGAAAAGACTGAATGAAAAAAAAAGAGGAAAACATTAATAAGAAGTGAGTAGTGAAAAAAAAATACTGAATTAAAAGGGCGCTTAATAAAAGAACTTTGTTCCACTGGTAGAATGGAGCCCTCCCACATTCTCCACCGTCATCAACACACACAATACCTTCTTCACTATCTGGCAAGCTCCTCTTTTTTTACAATGGAGGTAAAAATCTCATACCTCCCCTGGAATCGTGCATCATAGCAAAACGAGGGAATGTACCTACCGAGAGACGCGTTTTCCTTTTTCCTTCCGTGATTAACGCCCGACCGCACGCCTGTCCCCACAGATGGATCGCCCATGCTTTTCCGGAAATGAAGCACTCGGCAACTCTCTTTTCTACTTACACCGTGGGTGCAGAGCACAACACCATTCTCAGCCGTCGTTTTCATAAATACGAGAACGACTGCGCGCTGACGCGCGCGTTTTCTTGATCAGTTAGTGTATCGATCCTTCTAATTCACGTTAATTTTTTTTTGGAGAGAATTTTCAACGATCACGATGATTTCTATTGGCTGTTTGTGTTTTTTTCCATATAAGAGGACGATTGAATAACGTTCCCGTATCATCTACATTACCTTTCTGTTCTTCAACGTTGGCTAATGTTTTCTTTCCCCTTACATCATTTTTCTGTTCGTTAAGGATGATTGGGGGGTACGATCGAAAAAAAAGTTAATTTTTCGCCTGAAATCGTAGATAACAATGTAAATAAGATAAATGTCTCAAAACCGATGCAGTAAGTATTTGGAACATGTAATGAGGAACAAAATACACCCTGGAAATGAAAAATTAATTTCGAATTGATTTTTTTTACCATTTTTTACATTTCTTTAAATTTGTGAAGATTCAAAGAAATGTAAAAAATGGTACGAATTTTTCAGTTTTCAATGAATTTTGTGTTTCTAGGGCTTATTTCATTCCTCATTACATTTTTCACAGACTCACTGAATCACATTTGATATTTTCATCTTTTATAAGCTTGTATTAATGACTTTATACAGAAAATTAACTTTTTTCCGATTGTACCTCTAAACAACTTTAACAATGAATAATTTTTCTGTTCTTTGATATTGGATACTGCCTCCTTATCTCCTGCATTATTTTCCTGTTCTTCAATATTCGACAACATCCCGTTATCCCCCACATGACCTTTCTGGTCTCCAACATTAATAATGTTCCCTTTTTCCTCATATTATCTCTCTGTTCTCTAGCCTTGGAGAATGTACCTCTTCCCCCCACATTATATATTTGCTCTTTTACATTGAATGATTGCCCCTTTTCCCTCACATTGTCTTTCTGTTTTTCAAAATGAGATAATGTGTGCCCTCCTTCCAACTTTGGATGATGTTCCCTTTTTCCCACATTACTTGTCTGCTTTTTAACACTCGAAAATGTTCCCTTCTCTCCCACATCAATTCCCTGTTCTTCAATATTCAATAACGTTCGCTTATCCCCCGCAATGTCTCTCTGTTCCTCAACAGATAATGGATAATGTTATCTCTCACCTCCCAATTTATCTTTCTGTTCCCAACATTGAATTATGTTCCTTTTCCCGCAAAATATCTCTCAGTTTTTCAACATTAAATGATGTTTCCGTTTCTCTCACATTATCTTTCTGCCCTTTAAAGATGACTGGAAAGTACAATCGAAAAAAAAGTCAATTTTTCGTCTGAAATCCTAAATTACAACTTATAAATGATAAATTTTTCAAAACTGAAACAGTAAGTATTTGGAAAATGTAATAAAGAACAAAATAAGCCCAAGAAACGAAAAATCAATTTCGAATTGAAACTTTTTTACCACTTTAAACATTTCTTTAAATTCGTCAAGATTTAAAGGAATATAAAAAAATGGTACGAATCTGTCAGTTATCAATTAATTTTGTGTTTCTAGGGCTTATTTTATTCTTCATTACCTTCTTCACAAATTCACTGATTCACATTCAAGAATTTCATCTCGTATAAGTTGGTATTAACGACTTCATGCAAAGAATTAACTTTTTTCCAATTGTACCCTCAACCATCTTCGAAACTGATTAATAATCCCCTCTTCCTTCACATTATTTTTCTGTTATTTGACATTGGATAATGTTCCCTTATCTCCCAATTTACCTTCTCGTTTCCAACATTGAATAATGTTCCTATTTCCCTCACATTATCTCTGTTTTTTAACCTTAGGTAATGTTTCCCTTTCCCCTGCATTATCTTTTTGTCTTTCAACATTTGGCAATGTTCCCCTTTGCCCGACATCGTCTTTTTGTATTTAGTATTGGATGCTGTTCCCGTATCCCCCACATTATATGTCTGTTCTTTGACATTGAATAAACTCCTCCTTTTCTCCACATTATCTTTCTGCTCTCTCACTTTAGAAAATGTTCCCTGTTCTTCTACATTCTCTTCCTGTTCTCTAACTTCGGATAATGTTGCCTTTTTCCCTTCATTATTTTCCTGTTCTTCAATATTAGATAATGCCCTTGTATTCCCCACATTATCTCTCTGTTTTTTTAACACTGGATAATGTTCTTTTTTGCCCACATTATCTCTCGGTTCTTTAACATTGAGTAATATCCCCGTATCTCCCAACATTATCACTCACTTCTTCAACGTTGGATAATGTTCTCTTTTCGCCCAAATTATTATTCATGATGATGGAGAAATTTTCATAATTGTGATGATTTTCATTGGCTGATTGGCTGAATGAAACAGCCAATAGGAATGAGGATGAACGTACACTGAAAAGAAATAGTGTTGAAAACAATCAAATATTGAGTCCACTGGTCCTGAGTAAATATTTTTTTTAAATAATTATAAAAAGAAAGGGTTGAATTTACTGAATTTTGTCCAGTCTAAATAGATTAATTGTTTAAATAGACGAAATTCAGTAAACTCAACTATTTTTAATTATTTCAAAAAAAATATTTATTAACGATCAGTGGACTCAATATTTAATGGTTTTTTCCTCAGTGTAGAAGAGCTCGTAAGTGAACTGATGTTCATTTCGTTTTTCATAGAAAGATAGAAGAAAAAGAATGAATGGGGCAGTAAAAAATATCTGAGAAGGAAATTTAAATTAACAAAATAAGGGAATGGTCTGGTTTTCATCAATATTGAAATGTCGATTTTCTTTTATCTGTATTATCTTTATTTAGTATCTATATCTTCGATCAATCTCTGTACAATATATGGTGAATCATCTTGACAGGTATCTACATATCTTTTTCATGTATTCATAAAAATCTGTATCTGTAGCTAGTCTCGGTGAAGGTTCTCCTGGGAAAAAATGATGATTAAAATTCCATTTTTTTTCCTCATGGTTTTTAGACCAATCTATTTCATTCCATCCTCATTTTTTTGAGCAATTTCACCTGAATCTTTCATGTAGCTCTAAAAGTCTCTATGAAGAGAATGAGAACAAAATTGCTCTATCTGATTCAACTTCTGAGAGAGCCTTAAAAACTGATGATGGAATAAAATCGATAATATTGATAATGGAATTTAAGAAGTCGATGCTTCTGTTATTCAATTGAAAAATTGATAATTTTGCTAAAAAAAAAAGTTTGAAAATCTACGATTGACTGTGTCTCCCATCATTCTTCGGTTGCCACTTGTTAATTGAAATTTTTTCATATCGATTCATAATTCCATTTTTTTTTTTTAAATCGATTATTCTCTTTTTTCTTTTTTATGAAGTAAATAAGTGAAGGAAATACAGAAATGTGTCGTTGCAATGTTTCAAGAATTCAAAGCTTATCGATGGCATTGAAAAATTCCCTTAATCCTCTCAAATAATATTTCTCAAAAAAAATTGATTAATTTTTTTTCAATTTAATGATGAATTCATTTATTAATAATAGGAAATATTTGAATATTGAGCGACTGAAACATAGCTCACAGGGAGTGATATGAATGAATTTCAGGTTAACAATGCACTGCGGAGATTATCAATGTATGAATTACTCAATTTGATATTTAATATGTAAAATACTTACATGTATTTACCGCGTAGTTTGAAAGTTCCTTTTTTCCGTCACTGGCGAACTCATAGTTATTAAACATAACATGATGAATGAATTAAATGATTATTTTTACACGCGTATTGACTGACATGCGCCGCCATTTGCATTCGCGTAAAAACACTTGAAGTGAATAGACATTCAGCGCGCCAAGCACGACGATTCCTATTGGCTGATGAAATATGAATTGGCCAATCAGAATGAGAATAAAGTGTCCTCACTGTGAAGTTAGCTAACGTTCCTCTGCTTTTTATATATAGACACACGTACACAAAATGTCTCTCATCCTCCCCCCCCCCCCCCTGTACTGTCTTTTTTTGTCTGCCATTTCTACCGCTTCGTTTTACGTAGAAAAATACGTAACAGTTATGACAATAGTTCGTCGAATATGGACTTCTCTTTCCTCGTATTTTGTGAGGAAAATAAAACACAGGTGTAGCGGAGCTATCGAAGAGTGTGTGATGTCTCGAATTTGATGCAATATATCGCATTGCATGATCAATTCTTGAAATTATCGATTGGAAATTAGGGTGATATCATACACTAAAATCGCTCCAACGCAACCATCGAATAGTATTCGATATCTCGAATCTAGTACAAGATATCGCGTCGATTAATCGACTTTCGGAGTCACTTTCAATTGCCACTATCATCTAGAATCAATCAACCTAGCAAGATTTGTCTCATGAAGCACTCGACAACTCACTTTTTTCTTTAAGCTGTATATGCAGAGCACAACACAATTCTCAGCTGTCGTTTTACAAACAAGTACCTCTCACTCCCCTGTCTTTCCACGTCTACCATTTCTATCACATCGTTTTTTAACAGAAAAATACGCAACAGATACGACAATAGTCCGTCGAATGTGTACCCCTTTTCCTCATTTTTTGTGCCTTTTTTTTATTTCTTGGTCTGCTACTTTTTCACTCCTTTAAGAACGCCTCGTTGAGTCTTGCCATTATAACTTTTTAAATTGCTTTTGAATTCATCGCGTATTTCTCGAGGTTTTTTTTTTTCATTTTTTCTTTCATTTTCTATATTTTCAGGGAGAGACTCATTCAGAAAATTTAAGGAATTGAACATTAATGCGGTGATTTATGCAAGTATTATTATACTAATAAAAGTTTCTCGGTGAAGGAGAATTGGCAATGGACACTTATTTTTTTCTCCCCGAACGCCAGCAAGTTTGGAGAATTAAATGGCGGATGGATGAATAATTGAGGATATATATTTTTTTATGCTCTTTTGTTGAATTATTGAGTTATTTTTTTTTCATATGGAAATGGGGATTCTGATATAATGGTTTAAGATGGATTTTTTTTTTTTTTGAAGAATTTCATTGAAAAGCTGAGGGAATTTCTGTTGGAAAATATGTTGAAGATTCGATTTTTTTTGAAAATTCTACTTTTTTGAAAATTACCTTTCCATTTTTGAAAATTTTCACTTTCTCGAGGATATCTCTGGTTCGATTTATCACTGCGACCAGTAGAACCGGCGAAATTCCCAAAAAAGTAGAATTTCCCAAAAATCCTCAAAAATAAATTTTAACATATGGTTTCCACCGAGAATTTCCTCTGCTTTTCAATAGAATCATCAGAAAAATCCAATCTCAGATATTTCCTCTAATTTTCATAATATAAAACCTCGAAACTAAAATGTTTCTGTATTGCAATTTATTCGATTTATTTACTTAATATCATTCCATTGAAATGAATTAACAGAATGAATCTATAATTCAAGCTGCATCAAATAAAAAATTTAAAGAAAAATTAGAATAAATACTCTTGGCAAATTGATTCCCGCTTAATTCTGTGTTAATTCAATTAAAATGGAAAATTGATCCTATCCATTGTTGAAAAGTTCATGGATATCGGAATACAATATTCTATTACCGAGTTACAATTAATTTAATAAGTTCCAAGTTTACTCCGCAATAAAATCATATAATTGGTAGTTCTACCAATGAATTAATCTCGTGTATTATAATATACAATCACAAAATTTGAATAACCCTCCAAATTTAATTCAACGCACTACTTAATATGCATGAAAGTCAATTAACGTGGAAATTCGATATCTCGCAATAGTTTACAAAGAAAAAATGACGAGAATGTAGAATTCGAAAATTAATAATTCGGAATATTCCGATAAAAATTTGAGTTTATTCAACTTTTTGATCGAAACAAAGCGGAAATGAGTTTTTTTAATGACTTGGAGATGAGAGCCAATCAGAAATCGTTTTTAACCTAACCTGCGCCTTCTCCCCTCCCCTTCATGCCTCTAGTGGCGCCATTCCTGACATTTTTCAGAACTGCGATTCCCTCGCAGTGACGTCACAAGAATTTTCAAACCGTGCAACGACACTAGAGAATCGTATGCGATATAATTGAAAGCGAAATATCGCATCGATCAATCGAAATTTATTATCACCTCTAATTCTCCCTATCGTTTAGAATCGATCAATCCCCCCCCCCTCTCCTTCAAGATTTACCTAGTTCATTCAATTTCTGTCACAGTTAGTGTCAAACTGTTAGAATACTCATCCCCCCCTCACCCCCCTCTCCCCATTCCCTCACATTTCTGTACTTCGTTGTTTTCGTTTTACATACACGAACACATCTGTTTTCCCAGCGTGATAAACGGGACGTCCGTTACCCAGCGATGGTTCACTATGATTTAACGCTGCAATCCAAACGAATGGCTGTTCTACTGTCCACTGCAAGTTTGATCGGCTTGGACGAATTAACACACAAACCAACTCTATAGTAAACCTCAACTGCAGATTTTATCAAGATAATTTCGTTCTTTATCAGGTGAATTATTGCTGTTTTTTTTTTCTAGCACGATATTAACATCGATATTATTTTCTGGCGTAGAGTGGTAATTGCAAGGAGGGAGAGAAAAAAAAACAGATTATCCAGTGGTAGATGGTGTGACAAGAAAAATATGGTAAATGTACGGCAAAGGATTCATCGAAACAGGCCATCTTCATTCTACGTGGTAAATGAGTTTTTTTTCCATCAAAATAGCAGTTAAAATACTTGGAGAATTGGGTTGTGAAAATAATGCATTATTTCTTTCGCCAAATAAGTAGTGAAATGGGACAAATTCAACGTGTTTTTGTATCTGTACATTAAAAAAAAAAGTTAAATTTCTGTATAAAATCGTTAATAACAATTCATACACTGCAAAAGCTAATTTTTCTCAGATGTCTCAATTTAAGATATCAGAGAAAAATATCTTGAAATTGACAGTATCTCGAAGCTGGGTAACTGAAATGGAAAAAATTACAATCGAAAATTCTGATGATTGTTCGAAAATTCTGCTTCCATTTGGAAACGAGAAACAAAAAATTGTCAGATGTTATTTTCTGCTATTTTCAGTTTCATTAAAAAATACCCTCATCCTGTGTGTTTTACCCCCTCCACGGAATTATTTCGTTTAATCAAATTATGGAAATGGTATATATGTATTTTTTTTTCAATTTTTTTCAGGAATATGTGAATGCCAATAACAGTTAATTTTACCGAGAGATATTACCTGGTTAGTTAATGGAAAATTGCGATCTGCGATATTCTTTGGTGTCCCTGGAGGGACAGGGCAAATAGATAGATACACATTGGAGACCTCAGAGCGAATATAGTTAGCTATATATACACACAGAGAGAAGCCAGTATTCCCAACTGTAATCAGATGCAGCCCATGGAGTTGAGTTCGATTCGATTATTACCGGAAATTCCCAGTCAACACCAGAGGCGTACCCGATTCACCATCTACAGATATATATATATATACATATATATAGATATATTGGGCCATTCTGTATAATTCAGTATTTATAGAAATCGATATAGATATATTTGTTGGGTATAAATGCCAATCGATTGCCTCTGACTGCTGTTACTTGGAGACGCTTTGAGCGACGAGAAGCTGGTTTACTAATTTTCCGGTAAAATAGTGATAAAATACTGTGATGATGGCACAATTGAGTGAAATCCAATTATAAATATTGAAATTTAATGGAAATACAAATTCAATTAATGAGCAATTGAAACTTTTGGTTGAGATTAAAATTAAAAGTTTAATAAATTTTTTTTTTTTCTGTAATTTAATTAGTTTTTAGAATTATTGCTGTGAATTAAAAATTTAATTATAACAGGATTCTCCTTTTCTCACTAGAGAAATTTAAGATTTTTTTATGACAAATCAATTCAAATTTTGGAGGATTTTCCGGTTCATTTTCTTTTCTTTTAAATCTCAGGAATTAAAAGAGATTGAGAGAATTTTGTTAGAATCTTTCTCTTTGGCTCTTAGTATTCTCCTTGAAAAATAATCAAAGCAAAATCGCTCTATCTCGTTAGATTTCAGAGATTCTGAAAAAAAAAATGTCAAAAGTTTTCATTTTCATAATTTTTTTTTTATGATAAAAAAAGGTGTCTTGATTGAATTCAATCGGGAAAATGAGACAATTACTCTCTTCTACTAATTAAACTCTAAATCCACATTGATTAATCCTCCGAACTCATCAATGTTCTCATTTAAACAATTGCCATTGTATATTATCATAAAATGAAATCTCTCGTCTTTTGATGCGGTAACAAAATTAATAGCATCTTGAAATTGCAGGCATTATGTACTATCGTCAAAAAATTCATTAAGGATGAGCATCAGTTTAGTGCAGAGTAAAATTGTGCCATGAGGAACATCAAAGTGACTGGTAAATTGGTTTATCGCCAATTTCTAAGCATAAAATTTCAATTATCGATAAAATCGATTTTTACGAGCGTGAATTGTGAAAATCATTGTTTTTTTAATGTCAAGAGCATAAAGCGTTGAGGCTGTAATTTATAATTGAAAAATTCTAAATTCAATAATCGTCTGCAAAGCTCTACAAAAAGAGATGAGGGCAAAATTGCCTTATTTTTATAATGAGCGAGATCGTAAAAGAGTTGCTAATTTTGCGAGGTACCAATTGCGCATCACACCAATATCCTTAAAATTACGTTCATTACGAAAGCATATAAAACCGAAAATTCTTCAATTTTCAGAGTCTTTTCTTTTGCATTCCTTTAATTTTAAGTGTAAAATTAGACCTCAAAACAGCTTTGCAGTTTTGCTTCCGAATGGAAATTATATAATCATCAGACTTTTCGATTGTAATTTTTTTAATAGAAGATACTTAAAATAGTCTAAATAGAGAGAAAATGATATTATTAGCCCATGTCTGTGTGTGGGTATGTGTATCTGTGTGTGCATGAAAATTTCACATTTTATGAAAAATTTCCTTCCGACGAACTCTATTTTTTAAGCTTCATTTCAAGAGAATCCGATTGGCACTTTTTGAGATATGTTCATTTTTCGAAAATTAGTTTTAAATGGAATTTCTGGAGACCATTTAGCTGATGTTACTTATACTCATATATTATCTCGAGAATTGTATCAGTTAGATGCCTGTCAATTTTGAGCTTATTTGTATGATCAGTTCTCAAGTTATGGTCGTTTTAATGAATTTTCCAAAATTTGATATTTTGATGATGGTTCGAAAAAAGTTGCATCGCTTTCATTTGGAAGCATATTGCTAACGTATTAGTAGAAAAAGCAATATCAGTTGGAAAGCAAGACAATTATCCACTTGTTTTCACTTCGGGCACTCTCGCATTGCCCAATCGCTTAGTCATCTGTAAAAAGCGTGAATTTCAATCGGATTAATATGAAATAGAATACAAAGAAAGATCAATAAATACGTAATTACATCGATTACACAAGATTTCAAGTGATTCAAGTCAATGAAATCGGTGTAATTGCCGAATTCTCGTGATTACACCAATTTTATATGATTACACGAATTTCGTGAAATGATTACAAGCAAGAGTGACGCCGTGATTACACGAATGAATAGCCTTTCGATTTGAATTTAAGTTTTGATAGAATTGATAGAGAATTGTTCATTCGTCAAACGTTTGTTAATCTCACGAGTTCGCACTCTTTGACTTTGACAGGCTGTTCGAAAGATTAAATTCGGAAAAAAGTGACCATCGATAGTTCACAATATTCGCAAAGTTGAGAAGTTGGAAATTCATAGAAAATGTGAATTGTAAGTGAGGCTTGGGTCAGTTTACGATTGCATTTCGAAAAACTTTGACATTCTCGAAGTATTCATGATGGATTGTAAAGAGAGGGACGCATTGGAGGAAAAATTCAAAACTTTCGAATATTAAAATCAATAAGTGAGAGATGTGCATTGTTAGAAATTTCTCGAAATATAATGGTGAAATGATGATGAGATTTATTTGAGTGGACTTCAAAAAAATACAAAAATTTTTCTGCTTTTGTCCATCAATTGGGAAATTATGAACGGAAGGTTCGTAATTTTACAGTCAAGTGGTCGAGAACTCAGCATTAAAATACGAACATAGGGTAAATTTCAAGACCTTCAACTTGAAATTTGGATTACATGCCAAATGGCAGTTAACGTAAAATGTTGGAATATTGAAATCAATGAGTAAGAGATGTGGCTGTGTGGTTCACGATAATTTTTGAGCCAATGGTACGAATGAAACAAATAATATCACGGAAAATAATGAGACACGCCCTTTTCACCCAACACAATTTTTCTTTAGCTCTCAAAATTGCCAAAAAGAAGGATACTAGCAGAAGCGCTCGATCTCGCTCAATTTCCGAGATATTCTACAGAAAACATTGAAGTAAAATAGGATAAATCTATTATTTTCATCATTTATCGTCAAAGATTTCGGAAAAATAAGCGAGATACACCCTTTTGTACGAAAATCCGTCTTTGCAGCTTCTCAAAATTATCTACATAAAGTAATTTGGGGACAAAAAGAGCATATTTCCGCCAATTTCTGAAATATTTTCCAAAAAAGGAGACGCAGTCCACGATTTTGTTGAATCAAAAAAGAAATTCAAAATTTAATAGTGCACAATAATGTTCTCTCATTATTCGAATAAACTCCTTTCATTTTTACTTTTCCAATTAAATCTCAATTAAATCATTTTTTAGCTGAATTTTGTTGTCAACTCGTTTCAACTGCAAATCGAAACCCGTGAAAATGCAGTTGGATATTGTTAATATGTTGGTTTCATGTGACACTGTAGGGGGAAATACGAGTTCACCCTGAAAAGAGCATTACAGGGGAGTCCAAACGGATGTACTAATGAGAGTGACCACAATGTTGGGTACTACTATTCCAATGAAACTGGACGGAGTGGACACTGCAGAGACTGTGGAATACTGTCGAGTCAGGCATGGTCAAACAAACACTACATCTCTGTTCAACAGAGTTGTCAATAACCACGTGATTTGTGGTGAGGAATGAAGAAAATGTACACCATCGTACAAGGAAATAGACAAGGAAGTTGAGAATTAATTATTTTCTGTTCACAACTCGGAATTTCGGGATTTCATTTGATTGGATATGATAATAATAATATTTTCGACTGCAATTATCGTGAATTTATGATATAGAGAAGGGTGGGAAAAGAGAAATCAGGGGTGAAACGAAGAAATTTTAGTTTTGATGTGTTTATATTTTGGGAATTGGGAGGAATAAGGAGAAATAGTTGAGATAGGATTTTTTTGATGATTCCATTGAAAAGCTGAGGAAATTTCTAGTTGAAAACATGTGTCAAAATTTATTTTTGAGGATTTTTGGAATATTCTACTTTTTCAGGAGATAATTAGGGGTCCAAGTCTTTACGAAATTGAAAAATCACAATTTTCCGGGAATATCTCCGGTTTTATTGGTCTCAGCGACTTGGGACCAATCTTAAATGAAAGGTGAGATCATTTGCCATTAATTCATGTGGTTCTAAAAAATTTTATCAATTTTTTGAAGATGATATGATGGAAAAACTGACTTTCATGAAATGAGCTATAAGTCACTGAAAAATCGATTAAAAAATTTTAGAACCACATGAATCAATGGGGAATGATCTCACTTTTCGTTTGAGATTAGTCCCAGGCTGCTGCCATAAATAGAACCGGAGGTATTCCTGAAAAAGTGAGAATATTCGAAAATGGAAAGGATTTGCCTCCAAGTCGTCCCCAAAAAAGTAGAATTTTCAAAAAAATTCCAGAAAATCAATTCTGACACGTGTTTTTCATCAGAAATTTCCTTAGTTTTTCAATGAAATCATAAAAAAAAAACCAATTTAAACCATTTCATCAGAATACCTATTATACCCCCCTTTTTGAAGGGGTCCTTTCATGTTCATTCCATGCGTTAAATACACATGTTCATTACAGATATGCTTCGCCTATATTTCTCTCTAAAGTTATCAATGATAAAATATCTACAAACAGATGTACTAGCTTCCATGGCCTCAATTCTACATACAGTGTGAATCGGCACGGAACATCGACCTACAATTACCTAATTTAACAATTTCACAAAGTTTTATTCTCTCAATTTGTTACAATAGCTACGGTCAATGCTTTCGTAATTTACCAAAAAAAAATACACACATTGTTGATATATATGCAAGAAAAAGAGAATTAAGATAAAATAACGACTAATTTTCAATTTCCAGATTTTAGCAAAAAAAAAAAAAATTAATGACTCTCCATTGAAACATTTTCATCGAAATTAATGAGCGAGAATTCCTGAAATTAGAAGAAAAGTGAATGAGATAAATCAACTTAATTATCCAGCTACTGAGAACTATTTTTCCAAGTAAAAAGAAGTCAAACGATAGAGAAAAATTTTTTCATAAAAAAGAAAATAGAGGAAAATTTATTCAAGTAAATGAGAAAATGTAGAATTTACTCTTTGAAGACTGCAAAACACCTTTTTTAAATTTTCTCCCCCTCCTCCCTCCTTTTTTTCTTCAATTTCTTCACTTTTTGCTCTACAAAACCCGAGGTTTTCCTGAGGTTCACCCTTACATCTACAAGAGCCTGTATTTACCCCTTCATTCCAGGATAACTGAAAGGCGAACGAACGAAATGGCGGAAAGTAATCAGTTGGGTATCCGCAAGTTTCCCTTTAATCTCACGGCAAACCGCAGAAACCTCACGGAAGAAAGCTCTCACAACTGATCTCTCCGATGCCTTTAATTCCTTCTTCTTCTTTTTCCCTCGACACCTGTTAGAACTTGGTAGATGTCGTTTTGGCAGCAAAGGAAAATCGGAGAAAATGCGAGTTGAGGTGAATTAATGGCTAAATGTTTCGAAAAGGAATTTTATCGAAAAAATAGAGAATTTCAAGTGTGAAAATCACGTGGATCTTATTTTAAACGGAAATTACTGAAAAACCTCACGAAATCTACAAATTCTCAGATTTCTGATTAATTTCAAATTGTTTGAAATAAAGCTGATTTTTTTAATGTCTGGAAGCTTTTTTTTGAAGCTCTTAAAAATTCTCTAATAAAAGAGTGTTGGGGTGAAAAAGGCGTATCTCCATTGATTTTCGAAATATTTCGAGAATAAGAAATTGTTTGAAAAATGAAGTTATTGACTACAAAAACTAATGTTTGACATTAGGACACTCTCTTGGACACTTTTGAAACATTTCAAAGATTTCTTCGGTAGTGACGATTCAGTTATCTCTAAATGTTGGAATCTGACAGAGTGTCTTATTTTTCACTGACATAATCTATAAATTTACACGTGTCCTGTCATAGAATAGGAACTGAATTGAATGAATTTCTGGACACTCGAAGGTGGAAAAAATCGATTAAAAATTGGTATATTTATTTTTTCTTATTTATTTAATCCACGTTATCATTGTGTTTCCATATTTGTGTAGGAAATTACAATACTTGACTGAGACACGAAAAATGTTTTGCACTGATGTGTCTGAATGGCATTTAGCAACTGAGTTTCGCCATATACCTTCAAGCTCCAATGACTGAACAATTGAAAAATATCTCAATTTCAAGCATAAAAAGTAGCTGAATATATTCATCTTGATTTTTCAGATACAAAATAATGTCTTGTCACTTTTTAAAATATGTATTGTTTTCCATTTCAGTTACCCAGCTTCAAGATACCTTCAATTTTACGATATTTTCAAGACATCTGTGGAACATTAGTTTTTGCAGAGCTCTACTCTATTTTTTCAGATTTTTTTTCTCATTAAAGGGCTTCATGAGAAAAATCTGAAAAAATTTGAGAAAATCCAGTAACATGCGCACATGATTGTCTAATTTTTTCAAATTTTTAAATTCATTTGCCTAAATTTGCGTCTTATTAAAATCATGCAAATTTCACTGGATATTGTTACACCTGTTCCACAATTTTTCATAACAATATTTCTTACTTCATTCTAGTTGAAAAATTATAATAAGTGAAACTGGTTATTGTTTCTCGGGTCTCTTTAGTGAGAAATACGCAAATGAAATTTCACTTGTTCCATGAATATATATATATACATTTTAATTTATTTTTCCTCGGTTTTTATTCTCACAATTCGTCAAAACTTTCTTCATTTTTAATCCTGCCACCATAGTGTTTCTCCAGTTCTCGAGTAATCACAGATTGGACCACTGCCAGTCAATTCTCATTTCGATGAATTACATCGAACTTGGAGCATATTTTTTCAAAAAATTTTGCAATTATTGAAGGGAAAAAATAAAATAATAAAAATGCAGGCGAATTTAACGTTGTATTCAATGTGATTTATGAGGATTTATGATTTTTCACACAGTTTTCTAGAATTCACGTGGAGAAAGTGAAACAATGATTACACATATATTAAAATAATATCACATATAATAATGTGAGAAAACAATTGATGCAATAGAGAATATCCTGATGAAAGAAAAAAAAACCAATAACACTCATGCCTTTTTAATATTGAGGTGACAATAAAATTTTATTATTTAGTGAAAATATGAAATAATTAAAAAAATTAAATCTAATTATTTCACCTTTATTTCTGAAGGCTTCTCTCCACGTCGCCTTTTAGTTGAACGGAAGTTCCGTAAAAATTAGCCAATTCCAGGATGTTAGAGAGCCCCAAGAAAATGAAAAAAAAAACCGTATAACATCCGGTTGATTTACCACACAATGTGTGATTCTTATCAGTTGTCTAGTACCTACGAATTACTTGAATCCACAAAACAAAAGAAATACCCAATCTCAAACGCCTGAAATGGAACGATTCAGATGAGAATCAGAGATTCGCACTTTTGTATAGAGAAAACCGAAGCAAAATGGGCCTTTACATAGAAATGATCCGGGATTTTTTTTCGAAGTGAAGAACTCTCCGAAAAAATTTGAAAAAAATCCACAATAATATAGATATATTCCAGCATCATCTCTGATTTTTTCAGATTTTTCCGATAACTCCTTCACGTTCAAAAAAAATCCCAAATCATCTTGAATCACCAGATAAAGAAATGAAAGGTAAAAAAAAAAAGTGAAAAAAGTGTTTAAAAAAGGGGAAAAGTGTTGATTCAATCGTGATCACAAAAAATAATAGTGAAAGGCCATTGAAGGAACGATTTCGTCGACTTTTTTGTAGCGTTTCATCGAATTTACTACTAGTGCAAAATCCCAACGATAAATTGCATTTATAGCATTATCTGAAGAAGAAAAAAACACATCAAAGGAGCAGATACTTTTCCTCCTTTTATATACATATATATATGTCTTTTTCATCTAAAGGTCGCGGTGAACAAGTAGAGAAGAAAGTTACGTGATGCCAGTATATGTACATGTGATTGTATTCGTGTGATTGTGACTGCAGATGTACTATCTTTAAAGAAGTGTCCTCCAACTTTTTACGTTTCGTTGAGCCTAGAGAGATTTATTTGTGAATAGCAACGTGCATTCAGCTTTCATCAACTATTCCAAGGTACAGGGAGAGAGCCTAATGAGATTTACACAAGACATGACATATCATGGATAAGATAGAGAAGTACGGAATAACCTTTTATAACATTTCTTGTGATAAAAAAATCCTTTCAGTGGATTATAATGCCGCCTTAGAAACAGAGAGGCGTGAGTGCTATTAATAAACAAAGAGGAAGAGAATTAATAATGAATGTTGGGAATTCCAATCGAAAATGACGAGCAAAAAATAAGGAATTTATTATTATTCTAAGATATTTTCAAAAAAAAAAATAACAGAAACAAGATAATTCCATAAAATATCCTCTGGTGTCGAAAGGGCGTCAGTTCATAAAAGAACTGATTTCGAATCAGAAGGGCATATCTCCAGTACTTAAGCCCTTTTTATTCTATAAATTGGCTTAAATAGCTCTCTCTCTCTTAGTTTGCCAAATTTTCATAATGAAAATTACCAAAAAAATTGACTTTTCCAGTTTTTTCGCTTCGATATATTGAATTAATATTAATTTTTATTTTTTCCAGCATCATCACAATATATTCACGACATAATTCCGAAAATTGCCTATATTTTGAATAAAATTTATAAATTCATTCTGCCATTTTTTTTTTCAACACCAGATAGACGTGAGAATTGAACTGAAAAATAAGTATACAAATATGTATTTTTTCAACGGATTTTTCTCGGATTTCTCCACTCTATACGTATTCAACGGTGCATGCGTGTTTCAATTGTATCGATAGTAGGGAAAATATGCAGAAACCAAACTTGCAGAAACATAGCATGTACTAAAGGTACCTGAGGGAATGTGAAAAAAAAGGATAACATTTGCATGGAAATGGAAATTGTTTCAAATATTAAATGCCATGAGACTCGTCTCATATTTCGTTGAAAAATCCTCCAATTGAATCAATACTCCGGAATTATTTACGAATTTTAAAATTATTGTTCATAATTTAATTTCAAGAATTTTGAAATTCTTGACGCAATTTAGTCATTGATTTTTTTGTGAATATCTACGAAACAAGTGGAGATACATCCTTCTCACTCAAATCTATATTTGCAGCTCTTCAAATTACCTGAAAAATGAAGAATTCAAAATATTTTTTCACAGAAAAATGGGATAAAATAGTAGAAAAGTGAAATATTTCGGAAAATAATGGAAAAATACTTTAATATGTTAGGAGCTCCTAAGATAATCTGAATAGTTCCGATAATTTATTTTTCCTTTTCAATTTTGGTCACTTTCGATAGAGTAGCATGAGAAGATTTTTTTGAAATTTACTTTACACCATGTTGCCCGACACAAATTGAGCCAAAAATAATTATTGAAAAAAATTAAATTAACATCAGAACTCCATAAGCGAGATTGAGTTTCAGTTTCACTGCATAATTCATGGTTACAGATCTATTTTCTTCCTTATTTAACTATACATATTTTTGTTTGTCAGAGTGTCTATTAATTCTTCAAATCATAAGAAACGCCTGTTACCGGACAAGATGCTGGAAGTCCTAGATGCTGGAACAGCTCGAGTCAAATTCGCAACAATATTGGACATTTCTAATATTATTTTATAACAATTTATCATCGTGAATATCGTTCGAATATCGGTAGAATGTTAGGAAATCGGAATAATTAGAGAATTTATGATAACTTAGAAAAAGAAGAGATCATTTGAACCTGCTACTTGGATTCCTCCAATCACTAAATTTATCTGGAAAATTGACATTTCACTTATCATGAAAGATGAATTCTTGAATTGTTGAGTTTCTACTAAATTATCTATCACTATAGTTCATCAATAATACATTTGATCGGAAAAAACTGAATTATTCATTTGCCGAGTCTTTTTCCCTCTCTGAATCCTGGAAACTGTTATTAAAAATTTGTTTTTTAATTGGAGCACTTGAATATTTTATTGAATATTGAAGCCTGGCATTTTCGATTCATCCGAAGCGAACACTATATTTTGTGCTCGTAGAATCAAATCCTACTGCAGAATTTATCCAGTATCGTTGCTTGTTTACAAGAGTAGACTGTTGTTCATGCTGATGCTAAGAAGTTTTTTACATTAAAGTTGAACTTAACGTGTTCTACAGGTTTTCAGATCGGCGAAGACAATAGGAGTGCATAGTCGAATTTCCGAGCACAACATTTGGTGAAAACAACTGCGTTGGGATACCGGAATAACGGAAATTTCAGTATAAAGGGCTTTTGTTTAAAAATTGAGTAAAAATTTTGAATGAAAATGGAATTTAGTAGTGGAGAGGTAAAAAAGGACAAATGAAACCTTTTTGTGATGATTCTCATTGAAATATTCTTCTTCCTTTATTTTTTTTCGCTATTAAAATAGGGATTTTAGGTTTCAAAACTCATTGGAACCTTTTCTACCGTTATAAATTATATATTGGAAGAAACAGAAATTATACATTTGCAGTTGCAGAAAAATATAATCATCATTTCTCTATGGAAATCAATTTTTTTCTGTAGTTCTTGTAATTTTCCACAAGAAAAAGATCACAATTGCCCTATCTCGCTTAATTTCAGGGATATTCTCAAAAAGTGATGAAAATTTCAGTAATAAAGGGGTGAAATACAATTCTTCTATTTTTAGTAACTTTTTACTAAAAAACACAAGCTGAAGATATGACTTTCGAATAGTCTAATCACATTTTCGGATAAATCAAAACATTTCTTCCCGAATTATCAGCAATTAATTGGAAACCATCCTATGAATTTTCATTTTTTCCCCTTTTATCGACAGTTTTACTCGGGGATACTATCTCAATTAAATTCTGGGTAATCCAACTTAGCCTGGAAATTGATTCAATTGGAATTAATAGTGAAACTGTTGATAAATCATATAAAAGTCATGACCGAAATCGAAAACGATAAATATAGAGTTTAATGGATTAATGAATATCATAATTTCCAAATCTGCGAGTAATTATATCAACTAAATTTGAAATTGATCAATCGTGTAATCAAATTTCAGGAGAATTCAATTAGGATCCCAGCCTCATCTGAACGTTGAAATAATCTTTCACACGAAGAAAAAAATTATCTCTCTAAAACAAAGATTTACTGCTAATAAATAATAGTAGTAATAGAGAAAAACAAGGCAAAATGGATCAGCGATTCTAAAGTAATTCGTTATTTCTTCCCTTAAAGGGTATTCCCTCGAGAAATGGGTGAAAAATGAGGATGAAGGAATATTCGAAGGAAATCAGCCATCATGAAAATCTTGATTTTCAAATCTTCATAACTTTTTTTCTGTGGCGTATTTTCTGATGAAATTTTACAGTGACACTGCCTATGTCGTTCTGAAAGAGCCTGCGAAATTTCATAACAGTATCGCAAACGATTCTGAAGATTCGATAGAGCGGAAATGGTCATTTTCATAGAGCAAAGGCCATTGCCTCTGGGTTTGGCCTGAAAATTCCGCGAACACTCGATATCCCGAATCGTTGCGGCTTTTGGCCCTTCAGGATCCCCCATCATCGTGTGTTTCACTCAATTCTTTGCGAAATTTCAAGGAAAACCCCGTATTCCCTCGGGAAATGGGTGAAAAATGAGGATGAAGGAATATTCGAAGGAAATCAGCCATCATGAAAATCCTGATTTTCAAATCTTCATAACTTTTTTTCTGTGGCGTATTTTCTGATGAAATTTTACAGTGACACTGCCTATGTCGTCATGAAAGAGCCTGCAAAATTTCATAACAGTATCGCAAACGGTTCTGAGAATTCGATAGGGCAGAAATGGTCATTTTCATAGAGCCATTGCCTCTGGGTTTGGCCTGAAAATTCCGCGAACACTGGTTTTAATCTCTTAAAAAACCTGTAGAACATCCTCAAATCAATTGAATTGATGAAAACTCGTGAAAATTTAATTTTGCCAAATAAATTTATTTGGCAGAAGTAAATTTTGTTTTTCACTGCAGCTTCTGATTGACCGAATGATTACAGAGATAACAAAGGAAGAATTTTTTCAACAAAATTTTCCACATTCAAAGGACAACAATGGAAAGTGGAGGACGAGGGAAAAAACCAATATTCACTGGCTTTCTCAATTCCTGTGTATGTGGTTGAATGGTGATTGTTGAGCAATGAGAAAAACAATAACTCGCACAAAAAAATTTAATTACACAGACTCTAGTGTCTACGTAACTAGAGTTTTCTTTGTTCAAATAGAATCATTCACGATGTATGACCCTGAAAGTGCTTGTTCCGGATTCAATAAAAGAGTGAGAACGTGTGAAAAGTCTCGATGACATGAGAATTTTAAAAATGAGATGAAAAATTATTTTAAAAAAATTGTAAATTGCCTGAAACTTTTAAAAGTAGTGGTATTTCATTTATTAATCTCATTTTAATTAATTAAGTAATAAAGAAAAAACATGATTCCCTCATTTCAAAACCTGTTCCCTTCAAAAAAAAATAAAAAATATGCGACTTCCCTATTGGATAAATTGCAAAGACTCGCTACTTGATCATGGATGATGGATGTCCAATTATGATACAATTCCGATATCGTACGTCTAATTTTAAGTACATATATTGGTTTATGTCATTTTAGAAACAAAAGGGCGTAAGTGATACTTATAAGCACAGAACTTACGCCCGTTTGTTTCTAAAGCGACAATATGTATCAGAAATCCTCTTTCTCTGGCTTTTCATGCACAATGTATATCGATAGAGTCCAGATGCAGTGGATGCTTGTGCCTGACCAACCTGGTGGTCTTTCTGTATACCATGGTGACCAAGTCCAACAGCACCAAGGGAATACTTTATCGTGCATGAATAATGGATTTTGCTCTACGATATCGTGGCAGTGGCGTTTAGTCGCACCCACGAATAAACGCTATTGGATATACGCAGTACTCTGTGACCTTTCGCCAATTTCACAGCTTAAATCGTTGGTAGATGGGAAATGTTATTATAGTAGCTGTGGTTCTGTTCAGATTCAGATGATATGAGTTAAATTTATATTTATTTTATATTTTATATGGAGATACGTCATTTTTGGAGGAATCCTTTTTCGTAGGTCTTGAAATCACCTAAAAAAAGGGTCTCTTGCGAAAGAGCGCTATCTCACTTAGTTTCCGAGATATTTTTGAGAAAAGATTGGAGGAAAAGGTATTTATAATAAAGGTCAGTAATTCAATTCTGGATCATTCAAGCTAAAAAAATTAGGCAACATTCTGGACATTTAGAAGCATGTTCTCTATTTTTTTCAAAATTTACCGTAAAGTTCTTCATTCTCAAAAAATTGAATAAGTCAAAATTTGTGGAAATTCAATTTTTCTAAAAAAAAAAATTTGATATCAGAGGTATTATTTCTGGATTGACTTTCAGTTGTATCAAATTTCAGGCTGTGATAATAATACTTGGAAACTTTATCCTTTTTCTGGTGTTTGAGAAGCCATGACTTTGAAAAGTTGACGAAGACTCTTTATGTAGCTAAGTAAATTGAGTGAAATCAGCCATTCTCTATTCCAACTTTTAAAAGGAATATTTTTTTTTAGAAAAAAAGTCTCTGTTTGAGTTACTTTGAATTTTCCTAGGAATGAGTCTTCGGAAAAGTCTGCGAGCCTGAATTTTTTTGTGTAATTTTCTTTCAGTTTAACAGGGGAAACAAGGGAAATCGACTTGTCGTGATGATTCTCCATGCAATAATTAAGAAACTAAACGAGATACGTCTTTTCATCTCGATCCTTTTCTTTCAGCGAATTTCAAGGGCTACAAAAATGGGTCAGAGCCAAAAGGGCGTATCTCCACTAATTTCCGAGATTATTTTCAATTAGCTAAAATTATTTTTTTGCATTATTTATTTTAATATTTATTTATATTATTTTTATCAGCAAAAAATAGACTTATCTCATTTCACCTTTTCAATACTGAATTGATTTGAATTTCATGCAGTCGATCTGATGAATACTTAAAAGCACATGTTTGACATTTGTTCAGTGAAAAAGAGAAGCCAAGAATTAGATTCTATATAAAAGATAAAAGATGAGTGAGAGACAGATGGGAACAAATTAAATTAAATTACGAAGTACACTTATGTCAACTTATGGAATTTCGTATATTTACATGAAATTTTGCTGTACTCAAACAGCAAAACATCAAGAGCCAACTGTTCCCGGAATTAATTACGTGAATAATCACAAAAGTCGTGAAAAATGCAATTTCATTTTAGAATTCAGTAGCGAAAAAAAAAAAGGAAAAATTCACTTTTTTTTGCTAATATCTTTTTAAAAATATCTCAGGAAATAGGCCAGATAGAGCGATTTCACTAGAATATTTTTTTTAACTCTTAAAATCCTTTATAAAAAAGGTTTCATACAAAATCGCTTTATCTCCCCTAGTTTCCCAAATATTTACAAAAAAATCCTCAAGTTATTCTGTTTTACCTCAAAGGTAAAGTGAATCCCATTTTTTATTTAAAGGCACGACCTCCAAAAAATTTGAAAAAATTCCCAGATAACGTGAATATTTAGGAGCATATTCTCAATTTTTTCCAAATTTTTTCCTCAATTCCTTCGTTGATAAAAAAATTAGCGAGATAGAAAAAAATAAAAACATCGAAAACCAACAAATCGAGAGAATTTCAAGAGTTACAACAAGGAATTCAAGCAAAAAATAGCGTATCTCCGTTAGTTTTCGAGATATTCTCAAGAAATACTGAAAAAAATCGGCATTTTACCTTTTCCCTATTGAATTGACCCGTGAACTTTTCTGTTAATTTTCCATCTCTCTCTCTTTCTCTGAAAATAACTTCGTAAATGTTCCTTAATCGATATCAACGATTCTCAGGGTGAAAAGAAATGGTCCACAATATTAGACTCCACGCCTTTTGCCACGCCTCCACTAATTACTAATTATCGATTGGAAAAGATTGTTAGAGAAATATCTTCCATCAGATGCCCCTAAAACAGCTACTCTTGCTCTACTACCTATACTCCAGGCGTCTCTCGTATCCTCTAATTAGATTTTCCACTTCTCTCGGAACTCTTCTGAAAGTCAGCAAAGTGCGAGATATATACACTATCTGTTCGCCTGGACCGACTTGACACGGGGCTCAGCTCCGTTTAATCTTCACGCTCGTTGAACCCAAACAGTGCTGCAGATACATTTCCTGCCTTGTTTGAAAAAAATAAATAAAAGAAAAATACCATACCTCAGATTAATTCTCTGTCTTCTGAAGAGAGAATCTTCTATTTTCATCAATATGTCTGCAGATTTACGGAAATTAATCAAGAAATTTTCATGCAGATTTGTGGATGTTTGAAGAATCGAGAAAAATGTGGAAAACATCTGGTGGAATATTTTTTTGAAGATTCGGAGATTTTCTACAAAAATGTTTGGAAGATATACTTTAAAAAGAGAAAATTAAGGTACTACTCCCAGTGAGCTCGAGTACAGTTAATCCCTTCTTTCTTTGATGCTGTATCAAAGATGATATTTTTTTTATATTTTTCTGAATTTTTCCATAATTTTTCTCCATGCAAAGTTACTATCAATACTTCCTGTCAATTTATTCTTGACGATACAAAACCGTCAATTGACTTGAAATTTCACGAGATCATTCAGATGCCTATAAACATTCATTCAAAATTCATTTCATATTTTAATCTTCAAATTCGTGTAGTGATCGAATCATCTTAAACTATAATAATCGCTCTTTTCCCCCCAAAATTACGTGAAAATATGAAAACAAGAAGCTCCAGTTAACATTCAGAATGACTGCGAGCTGATGCGAATTCATGTGACTTCGTGATATTAATTTGTGCTCACTCCCAGTTACACTTTGTAGCATGCGAGTGAATACTGTACAGAATACAGCTGTTAAAAACCGTAATTAAATGAAATAATAGTAATTTGTCTATGTATTCAGTCAACACTAACTCTGCTAGGACAGTTATTACCATGGAAAGTCCTCAATTTCTCTACTTCAATTAAAAACGAATTTAGCAATTTAGTGGAGGGTATTGTTGCTGCCAGAATTGAGTGTTCTGATTCAAGAAATGTACGTGCAATATGGAAACGAATGAACTCTTCAACAAAAAATTATAATTGAATGAAGGAAAATTTTGTAAAATAGTGAAAAAACATTTTCGATGATGAATAATGATTTTTTAAAAGTTTTTTCAAATTTTTGAATATTTGAGATAGGATTTTCCTTCGATGATTTTATTGAAAATTTCAGAAAATTTACCCTAAAAAACATATGGATATATTTTTGTTCAAATATATTAATGATAATATATTTTGTTTAAATATATTAAATATTTTAAATAAATATATTAAATATATATCATTTATCATCAGTTTATGTATTTCTGAATTTTTTTATCAATATTTGAAGATGATATGATAAAAAACAGATCTTCCTAAAATGAGCTACAATTCACTTAAAAATCGATAAAAAAGCTTTTAAGAATCACATAAATCGATAGAAAATGATCTCACCTTTCATTCAAGATCGGTCCTAAGTCACTGCGACAAATAAAACCGGAGATATCCTCAAAAAGTGAGGATTTCCAAAAATGAAAAGGATTTGACCCGCAATTCTTTCCCAAGAAAATAGAATTAAAAAAAAATCAAAAAAATTAATTCTGACACTTTTTTTTCACTGAAAATTTCTTCAGCTTTTCAATGGAATTATCGAAAAAATTTCGTCATAAACCACCTCAGCAGAATCCCCATTTTACCCCACTTCCCCCTATAAATTATTAATTTGCTTACCTTAACAATAACCGGTACTCGTAGACACCTTCGTCTTTCCTGAATCACCAACAAAAACTGCTACTCAATTTCCATCACCACAGGTATTATTCTACTCCACCGAACCGTCTTGTCCCTCCTCCAATGACCCCAATTGACGTGAAGATTCACAAAAACTGATAAGCTTAAAGTCAATCTTCCAGTCTTACGTAACCACTCCAAATAATTAAAATCCAAAACATCAAATTGCAGGCAAAATAATTATCATTCAAAATTTCATCTCAATGAAATTCGTCAAGGAAACCGAAACACATTAAAAGAAGGTGAAATCCCGTAGCAAAGAAGTGAAACAGACAAAAAAAGAAAAATTCGTTGAAAATTTTGCTCAAATATTTCGAAACCCAATGGAACGTCCTTTTCGTCATAATAAATTTTTGTAGAGAATTTCAAGAGCTGCAGACAGGATTAGGATACAATTGGCGAAATGAAATGACGGTCATTTTGAAAAATTGTCATGTGACAGATTTATGACCGTCACATGACAGTCATGCGTCGTCAAGCCTCTTTCAGGTCAGAATTTCTATCATGATCATCAATTGTGCTACATATCACCTTATTAGATGTAAGATGACCGTCATACTTTTTTTCCGTCACAATTTTGTCATGCTCAATCTGAGTTTTCCAATCATGATTATTTCAAAATTTAAATATATATAATTTAAAAATATATAGTATAAAAAGAAAACATAATTTTCAATCGCCATACAGCATTGAAGCATTCCTGGCTTCAACAGACTCCGTTGTACTTAAAATAATACATAAATTTGTAAAAACCTGTGACATTCACATTTAAGAGATAGCGCCGAATGTAAATCTACTCATGTAACCCACAGTGCTAAATATATATCATAATATAGCATTACACAGATTTATGTAAATAACCCAATTGGGTTGATACTTATCAATAATAAAAAAAAAATAAAAAAAAATATAGTATAAAAATAAAATATATAAAATATATAGAGATACGCTCTTTTCATTCTAATCGTTTTCCATCTCTCCTACAATTCTCTATAAGAAAAAGCTCAGGAGAAAGCAGGCATATTTCTTCTAGTTCCAAATATCTAATTCCAAATATCTGAAAAATTAAGGGAGATACGCCCTTATCATCCTAATCCTTTTCCGTAGATCTGAAAAATCTCTTCAAAATAGAGTTACGCCTTTTTTCGAACTCTCACTGTAAAAATGTCGTATCTCCATTATTCTCGAGACACTCCTCAAAGAAGATCGTCTAAAAAATCGATTCATTATCTCAATTAATTTTCCCAATGATTGTTCCAGAATAGCTCGGAAGTTCAACGAGATCTGCCCCCTCCCACCAAACAATCTCTGCACCTCTCGAAAATTCCCTGCAAAAAAGCTCTGAGACCACAGAAAAAAGCATATCTCCTCCACTTTCCAAAATATTTCACTGAAAAATTGTTAAAAAAAAAAAACCTCTCAATTTCCCCTCTTTTCACCCCTTTTCACGCCTCAATTACCTATTTTTACCTAATGAACCCCGCAGAATCTCATTACATAATCATGGAGCATTCCTTTATTCATGAAAACGGAAATGTTTTTGTAAAATGAACATAAATACCCACAATTTTAGCATACCCCCTCCCCCTCCTCTCTTTGATTCCATATTTCATGCGTGTTTACATACGCTTCATGATAAACTCATAAAGCAGATATAGTATATTATTCCCCTCCCCCACTCCCCCTTCCCCTTCTCCACAATGAATAATGTAATACGAGCTAATGCTCGTGAACAAAAATTTGTCGACATGTGGTATCTTGATTTCCAGCCACATAATCCATTACACAGGGACATGTAAATACGTGTATATATGTATATCTATATATATAAATGTATATGCAGACAAGTGGAAGCTGAAGACGAGTCGCAATTTCTCTCACCAACACTTTTTTGGTGAATTCCACTACGTGACATTGAATATATCGTTGGCTTTTAGAGGAAAAAGGGCATAAGTGCTCTATCTTTTCTGTTATTTTACGCTTTTTTTATTCTGAAACGTATATAGGCAAGACACGAGGGCGTCAATGCACACGCGTGTCTCGAATGAAATTTATCAATGTTGTTTAGTCTTCCATTCCGTCACCTTCATTCTACCCCTCCCCTCCCCCCCCCCCTCCCCATTTCCACTTTTTTTTGGTCTGCGTCAGAGAGAAACTTTTTATTCGCGTCGCAATGCTCTCTGACCGTCCGTGACTGGACAAGCCTGAATTTCTGATACATTGGGGAAGTCAAGAAAAACTTTAGTGTATACAGATGAAAAAAATAGAAAAAAAAATAGGAAAATGTCCTGAGAGTAGGAGAATTGAATGAAATTCTCGGCAGCACCTCTTTCAAACTCCTCAGATCGAAATCGCGTGACCGGCTTCCACAAGTGACGATAGAGTTGCCTCTATCTTATTCTTTGCAGTTGCTCTTTTTGGTTGATTTTGGGGGGAGAAGGAGGATGGGTAGTAAATCTACACGAGGAAGTGAGGAGAATTTTTGGGATTTGGGGGAATGGGGGGATATTGGGGTGTATCATTGGAGGGAAAAAGAGGCGATGGTTCTAAACAATTCGAAAAAATTTGGGAATTATTTTGATGTAGTGGAGGAGATTTGGGAATTTTCTCAGATTTTTTCAGGGAGGGGTTGATGTTAAAGAGAAATTGTGAATCTGATTGTGTCAATTCTGTTGATTTTGGAGTAATTTATTTTTTTTTAGGTTTTATTAGATTATTATTGAATTTTTTAGATTATTCTTCTAGATTATTAGTGATTTTTATTGCATTTTTTCCTTTTAACTTCTGAAATTAGGTACAAAAAAAATTTCCATAAGATCGCTGCAGCTCGTTTAGTTTCCGAAATATTTTTTAAAAACGAAGAATAAAAAAATACTCATATTGTGAGTTTCGTGAACCTAATTTTTTTTTTTTCGGGGTGAGGAGTTTGGGAAATATTTTGTAAAAATTGAGGGATAATTCTGGCACACTGGAGCATGTTCAGGAATTTTTTCATATTTTTTCGGACAAGGGTTTACGTTGAAAAATAATCCTGGATATTATGCCTCGGGGCTTCATTACAATTCATCATTAAATTCTGTTGATTTCGTGTTAATTGAATGAATTTTGATTGATGATGGTTGAATGTGAATTTTACAGTTGAAATATCATAATGCACATTGTAAACTGCATCCTTTCAATTCTAGCCATTCTCTCAATAATTGAATGGTTTCAATAACTGTTTGTTGCAAATCAGGCTTTCGATAGCTGTTACCGTAAATATCTACAATAATAATTAAATTAAACATAAACAATACGCCTTTCAACTAACAAATATGCTTAGGTTCACTATTTAAGGCAATGCTTGTGGTCCCAGCGTTCTATTTCTCCTTTTCAATTTTGGTCACGTTTGATAGAATAGCATGAGTAGATTTTTTAAAAATTTAGTTTACACCAAGTTACCGAACACAAATTGAGCCAAAAATAATTTTTGAAAGAAATTAAATTATCATTAAAACTCCATAAGCGATGTTCAGTTTCAGTTTCATTGAAACAATTCATGGTGACAGACCTATTTTTTCCTGATATAACTATATCTATTCTTGTTCGTCAGAATGTATATCAATTTTTCAAATCATAAAAAATGCCTGTTACTGGACAAATAGCAACAATCAATTACTGACGGGCTTCCTTTGATACTTTCATGTTTCGCACTGGTGTACAAACTGTATTTTGTAAATTGATCTCTCCTCATTCGAATAGTTTCCAATTATTGCTTATTGAAATTACTGATAAGATAAAATTGTTAATAACAGTTCATACAATTTATTGAAATCACTAAATTTGATTATTTTCTTAAATTTTGAATCGTCCTAATTGATCCGGACGTTGCAAAATTGAGGATCTCCTTGACAGAAACATCAAAATTAATTACTCGATCAGCGCTAATCATCGATTACCTGACGGAGCTGTCGAAGTTACATGTATGATCAACTTTAGGCACTTGACTTCGCTCGCGAATAGTTAAAAATAGCTACCCAAGTGGCAGCTGGAATGATAACCAATAACTAAATAAAAAAATTTGTTTCATTCAGCTCCAACTTAATGAAAACGAAACCCTGATGAGGTTCTGATAAGTTTTTCGAAACCTGGAGTCTTCAATTGAATAACGAAAAAAAAGATGTTCTCAAAAAACGCGAAAAAAATTGACTTGATAATTTCGTTTGAATGTTTTGGGTAATTCATCTATTTATCCTCAATTAGCTAAACCCAACATTGATATAGAAATTATCTTCACCCATTTATTTCTTAAATCAGTACTTACTCCGTAATAATCTCGTTGAATCCATCACTGCAAATTCTTGTACATTTGATTTCATAAAATCCCAAATGTCTTCATTTGCTCCATCAACACTTGAGACTTGGACTTTCTTCCGCCGTCAAGGTTCTGCAGGATCGCCTTTTCTCGGTAGCATGGAGGCCAATTCGTACTGAAGACTTTGGGGTATTTCGAGGAAAAATGCGTGATAGTCACGACGTAAACGGCGTTTTATTACACGAAGGGAAAGATCACGAAGTGTATAAACGGGTAGTGTTATGTGTACTTGAATCCTCTCGATCATTTGTGGCAGTTGATCACGTGGCATGTCGAGATAACGAGCGAACCAAGGCTGAGGGATGAAAACATCTTTTCCGTCTACTACGAATCTGAAATGAATAATTTTATCATTTATTACTCGATTAATGATTTTTGCCATGCTTTTTTCGTGAATATGTCAGAAATTAATGGAGATACGCCCTTTTTATCTCAACCCTTTTGCGTTCTCAACGTTTTAGGTCATTTGCAGTCATATTATGATCAAATCTCAAGATCGAAAAAAAAATCATGATCATACAGCTTCCATTCAGAAGAGATATAAGAATTATAATTGAACAGACCGAAGAGAATTAGGTGTTTTTTTTTTTTTTAATCATTTTTGAAGGATTAAATCAAAGAAATAACTTGAAATTTAGTAAAAGTGGGTTCTTGGAGTCACTGATGATGAATCTGATGTTAGGTTCTTGAAATTCAAAATGGCGGGTTCAGTATACACCATGTTGAATTTCGCAAATCTGATAGTGGATTCGTGATCAATGATTCTGGAAATCCCCAAGTAAGAATTTTCATGATCATACGATCATTTAATAAATGTATGCTTCAAAGCGTTCATTACCCCACAAAAAAAAAGGTGGATGGTAGTACATAAACGATGAATCTCGTGCTAATTCAACTGAGCCATTATCCTCATCATCAATCCCCTATTTTTTTCGGCCCCCAATGCAGTCATGATACTTCCACTTCAAATAAATTGCCCTAAGAAGATTATCATTCTGTTTTAAATTTTAAATGAAACATACTTTCCATTGCCACGAAAATATTCAAAATTACTACAGTCACGTTATCTTAACGTCTCTGATTGCAGGCATGGAAAAATAAAATCTACACCATTTATTATTATTTTCAAAATATTTTAGTATTTTACCTATCTCTAGTATCCTTCTCCACGAAAATCCAGGGATGCGTTGCGAATGTATTTATATCCAGACGATCGCTAGGTTTTAATGTACCATAGCTAACTGCTTGTCCTTCGTAATCAATCCAGAGTACTTCTACGTCGTGAGATGTTGTATTAACAAAACGTACAAATGAAGAGTGACGATTGTTGATGGATCTTAGCAACGGTGGCATTCCATTCGTACCCATTTGATCTTCATCACACTTCCGGCTGGAAGATCATGCATCACAGAAATTCTTTGACTCATTCAAGAGAAATCAGTGCCTATAACATAAATGAAACAGAATCAAATTATTATTGTGGTTATGATCATTATTATCATTGTTATTATTCCAATTAGAAAATTTTGGCTGCATCGGTCATTGCAGAAATGAACAAAAACCGCAAATAATTGAAAAATATCAAATGCACTTCTATCAAATACAGGTGTATTTGATATTTTTCAATTCTTGTGGTTTTTATTCATTCCTGCAATGACAATTTTTCACGTCTTCCTGAAAAAAAACAGTCGAATAAGACTTTTAGAAGAATGTAAGATCGTTGGAAAACAACTGACCAGACGTACAGCCTGAATATTCATTCACACAATTTATCGCTAGCATGAGATCTCCTTGTTCCAGTCGCATGTCCAAGCCATCTGGGTCTTGTGCCGTAACTCAATGGGACAAAGCGAAACTGGTCAATGACGTTGAGTCCTGTTCATCTCTAATGAACCGAGCAATCTGGATTCGTAGGGAAAATTATATAAATTCCTTTGAGACTATTGAAGAGCAGTTGAATAAGACGTTACGTGTTTATTTCATTGATTCGTTTTATATTAGAGATGGAGGCAATCAATGGGAAAGAAACTTGCTCAGACTAGTGATTATGGCTGGAATTACTGGAGTCGAACGTTCCAATAAAGTCTCGGGTCGAAGTGTCACATGACTCTTCCACTAATGGTACAATTTAACGCCAAATAAAATGAGGGAAAAGACTTCCATTTATTTCTGAGACATTTTAATTTTTGTTTTGTCGATATGAAAATCGGGGTAAATGAGGAGAAAAAATTGAGATAGAATTTCTATGCACTGCGAAAACCAATGTTTCATAGATGTCTTAATTCAAGATATCAGTTAGAGAAAAATGTCTTAAAATTGAAAGTTTATTGAAGCTGAGTAACTGAAATGGAAAACTTTGAAATTGGGAAATGGTACATGTTTTAAAAAGTGAAAAGACATTATTTTGTATCTGAAAAATCGAGATGAATATATTCAGCTGCTTTTTATGCTTGAGATTAAGATATTTTTTAATTGTTCAGTCATTGGAGCTTGAGGGTATATGGCGAAACTCAGTTGCTAAATGCTATTTAGACACATCAGTGCAAAACATTTTTCGTGTCTTAGTCAAGTATTTTAATTTAATTAAATTAATTAAATAAATAAGAAAAAATTAATATACTAATTTTTAATTGATTTTTTCCACCTTTCAGTGTCCAGAAATTCATTCAATTCAGTTCCTATTCTATGACAGGACACGTATAAATTTATAGATTATGTCAGTGGAAAATAAGACACTCCGGCAGATTCAAACATCTAGAGATAACTGAACCGTCACTACAAAAGAAATCTTTAAAATGTTTCGAAAGTATCTGCGAAAGTGTCTTAATATCAAACATCAGTTTTTGTAGTGTGATGATTCCATTGAAAAGCTGAAGAGAATTTCAGTTGGAGAACGTATCTCGAAAATCATTCTGGAGAATTTCGTGAAAATTTGACTTTTTCAGGGAGAATTGGAGGTCTAATCCTTCACAAAAATGAAAATTTTCACTTTTGCGGGGATATCTCTGGTTCTAATGGTCGCAACGTCTTGGAACCGATCTCAAATGAAAGGTGGGATCATTTGCCATTAATTGAAGTGGTTCTTAAATTTTTTATCGATTTTTCAAGATGATATGATGGAAAACTGAATTTCCATAAAATGAGCCATAAGTCACTCAAAAGTCGATAAAATTTCTTTAGAACAGCATAAATCAATGGGAAATGATCTCAGCTTTCATTTGAGATCGTTCGCAAGTCGTCGCGACGAATAGAAGCGGAGATATCCTTGAAAAAGTGACAGTTTCCAAAAAAAAAGGGTTTTACCCACAATCCGTCCCCAAAAATTAGAACATTCAGAAAATTCAAAAAAATTAATTCCAACACATGTTTTTCACTTAAAATTTCTTCAGCATTCGAATGGAATCGTCAAAAAACTTTCATCTCAATTCTTTTCATCAGATTCCCCATTTTACCCCACATTTTCAAATTGGTGAAATCCTAAAAAATTCTAGAAAATTCACAAGAATCAGGAAAATCATAAATTGGAAGGAAAATCAGATTTCCCTTCTCAATAATTCGTTTTAAATTTTCCAAATTTAATGCTTCAAAAAATATTACCTTATTTCGTCAAATTTTATAGCTATTATTCCTCGAAATTAACAAATTCTCCACCTGCATAATAACATGACTCAGTGGATTGATAATATTTTTGCCCCAAGCACAACGCGACAATATACATTTTTCACAGATTACATAACTCCAATATTCCGTGTTTGTTATGGCCTATGGCACGAAAAAAATGTTGAAAAAACATGAAATTCTAGAGTCGAAGTGCACATAATTGCTGTTGAACGAAATATATGTTAAATCAAATACATTTTCCACTGAAAGCCAGATCAAAAAACAAAAATATTGAAACAGAATACATCAATTCATTGTTGTCTTCATTCTCTCACTAAAATATCTTGAAAAATCCTGGAGATGTGCCCTTTTTAAGTGCGTCTTTTTTAATAAAATTTCAAGAATTACAAAAAATGATGGAGACAAAATTGCTCAATCTCACTTAATTTCCGAGATATTTGGGAAAAAAATATAGACTTGAATTCAATAGTGAAGAGATTATCTCGGAAATTAAATAAGATAGGGCGATCTGCCTGAATCTATATATATATATATTGATGTCTATAGATAAGCTACATTTCAGCTACAATTATTTAGTTCTATATATATAGATTCTCATATCTCTTAAGATTCTCCACAAAAAAAGATTCAGACAAAAAAGAGGGTATCTCCATTAGTTATCGAGATATTCTTAAAAAACGATTGAAAGAAAAAAATCGAATGTTTTCGTATCGCTACTTCGCTACTGAATCATTGATTTTTCAGAAATATTCCAGTAATAAATTCTTTATTTATTCATTTCCTCACGTTGTAAATTGCGTTAAATCCTTTTTATCACAAGTCGAATTTTTTCTTCAATTCATAGAAATTATTTTCCACTCATTATTTTATGTTATCGATATGTTGAAGAATTTTTGCGATAAATTCTGAAATTATCATCAGTTAAAAGTAGTTTGATCATGTGTTGCACTCGTCGTTGAGCGTATCATCAGAAACAAACGAAAATTAATATTTACTATTAAAAACCTATTTTCTGGTATTGAAAATGGATTCGAAGAAGAATTGGTGAATTATATCAATTATTTGTCATTCATTACTTGACCAATAGTATGCCTTTTGACTAGTGTATTCACATCTTTTCCTATGCAACAACAACAATCATTTATTACAAAGTTATCAGACGATCAATAATTTTCATATTGGATCGTCAATTTTGCTTCTTGTCCCCTTTTCTCAAGACATTTTCCAGATTTCAATCTTTGGCCTAACTTAAATGAGCAAAATCTCGCATGAACCCATAAAACACCTTGTTATTTTTATTTCTTGTCTATTTATTTTTAACAATACAAAACGATCAATGTCCATCAAATTCCACGAGATCATTCAGATTCATATAAACTCACATTTAATATTTATTTCATATTTTAAACTTCAAATTCGTACAGTGATCAACCTAACTTACAATTCACACTCGCACGTTGCAAGTAGCTAAATTGACTCAAACTTGAAAACTGGTTTAAAGTGTAAAATGTCCTAGCAAGTTTCTGCACTTCCAAATTGATCAACTTTTCTTCAAAGTGAGTACAAGATTGTATTAAGTGTCGCACAATGTATTATGTTATGGTAATGAGTTGAATTAGACATTCATGAAGACTCATGAATACGATTGAAATAGAGAAGAATAAAAAAAAAATAAAAGTTAAACTAGGAAATTTCATTCAATTCGTATCGACTAATTCAACGAGTGAATGTTCTGCCAATTTCCAATGTTTTAAAAAAAAAGAAAGCAATTTCAGAGAAGAGAATGAGTAATGACTTTTTTTCTAGGATCGTTAACAATTGATGACTCCGCCATTTTCCTCATGTTGCATTCGTGATTTTGAATGCACTCCGAGAGTTTTCAATACCAATTGTTCAATACCGTCTGTCCTATAGCAATAAAAACATGACAATTCTGTTTTGTGTTATGTTTTTGTGAAAAACCTCTCGGAGATAAAGCGACATGAAGCAATCATTTCCTAATCCTCTTCAGTAGAAAATTTTCACAGCTATAAAAAGGTTTTTTAAAAAAAATGGCTAACTGCCTTAGTTTCTGGGATCCTCTATAAAAAGGAACAAGAACGCAAACAATCGATATATCGAAAGTTGTCACGATTAAAGTGAAGTCCTCATTCCTCATTGGTCAATTAAATTGTGAGTAGTATAGTACGCGTGATATACTATACTCAAAATACCTAACGGGCGCGCTGGGATATGGAATCAGGAAATTTTTTTCCAGTTTTCCGCGATGATCTCGGTAAATAAGCGAGATAGAGCGGAATAGGCACTAATTTGGGATCAGGAAAGGAGGAGTCTCAGTTTTTCGCGATTATCTCGGTAAATAAGCGAGATACAGCGAAATGGACGTTAATATGGGATCAGTAAAAATGTCAATGTCTGCTCTATCGAATTCGCTGAACCATTCGCGATACTGTTGTGGAATTTTGCAGGCTACTTCCTGACGACCTAGGCAGTGTCACTGTAAAATTTCATCAGGAAATACGCCACAGAAAAAAAGTTATGAAGACTTGAAAATCGGGATTTTCACGATGGCTGATTTCCTTCGAATATTCCTTCATTCTCATTTTTCACCCATTTCCCGAGGGAATACGGGGTTTTCCTTGAAATTTCGCAAAGAATTGAGTGAAACGCACGATGATGGGGGATCCTGAAGGGCCAAAAGCCGCAAGGATTCGGGATATCCAGTGTTCGCGGAATTTTCCGGCCAAACCCGGAGGCAATGGTCTTTGCTCTATGAAAATGACCATTTCCGTTCTATCGAATCTTCAGAATCGTTTGCGATACTGTTATGAAATTTTGCAGGCTACCTCCTGACGACCTAGGCAGTGTCACTGTAAAATTTCATCAGGAAAGACGCCACAGAAAAAAAGTTATGAAGATTTGAAAATCGAGATTTTCATGATGGCTGATTTCCTTCGAATATTCCTTCATCCTCATTTTTCACCTATTTCCCGAGGGAATACGGGGTTTTCCTTGAAATTTCGCAAAGAATTGAGTGAAACGCACGATGATGGGGGATCCTGAAGGGCCAAAAGCCGCAAGGATTCGGGATATCCAGTGTTCGCGGAATTTTCCGGCCAAACCCGGAGGCAATGGCTTTTGCTCTATGAAAATGACCATTTCCGCTCTATCGAATCTTCAGAATCGTTTGCGATACTGTTATGAAATTTTGCAGGCTACTTCTTGACGACCTAGGCAGTGTCACTGTAAAATTTCATCAGGAAATACGCCACAGAAAAAAAGTTATGAAGATTTGAAAATCGAGATTTTCATGATGGCTGATTTTCTTCGAATATTCCTTCATTCTCATTTTTCACCCATTTCCCGAGGGAATACAGGGTTTTCCTTGAAATTTCGCAAAGAATTGAGTGAAACGCACGATGATGGGGGATCCTGAAGGGCCAAAAGCCGCAAGGATTCGGGATATCCAGTGTTCGCGGAATTTTCCGGCCAAACCCGGAGGCAATGGCTTTTGCTCTATGAAAATGACCATTTCCGCTCTATCGAATCTTCAGAATCGTTTGCGATACTGTTATGAAATTTTGCAGGCTACTTCTTGACGACCTAGGCAGTGTCACTGTAAAATTTCATCAGGAAATACGCCACAGAAAAAAAGTTATGAAGATTTGAAAATCGAGATTTTCATGATGGCTGATTTTCTTCGAATATTCCTTCATTCTCATTTTTCACCCATTTCCCGAGGGAATACAGGGTTTTCCTTGAAATTTCGCAAAGAATTGAGTGAAACGCACGATGATGGGGGATCCTGAAGGGCCAAAAGCCGCAAGGATTCGGGATATCCAGTGTTCGCGGAATTTTCCGGCCAAACCCGGAGGCAATGGCTTTTGCTCTATGAAAATGACCATTTCCGCTCTATCGAATCTTCAGAATCGTTTGCGATACTGTTATGAAATTTTGCAGGCTACTTCTTGACGACCTAGGCAGTGTCACTGTAAAATTTCATCAGGAAATACGCCACAGAAAAAAAGTTATGAAGATTTGAAAATCGAGATTTTCATGATGGCTGATTTTCTTCGAATATTCCTTCATTCTCATTTTTCACCCATTTCCCGAGGGAATACAGGGTTTTCCTTGAAATTTCGCAAAGAATTGAGTGAAACGCACGATGATGGGGGATCCTGAAGGGCCAAAAGCCGCAAGGATTCGGGATATCCAGTGTTCGCGGAATTTTCCGGCCAAACCCGGAGGCAATGGCTTTTGCTCTATGAAAATGACCATTTCCGCTCTATCGAATCTTCAGAATCGTTTGCGATACTGTTATGAAATTTTGCAGGCTACTTCTTGACGACCTAGGCAGTGTCACTGTAAAATTTCATCAGGAAATACGCCACAGAAAAAAAGTTATGAAGATTTGAAAATCGAGATTTTCATGATGGCTGATTTTCTTCGAATATTCCTTCATTCTCATTTTTCACCCATTTCCCGAGGGAATACAGGGTTTTCCTTGAAATTTCGCAAAGAATTGAGTGAAACGCACGATGATGGGGGATCCTGAAGGGCCAAAAGCCGCAAGGATTCGGGATATCCAGTGTTCGCGGAATTTTCCGGCCAAACCCGGAGGCAATGGCTTTTGCTCTATGAAAATGACCATTTCCGCTCTATCGAATCTTCAGAATCGTTTGCGATACTGTTATGAAATTTTGCAGGCTCTTTCAGGATGACATAGGCAGTGTCACTGTAAAATTTCATCAGGAAATACGCCACAGAAAAAAAGTTATGAAGACTTGAAAATCGGGATTTTCATGATGGCTGATTTCCTTCGAATATTCCTTCATTCTCATTTTTCACCCATTTCCCGAGGGAATACGGGGTTTTCCTTGAAATTTCGCAAAGAATTGAGTGAAACGCATGATGATGGGGGATCCTGAAGGGCCAAAAGCCGCAAGGATTCGGGATATCCAGTGTTCGCGGAATTTTCCGGCCAAACCCGGAGGCAATGGCTTTTGCTCTATGAAAATGACCATTTCCGCTCTATCGAATCTTCAGAATCGTTTGCGATACTGTTATGAAATTTTGCAGGCTCTTTCAGGATGACATAGGCAGTGTCACTGTAAAATTTCATCAGGAAATACGCCACAGAAAAAAAGTTATGAAGATTTGAAAATCGAGATTTTCATGATGGCTGATTTCCTTCGAATATTCCTTCATCCTCATTTTTCACCTATTTCCCGAGGGAATACGGGGTTTTCCTTGAAATTTCGCAAAGAATTGAGTGAAACGCACGATGATGGGGGATCCTGAAGGGCCAAAAGCCGCAAGGATTCGGGATATCCAGTGTTCGCGGAATTTTCCGGCCAAACCCGGAGGCAATGGCTTTTGCTCTATGAAAATGACCATTTCCGCTCTATCGAATCTTCAGAATCGTTTGCGATACTGTTATGAAATTTTGCAGGCTACTTCTTGACGACCTAGGCAGTGTCACTGTAAAATTTCATCAGGAAATACGCCACAGAAAAAAAGTTATGAAGATTTGAAAATCGAGATTTTCATGATGGCTGATTTTCTTCGAATATTCCTTCATTCTCATTTTTCACCCATTTCCCGAGGGAATACAGGGTTTTCCTTGAAATTTCGCAAAGAATTGAGTGAAACGCACGATGATGGGGGATCCTGAAGGGCCAAAAGCCGCAACGATTCGGGATATCCAATATCCGCGGAATTTTTTCAGTTTTTCTCAATTATCTCGGTAAATAAGCGAGATAGAGCGAAATAGACGTTAATATGGAGTCAGGAAGAGAAAATTCCAGTTTCTCGCGATTATCTCGGTAAATAAGCGAGATAGAGCGAAATAGGCACTAATTTGGGATCAGGAAAGGAGTATTTTCAGTTTTTCGCGATTATCTCGGTAAATAAGCGAGATAGAGCGAAATAGGCACTAATTTGGGATCAGGAAAGGAGTATTTTCAGTTTTTCGCGATTATCTCGGTAAATAAGCGAGATACAGCGAAATGGACGTTAATATGGGATCAGTAAAAATGTCAATGTCTGCTCTATCGAATTCGCTGAACCATTCGCGATACTGTTGTGGAATTTTGCAGGCTACTTCCTGACGACCTAGGCAGTGTCACTGTAAAATTTCATCAGGAAATACGCCACAGAAAAAAAGTTATGAAGACTTGAAAATCGGGATTTTCACGATGGCTGATTTTCTTCGAATATTCCTTCATTCTCATTTTTCACCCATTTCCCGAGGGAATACGGGGTTTTCCTTGAAATTTCGCAAAGAATTGAGTGAAACGCACGATGATGGGGGATCCTGAAGGGCCAAAAGCCGCAAGGATTCGGGATATCCAGTGTTCGCGGAATTTTCCGGCCAAACCCGGAGGCAATGGTCTTTGCTCTATGAAAATGACCATTTCCGTTCTATCGAATCTTCAGAATCGTTTGCGATACTGTTATGAAATTTTGCAGGCTACTTCCTGACGACCTAGGCTGTGTCACTGTAAAATTTCATTAGGAAATACGCCACAGAAAAAAAGTTATGAAGACTTGAAAATCGGGATTTTCACGATGGCTGATTTCCTTCGAATATTCCTTCATTCTCATTTTTCACCCATTTCCCGAGGGAATACGGGGTTTTCCTTGAAATTTCGCAAAGAATTGAGTGAAACGCACGATGATGGGGGATCCTGAAGGGCCAAAAGCCGCAAGGATTCGGGATATCCAGTGTTCGCGGAATTTTCCGGCCAAACCCGGAGGCAATGGCTTTTGCTCTATGAAAATGACCATTTCCGCTCTATCGAATCTTCAGAATCGTTTGCGATACTGTTATGAAATTTTGCAGGCTACTTCTTGACGACCTAGGCAGTGTCACTGTAAAATTTCATCAGGAAATACGCCACAGAAAAAAAGTTATGAAGATTTGAAAATCGAGATTTTCATGATGGCTGATTTTCTTCGAATATTCCTTCATTCTCATTTTTCACCCATTTCCCGAGGGAATACAGGGTTTTCCTTGAAATTTCGCAAAGAATTGAGTGAAACGCACGATGATGGGGGATCCTGAAGGGCCAAAAGCCGCAAGGATTCGGGATATCCAGTGTTCGCGGAATTTTCCGGCCAAACCCGGAGGCAATGGTCTTTGCTCTATGAAAATGACCATTTCCGTTCTATCGAATCTTCAGAATCGTTTGCGATACTGTTATGAAATTTTGCAGGCTACTTCCTGACGACCTAGGCTGTGTCACTGTAAAATTTCATTAGGAAATACGCCACAGAAAAAAAGTTATGAAGACTTGAAAATCGGGATTTTCACGATGGCTGATTTCCTTCGAATATTCCTTCATTCTCATTTTTCACCCATTTCCCGAGGGAATACGGGGTTTTCCTTGAAATTTCGCAAAGAATTGAGTGAAACGCACGATGATGGGGGATCCTGAAGGGCCAAAAGCCGCAAGGATTCGGGATATCCAGTGTTCGCGGAATTTTCCGGCCAAACCCGGAGGCAATGGCTTTTGCTCTATGAAAATGACCATTTCCGCTCTATCGAATCTTCAGAATCGTTTGCGATACTGTTATGAAATTTTGCAGGCTACTTCTTGACGACCTAGGCAGTGTCACTGTAAAATTTCATCAGGAAATACGCCACAGAAAAAAAGTTATGAAGATTTGAAAATCGAGATTTTCATGATGGCTGATTTTCTTCGAATATTCCTTCATTCTCATTTTTCACCCATTTCCCGAGGGAATACAGGGTTTTCCTTGAAATTTCGCAAAGAATTGAGTGAAACGCACGATGATGGGGGATCCTGAAGGGCCAAAAGCCGCAAGGATTCGGGATATCCAGTGTTCGCGGAATTTTCCGGCCAAACCCGGAGGCAATGGCTTTTGCTCTATGAAAATGACCATTTCCGCTCTATCGAATCTTCAGAATCGTTTGCGATACTGTTATGAAATTTTGCAGGCTACTTCTTGACGACCTAGGCAGTGTCACTGTAAAATTTCATCAGGAAATACGCCACAGAAAAAAAGTTATGAAGATTTGAAAATCGAGATTTTCATGATGGCTGATTTTCTTCGAATATTCCTTCATTCTCATTTTTCACCCATTTCCCGAGGGAATACAGGGTTTTCCTTGAAATTTCGCAAAGAATTGAGTGAAACGCACGATGATGGGGGATCCTGAAGGGCCAAAAGCCGCAAGGATTCGGGATATCCAGTGTTCGCGGAATTTTCCGGCCAAACCCGGAGGCAATGGCTTTTGCTCTATGAAAATGACCATTTCCGCTCTATCGAATCTTCAGAATCGTTTGCGATACTGTTATGAAATTTTGCAGGCTCTTTCAGGATGACATAGGCAGTGTCACTGTAAAATTTCATCAGGAAATACGCCACAGAAAAAAAGTTATGAAGACTTGAAAATCGGGATTTTCATGATGGCTGATTTCCTTCGAATATTCCTTCATTCTCATTTTTCACCCATTTCCCGAGGGAATACGGGGTTTTCCTTGAAATTTCGCAAAGAATTGAGTGAAACGCATGATGATGGGGGATCCTGAAGGGCCAAAAGCCGCAAGGATTCGGGATATCCAGTGTTCGCGGAATTTTCCGGCCAAACCCGGAGGCAATGGCTTTTGCTCTATGAAAATGACCATTTCCGCTCTATCGAATCTTCAGAATCGTTTGCGATACTGTTATGAAATTTTGCAGGCTCTTTCAGGATGACATAGGCAGTGTCACTGTAAAATTTCATCAGGAAATACGCCACAGAAAAAAAGTTATGAAGATTTGAAAATCGAGATTTTCATGATGGCTGATTTCCTTCGAATATTCCTTCATCCTCATTTTTCACCTATTTCCCGAGGGAATACGGGGTTTTCCTTGAAATTTCGCAAAGAATTGAGTGAAACGCACGATGATGGGGGATCCTGAAGGGCCAAAAGCCGCAAGGATTCGGGATATCCAGTGTTCGCGGAATTTTCCGGCCAAACCCGGAGGCAATGGCTTTTGCTCTATGAAAATGACCATTTCCGCTCTATCGAATCTTCAGAATCGTTTGCGATACTGTTATGAAATTTTGCAGGCTACTTCTTGACGACCTAGGCAGTGTCACTGTAAAATTTCATCAGGAAATACGCCACAGAAAAAAAGTTATGAAGATTTGAAAATCGAGATTTTCATGATGGCTGATTTTCTTCGAATATTCCTTCATTCTCATTTTTCACCCATTTCCCGAGGGAATACAGGGTTTTCCTTGAAATTTCGCAAAGAATTGAGTGAAACGCACGATGATGGGGGATCCTGAAGGGCCAAAAGCCGCAACGATTCGGGATATCCAATATCCGCGGAATTTTTTCAGTTTTTCTCAATTATCTCGGTAAATAAGCGAGATAGAGCGAAATAGACGTTAATATGGAGTCAGGAAGAGAAAATTCCAGTTTCTCGCGATTATCTCGGTAAATAAGCGAGATAGAGCGAAATAGGCACTAATTTGGGATCAGGAAAGGAGTATTTTCAGTTTTTCGCGATTATCTCGGTAAATAAGCGAGATAGAGCGAAATAGGCACTAATTTGGGATCAGGAAAGGAGTATTTTCAGTTTTTCGCGATTATCTCGGTAAATAAGCGAGATACAGCGAAATGGACGTTAATATGGGATCAGTAAAAATGTCAATGTCTGCTCTATCGAATTCGCTGAACCATTCGCGATACTGTTGTGGAATTTTGCAGGCTACTTCCTGACGACCTAGGCAGTGTCACTGTAAAATTTCATCAGGAAATACGCCACAGAAAAAAAGTTATGAAGACTTGAAAATCGGGATTTTCACGATGGCTGATTTTCTTCGAATATTCCTTCATTCTCATTTTTCACCCATTTCCCGAGGGAATACGGGGTTTTCCTTGAAATTTCGCAAAGAATTGAGTGAAACGCACGATGATGGGGGATCCTGAAGGGCCAAAAGCCGCAAGGATTCGGGATATCCAGTGTTCGCGGAATTTTCCGGCCAAACCCGGAGGCAATGGTCTTTGCTCTATGAAAATGACCATTTCCGTTCTATCGAATCTTCAGAATCGTTTGCGATACTGTTATGAAATTTTGCAGGCTACTTCCTGACGACCTAGGCTGTGTCACTGTAAAATTTCATTAGGAAATACGCCACAGAAAAAAAGTTATGAAGACTTGAAAATCGGGATTTTCACGATGGCTGATTTCCTTCGAATATTCCTTCATTCTCATTTTTCACCCATTTCCCGAGGGAATACGGGGTTTTCCTTGAAATTTCGCAAAGAATTGAGTGAAACGCACGATGATGGGGGATCCTGAAGGGCCAAAAGCCGCAAGGATTCGGGATATCCAGTGTTCGCGGAATTTTCCGGCCAAACCCGGAGGCAATGGCTTTTGCTCTATGAAAATGACCATTTCCGCTCTATCGAATCTTCAGAATCGTTTGCGATACTGTTATGAAATTTTGCAGGCTACTTCTTGACGACCTAGGCAGTGTCACTGTAAAATTTCATCAGGAAATACGCCACAGAAAAAAAGTTATGAAGATTTGAAAATCGAGATTTTCATGATGGCTGATTTTCTTCGAATATTCCTTCATTCTCATTTTTCACCCATTTCCCGAGGGAATACAGGGTTTTCCTTGAAATTTCGCAAAGAATTGAGTGAAACGCACGATGATGGGGGATCCTGAAGGGCCAAAAGCCGCAAGGATTCGGGATATCCAGTGTTCGCGGAATTTTCCGGCCAAACCCGGAGGCAATGGTCTTTGCTCTATGAAAATGACCATTTCCGTTCTATCGAATCTTCAGAATCGTTTGCGATACTGTTATGAAATTTTGCAGGCTACTTCCTGACGACCTAGGCTGTGTCACTGTAAAATTTCATTAGGAAATACGCCACAGAAAAAAAGTTATGAAGACTTGAAAATCGGGATTTTCACGATGGCTGATTTCCTTCGAATATTCCTTCATTCTCATTTTTCACCCATTTCCCGAGGGAATACGGGGTTTTCCTTGAAATTTCGCAAAGAATTGAGTGAAACGCACGATGATGGGGGATCCTGAAGGGCCAAAAGCCGCAAGGATTCGGGATATCCAGTGTTCGCGGAATTTTCCGGCCAAACCCGGAGGCAATGGCTTTTGCTCTATGAAAATGACCATTTCCGCTCTATCGAATCTTCAGAATCGTTTGCGATACTGTTATGAAATTTTGCAGGCTACTTCTTGACGACCTAGGCAGTGTCACTGTAAAATTTCATCAGGAAATACGCCACAGAAAAAAAGTTATGAAGATTTGAAAATCGAGATTTTCATGATGGCTGATTTTCTTCGAATATTCCTTCATTCTCATTTTTCACCCATTTCCCGAGGGAATACAGGGTTTTCCTTGAAATTTCGCAAAGAATTGAGTGAAACGCACGATGATGGGGGATCCTGAAGGGCCAAAAGCCGCAAGGATTCGGGATATCCAGTGTTCGCGGAATTTTCCGGCCAAACCCGGAGGCAATGGCTTTTGCTCTATGAAAATGACCATTTCCGCTCTATCGAATCTTCAGAATCGTTTGCGATACTGTTATGAAATTTTGCAGGCTCTTTCAGGATGACATAGGCAGTGTCACTGTAAAATTTCATCAGGAAATACGCCACAGAAAAAAAGTTATGAAGATTTGAAAATCGAGATTTTCATGATGGCTGATTTCCTTCGAATATTCCTTCATTCTCATTTTTCACCCATTTCCCGAGGGAATACGGGGTTTTCCTTGAAATTTCGCAAAGAATTGAGTGAAACGCACAATGATGGGGGATCCTGAAGGGCCAAAAGCCGCAAGGATTCGGGATATCCAGTGTTCGCGGAATTTTCTGGCCAAACCCGGAGGCAATGGCTTTTGCTCTATGAAAATGACCATTTCCGCTCTATCGAATCTTCAGAATCGTTTGCGATACTGTTATGAAATTTTGCAGGCTACTTCCTGACGACCTAGGCAGTGTCACTGTAAAATTTCATCAGGAAATACGCCACAGAAAAAAAGTTATGAAGATTTGAAAATCGAGATTTTCATGATGGCTGATTTTCTTCGAATATTCCTTCATTCTCATTTTTCACCCATTTCCCGAGGGAATACAGGGTTTTCCTTGAAATTTCGCAAAGAATTGAGTGAAACGCACGATGATGGGGGATCCTGAAGGGCCAAAAGCCGCAAGGATTCGGGATATCCAGTGTTCGCGGAATTTTCCGGCCAAACCCGGAGGCAATGGCTTTTGCTCTATGAAAATGACCATTTCCGCTCTATCGAATCTTCAGAATCGTTTGCGATACTGTTATGAAATTTTGCAGGCTCTTTCAGGATGACATAGGCAGTGTCACTGTAAAATTTCATTAGGAAATACGCCACAGAAAAAAAGTTATGAAGACTTGAAAATCGGGATTTTCACGATGGCTGATTTCCTTCGAATATTCCTTCATTCTCATTTTTCACCCATTTCCCGAGGGAATACGGGGTTTTCCTTGAAATTTCGCAAAGAATTGAGTGAAACGCACGATGATGGGGGATCCTGAAGGGCCAAAAGCCGCAAGAATTCGGGATATCCAGTGTTTGCGGAATTTTCAGATCAAACCCAGAGGCAATGGTCTTTGCTCTATGAAAATGACCATTTCCGTTCTATCGAATCTTCAGAATCGTTTGCGATACTGTTATGAAATTTTGCAGGCTACTTCCTGACGACCTAGGCAGTGTCACTGTAAAATTTCATTAGGAAATACGCCACAGTAAAAAAGTTATGAAGACTTGAAAATCGGGATTTCCACGATGGCTGATTTTCTTCGAATATTCCTTCATTCTCATTTTTCACCCATTTCCCGAGGGAATACAGGGTTTTCCTTGAAATTTCGCAAAGAATTGAGTGAAACGCACGATGATGGGGGATCCTGAAGGGCCAAAAGCCGCAACGATTCGGGATATCCAATATCCGCGGAATTTTTTCAGTTTTTCTCAATTATCTCGGTAAATAAGCGAGATAGAGCGAAATAGACGTTAATATGGAGTCAGGAAGAGAAAATTCCAGTTTCTCGCGATTATCTCGGTAAATAAGCGAGATAGAGCGAAATAGGCACTAATTTGGGATCAGGAAAGGAGTATTTTCAGTTTTTCGCGATTATCTCGGTAAATAAGCCAGATAGAGCGAAATGGACGTTAATATGAGATTAGGAAAAATGTCAACGTCTGCTCTATCGAATTCGCTGAACCATTCGCGATACTGTTGTGGAATTTTGCAGGCTACTTCTTGACGACCTAGGCAGTGTCACCGTAAAATTTCATCAGGAAATATGCCACAGAAAAAAAGTGATGAAGATTTGAAAATCGGAATTTTCATGATGGCTGATTTCCTTCGAATATTCCTTCATTCTCATTTTTCACCCATTTCCCGAGGGAATACGGGGTTTTCCTTGAAATTTCGCAAAGAATTGAGTGAAACGCACGATGATGGGGGATCCTGAAGGGCCAAAAGCCGCAAGGATTCGGGATATCCAGTGTTCGCGGAATTTTCCGGCCAAACCCGGAGGCAATGGCTTTTGCTCTATGAAAATGACCATTTCCGCTCTATCGAATCTTCAGAATCGTTTGCGATACTGTTATGAAATTTTGCAGGCTCTTTCAGGACGACATAGGCAGTGTCACTGTAAAATTTCATCAGGAAATACGCCACAGAAAAAAAGTTATGAAGACTTGAAAATCGGGATTTTCACGATGGCTGATTTTCTTCGAATATTCCTTCATTCTCATTTTTCACCCATTTCCCGAGGGAATACGGGGTTTTCCTTGAAATTTCGCAAAGAATTGAGTGGAACGCACGATGATGGGGAATCCTGATGGGCCAAAAGCCGCAACGATTCGGGATATCCAGTGTTCGCGGAATTTTCAGGCCAAACCCAGAGGCAATGGCCTTTGCTCTGTGAAAATGACCATGTCAGACATCAATTCGTTTAATTTCCCCTAATCCAGAGTCTTTGAGTCATTACCTTTTCAAAACTAATTCTATAATTAATTACTCTGAAAAATGTCAATTAGCACAATAGCAAAAGTCGATTTTTTTCATCTATTTTCTCAAATATCTCGGAAATGAATTGAGATACGTCCTTTTCATCCTAATCCATTGGTCAGACACTTTCAAAACCTCAAAAAAAAGGCTCAGACCAAAAAGAGCGTATCTCCATTATTTTCCATAATAATCTAATTTCCCCTAATCCACAATCCTCGAGTCATTACCTTCCCTGAAACTGGCAATTCTATAATTAATTACTCTCAAGAATGTCAACTAGCACCAACCAGTACAGCTTAATTCTGTATGAAGCAAGTTGGCGCGCATTTCTCTCATACATAGAGTTCAACAGTCATGGAATATACATACATTCTGTCAGTCAAACTGGAGTCATTCACCCAGGAAAAGCAAGAGAGCCCTATTCAGACATTCGTATATATGTATATATATATATGCATATATGAAGGAGAAAGGAACCATCAGTGGAGACCTTAAACAAGCGGTAAAGAGTGAAAACCCTGGGGGGGCAAGGTATGACAAGACAAAAGGAAGAGAGCAGAAGCAGAGACTAGTCAAAGGGACATCCTCTGTGCCGGATGTTGGCTACTGCGGATGCAGGAGGATGCGAAAAGGAAGAAGTTTGAGGAACGGGAATCCCAAGTTAATCTACGACAAAGCAGCGGCAACGAGAATCTCTAGCTTCTATATACACAAGGGGGAGGGGGAGGGGATTGGCTTGGTCGAGGTATTGCTACCTTAACCCTTGAAATTCTTCAATTCCCTCTGGGCAATCCTTTTATCTTCGGACTTCATAATAGTGTTGTCATTTTCCTAGGTAAGAACTTTTACACTCTAGAAGGATAACACGAGAAAATCTGCTTGGTAATTATACTAGTTATGGGGAGAAGCTTAATGTGCGTGTACCTAGAGTTTACTCGAATATTGTTGAAGGAATTTTTTCTTTGCTGGATTTCCCATTTTTTTTTGCACAGAAGCACAAAGTTTTTACCGCAAGTTAATGGAGGAGGCTTATCAAACTTTGGGGAGAGTGTTGGTGCACTGGGAACACAATGTGGCGGGGGTTGATGAGGTGCAGAGCAAAAGGGGCGTATTTTTAGAAGAGAATGTTTCAATGGTAAAGAGGAGATAAATATTAGGGAGGCATTCCACGCTATTTCACTCACTTTTCGGGTCATATTTTTTGATTTTTCTCATTTCTAAATATGATGCTGGAATGGCTAATAGAAGTGATTTCGAATGGGAAGAATGAAAATAAAAAAATTCTTCAATATTTACGACCATTTTGAGTTTGGAAAAAAAATTGTGGATGCTCGCTCCTGCAAAACTTCAGATACTCGTGTATCATTGAATTTTTTCAAGATTTTCCAAGATATTCTTAATTAAATTGACGAAAGTCCAGACTGAAGTTTAAACAGAATAGACAAATTTTTTCTTGACTAGTTTTTTTCGAACACATCTCGAAAAATAAGCCAGATAGCACAATGTTGCCGCAATCCACTTTCCTAGAGAATTCGAAGAGCTACAAGACTTTTCATGCAAAATCACCCTATCTCACTTACTTTCCAAGATATTTTCAGAAAACCATTAACAAAGAAAAATCAAATCATTCTTTTGAATTTTGAATCTTTCCATTTCTACAGTTTCTCCAGTCGAAAAATGAAACTGAACCCACAAACGAGAAAAATTAGATGAACTTCTAGAAACAAAGGGACATAAGTCCTGAAAATACCTTTTCTTTTCTCGATTTTCCTCCAGAAAAAAATCATTCGAAAAACGTGAAATTTGATGGATTTCAATAGTTCATTCCTTGAATAGCAGTGAGCTGTTGAAATTCGTTACATATTACACAGTTGAGAGATGTAGTTGTATAGTGAACGAGCAATCTCCGGGTTAGCCTCAACGTATAATACCTGTGACATTGTCACTACCATAACAGTAGCACCGACGTTCACAGTATTCCCCCAGCGGCGCGTGCTGCTCTTCTGTGTGGTCTTCTTGGTTTACAGATTCGTATGTATACTACTTGTACAAACGCACGTCTCTAGTGTAGTAACTCGAGAGAATCCACATTGTACCTCATCTGAAACCACATCTCAACAAGTGAATTTTGATGTTTCACCTCTTGTCCAGATAATTCCATTACAGAGTAAATTTCTCGTTAGTATTCTGCAGTGCCGAGTAGACGAAGTACAGTCGATAAAATAGAAGAAAAATGAGGATTTTTAGGTTAGTTTTCAATTAGTTGCTGAGAATTCGAGGGAAATGTGATTTTCCACAGAGAAAAATGTTTTCTTAATTTAGGAATGTGCAGTCTCTTGATTTAAGAACGTGCAGGTCACTTAAATTAAGAAAGTAAAAATCACGTAAATCACGCAATTTAAGGCATTTCATCCCCCACCACCGGTATTTTTAATAACTTATAATTCATATCTTATAAACTGCACGGATAAAAATTATGATAAAATTCAGAAAAATGAAAAAAAAATGATCATCTTTGATACGGCATCTAAAAAATAAAGGGTCAACTGTCCTCTAGTTTACTCGGATACTACCTTAATTTTTGTATTAGTGCTGGCACATTACCGATAATTGCTAAAAATGAGAGAGAGGGAGAGAGCAAATGTAACAGGACAGGTGGTACTGTCGGCTCACGGAAACGGTACACATCTCTGCGGTTGACCGTTCAGCCACAAACCGTAACTCAATTAATCCGGATTGATTCAACGACCCAGTGGACAACTCCGGTAAATAGTGTAGCGGACATGGAAGATTTAGGGGAAAATATCTATGAGTGGATTTAACGTTTACAACAGAGATTTTCTCACCCTTAAATCTGGTTTACTTGAATTTTCAGCTACAAGAATACAAAAAATCTATTTTTTTGTAATTTTTTGAGAATATCCTAGGAAAATAAGTGAGATGAAGCAATTTTGCTGTCATTCTTCACTTTAAAAATCGAGAAAATTGCAAGAGCTATCAGAAAAAAAAGGAAAATGTGAAATCACTTTATCTCACTTAGTTTCCAAGATTTTTTTCTTCGAAATTGATAGAATTTTTTTTTGTAGAACTCAATAATTAACTATGTTTTTTTATTCAGAATACGTCATTTTTAGGAGAAATCTCGAAATTTAAGCGAGATGGATCGCTTTTATCCTAATTCTGTTTTGTAGAAAATTTCCAAGAGTTATAAAAAAGGATTAGGGTACAATTGCTCTATCTCATTTGGTTTCCGAGAAGTACTCTGTTCATCTCAGAAACGAAGTGAATCAAACTTTTTATCTAAAGGCAAGATCTCCAAAAAAATTGAACGAATCAGGTAGAAATAGAAACATACAGAAGAACATTCTCAAATTTTTGCATTTTTTTTGCAAGTTTCATTGCTGATGAAAAAAAATAGCCAAATAAAGAAGATAAAAAAATTAAAACAGAAAAATTGAAATTTATTTCGTAAAATAAGGGAGAAGCGCCTTTTTCGATCAGATCTTTCTATGGCGAGGATTTTGAGAGCTACAAACAATGATCCCGACAAAATCGCTTCATCTCCTTTAGTCTCCGAGGTGTTCTCAAAATATCGTCGAATTGTTCTGTTTTACCTCGAAAAAAGTCAGATTTTTCATTTAAAGGCAACAATTCTAAAAAATTTGAAGAAATTCCCCAACGACCCGAATATCCAAAAGCATACTCTCAAATTCTTTCAGTTTTTTTCTCGAATTCCTTCTCTCATAAAAAAATCTGATTCTTCTAGATTCCCTTTTTCTCGAGAAAAAAACCTCTCAAATATTAAGGACTAGATACAGCTAAAGGATCTAAGTGCAATGTGGATTGAATTAAAGTTTCATCAGAAGCCAGAAAGACTAGCGAGTGCCAAAATTGTCTCGAATGCCTCGGAAACTCGTTTTAAAAGTGGAGCCACAATGCAATGCAGCAATGCGTTTGGCACGTTGAAATTGCCACTAGCCTTAATTGGAATATATCCAGAAGCATGAGCATCAGAAAAAAAAGAGCCATTCACTTCGCCAGTGAATTGGGAGACACAGAGCCACTTGGACGTTATTTCATCTCCAAGAAGAATCTCTTATCTATAATTTTGATTTTAAAGGAGATATGATCTTTTCCACTTGACATTTTGATCACCAGAATTTTTCCTCCAGTTCTTTGGCTCTGGTCAGCACGTGTGAGGATCACCACGGAGCCCTTCCGGGTGAGTGCTGTGGATAACAGAGGCTGTCGATAACAGTTACCCATTTTATCCCTTTCAGCCGTCAAGATGACAAGAAATGAACGAACACGCCTAATAACAAAACAATTTGAGCAAAAAAAAGAGAGGAGGGGACTGTTTACAATATTCGCCATCAATTGGAGCAAATGCTCTTGCAGTTAATGGAGAATTTGTTTTTTTTTATTACAATCGATTATGTTTTTCATTTTCATGTTGAATTATTATTATCTTTGGATCATGGGACGTTGGAAAAATTAATTTAACAATACTGAATAATTGTCAAATTAACGTTTCACCTGTAATAAATTATTATTGAACAATATTATAAATATCAAATATTGTTGCGAATTTGAGTCACGCTGTTCCAGCATCTAGGACTGGCATTGAAGTATCCTCGGATTTTAAATACAAATATTCCCGCCATTCACGTTTTCGAGCAATTAATTGGATTAATCGTCGAAAAATTAACAGACATTCTGACGAACAAGCATATATATAGTTATGTAAGGAAAAAATAGGTCTGTGACGATGAATTGTTGCAGTGAAACTGAAACGGAATCTCACTTATGGAGTTCTAATGTTAATTGAATTTTATTCAAAAATTATTTTTGGCTCAATCAGCCTCCGTTAACCTGGTTTGAAGTGAATTTTAAAAAAATTTCCTCATGCTGCTCTTTCGAGAGTGACCAAAATTCAAAAGGGAAAACAGATTATTGAATTCATTTGAATATCCTCAAAACCATTAATTTATTCCGAAAAATAAATATCCCCAGATAATTAACCAAAACCCGTAATTTCGCTGCAAATAACAAACCGATCAAGTTAATAACAAAGGGGACTATCAGTAAAACGGAATACTGCGGATCACAGAGTTCAATCGAGCACAATCGACCCCCCAAATCCGCCACTCTTCTATCCAAATAAAAGAGCACAATAGATATTGAAACAATAACAAAAAATCGCTTCATTAATTCGCGCTATTCGCTCACCTCTGACACAGGCTCTGCTGCATTCTCACCCGCTTTTTACTTTTCTAATTAACGCAACTGCCAATGATGAAAAAATAATAGACTGAAATAACAGAAAATGCACGAGAATCCAGTGCAATGTGAAGAAGTACGTGGTTAGAATTTTTTCATCGCTCATTCTCTACAGCAAAAACAATATTTGTATCACGTTGTGTGCAGAAGACATGAAACTTTTCGTGTATCGTCCTCTTAGAGCCAAAGGGGCGTAAGTGCTATGCATGTTTATAGCACTTACGTTCTTTCAATTCTAAAATAACCAATTTAACAGAATTAAAAGGGCATAAGTACCTATGCTAGCCTACAACACTTGCACCCTTTTTTCTACGGAATGGGCATCTCGGAGATAAAGAGGCGTAAGTGCTATACTTTTATACAATACATACACCCTTTTAATTCTAAGACAACTGATTCCACAAAATTGAAAAAGTGTAAGTGCGATACATTGATACAAAGCTCTTATGCCCTTTTGGTTCTGTGGAATCGTTGCCTTAAGGATGTTCTACCGATATTTTAGCAAAATTTAAAAATGTAAGAATTCAATGAAATTTTTTTTCAAGGTTCTCAAATTCATAGAGAAACTGTATGCAAAATTTTCGATTTTCTTCATACCTCGTTTAAAAGTTACGAATTTTTTGAAAATCATCGTTTAACATGTATTCTTATGGAAAATTCACATAAGCTTGAGAAACTTTTCGTGAAATTCTTCAAATTTGATGACATTTCGGATGTAGGTGAGGAATTTACCCCCCGCACAAATGTAACATTTTTATACAACGACTGGGTCAATAATTCGCATCAAAATTAATGAGAATGATTGAACAATTGTCACTGGGGCGTAAGTGCTGCCAGCTTGTGTCGCCAGAATTTCCTAGAATGCAATGTTTTTTTCGAAATAATACTCAAACTAATTACATAAAGAATAAAAAAAGTATCTGTGAAATGTAATAATAATAATATAATATGTGAACACCCGCAGCGTTCCATAATTACCTAAAAAGAATTTTAGTGAGGAATTGAAAAACTCATTTTTTCGGGTTTAGGGATTGGAACACTGATGAAATCACGGTCTCTGTAGAACATCCTTAAAGCCAGAGGAGCGTAATCGCTGAATGAAGGTATAACACATACGCCTCCTTATCTCCAAGGTAATGATTTGCGGAACCAAAAGAGCGTAATTCCTCTATGGAAGTATGGCACTTACGCCCTTCTGGTCCTGAAACGACTCATATGTATTCCTTCATTCACCTCAACATGACCCTATCAATGTATTGAGAATCTTGTCATTTTGCGTCAGGCACATTCTCCGGGGACACGACTCTTTGTTTACTCGGCATATCAATACAGTCGGATTGTCAGAGTCTCTCCAACTGTATTTCAATTTCCACTTTCTGCAAGCTCTTCGCCTTTTTTTGTTGGAAATTTTGTAGAGTTCAATGTTCTGGTGAATGCGATGAAATTCTAAGGAAACAGTGATGGTGAAAATGAATGAATTGTGAAGAAATTTCAATTCAAATTTTTTTATGTGACCAAATTAGCTCCTTTGTGAATTTTAGGAATGTGCTTTTATTTCTATGAAATTTTTTTAATGAAAAATTTGGCTTTATCATCCACTTTTTCGAAACATCTCTAATCATATTATGATAAAATCTCAAACTCGAAAAAAATTACGATTCCAAAGCATCCATCCAGAAACAAAAAGTTTTAATATCCGTAGCTAGAACTCGGTCAATCATCTAAAAGACCTAAAAATTCGCGAAGACAATTTAATGGAGAAGAAAATAGATTTTAAGAGGTCGTTACAAATGTAGCAATCTAATTGTACTCGAAATGAACGATGAAATTCAATTATCAGAAAAGCATTACACCCCTCCTCCTCATTTCTTTTTTTTTGCTCCATCTCAGCCCTCCAAGAACTCCTTCACTAAATTCTTTTAGGGTATTAATCCATATTCTAGTAACCATTGGGCTAGTTACAACTATCTCCATAGAACGATTCGAGTTGAGGATATAAAATGGCAATAAAATGCAAATAAGATCGAGGACTAAATGGGAGAGGAGTCGTAGGGCATTAGACGGAATAAAGAAAGTGTGCGATGGAGAGAATAGTACAAAAGCAACGGCAATCATTGGATTTTACGATGTCTCGAAAGTATTTTCCTTGCAGTTGTGGAATTTCAAGCGATTTTCCTTATTCGCGCTTCCAACAATTCCCTCTGAATTCAACCAACTGCATTTTAGGTAGAATTTCTGGAGAAAGTTGTTGTATAAAATGAAGTCTATGAAGTGCCTGTGATCAACGAGAGATTTTTTTTTCAAAAATCCATCAGCAGAATGAAAATGCATCAAATCTGTGGATAAGCGATGAAACCGAGAGGTTGCTTACTCCTGAAATCGTGGCGCCACATCACGATGAGGTCAATTTAAAATCAAGTGAAGTCATTGAAATCAGTGAAATCACTGAAATCAGATAACTCCAACTTTTTGAAATCACTGAAGGTAAATGATTTCATTTTTTTAAAATCAATTCTGAAATCACTGAGATCACTTGAAATCAATTGAAGTCACTAGAATGAGTGTTCTTTGCCATTGGTATATTTCAGATGAAAGTACAAATTGTTCGAAATTAAAGCCAATCAGTGTATATGGGTACATCGATATTGAACAGTATCGAAACACTATTTCCCCAACTCATACTCCTTCATCAAATCAGAAAGCAGCAGCCACCACATTAACTACAATCATTCTACTTTTAATTGTGAACTCGCATCCCTCGATAATGAGCACAGCCTATCTTTTCTTGATAAACCCTTCTCGTACTTTTTTTTCTGTTACTTTTTTTTTCTCCTGTACTCTCTCTTGTTTCTCTTCGCTTCACCAGAGACCAGCGGGATTGCAATGCCAACGAACTGGTGCGCCCGAAGGGACTCGTAATAATCCACAGAGCCGAATAGAGTGCACTTTTATCCTCATTCCACAATTCTCCTATACACAAGCCTTTCTTTTTTAATCTCGTCCTTGCTGCTGTTCCCTGCGTTTCTTCAGGAATCTTTATTCAACGAATTTTTTAATGAAATTCACCCTTGACATTTTCTGAATTATAATGCTCTACTTATTTATCTGTAAATAGTCGTAATATTACAATAAAAATGTATTCTTTGATGAAAAAAGACTTTTTTCCTTTTTTATGCGGGCTAAAATGGAGGATTTCTTTTTTTTTGATGAAGGACTCGAGGACAATATGTAAAAAAAATTGTGAAGATGAGTGTCTCTATTGTTGGGGAATTTTTTTATTTCATTTTTTTATTAAGGCGGAAACAAAAGAAATTATTATAGATCGTAAAAAGCCTACATTTTTTATTGTTTCGAGAAAAATCACCCCCGCCCCCCTCTCTACCTCTCTCGATTTCTGAGGCTATTGAAAAGGGTCATTTTATGGCGAAATGATTGATTCCATACGTCACCACGTAGAGAATGGAGAAAGGAATACATTTATGAGGAGCCATAAGAAGAATGAGAAATAAAAATTTAGAAGAAATAAAAATCAGAAAAAGTGGAGGGGAAAGAATTAATGAGGAGAAATGGGGATTCTGATGAAAAGGGTTGAGATGCATTCTTTTAAAAATGATTTCATTGAAAAGCTGAGGAAATTTCAGGTGAAAACATGTATCGGAGTTGATTTTTTGAATTTTTTGAAAATTCTCTTTTTTTGGGCTAGATTTGAAGATGCGCCACTTTCCAATTTTTGGAAAATTCCCTTTTTTGGAAATATCTACGGTTCTATTTATCGCAAAGCAGAAGTTCCGAATGGAGATGAAAGTTTGGATCATTTGCTATCCATTCATGAGGTTTTGACGAAAAATGATCAATTTTTAGGGTACTTCTAGCGCAAAAAATGATTTTCATAAAAGTGCCCATAAATACCTCAAAAATCGGAATTCCTCTCTCAAACCTACAAAAAGTTCTTAAAAATGAATTGTGACACGCGTTTTCCAGCTGAAATTTCCTCAGCTTTTCAATGGAATCATCAGAAAAATTCTATCTCGAATATTTCTCCTCATTTTTCATAATGCAAAACATACAATTCCTCTATTTGTCTCACAACTGATGCTGCATCAAAAGAAAGAGCAGTGCGGGGTGTATCGATACTGCCGCATCGATGTGACAAAGAAAAACAAGCGGAACCAAGACTAGTTTTGGTTTTGTGGTCACGGCTGTGGACAACGTGTGCAACGGTTGGCCATGTCGTTTTATCCCTAGTATACTGACCTCTGTATTGAATTTTCATGGACATATTACGCCGAATACGGTGTTGCAGTTTCAAAAATATAAAACGAACAGCATAATAGAGTTTCTGTTAACTTTTGGAGACATGCTATTTATTAAAAACACCTGTTACAACTGAAAAATTACAGTCGATGTCATAATCAGACAATTGTACACGAAAAATAACAAGTGTCAAAATAAATGCGAATGTCGTTGACATTTGTATTTTTTAAAATAAAGGCCTTCACGAGAATGAAAATAATAAAAATTACCAGGTAATATAGATATATTGGAGAGTGTTTCCAAATTTTTGCAGATTTCTTTGAAAAGTCCTCAATTCGAAAAAAAAATAGAGAAAAATTGAAAGCAACAAAATTTGAGCTTACCAGTAATTTTTTGTGAGTATCTTGGAAAATGAGGGAGAGGTTACATGTCGAAATGACACAAACAAATTCAACACACATTTTCAACACATACAAATTCAACACACACATTTTCAACACAAACAAATTCAACATAAACCCGTTCATATCAAAGTTTGAAGGAGAATTATAATTGTGAATAAAAGAAAGAAAAAACTTTCAAAGAGCAATTTGAAATTTTTGTTAAAAAAAAATGTAATATTGTGAGAGAATTTTGTTTACTATTCTAAATCTTTAATCTAATGTCAAATAATAAAGCCATAATTTAATTTCAGAATATAAATGAATCGGTTATTGTTATTGTTGTTGATAGTACATATGTACAATTTTCCTGTGTTAGATTTTCCTGTGTTGAAGTTTTCTGTTTTTGAATTTTCTTGTGTTGAATTTTTGTGTTGAAATGTCCAGTGTTAACATTTACCTGTGTAGTATAGAAGTGATACCGATGGATATACGCCCTTTTTCACTCTTTTTTTTTTCGTAGCTCTTGGCATTCTTTATAAAGGACGATTAGAGCAAGAAGGACGTATCTCCATTACTTTCCGAGATTCCCAAAAAATGATAGGCAGAACTAAAATCCGCATAAAACCATTTCAAGGTACCATCCCAACGAACTCGAGTACGCTTAATCTCTAATTCTCTTAATGCTTTATCAAAGATGATACTTTTTTACATTTTTCTGAATTTTTTCATAATTTTTCTCCGTACAGTTTATGAGATATGAATTATCAAAGTTACTGGAAATATCGGTGGTGAGGATGAAACGCCCTAAATCGGACGGAAATGACGAAATTACTAAAAAAAACCACAGGGTTGACCCATTTAAAAAAAAATAGGCGAAGAGAACAGCATTTTAACTAAATGATACACGGAAAAAATATTCAATTCACCGTATAGTTATTGAGAAATTTCAATTAGAAGGTAGTCATAACTATTTGCCTCTGTCTATCTCATGCATGTGATAGGAGATTAATGCTAAAAAAATCTGAGAAAAAAAAATTATAGTCACACGCTGAAGACATGGCTTTCGAATAGTTGAATCCCCTTTTTCGGGTAAATTAAAGCAAATTCTCCCCAAATTATCAGCAATTCATTGAAAACTAACCTACAAAAATCCTCATTTTTTCTGCTTTATCGACCGTACTTTATCGTACTTTACCATAACATGTGACAACATTGAGAAATCAAAAGGAGAAGACAAAAATAAAGAAGACTGGAGAATACAACTATCAACAGGAAAAACAGAAAACGTCTGCGATAATACACGAGCAAATGTTGGCAAAGCACTTTGAAGAGGACAGAATTCCTTGCTACAAGCTTTTCAATAGCGAAAAACTAATAATACAACTTTTAGATTCAACCAACTGTTCTCTGTCCAAGAAAATATTTCCTTTATACTTTTTCACTGGCTTCTCCAATGGAAAAGCCACTGATAACCTCCGTAGTTTACCTCTGTCCTGCTTCAATAATTCATGTATTCCAAATACAACGTGCATGTGACTCCAGAATCTTCACGATAAATATCCATCGACAATGTAAGCGTTTGCATCGTAAATCTTGAGGTCATAAGAGAAAGAAACAATAGAAAAAAGAAAAAAGGTATGTCAACGTTTTTTCCTTGATAAATAATGGAAATACAATTTTTTTTTGTTCTTAACCTTTTTCTATAAAATTTCGAGAGCTGGAAAAGGAAATTAGAACAAAAAAGACTCCATTATTCAATTTCTTGTCATTTTTTTTTTTTTATTTTATTGAAGAATATCTCGGAAATTAAGCGAGATAGGGCGATTTCCTTTTTTTTAGAATTTCGAGAGTTACAAAAATAGATTCGAGGGAAAAGGGCGTATCTCCACTATTTTCAGAGATATTTGCAAAAAATGAATTCAAAAAATAGAATTTTCCTGTTTTTATTGTTTTTTTCCTTAATGAAAACGTACTCAAAAAAATTGGAAAAATTTGAAGTCATTCTTCAGTATATCTATATTTCTTCCTATTTTTTTTGTTATTTTCGCGCGAGTTTGAGGAAAATTCTAAATATTTATGGTTTTTTTCTCTTCTAACTAACTTTAATTATTCACATTTTCGGGGAAATAAGATCATGTTACTAATTATTTTCCCTGAGTTGAAAGCGAAAAGAGGTGAACAAAAGTGCGACAGCAGGAGATGACTTAGAGGAGCTATTGCAAAACTTTCACAAATCCCTATTTGTTGAAGGAAATACGAGTTCGCGGTAGTTTCTCAAGCGGAAAACTTCTGATAACGCTTGCCACATAATTACTTTGAAGAGACTGGAATTTAATAAAGTCATTGAAGAATTGTGGAATTTAATGTTGTCTTTTTTCTTTCATTCAGTGATGTCATTTGATGGTTCTAATTACGACTCAAGTTTATTTGTCGATAAAAATGCAAATTTCAGAGGAATTTGGTCGTTTTTCAAAATAATATCTTGGAAACTAACGGAGATGCGCCCTTTTCGTTCTGATGTTATTTTTTAGGTCTTGAAATTTTCAATGAAACCATCTTAGTGCAAAAACGACGTATTCCCATCATTTACTGAGATATTCTAAATAAAAAATTAAAACAAAAAATCTATTTGAATTTTCTTCTTTTTTTTTTTTTTAATTCGAGTTTTTACGTATTTTTTATCCCTAACCCAACCCCGCTCTTCCGCATTCGCCGAAGGACGAGGGAAAACCTCTTTTTTCTTGAGGAAAACCTGCCCAGATACAGTCGTCTCTTGCGAGACTCCCGCTCGGTAGAAACTGTGAAATTAGAGCTTTTTCCATTTTGGCTTTCCCCCCGCCGGGATTCGAAAACCGGGCCCTCAGCATGCCAAACCCCCCACTCTAACCACACAGCCACTGCCGTCAGTATTTTAAATTTTCTTTTTTTTTCGCTTTATTTTAATCAAATATCTGGAAAAATGAGCGAGATAGAGCGATTTCACGAAAAAAAAAAACGTTTTTGCAGCTTTCAAAATCCTATATAAAAAAGAATTTGGGTAAATCCGCCCTATTTCGCTTAATTTCCGAAATATTCGTCAAAAAATATCGACTCCTTGTGTTTCATCTCAACATCACTGAATTATTTCCATGAAAAGGAGCAAAAATAGTTCAGTAAATCATAAATCAACATCCGAATTATCTTGGAATTTTTCCGGAAATTTAATTATGGTAAATCCTGAACGATATCAATTTGACAAAAAACCGTCATATTCAAGGGAAGTATTAATAGCCACTATGTCACGTAAAAGGAAGGAAACTCGTTGGGAAAAGGAGTGAATTAATGTACTCTGGCACAACCCTCACCCACAGCAAATTCCGATTTCACAAATAGATATATCACACTGCCTTTCCTCCTACCATTTTAACCGGAAAGTCCAAGATATACAGTTCGAAGGATTCCACTTGCAGATTTAATGTTGTACCATTTAGTATCAAGTATGCAAAGTTACTTGAAAATACTCAAGTGTACTTTAAACATATGTACACTGTGGAAAACAAGTAGATAATGGTATTGCTTTCCAACTATAGCTTTTTCTGCTAATACTTTAGCAATATGCTTCCGAATGGAAGTGATACAACTTTTTTCAAACCATCATGAGAATATCAAATTTCGTAGAAATTCATTAAAACGCCAATAACTCGAAAACTAATCATGCAAAGAAGCTCAAAATTCATAGGCATCTAATTGATACAACTCCCGAGATAATATATGAGTATAAATAACATCAGTTGAATAGTTTCCACAAATTCCATTAAAAACTGATTTTCCAAAAATTGACATATCTCAAAAAGTACCGATCGAATTCTCTTCAAATAAAGTTTAGAAAATAGAGTTCGTCGGGAGGAAGTTTTCCACAAAATACACACAGAAAAATCTGAGCAGAGAATATAAACTTAGCATTTCATATTAATAGCATTTTTGTCCGAAAATTTTTCTGTACACAATTTCAAAAGCTGCGAAAGGGATCAGGGCAAAAAATCATATCTCCACGAATTTCTGAGATATTAAAAAAAAATACACATTCAAAAATTGAAATTCATATCAGTTTTTAAAATATCTCGGAAACTCAGCGAGATAGCGAAATTTTACCCAAATATTATTCGTACAAAAATGCAAGAGGTCAAAAAAAAATCTCCGCATAAATCTTCCTTGAGTGTCAAAAAATTCGAATTATTCTATTTTATCCCTAAAATACTTGGTTTTTTCACATTTTAATTTGGGAAACTGAGAGAGATAGTACCTCTTGAACTTCTCTACGAAGCCACCTTAGAATAAAAAAGACGTATCTCCATTGATTTCCGATATACTGTCACAAAAATCTTTGTAAAAAAACTGATTTTTATGTCTGAAACTATATAATTCTCTCATTTAGACTCTCCAGAGTAGAAACGAGCCTTCACTGTGTTGATTCCATCAAAAGTTCCATGAACTATTAATTCATCTGCTCATTCTCCACAATTGAATTTCCCTGACCCGAAAATCTTCATTCACATCAGCGAAAGCAGCAAAACAGTTTTCACTCAGAAAACCAATCACTTCTCAACCAGAACTCGCTTATTCATCCAATTCACTGCCACTGTAATTAACGTAATAGAGAATCCATTTTTTTTTTTGCAAATGTCGAAAGTTCATTTCACATACAGAAGCCACGAACACAGCGTAAATTCACGGAACTAGTGACTAACGCGTTTTTTCATCCATTCGAAGCATGAATTCGCAATTTTCTGTAAAAAGTGGCTGTGAATACCAGAGTCTTCAATAAATTCTGGGGAATTTTGATCCTTTAGATTTTTTTCCGATTAAGGTAGTATCCTAGTGAACTCGAGGACATTCAATCCCTTATTTTCTTCACACCGTATCAAAAATGATATTTTTTTACATTTTTCTGAACTTTTTCATAATTTTTGCAGTCTATGAGACATGAATTATCGAAGTTACTGAAAATAGCGGTGGTGGGGATGAAACACCCTAAATCGAACAGAAATAACGAAATTGGTAAAAATGCACATAATTGATCCATTATTAAAAAACAATTGGCAAAGAGAACAGCATTTGAACTAAATAATAGGAGGAAAAAATATTCAATTCACCGTATAGTTATTGAGAAATTTTAATTAACAGGTAGTCGGAACTATTTCCCTCTCTTTCTCTGTCTCTCTAACTTATGCATGTGATAGGAGATTAATGTGAAAAAAAATCGAGAGAACAAAATTATATTCACAAACTGGAGATATGGCTTTCGAATAGTTTAATCACTTTTTATTGTAAATTAAGGCACTTTCCCCCTGAATTATCAGCAATTAATTGGGAACTAACCTACAAATCCTCAATTTTTTTTCTTGCAATTCGTTACAAAAAAGGGATTAGGACGAAAAAAGTACGTATCTCGATCATTTTCCGAGATATTGTTAAGAAGGGATCAACAAAAAAAAAGAACTGTTCTATTTTACCACTTTTTCACTGAAATATTTGATATCCAAAAAAAAAATTGTTTATCTGCCAAATCTATCAAGAGCTTTTATTATGTTTTTCCAATCCATTGGAGAATATTCAACCAGTATCGATCGAAGAAAAAAACCATGTAGTTGAACTAGCTGCCTACTTCGTGAATTGATGAGATTAATCAGACGTGACGGATCAGATTCACGAGACAATTCAGATCAGTCACGTAGAACTAGCCATGCCAATAGATCACAAATGTCTATATTTAAGTAAATCGATGCGGAGTGATGATAGATGATGCCTCCAAGCGTGAATACATCACAAGAATGTGAAGAAAACAGCTCAATCTCGTCCAGAATTGTTGCACGACAAATTTTCATTTCCTCAAATATTCCTAAAATTCATGAATAACTCCCAAATTGTTTGCCATAAACTCTTCAATAAATATAATTTCACGTTATTCCAATTACTTGAATGTAGAGTCAAATGAAATATTTCCATTCGTGGTATGTTAATTTTTTTTCTCTCTTGCTCCATTTGAGTGAATTAATTTCACGTGAGAATAATTAAGTACTCGAAATTCATCCAGCTCTCGATATTATACAAATTGAATTAGTAACAGTTTTAACGAGTAAAATTTTCCCCCGTGCACATGTAGTATTCTGGTTTTGGTAAAATTAAACAATGATATATATATATATATATTTATATATACCTATACATATATATAACAGAGAAAAACAAGTGATTCACATTCACCAGATCATATTCATTTGTTTATCATTAAATGCTAATAATGCTGATAACGAAAATAATGGAGGCACTTGTCGCACGATTGGCAATTTCCCATCGCAAAAGCAGAGAGGGGATATATATATATCTATATATGTACACACAAATTCTCTCTCCCACTCTCTATCGTTTTAACTCCACTCTCAACCCCCCCCCCCCCCCTACACTGTCATTCTCGGACATGCCAGCAGATAGCACAAGCCACATGCCAGAATTTTCCCCAACTGATGTAATTAGGATAGTCAGACAATTTGAATATCGCACACAGTTTCATTCTCCCAGAGGTAATTTTCATGCATAAAACAAACTCACTAATTTCACATTCAAATAAGCAAAATTTTGAAATAATGATTAATCCAATTTATTTTTAAAATTCAAAAAACTCTCATTTTAATTATTAAGTTGTTTTTTTTTTGTTTTAAGTTTATTTTTTGGGGATATTCCCTGGAAAATGAGAAAGATAGGACGATTTTGGACCAGAAACGTTTTTACTGAGGATTTCAAAAGCTGCAAAGAAGAATTGAGATAAAATTGCTCCATCTCGCTTGGCTTCAAAGATATTTAAAAAAATTAACTACAGGAAAAGATTGAAAAAAAATAAAGAAAAATGAATCCATTTTTTTAAATTGTTCCCATTTCCTACTCTGCTAATTTTTTCCTGCAATTCTTTGCAAATATCTTCCAAACTAATGGAGATGCGCCTTTTTCGCCCTGATCCTTTTTTTTTTAAGAATTTTGAAGGCCACAAAATATCTGTTTTTGGTGAAGTGTCTATTTTTTGCTACTTTTTTAAATAAGATTTGCGGTAAAATCACTCCATCTCGTTTAGTTGCCGGAATATTCTTAAGAATAAATTCAAAAAAAAATTGAATGGAAGTGAAGCAGGTCTTGTCAGTATTTTTTTTTCAACAGTTTTTTGAGATTTTATCGGAAAATAATAGAGATACACCCTTTTTGCTTCAATCCTTTTTTGAAGAGGATGCCAAGAGCTGAGAAAAGAGGATTATAGTGAAAAGGGCGTATCTCCATTAGTTTCCGAGATATCCTCACAAACATTGTTGAATCAAAATAAATTGAGTTTTTTCTGTTCCAGCTCTTCGCTATTGATTCTATTGATTATTTCTGAGTGTCAAAATATGTTATTTCATCTGAAATCAATCAATAATTAATTATTTTTCCATTGATTGGTGAAAATCGAAAAAAAAAATTTCCTTCGAGCCGGATTTGAACCAGCGACCTATGGATATCCATTTTAACTTAATCAACTACAGTCCACCGCTCTACCAACTGAGCTATCGAAGGATATATATATTCCATTTTTTCTTTCACTTTCATAAGCCTCACGAAGATAAAATTTCGCTTTTCTTCTTATTTCCCAATAAATAAAAAGACTTCCTTTTTTTATTTTCGTTCTTTTATTATGATGAAGCACATTCATGTGAATTCGCATATCTCGCGAACGAGTTATTCAAGTGACTATGAAAAAATGATGGATTGTTTACGTTTGATAGTAATCGAAGAAGAATATTACTCACCCAAGTACAGATCTAAAAAATTCTCGGAAACTGCAGTTTTTCTAATCAATAGTTTATGACCGATCGTATAAATTCCCCATTTTTATGAAGAACAAGACACTTGCACAAGTGATCAACAATATTCACTAAAACTCAAGTTTATCGTCTTTCTAAAAATTTAATTAATGTTTTTGATATGTAAAAACACGCATCAACAACTCACTAATTAAGGCGCGAAACTCCAATCAACAGTTTCATCTAATGAAAAATATTAGAAAATCCTCTGTCTATGTTTTTCGTTTGCTGCCTTAATCTGTATTTCTTCTGACAGGCAATGAATTAGGGGAAAAACACTGTTTTGCGTGAGGTTAGAAGTTGGAAAAATGGACTCGATAATTTCGGCATATTGACACGAGTTATCCCAGCGTTACTCGAGAGCTTAACAATCAGCTGTTCGAAGTGACTGGTGGGGACATCTAGCGGTGGTGATGGGATGGTCATGAATAGGAATCTCCTTAATATCAACCATCATTAACACAGATTTAATGGAGGGGTGGAGCAGGATACAATTTTACCGGTGATTTGTTTCGGGTATATCTCGGAAACTAAGAGAGATGGAGCGATTACCTTGAGGATGTTTAAGGCTCAAGCACAAACCTCCGTATACTTGGAAGATAGAAAAATTATTTTCATTCTAACTAATCCTAAACGTTTGGCAACAGTTTAGCGAAGCTTAGGAAAGCATTTTTGTAATTTGGGAAAGAGTCATTAATTTATTATTAATTAAAACTTTTTATTTTTTCATGCATAGATGGCAGAAAAAATTTTTGAAAAAATTGAAATTATTCTTATTTATTTGGAAATCATTTGGGGATTGAAAAAAATCAATTTCATCATTTAGGAATGAATAATTATTCAATTAAAATGAAAATTATGGATTGGGTCTAAGAGAATATAGTTTTTTTTGCGGATTTTCACTGCCTGTGTTGCCGGGTTGAGGCCACGAGCCCCAGTGCTCATTTGTTAGACAGGTGTGACTGATCAAATTGAAAAAATCCCTAGCATTCAGAAAGACTGCAACTTCCTATAGCCATGCTAGTATAATACAAAATGGATGAATTGCCGCTCTTATTAATAATTATAAGAATTATTCAGAAAAGTCATCATGTAATTTAAAAATACTTTTTTCGATGTACTTGTATGTTGGAAATGATTCTTATTTACAGTCCTTTCAAATTACGGTTATGTTCTCGTTGTATCCAATGTGGTCTAATTGGTAATGAGTATAGCTTGTGAAAATTTATGATGTGAAGAAAAATTCTGTTATTCATTCCTAGTGCGCTGCAATTTAGATTGCGCATTTTGTCAGTTTTACAATATAAAAAATGATTATTTATTAAATATTGAGAACAATAAAGACATATATAAATACAATCATTTTATAGATGTAATGTATGATTCCTTAAATTATTTTTTCCGAAGTTGTGAGGTTTCCTATAATGTGCATTATGGAGAACGCTATTATCGCAAACCTTCGCAAGAAGATATTGATATTTTTCAATAAATATATAGTACATTTAAATACATGAATTGAATACTTGGATATTCGGACACAGCCGACTATTCGGAATCCATCGATTTCAAAACTGTTTACAGTGGTCTCGAATTTTCAATTGCAAAATTCCATCGGTCCACTAGATTCCTGATGAAGAGTTGAATTTCTAGAAATGGGGGGAAGGTTGAATAGATAAGGTGAATTGAATAATTTTCAAATTGAAAGTGTATTTAATATATAATTAGTATAAGCTTCAATGGATTAAATATTCTCGATAAACTTTGTTGGCTATAAATAAGGGAATAATATGATTGTAACATTTTGATTGCTAAGTTATTAGAGTTAGAAAAATGCTTCTTTCAGATCAAAACGGAATGAGAGAAATTGTTGATTTCTCCAAAATAATGTTACCGACTGTCTTAGGCTTTACAGGAATAGGGAGGAGGATAAGGCGAAAACTGCTTTATCGACTGAAAATCACAAGTCGGTACAGACTATGATAACTGATGCCGACTGATCAGAATTTTCATTGAAATCAAATTTCTGCAATAATATAAAAAATTGAATATTTTTCGGAAAAATCGTATCGACTTTTTCCTGGAAAACAATAGAGAATAGTATTTCCCATTGAACTAATATTGCATCGATTACTCGATTTTTGAATATGATCGATCGAGAATGGTATGCGATATCTTGAAATAATTGTGTGATATAATAACTGATTAATCGAATATTTGAATTTGATCAATTTCCTCAAATCAGAACAGGGAACATTGACTAATCGAATATTTGAAATGGATCGATCGGAAGCAAAGGTGATATTGTTTTTGTTCAATACTATTTATTTACCAAATCGTTTTTCTGATTTTCATTTTTTTGAAGGAAAAATCGAAACAATATGTACAACGGTTGAACGTACAAACAAGAGGCATTCTTTATTTTCCATCAATTATACATTATTTTTTCCTTTTTTTAAATAAAGACAACCCAATGGGATATTTATTTTACTCTATCAATAATCATTAATTTACTAATCTCCATGATTATTTCACGTTCATCATGAAAATTATTTATACTAGGAAAAAGAAAAAGATTAAATAAAAATTAATGATTAGAAAAAAAAATGGGCTTCTGATAAATTGATAGAAAAAAAAAATTGATATGAAGGAAAACGTATTCAAATTATTACTATCGTCCCGGGCAACCTGTTGATTTCTTCAAATTTTCCTTCTTGATCAATTTTCTTTTCCCTTTTCATTGGAGAGTGAGTGAGATAATCTCCACGTTTCAGTTTCTAGGAATATCTCGGAAGCTACGAGAGACAGGGGAATTTCCATAGACTTTTCGTTTAGCTCTCATCACCTTGACAAAAAAGCTCACTGAGGAAATTTCTCTGACTCAATTATTTATAAAGATATTTAACAATAACTGATCCCAACATTATCTGATGCATTTTTGAAACCTCGCTATTGATTTATTTGCATGACTTTTTCAAGGATTATTAAGAGAAGTTGAAGTCGCATAAGTTTGAGAATGTCTTTTTTGGAAAGCTTGGGAAATTTCCAATGAAAAACACTACAACAAGAGCTATGCACAAGAATATTTTTCAGGGCAGGAGCCGCTTTTTCTCATTTTTCAACTTCATCTCTAGTAAGTGTAAAAGAAGAGTTCGTGGCGCCATCTATGGATACTGAAAAAAGCTATTTACACTTACCGGCTGTACCGATCCAGGGTAACCTTCTACTGATCGGAATTGAGTTATCGAGCGGCCAACGTTGAGCTACTGACGACTTTACCGACAAGCCAAATCACACCATAATCTGCATTTGGATAAATGAATAGTTGTTCGATTTTTAATTCACTCATTGTTTATACTCATTATAGTCAACTTATACAATCTCCTACACTAGTACAGTCATGGCAGAATGCAAACAATATTGAGGAGTGAAAAGTTTCCAGGCATTCAAAATCGTTCAAGCTTTCGACATTTTATTCCCCAATTAATAATAAATGAAATTTTTATGCATTCGCAGCCGGAACGCAACATTTTTTCATCCCAATGTTAGTCAGTTACAATTAAATTGCAGCTTTTATACACAGTTTCCCGGATCTACATTCACACCATTACAGTAATTAATGAAATTCAATTGACGGTGAGATCTTATTTTACAAATATCAAGGACAATACAAAATGAATCCTTAATAACATAAACAATTACCTGTACTCTGTCAAAACGAAATGCTATGAATGGAACTTCAGTTTTATGAAATCCTCACAATTTCAATTTACTCCGATATTAATTCTTTACCTTTTGGATTATGAATTCCTGCTTGCATTCATCAATTGGGCAAAAACATCTATACATTATCGCTAGATCTTTGCCAAATGCGTTTCAGACAGGTCGCGTTTTTGTGAAATATGCATATTTTAAATATATTCTTTCGTGTTCTTGATCGTTATAGTTGATTTTTTTTTTAAATCGTGTACGTCTCTTAATGTTTCATCATTGTACATTATAAGACTCTGTACATTAACTATTACTAAACCCTTTGTAGTCTTGCGAACTACAGCCTAAATTTAAAAAAAATGCTTCTCAGTACGCACTCGGAAATTGACCGTAGCAAATTGAATTGCGTTCTGTCAAACAGAGATTTTATGGTATAGTAAGTGCAACTCCTATAGCTTCCTAGGAACTTCTATTTCGGTATGTTGCATCATTGGTTACTTTTACTGTGGGGCCCGTGGCCTCAACCCGTGTTGCCTGCTGGTTGGGGGTGAAAGTACACATCATTTTTGAAAATGATTACTACAAAATAATTGAGATCTTGCCTGCGAAGGTGGCGCAGGCAGTGAAAATCCGCAAAAAAAAACTATTCCCGGGGTAAGCTAACCCGGAGTTAGGTTACCCATCGAATGAAAAACTCAGTCTAATTTGCAGTCAGTGCTGCCAGCTTGGCGGTTTTCTCCCTGAATTTGGGAATTTACACAGGGAGTTTTTTGGGGGTTAGATTGCTTTGGGGATTATATTTTTCGAATGCCTGGCAACACTGATTGCAGTGACTCCTGCCTCCTGTGTGGGTTATGACCGTGCTTCAACCGTGTTGTGATCGTGAACAAACAATAAAAATATTTAATAATTAAATAGAAAAAAATCCGAGAATGCCAATTTAATGAATTAAAAAAAAAATACAATTAATCAGGAGTGATACTGTGCCTTTTTCTTTAAAAGAAAACGTTTTAACCACAACTTCAACGAAAACCTCAAAGACTCCAAGTAAGTTTTATTAAAAAAAAAAAAAAAAAATCACATCTATATTCTCATATTCTATATCAACTTTTTTTTTCACATCTCTCCAGGTTTTTTTTATCACTGGACTGGCGTCCGGTGTTTGTTGTCCAACATTTTTCCTCAGTTTTAGTATTTTTTTTCTTGTTTGTTTATTTTAAATTGAAGTGAAACGAAAAATTGGGACTTTAGTCTATGAAACAGAAAAAATCTTAAGGGTTGGATGCTAGAGATCATTCAACTCGGGGACACACACACACAAGCCATAAATCACTGACTCCTGTAAAAAAAAAAACCCCTTGTGTTTTAGCAAAACCCATGTAAATTATATTTATTATTCAATAAAATCCATGTGACATATCAATTTTTTGGGTTTTTTTTCCTCAGGCAGAAGAGAGGAATTAATTGAAATTTAATTGTTGCAAAAAATTACCGGAACTTTCATTAATTTATATGATTAATCTTTTTTTTTCCATGTGTTGGAGTGGAGTGATGCTATATCCTAACACACACAGAGGTCGCTTTTTCCCAGCCACTCAGCATTATTATTATTATTATTTCTATATATTCTCTTTGCCATTCTCTCGTTTACTATTTAAATTTGAAAAAAATTCTCTCAACAAAAATGCGTAGTGCTGGGGAGAAAAAAAGGCAAAACTTTACGAATTTTTCTTTTTGGAAATTTCTCAGAAAATTACTTTTTTTTTTGGCAAATTTTGTAAATATATTTTTAAGTATTTTTATACAATTTTTATCATTTTCTCTCTTCTTTTCAATTATCAAGTCAAATCCTCTTGATAAAAATGCGTAGTTATGAGGAAAAAAGCCAAAACTTCACCAATTTTTTTTTCAATTCCACAGAAAATTACTTTTTTTTTCCCAATTTTGAAAATGTATTTTCAGATTTTTTCATACAAGTTTTATCATTTTTTTTCTTCTTTAATTGTCAAATCCTCTGAATGAAAATGCGTAGTTCCTAAAAAAAGAGGCAAAACGTTCCGAGAAAATGTTGAAAATTCCTCAAAAAATTGCAATTTTACTCCAATTTTGTAATTATATTTTCAGAATTTTTAAATACAATTTCTCTCATTTTTTTCCCCTTTTTTTCAATTATCAAAACTGATCCTTTCGATAAAAATGAGTAGTGCTGAGGAACAAAAAGGCAAAACTTTACGAATTTTTCTCTTCAAACTTCCTCAGAAAATGACATTTTTTTACAAATTTTTCTAATTTTCTCATTCTCAAAAAGCATAGCCCCCCCCCCCCCCCCAAAATTGAAATTTGAAAATTCCTCCAAAAAAACTGCATTTTTCCAAATTTTCTAAATGTATTTCCGGAACTTTTTATACAATTTTTTTTAATTTTTTACGTTGTCCTGATCTCAAAATACTTCACAGAAAAAGCGTAGTACTTTGAGAAGAGAGGCAAAACTTCCCAAGAAAATATGGAATATTCACCAGAAAATTTGAATTATTCCCCTAATTTTCTAAATCTATTTTTACAATTTTTCATACACTTTTTCTAATTTTCCTCATTTTTCTCGATTTCAGGAGAAAATTCACGTGTAATGCTCAATCCTGTGATGAAAGCAGAAAAGAGGAGGGAAAAAAAAAATTAATGCAGTATATATATCAACAACGAAATAAAAATATTTCTTCAGTGTAAAAATCATGAGCCACTGGATTTTCAAGTCAAATATGATGAAAATGCAGTAAAAAGTACACAGAAGCACTGCATAATTCCAATAAATCATCATAAATTTTCAATAAGGGAAAGAAAAAAAGAAAGAATTTTAAGAAATTAAAATTTCACATTTTTAAGAGCTTTATTGCTTTATTATATAAAAAAAGAAAAAGACAATGTAAGAAAATTGCTCATTTTATTAATGACTAAAGCATGAATTATTAATTGAAAAAAAAGAAAAAAATCGTGCATTGCAAAGAAAAAGAGAGGAAAATAAGCATTTAATTGAAAAACGACTGAAAAAATTGAAGGCATGTTGAGTAATTTTGTGGTCATTGAACTAAGTGATAAAGGAAAAGATTTTTCACACTTGAAATAATTAATTTGTAATAATTATTAATCTCGTTTAAATGAAAAAACACTGAAACATCATGGAGTGGCTATTGTGGAGTTTTTCTAACAATGAATGAGTTTTAAAAAAATATATAAATCAAATGAAATATTAGAAAAATTGTTAATATTCATTTATCATAAATGACAAGTAAAGGGATACGTGGGATCATCATTCAGAGACGAAAGTCCTCCTTGATACATCCAGATTATCAGAAAAAATTCTCATCTTGATAATTAATTCTCAAGGAGAAAGAGGGCAGTCATTGGATTATCAAAGATATTGATATTTTTCTGAAAAAAGAGGATTTGTACCTGGTGAGTTTCAAAAAAAGCTGAAATGAAAGTTTTTCCTTTTTATAAAATATTTTAGTTGATGATAATGCAATTTTCATATATCTGATAATTTTCTTTTCTTAACTAATGAATTATTAAAAAAAAAAAATATGTAAACAATTTGCATTTATAGTTACTTGCATTTTATACTTTTGGATATTTCTTCATTTTTCAAACTAATTTATTTGTTGAGAACCAAAAAATTTTTTGCAATCTTTTAACTGAATATTCAATGATTTTATTAATTTACTTGGATTTTCTTTATTTTTTCAGTGGCTAGAGGTACATAAGAGGAAGTCCTAATGCTGAAAGGAAACATATCGTCTAATCTGGACAAACACACAGAAGAAGAATCATCATACGTTACTCTCAGCAATGGGCCTAACAGTAAGAATTAAATTATAAAAAAAATATTGAAAAATAACCACAGTTTCTTGTATTTTCTACACTTTTTTTTATTCTTCTAAGATAATCGAGTTGTCAAGGGAAAGAACTATCAAAAATTGTCAGATGTTTGCTACTTTCAGTATCATAATCATTATATATGAAAATAAACTTGGCACTAATCTGATAATTATTCAATTTTTTTTTAACAAATGAATTATTTCAAAAAAGCATATTTAAAAAAATGGTATGCATAGCTTTTAGGATTTTCTAATTGTGCATATTTTTCTTCTTTTCTTTTTACATGATTTATTTGTTAAGAAAAAATACTAAAAATTGTCAGATGTCAGCTATTTTTAGTGTCATAAAATTATTATCACGATTATAACAGAGTTACTTGATTAAACTAATGTTTTTCATCTCTTTTTTTTTTAATGCAGCTTATGTAGTTGAGCCTACCACTCCAAATCTCAACAAGTATCAGCATAATCTTTTGAATGTTTATTTCGTCACGCCAATTCTATGTGTGCAATGTAAGTAACAAAATGATTAGGGGTGAAGGGGGGGGGGGGGGGGGAGGTGGATCAATTGAACCACGGGGCAATTGAACCAGTCGATTGAAAAATAGGGAAGAATTTTTCAAGAAAGTGCTCTTTCAGAATGAGCCCTTAATATATCATCCCCTGTTATGCCCAAAATTTGGAGTCATTATGAGTGTTCAATTTTGAAAATTTTCAATTTTTATGATGTTGGCCATGCAAACTGTTTTTTTTTACTCTCGACGACATTTTTAAAAATGGACACTGTAATGAAATGGTTAGAGATGGATTTTTTCCGATGATTCTATTGAAAAACTGAGGAAATTTTAGCCGGAAAACGAGTGTCAGATGTATTTTTCTAGATTTTTTTGAACATTCGATATTTTTCGGCATTTTTGAGAGATATGAACCATTGTTTTTCTGAAAATTTCCAATTATTTGCAAATATCTCTGGTTCTATAGGCCGTAGCAATTCGAGGCTAGTCTCAAATGAAAGGTGAGCTCATTTTCCTTCGATTTATGGGGTTCTGAATTCAAAAATATCAATTTTTGGGATATTTATAGGCCAAAGAATGTTTCACAAAACTGTTTCACAAAAATTCCCATAGATACCTTAAAAATCGATATTTTTAAATTCAAAACCCTATGAATCGATGGCAAATGATCTAACCTTTCACCTCCCATCGGAATTTTGACGCTACAATAAATAAAACCGAAGATATTCTCAAAAAACTGGAAATTTTCAAGAAAGGAATGGTTTCACCCCTCTAAAATGCTCAAAAACGTCAAAATTGCCAAAAATTAAAAAAAATCATTCCGGCACTTGTATCCCGCCTAAAATTTCCCCAGCTTTCCAATAAAATCATCGAAAACACTCTACCGCCAATATTTCTCTTAATTTCAAGAGTTTTCCATAATATTTGCCTAAAAATTTAGATATGTCCATTTTACCCCTGATGCTCATTTTGCCCCACCCTCCCCTACTAATATATTTTTAGCAAAGTATGCAATAACTGTTAGACGAGTTGATATCTTAAAAGTTATTTATTGAAAAGGATTTATTTTCACTTCCAATACTTTCGATTCAATTGACCCCAGCTAGTGGTTCAATTGCCCCTGAGCTAGGAACAGTTGAACCACTTGACGCGGTGATACAATTATATATTTTTTTTCAATTACAATCATTCGCTGATTAATTTACCAATCAGAAATGATAAATTGAATAACAAACTACTATTCCATGGAAAACAAAATTATTCATTTCCAAACATCGTATTCTGAAAAAAATTGTGAACTAACTTTTGGTTCAATTGAACCCCTTCTCCCCTACAAAAATATTTTCAAAAAAAGCTTGAATTTCCTTTCTTTTCAAAATGATTTAATTCAAAATTAAATTTGATGACTATTTTTAGGTGAAGATTACATCTGGGGCACTGGAAACGTTGGAGTAAAGTGTACAGGTATGTTAAATTTCCTAAAATGCTCTATTTTTTCCATTTTTCAATTAAAAGAAAAAAAAACCTTCGAAATTTAATGATTTTGAATGATGAAAAATTGATTCTAAATTAAAATTTTTAATATTTCATCGCCTTGGAAACAAAGTGACGTAAGTCCTACGTTTACTCATGGCACTTATGCCCCTTTGCTTTTAAGCTGATGATTTTCATTCATTTCTTACGACATAAGAAGAAGGAAATTTTTTTTTTTTAATGGAATAAATACCATGTGTGTAGGATTCATTCAAATGAATTCCACAATATCTTTACACACGAAAAAAAGAAAAAAAAAGGTTCACTGATCTCTGAGGTATCAAGGCGAGACAATAACCTTGTGAAAAAACCTAAACCTCGTATTACTATTCTCAAGCATTTTTCATATGAATAATGTAGTCTTTTGACTCTAGTATCTAAGAAATGTGTAAATTTTAAGAAATAGTTGATAAAAATCTCGAAAATTTGTGCGATTAATTGTCCAATGAAAAAACACAGTGGCAGTTTTCTCTTTCGAATCTAAGAGGAGATTGAATTCAATCTGTTTTAATCCAAAATCTTTAATTACCTCGAATTATCGTTCATTGTAGTACAATGAACTTCTCTTTAAAAAAATCGAAAAAGTTTTGATTTATGAATTTCATTGACCTTATACCTTTCGATGAGAATCAAGGATATTCTGTTATTTACTATCGAACAAATTTACCTATTCGTAATAGGTAATTACCTCTCTTCAACTTTTTTTTCTTTTACATTTTATAACACATCGGCTCTTCTTAGTCAGCGGGCTTTTTCATAGGCATTCGTGTGTCTGTGGATGTGTATTTGTATTTGTATTTGTCTGTAGATGTGCGTTATTAACAGTTCCACACTCAACAGCCACATATCTAGACACGTGTATCTCATTTGTGCCAGATGTCGAGTCATTTTAGTATTATACAAAATTCTATTTTCTTCCTTTAACTTCTCTCAATTTCCATTCATTTTCAGTGCAAAAGAAGGGAAAAAAGAGGAGGAAAATAAATAATTCTCTTGTCATTGTTCGATTATTGTGACGAATTTTTTTTACATCTCATTTGTGTATTTTTCATACATCATAAACCCGATTTTTTTGTTAAAAAACATTTTTTAATGAAATGATTCCTTTTTTCTTCGGGTAAAACCAGACAATCAGAAAAAAAATAGCAAACATCTGACAATTCGTATCATTTTTATTATTTTAACAAATAAATTATTTGAAAAAAATTACCTGTAGAAAATTGGAAAAACTGCAAGTGTAAATTTTTTAAATATTTTTCTAAATAATTGACTTGTTAATGAAAATAACGAAAAATTGTCAGAAGTCTGGCATCTTCAGTGTCATCATAAAATAACTGATTATTATTGTTATTATTCATTTTAGGCATTTTCAAATGAATTTTAACGGAAGGGATTTTTTAGTTTTTCTTTAGAAAAAAATCAAAAAAATAAAAAAATTAAATTTTCAAATTTTACGTACATTACACGAACGTTTATCACGTAAATCAGTGCGAGTTAGAAATATTCTTGGGTGTATCTAAATTGATACACCCAAATGGTGTACTTGTCACGATGCCAATTCCCAAAACGTTTTTGCATTCCTCCATCGTTCACCAAAGACTAAAAAAAAGGAGGGAAAGGGAATTTTTTAAAGAAGTGAAAATGATAAGACTTCGTCATTTATAAAAAAAAACTTTCACCGGTTTATTCCAATACAATGCGAATTAAGAAATGAGAAATTGTTGAGGTGTTTCAATAAGTCTTGATAATTTGAAAATGATGGGGTAAAGGCTGAAATGTAATATCCATCAATTTATATAAATGGAAAAAATTCCTTTTTTATTTTAAATAAGGTTTACTTGTTTTGCTAGTAAATAGTAGTAACATTTATATATCTATGTTACTAGTATACGTATATATATATATAAATATCTTTAATATGTATAGTATTATATATGTATATGTATTATCTACGTATATTATATATATATTATATATTGCTATTTTATTATATTATAGGGGAGAATGGGGTAAAATGGACCTCTGCAATGACATATTTCAGGATTTTTTCCAAATTTAAGGACTCGATGAAAAAATCTGAAAACATTCAAGAAGATTCTCCAATTTGTCTTCGTTTTCGTAAAAAATTTTAAATTCTTTCCATAAAGCTGCCTATTCTCTAACAAATCCTGAAATTAGATCCTCATTTTTTTTTCAATAATTTTTTTGATTTTAGAAAAATTATCAGATATCTGCTATGTTTAGTACCCTCAAAAATAGCAGATATCAGGCAATTTTTGAATTTTTCTTTTCTCTGAAAAATAAATTGTTTCAAAAAAATGAAAAAATATTCACATGTAGAATATAAAAGAAAAAAAACTAAAAGTGCAGAATTTTTCAATTTTTTTTTTAATCATAATTTATTTTAAAAAAAATATTCGAAAAATGATCAAATATGTCCTAATTTTACTGTCACAGTAATTTTTGTATTATTTGAGAAAAAAACACAAAAATTCGAATAATTTACTTTTGCCAAACAAAATTTATTTGAACAAAGCGATTTCTTTCTTCGATTTTCATCTTTCTCGGCCACATTTTTTTTTTTTTTTTTTTGAATTTTTCCTTTTTTCAATAAATGCATTGTCGCAATGCGTGACGCCTCGCCGCCACAATTTCCTCCTCTTGTCCTAACAGTTGATTCACAAAATTGTCCATGTGGGGGCGACACTGTAGCATAGTAACACGCATTAAGGGCCACTTCTTCGAAGTAGTGCTCCAAACCACGTATATTCCCCTCTATCGCCCCGATTTTCAAGCTAGACCACCAGTTTCTTTCAAGTCCACAGTCCCCCCCCCCCCCACCCACCCACCCACCCTCCCTCCCTCCCCCATTCACTCCCTCTTTCGCCCCCGGCCTCCTCCAATTGTATAATCTGTCTCTCTTGCTCAGCTGTCTTTCCGCCTTGCCTTGGCCCCTATCATCATCGTACAATCCAGAAAAGCCTCAGGTCACTGCAACAATCCAATGTAATTCCGAAAAAAAACCGGAGTTCACCCTTTCTGTTTATTCTTCCTTTAGGGGATGGTGGGGTAAAGTGGACACTCCAATTCAACAGTTCGAGTTAGAGTTCGGAAATGATCTCACCTTTCATTTAAGTTCAACTTCAGGCCGCTACAATCAATAGAATCATAGATATTCTCAAAAACCTGAAATTTTTCCAAAAACAGAAGACTTTTAGCTTCAAATCTTGCGCAAAAAATGAAATTTTTGAAAAATTTCAAATAATAACTTCTGACAGATGGATTTTCATGGAAAATTTCCTCATCTTTCCACTGGAATCATCAGAAAAAAACCTATCTCCAATATTTCCATCCATTTCTCTCAATTGTCATAGTATGAAGTACCAAAATCGACTTATGTCCGTTTTACCCCTTGTGTCCACTTTACGCCAACTTTCTCTCATTTTATCCATCTTATATTCATTTCCGTTTTTTTCCTTTTTTTTTCAGGCCATTGTGTTTCTTTTATTCTTTCAATGTTCATTCATAATTCATAATTCAGTAGCGAAGCGATGAAACGAGATAAGTCAATTTGGAGGGAGGGAGCGGCAGGGGGGGGGGGGGGGGAAGAAAGTGGAGGCAATGTTTTCGATAAACTTTTTTATCGGAATTATGATGGTGCCTGGACTACTGCAAATCTTATGAGTTTAATTATTGATAGAGAAATCTTCACTATTACTTTTAAAAATGATTTTTTTTTTATCTGATGGATATAGCAATTTTGTGGCTTGTGCTTGGAGAGTACTCGAAATAGAATTTTCCCAATAATCTCATTGGAAAGCTGGGAAAATTTGCGTTGGAAAACATGTATCAGAAATAATTTTACTGAATTTTTTTAAAAAATTTGATTTTTAATTTTGAAATTTTTCGTTTTTTTTTGAAAATATCTCTGGTTCCATTTGTCAGAGCTCAAAAATTCCGATCGGCGATGAAAGATGAGCTCATTTTACCCTGAATTTATCGTATTTCGAATTGATCTTGATCGATTTTTCATATAATTATGAAGAAAAAACTATTTTTCATAAGAAAACGTGATAACTAATTCAAAAATCATCAGAATTTGATTCGAAACCTTATGAATCAATCGCGAATGATGTTACTTTCCACCCCCTATCAGAATTTCTACTCTACAATAATTAGAACCGAAGATAGCCCTAAAAAACGATTTCTTCAAAAACTGCTCCGAAATTGTGGAATTTTGGGAAAAAAATTAATTCAGACACGTGCTTTCTACCTCAAATTTCCTCGGCTTTTCAACGAAATCATTAAAAAAAATTCTGTCTCAACTCATTTCCTAGAAATCTCCATTTCATCCCATTTCCCCTGAAAATATTTCCTCCTCGTCTTCAAATTCATCTCTGAAATTTTAAAAGCCACATAATTCATTCTATACAATATATATTATTTATTGATAAATGTTGGATAAACTATCAATGTGATCTTGGCACTGTGTGGGCTGATTATTGCTTCCTGGTTATAATTTGTTATATTAATAGGTCACCGGGAGGCGATTCAAGGTTAGATTCGAAATAAAAATGGAGAGAATCGAAAAGAAAATGAAAAGATTGTATATATATACATGTATATATATATAGATATATATGTAGATGTTACGCCACAAGCTGTGCGTATGGTGCGTGTATGTATGTGTTTTAACGCCCACGAATTCGAGGCGAAGGACACCCAGGAGAATCCCACCGGTTCTTTCTCTTCTCTCTTCCTCACCTCTCTCTCTCTCTTGCGCGTCTTCATTTTCATATTTCTCGTTCTGTTGAGTTTTTAAAAAAAGTGCATTTACTTGATTGACTCGTTGAAACATTCCTCTAGCTCCAGCCACAATTTTCCCCCTTTATTCGGGTGATTCTCGCATTTTTCTATCCCTCCAAAACTTATTCACCATTCTTTGAATTTCATACTCCAGATTTTACATCAGGAGATGCGGCAGCGTCTCTCGCCAAATACAAGTTTTCTCTCTCTCTTCCACATGCATGAAATGCCAGGTGAGAGGCTACCGCTATACTATACAGCTAAAAGAATACTTTGAAATTATCATTTTGAATAACTTGATGAATTTTCAAAATTTTACGTCAATTTTTCTTTCATAAGTCCATTATAGTTTACAGGGGAAGAGAATTTGATACAAAGGCGGGAATATCTCCAAGCGAGATTCAAACCCACGACCTTTGGATTGCCGATCTGCTACTCTACCAACTGAGCTACCTAGAGTTTCCATACTTTCCAATCAAATTACAATCGAAATTTCATCTCCGCCTATCTTCTTTAGGCTAATTGAAGTAGTTGAAACTTTGTGGAGGACAAAACTGCAAAAAAAAGGCGGGAATGTCCAAACGGGATTTGAACTCACGACCTTGGCATTGTCCGTCTGCTGTTCCATCGACTGAGCTATCAAGGGTTTCCGTCATTCCAATCAAATTTGAATCCTCATAATATCATCTGCACCTTAGGCTAATTAACCCTCTCAGGGTGATTTTAGTTTCTGCACTTCATGACCGGCCGTTCATGACATGGAGTGGATTACGTGTGAGTTCATAGCGTACTGTACGGTCATTGGTTAGCCCCACTCTAGGTGCTACACTACGGGTTACTACGGATTCGACCTCAGAAGTTTGAAGTAAGGGCGAAAGCACAATGATAAAACCGTTCAGTTAAAACCTATATATGACGTCATGTGTAGGAACTATATGGAAATGAAATCGATGTTCATGCCTTCTACTTTTCAGCCGTTAAAATTTGAATTAGTAAACGATTCTTTACGCACATAAACAATTTTTCAGACAATTTTCAATCCATTCAAAGTATTTAACTTCATTTTGCACACAATGGTTCACTTGTATTTCACGGTTAAGTAGACTGGGAGAAAACTTCATCGAAAATTAGTATACTACCCACTAGCCTTGGCTACCAAACAGGGCTAACCAAAAAACTCAGTAGTGGCACCCAATTTTCGAAGGCTCACCAAGAATTCGGTTGCCCATCTGAATTTGTAAGGGCGTCTCACAAAAAATTAAAGTGCCACATCCGATTTGCTTTAATGGCCTGTTTGGTCCCAGTACTAGTGGGTAAAACCCTCATCTGTAAAGGGAGTCACACGGAATTGTGGTGTATTTTTCTTTACGTGCCGTTGCCATTAACGCAGTTCAAATCCACATTCACCGTTCAATCCGCTCTCATGTTCCTACCGATGACGTCATACGTCGGTTATTTAAGGTAGTACCGCCGCTACTCGATTGACCGTTCCAAAAATTCTGAAATTTGGCACATTCGTTGATTATGATAAGATAATAATCCAGTTAAATTTTTGAAGGGCTAACGGGAAAAAATCAAAAGATATTGACACTTGAAATTTTACGAGTTTAATATTGAGCCTTATGGAAAATTGCACATTTTATCATATTCTACAGAATTGACCGTTCCGATTTGGATAGAAAAAAAAAGGAAAGATAGAAAATGATGTATGAAACATTTTAAACTCTTGAAAATGCAGCTTTCGAGTATGTAATAGTAGTGATTAGTGAATAACTAGGGAAACTGTAATTTTAATATTTTCTTTCTCTTTCTTACTCACTCGGAACACTATCTTGTGGGTAAGCACTGCATGATTCAAACGAGATACTATAACTACTGACTAAGACGGTATCGGCGGTACTACGTCAAACGTTCTAAACGAATTATTTCATCATTCTGCTTTCGCCCTAACTAAAAGTTTCTAGAGGAAAAAAGTCCGGAATAGGGTGGGAATGGGATTCGAATCTTCGACCTTCAAATACCGGTCTCCCACTCTACTAACTGAGCAATCGAGAGTTTCCATACACTCCGATCGAATTTCAATCATAATTTCATTTCCGTCTACCTTCTTTAGGTCAATTGAAGTAAATGAAAGATTTCTAGAGGAGAAAAACTCGGAGAGAAGGGTGGGATTCGAACGCACGATCTTCAGATTACCAATTTCTTTTCTCTACCACCTGTGCTATCAGTAGTTCCCATTATCTATTCACTAAAAGATTCAATCCTTAAAATTCCGACATCAACTCTGAAATCTCTTGAGAACCTGAAAATGATGAATTCTCCAAACACACTGTTACTTTAGGGGGACATAAATTCCCCCGAAATTGGATTAAGATGCAAAGCCTGAGCTCAAAGATAAATCGAGTGAGATTCATTACAAACAAAGAAATGAGTCCTGCATAGTAACACAATCGAAGAGAATCAGGAGTTGTCCCTTGTTAGTATGTGAAGCCCCGAGGTGCCATCTCTCTCTCCCTTTCTCTTCTTCTCTTTCTCATACACATGCATACAGTCTGTTTCTTCTGTCTCAGGAAATTATACTACTTCCGTTTTTCCAATCTCCTGTACCCCAGCGTCTCGACGAGAATTCATCTCCACCCCCCCCCCCCCCCATATATCTGTGATCTTGCGATGATCTTTTCGATTTGCTATTCCATTTCCGTTGACGAGAACTTCCATTCCCTCTTCCCCCGAATTTTACTCTTTCCGACATTCAAATTATTCATCGAACAAAAATCAATAGAATCCTATTTTTTATTTCATTTTTTTTCCCACATAAAAAAAAGCTCATTCCGCAGATTGAATTCATGAGGAAAAAAAAGAGAATTTCTCATTCTCCCTGACGCGTGACGTTTCTCGTCAAAGAAACGAGATTCACAACCCAGACACAAGATTTTTTAGACGAGCATTAAGTGAAAAAAGGGAGGAGGCCAGAATGACGATGAAGATAGGAAGCGAATTTGGAGTCGCACCATGTTCTCATCACGAAGCCCCGTGTTTCAGCTCTTCTAAATATTCTTCCTTTTTTTTTGTTACGTTCCCCCTTTACTTTCTTTTTTTTTGTTGCCTATTTGCCGCCCCTTCGTCACTCTCATTCCCTTCTCGCTTTCTTTTCATTTCTTTCTTGCTGCGTGCTTACCACAACTATTGTCGTATCGTGGAACTCTCGTGTCTGCCTAGCTTGTGGCAATTACCGTGTCACGATGGCATCATGCCTCCATCTCTATCCATTCTGCGTTACATGTTATTCGTTCCCCTCCACTTGAATTTTTCCGAACACGAAAAATACCTGAACACAATGACAACTACGAAAATTTTCAGAAAAATCGATATTATGGTTTTTTTTTAAGGACATCCTGGAAACTAATGGAGATATGTCTTTTTCTGCCCTTTTGTAGCTTTTGGAATTCCTTATGAAACCATTTCTGGGAAAAAAGGGCGTATCTCCATTAGTTCCCAGAGATTCTCCAGGAAATCCGAAAAAAAATCGTTTTTTTCTTCTGTCAATCATTTTTCAAGAATGTATTGGAAATTAGTGGAGATATGCCTTTTCTGCCCTCTCGTAGCTTCTAAAATCCTCAACAGAAGCATTTGAAGGCAAAAAAAGCGTATCTCCATTAGTTTCCAAGATATTCCAATAAACCTGAAACTTGTCCTTTGTTTTTGCAAACCGCAGTTGAAAAAAAAAAAGAGATTTTCAAGCACCTCTGTCATATCGACTCAACTCTGTAATCAAAACGAGGTCGATTAATCGCGTGGACAGCGAAGTACTACCCATCTCCCTCTATCTCTCTCGTATTGCTGCTCGTTTTTCCACTTCATCGTATTATATAGAGTGTATTATATACATACATGAAATCCAGGGGCCTGTAGCCTTTGGCCTTAATCGATCGAATTGAATCCATCGACCTCGAGAGAGAACGCTCTCTCGCCTCCCCCGCACATTTTGTGTATATCTATATAGTTTGGTGTGTATCTTGTATACATATATACATATATACGCAGAGACACCGAATGTTGGCTCATGCTTATGGCTCCGATTGACGACTACCTTTGGCCAAGCCCACAACTTTCTCTCTTCATCTGCATCTCCCTCCTCTTTTGTCATTCTCTCTTTCACCCTTCCCCCTTTCCCCCTACTTTGCCTTTCTTTCCCTTCATCTCTGATGCGAGTTTTATGTCCATCTACTAGCACACTTCCAATGTGCATTCTGTTGTCCATTGGATCCTGTCGAGCGTCTTTTCTTTTTTACGTGTCAAATAAATTATGAAGGGAATAGGAATGGGAAGAGCATTGGACACACAATGCTCAAGATGTTTGATTTCATCAGATTCATCCAACTTCAAGGATTGAACTTAGTCAGAGCTATCTACTGATGAATTTAAGATATTTTTGAAATTGAAGAGTTTTTTTGATACTCGAGACATATGCAGCTTAGCTTGAACTAGATAGATAGACTTTCGGCAACGGTACTTCTAAAATTGGAACAAGTCTATGTAGAGTATAATTTTTAGAACTGCACAGCTCTCAGGACTTTCAACGATAAAGTTGATGTGTTGCTATTCATTATTCGGTTCAGTCATCAAGTTTTCTTCAACATTTTGATCTTCTGATGCTTTATTTTATATAAATTCAGAGGAATTGGTGGAAGTATTGGAAATAGGTCTTGTCTGATGATACCATTGGAAAGCTGGGGAAATTTGCGATGGAAATCATGTGCCAGACTTGATTTTGATGAATTTTTAAAGAAAATTCGATTTTTTGGGTCTATATGCAAAGATGAATCTATTCGGTTTTTGAAAAGATTCACTTTTTTGGAGATACTTATAATTCTATTGGTCGTAGCGAGCTGGGACCGATCTTAAATGAAAGGTTAGATCATTTGCCATCAATTTATGTGGTTTAAACCAAAAAATGATCTATTTTTAAGGTGTTTATTGGGCGTAAATGGATTTTCATTAACGCGTACATAAGTATGTGAAAAATTCATCATTTTCTCTGCAAAACCACATAAATTTATGGCAAATGATCTCATCTTTTATCTCCATTCGGAATGTTTAGGCTACGATCAATAGAACCAGAGATATTTCCAAAAAAACCCAAATTTTTGAAATCTTGTCTAAAAAAGCTTCTCCAAAAAGTTCAGAAAAATCAACTCTGACCCATGTTGTCCACCGCAAATTTCCTCAGTTTTCCAATGGAATCATCAAAAAGCCCAACCCCTCACTGTTTCATTAGAACTCCAACGTTTCCCTCAACAAACATTGATTTGATTCCTGTCATTAAGACCAGACTACCAAAAAGTTAATCAATGATGACACAAATAAGAAATTCACCCTTCCAATATTCCACAAGCAAACAATGATCGGATATGTGTCTATGTCTTTCTATTCCATAAGTTTCACTGTCAAGGTCATGTATACATACATGTATACATACATAGATATATATATATGTACACACTCACCCCTTGCGTGTGTGCGTCAGTTGAATTCCAATGGAGGGATGTGTCTCTGCTATCACAAAAGACTCGACTCAATAGTATTGAATCCAGCTATTTTCCTCATTTTTTTTTTTCTTCAAAGTATTAAGGATCTTTTACATAGACCGTAAGCGGGGTTGTGCGGCATGAGAGGGCCAGTGATTTTATCAGTGTTTCAATCTCTAAACACGAAAAAATGATGTTTTCAATTCCTCATTAAAATTATTTTCAGATAATTATGAAACACTGCGGGTGTTCAAATATTATATTATTATTATTACATTTCACAGATACTTTTTTCATTCTTTATTCAATTAGTTTGAGAATTATTTCGAAAAAAGCGTTGCACTCTAGGAAATTCAGGTGACACAAGTTGACAGCACTCGCGCCCCAGTGACAATTTTCCAATCATTTTCATCAATTTTAATGCCAATTATTGACCCAATCGTCGTATAAAAATATAACGTTTGTGCGAGGGGTAATTCCTCACCTATATCCGAAATTTTATCGAATTTTGGGAAATTTTCGGAAAGTTTCTCAAGCTTTTGTGAATTTCTCGTAAGAACACATGTTAAACGATGTTTCTTAAAAAAATTCATAACTTTTGAACGAAGTATGAAAAGAATCCACAGTTCTGCATACGGTTTCTTTACGAATTGGCGAACCTTGGATGAAAATTTCATTGAATTCTTAAATTTTTAAATTTCGATAAAATACCTGTAGAACATCCTTAAAAAACGTTATAATCATGTTTCATCTCTTCGTATTATTAGCAGAAGTGAATATCATTAATTTCTCATAAATAGAGGAGTTATATTATTGACATGACATTGCACTGAACATGTGATACTTGCAACAAAAAATCTCATTATTCTGCATAATTTTTTGCATTTCAGGGTCATCGACACTAGCTTTTTCTACATGTATGTTTCGAATGAAAGTCTCATAATTAGGTATTTGAAATGAATAATTTGAGGGATATTACTCTGTTAATTTATCCAGTCAATAATTTTTGCCATTTTATTATGCAGAGAGTCCGAGGAGACTCCATTGACAGTAATCAAGCGAGATCGTATATATATATATATATATATGTACAACCAAGGACATAACGCACAGGGGAAATTGTATAGATACGAAGAATGACCCACACGATTATGCACATACGATGAGGTGTGTCATGATCACGTAATGTACAAGGAGCATTTTTTTTACGTGCTCAGAATTTTTCTTTCTGAAATTTCAAAAAAACAAAAAAATTTCAAAAATTTGAACGAAAAAGATAAATTTCATACTATTTCTTCATGAAAGAACTTGAGAGATAAAAAAAAGGAATATACTTCAGATAAGAAGCAGAAAAAATAAAAATTCTACATCTGTTCTCGTATTATGAAACGAACTTCAATTGACTGGATTTATGAAAAGTAATATATGATTGTGATAAATGTATAATTTCCTCTTAATTCATGTAGCAAGTAGTGATATTTGAAAAATTAAACTGGAGAGTTATACGTTCTGAATTTATTAAGTTCTTTTTTTTTACAAGGATGAACTTGAACTGTTTCCTACTGGAATTATCATGATTCGGTCTTTAATATCGTGGTAATATTATTTATGGAATCTAAATTCAGTAGGGAAAAGTGGTACAACAGGATATATTTATTTTCTTTTGTCATTCATTTTCTTGAAATTATTTCGAAAAATAGCAGATGTAATAATAGATAGGACGATTTGCCCCAATTTATACTTGTAACTCCTGAAATTCTCTACAAATATGAAGAAATTAGGACTAAAAGAGCCTATTCTCACTAGTTTCCGAGATATCTTTCAATAAAGGAGTGATTATTATGTTTATTTATTATTATTATTTTATATAATTCAATGTCAGAGTTAATACTGTAATATTATTTGAAAAGGCTTCGATGGGTTTTCAAACCTGAAGTCTATATACACTATTAGCAAAGAATGGGAATTTCATAGACACTTTGATGTAAATTTTCATAAACGTGATATTGAATTTTGATTGATAAAATTTCTCAATAACTATACAGTGAATTGAATATTTTTTCCTTCCACTATTTATTTAAAATGCTGTTCTCTTCGCCAATTGTTTCTGAATAATGGATCAAGTGTGTAGTTTTTTTTAGTAATTCCGTTATTTCTGTCCGATTTAGGGCGTTTCATCCCCATCACTGCTATTTTCAGTAACTTTGATAATTTATAGCTTATAAACTATACGTACTAAAAATTATGAAAAAATTCAGGAGAATATTATCTTTGATATGGCATCAAAAAAATTAAATTTATTCAATTTTGAATTAAAAAAAAAAGTAATTAAGAAATAGAGGAATTTTATCGCAGACTGAGTACGCATTTAATTAGCGATTGTTCCTCTATTTCTTGAAGCAAATAAACTCATATGTCAGAATTAATAATTAATCATGGTTTAAGACTACCATATGTATGTAAATCGTCGAAGTGAAGGCACTAAATTTCAGGGACAGAGTTTCTAATCTATAATTTCTTCTTCTTCTTCTTCTTCTTCTTCTTCTTCAGAAAAAAAATTCTGTCCCAAAGTAAAGAGTTCAAAATCTGAAATAAAGTAGAAAAAAAAGAATCAATCCGAAATTAATTAAATTATTATCAATAAAATCAGAAAATATTCGTCAAACTAATAAATTCATGAAAATTTTCAAAAGTTCGTAAGAGCTGTAATGAACGCGTAACTTTGACGTATAATTCAGCACGTATCTCTCTAACGTAACATATATATCTACAAACCTACACACGCACAGATACATATATATAGATACATATAAATTAGTTAAATATAGATGAAGCGCGATAACTCTTCCTCTATCCTTCTTTCTTGCTCCACGATCCGTGCCTTTGATTATCACTCGTGCCCGCCCGACAGGAATTATACTTGACTGCACTCGAGTAGAGTATGACCTCTCTTTCTCTCTCTCTCTCTCTTTTCCATTTTTTTTTCTCATATACTTCCATTGTCTTTATCTCTTCTTCCTCTAAAAACCCAAAGGAAGAAGAAAATCTTCCAAAGAAGAATACAAGCTGCAAAAAACATATACCTGTATATATTGAAGTAGATAACAAAAGAGAGATAAAAAAAAGTGTTAAAAAAATAATTGAACGACGTTTTTTACCCGATTATTATTATTAACTTCTGTAGCTTGTAATTGCGTAATCATTGAACTGAATTCCGTTAATTTCACAATCATTCCAGTCAACTGAGAGCAAATTCGAATTTTCTTAAAGGGGCGAACACATCCCAATTGTTTTGTGTATGTTCTGTACTTTTCGTGGGAGGAGGGGGATGGGGGGTTCAAAAGGGGGAGGTTACAACTCACCAGTGTATATATCCACGTTTAAACTCGTCCCCAGTATCGATCGTAACCAGAGCAAGAGAGAGAGAGAGAGGAAAGCACACTGACGCGTTCCATTCTGATGTCTCGCCGGGCTCGTCTCCATAGAAATTAGCCCCCGGTTGCGTTTCCGTGAATTCACCTCACCTATTCCCGAGGATGTGCACACACATGTGACTACAGCACATGGAGACAATTGGAAAGATCTCGTTAATTTAATGTAGTACCGCCGATACTGCCCTAGTCAGTGGTTATAGTATTTCATTTGAATCATGCAGTATTTACACACTAGATAGTGTTCCGAGTGAGTAAGACAGAGAAAAAAAAATATAAAAAGTACAGTTTTCATAGTTATTCACTAATTACCGCTATTATATGCTCAGGAGCTGCGTTTTCAAGAATTTAGAATGTTTCATACATCATTTTCTATGATTTATTTTTTTTTTATCCAAATCGGAACGGTCAATTTTGTAGAATATGATGATATGCGCGATTTTCCATAAGGCTCAATGTCAAACTCGTGAAGTCTCAAGTGTCAATATTTTTTGACTCGTTCTCGCTAGAGCTTCAACAATTCAACTGGATTATTATCTTATCATAATCTAAGAATGTACCAAATTTCAGAGTTTTCCGAACTGTCAATCGAGTACTTTAAGGTGGTACACTATGAAATTTGAGCACAGTTGTTTTATTTATTTATTTCATAGTAACTGCTCTGCAGGGACTGTGCCCTATAGCAGTGGGATTACAATACTTTTATTACAAAACAATTTGGCATGAAACAGACTATATCTTACAATGTGTAATTTTTGCGCATTTACAATAACTTTCAATATAGAATTAGCATGAGCATTAACAGAGCACAGCTACGTTTCCTTATGGAACTTTCTCAGTTTCATTGCGTTTTAAATGAAGTAATGGAGTCTGGGGATATTGGACTTTATACTTTGTGCATCATTCAGGAGGTCAACTATACGATTTTGTATAGAGGAGGAGGACACTTCGTCTTCATTCAGTACGGCTAGTTCTGGTAGCCACTGTTCGATACCTTATTTAGGAGAACTTGAGGATAATTGATACCTTATTTTTTTTCCATGCCATATCAAAGATGATACTTTTTTTTTACATCTTTATGGATTTTTTCATAACTTTCTGACCGTGTTGTTTATGAGATATGAATTATCAAGGTTACTGGAAATAGCGATGATGGGGATGAAACACCCTAAATCAGACGGAAATAATAAAATTACTGAAAAAACCGCAGGGTTGAGCCATTATCTAAACAATTGGCGAATAAAACAGCATTTTAACTAAATAATAGAAGAGAAAAATATTCAATTCACCGTATAATTATTGAGAAATTTTAATTAGAAGATAGTCGTAAATATTTGCTTCTCTCTCTATCTCATGCTTATGCTAGGAGATTGATGTAAAAAAAAATTCGAGAAAAAAAAATTATATTTACAAGCTGTAGATATGAATTTCGACTAGTTTGATCACTCTTTCCGGGTAAATTGAAGCACGTTTCTCCCAAATTATCAGCAATTAATTGAAAACTAACCTAAAAATCCTCATGTTCTCTATTTTATCGACTGTATACTCTAGGACACTACCTTAATGTACTTGAAATGATGAGAAATCATTATTTTCATTGAAATCTTCTTTGGGAAATCAAAGCTATTTCGATTTACCGAGTATAACATATTTCCTAAAGTGCTATGTGGGATATTTTTGGGTGCATTTCAATCGTCAAAATGGAATGTATTTTGTGCAGTAAACCATTCCCCAAATGTACCTGTCATCGTGGCTTTGTGCATCACTTATCATTATCATTTATTTCTTCATGTTACATGCACAAATGCATCTCCTAAAAATACATAAACCAAAATTCCGTATTTTAAGATCACTCAAAATAAACGAAAAAAGGCAGTTGAAAATCCCCCCCAAAAAATTCATTTTCTATCAATTAAAATCCCGTCTTTTCCTTCGCATCTTCATTCTCCATCAATTGCACATCAATTCTATTATATTCCAATTTCGAATGTTGTAAACCACACCCAAGGCTACAAAAATTTGTTTTCAACGTTTCCTATGTCTATGCATGAACACGGTTGGTGATATTTCATATCGCCCAACATTTTTTTCCAATAATTCATATCTCGCCTGGTCAGGGTCGAATCTCGATAACTCGTTTCACCCTCTACATCCATTTTTTCCCCTATCTTCCTCCCCTTCTCCTCCCATTTTTGTGTATTGTCCATTTTTGTCTTTGTTTTGTGTCATACTCATTTTTTTCCTCTTCATTTAATTCATTTTTTTTTTGTTTCTTTTTTGGTATATATACACACATATCCAAGTTTTCTCTGCCTAGGATGGTAAAACTCGTACATTCGTGCAAATCGACCGAGCAACCGGGCCGACAATCGAGCGAAAACCACGGAGCCTACAGTATACTCTCCATCTCTCTTTCTCTTCCTTTCTTTATTTCTCGTTGAACAGTAACTCCGGCACATGCGCATCATATGTTCCATACGCCAGAGAGAAACCCCCCCTTCCCCCAATCGGTTTTATCGTTGTACACCTCTGCCTGGTAATGCGATGTACTGACGAGAAGTATAAGGGGGATTTTTTCGCCAATGTTCGGGTATACTCGGTATTTTTGCGAGTTTAAACGCCAACTACAAGAAGGAGGTCGAGTGCGCATAGCCACGTACAGCCCGGAAACTACCGAGCACAGTTCGACCGTACCAGGAACGTAGTAATTTCAGCTACTGGTGGTGTTTCTGGTCTCCCCATTTTTTTAATTTTTCTTTTCTGGTGTAAAGAAATTGATGAAGAAATGAAGGAAAACGAAAAAGTGGCAATTTAATGAAAAAGAAGTAATCGATTCCTCGTACATTACTTATTAGAGTACTTACGCTTTAATGCCACGTCTCAAGAAGACTCTGATTCTGACTCCAACTCTGGACTTCTGCCTTATTTTCCTCTTTTTTGGCCTCTCTTTTTTTTTCTCTTGTTTTCAATCAGCAAATTGGCAATGTTTCATTGTCGACTTATATCGACGTGAAAAAAAGAAAAAAAAACTCCCAAGATGACTACCCATTGTCTCCTCAACATAGTGATAAGAGCTTTTAGCAGCCCATGAAACTCTCCTCCTGATTAATGGCCCGAAACCGCAAACTTTCATTCCTCGATCGAGTCTCGTGGATCTGAAGATGGGAAAAAAAATTAATTCTACCATCAAAAAATAGGAGAAAGAGCGATAGAGACAGAGTTAGAGAAAGAGAGAGATGGAAAATGATTAATAAATGACCCTGCTCAACGTGGACGTGTTTCGACCTTGGTCATAATGTATTTTTAAAAGTGCGCATGTGCCCAGTTTTGTGTGTCTTGGTGTAGATTCGATCATATACCCCAGAGTGGTGCTCCATTCCAACATCTTCAGCCGTGACCCCCTGGAAAGTCCCTTTTCACTTTCATGCCCTCAGCACATTTGCCGGCTATTCTCGATATCCGTATGGTCTTTAAATCATTTGCAGTGGGCCAATATATATGCCCGAATGGAAAAACTGTATAATGCGAAATTATACTGGAAAGTTATGTATGGAAGATATGGGGTCATATAATTCAGCGAAATTCTATAAGGGAAGGTGGGGCAAAATGGACATCAGGGGTGAAATGGACACATCAAAATTTTTAGGCAAATATCATGAAAAACGCTTGAAATTAATAGAAATATTGGTGGTAGATTGTTCTTGATGATTCCATTGGAAAGCTGAGGAAATTTTTTTTATGGGCATTTTTGTGAAACAGTTTTTGGCCTATAACTGTCACAAAAATTGATATTTTTGAATTCAAAACCCCATAAATCGATGGAGAATGAGCTCACCTTTCATTTGAGACCAACATTGCTACGACCACTAGAACCAGAGATATTTGCAAAAAACTGAAAATTTTCAAAAAGGCAAAGGTCCTAAAAATCGCCGAAAAATATCGAATTTTCAAAAAAATCGAAAAAAAAAATCTGACTCTTGTTTTCCGGCGAAAATTTCCTCAGCTTTCCAGTGAAATCATCAAAAAAGATCCATCTCTAACCGTTTTATTACAGTGTCTATTTTGCCCCACTCTCCCCTATACTTTGACATATATTGCATATTACATAATGTGATTATACTGTGGTTATATTCATCAGTAGAACTGGTAGTTTATAACTCATTATATTTCACAATATACTACTCGATATATGATTTTTGATATATACTCATTATACCTTCCGGTTACTTATATTTCAAATAAAAATAACTTTTTAATTAACAGGCATCATTTCATACACAAATTTTTACACGCATAATAATTAATTAATATTGAATTATATGATAAACGAAAATATAAAATATACATATATCAATGAGTATATTTTGTCATATATCTCAGAATTATATATATATTTGTACTTCTAAGATATATAATCAGATACAAGTATTTCGTTTATTTTATCCAAATATCGAAGATATATCAGTAACATATATTGTTCATCATATTCAATTTTATATTTTCAAATCAGCGAAATTGTCTATATAGCCTTGGTATACTATTCGATATAATTTTCCATATAATGTTCCATATTAGCTCTATATTTGCCCATTCGGAAATTATTATTTTTCTGCTTCTATTACAGTTGAACACGAATTTGTGAGAGAAGGCAGTTTTGTGCTAACTGCGTAAAATTTTTTTCTTCTCCACCGTTAATACTCCATAATTCATTCTTCATGGCTTTGAATGATTCTTTTGACTTTGAAGATCATGTGCATTGATGATTGACGGATGAAATACGAAGAAACTCATATCTTGAGATGAAAAGAAGACGCACAGGCGCTATTCGAAGTTTCTCATTTATCTTTCTTGATTGTCTATTTTCATTGAATCATATAACCATAAAAAGTTAGTACATCTTAACAGTCATTCACATTACTCTTGACGCCCACGTACTACTTTGTATCAATGGTTTATTTCTAGAGGTATCTAAAGGCGCCTTTCTTTCCTCAAATTCATCAGTTGTCAGAATCAGATTCATTCATTTATCATTAGCAATCTAGTTGAAAGGTTGAATGATGAGAAATTGGTTGAAATGGGTGGAAATATTTGAGATGGATTTTTTTTGAAGGATTCCACTGAGGAGCTGAGAAGATTTGAGGGGAAAAATGGGGTTTTAAAGTGATTTTGAAGAGTTTCTTGAAAATTTGCGGTTTTTTTTGAAGATATCTCTGATTTTGATGATTGGAGCTCGAAAAATACAAATGGGGTGAAAGGTGAGCTCATTTGCCATGGATTTATGGGGTTTTGGAACAAATTCCAATCAATTTATGGCGTATTTATAGAGAAAAAACTGGAATTTCATGAAATGACATAGAATTTCTTGAAAAATCGATGAAAATGCATTCGAAAGTATATGAATCGATCTTTCACTCCCATTCAGAATTTTTCAACTCCAACCATTAGAATTAAGGATATTCACAAAAAAAAAGCAATTTTTTTTTTTAATCTCAAATTCTACACCGAAATGATCGAATTTTCAAAAAAATCTTCTTGAAAAAACATGTGATTCAAGCGCAAATTTCCTCAGCTTTTCAATGAAATTATCGAAATAATTCTCGTCTCAATCGTTGGAGTCATCACACAACAAATAATAACTTACCGTCCTAAAACTTCAAGCTAATCGATAAATTCAGAGTCAGCACTCGAAGAGAACTCCACTTAATTACCTCTGGGAATACACCATTCATACAGATTCATCAAGAGCACAACTACTGAGTGGGAAATGTTGAAATGTCTCTTTATCCATGTGCCTTCGAAAAATCATTAATTCTCCATAAAATGTACTTCCGGGAAATTGAAAACTGAGAAAAAAAATTCTCGTGGAGAAAAAAAATGTTTTTTTTTTTTGCAGAAAAATTTTCCTCTGCAATTTATGTATATGATAATAATATATATTTTCTATATATAATTACTATATAATAACTACATATAGTAACTATATATATACTAAATATCTGAATTTTTTCGAGCTAAGTGAATTTTGCTAAAATCAAGTAAATTTTTTTTCCAATATTTTCTTCCCCTCAATCCATAAATTTCTCCAGAAATATTGAATAATCGTATATTTCTAATCTTGATATTTTTTCTTCTGAAAAAATGAGAGAAACGATAGCTTTACTGCATATAGGCTATTTGCCTCTGTAATTTGTACAATCACACAAGCGGAAACGAGATGATGATAATGCTGGAGGATCGCTTGAAAGAAAAAGATGATTTTTTTTAAAATTTGTTTTTAATTTAAAAAATGAAAAATTTATCTCTCACTGATAATATTTCTCGTATTTTCTTTTACAGCTTGACACTTTTATTTCTGCAGTGTCAACTCCGTTTAGTCTTATCGGAATTAAAATACATACATATATACAGGATGATATATATGTATAAAATATATATATATGTAATATATATGTACATATATATACATTTTTTTGCTCTCTCTCTTTCTCTCTCTTCTCTTTAAATTCTTTATTCCCTTTATTCAAAAACGACAACTCGAGTAGAGAGAGACTGGGACTGAAAGCGTTTAAAGTAGGTAGACAAGAATTACAGGCAAAGCCTGCGGGCAGAGTAAGGATGAAAAAAAAAAAGAAAAAAAAAATTCAATGTACACATTCTCATTGACGTTTTCGTCGAAAAATCTCTGTATGAAAGAAAAAAAATGAAAAGGCATTTTTCTCGATGACCTCGTTCATCTGGAAAACAGAATCGAAAGAATTCTAAAATTCACCTTAATTCTAATTAACAGGCGTTATTTGAAAATTTCGATTAATCTATCCTGGAAATACGAGTATTTATGGGATGAATTGTCCTGGTATTAATTCGTGGGATACTCCAAATGCGGAGCAAATAATTCACAATTTTTTTCTTAAAACACTTACAAACACCTATATATAAATATATATATATATATATATATCGGTGTCTTGGAAACAAAGAGGCGTAAGTGCTATGCTTATACATAGCACTTACGCCCCTTTGACTCGAAGGCGATTATATATATATATATATAGCGGGCCAAAATGGGTTACTTTGAAGCACAGGATCCCAGACCCCATTTTGCCCCTGTCTCCCCTATATATAACGACATTTTTATAGAGATGTACAAAAATGACTATTCAATCTCAAATTTTGAAATTCTCGAGAAATCTTAATTTTTTCTATGCGATATATCGTATTATATGTATATTAACTCATTCATCAAGAAACATCTATATATATATATATATATACATATATACATATGTATATATATATCGTCAGCTGGATATTGTAGAACAGGGCGCTGAATTTAAAGTGCACATGACTGTACGTAAAAGGCCACGAGTATATACGAAGTTAACCGATTAAACCCGAAGTTTCTATTCGGCTGGATACGGTAGACAGTATGTGTTCTCGGGAAAGTAGCGGCACCGTACTTGTGTGTGGCTATTAACTGAACCCTACAGACCGGCCGGTCAGCTGTAAGAGCAGAGAGCTTGCCTCACTGCCAGAAAGAGAGAGAGAAAGAGAACTGCTGTGTGTGTGTGTTTCCCTGAAGGAACCGGGTGTACGTGAAAAAAGAAAGAAAAAAAAGGGCAGAAGGAAGAAAAAGAGGAGGGGAAGACCTAGATACGATTATGATACAATTTAAAATTGAAGGATTTCGTGTGCACAAGGAACTCGAAAGAAGAGAGAGGAAAAGAGGGAATAAGGGGAAAAGGGACCGAGAAAGTGCGGAAATAAAGGAACGTGCGAAACGGAGTAAAACCGCGCGAAAGAGAGCGTTTTTTTGAAAAAAAGGGCTTTTGAAAGGAAAAATAAGAGAAAAAACGTGCGAGAAAAAAAGGCAAGTTCGCCGAAGACAAGAAAGGAGAAGTTGAGTCTGTGTGTGTATATGTGTCTGTGGCTGTGTGTGTTTCTCGGGGAGAGTGGTGGATAAAGAGAGAGAGAGAGAAACAGATATAGAGTTCATGAGTGAGTGAAATCCGGCGAGGGCGACTCGAACGACGACGAGAGGAGTCGAAGCAAAAGACGACGACAGAGGGAAGCAATTCTGTGCGTGTTTCTGTGTGTGTGTATCACACAAAAGCCTGGCAGTTGCTGTCGGTCAACCTCGAGACACGGTTCATGAGTTGCCGGTGCTCTTCTCACGGCTTTTGATAAAAAAAAAGGAAAGAAAGAAAGAACAAGAGTTGAGGGGGAAAGAAAGAGAAAAAGAGAAGAGAGAGAGAGAGAAAAAAAAGAAGACATGAAGAATCTACGAATATGATTAATTCGTAGTTTCATAGGAGAAGCGCAAAAAAAGGAAAAAAGAGGACAGAAGTGAATTTGAATCGAGTGTGTCAAGTGTCTATGTGTGCTTGTATGTGTGTGTGTGTGTGTGTGTGTACATAATCGACGAGAGTTCATGTTATGTGGGAAGGTGAGGAAAGAATTTTAAACTCCTTTTTTTTTTATTAAAAAACGAAGAAATAAGAATCACTGTATATATATATATATGTATATATAACACGGCAAGGTTTCTATAGCCCACAGTTTGTTTGCCCCAAATCCCAATTGTACATCGTCCGTCTGGACCAGAAATTTTTCACACTAGGAAATTGTAAACAATTCCATTTTTTTACGACACCTCTCACTCAAGGTGAGATTTGTTTTTCGAAGTTCTCAACTCTGCACCAGTAAATTGTCAAGTGTCTCACTCGTGCCGAGCCCATTCCATTCCCATTTGGACCGAAAGAATGGCATGGCCCAATAGCACACGGAAATTTGGTTCTCAGTTTCAACTACATTTGGCGAGTCCCATTTCTACCCGGGTCCTTCTGGTTAATACTCAATTCTATACTGAAAACCAACCGTTCATCCCATTTCTACTCCAGTATTTTCAAACCATATTCAATATCACACGAAGAAAAATATTGTGGATTTCCTGCTTTCACGGCTGTTTAGGATCCATAATTAACGTGTCTGACTGTCTGTACAGTCGTGCCAAAAAGTGAAGAAATTTGGAAAAATCGCAATATACGACATGCACAGTTTCGAAAAAAAAACACAAAATAAAAACCCAATTGCTCTATATAGACAGCGAAATGTGGGAATGACAATTTTCCTGCTGAATAATCTTAATCATTAGTTATTCGTTAATTAAACTCAATCATTGAATTATTATTTATTATTCAACATAATAAAATGAATAATAATCGATCAACTTAATTATTATTTATTGGCACGCATACGAGAGCTGCGATGCTCTCGGTTTTTTCTTGCTGGTTTTTTCATTTATCAATCACTCATTAACCCTAGACCAGTCACCATGAGCGACCTCACGACTCTGGTCGAGTGATGAGAGATTCACCACTGTATTATTTTGGCTGCGAAGGTGTCGAATCTCTCTACACTATCCGAGCGCTTTTAGCGTGTTATCGGCAACATCACTCAACGGATGATTTCATTTAGCATCGGATAGTTTTCGCCAGTTCTTAGGATTCATTCTATTCCTCCTTCGAAATTGCAGAATACGTAATTGAAAATATATAATAGTTTCTCAAACACTTCAAGAATGGAAGTTGATTTTTTCAGAATTTTCGGCTCAACTGATTGATCCTTTATAAAGAGGAACAAGAACGCAAAAAATCGATATATCGAAAGTTGTCACGATTAAAGTGAAGTCCTCATTCCTCATTGGTCAGTTAAATTGTGAGTAATATAGTACGCGTAATATACTATATGACTAAGAATACCTAACGGGCGCGATGGAATATGGAATCAGGAAATTTTTTTTCCAGTTTTCCGCGATGATCTCGGTAAATAAGCGAGATAGAGCCAAATGGACGTCAATATGGGATCAGTATAAATGACAATGTCTGCTCTATCGAATTCTCAGAACCATTCGCGATACTGTTGCGGAATTTTGCAGGCTACTTCCTGACGACATGGGCAGTATCACTGTCTTATTTCATCAGAACATACGCCACAGAAAAAAAGTTATGAAGATTTAAAAATTCGGGATTTTCATGATGGCTGATTTCCTTCGAATATTCCTTCATCCTCATTTTTCACCCATTTCCCGAGGGAATACGGGGTTTTCCTTGAAATTTCGCAAAGAGTTGATTGAAAACACGATCATGGGGGATCCTGAAGGGCCAAAAGCCGCAACGATTCGGGATATCCAGTGTTTGCGGAATTTTCAGGCAAAACCCAGAGGCAGTGGCCTTTGGTCTATGAAAATGACCATTTCCGCTCTATCGAATCTTCAGAATCGTTTGCGATACTGTTATGAAATTTTGCAGGCTACTTCCTGACGACATAGGCAGTGTCACTGTAAAATTTCATCAGGAAATACGCCACAGAAAAAAAGTTATGAAGATTTGAAAATCGGGATTTTCATGATGGCTGATTTCCTTCGAATATTCCTTTATCCTCATTTTTCACTCATTTCCCGTGGGAATACGGGGTTTTCCTTGAAATTTCGCAAAGAATTGAGTGAAACGCACCATGATGGGGGATCCTGAAGGGCCAAAAGCCGCAACGATTCGGGATATCCAGTGTTTGCGGAATTTTCAGGCCAAACCCAGAGGCAGTGGCCTTTGGTCTATGAAAATGACCATTTCCGCTCTATTGAATCTTTAGAATCGTTTGCGATACTGTTATGAAATTTTGCAGGCTACTTCCTGACGACATAGGCAGTGTCACCGTAAAATTTCATCAGGAAATACGCCACAGAAAAAAAGTTATGAAGATTTGAAAATCGGGATTTTCATGATGGCTCATTTCCTTCGAATATTCCTTTATCCTCATTTTTCACCCATTTCCCGTGGGAATACGGGGTTTTCCTTGAAATTTCGCAAAGAATTGAGTGAAACGCACGATGATGGGGGATCCCGAAGGGCCAAAAGCCGCAACGATTCGAGATATCCAGTATCCGCGGAATTTTTTCAGTTTTTCTCGATTATCTCGATAAATAAGCGAGATAGAGCGAAATAGACGTTAATATGGAGTCAGGAAAGAAAAATTCCAGTTTTTCGCGATTATCTCGGTAAATAAGCGAGATAGAGCGAAATAGGCACTAATTTGGGATCAGGAGAGGAATATTTTCAGTTTTTCGCGATTATCTCGGTAAATAAGCGAGATAGGGCGAAATGGACGTTAATATGGGATCAGTAAAACTGTCAATGTCTGCTTTATCGGATTCGCTGAACCGTTCGCGATACTGTTGTGGAATTTCGCAGGCTACTTCCTGACGACCTAGGCAGTGTCACTGCAAAATTTCATCAGGAAATACGCCACAGAAAAAAAGTTATGAAGGTTTGAAAATCGGGATTTTCATGATGGCTGATTTCCTTCGAATATTCCTTTATCCTCATTTTTCACTCATTTCCCGTGGGAATACGGGGTTTTCCTTGAAATTTCGCAAAGAATTGAGTGAAACGCACCATGATGGGGGATCCTGAAGGGCCAAAAGCCGCAACGATTCGGGATATCCAGTGTTTGCGGAATTTTCAGGCCAAACCCAGAGGCAGTGGCCTTTGGTCTATGAAAATGACCATTTCCGCTCTATTGAATCTTTAGAATCGTTTGCGATACTGTTATGAAATTTTGCAGGCTACTTCCTGACGACATAGGCAGTGTCCCCGTAAAATTTCATCAGGAAATACGCCACAGAAAAAAAGTTATGAAGATTTGAAAATCGGGATTTTCATGATGGCTCATTTCCTTCGAATATTCCTTTATCCTCATTTTTCACCCATTTCCCGTGGGAATACGGGGTTCTCCTTGAAATTTCGCAAAGAATTGAGTGAAACGCACGATGATGGGGGATCCTGAAGGGCCAAAAGCCGCAACGATTCGAGATATCCAGTATCCGCGGAATTTTTTCAGTTTTTCTCGATTATCTCGATAAATAAGCGAGATAGAACGAAATAGACGTTTATATGGAGTCAGGAAAGAAAAATTCCAGTTTTTCGCGATTATCTCGGTAAATAAGCGAGATAGAGCGAAATAGGCACTAATTTGGGATCAGGAGAGGAGTATTTTCAGTTTTTCGCGATTATCTCGGTAAATAAGCGAGATAGAGCGAAATAGACATTAATATGGAATTAGGAAAAAAAAATTTCAGTTTCTCGCGATTATCCTTTATGAAAAGGAACAAAAACGCAAACAATCGATATATCGAAAGTTGTCAAGATTAAAGTGAAGTCCTCATTCCCCATTGTTCAGTTGAATTGTGAGTAGTATAGTACGCGTAATATACTATACTAAAGATACCTAACGGGCGCGCTTCAGCACACCATCGGTCTCGTCATTGAAAAAATAACAAACAGGCGTTCACTTCATGTGCGTTATTTGAATTTCCGAATTCAATGACCTCCCAAGGCAATTAGCAGGGAACTTCCGAATGGAATTTTCCGAATTTCAAAAAGTGAGAGATTCGACATCACGTGGTGTGTATAGTTCCGATCATGTTCGATAATACCACGGCGACTGATGTGCAGCGAAAAAAAGTGTTGTAACGAATTCATGGTTTAGGCAGAGTGAGTTGATAAGCGATATCACAAGAATGGTCCATTTTACAAAGAACACTGGAGAAAATTTTTCTCCTGAACCGAATTCCATAACATTTCCATTAAAGACTGTTCTTTCTCACATCAATTTTTTTTGAGTTATTGCGTTCGAAACATACAAGCTTCCTTATTTTTGGTTTTCCTCCGCGTTTGGAAATTCGGAAAACCGTAAAAAAATCAACTACATATTGCATACTTCCCGATGAAAATGAAATGATGACGATATGAAATTTGAATTAATTTCCAATTCATTTTACTTCTAGGCTTTGTTATGCATCTTCACCTTATTCGAGTAATGTACGAGTAGTGTACTCAATGATTAATAAATAAAAAACCAGCAAGAAAAGACCGAGAGCTGCGATGTATGGGTGCCAATAAATAATAATTAAGTTGATCGATTATTATTCATTTCATTATGTTGAATAATAAATAATAATTCAATGATTGAGTTTAATTAACGAATAACTAATGATTAAGATTATTCAGCAGGAAAATTGTCATTCCCACATTTCGCTGTCTATATAGAGCAATTGGGTTTTTATTTTGTGTTTTTTTTTTCGAAACTGTGCATGTCGTATATTGCGATTTTTCCAAATTTCTTCACTTTTTGGCACGGCTGTACAGACAGTCAGACACGTTAATTATGGATCCTAAACAGCCGTGAAGGCAAGAAATCCACAATATTTTTCTTCGTGTGATATTGAATATGGTTTGAAAATACTGGAGTAGAAATGGGATGAACGGTTGGTTTTCAGTATAGAATTGAGTATTAACCAGAAGGACCCGGGTAGAAATGGGACTCGCCAAATGTAGTTGAAACTGAGAACCAAATTTCCGTGTGCTATTGGGCCATGCCATTCTTTCGGTCCAAATGGGAATGGAATGGGCTCGGCACGAGTGAGACACTTGACAATTTACTGGTGCAGAGTTGAGAACTTCGAAAAACAAATCTCACCTTGAGTGAGAGGTGTCGTAAAAAAATGGAATTGTTTACAATTTCCTAGTGTGAAAAATTTCTGGTCCAGACGGACGATGTACAATTGGGATTTGGGGCAAACAAACTGTGGGCTATAGAAACCTTGCCATATAACACACAGTGGCGTGAAGTCGAGTCCAAGGTAGTCTAGTGTGTGTTGAGAACATTTCTGGGCTTGGACTAGTGAATTTCCATCGAGTGCCAGTAAAATATCGACGATTTCACGTTTTTAATGGATTTAAAAAAAGAAGATTCATTGATTAATGAAAAAAAAGGCGAATTCTCCACATTTTGGGGAGAAATTGACACATTGGAGAGTAAGTTGTGCCGGTGAAGCGCTGTAACGCTTCAAAATCTGTGGAAAAAAAGAGGAAAAAAAGAAGAGAAGTGCAGTGAAACGTGTGTCAGGTGCACTAGACCGTCCATACAGTGTTTTAAAGTGCATTAACCCTTATAATTACTCCATACACCCAAATTTTGTGGGTTTTCTGGAGTTTTTGGGTGAAAAAAATTTTGAATTACTCGGAATTCGAAGATTTTCCGCGCTTTTTTTTGGATTAAAGTATTGGAGATCTAGGGATTCTTTGATTCAACGAATTTTCAAATGTTACTGAATAATTTTCATTTTATTGGAGTAGAATGTACTAGCCCATCTAGTCTTGCTGTTTTACCAACTGGTCGTTGCATCGAGATAAACCGATAAAATACTTTACCACTCACTGTTTCCATGGGGTAGCAACGTCGCTCCAAAAAATTTCAAGTCTGCTCCGAAAAAAAAAAAATCACAATTTCTCGACTAAAAATGAGAAATAAGATACGAGATTTACCTAATAGACACACAGAAGACGAGAGAAAAGTTTAACTTGGATGGAATAATAATAATTTATCAGCTTGGAGTTCATAGTAATCACTGAACAGGGGCAAATTCTTCATTTTTTTAATTTTCTCTACTTTATCCAATCAACGAGAAATGATAAAATATGAGTTGGAGCACAAACACACACACAATGATAATGAGCAAATAAATGAATTTGATGAATTCAAGTGTGAGATAGAAGGATCAAATGAAATTTTTGCCTCTTTTTTTTTTAATTCAAACAAAAAAATTGATTAACTGGAGAAATATATGTTATATACAATTCTCGTTTTCTTCTATTCGTTATTCTCAATTTATAGCAACTTGATGATATAGAACGAAAGATATAGCCATGTGTAAATTTGCGCATCAAAAATGTGTACAAAAAATAAGAAATTTATGTACAATTCTGGAAGTAAAGGTAACTAACTGATAAACTGGAGAATATTGAGTGCAGAAATTTTTTTTAATGGTTAAAACGAATTGAAACATCTATTGAAAGGAATACGAAAGAGAGAAAAAAAAGGTTAATTTTTCATTGTCGTGTGTTTAATTCCGAAAAAAATTCCTTCTTTTTTACCAGTGGTAAGACATTACGTTACTGTGTGTGTGTCTCTCTCTCTCTCTCTCTGCCTCTCTGTATCATATCAAGATGGTTTAAAAGTGGCATGGGCTTACGACACACATCAAGTAGTTCGTGAGCAGAGTATTCATACACTGGTATCGAATATATAGGAGGAGACACACACAGAGAAGGAAAAAAAAGGAGAAGAAGAAGAAGTGACGAGTGGAAACGAGAAAAAAAAGGAAAAAAAGTGGCGAGAGAGTGGGGAAAAGAGTTTTTCGTAAGGTCCAAGGCAAGTAATGACCTTCGGAAATACGAGGCCATTTGTGTGTGAGTGTGTGTGAGAGAGATTCCTTTCAGTGTGTTTCCGTATCAAGCACGTGACCAAAAGACCTACGAGTGCTAAAAACCTCTTCTTTTTTGGGCCATGTAAGGTCTAAAATTACGATAAAAATTGGAGAAATTACTACGCGGAAGCAAGAAGAACGAGGGAGAGAGACTGAAAAAAGCACAGAAATCTCATGAAAATCTGAAAATTCTGGAGAAGAGATGAAAAAATAAAGGAGGAAGAGCAAAGAAGAGATAGACAACCGGTGGGAGTGGAAGTGTTGCGCAGCATCTCCCTTAGTTTACGTCTTTTTTTTTTCACTTCTCTTGGTTTTCAAAAGGGAGAGAAAAAAAAAGGTGAAGAGGGAAAAAAAATCACGCAGCCTCTTTAACGTGCCTTGGAAACGAAGAGATTCCTCCCGCGTATCATCTCCGATCGAGACCGTTTCTCCAGTAGGCTCTATGGAACACTAAGCCAGAGGAATTGTACGTACCCCACCTTTCAAAAACCGGTTTTTCATCGGCTTCTTGAAACTTGCGTTTACACTGGTTGCTTTTGTGGAGTGTATGAGCCAGTAAAAGAGAAATAATAAAAGTAGTAGAAGAAAAAAGGAGAAAAAAGCTGAAGAGAAACGGCAAAGAACGAGGAAATCTTAGAAAATGCAGGGAAATTCAAGAAAATAGGAATAAATCGCCCGAAGACAAAAAAAAGCGGAAACTCTCGATAATTCAAAAATCGCAGCAGCTCCAAAAAGAAGGGTATTTCCGATGATTAAATCAGCAGTAATAGGCAAAATGGCATTAAACCAAGTGAATCGTTACAAATCATTCGTAATTGATCAGTGCATTGTGGATCGTTGCAAGACTTAAAAAAGAAAAGATCCCTCCACAAGATTTTTCTAAATGTCGTAACATTAAATTTAAAAAAAAAAATTCTGAATGAAAAAAGTTATTGAATTGTTTAGTAATGAAGCAGTCGGCAAATTCGCCAACAGCTGCCCAAGTGCAGTCAATCGTATTCACCGGAAGAATACGAACAGATCATCGTCTCAAAAATTTTGATACTGATAATAAATATGATGATGATAATAAAACAATGAAAATATCATTTAATGATAATAATACAGCAAAACAATTAAACAAATATACACCAAAAAAAGAAGATAATGATAGTAAAACAAAATCACCGGCAATGTCACGTATGTTAGCTGTTGATTCTGACAATTATATGCTACGTAAAGGTACTAACAGTAGTAGTAATGTTATAACAACAGTATCAACAACAACATCAACAACAACAGTAACAACAATTGGTAATACGTCAATGACTGGTATACCAATAACAACAAATACAGGACAACAATGTAATACAAATGTTGTACTTGGTACATCATTGACAGAACGTAATACATCACGTACATATAGTATTAATAATAATCAAAATTGGCAAAATGATACAATTTCAATTGCTAATGATCAGTGTGCTAGTACATTTGGTACATTTGATAATCCAGGTTTTGTGGCTGCATCATCAGGCTGCTGCAATCAGACAGAAATAGATCAATCATTACTGGCCATGATAAGTACACAGCATCAGGAACAACAGCAATCTAGCAATTCAAATGAATCAATTGAACGGAATAGATCGAAAAATTTAACATCAAGTACACAGCGCCGTCTACCTAATCAAATACAAATGAATACAGTATCAACAACAATTGGTAACTGTGTGAATCAATTATTATCAACAACAACAAATACAACATCAAACAGTCAGTCTAATGTTAATAGGAATAGTGGTAAATTAATTGATAATGTTCTATTAAATAGTATTGCATTAGCAAGTCAAAATTTAATGCACAATAATAAAACATTGAAGCTTAATGATAATGATAGTAGTGATTGTAAAAATAATTCAGATGATACAAATTCAGACGAGGATATTGGTAATATTGATTGTCATAATGACAGTAATAAACGTGATGTATCATGTGCACGTCCACTATCATTTCATCGACAAATTTGTTGGTGTAATGGCAATTATTTTGATAATAATGAAATTTTAATTAATGATAATAATAAAAGTGATAAATTTGGTAATATTGGAGTCATTGATTCTGGTCAAATTATTAATGGTATTAATAATACAAAATTTGATGATAAAGCAAGATCTAATGGTAATTGTAAAAATCAAAATGTTGACATTGTTAGTGTACTTGAGAATAGTAGTCCGAGTAATGGTAAATTAAATAAACCTTATCAGAGACATATTAAGAAAAAAACAAGTTTATGTTGCTGTATGTGCGGTTCTATGTGTCCTGTAGAGTGTCACGCATGTTTTCACATTGTCTGCTCGGAGTACAGTGGTCAACACCTGTGCCAATGGGCGGCCAAGGGTCACGCACTTCCTGGACAGGTCTTTGACAAGGACAAGGTCAGTTGAATTTTATTTTTTTATCATTATAGGGCAAGGTGGGACAAATGGACATCAAGGGTAAAATGGATACAGCTAAATTTTCTAGGCAAATATTGTGAAAAACTCTTGGAATTATTAGAAATATTGGCGGTAGATTGTTCTTGATAATTCCATTGAAAAACTGAGGAAATTTTAGGCGAAATACAAGTACTAGAATCAATTTTTTGAATTTTTCGTCGATTTTTATTTTTTTGAGAATTTTAGAGTGGTAGAACCCATCCCTTTTTTCGAAAATTTTCAGTTTTTTAAGGATATCTTCGGTTCTATTTGTCGTATTTTTTTTTTTCATGAAAAGTAATTTGCTTTCTTCGTTTTGAATTCATGAGATAGTACTTCCTGATAGCAGAATCGAGTGAGTCATTACGAAGAATAGAAAAAAGAATGATATATTGTTTAATTTTTTTTTTTTTTATTAGCCTAGTGTTCAAGGTAATCCTAGTGGCAGGTTCAAATAATCGATTTTTTTTTTTCCCCTCATAGTTATTATAATTCCTATAATCATTTCGATTTTTCAACATTTTACCGATACTAGCACGATATCCAAGATGATAAATTGTTATTAGATAATATTATGAATATTCAATATTGTTCCGCATTTGACTCACGCTGTCCCAGTATCTAGGATTGCGATTGGAGGATCCTCGGGTTTTAAATACCAATATTGCCGCCATTGATTTTTTCATGTAATTAATTGCATTAATCGTCGTTATATGTCCGGTAACATGCATCTTTCATGATTTCAAAAGTTATAATAGACATTCTGATGAACAAAAAAACATATAAAGTTGTATAAGGAAAAAATAGGTCTGTGATTAGGAATTTTCGCAGTGAAACTAAAACTGAATCTCGCTTATTGAGTTCCAATGTTAATTCAATTATCTTCAAAGATTAATTTTGGCCTTATTTGTCCGGTAACATGGGGTAAACTGAATTTTCAAAAAATCTCCTCATGCTATTCTATCAAAAGTGACCAAAATCGAGAAGGAGGAATAGATTTCCCGAACCGCTAAGATCACCTTGACTCATAGTTCGATTCATGGAAAATTTCTTGATGTTTTGTGTTTTTTTTTCTTTCTTCATTGAATTTTTGTGGAGCTTTGAACTATCGTACGATTTTCTCGTATCAATGAACTATCGGGGAGTCTATCGGGCAATGAAAAATCTGAATAAGTCGGTTAGTTCCAGAATTTTTTTTAATTGATTATCTGTATTACAAATACGAAGAATAATCTACTCAGATCATTGAACTATGCAGCCAGACCGAGGCCATACAATTTTTTTTCCTCTTTTTCCTTCTTCTTTGCAACGAGAATGTGTGAATTAACGTCACCGAGACATTGACAAATATTTTGTGTGTAATCAAAATCAGCTTCATTCAAACTGCACTCAATAAAATCCATCATTCCATTATATTTCTTTATCTTTGAATTTTTTTTTTTTTTATAAAACAATTCATAATTTTCCATATATATTCATGAAATTTTTGAAGCTATCATGATGATTTATCTTCCAATTTTTTTGAATATAACTACTAATTATCTCTTTATGATTTGATGAAGAAAATTATTGTTTTATTGTGGATAATTTTTTATTCTTGCTGTTTGAACATACAGAGTAGTTCCATCAGAAAGTGCCGTAAAATAAATTAATTCCACTTATCAGAAGAAAAAAAAAGTCAATATTTACATCCGGGAATCATTACACAAAATATACAACTTTACATGATAACTTAATTTTTTTTTCCGTAGTCACGATTGAATTATGAGAACAAGAGTATTTTTCAATTGATTTCGGATAAAATTTTTCATTATCTAGTTGTGTAAATGTTGATCGAGTATTGGATAGGAAAATGTGCTGGAAATAGTAGTCGTAAAAATTCAAAATTCTGAAATTTTTCGAAAATTTGATATTTTTTTGTTGCCATCTGTAAATAAAAAATATGTAAATAATGGAGATACGTCCTTTTTACCCCAAAATGGGTTTGTAGGAAATTTTCAAGTGCAACAAAGAAAAAAAAGTATTGGAAATGGGTGAAATGAATAAGTTCCTAACACATTGGATAATTTCAATATCAAAGACTTTATTAAAGGATATTCTACAGGTATTTCATCAGAATTTAAAAATGTAAGAATTTGATGAAATTTTTTTCCAAGGTTCTCTAATTCATAAAGAAACTGTATGCATAATTTTGGATTTTTTTCATACCTCGTTCAAAAGTTTTGATTTTTTTAAAAACCATCGTTTAACACGTGCTCTTATGGGAAATTCACAAAAGCTTAATAAACTTTTCGAAAAATTCTCAAAATTCGATGAAATTTCGGATATAGGTGAGAGATCACCCCCTGCACAAACTTAACATTTTTATACGACGATTGAGTCAATAATTGGCATCAGAATTGATAAAAATGATTGAAAAATTGTCACTCGGGCGTAAGCGCTGCCAACTTGTATCGCCAGAATTTCCTAGAATGCAACGCTTTTTTCAAAATAATTCTCAAACCAATTCAATAAAGAATAAAAGAAGTAGCTGTGAAATGTAATAATAATATCATGATATGTGAACACCCGCAGCGTTCCATAATTACCTAAAAATAATTTTAGTGAGGGATTGAAAAAATAATTTCTTCGTGTTTAGGGATTGGAACACTAACGAAATCACTGCCCCCTCTCATGCCGCACAACCCCCGCTTACAGTCTATGTAGAACATCCTTAATTGCACGAGGATGAACGGTCAGTGCATCAGTGAACTCTCCACGAGAGACTAGCAATTCGTCACCAAGACCCGAAAGTATCGGTACGAAATCATTTTTTATGTTCATGTTTGCCTCTCCGACTCTCGCCACGTCGATTCATTTTTGAACTCTTAAGGTAATCCTAGTGGTTCGGGCAATCTATTTTACCTTTTCGAGAGAATAGCATGAAGAGATTTTTTTTAAATTTAGTTTACCCCATGTTACCGGATAAGTAGGGCCAAAATTAATTCTTGAAGATAATGGAATTAACCTTGAAACTCCATAAACGAGGTTCAGTTTCAGTTTCACTGCGAAAATTCATGATCACAGACCTATTTTTCCCTTATATAACCTTACATGTTTTTTGTTCGTCAGAATGTCTATTAATTTTTGAAATCATGAAAAATGCATGTTACCGGACAATTAACGACGATTAATCCAATTAATTGTATGAATACATGAATGGCGGCAATATTGGTATTCAAAATCCGAGGATCCTCCAATCACAATCCTAGATACTGGGACAGCGTGAGGCAAATGCGAAACAATATTGAATATTCATAATATTATCTAATAACAATTTATCATCTTGAACATCATGCTAGTATCGGTAAAATGTTGAAAAATCGAGATAGTTATAGTAATTATAATAACTAAAAGAAAAAAAAATGAAAATCGATTATTTGAACTTGCCACTATGATTACCACAATCTCAATTCAAATAAATAATAATAATATCTCAGTAATGAAATTAAGTAATAATCCAATAAAAACATTCTTGCAAAATCGCTCTATTTCGCTTGCTTTCCGAAAAATTCTAAATACCAAGAATCGATTGATTTACATGAAAAATTTAGTATTTCAACGAGATTCAATGATAAGAATACGCGTATATCTGAGGAAGTAATACACAGAAGCAGTTAGAAGCAGTAGAAGTGGCAAGAAAAGAAAAAGAACATTCCAAATGAAGCAGAGACGAGTACAAATGCTGTTTTGTGTTCAGGCGATAATATTAACGCTTTATACTTGGCCTCTCCTCTCTTTTATTCCTTTTTCTATCTCAGTATTTCGCTCGTTAACTCTTCATCGCCTTTGCCAGTTGGCAATGGATACGAGACAGGGAGAAGAAGGTCTTCTCTCTCTCTCTCTCTCTTCTCTCCATAGCCATTCGTAAATCCGTCATTCGCATCCCTTCTGGCTAGATACCAAATCCAAATAAGGATTGAGATTAAGGAGCGCTTTGCTCTATTACAATCGTAATTGTTACATTATAATGCTTCACACAAATCAATGTCACAGTAGCATACTGATAAATTATCACTTCTCCTCTTTGTGTTAGGGATTCAATGAAAGAAAAGAAAAAAAAAAGAATTGCTTCGAAGAAATATGAATTCGAAGGAGAAAATATGGATTTTTTTTTTACTCAATGTCATTTTCGTGTCTAGAAGAAATAGTGAAAAAATTCTACGAAAGATATAAAGATAAGCAAACATGTGTTACTATTTTTTTCTTTTTTCTACATTTTTTTTTCTTCGCTCAACGTGGTGTAAGAAAATATTTATCCTTTGAGAACGACTTTGGCATTAATTTTACACTTGGACTTGGTTCAGAAATAGTTTTGTATTAAGGTAGCATCCCGCTGTGAACTCGAGTACAGTTGATGCCTTATTTTTTTGATGGTGTATTGAAGATGGTATTTTTTTCAACATTTTTCTAAATTTTTTTTATAATTTTTGATTGTGCAGTTTATGAGATATGAATTATCGAAGTTACTGGGAATAGCGGTAGTGGGGCTGGAATGCCCTAAAACGGACGGTAATATTAATATTAATATTTAAAATATAGTAATATTTAAAAATAATTGGCGAATACAACAGCATCTTAAGTAAATAATAGAAGAAAAAAATATTCAATTCACTGTATAGTTATTGAGAAATTTTAATTAGAAGATGCTCGTAACGATTTGCCTCTCTCTCTCTATCTCATGCATGTAATAGGAGATAGATGTAAAAAAAAATTCGAGAAAAAACAATTATATTCACAAGCTGAAAATATGACTCGCGAATAGTTCAATCACTCTTTTTGGGTGAATTGAAGCACTTCTTCCCGAATTATCAGCAATGGAAACAAACCTACAACTCCTTATTTTTTATTTCATCGACTGTACTCTAGGATACTACCTTAATTGATAAATCCTGAAGAATCCTAAAATGGAAAGAAATGATTTCTACAAATACAAAGAAAGGTTTTTTGGAGTTCTGGAATTCTCAAATTCTAAAGAAATTCCAGGGAAATAGTAGGAAATTCTGGAAAATTCAGGGAAAAATTCCAAAATGTAAAAGAATTTATCTTCAATTTCTAATTCAAAAATTCTAGGAAATTCTGGGGAATCATTCATAAAATCAATCACAATTTTTTCATCCTCCTCAATTTGATCGTTAATTTTTGTTCTTCATATTCTCTTGGAATTCTCTGTGGAGATCGAAAAAATTTTACGTCAGTGGAATTTTGTATTTGAGCAACCAAAAATAGCATTTATTGCTCGAAATAAGTGGATACACACCACGGGCCTCAACTTTCGTATGTTTCACATCACCACCCCACCTCCTCGTTCTTCTTCTTCTCGCACACGAAGAAGATAAAGTCGATTTTTTTTCTCTCTTTTTTTTTCAACTGTTTCCTTCTCTTTCGTCATTTATTTGAGTTTATATTGCGCGTCATCTAAGTGGGTATGGGTTCATCGGCGTTTGTTTCTACAAGTGAGCATGATTAGTGGCCTTGATGGGGAGAAATTTAAGGTAGTTGCCTCCCCAATGACGAAATTCAAGACTTGCTTGAAAATCGGGCTATAAATAATTGGATGTATAATGCATCTAATAATGAAATTTGAGAACGATGGTCCACAGTATATATAAGATAACTGCAATTAAGGTGATCCTAGTGGTTCGGCCAATCTATCTTCCCTTTTCGATTTTGGTCACTTTCGATAGAATAGCATGAGGAGATTTATTTAAAATTTAGTTTACCCCATGTTACCGGACAAATGAGGCCGAAATTAATTTTTGAAAATAATTCAATTAACATTGAAACTCTATAAGCGAGACTCAGTATCAGTTTCACTGCGAAAATTCATGATCACAGACCTATTTTTTCCTTGTATAACCTTATATGTTTTTTGTTCGTCAGAATGTCTATTAATTTTCGAAATCATGAAAAATGCATGTTACTGGACATATAACGACGATTAATGCAATGAATTACATCAAAAAATTAATGGCAGCCAGTTTTATGGGAACCGGTTCTTATGGAAAATTCACAAAAGCTCAAGAAACTTTTCGAAAAATTCTTAAAATTCGATGAAATTTCGGATATATGTGAGAAATTACCCCCCGCACAAACGTTATATTTTTATACGACGATTGGGTCAATAATTGGCATTAAAATTGATAAAAATGATTGAAAAATTGTCATTGGGGCGTAAGTGCTGCCAACTTGTATCGCCAGAATTTCCAATTGCAACGCTTTTTTCAAAATAATTCTCAAACTAATTCAATGAAGAATTAAAAAAGTATATGCGAAATGTAATAATAATAATAGAATATTTGAACACTCGCAGTGTTCCATAATTACCTAAAAATAATTCAATGAGGGATTAAAAAAATCATTTTTTCGTATTTAGGGATTGGAACACTGACGAAATCACTGGCACATGCCGCACAATCCCCGCTTACGGTCCATGTAGAACATCCTTAATAGCGAAATAAATTATAACGTTTCACGTGGTATCTCCGTATCTTCGTTCTCCTCAATTCGCATTTTATTATCCGTTATCATTATGTTTGGACGAAATTGGTGGGGGGGAGAGGGAAGAAAGAGGTGAGATAAGGGGTGAAATGGAGACATTTTAGTTTTGATGTTTTATATTATGAAAATTGCGAGAAATTGATAGAAATATTTGGGGTAGATTTTTTTTCGATAATTCAATTGAAAAGGTGAGGAAATTTTTGACGGAAATAATGCGTGCGAATTTTTGTTTTCAATTCTTAAAAAATTCTATCTTTTCGAGTTTTTTTCAAAAATTTTACTTTTTCCCCGGATATTTTCCATTTTATTGGTGGTAGCGATATGGGGTTGATTTTAAATGAAAGGTGAGATCATTTGCCATCAATTTAAGGGGTTTAAATAATAATAATAGCGATTTTTGAGGTATTTATTAAGCAGTAATCGATTTTAATTTTAAAAAAATCTTACAATTGTGGGAAATTGATCATTTTTTCTCTTTAAATCTATATAAGTCAATGACCAATGCTTTCACCTTCCACCTCCATGCGAAATTTTTACGTTATGACGAATAGAATCGGAGATACTGCAAAAAAATCGAAAGAATTGCGATTCTGCAAAGAAAAATTTGCACAAAAAAATTCGAATTACCAAAGGAAAAACCGAAAGAAAAATTGCAAAACTTATTTCTAAACCCAAATTCCCTCAGCTTTACAATGCTATCATTAAAAAAAATCTATCTCAAATATTTCCACAAAAAACTGTCAAAATCCCAAGCTAAATCTGAAATTTTTTTTTTTCATTAACTCTTTTCTTTACACGAGCAAAAAAATTATGTGGCCTTTCATAATGATTCTCTACCTCAATTAGAACACTTATATTTGTACAAAAAGGTGTTTTATCTTAAAGATAAATATTGAAATATCAAATATTGTAGAATTTCATTTTTCCATTGGAATTAGCCATGTGTATCCCAACAAATATCATTCGAATTGAGACGACTTTTTTATTCTGAAGTCTCTGAAAAGAAAAAAACCTAAAACTCATAATTAACATTAAATTTTAGTGCATCTTTGTTGTAATGACTATTCAATGATTTATAGACTCCATAGAGGCATTTCACACGATGAGCTGATTGATTTTCCAAGAAGATTTCATGTTGCCACGAATTTTTACTTCGTAAAGCTAAATTTCCTGTCACAACTCCGATAACTTATATTTTTTTGAACGAAAATTTTCAAAAAAAGAATTTTGCAAAAAAATCCCATTAAAACAAAATTTTTTTTTTAAGAAAATAAAAAAAAAATCTTTTTTTCATGAGATAAAAAAATCTTCTTTTAATCAATTTAAAAAAAAAAAATTTAATGAAATAAAATATTTTTTTAATGGAAATTTTTTTGCAATTTTTCCTCTTAACTTTGAATCCTTTATTCATTATCTCTCTTCTGATTTTTTCACAGCCCGTTAGTGAGTGGACATCCCTTAACGTTGTTGAATGGATGTCGGCCCTTAATCTCTATAGATATGCTGATGTATTCAAGTCAAAAGACATCAAAGGAGCTGATCTGCTTCACTTGGATCGGGAAAAGCTGATGGTGAGTTTTAAATTTTTTTTATTTTACCACTAACGAAGCTTAAATCTTAAAATACATTATTTTTCCTTAGAAACGAAGTGGCATAAGTGCTGGGCTTATATACAGCACTTACGCCCCTTTGTATCTAAGAGCCATAAGTGCTGTATCTAAGAAATGGCGCTTACGCCCTTTTAACTCTAAGGCCCTTTAAACTCAAAATAATAATAACAATAATAATAAAGGTTTAAGGGAAGGGTTGAGACTTAACTTTACTAATAATCTGTGTTCCTTTGAAATTTTTCAGTGTTTCGTAGAGAAGACGTGGTCGAACGATAAAAGAACCCACCAATTATCTAGGCGAATCGTTATTAGCTCAGTTTTACGATCATGGTTAAACATCGTTTTCTGTTAAAAAAAAAAAAAAAAAAAAAAAAAAGACAGATCTGTGTGTGTATATGTGCCTCTCCCTCGTACCGTTATAACCTTCGTGTTAAAATTGTATTTACTGAATCTCTCTCTTGAAAGCCCGTTGAGATTCAGCAACGAGTGAAAAATTTATCAGTTAAGAAATATCTCTCAGGCACAAAAGGTGACACGATTTTTCAGGGAGAGAGACAGAGAGAGAAAAAAAGTTTTTATTTCGATTTTTGCTTTTTTTTTATGAAAAATACTCAGTTTCTCGTGAAATTCATCGAGCCGATCGATTTCATGATAGATTATATTTTCCCTTTAAAAAAAAAAGTTTTATGAATAATTTAATAATTCAAATCTCCTAGAACTTTATATATTAATATATTATACATATATATATATATATCTATAAAAGTTTACTCCATTGCAATAATGAAATTCAAATAAAAGTTTTTTACTACTAAAAAATTTCGGAATTATTTCAGTCACGATGGCTGGGGTATATTACCATGAAATTTATTTCATAGAGAAGGAGAGAGAGAGAGAGATGTGGAAGAAAGAAGAAAGAAGGAAAAAAAGAAACGAGAATTGTATACGTACAGTTTTGCAAAAAAAAAAAAGATAAAAAAAATTTGGAGAAAAAAAAGAGAATATAAAAGATGCAAGACACCAAGGCTTTTTCATCCGCGTAAATCTCGATTAACATACTAATCGACTCGTAAATTGTCCACCGTGATCTCGAGTCCCTCTCGCGTGTGTATATCTGTATGTATATATATATATATATATATATATATATATATGTTGGAACGACATACTCCCACTGTCCCTCCACCCCCTCCCCCTCCCCCAAAGAATACGCTGCTCCTTCTTTCACTTTAAATTCACCTCAGTTTCTTCTTCTCTCTCCCAATGCTCTTTCCTCTTCTCTCTCTCTTCCTCCACCCTCCATCCTCTTTTTACAGCACTTTTTTTTTTCGTTTTATCTAGCCTCTATACTCGTCTCTGCGTTCACCGTGACTCCGTTTTGGCTCACGATCTTTCACCGGTAAGCGAATGTCACGTTTCGTTGGCCACGAGATCTCTCTCTCTCTCTCTCTCTCTCTCTCTCTTCCTCCCTCTTTCTCCCTCGAAAGATCTTTCGTTGAAGAAAAGAAAGAGGAAGAAAGTGCGAGAGAGAGAGAGAGAGAGAGAGAGAGAGAGAGAGATCTGCAATCTCGTCTCCCAATTCCCACCGGTCTCTGAGAATACGCTTCGTTTTTACTATTACCCCTTCCCCTCCTACCCCTCAATCCCACGAAACGGTCCTCGCACCGTTGAACACTGATAAAACTTTATTATTATTATTTATTATAGAGAGGCTATGAAATTTATAAGAAAGAGAGCAGTTTAATTAATTTGATCTAAGTGAATAAGTCTAAGTCTATTTTTGCCCACTTTCCATTTAATTACACATTGCAAATAGGATGTTATTAAATTAATTGATTAAATTTTTTTTTTCCTAATTCTAGAATATGGGAATTAAGGATGAATTCCATCAGAAGAATATCCTCGTTTGTATCGAGGAACTTTGTCAGCCATCAACATCACCAACTTCATCATCAGAAACACAAAAAACATCATTGTCATCAGCTGGCAATAGCAATGACAGTAATATATCAATTGATAGAAGTGGAGCCTATACAAATAGCAGTAATCAGCACAATTTAGTACCCCACAGTTTCAGTGTTTTGGAGAGATGCGACAAGTGCCACAAATATCTTCGGGGTCTTTTGCATCAAGGCTTTTTATGCCAAGGTATATTGCTTTATTTAATTTGTTTTTTGCTTCCGAATGGAAGCTATGCGATCATCAGAATTTTTGATTTCAATTTTTTTAATAGAAGATACTAGAAATGATCTAAATAGAGAGAAAATGATATTTTTAGCGCATGCCTGTATATGTGCGTGTATGTCTGTGTGTGCATAAAAGTCTCGATTACAGCAAAACGGTTTTATAGAAAAAATTTCATATTTTGTGAAAACTTCCTCTCGATGAACTCTAATTTTTAAGCTTTATTTCAAGAGAATCCGAGCAGTACATTTTGAGATATGTCCATTTTTCGAAAATCAGTTTTTAATAGAATTACTGGAAACTATTCAACTGATGTTATTTAACACATAGGGGAAGGTGGGGCAAAATGGACATCAGGGGTAAAATGGATACATCTAAATTTTTAGGCAAATATTATGGAAAACTATTGAAATCAATAGGAATATTGGCGATAGATTGTTTTTCATGATTTAATTGGGAAGCTGAGGAAATTTTAAGGGCGAAACAAGTGCCGGAATGAATTGTTTTCATTTTTGGCGATTTTGATTTTCGATTCTGCTGCAAAAAATATTTTTCAAATGATTAAACAAAAAAAATTATCCCACACATGTTTTTCACTTGAATTTTTCTCATCTTTCCAATGGAATCATCGAAAAAAACGACTATCCTAAGCCCCCCAATTCGTCAAAATTCCTATTTGCCTTCACTTTCTCCCCCTGTATTCCTTCTTTCTTCGATCTTTCTTCAATTGTGTTGATTCGTTCTTTTTTTAGATTGCGGTTTGGTCGCCCACAGAACGTGCTCAGCAACGGGTTTGCCCACGGCCTGTGTACCATCCGATCCAGAGAGTCGTAACAATCGATGGACATCAGGTGAGCTTCTAAAAATACAATTTATTTGGTGAATATGCAGAACAGCGGCCTACATAAAATTCAATAATCATCAAAGTCAAATCTTCGGGAAAAATATGAAATGGGCGAGTGACAGAGTGGCGATTGACCTGGAGAACTTGGAAAAGTCAGGAAATCTAAAAATTTCTGGAATAGTCAGGGATTTTTTAGTGTTAGTCAGGGAAATTTTTAGTTTATTCTCAATATTTTTGGATCTACGACCTCAGTAATTCATTTAATTGTTAAAGGTGGCCTTTTAGATCTCTGCGGATACCCAAAAAATCACCTTTAACAATTAAAAGTAGTTTATTTTTTATTATTTCCATATTTTTAAAAATTACAGATAGTTAATTGATGAAAATTCAACTTTTCGATTAGTCGGAAATCTACAAAAAAATTAAGAGAAAATCACAATTCTAAAAATTCAACGCAGTTTCGGGTACTATTGTTGAATCCTAATTAAAAAAATTGTTTTAAGAAATAACTAAGAATTTGAACGTATTTTTAAATAATTTTTTTCTTTGCAGTTATTGGAATTTTATATTTGGTCAGGGAAAAAGTCATGGAAATTGTCAGGGAATTTTGAAATTCGTTTTCAATCGTCACCCTGAGCTAGGATTGAACTCACAACCATCTGATTACATGTCAGGTGCCCTACCAATTGAGCTATTGCCAATATCCATACTTTCCTTCAAATTTTGCACCAATATTATTGCGTCATTTTCTCCATCTCCCTTCCTGAGGCAAATTTCAATTAAATTATTTTATTTTCACTACCGTATTCTGCATATTTATCCTTTATTTTTCGCGAACTTGACATTTTCAGTATCAAATAATTTTTTAAACCCCCTTCCTTCCCCCTAGTTTCCTCGTGTAATAGAAGCACCATTGATCCCCTTCATCAATGAATTATCGACTCTACCAGAATTATACAAAAGAAAACAGAAGAAAAAAAAGCGTCTGTACGATTTGTGGTTTCATCAGAGTAGGAAAATATGATTTTTTTTTTTTTTTAATTTAGGAAAATATGATTACTATACCGAGCTGTCATTAGTTACACTTTCCGGAGGTTAACCACGACTGATATTAAGTGGAATCCTCACGTTTTCGAATAATACTAGTAAAAACCACGAGTTTGAAGGTATTATTGCGTTAAACCGCATATATATATGTATAATATATATCGTCGCCTTAAAGTTAAAGGGGCGTAAGTGCCAAAAATATGAAATTCTAGTGTGAAAAAGGCGTATGTGCACTTATCACTCCAAAAATGTTTTTCATGGCCTCTGGAATATTATTTAAATAATTGAAAATTAAAATAACAAAGTGGCCCAACTACGAATTCAAAAATGAAAGGGACGTATCTCCAAACTTACCCCCTTTTGTTATTTTCTTTTTGAACGCTATATAATTTTTAGAGTTAAAGTGAAAAGGACGTATCTCCGCACTTACGCCTCGTTGTATTTATAATTTTTTTATCTCATGGAAATATTTGGAATTACGCCCTCTTGTTTTTAGAATTTTTTATCTTAAGTTTGGGCACTTATGCCCCTTTGTTATTTTAAAGAAAAAAAATCGGGAAAAATGGCACTGACGCCCTTTTGACTTTAAGACGACAATTTACATATAGATGTATATATATAGATAGACAACAATGATAGAGAATGATGTTTCTTCTCTGACCATTGTTCAAATTATTATTAGTCGATAAGATATCGGCCATTATGGTCATTCTCAAAAAAATTTAAGTTCTAAATTTAATTTCAATTATTAAAGGCACCAACGTTTCGTCCACTCTGCGTGAATCTCATCAGGGTACTTATATTATGTTTATTCTAAAAAATATCAATAATATCATCAATCACTTTCCATCATCATTTTAACAAAAATGGAAACATTAAATGGTAATACAAATGTCTTCTACCAATTTAACATTTGATTTTTTAAAAATAAATATTTTCTATCATTTCAAATTAGTCAAAACAAAACTACACTTCACTTATTTTCTTGTTTTGACCAATTAAAATGATAGAAAATATTTATTTTAAAAAAATCAAATGTATAATTGTAAAAAGACGTTTGCATTACCATTTAATTTATTCGTTTTTGTTAACATTACCAGTTGTTTGCATTACCATTTAATTTATTCGTTTTTGTTAAAATAATGTAAAGTGATTGATGATAATATTGAGATTTTTTCAAGTTAGATTCAAAATAAAAATTAAATTTAAAATTTTCTTTGGAAGTGACCATGATGGCCGATATTTCATCCACTAAATAATAAATGATTGAATTTCAACACTTTTAGGCAAAAAAAAAGCAAAAGAGGAAAATATTGTGAATTTCTTATAAAAACGGAAAAATTCGCATTCTCTTTCGCTGAATTACAGGAAAGATAATCATCAACTTCCATTAACGAAAGATCCAAATGAAAACATAAAAAAAAATAATGAATTACTCATTTGCATAAATTAAATAATAAAAACGAGATTGCATCAAGCATCTTGTGCGTAAAAATTTTTTCGTTGTACGTGAGATATTTCAAGGATTTTCTAAACACAATAAGGAATTCATGACATATGGAAGTTTTGAATAATACAATCAATTGCGTCTCATAATTATTCAAACAACGTATATGTCTATATATTCATTGTGCAGTCACTCGTGTGCACTTTGTTTTTTTGTTTTTTTTTTTTCAAAACCTCACATAGCTTTATGTATATTGTCATCTTAGATGCACAAAGAGGCGTAAGTGCTGTATAAGTATTGCACTTACGCCGCTTTATTTCTAAGGTGATGATTATATACTAGGAGTGTTGATACATTTGAGGTAATCCGGTTCCAATGATCGATTTTTATTTTTATTTCCTTTTAATTATTGTAATTACTATAACTATTTTGATTTTTCAACATTTCACCGATACGCGAACGATGTAATTTAGATTTAATATGATTTTGAAAAATTTAAAGCTTTCGGAAAGTGTAGAAAATCTGGAAATTTTAGAAAATTTGAAGAAATTCAGAAAAATTTAGCACATTTTAGAAAAAAGGAAAAATTTATGAAAATGGAAAGCTTAAACAAAACTGGGAAATTTCAAAAATATACCGAAATTGAGAAGAAGAGGTGGAGAAAATAAGTCAAATTTTTATGACACACATTTGAAAAATTCGAATATTTTGGAGAATCGAAATTATTGTGGAATTTTCGAAAATTTTGTAGAATGTAAAATATTCTAGAAAAATGGAAAATTCGGAGGATACTAGAGCGATATCCAAGATGATGAATTGTTTTTAAACAATATTATGAATATTCAATATTGTTCCGCATTTGACTCACGCTGTCCCAGTATCTAGGACTGTGATTGGAGGATCCTCGGATTTTAAATACCAATATTGCCGCCATTGATTTTTTCATGTAATTAATTGCATTAATCGTCGTTATATGTCCGGTAACATGCATTTTTCATGATTTCATCAAAAATTAATAGACATTCTGATGAACTAAAAACATATAAGGTTGTACAAGGAAAAAATAGGTCTGTGTGATCATGAATTTTCGCAATGAAACTGAAACTGAGTCTCGCTTATAGAGTTTCAATGTTAATTCAATTATTTTCAAAAATTAATTTCGGCCTTATTTGTCCGGTAGCATGGGGTAAACTGAATTTAAAAAAAATCTCCTCATGCTGTTCTATCCAAAGTGACCAAAATCGAAAAGGAAAAATAGATTACCCGAACCACTAGGATCACCTTAATCTTGTGAATTCTTTTTTTTTCACTCATAAATACCAGCGAACATAATAGCATTCACAATATCCCATTGCACGTGTCATATATTGAATATAAAACGGTAGTCTAAGCTTTTTGCGGTTTAATTCATACGAACTGTGGCGCCAGTTGCCCACAAACACACACACACACACACAAATGCTGTGCTGGCCATTTATTTCAGATTCCGGTTCATCACCTCCATTTATCTTTTCTCTTCTTTTTTCTTCTTATTCTCTTCCCTTCTTCATCTCTGACTTGTGTTAACTTCTCTTCTTCTTCTTCTTCTCTGCTTCTACGCTCCTTTTAGTCTCCATAATTTAATTCCCAAATCATTATCAAGAACACAGACTGTTTCCTCCACTTATTCAGCTTAAATCATCATATTACAGAGAATGAAGAAGAAGAAGAAGGGATAAAATTATCTTGATGAATGGAGAGGAGCAAAAAAACTGAAGAATCATTCGCACCTATTCAAGAAACATTATGCTAAATCGTTGAAAAAACCTCTTTTTTTTTTGTAATTTTTTTCTTCTTTTTTGACTCTCTTGCATCTGATGAATTTAAATAAATCATTATTTCTTCGGCAAATCATTATTATTATATTATACATAGATAAAGTGATTTCCTTGACTTTTTACAATCATCATTTAATGTTTTTTTTTTTTTTCAATATTTTTCCATCTGTCATGTATGTCACAATCAAAAAATCGTAAAATTCAAAGCGTAGGTGTTGTCGAGACATGAATAAAAAATTCTTTTATTTCATTTTTATTATGGTCTTGATATTTAAGAGTGATTGTATATTGAGAGTTCTATAATTTATGCTAACTGACATGTACAAAAATGAATTATTGCAACATTATCAGATTCTATTGATCGTTTATGTTTTTCGTTTTTTTCATCGATTATTCAATGAAGGAAAATTATAATGAAGATTTTCTTGAATAAAACAAAAATTAACTTGTATTTTTCAGTTTTCGGCCTTGCTCTCTGCTCACAATTTGATGCAACATCACGAAAAGCACCGCTATTGGTTGAAAGATGCACTCGTGCACTAGAGGAACGTGCATTTGTTGATGCTAAATTGGATCTTTATAAAGTATATCACAACAGTACATCGAATGAACAAACAATTGAATTACGACAGAAGCTGAATCAAGGTATGATTTTTTTTTTTTTTAAATAATAAAAATATTGTAATAATTAATTGGTACACATTTGATGATTTTTTTGATTCTTTTTCAGGATAACTAGATTATTATAGAAAAATATTTGAAAAATTGGCATTCATAGATTTTTTGCATTCACTGTATTTAAGGGGGAAGGTGGGGTAAAATGGACACGGGTTGATTTTGGTATTTTATGCCATGAAAATTACGAGAAATGAATGGAAATATTGAAGATAGGTTTTTTCTGATGAGTCCATTGAAAAGATGAGGAAATTTCCCATGAAAATCATATGTAAGAAGTTATTTTTTGAATTTTTTCAAAAATTTTCTTTTTTTCCGCAAGATTTGAAGGTAAAAGGTCCTTTGTTTTTGAAAAATTTCTGGTTTCCGAGAATATTTCTGGTTCTATTGATCGTAGTTATCTGGAGTCGATATTAAATGAAAGGTGAGCTCATTTCCCATCGATTTATGGGGTTCAAAAAGAAAAATATCAATTTTTTCAAGTACTTATAGGGCCAAATCTGATTTTCAGAAAATGATCTATAAATATTTGAAAAAATTAATTTAAAAAAAAATTGAACCACATAAATCGATGAGAAATGAGTTCACCTATCATTTGAGATCAACCTCAGGTCGCTACGATCAACAGAACCGGAGATATTGTCGGAAAAGTGAATTTTTTTCGACTCTCAAAGAGGAAATCCCTTCAAAACTTGGCCGAAAAAGCAAAATTTTCCCATAAGTTGCAAAAAAAAAATTTTGACACATGTTTTCCGCCTAATATTTTCTGGGTTCTTCAATAGGATTATCAGGAAATTTCTATCTCGAACCATTGAATTAAAGTGTCCATTTTAACCCACCTTTCCCTGAATATTTTCAATTTTTTTTTAATAACTCATTTATTAGAAGAAAAAAAAATTCAAAAATTGTCAGATGTCTGCTTTTATTAATATCATAGAATCACGAAATATTGTGGAAAAGTGCAATAATAACCATATTTATTGCATTTTAATGTTAATAATATTTACTCAACTAATCCAATTATTTTATTTTACAAGATGTCTACAATGCTGATTTGAGCTCATACAGTCCCCACTGTATTGCAAGTGTATTGAAAAAGTTTCTACGTGAATTGCCAGATCCAATTATTCCTGTACAGTGGTACGACAGATTTTTAGAAGCATCAGGTAAATGAATTTTTAACAATTACATAAATCTATTTTCCAATAATCGACTTTTATAATATTTTTTTTTTCGAAAAAGTCTTTTTCTTTCGTACAACAATAATTCATTAAAGAAAAATAAGAAAAGTGAACTTATTTTTTTTTTGCAAATTCAATGGGATATGAAATTTTCGTGTGATTCATTTATTTCTTTCATCAGTTAATTCGTTCAATTTAACTTGGTCTCTATTGGAAACTTTTAGCCCTCCCAGGGAACATGAAGATACTTGACTTATTCTTCGTGCTTTAGTTGAATGATTACGTAATTTATTGGAGAAAATGAAATGAGCTTAATTCTCTGGATAAAATAAATTCCCATTTGAAAATTTAGTGCAAAAGTTGAGGAAAGTGGGGGTGAAATGGATATTCCAATTGAACGGTTCGAGATGAAGATTTTCTGATGATTCCATTGGGAAGCCGAGGAAATTTTAGGTAGAAAACATGTATCAAAATTGATTTTTTTTTTTTTTTTAAAGTAACCATTTTGGGTCAAGATTTTCAACCAAATTGAAGAAATTCACTTTTTTGGGAGAATATCTCCGGTTCTATTGGTCTTAGCAACCTGGGGTGGATCTCAAATGAAAGGTGAGCTCATTTTCCATCGATTCATGTAGTTCTAAAGGTTTTTTTTTCATCGATTTTTCAATTATTTATAGCCCATTCTCTGAAAAATCAGTTTTTGCTATATCTATTCGAAAAATTCGTAATTTTTTTGAAGAACCATATAAATCTATGGGAAATGAGCTCACTTTTCGCAGAAAAAGTAGAATTTTTTGAGAACAAAGAGGCAAAACCCTTCAAATCATGACAAAACAAAAAAATAAAAAAAAAATAAAACAATCCTGGCCTATGATATCCATAATGCAAGCCATGAAAACTAAGCTTTCCCTTCTAAATTGAAATAAATGTCTCTTCTCTTATCAAATAGAATGCAATAAAAAACCTCAAATTAAAATAGAAAAATTATTTATAATTTTCAGGGTCAAGAAGTGACGAGCAATGTGCTATACGTTTGAATCAATTGGCATCAGATCTGCCAGATCATCATCGAAGTACCCTCCACTACTTGATGTCGCATTTTTGCCGTATCTGTCAATTACAACATGCACGTGGCTACACAGAACCACCGACAATTCTCGTACAGGTTTTGTGTCACATATTTTTGCGTCCCCCCTGGGAGCGTATAATCCAAGTTGTCTACAATACAGAGGCCCACATACGTATAATGGAATTGCTTTTATTACACGGTAATTGGGGTGAGAGATTGCCAGAATTTGCTAGTGCGCCACAATTACCACCGCGTAAAGTATCAAGACCACAATTTCCAGTTATCGAGCCATTTACATCATTGGAAGATGAAACATCTGATCGTCAATTGAATTTAGACAGTAAGGATCATCAGCAACACAGACCACGAACACTTCAAGATGCTGAATGGTACTGGGGTGATATAACACGTGATGAAGTAAATGAAATGATGGTAGATTCACCAGATGGTACATTTTTAGTAAGAAATGCGTCTTCCAAAGGTGGTGAATATACACTAACATTGCGTAAAGGTGGTACAAATAAACTCATTAAAATATGCCATAGAAATGGAAAATATGGCTTTTCAGAGCCATATAATTTTCATTCAGTCATTGAATTAGTTGATTATTATCGTAATTGTTCATTAGCCCAGTACAATTCAACGTTAGACATTAAATTACTTTATCCAGTATCAAGATTCCAACAGGATGAAGAAATAGCAAGTACAACAAAAGACATGCCAAATGTTGTACAAAAATTTGTTGAATTAGATCGTGAAATGCACATACATATGAAACAGTATCAGGAATGTTCAGAATTGTACAATAGAACGGCATATGAGGTACAATTAAAGCGTCAGGCACTCGATGCATTTTGTGAGGCTATTAAAATGTTTGAGGATCAAATGAAGCTTCAGGAAAAATTTCAAAAAGAAGCACAACCACATGAAAAATGTACACTAACTGATAATGCTGAATTACTACGTAATCGTTTGAAATCACTTGAGGACAGTAAAGAACAATTGGATGACAGTTTAAGACAACAAATTGCTTATAACAGAACATTAGAACGTGAAATGTACAAACTCAAGCCTGATATGGTTCAATTAATGAGACAGAGAGATAAGCATTTGGTATGGCTGAGAAAACATGGAATGAAACAGTCAAAGATTAATCAATTAACGTTAAATCATTCTTATTCAAATCCAGTTGGTGGTGATTTAGTGTTAAATGATTTGCAAGAATTCGATATAGAAGTGCATGCTGATGAAAAAACATGGCTCTATTTGGAGGGTTCAAGATCAGATGCTGATAGAATACTTGCTGGTAAAACAGATGGTACATTTTTAGTTAGACGCTCCAGAACTGGACAATATGCACTTTCAATAATGTGCAATGGTACTGTTAATCATTGCATAATTTATGCAACTGAACGTGGATTTGGCTTTGCTGAACCATACAATATACATGAAACATTGAAACATTTAGTACTACATTATGCACAAAATTCATTGGAGGAACACAATGAGAGTTTAAATACAACACTAACTTATCCAGCATTTGCATCACAATCATCTATTGTACAGTTACAGGCACAACAGAGATCAATATTAGCCCAAAATCAGAATCAAATGGCACTTGTTGCTGCTAATATGCGAATGGGCGGTTGAAATTTTTCCATTTTTCAAACTCAAAATGGAGAATATGAAGAAATAATGAAAAGATGATAATATGCATGAACATGAAAATGGAAATTTCTATTGAATTTAAATCATAGGACATTGACTCCGGTGATTACGAAAATGTGTCTGATGATAAAACAAATTTTATTGCAGATGCAAGATGATAATTGATATAATTGTCTGTACGAGTCAGTCTTGCTGCTTCAAAGCCAGTTTCTATCCTTCCGATGATAAACGAACAAAAAAAAATATGTAATTCCCCATTAATTTAAGATGAAAAATACCGATCTCTATTCCATGGGAAATAATTCACTGTCCAGTGAATTTAATTAATTCTCCCTTTAAAAAAAAAAAAAAAAAAAAAGAAATTAGTAAAAAAAAAAAAATGAAAAAGGAATAAGAAAGAAATATGATATTCATCTTTTCCGAAGAATTTTTCCTCCATCTGTGTACAACGAATTTTTCTTTCCTATATATTTTATTATAAAAGTAAAAAAAAAAACAAAAAAGGTGGAATCAACGCATATTGAGAGAATGAAAATATAAGAAACAATGAAGGATGGTGAATTTTTACGTAATATAAGTGCTGTGCCAGCTCCCCTTTGAGGTGCGCAATTTTTTAGTACGCAAAGTGGATTTATACTTTTTTTTTTTAATAATTCATTTTTTTTAATTTTTTTTTTCTTTTTAGAAATAACTATCTGTGATTTCAGATTGATAAGACGTGCGATGGTTTATTTTGAATAATTGTTATTTCTTAATTAATCCCCCAAGCTTTTTATTTTCGCTACCCCCCTCCCCCCTTTATTCTCCCCCAATTCTTATTTTTCAATTAATATTGATCCTTGTGTTGAGCACAAGGCAGTTCCCTTTGTATAATTCAATATAAATATCGTAATGATGTCGAAAGAAGCAAAAAAAAAAAAAAAAAAAATTATGGGAAGAGAAGGAAACAAATTGTATGTAAAAGATTTAAATTATTTGACACTTGTGTGTCAAAAAAAGAAGGAAAAAATAATAATAATGAATGACGAGAAAAATTTTTCTCCTCTGTTTCTTCAATTGAATTAACTGTGAAAATACAGAGGAAACACGTAATTTTCAAACAATAATAATAATAATATGATAAATGTCAGAAGTATGAAGAAATGTGGAGAATGTTGAGAGTAATTAACGCATGTATGATTAGAAAAAAAAGCACATTCAATTTGCCCTCTACTTGTCATTACAAATCATTAAAAATAATTTTTTTTCTCTCTTTTTTTTTTTGTACAAATCATGGGCAAATGTTCAAAGTTTCTGGAAGAGTAATTTTTTTTTCATTATGCTAATCATTTCTATTGTAGTTTAATGTAGAATAACAAATTATTAGGTTCTCCCCTTTTTATCCACAAAAAAAATCAACGATAATTACGTTTTGTATTTTTTTTTAAAACGTTTTATTCTTCTGATTTTCATTTATTCTCGCATTGAATTGTTCAAGTGTCGATACAAGGGATCTCAATATTTCAATTGACAAGAGTATCATCAATTAGAAAAAAAAAAATTAAAAATAATATAATAATCAAAAGATTAAATGTTGATTTTAACAAAAATATTTTTTTTCAATTATTTCTGGATTATCGAGAAATTTTACGTTTATATAGCGGTCTGTAAACGCAAAAATAATCGATAATTTCCGGATTTTTTATTTTTTTCGAATAATTCGTAATTTTGAAATAATCCTTACGATCTCTCGAATTTCGAATTAAACCAAAGTTATGAAATGGATTTTTAATTTGGGGAAAGAAAAAAAAAGTGTAATTAAATTCACGAAATTTATTTTCTTTTTTCTTTCGCATTATTTAATTTTTTTTGCGAGAATAAATGAATTCAAATTGATTAAAATTGAGGGGAAAAAATGAAAAAAGTGAAAATTAATACAAAAAAGAATTTATCGAGTGTCAGTGGAACGGCGAGGGTTGAAAAAAAACAAATTTAAAATGACGATAGTGATTGACTTTTTTTCATAAATTTTATTGAAAATAAAATTTAATAATTGAATTTTTTTTTTTTGATTCTTTTTTTTGTAAATTTTGTGTAAAAATTCATTAGATGATATAGTTCAGATTTTTTAAATAATTAATGCATAATATGAGAGCGAGAGACCCTATTGCAAAAGAAAAAAATATTAATAAAAGGAGAAGAATGTCAAATTATTTTATATTAATGTGAAAAAAATGGAGAAATGAAGAAATTTGTGGGCAATATTTTTTTTGTGTTTAGAAAATAATTGTACGTCAAATTCAGCTCTTGATAGAGTTGATAATGTGTAAGTCAGGGCTCGGTGACAATGTGAGGGACATGAAAACTTGAAAAAAAAAAATTAAAAATAAATAAATAACACTTGACTCAGTGTTTTAGGGTCTCTGAATGTATGCGAGTCTCTTGAAGGTACTCCTGTGATAATTGAAGAGATGAAAAAAAAAAAAAAAATGAATACGAGAATGTGGGAGATTTGAGAATCATGAATTAAGTTAATCGAAATAATTATGAGAGGAAAGTGAAAAAGAGCGATAGTAATTTTTATATTTTAAAATGTCAAGTGGAACAAAAAAAGAAAAAACTGTTCTGTAAACTTTCGGCAATTGGTCAGAAATGTCTTATCAATTTTTGTTTTATTATAGTTACCTTCATGGCACTATATTCAGCACTGGCGAACAAATGATCTCAATTAATGACGTCGTTTAGTAATTAAAAAAAAAAAGCAGAGAAAATGAAAAAAATTAATGAGGATTCAGGGAATTCGCCTTGAAGGAAGTAATCGATATTTTCTAAATATTTATGTTTCAATTTTCTAATTTTTAAAATCAGTGAAATGAAAGAATTCAGTGTCTAGCCTCGTCGTTTCACTGTAATTAAATGAGAAAAAAAATGTTTACATATATACTGGATAATTGTATTGAAAGAAGGAAAAAAAAACAGAAACTATGAAACATGAGAAGAAGAAAAAAACAAGAAAAAATCTATATATATACACATATATACATATATATTTACATAATATCTATATTTTTATTTACTTTCCAACCAATCTTTAATCATTATTTTGAATTGAAAAAAAGAGTAATAATTTATAAAAAAGAAGAAAAAAAATAAATGGAATGTTTCGATTTGATTGATCGGAAAAATTGAATTTTGCTTTAACAAATTTTTTTTATCATTTGAGGCAATAAAAATTATCTTGGATTCTTTATTCACGAGGATTTTTTAAATTATAAAAAGAAAAATCAACGATTTTTTGTTTTTTCACGAAATTAATATTGAATCGTTTTTTTTTGCTATTTATTGACATGTGCCTGTATGGATTTTGAAAGATTTTATGATATAAAAATAGTACGGATTATTCTGACACATAAAGAAAAAAAGGACTTTTTCTACATTTTTCAATTTTTTTTCTTTCCATTTCCTTCTTCCCCTCTTTTTTCATTTTTTAAAATTATTATACATTAATTTATAGCATTTAGCTGTCACTATTACAACAATACAGACAGAAATAAATAAGATCATTTGCCCAGTGAAAGAATTAAATAATTTCCAGTTTCATTTCTTCACTACTTGTGATGATAAAAAAATTTCGAAGATGAGAATAATAATTTACGTTAATAATTAATTAATAGGAGCAACAAAAGGGGCCAACCCATTTGCTCACTAGCCTTTGAACCTAGTGCAAAAATCAATTATGTTCCGCATTTTTCTTTAAATCACCGATAGGAGAGACCGGGGCAAAATGGGCCTCCACTTCAAAATTCTTCACGATTTTTTTTGAGAGAAATACTGCGTGAAAAAATCTGAAAAAATTTGGGAAGATGCTCCAACATGTCTGCATCATTGGTGAATTTTTTCTTTCTGTGTGTGTGTGTGTGTGACTAAGGAAAAAAAAGATAGAAATAGAGAAAAGTGGGGTAAAATGGACACTCTAATTGAACGGTTGAAGATTGAAATTTTCTGATGATTTCACTGAAAAAGCTGCGGAAATTGTAGGCAAGAAACATGCGTTAAAATTTTTTCTTCTCAATTTTTGGAAAAATTTACTTTTTTGGTCAAGTTTTGAAGGGGTTTTCCTTTTGGAAATCGAAAAAATTCACTTTTTCGGTGATATATTTGGTTCTGTTAGTCGTAGCGACCTGGGGTTGATCTCAAATGAAAGGTGAGCTCATTTCTCATCGATTTATGTAGTTCAAATTCTTTTTTAAATCAATTTTCCAAATATTGATTATTCTCTGAAAATCAGTTTTTGCCCTATAAGTACTTGAAAACATTCATATTTTTCTTTTTCAACCCCCTAAATGGGTGGGAAATGAGCTCACCTTTCATTTAAAATCAACTCCAGGTCTTTACGATCAATAGAACCAGAGATATTCTCAAAAACCTGAAATTTTTCAAAAACGGAAGACTTTTCACCTTAAGATCTTGCGGAAAAAAATGAAATTTTTGAAAGAAAAAAAAAAAAAATAACTTTTGACATATGATTTTCATGGGAAATCTCCTCATCTTCTCAATGGAATCATCAGTAAAAAACCATCTCCAATATTTCCATTCATTTCTCGTAATTTTCACAGTTCAAAATACCAAAATCCACCCATGTCCACTTTACCCCCCACCTTCCCCCAATGCAAAAACATTTGTTGTCTTTCTTGAAAGGAGAATGGATTTATAATGTTGCCTTAGCTTTTGTACAAGTCGTGAGGAGTGGAGGATGAAAGAAAAATGCTTTTTAGTGAGAGAAAAAACAAAAAAAAACAAAGAACTTGAACGTATTTGGCTGAAGCATTTACTTGATGAGAATGGCGATAATGAGATAAATGAATACATGAATACATTCATTGAATTTTAAACCTGAAGTAAAAGTAAAAAAATTTTTGCTTTTCTGATAGTGAAGAAAAAAGAAAAATAAACTCGACATAGAGAAGAAATGAAGAAAAATTAGATAAATAAAGGAAAAAAAAAAATTCAAAAATAAAAAAAGGACAGCGTTTAATGGGAGTGTAGAAAATTTTTGGAATAGTACGTGAAAAAAATTATTAGAGGGCCTTGCAGCAAAGAGAAAAAAATGAAGAAATGATTTTAGTGAAAGTTGAAGATAATGAAAAAAAAGTGAGCACAAAAATTAATGTATGAAACGAACAAAAAGATAATCAAACAGTTTAAATAGTATTAAATATCAGTATAACGCATTAACAAAAGGGAACCATAATATTATATAATAATCATAATGAGATAAGAGTTATGATAATCATCGTAATAAATTGTGCATCGAGTGTGATATCAATTTTTTTTTCATCCCCCAAGATATAAAAAGTCATCTTGGGAACAAAGTGGCATGAAGTTCTGTGTAGGGCAAGGTGGGATAAAATGGACACGAGTTGATTTTGGTATTTTATACTGTGAAAATTACGAGAAATGAATGGAAAAATTGGAGATAGGCTTCTTCTGATGATTTCATTGAAAATATAAGAAAATTTACCATGAAAATCATATGTCATAAGTTATTTGTTGGAATTTTCCAAAAATTTCATTTTTTTGCGTAAGATTTGAAGGAAAATATCTTCTGTTTTTGAAGAATTTCAGGTTTCAGAGAATCTCTCTGGTTTTATTGATCGTGAGCATCGATTTAGCATCGATTTATGGGTTTCAAAAAGTAAAATATTTAAAAATTAGAAAATTATTTATTTCCTCAGCTTTTTGATGGAATCATTAAAAAAATTGTATCTCGAACCGTTCAATTGGAGTGTCCATTTTATTCCACTTACCCCTATAATCACCGCACTTTCGCCCCTTTGCTCCTAAAGCGACTATATGATTCTGAAAATAGCAGACATGTGAGACAATTTTCAGTATATTTTTTTTCTCAAAAGATGAATGATTACAGAAAACATATGCAAATGTAGAAAATTTGAAAAACTATAATTGCAAATATTTTTAAAATCATTTTTTCGTAATAATTTATCTGCTTAAAAAAAATTTGGAAAACTTTGTCAAATGTGGGCTAATTTTATCATCATGAAGATTGTCAATGATACATCAAGATTGATAATTGATTTTGAAATATCGGCTATCAATACTCGATTAATTATCTATAATAATTTGATGAATTAATAAAAATAAAAAAAATTATTTATTAATGATTCACAACGAAGTACTTTTCAGCCAATTGAAGATATCACAACGGTCTAATAGCTTCTGTGTAATTCACTCATTAATCAGCATAAAATTCTTAACGAAAAATAAATTCATGATAGAAAAATTAATTTTAAAAAGAAAAAAAAATAGTTGAACGCTATTGAAAAAAAGAAAAAAAAAAAAAAACAATAGATTAATTTGTGTAAGTGCGGGAAGAAATGAGGAAGAATTTCCGGGAACATTAGAAAGTCAACATTTGAAGATTTTGATGATTATTCTTGATAAAGAAAGGAAAAAAAGGGGCAAAATGCTGCAGGGCTCAATTTAATTGAAAAATAATATCAACGGATAATTAATTGGATTTTCACAGAGAGAAAAGAAAAAAATATTAATGGAAAGAGGAAACAATTAAAATATGAAGATGTTAAAATGAGTAACATTAAAACTAAATAAAAGAAAATAACAATGAAATCATCAAATTTCTGACAATTTTTTGAATTTTTTTAAAGAATAGAACTTTTCGTTTTTTCGAATTATCTTAATGTGCATTTTTTCTATATAATTTATTCGCAAAAAAAAAAGTTATAAAAATTGTCGGATATCTAATATTTTCGGTTTCACAAAAATAAGAAAAAATATGGGATTATCGATGCAATTTAGACGATAATATTATAGAAGTCAAAGAAAGATTTTTAATTAAAAAAAAAAATATAATAATAATACGCTGTCCCACTGTGATAAAACTTTTGTTTATGCATGTAAAATATATATAATTATATTATTGTCACGAGTATTGAGATGAGAACAAAAATGAATTTACAAATGAATAAATAAATCATATTATATACGTAAAGTAATTTAAAAAAAAAAAGGAAGTATTGAAATATGTGTATCTGAGTATGAAATTTTTAATTTTTTTTTTGAAATTTTGATAATTTCATTGGCAATCATATGTTATCGATCTAGAAACAAAATTTTTTTTTGTTCGCTCTATCGATTATGCTCGATTCTGTCAGTCATTTGGAGCATATTTTCTTCTCAAATAACAAACAGGCGTATTTCCAATTATTAATATGAAAAGGACGTATCTCCCTCACATACGCTCTTTAGTTATTAATTTTATTCTCATTTGCGCCATTCTGCTATATAATTTATAATAATAACGAAAGGGCGTATGTTTCGCACATACGCCCAATTCCTGCTGGGATTGGCGAAAACGCTATTCTGTAACTCAAATTTTGAGTTCATTTCTTTTCCATCATTGGAGCATAAAAAATATCTTCAGAGGCATTTCGGACCTACACGCCCTAATCCCTCTGGAAAGTGGTTTTTTTTGGCGCTTACGCCTTTTTGTTTTTAGGTCGACGATTTAATTTCATTGACTCTCGGGGGGAATTTTTGAGTGAAGATACATGTATTTATGCTGATTATCAATTAAAAATAACTGGAAAAGGTACGATTTCAATTAATTAAATGCTGGATTGTGTCACAATGAATTTTTCATTAGTAAATGAAGTGAATTTCCCAAGAAAAAAAATTAATTCAAACAGAATGGGCACCGTTCAGAAAATTGAATGATTAAAAAAAAATTACCACTGAAATGACGAGAAAAAAAAAATAGTTGATGATAAATGAGTGAAAATAATTGAGATAGAATTATTCATGAAAAAAAAGTAACAGAGTTTCCGGCCGAAAGTACAGTATTATATGGTCCTGAGCTTTAGGCTCTTTCAATAATCATCGCCTGGTGTGATTCGATTGAAAAAAAAAGAATTATCATAAAAAAAAAATATAATTATTTGAATGAGAAAATCGAATCCACTCTCCTATAATGTGATGTATAACAAATAGTGAAAAAAAAGAGAATTAAGAAGAAAAAAAATCCAATAGTTGAATTCAGATATTTTTGCTTTCTATCTTTTGAGAAAAAAAATTATTACATTTTATTCAAAAAATAGAGAAGAACCAATAAGTAAATTTCACAATTTTTTTTTTTAATTTTCGAACGGTGTTTACTGGCATAAATCTCTTGTGACAAATTAAAGTCAAATTACAATGAAAAAAGAAAAAAAAATTTCAATTAATTTGACATTTGAATTTTTATGACAGGTTGAATTGAAATTATGATGATATAATTGAATCTAAAATTATTTAGATTGTGATGATGCAAAATGAATAATGGGAATGAACAGAAAAAAAGTAATATTTAATGAAATGGCCATTCTCGTATCAAAAAATTTATTTCGTAGAGATGAAATTGTAAAACCATTTATATTTGCATATGATTAATATGTTTTTAATTATAATTCAATGTTCGATCATTTCATTTATATTTCCTCACTCATCCACTTCCTCAAAGAATAAATCAATCACAGTGTGAATCGTTGAATGATACTCTATTATTTATCATGTGATCAAATTTGAAATTCTTAAAATATTCTGTGTATTTGATTCCATATACTCGAAGTGAAATTACTCCAGCATAACCCTTCACGCCTTTATGAAAAATACCAACTCCGCCCAAAACTGATGAAAATTGAAGCGTAATCGGAATAGCATCGAATAATGGTAGTGTTGATTGTCCAAAATCATCTTGTAATGTTGATTGTTTTAGTGAAACGTATTTTATGTCCCTTGGACTGTGAGTGTATGAGGCAACCTTGTGTAAGTTGAACTTGTTGACTTGAACGACAGGCGCTTCCTGTGAATGAAAGAGCATAAATTGAATTTTATACCTTGGGAAGGAATAACTCACTTTTTGTCCTCACTCGCTCAATCAGAAACGTAGTTCTTTGCTGCCTCGGTCCAAAAAATTATATGCACACCTCGGATGGCAACAAGTCAACCTCAACAATAATTTGTCGCCCGAGCGGAGCAAGAACTTGTTCCCGCCTTAGGTGTGAAATATACTATATTTACACGGCTAAAGCCATAAAAATTTTTGATTATCTTATTCTTACCCAGAAACAGTAACCGATGCTTGCTGGGATTTCTGAGCTCCAAGAAGAAGTCTGCCACTTTTATATTGAACGTATTCACCAGCTATTTTTATGGAAAATCCTGTTACATTCCCCCTAGTTACTTTGATGAATTGAATCCCTGAAATGATACATCACATGGAAAGAATTCTTCTATTTCACAATATTTTACTAAATTATTTCCCGAGTACCTGTTAAAACGTAGCCATGTGGTAAACGCAGATCATCGAAGAAGAATATTTTGTTTTTGGTATTTATTATGTGAATAAGACCCTGGTCGATATTATTTGGAATGGGCATCCATTTTTGTGAATATGGTTGAATGTAACCATTAGCACCTAATTTTCCTTCTCTTGGTTGGATATATAGAATTCCACCCTCGCGAATGAATCGTAAGCCGATGATGACCCTTCAAATAATTTATGGATTAATTTCGATCTTCAGTTTTTTTTGATCCATTCAAGTCACTCACATATTGGATTTAACTCGGCTCTCCCACATCAACAAACTGATTTTATTATTATCCTCATAACAATTGCAGGCACATGCAGAATGGGTGTAATTCCAGCCCCATCCATCTTCAATCATGTACCCATTATCTTTTGGACATTCTGAATTTTGTCCAAGAATACCCAAATCCTTTGATTCAACATACTGAAATTTATGGGGACCACTCTTCTACTTGCATGAATAATATAATTAGTTATTGTAACAGGAGCTGAATAAATCCTTGAATAATCGAAAAATATTTCCTCACCAGTACGCAGGCTCTTATGGCATTCAAATAAGTACAGTTACCAATAGCAGTTAAACAACTACTTCGGAGATCGTAACGGGATGGGTCGCATCGATCACTCTTATGATGTAATACAGTCTCGCAACTGTCATGCTTACAATTTGCCCAATGATAGCGAAAAATTGTTGTTTGGAAAACGCCTGCTACTTCATGAAAAGATCGACCTGGAAGCATTTTCTCATTTAGAAAAATTCTTCATCCAAATGGTAGATTTTGAGTCTCTTCACTCAGATTTGTAGTCAGAATAATATAAAAACCTCGAATCCAAATGCCATTGATGGGATCACAAGCTCTCATATAGGATCCATCGATCTGACGTAAATTTTCTGCAAATACGTTGACATAAATTCCAAACCAATTCTCCAATTGTTCTCTAGCGAGTAAATTTGCTCTCTCCAATTCTATATGTGGAAATAATTCATTAGAATAATCAAAAAATTAAATTTTTCCTATATTCTGTGATGAATTACCTTCAATCTGACTAGAGTCATATATATTCACAAAAGCCAGCATAATACTTGATTTCATTTCAGCTATGATTGCAATGTTAAACAGGCGAACCAGAAGAGTCGACATTATTTGTGTACCATTGCATGAATTTGTGTTTGTCATCTATAACAGACAAATAATTCGATACCATTCCTACAGTGAGAAAAGAAATTAGTGGTATAAACTATCAACTATTGATACTATTGGTCCTCAGCCATTTTTTTCTCAAATAATCAAAAAAGTTGTTGAATTTACTGAATTTACTTAATTCAAACTGTTTAACAAATTAAATTGACGAAATTCAGTAAATTCAAAAGATTTTTTAATTATTTCCAGAAAAAATATTTGCTCAGAATCAACGGCATCCATGTTTGACAGTTTTTGACACTTCTTTTCTCAGTATACTAAATGAATTTTCAATTATTCTTACAATTGTGTAACCAGCTATTGCAGATACCAAATTTTTATGATTTGGCAAATCTTTTGTGTCAACCAAAATCCCATGAATTCGTTCACGATATCCAGGGATATTTATAGAAATTCTGTTTATCAAAGGTTGCAGTAAGTATTCTGTATAAGTACTGCTCTGATGAATATACTGATAGAAATCTTCATAAGCTTCATCAATACTTTGAATAAATAGTTCAAAGCTAATAATACATCTAATCACCATTATGTCAGATGGCAATGATGTGAATGACGTACTGATACTTTTAGAACTTATGGTTTCTTCAATTTCATGAAATTTCATATGAACTTCTTCAATTTGTTTTTTCAATTCTAGAATAGCTTTATCGTTATCACTGTGTATTCCACATATTCTAGAATCACAGGGTGTATTTGATCTCATACTGTCTATTATTGAGTAGAATTTCCATATTTCTTTCCCTTAAAATTATAATTTTTCGTTAAATAAATGGTTAGGGGCAGGTGGGGTAGAATAGACACTACAGTTAAACGGTTTGAGATAGAATTTTGAAAAGCTGAGGAAATTTTATCCATCAATCAATGTATTTTATCAAGTAACGAAAATGTTAATCAAATGTCTATTCGAGTTTATCTGGATTTTTCTTATTAGAGAAAGAAAACCTATTCATATTTCAGACCAGCTTCGGTGCTAATTTGGGCGCATTTATCCACTCGTAAATACAGTCCACTTGATCTATTCATTTTGGTGCATTATCAGGTACAATCATCAAAAACCCAAATATTTACTTTTCCGGTCAAGTTTTGAAGGGATTTCTCTTCTGGGAATCGAAAAATTTTACTTTTACAGCAATATAAGTGGTTCTGTTTATCACAGTGACATAAGATTGATCTCAAATGAAAGGTGAGCTGATTTCGGATTAATTTATGTGGTTCAAAAATTTTTTGAAATCGATTTTTTAAATACTTACGGGCCATTTTCTGACAATCAGCTATTGCCCCTTTGAGTACTTGAATAAATTGATAATTTTTTCCTTTTCAATGACATAAATAAGATGAAAAATGAGCTTACTTTATTTATGGATCAATTCCAGGTCACTATGATCAATAGAAAAAGAGATATGATCGAAAACGTGAAATTTTTCAAGAACAAAATAGTTTCAGTTTGAAATTCTGACCTAAAAATTAAATTTTTGAAAAATTTCAAAAAAAACTTCCAGTGACGTGTGATTTCCTCAGCACTCCAATGGAATTATCAGAAAAAAATCTATCTCCAATATTTATATCTACTCCGAGTAAATTTCATAGTATAAAATACCGAAACCAACTCGTGTCCGTTTTACCACCACCTTACCCTGTTATTATTTCTCATTTGATTTATTCTATTACCTGCATCATAGACGGATCCAACAACAGAAGATGAAGGATGCACGTTGATGAGAAGAAAGAGGAGAAGCTGTCCTCCAAACATTTTTTATTTTAATATTGAATTTTTACAAATAAAATTGTACTGAGACGTCGTTTTAGAACCGAATTATTTTGCGAAGTAGAGCAATTATGAGAATACTAAATTTAATCACGCAGAATAATTTATGATAATGAGATAAGATTTATTTAGGAATGGTTACACATTCCTTATCAAATGGCATCACATTTTTTGCTCGTTGAGCAAACTCTATTGGCAAATAGGAGAAGTCTCATGTCGCGAAATGAGTTTCTTATCCTCAAAATCCACTTGTTTTTTGAGATATTCACAATCTGATGAAGAATCCCTCTTTTTTGGCCGATTTTCGAAGAAACATGTAAGGTTGAATTCGAATTTTTCCTGGGTCGAATATTCCCGGAGAAAATCTAAAAAAAATCAGGATGCTGGTGGTCTAAGTCAAGAAAATCCCAGAATTTTGTCAGGATTTTTGAATGAAGGGCTTGAGCAGGAAAAAAATCGAGAAGACGTATTCTTCAACGCCATAATAATGCTGTTTAAACTCAATATACAATTATTTAGTCGGTAAGAGGGTGAGCATGGAAATGAATTTGAGAAAAATGAAGGGGAATTTCAAAAAAGAAAGTAATATTTAATGAAATGGCCATTCTCGTATCATAAGATTCATTTTGTAGAAACGATATTGTAAAACCATTTATATGTGCATATGACAAATATGTTTTCGATTATGATTCGATGTTAAGTAATTTCATTCATATTTCCTTTTGTTTGCGAATCTCTGTAGAAAGATAGATAGAGATAGATGTTTAGTTTACGCGAGCTGCCGAGCACTGAGCCTTCCACAGGCCATTGTACTCGTGCCTGAATACATCTGTCATGGCAATGCTTTCGGTTAGAAGTTGTATGTAAGTAGGCCAGCCTTCCTTGCAAACTCCAGCAGCTCTACCACCCCCATCCTCTGAATATCAGTTCCAACCGAAGCCAAGGTCCCGAAAGCGTCATATCTCCGATCGTTCAGGCCCCAGCAGCAGTTAGTGATTAAGTTAATGGAGCGGTGTTTCATCCGTGATGGAGCATCTAGCACCACAGGCCGCCGTGTCAGATAAGCCTATGTTGTGCAGATAAGCTTTTGTGTACCAGTGTCCTGTAGCGAGTCCGATCACACACCTTATTTGCGCGTGACTGAGCCGCAATAACTAGGACGTTAGTTCCCTTGATGGACATACGAGCATGCGCTTTGCATGTCTCATGCCTTGGAAATTTTTCCAGGCTTTGACTAGCTTTCCACCAGCTCAATCGTTGAGTAAACGATTTATCTCTCTTCACGATAACTCTACAGGGCTGTGCCTTTCTACTGTGGGTAGAATGGAGCCCTTCCTTGCGAATTCGTATGCTTTTTCGTTGTCTTGGATACAACAAAGGTGTCCTGGCATCCAAAGTAGGTTCAGCACATTGTCCTTGGCAATTTCATTGAGCAGTAACGTGCATTCTATAGCCAGCTCCGAAATAACTCTAGCGCTGTAAAAGGGCCCTCCGAAGCACGTTGTGGTTGTACGGTGACTTAGCATTGAGTGGATCCAGCTGACTAGGGTGTTCTCTACGCTAAATCCCCTCGCTGCTTTACGTATCGCATTGAAAGCATTATTGTCCAAAGTGCCTTCGATGTCTAGGAAGACACCCAAAGTGGCACCTTCACTCCTATCTCGCCAGTTGGAGGATGCACTCATATCGGCGCTAGATCACCCCGGTTCGAGGGAAACGGACTTTGAGTCATGCTAAGGCGCCCGCCATGTCTTCCTTTCCCCGGGCACGAGCTCCGTAGAAAGACGGAGAGAATAACTCGGATCTTTTTGGATGCTATTGAACTGGGTCAAGAAAATACCTTCACTTTTACATGGGAAGTCGTTGATATTGCCCAAAACGATATGAATGAAATTTTAAAAATGAAATTAATGATGAATCTTGAATTTTATTGAGATCATCAATGACCATCGGCGTGTTCAAAGGGAGTTCATCGAATTACAGACCAATTTCTTCAGAACTACATGAATTTACAACTTATTCGTCAGATATAAAATTTAGACTTTACAGATGAAATTGTGAAACGATGGTTTCGTTCATATTTCCTTACTCTTTCACGTCATGAAAGACTAGTTCAATCAGAGTGTGAATCGTTGAATGATACTCTATTATCTATCATGTGATTAATTTTAAAATCATCAAAATATTGTGCGTATCTGATTCCATATACTCTAAGTGCAATGAATCCAGCGTAACCTTCTACGCCTTTATGGAAAATGCCAAGTCCACCCAAAGCTGATGGAAACTCGAGCGTAATTGGGATAGCATCGAATAATGGTACTGTTGATTGTCCAAAATCATCTTTTAATGATGATTGTTTTAGTGCAACGTATTTCATGTCATCAGGACTGGGTGTATGAAGCAATATTGTGTAAGCTGAACTCGTTGGCTCGAACGACAGATCCTTCCTGTAGATGAAAATGCGAAAATTGAATTATTTACTCTGCTGAAGTCACGAAAAAAGGTAATTCTGCTATTCTGACCTAGGCTCGGTTTCCTTGAATCTCTGGACTTCCCCTTCAGGGAAAAGTTGACCATTTCTATGATAAAATGGTACACCAGCTATTTTTATAGCAAATCCAGTTATATTTCCCCTTGTTACTTTGATGAATTGAACTCCTAAAATGATAATTCACATGAATGAAATTCCTCCATTTTCTAATATTCCACCAAAATATCTTCCAGATACCTGTTAGAGCGAAGCTAGCTGGTAAACGGAGATCATCAAAGAAGAATATTCTGTTTTCAACATTTATCACATGAATGGAATTACGATTAATATGATTTGGAATAGGCATCCATTTTTGTGAATATGGTTGAATATAGCCATTAGCACCTAATTTTCCTTCTCTTGGTTGAATATATAGAATTCCACCCTTGCGAATGAATCGTAAGCCGGTGATGATCCTTCGGAAATTCTCTGGATTAATCTCAATCCTTACTTTTTTTTTCTTGATGCACTCAAATTACTTACATGTTGGAATTCACTCGGCTCTTCAACATCAATAAACTGATTTTATTATGATTCCCATAACAATTGCAGGCGCATGCAGAATAAGTGAAATTCCAACCCCATCCGTCTTCAATCATGTACCCATTATCTTTTGGACATTCTGAATTCCGACCAAGGAGACCCAAATTCTTTGATTCAACATACTGAAATTTGTGGGGACCACTTTTCTATTGTCATGAAAGATATAATGAATTATTTGGTAACAAGAGATGAATAAATCGTTGGATAATCGGGAAATAGTTTTCTCACCAATGCACAGGCTTTTATGGCATTCAAATAAGTACAGTTACCAATAGTACTCGAGCAGCCACTCCGACGATCATAATAGAATACTTCGCATGCATCCTGCATATGAGACAATATAGTGTCGCAGCTGCTATACTTACATAATCCCCAACGATAACGAAAAATTATTGTCTGAAAAACTCCTGCCAGTTCATAAAAAGATTTACCTGTAAATATTTTTCTTCATTCAAAAAAATTCTTCATTCAAACGCTAGATTTTAACTCTTTGTATTGAAATTTGTAGTCAGAATTATATAAAAACCTCGAATCCAAGTGCCATTAATCGGATCACAAGCTCTCATATAGGATTCATCGATCAGACGTAAATTATCTGCAAATACGTTGACGTAAATCCCAAACCGCTTCGCCAATCGTTCTCTAGCGAGTGAATTTGCTCTCTTCAATGCTGTATGGAAATAATTCATCAGAATAATGATAAAACTTAATTTTTCCTATATTCTGTGGTGAACTACCTTCAATCTGATTATAGTCATATATATTCATAACAGCCAGCATAATGTCTGATTTCATTTCAGCTATGATGGCCATGTTAAACAGGTGAACCAGAAAATTCGACATTATTTGAGGACCATTACATAACTCTGGACTCGTAGTCTGCAACAAACAATTAATTCACTCCCATCACTTTGCTAAATAGATTTATCAAATTAACAATATGAATTCTCAGTTATTCTTACCATTGTGTAACTAGCTATTTCAGATACTAAATTCGCATGATGTGGCGACTGTTTTGAATCAACCAAAATTCTATAAATTTTTTCGAGTTCTCCAGAAGCAATTAGGGGAATTTTGTTTATAAGAGTCTGCGATGGTAATTCTGTAGAAGTACTGCTCTTAATGATATATTTATAGAATTCTTCATAAATTTCATCAATCCTTTGAATGAATATTTGAAACGTATAGATGTCCTTAATCACCAGGACATCGGACGGCAATGATGTGAATGACATACTGATATTTTTTGGACTCAGGGTTTCTTCAATGTCACGAAATCGTTTATGAAGTTCATCAATTTGCTTTATCAATTGCTGATTAACTTGATTGCTATGATCGAGCTGTTCAAACATCCTGGAATCTCGGGATGTATCGAATTTAATACTGTCTATTATCGAGTGGAATTTCCATATTTCTTTACCTGAAAATTTTCATTTTTTTCAAGGTAAATGAGTATTATTATTTAGGGGAAGGTGGGGTAAAATGGACACCAGGGATAAAACGGACACGGGTTGATTCCAGTATTTTATACTATGATATTTACTTGAAATGGATGGAAATATTGGAGATAGGTTTTTTCTGATGATTCCATTGGAAGATGAGAAAATTTATGATTGATAGAAAACCGTCACATTCATAAGAGATAACGTCGAATTACATGAATTGACCGTTTTGCTCTATGGCTTGATAACGAGAAATGCGACTGTGTCGCCCTATGGCTTGACGACGATTCATGCCGAATCCTTCAGCCTCATTCCACGGTAGCGAGGCTGGTCCACCCGAATGTGGCCGGGACTATCCGATTTTTAATTCGATCGGATTTGCAGAAGCTTTTTGCCAAAAGCCTCAATATTTCATTTTTTGCACAAGATTTCAAGGTAAAGGTCTTCTGTTTATAGAAAATTTTAGGTTTTTGAGAATATCTCTGGTTCTATTGATCGTTCTATCGACTGGGGTTGATCTCAAATGAAAGGGGTGAGCTTATTTTCCATCAATTTATGTATTTGAAAACCTGATGATTTTCCTCTAACTTTTTTTTTTTTCTAAAGGTGCATCAGCGTGGTTAGATGGAGAAAGTGGAAGCGATTCAAAGAATGCTGATACACTGAATTCATCAATCATTAACTTTTATTAATCGCGTTGGTGCACGACTTGGTCGATTTATCTGAATGAATTATCCGCGTGATTAACATGTTCTAAGGGACGAGTTATTGATGCACTTGAATTGTTTGTTGAATGTCTAAATTGTTAGAATCACAAGGAGTCAAAATTTTAAGAACAACTAATTAACAAACTGTAAACGTTGAATCGCGAAAAGAACTACATTGTTTTAATGATTAACCCCTTGATGTAGCGTACCGTGCAGGTGATAAACGCAAAGATGCGTAGGGAAATGCGATCATCGAACATGAACAAACATCATTGACCTATCGAATTAAATCAGTGTCAATTACCGCGACTAAACTCAGATAATTATCATTGTTAAAATATCGACGTTATCAGACAATTATCAATAAAACTATCGCAAAACGAATCATCTACAATAATTCGTACGTGCATTATCAATAATCCTTCAGATTATTAATTAATCTAGAGAAATTTAATCCACGCGAATATTATCAGTACAAAAAGCAATTGAACATCATCATCATTAAAAACCCGTGTAAATATTGTAAATATTCTCTGAAATTCATCATCAAAAAATCTGTGATGGGGGAGAGCGGAGCAAAATGGACCCCCGGGGCAAAATGGACCCCTCTTTTTTTTGCATAAATTTTTTTTTTCGTTGAGTGTACATTGCGTCATATGGAATACATTCAAATTTTTGTATTCAGGAGAAGGGGGGTAAGATGAACATGGAAATGAAACTTTCAATTTTTCTATTATTTTTAATTAAGTTATGGGCACTTTTTTTCAAATTATTTTTTGCGTCATAACTAAGGCGTGGATGAGAGTTCATGATAAATATACAGGGTGATGTCGGCATCCACCTCACAAACTTTAGGGGTTTGAAGTATCGCTCATTACAATTCCAATACTGCAAGAATCAATGGAATGGGATAGAAAACTTTTAATGGATGATCCCGAGCCATAAGATTTTTTGGTATAAGATACTTTCAGGATTCACAATTGAATAAAATGAAACGTTCCTAAGCAAGAGAATATCCTTTTGTGATTGGCGAATATTAATAGTTAATTAAATCAAACTCTCTTTCTTTCTCAAGGAAAAATATAGCGATTTGTTCAAGTACTATATCCATCATGAACCCTCATCTGGTCTTAGTTATGGGGCAAAAAAAGTGCCAACACTAAGAGGATTTTTTCCCACTAGCATAACTATTTCTCAAAAGTAAAAACAAACTATTCTAGATCAATGATCGCACCTAGAATTTAAACTAAAAAAGCTAAATTATACTTTGGGGAAGATGGGGTAAAATGGACACCAGGGTTAAAACGGACACGGGTTGGTTTTAGCATTTTATACGATGAAATTTACTGGAAATGGATGGAAATATTGGAGATACATTTTTTCTGATGATTCACATTGGAAAGATGAGGAAATTTTCCATGAAAATCATATGTCAGAAGTTATTTTTTGGAATTTTTCAAAAATTTCATTTTTTCTGCAAGATTTGAAGGTGAAAGTTTTCTATTTTTGGGAAAATTTCAGTTTTTTGGGAATATCTCTGGTTCTCTTCTTGATCGTAGCGAACAGTGGGGTTGATCTTAACTGAAAGGTGAGCTCATTTCCCATGAATTAATGGGGTTAAAATAGGGATAATATCAATTTTTCAAGTATTTATAGGGCAAAAACTGAGTTTCAAAAAATGATTCATAAATATTCGAAAAATTGATAATATTGTTTTTAAAACCCCATAAATTCATGGGAAATGAGCTCACCTTTCATTTGAGATCAACCAGCACTGTTCGCTACGATCAACAGAACCGGAGATATCGCCGAAAAAGTGAATTTTTCCAATGTTCAAGAGGACAGAAAACCTCTTCAAAACTTGGCCAAAAAAAGTAAATTTTTCGAAAAATGGGAAAAAAAATTTTGACACATATTTTCCGCCTAAAATTTTCTTAGTTTTTCAATGGAATCATCAGAAAATTTATCTATCTCGAACCGTTCAATTGGAGTGTCCATTTTACCCAACCTTCCCCTATGTTTACTATGTGATAGTTGTACTTGATAAATATTTGATTGCTGTTAACATATTAATTAATATATTTCATAGTCATGGTCTTTCCTGCTATATTTTTAGTTACACAGTTTGACAAATTCTCTCAGTGCATAACTCAAAATTTTACTATTTTGATTTTTACTTTGATTTTTACGTTTTTCCCGCTTTCCTCTTGATACAAGGATGTGAATGTGTTCTATCTGACTCAATGCTCACACAAATAAAAAAAAACGAAGAAAAAAAAGGGGTCCATTTTGCCCCACCCTCCCCTATATTTATTATTATAAATCACGTGTGTCGAACAAAGTTATTTCACGCATGCAATTGTCTAGGTAAATCCAAAAGCCAGCTCCTTGTATTCCCTTCCTGCCACAGCCAGGCGAAGCGAGTATGAGCCTATCTTAATACAGTCCACTAAATTGAAGATCATCAACGTAAGTTATCACGTCCACGCGATAAGTAACTTTGCGGTGGACGTCCAAAAATCCCCTGGATTTTTAACAGTAAATTTTTGGAAAAATTGATTCTTAGAAAGTGAGAATCACGTAAATTGTTGAGAAATGAGCTCACCTTTCATTTCAGATCAATTCCAGATTGCTATGAGCCTCTTCAAAACTTGGTCAAAAAAGTAAATTTTTCCAAAAATTGAAAAAAAAAAAAACAATTTTGACACATGTTTACCGCCTTAAATTTCCTCAGCTTTTCAATGGAATTATCAGAGAATTCCTATGTCGAAACGTTCAATTTGAGTTTTCCCTTTACCCCATCCTCCCTAATTATTTGATTCATTCCATTACCTGCATTATACACAGCTTCAAGAACACATGACGAAGGAAACACGTTAATTAGAAGAAAGAGGAGAAGAAGCTGTCCTAAAAACATTTTTGGTTTTAATATTTAATTTGAAAAAAAGTTGTAGAGGAATGAATTTTGAGAACAGAACTGTTCTGTAAAGTGGCACAACGAATTTAATTGCTAAAAATAATTTATGATGATAAGATAAGATTTGTCTGGAAGTAGTTACATACTCTTTATCAAATAGCATAATGGCTCTTGTTAATTGTGCAAACTTCATCGTTACAGAAAATAACTTGTGCCCAGCGGAACTAATTTTTTTTTTTCATTCAATCCACTGGTTTTGGAGATATTCACAGTCTAATGATTAATTCCACTTTTTTTTTTTGAAGATCTTTGAAGAAAGAATATTGAGGAGAGTTGTAGAGAATATAGATAGAATGATGGGTTTCAATTTCTCCATGTTAGAAATTTCTTCGACGTTATCCTTTGAATCGCTATTTTGGGTCGTTTCCAATGAAAATTGGTCTTTCAAAAAAACATTGCGAAAACAAAGCTGCCATTCGCAAAGAAAAATCAAAAAGAGATATTCTCCATTGCTATAATTATGTTTTTTCAATTTAATATACAATTATTTAGACGGAGAAAGTAAAAATGAATGAAAGAAATGGACATGAAGTAATATTTTATGAAATGGCCATTCTCGTCGTTCCATAAAATTCATTTCGTAACGATCAAATAGAAAAAAAATTATATTTACATAAGATTAATGTTGTAATTATAATTCAATGTTGAATAATTTTATTTATATTTCCTTACTCATCCACTTTCTCAAGGAATAGTAGAATTTAATGAAGGTGTGAATCGTCAAACGATACTCTACCATTCATCATGTGAGCAAATCTAAAATTATCAAAATATTGTGCGTATCTGATTCCATAGATTCGAAGTGAAATGAATCCAGCGTAACCTTCTACGCCTTTATGGAAAATACCAACTCCACCCAAAGCTGATGGAAATGGGAGTGTAACTGGGATAGCATCGAATAATGGTAGTGTTGATTGTCCAAAATCATCTTGTAATGATGATTGTTTTAGTGTAACGTATTTCATGTCTTCGGGACTGAGTGTATGAAGCAACGTTGTATAAGCTGAACTCGTTGGCTCGAACGACAGATCTTTCCTGTGAATGCGAAAATGCGAAAATTGAATTATTTACTCTGCTGAAGCCTCCGAAAAAAAGGTAATTCTGCCATTCTGACCCAGGCTCGGTTTCCTTGAATTTCTGGACTTCCCCCTTTGGAGAAAGTTTACCACTTTTATAATGAAATGGCACACCAGCTATCTTTATAGCAAATCCAGTTACATTTCCCCGAGTTACTTTGATGAATTGAACTCCTAAAACGATAATTCACATGTGAATGAAATTCCTCCATTTTCTAATATTTCATTAAAATATCTTCCGGATACCTGTTAGAACAAAGTTAAGCGGTAAACGGAGATCATCAAAGAAGAATATTCTGTTTTCTATATTTATCACATGAACATATTTCTGCTTAATATTATCTGGAATGCGCATCCATTTTTGTGAATATCGTTGAATATAGCCATTAGCACCTAATTTTCCTTCTCTTGGTTGAATATATAGGATTCCATTCTTGCGAATGAATCGTACACCAGTGATGATCCTTTGGAAATTTTTTGGATTAATCTCAATCATCACTCTTCTTTCATTGATTCTCTTAAATTACTTGAGCCCTGTTTCACGGCGAGATAATGGCCATTAGCTAATTTTCAAGCAAAGTTAAAGTCAGATTAAGTATATATATAAATTGGAGATTATCTTGATTCAATGGAGGGGAGACATATGAGTAAGGTAGTGATGAGATTGAATTTCAGCCACCAAGAGAAATAAGTGCTCAGTGCGAAGAAAAGTAATGAAAACATTTTTTTTCGATAATTTTTTCTGATTTAATCCATCAGATTGAAGTCTGTTGGACAAAATAATTTATAGGTTACGAATCCTGTCACTCCCCTATAGTAGGACTAGCCAGAAAGGGAACCTCTGGAGCTGAAATTTACACGCTGTAGCATAGGAGCTGAGGTTCTCCTTTTGGCCAGTACAACTATACCTATATACATCACTGCCATATTTTCCCCCACCATCAAATTAAGATAATCGGCATTAAGTTAACTTCCGACTTTGACTTAATTTTTCCTTAATCGCCATTGTACTAAAAGCCATTAGCTCGGATGAAATCGGGCCTTACATGTTGGAATTCACTCGGCTCTTCAACATCAATAAACTGATTTTATTATGATTCCCATAACAATTGCAGGCGCATGCAGAATAAGTGAAATTCCAACCCCATCCGTCTTCAATCATGTATCCATTATCTTTTGGACATTCTGAATTTCGGCCAAGACGACCCAAATTCTTTGATTCAACATACTGAAATTTGTGGGGACCACTTTTCTATTTTCATGAAAAATATGATAGATTATTGTAACATGAGATGAATAAACCGTTGGATAATCGGGAAATAGTTTTCTCACCAATGCACAGGCTTTTATGGCATTCAAATAAGTACAGTTACCAACAGTACTCGAGCAGCCACTCCGACGATCATAATAGAATACTTCGCATGCATCCTGCATTTGAGAAAATATAGTGTCGCAGCTGCTATACCTACATAATCCCCAACGATAGCGAAAAATTGTTGCCTGGAAAACTCCTGCTACTTCATAAAAAGATACACCTGTGTAAATATTGTATTTATTAAAGAAAATTCTTCATCCGAACGTTAGATCTTGACTCTTTGTATTCAAATTTGTAGTCAGAATGATAAAGAAACCTTGGATCCAAATTCCATTGATCGGATCGCAAGCTCTCATATAGGATCCATCGATCTGATTTAAATTTTCTGCAAATATGTTGACGTAAATTCCAAAATGTTCCTCCAATTGTTCCCTGGCGAGTGAATTTGCTGTCTTCAATTCTGTATAAAAATAGTTTATAAGAATAAAATAATAAAATTTAATTTTTCGTATTTTTTGTGGTGAAATACCTTCGATTCGATTAGATTCATAAATATTCACAAATGCCAGCATAATACTTGATTTCATTTCAGCTATGATTGCTATATTGAACAGGTAAACTAGAAAATTCGACATTATTTGAGTACCGTTACATGAATATGGGCTTGTAATCTGTAACAGACAATTAATTCGATCCCATTACTACTGTGTAAATTTATCAAGAGGCAAAAGTAATTCCTGAATTATTCTTACAATTGCGTAACCAGTTATTGCAGATACTAAATTTTTATGATTTGGCAATCTTGATGCGTCAACCAAAGCGTCATGGATTTTTCCACGGAATCCAAAAACATCAATATAAATTCTGTCTATCCAAGTCTGCGATGGTAATGCTGTAGAAGTACTGCTCTGATTGATATATTGATAGAATTGATCATAAACTTCATCAATATTTTGAATGAATATTTCAATGGTAGTAATGCACTTAATCACCGTTACATCAGATGGTAATGGTGTAAATGATGCACTGATATTTTTAGAACTCAGAATTTCTTCGATTCCACGTAATTTTGTATGAATCTTTTCAATTTGATTTCTCAATTCCTCAAGAGTTTCATTGCTGTCACTAAGCACTTCAGATATGCTGGAATAATGGGGTACATCGAATTTCATGTTGTCTATTATCGAGTAGAATTTGTATATTTCTTTGCCTGAAAATTTTAATTTCTTCAAAATGAAATAGGGTAAGTTGTGGTAAAATGAACACTCCAATTAAACAGTTTGAGATAGAAATTTTCTAATGATTCCATTGAAAAGCTTGAGGGAGTTTTTGGCGAAAAACATGTGTCAAAATTTCGGATTTTCAATTTTCAAAAAAAATTTACTTATTCGGGTTCCGATTATTGATTTACCGCAGATGTTGTAGCCAAAAATCGATGTTTTGAGTGAACTGTATTTTTTGAATAGTTTGAATCGATAAAATGCCCCCACATAGCATCGCCGCTGGTCTGAAAATGTGACAGATATCGATAGAATAAAGAAGCTGGATTTATATAAAAATATATATAATTTACACTGTTGTTATTAGATAAAATACAAATGGATAATTGATAATTTAGCCAAGCCGATAATTAACTGGATGATTAACCCATTTCATGAAAAATTTCCTCATCTTTCCAATGGAATCATCAGAAAAAACCTATCTTCATTATTGCCATTAATTTCGAGTAATTCTCATGGTATAAAGTACAAAAATTAACCCGTGTCCATTTGAGCCCTTGTGTCGATTTTACCCCACCTTCCTCTATTATTGTTGATTATTTGGTTTATTCCATTACCTGCATCATACGCAGCTTCAATAGCACATAACGAAGGATGCACTTTGATAAGAAGAAAAAAAAAAAGATGTCCTTCAAGCATTTCTTGATTTTAATATTGAATTTGAAAAGAAGCTGTAGAGAAATGAAGTTTTACACAACGGAACTCTTCTGTTAAATTGAGAAATTAATCGCATGCATAATTTAGTTACCAACAAGAGTAGCTTATGATAATGAGATAAGATTTATCGAAAAATAATTATCAGCAGTATCACATGTTTTATCAATTGCGCAAACTCTATCGGCAAATAGAAAAAAAACTTGCATGTAATTGTATGAGTTTTTTTCTCACTAAATTCACTCCTTTTGAAAAATTACGCAATCTCATGATTTTTTGAAGATTTCATGATCTCATGATTGATTCCTCTTCTTTTTTTTTTTTTTGACAGATGTCTGGAAGGATACAATTAAAGGGGGAGGGGGGGGGGGGGGGGTTTGGCGATCGAGAAACAATCATTTTTCTAAAAAAAAATTTTAGACGATACAGATAAGGTTGGTTTCTTTGAAGAACTTTTATATAATAATGCAACATATGAACTATATTTTTCGAAATTTTCATTGCAGAATATTGATAAGTGAGCCTTTGCCAGTAAATATCTGCAGGCATCGCAAAAAAAACCGGTATACATTAGAACTCTTTACTGGATCAATAACAACGAAAAAATCCAAGTGCTTTGCTTAGCTAAGATGTTTGTCGTCCAGTAATGTCGTCCAGTTTTTTCTCTGTTTATAATTATTTGTTATTTTACAGTAACAAATTTGTTGATTTTTTCAAGAAAAAGTCACATTTTTGACTTTCAAGTGCTACCGACAATTGAAAAATCGATTAAAAAAAAAAACTCGACGGCATTACCACGAGAAAAATCTTAGCTAATCAATGCATTTGGATTTTTCCGTTTCCGTTCATTCAGTGAAGAGATGTAATGTACACCAATTTTTTTGGAATGCGGATATTTACTGACAACGACTCATTCATCAATATTTTGCGATGGGAATTTCAATAAATATAGTTCATATGTTGTATTATTATGTAGAAGTTCATTAAAGGAACCCCAACCTTATCTGTGTCATCTGAAGAAATTCTTGGAAAAATGCTCTTTTCTCGACCACCAAAACCCTAACTTACCCCCCCCCCCCCCTCAAGAAGAGATGGAGAGAACATTATTTCCAAGTGAATGAAGATGAGGCGATGGATTTGAATTTTCCCTGGATGGAGGAATTGCTGGGAAAATGTGTAAAAAAAAATCAAGAGGCTGCTGGAGGGCTGCAGAACATTCCTGAATTTTTTCAGAATCTCTGAATAAGCGAGTTGTGCAAAGAAAAATTGAAAAGATAGTATATCGTGTGCTTAGCTGGGAAACAATATTTTTTAATACTATCATTATGGTTAAAGTAATTCTAGTGGCAGGTTCGAATGATTGATTTTTATTTTTTCTTCCTCTTTGAGTTATTATAATTCCTATAACTATTTCGATTTTTCAACATTTTACCGATACTAGGACGATATCCAAAATGATAATTTATTATTGAATAATACCATGAATATTAAATATTGTTCTGCATTTGACTCACGCTGTGCCAGTGTGTGTAGGACTGGGATTGGAGGATTTTCGGATTTTTAATACCAATATGGCCGCCATTGATTTTTTTATGTCTTCAATCGCAGCAATCGTCGTTAAAAGTCCGGTAACATGCATTCTTCACAATTTCGAAAATTAAAAGACATTCTGACGAATAAAAAACATACAAGGTTATATAAGGAAAAAATAGGTCTGTGATCATGAAATTTCAAAGTGAAACTGAAACTGAACCTTGCTTATGGACTTTATTTGTCCAGTAACATGGGGTAAATTAAATTTTAAGAAAATCTCCTCATGTTATTCTATGTATGGAAAGTGACGAAAACCGAAAAGGGAAAATAGATTGCCCGAACCTCTAGGATTATCTTAAGGATATATGATCGATAGAGTGGGGAGGAACCGTGAATTTTGACGGATGGGGATAGGCTCAAATGGTTGCGAGATGAGCTAAAGTGAATGTGACCACGTGACGTGTACTGTGAATCTCTATAAAAAAAAAAAAAAAAATTGAATGTGGAATAAAATAAGCCCTCCTTTCTCATTTCTCATTGGTTGACGAAAATTACGCTCTCAATTTTAAAAACAATAGAAATGAGGAATAATAATTTTCTTGAAGTAATTAACGATCATTCGTAATAATTTTAATTCAAAGTAATTTAGTAATTTCAAATATTGAAGGACAATTATCGAAAAAATTGAGAAACTAAATTTGAATAAAAAAAAGTAACGCAACAGCGTTAAACGGAAGAACCTCGTATAAAAAGTTTCACTTAAAAAATTATGAAATCAATTGCGGTGGGCGAGAGCGCACGGTCGGTCTCGTTTCAAATAAAGTGGATGATTCCCGCCAAGAATAATACCACATCACTGCCATCCGTCTCTATTCCTTCAAACTTTTCTGTAAAAATCAACTTATCGACACAGTACTTATCGATTCAAGATGGCGACATTCAATTCTGGAGTTTCAGCCATCTTCATTTGTTTTTTTTTGTAAAAGAGAGAGCAGAATAGAGGGAAACCGGATAAACAATCAGAAACAATCATCAAAAGTATTGAAGAAGATGCAGGTGGAATCACTGGGAGATTTGCCGTAAGTACTAAGCTCTTCAAATTCCATCAAAACACTTTCATCAAAAAACACTTTTAACAATTCTCGAGGGGACACAAGGGATAAAACGAACACAGGTTGATTTTTGTATTTCACACCATGAAAAATTAGTCAAAATGAGTGGAAATATTGCAGATAGATTCTTTTTTGTGATGGTTCCATTGGAAAAAAGATGAGGAAATTTTCCATAAAAATCATATGTCAGAAGTAATTTTTTTGGATTTTCCAAAAATTTCATTTTTTCTGCAACATTTGAAGGTAAATCTCTTCTTTTTTTTTTTGAAAAATTTCAGGTTTTTGAGAATATCTCTGGTTCTATTGAATGTAGCGAACAGTGGTGTGGTTGATCTTGAATGAAAGGTGAACTCATTTGAAGGATTGATTTAAAGGATTGAAAAAAAAAAATATATCAATTCTTTCAAGTACTTGTATGGCAAAAACTGATTTTTAGCAAAATGACCTATAAATATTTGAAAAATTGTTTTTAAGAAAATCCGAATCACTGAAAATCGATGAGTAATGAGCTCACCTATCATTTGAGATCAATCCCACTCACTGTTCGCTAAGACCAACAGAACCGGAGATATCGCCGAAAAAGTGAATTTTCCTACGACTTTCAAAGAGAAAACCCCTTCAAAACTTGGCCAAAAAAGTAAATTTTTCCAAGAAATGAAGAAAAAAAAAAGTTGACACATGTTTTCAGCCTAAAATTCCCTCAGCTTTGGAATGGGGAATCATCAGAAAATTTTTATCTCGAACCGTTAAATTAGTGTGTCCATTTTACCCCCCCCCCCCCCCCCCCCCTCCCCCTTCCCCTATGTTAAATTGACCAATTCATAATTTAAAATTTTTTTTTCTCGAATTTTCATAGTTACTGCAAGGGCCTTTGGTTGGTGATATCTGGTACTACAAGCCGGTGTGAAAAGGCCCTCGTTATTGACGAGATAAAAAATGCAACAAAACTCCTGAAAAATGGCATCAATTACTTTGAAAAATTCAGCGAAGCGTCTCTCCAAAAATTTGAGGAGACAAATCCTCGTTCAAAAATGTACGATCTCATTTCAAAATTATCACCATTGTTGAATCTCGATGCAACAATAGCCTGGGAATTAACGCTTAATTACATGATTTACGAGTACAGAAGTTGCGCTGAAACATTTGCCTCTCAATTAGCAGATTTGACATCAGTCAAAGTATTAATAGATGAATTATGGAATTTTTACTACTCAGAAAGGATAACAATGATAAAATGCCTTAAACTAATGATAGAATACAGAGACAATGAGAATCATCCTTATCAACCTGAATTTTCCAAGTTTTTTGGTGATAATTCATTGGAAAATTTGCTTAAATCAATTTTAAATCAAATAGAACGTTTAAAATTTACAAATACAACTAGTAGATCACATTTAATAACAGAGGAGCACTTTCACAAATTGTACAACAGTAATTTAATTGAAATGCGTGAATTACTACAGATAATAACGATTATTTTGGATACAATTAGGCCAGATAATTTCGAGGAAATCTATGGAAGTATATGCGGTGAGCCACGACGTTTATCAAGCACAAAAAGCCATGAAGACAAAGAGATTGTATGGAGAAGACTCGAGGAAATACGCAAATGTCAATCGGCACTTTGTGTCGTAATTTTGGACATAAAAAAGCACATGGCACTCGTTGACGACACTAGTGTCGTTGAAAATTGGGTGAAAAACGTGCGGAAGAGCATGCAGGATACTTTGGAGCACAAGTGTCTGCGCGAAAGTTCACCAGAAGATGGACCACTACTTCTTTCCTGGATGTTAGCAAATTACGCTGTTGAACCCGAAAATTTAGAGACACTGAATCAATTTCGACCATTTGGAGTTTGTGCAGTTCATCTCAATGTTTTCACTTACTTCAAGAATCTAGTTACCAGTGAAATGATAAAAGAAGAGACAAAATACGCACAAATTGTACGTGGTAGTATCTACAATATGTTGTCATTTCTTTGTGCATTTATAGATGAAGATAAACTCAGTACATTCGATGATATTTTCGAGGCAGTTTCATCGATCCTGAGTTTTCCAGAACTTGCTGCAAATTTTTGGAAGGACAGAAACGAGGAGAATGGACTATGGCCATTTTACAATCGTGCTGCATCATTATTTCCGTATCTTTTTGAGCCTCTGACGATAATAGCAACTGGATTAGCTAGAGCATCGTCAAGTAGTGCCAAAAACATTTCCCTTCAACTTGAGCAATTGAGTACTTTGACACTACAAGTACCTAGACATCGTAACACTATTATGATGAGAAATACACAGAAACTCGATGGAGTTTATAGACCTTATGACAATGATTGTACTCTTCATCGAAATGATTATTTCATTCCCGAGGACTGCGAGAAGATTGTTCTAGACAGTGTGATGGTGGAAACGGAGATTGTTATGTTCAAGGTAAAAGGAAGATACGGTGATGCTTTTCATCATAAAATCGAGAAGCTATTTGGTCATACGGGCGGTGGTCTAACAAATGTCAGCGATCATCAGACAAATTTGCTTGAGAATATAGCACAAGGTTTTGCACTGCTAAATGCCCTTTTAGCTGCAGATCTGGATATACCACCGGGAATGGTAATTCCAACAGAACTTAGCCTCGAGATTATAAACCGATTTTCTTACCCAGTTTTACCAAGAAATCTGTACAAAATCGTGGCATCCTGCTTGCAGGTGACATCACAATTGGTTCTCAAGTATCCGGAGGACATTTTTACGCGAATGCGATCTGGTGTTTATCCAAGATTTAGCAATGGCTATCAGGACGTCATGGAACTAGCCAAAGCCACGTCATTTGATGGTGGATTGATTGCATCTTGGCTGTCTGGAATCGAAACAATTGAGCATAGATATCCAATTTTGAATGCTTATCTTGATGCATTATCAAATTATTTGATTGCTAAACATAATACCGAAGTTATGGACAATGTTGAGATACCGGGAATGGTATTTTTGCTTCAGGGAGTTTTACCAAAATTAGATTCCTGGTATTTTGCATCGGAAGCTGAACGCATTGATCTTTGGTTCAAATCAATGTTCTGTATTCACCGAGTTCTAGATGCTAATCTGTCGAAGAACGAGCCACGAAAAAAGTTGCAGCTAATTGTTGCCTACAGTCTTTTGTATCTAGAGCCAAGGCATGCACTGTTGAAACTGATTAGAACTGGCGAGAGAAATCTGAGAAACAAGATGATCAATGAGACAGATTGGATAAGCGGAAAGGGATTCAAGATAATAAAAAGTGTACAATTAGCATTGTCACTTGTTAATCGGCTGTTAATGTTTCGAAAAAGCTTAGGATTGAGTCATGATGAGCGTTCACCACTGGAAGTTGCTCTTTATACATCGCCATCACTGCCAAATGCACTTTTGATTGTTCCAACGATAGTTAATTATCTCTATGTTGAGTTTAGTCCAGCACTTCAGGCAATGGCTGTTAGATTGCTGAAAAAATTTGCCCATGGATTCTCTATGTCACTGCTAGTCTGCATGGGAATGGATGGCACATCTATTCGCGGTACATTTGCTTCAAGATTGATGTCACCAACATGTTCAGTTGAGGTGAAAGTTGCTATTTTAGAATTAGTAGCTGTTTGTTTGGAGCGACAGCCTGGACTGACTGAAGCCCTCTTCAATATCATGCATCAAGCCGAACAGAAGCGCATCTTTCCACGTCCCGCTGATCAGTTTTTAACTGAAGGCTGCAGTCAATTTTTGGATCTCTATCTTCAAAGAATGGCCAAAGAAAAGGAAATTGTTTGCGATAGACTCTACGACAATACAATGAGCTTGTTAAGAGCAATGTGGTACAATAGAAACGTTATTCTCGTTAATTTCTTCAGAAAACGTGAGAATTTCTGGACACAAGTGTTTTCGCCGCTTTTTAATCCACTGATTCAAGGATCACGTGGCTATGCCCATTTAATTGACATTGCGACCTTGGAATTGTTCGAGTCATCGCCATCATCGAGTCCCGAAGACGATTTTACAAAGAATCTAGAGAAACTCTTGCATAAAGACAACAATTGGGAACGAATTATCGAGTATATTCTGGTCAATGTGCCATCAGCATTGTCAGGTGCAGAAAGAGATAAGTTGAATCAGGCACGTGAACCCAATGACAGCAGTAGTTTTGTAGAAGCACCTCTTTACGAGGCGAATATCGAGGCATGGTATCACTTTATTGTCACTTTGACGGATGCAAAAATTTCCTCTAAACTATTGTCGCGTATGGAGCCGTCGAGAATACAATTGATGATGAGACTAACGATGGAATCACTGTCCATGAGAATCAAAAGAACTGCTGACATTGGAGATGCGAGGATCACTATGCTATTAGCATCATTAGCACTTCGCTGTGTCTATACATGGAGAATAAAGTGCATTGATGATTCAGGGATATTTGTTGGAAAAATTGTGGAATTGATGGAGGACATTTTTCATTCCTACACTGCTTATGGAGTTCCTTTAAGAAGGATTCTGATTGCTTTGCTGCTTGGATACATTCAATTGATCAAAGGCACTTTGGCTCATGATAAAGCCAGTTTGGAGTATCTCCTGGTGCACGCGTGTTTATTATCGAATGTGGAATTGCGTAAACTCGGGGAAATGCCAAAAAAAATCAAGGAGAGCTGGATAAAACCTGAAGAGGATCATGAAGGCTTGGATGGGACAAAACAATTGAATTTTTTGAGGTCTCATCAAGAGTGTACACCAGCTACATTAACTATCAGCATGGTAACACAATTATTGCGTTGCAATACTCATCAGAATCAAGCGGCAAAATTTGGCAGTAGATCTAGTTGTCTTCATCTTCGTCAGTTGGTACCAGAGCTGATGAATTGTCTTCATGAAACCCTTCAAATCCACAGATTTATTGGGTTTAGCAAAGCTGCATTGGAATTTTTAGGGACAATAGCACGTTTACCTTACTACAATTCACTTCCGAGACCCATTGACAATGAGGAGTCCATATCGAAGCTTTGGTTGAGCCTAATACCACCTCAAACACTTGGTAATAGTATGCTAGAGTCTCTGTACGATGACAGAGCTAATGTGGGTCAATGGAGGTGTCAGGACTGGTGGGAAATTTACACACTTGGTCTTGAGTTCTTAACGGGTCTCGTTAATGAATCGGGTGGTGCTGATAAATTAACCCCACCACCGACAAACATGAAAGCAATTGTATTATTTCTTGGATCACACGAGCATCAATTAACTGAAGTTGCTACTTTGCTAAGACACACAGCTGATCCATTAGCAATTGATCTTGTCCAATCACTTGTTGCACTAATTTCTTCATTAACTATGCAAAAAAGTGCCTGGGAATTCATTCAGCCAAGTGTTTGTGATGGTCTAATGAAGTGCATGTACCTGATTTATGATAGTACAGTCAATTTACTGTTGCGTCCACGTATTCTGAAATTTATAATCGATGGTGTCAGTGTAGAAAGTGCCGAGGATCTTCATTTTTGCGATGAAAAATTACCAAGCAATGAATTAAAATTACTTGTTAATAAATTAATTTTAGTTAATTGGTGGTGTGCACAGTGTTTTGTGCGTTTTTCACCGAGGATTAATGCACTTGTAGACACAATTTATACGCAAGACTTTTGGCACACGCATCTTGCAGAGATGAATTTTGGACCACCCCAGATGTCAATGAGCTCTGGACCAAGCCTGACTTATGGAACAATCATAAGTTCAACGCAATTATTCACGCAGGCTTTGAATTCACAGCTTTCTATTGAATCAACAACAACAACTACTAATCAGAATAAACGTGCTAAGGATGGAATAGATTCTGCTAAAAGAGAGTGGGAACGTGCTACACCTGAGAGCTCGAGGATCATTCATCCCAAGGATTTGAAAAAGATTTTTAATGCACAGTTATCAGGATCCGAGGTTCTCGGGCATCATCCACGTCTTCTGCGGAGGCCTTATGATCCACTTATTGTTGAGAATACGATATTATCGAGGGCAACGTCATTTGTGGCACATCACAGTGGAGGAAGACACGTGTCGAAAAATGGTCCACAAGGATCACAGGGCCAGAGTGGAGCTGGACCATCAGCTTCCTTGGGAAGAAATGAAAGGACAGATGCTAATCCCTGGTTTTCATCAATGAACGAGAATAACTCGAGACTAGCACTAGAAGTTAATCTTATTCTGGTTCTTTGTCAGACACTGGAGGGCGTAAAGAGTCCGAGATTAGCGCTGAGAGATCGACAGTTGATTGCCCGAGAAACTGCCAATGAAATTGGTGTTTTCTTTGATTTTTTGGAGCAAAGAGCATCGAAATTGTCCGATTGGAATATCGAAGGGGCTCTTGTTGGTGTTGGAGTTGATGATTCTACGATTAGATGTGTACAACCACCTGCCAAAAATCATTCAACTGTTCCGATGACTGCCAGACTTCAAAATAACTGTACAATTAATCGCGTGCCTGTTGGTACAGTTGATCATGATCCTGGAGAAGCTACTAGTCGTGAGGCCATTTCTCTGAGACTAGAAACACGACTTGATGATGAAGTCATCACTACTGGATCATTTAATACAACTACAACTGGAATTAGATTTTTATCATTAATTGGAAAATTATTTAAATCAATGCTAGAGTCATTGGACTCTGCTCAATATGGATGATGGATTATTTCATCCAATTGTACACAGTACATGATTCTATTAATGCATTTTGTTAATTTCATACAACATTTATCATTAGAACTTTCAAATAAAAAAAAGAATTTTCAACACACAGACACAGATTTAATTTTTTTTTTCTTTTCTTCTTGTTTTTTTTTTTTCTTTTTCCTTTATCTTGGGCCAAAGTAATTTTGGCTCAATTCCACTAGACGTAATTTCTCTATTATTCTAATATTATTAATTAATTAATAATAATTATTCTTTTTTTTTTTTTTTTTTTTTTTTTTATCATCTTTTACGATACAGTAGAAAAATATAATTCAAAGTGCTAAAGAATATTATGCCTTATTGTTGATTTTTTTAACTTTTTCTACTCTCGGGAGGCATTCCTTCATTATTTTTGTTTTGTTTCAAAAACGCTTTCTTTGTTTCTCTTTCATCTTGTCAAATTGCAGCAATGCCTGACACGTTGTGAAATTAGCAATAAAGATACTACAGAATTTAATAACAAGTCAGAATTTTATCCAGTGATTCAATGATTCCAGAGATAATTGCCAAAATCAATGGAAATTTTTTTTTTTTTCTTTTTTCAATTTTTCTTATAAATTTGTGTAAAAACACGAGTTCTTGAACAATGATTTTCCCTTTTTTTTCCTTCTTAAAATTGTGATACTCTTCATTTTTTTAACAAATGATGGCAGCTGCAGAGGTAGTGAGTCCAAATTGGGACTTTCCAACAATTTATTATTTTTAATTATTATTATTATTATTATTATTTTATATTCATTGAAATTAAATGAATGCTAAGGCGGTAAATGAGATGCAACATTATCAAATGATGCTGAATGAGCTTGTGATAATTCATTTGAATTATTTGGAGATGCTGAATTTACGGGAATTTCTGTTACTGCTGTATTTTGGATTATCGATGAATTACTTGAATGTTCAGGAATTGATTGATGTAATTGTGCTGATAGGAGTGTGGATGGTGATGATGATGATGAAGGATTTGTTGAATCTGTATTGGAAACTGCATTTCCATGAGCAATTGAATCATCATTTGTTGGATTATCCCAGGAATCTGTCTGTTTACCACTTTCGTGATTGTTGGAGATACTGGCATTTGTACGCTGTCGTTTTACATCACCATGAAGAAGACAATTTACATTTGGAGAACTGCTTCGATCACGGACACCCTCTTGCTCCTCCAGAAATCGGTCCATGTAGTCTCTGCTTGGGAGCCATTGAAGAAAAAATATTCAGTTTATTTTCATTGAATTTTTGGTGAATTTTTCTATGAAAGAAAATTATGTAGAGGCAGATCCCCAGCCATGGAGAAGGGCTTGGAGAGGGTGAAAATAACTGAAATAGGACTTTTGTTGATGATTTTTGTTGAAAAGCTGAAAAAATTTTCATTCTCCATTCGAATTTTTTACGCTACTACTTATAAAACTACTTAAAAAAAAAAAAAAAAAAAAAAAAATTTCAATTTCCAGAATCTTAATAAAAAAAATTGAGAAAAAGAAAAGAAATTTACTCAGTTTTTCAATGAAATCATCGAAAAAATTCGGTCTCAAAACCTTTCATAAAATCCTTATCCCCCCTTTTCCCTTTTTTTTTTAATAGAAATAATCAAGCACTACTTACGTAATACCAGGATGAAGAGCATATTTCTTTTTTTCCAACCTCGCTTTGTAAGTGAATATATCATGTCTCTCCGTCTTTTTCCATAGATAATAAAACTGTACGAGTTCTCCCACCGATCTCGTTCTCACCTGTAAGAGAATAAAAACACCATTAAAAACCCCCAAATCTCGAATTTCCAATTTAAAAAAAGAAAAAAAAAAAATTCAACCCTAATTACTTTATTTTTCTGAATGAGATGAAAGTCCTTTCCATAAGTTCTAAGTCCAGACTCGAAATTATGACACTCTTCCTCAGACCAGAGACTAATAGCATCAATAGGTGGTAAAACATTCATTCTTCTTCTTCTCAGTGCCTCTTCAAGATTGTATCCACACTGTAGCAACAGATAAAGTGCCTGTTCATCATCCCTCACATGTGCACCAGCTGGCAAAATATTTCCTTTATTACTGGGTAATTGTGCACGTTCAAGAAACTCTTCAGTTTCTTCCTCCGGTATAAAACTTGGATTCCACAATATTTTATCCTCATTCTCATAAGGCAAGGCATCATCGTAACGACACAAGCCCTCTGGTATTGTTGCCTGATAATCACTACCAACCATGATAGTTTTTTTCCATTCCTCCTCGTCAGGACTGTAATCACAATCGTCGTCCTCCTCTTCACTCTGTGGACGTGATACACTTCTGAGTAATCTTGATGATCCACCACAACTACTAACACCACCTCCTCCACCACCACCACTACCACCACCACCCACACCACCAGAAGCAGCAGCAGCACCAACAGCACCAATTCCACTTGCCCCAACAGCATCAGTAACATCAGGTATCTCTGGTACACCATTGCCATCACTGTCCTCACTGTCCTCATCATCCTCCTCATCCTCATAATTAATATCATCATCAACATTGCATGCGGAATTATCATTATTAATTCCCACAAATTCATCAATTCTAGAATTATCAATTTTATTAATATCAATTCCATTATTTCTTCGTACCTGAATATCCGTTGTTTTTCCATGCACTGTTCCCAAACGTTCAGCTTCCTTTTCTTTTACTAGCTCCGTGTAAAATTGACGCAATGATGGCTGTGAATCATCGTCCTCGTAGTCATCCTCATCATCATCATCCTCAAAGTCATCGGGTTCATTGTCCAATTTTTCTGTGGATTGGAGAGATGGATCAACATCGTCACGGGTCAATACTATTTGATCAGAAGAATTTGAATCTGGTGGTGAAGTTCTTCCGTAACCGTATTTAGCAAGTAATTCTTTCAATGGCATATCACCTTCCTGAAATCATTTGTAATTATTAAGGGTTTTTTTTTTTTTTTTTCATAGAGAAAGGTGAGATAAAATAGATACGGGTTGATCTTTGTATTTTAGAGTATGAAAAGTAGGAGAAATGAATGGAAATTTTGGAGATAAGTTTTTTTTTCTAATGATTCCATTGGAAAGATGAGGAAATTTGCCATGAAAATCATATGTGAGAAGTTAGTTTTTGGAATTTTTCAAAAATTTCATCTTTTTGCGCAAAATTTGAAGGTGAAAGAACTTTTGTTTTTGAAAAATTTCAGGTTTTCGAGAATATCTCTGGTTCTATTGATCGTAGTAATCTGGAGTTGATCTTAAAAAAAAAGGTGAGCTCATTTCTCATTGATTTATGGGGTTCATGAAGAACCATATTTTTTTCAATTACTTATAGGGCAAAAACTGATTTTCAGAGAATGATCAATATTTGGAAAATTGATTTAAAAAAGAATTTGAACTACATAAATCTATGAGAAATGAGCTCACCTTTCATTTAAGATCAACCCCAGGTCGTTATGACCAACAGAACGGGAAATATCAACGAAAAAGTGAATTTTTCCGATTTTCAAAAGGAAAGCCCCTCCAAAATTGGCCAAAGAAGTAGATTTTTTCGAAAATAGGAAAAAAAATGTTGCCACATGTTTTTCGCTTAAAATTTCATCACCTATCCAATGGAATCATTAAAAATTTTCCATCTCGAACCGTTCAATTGGAGCGTCCTTTTGACTCCACCTTCCCCTAATTCAATCAATTTGAAGTTTTCAGGCAAATTTGGTTTTGTCAACTGTTTTTTGGGGAATATCCAGGAGCTACTTTTTAGGTCATTCTGAGGGCTAGAGAAAAAGATTCCAGCTAAATAGCGCTATCTCACTTCGTTTTTTTTAAGATATTCTTTGAAAAAACTGATCATAGAATGAAATCATTTTGCCTGAAAATTATGTATTTTTTCTATTTTTTTACGGACTTTTTGAAGATTTGACAGTTCATTGTGAGAGTCCTCGCTTCCCTCCATCGCCTCTTCCTCATCTAGTGTCCTTTCGTCGTCAAAATCGTTGACAATTAAATCTGACGTTGGGCCAATGTTGTAATTCCGCTCTGACCTGAAAAATACAAAATATTCCATCAGTTTTTCCGTCAAATATCTCGGAAACTAAGTGAGATAGAACGGTTTCCGCAGAATACTTTTTTGTAGCTCTTGAAATTCTCTACAAAGCCATTTTATGGTGAAATAAGTGTATCTCCATCAGTTTCCAAGATATTGAAAAAAAAAAAAAATCGAAATTTTAGAAATTTCAGAAAATGTAAAGATTTTCAAATTTTCAGAAAAATTAAAGATTATTCAACTTCCAACAAAAATTAGAAATTTTTGGATTTAAAAAAAAAAACTGAAATTTTTTGAATTAAAAAAAAAACTCATGATTGTTGAATTTGAAAGAAAGTTTTCGAAATTAAAAAGGGAAAAAACCAAAGAGAAATTGAATCTTTGAAAAAATCAAAAATTCATGAATTATCAAAGAAAACTAAAGATTTTTTATTTTCACAGAAAAACTAAAATTTTTTGATTTTTCAAAGAAAACTAAAATTTTTTTACTTTCCTGAAAAAAACTAAAAATTGTTTTACTTTCCTGAAAAAAAAACTAAATTTTTAGAATTAAAAAAAAAAATTAAAAATTTGAACCTTTCTAAACAAAACTTTACTAAAAAAAAACTAATAAATTTTGACTTTTATTGAAAAAACTAAAAATTTTTGCCTTTCCTAAAAAAAACGAAAGATTTATAAATTTTTGAAAAAACACAAAATTTTTGACAATTTTTACCTTCTTGAGCATCCGTTGCCTGTCATTCTTCTTGTTAGAGTCCTTCCTCCACCGGCTGATGCTGCACCCCCTCCTGTCGCACCTGTCCTCGATGTTCTCGAGTCTTGGAGCATTTCTTTTGAAATAATTAGCAGCGTTAACAAACGGCAGCTGTTTGTCAGCAAAAAACATAGCAAAATATTGAGGATTCAATTCACTACTCCCCCCAAAACACCTTTTGCGTTTTTCTCCTAGAGGGTCTGGCTACTCGACTTCTTTGTAGTCAATTTTTTACGCTTGTTTATACATGAGAAAAGCTCTTTTTTAGCACAACACAAAGTATGTACATGACACTCACGAACTTTTTAAAAAAAGAAACTTTTTAATCATGTGGATAAAGTATACTGGACACTGAATTTTTTTATTGCTATTAATTTAAAATAATTCCTCTTGCACTCTTTTTCTTTTCACTAACTAGTGGATATCATTATCGCGCGGGGAACGCTCCTGCATCGATTCATTGCGCTTTCTCTCTCTCTCTCTTTTTTTGCTCTCGCGAATCGACAACACGTAAGACCATCGAATAAATGGGTCATACGTAGAAATGGTATTGCGTTCTATTTTATTTTTTTTTTCCTTACTACTGCTTAGTAAAGTTCGTGGAAGAGGGCAGTTGCTGTCACTTGCAATAGCCAGGCTGCAAGGTTACTAGAAAGATTACTAGATACCCCAGATTAAGCGAACGTATATACTCCCGCGTCACACAGCCAATCACAGTGTAGAATTGAAGCATGTCGCATTCTTATGACTGCGGCTAAGAAAATCTCACGACGCAAAATTCAATTTTCCACAGCTCTAGAAACTCTCTATAAGAAAGAGAATAAAGATGAAAAAAGGCATATCCTCCATTAATTCCCGAGATATGTTCTCGAAAAACTGATAAGAAAATTTAACATTTGAGAAGTTGAGAGAATCAATTCTTTTTTCATCAACTTTCTGAAATATCTACGAAACTAAACGCGATAGAGCAATTTCACTCAAGTCCTTTCTCTAGCTCCTGAAATTCCCTGCCAGAGAAGAATGAGGTGAAGTGCTCTATCTCACTCAGTATCCGAGATAATGTCAAAAAACAAATGACGAAAGATTGACTGATCACCAGTATTTTACAAATATTCATTCGTGCTCGAGGATTTTTGAGAATATTTTAGGAATTGTATGAGGTAGAATGATATTGTCCGAATCCTTTTTCCAAGCTTTTAAAATTCTCTACATAAGAAAACAGAGTGAAAACTCCCTCCTAATTCCTCCTATTTTACATAATAACGTACATTTCGCTCTATCTCGTTAATTCACCAGAATAATCCCAAAATAACGTTCATTTCGCTCTATCTCGTTGATTCACCGAAACAAACACCAAAAAACTAGAAAAACTCCCTCCTAATTCTCAAATAACGTCCATTTCACTCTATCTCGTTAATTCACCAAAATAAACATTAGAAATCACGAAAAACTCTCTCCCAATTCCAAAAATAACGTTCATTTCACTCTATCTCGTTAAATCACCGAAATAAAGGCAAACAACTAGAAAAACTCCCTCCTAATCCAAAAATAGGGTTCATTTGGCTCTATATAATTAAATTACCAAAATAAACACTAAAAATCACGAAAAACTCCGTCCTAATGCCATAGTAACGTCCACTTCGCTCTATCTCACTTATCTACCGAAATAAACGCAGAAAACCGGAAAAACTCCATCCTAATCCCACATTAACTTTCATTTCCCTTTATCTCACTAATCTACCGAAATAAACACAAAAAACTATGAAAAACTCCATCCTAATCCCATGGTGACATTCATTTCGCTTTATCTCGTTAATTCACCAAAATAAACACTAAAAACTCCTTCTTAATCCAAAAATAACGTTCATTTCGCTTTATCTCGTTAATTCACCAAATTAACACTAAAAACTCGAAAAAACTCCCTCCTAAACCAAAAATCTCATCCATTTTGCTCTATCTCGTTAATTCACCAAAATAAACAGTAAAAACTCAAAAGCACTCCCTCCCAATTCCAAAATAACGTGAATTTCGCTTTATCTCGTTAATTCACCAAAATAAACACCAAAAATTACAAAAAAATCCCTCCTAAACCAAAAATCTCATCCATTTTGCTCTATCTCGTTAATTCACCAAAATAAATAGTAAAAACTCAAAAGCACTCCCTCCCAATTCCAAAATAACGTGAATTTCGCTTTATCTCGTTAATTCACCAAAATAATCCCAAAAATCACGAAAAACTCCATTCTAATCCAAAAATAACGTTCATTGCGCTCTATCTCGTTAAATCACCGAAATATTAACAAAAAACTAGAAAAACTCCCTCCTAATCCAAAAATAACGTTCATTGCACTCTATCTCGTTAATTCACCGGAATAAACACTAAAAATCACAAAAAACTTCCTCCTAAACCAAAAATAACATTCATTGCGCTCTATCTCGTTAATTCACCAAAATAAACACCAAAAATCACAAAAAAATCCCTCCCAATTCAAAAATAACGTGCATTTCGCTCTATCTCGTTAAATTACCAAAATAAACACTAAAAATCACAAAAAACTCCCTCCCAATCCAAAAATAACACCCATTTCGTTCTATCTCGTTAATTCACCAAAATAAACACTAAAAACTCAAAAAAACTCCCTTCTAATCCCAAAATAACGTGCATTGCGCTCTATCTCGTTAATTCACCGAAATAAACACCAAAAATCACAAAAAACTCCCTCCTAATCCAAAAATAACGTTCATTGCGCTCTATCTCGTTAACTCACCAAAATAAACACTAAAAACTCAAAAAAACTCCCTTCTAATCCCAAAATAACGTGCATTGCGCTCTATCTCGTTAATTCACCGAAGTAAACACCAAAAATCACAAAAAACTCCCTCCTAATCCCAAAATAACGTGAATTTCGGTCTATCTCGTTAAATCACCGAAATATTAACAAAAAACTAGAAAAACTCCCTCCTAATCCAAAAATAACGTTCATTGCACTCTATCTCGTTAATTCACCGGAATAAACACTAAAAATCACAAAAAACTTCCTCCTAAACCAAAAATAACATTCATTGCGCTCTATCTCGTTAATTCACCAAAATAAACACCAAAAATCACAAAAAAATCCCTCCCAATTCAAAAATAACGTGCATTTCGCTCTATCTCGTTAAATTACCAAAATAAACACTAAAAATCACAAAAAACTCCCTCCCAATCCAAAAATAACACCCATTTCGTTCTATCTCGTTAATTCACCAAAATAAACACTAAAAACTCAAAAAAACTCCCTTCTAATCCCAAAATAACGTGCATTGCGCTCTATCTCGTTAATTCACCGAAATAAACACCAAAAATCACAAAAAACTCCCTCCTAATCCAAAAATAACGTTCATTGCGCTCTATCTCGTTAACTCACCAAAATAAACACTAAAAACTCAAAAAAACTCCCTTCTAATCCCAAAATAACGTGCATTGCGCTCTATCTCGTTAATTCACCGAAGTAAACACCAAAAATCACAAAAAACTCCCTCCTAATCCCAAAATAACGTGAATTTCGGTCTATCTCGTTAATTCACCAAAATAAACACTAAAAACTCGAAATAACTCCCTCCCAATCCAAAAATAACACCCATTTCGTTCTATCTCGTTAATTCACCAAAATAAATACTAAAAACTCAAAAAAACTCCCTTCTAATCCCAAAATAACGTGCATTGCGCTCTATCTCGTTAATTCACCGAAATAAACACCAAAAATCACAAAAAACTCCCTCCTAATCCAAAAATAACGTTCATTGCGCTCTATCTCGTTAACTCACCAAAATAAACACTAAAAACTCAAAAAAACTCCCTTCTAATCCCAAAATAACGTGCATTGCGCTCTATCTCGTTAATTCACCGAAATAAACACCAAAAATCACAAAAAACTCCCTCCTAATCCAAAAATAACGTGTATTTCGCTCTATCTCGTTAATTCACCATAGAATAATATATATAGAATTAACCTTGATTATATAGAGCCAGCGAAGCTGGCTCTATATAGAATTAAAATTGACTATATAGAGCCAGCTTCGCTGGCTCTATATAGGGACCACCTAAACTCATTAAAATTGAATTTAAATTGAAATTCTCTATATAAAGCCAGCTTCGCTGGCTTTATATAGAATTAAAAATGACTATATAGAGCCAGCTTCGCTGGCTTTATATAGAATTAAAAATGACTATATAGAGCCAGCTTCGCTGGCTCTATATAGGGGACCACCTAAACTCATTAAAATTGAAATTAAATTGAAATTCTCTATATAAAGCCAGCTTCGCTGGCTTTATATAGAATTAAAAATGACTATATAGAGCCAGCTTCGCTGGCTCTATATAGGGGACCATCTAAACTCATTAAAATTGAAATTAAATTGAAATTCTCTATATAAAGCCAGCTTCGCTGGCTTTATATAGAATTAAAAATGACTATATAGAGCCAGCTTCGCTGGCTCTATATAGGGGACCACCTAAACTCATTAAAATTGAAATTAAATTGAAATTCTCTATATAAAGCCAGCTTCGCTGGCTTTATATAGAATTAAAAATGAGTATATAGAGCCAGCTTCGCTGGCTCTATATAGGGGACCATCTAAACTCATTAAAATTGAAATTAAATTGAAATTCTCTATATAAAGCCAGCTTCGCTGGCTTTATATAGAATTAAAAATGACTATATAGAGCCAGCTTCGCTGGCTCTATATAGGGGACCATCTAAACTCATTAAAATTGAAATTAAATTGAAATTCTCTATATAAAGCCAGCTTCGCTGGCTTTATATAGAATTAAAAATGACTATATAGAGCCAGCTTCGCTGGCTCTATATAGGGACCACCTAAACTCATTAAAATTAAATTCAAATTGAAATTCTCTATATAAAGCCAGCTTCGCTGGCTTTATATAGAATTAAAAATGACTATATAGAGCCAGCTTCGCTGGCTCTATATAGGGGACCACCTAAACTCATTAAAATTAAATTCAAATTGAAATTCTCTATATAAAGCCAGCTTCGCTGGCTTTATATAGAATTAAAAATGACTATATAGAGCCAGCTTCGCTGGCTCTATATAGGGGTGAGCTGGACAACATTAAATCAAAACAAAAAACTCCCTCGTTATTCCACAATAATGTTCATTCCGCTGTATGTCGTTAAACCACCAAAACAGTCGTAAAAACATATACAGCTTCCCTCCTTTACGAAGAAAATAAAAAAAAATAACAATATAGAGCCAGCTACGCTGGCTCTATATTGTTATTTTTTTTTATTTTCTTCGTAAAGGAGGGAAGCTGTATATATACCTATATAGAGCCAGCTTCGCTGGCTCTATATAGGGGACCACCTAAACTCATTAAAATTGAAATTAAATTGAAATTCTCTATATAAAGCCAGCTTCGCTGGCTTTATATAGAATTAAAATTGACTATATAGAGCCAGCTTCGCTGGCTCTATATAGGGACCACCTAAACTCATTAAAATTAAATTCAAATTGAAATTCTCTATATAAAGCCAGCTTCGCTGGCTTTATATAGAATTAAAATTGACTATATAGAGCCAGCTTCGCTGGCTCTATATAGGGGACCACCTAAACTCATTAAAATTGAAATTAAATTGAAATACTCTATATAAAGCCAGCTTCGCTGGCTTTATATAGAATTAAAATTGACTATATAGAGCCAGCTTCGCTGGCTCTATATAGGGGTGAGCTGGACAACATTAAATCAATACAAAAAACTCCCTCGTTATTCCACAATAATGTTCATTCCGCTGTATGTCGTTAAACCACCAAAACAGTCGTAAAAACATATACAGCTTCCCTCCTTTACGAAGAAAATAAAAAAAAATAACAATATAGAGCCAGCTACGCTGGCTCTATATTGTTATTTTTTTTTATTTTCTTCGTAAAGGAGGGAAGCTGTATATATACCTATATAGAGCCAGCTTCGCTGGCTCTATATAGGATTAAAATTGACTATATAGAGCCAGCTTCGCTGGCTCTATATAGGGGACCACCTAAACTCATTAAAATTGAAATTAAATTGAAATTCTCTATATAAAGCCAGCTTCGCTGGCTTTATATAGAATTAAAAAATGACTATATAGAGCCAGCTTCGCTGGCTCTATATAGGGGACCACCTAAACTTATTAAAATTGAAATTAAATTGAAATTCCCTATATAAAGCCAGCTTCGCTGGCTTTATATAGAATTAAAATTGACTATATAGAGCCAGCTTCGCTGGCTCTATATAGGGGACCATCTAAACTCATTAAAATTGAAATTAAATTGAAATTCTCTATATAAAGCCAGCGAAGCTGGCTTTATAGAGAATTAAAAATGACTATATAGAGCCAGCTTCGCTGGCTCTATATAGGGGACCATCTAAACTCATTAAAATTGAAATTAAATTGAAATTCTCTATATAAAGCCAGCTTCGCTGGCTTTATATAGAATTAAAATTGACTATATAGAGCCAGCTTCGCTGGCTCTATATAGGGTACCATCTAAACTCATTAAAATTGAAATTAAATTGAAATTCTCTATATAAAGCCAGCTTCGCTGGCTTTATATAGAATTAAAAATGACTATATAGAGCCAGCTTCGCTGGCTCTATATAGGGGACCACCTAAACTCATTAAAATTGAAATTAAATTGAAATTCTCTATATAAAGCCAGCTTCGCTGGCTTTATATAGAATTAAAATGACTATATAGAGCCAGCTTCGCTGGCTCTATATAGGGACCACCTAAACTCATTAAAATTGAAATGAAATTGAAATTCTCTATATAAAGCCAGCTTCGCTGGCTTTATATAGAATTAAAAATGACTATATAGAGCCAGCTTCGCTGGCTCTATATAGGGGTGAGCTGGACAACGTTAAATCAATACAAAAAACTCCCTCGTTATTCCACAATAATGTTCATTCCACTGTATATCGTTAAACCACCAAAACAGTCGTAAAAACATATACAGCTCCCCTCCTTTACGAAGAAAATAAAAAAAAATAACAATATAGAGCCAGCTACGCTGGCTCTATATTGTTATTTTTTTTTATTTTCTTCGTAAAGGAGGGGAGCTGTATATATACCTATATAGAGCCAGCTTCGCTGGCTCTATATAGGATTAAAATTCACTCTATAGGACTACGATGAAAAATAAGATTCTCTATATAGAGCCAGCTGCGCTGGCTCTATATAGGACGGAAGCAATCGTCGCGCTGCGCGCTCCGATAAACAGCGGAGCGCTTCGCGCTCCGACAAACAACGGAGCGCTTCGCGCTCCCATTCTATAATGTTTTAAATGATTGTACAATCATTTAGAGCCTTTCTATGAGATGGCCGGGATACGACCTGGAGATGACCTGGAGATGACCTGGAGATGACCTGGAGATGACCTGGAGATGACCTGGAGATGACCTGGAGATGACCTGGAGATGCACCCGGAGAGACCTGGAGATGACCCGGAGATGACCTGGAGATGACCCGGAGATGACCCGGAGATGACCTGGAGATGACCCGGAGATGACCCGGAGATGACCCGGAGATGAACTGGAGATG